>JALJVW010000206.1:37699399-40226899 GCA_024865655.1 Emberiza elegans
GTATCAGAAATGCCACTTTTCCACTTTAAAGGCAAACCCAGCCTTTCTGAGGGGCAAAATCTTCTGAAAATTTTGTAGCATTCTCCGTAGAGCACCTCTTCAAGCTGAAAACTGCATATATATAACAATTGAATTTTGAAATATACTTTTCGTCCTACTTTGAAGTTTTTAAGATTAAATGACTGAGATGTCAAAAGTAAAAGTGCAATAGATTATAGACCAAATTACACTATATATTTTCAAGGAATATATTTTCTAAATAAACTTGTAATTCACTGATACACATAGGTTTGCTTTTTTCTGGTCTGACTGCCTACTTGATTAAAAATTCCCAGTATCTCTGATAAACTGACTTTTACATGACTGAGAGACTGGTAAGTCCAAAGGAAAAAGATGGTCAATTTTTTTTTCATTTTCCTACATTCAGTGCATTACCTTAAACAAAAAAAAAAGGTTACAATTATCCTCAAAACTTGACTTGTTGTTTGACCAAGTAAATATTACTGATTTTAGAAATATGCATGTAAAAAAGTATATCTTGGTATCAGTGAAATGCAAGAGTTCAATACATTAATATTTATAAAGCAGTGCATGAATGGATGTTAAATTAATTCTTTAAGTCAAAAAAAGACAGTACCCATTTGCATTTCAACAAGTGAAACTTTTCCATCCATTTGACAGAGACAAGACTATAAAAGGTCTCAAATTTCTCCAATAAAAGTGCAAATTACATCTCAATATTTCGTCAGAGATTAAAAACAGAATTTTAGATGAATTATCTGATACAAAGATGGAAGTCAGGGTGCTGCTTCAAGATCTACAGAAGTAGAGCACTTTAAGACAATTAAATGATTTCCCTGCAGGCAATGTCTTTTCAATCCAAGCTAATGACATCATTTAAGGAGGATGGTCCATTTAACTGAAAGGATCTTTTACAAGGCAGACAGACAGAAGGCAATCCCGGAATGTTTTCAAGGACTTCCCATATTTCAGAATTATAATGGCAAAATGCCTACATCAGAATCTTAAACTCAAGCATTAATCAACAAAATGAAAGACTAATTTTATAAGAAAAATGTAATAAAACTCATTTTAAGAAGTTTTCCCTTCATTATTTTTTCCCTTAAAGGAACCAATTCTCTTCTAATGGTAATTATGCTGCTTCAGAGTAATGATAATACTCAGGCAGCTCAGTTTTAGGCTGCTGTTTTTAAAGTAAAGCCAAATCACTTCACTCACTTGCAAGTTGAAGAGTAACTTTCATAAACTTTTCCACCAGTTTATATAAGCTATCTGTGATCTTAAAGATAGAAAGCATTGTACTGTTGCCTCCAGAGTGCACTGTACGACTTTTGGTATAGTCTATATACCAGCCTTTAAATTGCACCACCACCTTTTTCATTTAAAAAAAAGGCAAAAAAACTTCAAATGAGCCAGTAAGGGAAAACTCACAGTTTTAGTGTCTGTATCAGCAGTTTAATGCACTTCTGTAATCCTGAGGAGGGGGAGGTTGTGCTGGGTCCTAAACCTAAATTATTTTTCTGATATTGAAAAATCAAAGCAGGATATGCTATTTTTAAACAGTTAAAGAAACACCAACATTTTCATATTAAAATAATATTATTAAAACTAAGACATTATACAAAACTACAAACACCTCTTGTACTTCAGAAGGCAGCATCAGTCTACATCCAACCAAAGAGTCTTTTTACCATTTACAATAACACTCAAAGCCATGGAAGTTGTATACACATTAGGATGACATCTCTTAATAAATGATGTGGCTCTGAGGACAGGGGGGAAAAAGTTTACCTTATGTCCCCTTAATATCCATTTCAAATTGTCAAAAACTTCAGAAAGCTGGAACGTGTGAGACATAACGAAGAGATCTTACCATGTAAGCAGGAGCTAGAAAACGCAGAACTAGTCCTGGCTCTTAACCAGACTCCTTTCGCAATCTTGGGCAAGTCACAGCTACTTTGCCTCCACTGTTCCTCTTCATAACAGAGAAACAGTGTTCACATCTTTTCTAGAAATGCTGTGAAATGTTGTTGGTTTCATTATGTTTTTCTTTAAAAAAAGTCTTGTCTTTTGAAAGGGAAAACCATTTCATTTTCAGGCTTGCTGTGCCACTGATCTTTCCCTGCCGCACCCACACACTTTTTCAAAGTAATGTAAGTTGGAGGGAGGGAGGGAGAGAGAAGGGGCGGAGGGAAGGTTCCAGCATGTGTAAAACTGGGATGCCACATATGTACTGATTCCTGCATTTTAGAAAACTTCACACTTTCTTCTGTGACTGCTATAGCATACCTTTAATTGACAGAGGAAAAGTGAGGAGAACACCATGAAAGAGTATCCCTATGGTAAACAGCAAGATTACTCTGATTATATAAATGAAATGGTTTTCAAAAAAACCCTTTTTTACTGTAATAATGTTGCCTTCTTCTTTCTTCCTTTTTAAATAAAAAATCATGTCAAGTGAAAATGCCATTTCATAACACATACTAATAGGTGATTGAAAATGGAGGGAGTTCCACCAGCCCAAGTAAAAATTTCCTCAGTTTGGATATGCACTTTTTAAACTCTGTCACTCAAAAAGCAAAGGAGCAACTGTAAAATTCAAGTTATTTTAGTTTAAGGACCTAAACTTTTGACACTCTACATCTTTCCCCATGTAAAGAACACATGTATCCTGAAGTGGTGAATAAGTAGCACATCAAAAGAATGCTGACTTTTAAAGCCTCAATATAATATATGGAAATAATAAGAAGAAAGTGGCATTGCATAAAGTAATACTGTTGTATTCCTAACCACCTGGGCATTTTCTTAGTTGACAGTTATATTTCTAGTAAAGGAAGAAGAGATTTCTGTGGACTTCAACAGCCACAAGAATTTCATTCCACTTCCTCTTACACACCTCCTCTACAACTTAGGTCCTCCCTCCACCAGTATATTTGCACATCTGTTTCCAAACTTTTTCTCCCATTTTTTGATCTTATCCTGATTAGGTTTTCTGGAGTATGAAATTATTAAAATTCATACATACAGCAGAGGATTCTAAAACTGCCTTGATCCAATGAAAGTAAGGTGACATATGCAAAATACATTACCTCATTTACTGGCACTTAGCCAGTTTTCATGGCTTTTTTATTCAGTTTCAGTTTGCCCATAAACTGAACTCCCAAAAGCAGCCAATCAATCATTACCAACAGAACTGCAGCAAAATAAAATCTATTCATTATAAAGATTCATTTTGATATTGCTTCCCACAAAACTGTTTGCATCTATAACATGCTAATGCACCCTCAGATCTCCCCACATAGACTTGAATTTCTCTAAAAACAACATACTTGGACAACAAATTCTCAAAAACACCTGACAAAATGGTACTGGAGAACAACAAGCAGAAAGAGTCACTGAGACAAGTACTAATGAACAAGACTCTTGAATCAACTTTTCATGAATTCTCTATACCATTACGTGCCTTATAGCACTACCAAAACACATTTCTGTGCAAGATCCAAGGTATACTGAACAAATAAAATTACTAATTGCTGTTCTATTTGTTCTGATTTCATTAGCATTATTTTATCCAACAGTACTCATGTTAGCCTATAAAACATACTGACAAGGAAATTTGCCTCTGGATATGTAAGGGAAATAAAACATGCAATGATAACTCTGTTTAAAATATTTACAAATCACTGGTATATTACTTAGAGCAATCTTACAGATGAAGAAACTAACATGAAAAAGCCATCAGAGCTAGATAATTGACTCTCAGTCACAAAGAATTCATTAATAATTCCACAAGGACCATCAGTGTAATTATCAAACCAAAAGGACAAATTATGGCCACATCTACTCAATAATAGGAACCAGAATGGGGAGTTATGTTGTAACCACACTTTTCCTTATTATAATGTTACCTTATAACAGCATTGTTCTGCTTTGTTTGTTAGAAGGGGAACCCAGGCAACAACCTAAACCACCCCAGTTCTGAATGAAACATTTTTTTTCTCAGTTTTAAACTGATTTTCATTCGTTTAGCTTGTTCAGTTTCAAACATATGATTTTCAGGTTTTTAAACATTTTGACTCAATGGATCTGCTTTTTGTACAATATTTTCACCTTCTTGATTTCTATTTGGTAATTTTATTCATTAAAGGCTATTTTTAATTTAAGAACTGAGTCATCTCTAGTTGCAAATAGGGTGAAAAAATTTCCTACCTGCCATTCCTACTCGCAGAGCTTGGGAAAGGAGAAGTCAGTTGAAAAAAAGACTAACCCAGAGATTTAATAAAGGCTCAGACACTCAAGGCCCTTTCCAAAATACAACAAGCAGCTATTTGATATCAACACTGTGTTATGAATCGCTGCACCTTATTATCAATCCTTGAAAAGGAAAACAAACCTCCCTCAAAATGTCTGTTTCTGAAGGACAAAGGCAATTAACAGGGGCAGGTGGAAAAAAAAAACAGACCAATGAAAGTGTATTAGAGTGACAGAGGAATTTAAAGATGCCATGTGCATTAGGTTATATTTCCTAAATCAAGGCTTAAATGCAACAAGAACTGTAGATTCCTCAGACCTGTTCAAAGTTGAATTCATTCCAGGGTGAAAACATCCTGGAAGCACTACAAAGCTGGATTAATTTCTCTTCTCAACATACACATTAGTAAAGGTAGAAACCCTTGTAAACTCCATCTTAAAAAGGTAATAAAATGTTGCTAATATAAACATGGTAGTGTCTTAGTTATGGCCTTAGTGTACCCAAAAATAGACATAGCCATGCTGCCTTCAGCCTTCATACTATTCAATGTTCTGCACATATTAAAACACTCCTTATTTCTACCCCTCTTCAGCTATGAAAACAAAAATGAGCCACAATAATTAAATAAAATATCCTTTATATGTATTATGGCTATGTTCATACACAAGTCAGTCACCCAATATCTCAATGACTGTTAATGAAACTGAAAGCCTAATTAGCAAGATGAGGGGAATAACCCCAGCATTCTGGCCCACCTCCAGTATGAATAATTGCTTCTACCTATGCAAAATCCCCCCTGTCATTTCAATTAGGTAAAATATCCCTCACATCCTGCTCTTAAATTGCTGGGTATTGTTTATAGTGCCATTTTAAGAGCGGCTGCATTCTACCCTGGGTACGGCTGCCTTTTGAAAGTAATAACGTGCCAACTCCTACTTTTAGTTACTTTGTTCAAAAACCTTAGATTTTCAAAAGTCTGGCTGCTATCAGAAAAAGAAGCAACCAACGAAAAGAAAACCCCAACACTAATTTATTGTGCATCTATTAATGACAGAAGTACAAGATCTGTGTAGAACAGAGGGAACACGTTAACAGGTACTGAGGTATAAAAATAAGTCAGTCAGACATAAGCATCTTTGGCAATTCAGCAGCATAACAAGCAGTCATCTTATCACACTATCACAGCTTTGAATGTCTCAGCAATTAAGCCAAAGCTAACACCTTCAAAAATTACTGTGAAATCCTACCAGTACATTGAAACACCCTTTTAAAAGCTCATGTATATGTGTGTGTATATATATATATATATAATATATATATATATACACACACACACACAGCAAATATAACAAGGAAGAGAATTGAGTCGGTCATCAACTTCCAGGGCCCTTCCAGGGCCTCCAAAACTATGGCTGTATCTATAGGTAGACTTCGCTTCCTGCTCTTCCAGGAAGCGCACACCCTGAATACCTGTTCCCCAAAACAGCCACCAATTCACCCCACTGCTTTCATTTTGCCTCATCCCATAATTTCCAAAATTCTCTTAAAACCCTAAAATTTTGATTACAATTCATTTTAAAATGTTCATCTGACTAAAAAAAATCCTAATTGAAAAAGGATTTTGAAGTTTTATAGGTTTAATTAATCTTGATTTAAAGAGGGACATTTGGGGCATTTTATTGCTTCACCATATCAGAGTGTTTTCTTGCTTTCCCCTTTTGGGTGTGAACTGCCACTGAAATGGTTACTAATAAGTAAATTCCAGAATGCTTACATTAGCCCACAGTCCTTTTATTGTTCACTCCTCCTTCAAATCGCCCTATCCCTTGAAAGATACAGTTTTAATTGACTATAAAATTCACTTAGAAATGTACTCACTGGTTTGAGTTAGGAAAGTTAAAAGATATGTTTTATTTAGAAAAATATGCAAGCAGATATCTGCAGAAATTCACATTAACACTAACTGTACTTTCTATTTCATGAAACACTTCAGTAACCACATCAGTGATTTACTGTTATTTATTGTTATGGCAGTACGGAATCTTCCACAATAAAATAAAGACCAGGAGTGAAAAGAGCTGTAAAACCATAAAAAAAAGTTTGCTTTTTCCTTGTCCTGGCCTCCTAGGACTGTAAATCTTAGGTTTCCTTTTTCCTAAATTGTCTTCTTTCAAGGATTACCAGTGTTATAAATACCTTTGCCTTCTACTGACTAGACACATTTTCTCCTGTTGACTCACTTCCTGTGGGAAACATTACATCCAAAATTACATACACACTAGTAAAATTGTGATTACTGCCACAATTCTGTTCATGTATCAAAAAAAAGCACTAAGAATAGAGCAGCTTTCAGTTAATCATTATCCTCTGTAAAAGGAATATAACCCTTGCATAGGAAATAGCAGCATACATATAAAAAATTATTTGAAAATACTGTAGAAAATAATTTCCATTAAGTACACCAGCTGGGGAAAAAGCTACACACACCAATGATTAAGCATAAGTGTGCATCTGTCCTTTAAATATGCATAGCAGTAATAGCTTAAATGCAGTTCAAATCATGGCCAGTCTTGCTGCATATACAAATCTGCACCAGGCAATGCTAAATTAAAAAGCACCTCTGATAAGTTTACAAAAGACAAAGAAAAAATTGGTTGTAAACCCCTCTGCATTGCAAAGATCTCTTTTGTCTGTCAATCAACAGAAAAGTATTATTCCACCATCACAAAAGGCAAACCTTTGGAGGCAGTATAGGTCTGTGTGTTGTGCAAATGTGCAGTTGCTAAGAAGCAAATATGCTTCTCCTCTAATCAAATAGCCCAGCTCAGCAATGCTGCTGGCTTGGGGCAAGAAGCAAATTCCACCAGCCACAAACTTAGAAACAGTCTTGAATTATTTGTTGCTGACCGCTGGCTGAACCCTGTCCTGATGAGCACCATCACCATTAGCCACTTCTCAGTGTATTCCATCAACCAATGGCAATAGCAGCATGCTACAGCTCAGGCTGCAAGGAATTGATCAAACAGGGTAATGAGACTATTTCTTCATGGAGGTTATTTTAAATGAATATAAATATTTTCTTTCTACATAATTTGCCACAAAAGGTCACTGAACTCCCTGTGATTCTAAAGAAAAATGCTGTGGTATCCCCTTTATATATTTGAGTTAGGATATAGCCAACAAACAATTCTCGGCATTTTTGATGATCGTGTAAATCTTAATGAGGTGGCATCCCAGACAATTGATTAGCAGCAACGTTCTATCTTCACATTTACGTACGAACAAAAAGAAGATTTGATGCTATTTTAGAAAATCATGATATACCCATGCCCTTAAAATCCTTCATGAGAGAATATATTCTGTGAGACTAGACTTACACTTTTGCTATTAACAATAGATCATGCATATTTTGCTATGCTTGCCTTACTTTGATATTATAGCCCTTTCTATAGATTCTTTCAACTGAACTCATATGTTAAAAATACCCACTTTGTGTGTGAGTCAAGTTACTGATGAGACCTGCATTCAGACACCCTGTCTGTCATAGCTGTTTTCTTTAAAAGGCTACTATAAAGAGACACCAGGAGATACTTGAAATTTAATTCAGAGCAACTGCTACAAAAATCCCATGAAGGCCCTCCTTGTCCTACACAAGATTTTTAATCCTATCATTTCCAGTACTGGACAATTTCTTCAATGCTGGGAAAACAAATAAATATTGATTTAAATACCAGTCTAATAGTGTTTTATTAATAAAGGCATTACACTAGGATAGTACTGAGACTATCATAAAGAAATAGTGGTTATTATTTTCTACTTTTAGGGATAATAATATAAAAATATTTAAATAAGCCAACTAAACACAACGGTTCATGTTTGAGAATTTCCAATGTTACCTTGAATAACTTTAAGTAAATACTTTCAACACAGAAGAAAATTTATATTTACACCCAGGGATGAATATAATTCATTCATCTGAGACACAGCACTTGAAAATGCAGGTTGAAATATAAATTTTAAAATATATATACAGGATTTAAATTAGTTCATCTTGCCCTGATTAATAGGACTTCACTTACCTAACAACAGAAGAGGCTTTGGATTTTTTTTTTAATTCACATACAAAATTCAAGGGTTTGGGGTTTTTTTAACAACATAAAATAAAAATGTGTAATCTGAAATTCTGTTCCTCTTATGTGGTTGGAATCCACAGCTCCTCAGGCTTTTTTCTCCTCTAACTGAATATCTCTGACCAGTATAGGAAATAATTAAAAAAAAAAAACATACCAGTAAGAATATTACTAATAATTTTAAAAATAGTTTAAATCAACGGGGTTTTCCTCCTACTTCCCACCCCATTCAAATACTATTTCCAGAACATTCCTTTCTAACACTTTATCAATACCATCATTATATATTGCATGGCAATGAAGTGCATCTAAGGCTGGAATAGATTAAAGAAACTCAGATGTGTTTTTTCTATTAAGCCACTTTTTTTCATTTTTAAATCTTTTTTTTGAGAAGCAAAATAAAATATTTTTTTACAGCAAAAATAAAACTGTAGTCCTTTGAGGAAAAAAATGAGAGCTTTGTTGGCTATTTATTCAAAAACATAAAGCTTGTTATGTCTGTAACGCAGACTCTACAAATTCTTATTGTTCATTTATTATGTCTTTGAGAAGTCAGTTTCCAAAAATAAAAAGAAAATCATTTTACATTAATGCTCAAGATGTTTAAAAATCTGTGTGAGGATATGAAGCTAGGACTATTAAAAACATACAAAATCCTGAGAAACTATTTTCAACATAGATGAAAGAAGCCAATTTATACATAAATCCTATTTTTTCCTCAAAGCAATCTTAATATGTTAAGTCCTAAATTCTATTTTAAAAAAAATAAAAAGCGGTCCCTTACAATACCAATAAAAAACAACATTCATTTGGGGGGCGGAAATAATCAGCACCCACTTGCAAAAGATGTCTCATCAACAGACTAACATTTGACAAAAATCAGTGGAAAAAGCAAAGAAGACCATACAACTTCCAGTGCCAAGGAGCCAGATGGCACTGCTGGAAAAATTATATCTACAGACTGGCAGCTTGATCCCATGATTATTGCCCAAGGGAGGAGGAAGAGGAAAACAAGAGGTATTTCAGTGTGATGGAGTAAATCAATTATCACCAGCTCACTACGCCATTTTCACATTATTTTATACCACATTCTAAATATCACTCAAGTGAATGAGAGCACTGGAAGATTACAGCAATCTAAGGCAGAAAAAAAGGTGTGCCATACATTAAAAAAGCAATATGTACTTAAATGTACCTCTGTCAACTGTATTACACAGTCCATATTTCCAAATGAAATTTGCAGATATATTGTTGTTAATAAGTAAAAACAAAGTTTTTGTCTTGTGGTTTTACTTTTGACGTGAAATTCCAAATTTTATCTACAAAGATTACAGACAAAAACATCTCTGCACTTTTCAATATGACTACATTCTTTTGTGTATTTTCAACTCTTAACATGCAGTTATTTTACACATACAAGTACCAAGTAGCCATTTTGCTAAAATATTTCAAAAATCTTTGATCAAACAAGTTTGTGGAAGTCTCACCA
The DNA here is from genome assembly GCA_024865655.1 of Emberiza elegans. NCBI lineage: Eukaryota > Metazoa > Chordata > Aves > Passeriformes > Fringillidae > Emberiza > Emberiza elegans. Next base: position 37,709,292 of record JALJVW010000206.1, read on the forward strand.
GTTATTTTTCTGATAAAATACAGTATTAAAGATAACTTCTGAAGAAGCTGTTAGAGAAAAATCAATCCACTCCGACTAGAAGGAAAGCAACTCTAGAAAACTAAGTTTTTCCCCCACTATCTTCATATGCATAATATTCAACTTTCTAAACATAAAATAGACAGAAATATAAGAATAATGTCCTGTGAAAACAGGCAAGGTTAATTTTTTTTTAATTGGAAGTCAATGACAACACTTGGACTAACTTCTTTTCCAAGAAACTGTAATAATAAGGCCCATTTCCTGTACCCATCCTTGCAAAAGAACACATCCTGTTAACCTACCAAAAAGACTTGGACCACCTTCACTTCACATGCCTCCAACCCATTCTCATTTTTATTGCACAGCCATGTACATGGTCTAAATATCCTTCTGCTCCCTTTTGATATTATTTCAACACTAATCCTTTTCTTTTACCTCTTCAATGCAGAGCAGTGATGCACAAGTGCAGATATGTGAAGCATAAACTAATTGCACCTTTGAATACATATTGTGAGTATTTATACATCATCCAGGTCCAGGCTGCAAATGCCCCATCTCTGGAGTGTTCAAGGCCAGGCTGAATGGGGCTTTAAGAACCTGGTCTAATGGAAGATGTCCCTGCCCATGGCAGGGGAGTTGGAACTAGATGATCTTTAAGGTCCCTTTCGTCCTAAACCATTCTATGATTCTATGATGCAGAGAAATACAAAATTTGCCTGTTGACTAACGAGCAAAAATCATTTTATATGAAGAAGAGGATACCCCTGAAAAGGTATTATCAGGCTCTGATGTACCCTGCATTAAGGAACATGTGTTCCAGGCAGGCAGAGTATATATAGAGAAGACAGGAAAATCTTGTTTAGAGCAGAAGAGGTCTTTCTCCATTATGTAGTGTACGTTCATTCATAATTCCCTGCCCAAAACAAGCTTAAAACTTTCTGACTACCAGCAATAGAGAAGACAAGACCAAGATACTCCAAGGATATTACCCATCATTACAGAAATAGTTAGTGATGAATAGGCTATGTGTGGCTAATATTAGTTAAGAAACTGGAGTACTAATTTTAGTTTGGAGAAAATATGACATTCAGCAGTTTTAGTTTGCTACTCTACTCTTAAATCCTACTATTGTATGTAATCCAAGTAAACATCTATAAAAACTACTAGGAAAGTATCATACAAATAGTGCTGAGTGACAGATGTCCAAAGAAGTATGGTTCCTGCTGAAAATTTTTAAGCAGCAAACAATTATCTGCAAAATCTTCTTGAGAAGGCCAGTAATGAACTTGTCCATTCAGTGGATACCATAACAATTGAATCTACTCTGTGGAAGTTTTTTTGCAAAACCATTCAATAAACCTTTTCATTACACAATTTTTAGTTTTCCACTCACATTTAATCTCAAACTTCACAAATATTAATCCACTGCAAGCTTGCTTTTTTTTTTTAAGGAAACAAACACAAATTCACTAAAATTAATGCCTGGACTGCATGATGCCTAATAGAAAACAGACCTGGTTTGCTCGTGCTTAAGATCTACAGATTCACTTAGCGCCTCTACAGAAAGTACTAATCAATTAATACACAAAAACAGGAACATGGGAAAAATCTTCTGTTCATTAGGATTTATACACACTTCATGCATGCAATAAATTAAATATGGGCACAAATTCTTAATCACAAATTCAGAGAAAGAAATGCCAATCTTAGCTTGTACTCACACTGCAAGGTTATACTTTTTTTTTTCCCCAGTAGATTCCTATATCCAGGGGCTTCTAAAGCCTCATCCTTGAGACAAAATATTAATTGCAACACAGACCATTGCTTTAAATAGTTCTGATCTAATCTAAAACAAACAAAACACTATGGTTCTGTAGAGCTTTTTCTCCCCAAGACATTTGTGACCACTACACAGCATATGCTGAAGGCAGACCCATTTTTCTGTCGTACATGGTAGATCTCAGGAAGGAAAAGATGCCTCTTGCCTTGAATGCCAAGCAGCATCAATCTGTTGGACTTGGTCTCCTCTGGTACCCACCTCAAGGTGCCACTGGAATAGCATGAAGCTGTGCTATCATCTGTGAGTGATGCATCTTTCTGGTTCTTGGAGGAAAGGAGTAAGGAGCAGAACGGAAGCTGCCTTTCCATTACTGCTTGGCAGGAAGAATGAGGAATTACAGGGAAATCAGAAGGCAGAAATTCACTTGGTTGAGATAAAGCACCAATAAGGTCCTAAAATCATAATTAGCTGCCTCCAAAACCTACTTGAAAAGCTTATTGCATATCCAAGAGGCAGAAGAAAAACATCTCCTCTTCCTTTTGATGTCAGCTATTTGTGATGTATAAGAACTGAATTAGAAGAACATTAGTCCAACAAGCAATATAACATAAACAGAAAAATCTATTCACTTCAACTTTCTGGGCTTTTTTTTAACCACAGCATTGTTATATATCTTGAACAAAATTATGATCTAATATGAAAAATAAGCAAGTCATTATTTAGGGTTTTTTTGTTGATATTGTCTTACATAGTGGTGGAGTATACATGGATACATGGCTGTTTTGTTAGTGTTCAGTCACTGAAGCAACATAGATGAAATAAAATGAGCAACAAACCATGTCATCTCTCCCATGGGAGAAAGGTAAATGTTAAAAGAACACAGGGGTTTATTGTTTGATGGGAAGTTTTTCATCATGATAATTAGAAGTTCAAACATTTTAGTATCATCAATTTGTACACACTGTTAACCTACACAATACCATTTTTTACTTTATTGTTGACTTTATTAGGGCCAAAATTTCACTTAAAACTTCTGCTTCCTATCAGAAATTATTCCCTTATGTTCTGTACAAATGGTTTAAATCAAATTTAATTAGATTAGCTTTGCATATTTCACACACACTTTTTTTTTAAACATCTTGCTTCTCCATCTAAGTCATTGCTGCTATATGCACTGGTATGGATCCTACAAACAAACCAGGAAACAACCAAGCAGTTCAGTTGTTTGTTCTTTTCATAAGGTTTCAAAAGCAGCTACATGTGGAAAGTTATAAAGATTCTATTCAGTCTTCAAAAATATTCATTACATTCATTACAGAGGGGAAAAAATATACTATTACCATGTCTTTTATGGACAAAAGAGAGTCAAATGTCAACAGACTGACAGAGTTTAGGGTATGTATTCTCTCCCAGCAAGCAGAGTGCAGCACTGGGACAAACTGCCCAAGGGACAGTGCAACTGCACCAGTGGAGATTTTTAGGAAAGATGAGACAGGTGCCCACCAGGAAACATCTCAGGCTGACTGTGGGTGACACATTGATTTATTTCACTCTTAAGGTCTCTCCTATTCACAAGCAGTTGATCTTCTTTACAGCTTTTCACAATTTCAACAAAGTTGGCACCCTCTTCTCATGTGTTAAACAGAAGAAGAGGGAATTGCATCTGGGAATTTACGTTCATATGGTTGGTCCCACATGTACCAATATCCTTAAAAAACCGAATTTAAAAACAAAAGCTTCATATTTTAAGTTCCTCTTCAGTATGTTTTACTTTTCACTGTGTTCCATCAGCTTGTAAAAGATTGTATTCTGGATGACATCTAAACTGTCCATAAGTGACTCAGCCTAAATTTGTTGTTTTTGATACATTGTTCCTCTGACAACCTCAACACACCACAGCAAGAATTTTAGACTTTAATCTTCCTGCTTAAAACTGTGTTGCTAATTAAAATTTATTATGTCGAAAGCAACATTTTTGATCATCGTATTACCTTTCTCAGCTAAAAATGCAGAATCATAATCCCCCTCAAAATTCTGACAAGAACTAGCATCCCCTCAAGTAAAGTTAGCATGCCAAAGTCCAGTCTTTACGCATTTTCTACATGATGGGCTACTGCCCTCCTGCCAGGGCTTAATAGGAGCATAAAGTAGAAGCCACCTTTTCTCACTGAAGATCCACTGTCCAAGTAAACCTAGATCTTACTTCCCCTCAATATAACCTTTTTTATTCAATCTTGAATATTAAAAGAGATATAAGGAATAATAAAGTACTTGGTTTTCTGCCTTCATTGAGATCTACCTATAAGAAAAGCAAGACAAATAAAGAAGTTTCTCATTCCTTTGAATGGCTGTCATGCACTTAAGTTTGTACCTCTCTCCCCAATACTCAAAGTAAATAACTAACCTCCTACAATAACTCACTTAAATTTCCAATGCTGTCATCCCCAAGACAACCAAACCTCCTCTCCATGTACATTATTATGTTACTAAAAAGTGGTATACCAAGACAAGACAAGAGGGATAAGAAGGGCAAAACGAGAAAGGATAAAAATTCCTAGTTGTATTTTCCATTCTCCAACCTTTGATAGCTTTAGTTGCTGGCAGTGCTTAAATGAGGAACAGTTTTTGCTTTAATATAGTGCCTCAAAAATAAACTCAGTACAAATGTAGTTGCAGGAAGTGGGAAAACTCTTGTGTGTATGCACAAAGATAAAACCTTACACTGAACTCTACCAGCCTTCTTCAGTGACAGTATTCAAATGACTAGGCCTAACAAATAGGAAAAATAAGGGGGGGGAAAAAGCTTAATCAGTATTTGTATTTGAGATTTAACATGTAAAAAGAAACAGCATGCAAAATTCAGTCACACAATTTTTCATTCTCACTTGATCAATCAAACTGCAAAACGTGATGCTCACATTAAGTAAATACTATATATCATGTAAAATAGTTTACTCCAGCCTGCAAAGACTTGTACAGAACTTTTCCAAATAAACTACATGAAAACAAAGTGCTGATGCCTGTTGCTTCATCCAAAAATTATAGCAAGAAAATCATGTTGCAGGAGCAATAAATTTTGCTTGTTTTCAAGACTGCACTTTGATGACAAACAGTTAAAGCACAATCCTTTCATTTACTCTTTTTCCTCAAAGCTCTCCAAGTGACCAGTTTTGCTTGCTCCAGCCCTACCTTCCTCCACTTTCACTATGGAGAAATTTAATAAGAGATTCTCAGACTGTTTAAAAATCTAAAAAGCTTATTTTATTCATAAGCTATAGCCAAATGTGATAATCTGAAGAACATACAAGTCCCCAGACACATCTTTAGTACTTCTTTCATCCTTACCTTCTCAAGGCAACATTTCTAGACCTTCCAAAGAAATGGTGATGATCTAAATTATTTCATCCCACCATTTGCTGTGATCTTTTAGATCCAGTAATTATCCAATTACACACTCCCTGAAGAGCCAAAGTGACATGTCTTCCTCAGAGGTCCAGTTACAAAGTCAAAGTTTGGTCTTTTAATACTAGTGACATTTCTTACCATAAAATCAGATTACCATACCATAAACCAAAAAAAGAAAAAAATCCCTATATATTATAAAAGAAGATTACAGTGTTATTAAACAGGAAAGTTTAAGCCTGCCATTGAACCTGCATTTAATAACTAGGCAACTTGAAAATTAAATGAAAAACAGTAACTTTTTTCCCATTTACTTCTCAACCAAAAGTAAGTTTGTTTCCAACTTAAAAGAAAATCTTGGTATTTCAATTTTGAAGTATTTTGGTGTGCTTTAGTTTTTAACTAATCAAGACGTGTATTTCCCAGCACATATATTCTTCAATACACAGATGGAAGGGGAGTAAGAAATCACAAGACATAACATTGTTATACAATGTACTATAGAAAAACCTATCATTTAAGTTGCAAGAAACCTAGTCATCAATAAGTGAAAAAATACCTCGCTCAAAAATCAATTATGTTGAGTCTTTTGTATAGAGAAGTAGTACACCTTTCAGGCAACTGGTATTAATGAGCAGACATGGCTATAGAATCTCCATCTGTTTTTCTGACAAAGCTGTGACTACTCCAGTCTCTCATTGAAATTCCATTAATCTGGTGCACCAAGGACCAATGCGAAAATCAAAACTCCATCTAACCCTTTATCAGCTCACAATAACCTACAAGTGAACTCTGCCTGTTAGCATACAGCAAGTTATGATTTTGCTATCAATCAGGCTGTTAGCCAATAAAAAAAAAAAATCAAGTTAAGACCAGAGTGCCTGGCTGTGCTGTTTTGTTTGGTCTGTCTTGTTTTTCAGTTTGTTATTTTGTTTGGGGGTTTTGTTGTGTTTTATCCCTCTTCCAATTTCTGTAGGGTGTCTGGACATGTAAGCCCATGCATCATTCTCTTTCATTGTGATTTAATTGCTGCCAGCAATCAAGTCAAAGCATCACTGAAGTGTGCTTGAATTTCATTAGATGATATAACTTATGCTACTTTCCTACAGTACCTAATAAACCATAAAGAAACCAAAACACATATGGCTTGAGGGAATAACTGGAAAATTAGGTGGCCATTTGGGAACTGAGTGAACTTTTGAACCAGAGGAACAGAGAAAAAGAAATATTAAAAGGAAAGACAGACTTAGAATGCACACAGAGACGTGGAGGTTTGACCTTTTCAGTACCTAGAAAATTACATTAGCATTATGAAAAATACATATCATGTTTAGAGTTTATAATCCATCAAAGTTTAGATACTTTGTTAGTGCCTACCATAAGGTAAAAGTCAAAAGGACAACATAACAATCAGATTTGACAAAAGGCCTTTAGGTGACCTGTGCTAATTTAGTTATCCCATACTTATTGTTAAATGGATTATCCCTCTTGTAATTAATACACCATTAGACAAAGGTCACACAAAAACTCCAGGATTTTACAATGACTGTAACATACACATAAGACACTAATTCTTTATCTGTTACCAAGCGTGTGCCTTCACAAATTATGTTTTGACAGTAATGCCGCAAAGTCAAATTGCGACACTTTGGCAAGTCATACAAACGTTGCAGCCTAACTCAAGTATATAAAGAGAAATGCCTTGGGGCTTTTTAGCAGAAAATATATGTAGAAGGTTTTACATAAAAATAGAAATGGACTCAAACATAAATAAAAGCCACCTCAATTCGGTTACCTACAGATAGGGCCCTCTGTTAACGCTGAGAGCCTTGATCCTACACAAATCAGGTTTTAGATCTGTACAGAGCCCTGCTGAATTGAACTGGTAATTATGCAAAATCAAACATCTACAGACCGTCTTACAGACCCAGTTCCTGGAGTAGGATTTAAATATTGAACATTAACAGACCGCTAAAAAACTAAAAAATACAGTATTAAGCTTCAAGAAACCCATTTATGCCTATTAGAACTGAAACAAATGGCACCTCTGGGGATCAATCCACCTCTTATAAGATTTTCCCAACATATATTTTCATACACAGGCTAGGTGGCTAGACTGAAATGATGGATTATATATATTAAAATCAAAACGGTCTTAGAATGACACATTAGACATTCAAAGAGAAAAAGAGGAACACTGTATACTCCAATAAATTAAGTATTTACAAATCAGAATTTATCACCTTTTCTCAAATTTTCTTCATGTTACACTCCCACTAGGTAATTAAAGAGGATTTATCATAAAATACAGAAAGACCAGCAAGGTAAAATCACCTCAAATATAAAAGAATCATACCCTCTATATTTCTACCTAAACTGGTATGAATTAGTCAAGATATTGTTGAGCAGCTATTATACCTCCTCTCATAATTTCCAAAACAGGCTAAAAATTAATCATCCATCTGTACAAATTCATACAGTATTTCACATACTCTTGCATCAGCATTCTCAAGCCATTCATTATTTAGGTTATGAACGTTATCACTTTTCTCTTGATTAACTGTTTTGAAACAATTCTATAATCATACCTCCTATTAAATAGTCATATAATTTTGTCACATACCCTTTATGCAATCAGTACCATGTTATTAAGTTATAATTAGAAATAATGATAAGATTATGTTTGTAAGCAAAAATAAATACACAGAAAGTTGCATTCATCTGTAGTTTTGAAAATTAGCTTGTGTTTTCTAAAAGCCATAATCAACTTGACTGATAATTACATTTCAACCAGAGAGCAAAAGCGCCTAGTTTTACTTTTTTTAGTAGAAGGTCACACTGCCAACATGCAATAAGCTCAATATTAAAAAAAAAAAAAAGTGTGATTATTATTGTTATACATTTTACAGAGTTCTGGACATAAAAAAGAATGCATTATTCTGAATCAGTGGTTAGAAGGTTTATCACTTATGCATGTACTTGACTTATCCCTGTTCTGCAATAGACATAATTTTATACCTCATAAAAGCAATTTATGTTTCCAAAGGGAATAATCTGGATAATATAAAATGTGGAGTGCTACATTGTAGGAAGCATATTTTCATTCAGCAATTGTATTTCGAGATGGAGCAGCACAGTTTGATCATCATATCATGTCAAAAAACATCATTCACTAGTAAGTCTATCTAACTTCCAGTGCCACAAATTAATATACATCATTAATTTATTTGTACATATATTTAATTTACTGCCATATATTATCCATAGAAGATGCTTATATTATGTATACAATAAACTAATCTCAAAAATATGGACACTAGCTAAAGCAAGCTTGTTAACTGTTGAAATATTCAATTGTTCATGTCTTCAGAACAGCCACATTTAGCATTGAACTTAATGAATACAAAATAAAACAACATAGAAAACAGCTATGAAGCCTGGACTTTTCCTAAATGCAAACCCAAACTTAAAATTTATATAACAAAAACATCATACAAAACACTGTCTTAATGGAAAGAAACACTGTAAGAATAATTAATTTAATATTTTATGAACCTATTCTGCATGGAGTTTGCAGAAAAATATCAATCACATAAACTGTTTCATTATTTATTAGATAAATAATACATTAAGCCATTAAGTAGCAAAATAAAATTAAGCAAGAATCTGATAATGTTGAATTAACAAACAATTTGTTACTACAAATATTCACATTGGTTTAGCCACTGATCTATCTTTAAAAACGTATGTATCTACAGAAGATGCTTTGTTATCAAAAAACGTGAGTTGAGAAACACTGTGTAAATTTGAGACAGCTTCACTATGCTCTAGGACCACTAGAGAGAGCTCTTCAGTTCCTTTAAAGGTTCTTGTAAAGGTAAGAAAAGTGTTCAGCTGTGCTGCTTATCTGTTTATCTGTTTTCCAGCGACAACATTCGCATCACGAGGATCTGATTACATCAGCTCATAGCAAAGTGGCAAATCTAGTACTTGGTAAGGTAAACAGTGTCACATACCATCAGAAGGGGCTTCATCCTCTTTATCATATCGGTCAGATGCTATTGAGACACTATCAGGAGGCGAAGAAAGAGAGTTCTCTGACTCTTCCTCATCTTCCAGCTCTGTAAAAGTCAATACACATTGCTTTTGAAATAGCTTATCACACAAACACACAGAAAAAAAGTATTTCCAGTAGCAAGGAGGATATTAATTCCTATCTGGAACTGAAAAAGTCCTATTTCTCATGGACATTGGCAGGCTCCAGCGCAGCCGTGAGCAATTCCATTCTAGGGTTACCTTCTGACCCGATGTGTAAATGCTGCTGGAGAGGTTTCCCTAAACGCTGTCGTATAATGAACCTGCTCCCAGCACTGCACAGCTGGCAGCTTCTCACGATGGGGGAAAGGAACACCACAGCAAAGAGGCAGGAAAGAGAAAACACTGGCAGAAGGAATAAAGGAGAGCACCAGGCTCCGAAATTCTGCCTGTCGTAGTGCAGGATGGAGCTGCAGCAACTTCCCTCCCAGGAAATGCCTAACTACTGTTGGCAGCAGTGACCTCTGCCCACTTTTACTTTTCTTAACTGTAATTAGGCACTGCCTTGCAAAACTCTGTGTGTATTCCTCCCATGAAACTTGAAGTGGAATAGCCTCCTGGCAGCACCTGGTATCAACCTGTGGCTTAATGAAGCATTCTGTAAATGAATTTCTTGCCCAACTGAGAGCCCTGCTACAACAGATACAAAATCTACATTATCAGTTAATCTGATGCACTTTGATCAGTGTCATGCATAAGTGAGAAGGTCTAGGAAAGATACAGTGAAATCAATATTAGTTGAGGCTTTCACCTAATTAGGCAAAATTTAACTTCTTCCTGAAACTCAGCATATTTTCTCAGATATAAGAAGAGGGGGGAAAATAACAAACTACATTGCTCCTAAAAAAAAAATCTTTGTGAAGGAGAAAAAGCTAAATATGACAAAAAGCATCAGACCAGAATCCTAAAGTTGATGCTCCAATAGATTAAATAGCCCTCAAATTTCTTGAAAATCATGCAACACTAAATTGTTCAAGCATTGCCTTTTGCTATATACAAACACAAAAAGCTTTCCAGAGACATCCAAATATCCTTCTCTATTTATGTGTTCCCTTTTGGAGCACTGGATCAGAAAACTAATTTATAAGAATCCAAAATAAACCCATGCATAGTGAAAATATTCTTCTTCACAGGTGCAGAAATTGCATTCTGCATTGTAAGACTGCCTAACCATGGCTGAGTTTTACCCCTTCCCATTTAATAATGGAAATATACAGAAAATTCAGAGACTATGACAGAAAGCTCCATGACTGTTTGTAAAAAACAGCAAGTTTTCCATGCAGTTAAAACAACAATATCTGATATTTGTTTTGCTGGAGTTCTTTTACATTCAAAGGTTGTTAAACACTAGCTAGGCTTTCCCTTCATTAATTTAGTATGCTTTTCTTAGGGAAGCTTCCTCCCAAGCTCCCATGCCATTTAACAACTGCTCAGAATCTGAACCTGACTCCAGCCTATTTTTGACACAGACCTCTCCAAGTAGCACTCCAGTCATCGTGTTAATCTGATCAAAATATTTGCACTTCATCACACCTGTCAAACCAATCAAAAGTAAATTATTTCTCTCTAGAACTCACCTCTTCCTCCAAACAGAAAAACACAGAACAGATAGAACATGAACAGAAAATATTATGCCTTATTTTATAACCAGCATGATCATCTTTTACACTTAGATTCCAGAGACCAGGTGCCTGTCTCTCTTTGCCTATACATATCTGTATTAGATTATACACTACATCTACAAAGAGCAAACACGATATAATGGCAAAATTCCATTCCATTCCAAAAGTTCCACTGTTTTCCTGTCCTAAACTTTTACTAGTACTAGAATGCATAGAATATATGAGTATGTGCAAGCCCTGGTTGTCAATCAAAAATGTCTTCTTATTAGCTATGCATAAACATGTCACCATTGAACCTTCATGAAAGCGCCAGCCTAAATTTAAAATATTATTTCTAGAAGGAAACAATTCCAGAAACACCACACTCCAGCACATATAATAAATGGGCTGAATGGCAAACCTTAATATATTTGAATGAATAAGACTTGTGGATGACAAGTAGGAGAGTATACATGTAGAAAGAACATCTCCAGAGGATTTTGTCCCACTCAGCAACACATAATTTCTTATGTAAGTTTGCAAAGCTGCACTGTTACCTTGCTCTTCCACTAAGTCACACTCTACCATTTTCCAATTACCCTTAGGATTTCAAATTCAGTAAACATTTGTGCTTTACTTTCATATAAAACCCAGATGACCTAGGAACAAGGGAATTTTTATTACATATTTAGGGCATACCATACATGTACCTATCGTTGTGCTGGTTTGACTTTGATAGTTTTTTCACAGTAGCTGGTATCAGGCTGTGTTTTGGATTTGTGCTAAAACCAGTGTTGATAAAACAGGTATGTTTTAGTTACTGCTGAGCAATGCTTACAGAGTCAACACCTTTTCTTCCTCTCACACCACCACACCAGTAAGTGGGCTGGGGTGCACAAGAAGTTGTGAGGGGACACAGCCAGGACAGCTGACCAAGAGAAGACTCCACACCATAAGATGCCATGCTCAGCATATAAAGCTGGGGGAAAAAGAAGCAAGTAGGAGACACTAAGAGTGATGATGTTTGTCTAAGTCACTGTTACTTGTGATGAAGTCCTGCTCTCCTGGAAATGGCTGAACACCTGCCTACCCAGGACAAGTGATGAATGAATTCCTTGTCGTGTCTTTCTTCTGTGTACAGCTTTTGCTTTATCTATTATACCAACTTCATATCAGCCCATTAATTTTCTCACTTTTACCCTTCTGATTATCTCCTCTATCCCAGCAGGGGCAAATGAGTGAAGGACTATATGGGCTTTAGTTGCCATGTGGCATGAAAATCATGACACAGTTATATACTGTATGTGAAACAACAAAACCCATAGCAACACTGAATTTGATTCATAATAAAACAAGTTTCTGGTTTATGTCTAGAATATACAAATTCAAAAAGTTCTTAAAACAAAACAGCAAAAAAAGAGAAGTGTTGAGAGTATTATGAAGAAAGAAATCACGCACTCAGTGCTTTACATTTGTAAAAGCATTCTCTAGATTTTAAACCCTAAAGAAGGCTTGAAGACTTCCATGAAAAAGCCCTCACTGAGAAAGACACTCAGAACCAAAATATAAATCCTAGGTCATACAATACTACATTTAGGTATCCACATTTACATGCAAAATGAGGAGAATAGGTGGCAGACTCTGGAAAGAGGTACAAGCAACCTGCACACATGCAGGACTAGATTAAACAAAAAAAATCCTCCATTTTTTATTTTAGAGTAAAGAAAAAGAGTAGCAAATAAATAATAGTTTTCATCAATTTCTATTATACACTGAAAAATACAGTTCTTCAATAATTTAATTTGTACAGAAAAACTGCAGGCATTTCAATAAGAAAACTGACTCATTGTGCTTGGGAGTTTTAACAGGCAACATTTCACAATGTGTTTATGTACTGGCATAAAAGGAGGAGTGCTTTCTGGTATCAGCCTTGGGGTTCTTGCCTCCTAGTTCTGTCAAGGTTAAAAGATATCTTAGGATTGTATTCTGTTAACATACAAAGAAATTGCTCCTGACAGTTCACAAAGAGGCTTCCTGTTGATCCTATGTCATCTCCTACATTCCCTGAGCAATCTCTGCCCTTTCTCCACTTTACATGCGCTTCCATCAATGTGTTGCATTGAAGTTTATACTCCACCTATGGAGTAAGAGAATCAGAATTGCATTTGAAGCTCCATGTGTTACTCCTTGAACAGTCAGAGGAGTCAGTGTTGAGCAGCACAAACCACTATTCTCTTCAGGTGCCAAGTATCTAAAAATACACCCAAAAAGCATCAATAAATTAAAGAAAAGCATTCAACTTGCACTTATGTAATAGAAAACCAAACTACAAAGCAACAATGGGCATCAGGTAAATGTATTCAATACAATTTGCAGGCATAATTGAAAGCATTGCTGCCTAATCAAACATCTAAAAGCAAAGCATGCTCAAACAAAATGTCTATAGACTCATTAGTTGGCAGCCATTCCATTACAATCACACATAATGTCAGTAGTGCCTTGAACCCATGCCAATGACAACAGCATAAATTTTGCATCTCATTTCTATGGTCATAAAATTAATGACCAGTTTAAAAATACTTCTTTGCAAAAGTTATTGCCTAAAGAAATGACATGACTGTGTCCCTGTTATGCAGCCACAAGTATAATTACAGAGTTGATGCTCATTAATATAGTTTCTTGTTTCCCCAGAATAGCATGATTTATCTGGAATTGGGGAAAAATAGATTAATTAAAGGTAGATATTTAACAGTCACAATAACAAGAATATGTACATGAACTGACCCTATTCTCCAGTTTCTGCAAGTTAAAATAATCTCCTACAGGTTTGATAGCAGAATCAATATTTTATGACGTCTTTAAAAACAAAACCATACAATGTCATTCCTTATTAAATGCTACATTTTCCATTACAGCTTATTTATTGATTCAGGAAATAATGCATACCAAAGGGTAAGTTTACCACATTAGGAATGGAGCATAAAACAAACTCTCTTCATTGTAACAACGGCTGTACTTCAGTTTCTACCCCTTGTTCTGAAGACTTCCAACAAATTTAGTTGGTACAATACTACATGTAGGACCACACTACATTGTAAGAATTTGGCTTTTAAAAAATCCAGATTTATTTCCCCAATAGTTCATTTTCTTCTTCAACATTGAGATTATAACAAAGAATTCCTAAGCATTAAAGATACTGTTTCTACCACCTACTCTGAAAAAGAGCGAGCAAGATGTTTCAGCCAATGCCTCTGAAAGAAACTTGCTAGCTCACATCCTCAGATAACTAAACACTTTCAATTTATTTCTAAAAATGTCTAGACAGCATGATGCATTAAAACTGCTCAAGTATAAGAGAAATAAAACAACTCAGGAAAATAAAAAGACATGTAGGTCAAACCACCCTGCTTCTTGCCATTTCAGAAGGTCCCAAGTCACAGCAGGTTGAAATCAGTTCATCCTGTCCAATCTCTGCTGCAGTAAGAACCCATGAAACAAAGGACTGGATGAAGCCATCAAGGAGACCAAGCAAGGTTCTCACTATGCAGTTTTTCATAACAACAAGTAAACAAAGCTGCTTTCAAGCTGGCAGGGGTATGTTTTAGCCCCTTGATAGGGGCATCCTGCATTTTTAAGATGTTACTGACCCAATCCACCAGTCATCCTGCAAGACTGGATTCTTCTAACAATCAATTTTTCAATGCATAATTTGCCATGCAGTCTGCTCCAACACACTCATTCCTGAAGGGCCTTCTAGGGTCCCCTATTAACATGATGATTTTTTAATGGCTTATTTTGTAAAGGTCAAGTAGAAACTCTTTAACAGCTAATTCTTAAAACAATACAGAAACAACATTTAGTGTGTAAGCAAACGTGCTTCAAGCAAGAAAAGCAACTGCAACTTTTGCTTGATGAGTTCTTTCTTATGATCTGTAGTTGTTAAGTTCTTTCTTAAGATCTCATGATGCATATCAGGCCAACCATTTTGTGCTTGCACTAGTATGTCATGTTACTTGAAATCGCACTTGGTGTGGACACTTCACAGATAACAGCTGTGCGTAGCTGAAAGGGACAACACAGTGACATGCCTACAGTGAAACCTCCCAGACTTCTGGGACAGAGTGGTATTTGGCACACTTTTAATGATGGTCTCTCCAGAAATACATCATGATGATCCTCAAAGAACTGGGTAACAACTAAGCCATATCTTTCCCATTTATGGTTAAATACTAACTATGTATTTATGCTCTTGACTAAAAAGTTCAAGTGTGTTAAAATATAGAATTTGTGTGCACATGCAACTCTGGTGACCACAAGATACTGACTCCATTTCTTAAGTCCAAAGAGACTTCTACTTGCTGCCATTTCCTGAAAAAGAGTGCACGGGGAGGCGGGGGAAATAAAAAGGAAATATGACCCCTGTACAAAAACAGAAAAGAAAAAAAAAAAACAAAATCAAATCCTTTGCATATAGAGCTACTCTAACAGCTTGACTATTTCCAGGAAGCAGAGGTCTCAGGCTCCAGACACACTCTGCTCTGCCAAGAGCCAGAAGCATCTGAGTCATCTAAAGGCTTCTTACAGGTGCTCCCCATAATCACACTGTGAATAACACCAGTGCTCTAGAGACACAGATTTGCCCTCTATTATGTTACAGAGAAATAAAAACAAAAGTGGACCATCATCAGTTTTTATCAGAGTGAAAAATGCTAGTTAGAAAATGTCATGTCATACTTTTCTGCATAATTTAGTGCTGCAGATCACATACGAGGTGCAACGAGTGCTTTCTGGGGAACTGGTTCTGCAAATTCCCATAGTATGACTCGATTTGGCTAGTACTTCTGGTGTCTCACTTTCAACATTGAGCCAAAATATTTTGTGAAAAGTGAGTAAAAATATGTATTTTACTAAAATAAATGCATAGAACAGATGGCAATTGAACTTCAAACACAAATACAGCTTCTAGAGCTTAGGGTGCTTCTGCCAACTTTAGCACTATTTTTAGCATAAACTGAAAACAAGGTTCTTTTAACTAAACATTTTGGCAGTCACAGTATTGATTCAATTAATCTCAAAACAGAGAAATGCCAAAAACTGTATTAAGTCAGAATCTTTGACAAAGTTAAGACTTTTATAATGTTAGTGGAATATTAGTCTTACCAAAAAAATGAACCCAATTTTGTATGCAAATTACCTTTGTTTTCAAGTTTTTTCCCAATTCTAAGATCTAGAACAGGTCACTGAGTGTGACTACAGCTTTTTAGTTTTTCTTAAACTGCTTAAATAAACAGTCAAATATTTCAAATTAAAAGGAAAAAAGGCAGCAGTGTCTAAGAGAAAGACATTTATACAGAGCTCTTCAATTTAAGAATAAAATAGATACAATAAATGTCTAATAACTTAAAAAATAAATCTGATGAAAGACCAGTGGGTTGGATATAAATATAATTGTACATTATTGGTCATAAGAACAACATGGACTTTCTTTATCCATAAATTAACAACACACTTAACTGTAAAAATCAGTGTTAAATCAGGTAACACATCACACACGAAAATTAAATATTTACCTATACAATTAATTTTGTGTCTTTCACTTGCACATGTACCCACTTCTCCTAAAAAGCTTCAATTTTTTTCAGTCTATATAGACAAAAAGGTGCTTTTGTCAGCATATTTACTGACCTGACAGACAACATCAGAAGGCTTCTTTCTAGGAAGATTCAAGAAAGTCCTCAAATTCATCAATCTGGTTGCAAAGAAATTATTTTACTAAAATAAATGCATAGAACAGATGGCAATTGAACTTCAAACACAAATACAGCTTCTAGAGCTTAGGGTGCTTCTGCCAACTTTAGCACTATTTTTAGCATAAACTGAAAACAAGGTTCTTTTAACTAAACATTTTGGCAGTCACAGTATTGATTCAATTAATCTCAAAACAGAGAAATGCCAAAAACTGTATTAAGTCAGAATCTTTGACAAAGTTAAGACTTTTATAATGTTAGTGGAATATTAGTCTTACCAAAAAAATGAACCCAATTTTGTATGCAAATTACCTTTGTTTTCAAGTTTTTTCCCAATTCTAAGATCTAGAACAGGTCACTGAGTGTGACTACAGCTTTTTAGTTTTGCTTAAACTGCTTAAATAAACAGTCAAATATTTCAAATTAAAAGGAAAAAAGGCAGCAGTGTCTAAGAGAAAGACATTTATACAGAGCTCTTCAATTTAAGAATAAAATAGATACAATAAATGTCTAATAACTTAAAAAAAAATCTGATGAAAGACCACTGGGTTGGATATAAATATAATTGTACATTATTGGTCATAAGAACAACATGGACTTTCTTTATCCATAAATTAACAACACACTTAACTGTAAAAATCAGTGTTAAATCAGGTAACACATCACACACGAAAATTAAATATTTACCTATACAATTAATTTTGTGTCTTTCACTTGCACATGTACCCACTTCTCCTAAAAAGCTTCAATTTTTTTCAGTCTATATAGACAAAAAGGTGCTTTTGTCAGCATATTTACTGACCTGACAGACAACATCAGAAGGCTTCTTTCTAGGAAGATTCAAGAAAGTCCTCAAATTCATCAATCTGGTTGCAAAGAAATATGCATGCATCTTCTGAGAGAGGTGCACATGGGTGATCATAGTTTTAAGGAGCCTGGTTCTACTTGCACACATGCTCTTCAATTACTTTTTTATTGTTAATCTTTCACACCTCCTTGCTTTACCCTTATGGATAGGCAAGATTCTCTATGCTATTGGCCAAAGCCCATAAAAGAAGTGTGTACAAATAGTTTAGTCAAACCTGCTAGTCACTACGTGCAAAGTCAGTGGGACTTCAAAAACATTCAGTGATGAAAGAGAGTGGAGTGGAAAGTATGCCCACAACACATCCTTGTGGAACAACTCGCAAGCTGAAGGAGACACTGTTTGAGAGTGGAGTCAAATATCATTATGTCCTACAGGAAGTATATGAATTTTGAAAGTGTTAGTCCACTCTTTCAGCATCCAAAAATACTTCTGGATGCCTCTGAAAGGATGACAGGTCACAACTCACAAGATTCTTGAAAACAGCTGATGTAGTATAGCTACTATATCATGATAACATACCATGACAGCATGTACCATTCTTCACCTTCCTTTTCAGCTAGAACAGAGATTATTTTATTTACATTTTAAAAATGGAGTGACTGCTACCACAAAAGCAAGAACAGTAAATATGGAGTTTAAATACACACAGTAGTTTTTATTCTTCCTAACTTGTTTCAGGGTAGCTTCCAAATTCCTGCTCCCCCCCCTCCTTTTTTCCTAAAATATCCTTTTTTCACCTTATATGTTATGTCTTTCTTTTTTCTCTGGAGGGGGTGGAACTGACCATCACAGCCTTCTGAGTTTTCAATACTTTCCAAATTTTCCATTTTTCAAATGTCTAGGTGTGCGGAGAGGTATGAAAACGGGCACAAAAGTTGACCTCCCTCAGCTGCTGCCACTGCTTTGTTGCACGAGGAGCTGGCCAAGAATCTGACTGCTTATCTCCACGTGAGTCCTTTGTTCTACACCTACAAAAGTCACGCCTAATTTGTACAGTCCTGAAGTAAGAATGACACAACCAAATAAAGTTTACCACACACTTCTTGAACCCTGGACATTACACCAACAACTCATACCACTGATTCACATTCCCCTAAATAATTTGCAAGTAAGTGCAGGTTCCTATTTCTTGAAAAATTTTTTATACTCCTGCATGCAGCAAATGCACATTAATTTGGAGGGATGTATCATTGCTTGCAGAAAGCAATGGTATAAATTTCATTTTATTGAAAAATACTGAAAACTAAGGTGAGTATTCACACACCTGAGCATTTTTACACAGTTCTATGACCTGAACCAGAGAGACACCATGAGAATTTTTTACAAGGCAATATATCCTGCTTAAGAATCAAATGTACTCTAATAAAAAGAATAAGACTGAATATAATTTTCACAGAAATCACAGCAAGTTATGCAGTAACAATTACAGACTATACAAATCAAATCATCCATTTTGCTAGAGATAATAAAATCTCATTTTTGTTAATAATTTGTTGAACTGGAAAAGAAATTCTGAATCAAATTACCTATAAAGAAAGTAAATAGACAAGAATTTTCTTGACCTCCAAATTACACAAAGCAGTAAATGCAAACTCTGCTTTTTGTAGGCAACTCTCACACTTATTACAGAGTCAGAGCCTCAGGAAGTTATTAAATCTTCAAAAACATGTTCTCTCAAAGTAAGATAGGTCTGCGATGAAACCATCACCCTGCCTAATTTTATGTTAGTAATTTTCTTAATAAAATAACATTTTACTTTCCCTCACTCAGTTCTGGTGGACAGTGAGGATAAGAGGAAAACTACATTTTATCTTCTGTAGCAGCGCTGAACAGTAATATAAAAAAAATAGCAAATTACTGTAATACAATTTTTAAACAATCACATAGCTGGAGTTTACAGAATCTTGGCAATCTTGAATCTTTGGGAAGTTTCAAGCTGCACTGTCCCTTTCAATTGAACTGTTATGGCTGCATAACTTGATTTAAACAGGCATAAGAAATGTATGAACTTGTTGTGCCTTGTCACCACATTATTTGCCTAATATGACTTACATATTTTCACTTTCTCAGGAGGCATGCTGCAGCCCACACATTTGAACCTCCTTGTCCAGAAACAGACACTTCTTCAACCACTGTAAAAAGTGAAGCTTTGCATAGGCTTTTTTGACCTCGCACTGTGACCCTCATACCAGCATCCACAGGCTATAGGTCATGACCTCAAGAATTAGCATCATGGAAATAAGAGCCCTTCCAGGTTTAGTTACAGAACAGAACACTGTAGCAACAAACCCCTCAGTCTTCTCTAAACTGAACTCTGCAGCTTTGTTTAAACTCCACTAGAAGACAATAGATAACCCACACTTCAGTTTTCATTACTCGCACACTAAATCATCTCCTCTCCAGCTAAAGGTCTGAGCTCCCGCTGCACTATGAAAACATTCATTCAGTGTGGATCGAAAGCCAATATCATACTGCCGCGAGATGATCCTATTAAAAGGTTAAAGAAACATCACTATGGAATTGAAGACTTTCGCAACGTTAAGAAAAAAGGCTGAAATAAGTAACCTCTGCTAAAATTCTATCTCCTAAGCAGGCTACTTTGCATTCACTTCCTCCGGAAAAAAAAAAACCTGCACATCACATGGTCTTTCCAAGGCTGCACTCTTGCGAACAGAGCTCCATTTATACTAAATTTATAACAAATAAGCTCCATAACGAGCTCCACTACAGATTAAATCCGGAGCTACACTTCCAGCCGAGTGTTTCCATCAGCGAGCGCCGGGCGCTGCGCTCGCCGCCGGCAGCGGCCGCGGTGATGTGCGCGCCCCGGGCGCTCGGGCCGCTGTTCCCGCCGGCCGCAGCAGGGGGCGCCAGTCCCCTCGGCCTCGCGCGGCCGCGGCGCTGGGAAAGCAGCGCGGCGGGGAAAAGGGCACGAGACTCACCTTTCTCCGGGAATTCCTGAGGATAACTGCGGGGAAAAAAAGAAGAAGAAATCATAAAGCAACGCACACTTGCAAACCCACGGCACGAGGACATGGCACAGAACAGCAACCAGTTTTGAACAAGTTTTGTGGTCGAGACTCAGCGCTGCAAGTTTTCCTTGAAAATGCTGAAGTCTTTATCTTTGGCTTTAAGTATTTTTTCAGTTTTCCTTTTGCCTTTGCAGCTGACAGAATCCCCAGTCACTTCAAGGAAGACTTGAACAAAACCAAATCCAGACTGAGCAGCCTTTTCTAGTAACATACATCTGCTCAGATATCTTAAGGTATAAAAACACACAAAAGCATCTATAATTTTAGTAAACCTTTTAAATATTAACAAATTCCACAAATTTTTGTGCACAAGTAGAACCATTAAACATATTTTGAAATAAACCAGTAGTTCAATAGGAAACTAAATAAAAAATCAAAAAATGAGCTACAGTAAATTTACAGAAATCCAAATGAAAATGTATTGATAATTAACCAGAAAGATAAAAGTTAAAGCATGCCTAAATAGGAATTCCTTTTCAAATAAGGAGATCTCAACTTACATAATGCCTAGAAAACAAAAAAAAAATATCATCCCAGAGAGAAAAAATCCTTTTATACACCGTTTCTTCAGAGCTAAATCTTAGTATTTCAGAAACTAAAATAATCACAGAATACAGTTTGATGATACAGACAAATTATCAGGACAGAGTCATGTAGAATGGCATTCAAGAAGCATTCATGGGCTAAGAAATAACTGGCAAATAAAATGCAGCTGCCAAGATCAGCTTTATGAACAATAAGCAGTAGTAAAGATATCACTTTAGTCAATAAGGAGATGTTGGCAAGAAATGAGCAGAAGAGAAAGGAATGGTCCAGAGATAAGAAACTGAGAAATGCAAACAGAGATAAAAGGCCAGATCTGAGAAATCCAGTGTAGCAAGTGGCAGTAACACAGCCCAACAAGTGGGATGTTAAAATCAAAGAAGATTACAATGTGCATGTATTTTGTAGCCTGCATGAAAAGCAGAAGACTGTTAACAGTGAATAACATTACAGGAAATGAGGAAGGCATTAGAAATTAAAATAAGATGTGAAATCATGGGGTCACATAAATGAATAGTAAAAGATTCAGTGTCAATATGCCCATAAATGCAGGTTCCCTCTCTTTGATATTTCATCATCCAAAAAAGCATCAGTCAGTCAAGAAAAAAGTCAGTAGCACGGTATCTGCAAGTCATCTGTACAGTCACAGTTATCTAAAGAACCCAAAATGGAAAACCCAGGAAAGAAAAAATAAATAGATAAAATACTACTTTCTTAAAAGAGAATATGTGGGACAGCTAGTTCCCTAAGCATTTACAGCCTGAATAAAAAGAACACAGGACTTCAAATAGAAGATTTTGGGACACATATCTCCCTCCAGTCAGCACCCTCACCAGATGATTGTGCTGTCCTTGAAATTATAAACAAGTTGCCACAGGGGCAGAAGCATGCCATCAATGGAATGTTTAGGAGATAACACACAGCTGTCTTACACCAGCTGAGTATGGTGATAGGAAGCTCATTCATATCCTCAATACATTATGTTTCTCATGTTTTCATGAATCTTACAAAAGCAGAGGAGAAGGCAAGCTCTGCCCAACTAGCTTGTAATCAGGTTCCAGAATATTAAACAATTCAAATGGGACAAATCATTCTGATCCCGTTTCTTACTAAATTGTAGCAGCTTTGAGAGGACAAGACTTGAACCCATGCAGATTTTTTTTAAAAAATCAGGACCTAGACAGATTTTTTAATCGTTAATATGGTTAATATTTAATAAAATATTGCATACAACGTTAAGATATCAGTAAATTACTTTCTAACATATTAAAGCCATGAAGTTCACTTACCTTGCCATAATATCCTTTATCTTCTTAAGAAGAGCTTCCCGCCTTTCTTTTGCTTTCTTGGATAGATTTTCTCCTTTTAGTGTTTGGGAAACAAATGTTTCAACATCTAAATAAAGAAGAAAATAAATATACCTCAAAAAAAGACAAAATACTGCTGTAATGACTTGTCCTGGTACTACTGTGAAAAAAATAAGAAAATTATTTTCAGCCCTACTCACAGCATAGTTAACAGACATTTTAGATTCTAAATGAGATACATTTGTTCTCTATCTACTTATGCTTAGCACAGCAAATCCTATGGTGACATTTGATTCTTGCTCACTTAATTATGCTACATAAGCCCTAATAAATTGCAGTCCTATAACAATTACTTTCCATCACCTAAAGTAAAAGACAAAGCTAAAACATGGAAATAGCCTTTATGCATATATTACTGCCATGTTATTTCAGAAGTTCAAGTTGCAAAGATGGTTGTGTAATTTATTATTTCAGCAGTAACACTCACCCAGATAGTAATATAGCTCACTTACTGGTTACAGTATTTTCAAGTGCTCCCACAATGCCTCTGAAATCACTGATTGACTAAAGATTCATATCCAAAGCAATCCCAAAAACTATTAGGTAAGCAAATTAACCATATCAAAGGAGTCCAGCTCAATAGTGTACTTTAAATTAAGTACACCTCCACTTGTAGAATCACAAACTAAGGCTCTAACCTGCACTCTAAGTTTTAATTCTTACTCAGATGATACTTTTATACAGTCATGTAGAAACAAAACATTCCATAAAAGCTACCACAGTTCTGTTAATATAGTAAATATCCATTCCATAGGATAGAAAGAATGAAGTGTATTGAATTTGTGGGAGTGTAACTCCCCCAGTAGTATGTTTTCCTTATTGACTAAACAATGGCAAAAAGCAACACTTGAAGTTTCTTGTAATTACCAATCAACATACAATTATCCCAAAAACAGAAAAGGGGAAACACAACCAAAAAATCTAGCTTGTTAACATAAACATCTCACCTGCATGGGTAACAATTGTTCATTGAATAAGAGAAAGCATTTGTGGGTAACAAAACACCTTCTCACAGTGCCTGCCCACCCCCACAGACACACACTGAGAAATACATATATACACCTTGGCTCTTTCTGGATAGATGCAAATGCATATGGATAATACTATTTTAATCCTATAACTTTTCTAATCAGATGGGACATTCCCTTTTAATACAGAAACATAAATAACACCCAATTAAGTACACAACTGTCTACGTGCAAAACTTGACATGAATATTCACTGCAGATTTCCTAAATGAAAAACTTAATTGCCTGCTTCTTTCTTTATAAAACAGAAACATAGCTCCCTTTGTATTACAGGATGCAAGAAAACAAGTCAGAAGTTACCCTTCAAGAACACTAGCACAGCTATTACAAACATGTTCTTCTTTACAAATAATTCACTAGATTATTATTTAAATGTTTAGATTACTGTCCTCACCAAGTGCAGCAAAAGTATTAATTTTTTACAATATTTTAGAGTTCTGAAGAATGGCATTGATCCTCCTCTGTCCATAAGACAGAGAATCTTCCCATTACATTTTCCAAGGCAATCCTGATTGGGGGAGACCTTCACTCAGTTCTGTGGCATTCCTTCTTTAAAAGGACAGAAGGAAAGGCACTTAACATGTATTAATGCATCCTCCAGACATACCCCCAACAGCCTCTATGCTGCAGACCAAGAGTGTCTACAGGGATTTTCTCCAAACCCATAAAAAAAGTACACATCTCTGTAAATTACAAGGATTGGAATTGCCAATCAAGCTGGCGGAGGAGAACCCACAGAACCCAATGACATTGACAAACTACAAAACTAAGGTCAAAAAACCTATACTTTTACTATTCAGAGCAAAAATCAAAATAGTTAAAAAGAAATCAACAGTTTTTCTCTCAATGAAACCTAACAGGGTTTTCCAGTACAAAACTAGCTTTCACTTGAAGAGGGACGGCCTGATAAAATATTTATTTTTCCATATTTTTATCTATTTATTTTAAAAATTAGATAGCAGCTTCAAAGTGCTACCCAAGCACCAAAATACAAAATTTCAGAGGATTTAGTCATGTTTATAAATCAGAAGCAATACTTGCATGGTAACCTTTAGACACTAAACAATCACAAGACTTGGATTCAGAAGTCTTCATTTAAACTCAGTAGGCTTTTTTACTTCTTGGAAAGGCTCAACCCAGGTGAGAATTCTGCCATCTCAGATTCTGACTGTCAAAGCTTTATTCAAATACAAACATTGAACTAACACAATTAAGGAGTATGTGGGAAAGAGAAAGCAAGTTGATCATAAAAAAGTATTACCACTTCTGGCTTAAAATATACTGTGGATACAAAAATTTCAGGACTAACTATATTGCTGACAGATTTTGTTGTTTTCCAGAAAACCTTGGATTTGAAAAGCAGAAATAATAGAGAATTTTCAACAATGGGAGACAGGGCAGAAGCAGATGCTCCATTTACTCTCAGCATAGGTAGAGTTGGAGAGGCAGAAACAGAGCAAGCATATACAAGTTTGTCATTTCTAAACAGCAGCAGTTGCAGAAGACATCCCTGGGATGGCTTCCCTCTCACATGAGTATGTGAAACAAGTTCTCCAAGCTTAGGTGTACCCACAGTCAGGGTACACTGTTTTCATCATGGAACACTATTACTTCCATATGCCCAGAGATAACATATGGCTTGATTCATCACAACCTCAAAATACAAAGACAGATATGACATACACACAATGCTAAAGAAGCAGTTTACCTGAAAATGACATTTTACTGTATCATATATATTTCTTATCTACTCACAGTTACACAGTATGTTATATATCTTGTTTTAATTTACTGTTGTAAATCCATCCAGGATGTACCAGATGCAGAAGATGAGTAACATCCTAAGCTGCTCTGGACAAGAAGCCAGCAAGTCATCTAAGTTATGATCATCTCTTCACTTCCTGTACTTCCACACTATGGAGGAATATGGACTGCCTTAACATAAGGAAATGTTCCTGTAGTTTCTCTGACCTTCCACAAAGTGATTTATGTAGGAATTAGAACAGAACTAGGGACTTCAGTATAGCAGATCCTAGTTTAATGCAGTAAACTTCAAAGAGAAGTAGCAAAATGTACCCATTTCTCACCACTGTTCTAGTCACATATTTCCCTCTCCAGGATGATCCACAACTTGGTCTCTCCTGTACTATTTTAATGCTACACAGAAAACAAAACTACTCCTCACAAGCACTTCAGTGTAGACCTGATTCATGCTTCAGCAGCAGCTGATCCATCAAGAAATTTTAAAAGGAATGAAAGATAAGCTCCAGAAAGAAAACCTCTTTGAACAGATTTCTGGTCTAAAAGCACTTTAACTAACCAGTTACCCCAGAGCAAAAAAAAACCAAGTGACATATTCCCATAATTTTTCCCTAATGAATTGACCGGCTATTTAGTATCACACATTGCAGACATTTACCTATTCGTAATGAAAATATGAAAATAAAAAAACAAATTTAAAAAACACTAAAATTAATAAACAAAAACAAAGCAAAGAAAAATACACACTGGAAACCTACGTAACACCTCTTTTCTTAAGCTTGTGTGTTAGACTGCTTGATAGCTTAAATGCCCATACCTGTTGCTCTGATTCTTAAAGCTTGTGATGTTCAATTTGCTTGCATCATACCCCAGAGGAATTATTTGCCTGCAGGAAATGAACAAAAGCTACCAAACCAAAAGATAGAATTGATACAAATCACTCACAAATTGCTCTGCCAATACAGGTTATAAACTGACCAAAAAGGAAAGTCACACCTCAGTCTAGCTCTGTCCACTTTGACCAGCTCACACAGTTCAAAACTTAAGTGCCAGTTCACAGAACAGTCAAAAGCTAAAAGCCATTGTAATTTCATTTTCATCTACAGTCCTTTTACAAGGAGAAAAGCTAAGATTTATTTTTCATTTAATTGTTAAAACAGTTTATGGTTCTCTTTACTTCAATGATTATAAACAGACAATACTGCAAGATTTTAATTGTTTTAAAGACTTTGGAGCTATTTTCTTTAATGAAGGCTGGAACCACACAGATGGAATTTTTCAAGAACATTGTAAATTTCTAGCCCAAAGAAAGTGCTGTGTTAAAGAGTGCTAAGCATAACAAATCATAGCACATTTGTTGTTTACAGGATTTAATACTGTAAATATAAGTCACACTTAATAAACAAAGATACTTAGGACAGAACTACTTCAATTTCTTGTCAGGGTGGGCCAAGCAGATTCTCACAGAGGCACTCAAAGACTATGTGCTGGGTCGTTCTTTCTCCCCTCCTCCAGCAGATAGCCA
Organism: Emberiza elegans; assembly: GCA_024865655.1. Lineage (NCBI taxonomy): Eukaryota > Metazoa > Chordata > Aves > Passeriformes > Fringillidae > Emberiza > Emberiza elegans. The sequence goes on from JALJVW010000206.1 coordinate 37,736,062, forward strand.
AAATCTTATCCAGTCACATTATCAAGAAGTTAATCACTCCATCATAGACACATCAACTGATGAGTTGACACCATTCAAATGACAAGAATCAGAAAGTGGCAATGAGATAGGAGGATCTGCACACACATGGCAGGGCCCATGGCCCAAGGAGAAAGCAGGTTGGTTTGAAGGCTGGACACACATCCATCGTATGCCCAGGGACACTCCAGGGGATAACCTGGCAGCTGTACTGCCACTCCTATGAGAAGGCAACAGCAGCTCAGCAGAGCAATTCCTGCAGCCACCAGCCTTTCCTCTCCTCTGCCTCAGGGACCCAGAGAGCCAGCAGCCGGCTGCCAGCCAGGGAATTTGGGACAGCAGGACAGAGAATTTTGGGACATAGCTGCAAGCTAGGCATATTTATTACACACGTACTGTCCAAAGGTGACCAATATTAAACAGACTGCCATGTATCTTTCAGCTTTACACAGGCTGGCATCAGAAAGCAATTAATTAATTTGATTTCAAAGTTCTCATGCGATTCATTAATAGGGAAAAAGCCTGAAGACAAACTGCCAAGCAATAGCTGTCACTGCCTGTTCTCTTAAATAAAGAAATATTGGAGGATTTTGCTTTTGCTCTCCCCCAACTTCGCAACTATGTTTTAAAGTCTCTCTCCAGAGTTTGCTAAATTGCCTTTTAAATATATATACACTTAATCAGAAACAGAACACATGATGTAAAATAAAAGTGACTGAACTTCAAGATGTCTAAAAATACCACATTTATCCAGCCTAACAAGAAGGTTAGCATTCCTTTTAGTGCAAAGTCCTGGAAAGGATTGCCTTTAAAAATTGCTCTACCTTAAATTCCCAGAAGCAAGGTTATGTTGCTGTGTTAACACATACAAAGTAAGTATAATGAAACATGTTGAAGGTCAACAGTTTTATCAGTGATTTTAAAAGCAGAAGTATACACAAATTGCTAAGACTCCTCAAATGAAGTAAATTGATAAGGCATTAAAAAAGAAAAAAATTAATAAAGTACTATATATATATAGTTATATATCTATCTCTAATCTCATTGGATGAGTAGTTGAGCATCCTCTCTCTACATTAAAGAGGTGAGAAAAGATGAAGCTGTAACATATTAAGCATATAATGAAAAAAAACCACACCAGTACAAATCATGATCAAGTTACAAAGTGATTCCAAATGAACTATAATAAAAAATGTTAAGGATTAACCTAAAGATTTACACTGTATGCCACATTATGCTGTGTCTATTGTGGTTTGTTGACATATGATTATGAAAGAAACGTAAACCCAGTCAGATGAGAAAGATAGACTCCATGTTAATTGAAAAAGACAAACTAAGTGAATAATGAGTATATAAAAAATAGCCTATGCCATTTTTATCACCCATATATGACACTTATTCCCAAATTTATGGCAGAGACAATTGAACTATGTTTCAAATCACTGGAGGTTATTTCTTACCAGGAGTCCCTCTGTGCATTTTTTTCACCTCACTGTTTCTAATCTTACTCCATTACTATAGAAACACATACATACTACCAAAGCTGTAAATACCTGTCTACTTAAAAGATGTCTACAATAATCCCTCTGGTTTATCTTGTACAGATGGATTCTTCAGCAAGAACTGGCATTTGTTAAAGGCTTGGAAACATGGAAAGAGTACTTTTTAAGAAGAGTAAAGTTTTAAACAACCGTGTGCTTTTAAATTTGAATCAATCAATAAAGAAGAGCCACACCGTACCCCGAAGGCTTTTTCTATGACAGGCATGTAAAGAGAAAGTCCAGCAACAGCTGACATGGAAAATTAAAATGGACAGTTTGTTTTTTGGGGACTGGGGTAAATATAAACAGCATAGTCCAAAAACAAAAGGTAAGCAACTCATGCACTGGATCCAATGTCTTGTAGATTTCTTGCCTTGCCCTTTTCTGCAAGCTATTTCCAAGATGCAACTAAACAAGTAGGTAAACAGTATGACTTTTAAGAAAAAATAAGAGAAATCACACAGAAAAAGGTGTTCTGGACAATATAACTAAGCATTTAAACAAACTGAATAATAGCTGGGTAGAAATTATCCTTAGGGCAAGAATATCGGTTTCTATTTAGATTTAGGGTTTTGCTTAACAGAACAAGGAAAATGATATTAGGATGGGATATAAGGTTCCATATAAACTAGAGAAAATTTTATCCCATATTCACAGTAAAAGTATTTGTAACTTTCAAAATACAAATACACAAGATTCAAACAAGAAATACTGCCACATGTGAAAGTAAAATTGAACAAAAGACAAAGAAATATCACCCATACTAAAGGCACATGTGATATGAACAGGGGAAAAAACATAAATGATACACATATCTTATGATTATGACACCATCAAAAGCTGTGAAAAAATAGAGAAGAATTATCTCCAACTAAATATTTGTTACTGAAAAAAATCTCAAGAATTTTTTTCTAGTCAAGTTGACTGAAGAAACCAGCCTGGTTTACATTACAGAAGAAATAATATTCCCATGGGGGAAGAAGGAGCCTTCAAACTCCTCCTCAGAGATGAACAAGCCAAAATTTACTAAGGAAAAATAGATGTGAGCAGGCCTCCAACAATCTATGTAACCAGCAATAATCTGAGCAGACAAAAAAGAGAAACATTCCACTTTGCCAGACACCCACAAAAATATCACATAAACACAACAGACAATGCCTTTTCAAAGAGGTAGGGATGGGCTTCCTTCACTAAATTCCACTGTCTCAAGCATCATCTGTAAGTGCAGGGACATGTTTGGGGAATTAAGAAGTTACATACGCTACCATACACCTCCGAGGTGTAAAGAGTGAGATAAGAGAGCAACAAATTTACTTTCTCCTCCTACCAGGAGTTCAACTCGTGACCAGAGTGAGATAAGAGAGCAACAAATTTACTTTTTCCTCCTACCAGGAGTTCAACTCATGACCAGAGGACTCTGTTTTTGTCTCCAGTGTTTCCCTCCTCCCACTTGAACAAGTCAGAGAAGACAGGATGGGATTGTGCAATCCCAATAATCCTCTGCAATAAGTCTATTGCCACACTGACCTTTCCCCTTCAACTTTACAGAAACGGCTTCCTCCTGTTTCCTACTAATGCAGTTAGCCCTGAGCTCAAGCTGTGCTTCTGCCTGGAACATTTCAGCGCCACTGATACGCAACTATAATGACCCTGCCAGCATGTGTGACAGAATTTGTTTTTGTGTTAAAGATATAATATTGTTTAGGTTCAAAGTAAAGCACTCACAAGTCAGAAAATTTCCTGTGCAACTTTAATTCATCCCCTGGTGTGTTTATTCCCATTATCGCCATGTTTAACTACAGGAGCACTTAGTAGGTTTTCCAGTAGGATCCCTACTTGTTCAGCACAGTGGGTGGACATACTCCAACCATTAATCAAGGGTAAACAGGGATAAGGAAATCCATATGATCGTTCCTCCACTTGCTGCAGAAGTTGGAAATCATAGGCAAAAAGGCCAAGAAGAGGAGGAAGAGCAGAAGAGCACAGTACTTTATGAGATTTTGCACCTGTGAGGGCCTCTCTGCTACGTGAACACCAGACTAAAATATAGTGCTTGTCGCTACCATTAGCTGCACGTTCTCAACTGAACCTGATATGAAAAAGTGCCTGGCACTTGCAATGGCCACTAACATAGACATCCAACTCATTATTATCTGGAGAAACCAGCACAGCACAGAGGCAGGTGAATTTGAATTCTAATGCTGTTCCACCATTGATTGTTTTTTGCGACCCCAATCACATCTTGTTTATTATACTAATTTTACCGATGGGAAAACAATATTCCCTCATCTCAAAGAGGTGCTGGATCAATAACTGTGAGCCATTAAAATAATACATTAAGAAGCACCCTCAAAGAAGAGCCTGCAGAAATTAATAACTATCTACTAACTGTGGTCTTTGTATGGTGTAACAGTTTCTTGATGAATAGTAAAGATATTTTAGACCCCCCTTCCCTCCTCCATTACTATGCATCTTCACTGCAGGAATAGTTTGAGAAAAAAAAAGAAGTCTACATAAAAAGACTGTGAGATCCCACACATATCAGTGAAAGAATGGCCCATACAGTTTACTGGATTACTCTCATTTCTAACTTTCATGCACTTGTCTGATAACCTTAAAAAAAAGAGTTTAACACAAAAAGTAATACTACTATATTTTCTAAAATAAGCAGGTTATTTAATTTTAACAGTGTATAACCTTACAAGGTTAACCTTGAAGGTAACAATTAAAAGCTGCAAACTATTAATTACATGTAGTAATAATAAAACAAATATTTAAAGATCGTTGGTAAATCATTCCATTGCCTTGTTAACTTCAGTTCTATAGACAGCACAAAAAAAAAGAGAAAAGCTAAAGCTGTACATACTCTACAAACATTAGATACCTGTGTATAACTTAGGCTGCTGCTCATAGTGACTCTGAAAGTACATCACATCTTGAGGAAAAATAGGTGTTCTTTGTTTCATTTCAAAATACAAACTTCTGTGTCTCTCTTTCCATGGCAGACTGGATAAAGTTGGGGAGAAGGAATGAAGGACAGGTTGTGTACATGAGGTACCATGACTGAGGAAGAAATCACAATCTCAAATGATCCCATCTGCATCACATCCTTCCCTCAAAAAAAATTTTAAAGCACTTAAAACATTGAAGAGTTTTAAGATGAGCTTCACTCAGTGAAATTAGCACCAAAACAAACATATATGCCCTGCATCTGACCATGAATTCCAGAATTCAGTATTGCCACAGAAAATACCAAGATTTAGAAAGGCTCTCTAAGGGTAATTCTTTTTTCTAAATGATTAAGAATCTATTCCATCATATGAAATCATGAGAAGCCTTCATTTTTTTTTTCTGGTGGCCTTCCATGCAAATTTTAACTACAGATAGTATGATATGCAAGTAACATAGAAACTGCAGTTAGAAAACACTTCAGACAGCTGGCAGAAGGTGAGATGTGGTGAGAGCAATACGTTTCAAGCATTAGCTCTTTCAATCAAAGTGTTTTTAAAAAAAGAATAGTCTGTAAAGGGGATGAGCTGCATTAGACACTGGCAGGTGCCCAGCCATGTAATTGAGTGCTTGGCCTCAGAAGGAAGATTTCAAAAAGCAGGGGTAATTTGAATGGCAAAGTCAGAGCTACACAAGTTCCTGCGGCAGAAACAGAAGTTCTCAGAAGAGTCCCACTGAAATTAAAATGGTTTCAGGATACCAAACTTTTTGATAAAGATACCAGAAAAGCCAACCTTTATGTATACTATTTATTTTAATTAGCAACAACGACCAAAAAAAATTTGAATGTGAGTTCTTTGAGGTAAAAGACAGCCACACGCATTCGGAATTCCGTACTAACATTATAACCTTTCACGGTAAGGAATCACCCCACTCCTACGCTCCAAGCATCCTGAGAGCACGGACAGCCACGGTCAGAGGTGTGTGACTGATGCGACAATACCCCAGCAATCCAGCAGCCCTTTCGGCCGCTCCTCAGCTGGTCGGCGGGGAAGTTCATTACTTTTTTTCGGCTGATGCGGGCAGGCTGCCCTGCCAGCACGCCCCGAGGGCAGAGACTTCCTCCGGATGGCTCCGCGGTCACCCGGCGGTCACACGCCCCGCACGCCTGTCCGCGGCAGCCCCCGAACGCCTCACCCCGGCTGGCGCCCGCAGCCCCGAACCGCCCGGCCGGGGACAGGTGCCGGCTCCCGGGCGCGGACGGGGCCGACCCGCTCATTCCTCCCTGCGGGGAAGCGAGCCGGAGCGCTGCGGCTCCCCACGGACGGGCACGGCGAGAGGAAGTAACCGGGGAGGAGGAACTGGGGGGGATGGGAAGGAGAGAACCCCCGAACCCGTGCACTGGAAGCGATCGCCCAGTGCCCACCGAGGCGCGCTCCGCCGCGGCTCCAGGGGCTGCTGCCCCCGCACGCCCCGGCTCCCCCGGCCCGTCACACCCCCACCGGCCCGCCCCCCTCGGCCTCCCCTCCGCCCGCCCCCCGGGAAGGAAGCCCTCCCTCCTGCCCTCACCTGCCAAGAGGCTGCAGACGTCCCCGGGGACGCCGGGAGCGTCGGACATGGTGCGGGCGGCGGGGGCGACAGGGGACACCCGGCGGGCGGGGCTCGACGACTCGCACCGGCCCGGGCCCGGCCCCGCGGGGAGGAAGCGGAGGCCACACCCCCTGCCCGGGGCGGCACGGCCTCGAGCCGCGGGGGGGGCGGAGTCTAGCATAATCGGGGCGTGGTTTCCCGCCACGAAGGCGGGGCTTCGGCGCGCTGGGGGCGGGGTTTCGCGGCACTGGGCGGAGCTCCATGCTGCGGGGGCGTGGCTTCCCGCCGGCTGGCTCCCCCCGCCCCTCAGCGCCGCGCTTGCGCTTCACGCCTCTCCCCACCGTGTTTATGGCTGCCGGCGGCCATCCTGCGTGAGGGCACCGCCGGCCCGCCCCCGCCAGAACCAAACGTGGCGCCCAGCGCCGGCTCCCTCCGCGCCTTCCGCCCCGAAGGGCAGGAGAAGTTGGCTATTGGATAAGAATGCCCCGAGGCCTCTCTCTGATTGACCCATTGGTTGTCCCGCCCACTAAGGCAGCGCCTGGCGTCCGTCTCCCCCCGCGACAGGGGTGGGCAGGGGTGGGTCGGTGGGTGTGGAGGATGATGCTTTGGGGATTTAATTTCTTCCAGACGTCTTTCTGTCTTTCTTTCGTTGCCCAGTGCCGACGTTGTTCCCTCTCGGCTTTCTGTCATTACCAGTGTCAGGGTTTAGCATGGCACACAGCCATAGCCTGCAGCCCAGCTTCGTGCCTGTGCCAGTGTCCCAAAATCAAGCAAAATCAAGCCGTGGAACTTGAGGAAATCATTGAAGCAGTGGGAACAGGCCCGTTCGTTTTGGTGTCTTTTGGCACAGGTGTGTGAGCAGCGACAAAAAGAGATGCTGTTGCTAAGCAACACAGCTGGGCTGCTAGAAGGGCCAACTTCGCTGGAGTGTTGCTTATGAGGCAGCTTTTGTATGTTTTTCCCACAAATCCCTAGTTGTATGTACTTGGAGCACATTGCTGATGTAATATATTTAGTGTAGAAATAGTCAAAGTAAACTCTTAGCATGTGTTTCTGTGCCCTGGATGGTTTTGGCTCTATCTATGTTATTGCTGCAGAAAGTGTTTGTGTTAGAGCTGTGGTTATGTTAGCACATCTGTATATCATACCAGCATAGGAAAAAACAATTAAAAGATGTTCCATTCATGAAATTTCAGCTTTATACCAGTGTAATTGCATTAATACTTGTGGCGCAGCTGGCAGTATGGCTGTGGCAGTCAGGTATTAAACATTTCCTACTTCTGCTTGGTGTAGCTGTGGCTGCTGAAGTCTGCAGTGTAGACATGGTGTTAGATTATATTGTTCTTCTGACCTCTCACATCTCTTTTAATCACATGGAGCAAGTCATTTCAAATACATCTGTGTTTTCAAAGCATTGCAGCTTTATTACCTGACTTTATGGCCAGCCTGGCTGAAACTCAAGCAGTGAACTAATTGACCTGTATAATGTTGTGTAATGGTTTTATGTTGGTTATCTAATTTCAATTCAACTATAATAAACATGCCCAGGCATCTGGGTGCATATGTGTATAAATAGATCATGCCTCTTTATTTGTATAAATACCTACTACTCATCTGGTACAAGAATATGTTTGATTAATTTTTCTGTAGTTGGCAAGGAAGGCTCTTTGGGCTTATGTTAAATTATACATTTCAGATGTGCAGTCTTGGGAAGCTGCCATAAGGAATAAGAAAATGGCTCGTAGTCTAATTTGCTTGCCCTTTTTCAGGTTAATCATAATCCTACTTTCTTGTGTTGACTTTATGGCACCATCTATTTCTGTTCCAGAAATGTCATTTGAACTCTGTTGTAGTCTTTGTTTTGAGATCACTCTCCTGATAATTTATTCCATATGTTTACCATTTGTGTAAACTTTTCCTGTATTTCAGAACATAAGATGGGAAGAAGTAACTTACCTTTATTATTTCCCATCCCCCCTACTCCAGTCACTCTGGAGTCACTCTTTTTCTACTTACTTTTTGTGTTAAAGACCTCCTTGTTGCAGTGAAGACCAGCCCGTCACACAGTCATCAAGATTTGTGACCCAGGCCTATTTTAAGCCTTGTTAAGTTCCAGATTTACTCATAGTTCCCTAATTTTTAAATCTACCACTAATAGGAAGCATAATTCAAAACAGTCTCCTTCCTGAAACAAGTCTGGTTTCAGTGCTGTTTCAGCCTGGTTTCTGAGGATTCCACAGCTTGTGCCTCATGGAAACCAGACACACCACTTGCCTAATCAGGCCCATGGATCAGGGGTTCTTGAAGTGTGGGAAGCAACACAAGAGGGAACACACAGAAATTTATTGTCCTTCTGTGTGAGGAGAGCTATGAAAACAGGGAATTCAGGAGGCGTAGCCTACCTGGATCTGCAGAGAGCCTACAGCAATGCAGCTGTGGGAAGAATAAACTTTCCCATTCAGGAGCAGCGTCACTACTGCCTTGCCTCCCTAAGGAAATGTGACATACCTTGTTTACTGGGAAACCCAGCACTTTTCCCTTAAAAGTTCCACGCTTCTGCAGCCATGCTTTTAAAATTTAGATTCTAGCAGATGAATGAAACAGGACCTGTATGCAGCTGCTCTTTGTTCTGTACATGTCCTTTAATAGAAAATTAATTGGATTACAGTGCATGCTCCCTGCCCTGATCCCTGCACTATTTCACACAGGCAGCAGCGGCCTCATTGGGGATACTCTGTGCTCTCATCTCTTGGCCCTGTTGCCTGTCTGTCTTCTTTTGCTGGACTCCAAACAAAACAGCTAGTCAATAGTCAGAATATTTATATTTTTTAATTATTTAATTACATTGAACAGTCGTTGGCAAAGATTTCTGGTATACACATAGAGCTGTTAAATGGAAGGAGCACTGAATTTCTTTACAGAATTGCTTTCTTTATACACACAAAAACTGTTTAAAAAATCAGAGAATAATCTTATTGAATGACAGTGCTCTAAACATGGCACCCCTGTATGGTTTTTGACTGCAGTTGCTGCACTGAAGAAAAGCAGAGGCTTTTTCTTTTCTCTAACAGTGGAAAAGCAGATTCAAAACCTCTTTTCCTCTGGCAAAACATCATTAATGTTTTCTTAGGATTTGCTGCTACTACTCAAGTTTAAATTACTTCCTCACAGGGAGAGATGCATTCAGGACATCACAACAGTTGCTTTGAGAATAAGTTTACACGTTAACTTTGAAGCATAAAGAAAAGCTAATACTTCATGTAACAATTCATTATGATTTTGTGTATCTTCTTCTATTCAGAATACATCTCCATGAAAGCTTCCTATTTTGCTGTCCTCTTACAGGCATTTCATAAAGAAGCAAAAACCTTGAGGCATTCAAATATTGTTTGCACAGTTGAGTTGCATTGACTGTACAATCGTAGAATGTGGAAACATGGCCTTGCGTTTAGAATTCAACCCATCAAACATAATCTGAACACACTCTTCTGTTTACGGGATCATCACAAATGGAACTAAAATGTACTCAGCAAGACTGCAAAAATTTTGAACACCAGGTGTGTGTTTCTTTATTGGTTTGTATGCTGAAAAATTGCCCCAGCGACTTTTTTTCTGCAGCTTGGAGGCTTGGGTGTCACTGTTTAGTGTTCTGAATTATAAAACTGACGCACTTTGCTTCATGAAGGCAACCTACCATTTATGGAGTACTTCCCAAGTCAATACTGTCTTGCTCTCAGTGTTACCTGTTCTTATTTTATGACCTTGGTTTGAGTAATTCCCAACTCCCAGGTTTAAGAACAGAAGAAGATCTCAAGAAACACAAGTCCTTCCCTTCCATCTTCATGTTTCCCACGTACTCAACCACAGAAAGATGCTGAACTGAAAAAGTGTAAGAATTGTCCCGTAGATAATTTTCTATATGCCATGTCGTAACTACCCATTCAGTTTGCAGAGCTATTGGGTTTGATGCTGAAGTCTTCAGCTTTCAAATATGGAGCAACTAGGGCATATCTTTTCATTTTTGTACTTGACTATTTTCAAGCAATGTCTAATTTACCTAAGAATTACCTCTACAAAGAATGATTGGTGTTTCTATTATCAAAACTATAGGATAATTAATAAAATTTTGAATTATGTTTTCTAGCATTACACGTGGGAAACATTTGTGCATAAGAAGTTTCTTATCTGAGCATCCATTAGATTGTATAGGATTGTGCATTATTTGATATTTTATTAGACAAAAAATATTCTGTGTCTCATCGAGTTCAGTGTCTTATTTAAAAAAGAAATATTAAGTAAGCTCCTATCAGATAAAGGCTTCAGAGTGTTTCAATAAGATCCTATTTAGAGGTGATTTTCCAGCTGGATTTGTTCAAATGGAACATCCTGAAAGTTAGTTTTGGCACAGGTATGAGATTACAGTCAACATTTTTTCTCATAAAAATCTATGAAAGCAAGCCAAAGATAACTCCCCAAGTGTTACAAAAGAAGACTTCCGCTGCTTATCATGCAAATGGTGCCAATGAAGTGTGGAGACAACCAGATAAATAAGAGTTGTGAGATTTCAGCTCATACTAAATCCATTTGTTCTTGTTTGTATTTCACGCTTTGTTCTTCAACATCTGAAATTCTGAAGAAGTGAAGACTTTTCCTCTCCCCATTTCTCCTCTTTGAGATGTATGCAGATGTCCTGATGGGTCTTTCTGCAGATGAGTGTGGTTCTAGGAAGTGGGGAGGGAAGCTCTGTTTGACTGGAGTTAATAATTAGATCTTACATAAACTTTTCTTGACCCCCTTATACAATCTTGATACCTAATGAATATTTTGGAACCATGAAGATTCTTAATAACACTGCAGTGATTAAACATGCTAAAACATCATCTTGCATTCTCCAGAAGTGAAATCTGAACCTCATCATTCTTTGGGAGGTAAATTAAATAATGAGGAGCTATGTAACCTCCAATCTAAATTTTGTGTTCTTTTTAGTTCTTTTTGCCTCTTATTAACTATGGTATAATGCATTGAGTCCTATTTTAAACAAATTACACCATAGGTAATGGAGTTAATGAAGAGTACTTTTCCTTGCCTTTCTGTATGAAGAGCTGTATTCTTTTCCTATTGCAGTGGAATGGGTTCTATCTGATCAGTTCTAGTCCTGTGCCAGAAGGCACTCACCATCATCTGAGCCATTGCCCTGATTTTTCTTCGCCATATCTCCTTTCTCCATCACTGAGAAAGGGACAGCATTTTTTTGTGGCCATTTTGGAGAGATTGCTCTGTCTTTTGGCCTGTCAGGAAACTTCTGCTCATTGACCACCCTGCAAGCCAAACAGAACAGGTACCCACTGAGCCCAGGTGACTCTTCTGCAGTGGTATCATTAGTCTGGCTCTCCATCCTTCATCCAGCAGCTGATTTTCAAGAAATTTTTAAGAAGGCTGTATCTACCTTTTCTGAAGACTGTATCTACCAGATACAGCAGATCAGATTTTAGGGAGAACTCCATAGGTGGACAGGAATCCTTATGTCATCAAGCAAAAATTGTTACTTTGGAAACATGGAGGTAAATTTGACAATAATTAGCAGAAACCTTGGGGCACAAGCAGCTTAAGTGTGCCTGTCTGTGCTTTGTGAGTATCGGGGCAATCCCCTTTTTAAATTTCCCTCTTCTGTATATTGTAGAAGGAACAGTAACAAAAAGGGGGTGGGGAATGGGATTTCAAGAGTTGCAAAGCTTTTCTGTGTAATGCTATGTTTCCCTTCACAGGGGAAATAAACCAATCAGTTTTAAAGTGGAACTGAATCATAATCAGAGTAAAATCTGAATAAAATGTTTGCATTAAGCTACAGAATACAGGCTCTCAGCCTCTAAACTGCCAGTCTTAAAAAAATTAAAGAACTTTCTGAACAAGTGGCATGTCTCAGAGGTACACCAAGCCTTCAAATAAATTCCTGAAGTGGTAAGCTAAGAGTTGAAAAAGAAGCTGCTGTGTTATTCTTATTTTTAAAAAGTCAAAGTGCACTTTAGAAGAGTGATTCCATCAGTCTAAAAAATTAATATGGGACAGATTATTGTTTAACTAACAAGAAGAGCTAAATGTTGCATCATATGCATAGGAATTAGCTCTCTGTCTTTTTAAAACAGTTCAAATGAATTTTTGTCTTCATGTGTTTAACCTAGTGTTTTTCCTTTGCGGCACTCCTAGCTTTCTCTTTTTCCCTCTAATCTTGTGATTCCCACAAAGAGTAACAAATCTGAAAAATATCACAAAATCTAAAATTAGATATTTTTAATTGTCTGAATTCAGCATTGTTTCTGGGAAACAGATTAAAATCTTCAGGTTTCATATAGAAAGGACTGGTCCACGTGAGGCAGATATATAGACTTATTTCTTGCCATGCAAACTCATTTTCTCTACAAGATGAACATCATCAATTACCTTCTTATAGTAATACATAGATATGTAAAATATCATGCCATATAAAAAGCATTTTTTGTCTCCACTAGAAATGGCATTTGATTTCATTTTATTTAAGTGCTCAACTGATAAGCTTCACCTCGATGGATTTAGTTTACACTGTGAACTATTATTTTGTAAAATAGAGAACCTTGAAAAACTCCTGATGCAAATACATTTTATAAATAAAGTGTCTTCTGAGATATCACATGACTTACAGTGAGAATACCCAATTAATAAAATAGCTTTTCTCAGCAAGTATTTCTACAGTAATGTCCATAAAGTACAGTGTGCCTGGCTGAAATTATCCCAGGACAATCACAGCAATATGCTAAAAAGGACAAGCAGACTTCAAGCCAATATTGTCTCACATTTTTTTTTACTTCTTAATTTAATAAAAAGCTCTGAATACAGAGACTGATGGATTTTCAAGTTCTGACTGACGGGTTTTCAATTGATCTTGATGTTTTATAGCTCCCAACACTTGGATAACTAAGCACCTTACAAACCCAACCAAAACAGAAACCTTAGGAGGTAAAGAGGAGTTATTACCCCCAGGCTGTAGAAGCAGTGCCCAGAAGGAGAAGTGGCTTTGCCAGACTTCTGTCTTCTAAACAGGGGAAGTATGTGGCAGCCTGTGGAGATCAGATTACAGAAATCCTGAACAAGTACATCCACTGCTGGGCCCTACCACTACTACAGCAGGCCACTGTAATCCTTCAGCTGTCACTGGCTCACTGGAAGATAATTTAATTCCTCTCCTTTCTGTGAGAAGTTTTATGTATGGAGTCCTTATATTTCTGCAGTCCCAGAGCGTGCATTTTGGGGCTACCCTACATCCCCAGCAGCTGACACAGTGCAATCCTTCCCACTTGGCAGAACTGCTTCCATCACTGTTTTTGCAGCTTCCTATCTTTCCCAGGCATGAGCCTGATGCTAATATTGTAGATGCTGTTAGCACCTTAAAAGCCAAAAACGTTAGGAGACTGATCTGGTTTACATGTAATTTAAGAAATCAAAGCACCTTATATAAGTCTGCTTCCACAGGATTGTAGTTGCCTTCACTGACATCTGTAAGGATCTTCCCATATGGGGATCTCCTGGCTTCAACCATGATGTGAAGAAGCCCCTCAGCCTCATCTTCCATCTATCTTTGTTGTTCCCATTGAGGCTACTGACCCAAAAACCAGCTTCCAGTTCTGTAGTGCCTGCTGAGCAAATGTCTCCATGATGTATAAATCATATTCATCCATAAAGTATGGAACTGTTGTGCCTAAATCTAACATTGCTAAGCATTAAAGATTCAACATCCTAGGCCTCGTCACTGACAAATGAAAGAAAACAAGGCCAGGGCATGGAAGGCAGTCTCAGGGCTTCCCAATCAACTGCTGGATTTTGCCTAATACACTGATCTAGCTTACCCTTTTCTGCTTAGAAGTTTATCAATGCAATTATTCCTAATGAAAATATTAAATACGGTGCCAGACTCATGAGCCAGAGGGCTGCTTTTTCAGGTTTTTCATTACCTGCTAAGTAAATTAATTAATGCAAATGAAGCTCTAGTGTCGTAAAATGACATCCTGTTCTAATTGAAGACAATGGCAAAACTGCCATTGACCTCCATGGGAACAGGTTCAGGCCCATAACTTTCATACATTGTACATTAGGCGACATAATCAGAAATACTATATTCTCCCATTAAAATGAGATATAGATATTGCATGACAAGTAGCAGCACAGGGACTCTTCTGATGACTGTAATTAGAGGTTTTTAATGGCAGGTTAGGTATGTTTAATATGCAATTCCACATTGTTGTTATACTATCAGATTCTATTTGGGATCTTTACATATAGCATAACTGAATTCAGAGGCAGATGAATGTTTCCGATATTTCAAATTCGGCAGTTTTGCTGATTTAGCACCTTCTGAAGCATGCACCATGTGGTGAACAAACACTGCAAACAAAGATGTTTTCCTCTGAGGTTTGCCAGGGATTTAAAATTTTAACACTTTCCTGCTCTCCTCGCAGATAGAAAAGTCTTGTTATGCAGATACAAAGAGCTGTGCAATAATTCTAATAGGTATAATTTCATTATCTCTGACGAATTTAGGTGTGGAGCCAACTCCATGTATTAGCTAATAACCAATCCATTACTTGATTAACTGACTTACATGAAGAAAGCTTATCATCCATAGATTTGTCTGATTGGAATTAAGTCATAACAAGATATTTAAAATATATGTTTTTTAGGTTTCAATATCTTATGTAACAGTCATTGTGCCATATCCCAATGAAATCTTCTGAAGAATAGTAACATGCCTTAAAAATAGCAGATTCTATAAACACAAAACAACAATATAAAAATAACCCAAGGCACCACTAATTAAGCATGAGTCAGTGCTTCCAGTAAATTCATGGCAACTGCAAACAACAGGAAAATAATTGTCTATCTCAAAGCATTGCCAAGTTAGTGCAGAAACTTAATCCAAAGGATTTGAATGTCTCATGTATTTGAGATTGCCAGTTCATATCCCTACTTACAGTTGCCTTCTCTTGGGATTTTTCTTTCTTCACCCAGCTTATCTGTAGTTTCCTCAGAAAGTCATCTCCATCTGATACAGTAATATTTAGAAATTATTATATGAACTGATATGTTTCTTTTCTTTCCATCATGTTTGGAATGTATTTTGGCCAGGAAGCCTGAAGCTAAATACTCTGTCATTCAAAAGCCATGCCAGGGATTCTTGGAAACACCTGCACCTTGCAGTTATGCAAATGCCTTTGAGATATGTCAGAACACTGTTTATTTGCACCATACCAACTGCATGTCATCTGAATTAATTTTCACATTCTTGTCCTGATGGGACATGGCTCTGCATATAAAAATTGACATGTGTGAGTGCCGTGTGGTTAAAGAGGTATTGATGCTTTGCCAAAATTTTGCAACAGATCTTTGCTGGCCAGCAATATGATTAAACTAAAGTATCTTTGTGAGTTACATATTAGCAGCACCAATGCACAGATATGTATATTTTTTCTCAGAGATGCATCAAGAGATGAGTCCAATAGCAATGGGAACGTAGTGAGAGTCAAAGATACAGCAGTGTTAGAGTAGTATCAGTCTTGAATAAATGCAAAACATCAATGCTTCCCAGCATTGTCCTGCATAACAGCAAACACCTTGGGGTGAAAACCCCTGTGGACAGTTTCTTCACTTCTTTTTCAGCAAAATCAGGTCACTTGGAGAGCAGAAATTAAGTGGAAGAAATCTTGTTTGCTTGTAGTTCCTTCAAAACATCATTAACTTTTTCTTCAAAAGATTCAGTAGCATAAGAGTAGCAGCTTAGAGAAGATCCAGGCTGTATCATCTGTACCTCAGGAAGTCTGCAGCGAGATTTGTTAATCTCCCATGTTGTGGCTTTGTGAACATAGATCTGAAGGCTGTATTACTCAAAAGATTGTCCTTTTTCTCTCAATCTCTGTCTCCTCCATATTTCATTTTCTTTTGGTTTTGTGATGCTAGCAAAGTAAAGCACTCTGTAGACAGCTTATCTGAAAGCAGGACTGTAGGAGGAGAATCTGATTGGCACAGGTTTTGTCACATTTCATGGCATATGTTTATCTAAAAAGGGTGGGGATGGCATACTGGTAGGTATAGTGCTTTTATCACACAGATTGCTAGCTGCATCTATCAGTTTTCTATAAAACAAAATAAATATTGATGTCAAGCTCAACACTTCCTTCTACATGTTCCCAAATCGAAGAGGAAAATTGAGGAGGTAGGCAATGCTTTTTTTTCTCTGCAAGGAGTATCTGGGTATGTCTGGGTATTGCTTGCAAAAGTACAGCACTTTTGAGGGACGTGGGAAGCCCCACCTGCCCAGTAGCCTCTCTGGAGAGGAGAAGCTCTCAAGTAAGGGACTCCTGATCACATGGGTCCTGTGAGTGCATGGAGGAGCAAACAGGTAGTTACCTTTGATCTATTCTTTTGCAGAAAATATTGCCTTCTTTCTAAATACGTTGAGCACCAGATCTACTAAAACAGTTGTTGTCTTGTGGTTGATTTCTGAGGGAGGTTTTTTGCAGTCTGGCAGGTATGAAAGATCCTACTGTTTACAGTGTGGATTCTCTTAGGTCTTAAAACTTTTGAACTCACACTTCAGCCTCTCTACAGAATTTATAGAACCTCATCTCCTATTCATCTTCATATTTTCATGAAATTTTAAATAATTTAAGTATCTGAGAAACATTTGCTCATTTCTAATGAGGTTTAACCCAAAAAGTTTCCAAGACAGTATTGGGCACATACATAGACATACATGAATAAATGCATAGCACCAAAACCACCACATTCTTGGATGGCTTATTTTAAATTACATGTTATGGATAGTAGCTGCCTGCAGGAATGGATGTCCAGTTCCATGTTTGAAGCTGAACATATTCTCCTTAATGATAATAAAAATGTTACCTGTTTTTGCTACAGCTCCTGCCTGACCATGTTCTAATGTGCCCATGGCAAGGAAAATATTTTCTGCATTCCAATTGGCATAATGAGAAAATGTGTTTAATGTGTTGGCTTTAACACAGTATTTATCCAAACATTATCCTTTGAAATTGTCAGTTTATGGCATGATAATTAAATCTGGTACTTGAAACCTGTCAAGTAAAAGCAAGCTTTCTTCAATAATCATATTCCTTTTCACTTCACAGGTGGGACCTAATAAAGTGAACTGCTAAAAAGTATTGAGGCAGTAGGAGGCTTGGCATTTCAGTCAGTGCGACAAAGACTGCATCCCAAGAAATTGCTCATACTGTTTTTCCATATACAAGCCTTCTTAATGTGCAAATCCTCTCCCTTACAAACTGGAAGGCAGAAGACTATTGAGCAATAAAGGATGGAGGGAATAAACATTATAGCGTAACTAATAATTAATAAATGTATGGGTAATAGCTAAAAAATAATAGGAAATCTTAAGTATTTACTTTGGTGCAGTATCTTTTGTTAAATGAGATATAGTCTGGCTTGGCCTGTCCCGCAAAGCTGACTGTGTCCCAGCTCACAAGAGAAAGACCTTTCCAATGTAAATTCCCTAAGCAGTAAGATAAACTCTGAGAAGTAATAGGTGAAGTGTTATTCCACCTCTGGAAATGGGAAGGTAAAAAGTTAATTAATTCTAAAATAATGTCAATGGAGCACCTGTTTCAAATGAGGGCATTGCACTACTGACAATATTAGAATATTATTAGAACTCTGAAGATGGGCACCATGGCATGTAATCTAAATTCCTTGCAATTTCTGTAGTATTTTTAAAGGGATGTATACATTGACTCACACCACATTTTAGGTTAAAATGATTGCCACAGCAAAGGTTCTCTTTAAAAATGGGATTAGGCAACTTCGGTGACATTGACTTACAACAAAAGTCAGGCTCCTAAGTGTAGAAAATACATTGGAAAAAAAGTCTCAGCCCATGCAACATTGATGGCAGCAACTGCTTGCTACTTTTAAAAATTTCGGTCTAAATTTGAATGAGTGCCTAAGTAAACATTCAGAACTTGGTTCATAAACTAAACTATGGGAAATCTTTCCTGAAAAACACCAGGGGTTTTGCCTACTAATATGCCCAAAGGTGTGCCTGGAGTCATTAGGGAACAAAGACCTGTCTGAGAAACATTATGAAGATTAATAACTGTGCATACAAGATTGGAAAGGAGCAAGCAGAGGGCATATTGCTTATTGCCTGTATCTATCTGGGACTGGGATGAAAAATAAATCAAATCCAGAAAGGTTTTCAAAGAGGTTTTAGAAAAAATTAAGAGCTGTAACAGGGCAGGGTTGGTCCCAGAATAAGTACAACTAACCTTTCTTTCTACCGCTTAGAACATTTGAGAGAAATAAGACCTTCTCTGAAAAGGAGGCTGATGGTAATACACACATGCAATATTATCATATTCATTTCAGTAACAGAATTTTTTTTTTCATTGATGGGATAACTGAGAAGTTTCCATTTTAAATGTTATTTGCTTGTAAGACGATGAGGTGCATTAGAATAGTTTATCTGGATTTTGGCCATCTTGTTTCTTCAACAAAATATTTTTCTTAGACAATTCCCACTTCAGGAATATTTGGCATACCTATGTGTAAATGGAAAACCTAGAGGAAGGCTCATAGCCTACTTGTGTCTTTATCACATTGACTTATAAGATACTTGACAATAAATAAATTAAACAATACTTTGTTCTTACACCTAGAAGTTAAACAATTACCACATATGCATGCAGTATGGTGTGAAAAAGTGGAGTATCTTAGGAATTATTGCAGAGAACAATTGAATTTCATGTTCCAACACATGATATCCTCCCACGTGGCTTGTCTCTTGCTTGGAAGACTTAGTCCTCTGGGATGTACTGTAGAACTCCTGGAACAGAAAGGGAAAGAAGGAGATGTATGGATATAATGTCTGTCATGGATTGCATTTACTTGGCTTGAACTCTTAAAAATTGCTCAGGTCAGAAGGAACCAGATAGAGGGAAATTGATTTAATCAGTTTTAGAGCATCTTTCATGAGTTACTGTAACAAACACTTGACTGGTATCATTCCCTTCATAGTATCTGCAGTTTATGGGGTGGAGGGGGTCTTATTCTTCAAACCAAATCATCCAGAAGAGATAATCCAGAGTGGATTTTGTTGTAACTGCCTGCAAACTATTGTGATATGTGCATGCAAAGGGTAAAATAGAAGAATTTTTTAGTATGCATCTCATTTCATTGCAAGGAATGGTTTCTTCTAATAAGCACCACCTTGCTACTTACTGAAGGATTAATCAGATTGGTGCATATTGAAAGGATTGGACTCTGGCAGAAAACAGTCAAGGAGCCAGACATCAATTCTATTGACAGACAGCTTTTTTGAAGCATTTGTCCACAGGGATAAATTCACCTTGGCTTGTAGAGGAAAATGCATATAGCACATACCTTCTGTGCTTGAAGTGTTTGTTGCTGTCTTTTCATGAGGAATATGCCAGAGATGAGAAGATTTAGTTTTCATCAAAAGCTCTGCAGAACTGCCATCAGCAGAAGCTGTAGGGAAGACAAGCTGGATCAAACCACATCCTTTGACATAGGCTTAATGCTCCCTTGACATGACAGCTCGTGGGGTGGGTCTGGTTTTGCAGCCAAGAGTATAATTCTTGTGAAAGATTGAAATAAGTTTCAGTACAGGATTAGGGCAAATCAGGTTTCACAACAGGTTAGAAGTTTCCAGAAGAAACTTCTTTCTGACTTTGTATTGCTTTCCCCTTGACCTTTCTTCATTTTTGTCATTATGTCAGAATCCAAAAGTTAGATGTAGAGACTCAATACAAAATACCTCTGCTCTCTAGGGTGACCATGGCATTTGCCCTCACAAAGTCCAGTTTTGCTGGCTTCTTCTCTTTGTGCATTTCCAGACCCTCTAAGTTTTTTGGGGTTTCTAGTCTGCCTTTTAACAATGTCATCTTCCTTTTAGGACACCATTTTTCATTCTTTCCCTGCTTTAGCCAAAGAAGTGGAAACACCACACCATTTGCTGAATGATATTTAAACTCTTCAAGTGACCACTAATTTTAACACTGACTTATGGGAAACAGGCTTAATGCTGAGTAGTGGTATTTGTGATACTGATGACATTTCTGAATGTCAGCTGCAATCACTTTGTTCATAATTGGCTCTGATTACAACATTTATTTTCATCAGTTTCATTTTTAGAACCTCTGTACTGCTAATAATAAAATGCACTGAATGCAAAATGCATGCAACTTTTTCTGCAGCACTCCTAAGACCACTCTGTGGTGTTCTTGGACATGAAAAGATTCTGCTCCATTCGTGGACAGCACAGAATATGTCATAAGTAGTATATTTGTGACATCTTTCAATGGAATTAATAATTGATGCATTGTAGTACTATACAAGAAGCACAGCTGCAGTATAAGACAAGAGCCTTACATCTTGAAATCACCTTGCAGGAGAAAAGCCTTCAAAATATAAACCTTTTACTGTCACCATGGACAGAATACTGGACATTCACAACACACAAATGTCCATGTTATAAACTTGCAAGCTGCATTAATGTGGCAGTTAAATTTACAGTCTGAAAGCTGCACTTGTAAAATATTTATGAATACACATGGTTGTCACTGCAAAGAAACTGCACTGTCAGCTCAACCTCTCTCCCTAATTGTTTCTTCTCCCTGTCTTCCCCCATTGGAATGTATTCCATAAAATTCAAAACATGACCCTTACCTCACTTAAGAAATACCTACATGGTAGGTGCAAAAGAAAAAAATAAGAGGTGTTTTTATTATATTTTGGTCACTATTTTATCCACTTAGGAATGTTTCAATTGGGTATACCTTAATGGGAAATTCAATCTCTTTTTCATGTCGGTATTTTTTTCAAATTAAAAAATGAACTATGAAGAATTATTTGAATTTTTTTTCTGACAAAATTCAAGCCATTCAGTAAATCATCCAGTGCAGTGTTTTTACAAGTGCCCTGGATAGCTGCCTAACTGGATTTTGTGGTAAGAGAGGGTTGAAAATTACACTGAAATTATTCAGAAATATGCTACATGATTTAAATACATATTGTATGCTTCCATTTTCTTTGTCCCAAAAAGATCACAGATTCCATATTTAAATTATTACTAATTTTATTTATATATTGATCTTGTTTATGAACCCTTCTGTTACTGTGGAATGTCCTCATATACATTTTGGAGGGCTCAGGACCTAAACAGACTATACAAGAAAGGAAACAAAAGGAAGAAATCTTACTGTTTCCTTACCTGACAGCAAATTGACAACAGTGTGATTTTCCTTCAAGAGGAGTTCAGGGCTGGATCTTTTCTTAATGTAATATTGAATTGGGGCAGGGAGGAGGGGAGAACAAAAACTTTAAATGTTTATTCTGGCCTTGAAGTCACTCAGTTGTGGTTGTATGCACACAACAGGTATGACCACGTTTATTTATCACTTTCACATCTTTAAACACTGCAGCCCAAAGTACCAGTTTATTGGTACTGAAGCTTGTGGCCCAGGGTGAAGGGGTTCTCACATGGGCTTGGAGCAGTAGATGTGGTCCCTACCAGCTGCACGTCCAGCATTTCAGCATCTCCAGCAATTAAATAGCTCCAAAGTCGGGGCTGATATTGCTAAAAGCAGTGAACCTTTGCCAATAAATGTTCCACTAAACTGGGCCCACACACCACCAGCCTGAGCAGCCTACACACCCTTGGGATCTAGCTGAAGAGGAACTGCAAAGTCCTGCACTACAACAAGGGGCATTGCAAAGTTCTTCAGCTGAAGAGGAATAATTCCATGCACCAATTACAGGCTGGGGGTAACCATCCATAAAGCAGCTTAGTAACAAAGGACTTCACAATCCCTGTGGACACCATGCTGAACATGAGTCAGCAATGTGCCAGGGTGGCAGTGAACGCTAACAGGATCCTGGGTTGCATTAAGAAGATGATAACCAGCAGGTTGAGGAAGGTAATTATTTTCCTCTACTCAGAACTGATGGTACCACACCTGAAGTGTTGCGTCCAGTCCTGGGCTCCCCTATACAGAATTGACTTGAGCACACTGGAGCAAGTTCAGAAAAAGGCCATGAAGACAATTAAAGGAAAAGAGCACCTGATACATAAGGAGAGGCTGAAAGGGAGGATTATTCAGCTTGAAGAAGCATGAGGATACTCGAACACTAGAACAAGTTTACCCAGAGAGGTCAGAGAACTTCCATCTCTGAAGATAACTGGAACTAGACTGGCAATATTGACTGGTCAGTTAGCAAGCTGCCCCAGCTGACATTGCTCTGAGCAGGACAGCTGGATTAGATCATCTCCAGAGGTTCCTTCCAGCCTCAAACATTTTGTGATTCTGTGGTGGCCAGAGTTTGATCAAGCTCCTTAGAGACTATGGCATAAGTTCAGATAGGATGTGTCAGAAATTGTGTGGGTATAATTTTGACCAGGAAACCTGCATGTGTGTAGAAATCTGGACCTGGAGTTTTGGCTCTTTTTTGTGCTTCTGGTGCTGGGGATCTCTACAGTTTAGTTTGTCTTGTTCCCTCCTCACAGCAGTGCTGGGATGGCTGTTGAGCCCCTCATCAGCACCACTCTATCTGAAAGAGAGGGAGGGAGGGAGTTGTTTGGGGACCCATCCTCATGGAGTCTCATTCAGCACAGTCCTGGCTGTGAAGTGAGCATCACCAAACACTGCAGAGCATCTGGCACCCTTCTGAGCCGGCAAAATGCTGACTGGAGTGTGGGCAAAAAGCTCTGGCACGCCGTTCTCTGAGAGCGCTCTGAGCAATATCCGATGCAATACTGGCACAATGTGTGTGCTCTGCTGCACAGGGACTGCATATAATGAAATCCTTGTTATATAACACAGCTGGTGGATAGGGATAGATATATATATTCACCAACTGACATTTCCAGGGGTGAATATTACCAAAATCTTTATTCACGTTTAAACATGTGATATAGCTTTTTCCTCCACAGGAAAAAAAAAATGACTGCAAATGTTTGTGACACTTGAAAAATCAAAGTCCTTCAAAGTAATAAAGGCAGTGCTCAGAAAATATTATGAACAGTAGCCCTACTACAGTATTTCCTTTAAAGAGACATCTGGGGTGAATTAGGGTGCCGCTCAGGCTGTGGCACTGCTACAGATGTCGAGGTGTAAACGTGTTTTGCAGGGACTGTAGATATGTGATCATGTATAATGCTTTTATTAGGAGCTCAAGCACTATATTTCCAGTGCTTGAAGAATGACAGAGAAGAAAAGAAATGCCTTCTGAGTTTGAATTACAGCCACATCTAATGAGCTCAGAGGTGTTTTTCACTCAACTTTTCTATTACTTTTCAACTCCTGCAGCTTAAATGAGGCTACTGATCATAACAGTAAATATGGGCTCAAAGAATATCCCAAGAGGTGTCATTAGTAACATATTACATCCTTTTCTAATTTGTACACTTACCGTGTTGCAGGATTTCACAGAACTGATGAAACCTCCAGAACTGCATGTTTCCCTCAGCAGTCTACAATAACCCTTAGTCTGAATGACATGTATTATTTCCTTGTTGAACATGTGATGTAGAGGGTTTAGTAAAAGATTTATTGCAAGGAAAACTAGATGTTTTATTTCCAGCCTAATTGAATACATTATTGCTCTGAGTTTAAAAATGCTGGGGTGATATATTACACCTCAACACAACTGTACACATGAAATCTGCAGCAAGAAAGTTTATTGGACTACAAATCAGAATACAGCTGTTGATAGGAGAGCTATACACCTTTAGTTTGCAATATGTTACAATAAAGTTTTACTGTGTAAATCATGGTGGAAAATAAAATAAAATTCTGATAAAATAGTTAAGCAATACTTATTTTTACTGACTGGAATAAAGGTAGGTGCCTAAACTCAAATCCTCTCTGTTGTGTATGGATGATGAAAGTGCCATAGTGGAATCTCCCTCCCTGTCACGGTTACACAGATAGTGATAAAGCTCCTAATCCTGGTAAGGATTAACTTACAGAACAGAACAGCTTCCAAATTTGCCCTGGAATGGAAAGTCTGCTCTAAGCCATGTTTGCTGCTTGCCCAAGTATTTGGACACAGTGCAGACAAGGTAGAGCAGCCAGGGGATATGCAATTCTCTCTGTGCCCAGCAGGCAGGACTGCCATGCAGCTCAACCCAGCACTGCTGCCCCAGCCTCCCCACACCCTCCCACTGGCTGCCAGTGCCTCAAGAGCCATGGAAATGCATGGATCAGGGGCTTCTCTGCTTTGCATCCATTTGGCCTCTTGTAACTCTCTGGAGCTGGATACCTGCAAAAATTGGTGCCAGCAGCCTTTCTGCAGCATATCCCTTCTGTGACAAATTCAGTAACAGAGATGCTGCATTGCTCTTTCCTGGGACTTTGGGGATGGGAAATAAGATGTCATGAATAGATGATTTCTACAGTAGATCTTTCTTTGAAGTTTTAAGTGATGTCTACATCATTTTACTCTGGGTTGAATTTTTTAATAACATGAAATGTTAACTTACACCCTTTCTCTCCCTTCATAACTCCAATCTAATTTCTGTTTTTCCCAAGCATGTATTTTTAAGTAACTAAGTATTTCTAAGTTGTTCAAATCATGAACTGTCCTGCAGAGTATCAGAAGGTCTGGAAAATCACACTGGCAAAGAGAAGCTGTAGCTGGCTCTGTGTGTTATGGCTTTTTGCCTCTTCATCACTCCTCCTGCTTGGTACCTGAGCTGCCTCTTTAGTCTCAGTAGGAAGAAAGGAGGTGGGAAAAACAAATAGAAGCCAAATAAAAATGTTCCAGAGGTCTGCAAAACACCGGGGCCTGATATCTGATATTGTGACAAATATGGAACCATAAAAAATTTAAGAAGACTAATGGTAAATTAACCACCCTGTGGAATTTATTGTATAATATATTAATTGGGCTGCAGTCCTACCTGATAACACAGGGCCTAACTTCGCTTGTGGTTATGAAATGTTTATTCCACATCATTAACATTTGAGTTCAATGGGGGTCCTAAGAGGAAAGTGACACACAAATTTTCCACATAACAATATTTAGGCAGACATTTTATAGAAAACAGACCACCCTGTTAGCTTTAAGCATGCTGTCTCTACCAGGACAAGTTCTTTTATTTTGCCAAAACCATAAGTCCAAGGATTAGAACCCCACAAAATATCTATATGCCTACCTTCAGATGTCTGATGAGCCTGAGAAGACCTGTTCTTTCCAAGCTCTTTATCCCTCAAGTCCTACAAGATGACCCAACTGCTCAGCCTGTCAAAAGTTTGTTACTCTTCCAGTTCTCTTTTCAGTGGCATAAGACTTCCATTACAAATAAAGCCATCAAGCATTCATTGCACACTAGAAGTACTCTTCTGTGATGTAGTAGAAGCCAAAGGCTTGTGAAAGGTCTGTGAATTGCCCCTACAACTTCCATCTGAGTTGTGCCATCCTACTCTCCCTTCCAGTATTTTCATTATAGGCATTACTAGATCCTGTTTTCACTCTGCCAAATCTACATATTGTTAGCTACTACTGTTGCTTTTTTGCTTGGTTCTTTTTGTTGTTTGTCCTCTCTCATTGTTTTTTATTATAAAGTAACTTTTCCCTGTACAGAGCATCTTTGCTTATTTCTCTTGTTGCACCAATTTTCTGAACTAACCTCCATCTATTGTTTTATACAATTGATCCGTGGGCTAAAATAGGAAAACAGAATAATCCCTCATTTAAATGATCAATGGAAAGGAATGACTAGGGGAAAATGTTGATCACTGCTGCAACCCTAATCATCCAAAGTGTTAGTGCAATTTAGAGATGGGAGGAGGGGAAGAGATTTACAACATTGGGAACTCCCAGGGAAGGAGGTCTGCAAGGAATGGCTCCCATATGGAACTGGAATGCTTTGTACACCCTGGCTTAGCAATTAAATTTACAAGGTGTTGCTAAGTAGCAGTACCCCTGTAAACTCAGCAAACGCTGGAAATGCTGTTACAAAACTGGAGACTTCTTTTATTGCTTCTCACATTTCAGTAGGGAGAAAGTCATTAGCAGAAGGCTGTTCTTTGTACAGACTTCCCATTTGGGGAGTTGGGAGGTGTATTCTGATAAAAGCTCTGTGAGAGAATTCAGCATGGCCCTTTGGCAAATGCAGGTTTTTCTG
Organism: Emberiza elegans; assembly: GCA_024865655.1. NCBI lineage: Eukaryota > Metazoa > Chordata > Aves > Passeriformes > Fringillidae > Emberiza > Emberiza elegans. The sequence continues at coordinate 37,762,360 of JALJVW010000206.1, forward strand.
TAGGGAGGACAAAATATGGAGCAAAACAAGTACATTGATCTAAATTAGAAACTATGTGTCTAAAATGACTAGTCAGTCATTTGCTTACACACCCACATGTATATACATATACATATGTACATTTCCCCTTGGAACAAAAACTGCCTTTTAAATTCTTCTCAGTCAAGTTTCACTGACAAACTTGCTTGACGGGCATCAGGGACCTGAGGCAAGCTTCAAAGGAAAAAGTAGCCATCACTCATGCTTCATTGGATTTCTATGACAGAATGATCAAATCCTGTAGAACCTGGCATAAGCACATCATTATCAAACCCTGCTTTAGCATTTCTTAACTGATCACGGAGGCTGAGGTCCTTGGTGACTCCTGTTTTCTGACACTGTTTGTAGTTATTTGACCTTTTCTCAGTGGATAATCCACACAAAAAGCCCTAATTACTTCCCCAGCTTTGAGCGGTCCAGCACTGTGAATAATCAATGACACTGATTTAGGTATTGCACAATCAGATGCTTATGGTGTTTAAAGAACATTTTTCCATTGACCTGCCACAGCCGTAGGACAATACCGAGTGCTGAAGTTGCTGTTGTAATCACAAGCTGGCCAAGTGACCTTGGGGGTCTGAAGCTGATAACTAGGGCCTTGAATTGAACAGATAGATACAATACATTTTTAATGATTTCTTAATTTTTCTTTTCTTAAAGCAGCACTTAGTCATGATGCATCTAGCAAGATACTGACAGAATCTCAGAGCAAGATTTCTCTATAAACATAGCTGATTTTTTTTTCTTTTTTCTTATCACCAATTAATTACTTATCACTTGATTTTTATTTTGACTGTTAGAAAGCACAGTGACAGGATTTAGTTTGTCTTTTAACAAAAAAAATGAACAAAGAGTTGGGCCCTTGAGTATCTCCTGCTTCAAAAGTATTCAAGCATGAAACTAGAACAGGAGAAAGGAGAACAGACATTGCCTAGATATTGCTATAGACTACAATGTCTGTGAGAGGAATAGGGTATGGATTCTTTGAAAATATTCAGTCACTGATTCGCTGGGTTTTCTCCCCTCTTCATATAATGTGAAAATATAGTTCATTATCCTGGGTTATTAGGCTTAAGTCTACCACCTGCTCTGTTATTTCAGCTTTAAAAACTGAAAAGGGAGAGCAGTCCCATTTTATTTTGTTTAGAATGAAAGCTTTAAAGAGATTTTTTCCTAAGGAGCCATTTGCTCAGGTAAAATTTATGATGAAATATCAGATTGTTTGGGTATGGCTGTAAATCATAGGAATGTTCCACTAAAGAGATAGAAAATATGAAGTGTTTGGTGGGGATAGGCATAAAAAAGGGGGGAAAAGGGAATTCTCTTCCCAGCAGAAATTTTGATCAGCCAAGAGAAAATTTTCCTCATATACATTTTGGGGTTTTCTTAACAAAACCAGTTTGTGTCATTGAAAGGAGTGTATTTCAGCAAAAGGCTCAAAGGTTTACTGGAGAATTTTGCAATATTCCACGTGCTTCTTCAGACAAATCCCAGGCCACTAGAAGGAAATAGAGAAAGGGGAGCATAGTTTGAGGGAAGTCTCTGGCTAGCTCCAGCACCTTTCCTCTCCCAAAGCAGTAAGCTGGTGGGGTCACTCCTAGTATGCCAGCCCCTGCAGCAGAAACAACAGGAAGAAACACTTGTATTGTGGAGTTTTTTGTTTTTCCAGACTTCCTGTCAGGCCATGAAGAGAGAGGAAGGTAAACAGAAGTAGATAACAAGAGCAAAGATAGCTTATCAAATAAGGACCATGCTTGTCTCTGCAATAGGAAAACCTGTCCTCTTCTCTCCTCAATTTGAGGGCACTACTGCACTTCTGTCCCCCCCCCGAATGAAATGTCTCCCTAAGACACCTGTTAATGCTTGCTTTCATCCTGATCAAGCCTAAGCAATGATGTCTGGGGGAGTGGTTGAAAAAGTGCTTGTAGAAAGTTCATGTTGTGGAGGCATAATATGGGCACAGCCTGCTCAGGGACCACTTTTGGAGATGCCAGACACACAGCATAAATAACATTAACAGTCCTGAAAAGCTGGAACTCACCACCTGTGTGGCTCTGCTGCAGATGACCAGGCAAGAGGAACTGCAGGGCAAACTTCATGTTTTATCTGAGAGCCCTTTCCTTCCTCAAAGACAGAACAGGAGAGCAAATGCTTACCACAGAAGAGGGAGAACATAATGCTGTAGTCAGTATGGCTCCTGAAGTGAAAACAGGCATTGCAGTAAGCTCATGCTCCTAAAGAGGGTGAAATGGTTGTTGGGGCAGCTGTCTTCTGTCCTGCTAATTCACATCTTTCTAGGGTACATTGTAGTCTCCTTAAATATACAAATTACTGTCAGATGTACTTGTCTTATCAGAGACTGCACAATCCAGACAGACATTGCAGGATGACAGGAGCGGAATGGCACAATTTATAGATTAAAATATCCTGAAAGGAGAGTTCCTGAAAGAAAGTTCTTTTAATAACTTGGCCTTGGAGGTTTAAACTGCTTCTAGTGGTTTCAGTTTGCTTACCTAACCTCTCAAGAAAAATAAACTAAGTTTCTAGTGATCATTGCCAGTTAAATTTGGTAGAACTTTTAGAACAAGCTAGTTTTGAACACTGTCTCCAGGGAACTGGACATGAATATGCATGACTGTTTCATTAATATTTTCTACATGAAGAATATTTAGACTTGAAAATTTATCATTTCTGGATTGTCACAAACTGTACTAAAACTTTTTTTTTTCAGTTGCCTTGTAAGTAGTCAACGTGCTAGTTTCAAACTGGTTTAGTCTGCAGTCAAATTTTTCCCTTTTTTTTTTTTTTTTTTTTTGCAATGATGTCTCTGAAACTAATTATTCTGAGCCAAAATAGTGTGCAGCAATGCAATCTCTTTTTTCTGTGATTGATCAAATCTCTGTGCTGTCAGCCTGCTGGGATATCAGTCGACTTCATTTCACCTCTCATTTGTCACGACATCCTTTTAGATGGTTGCACTGCGGACAGAAACCAACGGAGCCTCAGATTCCCTGGAGAGGTATGGCTCCGGATGAAGATTAAGCTGCACTTGCTTTTCTGCAGTTTCTGACCAGGGAGAGTTTGAAAACAGGCTGTTAGTCTCTTTTCTCTGCAGTGACTCCATTTCTTTGTACCATATGGTTATATTTATGTGCTCTATTGAGTGAGACCTTTAACAGCTTTTAAGTCAAGGATGGTGTCAGTGCCGGAAAAGGAGCAGTTTTCTAGTCAAGCAAGAGGGCTGAGCTTGATTTGGGAGAAATGGCATTGTTTGTAAATGCCACTTTCAATCCTTAAAATCTTTTCATTCAAAAACTGCTGAGCCTAATTTTACAAATAGGGGATGATTACAGTAGTTAGTGTTGACTAGGTGAACCTTTTCTTAGTTAATATATAGACAAATTGTCTTTCCTCTGTGCTGGATTCACCAGTATTAAAGCAAGCTGAGATGAAACTTAATTGAAATGAATATCCCACCTCCTAATCTCACAATTGCTCTTTTCTAAATCAGATAAAAATGTGAATGAGGCACTTAGCCTTATTTCCCCCAAAATCAGAAATTCTCAAATATTTTAATTTCTCAAGTCTTCAAATTATGGGTAGCCTGCTACCTTCAGTAATTTCCTGAGATGAAAGAAGAAATAGCTTTTTCACAGGCTGCCATGGTGGGTGTTAACATCAGAACAGCTGAGGACCAGGTGGCCGTTCAGCAGACTTCCTTAGGAGGGTGTGGTTTTTTAGAAAGTCTGAAAATCAAACAAAACCTTCCTAGTAACAAAAAAATAAAAACCTCTTGCCAAGCTGTGAGTTGTCTTCTCCATATAACTTTGTTATTAAGGAAATAATGTCTGAATAGCAGGCACTTCATTATCAGAGTCTCTGCTAGTGCTTAAGAGATAGTCACAGAGTGTTTACACACGCTGATAAGACTGTTGAATCTGCTGAAAAATAGCATGTTAAGTAGTAACTCAGTTGAATAACATATTTTCAATTTATTGATTCCAGTCAAATAAAAACTCTGTGATTCATAGTGGAAATACAAACACAGTGGCACATCTCAGGAATTCAGGGGAGTCAGGTCCACACTCTCACACAGGTTGGTAGTTGCCTACAGGCTAGATGATTGCCCTTCATTCTCTAATCATCCTGGTAACTCATTTACTCAATAATTCTTAAAAGGTGACATAAAAGGTGCTGCTTGGATTTTTCAAACCTTTTGTGTCATTGAGTTATACATCAAGACCCTGGCCTGCTGTAGGAGGAGGGGAGTTTGTGCCTTCTGCTCAGTGACAAAAATCTGATGGAAGACCAAGCTTTGTTATTTTATAGCAAGAGCAAAGACAAATCTTTCATATACCTCATTTCCTCTACACCTCCTGTCCTATGCTTTGTTCTGCTTTGAGTCTTCATGGAGAACAGCACGTCTCATGTCTTGTGACATATCTACAATTGCTTCAAAAAAGCCTTTAAAAAAGCCTTTCACCATATTATGCCTAATTTGCATTTCTAAAAAATTATTTTGAGTCCTTTCAAAGAATAAATACTTTTTAAAATGTATGCTTCCTAAATGTAATATTAAGAAGCATATGTTTCCTAAATATAATATCCTCATTTTTCTCCTACACATGAAATTTATTGTATCATCAGATCTGACTGAAATTTACAGTTACCCATAAAGTTATTTTGATATATTTGATTTTTTTCATTGCATTGTGGAATAGAAAATGTGTTTATGGCTTTGTCCTATGAATATTTTCACAGGAATTTAATCAATAAAGATTTTAAGCAAGAAAGTTTGCAGTTCTTTTTTGACAGTCATCTCTCCAAATGCTTAATCATTTTGGCAAAAATAATTTTTCCTCCAGATAAATTTCCCTTTCAAAGCTCATATAGCTGCTGCTTACTCAGACAAGCCAGTCCTGAGAATCATTTCATTTCATGTGCATGAAAATTCATATATATTTTCCCAACGTGAATTTAAGTGCAGCCTTGCTGTGAAAGATTATTGTTTATACGCCTTTTTTAAAAGCAAAATGCAGCAAGTGCCCAGAGCTTCATTTGTATTTTAGTTGATGTTGATTTTTTTTAATTTTCTCAGCTGTTTAAAATATTCCTTTTTTTGTAGACATAGTGTCTGTTCTAAAATTAGACAGTGGAATGTTTTACTTAGCATTTATGCTACAATCTAAAGGAAAGAAAGCTGTATAGTCCATCTCAAATCCAGAATATTGTAATAGTTGTTATTAAGGAAATCCATGCAGAAATGGTCCAAACAAGATTTCTTTCTGCCATCAGAAAGGCATATCCTTTAGCATGAGCAGGATTATTTTATGAAGATTTTATATCAGGATAAGACCATGTATTACAGCTGTAATTAAAACAAAAAGATCAAAGTTCATTACTTGAGAATTCTTATATGTATTTAAAACACATTTTTAAATATTATAATTTGACTGCTATTTCTGTCTCCATTACTCTCATGGATAGGCATTTATTCCACAGGACTTGAAATCAATAGGACCAGCTGTATAATATTTTTGAGTTGGGCTTTTGCCAGGGTGCATATAAATATTTTATTCTGCTCAAAGCTTGGGGAAGGAGACGGAAGTAATAAGGCAATTTTTAAAGAGGTTATTCAGTTTATCAGTGGCTCCAATCTTGGAAACTTCCTTTTCATAACCAAAGATGGGAAATTCCTAGATTTTTATTGGCTGAACTTGCAAAAAACCATAGAGGAGCAGTCAGGTTGCAATGCCACTTAATGAGCTGGCTTTGAGGAAATGGGAACAAAGAAAGAGCTGTCTGTGGGGTGCTGTATACCTGTAAAGCTTGTGCACTGGGTTTTATTCATTTTCTAATTATGAGTGTTCATTTGAGAATTTCTTTTAAATGTATCAAGAAAAATATATCTCAAGAAAAATGATGCAGGCTTAATCTGGGACAGTGCTGTTCCTTACAATGTCTGCTTTGCCTTCAGCCATGTTTACTCTGCTGGTTTTGTTTTTATTTGCTATGATCAATAATTACCCAATACTCCAGGACATGCCATTTTTTTCAAACATGTAGAGATTGAAAATAGCCAATTTGGTCTGCAGCTTGAACCAGATTTGGGCTTAGATTAGAGGTATTCTTCAGTAAACCAACATGTGAACAAAAAGAGAAGCTGAGGAAGGTGGACATGACCTACTGGCAAGGGGAGAAGAGTGTGTGGGTTTTAGGATAAGTGATGGGATCACTCTGTGTGGCTGCTTGTCACACATGGCACTGATCCCATGTTTTCTGTCTGTACACTTACTAGTCAGGCCTGTTCCATCTGCCTGCTCTTTTTTCTCTGAGCTTCCCAGCTAGTTTCATCCAAGCCTGAGAGAGGGATAAAGGTGTCAAATATATTTTCTTGAAGTAATCCTGAAAATTATCAGTCATGTAAAGGAGGAAAATCCTACAACTGCATCTGCATGAGGAAGGGCCACACTGAGCCCTTGCTGGAAGAGTCAGACACCAGGCTGTGCAACAGGAAGCCTCATGTCCTGCTGGGAATTTCTGTTATCCACATGATGGAGACACCTGGCTTGTCCTCATAAAAAAACATTCAAGGGCATGTTTGTTTATCTTCTGCCTTGATGCTCCCAAATCACTGCATCATGCTGTATTTGACTAGCAGCTTACTTCTACTCAGACATATTTTGTGGGTTACTGTTAGTTTATGTGGACACTGTGCACTTTACCAAAGGCAGCTGCAAAACTAGCCAGGAACTGATTCTCTCCCTCTTTCACCTGTTAAATTATGCTACTAAATCCGCAGTGCCAGTGCCTCTTGGATTGCTCTTCCATCATCTCATACCTAATATCCAGTCTGTGCTTGCTCAACAATGAGTGCCAAACACCATATTTCTGTATTCTTGCATGTATCACAATTGTTCATTTCTTTCAAGATCTTTTTTATCATGTTGTGTTAGTAGAAAAGCAGGTATGTACATTAGTAGAGCTGATAAAACTGATTTTACAGTCTGCAAGATGAATTTTGCATCACCTAAAAGTACTCTCCGTTTTCACTGTGAAGTTACATCTTTCATCCTTAAAGAGCAAGAATCAACTTTGTATAATGAAGATGTTTCATTTAGACACCAGGATCCAGGGGACAGAGATTTAGACCTTCTGTTATGTTGATTTTTTTAATTTTCTCAGCTGTTTAAAATATTCCTTTTTTTGTAGACATAGTGTCTGTTCTAAAATTAGACAGTGGAATGTTTTACTTAGCATTTATGCTACAATCTAAAGGAAAGAAAGCTGTATAGTCCATCTCAAATCCAGAATATTGTAATAGTTGTTATTAAGGAAATCCATGCAGAAATGGTCCAAACAAGATTTCTTTCTGCCATCAGAAAGGCATATCCTTTAGCATGAGCAGGATTATTTTATGAAGATTTTATATCAGGATAAGACCATGTATTACAGCTGTAATTAAAACAAAAAGATCAAAGTTCATTACTTGAGAATTCTTATATGTATTTAAAACACACATTTTAAATATTATAATTTGGACTGCTATTTCTGTCTCCATTACTCTCATGGATAGGCATTTATTCCACAGGACTTGAAATCAATAGGACCAGCTGTATAATATTTTTGAGTTGGGCTTTTGCCAGGGTGCATATAAATATTTTATTCTGCTCAAAGCTTGGGGAAGGAGACGGAAGTAATAAGGCAATTTTTAAAGGGGTTATTCAGTTTATCAGTGGCTCCAATCTTGGAAACTTCCTTTTCATAACCAAAGATGGGAAATTCCTAGATTTTTATTGGCTGAACTTGCAAAAAACCATAGAGGAGCAGTCAGGTTGCAATGCCACTTAATGAGCTGGCTTTGAGGAAATGGGAACAAAGAAAGAGCTGTCTGTGGGGTGCTGTATACCTGTAAAGCTTGTGCACTGGGTTTTATTCATTTTCTAATTATGAGTGTTCATTTGAGAATTTCTTTAAAATAGATCAAGAAAAATATACCTCAAGCAAAATGATGCAGGCTTAATCTGGGACAGTGCTGTTCCTTACAATGTCTGCTTTACCTTCAGCCAGGTTTACTCTGCTGGTTTTGTTTTTATTTGCTATGATCAATAATTAACCGATACTCCAGGACATGCCATTTTTTTCAAACATGTAGAGATTGAAAATAGCCAATTTGGTCTGCAGCTTGAACCAGATTTGGGCTTAGATTAGAGGTATTCTTCAGTAAACCAACATGTGAACAAAAAGAGAAGCTGAGGAAGGTGGACATGACCTACTGGCAAGGGGAGAAGAGTGTGTGGGTTTTAGGATAAGTGATGGGAGCACTCTGTGTGGCTGCTTGTCACACATGGCACTGATCCCATGTTTTCTGTCTGTACACTTACTAGTCAGGCCTGTTCCATCTGCCTGCTCTTTTTTCTCTGAGCTTCCCAGCTAGTTTCATCCAAGCCTGAGAGAGGGATAAAGGTGTCAAATATATTTTCTTGAAGTAATCCTGAAAATTATCAGTCATGTAAAGGAGGAAAATCCTACAACTGCATCTGCATGAGGAAGGGCCACACTGAGCCCTTGCTGGAAGAGTCAGACACCAGGCTGTGCAACAGGAAGCCTCATGTCCTGCTGGGAATTTCTGTTATCCACATGATGGAGACACCTGGCTTGTCCTCATAAAAAAACATTCAAGGGCATGTTTGTTTATCTTCTGCCTTGATGCTCCCAAATCACTGCATCATGCTGTATTTGACTAGCAGCTTACTTCTACTCAGACATATTTTGTGGGTTACTGTTAGTTTATGTGGACACTGTGCACTTTACCAAAGGCAGCTGCAAAACTAGCCAGGGAACTGATTCTCTCCCTCTTTCACCTGTTAAATTATGCTACTAAATCCGCAGTGCCAGTGCCTCTTGGATTGCTCTTCCATCATCTCATACCTAATATCCAGTCTGTGCTTGCTCAACAATGAGTGCCAAACACCATATTTCTGTATTCTTGCATGTATCACAATTGTTCATTTCTTTCAAGATCTTTTTTATCATGTTGTGTTAGTAGAAAAGCAGGTATGTACATTAGTAGAGCTGATAAAACTGATTTTACAGTCTGCAAGATGAATTTTGCATCACCTAAAAGTACTCTCCGTTTTCACTGTGAAGTTACATCTTTCATCCTTAAAGAGCAAGAATCAACTTTGTATAATGAAGATGTTTCATTTAGACACCAGGATCCAGGGGACAGAGATTTAGACCTTCTGTTTCCTGGAAAAATTAAAGCATTCTTAAATAACAGATAAAATGTTTTAACTATTCTGGGAAAAGAAAAAATCATTAAACTTGGCATGAATTTGTCCCTTTTTTCAGCTGAACCAAAGCTGCTTTTTGTAGTGAACAAACATTTTCTTTGCAAATTTGAACCAGTTGTATCCAGAGCTTCATTCTGTATGAGCACAGGGCCTTGATGGCATGGTATAGCTAGCCAAACCACTTGCTGTCATTATTGGGAATGATTGCACATGGGAGCTCAACCCTGGTGGTAAGTTTGTGGAGGGAGGAGTGGTGCCTCAATGCACCAGACCCTGGATATCTCTCCTAGCCAGCCATGGGGAGGTCTCAGATAAGCCTGTCATCCTGACAGGGCAAATCAGTGCTGAAAAGGCTTTGCACTCCGTGGGGCTCAGTCTGCTTGATAGGACAGAGCTGCCTCCTGATAAGCAGAAGTGCTCTGCTCCCTTTGACTCCCCCAGGCCATTCTGTGTCTCATGGCCCCAGGGCAGGCCTGATCACACAGCAGTGCCCATTCTGACAGTGTTTTATACTGAAGTGGCCAGGCTGATGTGCTCTCTGCTCCTGATGCAGGGGGAGTGTTGTAGTACATTCACTTTATTGATTGTCAGTTATTCATATCAAAATGAAGCTCTCTTGTCATCATATAACTACACCTCTGTTTGCATGGGAAGGAGAGGGGGACTGTACCATATTTTCAGTGCCAATTTGGTTCAAGTGATATATTTTCTGTGTAGCCAAAACACTCTGTTCAATGCCAATACACTATTCCTACTTAGTTCATACTCAAGGTTATACCTGTTTAACTGGAAAGGCACTTGTTAAAACTGTGCCTTAATATCTGCAACCTGCTAAATATCTCAAGAAGTGGTAGTAATTAAACCACAAGTTTGAAAGGTTTGATTGCATGACTTCAGTAGAGAGCATGGATTTGTAATCCTGTCTGAACACAAGAGTAGTGAAAGATGCAGACTTTTGCACATCATCTGTTTAATGTTTGCCTATATTAAGAATACTTTACATGTCTTGAAGTGGGGCACATTTAACTTCAAAAGGGCCTGATTAAGGTGATCGCTTTGACTTTTTTCTGAAACTGTTATCATGATTGTGAGTTATTTTCCAGGGTTTTGAACAGAAGTATTCCCAAAGGAAAGACAAATTAGTTGATGATGCTGCAGGAGAGACTTTGCAGTCCTTCTCTTTTGAAGTTCCTAATGATGTGAGTTTTGCTGTATTTCAGTCCTGACTGCTGCTCACCCCATTCATTTAAAAGTTATGTAGGTTGAAAATTATCCCTAGGCTTTTCTTCCTTTGTGCTTGCTCCCAAGAACTGGGACCAGATGCAAACATGATGATGTGCCTGTGCATGCCACTGTTGCTAAACTGTAAGCAAAGCAAGAGAAAAGGCTGATTTAGAAAATAAACCCAAGGTGCTTGATGAGTGAAATGTCAAGTAGATTCATGTCTGGCAAAGGACTCTTCCTTGTCCATCATCATCCAATCAATGACACTTGAACCTGGGTTGACCAGGTCACCACACCACCTCTGCTCAAAGCAGGGGGAAATTTATAGGTCACCTTTTTGAATGACAATTAGTACAAGAAGATATGGTAATCCTGCTGCCTTTCAAAGCATTATTGTTTTACCATGCAAAAGTCTCAGTGTACCATGCACAGCAGTACCTGCTCTCTGTGTTCTTTACACGAGGAGAAACAAAAGACCTTTAGGAAACTGTCTCCCTAGTGGCTCTTGTCTGATTAGAAAGTCCTCAGGGGATTAGCAGTATGAATTTCACAGATTGTCCCCCCCCAGTCCCTCCCACCCCTCTGCATTAAGGTTAGAAGGATGTGCTTAGATCAAATCAGAAGGAGATTAAAGGGAAAGAAACCCCAGAGCAATTCTCTTTTGCATTTGAATGAATATTTGTAGTCAATAGTCATTTACCGTTGCTTTTAAAATATCCTTGAGTTTCAGTGAAACAAAGTTCAGATACTGCCATAAGACAGTAATATCTTATACTTCCATTTTAGATTGGTTATATCATTTACAGTTAATTTGTTATACTTGTACATATTTGCTGTTGAATGTAATCCTTCAATTTGCTCAAGAGATTTCATCAAGTCCCCAAGAAGATCAAAAGCTTTAAAGGTTTTGTTTGCATTTCCATGTAAGACCTACTACTTTCTTGCTGCAGAATGGCCTAGAGAGCATTCTTTAAACCCATGTTAACTGCCAACAGACAGAGCCTGCAGGGGACATCTTTGAGGTGAGCACGATCAAACAGAAATAAATTTTAACCTTTTGTACAACAAAGTGAGGAAAAAAATCCAATTTCCTATGAAGCCCTCACTACATTGCCCGTGAAACCTTTTTCACCAAAGATGGTCTTTAAAGAGGCAAATGATGCACATGGGTTTCCTTAGCAGGGGCTTGTAAAGGGTCTTTTTAAAAGCACAATGTGGTTCTAAAAGGAAAAAGATAGAAAAATGCTGTTCTAAGGTATACTCTTTTATATCTGAATCTGTTACCAAATTGTAACAATTGATATAATAAGAGATGGTCTCTGCACTACAATCATCATGTTAAGTAATACCATAAATCAAACCACTGATTCTTCACGAAGGGAAAAATAATCCCACCTAATGCAAGCAGGAAGAGTCATGGCTGTCAGACTGATATGCAAGGGAAATCACTCTGGATTCAGTTTTGCTCTCTTCTACAGATGGATAATGTTATTTCTCTGGCTGGGTACAAGTGAAAACCAAACTTAATCCAGCACATTTCAGAAGTTAAATACCCAGAAAAAAAGGTAAAACGGAAGTGTAGGTGATGGGGCAGAGGGTGCTCTGAGAGTGGGTTTGTTTTTTTGGGAGTGCTTGGCTTTCCATGTAGGCACCGGATAAATTTGACATCTTTCAAAGGGAACTGCTCAGTTGGAAGCCCTGTGGCAGATCCAGGCTCCCTCCCTGTCTTTGTGTATTTTGTTATGGGAGAAATCCATGATTAAAGGAAACCTGTGGCAACAATGCATGCAAATAGAAAGCCATTGTTTACTGCAGCCTTCCTAACTTGGATGCGTGAAGTCAGTGGCTTAAGTGCTTCACCCTGCCCTGGGTTGAGTATGTGTCCCATCATGAAAAGCAAAAGTGAAGCAATGGTGCAGGGAGTCCTTAAAACAGAAACTCACATGTGGCACTGTATCTGTGACTGACCAGAGTCAGCTTGAGACCTCTGAGGGACTTGGGAAACGGAAAGGTCCCTTTTTCTCCCACAGCTACCATGGAGACTGGCATGACTCCCTAACTTGTTGGCAGGAGAGCCAGCTGAAGATCTTTCTGCAGCTTTCTCCCTCTCCTTTCCCTGCCAGAGGTCACTAGTCTCTCAGTGATGCTGGTTTTTGATATTGTGTCCTAAAGTGGATCAATGCAATACTGAAGGAGCTTGCTATTCTCTCTGATTTTATTTTTTAATAGTGCTTTTGGAGGTATTTAATCTAAAACAACTCACAGATTGACCATATAGCAAAATCGCACTAATGGCCGCCCTTAAGCAAGCACTGCAGTGATGAACAGAGAGACAAAGGAGAAAATTATCAACAAGACTGGAACCCTTCAAATCTCCTTTGCTGCCAGAGAAAAATGCTCCCCTTTCACATTCCTAAAGTCAGTGGTTGCCTTTAACACCAGCTCTGCTGCAAACAGACATCTGCCTGCAAATAACACCAGCAGTACGGCTTCCAGCGAGTGTTCAGGTCAGATAGGAAGCACACAAGGCCCAGCAAACAAGTGCAATCAATGCAGATTAATGATGCCTGCTTTCATTCATGTCTAGGTATTTCATTGATGTAGCTGATAGCCAATCTTTCTTGCTTTTATTTATGCAAGCCACATTTATTTGGTTAGCTTTTGGTTGATTGATTTTGTACTTCTGCTTGTTTGGGTTTTGTTAGGCTTATTTCACTTCATGACAATATAGCTGATTTATTTCTGACAACAGTAGCAATTTAATGCAAAACACTATTGAAAGCTTCATATAACTTATGCTTTTAATTTCTGCAAATACCACCTAGATGCTGTAGGGAAAGACACTAAATAAATCTTAAAGTTAAATAAATATTTACTGTACAAGTGACTTGTGTTAATGAATATTGTAGAAGAAGAAGAGCATACAGATCCACCAGGAAAGACCTGCACAGAATAAAACATCTTCCTTGGGTGAGGGCAGATTTTGCACACGTTCAGACTGCCCATGGTTTTATTTGCTCTATTAGGGCCAGCTGTGTAGCGGCGCTCACTGCTCTTGTGTGTGGGTTATGGCAGGACAGCCTCCACCAAAGGGTGATCAGCATGAAGGGTTGAGTTCACACTTTAGATGGAGACATACGGACTATGGCACAGAAGGAAACAGCAGGTAAAGTCCTCTCAGCAAAAACAATACAAAGACAAGCAGTAAAAAAAAAATAAATGGTTGAAATAGAAGACCAAAGGTGCAGATTTTTTTCTGAATGTTCCTGTTCACCTGTCTGTTGTCTGCAGTTTTGTACCTCATTCTGCTCTGCAATATCTTAAAACCCTCCAGAATTCAAGAGGAAAACTGATTGATGCATCTCTCCTTTCATCTTCATCACCAGAATTTTAAAAAAGGGTCCAGATTTCTGGGTCTTGTTTTCATTGGTCTTGTTCAAAACTTACAGCTTGTGTGGCCAGTACCACAAAAAACCCATTAGTCCATTTTCTTTGTTTTAATTCTTTGTGTGTCTTTAGTCGCACGATTTTATTTTCTCTTTCATTCAATTGTTTGGTTTACTCACAGTAATACACCTGATTTTATGCAAATTATCTCAATTTTGAATTTTATTGCTTCACTTTATATCCCCTCAATTTATCTGAATTTCTTCACTTCCTTGGTACATCCTTCCCCCTAATTTAAGAGGTGAATAAAATGTGAACACTATGGCTCTTTGCTGGGCCCTTTCATGTGCTTTGAACTTTGAACAATGAGCAATGAAAATGGAAGCATTTTGTTACATGTACTATTCTCATATATGTGCCCCTGGTGTTTTTTTGTGGTTGGTTGGTTGGTTGGTTGGTTGGTTGGTTGGTTGGTTGGTTGGTTGGTTGGTTGGTTGGTTGGTTGGTTGGTTGGGGTTTTTTGCTATGCTTGAAGATGTAGCCAGTTGTCTAAACTAATCACTATAGTTTGGAGTCATCTCATGGTCAGTAGAATTGTACAGTTCATTATTTCATTATCATCTGGCAGCACACAGAAACTTTATTCATTTTTTTGTAGTTGTACATGAAAGACTCAAAATGAAAGATCATTCAATAACAATGCAGGTTGCAAGGTGCGAGGATTTTCATCTCTGAGAGCATTTCATGAGGTCTGTGTTCAAAGACCTTGCGCTTCTGTTGTTAATTTAGTGGAGCAAACAATGATAAAGTATTTGTGAAGTCAGAGGGAGTCTAACCAGCACTAGTAGTTCAAAGTATTCCCTGCCACTGTCTCAGACTGGAAGCCGGCCATTGGGTAGGTGGTGAAATATCCCTTGGATAAAATTCAGCCTGTATCTGCATCTTTGATGTAGAACTTTTATGACTCCTGTGATGCTGAGTAACAAGCTCGATTTGCATTCCAAGGCACTCAGCCCTGCTGCTGATATCTCGAGTAGGAGTTCAAGCCCCATTGAAGGAATCTCACTTAACATCGGTGTGAGCTTTAACATGCATTCCTTTTTCCTGTTGACCTGCTCTTGGGGGTTAAAGTTGAGTAGCTGAACTTTAGCTGCTACCTAGATATGTGCTGAGTGTTTGATACATATTGTCATCGGAGGTCCATAAGGAACAGTTGTGTGCATTGTCTCTGAGTATTTTTACACATGTTTTCTGATAAGTTATTGAGGATGCAAACACTTTTCAAAGCTCCTTTACCAGATACTAGTTGTAAAGGGTAAGTAATACTTGAAGCAAAGCTGAAGAACCATTTCCTGAAACTTTAGGAAGCACAAGTACCTGTTACATCTTTGCATTTAAAAAGTCAGGGTTCACAATTATGATTTATAATTTTAAACTATGTAACAGATTTTTAAATTTATCTTCTGCTCTATTTTGATTGCAATGGCTAGATCAAAGGAATTTTCCACTCCTTCAGATGTGTCAGTCCTGAGAATGACTTAGTACAAAACCCAATTTACTACTGAAGAGTCAAGCTAGTCAATTAACTACAGCAGTAGCACCCTGCAGTCCTGACCAGCACAGGTTATGTTGTTCTACAAATACATTGTGACATCCAGGCTTGAAGCACTCCCAGCTATATTGACAAAATGTACAAAAGGACTGGGACGCACAGAGCAACACGAATAATACCAGGTATAAAATTCATATCAGGTGAAAGCTCCTTACGAATTGCTGTGAGAGAGAATATTTTGATGGTGACAGAGGCAGGAAGAAAGAAAATAAGAATATATTACTTTGCTACAGCTATGTCCCACTTAGGACCAGGCACTTAAAGGGATGAATCATTACTGTCACTATATCCCAGGTAGTCAGTCTTCCTGGTAAATCACAAGTGAAGCAATAATACCTTGTATTAGAACTGATACAAGAATTTAAAACTTGATTAAATAATAACAGTTATTTTCAAAAATCTTGGGAAAGCCAGGCCCTATTTCCTGAATATCAGTAAGAACTCGATGAAGACCTCAGAAAAGAGAAGCAGCACAGCAACTTGTTAAATTAGCTGCCTTGGTAGTTGACCTCTTAACATTTATCACCTACTGTTATGCCCAAAGTTACTGAAGGTACTAATTATTGCTGTAGTCTTCTTCTTCCAGGCCAGGTGAATCTTGGATGTTGGGAAGGGCCAGTTGCTGATGCTGTTTCTCCAAACTCTTGCCCTGGAAACAAAAGAGAAGAGCAGAGAGAGGAATCGTCTGTATCATAACAACTGAGAAAGTAGAAATAGATTCAAAGAATTGAAACAATAGATTGCTAGGAAGATGCAGGAAACCTCCATGTATTTTGTGGGCAGATAAATCTCAAAAGAGGGGCAAACTGGGCAGAAAGAGAGAGAGAAAACAAGCAGTCATGCTATCAAGTGTGCCCATACTCATCAGTAAATAAAGTTCTCTGCGGACAGATGAAATACCACAGAGGTCCTGTCCATCTGAGGACTACAAAGAGATCCCAGCTCTGTCTAGAAGAAATTTATGCCTGTCTAGAAGAAATTTATGTAGTGATATAAAGCTACCCCCCCACTCAGTGTCTCCCAGCACTGAATTAATGTAATTAGGTTTTTCTAGGTGTGTGAAGTGCTGTTACACATAGGGGGAAAATCTTATTCTGTGTTAAGTGGGAGAGCCCATATAAACCTGGAAGGAAGTGGAACTTCCCTGAATGTTATTCTCCCTTCTGCCAAGAAGCTGTAGGAGATACAGCATTTTCTTGGGTTGCTGAGCTTCCTGCCTCGGTCCTGAGACACACCCATTTTCATTTAGACTAGTTTTCCACTGTTCTGACTTAAATGGCTTCAGCAGTTATGCTATAGTAGCACTGTGTAAGAGAGAGAATTTATCTCACTGAGCTCAGTATCTGGTGAAATCATTTAGCTCTTTTCATGCAGAGTCTATTACAAGGAAGAGCTGGAATATCAGGGGAGAGTGGGTTTGATAGTTTTTTTCCCTGTCAAGACCCTTCCTCTGCCCATTCCTTAGATGTAATAAATTTATTCAGGGCAATGAAATGTTAAGTATGAAATCTAGAGAGCTTGTCCTTTGCTACTGGTTGGTTAGATAAAACATGCAGCTAAGGAGATACTAGAAAAGGAGTAGGAGTATCAGCCCTTTATTTTCCAGATTTATGCCTGAATTCATTATGATTTGCTCAATTATATCTCTTACTTTTGTCCCCATACTTAGGAAGAAAATTCTGACCCCATAAAGCCTGTGGCAAGACAGTCATTAATTTCATAGTTAATAATTTCTTTTTTGTTTCTAATTACTAGTCAAACACCTGATGGAAATATTTTTTGTGATTCTTCCTTCTTATCCCTTTAGATACACACATTCTTATCCCTTTAGATACACACATATTGTCTCATCCCTCATCACTTAATATAGCATGGTAGAAAAAGTTATGTAAACGTGAACATACTAATTTTTGAGCTTACAGACAAAACAAGATTGGTAAGCAGAAATGCAAGTATTAGTTCAGTTTTACTTCTTGGTATCAACAGAAAGCCATGACTTCACTCAGCTTGAAGACACAGACATAAAAAGAAATCTAGGAGATATGCTATGAATATGTTAACATTGAATAACAATGGTGGAATTGGGTCTTGTCCTTTGAGTTTCAGGTGGATGACGGATGATGCTCTTACTGTATTTCCAAGTTAATTTTAGAAGATCTTCCAGTCTTTGAAATAAGGAACTACATCTATTGCTTGTACTTTTGATCATTAAAGTCTTGTAATGTAGAGACTTATTCTTTCCTCTTGCCCATAAAAGAGCTTTTCCAAGCTAGACACTGAAGACTTCAACATATCTAGAATGATATGGCAGCTTTTATGCTAAAAGAGGTATAAATCTATCAACTCTGAGCATGTTTGTTTATTCATGTCCAGCTGTAACCATTTTGCTTCAAACTTATCGATACAACCCAGCTAAGTAACTCATTTATTACCTTTGGCAATCAAAAACACAGTAAAATCAATTTGTAGGGTCATCCATCTGTGATTTTCACTGTTGCAGAGTTTTTGTGAGATTCTTGCCATTCTTCTGCTGTCTACGTCTGCTGTGATAGTAACTATAAACCAAAATTATGTTATGCCTGGACAAAGAGTACAGAACAAGAAAACTTCAGCTCATCAAACAGCTCATATACACCACAATATTCTAAATAATACTTTCAGATTTGTTTTTTGCTGACAAATGAAACTTTACAGCTACTTATGGCAGAATTTTGAAAGGCCTTTGTAAAATCTAAACAGCTCTCTCTTTCTTAAAACTCAACATGAATTTGAATATGCTTACTGTTAATCTAATTGCTGCGCCTCATTGTCTTCAATACAACCTTTTCAATTTTTTCAATAGATACCTAAATGTCATGAAAACAGGTCTGGTTTCAGTCACCTTGTGTAGACATTTTAGAAGTAATCCAAAAACTTCCAGAGTCCAGTGGACAAGAAAATGACGTCTGCTTGTCTAATACAGCCTTTTCCAAGCAGTGTAATATTCACATATCTTCTAGACTGTGAGTAAGCTAGTGTAGTCTTTGTTATAGATAATCATGAAATTGTTGACTTTCATAGAGCTACATGTAATTTTATTTGTGGCAATTATGATTTTGTGCCTTTGAAATTGTTCATGCAAATGCAATGGCAACATCTTTTTAATTACGTGGTAGGTTGTATCTATCGGATTGGCTTTGGCACAGACTAGAAGGGCTCCTAAAGTACAACAAATATATCCGTAATCCAAGAGGAAAACCTTCTAAAATCCCATACAAAACACAACCCTGGGCATTAATAGCTTGAGAAAGGATTGGAAGAGTATAAAGGAGTGACTCTGGTTTGTCATCCCAGGGTAGTCATAAGGACACCTGCAAATTCTGCACATGCTTTCTAGTAGCTTCAGGCAGCCATCACAAACCCGTCTGTACAATCGGTGTTCTTGAGACGGCAGTCGGGGAACAAGACCATGCCGGGGACTGTGTAACAATTTATCAGTAACACTAACAGATGTCCAGGGCTGGGAACACACCCAGCAGCGCTTGCACATCCAGCAATACATCATCTTTAAAAGCTCACCCAGAGGTAAAGCAAGATAATTCCAACAGGAATTCAGTATTGTCCAGTGAGATGCTACATTGCTGAGTTCTAGTTTGAAGTTCATTGGAGAGGCAAAAGAGAGTTTTCTTTGCTTGCTGTCCATTTTAAGATGTTATTAAATCTACCTATGTTATTTAGTCTACATATTCAACCTATACAAGCACAATTTCTATCCATAATAAAAACTCGCATATCATCTGAAACAATTTCAAACTGAAAAGCTTTAATCTTCGTAGCATTTCTTTGAAAGTTTTTTATAGACTGGGATTATTTTAGTATCTATTTTTTCTTAACATCTATTTACTCATTTTATGGGGCTGCTTGCCTCAATTAATACAATTTTTTTATTATTGATTAAGGTAGTTGTGAATCCATCAACAGAGGACAGACTGTACAGATATGCTCTAAAGGAAAGCTTTAAAATAGTGGGATTATATTATGCAAATAATTTTAAAATATTTTTAAGCAGGCATTACTTCAGCATTTAGATATTGGCTAAAGCAGCTTTAATATGCAAGACAAGATGTTAGGTGCTTAGCTGATCCAAATGCCAGTCTATAGATTTGAAAGACTAAAGATCACATCACTGGGAGGTTGACAGAAGTGACACTTTGCAAAGTGCCAATGATTTATGCCAATGTCTTGCTTGATGATACTGTTATAGACAGCACTGTCATTACAAAGTCCCTAACGACTTCAGTCTACATTTATGGTGCACAAATTATAGGTGAGCCCAAAGATCGAAACCTTCCTGACTTTTAGATTTCAATGACCAAGTAATTCTCACTAGGTTCACTTCTTGTCTGATACTTTGCACTCCCTTTTTTGTTTCAGCATCATAATTAGATTGCAGTAACAAGGACAAAATATTCATTCTATGTTACCAAACCATTTTTAGCCTTATCTCACAAGCACCATGCAAAATGCACCAAGCTTTATACTCCAGCAGCGAGTCACAATACAGTTCTGGCTTCTTCATCAACAGAAATGCTGCGGGCAGTTCTGCAAGGTTTCACATACCTCATGCATGCTGCTTGGGTTCTCTGGTTCCCAGTTATGTCCCCAGTGCTGAGGAAGAGGTGTGCTCCAGATCATGAAAACTATACTTTCTTCTAAAGAGCATCTCTTGGCTTGGATACTGGAGTAAGCTTTCCATGATCACCTACGATCCCGTGATGTGTGTGATGTTCTGAATTTGTACATTTAAAATGCTATTCCCATGCAGCATTATTTCCCCTTCAGCCAGGACTGAAATGATTGTGGATACTAAAGCAAATTACAATGTTTGGGCAGTTTATTCTCTTCTGTAATTCAGTTACCTTAACAAGAAGGAAATCAGGGACTTCACAGGTCATTGAGGTAAGTAACACTGACAGTGTCAGAGGTAACACTGACACTATCTGAGGATATCAGTTTAAACCAGCAGAAAAAGTAGTTTCTCATAGCTATTTAAAATGAAGTAGTAAACCTTCCTGGGCCAGGACTTCTGCTCTGACACACTGACAAAGCCTGTCAAAAAGTAGAGAAGGAACATTTAGGGCTTTTGGTTGGTCTAAATATGATGGGATGGTAGGACATGGAGGGAAGCTGCAGAAGCAAAAGTTACAGCTGGATAAGTCATAAGATTTCACACTTCCAAGACAAAGTTCTCTCTTACTACAAATCAGAGATATAATCTTCTTGAGAGAATAAACATTTTAAAACATTGAATGAAATTCTGCAGGTTATTTTAGAGTCAATCCTTTCTGTGTCCACCAAGGAACCTACTTCATTGTCTAAGAGCTGCCTGTGCTGAACCAAAACACATTCTGCTGTAGAAGCCATTTAGTCTGAAAATGCTAGAAAGCATCTAATTGCTTCAGTCTTGTGGTTTGATTTGTAACCACAAATCCTTCAGAAAAATAACAGCTTCATATTACACAATAGGATATATTCATGTCTGAGCTAGAACTTCCTTCAATTTCTGTCCCATTGCAATTCCCTGCTGGCTCTGAGGACAGAAATGTAACACACAAACCCAGACAAGCAAACATACAAATGATGAATGTCTAGATAGAAACAATGTCCTTCTCAGAAAATTTTTGTGGTGCAGCTGGCAATATTCTACAAATTGTTCACTCCAACAATGTGTCATTCCAAAGTCAGATTAGAGTTTAACCAGAAAGTTATCTGTCCAAAAACATATTTTCTTGACTGTCCTGAATAAAGCTTCTGTGCATCAAGTTTATTACCATCCATAGCAATGCTAAATGGGGAATGATACGCCTGTTTAATCTGCAAGAGCAATGGGTTCCCTAGAAGAAGCAGTATAAAATCAAGTGATGTATTTAAATGCTTTTTAGGAAATATAGATAAAAAATAGTAATTTGGTCAGGGAAAGATGATCGTCAGTTTATAAAGACTAATTTGGCAGACCCTGGGAAACAAATAACTTCAAAAGTGCTTTGATTCAACAATCATCTCTTATACAGAGCTCTTCACTTTTTGACAGGAGTCTCAAACAGTATGTTTCAAGAATGCTGTGTTAATATAGCTAATCACACCATTTATATGAAAATAACTATAAAAAATGTTAAGTAGCTATTCTGGTTAGTAAATATACATCAGTTTAACACTATTGCTTAATAGTTTAACACTAATTGCTATTTAGTAAGATGAATGAGTACCCACAACATCAACAGTTTGTATTTTTTAGAGTTTTGAAAAATATAAAGTCACCATTTTAAGTTCTTCATTCTCATATTCTGGTAACTTCATAAAAGGAAGTTCTAGGCAGTTAAGTTAATCTTTGCAAGACCAAAAGCTTAAAAGAAGGCTGAAAAGACCATTGAAGGTCAGAATTTACATATTGATCAAACTGTAAGTTTATACTCTTGTAAACATGTAATTAACTTTGCTGTTATTGAATTTTTGTTCACAACCAATTTTATTAGTCATAGTTTCACCAGTAATTCCACTGGACTGAAGCATGAGTGACAGACATCCATAATAAGGTAAATTGCATACTAAGATGTTGTGCTTAAAAATAGATATAAATCATCTGAACCATTGGTTATTTTGAAGAAAACATTCTTCATAAAAACACAGCTCTTGGCAATAAAAATAAAGCCATCTTCTGAGAATTATTGATCACAAATTGAAATAAAGACTTGCATAAAAGTTATATTTCAAAGTTCCAAACCACTGAACCATTTGCTATGTAATTTAATTTTGTAAGTTAACAATCATATATTCATCAATAAAACAGCTAAACCCCTTTTTTTCACCCTTGATTTGCTGACCACCAAATAGCCAGAAGCTGGTAAAACAAATAAATATCTGGCACATTCAGCCTCCAGTGTATTGAAGGGGTGATTCCAGTCCAGGCAGGAAGCAAGAGCATGCAGGTGAGCACATGTTGCTACATGATGCTCATGATTTGTGCAGCAGCAGCAGAGATGATCATTTATATTCCTGCTTGATGAGAAAATGCAAGGTTTGCTCCCTGAGATGTGAAGAGAATACAGAGGGATCACAGTTTCCTCTCAAAGGACTATTCCTTTGCAGACAGTCCCCAGAGTTGCACCACAGCCAGGAACCTTATAGTATATAAATGAAGACCTCACATTTTAAATTACAAGGGATAGTAACAATAGTCAGTCATAAGCCACTGATCTCAGCCATACTTTCCCCTTCAGATGAAGGAAAAACAGAGGCCAAGGTCCCTTCCAGTGTCTCAGTGCTCACAGCCTTCTGCACAATTGAGGTTTCTGTTTCATGTTCCAGCTGGCAAACATGTAATGAAGCCACATCCTCAATGAACCTGCATCCTTCTTATGATATCTTATCTGTCATTTTTAGCTCTCTACCTGGGCAGCCAGCAGCAGTAGGTTCTTCTTTCTTGGAGACTAACGAAGCCTTTTAAATACTAGGAAAGCTGAGCTTGGGCTTTGGTGCACACTTGCCTACCAGGAGCTCACATGGGAGTGTACTGGCTCTGCTAAGAACAGAAATCCCACACAACCTGATCAAACCCCACATCTGACTCTGGTGCCTTTTCCACTCACTTCACCAAGTAAAAAGACCTGGATACAAGGAAAAATTTCAGGAATCTGCACAAGTGATCCCATGTCCAAAAGACATACAAAACAAAGCTAAATTCAGACCTGAACTCTTTAAATTATGATATCTTCCAATGAAGCCTGTTCTAACATGAAAATATGTTGAAAAATTTAGGATTATTTTTAGCATTTCAGGAATGACTATCACCAATCTTAACAGACTGATGTGCCTTCAATACATATTACCTTCAGCCATCATCTCCATGTCAATACAGCCATCAGCAATGAAGGCTTCACTCTGAGAAGGGAATTCCTAACTTCACTTGTTGTAGCAGGACCCAGAAGCACAATATCATACAACACTCTGGGAAAAAAATGACAGGATCATTGACAGTTGAAGCAGAGAAATGTTATGTTTAGTGGCAAAATGTAGCTGGCTGAAATGTGTTTTATTTCTGTTGAAGTATACTCTTCAAGAGTGTGCCATTGGATAAAAGTCTCATAAAAAAGAATAAAAACATAAAAGCATTGTGGCTATTGTTAGGCCAAGGTAGCCAGAAATGGCAATATTGCTCTGCATTCTTCTGGCCACACACACTCTAGGTGCATAGAGGCAGTGTGTTTCGTTAGACTTCAGTTCCAAGATAAGAGCTGTTTGCTTGTGGCTTCAGTGGTGGCAGCAGCAGAAGGCTTCTTGTTGTTTTAGCATTTGTTTTGAACAAATTACTCTGTCCATAAGCCACTGTCAATAAATCTCTTACTTATTTTCTTTACTACAGAGAAAATGCAGTATCAGGTTACTTTAAATACCATGTTTACCAGACATCAAATCTTAAATCACTGTATTTTGTTACAGTCTCAGACTAAAACCTTTTATTTAAACTTCCCCATACCTAAACACATGAAGCAAGCCAGCAAAATGAGAAGGTATGGTAGAGAGGACAATCAAGAATGCCTCTTTTCTACATGTGTGAGCTCCATCTCATCATCTTTCAGAAGTTAATCAGGATGATAGCTGTGAAAATTAAATTACTAACCCAGCTATTACTCTGAACAAACCCCTGGTAAAAAATAGTCTCCTGATGCAGCATGTATCTACTCTCCCAAAGTGACCTACCAGCCCAGAACTGTGTCAACCAGTTTTCTTAATTGCACGTGAGCTGTAAACATTGTATTAGTTATAGCCAAAAGGTGTTTAAAATTATATAGTAGCTATTGTACAGTTCATAACTCATCCTGTAACTTTGAAGTACCAAGAAATTGAAATTCAGAGCACAGTGTAAGATGACCTTTTGTATGCAAGCTAAATCAATTTTATACTCCTTAGAATTTGACCCACCGAATATAAAAGAGTCCAAGCTGTCAAAAAGAGAAAGCTATATTAAAAAAAAAAATGGTGGGGGGGCATCTCAGCTATGCTGGCAAATAGATAAGCAGGTAGTTCAAGAAGTGTCTGTGAGGCTCTAGCACAGAGCTTCCTCCCTTCCAGACGCTCTCAGACAGTACTTGGTGCTGGCTCAGGACGTGAGAGCATGTCTCAGGTGAAGAATGGGACCCAGTCTGACGGGATCTGACCCTCTGCAGGAGAGGGAGGGAAGGCAGTGGGGGCAGCTGGTGGCAGGCTGGCATCCAGGAAGGAGCTGAACCAAGTCCAGCAAAAAGCTGAAGTCCTCCTGAGTGAGGCTTAGGAGTGCAGATCAACGAATGGCTGCTGTAATTAATTCTGTGCTTCACATTGCACAGCTCATGACCACCTCAGTGGTGCACACTGCACTTGGGGCATGCCAGAGGGGATCAGGCCTTCCACCTGCCTGCTGCACTATGCAACGCTGGTAAAAGTGCCCTGCAAGGAACTTGCCCTTTATTTATGCCTCCAGCACAAAAGTCACATCTGCAGGTTTGTGCTGAGTCTTCTAAGCTGCCTTTTCTCTTTTTCTTTCTAGTAAAATCAACAATAGGTGGCAGTAGCCAAAGGAGATGGTTTTGTTTGAAAGATCTATGAAGTTGGAAGAGGTGGGAATTTTCTTACTTTATTTTTATAAAATTTGGGAGTAAATTCTGTGTTTGGTAACAATTAGGTGACTTCAGAGGAATCAGTAGGCATATCAGAGGGCTAAATGAGGTTCTTAATCATTAAAATATTATGTAAAGGAACATGAATAGAAACAAAGGCAGGAGAGTCTTCACTTCCATATCAATGTTCCAGATACTTTGCATTCATACAGAGCAGAGTTCATGAACTCTCTCTAACCATGTTAACAATCCTCTGGGTTTCTAAAGGAGCAGCAGGGGTTGGAATGAGAAGTCTCCCCATATACATCAATAACATCAGTCTTGACACACTGATGGGATTTCCAGGGGGTTCTTTTCTAACTGTGCCTGCTAAATCCTCTGCACCACTCAGCAGTGGTAGCTCAGTATGCCTCGCAGGGAGGAAAAAAAAAAGTCTGAAATTTGTAGTTGAAAACAAAATGTGCATCTGCGGCATGTGATTCCTTGTGCAAAAGCAAGTCAGAGCACAGACATTTTAAATGCATTTTTTTCATGACTGAAGTCAGTTGGGGTGTCTTAAATGGATATTTTATAGAAATTAGGCACAGCAATATTTTGCACCACACATTTTATATTTCACAAAATATATGTAGATAAAGTTAAACATGTCTTCATTTGAAAATCTGAGAAGTACAGTAGTCTCTACTATATAAAGAAGAACTGTGGGACTGATGACAGCTAGCATGTTGTTAGTTTTGAAGAAGTAAAATAAAATTCAGACAGAACTGTGCCAGACCAAGGATCCACACAGCTCAGTCCAGAATTGCTCAGTGTCTGGCACTTAATGATTAGAAAATATTATCAGAACAGGACAAGCATATTTTTATTCATCAAAACCTCTTAATACCTAGAAATCCATGCCATAAGGACAACCTAAGAACTACCACCTTTTTATGGAATTGTTCTTGATGGTCTTTTATGAATGATTTTTTTCTGACTGTTTTTTGAATACATTTATACTCTTTTGAGTTAGGAGACTGCATTCAGAATGAGATTGTCAGCTGCACTTGGTGTCATGTTGGCATTCCAGTTTCTGTCAAATAAGAATTCACCCCTTAGAAAATTCAACATTAATATAAGAACTGCATCAGTGTCATAAACTTTTTAATTGGCTCATCTTCTAATGTAAGCAGTTTTTTCTAATGGAAAAATAACTGTGTGATCAAATCTGGAATTTTGATGGAGTTTTCCATAGTGATACTTTTTTTTAATAAATCTTGAAAAGAACTTTGAGGCTTTTGTATTCTGAATTTGTTTTAAAAGATAGATTTTGTAGACCTATAAATTGCAAACCCAATTAATATAAAAGAAGATGTTACAAAGTAGCAGCAGTGCTCTATCTGGTTTAAGTACTGTGATACTACATACATGTACTTCCTAAGTCTGCATAAAATCTTGTATTCCTAAAATCCAAAAGTTAGTAACAAATAAAACTGGCTTTAAAATTTTATTTTGTGACATTTTCACAAAGGTGAAAGTGAGGCAAAACTTCCCTGTGCCTGAGATTAGGCACAAAATAAAACCCAATGCAGGTGACATCATTGTTTCTGAGGGTTTTCTGTCTTCATCCCAGGCACGCGAAGTTCCATGCTGGATCACCAAATACAAGAGAGACATGGACAATCTGGCATGAGCTCCATCTTCAGCCTGCAAAAAGACCTTATTCTCTCAATTCCTGCAGTCAAAGGGATAACTAAGGACATTGGGGAGACCCTAGATAACTCTACGGGCTCACCTGTTTCCAAGTCCTTGAGCAGTAGTTTCTTCTGTCACCTTTGTTTTAACCCTCCTCACTTCTCCAAGCATGATGGAGATGGGGCAGAAATGCACCTCTGCAGTCTCCTCCTTGGTTTGCCACACAACTCCCTGAGCTACTTGCCAGAACCTGATCAGATGCTGAAATTTCCATTTTGCTTTGCCTTAAATGCTTATTTAAACAAACAGAAAGCAAACCTTAAGCACAGAGTGAAGTCCTCAGGCTCTGGATGACTACAGTGAATTGCTTGTATGTATGCAAAATGTTGTCAAAACAAAACAGGTGTTCTATGGTAATTGGGCTAAGTATCCTAACAAACAAGGTTCATCTGGCACAACCCACCCAAAGCCTTCAGGGGACTTGCAAAATTTATTTACCAGTGAGAGAGAAAAAATATTCTCCTTAAGCTAAGGCAGTGTAGAATAACAGAAGCCAGCCATATGCATCCTTTTTGTGAAGCAAGAAGGCTTGTTTAAACAGAGCATGATCCTCCCAGACACTTCTTCAAAAAGAAATGGCCTCCAGTCCCTACCAGGTCTCCTGCCTACACATCTTGGTTAGAAACTGGTTCTCCTAATCTTTAGCAACAGGGGAGGAGAGGAATAGCTGGGGAAAATCCTGACTTCATCCTGGTGAGTTTGGGCACATTTTGTTTCATGTAGATTTGGGGTAAGTCAGTTATGGGGTGTATGAAAGAGGTGATCAACAGAAAGTTTCTTCTTCCATAGACTTTGTTAGGAGATAGGGAATAAAATACATGCAATTAAAATATGGCACAGGCAAAAGAAGGAATAAATAAATTTGCCAGCTCAGGGCCATTCATCAAGGTCAGTGATGTAGACAGATGCATACATGTTTGCATGTTTTCCTACAGTTAAACCCCAAAATGTGCTCAGCAGCACGTAATCATAAATCCTGACTGGATCAGAAAAGCATTTTTCATTGTTCGATCACTCTTCCACAAAGAGAGCGCTGACAGCTTTCCTAACAGGTGGCACTTGCTCTATTATGTGCTACTAAAGAGTGAAATGGTACAGGCTGTCATCCTATTCCCAAGTATCATGTCTTAAATGTAAAAGAGCTTTCAGCATTTGACTCAAACTAGCAGTGTGTTCTTCCATCCTCTATCATAAACCTGAATATAAAAATATTTTGGAGTAAGCTTAAATAGGTGGATTTTTATAGATGATTTGTGGGTCTATATAAAATTCTAGGTCTGCTGAAATCAATAATAAAGTTCATACCAACAGTTATTGAGCCAAGTTTTACTGAAGTTTTTTTAAGCCAGGCATTTTTAAATGTCAGAAATAATGTATTCAGGAAACATTAGTGCCTTTGCTCAGCTGAAAATGGGAACCTTGCTCATGAAAGATTTGGCTGTTCTTCCAGCTTAGCTGGTTTCTGGATATGCTTTGCTGCCTCCTACACATCACGCAGTTGAAACCAGAAGAAAACAGGATCTTTCTTTCTTTCCCTCCTGCAAGCTTTGCATGCCAGTCCTCCTAATGAGCCCAGGATAACAGCTGGGATCTCAAAACCCACACTCCACACTGCTGATGGTGGATTTGATCAGGAGTGGTTGTTGGATGCTCAGACAGGGGTTCCTGGAGCATGGCTAGAGCAGTGTTGGATCTGTTCCTAGGAAGGGGTTTGGATTTGCTGTCCAGGGGTAATGAACTCTTACCCTGTCATGAAAGAAATGCTGATGTGTCTGTGGGTAAAATACCAGCTGAATTAGAGTCATTAAACCCAGACATATCTTTTTAGGGTCAAGGAGGCAAGGAATTGTAATTCATGCTTATGGGTGAGTAAGCACATGAATTATAGTATTTAACTAATTGCTTACCTTACAAAGATAGATTGGACAAGGCTTTCCCAGAAAACAGCAACAGTTTGGACATGTTTGTATATGGGGACACTTTCCCAGTCCTCACTCAAAACCCTGCCAGAGGGTCATTTCTCATTACTTAAACTTTCTGAACTATTTCAAATCATTTAATGGACACAATATATCCAATGTTTCTACAGCAAGGATAGAACAATTCCCTTAGGATCCCTCAGAGGTGCGGTAGGCTCTCAGCAGCCTTGTCGACGGGCATAGGAACAGTTAAGAAGCAATGAACTCTGGTTTGACCTAGTAAGAGAAACTGAGTGTTCCCCATCCAGTCCAGCCCTGGGGATGAACTGTGAGACACTATGCCAGCTATTTGTGGCTGTATTTCCCTAAAATGTTTCTATTTTTCAAAAATAGTGAATTGCCATAAAACCAGGACCCATCCCAGATGACAGGAGCCAGGAGCTTATCTTTTATTTTCACAGGAATAGCACATGAAGAGTTATTTACTCTAGAATGTGATGTGCAGTAACGGGTATAAGCCAGCACTACTTAGCCCCAGGAAGAAAGTATAAAGTCATAAGTTCTGCATTTAAAATAAGAAAAAAAGCTACAGAAATCAAAGACTTCATCTGGGAAGAGAGGATGCCTGAAAGAACCAGAAATACTTCTGTTGCCTGATGCTTTCTTTCCTCAGGCTCACAGACCCCAGAGGTGTGTTGGGGAGCGAGTGGAGTTGCAATGTTTTAATAAAGTACCCTGGAATTTTGTTAACGTGAAGGGCTGCAAATGCCTGCAGTTCTGGTCATGTGAGCATCTGCATTCAGCTGCCCTAGATTTTAATGATATTCTGAAGAACATTAGCTATGTAATTCATGTGGCTGCTCTTTTGGCCAGTAATGGGGCATAGCAAGGTTAACGTTACATTCACGTTTAGATTTTAGTGTTTGGCTTACTGGAAAGTAAAAATAAGTAAAAGAAATCCTGTGCCTCAAAGGGAATCAGAAGGACACTTGGAAATGAAAGGAGTGATTTGCAAATGTAGAACTCAAGCAGTGATGAGTAAAGCTAGCCAGGAAAGACAAGGAGCCTGGTGTTAGAGTTTCATACCCAGAGACCCCACTGCAGGTCTCAGGCTCACAGAAAGCATTGTGTGTCCTATTACATTCCTAGTTAGGAAGAGCTGAAAGCTGAAGTGGATTTTACAACCTTTTTCCCTTCAAAAGAAAACCAGGATGATCATGCTTCTTAGTAAACCAAATGCTTACTGTCTGGGGACTTCTTTATTAGGGCATGTAGTTTGCCTTTGGTCCCAGTTCAGTTCTGACTGGAGGTCAGTCCCTGCAAGAGGACTGCCTGTGCATTGATGCCTTCCCCAGAGAAGCAGGGCTGGCCCAGGAGCAGAGCACTGCTACAGAGGTACCACTTGGAGCCCAAAGACAGCAGCTCCTTCCCAGGAAGAAAACTGAATTCCTCTGTGTGCCACTTTTTTGATTTCTGGCCATAAATATCGGAAGCTTTCTGAGCATGGACTAGAAGCTCGTCCATATCCTGAACATATATTTAATCCTCCTTCAGCATGCTTAGAAGTGGGAAGATGGCAATTCCATATGTGAGTCCTGCTCTGAACTTCAGCTTCCTTTATAGCTGTGGTCAAGTCACATGTCTTTTCTACTCCCAAAATGCACCCCCATTGCTGGATCTGGTGTAGTGCTGCTTTCTTGCTCCCAGGGGAGAACTTGGCCTTCTAAAGGAAGTACACTGTGAAATCAATCAGGACACAAGTAGTCATTTGCTGTGTACAGCCCTTTTTCTGGTCAGTTACCTGCTCTGTGCTTTGGGGTGGAGGATGGTCCTACCCCCAGCTCAGTTGCTGGTTGCTGAAAAGTCATCACCTCTCTTGGCTTATCCTTCCCCTGCTCCTGAAGGGAGTCTGAACAACCTACCCACCAACATGTGGCACTCCAGCAGACTGACCAAGGACCCTCTCTCTAAGGACCACTAGAAGGGTCTGGTCAGACCTGCAGTATCAGGCAGCTGGTTTTGTTGAATCCCCCTCAGAAACTGTCTTCCACCTCCTCCTGAGCTCCTCAGGAATGGGGTGTCACAGCTGGGGAGAGACCCTAGGCATGCTGGGCCAGAGCTGTTGTGCAGTCCCTCTCTTGTAAATGCAAAGGCCAGCTTGTCTGTGAAGATATTTGAATCACATTTTTCCCCTGTGCCAGATTGTGAGCTGTATGTCATGCTGTCAAGGCTAGCAATCAGCCTGATTGTTGCAGACTTGACAAACATGCTTATTTTTAGAGCTGCTGGATATTACACATTGCACTAGATCTCCCTTTCATGTTAAAGACTTTAATCTTCTGCTGGAGTTTCTTATTGGACACCTGCCCAGAATATAAAGACTGATCTTTCTTTTTTTTCCCCTTTCTTTGATAAAGTGTCAGAGCCTCACTGAAAGGTGTAGATGGCAGTCAAAGGATCTCAGCTGAAGTCATGCCTCTCCCACCTCTCATCCAAATTATAAGTAGGGGTTATTGGCAGCATGTTGAAATAACTTTACCTTGGGATAATAGCCTTTTGCTTATCTCCCATCTATCTGTCACACTGTCTAACTTCTGTATTAACAGAGTCTACCTTTGGGCAGCTCACACAGTACAGTAGCTGTCATTCTGTCCTCACTCCTGGGTATTTAATGTAAACTAAACTAAAGTATGTTAAAGGTATACCAAGAAAGACAGTCATTTTTCCATCTCACTCCCCAGCAAAGTGAGAGGTAGCCAAAATAGTGGCCCTGCAGCACTCCAGATGTGAAGTAGCTCAGTACGTATCATTACAGAAGAAACATTTTCTGCCTCAGGGGTCTATTAGTAATTTTGACAGCAGAGGCACTGTAATCCCACGCAGAAGAAAACAAGAATAAAATAAGCTGGGAACTAGTGAGGTCTTAAAAATTAAAATTAAGACCTGGCTGAGCTATCCTGGCTCTCCCATCAAACTGAGATTGCTGAAGACTGCATTCTGGACTGCAGAACTCAATATTGCCTGACTGTGATGGCTGGGAATAAAGTAAGACTTGAAAGGATGGGAAAGTTTACTTGAAAGGCTCATTTCTTTTATCCCAAATGTGAGGCTAGGTGACAAATCTCCCACAAGGACAATGGACTCTGAGGAACTGAGGCCACATGAGGCATGTGACCACCTCCTAGACCAGCATGCTTCCCCTCTCTGCAGGACATGCTATCCAAACACAACAAGAGGAAGGAGAAAGGAGCTGAGACAACATCAAAACCTTACTGAAGCCCCAAGATTGGCCATTTGTGAGAAGCAAAGGCCCCAGTAGCTCACCATCCATCACTGGCACTGTGCCACGAGATGAAACTTTGTCTTCCCCGATTTTTTTTTAAGCATCTAAAGAGATAAAGTGCACCAAATAAGTCCAAATGTTTATGACTGTGTTCCACAAATGAGTTTTTCTCTGTATTTTCATATGTTATTTCTGCTCTCATTTTTTTCTGAATGGCATTCACTTATTGTTCTGGTTTTGGTCCATGGCCTCATTCAGTAAAACTGGGGATATAGACTTTTGATCCCTCTTTATCAATTTGAATTTTAAAAGGGGGTTGTGATATAGCACTTCTACAGGCTAGAATACACCCAGTTCTTCAAAGAGGAAATATGTGAAAAACTCCTTAAGAAGGAATCACTATACCTTAACAAGATATGTGATCTTTGAAATTGCAAAGCTAAGACCTTCTAAGCCTTTGTGCATTTAATAGCATTCGAAGTGCACCACAGCCATATCTCTCCCTTCTAGCCTGCTGTCCAGGTGATCCAGCTGGTGACATAAGCTGATAAGGACATGCTTGGCAACCAAGCTCCACACAGAACAAATACCAGTGCATTGCCTCATGAGCAAGTGTGAGAAAAGGTAGGAGTGCCACAAACAACAGGGAACTGGCCTGAGGCAGTTCAGCTTGTTAGCAGAGAGAGCGGAGCAGCCCTGAAACAGATGTAACCAACACCCTTCATCTGTAATCACTGCACAGTTCTCATGTCAGGAGAGCTTGGGCAATATGAGGATCTCAACTGCTGTCAGTGTCCCATTCATGAGAAAACAGAAGATGTGGCAAACCTCCAAGGTTTGATGGTCCAGCAAGGCAGCACGTTAGTGTAGCACGGGAGAGACAGTTGCTTTCCAGCTATGGATCTCAGTTACTTTTTTTTTCTTTCTTTCTTTCTTTCTTTTTTTTTCCCATGACAGATGGGGATTAGTGTAGCTAACCAATATGCCTAATCTCTGGAGAGTGAAAACATTTTATGCCACTCAACAGGAGGCTTTATAGATGCTAGAGGTCAAATTGACAATGATATCTGAAAAACTAAAACCTACAGGGGTAATTCCCTTTGGTCTTGGTGGGAATTTAGTCTCTGGAGGGTTAAATCTTAAACACCTTTGTGAAACTGAGC
This sequence comes from Emberiza elegans, assembly GCA_024865655.1. NCBI lineage: Eukaryota > Metazoa > Chordata > Aves > Passeriformes > Fringillidae > Emberiza > Emberiza elegans. The sequence continues at coordinate 37,795,649 of JALJVW010000206.1, forward strand.
CTGGATATTTAACATTTACACTATCTCCTGAGGAGTTTTTTCTCAAGCTGTTCCCGAGTTTCAAGAATCCCTACATCTGCTATAAAGCTCAGACTGTGTGGGGAACAGATTTTAACTATTTCCACAGTGTCAGTAATCCTGCAAGCAGCAAGACTTGTTGTACAAAAATATACCTGCTGTACCAAAAGTACTGACAGGCTTATACTTTTAAGAGTAGCATTGGCCTTTCCCCCTTAACTGAAGAGCTGGGAAACTGTTTAGTGAGTGATATACCTGCAGTCACAGACCCTGGGAGCCTGCTATCCCATTAATTCTGTGTGGAATGGTGTTGCAGAAACTGAGTTTTATGTCAGATCTGTCAATAATTCTGCAACACTGGCATTTTTCCACCTTTATTAGTACAGCGCCTGTCTCATATACCACTAGCACTGGTAGTGAAAACATTTGCTATTTCTCATCTGCAGGAAAAAAATTAGCCCTGGATTTCACTTGAAATGAGGATTCCCAATATGTGTCAAAACATGCTGCCTCTTTTATTAATTCCTTCCCATAAGCATTTCAATGGCCACGGTTTAAATTAAAATTTAAGAGCAAAACAACCTGGAATAAGATATCACCAGTACCTGCTAGAACACCTTCCCTTTAAGGCCTTGCATTCTGCCCCAATTAACATTCCACTTTTATTGCATGTACCTGGTCTGAAGAGAGTCAGTAGCCACTGGGCATAGGATAAATTGTTGGCCTTCAGCAAAATGAACAGCTGAAACACATGCAGTACCTGACCATGCTTGTTAGGCTATTTGCTCCTTTAATCACTGCTGCACTCGTGAATGCCTGCTATTCAATTATCTTCCAAACCTTCATCATGTCACTAGACAATAAAACGTGACAAGACAGGTATTACTGTGGTAAGGTCATCTGATATCTAGAAGTGTCTCATTATTCCCTTCAGTGATTAGCTACAATTACTGCTTTAACCCAGGTATTTGAGGCCATAACTGTTTCAAATATTCATCACAGGATACCTCATGAGCAGTAGAAGTGTTCGTGGAGTGTCTCTAGAGCAGCAGCAATCCCAGAGACAGTGCTCCAAAATATGCTGAGACCCCCAGTTTGCTCCTAAGACACAACCAGACACTCTCAAGACAAAGGGTAGGCAGCCTGTATCTCCCGTATCTTGGCTGTGCTGGTTGCAAGTGGCATCAGAGATAAGAAGGATCCATGTGCAAGACCATCCTTGACTCATCTTTTGTGCCCTAATCACTCCAGGCAGGGCTGATAGGACAGCTGGAGCCCAGAGACTAACCTGAACCACTCAAAACATCTCCCAGAGGGGATGCCCCAGAAGCACCTGTACATGCAGGCTGGGTTGGCCCCAAGGATGTCATGTTGCCCCTCTCTGGTAACACAGGTACATCTGGCTTCTGCAGTTACTGGATTTGCTAGGAATTTATAATTAGATTTAAGATTAGGTCATCTTGTTTGTTAAGCCAATGTAGTCCTGTCATAATAGAGCCTCTTTAACCAGCTCAGGACAAAGAAAACTTTTTGTTCCTCATCCCTGAAAACAGCAACTTGCAGGAGTTACAACCAATAAAAGATTACATGATCCCATGTTCCTCAAATGGGAGGTAACTCACTGAATTCCAATTCTTTGCATCCTTCAGGTGACACCATTTATAGTGCACAATGGACAATGAAGAGTTCCCTCCAAGAAAGAATCCTACAGGTAAGCAGAAATGAAGGAGGCAGGGCTGGCAGTAGGAATGCTGGTTGTTGAGGAGAAGGCAGGACAGACCCAGAGTTTAACATTTCTCAGTAAATCTAAATTACATCCAGGATCAAATTATTGTTGCCTCTCCCCCTTTCTCCCTGCCCAACCAAAGTCAAACTCTGGTGAAAAGGAGAATTCATCCTGATCTTTGAGTTCAAACGCAAGACACACATTTCATAGCAGTTCTGCGTGAGATGGAAATAAGACCTGAATAAAGCCATAAACAAGAACAGCCAGACTTTCAGTGGGGAAAGGCAGTTTTACAGGCACATTGCCAACTGCAACCTCTCTCCCACTGTGGCTCAGTGGCCCCAGTATTTGCTCTGCCTTCCACAGAGCATTCAATGTGACAGGCTAATAACCACAGCTGGCACTGCCGCTGGCAAAGTCAGCAGTTACCTCGAGCAGATGACTGATAGAAACGGGCAGGATGGCTTTTGCATTACCTACCAGCAGAGCCCTGGAAAGTCAAGTAAGGGGATGTGGCAGATGTCCCACCCCAGTGGCACAGGAGTAGCAAGCCTTGCTCTCCAGGACTCGCCTCCATTCCAGCCCTTCTTTCGTCCTTCCCCATCCAGCAGCAGGACAAGCCCAGTCCTCCAAGCTTCGGACTGCAAAATTCAATCCTGCTAACACTGCTGAAAGCTTTGAGCTGGCCCTGCAGACAACACGGCTCACTGCAAGAGAGTGAATTGACAATTTTGCTTCTTGTGGTACAATGGAACTTATTTAAATAAAATTCTGATTAAGACAGAAAGGCATGGACCTGATTCACAGCAGGGAAAGCTGAAAACTACTTGCTACATGCCGTTAAATTACCAATTTCTAACATTTTCTTTTTAAAGCGTTGTGCTGTTTCTTTGAGCTGGGAACAACATGGCATGCACATCATTTTGGGTAATGTCTATGCAAGGTCAATTTGTTCATTTGATGTTATTGAGCCCAAAGTAAGAAACATGGGGGATTCTTTTCCTCTCCGGTTGTTCTGTGTCTATTGCCATGCAGAAATCAATGACCCTATGGTAGCAAAAGATCTGTCTTGACATGCAAATGGTAAATCAAAGAGGCCCACCCCACCAGAAGGATAGTGCAGCTTTAGAAGTCAGTGTCCTGTGCCAGGGGTGCATCAACAAGGTAAAAGAAACTTTTTAGCTCTCTCATCTCTTCCTTGCATTTAAGTCGTAACTGCTACAGGGCACAGTTAAAATTTGCAGATCATTGATTTCTGCCTTAGTTACAGAGGACCTGTTACACATACCAGGCACAGCTGGCTACAGTTCAATTAGACAAACATTAAGATACCCTATAACAATACACCAAAACTTTAATTTAATGGTAAGTGTGAATAATTTTATTCATTTTGACTGTATTTCCTTCTAAATCTTAATCGGCTAATTGCTGAACTTTTCCATTGCCTATTCTCTCATTTCTATATGACTATTCTCACATTAGGCCATGCAGCTATGTTGTAGCTGGTCATTTAAGATGGTTTCCACTTCCTACTGGTATAAGCATGTCAGCAATCCTGAAGCAAATACTCAAATATACTTCATGTGGATAGTTGTATCTAGAAAATGGAACACAAGAACTTCCACAGAAAATAAAGCCAGATAAAGAAAGTTACAGGAAATTCATATTAGTTCATCCTTTGAGCTTTTTTCCTTGATCTTCTTGACAGAAATGTTTGATCTCCCATCAGCTAGCCTAGCTATGATTTTGGGGTACTATATCAGGTTGCACCACTTGAGAATCTAGTTCTTTTTGTATTGTCTATGTTTAGCTATAGCAGAACATCCCAGAAAACACCTCCAATACAAATCAGAGAAATGTGTCATCTTAACTGTTGTGTTTGTTTTCACTACCCAGACAGAGAATTAATTGCATTGATTTTTAGGAATCTGCATTTTAGATGAGGGTGCACTGCACAGGACAGATGATTTTGCATGACTGTGAGAATAAGCACTCACCCATTTTAGAGCATCTCTTTGAAAATAATCCCTGGCCTTCTGTAGTGATAAAAGCTTACAGGTGTAGCTCTTTTCTATAATAACTTTCAGTGAAACCATCTCCCTTCAGCAGTGCCCTGTTTTAAGGGATCCAGCTACGTTAGCAACATTCCCTTCCTCTGCAGAGGGGTCAGTGATAGCCCACTGTCACTATTCTGCTGCAACTCCATATTAGGCTGTGATGGAGAACAGTCAGCCCTGTCAGCTGCAGCCAGGATAAGCTTTCATGTTTAAATCATGTTAGATCATTCAGCAGTTATACCCAGGGCTGCCCAAATAGCACAGATAACATGCCTGACAAGTCTAAGGCAGGTACATTAAGAAGTGCTGTGCTGAAACTGTTTCTACTGATTAGGTTTTTTTCACTGGATTTTGAGGAGTATCTGTACACCCCTCGTCAATGCATGGTATTGTTTTGTGCCTGTGCCCCCACTCCTCCAGCCCTTTTCTTAAACAATCTTACACCCCAACAGTGAGTGAAAATACCATTTATTCCACACCATCAGTGCTCAAGTAGCACACAGATATGTGTCCATCACTACCTGGGAAATCTTCCTCTCCTCATTAAAATGTCCCTCCTCTTATATGAGATAGCAGACAGAGGGATGAGAACAAAAAGTTGATCCAGGAGAGCAGAGAGGGTGAGATAAGGAAGACAGGTGAGCTTGCCAATTCATTAGTCTATTAGCCCAGACACCAAAAGGCTATTGCAAAGCCTCCAGGACCTGGATGCAGGCCAGTACTTAATGAGAAAAATTTCTATCAGCTGACTGTGCTGTGGCTTTTTCTCTTCACCACATGCATCAGCATAGTAGCAGCAGTTAATATGAGCAGATTATTTCAACTTCAGTTATCTAGTTTCTGTGGGCAAATATTTGGCCATGGTACCTGGACTTTCTAAATGGTCATCTGAGTCCACTGGACTGGCTGAAGGGTGCTTAGTTTGCAAAGTATGCTGTAATCAAAGTCATTCAACTCAGTCTGGGTAAGGCTTCCTGAATTCTTTATTATAGCAGTCCTTCTGTGGGGCCCTGAAGTTTTAAGTGACTCATAGCTATGTACTGTGCTTATGTGTCACTCCTGAGACTTGTATTGGTATAATAAGCCATTGGAGAGATTATTCATTGTATGTAATTAAGATGTTGGTTAAGCGTGACATCCAGAATGAGCATTAGAGCAAAAACTCTTCGCTAAATCTGTTGCAGTATTCCAAGTCATCAAGATATCAGTTTGACTGACAGATCAGATAATCTCTTTAGTAATCCTCTGAATTCTAAACACAGAAACCCGTAACTCATCATGAGATAAGAATATGTTGTGTTTATATTCTAAAGTGAGGAGGGCAGCATTTCATTTGGCTGGGTTTATCCACTCCCTGCATAAGGTTCTTTGAGCATCTCTGTTTCAAAATGAAGTTTAACTTTAGTAACATCAGGCAGGCTTATCCTTTAATGCCAATGACACGTTCTTGCAGAGGTTCTGCTTGTTGGTTTGGTTTTTTTTACAAGGCACTAACGATGTAATAAAGATTAATTAGTGTAAGTTATAGTGTCTGAAATGTATACATTCAAGCTGTTAAATGTGTCAATGGAGATCCATTATGACAACAATGGGCATTTTATTCTCAATAGGGATTGCTCTATTTGCCAGTGTGAGATGTGGGTTTTTTATTAAGACAAAACCAGTGAGAAGAGCCCAGATTTGAATACAGCTGAAATAAGAGCCTTGCTTTTCACAGCATGATAAGCCTTGATTTTGTAAACACTATTACTTTGCTTTCATTACATATTCCTGCTGGTATTATTTCACAGCATCAGCTCCTTTACCAGCTTTGTTTGGCATCATATTAAATCAGGCCATCAGAATATGCTTAGCACCTCACAGCTTAAAAAACCCAAAATCAACGTCGTGTTTTATGAAGGACAAGCACTTGAATTTCAAATAGAATCTGTGTATCCTTATAAATATCTGCCCACGTCTAGATGACCCATCAGATGAAAAATGTTAAAGCTCACTGAACTTCTGCAGCCATTAACACACCAGGGAATGTTGTGGATAACAGCACCTCTGTATGCTTGGACATCCCACAGTCCAGTTAAGCAGGCATGCACACTCACTACTGGATCAGAGAGAGGTGATTACCAGTACCAAGCCCAAATCCACCCGTGTCTATGGGTCCATATTGGCAATTGAGATGTACTCCTGCCTTCTTCTCACTCCACCATCTCTTTAAATTGTTAGAAGACTTCAACTGATTTTAAAACCATTATCAAGGTACCTTAAAATAAATATGAAATGCGACAGTAGGATATTTGCCACAAACTTACTGCTTAAATGCAACAAACGCTAGTAGCAAATATGTTGCTTGGATCATTGTGAGTGCATGAAGCAGTTACTAAAATTCAGTGTTTGATCTGGTTTCCAAAAAAGCTGTCAGTTACGCAGGATGGGTAATTCCTCACTAGGCTGAAATGGATCCATCTGAAGGCATTTCCAAATCCCCCACAGCAGCCTGGTCCCAGCGTGGCATTCAGCCAAATGGAACAGACAGTGCTTCTCCAATTCCCAACTTGTCACACTAGAGGGTTTTCCTTTGTTTTTGTTTCTCAGAGGAATACTTTTGCCATGCACACTTAGAAATTGTCTCTGAACACTGTTTTACAAACTTGAGATTTTACATAGGATTTTTCTGTGCATGGCATTTCTTGAATTTTGTGCATTTGGGGTAGGACATCAGCCTTTACAAAAAAACATTGAGATGCCAAAATTAGATATCATTTTCTCTGGAGTGCTTCTTGTTTGTTAGTTTTTTTGTTTGCTTGCTTGCTTGCTTGTTTTTAAGCAGCAGTCTGTAAGAAGATTCGCTGTCCCACTCCTCTGTGATTCAAAGTTTGATCAAAGAATTTTCCTCAAAATTTCAGCAGGAAAAAAAGGTATTTTATGAGCTGAAATCAAGCGCCACGTCTTTCAGCCTTAGAGAAGCCTGGGAGAAATTTGCAAGTATTTGAAATTGAAGGGGAAAAAAACAATTCATGCCGAGAGTGACTGCCCTGACACCTGGAGAAATGTTGCTCTTGCCTCTCCCCCTGCCATGGCCTCCAGTTAAAACAAATTTTAACTTTTTCAGAGCAACATGAGAAGGACTCAAGCCCAGGTCTTCCACTCACTTTTTTCCACTAGGCTTTCCAGCAGTTTCATTCAGGTTCACCTTAATGCAGCAGAAGGAAAGTGAGAAGGGAGGCGTGGGAATAGGAGAAATCTCTCCTAAATATAAATGAATGACTGTACTGAACCTCCAACGGAGGAATGCTCACCTCATCCCTCTGCTGGATAACTCATAGTCCAAGGGGACTTTTCAGGCAGCTTGAGGGTTGCATCCCTTGTGCAGAGAGTGCCTGCCTGAAGTCTTGCAGTTGTGCTGGCGCAGAGCTGGACTCAGCTGCCACCTGAGGACTCAGCTGCGACTGAAGCAGCAGGATACCCGTTCACAGCTTTTCTTTGATCCAGAAATCCAGAGAAATGCCTGTGCTTGGCCTCATACCTCTGGGACAGCATCACAAGTGCATGCAACATCACAGCCTAAGGAAATCAGTAATAACAAGTAGCACACACATGAAAAACTACCAGAGCTGTCAGGGATTGAAATATTAGTGGACTATGCCTCAAGAGAGCCACAAAAACATGAAACATTGTCCATATATCACTGACTCTGATCTGCTTGCTTGATTAAGATCTCAAGATTAAGGTTGGATAAGGAAGAAAACCTTTCCACAAAAACTTCACCTTCTCAGAAACAAAGACATCATTGAGTCCAGTGTGTAATAAATTCATAGTCTCCTGAAATAATATAAAGTATCTGGGCAACCCAGCCCTCAGGAGCACAGACAGCTACACTGACAGAGCAGGAAACTTCTGTAGAAGAGATGAGGGTTCACATGATCTTGGCCAGTCCTGGGCCTCCAGTTACAGCTCCTGCTGCTGAGCCCACACCACACTTCCAGAGAGCTGCCCAGGTGCCAGGGTCTGGATTTGCTTTCTGTAAATAAAAATAACTAGCAATTACTAGTCTGCTGTTGATCAGTATCCCATTCTTGAAAAAGAAAAAAAAGAACTAAAGACCCTTTGCTTTGTAGGTTTGACTTTGTAATTAAGACTAAACTATCATAAGGTTTCCTACATTGGACTCTGAAGTCTGCAACAGATCTAAACTACAGGTTCATGTTAACTTCCATACATTAATCATTCCTAGAGCTCAAAATATGTTCATTTGCCTAATACAAATCCCTTCATGTGCAGTATGAACATGTATTTACTGAAGATCCCATCTGTGCCTTGGCATATTTATAATTAGATGCACAGTTCATCAGTCAGTTACAGAAGATTTTTTTTTGGTAAACTAATCACTGCCACAATTTGGAACTATATATTAAAATGCTTCAATTAAATGTCTTTTACTATGAATTAATCTTTTCCTAGTAACAGCATTGCACCTGAAGTAATTAAATAGATGTGGAGCTTATAATCACAACAGAAATTGAATTCTCAGTTAACAATTCCAAAGTCCTATTGATGAAAATTCCTACTGATTACAATTTCTATTGATTGAAAGTGATTTTAATCAGTTCTGTTGTTTTTTTAGAGGATTGACCACAAAATAAATACTCTTTTCCCATATGAGAATATTTGCATTACTAGGAGCCATACAGGGATGAAGCTTAAAATTCGGTGCTGGTTTACTTTGTGTAGCTGTCTCCTCTAAAGGGAAAAACAACTCTTCTTTTGAAGACACTCAGCACCATAATTTTAAATTCATGGGCATAACCATCTCCAACAGATAAGACATCAGAAAATTTTTAAAAGTCCATTTCTGAGACTGGCAAACAGCTCAGCCAGTGCAAGCATCTACCTGTTTGAATTCTTAAACACTGAGCAAGCACAGGAATCAGCCATAAGAGAAAAAAGCTTCTGGTTTATCAAATATAAAACCCAAATTCTTAATATCACTACATAACAAGTAAGCTTTCTAAAATACTAGTAATATTTTTTATATTATGCACCTGTAGCATCTCTCATTGTTCTTTTTTTCTGAGATGTATAAACCTCATATTTATGGCAAAAATAACCATTGGTGCGGAATAACTAACATGGATCATTCAGATTACTTCAGCCTTCAGAGGGGTTGTGGTCTAGGATTTCTCAAATCTCATATCAGTGACAGCCTCAGCCAGGTCAGCTCTCTGTTCACAGTTCCAAATGACAGTGGTTATTGGTATTTTACCACAAATTTTACTGACCTAAAAGTGTATTTCAGTGGGGAGAGCACAAGCTAGTGGCTCTGAAGGCATCACTGTGACACTACACAAACTGAACATCTGCCTGGGTGGGGACTCAGAAAACCCAGTGACTGGCTCCATCTTGGAGATAAAAAATTTCACTTCCGCCTGCTTATTCAGGGATACATGGCAATGAGCTTTGTGAAAACCCTTAGAGAACCAGCACTGAATTCAACATCTGAAAAAAATCAGTTGCAAGTCCATCAGATCTGGCCTATGGAGTATAATATCATAACACATGGTAATGTATCTGAGACAATACTGTTCTAAACCACACCACCTTTCTAATTTTCACATGATCCATAAGAGCATAATTAAGTCAGAAACTGTGTTGTAGTAGGGAGTACTCACTTTCTCTCACTGCCATACATAGTATGGACAGACTTACAAAAAATGCCTGTAATTGGAGCCATGAACACCTGAACTTCAACAGAGGGCAGCTGTCAAAATACTGTAAATTCATCTTCAGATCAAATATCCTCAATGGTTCCTTTGCACAGTACCTTTATTTGGGCATTAGAGCACACAATTCTTCCTAGAAGGATCTTGGTTAAGATAAACTGATGTCCTGTCTTTAAATCTTTTAGAATCCTGACTCTGTGTGCAGTTATATACTGTCAGCTCCAGAATTCTGCAATATTGTGTCCTAATCCTAGTGTCTAATATCAGGTTGGAGATGTTCTTTGCCTCCTTTGGCACTACAGTGCTATTGCTAAGGACAGAAGGTGTCCTCTGTCAGTGGAGGACATCTGCAAGTCTTCTGATAAATCAGATTGCCTAAAGATTTCTCCTTTTTTTAATTAAAAAAAAATCAGGTGAATTAAAACCATTTGAATTGTGTGATAGATAAATAGTCTGAGAAACTGTAACACACAGAAAAGATTCAGGACCCAGAGTCTGGCAATTTCTTTAAAATTTCACAGAAGTCGAGATGACAAACAGATGGCACGGTTAGGAAAATCTAGAAGGCAAAATATAGCCCCCATGTCACTTTAATGATGCCTCTGCTTATCACAGCCTATATTTTAAATCAACTTCTAAAGTATTTTTCTAAATCATAAAACTCTCTTGAGCTCTATTTTCTAAAGACAAACTGGTCTGTAAAGATGCATCAGTCAAGCAGAAGATTAATTCCTGTTGTACCAAGTTGTTGTTTTTGGCACAGAAGTCAATATTTATAAGACAGAAAGCAGCTGCAGCACGCAAGTTAGCATAGTGCATAAATCTTTGCAGCAGGTTATAGCAAGATGATGATACTATCCACAGGTAACACGATGGAAGCACTGCCACAACAGAGCCTTCCTAATGGTGGTCATCCATTTACCAGTGTGAGCCACGCTAATGAGGTCACACTGATTCACTTCTTGTCATTTCCCCTTTGGAAGCAATCAGCGCAAATATAAACCAGTAATACATTAGGAGAGGTCACCCAGCGCAGTAGCTCTGTAAAGAGTGAGCTGTTTGTACAGCACTCCGAGCCAGATCCAAGCCTGCCTGGAGCAATAGGACGTGTGGCTACTGACAACAGGGCCTGGGAAGCAGATTAACCCCCTGTCCCCATGGAAGCTGGCCCGGGCAAAGCGCAGCTCTCGGCTTTGCCTGTGGTGCAGCTCCTCAGCCCCCTCTCTCTCTCTCTCATCACCCCTCGCAGCAAGGGCAGGGGGTTAACTCGCAATTCTCCTTCTGCTGATTGAAGCTTTTGCCTCCTGCCTGGTGATGTCGGATGGCAGCTTTGGGGCAGCAGAGGGACCGGGCACGGCACTGCCAGGAGTTGTGGCAGATGTGCTCCTGCCTCCCTCACAGGGGGACGAGAGACTCATTTGAGAGGCGCGCTGACCTCCTGTCCCATCACTCCACCTCTCCTGCTTGACGCACTAGCAATGAGACACCCACTGTCCCTTTCCCCCACAACAGAGGCCTGGTGTGGCCAGCAGCATGTTGGATAATGCCTGACCAAGCAAGACCCAGCAATGCCCAGCCTTGCCTTCCACACCTTCAGCCCAGCAATTGTTCCCTTCCATGGCATACAATGAGCTCTGCAGTGGAGAGGCTAGAGCTGATCTAATTTTTGATGTCCAAGGTTATACAGGTTTTCCATATCTTTGTCAGCCCTTTTCCCAGTGCTGAGATTGAAGATTTCAAATCCCTTGCCACAGAATTATCTCTGAAACTAGAAGTGAAGGAAGCTCAGCCTATCAGAGTACTTGGGCATTTCTCCACCTTCTTGAGAAGGCTGTCGTGCCAGAATTTTGGGTTTCTGGCACTTTTCACAAGAGTGTAGCTACTCACTTTCAAGACCATATACAGTTTCAAGCCCATGGCTCTCTCTCTAGCCACTGCTGCACTAGTTCTGACATTTCCACCCTCACTTGACCAAATTATGTGGGGTTGTAGGCAAAGGCGTTTGAAATGTAATGTTGAATAGATGCAGATTGAGCCCACATGGGAGGGAAATACAATAGAAATGTGCAACCCCATTATAAGAATTTATCAGTGTACATTCTGCATGCTTTATAAATTTCACTAGCACGATCATCTATTTCATTCCTAGAAGAGAAAAAGCTATATTAATTTCTTGAAATAGGCAACAGAAAGAGATTGACTTGAAATAAACAAAATAGTTGAAATTTAATTTTCTTGGCAAGATTTGCTTGTGTTGTTCGTCAAATGAATGTACATTATGTCTTGCACTGTTACTCAGCTGTGATCCTGTAATGTGTTCTCTGCATCCTGTCAGACATATGATCCTTTGTCCCATAATAGACCCAACTATCTCACAACCAGCTGAGCTCAGGGTCATCCCAGGGTCAGGCTGCTTAAAGATGGCTGTCAGTTCTCTGCCTGACTCACAGACGAACTTTAAATCACCTTTATCTTACTTGTGCTGATGTTTTCCAGCCATCACTGTAGCAGGAGCTGTAGCATCTATGTACAATATGGGAGAAATGTCTTACAGCTTCCCTGAAAATTCCTCTGTGGATCTGCAATGTGCAGCGCATTCAATATAAAGAAAGTGCAGCTTGATGCATAATGTGAAATGGGAACTATTGCAAATACCTTTATGCAAGGTAGTTAACAGTATGGTTGTCATCCACCTTGCAAATGAAAACAATAATTCAGAGGGTGAAATATCACCTTTCAGATCAGAAATATAATTATTACTTAGCCTGAAATTTCCAGCAAAAAGAGTTTTTGCACAAGAAGGACAGATAATCTGGGAAATGCATCACCTAATGTTTTTATTGTGAAAAATACCTCTCTTCAGCTTCTGCAGCTATACAACTTCTTAATGTTTGTCACTGGTCTCCAAGGTATAGAAGAAAGACATGTCTTAATTGTAAATTCACACATGCTTTATTACCAGTGCAATGGCATGAACACATTTAACAGCATTGTCATTCCAGTTAATTATGCTGATTCTGACATGTACCTATCTCATCTAAAACTGATAGTGCCTTTTGACCAGTTAGTAGCATCAGTGTGCTGTGTCTTTCTCTCAAAGGTTAAGCATGTTAGGGGCCAGAGAAAAGCAGGAGAAAAGAGCCCTTGCATACCAAGTAAACATCAAGAGATCAGCAGCCAAACCTCCTTTTAGGAAAACTGTAAACAGCTGAACCCCAGCACATGTTCTGCATTTCTATGTCTGCCCCAGCCACAGCACACCTGCCCCAGGCAAAGACAACAATCTCCATTATGCCTAATAGTAAACAACACTGTTCCAACCCCTCAAAAACTCTTGGCCTTGCTCACAATGTGTAGAACCCAGCACCCAAGCAGATGGTAACACTTACTGAAGATATTAAAGCAGAAGGAAAGACAGCAGAAAAGAAGGCAACTATTAGAGAACACATTGTGACTGGGGAAAAAACAATTTCCATGTTTTCCCTGCAGCAGAAATCTGTGAATTCCAGACTGAAGAAATTGGAGGAAGACATGAAAAAAACAGCAAACAACAAACAAGTGTCCAATGGCAATAAAACATCACCCTTACCCTCAGCAGAGTTAACACTCAGATCAAAGCCTCATTTTCAAACCTCACACTGAGAAGGAAGGAAGGAAGGAAGGAAGGAAGGAAGGAAGGAAGGAAGGAAGGAAGGAAGGAAGGAAGGAAGGAAGGAAGGAAGGAAGGAAGGAAGGAAGGAAGGAAGGAAGGAAGGAAGGAAGGAAGGAAGGAAGGAAGGAAGGAAGGAAGGAAGGAAGGAAGGAAGGAAGGAAGGAAGGAAGGAAGGAAGGAAGGAAGGAAGGAAGGAAGGAAGGAAGGAAGGAAGGAAGGAAGGAAGGAAGGAAGGAAGGAAGGAAGGAAGGAAGGAAGGAAGGAAGGAAGGAAGGAAGGAAGGAAGGAAGGAAGGAAGGAAGGAAGGAAGGAAGGAAGGAAGGAAGGAAGGAAGGAAGGAAGGAAGGAAGGAAGGAAGGAAGGAAGGAAGGAAGGAAGGAAGGAAGGAAGGAAGGAAGGAAGGAAGGAAGGAAGGAAGGAAGGAAGGAAGGAAGGAAGGAAGGAAGGAAGGAAGGAAGGAAGGAAGGAAGGAAGGAAGGAAGGAAGGAAGGAAGGAAGGAAGGAAGGAAGGAAGGAAGGAAGGAAGGAAGGAAGGAAGGAAGGAAGGAAGGAAGGAAAGGAAGGAAGGAAGGAAGGAAGGAAGGAAGGAAGGAAGGAAGGAAGGAAGGAAGGAAGGAAGGAAGGAAGGAAGGAAGGAAGGAAGGAAGGAAGGAAGGAAGGAAGGAAGGAAGGAAGGAAGGAAGGAAGGAAGGAAGGAAGGAAGGAAGGAAGGAAGGAAGGAGAGATATCTGCTTTTGTAGAAAATGTATTTAAAAATCTTCAGGTCATTCATTTTCTATCCTGTGGTCCACATGCCTTTTACAGAAAAGCAAGCTTTTTTGATCTACCTAAAGCATAAAATCATGGATGTTGGTAGGCAAACTAAAGAGTGAAAAACCCTTGAGGAATTAAAATTTCATTAAATAACAGCAATCCTGTTGGACATTAATGTGAAGTGTAACTTGAAATGCATCTCTGTGTAATATAGAATTTCACTCTGTGTTTGGGAAAGGACAAGCTATCACCACTGAGGACTCTCCTGTCTGCTGTGTGCACCCACTCCTGCCCCTACTCCTGGGCAGCAGTCTCTGTTTACAGCTACCCCACTGCTCTATAGCCAGTATTCTTGGGGACAGCGGCAGATGTGTCCAGCAAAGCCCCTGCACAGCTGTCCTTCTTCCTTCTCCACACAAGCCTTGCCCTTTTGACCACCTTCATTCTAACCTAGATTGTAGCAATGGAAGAACTGCACTGAAGGCTGGAGAATGTAAGTTCTGAAGTCTGGAAAAGGCTTGGGTCACCATGAACAGATGCTGAAGAACTTGTCTCATAGCTGTGGATAAGCATCTGGGAAACATCTAGATAAAGCTTGATTTTTAATATTCTTTTAAGTAGGAGAGTACAATGGATGCAAGGAAGAATTAATTTCCTTCATTTTCCTAAAAAGAATTTTTCAGCTCTTCAGCTTTTGAGTACATCTAGAATTCATTTTGCTGGTCAAGAAAGAGCCATATTTTCAGTAGTGGCATTCTGGCTAAGCCCACACACTCCTGTTCACAATTAAAGGGATGTTGTCACATGACAGCCCAAGGGGTGTCCTTCAGATCCAGCTGACAGGATCTCTTGAGCAGAGCACTGTGCCTGCCTTCGGACAGACTCACATTGAGCAGGTATGTCTCAAGACAGTGCTGCTGACAGATTTCATTCCTTTTTCCCTCTTCTTTTCGAGCTCATATGATGATTACCTCATGAATAGTGTGACTTTTGGGGCTACTTCCACACTCCTTTTTCTGAGAAATTCCCCACTGAAAATACTAGGCCTTTTTATAGAGCACAAATACAGCAGGAGTTAACCTTTTGTGATGAAAGGAAATCTATTTGATGCCTGCTGGCATTTTTTTATTCTAAATATTTTACTACAATAATTTTTTTTTTAAGTCCTACCATCTGAGATGCAAACAATATATCTTAGATTATTTAATCTTCACTTAAATGCAGACTGGTTTTTTCCAAAGGCTGATATATATTCCTTGCCCTGGAGAATATTTAGAGACAAACCTAATTTTAAGGCTCAGGCTGGACTCCATCACTTTTAGTATTGCTGCTCCAAACTAATAAGGAATGGCACTAAACAAAATACCTGCTTTAAGGATTAAAAACATGAAATAACGTGCCTCATTCTCATGAATCCTATAGGACACACCCATGCACCCTTAGATCAGTCTTTTCCTTCAACATGGACACTTTAGACATGTCAGCACATGGGGCAGCTCTCAAAGGTGCTTCTCCAAGGAAAATGGCTATTGGAATTTCCTATATGTAGTAACAGCATCCTTCTCACTCGGAGGTTCCACGCTGAGTGCAGACACCAGGGCTGCAGGGGACCCTGTACAGCTGCATGGGGATGGCTGTCCCACCTGGCTGAACACGCATCCTGCCCCCGAGGAAAGGGGCCAGGTTTGCCTTAGCCAGCACACACCTGAATGCAGTTAATATTGTTCAGCTCTTCCATTCATCTCCTGGCCAGTATTTCGGTCTCTAAGAGGAAAGGAATTTTATGAAATAAAGATCTAAGGGCTGAAAATGTGCGTGCAGAGGAGTGGGGGGCGGGGAGTGTGACAAACCTTGCAGCCCATGTGAAAGGTTGCTTTGCTTCTAGACCAAAGGGGAGGAGGCCTGATTCTGCTCCCGTGCTAGATAAGCAGATATCCTGCAGGCAAGCAAAGCTGGCAACAGGCTGAAATCGCAGTGAGAGTTGAAAAGCTTGTTTTTCTATATGCACAACAAACCAGAAACGTTGACAGAAAAGTAAAAGAACATCTGCTCATGCTGATCTATGAATGCTTTTCCTGGATCCATTAACCTCCTTTCTTTGTCTGTCTCTCTTTTTTTCCTAAACTGAAAATTATCATTTTAAATATTCAAGGCTTTCATTTCTCTATTGATCAAATTAAATCTCCTTAGCTACAGCTAAAATACTCTGTGAGGTCCTCTGACCAAAGATTATCTGCCTTGCAATTAGAACTCATTTTTAATACAACAGGCGGGAAATAGAGAACCACAGCTGCAGAATCAATACAACTATAAATTACATGGGAAAGGAAATGGTAGCATCCTAGCTTGAAACAACAGATTTATTATCAAGGAGGATGGTATTTTATCGACAGAGTACATAAGTTTTACAAAGAAAGAGAGAAGGAGACACAGAGAGAGAAATCAATGTTAACATGGGCTCACCGTTCCTTTAAATGCTGCATTTGTGGTAACTAATTTTGATTTCTTTTTTTAATTTATAAAATGTCACACTGAAAAATGTTTACTGGCTAAAAAATCCTGTCTGGAGAATTTTTTAAGGCAAAACCCTCACTTATTTTAATTAATAAGATCTGAAGAAGAAGGTCCCATTATGTTTCTGTATTTTATTCTGGTTAAGACTGGTTACTAAAGGACTTCCTCCATTCCCATATTCTGAGCAATGTCATAGTTCAGGCTGCATCTAAGACTTGTATTTAAACTTCAAAGATTTGCAATTATTTTGTTTCCTACCTACAGGATAGGGTGAGAAAAATTGTTCTTTCTGATAGCAAAAAATACTTTAAATGCATCACCTTCCACAATCAGAATTCATCTATGGTTGATTACATATAGGATACAAAAAAAAAAGAAAAAAAAAAGAAAGAAAGAGAAAAAAAAGAAAAAGAATACCCACAAACCTATGATCTGAAGACTTCTTGCTAGATTTTCACTGCTTTCAGTGCACAGTCTGCCCTGCTGTCTTTCCAGTGAAAAGCAAAGGGGAGATTTTTGCCTGTTGCTGAATATAGAAAGAAAGAAAGGGCCTGATCCAAAGCCCAAGAAAATAAAGAAAGAAAGAAAGAAAGCTCCAGAAAAAAAGAAAGAAACCCTGTAAGAAAGAAAGTCTCAAAACACAAAGATGTTCAAAAAAGGGGATTAAAGAAATCTGGTTTCTATCATCTCTCATCTGAAAGAAAGAAAGTCTTGTTAGAGGGTCCTAAGAGAATTTTCTGTGGGTTTGGCTGCAAACCTTATATACCTTTTCTGTATACATGCTTTCAACCTCTGGGGTGAGAAAGTCTGATCTGAAGAGAAAAACTTATCTTTACTTTTACAGTCAAAAGCAAAGGGGAGATTTTTGCCTGTTGCTGAATATGGAGTTTCCAGTTAGGGCCTGATCCAAAGCCCAAGGTAATAGCTGTGTCGTCTTCTCTTTCAGCTCCAGCAAAATTGGGAGTCACCCTGTATGGCTGACCAGTCTCAAAACACATCATGATGTTCAAAAAAAGGGATTACTCAGAGATTATCTGGATTTCTATCATCTCTCATCTGATTTGCAATCGAACTGTCTTGTTAGAGGGTCCTAAGCAGAATTTTCTGTGGGTTTGGCTGCATTCCTTATATACCTTTACTGTATACATGCTGTTCAACCTCTGAGGTGAGAAAGATGTGATCTGAAGAGAGAAAACTTATCTTTACTGGTGGATTACCAGGCTCAATGAAGCTAATTTTTGGATTGGCAGATTTGTGGGTCTCAGGTGAGCTGAGTCTCCCTGAGCAATGAGCCATGGCAGGTCCCACTCAAAGCCATGATATGTATCAGGTACAGGCCTCAAAATCTTTCAAACCTTTCAGTTTGTGAGCCGACTTGAAAGAAGCTTGGGTGATGCCTTTTTTACATGAATCTAAGTTTCTGGGGACATACATGTTCCTATGGATATAGAAAAGCACTGCATGTTCCCTGTGCAGTGGGATCTGAGCTCTGTCACTGAAGCCCAGTCTTCTCAGGCCCTTTTTGCCCCACCTTCTGTTTCCATGATCACTGCCTTGCCTCATAGCACTGTCAGAAACACAGAAAATAAAATATACAGGGGAATGTAATGAACTGCAAAGCCCCATGGGGTCCTGCCTGTCTGCAATACCCACTTCTATGTCTAAGCATATTGTTCATGTTAATACTGTTTGCTGGTAGGAGTGTTCCTCCAAGATAACATTTTTGTGCAGTGAAATATGCATGGCTCTCAGATGGCTCAGCTCAGATGGGATCACCTTTCAGTTTCTAGACAGTGGGGGCTTTTTTGCCCTTTTTTTTTTCCCATCACAGCTTGAAGAACACAACAGTATCCCACCAATGCCTTTTGTTTTATGACCCATCTGTCCACAGAACTATGCAAGGATGTTAAGTCCACTGATAGTGCTGAGCTGTGCTGCAAGGATTTTATTTCTTGCAAAATGGAGTAATCTGGTCCGAGTGTCTGCCTTTACTGGGTGCTAGTGGGAATATTTTACAACGATGCTAAGGAAATAAATTGAGGTTTGGATGACATTTCCACTGCAACTGATGTTTTGCACTAGAGTTATTTGAGGTAATATGCCCATAGCAAAAGTAAAGAAAAAGCTTGGGTTTTTTGGAACAGAAGAGTTTCAATTAAAACTATGTAGAGGTTCCCACTTCTGTGGCTTAGCCCCTTCCATGACCTTCACCTACTTATGAGGTGGGAAGTTTGGACACGTGATTGTTCTCCAAGACCTCTCCAATATGCCCCCACTGCTCCCAGAAGGGGTCTGTGATTTATACAGGTGTGCTTTGCACCTGAAGGTTCACTGGTGTGCAGTGCAGGAGGCCCCCTGTTTCCACCACCAGCCTCATCCTCACCCCCATCTCTTTTCATTACTTAACGAAGCTGGTCTCCTGTGTTTTCTCTGCTCTTTATTGCTTGTCACCGGGGCTGAGTGACTGCTGAAGATGAGAGGGGATGAGGAGCGTGAAGAGGGAAGCTTCTGCCTTTGGTCTGAGCCTGACGGGGAATGATGAAAAACACATGGGCTATGAAAAAGTCCAGTCCAACTTTCTGTTTACCGAGCTCCCTAGAAACGTCAACATCTGTCACCAAGTTACCCCTAAAAGGGGCACCCCTTGCTACAGGACCCCGATGGCAGGTCCCATCCCTCTTCCCCCAGCACGGGCTGGAGCGGAGGGGTGTTGACAGAGGGAAAGGGAGGTTATCCGGGATTTGGTGATGGCTGTATTAATAGACAAAGGACACCAGAAGCGATATCCCCGGCTCAGCGCTGCCGTGCCACCTCAGGCTCGGCCAGCCGGCCCGCAGAGACGGGGTGGGCGCCGGGGCTCACCCCTGGCGTGAGCCTGACTTTTGCCCTTCAGCGGGCGGGTCCCGAGGGAGCCGGGTGCGAGGAGCGCGGCCGCCGCGTACCGCGAACCGCGTACCGCGAACCGCGAACCGCGAACCGCGAACCGCGCCCCCGCCGCCCCCGCGCCCGGCGCCGAGCGGAGCGGAGCGGCCCGGCGGCCGCAGCCCTGCTCCGCTGTTATTCCAATCCACACAACGAATTTCCCTCGTATTAGTCATTTCATGAAGATCAAATACAAAGACAGCTGCGAATGAAATCGATCCCTGCAAAATGTGTTAGTGAAGTGTTCAGTCTAAGTAGATATTTCCTTGTTCTTTTTTAATCTTTAATTTATAATAGTCGATAGCGTATTTCTAATTTTTTTTTACTTTTATTTTCTTTTCTTTTTTTTTTTTCCCTCTTTTCTGGCGGTGAAGTTACAACCCCGCATGGGATAGGATTAGGACATGCACAAGTACTTTGGCTCCCAAAGAGGAGCCGCTGCGCAGCGCCGAGACGCCGGGCGGGCATCGAGACGGGCACTGGGGCAGGGCGCGCTCGGCCCCTGCTCTCCACCTCTCGGACACTGTCTACAACTCTGGCGAGCAAAACGCTCCATGAGTCCCTGTATATTCCTAATCCCTCTGCCTGCCGCTGGCTGCACCGCGTCTGAGACCGATGTGAAGACAGGCGCTAGAGTTTGCGATTGAGATTGGCTTCGTACTTCCCGCTGTCCCCCTTGCATTTGGTGTATTTGATTTTTTTTTTTTTTTGCTATTTTTACTTTCTTGATCGGGAGAAGTTTTGAAATACGTTGAGTTTGTGTTTATAAAATGGGCACTCGGAGAAGTCATCACCTGGCTACCGGTTTTGTTGTAGTCCTGGCTGACCATTATTTGACCACCTTTTTATCAGGATCAGTAGTTCTGATTTAACTTTCTGAGATATACACTTTCAAGGAAAATATATTGGAAGGCCAAAATAACAGCAAAAGTAATTGCTGAAACATTCTCCATGTGGAACAAAGACTTACGCTGTGTCACTGCCCTATAAAAAGTAGCACAGGAGAATTCTCTGGATCCATTCCTGCTCCTACTAGTGAAATGTGTAATCCTTTTGCAGTTACATGGCAAAGAGGACTCCTTGCATGATCAAAATCAACACAGTTTGCTCCCAAATGCCCCACAAGAGAAGAATTTTTTTCCCCCAGCACGCCCATTGATTTCATTGGTCTTTCTGAGCTTGAAACAGGAGAAACTGAGACCTGTAATATTTTATGACACATCAACCATAAAAGAATAATGTTAACAATGAGAGTTGGCTAAGTAGTGAGCTAGAGGGAGAAAAGGAATGTTTGTCTTGGAAAAGGAGAAAGGCAAAAGGGAAAGAGGAAGAGGATGAAAGAAAAAGTGAATAAGGCGGACCAAAAAAAAAAAAGGAAGGAAGGAGGGAGGGAAGGAAGGAAGGAGGGAAGGAGGGAAGGAGGGAGGAAGGAGGGAAGGAGGGAAGGAGGGAAGGAGGGAAGGAGGGAAGGAAGGAAGGAAGGAAGGAAGGAAGGAAGGAAGGAAGGAAGGAGGGAAGGAGGGAAGGAAGGAAGGGAAGGAAGGAAGGAAGGAAGGAAGGAAGGAAGGAAGGAAGGAAGGAAGGAAGGAAGGAAGGAAGGAAGGAAGGAAGGAAGGAAGGAAGGAAGGAAGGAAGGAAGGAAGGAAGGAAGGAAGGAAGGAAGGAAGGAAGGAAGGAAGGAAGGAAGGAAGGAAGGAAGGAAGGAAGGAAGGAAGGAAGGAAGGAAGGAAGGAAGGAAGGAAGGAAGGTTGGTTCTCAAAATACATGGCATATCTGTTTATTCATACATTATTAATTTCATTATTTATGTAATGCTTTTTTGTGGTTACAAATTTACTGTGATCTCACAGAGCTAATTGCTGAAGAAAAACACACAAGAGATCTTGCTCCTGAGCTGACGCAAAAACCATTCCTAAACTACTCTTTCCCCCTTCAACAGAAAAGCCGTCCCGATGTTCCCGCCGTGCCGCGGGCGGCAGGAGCAGTGTCCGTCCCCCCCGGGGCCGTGCCCAGCGCGGCGCTGCCGCCCGGGCTCTCCCGCGGGCGGCCCCGGGCTCCGGCCTTGCTCGGAGCATCCCCGGGGCCTGGCCGGGAGCTCAGCGCTCCCCGGACAGCTCCTGGCTGGGAGGGGGCGTCGCTTCGGAAAAGCAGTTTGCCGGTAAAAAGCAGCTCGAGTCTGTGGCCCAAACGTGAGCTGCCATTAGAGAGTTACTAATAAATCCCTATTAAGCATGCATTTATGCAGTGATTATGTGAACTTTGGCCTTTGCAGAGTCCCAGCAATTAACGGCGACGTCCATCGCGTTTTGCCCAGATTTCGACTCTTTTCCCGTCGAGGATGGAGAGGGGAGCACGGCTCCACCAGCGCCTCCAGCTGCCAGGTGCCTCTCCAGCCATCCCTTTCCTCATCACTGCTGAGGAGAAAGCCCCAGGCACCCCTCCCTTTGCCCCCGGAACCCCGCTTGAAAATGCCGCCTGCTTTACGAGATGTTTTTATTTTCCCCTCACTCCGGTACCTCTCGCCGGGGATACCCGCCTGAGCGTCGGATGCAGCGCGGGGAAGATGCCGAGTTTTTGCTGTCTCCGCAAAACAACGGAAAGCTGTTAAAATTTAGTAAAAATATTCTGGGCAAAAGTGAGAGGAAAGTTGCCGCTGCTGGGGAGACAGAGAGAGAGAGAGAGGGAGAGGGATGACTCTGTAATTGTTGCCTTTATCAAGGCTGTGAGATTAACTACTGGGATTTATTCTAAAGTGACCCATCACCGAATTCATTTCTGCTTGAACTTTCGGTGAACCTGAGATTAAAGAGGGGAGAGCAGCTAAGCAGTTTGTTGTTAGCTGCCTTTTCAACAGCCCTTTCAGACTGAGTAAATATTGATCGGTTTCAATCTGATTGCCCCAGAGGAAAACACCAAAGCATCTCAATAGCCTCCAAAAGTAAACTTTAAAGGTGAACAGCAGAAATGGCCTTAAGTATGATAGGAAGATACTAAACTCCGTTTGACATTTGAATGCGATTTGTGTTGACGGATTTTGATGAGATGCGGGTTTTTTCTTCATTTTTCACCCTGAGACTCTAGAGGGATTTTTTTTTTTAATGTGTAAAAAAAAAATCCTTACAACCTGAAGGGTAAATTAATGCCTTCATTTAAAGCGCTTTGTCGGGGGGGGGGTTAGCGATATTTTTGTGGTAGAAACTATAGACTAGAGATTTTAATTTTTCTTCACCGCACCCCTGAACCCGAAGGTTGATGATATCGAAATGGTATTAACGCTAACAAAATGAGACAGGATCGGGAGGTTTGGAGCGTCTTTACTTGAAATATATTATGACTGCGGGGTGGGGGGGGAGGCAGGGGGGTGAGAAAAAAAAATATATATATATGTATGTATATGGGGTTTGGGCTTGGAAGGAGATGGGATTCTTTGCCCGCAAATCACGAATCTCAGATTGACGCACTGACAAACGTCTTGTCTCTCGTATTTAGGGTGTAATTTATGGCCACTCTTTCTAACACATTGAGTCAACACCGGTGGAATCGAGTTGTAGATCCGGATTCCAGCAATGTTTAGATCCAGATTTCGATATTGAAATGCCCTCATTGGCATGTTAATGCCATTTTAACACATCCAAGACTCTGGAAGAAGGCCATCTGTTTTGCTTTGTGGCTTTACACTAATAAACAAAAGGTAAAGTATATGGCAGGCGGGGAAATGAAAGAAATAGAGGCATCGGCAGGAGCCTTTGGAGACAGCCCCGCTCCCTTGCAGATAGCTCGGCTCTTGATATGGCCGCCGCGCCTTGCAAATCAGGGCTTGTCTCTTTTGACACAGAAGTGAAGAAAATTTCCTTGACTCTCTGCGGACCCCGCAAAGCGCAGCCTGCGTGGGCAGAGCAGCCCCAGGAGAAGCCCGGTAGCACTTCCCACAGCTGGGCCGGGTGAGGGAGATGTTAGGCGTGTTTGCCTTGTAATTCAAGAGGCATCAGTGACTTGAGACATCGCCCGGCCAGCTGAGCATGCCTCTGCTGTGTCCTGCCACCCAGGCTCTCCCCACAGAGGCTCCTCTCCCTTCCCCACCTGCTGTTCACTCGACATTTCTTGGAACACTTTTTATATTTACCTGCAAGAGCTTTCTCCTGTACACTTCGGGAAGGGGTGGGGGGGGTCGGGCACGGAGAAAAAGGGGAAGGGGCTGTGGAATGGGCTGGGGTTAACACCAAAAACACCCTGGGAGCCATCTCCCACTTTGGCACCCCATCAAGCGCTGGGGATAGCAGCTTGTGGTGGGAGAGGGAAGCAGGACAAGCTTAGTGCCCAGGCTAATTAAATGCGCGGTCCGTGGAGAGGGGCCTGCAGCGTGAGGAAAGACTGGCTGAAGAGAGTTTCTGCTTTTGAAGGGTGCTCTGTTTATTTAAATGTCAGCATCCATCCCGAGGTGAAAAGGTTAGCACTTGACCCAGGAAGTTCTCCTGTTTGTGCTTCAGAATTAGATTGGGATCATAAATTCCTCCCAGTTACAGAGAATGGAGAGAAGGGCCTTATATTGTCTAAAAATAATATTATTTGAGCCTAGGAGAGGAAGAAGTTTTGTGTAGGAAGTCAGATTGGGCAGCCAGAGCTCTGACTCTTGACAAAACAACACAGGAGGGGTTGTGAGACTCTTACTCCCTTTCCCCCTTGGAAAGACCCCAGTAGAAGAAAAGAAGGGGAACAAAAGTGCTGAGCCCGGCCTGTGACTCAGCGCTGACGTCACGCAGAGGTAGGCAGACGAGGGCTACCTGAAAGTGGAATATATTTATTACAGACATTATAAGGACCCGTAAATCCTGCCCTGGATTCCACCACTGGTGGAATCACAGAGCTTTTCATGATTGTACAGAAAAATCAGGAGGACATTTTGCTCACACACGACAACTGATAGAACTCAGTGTACCCGCAGTACAGCAAAGCACGGTGCGTCATGCAAAGGTCTGGACACCAACCACAGAAATTATACATTCATTTGGCCATTTGTCACATTCACGAGTAGTTTGAAAAGACATCGAGTCTAAAGGAAGGTTAATACGAAAATAGGAAGGGGCGAGGTCTTTTGGATGGTTGTGCCCTTCAGCTGCACGTAATCCAACGCAGCTTTCGGGGCAGGGGAAAAGGAAAGGGAGCAAGCACACCGGGCAAGGTTTAAAAAACCTAGTGCAATTGAAGCCTTGTTTGTCACATTTAAAGAAATAGCGCTACTTTTTTGAGGTATCTGCTTGAGCTTAAGACGTTTACTTGATACGGTCGTCTACTTTACCAATATAAAAATGGATCCAGTTTGGCGAATGCACTCACCCTGCTTAACCTGATAATCGAAACATCATTCTAGAAAAATCTGTAAAAAGATAAATCTCTCGGACAAAGTATTTACAAGCAACAAACTCATTGACATGAACAAAGAATACATTAAATTAAGGGGATGAAAGTCCTATAAGTCGTGTAAACACTTGCAATAGTGCATCTCTTTGTGAGGTTATGTACCCTAAATAACCTGTCTTTCACTCAGGGAAACTCGGTGGAGCGTCCTCGCAGTGGAGGAGGGAGACCCTTACGCGTATGCCAACGCAGCTCCACCAACAGAAAAGGAAGGGGGGCCGGGAAGAAAATTCCCCTGGCACCGAGGAGCCGGGACCCGGCGGAGCCGGCACCCCCGGGGCCGGGACGGCGGCGGAGGTAGCGGGGGAGGGAGCGGCAGCTCGCCGGGACCTCTCGGGGATACCGACCGACCGAGGGACCGGCAGAACGGCGGTGGAGGGACGCGTGTGCCGCGCTGGCCGTCGGGGCGCGGCCGGTCTCAGTTGGAGGCAGCGAGCGTGTCCGAGGCGGAGGAGGCGGGCGAGGCGCTGCAGGGCGAGGAGCAGGACTTCTCCGACGAGTCCTCCGCCTTCTCCTCGCAGCCCGTGGGGGTGGCGGGGGAGATGGGCAGCAGCCCCTCTTTCTCCCGTTTCTTTTGCTTCATCCGCCGGTTCTGGAACCAGATCTTCACCTGCGTCTCGTTGAGCTGGAGGGAGGCGGCGATCTCCACCCGCCTGGCCCTGGTCAGGTATTTGTTGAAATGAAACTCCTTCTCCAGCTCGGTGAGCTGCTTGGTGGTGAAGTTAGTTCTGACGGTGTTGGGCTGCCCCACGAAGCCGTACTCGCCAGCCTTGCCTGCGAGGGGACATGCAGCGGTAAGTAAGTGAGCGCAAATGATTTATAGGCGATGTAATCAATACATCCACACCGGCTAAGCGATAGGGAGCAAGAACTTCTTAGGATAAGAGGGAAACCCCGGCAGGGTGAGTGATGGAGTGCGAGGTGCTAAACCGGAGTCAGCCTCTAGTGTCAGAGCAAACTTGATAAGTGGTTTATGAATTACCAGAAATATGACCACGGGAGAGGAGGAGAGGGGGGAGTCAGGAATAAGTGAGGAATAAGCGGCGCTGGCTTTCAGCTCCGCGGGCAGGCAGCCGCGACTGCTCCCAGGGGTGCGGGCCGACCTACCTGCCCAGAGCCCCCCGCGATCCCGCGCCTCTTTCCCCGCACCCTCGGCGGAGAGAGACAGGAGCGGCCCCCGCCGCGGCCCTCCCGCCGGCCACTGACCTGTTTTGGGTGGGTTTCTTTTCACTTTCATCCAGTCGAAGGTCTGCGCCGGCGGCGAGGTCTCGGTGGAGGGGAGCGGGCGTTTTCCCGGTGGCCCGCGTGGAGGGGAGACAGGGCATGGTTGTAGGTGCCCAGGGGCAGGCTCTGCTGCTCCTGCCCGTAAGGGGGAGGCACGTACTGAGCGGAGGCCCCCGCGTAGCCCTGGTGCGGGAGCGGGTGCTGCGCGGCGGCGGAGGAGGAGATGCTCCCCGAGTACACGGCGGGGGCGCAGGGAGGGAAGCCGCCGCCCAGCTCCGCGTCCTGCCCCAGGGGGTAGGGGCCGTACGCCGCTCCGAAGCCCTGCGCGCTGTAGGTCGGGCCGCAGCCGGGGTGCGCGTAGGACACCCCCAGCCCGCCGTGGTGCTGGTAGGCGGCGGGCTGGGCCGGGCTGTGGTGATGGTGGCGGTGGGGGCTGATGGGCACCCCGCGGCCCGCCAGGAAGCGGTCCTCTCCGCTGCAGCTGCCGGCGCTGACGGCGCAGGGCTGGAAAGTTGTAATCCCGTGGTCGGGGTGGTAGGCGCGGGCGGCGCAGCCCCCCGCCTCGCCGCCGAGGACGGGGTACTCGAGGAAGGAGCTCATCCTCGCCGCGTCCCTCTGTCACGCCGCCACCGGGTCTTCAGCGTCCGGCGGGGCCGCGCCAACTTTCCCACTTCCTCCATGGGGCCGGCAGGAAAATGACACGAAGGCGCCGGCAGCGGGCAGGCACGTGGGGGGCGGCAGCCAATGGCTGCGGCGCCCGCGGGGCTTCCCCGGCTCCTGCCGCTGAGACAGCGCCGCGTCCGGGGCATTTAAACGCCGAGCGCTCCGGCCGCCGGCACCGCGGGGCAGGGAGGCGGTGGCGGTGCCCCCGGGGGGTGGGGGCGGG
Organism: Emberiza elegans; assembly: GCA_024865655.1. Classification (NCBI taxonomy): domain Eukaryota; kingdom Metazoa; phylum Chordata; class Aves; order Passeriformes; family Fringillidae; genus Emberiza; species Emberiza elegans. Next base: position 37,822,530 of record JALJVW010000206.1, read on the forward strand.
CCGGGCCGGGCTGTACACACACACCCCCGCCGCGACAGCCCCCTGGGTCTCGTCCGCCAGCTGAGAGAGGAAGGCAGGAGAGACCTGGAGGCTGCGGAGCCCACCGGCCGTCCCTGCAGGGTGAGTGCTGCTGCCAGGGTGCCCCAGCATCACCCTGCTGTCGGCGCTGCCCAGCTTGCACCGGGCACCTCTGCTGCCCGCCAGCCCCCGGCCAGGGCAGCGGCGGGGGTGGGGGAGGCTGGGGAACGAGACTGGATCCACGGCACGGGGCGAGGGATGGGGCGGAGAGAGGCAGAGGCAGTGCTGAGAGCATCATCCCTTGGAACGGGAATGAGAATGGGGAGAATGGGAAGAATGAGACCGTGGATGCGGCTGGGGACTTCTACCGAGATGGGAATTGAGATAAGGGCAGGAATGAAGGTAAGGATAAGGTAGAGAACAGGCATGGGACCGAGGATACGGATGTGGATGGGATGCGGGTGGAGGTGGAGACGGGAACAGTGCCGGTGCCGAGGGGTCTCGCTGGTCCATCCCCGCCGCAGTCCCGACGCGACGCCACGCCAAGAGTTAAAGGGGCTTGTCCAGCCGCATCACCAGGCGGCCGCGGACATTAGCATGGAAATGAGGCGCTTTTGGGACTGACGGCCATTGTGCTCTCCCAGGCTCACCGGCCACCCTCTGGCCCTCATCCCTGCTCCCCCCGCACCTCCGCCGGGCTCACCCTCGCCAGCCTAGGGTTGGGGTGGGGAAGGAGGAGCCGGGGGCAGGAGGACGAATGATTGGACGGGGGCCCGGGGGCTCCGCAGCCCATCTGCTGCGCTCCCGCAGCGCCGCTGCTGCCCGTCCGCCCTGGGACGGGCTGGGGGGACGGCTGTCCGGGGTGTCGCGGGTCGCAGCCCGAGGAGGCGACCCGGGACAGGGGCAGAGGAGCGGAGGGAGGCGCAGGGCCCGCCGCCCAGGCCCCTTTGTCCCTGCGCTCCGCCACCCGGGTCGGCGGTAGGGAGAGGTGGCAGATGGCCAATGGCAGAGGCGGCCCCAGACCCTGGGGACCCGCGCTGAGCATCGAGTCCAACCCACCCCTCCCCAGCACCGCGGGGACGTGGGTCAAAAAATGGGTCCGTGGCCAGAGAAGGAGGGACGGCGGTGAGATGTGGGTTACGACCTCGCGTGCGGTTTACGTATGCGGAAAGGGAAAGGGGAGGTAAAGGCCGGGCATCCGTCTGCCCCAGAGCACCCAGCCGTCTGCAGGCAGAAAGGACGGGACCAAAAGTCTTCAAAAGAAGTTCTGGGAAGCATCGGCCTCGGAGAAAGATGGATGGAAATTCATGTCCCCTGACGCTAGCCCCAGGAGGGGCTACCCCCTCTATTTCTGCAGGTGCCGACTCTTACGTCCCTCTGTTCTCACGCTCGATCCTTGCTTGTTTTGAAATCCAAAAGGCTCTTCCAGCCCGCCACCACTCCCCGCTCACGAATACACACGCACACACCCACATACACACCCTCAAGCTCCTCCCTCCCACACGAGCTACAGCAAAACAACACTGGGTGCAAAGCTCTCCTTCCCACCGCTGCTGGGCCAGCCCTCATCCCACGGCATCCGCGCGGCCGCTCCGCTGCCAGCCAAAACCGAAGGGCGCCTCTCTCCACCACGCGTCATCCCGGTGCCCTCAGTACGTCTATTCGCTCTGATTTACTACGGAGGCAGGGATAGTTAAGGGCCCTCTGGAAAGGTTCAGTTTCTTAAACTGCAGGGGGGCAGAGTGGAGGACAAGAGCAACAACACTCCAGAGGCATTTATGATATTATACTGCGCCAATTTTGGTTATGGTTATAGCTGTAAACACATTTATTTCATTCTTGTGAACCAGTTGTGATAAATACTGCATAAAGCAGAGAAAAGAGACAGCGAGTAAGACTGCTTACTAATAAAAGGGCTGACATCTTCTGAGTGCTTTTTCCTTCAGCCAAGAAAAAAAAATAACTACAAGTAGCTCCCTTTTACCCGTAAATTCAGATGAATCACTTTTCTTACAGCCTCCTGAAATCCTTTTTTCTCTGTCTTTTTTGTGCCATTGTCTCTTGTTGCATTGTCTCTCTGGCGGGGCTCTCGGGTTTTGCTGCCCGCGCTAAGCATGGGGGCAATGCCATGGGAAGGGTCGGAGCAGAGGAGGAACGCACACCACACCCTCCCTCCTCCGCGGCCCGGCGAGCGGGAGCTCCTGCCCCTTCCCCCTGCCCTCAGGCCATCCCGGCCCCTCCGCGGCTTCGCTCCGCGTTTCCTGCCACGGAACTGAGGCTGAGGGGGCGATCCCGGCTCTTTAGGCTGTTCCGTGGGAGTGTGCCCCCGCTGTGTCCCCAGAGTTCATCCGGAGCCTCGGAGGCGGCTCCTGCTTGCTGAATTCCCCCATTTATTTAAATTGAGTTTGTGAGAAGTTTAAACCTTGTAGCACGTTTCCTTTTCCTTTTTATTTTTATTTTCTTTTTGTTTGATGTTTCTGGGTTTGGTTTGGGGTTTTGGGGGGGTTTTGTTTTATTGTTTGGGGTTTTTTTTTTAGTTCATTTTGCTTTGGTTTTCTTTAAGCGTAGTCAGCATCCGGAAATCTGGGCACAAAAGAAACCCCAACCCTTACATGAACGTTGCGGTCCAATTTAACCCAGTGGCAGAGGAGTGAAAATGCCGGGGAGGCTGCTCGCTTTCCGCAGGGACATGGCTGGAGCAGAGGGAAGGAGGAGAACCGAGGCCGAGGTTTCACCGCGCCCACAGCTCAGCCAAGCTGTTGTTTTAAAGGAGCAATAAAAGTGAATTATGACTAAACGCCTTCTCACTTAATGGTTTTAGACGGGGATCCCCAGCCTCGGCAAATACGTAAGAGGATTTTTATTTGTGAATGTGTTCCTGCAATTGATCTCTTTGATGACATTCTCATTCATAGAAAGAGTTTGATTTATGACTTTCGGAAGAATTGCGTTCAGCCCTTCCAGCTATAACCCACGCATCTCAGCTCCACAGCGTGTTACAGGGCCGGGAGGCAGCGCTGCTCGCATGGACGGACAGCAGAGCCCCGTTCGCAGCCCCCCACCCAAGCCCCACTCGCCTGGGCAATGCCGCCACCCGCACTCACGCACGCAAGGAGCCGGGACCGTCCCCGCCCGGGCTGCCCCGGCCCCGGGGCGCAGAGCCCCGCCGGCATCTGTTGCTCCGTTTTAGCCCGAAGGACGGGGCTCACCCTCCGCTTTGGGGCTCGGCAACGCCGGCTGGCAGGCGATCTGGTGGAGACTTCTGCAAGCCCGTCTGTGCCGCCTCCAGCAGAGGAGCGGGGAGCCCGGGGAAATTGTAACTTTAAAGTCAGAGTTTCCCCTTTTCGTTATCAGTCTTTCACCTCTCAAGAAGGCTTACACAGAAAAATATCTTCGGGTCTGCCCCCGCACCGCCCCCGAGAAGGATGGAGGGGAGAGGCCGGTTCCTCCCTAAATATTTTTTTCTTCCCCCTGCGTTTCTGCCACCCTTTTGATTTCACAGGCGCTAACTTCTCTATTTCCTCTCCTTCTAGGGCTGATTTCTTGGATTACTCAGCACGTGAGAAGTAACCAACCACATTCTTTGTGAGCTCTGGTATTTTTTAAGATACGTTTTCTGAAATATCTTGCTGGCTGCTAAGCACTACTTTCTAGAAAAACGGGATTATTTTAAATTTTTTTTAAAGCACCTTTAGTTCATGTAACAGGCTGGTTTCTGCAGGAGACTCTTATCCTACTGAGTCTCTGTTACGTTCTGCCTGTAACAGAGAAAGTCCTCGTTCATGCTTTTGTTACAGCTCAGGATTTCCAAGCTTTGTATCCTCACAGAGATAAGATGCCACATTTATACATTAAAAGGAACAAACCTCCACCAAACCTGTGCACGGTTTTAATTTCTTTAGTTTGTTTTCCCTCCCCTTATGATAATCCTGATAATAAAGAAAATTAAAGATTTTTTTCCTCTCTAACGAGTGTCCTAAATTGCCAAAAGGGAAGAGCTCGTTGTCAGAACGTTGGATTTTGGTTATTAGTAAATTAATAGCAGAAGGGATGGGGAGAGATACCCGTCATGTTATCCATCTTGAGAGCAGAGAGAAAGAGAGGAGAAAGGGAAAGAAAAAAGAGAAAGCTCCTTGTAGCAAACAAGAATTTATTCTACCAAAAATACTTATGACAACGCATCCTAATGTAATACAAAAATAAAAAGAAAGTGAAGATACATTCCTATATGATCACTTTCTTACAGACCTCATATATTGCTTTCATAGAAGGACCTAGAATGTGGCTAGGTTAAAATTGAACACAACTAAAACTTCATAAGAAACGGCAAAATGGCATATCAGAGGGAAGTAACAAACAGAAAATAGTGAAGAGGGAAAGGGAGGGGAAACATAAAATTAATTCACTGGGGAAAAAAAAAGAAGAATGAGGAGGAGAAAGCAGGACCCTTGGAGAGGACTTCTTTAATTTCTTAGTAATTCAGATGCTGCAAGTCAATTGTGGTGAGTGTGTCTGTAAAAAAGTCAAAACTGTCAGCAGAGATATCTACGGGACTGTCCAGAGATCCTGGCAAACTGGGGGAAACTGCATCTGAAAGCTGTAGGCAGGAATCTGTGGAGAAAACGTTAAAGTCCTGTAAAGAAGGGACATCTAGGGCCTCAGGACTGTCATTGTTCAGGCCAGCTGCACAGTTCTGGGCCATTGTTGAGAGGCAGTTTTGAACAGTGGGTGACTGATGTTGAAAATGTTTCAGATTTTTCTCATTGCTCGTTAAAGGCGAAACGGGGAAAGTTTGGGATTCACCATTGTGCGCATTCTGAGCCTGCTGCTGGGAGAGGGCATTCTGCTGGAAAGCGTAGCCTTCCCGCTCCAGGAGAGCGCCGGAGACGTTGCTGAGGGCTTGTTCGAAGAGGGATTTCTCCTCCTCCTCCTCTTCTTCCTCGTCCACTGCTTTTTCGGGGTCCTCTAGGTTCTTAAATTTCCCCTCGCTGTTTTGATTCTCCTTGCACTGGGTCTGTCTCTTGTGCTTCATCCTCCTGTTCTGGAACCAGACTTTGACTTGTCTCTCAGTCAGATCCAGCAAGGCTGCAATCTCAACCCTCCTTGGTCTACAGAGATACTTGTTGAAATGAAATTCTTTCTCTAGCTCCAAAAGCTGGGTGTTGGTGTAAGCCGTCCGCAGGCGCCTAGATCCACCGCTACCGCTATCGGGGATTTCAAGGGGGTCTGTTAAAAAAGAAAGAAAAAAAAAAAAAAAAACACCACCACCACACGCACCCCAAAGCATCCCCGCCCGAGCAGCGAAAGCAGAGGCACACGGACACACGTACAAAACAGATAAATGCACGGATTGAATTTCAGCACCCCAGCTCATCGCATCCCGGGGGGGTGGGGGGGAGTGCTCTCTCTGCATGTATGTGTCTATATCTATATGTCCATATAGCATAAAATAGCAACTGCAACAAAATGGCCGCCTTTGGATGCAGTAAACCCATTGTGTTGCACTGCTGAGCGCCCGGTGCTGCGTGCCCCTCGGCCACCTCCGCCAAATCGCTGCCTCCAGCTCCCCAACCTCCCCACACCAGAGCAAACTTTATATTAGCCATACCGCAATTTATAATTAATGCATCAGCTGCTTAGCTGAGCGGGAGCAATCTATCACTCTTCATTACTGTCAAATATCCTAACTCTAGGACGGCGAGACAAGAGAGGTCAGCTCCAACTCAAATAAATCATCCCGCATTAGGCAAGTTTGGGGAAAGTTTGGGTTTCCACCGAGCCCCGCCAGCTCCGTCCTTCCCGCCCGCCCGCCCTCCGCCTCGTCCCCCCGCGAAGCCGGGGGGATGCGGGGAGCCAAAATAGCGGCCCGGCGGGGCTGGCGGCTCGTCTTTGGACTGACCTTTGTGGCTGAGGCAGGCAGGTCCAGCGGCTGAGGCGGAGGCCGAAGCGGGCGGCAGCGCGGATCGCTTGGACGCCTTTTTCTCTTTCATCCAGGGGTACTCCGGGGGCGGCGGGGCGCCGGCGGGGCCCGGGCTGCCGCTGCGGCCGCGGGGGCTCGCCTTGGGGCGACCGCCGCCGCTGTGGCGAGGGTGGCTGCCGGGGTTCAGGCTGGGGATGGTCTGCTCGAAAGGAGGAGGAATCAGTGTCGAGTGTGAAAGCGTCGAGTTCTTGATTGATGAACTTTGAAATGTATCACCGACAGGGGGAAAAGATGTCAGGCACTCAGCAAGCGATGGCTGGCTATTGATAAAACCGATCTCTCGCTCAAATGCGAAATTCATGGCCTTCAACTGGCAGCCCCCGCGGAGAAAAAGTTCCCTCGGATTCAGGGGCCTCGGGGGGAGGGGAAGGCCCAGGAAAAAGGAGAGAGAGGAGAAAAAAATATAGCATAGAAGATCGCTGGTGGGGTGTTTTTTTTCTAATTCACTGATTACAGCCGTATGGGGACCGTGCTACTATTAAACTATTGAATTCATGGAGACAAGGTTGAAATTGGACCGAATTGGCTGTCACATGATTGCCTCTGCCCAATGACAATTTGGGCTTTAATCAAAAGAAGCCACTGTCTGTTTGATTGATCCAAAAAAGTCGGGAAGGAACGCCTCATTGGGGGCCAGAAAGGCTTTATTTACACTTTTTTTTAAAAGGGGAAATGATATCTCGAGTATCTATCCCCTTGGCGTCCTAATCTGAAATGATCGGGGGTGGGGAGGAGGGTGCGTGTGCGTGGATATGTTTGTGAGAGAGGCTGCGAGAGTGTGTGTGTGCGTGTGTGTGTGTGTGTGTGTGTGTGTGTGTGTGTGTGGCTGCTTGTCCTGCAGCCTGCTGCCTTCCTCGCATCCACCCGCACACTCTTCTCTCATTGTTTGGGACTGTCAGGAAAACGCTTTGCACCTCACAAATCATTTAAGCACCTCAATCTGACGCCTTGAGTCATTAACAAAGTAATCCATTAATCTTCAAAGTTTTGACACCGTCAGGCCCCCGCATAAGAAGTTGCACCCAGGCAGGAGTCTGAAGCAGAGGGTCTTGAATTTTTCCTAGGAATAGCACTTCCTCCAAAACTAGTTTCCTCCTTCCCGACTCAGCCTCAATGGGCTCCTTTGTAATTTTTGTTTGTTTGTTTTTTTTTGGCTTTGTGTTCTTGTTTTATTTTTTTCTTTCTTTTTTTTTTTTCTTTTTTCCTCTTTTCCTCTTTTTTTTTTTTTTTCTTCTTTTTTGGTGGCTATCGGGTGTACAGTATGGAGAACAATCGGTCGCCGGTGCTGAGCCATTGTTTATCAGGATCTTCCTCAGCAACCTTGCTTCGAGGGGAAGAGTCACATAGGCAGCAGCCCTGGCGCTTCATGACTTCCCTCTCCGGTTGGCTTCCCGGGATTGGACCGTAACACATAACCCTAGGAGAACCTCTCTGGGCGAGCCAAATCGCGAGGCTGCAAACGCGTCTGGCGGTTGCCTCTTTCAAAAAAAAGTAAATATCCCGTGCCTTAGCTTTCAAACGATACTCCCGTCTGCTGGCATAATTTGCTTAATAACCGTAGTAGGCCGGCTCTGGTGAGTATTTTCGATTACCAGGAAATATATGGGCTGGTAGCGGGTTTGTTTTCAAGGGGCCAGACAGAGCGAAAATGCTGCGGGGTTCTGACTTGAGAGACGGCACTCGCCTCCGACGCTTGGCTCTTGCCGCCGCCGCCTCCAGTCACCCCCGCCAGGTCGAGGCAAGTCCCGAATTTGGATGCTTTTGGCACAATTTTCCAGCCATACTGAGGCGACAGGGAGAGTGATGACAATGATGGCCACAATCACCAACCCGATGAATCCTATGGTCACAGCCGCCCTAGACAGCCCGGACGGGGCTTGCTTGCCCGCGGAGCCCGGGGTGCACGGCGGGGTGGGGTGCGCCGGGGGCCGGGGGAAGGCGCTTCCGAGCCGCTCTCCGCGTCCTCCAGGAGCCAGAAACCATCGCCAGCGCGATGAGGTGCCGTCTCGCTTTATTTTCGGAGTTGCCAAACAGGGGTCGGCAACCGTCTTCGTAATTATATTAAAAAAAAAAAAAAAAAAAAAAAAAAAAGAAGAAAAAAAAATACGGGGGGGGGTGGAGGGAGGGGAAACAGAAAACAAGACCCAAAGCACTCAGTGGATCAGTCTGCGTCCAGTCTGCACGAAGTGCATTTTAAAAAATCGGTTTTAAGTTAATGCACCCACAAGATATAGCATATCTGCGAAGGCATTGGAGAGAGGGGGAGGGGAGGGGCCGAGAGGCTTTAAATGGGCTTTTTGGTGGTTGCTTGTTTAAATAAAATATAGAACGAGACTTGTCATTTAATCCCTCAAAAGGGATGCCTTACAAATATCGATGCTGTTGGAAAATGCAAGGGGTTTAATTTTCTTGCTTTTAGTCCAAACAAAGCTCTGGTGGTGTCTGCCCGTGATCAATCTTGGCCGCCAAAAGGTTTGACAGCTACTGGCCCTTAAGAACACATTTAAAGCTTCTTGCTCTTTCCAAGATCAAATGTGGCCGTGAAAAGAGGCAGAGCAAGAAACGCAAGTAAACAAGGAAAAAAGCTGCTTTTAAAATATGCTGGCAGAGGACTGGGCTGCTTGTGGGAAAAGTCCGGTTTTATTTTGCTTCTTGATGCCTACGTTTTCTTTTCTTTTCTCTGATTTCTTTTTAATTTTTTTTTCCCTCTGGAAAATGTTGGGATTAAGAGCAGGATGACAAATAATAAAGAGAGAGGTTTGGACTTTAACCAGGCTTTGTGAGTAAAACCTGTGTGGGTGTCTCTATTCTGCACATTTGTTTCTTGTGGTCAGCCTAATACAAAAACCACCTGGAACAAGACCTTTGCAGAGAGGACCCGAAATTCTTGGGAGAATCAATTACTTCTGCCTCCAGGGGCATCTTTTAATCGGACGAATCTTAAATGCAAAATTACAAATTCTTATTTGCAACCTAAAGGCTCTGAAGAGAGGATTGAATACGGTTTATGAAAAGAAGGGGGGGAAATCGTATTTTTGTAAATGCCTGTATTTTTCTTTCTTCGGGGTGGGAGGGGAGTGAAACGCCAACTTCCTTCTATTTGAACGTTTTCCTAAATGCAATTCGTGGTGCTAAAGGAACCACGCAGTAAGTATCGTGACTGTACCGTTACCTTTTGTTGTATCTAACCTAACTGATCCGAGAGCTGGGGGGCGGGGGGCTGGAATTATATACGGGCGCTCCTTTGAAACGAGCATTGTCCTGCAATGTTGCAAAAATGTTTCCTTCGCCTACAAAAGTAATAATCCGTCGCTGGTCTGTATTGTGTAATAATCAGATTTCAGTGAAAAATATTAGCCTACATAGCCTTTCCTTCCACGGTTACATGTCTATATATACAATAAACAGCATGGTATAAATCTATTTGCTATCCTTTTCTTTGACTGGGCATGCTTTATCTATTTATGCAGAAAAGCTCTATATAGATTCACGGATGCATGACAATGTTTCAGCATCAGGCAAGGATGGTTCTGGGAACAAGGTAAAGCCCAGAGATTAATAATATTTCAGCATGAGACCAAAATGGCGACATTTTTTTTCTGTGCTCTAAAAGATACAGATGGTGAACAGCGTGCGTTATTATCTACACAGCACAGGAATATGTCTTTATAAACGTGCAGGGGTATATTTTACCTAGTCTATTAAGGTCCGTTTTGATTTATCTTTCAAGTTTCAATCTAAAAATTACGGACATTTTGCCTGAAAGGAAGAAAAATCGGATTTAAGCACAAGCTTGCGGGTTTCTCCATTCTACCTCGAGCCGATTCGGACCGGGGACCCCTACGGGTGCCGGTTTGGGGCCGGGACCGTGGCCCTTCTACAGCACCGTGTGTCCCCCCCCGACACGAACACACACCCGCACACACATCCACACCCCCCCCGCGGGAAGAAACGGAACACAGCGCTCCCCTCCCCCACACCTTCAGGCTGCCGTGAGAGGAAAGGCGGCTCAACAAAAATGAAATCAGCCCCAGTGAAATATTTAAAAAAAAAAAAAATCGGGGAAAAAAAAATAGGGAAAGGAAAAGGTGAAATCCACTTCTTAAAGGAAAAGGGGCAAACGGCGGGGTTAGCGAGCGGAAGGAGCAGCAGTGCGCGCACCCACCCCCAGCGCGCCCGCGGTCCGGCCGGAGCCCGCTCCCCACGCTGCTCCCCCGGGCTGGCTCAGCCCCGCCGCCGGGAGGCCCCTCCGCGCCCGCACCCACGCGGGGCCTTATGGCTTTATGCTGAGCCCCGCTGCCTGCGCTTCCCACGCACGCCCGTACACCCACAGCCACAGCCCCGGCCGTGCTCCCGGCGCTGCTCCGCGGCCGATCCCCCTCCGCACCCCGCGGGGAGGGGGCGATCCGCGCCCGCCGGGCACCGCGCAGCGGGTGCGGGAGGAGGCGGCGGCCGCGGGCCCTGAAACCCTGCTGGAAGAAAGGGAAAAAAAAAAAGGAAAGAGAGAGAGAGAGAGAAGGGAAAAGAAAAATCTCTCTCCCTGCCTATGAAATGCTGAAAAGGCATCGCGGGGCCCTTCGGGTGAGCAGACCCTCGTGTAAGTTTACAGACGAGTTTCTTAGCTCCCCACGTCATGAAGGGCTCTCCATTCCCCTGCGCTGCGAAGAACATGTCCTTAACTCTTTATTATTCAGAATAAAAACTTTATTTTTTTTTCCAGAACGTGAGCAGCAAGGAATGTATAACTTTCAAAACAAATCTAGCCTTTTCAGCTTCACACACTTTTTGCCTAGCTGGATGTTACAAGCATAAAGTATTCAAACCGCGATCTTTTTTCCCAGATTTTATTGCATCGTCATCATCATTATTATCACTATTTTTAATAAAAGGAGTTAATAGTTTCCTTTCAAATGATATTTCTAACACGTGCCGATATGCCATCTAATATATGGCCTCCTGAATATTCAGGGTACAGATTTTTTTTATATATATATAAATATGAACAAATGGGGATAAATAAAATTTTAAACACTTAGATTATTCAATGTTTGCGAAAAAAAAATATAAATAAATCTGAATGTTCACCAGCATACACACATTGAAAGACTTACACGTATCAATAATTGTCCAGGAAGTCCCTGTCCAAGCGCTTTTGATGTCTTTCTTGCTATTTAAAAGAAGTGCAATAAAAAAAATTGCTTCCCCGTGGGATCAATCATGTACGAACAAATTCACATTTAAGAATTCCTTTTATAGAAAATTTGTTCATATACCCTGTTTTGATAAAAGTGTAGAAGGTAAAGTATAAAGCCTCTGCATACTCCCAAAGTGAGACACAAGGCTACAGTTCAAGAAGATAAATATCCACTAGTGAAACTATAGAGCAATTCAAGCAACAAATATTGCTACGTCACATAAACTAGAAAACGCTTTTACGAAAGGAAACAAAACAAACCAAAACGAACAAAAGAAACGAGAAGGGAAGGGGAGGGCACATGTTGGGGGGAGGAGAGAGAAGGGAAGGGATGAGTACTTTCCAAAACTTGGGGGCTTGGTGTTCCTCTTAGTGACTCCTGTCTCTTACAGATGAGTGAGTTTGGGCGCTTCCTGAATTCTTCCCTGAGAAGGATGGTGAGCGGTAAGGTCTGTGTATGTTGGATGTGGATCACAAGGTCCATGGTGGTGATTGTTGGCCATTGGCCCAGCCCCGCTGTAGTCCATGTTGGCAGAGGGAGGATGAGGGAGATGAGTTAGACCAAAGATGGAAGGCCCAGAATTGGTCATGGTCTCCACGTAGTTGCCCCCTACATAGACGGGGCTTCCCTGTATATGTGGATTCCCATAACCGTTGCCTTGAAGAGGATGAGTATCATATTCAGGTGTCACAGCTGCTGTCCCCGTGTATCTCTTTTGAGGAGGTGGGCAATTGTTTAGAGGAGCAGTATACGATGCAGGGATGCCATAGGTGTTTTGATGAGGCTTGTTAAATGGTGGAGGCGACTGGGGTTCGTAGGGGACACTGTTTACTAAAGAATGCATAGAGTTTAGATATCCCCCAGCAGCTGGAGGGACGGGGCTTCTGCTTGGGGACTGTCCTCCTGAAGAGGTCATCATACCCTTTCCCTTTTGATCCTTTTTGTATTTCATTCTGCGGTTTTGAAACCAGATTTTGATCTGTCTTTCTGTGAGATTGAGCAAATTAGCCATTTCTACCCTTCGTGGCCTGCAAAGGTACCTATTGAAGTGGAACTCCTTTTCCAGTTCTACCAGCTGGGCACTTGTGTAAGCTGTACGGGCTCGCTTAGAGGAGGCTTGCCCTGGAGGGCTTTTATCACCAGCACAACTCTCACCTATGTAAATCACACAAAGAACACAATCAGCATGGCAAACCTACACACGGCAACATGAGAAAATGGCCAACAGCACCAGCACCTGGAGACATCAGCTCCCCAAGGCAAGATGGATGCCCATGCGTGCAACGAGTACTCCCCCAAGGCATGAGCTCAGTTGTGCCAAGCTCCAAGCCTCGAAAGAGTGCCTTGACCTCATTAGTGTCACTGTATGACTGCACTCGCTTCCCCCGAGAATGACAGCATCCAACCTATTTCCAGCTTGGTAAAGAGGAGCAAAGAAGGTTCAGGGAAACACAGTGAGGTTTAGAAGCGCTGAAACTGAACCTATGGCTCTGCTGACATAGTGGGGTCAGAGTCTTCAAGAAATAGCTGTTCTCCATATATATATATATATATGTATGTATATTTTATATATATATATATCAGCTACAAATGCCTGAAAGCTAGATATCTACAATACAAAATTTTAACATATAAATATAGAATTATCAGTATAGTGGATTTTTTTATCATGTCTGGTATATCGCATGAACATATGGTAGTGATTGAGAAGTATAATATGTATAAAGAAGAACATACAGTAGCTAGGCTTGCATATAGGCATGGAGATATATCTAAATCTCACTGCTTTTTAATTAAATAAATACATGATATGGAAGGTTGAAAACAGCAGTCTTACCACAGCTTTAAAAAGCAGACCAGCAAAACATTTGCTAAAGTTTTGAACTCTATTTCCAAGGCATATTTAAGCAAAAAAGAGGAAGAAATCAGAATAACCTGACTTCTGGGCTTTGGAGCTAGCACCGGAGTTATCAGTTTGGGTTTCCTTGAGTAATAAAAGTGTTGATACACACTTCCAACCCTCAAATAATGTTTTATGGGCTGAAGTTTATAGCACTCCTGAATGATTTTTGTTTACCAGGCTTGTAACTTTGCCAATCAGCTTATTAAAATAGGAAGAGGTTCTGACTGCATGCAGGGCATTGATCCTGCCTGCACATGATTATGAGCTATTTTATTCCCGTTACACTTCAGCAGAGATAGGTCACTGTCTTATTAATCTAACAGCACCATGCCAACAAAGTACTCAGGACAAGCCTCTGGCTTAAGGCCTGGGCTTCTCCACACTGACATGATTTACTGAAGGGGGGATTACCTAAGAAATGTGATAGATGCTGGAGGGCACAAGCGGTTCTGCCACTAGGAAGCAAAGTCAGTTCAGATCCCTTCTGCAAGGCTGGGGAAGTTTTGTATGGGGTTTTTTTTTCACCGAGCTCCCCTCAGTGAATAAGCTGAGTGATGGCAAGCCCTTTCCAAAAGTTTCATGGGGTCAACTCAGAGGGTAAAAAAGCCCCCACCCTCCCCTCCCTGAAGTGAAGGTGGGCAAGACGGCCCTCCTCCCCACCGGATGCACAGTCAGCCCAGAGTACCCAGGGAGAGGGGAGAGCATGTTTCATACCTGAACTGGAACTGCTGTTTTTCTGCTTTGTGTTTTGCCGAGACTCTTTCATCCATGGGAATATCTGTTTGGACACGGTGGGTGAGTTAAGAGCTGGGCTCTTGGTGGGGTTGGCCGGGGCAGGGTTGCTGCTGGCATTTTGAGGTGGTGAGGTGGAGGTCGGAGGTGGAGGCTGTGACTGCTGGGCTGGAGGCGGCTGCGGTGGAGCCTGTGGGTCAGCAAGGCTGGGGGCCTGGAGAGTCTGGCTGGGGAGGGTCCTCATGCAACTCTCACTGATGTCATTGGCCTTGTGGTGGGACACAGAGCTGCCGGGGGACTGGAGGGAGCACGCGGGGCGGTGGTACTCAGTTTCCACAAGTGATGAAGATGGAGGATATTGCTGCTGACTCGCATTATAAGTGAAACCATTTGCTCCTTGGTAGGGGTAGGCACCATAGATTGCAGAGCTGTCGTAGTAGGTCGCTTTTTGCATTTCGTTGTTTCCCAATATTTATTTCGCAAACTGACAGGGTCTTGACACCCTTGGAGAATAACATTGGCACCCCTCTGTCACGTGGCGCTCTTCCTCCAATGGCCTCTCCGGGCAGACCTGGGGTGTGGGGAGAGCAGAGCAGGGTGAAGAAATGGTACAAATCCATCTTACTTTCAATAGCTAAGTGACATGAAAGCCATAAAAGAAAAAGTGGTCAGCAATATTTAGCAGCATGACTTGGCCTCAGGCGTGGAGCATTTCGATATAAAAGCTGCCTGGATTTACTGGCAGCTACAAATATGTGCTTTGCTGCACCGGGATAGAGGCTTTCTAGGTTTGTTTTTTTATTATTATTTCTTTCTTGTTAAGGAACAGAGCAAGAGTTGATCGTTTATCACCAAGAGGCTGTTTTAATGCCGGTCTCTGAGATAAGGGTGATCGAGGAATTGGTAATGCAAAGGGGCTGGGCTATTACTTCAGTCCAACTCTAAGATCAAACCCTCTCCTTTAACCAGCGTTGTTTTATTTTTAGCCTTTCTCTCCTGGTTATGGCTCTTCATACAACTTCAAAGAAATATATGAGATGGATCCTGTCTACGTGTGGCAGGGGGCAGGAGCAGGGTGGAAAGGTTTCCTAGGCAGGGATATTTAAACACCCCGACCCCAGGTGATGGATTTTGGCTTGTCTATGAAATGCTCGATAGGAAAATAAACCAAGCCAGCACCTTCTCCCCTCCGTGCCCGCACACGGCCCCGAGCCGCCCAGGTCACGCACCCTGGCAGCAGCGGTTTCTGCCCGGGCGAGACCCGCCCGCCGCCCGCAGCGGCTCCCGCTCGGTCCTGGAGCGCAGCCCGGGCCGTTCCACGGAGCCCCCGAGCCTGCCTCCCACTCGCGAGTGGGTCCGGCCTCAACTGCGCCCGGCGCCGCTCAAAGCCCCTCCAGAGAGGCCAGCAGGGGCGGTCGTTGGTTTGGTTTTTTTCAGCAGTTATTTTCAAGACACTAACTTTTCGTGGAATCAGCCAGATCCTACCTGTTAAAACATGATGGATTGGGGGAAAAAAACACACCAGAAACCTGAAAAACCAGCGTTCATCTCCATGACCACGGCTTGAACTTTCCTTCCAACTTAGCGATAATAGGTTCTGTCTTGGAAACTGCTATGTAATTTGATGTATGAGGGTCACTTGGCTGGGGAGAGGGTGGACACAAACTCAGAGAATGCTTCTCCTGCCCGGGCGAATCCCTTCCCCCCGACCCTTCTTCTTTTTTTTTTTTTTTTTTTTTTTTGGTCACCCATCCTCCTCTATTTCTGGGATCCCCCCCACCCCCCTCCCAAATTAAAGTCTACCTGCCTGAAAATAACCAATTAAAGAATCGCCTGTATTAATGAGAGACGAGACCTGTGTATAACCTCCGATCTAGGAGGTGTTTCCACACACACTCACATTGTTCTCAGAAATTGAAGTGTGTTTCTTACCATCTTCCTAACCCCTTGCTGGCAAATAACCACGTCTTTTCAGATCAGAAGGGCCTCCTTCCTTTTACCACTTTCCCTGTACTTCAGCAGCTGGGTATTTTCCCCCAAAAAACATCTAACGAGGACAAATGCTTAGGGGCGAAAAGCCTTACACAACACAAGCACCAAACGAGCTCATTCTACGCCTTTCAAGTTATACAAGTTCTTAGAAAACAGTATTCCCTTTGTTAGATTGCAACAAAATGAAGGTAACACACCTACAGCAGGGCGGTTACCCTGTTATTGCACTAATCAAGCTCTTCGGATGCTATTAAGCTAATAAGCCAATGGAGATCTGAGGCACATACACAATTTCCAGCTCCTCGCCTCTCCTTGCCTGTGCTATCGAGGCCTGGTGTGATTTTTCTCAATTCCTTTGAAAGAGACACTATAGAAACCACTACCAGAGGAGAAGGAGGAAACAATCAGCCAGCGGTGATTTCACAAAGGCACCCGCCTTTCATGACCGCGACACCAAATATTTCACCTTCCTTCGGCCGCTGCGAAGTTTTATGGCGCTGGCAGGACGGGCAGCGCGGAGCGAGGATGCGGGTGCTCTGCTCCCGTAGCTGCCGGCCTGCAGACAATAGGCAACTTTACTTGGAAGGCAAAATATTATTGGAGCTTCGGCTGTCTGCCAGCGAGTAAAAAAAAAAAAAAAAAAAATCAGATCCCGAGTTTGGGTTCGCCAAGTTAATCACTTCCTACAAAGTTATAGAGAAGCGGGGGTAACCTGAGGAGCGCTCGGTCATTCCAGGAGAAAGTGGGAATAGCGGGATTAAGAGCGACAACGATCCCGGCAGCGTCCTAACGGGAAAGGGGAGAGGAGGTGGATTCACCACCCCACCCGGTGCCTGGGATGGGAAGAGCTCTCCTCTCCCCTTCGAAGACAAAAAGGCAGGTCCTACAAACACAAATGGGCCCCCAATCTTTCCAATATCTGTTTTATCGGCTCCGTCTCGGTCTGTGCAATACACGGCTCTGCACTTTACCAAATTCTCTCCCCCCACCCAGACAGCCCAGAAACAGCAGATGAAAATTGCTTGGGGAGGCAAGTCCGCTTGGTTTCCCCACTCCCCACTTCAGCTCTCTGCTACCCTCTCCTTCCCTGCGCTTCCCCCTTTCCCAAGCACACCAGATCTTTACCCTGTAACTCCCAACCGAGCCCCAAACTCTGACTCTCGGACGAAAAACCAGGCAGCCCCCCTGAAAGATTTCCTGAAAGATAAAGACAAAGTTGAGGGAAGGTGGGGGGTGGGGGGAAGAGAGGAGAGAGAGCTGCCTGAACACGAAGTGTAAGGGTATCAGTCACTGCCTGGAAGGAAGCCCCAGCTTGTGAACTCTTCTTGAACCGACATTTAAGTCTACGGTCATAAATCACTGGGACATAAACTCCGCCATTCACGACTGATAGCAGCGTATTTGTGGCCTGCTTACCTTAACTTCTGACGACTGAGGCGGAAGCCAGCATGCTCGCTCTCTCTCTCTCTCTCCCTCTCTCTTTTTTTTTTTTTTTTTTTTTTTTTTTTTTTTTTTGGAGGCGACACAACCCAGAGAGCAGGGGCTGTCTGCCCCAGCTCGATCCCTGCGGCCGCGGGGTGGGCACCGGCTCAGCTCATCCGCAGCCGGCACCCTCCGGCCGAGAGGGGCGAGTCCTGCCCCGCACGGGATGGGGTCGATTGCTCCGCACACCCGCCTACCCCGCTCCCCTGACGCTTCCAGCTGCGCACCCTTCCCCGAGCCGGTCCTCGGCGTACCGCGCTCCCCCTGCGCGGGGCACGGAGGACGGGGATGTTTCCCAGGGCTGCTCTGGGAAGGGAAAGAGAAAGAGGGAAGGAGGGGGGTGGGGGGGGGGAGTTGGAGCGGGGAAAATAGGAAAATATATTAAAAAAAAAAAAAAAGGAAGGAAGAAAGAAAGGCGGCCGCCTGGGGAAGCTTGGGGCAGGGTGGGGGCTGGGGAGGGAGCGCAGGAGCACGGCAGTGAAGGAGTGCGGCCCCCCCGCACCCGGGCGTCACCGAAGTCCAGGAAAATTATGCTAATGAAGACAAACGGCGCTCACAAAGGGTCGCTCTCACCAGCCTCCAGGGTGCTGCTGTGGGGGTTTGAGTTTGTCCCTCTTACCGGTGGGCTTGGGGGGCAGCTGCCGAATAGCCCCTGTGCCGCTCCCCACGGCCGGGAGCCCCGCACAGCCCCGGCTGAGTCCCGGGGAGGGGAGCAAAGCCCGCAGAGCCGGGGCTGGGTCCGGAGAGCCAACTGAAGCCCACCAGGATCCCCGCTCTGGGCAATGCTTTCAGAGCCACGCTGGAAATCATTAGAGTTACTAATTATTAACTCATGCATGCGTGAGCGCACACACACACAGATGTACACACAGACACCCCCTGCCCCCCTCAAATACCCCCAGCGCCCGGGACGGGCACAGAGGCGCTCACGCACGCACATGTGCTGCACAGACGGGTCGGGGTGCCCGCAGCACCCCGTGGGGACGCGTGGGTGGGAGCCTCGCGTGGACGCGGGCCCGGCGCCTCACGGCTCGCCTTCGCCTCCTTTCCGCGGCACAGCCGAGGAAGGCGCTGGCCTCTTTCCTCAGCGCCACGGGCTTTGGGGGTGCTGGTGTCCCCCCGGTTTCCCGCACCAGAAACACGGCGGCGACCGTGCGAACGAGAACTTAAACAAAGTTGCGGACCCTGCCCGTCCGGCAGGCGGTAACGGGGCTCTGGGCTCCGAGCATTAAGCGGAGCCTGAGAATAAAATCTAGGTGTAAACTTGACGTTACTTCGTTAATTAAGGCATTATAAATATAACTAGTCCGTTTAAAGCACGAGGGAACCCAGCGTCATCTTTAAACACAAACAAAGCGAGGGGGAAGCGAGAAATAAAAAGCACTATAAGGCTGGGGTGGCCTCTTACGCATACCAATGGTTTTTGTCATTTATGGCTATGCAAGATTTATGACTTCGTGCACCAAAGCTGTAAACAGAGCACTAAAACAGAAAACACTTGCTCCTTATGGCATAAGTGAGAAGGCACCACATGAAAGGGGAAGCGGCCAGCGTAGGAGGAGAGAAGAGGCAAAAATCCTTCGTATGCGTTTTGCTTCAAACAATCCTGTGAATGTTGCTTTGGAAGGAAAAAAAAAAAAAAAAAGTCTTTTTAGTCAATAATCAACCCCACACTTTCTTCTGAAACTGCTGATCTGCCATTCGCCCACTTGCCCGGCCAAATACTGAGAGAGGCAGCGCTGCGCCCCGACGGAGCCCCCTGGACTGGCGAGGAGGATTTGGACAGGGAGAGAAAAGATGGGGACTGCCGAAACCTGCGGACACCGGGGAGCCTGCCGGTTTGGGGGGCCCCGCCGAAAGCCGGCCGAGGTTTTCCTAAGAGCGCGTTTCAACTTGGGAGCCATCTCCAGCGGGATTTTCTGACTAAATGTCTGTATTTAAAAACGGGGAACGGGAAGCGGGGGGAGGTTTTTTTTTTAATGAAAGGATATGTAAGGACTTTAATCGTGAGAACCGAAGTGGTTCATAGGAATATGGAAGCGTTTCTTCCATTCATCTGACTGCCTGCAAAGAGTACTTTGCGAGATTTCTGCAATTAGTCCCATTTCCCCACGCCCCCCCCCCTCCCCAAAGAGGTAATTTTAAACATGAGAAGATTATTATTTTTTTTATGTCTCCTATGATGTCGGGATAAGTGTCCCAACGCACAGATCCCCGCTGCTTTTATCTGCCTTTCCCTCCCAGAGGCCGAATATTTTCTTTCTGCTCCATTCCACGGAGAGAGATAGGGCTCAGCTCGGGGGGGGGACGGGCAGTGTTTGGGGCTGATTTCTGAGTCAGAAATGACCTGCCTTTTCTCCCCGAAGAGTCCCACTCTGTGGCACTCCCTCCCCTCCCTCCCCCCACCTCCCCCGAATTACTATTTTCCGAATAAAATAATGCCTGCAAAGCGCCTTGTCCTTGGATGCCCCGAAATGGAAGCAGGCAGCACCATAATTCAGGGCTGCTTCTGGGGCAGCTCCTAGAGATGAAATAGCAAGGCAGGGAGTTGAGGGAGAAGGGGGCCAGTCCTCGAAGTGGTGCTTGTCCCAATCGTTAGAGAGTTAGAAGGGGATATCAGCTGAATTCGAGAAGGACTGGACAATCGAAGCAAGCCGTGGTCAATCTAAATTGTTGTTTATATTTTCTAACACTAGAGAGGCATCGCAGTCTTTGCTATTTGCTCAACAGACCGAAGTTATTTACAGAACTCGCCGAAATCCCCCTTTCCTCCAGAACTCTTCTTGCTTTCTTTTACTCTAGAGCAGGACTGTATTATTTATGAGTGTTTTAACTGGGTCAATATGCATCCAAACTGGGTCATAAATCAGAGGAAAGACTGCCAAGTAGTTTAGCTGCAATTAAAGCTTGGATTTTATTTTTGAGGCACATTTTGGCCCATTTCAAAATACGGCAACGCCAATGTTGGCTTTTAGACACACAGATGGGAGCAAAAGAGCTCTCCTTCTCTTGCTGAAGAGAGAGAAGTGCTTCAGTGTGGCGAAAAGGGGAAATAAAATTTATTTGGGTCAGTTCTGCTTCGGGAGTCGCTTTAAAGACTAAAGGGAAACGTGAGACCATCCCAAACATCACCCTGAAGGTCTCTGCAGAATGGCCGCGAATAGCTCCGAGTGGAAATAACCTTTTTTTTTTTTGGTGCTCTCAGCGGAGTTTTTATCATCGTTCACTTTTCTCCCTCTCTCCCTCTCTTTCTGACCCCTTAGAAGACGAGCAATTACAAACAGCGCATAACTGGACACAAAAATGGCTCAACAGGAATAAGCGAGAGACATGGAACAAACTGGAGGAAAGCGAGTCCCAGCGCTCCAACCTTTCCCAAAGCCGGGGCAGACCGGGGAAACAGGGTTTCATTTAGCATTTTGTCCTCTTTGGATAGCCAAGTAATCTTTCATTTTTGTCATTTAAAGTGCATTTATATCTATGCATTCACATTGATAAGTATACACAAATACTTACATATTTATATGTACGGATATATCTATATTTATGTATGTGACGCCATGGACATTAATTTAGAGCTAGTATCTGTTCTCCTAGAAGATACTTTCCACTTCTCTCCTTTTAATTCTCTCTTTCCAGATCCCCATTCAGAGAGGCAGAATAAACCTCCACATTTTCAAGGCTGATTTATTGTTAGAAGCCGTGGCTGGCTCTTGGTTCAGCTCCTTCTCACCGCGGAGAAATAAAGAGGAGCGCCTTGGCTCATTTGGGAAGGGGAAGCTTTGCCATAGAGCTGAGCACTCATGCAGCGCTCCTCGCACAATAAACAAAGTACCACTAAAGCATCATAAATAAAATGGCAGCACGATCGCACAGTCATCGATTTACGGAGCGGCAGCGGCCGAACAAACACCCATAAAACAACAACAGCCGCCGCACACTCGAGCACGACCCCGACAGAGGAGCATCACACACCCCCCACATCGCTTTCTCCTACTTGCCCAAATACATAAATAAATAAACACACAAACGCACAAATAAAATAATAGAATAAAATTAAGGGGGGGGAAATATTCAAACACGGCAATAAAAGAGGCTTCCCATCTCCAGCCGGTCATAAATAATGGTAAAATGGCAATCGAGGGGCTGTAGCGGAGGCAGCTGGCCATCAGCAGCAGTGTGGGATCTCTATGGAGAAAAATAAATAAAGAAGCAAACTCTGCCTGCTCTGCTCGCTGCAAGGGTAGAGTTGAATATTTACCACAGCAAATTGAAACAAAGGGGGAAGCAGCCTGGCTCCGGGTGCACACACACCCGCACGCACACACACGCACTCACTCCAGCCTCTGCTACTGACCTTTGCCTCGAACAGCAATAACTCACCACATAAATGAACAATCAACGGAAATACCTTAAAATAAAATCCATCCTTTCTAACGAAGCATTTCGTCCTCTCGGCTCGACAATAACCTTTCCATAAGGAACGAAAGCTGTCAGCGAAATGGCCAGCTCTTGTGGGGACGGTGATGGGGGCAGGAGGAAAAAAAAAATAATAGAAAGCAGTGCTTGCTCTGAACAGAAACTGGAAAAGCGTAATCGCAGACGGAGCCAGACCGGGTCTCCACTCCAAATGCCACAATAATGCGCTGTATTATGTGCTCACGTGGTCATACGTCAACTTAAATCCTTTTATTTGAAATAGGGAATCATTGAAGGAACAGGGTTTCTTAGCGCGAGCCTTCGCTTTTTAAAGCCTTAACCCAGTATGTTAAAGAAGAGTTTTTAAGGGAGGAGAAAAAAAAAATCTAAGAGATGCAGATGACTGTAGGGGGAGATTGGTCTGATTCTCTTTCCTCCCACACCAATATTTCTTTACACAAAACCCATTGGAAGGTAAGAGGAATCCTTATAACGCTGCACTTTGATACTTAGCCTAATTAACCGGCGCTGGCTCCCGAGGCCCGGCACTCTGCTCCACGTCGTCCCATGTCCTCTGCAAGCCCCGAAGAAAGCCCAAATCTTAATGCCATTATTTCCAGCCCCCTTCTAAACGGGACGATTACCAGCCTTCCCCCCACCCCCAGCTCCCTCTACCCTGCCATTGTACAGGGCTTGCTCAACTCCCACACGCTACATCAGGGCTCCTGTAGAAACTAAAAAGACCTATAATTACCTGACAAAGGCAAAAAAGAGTCTCTTCTAAGAGGCTAGTTGATTTTTGTCCTCGTAACACACTATGAAGAATACACCTTCCTTCACTGGCGTGCCTCTGAATTTTGCAAAATCTTTTGGGACCTTGCTGTTAAACCTGTGCTTACGCATTTCCTATACAGCTAGTTTGAGTGATGCACAAAATTATAGGTTTCTAGCGTTGGAAAGGAAAAAAAAAATTGGGGAGGGGGAGTTCTTTGCCTAAGGGGAAAAAATTAAGGAAAAAAGAAGAAACAAAGTTGTACGTGGCCCCTGAGCCAGGCAGCTTCGCCTGTGTGTGAACCCATCACATCTTCCCTGTAAGATTGTTTAACTTGAGCTATTGACACAATAAGCTAAACAAACAAAAGAAACCCTCCACTCACACAACTTTTCTGGAAGGAGTCAAAGTAAATCAGATAGTTCACGCTTTTACCATGCTCCTGGTTCAGTTCTGTGGCTCCAGCATTGCGCATCATCATGTGTACACCCTTGCCCAAAATCTTTCCACCATCTCCCATGAGCTCAAAGAGCATAACTACATATCCCCTCTTACTGTTTCACCTACACTTCATTGAACGGAATGGAAGGAGATTTCTTTTTAAAGACGACTTCTGGTGTTAGTGTAAGGTTTGTTAGTGACAAGCCTATTATACTCTCTCCTGAATTGTAAAAGTGGGCCACTGGAATGTAAACCCATTCCTAACAGTGTACAGTAGTGGCACTGCAGCAAAGTCAGCGTGACGTTACAGCAGGAGAAAACTTTGCAATTTTTCACATGGAAGTGACTAAGCTTGTACCAGGGTATACATACATTATCCCTCACTGGGAACTGGAATAAAAACTACAAATGCTCCAGAAAAGAGGCGGCATTAGGCACACTCGACATGCCCGAGTCTGTAACTATCAGCTTGCCTGGTAACTCCACAGCTCTCATACTTATTGTAAACCAAGGCCGATATTTGCTTGAGGTGGATTCTAGGCTCTTTTAAATTTGGTGCCTTTGCATCCCATAGAGGAAACACACAGAGAAGTTCTTCTGCAACAATGAAACTGAAATTAATGGGGAATGGAGCAGATGTTGAAAAAAGCGAAGCAAGTCTTTCTTGGGGCTGTTGTAAAAAGTTATCGACTGCTTTGCGTCAAAAGTAGAAAGATGGCTTTAGAAGTTACAGTCTTGAGCAAATAGAAACTACAAAAGCAATAAATCACAATCATAAGTCATCTGAAATGCCTTAACGCTAGCTGTGGCTATTGGCTTCAAAACCTTGTTTCTGTGAACATCTTTATTGGTATTAATGGTCAAGTTAATCCTAAAACTACTGTTTAACAATTAACTTGGTGTATATAGTGGGGAAACTAATTAATTCTTAAGAAAAGTAACTTCTTGACGTGTGAATACCTTTCACAGAGTGTGCTTTGGGAAGGCAGAAGGGGGAGTCTGCCTAACTTTGTGCTGTCCTGAATGGCAGCTGAAAATTATTCTCTTTCGCCGAATTTGGAGAAAGTTTTCCTTGCTCTAGTAGCGTGATTACGAGGTTTCAGATGCAAATTCAAATGGTGCTGCGAGTCGCAGGCGCTAGACTTCCCTCGCCACCCCATTTCTTGCTTTGTTCCTGTTCCTGGACACTCAACGTTGTTTATCTTGATGATTTGGAGACCCGAAAGAGTGTTTCTAGTAGGAAAAAATGTGGGCTTTATCAGTAGGTGTACTACTGATTTTTCTGTGCTTTATACGCATGCCTTGGAGCTGAGTTTGAATTCCAGCCTCAGTAACAACAAACAGATCTGAGTTCATAACGTGCCTTCATTAAGGGAGACCCTTTGTGCCCGTTCTGGCATTAGTAGCCAATCTTAGCATTAATGCTATTTGAAGTTACTTTCAATGTAATTGGAGTTAGAATTTTTACTGTGCTTCAAGTTAACTTTTATGCCAGTCGGTAAGAGGTGTGCCTATCGCTCCCATGTGGAGATGAAATGGGAATCACCCGTACGATATAAGTACTTATTTCCTCGCTACCTCGAAAGATTTGCAATCTGCTGGGGTGCAGAGCTGTTTACCTACATCCGTGCGCCTGATAAAGTTGGTCTTTGATCATTCCCAAGTAGATAAAAAGAACAGCGTTATCGACTGTGCCCTTGCGAGAGAAGTTCTGCTCAGAGTCAGCTGAGTCTGCCGGTGTTGGGTCCGCTAAGGAATCCCAAATATCTCTGCCCGCCATGCTGTGGGTACATGCCACCGGAGGAAGGTTCCTTCGTACCGTGTTTTCGCTTTCAATTTCCGAACGCAAGCGTGAATAGACATTTGCAGCGCCTTTTTGTAGTTAAGATTTAAGCAGCTCATTAAGCCAACACAAAGAGCCCTTGTAGTCCTGTAATTTATGGCCGCTTTTAAAAGGTAGTAAAATACACTAATTGTACATCAACATCCAAAAAGGAGCAGGTAAATCTAGCAGGAATTTGAGCTAATTCTATGTAATCCTCCCCTCTCGACGGCCGGCATAAAAAAAAAATTTGTCACTATGGAAAGCATTTCTTTTCTCCTGCCAGAGGACCAAGCACATCAAGGACTTCAGCAACTCCGAACCACCAGACACCGACCTCCACTCAGTGCAAAGCAGGCCAGGACGGACAAACACCCGAAATCTATTCGCGAACCATTCTGTTGTATGCACGCAGACAAAAATCAGGTTTGCTAACATCCCCACATGCACTTCTCGTTTCCAGGACTGGCTGCGGAACTCCTCGAGGAGGAGGCGAACAGACAAGCCGCGATAAGCAGCCATTCAACACCGAACTGGCTCCAACCCTCTCTCCCTCGCCTTGAGCCTTTGATTTCGGAAGGAGCTAAGAACGGACAAAGAAATTCTCTAACTCTTTCGCTCTTCAGACGACTTTGCATCCTTCCTGTCCCCAATGCCTTTATAAGGATGGCGATCACTCAGGTCCCGTACACTTCTTTGTCTGCCCAGACACGCGCATTCACCACCCACGGAAGATGAATAGAGCCAATCCAGAAAAAAAAAAAAAAATTCCAGCTAGGTTAAATATTTATCGCAACAACAACAAAATCTCATTCCGGCAGTCTTGTTCTTCATGCAGGTACCAGGCAAATCGCATTCCTACGGCCGCCACGGGCGCAAGAGCAGCGGCCGCTGCCCGGCTCTTACCTCCTCCAGCTGCGCAGGGTCGGGCAGAGGCGCTCCCAGCTCCTTCCACCGCCCCGGCCGAGCGGCTTCGTTTCGGGGCTCCCTGTAAACAAGCAACAAACAGTGCCTTACCGGGGAGTGCAGGGGGAGGTATTTTGCTCCTTCATTGGCAATACACGGTTTGCCGGGCGCGCTGGGAGAGCCCGGAGAGGGGCGGGCGGGGATGGAGCGGGCTCGGGCTCCCGCGAGGAGCGTGGATTCCCACCCGGGTGAAGAGCACGGGGAGCTGAGAAATAAAAGCGTGCGGTTGTTTTGGTTGGGGTTTTTTTTCCTTATTTTTTTTTTCCCCTGTAGACAGCTATGCCTTCTGTCTCCAAGTGTTTGGAAATATTGTCATTCCTAACTCTTGTTACATGAATGTCTGCTTTATTTTCCTCTGGGAAACCTTTGTTTAGGATCATTTAATCAAGAACAGACATTAAACACAAGTCGTGGTGTTCATCTCTGCTGAATAAAACTCGGAAAGGATTCCAGTTTAAATGCGGGGCGTATTGTGGTTGGGCTTTTATTCAAACGGTTAGCCGGGGCCCAATCCTGCCACCACAAGCTCACTGAGAGACTAACAATTGACCTCAGCGAAGCGGGATCGGGCCCAAATGCTTAAAAAAAAAAAAAATTCACCAACACAACACACACAAAAAAAAAAAATCATCAACGAAAAAGCCGACATCCATGAAAGCCATTGACGGAGGGGGGAAAACTGGGCTGCCTCTTTTCCCCTAAAATAAACAGTATTGTTGGTCCAAAAAGACAACAGTCAGGTTATTTGCATGCCACTTACTGAATCACTTTTACATATGAATTAATATTTTACATCTGTATTCCGTCTTGCTAATAAAAGCCATCTAACGCATCTTACAATCGTCAGTAAATGTAAATTCTAATAATTAAATAACACCGTTCTTGCTGAAGGGTGTTGTCTGAGCCCTGGAAATATTAAGTCTGTCTTGGGACAACTTTTCGAGCAGATACTTTGCTTTGGTAATTTAGTAGTTCCATAATTACGCTAATAATTTTAAATTTGGTGTTGAACTCCAGTCTACATAAAATCATGCAATAATAGCCTACTAAACTGTTTATTGCTGCCTCATAAATTTGCGAGCGCTGACTGTTAAAATCTACTGGCAAACACAAAAGAAAATGGAAAGTTCTAACTGCAATCACAGAGCCCGGGCGCTGCTTCCTGGGGTCATCCTTTGCTCTACCTTTCCTTCCACTCGGCTTCAGCACAGGGGGAACCCCCCGGCATTTTAGGCTCAAAGTCGTACCTTAGCCGTTTTGATCCCTAATCAATAATCATGTTACAAACAGCAATAATCATCGATCAAGCGTGTCGTGACTGGGTTGTCCCACTCGTGTTAAATATGGAGCATGTATCTGAAAACGGTGCCAGCGACTTTCTGTTATTTATTTTGGAGCTATTAGGTCACGCTACCATATTTTACACTGCCACGGTTCTTTAAAAGTATGCTGTTTCTTGAAAGAGTTGCTAAGTAGCAATAAAGCACTTTAAAAAAACTATGACTTTTTTTTTTTTTTTTTTTTTCTTTTTAAAATTTGTTGTTATCCCAAGCTCTAATATTCATTGCGGCACTCAAAGTTCGTACATAAATCGTTCAGACTAATGAGTCATAGAGAAATTCGCCCATGACTTTTCCTTTGCAATGCTCACTGCCTTTCCATTGCTTTTTTGGCCATGTATTAAGAGACGGTGATTTATTAACGCCAGGAAAATTGAACAAAGCAGGTCCTCCTGCACTGTGCCACCCAGCCTTCCACAGTGTGAATTAGAACATTATCAAGTGTGTTTGCCTCCGTAACACTTAATCACCAAAAGCCATAATGTGACCACAAGGCAGCTAAAACAAAGATTTAACATTTCTAAATATTAAACTTGTTAAGCAAATGCTCAGCAGACAAAGCAGGCACAAACAATTAAAGTCATCAAGCTAGAAATACACACTACCTACTTACCAACACAGACCCTATTGCTTGCTTAAGAAGTTTAGAATCTTTCAAGATAAATCAGGTGGGGTTTTTTTAAATGGGAAAAAAAAAAAAAAAGAAAGAAAGAAAGAAAAACAAACTCCAGTAACAAGGAGTTGAGTTTCACTTCTGAGAGAATCACTCCTAGTGAGGACTGACGGCCACAGATCCATTCCTGACTATCTGCATTAATTATTTAATGAGTCACGTGACCCTAAAGATTAAAATTTCAATATCTCCCCCAGAACAGACGCAACACCTTTATCTGCGAGCGCAGGGATGCTCGTACTTGGGTCCCCTAATCTCTACTGCCTTTGACAGCTCCTCAGTTTCCAGGGAGAGCTCTGGGGCATTATTAACAAGGGTTTGTCCCGTTCTGCACAGCGAGCCGGGGCAGCTTTACACCCTTCCCCCCGCCACCCCAAATGAATCAGTTGAACCCAAATCGTCATTGTCTGCTGCGGGGAGGGGGCTCCGCGCTGCTGCCAGGGGCACGGAGAGCGCCAGGGCATGGCCCGGGCCGTGTGCCAGGGGCGAGTGCCGCCTGTCCGCGGGCCCGGGCGGGGCCAGCAGCGCTGCCCGGGCCGGAGGGAGGCGGCCGCGGAGCTCCCCCGGCCCACGCGGGGAGCCCCGACCCCGCCGCCCCCCCGTGGGCCGGGCCTGGGCGCCCGCGCAGGAGGGACAGCTTGGAGCGACACCGCGGGGTCCCACCCCGGCCCGGCCCCGCGGGCACGGACACAGCCCCCGCCTCCTCGGGGACCGGACGTGCGGGTCCCGCGGCCGCGCCGGCTCGGGCGGAGGTGCGGGAGCGGCGGGAGAGCCCGGGCTGCCCGAAGGCGGGGGCCCGGGAGGCAGGAGTTTCACTGCAAGCCTGTCAGGATCTCCGCCTGTGTGAGGGCTCCCCCCACCCCTTCCTCGTTTACAAACACAGGACAAGGAGACGTGGGACTGCAAGCACCCTGAGGAAAAAAAAAAAAAAAAAAAAAAAAAGAAAAGAAAAGGAAGAAATAAAAAAAAAAATCCTAGCATTGCATAATCCCCCTGTGCAGGATGGCCCTGGTTATTAAATACCACAAGGCGCTTGTCACAGTTCAGCTCCTCCTGTAATGAAACACCAGGTATAGCAAGAGCTTGCAGGAGAAACGAGGATGGGGATCTCGGAAGAGGAGTATTTTTCTTAGTGGGTGGAGGGGAGGTGGGTGCCGGGGTTAACCGAGTGGCGTTCCCTGCTGACAGCAAATTGACTCCGAGGTGATTTGGTCTTTCTTTGAAATATTGACACACTTCCACTTCCAGCGTTTTGAGCTGTGCTCGCCTTTGTGGCCAGAGCAGATAAATCCGTGTGTGAGAGACACCGGGAGAGCGAGAGAGAGGCGGGGGGGGGGGGGGAGACATTTAGGTCCAAGTGCCGGATTAAAAAGAATACTGTCTTTAAAGGTCAAGGGTTTGAAGGGTCAGTCTGCTCCTCTAAAAAAAACAATTAATGGGATAGAAAATTTGTCCTCTCGGTGAACTCCTGGTTGCCTTAGCAAAGGGAGCACAATGCGAGAATTTAAACAGGACGATGTAATTTTTGAGGTTATTGTAAAGACGGGAGGTATTGGACGGGGAGCAGAGGGCGAGGGCTCCCAGCCCGGGAGCAGCATTCTGCTCCCAGCACAGGCAGAAGGGGAAGAGAAGGAAGGAGAATTTACCTTAAGCGATGATAATCGGCCATGGGGTATTTTGCAGTCCGCAGTTCAATCTCCAGCAAGAGAATGTACATTTTTTTAGGAGACAGCCAAGATGCTGTGTCTTTACACATGACCACTTTTTTTTTCCCCCAGGAAAATCCTTTGCGTCTTCACAGACTTTTCCAAGAGAATGCCTTTCAGAACCGCTGTTGAATTACAAAGAAGTATTTATTGTAGGAGGTGATTAATGATTCTCCCTAAAATTGCTATTTGCAGCGTGATTTCATTTCTCTTTACAATGGGAGCAAACCAGGTTTGTAGCATAGGCTGCACACTAAAGAAATCCTGCACTGCCAGTTAATACGTTTCAGCTGGAATTTTGCTCAGTTGTGCTAATTTTGGCTCTAAACACATTAAGGGATTCTCAAGCAATAAACCAAATGAAGAGTTACACATTTGCAGATAGTAGTTACCTGACATACAGCTATATTTTTTTTTTCCCTTTATAAGGAGACAACTGGCGACTCAGGATTTAGCAAACAGCAATATGTGAGCAGAAGTGTGCTTTTCAGGCCTGCTCCTTGGTCAGGTATGGGGACAGCCGTGTTTGCTGAGGGTGTTTACAGCTGCCACCTTCCAGATGCTGAATGTGATCTGCCAGTGGTGTGTTCCATTTTCCTCTGGGATGGTACATATTCCATGGCTAGGCAGGGATGCTGGCACAACCTATGGAGCCTGGTGCTACCTCAGCCAGGGATGATGATGCCCCCTGGTCCTGGTGGCCCCTCTTAGGTGAAGACAAGCACTGCTTCCAAGAATCCATCTTGTATGTATTTGGGTGAGTAAATAAATAACTATTGGCCTTCAGGTCTTCCCTGGAGGATTTAGTAGCACTTGAGCTCCTTTCCAAGACTTTTCCCACCCAGCTCAGCGCTACACCGTGTTGTGAAAGCCCCAAGCAGCTCTGTTAGCAGCTCTGCTTTGCCTGAACTCCTTAGCTGCCTGGAAGCAGGAAGATGCACAGCCTGAGCTGGAACCAGCTGAATCCCATTTTACCACAGTAGTTGTAACAATCTCAGTCAAAAAAGCCTCATGAGTTGTATCCAAATTCATGTGTCTACCAAGGCTTTCTTAACACATTTTGAAATAATCTTAAAACAAAAACAAAAAAGAAAAAAAAATTTAAAAATGGAAATAGAAACAGAAAAGGCAGCTTAAAAAGAAATTTTAGATTACCATTCATGTATTCCCCTTAAACAGTGCTAGCCAGCTAAGAAATCATAACCAGGCAAAAATGAATGAATAAACCACGACTGGCTAAAGATTTAAAGTGTTATCACGGCATGGGAGCTTATTGGCTCCCAGAAGAAGCACAGTTTCTCTTGTCAGGCAGCTGAAAACAGTCGCACGGCCAGCGGTGGAGTCAGGCTCATTCTGTCTAAGTCAGCTAAAGAGAGCACCACTCACCTATACAATGAAGCAAGACCTTTCCTCGTCCTGCAACTCAATTTTTCCCAGCCAGGCGAGTAGGAGTCAGGAGGTTTTTCACCACATTTAAAATAACCATTACCTTATTGACAAGATGAATCCAAGTCAAAACAACGCATTAAACTGTTGTTTTCCATTCCTGATGCCAACACCAGTCATGCACAAGGTGGATGAAACAGCACGTAGTGGACTTGTGTTTCAAGCGTTTAATTCTTTTGTACAGAATAATCTTTATTACTAGCATTTGGCACTGTTATACATTACACCAAAAATCCACAAATTGTACATGGACCCAAACTATTTAGACGGTGCCAAATATGAAGACAGCAACAGCCTTTATAGCAATATTTCTTTAAATAAATGCAATAGGGAATGTGGAGAAAAACTAATAGATCACAGCTACTGAGGGGGCTACACTTAAAACCAGTTAAGTTACCTTTGATACATAAAACATTTTCCTTTAGACAGCGTAAGGGGACTTTTTCACAAGTCTTTAACCTCTTGTGGACGTGTTCGTTCTCCCATGTTGGTCTGTGTGTGTGTATACGTGTCTGTGCACCATCACACACACGAGCACGCACAGAGAAATCCATGAACACACCACAAAACAGCGCTATTCAAGTCAATGCCTTACACAAGTGTCTCACGAGCTCTTTGCTTTGTTTTAAACGTTTTTTATTTTTAACGTGTTCCCTAAAAAAAAAAAAAAAAAAAAAAAAAGTCCGTCTTAGGTACAGAGAATTCGTCCATGACAGCATCCATCCCTCTCTCACACCGAGGGCAAGAGAGTGTTTCCATAAATAGAAAAAAATGATGGGCATGGAACCATTATCTATATACAATGTAGACAATCGTCCGGGTTTTGGTTTAAACATGTGCCCGTTCTTGGACACGTCTCGTCTTCCTTTTCTGCTCCTGTTTTGTTTTACACAGTTTGGTCCAAAAGGCCAGCCTCCACCTCGAGGCAGCTTGAAAACCCCAATAGATAGGTATATATATATTTTTAAAAAACACAACAACAACAACGACAAAAAAAAAAAAAAAAAAAAGCCAACCAAACAAAAAAAGACCAAAAAGACTCAAACCAAAAACCGTATTTATAGCGCAGCTGCGTTGGGTGTAGCCCCATCGAGCGGATGGGGGTGGCCCTGTGTCTGTGCTTTGGACTGCTGGCTCAGTGTGGACTGGTTTGAGGAGCGCATCTTTGTGTTAGGCAGTTTATGGTCTTTCTTCCACTTCATGCGCCTGTTCTGGAACCAGATTTTGACCTGGCGCTCGGAGAGGCAGAGGGTGTGCGCGATCTCGATGCGTCGCCTTCTGGTCAGGTAGCGGTTGAAGTGAAACTCCTTCTCCAGCTCCAGGACCTGCTGTCTGGTGTAGGCAGTGCGAGACCTCTTGGGCTCCCCTCCGTTGTAATTGGGGTTGACTGAAACGTGCACACACAGGCACACACATACACACGCGGAGAGGAAAGAAGGAGAGGGGAAGGAATGGAACATAATCATTATATAATAACTTGACACCGGGTTCACATAAGATACATAAACGGCAAGAAAAATTGTTTCCCAGCCTATCGACAGTGGGGACAATCGAGGAGCAATAAAAAATGGTGATGGGCATTTGGGTTAGAAGAAAAGCTTCAAAGACACATGGCCCAGAGCCACTGCAGGGCAATTAAATTTATGGGGGCTATAATTACTGCCCTAACAGTTTGGCGTCTCGTAAATCTTTTGATAAAGGACCCCGGATACAAAAGGTTTCTCACTTTTTTCTTTTTTTTTTTTTTTTTTTTTTTTTTTTTTTTTTTTTTTTTTTTCCTTGAATTTTTTTCTTTTTTCTTTCTTTTTTTTTTTTTTTTTACTATTAGGAAACGCGGAGGGAGAAGGAGGGGAAAAAAGAAGCCACACACGACACAACCCATCCCGGTCCCGGGAGCACCCTCCCCCCTTCCCTCCTCTGCAGGCGCATCCCCACCTCCCCCTGGCAAGGGCAACTCACCCGTGCTCACATGGATCTTCTTCATCCAGGGGTAGACCACCGGCTCCTTCCCCTTCAGCCCGGGCAGGCTCTTGTCGGGCAGCAGCGGACAGGCGGGCCCGGTGCCGGCCCCGGCGGCGGGGGCAGCTTCGCAGCGGCGCTGCAGGGCATGGCCTGGGAGCAGGGGCTGGGGCGGGCCGGGGTGGCCCTTGGCGGGCGGCGGCGGCGAGGCGCCCGGGGGCGGCTGCTCGGGGCCCGGGGCGGCGCTGCCGGCGCTGCTGTAGCTGTAGGGCGCCTGGGGGTAGGAGGGTGCCTGCGCGGGGTAGAGCGCCTCGGGAGGCGGCCCCGGCGGCCCCGGCGGCGCCGCGGGAGCCTGGTAGCCCGGTTCCCGGCGCGGCCGCGGGAAGTACTCGGGCAGCGCCGGGCCCGGGTGCGCGGCGTGCAGGTGCGGCGGCGGCGGCGGCGGCGGCGGCGGCGGGGCGTGCGGGTGCGAGTGGTGCGGGTGGTAGCTGGCGGAGCTGCCGGCGCTGCCGCTGTGCTGCGTGTATTCCTCGCAGGGAGGGAATTTGGGCTCGATGTAGTTGGAGTTTATCAAAAACGAACTCATGGTCATTAATTTGTGAAGTGCAAAAATACTAATTTTTCTCGCGTTGTCGTTTTTCTGGGCTCGGCGAGGCCCCTCCCCTTCCCCCCCCCTTCCCTCCCTTCCCTCCCTCTCCCCCTCCCGCTGCTGTCAAGTGCTGCCGCTGCCAAAGTTTGGGCCTCCAGCCCTTCCCTCCCCCCCTCCTTCCCCGCTGCACTCCCCTCCCTTCCTCTCTTCCCACCCCTGGAGCGCCTACAACACACACAAACACACACCCGCGCACACACACACACCCGCACCCCCCGCCGCCCCGCCACCACCTGACCGCCAGCGCCAATTACCGCGCGGGGCCGCGGACCCCGGATCAGGAAATGGAAGAGGGACGAGCGGCCGCAGGGCAGCTCCGCGCCCGCGGACCCTTGGCGGGGCCCTCGCCTCCCCCATGGGCGGCGGCCGCCTGGCGAGGGAGCGCCCCGCGTCCGCTCCTCACCAGCATCCCCGGCTCCTCCCGCCCGCCGGCCCGGGCCGCGTCCAGCAGTCGCGGTGTCAAGCGAGATAAAACTAATCCGGCTTTGACAGTCTCCCACCCGCCCCGCCCGCCCCAGCACTTTTTGTGTCTTCGTTCTCCCGTGGGAGAGTGTAGGAAGCAGGGCGAGGAAGCGGAGCGCAGCCCAGCTGCGCGATCCAGAGGGAGGCAGGCATTGCACAAGGCGTTGCACAATCCTTTTGAACGAGCCCATCTCCAAACGCCGGGGCTGAGCGCAGGCAGAGGGCGGCAGCGGCTGTCGGGCACAGGCCACCGGCCGCCCTCCAGCCTCTGTCCCCAGCGCCCCCGCCGCTGCGGACCGCGGGCGGCCGCGGGCTCCAGGGACAGCCTTTTGCCCCTTTGAAGCTGGGCTAATTGGAGGAAAAGTTAGAACGAAGGTCGCGGGGAGGCCGAGGAGAGTCCTCGAGGGGCTTGCGGGGTGTGAGGCACAGAGCGAGCCTGAAAATAACGGGGAACAGAGGGGGAAGGGAGAGGGGAAGACGGACACGACGGTATCAAACACTTCCTACCGGCGATTACAGGGCTCACTGGGAGCATCCCTCCCCGCGGAGCACAGCTTTCTGAACCACGAATTTAAGCCCGTTGGTCTGGTGTGCCTCGTCTGGGGTTTATTTTTAATTTTCACTTCCATAAGAAATCGCTAGCGCCTTCGCAGCAGTAGCTCGCAAACCCTGGTGTAGGAGGGAGAGGGCACTCGGGCACTTCTAGGTTGCTAAAACTGAGACTGTTAACGGTATTTGCAGCTCAGGGGGAAACGAGGCAACCGCCCTGACCTTAGGTAATTGAAATTTGATGGTTAAACTAATTACGCTCTTATTCTAAGGGGAAAAAAATACTTATTGAAAGTCAGTTAGTCCGCCACGTTTGGAGTAGGCGCGAACTTTTTCAGATTATTTTTTTATCTGTACAGGAAAGAATATAAACAGATAGAAATATTTACCACACCCTTAGAGAATATAATTGCTGAGTGGCTAAATCTCATCTGCTGGTATGGGAAAATACTTCTAATATATCAAGCGTAAATATGATACAGTTTAGATCTTGCCTTCCTAAAGATATTACACTAACAGTTACCCTGGTTTAAATTCAGATTATTGTCTTTTGCAGTTTAATAGATAATGGATACATGCAATAAAATTCTATTTGAATATATATTCTATCTAACAAGACACACAGCGTATCGATTTATATTTTATCCACAGACACATAGGCACGCACATTGCATGCGGCTTGTAATACGTTAGAACATTTCCAGCACTTGGGTATACTGGGGTACTTATCTAAACAATCACTCATTTCCTCCTACTATCGAATGTCTAATTTGTAAAGAGAGTTAAAACACATTTACTTACTCATTTCCAACAGCACATCTATGGAACTCTAACTAGAGTAATAGATAAGTTTCTCTATTTACTCTGCGTGGAGAGGAAATGCGGTTACACACACGCGGTTACACACAGAGACAGCCGCAACTGCTCAACAGCACACATTTGATAGAAAAGGGGAGATTGTTTTATTTACATTCCAAACAACAGAACAACAGCAAACCCATTTCCTAAAAGAAAAAAAAAAAAAAGCTCCCATCTGCATGACTGTTAAAAATAAAAGACCGCCGAAGTCCACCACGATAGCATTTTCCCGGTATAAAGAGATACATGCACACACAGAGACGCATACATACAAATACCTGCCGGCTAGCACCAGATGAATTACACTGGGGTATCGTAAATATTATCCTCGGCATAAGTCCTGAGGCTCTATGGCCGGAGCACTACAGCGGGCTGCCGTGTTCCCACGCCACAGTAAAACACAATGAGAAGTGTTGTCTCGGTTTGTAAGATCAGCGCTATATTGGGAGAGCTGACCAGGCTCTGCTTCATATTATTTACTGTGATTAGATCTCAAAGTTTCACCGTGCCCTTTTCTACAGGAGGGCTCTGGCGCTTGGTTACAGGGAGAAGGACTCGATTTTGTATACGAGTGTAAATCTGCAAGGTGACCTGAGCTGCCCAGCTCAAGTCTGCCTTTTTCGTGTGGTTCTCTTAGTCTGTGAAGATGTGCTGAGGCAGGACCTCCAAAAGGCCTGTTCCGTGTCTTTCTGGTTTTGTTATCATAAACAAGAACCCAGCCAAGACCACCAAGTGTTATCTTGCACACGGCCATTTCGACATTTTACTGCAAGATTTATGGCTGTAATAAACAATCTCAAACCCTTTTTTCCCCCAGTACTTCCCTTTAACAAACTTGTACCATCACCCTAAGTTCTCAAAGAAAGAAAAGGATAGGATAAAATAGGCCAGCTCCCTTATTTTTCCAGAAGGACTAAAGACTCGATTTCACTGGAGAAGGAGACTTCAATCAATTAATAAAGAAGTGAGAGTTTCCTGGCCGAGGCCGGCCGAGAATGGGATGGGGACAGCGCTGGAATTAAGTTGAGAGGGAGAGAGTAAATTTTCATGCACCAAGAAGAAGCAACTCAATACATACCGAAAGAGGGAGAAAAAGGGGATCCCTCTTTTTCTTGTGAAACAGGCAAGCATTCCTGTTACCCTCCACATACGCAGCTAAAACATAATTACCACGAAAGAGAAAATAATAATAACAACGGCAATAATAATAGTAGTGGTGTAAGTAGTAGTAATAAATAATAATAATAATAATAATAATAATAATAATAATAATAATAATAATAATAATTCAAGTCAACCTCTTGCCGTGCCGGGCATCCTCCACCGAGAGCGGTAGGAGGAGGAAGAATCGCACTAGCAGCCTGGTTTGACTTTGATTTGAACCATTTTGAATATATTTAGTCCCAGCTTTCCCCTCTTGAATGCGAGGCTGTCCCAAGTTTCAAAGTGACCGAAAAGTGACACCGTGTGCATTTTGTTTCTTATTAATCTTACACATTGACAGTCTTTGTTAAATAACAAGGCGTGCCCTTCACCAGGCGACATTTTCATATTTGTTAGACGCGGTGACCTGAAGTTCACCTCGGCCTTGGACTTAGTTTTTCTAAAAGGTCTATAACAGTGTCTTTTAGATAGCAGGGTGCTTTGCCCAGGTCACTTCTTCTAAGGGAAAAATAAGAAAAAAATCGAGGGAAAATGTAAACGTTATGGAATGTATCGACTGTATTCCTTTCTTTGTTCCTGGGAATGATACAGCCCCGAGGCTGCTCCTGCCTCCGCGGATGAGAGCGTCCTTCCCGATGGGCGCTGCCGGGGCAATGTTGGCATTTTTGCCCCAAGTTCAGCATTTGATAAAAGCGATGGTTTCCCTGGCACTGGGGCTCCTCTTAACAACGGGATGGTTGACGGGGTTTGCTCACCCTGTCCTGGTGCGCTTAAATAAACACACGTAAAATGTGATTTGTGCCCGGATTTTAAATGAATGGTCTTTTGAGCAGACCTTCCACGCCAGAGAGCAGCGTGCTGAATGCAGAGAGTGAAAGGACAGAAAGAGTTCGTCTCAAATTATTAACTGAACTGTCCTGTTCTAGCCTGTTGGCTTTTTTTTTTTTTTTTTTTGGGGGGGGGGGGAGACAATTTAAACCATAATTGAAAAGAGTCAATATTTATGTAAGTCGCGGTTTCAACTTCTTTGAAATTATTCTCATTGGTATTTTTATTCTAAACCAGATTAAAAATATGGAATTCGGACCACTAATTGTTTTAGTGAGGAAGTAAATGGATTTCTGTCACCTACTCTTGAGTAAGCCGGTTATAGTAACAGCTTTCATTCTGGGTATATCAAAGACGCATTGTTATTCTTGGAAACAATCCGCCTGCTATTCTCTAACAAAATAGATATTTGGCTACGGTTTTTAGCTTGTTATCAGGCTTCGCTCTTACACCAAATAAATAGTCTGGATGTGAAAGGTTATATACTATCTCCAGAGCGGGCAGGCTCCCTAAACGTGCAGTGCCAGGGCTCGCTACAAGTGAGCAGCAGCAACAACTTGTGAACAGCGTCTACACGCCGAGCAAACACTTGCATTACACACTTCCCAGGCTTCAGCAGGTACTTTAGGCACAATCTCCGATAATCACTTTGGCTAATCTGATATCTAACCTCTCGCGTACTTGTTCCCAAGATACAGCGCTCGCCTGCCACGATCCAGCTGTGTCTCTGGCAAATAATTCACGCGTACCAGTTACACAGAGGCCGGTGTAGGCTGCTGCCTTGGGGGTGCAAAGGCAGCAATGCGTGGCTGGGGCTGAGGTGCGCTCTTTCTCGGATTTCCTTGTCGCACTGTCGCCTCCTCCACACCTTTCAGGTCTGATTATGGCTATATTCGAATATCCTTTCCCTCTTCCATCGACCCCTCAGCCTTAAAATTTCAGGCTGAATCCCATCTGCGATGATGTCCTCCAAAATGAAGTTGCTTGAGCAGTATTGGCTAGTTCTCCCTGCAGACACGTCTAACCAAGGAGCTAAAGCTTTTACTCAGAGGCGGCACTGGGAACAAAAAAAAAAAAAAAATCCCAGCAATGTGGGAATCTCTCCGCGCTAAGAAATTCCACTAAACTTTTTCTTGGAAGGGTGAAGAGGGGTGGGTGGCAAGAGGAAAAACAACGCGTCCTACTCCAAATTTCGCTGGGAACTGCCGCCTCGGGTAATTCCAGAAGGCTGTGAGAACCCTCCAAATCACGGAGAGGCGCAGGGCGCCAGCTTCTCCGTAATATTTTCCATGGGTATCTCACCACGGCTCCACCGCTCCGCATTTTAAACGAGCTCCTTCGGACCAAACATATAGCCCGTATTATCTCCGGCATGTCCTGTTTAAGCACAGTTTAGCGGTCGCTACAGAAATGAGAGCAAAAACAAAGACGCGGCTAGGATCGATACACGCGTTAATAGCTTCGCTCCTATCTTATCTTCCTGCCATTTTGCAAAGTGAGAAGGCTTAACATTAAACCTCTTAGAGCAGGTTATTATATAATAAAAAGGGTGAGGCGTTTTGCTACCTGACTTTTGGAGGAGGCAACATCAGTGGCTTCTGTGGGGGTAACACGCGTGTTTACCTGCCGCGGCTGAACCCGAGATATTCAGACACAAATGTGGCTGATAATTCAAGATGAAATACAACGTGTAATACTCTTGAAAAGAGGAATTTTCTATCCTTTCCTTGGTAATTGAGGTCATTCAGCCAGTAGGGTTCACCTGGAGTCCATACTGTGATACACACGTAACTCAAAGCTATTTTATCTTTTGTGCTGATAGTCAAGATCTCGGCTATAACATTGACATCAAACTCTGTCTGGGCGAATGACTAAGAGTGGTGCAAAACGTAAACTTTTGACCCTCAACTTTTTGACCTGCAGTTGTAACGCCCTTAACCACAAAGATATACAAAAGCTATGCAGCTTCTTTTAGGAGTAAGAGACTCGCACTGTTTGTTTCAATACTTCTGCTTGTTTCCCCCAGCTTTCTAAGGGCTCTCTTTTTTATTGTTGCTTTTTTTTTTCTCCTTCTTCTTGCTGCTGAGAAATCGGATACTTTTGCATTTTTAATTGTTTTTTTTTTTTTCCTTAATCTCTCAGCTTTGTAAAATGCTGTTAGATCAGTTTGCACAGCCTTTCGGCAGCGTTGGAGGGAAGCCTGTTACTCAAAGGCGCTAAATGGTTACAATTGCAGGTGAATTGCTGGGTAAGTTCCGGGCGTGAGGTTGGAAGGAATGGAACGACGAGCGTTGGGGGAAAAGCTGCAGCTCTCTGCTGAAGGGTTTTAGTCATTTCTCCTTGATTTAAACATAAAGAAACAAGTCTAATTGTTTGCGAAGCCTTGTCTAGGCAAACGAGTTGACTGTGAACTTGGTCTAAAGCGAGCTCTGCTGGTGATTCCTAGGGTGTGCAGATTTATCTTTTCTGCATTTACTTAACCTGGCAGTGAACTGCACGGGCTGCCATTTATTATCCGGAGACAGACTTCACCTCAAGCAAGGACTGTTCCACAAAATTGCAATAATTACCCAATAACCTTCCTAGCAAATATTATTATTGAAAAGACATTTTTGGGGGGGATGGGATATAGAAAAGATTCCTTTTGCGTGTTATAAGGCAAAATCCATGCAAATTTTACACGATCTCTGTGTCAGATTTGAAATTGTTTGTGCGCATAGCTACAGGAACATGTGACCGGGGTGGTCCATGAGTATTTGCCTTAGAGAGACATTAGCGAAGATGCTTTAATTTGAAAGGGACAATATCTTCAAAGATGACCAGAAGATTGTGGGAACTGTGGTTTTCCGCTCTAGCTAGTAACCCTAGCCTCAAATCCGGGAGATTTTGAGGGCAGAAAGAGAAAGGACTAAGAAAGCCAGCGACATCTTAACTTGGTCAGGAGATTTACTCGTGTCTGCGTTGAATGCGTCAGATCTGTATTTACGGGGAGGGAAAACGCATTGCTCCCGTATTCAGCGTTAGAAATTGAAACCTCCTGATCTCACCCCTCATGATCGGTTCCATTCAATTTCCCATGGAGCAAATTGCAAACTCCTCTATTGTCACCTTTCCACAGATACACACTTATTACATGTAAGGAAATGGCAGAATAATAATTTCCTTGTTCTGAAATTAGGGCATTTGCATGGTTTAGACAAGGCTGTAGAGCTGTAATTTACGGATGACTTTCCATTGGATCGTTACACTCCTGGTTTAGAGAAAGTTAAGTCTTGCAAAGTCACCGGTTCCACACATTAAGAGAGCTGCCTAATCTTTAATTGGTTTTACACTTAGACATGAGACACTACACGCAAGTATTTCTTGCAAAGGATTAAGTAAACTGCATTTCAAATCGCAGAACACAACTTGCCATTCCTAAAATAGAAAAAAACTTGCACTTATCAATCCCCTAAACTCATCAGAAAAATAAGGTGTGCAGATAAAACCTCTCTCCTGATTCTCAGGTACAATTTCCCATGACATTTTCCCTCGGAAACAATTTGGATCTGGGACTATTTTCACAGAGTTCGGCAGTCTGGGCTCGTTTGAATTTCAAATTTCAAAGCGTATTAGGAAATCTTAACGCATTTCTGTGTTTGAATGGTTTCAACTACGATGCTTAATACAGGGCAGGGCCAGAAACAGGGTGAAGTTGTGATTTCTAGCTAACTTTCTTTTGTTGCTAGTGTTTTTTGCAGTACAGGCGGGTTCATATGCTTCTGGACCTAGGAATATTTTTTCTTTTCCATAGTTCTTGAACGACTGTACATTGTTTTGTGTGGGATATGGTCCAGAAGCCACATTAAAAAATGTGGAAAATACACAGTAGCAAATCTTTTCACTCTAGGCAATGAAAAATTACAATCCAGGATGATATCCAGGATCCTAAAATATTAGTCCAACGGGCGTCCGTGCGTGCTTGTATATTAGCCAGTTAATTCAAATAGGGCAGCGTTGTTAAATACTGAGTAATCATGAGCTGTTTGTGTCTGGTATAATTCCCGTCTACAAGAAAAGGGTTTTCCTTGGAAAACGACCTATATATAAATGAAGACCAAACTTTTAAGGGTTTTTCATGCCTTGCCTCAAACTATAAAATTTTATGGCATATAGTATAATATAATACACACCTATCATATACAACTTTCTGATATTCCTATTGACGAAAATGTGTCAACTAGAGTACTATAAAATCTCCAGCTGTTTAAAAGGAAATGATTTTCAAATGTGCATTTGGATATGCTCTTTTAAAGCCTTTCTCATTTTTTTAATATGAAATATATGCAGATGTGTTTGTTTAGTGCTGACAGGAAGGATCGACAGACACAAAGGCATCAGACTCTATTTATCTTCCGCAAGGGTTGACTTTAAATATTAAATGCTTTTAAAACTGAGCTCTTTGGGATGAACCTCCCTTAGATACTACCATTTCTTTAAAGACAAATAAATTGAAAATAGGAATCAGTCAGCAATATGCAGACCATGCAGAGGTACACAACAACCTTACCCTCCTAAAACCCTGCGCCTTTCTCCCATTTTCGCTCACAGTAGCCAAACCAGCCTAAACCACAACATTCAAATGGCATAGCACTAGCGGAATAAAACAAAGCCCATCTCTCTCTCACATCAAACCACTCCATTCTTTTGCAAACCCGACTTTATGACACATAAAAGAAAACAATGCAATCTGCTGAATCAATGTTACTCCAAACCTGTGCAGAGAAAGAGGTACCCACAGCTGGTTGGGAGAGATAGATAGATAGATAGATAGATAGATAGATAGATAGATAGATAGATAGATAGATAGATAATAGGCAATTCTCAGAATTCTACCATAACCCCTGACTAGTCTGTTTATACCCCCTGAGATCACTCGCCAAAGTAACAGCTCTGAGGATAAGGATCAGGCCTTAATGTTACCCAGAGAAAGATAGAGTTCCTTTCACCCTTTCATTCAAGTCCTGGAAATTCAAAGACTGAAGTTAAATCCGGCCATAAAGTTTATTGCTGAGTAATCACACTCTAGTGAGAACAGTCCACTTAAATAAAAAGAATGTTGAAGTAAACACGCAGCTGGGGCCTACCCCACAATGGCAGCCAGCAATATAAGGCAGAAAGGGAGAGAGCAGAGCTAGGGGGATATTTACAATCTTCAATAAACCAAACCCGTATTTCATAATTTGCAGCACTCTAATGACCTGTAGTCTCTTGTATTAATGCTACAAGTTACAGTCAATTGGTTCGCTTAAAAAAAAAAAAAAAAAGGAAGTCATAGGAACATATATATGTGTACACACGTACACACCCTTTGTGTACACGAATACACCAATATTAGACACATATATGCATGTGCACGGCTTTACACAGAAGTACAAACTGATTTGTACATGCAGGCACACATGAATATAATTTAAATACATTTCTATTTATGCAGTTACGTATAGAACCAGGAAAAAGTTACAGCAGCATATGAATGCGCAACCCCAAAACACACTACGCACTCGCAGATGTACATACACACACAGCTAAAGCTTTCTGCACAACCCAATGCAGAAAACATGTATCTAAACACTCCAGTACAGTCTGTGCCATTTTAATACTGGCTCTGATGTGCAACATATTTCACCAATCCAAAGATTATTACCATATCATCACGCCTCCAACTCTATCATGCCTCCATAAGATACTGCCCAGATAATATCAAGCCCAATCTATTTTGTTTCTCCCTTTTTTTAATCGCCTGCAGTAACTACTCTTTGCTAAACAAAACCTCTCCAAACTTGGAGAGTCTATTGGAGCAAAGGAAGTAATTATCTTCTGCGGTAGTCAAAGTGATTAAAGCTAGGCCCCAAAATCCATCTCTGCCAAAGTCGCTTATTGTGGTTTACTTTGATTTGATCGTTAAAATAGAGAGCTAGCTGCTGCGAGTGAAGGGATGGGGGGAGGTATTTGCAGCGCAACCTGGATCATTAGTGCTTGATCCTGCCTCTCGGGCTCGGTGGGACCGTCCTGGAAACCTCCAGGCGGGGAGGAAGGAAAAGAGAAAGAGAAAGAAAGAGAGAGGCGAGAGGCAGCGAGAGCGAGAGCAGGAGCCTCGGCTTCCCCACTGTACAA
This sequence comes from Emberiza elegans, assembly GCA_024865655.1. Lineage (NCBI taxonomy): Eukaryota > Metazoa > Chordata > Aves > Passeriformes > Fringillidae > Emberiza > Emberiza elegans. The sequence goes on from JALJVW010000206.1 coordinate 37,866,042, forward strand.
ATAAACTTTAAGGAACTTGTGCACAAAACTTACCTTTGACTTGCAAGGAGCCATTTTTCACATAGTACTGAGAACTTGTGGTTTGGATACTTCTGTCCCTAAACCTGACAATTTGAATGGCCAGGAGGCACACGTAGCCTGCAAAAGAGTCAAATGAAGTCCAGCGTCAGTGAGATTATATGTTATGTGGTATATAATGTTGGATGTCAACTCCCCAAAACCATAAAACTTACTTTAATGGCACCACGTGACTTTTTATAGCCAGTGAGCCTATCTGTCTGTGCTATGGATGATTTTACGATCTAATTCATAGACAAAACCCTATTCATTTGGCACCCAAATGTCATATAGCCGGAACTGGGGCTTATAAAGTTTACTGTTTTATAACTTTTAAGGGAAGGCATCAATGTAACCAGTCAGTAAATGTGCAAATCTTTAGTTGCTCTTAGAAGCTCAGAAGAGTTAACCATTCAAGCTCTGATGGGGTAAGTAACATTACGTTTATAGCAAACTAATTCTAGCGAAGAAAACCAAAAATCTTTAAAGGGTGAAGAGTGGGAATGTGGCTAGGGAGGATTACTAATAGGCGCAGAGGGCTTGGACATGGCTGTCCTAAAATATACTTAATGAAACCACAGGCGAAATTCTAGAGCGATGCAAACACATCCTGGAGTTCGCAGCGTATTTTAACAAAGCACATGTTTTGGGGTTTGGGCTTGTGGTTTGATTTTTTTTTTTTTGTTGTTTTTTTTTTTTTTTTATTTCAACCATCAGCAAACAGTTAACAGTTGATTCAGCCACAAAGGGTGTTGATTGTGGTCCTGCGATGCAGCTTTCCACCTAGCGAGAAACAAGTAAGGAAGAACTTATGGTCAAACTTTCAATTAAAAATACTGGTAGCGGACAATTGCAGCATCCACCATATGCAACGTGCAGCAGGAGCCAGGTAAAATATTACAACAAACTCTGCACGGGCTAATTTTTTTTTTTTTTTTTTCAGAGGCAAATCAGGAAGCACAACTTCTTGCTTTGCACAAATCAGATCACAAAAACTTTACAATAGAAAGTTTATTTTTTTGTTGATTTCCAGTCAGGTTTTTTTAAAAACAAATAATAATAATAATAATTAAAAAAAAAAAAAAAAAAGCTGATCACAGTTTGCTCAAACAGCCAGACTTTGACTATATTTGTAACTTTTTTCACAAAAAACATACATCACAGAAGCTGCGCTTAATAAGAGCCACTTCTAAGAGTTCGTGCAAAGAGTCATATACAAAGGCACAGCAAGGACATACTGCTTGGAATCACAGTTTTCGTCACAGATTCACTATTCACTACACGTAGGACAAGTTCAGTTGATTTCATCATTTCACCTCTACAACAGCATTAATTACACAGGAATTATATAGGTAGTTTGAATAAAAATATTTTTAACAGCTTGGAGCTATACAGACATTAACACTTGACCACACATGCACAGTTAAGCAGGTTGAGTGCAACACATAACATTTGTACTAAACCGGGGGAGGGTTTCCTTTCTCTCTCTCCTTTTTTTTTTTTTTAACTTCTTTTTTTTTCTTTTTGTTCTTTTTTGTTTAGTTTTGTTTTGTTTTAACAGTTACTTCAAGTAACACAGCTCGCTTCATATAAATAAGTTAAAACATCTATTATTTTTTTCAAGACAAAGCCATTCAAGACAAAGAAATGTACGATAAAAGCAGATCTACTTATACACGCGAGAGAATGGTAATAAACAGGCTCATGATTAAAAGATGAATAAGGGCGACAAGAACAGGGTTTCTTCACAGAAGTAACACAAGGAAGTTTTAGAAAGTCAACTTAGTACTGACATGAGACGACGCAGGGTCAGCTAATACTGCTCAGTACTTTTAATTGATCAAACGCTTAGGGACGGAATGCCCCTCCTGCAGCTGCCATGCTCATACTTTTCAGCTTATTATCCTTTTTCCATTTCATTCTCCTGTTTTGGAACCAGATCTTTATTTGTCTCTCTGAGAGGCAAAGAGCATGTGCTATTTCAATCCTTCTTCTGCGGGTCAGGTATCTATTGAAGTGAAATTCCTTTTCGAGCTCCAAGGTCTGATAGCGGGTGTAAGCAGTCCGAGCCCTTTTCCCTTCTGGTCCCCCTATGTTGTCTGGAAGAGAAAAGTACATGATTTAGATTCTCAGCAGCCTCTCAGAGCCTTCGTGTCTCATTGCAGCTACCAGCAACCAGGACCGTTATTCTCAGTCCTGCTTTGGTTTTGTTTCTGGTTTGGATAAACGCTCAACAAGTTTCCCCCTCCAGCCCCTCTTAGGAAAGGCTTGGGGGAGGGGGATTTGGTAGTCTCGGTAAGTTTTCGCCCGGATTTGCGATTCGATTTTTTTTCTAATTTAATTTTTTTCAGTTTCTTTTTTTTTTTTTTTTCCTTTAATTTTTAAATAAGGTTAGTTCTCCCCCATGCCTCCCCCAGATAAGCTGATTTGGAGGATGTCTCTGCTGATAGCTGGGTTTTTCAGAGCTGAGAGAGCAAAGCAGAAGCGTGCAGCCCTTTCCCACGGCTGAGCTGGGGAAGGCTCTGGGAGGCAGCGAGCCTCCGGCCGCTCTCCCAGCAGCGAGGGCAGGGCAGGTACCCGGGGCCGAAAGTTGCGTTGCTCCCCCGCTTTGCCCCTCGAGCCCTCTGCCCCGAGTTTGGGGCGACTCGCCCTGCCCCCTCCCCCACGGCTTCCCAGCAGTGAAAACTGCCCTTCTCGCCCTTTCCTATTCTCTTTTTAATATGTCTAAGCAAAATAAATGGGGTCAGCCGCGCCGTTCCCACTGGAAGATCCCCCATTCAGAGGAGAGCCGGGAGCAGCCTCTGCTCCCGATCTCCCTTCGGCAAGGCGCCTTCTACTCCCCCCGCCGGCGCTGGGAGCCAGGCGGGCGGTGTTTTCGGGGCCGAGAGGTTTTGTGTTTTTTTTTTTTCCTTTCGGGGGGGACTCGCCCAGGGAAGGGAGCGTGCTTCCCTGCGAGCAGAGTTATGGTGTGCGGGGACACTGCCCGCTCTCACGCCCTCCTCTCCCCCTCTCCCCGACCTTGCTCGGCGCAGCCACCCGGTTTACATTAAATCCTCCTTTTCCTCCAGAGAAATAAAGAAAGAACAGGGTATTTGCTTTACCATGACTTATGTGCAGTTTTCGCATCCAGGGGTAGATCTGGGGCTGTGAAGGCTGGGCTGTGCTTTGGTCGGTCGGGGCACTTGCCTGCTCGCTGCTTGCTGGAGTGTCTTCCTCAGTCCCAGACGAGGTGCCAACCCCGTCTCTGCTGATGTGCGTGTTGCTGCTGGAATTGGACGAAGTGCTGGTGGAGTTGGCGAGGGAGTTTTTCACCCCGTGGTGACTCTCGCTGACAGGCGAACCGGCCACGGCGGTGCAGGGCAGAGGGTCAGGGGGAGGCGAGTGGGAAGACGTCGCGGGCTGGTTGTACCTGGGCTCTGTCGAGGCAGAGGTGGTGTTGGCCGGGTAACTGCGGGGTCTCTCATTGGCACCAAAGTGAGTGGAAGCAGAGCGCCCGACGCTGAGGTCCATGCCATTGTAGCCGTATCCGTACCTGCCGGAGTGCATGCTGGCGGAGTCCCTGTATTGCTCGCTCACCGAGCTGTGATCTCCATAATTATGTAACTGGTAGTCCGGGCCATTTGGATAGCGACCGCAAAATGAGTTTACAAAATAAGAGCTCATTTGTTTTTTGATATGTGTGCTTGATTTGTGGCTCTTGGTCGTTTTGTGCGTCTATAGCACCCTTGCACAATTTATGATGAATTATGGAAATGACTGGGACATGTACTTGGTTCCCTCCTACGTAGGCACCCAAATATGGGGTACGGCTTCACATCACGTGCTTTTGTTGTCCAGTCGTAAATCCTGCCTGATGACCTCTAGAGGTAAACTCGTGCACTGGTGGGGGAGCTGGGAGGGCGCGGGCGGCCCGGGGCGCGCCTCCCGTGCGCGCCGCCGCCGCCGCCGCCCGCCCGTCCGCCGGCCTCCAGCGCCACCCGCTGGCGGCGCGGGGATGGCGGCGGCTCCGCGGGGTCGGCCCGGGGTGACGGCCCCCGACGGCGGCGCGGAGCGGCGCGGAGAGGCGCGGAGCGGAGCGGGGCTCGCCGCCGCCGCCGCCGCCACCGGCACCGGCACCGGCGGCGAGGCTGCGGGGCTGGCGGGCATTGCTCCTCCGAGCCGGGTGTGCAGAGAGAGCGCTCCTCTTTGTGCCTGCCTTCTCCTCCGTGCGGGGCTTTTTTACACCGGTTCACAAATCCTATGCGATCCGTTCTCGGGTGCTGGCAAGGCTTATGTCCCTTCTACATATATATATATATATACATAGATTTATAATTTCCCCCACACTTATTGCCGTGCCGGAGATTTCGAGAGGCAGCCGGGTCCTGCCGATGTGAAATGGCAGATATCTATTAAAGATGAATATCGTGCAGCGTTTTTTCCAACTAGGGGGTCAGATTCCAGGCGACTTTACGGCTGCCGTTATTTCATCGCCTCTCGGAGAGAAAAAAATCCTCTAAATGCGGTGGTAGCCATTTTGCATTATATTCTCCATATTTGGCTTTTAAAACATTTAGAGTGGTAGCCCAAATTGTGCTGCCTTCCAAACAAAAGAGCCTCGATGCGTATACAAGTGCATTTGTACACAGCTTCACATGCACACTCATGCACACGCAATATAATATAGAGAGATATAACATATATATTAATCAATATTTTTTTCTGCGCTTTTTTTACTTTTACAAATCTCGAAGTGGAAGAATTTTATGGCAGCTATTTTTCTTCAAAGTATCCATTTATTTTTTTCCAGTGCTAAGTAATGTGAATGTGAATTAAGATACCCCAGAAGCAGGAAAGAAAATCTCCAAGTTAATAAGACCTTTTCTTCAAATAAGAATGAGAGGAAGGAAGGGAGGAAGGAAGGATGAAAGAAAGAGAGAAAGAAAGATAGATAAAAGGAAAAAAGATCGATCTAAGCTCACGAAGCTCCAAGAAATGTAGTCCATAATTCAAAGCCTCTTCAGTGCAGAGCTGAGCTCACCAAAACCTTAGCGTAAGCTCAACGGGAACCGCAGAAAATTGCCCGCTTCGAAACCTCTTCCCTCGCTTCCCCTGAAGTTTAACGCCGAGTTTTTACTTTAATTCTATAGTGCAGACTAAGCAGTTTAGCGGCATTTAAAAAAAGAAATCTCCCTGCAATTCATCTTCTCTATAACTGAAAGTTTATACACAGGGATTTATACAGCGTTTTTTAAAAGAAATTTTCTTCCTTTTGCTATTTAAATATCTTATACATAACTAAAACTTTTTGCTCCCCTGCGGATCATAAACTCCCAAACACAGAATAACGAGATGACCCGCCGTAACGGGAGCTAGCAAAACCATAAACCAAATATTTTCTAAAATCTCTTGTCTTTCTACAATATAAGCATTTCTAATTAAAAAAAAAAAAAATAAAAAATAATTTGCTTATCTTTTCTCACACAAGCACACCAGGGACACCCACCCACTCACCCATTTGAGATGCTAATCTCAAACATTTAAAATTCTGGGCCAATTCTCTAATGCTTTAACCGACGCCATGTACGCTTTAGGAAGGTAGTTACATACATACATGCCTGTAGCTCGAAAGCTGGGGCTTCCACATATATTAGAGTAAGTCACAGATGATTGCAAATATACATCTTTTAACCAAGCCTTTGGGGATTAATAGACTGTGACAAACCTATAGGATTTCAGTAGCAGAAGGAGCACAAGGTAAATAATAATAATAATAATAACAGCAGTAGTAAGCGCTAAGGAAAGGCCTGGTAGCGTTTATTAAACGTGGTTCTACTCCCCTGACTTTTCCTCTGTTTCTTCGCTGCTGGGCTGTGTGGAATTTATGAATTTGTTTTCCTTTTTCCATTTCATCCGCCTGTTTTGAAACCATATTTTAATCTGGCGTTCAGTAAGGCAGAGAGCGTTTGCAATCTCAATACGTCGTCTTCGGGTTAAGTATCTGTTAAAATGAAATTCCTTCTCTAACTCTAGCGTTTGGTATCTGGTGTAAGTCTGCCTCCCTCGTCTCCCATGTGTTCCATATACTGTACCTGTAGAAGTAAAGACAAAACGATCGCATTGGACAGGGCCCACTGATTTCAGACCAGAAAGAGCGATTAGTATATTCTGCCTCCTTTTGCAGGCACAATCACGGGGAGTGGGGGAAACTGCTCTGGTTTCCTGGAGGCTTTTTTTCTTTTTTTTTTTTTTTTTTTTTTTTAATTCTCTCTTTTCCTTTTCTCCTGCCTGACGAGCTGTAAATGCAGATGTGCAGTGTGCTTACGGGGTAAGTGGGATACAAAGAGGCTTTAAGGTGGACCTGGGGAAGGTGCAGGAGGTAGCACGGTGCGAGTCGCTGGGCAGAGGCTGCTCCGTGCGCGCTGCGAGCCTGTGCGCACACACAGGCACAGGCACACGTGTGCTACCCGGGAAGCCTCACGCATGTTCTGTGCGTGTGTGTGTGCACGCACATGTGGCTGTGTTGACACAAACACGCAGCCCTTGCCACGGCTGGGACTGCAGAAGGTCTCTAAGTATAATTATAGACATCAGCTAAAGATCGTAGAAGAGCGTTTTGCCATTTGCTCCGGAATTTATTGCTCTTGAATGCAAAGCAGCATCGGAATGGTCTTGCTAAAAGTTTAATTTTCAAAAAAAAGGAGTGAGACCTACCCTGCAGCAAACATAAACTCGGGAGGATGGGAGAGAAGGCGAGTCATTAGCGAACACTTGAAGTAAACGTTTAAATTTGGGATTATAACAAAAAAAATGTCACTCCAGTACAACCCTCCCACTCCACCCCCACCCCCCATTCCCCCAGCACCACTCCTGTACAGAATAGTTCAATTATGTGAAGTTCACTCCTAAGTCTGAAAAAATTCTCGATGCCATGGAAGTGCGCCCACGGCCCCAGAAACGTGCTCTCAATATCCAATACTCACAGGCTAATGAGCTGGGGGAGGGGGGCGAGGAGGAATGTACCACAAATGCTTTGGATCCTCAGTACAGAGGGCATATTCCATGCATCGCTCTCTGACAATGAAGAAGCAGAGCAGAGGCTTTGGGATGGCTTTAAGAGAGTGATAAAAGTGCTTTGTTCCTTTTTATTTTTTCCCCCCTTACTTTCCAAGGATTCCCCTGTAACTTTCACCAGTAAACCCACACACTGGGATCTTGGCCACCATTCCCTGGGTGCCAACGTGCCAGATCTAAACCTGCGAAGGTTTCATGTTACATATTGCCCTGCAGGAACCGTGTTTCTCCAGCAATCTGGACTTTATCTCGCCAAAAAAAAAAAAAAAAAAAAAAAAAAAAAAACTTTTCCTTTTCCTCCCCTCTCCGCCCTTGACTGCACCGAGATGCCTTACCAGCGCAGGAGTTCATCCGCTGCATCCAGGGGTAAACAGGGCTCGTGTACTTCCGGTCGGTGCCTTCGTCATTTATAATTTTGGCTTGGCCGCCGCTGGTTTTGTACTGTTGATCGGGAGAAAAGTGCAGGTAGTCCCCGGGCCCCCTCTGTTTGCCACTGCCGGAAGGAGAGGCGCTACTAATGTCCTTGTCCGAATAAAAACAAGAGGCTCCGTACTCATAGGAAGCCCGACTGCAAGCAATGACGGTGTTGGACTGTTGGTAGAAACAAGGTGAGGTGTAAGTCTTGTCCTGCAGGCTGCTTGCCCCGTACGAAGCCGGAAAATGCCTGAGAGCATCATAGCCCGCCGGGTACAGGGGGAGCTGCCCGAGGAAGGAGTCCTGGCCCCCGGGCAGGCTCCCCGGGAAAGTGGGATTCACAAAATAGGAACTCATTTGCTCTCCCCCTCTCCCGGACCGTGATTTGTTGTGTATTAGTACATCTGGCGATAACTATTAGGAGTCATCGAAGTGGTTTGTTTCTGGATGGCCGAGCGCCAAAAGCGACAGCAGAAAATAGGAGCAGCTGACGGCGGGGCGGCCAATGGGAGCGCGCGCGGCGCCCGCTCCCCCGGGGCCGCCGCCACCGCGCCGCCAAGTTACCGGCAGCCCCCTGGCCCCGCCGCGCCGCCCCGCGCCCCCGCGCAGCCCGCCGCGCTCCCCGCGCAGCCCGCGGGACCGGCCGCGCCCCCGCCGCGGCACCGCCCCCGCGCGGGAAAATAATCCCGTAATCACAACAACAACAACAACGGGAGCGGCGATAATTCCCGGCAGCGCGGGCGGTGCGAGAGCGGGCAGCGGGGACACCCCCACCCCCGGCTGCCGCAGGGGTGGGGAGGGGGGCGCCCTTAAAAGTTGGAGGCCCCACGACGAGGGAGTCGCGCAACCCCGTGGGAAGGGTGGGCGAGCCGCCCCCGGCGCTCCGGCGGAGGGAAGGAGGAGGGAGGGAAGGAGACGGCGGTGGAGGATGCTGCGAAGGGAAACTTTGGAGCGGAGGGAGCACGTGAAAGGGGGAGCGGAGCGCCGCGCAGCCTGGGGGGCGAGGGGGGGCCCGGCCTCTCTCCGTTTTGCCGTCGCGATGCCACAACTGCATCCAAGTATTTTTAAGCTATTCTAAAACGTATCTATTTATCCATTCAGTCGAAAATTGCCCCTCCACTAAGGCTTCCCTTCGGAGCTCAGGGAGCCCGCCCCAGCGCCGAATCCAGCTTTTGTGAGAGAGGCTAACGCGTCCTGCAGTGGAAGAGGTCTCGTATCTTAATGAACATCCCCATAATTAGGAGGTTGGGGCGGTGGCCTTCTGGGGAGTGGGATTTTTGATTTGCACCAAGTGCCCGAGGAGGCCTCGGGAAGAGCCGCATGGGCTCCCGGCGCCCCCCGGCAGCCCAGATGAAGTTCCATGTGTCTGTTCTCCCCAAGTCTACCCTCCTCCCGCCACAGTAGAGCCGAGGGTATCAAACATTCAAATTCAAAAACGAGCCAGTAGGACTATTCCTAATTAATACAACCCCTCCAGTGAGTCAGCGGAAGCCAATCGGTTTCGTTGTTGCTCGGGATAATTTGATTAAACGTGGATTTGTGTCTTTAAGAGGGGAAGAACAATACACGAAACAAACATTTCCACCTTCATTTTTCAATATGGCAGTTACCCCATAGCGGAAATATAATTCTTGGCCCAGGGCTCGGACAGTAACTGTTCTGATGAAATTCGCTGATGCGGGTTTAATTCAGCCGTAACCCTGCAGTTCCTGCAGATAACATGGGGTTGTTCATTCCAATATGTGTTTACTCATAATCCCTGCCCATTACAACAGATTGAATAGACTAATTTTAAATGCGCTCTGTCACGTAAAGTGACATTCCTACGAGCAGCGTTTCCTAAAGCAGCTTTCAAAGGAGAGTTTTGTTGTTGTTGGGAGACTATTTGTCTCATTTCCGGGGGCAGATTACGATACCTATAAAACAGTAGTGAGTTAAAACATCGCTCCACAATAGTTTGTATTGTTTGCAGTCTCAGCTGGACTTTCACATTCAGATGTTGATTGCCTTCGGGTTTTTTTTCAACTTCCTTAACCTCTTCAGCCCGGCTAATCAACAAACACACCTGGTAGAATTACAGCTCACTAGCTGCATGCTTTGAGAGGTCATTTCAGAAACATGTATTTCCTGAAAAGCAGATTTCTCCGGAAAAATAAGGGTTTTTTTTACTCGGTGAGAATAGAGTTTAGAAAGAAGGAAACACCAGCAAACAAGCTCTCATACACAGCATGCTCAATGCGAAAAGGCTTTTAAAAGAGCATATTTTCGCCAGTAAGTCAGAACGAAAACGCACCATGAAAAAAAGAATACTCGGGACAAACAAACCCCACCGGCCTTACTTCCAAAAAGTTGTGGGCAGACGATCTTTTGTTTGAATCCATCACACGAAGACCAAAACAAATTTTAAAAAAAAAAATCGCTCCAGGCTTAGCTATATTTACATTTTGTAGCGTGGGTTACAGTCTGATTTCCTCCCCCTCCATTTCTTTTTGTTTCTTTCCCGTTTTTCAAGTTACTGTTTGCGTCCAAACCAAGTTGTGAAAGCCCGATCGCAGGCAGCGAAAATATTTATTCGCCGATCCCATAACACGAAAAGGAATGAAATCTGCACGTTTGCCTGACTGGGTCGTGTTCGAGTAGTTACAGTGACAGCCAAGCAATCTGCACCGCAATCTCTGCTTCAGTCACATTCAGGCGTCCTTTCCGCTCCTCCCCCTACCCCAGAAAACCCCGAATCACAATAATCTGCTGTCCCCCAAGTCTGCCGAGGAAATGTCCGGCCTGGACACATTTCACAGCAGTTTTCCTTCACCATTCCCGTCCCCACTCTGAAAAGCAGAAAGAAAGCCAGTCGCTGCATTTTGCCGCCGCAACAAAGTCACACTTCGCGGTACCTGTGTATTTCATACCCCGTTTATTTGTTTTCGTAATCCCACGCACCCCCAGCACCTCCTCCACAGAGCATTCCGCCTTCCTCCTCCCGCCGCAAACGCGTCCGCGACCCCAGCCACTTTCGGATACAGGTGCGGGAGTAGTTACCCTCTCAAGCTCAAAAGCCTCCTTCTCTTCGTATATAAAACCACTTTCAAATCATTCTCGTGCTCTCCAGCGTCATCAAAACCAACCTTTAACTAATAGCTCCTAATCCAAACAGTTTGGGCAAGGCGGACCGTTGTTTAGACTGGCGGGGTACAGAGAGCCCGGCCGGGGGGACGCGGGCTGGTCCTCCCCAGCCGGCTCCCACCGTGGTAACTTGCAGTTGACGCACACCGAGCTAGAATCGGAGGGGAAGGGGAATGGGCAGAGCCGGTCCTGCCGGAATATTTTGCCCGGGGCCGAGCTCCGATACTCCCACAGAATAAGGTAGGCCGCATTATTATTTTTTTTTTTCCCCTCTTGGTTTTTTTTATTTGGGCTCCCCCGAGCAGCGCCGGCTGCCAGCGCTGCTGCTCCAGGGGCTGCGGGGGCCGCTCCGCTCGGCGCCCGCCTCCGCCGTCCCGCCACGCCGTGGCAGCACTGAGCACCCGCCACCGCAATAAATAATCGGCGCTCGCTGCAGCTCCAGTCCGGCGGATACCGCAATGCAATGCAAATGCAGTGCTTTATCAGCCCGGCGGCACAGCCGGAGCCGGGGCCGCCGTTTAAAGCCTCCCGAGCCGCTCTTTCGCCGTGAGGAGGCGGCAGCGGAGCCGGGCGGCAGCGGCGGGGGTGCCCAGGGCGCCGTCCCCGGGTCCTCGCTGCCCCCCGCCGGCGCACACCGCGGGGCACCGGCCCGCCGGCCGCCGCTCCCCCGCCCCAGCGCCGCACCGTAACAGTCACAACAAGGAGAGAAAGGGGGGGAAAGCTCCGTCTCCGGCGCTGAAACGGGCTCAGCCGCCGCCAAGCCCGCCCCGCGCACCCGAGGCGCGCAAGCCGCCCACGCCGCGAACCGCCGGCAGCGGACCCACGGCGGGGCAAGGGATTTATGCAGGCAGCGCTCGATCTGATAAAGAAAATCTAAGACACATTCGCGCCGTTTCCCCCCGTCTAGAAATAACCTCCCGGACATGGCAGAAAAGCTAGGAGACATTGTGCTGTTTGGTTGTTGTTTTCCTTTTTTTTTCTTCTTGCTTTCTTTTTTTTTTTTTTTTTATGAAATAGAAAAAAAATAAATCATATCTAAATTTCTTCAACCGCAAATGAAATTTAAGCTAATGAGTAAATACTGCAAATTAATATTAAAAAAAAATGGGGATATTACTTTTTTCCCCCCCGAGCTGGGGAAAAAAAAAAACCCCTCCACTGATGCTGTAAAACTGAATTATTAGAAAATAACCTGAACGTCACAACATACCCCCGCCTAAGGCAAAAAGAAATCAACTTCTTGGAAAAAAAAAAAATCCACCTCTTCCTTGCTAAATCACATAAAACAAACATTTTATTTAGGCATATTTTTGCATGCACTGCCTAAGTTAAAATCAGCTGAGCTGCAGCCATCTCTATTTTTGGCCGGTAACATTTCCATTTGGTTTAATTGCACATGTCTAATATTTAAACGTATTAAACCATTTTTCCCTGCTTACAGTAGTGTCATATACATTTCTCACCTTTTAGGTTCTGGCTCACAGGAGCCCCTGCGACTTTGACAGCTGTCGCTTTGGCTGCACAGGAGACGAATCGCCCTCCTTTTGGTGCCAGAAGAAGCAGGAAATTAGCCAGGTTGCAAGTTGAAAATCTGCCACGCCAGTGCTTTGAATCCAATATGCCACACCTTCCAGCGGGGGAACTGGAAATTGCCATCCCGGATCTGTGTTCTAGGCGGCTGCTTATGCCGAACCTCAGCACACTTTGTTCACTATTGCCTTACAAAGAACAAATGAAATGGGGATTGAAAGCCAGAGAGATCCGAAGCAGGACAGAGCTCAGCAAAAGAATGCGGCTCTATTCTCGCAAGGGAAATTATAAAAAAGTTCATGTTCACGGTTACCATCCACATGACCGACAACGACCAATGGAAAAACCGAACAACTCATAAAGTTGTATTGCAAAGTTGTAAATTTTCATAAACAACAACGGATTTATGGCCTTTTCCTCATCACTAAGAAGAGGCAGGTCTTAGAGAGGCGCCATCTTACCACAGAGGCAGCCCTGGAGTTTTTTAAAAGACCTGGACTTTGTACTAATTTTATTAAAATTACAATTAGTGCGTTGACCAGGAACGGAGTGTAGTAGAAAAAAGGGAACTTCAGCGCAAATAATGCTGCAGGTCTTACCTGTATTTACCCGGCCGAATAAAAGGACTTTTCAGGTTCGATTTTTTTTTTCTTTTAATTAGGAAAAAAAAAGGGGGGAGGGGGGTGAATATCAGATCTCATTGATATTACGTGGTACCTAGCAAAAATAAGACGTTTTCTAAAGCGGGGCAGTTTTCCCCCATTTTCGTGCTACCGTGATGCCCCCTGGCCCCCGAAAGCCGCACACACAAACCACACATGTACCCCATCAGATCATTTACACTTGGAAGTTTCGTCTTTCACTTTCTGTTCATTGCAAAATATTCTTTCGCTGCATGAGATTTCGACTTGATCGCCGATCGTCTGGACTGGGCTAATGACTGCAAGAGGACACGGGAACACGGTGGAAGGAAGCTCTCCCATAAAGAAGGCTTTCCGCTTTATTAATCAACAACGCTAGGGGAAAAAAAATCACAAAGTCGAGATAGAGATATTGACTGATTCCTATCAATTCATCACTTTGTTGTTGGTGGTTATTTTTTTGTTGTTTCCCTTTCTGATTACCGAAAAAAATGTTTAGATGTTCTAATTTCTTTATTAGTCTATGTAATATATTTTTTGCTGCTTCCCTCGATCTGGTTCCTTAATAAAGAAACACAATTCATTGTCAACAAGCATATTTATTTTTTGTGTAACATAAAACACATTTATCGTGGGAGATAGTTGAACACGGTATCACTTCCAAAGAGAGTTCACAGACATTTTTTTTCCCACTTCCAATACTTACACGGCATATCCAAATGTTCACAACGAACACACCGAAACACATTGTAACATACAATTTGTGAATAAACTTTAGCCAAACCTTCAAGACGGATTTATACAGAGTTCTTAACAATACATCATGCTACAAAGTTTCCAAATTAATTACATACTTCCCAATTTATGACATGATCTTACAAATGAGATTCAAGACGAATATAAATGACAAAAAAAATTACAATATCTGCTATTGTAGGAAAATTAATGGTATTACATATTAACACGTTCAGATAATCAGGACAAATAGTTTGTGGATTTTTTTTTTTAAAGGTGGTTACATGATCATTTAAATTCACTTTTCAAAGAACACTTTCCGCTATATTAAGTAAGATCAACGTAGAATAAGAAAACGGCCTTTAGCAGAAGCAGCTGAAGGTAGAAGCCAACGGGAGATATTAAACCGCTTTGTACAATATTGGTGTGTGTTTGCTTCCTCTCTCGAAATAGCAAAGAATCGAGAACAAAGATATATTGCAGCATATGGTTTTCATTTATAATTGCTTTGGAATAAATATATTATTTTAAATTTAAATATATTCAGACTTTTCGGTACCAAATTCTATACCAAAGCTATTGATGCGTGCTTTTCGAACGACTACACTTACATGTCTAAAAGCATTTTGCGATTCACATTAGTAATCTTGTAACATCCTTTTGACTACTAAAATACAGCATACTTTCGAAGATAGGTAGGCAGAGCAAGATACATAGGTAGGTAGTCTGGAAAATAGGTAGTACAAATAATTGCTGTAGATTGTAGTGGTTTGTGGAACATTTTCCCCCCCTTATTTGCTGTTTAACATTTGTTAGTGTAGCTGTTACTTAAGATACTTTTCTAACAACAATTAAAAAAAAAAAAAAACAAAAAGAGAAGTGCAGAGCTACTTATTCAAAATTAGGTAGTTTTTCTTAATGTGAGCCTAATGCACTTTTCCCCTTACACATGATTGGGACTATGGAGTCAGGTAGTTACTTCGAAAGGTCACGGTTTACTATCTGTGCAAGCAGCAGTTCTCCCACTGAAATGTCCCCTGAAGAAGCCCACCCAGGTTTGGGTTAATGGAGATAAAAAAAAAACCCAAGCTGATTGAAAGATGCTCTTAGGAGATATTACCGAAAGGTACGGCATGGGGCAGGTTTGGGGAGTATGGGAGAGTGGAGAGAAGGCTGGAAGACCAACCCAAGAAATGTTTTCATGTTTGCAAACGCTTGCTTTCAAGATGATCATTAAAGGGAACTGATTTCTTTTTAATAAAAAGTCTCTTTTTTTTTTTTTTTCCTTTCTCCTTTAAAGGGAGCTTTTCCAACTGTCATGTGCACACACTATTCTAAGAGATCACTTCCTCGAGTGGGACTCCTTAGTCCTCCTCCTCTTCGTCTTCTTCCACTTTCTCGACAGAGGCTGCTGCTGACGTGGGCTCGTTGGGAGCCGGGGTGCTGGAGCTCTCCTCCTTGTGCTCCTTCTTCCACTTCATCCTCCGGTTTTGGAACCAGATTTTGATCTGCCTCTCCGTCAGGCAGAGGGCATGGGCGATCTCTATCCTTCGCCGCCGAGTCAGATAACGATTGAAGTGGAATTCCTTCTCCAGCTCCAGGGTCTGGTAGCGGGTGTAGGTCTGGCGCCCTCGCTTCCTATCTGGACCTGAAAACAGGCACACACACGGCCAGGAGTTAGACAAGAAAAGAAGTGGAAAGTTTTATCTTTTTATTTTTCTTATTGATATTTTAATAAATAAATAAATAAATAAATATACAAGCATACAAACAGAGAAGTGTCCGAGCCAGAGTGAACGATCCTCTTCTTCGACTTCCACCCGCCCCCCCACTTTGCCCTAACAAAGACATTTCAGCCACACGACCTGCCCTGCTCAGGCAGGGCAAAAATTAAGTTGCTCGAGACCTAGAAAAAGTGAAGAGAAAGCGTTCAGGAGAGGAGGTGGGGGAGGAAATTGCTTTTGGGAGGAGGAACTTTTCCCCCAGGCGATGTATTTCCCTAAAACCTTCCAGACTTTCACGTTTCGCAAGGGGAAATAAAAAGCTGGAAGGCTGGGCTGTATTTATTTTATTTTAATGTCGTGGGCTCCCCCCACCCATCCCGCCCGGATCGTAAACAATACACAGCATTTAGCTCCAGAAGAGAGCTCTCCTTTTTCACACACACTCTCGTGCCCCAGTGCCCCCCTCCCCCCTCCGTTTTCCTGTTCAGTACATTTCTATAGATTCTTATCTCCGTGGAAAGGGCAGGGGGGACGAGAGTGGCACGTCTCGGCAGCGCGAGCTGGCAAAGTCCTCGACACGCCGTCCCTCGCTCCCGAGCGCCTCTGTCCCCTCCGCCTCGCCCAGCCAGCGGGATTATTTTTTTTTTCCCCCAACTTCGACAAGAGGGCAGGGGAGACGCTTAATCCGTGGGGGCTCCGGGAGCCCGCAGCCAGCTCTCCGCTTTTTCATAGCAAACAGCTCAAATCAACTCAATGCTAAAAATTCCATAGCAAATGGAGTTAAATAAATTTACGAGGCTAGAACCCATTAATTGGGCAATAAAAAGTTTTATGATACTCATTTACATACAATGCCACGGGCTTTCTACGCAATGGCGCCTCGGCTATAATTAAAACCATAAAGGCTGTGCTGACAGTAATCCTGGCGACACGCTTTGCCTGGCTGCCACGGCTCCGAGCCCTCTCCGCTCGCCCCTACCTGAAGACCTCATCCAGGGGTATATCCGGAAATTAGGCTCAGCCTGGTTGTGCAGGTTGCTTTCCTCCGCTTTCTCACAGCTGGGTTTGGTTAGCTCATTGCAGAGGACGGGAATGTTCTGATCAAAAGAGGAACAATGCAGGTTGTAGGCATCAGAGCCCAGGCTGTATCCGGAAGAGAACGGGCTTTGATATATGGTACTGTTCACATTGTACAAGCCGGGCATGGAGGAGGCGAAGGCACCCGCGCCTGGTCCATAGCCGCTTCTCTGGGAGTTGCTTGCAAAGGAGCAAGAAGTAGGCTCCGCATTTTGGAAAAGAGAAGCCCCCGCCGTATATTTGCTAAAAAGCGCATTCACATAATACGAAGAGCTCATAATTTTGACCTGTGATTTGTTGTCCGGCAGGCTTCAGTGTCGGTTTTACGAGGTAGCGTGATATATGATAACATTACACCCCCAGATTTACACCAAACCCCATTTTCTTTTGGACCGAGCTGCCCGCAGCACGTGACCGGTCATGTGACGCCGCCCGCCAATCCCCGCCCGCCTCACAGGTGGTGCCGGCCGGGGCCCGACGGTGCCCGGCCATGGACGGGCCGGGGCCGCCCGCCCGCCAGCGCCCTCAGCCGCCGCCCGCCGGGCCCCGGGGACACCGCGCCCCGCCCGGCCGCTGGCAGACCGCTGGGCGCTGGGAGAAATCAGGTTTTAAAGCTTTAAATGTGTACGCGTGGAGTTATCCGTGTGCGCCAGGTTTAAAGGAGGTGGCTCCTCTCCGCCCCCTCGCCACACGCACCCCGCGTTGTTTGCGCGTTGTAATGGCAAGAGGCAGGCGCGGTAACCCTGCGCAGGGTGTGCCAGGGCACCCCACGCCGGTCCCCAGGGGCTGCCGAGCCGCGGAAATCAAGGCGCTTCCCAGCAGCCTGCCCCCGAGGGGGGGCGAAAATCACAGTCGCCCTCCCCGGGAAAATAAAGGAGGGAAAAAGCTGAAAAAACACCCCAAAAAAATCCAAACCCCCAAACAAACAACGACATCCAACTAAACAAAAAAGTCCCACCCAACAACAGAACGCACAAAAAACCCCTAGCACCCACTACAAATAATGGCCAAAAAAAAAAAAAAAAAAAAAGAGGACTCAACTTTCTGAATGTCTCAGGAAGAAAATACAGAATAAACCGAATAAACCGAAACTCCAGAGTTGAAGAAATCGCCTGCAAATGGCTTCAAGTCGCCGCCGCCTCTTTCCTGCCCGAGTTACCTTTCCGCCCTACATACCTTGCAGTCCAGAGCGTTAGGCGGCAGCGGTACGCTCGCATGACGGGGAGAGTTGCTGCTTTTCTAAACACTGGGGTCCCCAACAATGTGAATGGCTCTCCATTGAGGATGCTGCTCCGTGCCCTTCCTTTAAACGGATCGTAAAATGAGTTTCCTTCCCTCAGACAGGGAGTCCTGGTAAAGACAGCTTTTACTGCCTGCCTGTATTGCACATCATAAACTGGAAGAAGCACAATGGAATTGCCCCGGAAATTCTCCTTTCAATTATAGTTTGGTGCCCCGTGTACAAAGACTTTCTCACCAGTTAAAATTGTTCTTGCCGATATTTCGCACGGACTCTAAACTTTGTGTTTTGTAAACGTGGAGCACCCTCTCCCCCCCCCCGCCACTGCACACCTCCAACACCCACCCGCGCTCCCTTTGGCACCCTTTATGCGTGGTTATTGCAGCCCCATGAACACAGGTTACTGACAGAAGCAAGTCAATTCTTGAAATCACCAGATCCCTGAGATACTGGTGCTTCGGAGCATGCAGATGTGGTGGATGTATGTAAATGTTTGCCAAGTGTTAAGTATGTGAAAACGCAGTTATTATTCGCAGGCATTAAGGGAGAAGCCGCCGAAAGAGCCCCTTCGGCTATTTCTTCCAATTCACCAATATTAGACAATATCCCTGCGGTCGCAATCGCGGTGCGGGAGCATGCCGGCAGAAGAGGCTGCTGGAAGGGAATAGAGGCCCAAGAACTTAAACGAATGCGATGCAAACAAAACGACGACCAAAAGATCAAAGAGGCTGAAGTAGATGGCATTAGACCAATAAATTGCTCCTCTGGTGACAACATACCAAGATGCAAGAAAAAAGAAACAGCAAATATAACCAATGTCTAGACTTAGATATGGGTAGCGTAGGACCGAATAGATTGTCTGGGTGGTTGCATTTCGAGCTCTCTGATTCTCTACAATTTGCACGTTTATGTATTTTTCTTTGCTTACATGTGCTTATTGCCGCCACGTTTTTTTTTTTTTTTTAATGTATTTTGCTTGCAGCTTATTTTTCCCTGCCAGCCGTTTAGATTTATCAAAAAGCCTTCACTGAATAAATGCTAGAAGGACCCCCAGACATGGGTCCCCGCCACCTTGTTGACTCCCCCCACCCTCTGCGAGTTCGGCATAACGCTGCTTCTGAAACACCCTCTGAAATCTCCCGGTTTGTTGCTTACAG
Organism: Emberiza elegans; assembly: GCA_024865655.1. Classification (NCBI taxonomy): domain Eukaryota; kingdom Metazoa; phylum Chordata; class Aves; order Passeriformes; family Fringillidae; genus Emberiza; species Emberiza elegans. The sequence goes on from JALJVW010000206.1 coordinate 37,884,793, forward strand.
GATCAGGCTAGATTACCGCGCCTGTAATCACGCTTTTCATTTGAATTTATTTTTTTTCCAATCGAGAAAGGGTGAACGGGCGCAGATTTCAAGGTTCTGGTCATGGTAATATTCTTGCACGCTTTAAAAAATAATCCTCTAGGATGGATTAATTGTATTTTTCTTTTTCCTTGTAAGCTATGGACTACCCCTCTTTGGCACTGAGCTTTCCGGGAAGTAAAATGTAGTGATAAAACGGTGCTCGTAAGTTATAAGCGACCTGGGAGCACTACATGATTATGGCTTGTGTACTAAGCAGTGTCTTGATGTGGTTCATAGTAGAGAAGATTTTGCTGGTTTGGAATCTGTTCTTGCCATAATTTATCCACGATTATAATGGAACATGCTGTGCCAAGTTATTACTTAGTATGACGATGCATAAACACTTTTTAATTTCAATATAATTTTACTGCCCAAGGAAAAAAAATAATTACTCATAATAAGTTTAGCAATGCCATTGTAGACAAACATTTGATAGGAAGGCTCTTGTTAGAAAGCAGGGAGTGGCTGTTGATCCTTATCCCTAGAAAGTATTAAATCTTTGAATCAGTGCGGGAAAAAAAGATAGCTCACTACATTCCCAGTGCTGAATTTCGATATAGAGAGAATGGCTTTGATGTAAGGAAATGTAAGTAAGATGCAGAGAAAGTAGCTCTGTTACAGAGGACTATGCAGGGATTTGTTTAGTTGTCTGGCTTAAACTTACGAAATACAACGCTTATACTTCAGCCCATATTTTATGCTTCCTTTCCTCCTGCATTTATTTTCCTTCCAATTACTTTTTTCCCCTGTCTCTTTTGGCAATTGCCATCTGAAAATATTCCACAACTCCACACTAAGCCTCATTCTCAAGACGCGGGAGCCAACAAAAGCAAAGCGGCAAAAAAAAAAATTAAAAACGGGGGGAAAAAAAAAAAAAAAGGAAAAAAAAAGGAAAACTATTTGAGGAAACAAAATAGACGGCGAGAACAAGTTAGGAATGACTTTGAGAGACACGTCAAGTTTGCAGAGCATCAGCCTTCTCACATCTGTGTAATATAATCACATCGGGTCCCACAGAGCTGAAATTGCTTCGGACACAAGCAGGGCTTTTTATTTGTATCAAAGACAGCTGTTGAAGAATTTCACCGGCCGGTAAATAATTTTCAAACTAGATTTTTGCAGCACTGCTGGTTCCCCGCGCGGCTGTCTCAGCCGTGCGGAAAGGACAAGGGCATTGGAAAATCCATCGGTTGGCCCCAGAGCTCCAAGGGTGAAGCTCTTCGGGCGCTCTCCTCCCAGGCTGAGCCGGGGAGACCCTCTTACATCCTGCCCGAACCCTTCAATTCCCCCTTTCTCCCAATATTTCATTTCACACCAGCCCTTCGGGAAATCAGGATACCCTGTTTGCAGGCTCGGAGCTTAAGCAGAGAAGAGCAAAGGTTCGGAGCAAGGGAGAAAAAAAGGAGCTGGCAGTTGGTGCCAGGGCTCAATCCGTCTCTATCACATAATAGGAAATGTCTCGGTATTTTGAGAATAATAAATGCACAGTGTGTCCTTGATGCAGATCAAGCTTCACTTTCTCCACGAGTGCCCTGAGCGCGGCCAGGCGGCAAACGCCACCCTGACGGCGCCCTCTCGGCGGGATAAGGCGGGAAAAAACTCGGGGATAAAGGGGGGCAAAAAGCACCCTCAAACCCATCGGCCTTTGTCAAAACCATCTCAGCGCTCCCAAGCCCAGTTATGCTCCCATAAAGTCGACATTTTAGGAGCTGTCGGGAGGCGGCCGAGCGCTTGATGGCGGAGGGCGGCCGGGCGCCGTTTCGCGGGCTCACAGCGCCACCTGCCGCCGGCCGGCCGCCACTGCCGCGCCGCCGCCGCCCGGCCCGGCCCGCCGCAGCCCGCGCCCCGGCCCGCCAGCCCGCGGCAAGATAAATGTCCACCTCCCAGCCTGGATTTAAGCACGGGAAGGCCAATAAAAGGTTGTTATTTCCGCTCTCCCGCTTTATCTAAAACAGCCAGACAAAACAAATGAAAAGGCTTTTGTAGAAAATCTTAATTGTGGCTGGACAGTTGTAAACTCATTAAGAGCCGAATTCCAGACAGTTTGCAGACCCGTCATTTATTACACACTCTTAATGCTGATTCTTTGAAGTTGCCTCTGTCTGCAACAACAGAGGGCGTCCCAGCATCCCCAAATACTGGCTCGGGGATCAATTAGGGGGGTTTTTGTGTGTGTGTGCACGCCAGAACGGGGTCCCTTTTGCTAATTAGAACTCATCAAATCTTACCTCGGATTTATTTCCTTTTGTTGTTTGATTTTTTGCTGCTTTTTTTTTTTTTTTTTTTTTTTTTTTGAGGTGAAGTCGAAAGCATTTTTTTTTCCTCCCGCAGTTCTGCACATCTGTAAACTTCTTGCCGGCTCCCTAAGTTTTGTCTTCAGCCCTGCAGCGTTTTACACCCCATAAACGGTTACAGCAGTCATTTTCTTTTATTGCACTGTAGTATGGCTCTGAATTTTCCTAACAACAACTTCTGCCAAGACCATAAGCGCGTTCCGTCCTATTTTGCTTTCAATACATATACATATATATATATGTATATATGTGTAAAGGTACCTTCATAAAACAAGAAGGATTTTATTGTTACTCGCCATATTTGCAAACAAGGGTCTGTGTGGCGTGGAGCTGTGCTGCGATTCATGTTATGTAGGATATCCACCGTGAGCAGTAAGATGTCCGCCCAAAACAAGGGTAAATTTCAGCAAGCTCATAGACTTTGCTATTTTCTTTTGTTGCTGAGCTTGGTTTGGCTTGGGGCGGCGGGGGAGGGGTAGATGCAATGGGGAGGGGATGTATGGAAATCTTCCACTCCAAAGAAATCATCCTTCTCTTTTTAAAAATAAATACAATTTCGTATTCTCTGCTGTAGACTGTTGCCAGCCCACCGCTTTCCTTCGGCTAAATCAGCGACTAAAATTGACACCATAAATTCTACCATACTTGTCAGTAAAATTTTATCTGATTCTATATCTATCTATAAATACATCTATAATCTGAGGCGCTAGTAAAACGCAACGGGTTGTATTTATTTGCCACGGGACATTTAAAAGGGGGAAAAATCACAAAAATGAAGGCACGGGAAGGAAAAAAGTGAATGACGTTTGAAATAACATATTTTGCATGGGCAATTATCTCTAGCAGGGAATTTGAAATGAACGCCCTGGTAAGGAGAGCCTTCTCACAGGGGCTGTGGAAGCACACTTAGTGCTGGACATTTTCTGGTGGAGGCTAATTAACAATCTCAGTTTAAATGTCGCCGTCTGAGCAGATTTACATTATTGTCCGCGCTAAAGAACGTCGGACATTTTGGTTTGGTCCTAGTTCCCCCTCCCCGGCGGCGAATTTTATTAAAACGGCGTTCGCTCGGCACCGTGCCCCGCTGCCATCCAAGGGGCTCCCTCCGCGCACTGCTAAGCGCCAGCTTACCAAATCACGCCCCGAAGGGGGCAAGAAATCCCTACCCTCAGAAGAGCTATGGCATTTAGGACCTGAAACTGTCCATTTCGGATAAAAACAAGACCAAATTTCCATCACCTGGGGGCTGCGTTTATAAAACCGTGGGTTTGCCTTGGCTTGAAAATAATACTTCTCATCTCGCCTCTGCAGCTGCCCTAGCCCTGCCACATCTGCTGGCGAGATTCAGTGTGCCATGGAATAATCTCTCCTCAATAATCTTAAAACATCACAAAATATAAAAGAATCAATATATTTTATTTGGCAAAAAGTTAAATATCATTTCAACACAACGATTTGGTCAGTAGGCCATGAGGTAACTGTTTCAAAATAGACAGTGTACGTTCTGCATTAACATAACTTCCCTTTTTTTTTTTAATCGATACAAATTTACAATAACCAAATGTAGGTTTTTATAATGTATAATTTATTATCAATAAAATTAACCTTCATTACAATAACCATCAAATCATTCGATTAAAATTCAAACAAACCATAGGTAGTTACCCTTTTCACATATATGTATAGCTCCGAAATCTGCTAACTGCTCACTGGTGCAAAAACAATATTTAAGCTAGTCTGTTTATTTACTTTTTTTAATATATAGATTATATATACAACCGACAAAGACAGTACTATATATGTATCAACTGTGCATACTAAAATGACTTGCTTCATATTTTGAGAACCGTAATTCTCAGACATCCCGAACGAACGGTTTTTTCTACCTTTTTTTTTTTTTTTTTGCATTGGGATATATATAATATATATATTTTACAATCAAAGGTTAACTGTCTAATTATACAGAAAAGACTTAATACACTACAGAGCTATACCCTATGCAATTTTTATAATAAACAACCTGAGTTCAAATTGAATTCTAGCTTACACCATTACATCCGGTACAGCACCCAAGCACATAAATTGAGTCACAAACATAATTACCACAATAAAACACAGTGTTCAAGTATTAGAGCAGAGATCTCTCTGCCACGCAAAAAAGCGAATAAAATTAACTACGTAGACTAAACTATACAGTCCGTAAATAGTTGTGCATTATGAAAAGGTAGTTTTTTCTTTTTTTTTTTCTTTCCATAAGTGAAGAAACAGGTAGATTTATACAAGCCAGTTAGACAGCCTTTTCGTGCTAATGCCCCCTTTTTCTTTCCTATTAGAAAATTAAAAGTCTTACTGTACCTCTCCTGGCAATCTGGCCTCTGTGACTATCATTGTACAATCATAATCAGAATTTGCCAAGGGAAAAATGAGGCCTGGACCCAGACGCATTGCATGGCAGGGCTCGAGGGGATGATTTTTTTGTTTGTTTGCTTGTTTTAACTTTTTTCTTTTTTTTTTTCTTTTACTTTACGCATTTTCATTTTAACCCACGTGTCGCCATCATTCGTCCTTCGCTCGATCTTTGTTGATTTTCTTCATTTTCATCCTCCTGTTCTGAAACCAGATTTTCACTTGTCTCTCTGTTAAATTGAGGAGTCTGGCCACCTCGTATCTACGGTCCCTAGTGAGATACATATTGAACAGAAACTCCTTCTCCAGTTCCAGTGTCTGATGCTTGGTGTAAGGGCATCGCTTTTTCCTGGTGGACCTTGCGTGGAGCCAGTTTGCAGCTGGATTATCTACAACGAAAACAACAGAAGTTCAGGCTGAGGGGGAGGGTGGGAGGTGGAGGGAGGGGGCTGGGAGGGAAATCCACGCAGAAAGAGCCCATCAGGTGTCCCGGTATTCGTGTTCGGGACGTGGCTCTCATTTCCCCAGGCACAGAGGCTCGGGAGGCACAATGGACTCCAAAATACAGACACATGGGAAGGTCACACGCAACCACACGCGGCAAAGCCCCCTTGCCCCCGCCTCCCCTCGCCTTTTTTATTGTTTGGAGAGAATACAATTTTTAAATACTTTCTCCTCCTCTCTCTTCCTCACTCTCTAACTCCCTCCCTCTTTCCTGGCCTCCCCACACCTCAAACTGCCAGCCCGGGGAGTAACCAGCCAGATCAACATGTCATCGAAATTGTTTGTCTTTTTAATCTCTACCTTCTCCTGTGTCATCCCTGGCAAAACCCAGGGAGCTGGCGAGTTAATCTACAGCTGGCATAATTAAACCCTCGCCCTCTTAGGACCCTTATTCGCACGGCGTTAATCGCGATAGTAATCCCGAGGCGCTTTGCCACCAGTCTCGTAGTCCTGGGAGCATCCAGCCCGGGGTTTTCCACTGAGGAGACGAAAGGGGGAGGGGAGGAACCAAGTCAACGGCGAGGTTTCTGTTCTCAGCCCAGCAATAGCCGCCCTGTCCTGAGAGCCGTCTCAAAAAAAGATCTGATTCACATCCACTGCTTTCTAGGCACCCCTCTCCCCGGCGTCTGCCCACGCCTGGGAGCGCGGCGAGGCAGGAGGATGTGAGCACGTCCTGCTGAGTATGCTGGGGTGGCAGGAGTGAGGATGGGCGGCTATTGCATTTCTTTCTCTCTCTCTCTTTTTGTTTCTTTCTTTTTTTTTTTTTTTCCTTTTTTAATGGTTTTTTAAGTTGCAGTTGTAGGGTGGGTTTTTGTTCTCCTTTCACCCTGGAAAGCCAGAGCCGTCCTAGATCCCGTTCGAGCCTGAGAAAGGCAGCGCTGGCTTCTGCAGAGGGCAGACCCCGGCGGGCCGGCGCAGCGGCGGCGGCAGCGGCCGGTGCTCGGCCGCGTAATTAGCCCCAGCGCCTCGACACCTCCCCGCGGCCGGCGCAGAGCCCTGAAGTCCATTACCCTCGCCGTCCCACTTACTTGGATCGATCTGCGGTTTCTCTCCGTTTGCCTCACTTTCTCCATTGCTTTCAGAGAATGCGCCTTCGTGGCTTTGCTTATCCCTATCAACTGGAGGAGAACCACAAGCATAATCAGAGAGAGACAAAGTGTGAGTGTCAAACGTGGTACAGTCAGCCCTCCTGGCCGCCAGCGGTTCAGGTTTAATGCCGTAATGCCTGCTGGTAGGTAACCCGGGGAAAGACAAGGAGCCCGGCACAGGCTCAAGCCACGAACGCATGTACCTGCCGTCGGGCGGTGCCACGGGCGCCTGGTGGTGCGCGTAGGGGTGGTAAACGGCGGGGACGCCGCTGGCGCCGGCGGCGTGCGCGGGGCTCCAGGGGGGGCCGAAGACGGGCGCCTTGGGCTGGAAGCTGCAGGGGGCCAGCTCGGGGTGCTCGGCCAGCGCCGCCGGCCGCGGCGGCGGCCCCAGCGGCGCGGGGGCGTAGCGGGGCGCCGCCAGCTCGTCCCCCTCCGGCACCAGGAAGGAGTCCACGTAGTAATTGCTGAGGGTCCCGGGAGCCGACATGGCGGGCGGGCGGGCGGCGGCGGACCCGCCGCGGTTCGGGGCTGCGGGTTTCACGTAACAACTTGGTGCTGGCGGAGAAGTAGAGTCAGTAATAAGTTGAGGGCAGCGCAGGCGCCCATTGGCTGCGCCTGTCACGTGGCGGGGGAGCAGAACAATAAAGTATAAATCAGTCCGCGGGCTATTAATGGGTCAGTGTTTTCCAGCCATAATTTTTATAGCGAGGCCATATGTTTTTATGCAAAGGGATATTTGAGTTATACGGCGGGGTTTGTTTTAATTGCGGCCAACTGAGATTAAAAGATCAGATTCCGTATTACAGCCCCCCTCCCCTCTTTCTCCCTCTCTTCCTCTGTCTCTCCCCTCTCTCTCTCTTTTTCTTTCTTTCTTTTTTTTTTTTTCGTTTAAGCGGACTATTTTATATCAAAATTAATCATCCCATCAGTGGGTCGTGTTCTCTGCGGAAAAAAATCCCGCCACCCTTGTGATCGGAGACCTTCACATAAAACGATACAATAACCGAAGCAATAAAAAGAGCAAAATAGTAGTTGCGGTATACTGTATTTAAATATACATTTATTATATTTCATAAGGAGTTATTGTTTCGGGAGCCACGGGGTTGTTATTAAGTCAGTAACTATGAGCGCGCTCATTTGCATCGCTGTGTTTCACAGCAGTAAAAATTTACGAGTGCTTGGAAAGGTTAAATTATACTATTGTGTTTAGTTTGGGAACCCACTGTAAATAATACCGTTCCGTTCGGCTCAGAGCTGGCAGCGGAAAGTCAAATTCAACGTATCCCCTTTCCGAAACCCCGGCGCAGAGCCGGCCCTCCCCGCCCGGCCGGAGAAGGACAGGGGCAGGCGCTGGCTCGGTATTTAGCCCGGCCCGCACCAAACTGCACTTCACCACCCCACCCCGCCGGGCACGGTGTGGCAGTGACCGAAACACCCTCCTCGTCCTCCCCGCCGCCCCTGCCCTTGGACCGGGGACCCCTTCGCCAGGCCGGGGAGAGGAGCCGGGGCTGGGCGGCGGTGCGGCGGCGGCCGGAGGGAGCCGCCGTCCTGGCCGGGAGGGAAAGAGCGCGGGCAGAGCCGGGCGGCGGTATTTATCACCACAATTAATTCTTCAACTATGCAGGGAAGCAGCGGGGGGAAAGGGGAGAAAATGCCCCGTCTCCCCTCTGCCGAAAGGCACCCTGCTTCTCCAGGCGGCTATCAAAGGGGCGTTCGCAGCCGGCCGTCCGGCATTCTGGTGAATCAAATTTATGTGCAAATATAGTTATTTATTTGCTGGCACCTCCTGTGACTGCAGGACACACGCTAGCGGCATCGGAAGCCGAGCGGAGGGTTACAATCCTCCGCAGAAGGAGGGGAGGGTGCGCGGGGGAAAGTAAGAGGCGGCCAGATCCAAGTCCAGTGTTAGGAATTAAAGTAGTGGCTGAGCTCTTGGCAAACGTGCCTGCGACTCCCTGGTTTCTCCCTGGCGGACATTCACGCTGTTTATCCCCGTGGCTGGCGAAGGAGCGCGGTCACTAAGATGCAGGGGGCACAAAAAAATCTCCGTGAGACGCTCAATTTAGTCTAAATATCTTGTATTGAAAATAGAGCCCAGCAAATGGCAGGGACGACTGAGTAATGATTAGAATCGCGTGTAAATATTGTGCATGTGAAAGTGTGGTTTTAATTAGTTTTACATCGCTATGTGGGCTCTCTCCCTCTCTCTCTCTCGCTCTCCTTCCTTCTTTTTCTTTTCATGTCTTCTCAACAGTTTAATCCGAAATCTTACAGAGGGCCTATTTTAATACTGCTCTCTCCCACATTCAAAATTACAAAGGCTCATAATGAAACTATTATCCCCCATTAGAGTTCGAAAATCGTGGAACAGTTAAAGATCTCAATAAACAAGGGGCCCGTTATTTTCTAACAATTTAAAAAATGCAAATAAAGCTCTCTCTTTTTTTTTTTTTTTTTCCTTTGTATAGACACTCCGTAATAGAAAAAAATAATTGTATTTCTTTCCTGGAAAGACGGAACTCCACGTCATTTGTATTTATTATTAAGAGTCAGCTGTGGTGAAATGTGATTGTAGAACTTCCTTTTTCCATTCAGAAAAAATAATCTTAGCTGCAGGAGTCCTGGATGTTTATATTCGAATTTGGGTTCTCAACTTCAGCAGCGGGTTTTATTTTTTTGGTTCGTCACCAAAACTAATAGCAAATGAATAACAATAACAATAGCGCTTAAAAGAACGTGACTGCGTTTTTATTTCCCCTGTAAAATTCCGCATTTGTTCGCTGCCAACATCCAAGAGGCAGGAGACGTTGTACAGAAAGTAAGAGGAGAAATACAGCAAATAATTAGATATTTTTCACGCGGTCACGTTGCTGATAATTACGCTGGGATATTCGACTCTTTTATCGCCGTTTTAGATCCATTTTCACCCAAAGTACATTTTTCATATGAGCCACGTAGGCGATTTCGCTTCATCAATTTACTTTGCAAATTACTTAAGGTTTTGGTGACTTCCACCATCGGGGGCAAAAGACCCCAAACAGGGCAGAAACAGACGTTGGCATTAAAATGTTATATGAAACCAGAATTCCCAGGAACGAAGCGGCGCTGGAGCGATCGTGTCCGAATAAAAGTACTCCCTGTCCTCCATCCCAACATAACCGATCAAGCAGAGCTCCCATTCCGCTAGCTCCAGCACCCGGCTGCATCAGGAAGGATCCCGTCGGTTTTAAGCGGGGGGGCATCTGCAGAGCTGCTTCACGGAGGCGCTCAGCATACGCGGGCGCGGGGCAGGAATTCGCGGGCGCTGGCGATCTCGCCTGAACGGGAAGTTCAGGATCGCCTTTCCCAGGGTTTCCTGCCACTGCAGACCTCTCTCACGGAACCAGTGGTGGTACGAAGCCACGGAGGGGTTTTGGCACAGTGAAGAGAAAAAATGATTCAGAATTTAGAGGAAGCAGTCCAAAATCAGGATGAGGCGATTCAACTGGGAATCAAAAGGGCAGAGGCAAAAGACGCCATACAGGCATACACACAAACACAGAACTGTAAATACACTCCCCGAAATGTACACAGACGCTGCAGATAGCCGGTCAGACCTTGTGTGGAGAGGCAAACACAAGCACTTAAATTTGACTGCAATGCAGAGCTCTGCTCCTGCCCCGGCCGGGGACGACTGCTTTTCTGAGTACGGCTGAAATCCGCTATCCAAACTCATCCGGGCTCCTGCAGCCCAGCCTGAAGTTTCGAAAAAGTTCTTAGGTTTTACTACTGCTATTTTTTAAGGCAAACATAGTCACGACCGCTAAAAATTAAATAGAATTAAACGAGCAACGAGTGAGTTTTCTGTCCTTTTCCCCGCCCTCCTTTCCTCCGCGAAGGGTGCCCCGCTCCGCGGCCGCGGCGGCGCTGGCTGCTGGCGGAGGGCCCGGCGGGAGCCCGCCCATTGCCCGCGGTCGCGCTGCGAACACAAAAGGCGGCGGTGGCGGCGACGGCGGCGGGCCCGGAGAGGTCGCTGTTGCCCGTTCCGCCGCCGCGGAGAGCCCGCACTGCAATCGTGATCGTAACCGAGGCCTTGCGGGCCGCGGGGCAGCCCCGGGGTAGCGGGCCCGACGGCGGAGGCGCGGAGCCGGCCGAGCCGTGCGCCGGGCTCCGGCAGCACCGGCCTCCCCAGCACGGGCACCGAGAGCCGCCGGCGGGGCCGGGCACCCCCGCCGCCCGTGGGGCCAGCCGGCCGCGGGCGCTGCGCTCCGGGCCCCAGTTTTTGATGACGCCTGGAGTGGGGCAGGTAGATTTGATCTCTGCCCACCCCCTCCCCCAGGCACGCTTTCAGGTCTCTCGGTTTTTAATAAATCCAGACTGAAAAATAAAACAGCCACCCACCTCCCCCCGGCCCCCCGAGCTCGACCCACGCCGAGCGGAATGCAAAAACGCACCTGACCTTGAATGCAGCCAACGAGATATATTAAAAACCCGCAAGCAGGCAGGGACTCGCTTAGGAGCTAGCTAACCTTGAAGAACTTGTCAAGCTTCCCCCCTCGGCTGCCGTGTTTATCTGAGGAATCAAAGGAGGCTCCGCTGCAGATGGGAAACAATGGCATTGGGACTTGACGCCTACAGTTCACTTCAGCGCTAAGATTTCTTCGGGTGGAAAGGACCCTCGCACCAAGCATACCTGGTGATGATATCAACTGAAGTAATTAAGGCAGTTTCGTGCTGTAGAGAGAAAGGTGGAGCCCCAACAACATGAAACTACCTAAACCACAGAGCAGTTCTCAGGCGCTAATTATTACTTTCCCCATTGCCGTGGTCCTTAACGCAAGGATCCCGCTACGAAAATAAAACCAGAAACGTGACTAAAACATGCCTCTCGCCCTCCCGCCCACCCCGCCGGCGCCCCTCCGCGCCCCCCGGCCAGCCTCGGGTGGGTTAATGAAAACAAGAGTAAAATATAATAACAACCACCCACACACACGCGCGCGGGCAGCTTTCGCCTCTCCATGCAGATGTAATCGGGGAAAAAAGGGCCGTGCACGACAATGTTACATCACGAAAAGCTAACGGCTCCCAAGAAGCCAGCCCGGGTTCAAAGTCTGTCCCCCCCCCTCCTCCCGGCATACATATACCCTTGCAAGGAAGCATTAGCTGTCTCTTTTCTTCCAGCCTTCCTTTTGCGTTCCCTTTGTGCAAGACCCTGTTAGCTAAACATGCAGCAAGGAAGAGAGGATGCAAAAAAAAAAAAAAAAAAAAAAAAAGAAAAAAAAGGGGAAAAAAAAAAAGGCAGCCTGTGTGAAATAAGCTCTTCCACATGCAGCCAGGTAGGGAATAGCCTTGTCTGGAGGGGCCCGCTGGCAGGGAGGCGAGGTTGGGGTCCCCCCCCGCCATGATCTCACCTTTACGATTTCTTCTCAGCCCTGAGATAAAGCTAGAATTTTGTCAACGTCCTCTGGAGTTAAAGATCTCCGCACACTTGTAGGTATTCGATTAACAAAAAGGAAAAAAAAAAAAAAAGGAAAAAAAAGAGAAGAAATATATCGTTTCCCTACCCTCAAGAAATAGTAATTTGCTTCCTCAGTCTATGCAGTTCCTCAGTCAACTGAAACCACTCGTTCAAGACAGCAACAATCCAGATATACTAGCAAGTCATAAAACTGAACAAAAGCCGACAAACCTTAGAGCACCATCGCTATATGGCCCAGACAAATTACGACCGTCTAGGTAATATTTAAATAGATTCCTAAAGTAATTGCAGGGGGTTTAGGCAACTATTCCTGTTGTAAAAGTTCTCGAAGACATAAAGTAGAACCTGAGGATAAACAGTCACAAAAAGAGGTAAAATTAAAAGGATTCATTCCATGGTTTTTTTATTCTTCTATGAGAACATAAACATCGTCTTTTTCACGCACAGCAGCATTACAATATTAATTTATTCCGATTTAAGGTAAGAACTAGATATAGCTAGAACTAACATTTATAATAACGATAGAATGCATTTGCTTAAAACAGTATCGGCATTTTAATAATAATAGACATTTATCCATATCTGTATTTATAGCTTTTCCCCTTCTTTCTCTTATTTTTTTTAATCTTTTTTAATTTTTTGCCCTATATGTTTGACCCTTTAATGAATTTAACTTCACAGTATAAAGGAAGACGACCGTATTCTCCCTCGCAATCTCAGACTCTGGCTCAGAAAGTCCATCTGATGTTCAGGATATATACTTTCAGTGAAATTAGTGAGGAAAAAAGTGACTATTTTCTTTTCAAGGGGGAATTTCTGTGTGCTTGTCATGTGTTACCAATGGTAACGTTATATATAGACACAAAAGAAAATCACCAAATTCACATATTTAAGCAAAACTACATTAAGTAAATATCTACAACCAGCGAGAGAAATTCAGAGGTAAGTGTAATAATTTAGTCCATGAGTAAAACGAAATCTTTTATACTTTTAAAGAGAAGATATTTCATTTTCCTGGCCAAATTTAAAGCTGTAATATTGGCTTTTAAAGTGAAGTGTAAAAAAAAAAAAAAAAAGAAAAAAAGAAAAAAAGAAAAATCATTCCTTACACCCGTTCCCGTGAAACCCTTTTAAAGGATGCCTGCATTTCATTATTTTAAGTCCCGCTTTTCGAAGGAAAAAAGGGGGAGGGGGAGAAAAGGCAAACAGAGAAGGGGAAAGCTCCCAATATATAGAAATATGGCAACGCTTAAATTCCTCATTGTGCAGCTACGTACAGTCCAAGTTACAGCACTTCTATTTTAAATGAATGCACCTTTAACTAGGATTGTTTACTTTTCAGAGAGACAGATAGGGAGAAACATATTTGCAGCTCCTGAAATGGTATTTTTGTGTTTCAAAGCTTAAAGGAACGAATTGGCCCCGGGAAAGGCTGAAGGAAGAGGGGAGGTTCACGCACGGCATTTTGTGCTTTAGCGTGACTTTAGTCCGCCCACCCCCCAAAGCAGCTCTTAAGAGGTTAAGGACATATTGAGAGCGCCTAAAATCGTTAATCCATACAGGTGCGGATGAATACAGCCTAGGAAAATGATACTGGCTCTTTAAACCATAAAGATGTGTTTATAGGTTCATCAAGAGAAATTAAAGTTGGCTGTGAGCTCCCGAATCCTATTCTCTCTGTTCATTTTCTTCAGTTTCATTCTGCGGTTCTGAAACCAGATTTTAACTTGTCTGTCTGTGAGGTGGACTGTGCGGCTGATCTCTAGGCGACGCTCACGAGTCAGGTACATATTGAATAGAAACTCCTTTTCCAGCTCGAGAGTTTGATGCTTGGTATAGGGGCATCGTTTCTTTCTGCCACTTTTTGCCGTGAGCCAGTTTGCTGCATTTTCTCCTTTTGAATTGCCTAGTTTTGAGAAAGTAAAAAATGGACGTTACCATCGGGTAGGAGGCAAAGAGCTGTGGGGGAGAAGGTGGAAGGAGCATCTGTGCGTGTGCCTGTGTCTGTGTGTGCGATGGGCTCGCTCCGCCAGCTGCGGAGAATTGGAATGTGGGGTGTCCTTGAGGGAACCGAGAGCTGCAGAACGGTTTCCCAAAGGTTTTGGATGTGTCCGGGTAAGAACTGCCACTGCTCAAAAAACCTCCAGACAGCCTCTGGCGGGGCAGCGTGCCCCGGATTGTAGTTTATCTCCGACCCTCCAAAACCAGCTCCTACCCTCTCCCTGTCGGCCATTCCTAGCCCTTTGGTACTGGGGGCAGTTGCTGAAGGGCCTGCAGTCTCATTTCCTTCCCCCCAGGCACCTGCTTCCAAAAAACAAAGCCTCCGGATCCGGATTTTGTAAGCGTGCTACGGAGGTGGAAAACAAGGTGAGCTGGGAAGCCAGAGCCTCCCTGCCTTCAGCCCTTGCCTTTCCGGAGAGCTTCGCCATGGCCTTCTCATTTCCAGCCATTTCGGGGAAGAAAAAATGCAGTCATAACAATAATAAAAACGTTTTGAGGTGATTTCTAACAGTGGAACTGACTGGGAAAGAGGTAACACCAGTCCCTTGATGGTTCAGAGTGGTTAGTGGTTTGGGGTTGGGGTTGGATCTCTAACAGTTTTTCGCTGACCCTTTTTTTTTTTTTTTCTTTTCTTTTCTTTAAATGCTACTTTCCAACGGGTCGCCTGAAAGGAATAAAAGGGCGTCCGAAAGGCGGACGGAGAGAAGCTCCTGCTAAGTCTGCCGTCCGGGGAAGGGGAGCTATTTTTGCCATGGGGACACGAAAGGGAAATAAATAAGGAAAAGTATAAATAACAGCTCTGTTATCTAGTGTAGATGCTGAAGGATATTCGCCGTGCATTCATCAGTCTAATTTGATAGCAGCTCATAGATGGCACATTTCAGCGCGGTTGTTATTCCGAAAAGCATCCTGGATCGTAAAATATAACTTACCGCGTTAATAGGTCTATTTATTGGCACTGCCTATTGCTTATTTTGGATGCTTTACAAACATCTCTGTTATCTGGTAGGCACCTTCACATCACGGGGGAGAGATTGATCTTGTTTTTCTATATGTTTTAGCAGCATGCAGGCTAAAGTTGCCCATAGCGGAGGCTCTAAGGGTTTTAAACTATAGGATGGACATTAATTTTTACGGCAACCCCATGCCCGAATATTACAAAGTTCAGAAGGTCAGTCTGAGCAGCGCTTCTTGGCAGCCCCGCGGGGCAGCTGGGATCCTCCTTTCGCATTTCAATGCCACTACGATTCTCAACGACTACTTTTCTTACTTTCTTTCTTTTTTTTTTTTTTTTTTTTTTTTTTTTCTCTTTAATCATCACTACCACCATCACCATCATCATTCGCTTACCTACAGGCTCTTTCTCTGGAGAAGCTTTGCTGCTCTCTGACGGAGCTGGGGAGAGCTCCTCTGCGGTGGAAGATGAAGCCTGAGTCTCGTCCTCCCTCTGGGAGACGCACGCCAAGGGGCTTGGGGAGCGCTCCTCATCCTCCTTCCTCCCCGGCTCCGGGACGGGAGGCAAAGATGGAGGCGTCTGGAAGCGGCCGGGGGGCTGCGGAGGGAAAGGGGCAGCCCCGGCTGGCCCCGCGCCGTAGTTCTTGGAAGTGCCATAAGCCTGGGAGAGGCGGAAGTAGCCCGGGACGGGGACCCCGCCGCCGCCGCTGGCCGGGCTGACCTCGGCACTCAGCCGGGGGAAGGGAGCGAGGTCTGCGGCGGCCGAGCCCTTGGGGCATTTCTCTGAGTCATAGAGGCAGTAGGAGCTCTCCTCCTTAATGCTCGTAGCGAAGGAGCACGAGGTGGCCTGCTGGCTCTCCGGCTCTTCCATGCGACAGGACCGGGGAGGATCTAGCCACACTTCCATCCCTGACACGTAGGAGTGCGAGTTGGGGACCATGCTTTGAGAAGTACCTTCATTGCGTTTGCCCAGAACGGGGAAAAGTCCGCAGCTTTGCAGCCCGTAGGACAGATCGGACGCCTGTGGCAGGTAGATACCACTGTTGGGATAGTAGCCGCCTCCTCCTCCGCCTCCGCCTCCTGCTCCCGCCGCTTCCCCTCTGCCCGAGCTGATCAGGGAGTCTACCAAAAAAGAGTTTGCAGCCGGGCTCTCGGAGCATGACATTGTTGTGGAATAATTTGGCGAAGGGAGCAGATAGCCCTTTCTGGCTGACATTTCTTGTGCAAAACATGCTGAATATGATGAGAGATACCCCCGCACCACGGCAGGCGCCCGCAGCCAATGGAAGCCCGGGCCTTCCCAGCAACCCCTCCCCGTCTGGTTTCGTATGCACAGAGCTGCTCTCAGGTCGACCTCTGAATTTGGAAGATAGATGTATATTAATGTGTAATATGGATTTCCATACACACAGGCGCGCGCACTTCCACCATATGGGCGAGCGCCTGCGCCCAGGCGGGAGCCACGCTCCCGGGAAGGGGAAGGGGAAGGGGAAGGGGAAGGGGAAGGGGAAGGGGAAGGGGAAGGGGAAGGGGAAGGGGAAGGGGAAGGGGAAGGAGAGGGCTGTGCTGGTACTGGCTCCAAGTTTTGCTCCCCTCTTATCACACACACCGCTATAAAATAGCCCGGCGGTCCTGATGTTTATTATACCTAGGCTGAAGCCGTGTCCAGATGAAGCTTTTACTATCGCTCCTCTCTCCCCGTGGTCGGGCTTTCCAGCAGCAATGCCTGCTCACCTCCCTCCGCAGCTATGTGTCACACGAAATTAATAAAGCCACGGCTCGCCCGGTGTTTTATGCTCAGCCTCTGCTCATTTTATTTGATTGTCTCGTTTTTTTAAGAAATAAAAGACGTGTTATTGTTTATCACGGATCATTGGAAACCGTAAAGGGGCCTGGTGCCTCCCGCGTTAAACTACCGAGCAAAGGGGCTGCTTGCAGCCTAACATCACCGCCACGACGCCAGGCTGGGCTTAATTTTCCTGGAGATAAAATGCTCGCCGCTGCGCTGAGGAATCTCTTAGGGAGCAATGCCACTCTGGGAGGATTGATTGTGCGGTTGCAGCTTCTAATGCTTTAGTTAACGCTGGATTCTTACTGAGGTCTGATTACCATTTAAAATATAAAGCCAGACATATGTCACAGAAAGAATCCAGACGCGAGCAGTTCAAATGGATCCTCGCAGGATGCTACGCACCGTGTTTATTGATGTGTTTATATTTGGACGATCATTTTTATATCTCCCCTCCCTCCCGCTCCATTTGGGTCTTTTCACTTTCGCCTCTTCAAAAGCATCGTCTCCGTTAAGCAATGCACTAAATAATAGAAATAAGAGTAGCTAGATTAATACCGAGATACTAGACAGCCCAGTCCAGTCGATATGTAATTGTGGCGGAGGTAGCAGACAGAGAGCAGACAGGCAGGGACGCAGGCAGAGAGACAGATAGATTTCGTAATGAAATGCTTAATGATGACTTGCTTTCACTTCCATCATCTCTCGCTTATGCCATTTTGAAGTCGCCTCACTGCCTGGCCCGCGGAACAAGGGCACTTTAGTTCAAGGGGAGCCTGAGGCTGCCCCGTTCCCGCTGCCCATCCCCGAGGAGCATCACTCGCTCCTCTCTCCCGCACGCCGCCTGGAGAAGCAGCCATCGGCCGCTTCCCGCTTCCAGCAGGTCGGGCGGGTGAGAGCGGCCGCCGACCGGGCGTCATCACCGGCGGGGACGAGAGCCCCTGCCGGGCACCGGCTGCCGCGGCCGGGAGGGCACCGGCGGCGGCGCTGGGGCCGCTGCCTGCGGGGAGGGGTGGTGCCGGAGCAGGCGCGGCGCCCCGAATTCCCCGGGCCCTACCCTCGGCCTTCGAAAGCCCCAGGGAGCACTTCTTCCCCCTCGCCCCGCGGATCTGTCAAGCCCCACGTGGTCTTGTCCCGCAATATTTGCCTGGCACAGGGAAAAGCTTTTTTTCCACAGCGTGACATTCCCCTGGAGGAATCCCTCCTTGCGTCAGGAGGACAGTATCCCTTCCCGCGGGGCCCTCCCCAGCGTCCCTCCGCGCCCCCGGGAAGCACCAGGGCAGGCAGGGGATGCTACAACTTTGAAACACCCATAAAATCTCTGTGGAAAGGCGCCTGATTTTTCCAGCGTGGTGGGGCGAGCATCACATCGCGGTTTCCTTCTGACCGGCCCGTGGGATGCGGTGACGGGGGTAGATCTCCCAGCCTACAGAAGCCCTTCGAGGTTTTTCCCTTCCCGCATTTCCTCCTGTAACATTGTTCGTGATTTCCCAACCCGACTAACTTCGGGTGTGTTAATGTGCGATGGACGAACCCTTATCAGATTCCTATGAGGGCCATATCATTACTAACAAAATTAATACCACATAAGGAACTGGTTTATTGGCTGGTATACAGGAAGGCTATTATCAATAGGCTTAGCTTCATAAATACAGATCTAAATAAAAAGAAACGTGAGCCCCAGCGCCGCCTTCCAAATACATTTCTCTACACAAGTCAGGTATAAAAATTACTCTGGGGAAGTCCGCTCTTGCGGTATGTTTATTTTGCATTTGCCAAATTAAATAGAAACGGATTGCAAATCTAAAAGCCATACGGAACCGAGGAGAAACGCTTGAAATCATTCCAAAGCTGTTTTTAAAATAAGCAGCTCCCTTTTAAAAATTGGATTAAAGTGAAGGAAAGTACTATAAAAAGTACGCTGCAATCCTCGTCAGCCGAAATGACTGGGAGTGTATGGATGGGACGCGAGTTGGCTTCTCCTCCCTCTGCGATCTAATGCGGGGGAATCAGACAAAAGGCGCAGAGGCCGGTGAGAATTTTTGAAGGTGTTCTTTGGCCTCCCCGATGGGGTTTTGCAGCAGTGGGTCGCCCCAGCGCCGTGTCAGGTCCCGCGGGAGCTGCCGTGGGCTCTTGTGTTGACCGCAGTAAACGGAGCCGGTTTGATGGTCAAGGCACCGACCCCGTCTAGATCATGAACTCAGCTCGGCGCTGCATTATCTCCGCTTTCTTTAATCGCTAACAAGGCCAAGGCAAATAGTAACCAGCATCATCAAACCCAGCGAAGTAAAACTAATAATGTTCACTTGATTCGTAACTATAAAAGATAATGGTCAATTCTGACTAAACTGAGCTAATTTGGCATGCGCTGAGTGCAGCTACTGCGTTACCAGCGCTTAACAATGTGTCCCTTGGAACTTAACCCCTATTTAAAAGAAATTTTAAAGAATATTGTGGACGCCAGGGGACGAGAATTACTTTCTTTTTAATTCTACTTCTGTAAGTAAAGCTATCCGAGGGTCTATAAAACCGAGCAAATAAAATTCTGATAAATATCAAAGCCAGCGAGAAGGTGTTTTCGTGGAGAATCTAAATTCACGGCGTACATAGACAATACTATCAAAATAAAATTTTATTGATCTAAGAAAAATATAATAGATGCATTAATAGCGTCGTTAAGCCGTTTTATTGGTTGAACTAAAATTAAAAACAAAAAGGGAATAAATAAAAACCGACAGCTCAGCCTAAGCAAACTCTGACTGGAAATCTCAAAACGTATCGTGTTAAACCGTGATTTATCTTTTTATTATTGGCCCGTATAACCCAAAAGATCAGCGCTGTTAATCCAGAGACGCATTTTGCGAGCTAATTAAAATATGCTTTTATTTGTAGACATGGGCAAGCTGCAATTTGTGAAAACGTAAACGGCCTTGCAGTCTGTGCGGGAGAGCATGCGCCGCCTATCTGAGAATACAGCCGTGGACTACATTTTATACAGCTCCAAAAATTAATGCGATCAGACTATAGTTATTTAATATTGGAACTGTCAGCTCCCTGGAACGTGTGTGTGTGTGCCAGATTCCTCTTTTTTCTTTTTTTCCCTTTTTTTTTTTTTTTTTTTTTCCCCTGGATTTGCTCCAAAGAAGGCGGATTTCAGACAGGAGGTTTAGGAACAGCGTCTGTGCCAAGTTAGGTGACAAATGACGGCCCCACTAATTTTATCTTTACTAGAAATTCTTTCACGCTGGTGGTGCTGCTGGGGAGGTTGGCTTGTTTTGGCGGATTATCTCGTTAAAAATTAGGCTGCGATTTAATTTTATTCCAGCCATCCGGAGGCTTGCTCGCCTAACTATGTTTTATATTATACATGTATCGTTTTACTTATTTGGATTAGGAACATATTTTGCAAGTAATTCTGACGAGTTTCAAATGCTGGTGTGCGGCAGGACAAAATACACCCAAACCAATTCATTAGGGCTTTATTTCCTCGCCGTTTTCCGGCACTGACGAGAACAACGGGGCTTTCTATTGTCCAGAGAGCCCCAAACACCATGCAGAAGCAACAACGGTATCGGGTTATATATGTGTGGGGAAAATACTGCATGCCCAAGTCTGTCTTTTAAGTGTACCCTTCTATTGCCAGAGATGCGCCGCACAGCTCTATTAAGCATTTGAAACTGTAGCCTTTCTCCCTTTTTGTAGCTGTCTTCCCTTTAAAGAAAATCTGAATGCATATACTTTTTTTTTTTTTTTTTTTTTGTTGCGGTATAGCTTGGCTGTCAGACACACACGTTGGCCAGAAGTCTCGATTTCAGAGCATTTAATGAAAAGATTGTGACCCAAACAAACAAACAAAAAAAAAAAAAAACAATATATAGCCAACAAAACACAAACCCAATGAGCTTATGAAAAAGCCTCCCAGGGGTTTGGATGTGGTATGTGAGCTGAAGTTCAGTACACGATTAATTAAACACAGTGTAGACACTGAGCTGGCTTCCACTCTTCCCTCCAAAACATGCAAACCCAAATAATGTGAAATAATAAACAGTTATTGTAAGAAACAAGCTTGTTTTTTTAAAATATTATCCTATGACCGCGGCCGTCAGTAAACAATTCGTAACCAGAGGGCGCTTTAACTGCTGCTGGGGTCCCTTTGATTTATTCAGCCAAGTATTGAATGGGACAGGGAAACAACAAGGGGAAAAATAAATATTTGATCAAATATGCGGAGTTTAACTTGACTGGTGTAAAATGAAATGTTGCAAAGGGACCTTCAAATCTCCCTGCTTCTCACGTGGCTTCTTGCATCCTGGCAATGCTGAGGGAAGTCAAAAGGGATCAACGTCCCCGAGCTTTTAATGGAGCATCTTTGATGAAATCGATAGGTTCCAATAATCATCTGAAACTGCTCTCTGTCGACTGAGCATGTGCTTTTAACTACACTTGCAACAGTCCCCTGGAAGCACAATTTAAAAAATACTGCAGGCAACAGGCATTATATACATAGACGAGAAAGGATAAAATAATATTTTTAATTTTTTCGGACAGATATTTTAAACTCTGCCCTAAGAAACACGTGTATTAAAGTATGTAGCCAAACCAGTATCTTCTCCATACAATACCACCTTCCCGCCCACCCTTCTCAAATGGAGACATAAGAAAAACATGTGAAAATTTTATGGGCATGAAAAGTAACCTGGAGTTAGGGGTACTCGTAGAGAGGATAGAGTTTCAAAGCTACAATCCAGAGCAGCCCTGAGCACATGAGAATGAGTGACTATTGTTTGTTTACAGCACATGTGCTGATTAAGAAAGAAAGAAAGAAAGAAAGAAAGAAAGAAAGAAAGAAAGAAAGAAAGAAAGAAAGAAAGAAAGAAAAGAATCGAAATCTAAATCTGGTCTTGCACGAACATTGACTTAATATGCAATCACATAAACAGTTTTTAGCATAAGTGTGTCAAAAGTTGTTTACCACAATCTGTGTCCAGCTGCAAGGAAGCAGACTACCCTTTAAAATTACCAAACGACCCTAACTAAACTATAGTTCAAGACTAATAAGATCGTCAGAATTGTCTGTCATTTGCAGACTGTGTTGCCATAGATCTATTTGATTGAAGACACCTACTGTTCCACACATAAATGTCAAGTTTCATAATATTTCCAATGCTACACTCTTTTTTCTTCTTCTTCTTCTTTTTTTTTTTCTTTTTAATAACTGGAAGAAAGCTACAAGTTACTCTGAAAAAATATTTCCAGATAACGTGGATTTTCCACGCGGCTGGCCAAAACTAAGAGAAAATAAAAGGTCAACTGCAGCTTAGAAAGTCCCTTCTATATTATTTCACATCCTAATCACCAACTTTTTGCATCCTTTCCCCTCCCTACAGTTCTGTTCCGCGGTGCTCAGCGGTCAGGGCAAGGGCCACCCCACATGGCAGGGAACCATTCCGGTCACCGCACACTCCTCGCCGCTCTCCATGCCGGCTTGACTGGTGTAAAATGAAATGTTGCAAAGGGACCTTCAAATCTCCCTGCTTCTCACGTGGCTTCTTGCATCCTGGCAATGCTGAGGGAAGTCAAAAGGGATCAACGTCCCCGAGCTTTTAATGGAGCATCTTTGATGAAATCGATAGGTTCCAATAATCATCTGAAACTGCTCTCTGTCGACTGAGCATGTGCTTTTAACTACACTTGCAACAGTCCCCTGGAAGCACAATTTAAAAAATACTGCAGGCAACAGGCATTATATACATAGACGAGAAAGGATAAAATAATATTTTTAATTTTTTCGGACAGATATTTTAAACTCTGCCCTAAGAAACACGTGTATTAAAGTATGTAGCCAAACCAGTATCTTCTCCATACAATACCACCTTCCCGCCCACCCTTCTCAAATGGAGACATAAGAAAAACATGTGAAAATTTTATGGGCATGAAAAGTAACCTGGAGTTAGGGGTACTCGTAGAGAGGATAGAGTTTCAAAGCTACAATCCAGAGCAGCCCTGAGCACATGAGAATGAGTGACTATTGTTTGTTTACAGCACATGTGCTGATTAAGAAAGAAAGAAAGAAAGAAAGAAAGAAAGAAAGAAAGAAAGAAAGAAAGAAAGAAAGAAAGAAAGAAAGAAAGAAAGAAAGAAAAGAATCGAAATCTAAATCTGGTCTTGCACGAACATTGACTTAATATGCAATCACATAAACAGTTTTTAGCATAAGTGTGTCAAAAGTTGTTTACCACAATCTGTGTCCAGCTGCAAGGAAGCAGACTACCCTTTAAAATTACCAAACGACCCTAACTAAACTATAGTTCAAGACTAATAAGATCGTCAGAATTGTCTGTCATTTGCAGACTGTGTTGCCATAGATCTATTTGATTGAAGACACCTACTGTTCCACACATAAATGTCAAGTTTCATAATATTTCCAATGCTACACTCTTTTTTTCTTCTTCTTCTTTTTTTTTTTTTTTTTTAATAACTGGAAGAAAGCTACAAGTTACTCTGAAAAAATATTTCCAGATAACGTGGATTTTCCACGCGGCTGGCCAAAACTAAGAGAAAATAAAAGGTCAACTGCAGCTTAGAAAGTCCCTTCTATATTATTTCACATCCTAATCACCAACTTTTTGCATCCTTTCCCCTCCCTACAGTTCTGTTCCGCGGTGCTCAGCGGTCAGGGCAAGGGCCACCCCACATGGCAGGGAACCATTCCGGTCACCGCACACTCCTCGCCGCTCTCCATGCCGGATAGATGTATAAAACACTTACCTTCGCGCATTTCCTAACCCAAAGCCCAGAGGCTTTAACTCCACCGAGAAGCCCCAGCGTCTCCCCCCTCCCCCGGCATCCCGAGCGGCTTTTTGTACAGCGGAGCCCGGTAAGTGCAATAATTACCCGTGTGGCTCCAGGGATGCAAAGTGAACAAAGGCCAAGATTTTCTTTCTTTTTTTTTTCCTTCTTTTTTTTTTTTTTTCCCCCTTTGCAGGGCTGCTCCCTTTGCCCCGGGCGGCTTTGACATTGATCTGAAGATCGCCATCTTGTGGCAAAGCAGCCCCTAAACCGCGGCCGACGTCCGCCCGTCCGTCCGTCCGTCCGTCCGTCTGCCCGCCCTCACGCCGGGGCCCCGCGGCAGGGCGGCGGGCGGGCGGCGGGACGGACAGACGGCGGCGGAGAGCGATGGTGGCTCACCTCCCGGTGCAGCAACCTCTGGGCGAGCCCCGGCTGCCTTCAGAGCGATGCGCTTGGTACAGGCGAGCGGACGAGTCACGGACAGTTTTTATGGCCGCAATGTCACAGCAACACAGAGGATGCGATTTTATTGGGCTAGGAAATCCAAACCCCGACCACAGAAACTCCATGTTTTTACTGTCTCTAGGATTGGCTCTGAATGCCAGTTAATTTTTAACCAGGAAAGGAAGCTTGCAGGGCTTAACTTTCATTGCCATTCAGCTCTCCATCCGTCCCTCTATCCCTCTCTCACCGTCTGTCCATCCATCTGTCTGTCTCCTTTTAACTGGCATTTCCCCTTGCATGCTAGACAAACAAACAAACAAAGTCCCCTCTTTTCCCCCTCACTTTTCAACATTCCCTTTGGGTAAACGTTGTCTGGCTGGGTGGCGGTGGTCAACAAAGGCCCAAAGTCAGTAAGTCCTTCACCTCAAGGTTATGGGTGATGTCCAAGCAATACAGAAGTTCAAAGCCAGTAAACAGTGCAAAAGCAGAATCCACTTTCTTCTCCTGATTAGGATTAGGGTCAACATTAAAGATTCAAATACTCTCCTCAAAACACATTCCTATCTCAGCTAGTGTTTGGGGTTTTCTCCCCCCTGCCCTCTCCAACTTTCTCCCTCCAGCCCTCCTCCCCCCGCTGCCCGCCTCAGTCCACCCCCTCCCTGCCTTGGAGATCAAGGACAATTTCAAACAGTCCATTTCCACCACATTGCCATGCGGATTCTTTTCCCCAAAGACAACAATTTTCTTAGGGCTCTCAAATTCTGGCCACATCCATCAGCTGGCTCGAAACTTCCCTTTGGTGCCAGCTTATAAAACGTGTCCCAAATGCTACCGGCAGGCATTTCCCCTGGACACATGTGGCGGGGAGCTAACAGCAATGGCACATCCAACCCTGGAGCACAGGACCTTGCCCCGCCGGTGCTGCCAGGAGAAGGAGAAGGCCTAACACGTAGCGAGCTATGTACACACTTCATTTTCCTTTTCCTGTGACCCGCTGGAAGTATGTTCAAACAAGCCTAGGTTCACTTGTTAACTCCAGAGTAGAAGATTTAACGATGAAGTTCACAAAAGAGGAGTAATTCGCCCCAAATGGCCAAAGAAGGTCGCGAGGAATTTCGGGGTCCCAGAGTTACATCGGATAAAAGAACACGCAGTAACGTAACACCAGAGTAAAAATATAAAGTTTCCCTTTTTTTTTTTAAATTTTATTTTCCTTGTGCGCTGTTCCACTGTATACATGCAACCAAATACTTGCGCATATTAAAAGAAAACTGTATATACATATAGATGATACATATCGAAAACAGTGACGTCATATAAAGATACTGCATTTTGTGAATTGTGACAAAGAAATTACATCCATTTGGTAAAATTTATTAGTCAAAAACATTCTTATCACCACTTTGTTGCACATGTAAAGAAATCCCACACCCTTTAGCCCCAAAGGAACAATAAAAAAAAACCAAAAAGAAACACCACTGAAAAAAAAACCAACCAGGGGGAAAAAAAAAAAAAGGGCATTCGAACAAAATAGGTCATGGGTTCTTTTTTTTATTATTTACAAGTCTTGTAAAACACCATTCCTGTATGAAATATACATTCAGATATTCTCGACAGCAAATTACCTCAACGATAGAACACGGTATCCTTTGTAAACTGATATAGAATTTTAAATATTTTCCTTTCTTTTTCCTCTTTTTTTTTTGTTTTTTGTTTTTTTAAATTGCATTTTTTCACGCTTTGGTTCCTGCAGGGAAATATATATATTTATAGATATTTAAAATAAGTTCAAACAACTCTCCATTCTTTGCATACGTCGACTGGGCGACAAAGTAGAGCTCATGACATTTAAAGTAGACAACAACAAAATTACCATATTTACATTGTTTGGCTTCTGTTTAAACTCCTCACTAGTCACCTTTAAACGAACATGCAATAGAGTTATTTTAATCATCCAATGTTAGTGCATTGCACAACTCCAAGTTTCAATTAAGTGTTGTGTGGTATTTGCTAAACTGTCGTTCTCCACAGGTATTTCCTGAAGAAAGTTTGCGAGCCAGAAGCCAGAAGGTTAGTTTCCTTTAAGGAGTTGTTTCTTTTAAAATGCTGAAATTCACACTTTTTTGCCCATTTATTTTTAGTATTTGTGTATGATTTGTCTCCAAAAAGATGGCAACGCATAGTCTGTTGTCATAAATAAAACAAGAGCTAATTAAATTTTTCTAATTTTATTTTTAGTGATTGTTTCTTTACGACATATGGCGAATTTATACCTGATTTTTAAAAGTAAATAATTAATTTTTTCATTTCGGTCTTTCTTCCCCTCGCCCCCATCCCATCCCACACCCCCAGAGGAAACACTACTATAACCATCACTACATCCATATTACAACTACTCGCGGTTGGCCCCAGGAAGGTGTGGACATGACATCCCCCCCTTGCTTTAGTTCTGTACGTGTGTGTGTGTGTGTGTGTGTGTATATGTGTGTGTGTGTCTCCGTCCTTCAAATCTGATTTCAAACCCATGAGCAATGGAACGCTGCCTCTAACGCAGATATTTTCCTAAGGAAGAACAAAACATTATTTCTCAGAGTTTATATTCTGCAGTGGTCCTGGTTGGGTGAGCCCGACCTGGCAATCTCCAGACAGATGTTCCACAGCAGCACAGGGGCGAGAGAGGGCCGAGGATGGGCGAGTCCGGGGATGGAGAAGGACCGTCCCCGCCCGTGCCTGCCGAAAGCGGTGGCAGGGTGAGCCGCAGTGCCTGGAAAGGTAAGAGGTATGGATTTTGCACTCAGAGGTGACGTGCACGTTTAAAAATGGATCCCATGTGTGTCAAAATCAAATCGATTCCAGTTGATATGTAAATACATATATAAAAAATCATCATCGCAGTTCCGGAGAAGGTTTACGTGTGTGTAAAACCTTAGATTCTTCTAGTCCCGTCAGATACACACCTCCTTCCTCCACGTAACCCCGTGGCTTGACCTTGTCAAGGGCGAAATCTGAATTTAATCTCGTCTTGAAAAACGCTACGAGTTTTAAAGTAGTGGATTAGCTGAGTAATATTGTAATCGGTCCCTGTTAATTTTTTTTTCTTTCATTCTTCTGTTCTGAAACCATATTTTGACTTGACGGTCGGTCAGATTGAGCATTCGGGAGAGCTGGAGGCGTTTCTCTTTGTTTATGTAGACACTGAAGAAGAATTCCCTTTCTAACTCTCTAATCTGGTATTTGGTGTATGGGCATCTCTTTTTACGGGTACGTTGTCCACCTGTGGAGCGAAAAAAGGCAGAAACATTTGAGACCCGGCGGTGGCCGGCGGCGGGGGCTGAGGAGGGACGGGGGTACTCTCAGGGAAAGCACATTAACGTGGAAAAGACGCCTTTTGCCGGCTCCGGGGCCGGAGTTGGTGGCTCTGGGGCTCGGCGCCAGCCCTCCGCCTTGGCGGGTGCGTGCGGCCGGGCCCGGGACCCGCCGGCACAGCCCGGCCCCTGCAGCGCCGCGGCCCCGGGCAGCGCGCGGGGCGAAACCCCCGCCGGGAGCGGGGATCCGGCCTCGCCTCCTCCGCGGGGAGGGCAGCGGGAGGAAAGAGCGGTGGCGGGGGGTTCTCGCGGGTTTCACGAGCCGCAGGAAAGCCTTTGTCGGCCGCTCCGCCGGGCGCCGCCCCGCACGCGGAGCTGCCCAGGGAGCAGCCATCACCTGGCTGCCCGCAGCGGGCAGCGCTGCAGCGGGCGGGGGGGCCCGCGCCCAGCCCTCCCCGAGCCCCTACGCGATCGCATCTCGCCCTCCTTGCCCGGCCTAATCCCGTCCCTACGCCCCGAGCACAGGCAAAGCCCCTGAGCCCAAGGCTGAGCCGTCTCCTTCTCCCCCTAGCCGGCTGTTTTCAAGCACGTTCTCCACCGCATCGAGGTATTCTCCTCTCGATTAGCCATTACGGTTTTAAAGTTCATTAAGCAGAATATAAAAGGTTTCAAGGTTCAGGAGCTCTTTACATTAAACGTAGCTGCTATCCCTTTAAAAACTTCCTTTTCTGGTACAGTTCATTGTCGAGGTATTTTTTTTCCCCGGCCGTATACTAGCTTTGCCTTTTAAAAACCCCACATAAAAAAATCAGACTTTGACAGATTGAATAACAATTGTAAGTAACAAACTGTTGGACAGAAGGCAACACGTAATTGCCACAGTGCCTTAGTAAAATGGCTTCCTTTAGACAAAAAGGCCAGCTTTAGGTTAATTTGCTTCTTTTAATATATTGCTACAGTTCAGGCGGCTACTTTATCTGTTAAACGCTATTCTAGCGCAATCGTTAAAACGGCGAGGGCTTTGAATTCAGCTCCTAACTAGACTTCTGGTGCAACACATGGCTTTTATAAAATCACTGGATTACATTGATATCAAAGGAGTCAGGATCTCCTTTTTTTTTGCCGAATTTACAGGCACAGAAGTAACGTTATTATATTTTCAAGAGCTGACCACGGAACTGGTTTTTTATTATTATTTTTTTTAAAAAGCAGGAAAAAAAAAAAAAAGGAGACGAAAAAGGAAAAAAAAAAAATTAGGCATCCATTGCCCGGTGGGTATTTCACGGCCAATTTCAGCACTAAACACGTGATCTCGCCTTTTATAACAAAGTTTTGTTGGGGGAAATCTAAAGGCCCTTCATAAACCTTATATGCTTATAAAACAGCATATAAAAATTTAACAGCGGCGGTGCGCTAGATTTCAAGCTGCCTTTCCTAAAAGCGCTCCGGCGCTGCCTTTATACGTACTGGAACTGCCGGATTTCTCCTCATTGTTGCCGGAAGATGACTCGGGGCTGCTGCTGCTCTCCGGCCGCCTCCTCCTCTCCTTCTCCGCCGCCGTCGCCGCCGCCCTGCCGCAGCCGCCCTCCGAACTTGAAGTTGCCGCCGCCGCCGCCCCGGCGGCCGCGGGCGCCTTCTCGCCACTCTTGTCTACCGGGTAGTCCGCCGAGGCCAGGTTTTCCGCCGTGCCATAAGCCGTCTCGAAAAATTGGTCGAAAGCCTGGGGCAGGACCCCGTTCCTGCCCACCGTGCTATAGAAATTGGAGGAGACGTTGGTGCTGGGGTGGTAGACGTTAGCTGTGTTTTTGCCGAACATCTCGCCCATGCTAGCAGTGTTGGTGGCAGGCAGGCAGTCTCTGTGCATGATCTCCTCTGCGGAGTAGCAGTGGGGCAGATTGTTCCTGGGGTGCCATTTACTGGAGGGATCAATGGCATATTCCCTGAAGGTAACTTCTCTCACAGGTTGGACCTGGGGTAGGTTGGAGGAGTAGGAGTATGTCATAGGGCGAGAAGACGGGGTTTGGGGCAAAAAAGAAGGGAGGCTGGAAAAATCAGGACCCGAGACGTAGTAAGTACAACTTGGCAAATACATGTTAGAGGAACAAGGAACACGCTCATCAAAATCCATCATTAGGGCTACCTCGGCTTCTCCGCATTAGCTGAGCTTAACATGATTCTCTAACGCAGCTGCCCCTTTGAAGCGGATCCGTGAAGTAAGGGATGGGGAGACGTAGGCTGACGTGGAGAGCTCTCCCGGCGGCGGCAGGGAGGTGCGGTCACGTGGCCCGACGTTGACATTGACGAGCGGCGGGCCCGGGCCCCGCTCCCTTTGTGGCCGTCGCGGGGGAAAGCAACAGCTCGTCGCCAGCGCCCAGGGGCGAGCCGAGCGCAGGCCGGCCGGGGGGGAGCCCGGGGGGACACACAGCCGCCCTGCCACTGCCCCAGACTTAGCCGCCCGGGCCCTGGCACCCTCTGGCTCTGGAGCAGAGAGGCAAATCAATTCCCCCCAGGGTTAGGTGAGACCTTTCTGTTTGTTTGTGGGCTTGCTGGGGCGTTCGGCGGCTCGCTGGCAGGCTCCGAGAAGGAGGGCACCGTAGCAGAGATGCACGCACGCTTTCTTGTGGAAAGCTGCTTACGAGGAGGAGGAAAACGCTCCTGAAGAGAACGTCTCCTTTTTTTCCCCCTTTTTTTTTTTTTTTTTTTTTTTTTTGATCGGTTTGAGCTTTCCCTCCTCCCTCCCCTAAAAAAAAAAAAAAAAAAGCCCTCACTCTTCAAGGTTTTTCTGGAAACCTTACGAGGAAGAATGTGCCAGGGTCAAGTCTTTACTGATTTTCATGGTGAATAGATTACATGCTTGCATTCATGTTCACTTCCGAAGCGCTTAGTGTCTTCCTTCCCTTACTTACATATTAACCTCAAATACCCCGCGCGGCTTCAGCCAAGCTTTACTGGAGGTAGTTAACAATGTCGGGTCCCCGGGACGCAGGTTTCCCCTCCTCACCCTCTCCAAATCATCCCTTGCCTCAGTCGCAACGCCAGAAAGCCAGCAAGCCCTCTAAAGTGCAGACCACGGAGCTAAAGACTGCTTGCTGATCTCTCCGCCTCAACTCTGCAACTAAATGCTTGGAAAACCAGTGGATATTGGGCTACCCCAGCTTGACAAATACTCCGAGTTTAATTGCCAGAAGCCTAGTTAAAATTATTTGACATACTGTTAACCCGTAGGAACAAACTCGCCGTACCGAGATATTTTCCTTTTAGCTTTGTGCCGTCGCTGAAGGCTGACACCCAGGGAGATCTATTTTAAAAACCTGGTTAAACTTTTACTATTGTTGCATGAAAGGGATGATATAGAAAGCGGATTGTACAGGGCAGAGACGAAAAAGTACTTTTTCTGCCAATAAAAATGCACACCCCTCCGAACGAGCAGAGCCAAAGAAAACACAGAAATACGCCAAAGAATACAGCACCTTTTGAGGCACGGACATCCCTAAGCTCTCGGAAAAAGTATTTTTTGCTCTTCTGATGCTCGATTTCAGAAAAGAAATATTTGAGTTCCGGCTGGATTTTATCAAAATAGAAAAACAGGGTGGCAAACGGCTATTGTGAAGTCGGTACTCTTAGGGAATCAGACGTAGTTCAAGATCCATGCCCCCGTGGACTTGGGAGGCTAGTGGAAGGGAAACGAAAATGTTAGGGAAATAATATTTGGATTTCCCCCTTCCTCTGCAGTGCTGTGGAAGTATTTATATATCCGGAGAAAGTTCTCTACTAAATTCTGGAGATCCTCGGTATTTAAATGTCAACATCGATTTGTTTATTTATTGCTTGGCTTATCGTAACCGACTCAATAACAAATCTAATCATGTTATGCAGAGAGAAAATATTCTCATTATGTATTTCCCCTACATTATAGTTAACTATTGCGTTTGAATTCAAGCTGTAAATTCAAGATTATCAAGTAATTACTTTGTAGTGGAGTAAACTAATTTATTAGCATTAATGTTTATATGCCTTTTTCTTATTTTACAAGGGTTACCCTTCACAAATCAAATGCTCCGGACGTATCCCTGTAATGAACTCTTTATTTTGGTTTGCTGCAAGAACTTCTTATGCTTACTGCACGTCTGTGAGCTGAACTTGAAATTAATGAATTAATCTTCCAGCTTGACATATTTGCTAGAAAGTGGATGGAAAGAGATTGCATGTCGTCAAAACCGCTAGCAGAAGACTGCAATGTCGTTTAGGGATTGTAAAAAGGTTTGGGGGGTTTCCCTCTCTCTCCCTCTTAATTTTTTTTTTTTTTTTTTTAAACTTGAGGTGGGGAGGGGTGTGCCAGAACTCTGGTTGGCTTTTTCCTTAATGCTGTAATTTTGCTCGCATTTACTTTCCCCCCAGTTTTTTGCAGGGGGTGATCGTGGTGGGGTGGTGGGTGGAGTGGACTGGGGGGTCGGAAGCCCGCTTTTGGTGTCCGAGCATTGGTTATTTTCCCTGTACAGCCGCACCGCTCAATTCCGTCGATGAAAACCTCTCCCCACAGCCTGCACACACGCAGACACTCCTCCCTTCGAACAAAAAGGAATGTATAAGGATTTCAGTGACTTTGAGATAACAAAGGCGCCACCATTGCCGAGCCTCGCCCCGCCTCTGTGTGATGGCAAACAAATTCTTGCACTTGTATTAGGGCTTTTAAGGCTATAATTGAACACGGCGCGTCTAGGGGAACCGAAAACAGTTCTAGACTGACCTGCGGTTTTATAGCACTTTGGCAGTCAACTTCAGCTTGTGCCAGAGCAGACATGACAGAGCTGCCCAGCACTTAATCGCGGGACGCCACCTCCTCGGACTCACTGCAGCCGCCCTCTTGCATTTCAATAAATTTCAAACCTTGGGGCTAGAAATGGGGAGCAGACCTGGCACAGGTTTGTATGGGGCTCTTTGCCGCTCCTCTCTGCAGCGGAGGCTGCGGCGCCGTGCGAGGCTCCGCCGTGCCAGAGGTCGGGGCTGCCTCTGGGAAACAAAGGGAAATTAAGGCAAGAAGGGCGAGAAGGCAACTGGAAATAGGAGAGTGTGTGTGCGTGGGTGTGCGTGTGTCTGGGCATATATGTGCTTGCACAGCATGCACACGTGCAGCCCCGATGCCTGCTTTTGAATCGCTCGGGCTCTCTCCCCCACCTCTCCAAAGCGAGCAGCCTATTTCTCTTCGAGCGGGTTTGTAACGCAGGGGGACCCCAAAACGCCTCCGGGTGCCGCCTGCACAGCGAGCGGGAAGGGCGATGGGGAAAACCCAGGGGGGCACAGCTCGTCTGGGAGCGAGTAGACACCCAAGGCACAGGCTGTTCTCTGCTTTATTTGCTGTTAAGTGAAACAAGAGATAATGTACGCTTAAAGTCCCGGAATGTGTGGGTAATTGCAGGGAGCCTGCTGTTAAGTTGCTGTGTTCAGCACAATTATCAATGTTGATTATTTGGTCTAATGTTGAATTGCTCTTTTAATACAGTAATTGGGACTTCCGCGTTGAGGAAGGGGGAAAACCGAGCCTTCCCCTCGCTAACCTCACTGAGAACAACATAAACAAAGGCAGGCATTTCGTTTGGAGAAGCAAAATGCATTCGTTACGCCTTCCCATGTATTTCGACCGGATTAGAGAGGGTAAAACCGCTCTGAATTTGGAACCTCTGCTGCAGGACGGTTTTGCAAAGGAGAAGCGTGGCCAAGAGGTGGGGAGACTCTTACCCATAGCTAAGCTAAACAAAGGGAGGAGAAAAAAGCTACACCTCTTCTTCTTTGGAGGAATATAAACAGAACTAGGACGCCTCGATAGTCTAGCTTTTACATATACAGATGGTGTGCAAGGGGAACTGTTTAACTCACTACTGCTTCTCCAAAAGGTCAAGTTCTATTGTATCTGAATTGTTGTCTTTTTGTACCGGGCTCTGCTTGGAAAATATTTGAAGCCGACCATTTACCTTGCCAGTAGGGTGGGTGCCTCTAATTAACAGGAGGAACGCGTGCTAGAAGGAATTTGCGTCAAGAGGAGCTAATTAAAATATTACAGGATCGCTGGCTTCAATCTCTGCTGCTTCTCTCGCACAGGGAGGGTGAGGGGTATTACCACTCGAGCAGGAGAAAATATCTAAGGAGTTAGGGCAGTGTTTTGTAAAACTGAGGGTTGATTACAGTCTACAAAGGCTTATTAGAAAAGCATAGCATTAGGGAATTTGAAATGTCGCTGCCAACGAAAAAAAAGCACACCGTCTTTCCACTTTTACCAATGCAAATAGGGGCACAAGGCGATAATTCGTCGCAAGATTTACCAGGAATGCAGCTTCAGAAAAACCTACTAATTATTTGGATTTTAAATATCTCTGGCTCAGAAGTTCTTAAAAGGCATTTATTTTCTGTTTGCCATTTTGTCTTTTACGGAAAGAAGCTATGGGTACACTTTAATTTTTTTTTTTAAACTAAATATGTTTCCGTAAGATTGCAATAGGATGAAGTGCTACAATAGCTAGCTAAATAATTTAAATAATAGGTGAATTCTTGTATGTATTTGTATATGTGTATATATCCATGAGATGGAAGCCTCGTACTGCGACATGGCTATTTATTTTCCAAAACGTGAGGCGGCGTGGTTGTGATTTTGCTAGGAAACTACAGAATATGTGTAAAGAGAATGAGCAGATGTAAACAGGATTCAGTGTAGTTCTGAATTACACTGATTTTTTTTTTTTTTTTTTACCGCAATACATTATTTCAGAGGCTTGAACACCTCAAAAGGCTGCACTCATCTGGGCTAGAATACTTTATTTTTAATATCAATTAGCAAAATCCTTTCCTTTCCTCTGTCACCCTCTGTGTCTTTTTAAGTTGCTGGAATTAAGAGGGTGATTGGGGTTTTTTTTCCTACCAAACTTCCCGTCTAGTTTGAATTTTAGGATTAAACGACTACGGACCTACAGAGATACACTCGTTGTTGGCCACCAATCATGATATTTTGCATGCCTTTGAGCTGAAGAACATCGGAGGGCTCTCTGACTCTGATAGCAGCAAGTAGTCAAAATATTGCGGGCTTTTTTTTCAGGAGAGGAAGCTACTTCTAGATAGAAAACTTCGTGTTTCCGCAGCTATTCTCTCGCTCGCCAGCAGACGAACGATTTGCTGTTCTGACAGCCTCCCGGCGCCTTCCCAACGCGCGGGGAGTCTCTCACGATGTCGCGTCTCCTCAGCCCCCGGTCTCCCAGCGCGGAGCTCCGGGGTCTCGGGGCTCTGGACACCTCTAAAATGTTTACATTTACTGCTCGGAGCCTAGTCCTGAAAGACAATGCTGGCGGGTTTGGCAATCAGGCGGCCGCAAGAAGAGATTTTCTCAGACCAGCTAGTACACCAGAAATTGATTGACTGACGATGCTTCTATAAATGTCTCTTTTTCTCCCCCTGAACACTCTCGGAGACTCTCCCAGCACAAGAAAACATGCACACAGTCACTTATTTTGCCCCCCGTCTGTCCAGATGCAGGTGCAAGAGACTTCTAGAAAACTTAGTCTGCAGGAGAGGGGTGTCTAGAGCCAGCGGCGGGCTCTAAACTGATGCGAAAGCGAATTTCCTTGGTTGTAATGCGCCGGTACAGGAGAGCAGGCACTTCCCACCCGCTCCCAGCCGGACCCACAAAGCGCCGTGTCGTTAGCACCGTTTGTAGTAAGCAGGCACCAGTCCCCTTTCGTGTCAGTGTATTTTATGAAGAATTAAGCAGAGCGGTTTAGGGAAACACCCTCAGTGATCCCTTGAAAGTGAGGTGCTAGTAATGGACAGTTATCCCTGCGGACGGCCGTATCCCAGGCGATGGTCCCATGCAAAGTTCACCCGCAACCGAGAGTGCCGCTTTACTCTACACATTAAAAAAAAAAAAAAAAAAAAAAAAAAAAAAAAAGTCCGCCAAAACATTCCCGTGTCGACTTACATTTAAAAGTATTGCTAGAATCGATGCCTTGAACTTGACCTTAGATTTGTTAATCCAGGAAATATATTCACTAAGAGGAAAAAAATCCTATTGCATTTCCTGTGGCAAACGAGCATTTTCTGCCTACCAATTCAGGATATAAACAACACACAAGAACTATGAGATATATAACGTGCCCTCTAGATTAAGTCCAGAAAGGTACAGAAAGTGAAATGCCCCAACGCCGAGACCAGCCTGTCGCAGCTAGACTGTTTCTGAGATGCCGAGATCCACACTGTCCCACAGAAATTCACGTCAAGGTAATTGACTGGGATTCTAAGCTAAATTGAATTTTATAGGATATAAGGTTCTCTCTAATGCACATTAAATTTTAACAATGATTTATAAAGGTATTTCAATTTTTTATTTAATTATTTTGCCCGACTCGCCAAGAAACACATCAGATTTTACTGTACCACTGCTAACTTTATAGGAGAGCCTTATTCACATATCGTGAAACCCACTGAACTAAAGACATTTCTTCATCGATGCTTGCTTTAGGGGGCGGGTACAGGAAGTATCACTATAGTGGACTGTCAAATCAACGACTTCAAAGCTCCAACTTCATATTTTGATGGAGTCTCAGAATTGTATTATAATTGAGGTACCTGTACTTGTGTAACTTTTATAGGAAGCTATTTGTACAACACGAGCCTAAAGTACGCGCTGCAATTTAGGATGCGATCATATATGCCCATGTACAAAACTCAGCCAGCTCGTAAGGACCGTTTCTTGTCTCCTCTCTCATATGAAAAGCAAAGATACCCATAAAACCAGCTCTTCCTCTAAGCCTAATATGGCTGCTCTTGCCTATGCCCGGGTGGAAGCTCGCTCACTGTCCCGCTTGTTGCCTTTTCCTGATTTTTCAACAAATGATGGTACTAATAGCAGTCCTTTCAGAAATCGGGTCTCGTAACCGTGACAGATCCGCATTGCAGCAGAGCCCGAGCGAATTTGGGCAGAACATCCAGAATGGGACCAGGCGAAGTGCGGGTGTTAATCGTTCTTTCTCTTTCGGTTTTATTTTTTCCATCAAGTGGTCATGCAGCACAGTATTCAGAAATCTTCACATATTTAAACATAAACCAGCCACTATCTGGAGACGAAGTCCATGCAAGATAGCTTAGGATCAAAAATCACATTTTTTCCTTTTCTTTTTTTTTTTTTCTTTTTTTTTTGCCTGCCTGCCTGAAGGCATTTCGAAGCCAGGATGGAAATAACCCGCTTTTCCATTACTCCTCACCCAAGCCGACCATATAGGTCGTTTTATACGATCAGGAATAAATGAAAGCAATTTGCTTAGTGCGTTCAAATCAAGGCGATTACGACGAAATTCAGATTAATTAAAACTGACAGGTTACAATGCCCGGCTGGCATTTTTCTCTCTAGATACACACAAACAATGGCGAAAAGCAGACCGGTTAAACATCCTTCCCCATATTTCTTCCGCACACAGCCGTCCACCCTCCTCCCCGGCGCTTGAATGATTAAAATAATTTCAGAGGCAAGTACACGGGAATAAAACAACCGGGGATAAGAACCAGGAGACGCTTTTCCATGCAGCCTGACCCAGCCCTGCAGTACAACACGGCGCTGCACAAAGCCAAACAGCCGGCAGCTCTATCTGCGAGTCTGCTCTCGTCCTGGGCTGTGACCCCAGCCTCTCCTGGCACACTTTCCTGCCAAGAGACCTCTTTGCTTCCCACCTATGCTAGAGAGGAAAGCAGCATCCCTGGGGAAGGTGGAGCCGGCACCCAAGCTAGGAGAAGCAGTCTTACTTTTTCTACTTTCGGCTCTACGAGCATCAGCTCAGGCAGCCGCCTGCCCCCAGGTCCCCGCAGGAGAAGCGGCACTTCGGCCTCATACACCGTGGGAGAAGCGGAGTGGGGCGGGTGGGTGGGCTGGGGGGAGAGCAGGGGCCTGGGAAACTCTCCACAAAGGCCTCCCGAATGACTTCGCCCCAGCCATGCAGGGGGCTTTCTGCGAGGGGACCGGGTGGGTGTTTGCTGTTGGCTTGTTTGCTTAGTTCACCACCGGGCAGGGAGAGAGGAGAAACATTGAGCCGCCTCCAGGAAGAGCACGAAAATCTTACCCCAGCATCCAGAAGTCTCTCGCCTGCGCAAAAATATATCCCCACGGAGACTGACAGTTAGGATCCCGCGCTGGGCTGTAGATCTCCAGTTCAATGAGGATGGATTGCATATTTTTTTTGTTTCCTCTCTTACAGATTAAATATACACGGTCCACCAAACGTTCCTTCTCGATTTTTCAGTGTCTTGGGTTGCTGTTGATGTGGGGGTTCATATATTTTTTTTTGTTCTAGCTGTTGTTGGTTTGTCTTTAGATGGAGAGAAATTTAGCCACGGGGGCACATCGTCCTTCCTGCCAGCTTCAGGCAAAATGCAGCGATATCACAGGCTAATGACGATTATTGCTATTATTATTACTACTACTATTATGGCTATTTTTTCCCCCTCTCTCTCTCTCTCTTCCCCCCCTCCCTCGCTCTCTGTTTCTCTCCTGGTCCCTTAGGATTTCCGATGGCGATTTGCACACAAGGTGGTAGCAGGAGGCTAAAATGCTGTCTAATTCCACGGAATCCCATCGCACGAGTAGGAGAAATGGAAAAAAAAAAAAAAAAAAAAAGAGAGAGAGAAAAAAAAGAGAAAAAGTCCCAGTGTTTTTGATCACGAGACACCCGGCCGTTCCTCCCCAGTACACCCCGGGTCACAGTACAGTAATGACCGTGGGTTGTGCGTTGTAGGACTTGACCTTTCCTACGTAGAAGAGGGCGCTTTACGCTAAGGGGAGGGAAGGGAGGGGGAAGCGGCGGGAGGAAGAGAGATGCTCTCTTTGGGGATGTTTAATCACAGTTCAGATCTAGGAACGGGCAAAGCTTCTGCCTTGCAGTACGCCATGTTGAAGCTATCCACTGGAGAGAAAAAAAAAAATATTTTTGGGGGTGCGGGGGCGGGAAGGAGGCCGAAGGGAGGAAGGAGGAGGATAGACTTAATGAACATTAGCATTTCGTACCCTAGTCCATGAACCAACTGCATTCGAGGGGAGGGGGCCCAGGGGGGCAGGGAAAGGCTCGCGGCGTGGGCAGGACACCCGCGGCCGGACCCTGCGGACGCACCCACGGCCCCACGCTCCCCCGGCCCGCCCGGGAAAGCCGCCCTCTGGTTCACTCCCCCTCCTCTTTTTGGACCTCTTTAAGGGCCGAGACTGCGCAAGGACATCTCTTCAGATCCTCATGAAAGTGCATTGAAACGCATCTAAATGTTATGAATGGCGACAAACGGCCTTTTAGCGCCTGCCAATATTTTTTTTGTATTAAACGCTGTCTTGATTTTATTGCTAATGCTGCCCACGGAGAATGCTGAAATGCACCAGGAATGGGATTTTATTTACGCTGTAGATATTTTTAATGTATAGGCTAGAGGCCGAGATTCTTGCCCGTTCTCTCA
Source organism: Emberiza elegans (assembly GCA_024865655.1). Taxonomy (NCBI): domain Eukaryota; kingdom Metazoa; phylum Chordata; class Aves; order Passeriformes; family Fringillidae; genus Emberiza; species Emberiza elegans. The sequence continues at coordinate 37,923,372 of JALJVW010000206.1, forward strand.
GACATATATATATATATATATATGTATGTATATATGTATAAACTAATTTTTCTGGAAGTAACAGGCGATTTTCCTAACATTTCAATATTAAGGACAACATTCCGGGGTATTTTAAACGGGAATCTTTCTGAGCAAAAGGCAGCTGGAAAAAAAAATAGATTTAGAGTTATTCTTTTTCGGAAATATGCTCCTGTCAAGGTTTATTTCCCATAGCAAACCACCTTTGCTACTGCCAAGTGCTCTAGGCGGGGATAGATGAAATACCAGATTATTCGCTGGGTGGGAAAAAGTGTAGCATTTGTTGTACCTGTCTGTCCGCGTCAAAGACATCAGGACATTTTCTGCTCATGGGAAAACTGAGAGACCCACGACGCCAAGAATCAGGCGATTATAAACTAACATTTCCAGACACTGGGAATTAAATTTATGTCTCTGAATCCAAGACTGAAAGTGAACTTCGTGGAGATTGAAGTGAAACGGAACATTTTTGTCTTTAACTGTATTGTGCATTTTGCGCTCTGATATTAATGCTCTGATAAATACACTAAATATACAGTAATAGCAATAGCTTGCATCCTCTGTCCCTTGAATCTCTCTCCACATTTGTTAAAATATTATACCTAACATTCTTGACTCAAGGGAAGCTGAGAAAATAAAAGACTGTACTATGTTTACATACGTTTTGTTTTTCAATTTTGTGTTCCTTTTCCTTCCAAATCCTTCTTCCGGCATATTTTCTTAACGCTTGCAAATAAAACTCCTTGCATCCGTAACTCTACACAGCAATGCAGGCACAGTAAGTTTCCTACCACCATTTTAAAACATCCTCTGTAACGGGGGGAATATAAATAATAATTATCTTCGAATCGTGTGCAAGGACGGAGGTCGTGAATTAATGTATCACGTTGCTTAATTATTTTCGTTGGTGATAATATTCACTTGTAAAACGTATTAGGGATGTGTTTTAGGACTCTGGCGGCAGATTGGTGAGAGGGGAATATGTAGTACAACAGCAATTTGTACTTGAAAATGTATGTGCCAACAGCTTTTGGACGGTAAATGAAGGTAATAAATAACACGAACACACACACACCTACATGCCCGCTCTCCCCCGCGCTCCGAGGCCGCATCTACCCGGCTAAGGGACGGAGGGAGATGGAGGGATGGAGGCGCGGGGGGCTGCGTGGGTGCAGCCGTGGGTCGGCAGACACGCGGGGCGACGGAAGCGAGGGCAGGAGTGCCCGCAAGGCCCGCGGAGAGCGAATCTTCCGTGGCTCGGAAAACCTCCGACACCACCGTGTTGGTGCCCTGAGCCGCCGCATGGCCGCGGGGCGCTCCCACGGCCACCTCCGTTCGTTCCCCTCTTCTCGGCGCCCTGGAGAGCGAGGCACGGAGCCTTCTCAGGTCCTTGCTCACCTGAGCCGGCCACGCGCGCTGTGGGATATTTCTCCAGAGGCGCCTCGAGCCGGGCCCGAGGAGCAGCCGCGGCTCGGCCCGGAGCGGCCTCCCCGCGGGACCGGGCGCGGAGCCTCCGCCGCACGCCCGAGGCTTTGGGGAGACCCCGCGGTGGGGTGGGGAGGGCTCTGCTGCTGGCCTGGGGTGCTGCTTCCCTGGCGGGGACGCTGCGCTGCGGGGCCGGGAAACGCGACCTGCTCGTCCTGCTAAAGCCTACGAGAGCCTCGAGGCTCGATGCTGACTTACACGGTAGCAGGGGTCGGATCCAAAATGTTACCTTACTCCTGCCAGCGATCGCGAGTCAAGCGCTCCCCTTTTTACCCTGTGAAATATATACGCGGCTGAGCTATTTGAACAGTAGTGGGAATTTAAATTCGCTAATCCACAGTCAGTCTTGAAATGCTTAGCAAATTTGAACGGTAGGTAGTTTCGTGCGAAAACATAATCTTCAAACGCTAGCACCGATTAAAAGTTACCTTAAAAAACAAAACACCCCCCCAACAAAATTTAAAAAATAAATCCCCACAAACAAACAAAAAACCAAAACCTGCAATTATACTAATGTCGGCCATGTTCTCATTGTGGGCTACTTTCAAGGCGTCCCTGAATTGTATCTCTCCGAGGCAAGGTCTGAAAATAGAAGATCCTGCCTAAGGTAAGCAGGATTCAGTCCTCTGTATCACCTCCAACTCCGACCTGAAGTAAATATAATTTGCGGCGTCTCATGCAATAATTACACAGGCTGAGAAATTACACAGGTTAGGAAATGAAATAAAACAAAATTATTAACTCGGTGGAAGAACAAGTGTAATTCACTAGTGGCCTTCTGCAGGCAATTTCGCTCCTTCAGCAGAAAACGTCGCAAGCAGAGGGTGGAAAGGCGGCCCGCAGCCGAGGCAGACAGCCCGTGGGCAGCAGGTACAGCCGGTGGGAGACAGGTCCCGGCGCCAGGCCACTGCCCCGGACCTTCGAGCAGGGTATCAGGGCTTCCCGCACCTACAACAGCTCCAGCGCGGAGTTTTCTGCCTGCTCCAGCTCCGCTGAAAATCCCAGGCCGCGGGGCTTCCACGGGGATCCTGGAGACTATTCCCCCATGGTTCCCCACGCCCGTGGGCAGCTCAAGGCCCTGCCCGCCACGGACGGGGGTGGCTGCGCCCGTGGGTCTCTGCCCGTGGTCCCTCGCACGGTGTCGCAGGCCGCTGGAAGGCCGGGTGCTTGTCACAGGGGGCCGACACCCTGTCACCCCCAAGCACAGCCGAACTGCACGGTCTGGGAACCGCCCGCCAATAATGTGGCACTCCTAGGCTATTTTCGCAGCAGGATGGGATTTCTCGCTCAGAAATTCCCTGACCGGCCTCAGAAGGGATGCATCCAGAATTCCCACGCTCCGCGGCCGCGGGTTTCCCGCGGCCTGAGAAACCACAGGGCTTCGCAGCCCGAGAAACCACAGCGGTTCACAGCCCCTGCGCGGCCGCACACGGCGGGCAGGCTAAAATCCCGAATGTAGGGCTAAGCCCCCGACGCGAAAGCCTCCTGGAAAATAAATCCCGCTCCTGCAGGTAGTTTTCATGTCAGTTATCGCACGAATGCCTTACAGTCAGATCTGAGGGACGGAAATCGCTCTGCGCTGATCCCTGCAGAGGTGGGTCCTTTTGAATTTCAGAAATGTAAGGCTAGAAGCGCACAGCGAGCGCGGTATATGATACCCTCTAAATTTACCGTAAAGGTTCCCCAATAGCTCTAATTAGAGCTACAGACCACCGCAGGAGACAGGCGGCTGAGGCAAACTTCTCTTTGTGCCCGACCAAGTCGCCCTCCACTCACGATCCCGGCCGGCCTGCGGCTCCTCGCACGGCAGCAGGCATCCCTCGGCCGGGCACCGGCTGGGCACCGTGTCAGCCCGGCTCAGCGCCGCCAGAGACAGAGGGAGCACGCGAATCACGGCTGCTCCGCGCCCTGCCTTGCACGTCCAGAGGCATTTTACACCGACATTGTTCACGGCGCTCCCGGCGCGGGATGCTGCGCGGGCGCGGCCAGGTGCGGGCGCCGCCCCGCGCTGGCCACGAGGTGGCGCTGTCGGCCCGCGGATGCCGCCGGCGCCGGGAGCTGTCAAAAGTCAAGGTCACAAATCGGCTTTTTTCCCCTCAAGGTCAAGGTTTCGGGCCTTCCCCGCCCTGTCATCGCCACGCAGCCCCCCCACCGCCCCGTGGAGGCATCGGCAGGCCGGGCAGCGCGCCCCCATCCCAGGGGTCGGCCGCCGGCCTCCATTTCCCGGCGAGGGCTGCAGCGCTGCGCTCGTATCATCCCGGTCTTCCGCCCCCCGTCCCCCAGCGCGGCTGCAAAACCACTGTTTAACATTACCGAAACATTTATAGTTTAGGAACGCTGGTTATCAGGCGTGCCTGCCCGCAGATAAACACCGCCAAGAAAAATAAAACAAAATCCACCATCTATACACAAGATACATACTGAAAGACAACGGTATTACAATTATGAGACAGATACGTTATATTTCTTTTCTATTAAGTGCGCGTAGGAATGGAAAAAATAAAGAGTTTTTCTTCCAGGTTTTATTACAGTGACTATTTTATTAACAGTATTAATACTACTATGCTTCTACACGTCATGGGTTTTCATTTTTTTCAGTAGAAATATATAAAAAAAAGGGTGCATAAGTACATTTTCACAGTGCGCTGATTTTTTTTTTTTACAAGATAGCTTCTTATAGTGAATAAAAACAAAATAATGTGCTGGTTGAAATAACTGATTGGATTAAAAGGTGCTGTAAAAAGAATCCCTAAACATTCTACTGCGGCCTCATAACAGACAATAAACAAGGAGAAACGACTAATTACTTATAGATCAAATATAGATTACATAAATCAAAATATTTCTGGGAAAAAAAAAAGTATTTCAGTTCAAAGTTCTTGAGTATTTTTTCCCAGGCCTTTTTTTTTTCTACTGTAAAGAAATGCCAATATTCAAATATTAAAAATTTCCGGGGACTTAGAATATTAATTATTGACGATTATTTCAGGTTTAAAATAGGCAGAGTCCTTTAAAATGTATCTATTGTATGGTCTGCAGGAGAAAAAATAATTAAAACCCCCAAACAGACAAACCCCCCCCAGTTTAGATGACAAGAATTCATCTGTGGAAAACAAAAAATAAAACCAAAAGACATCTCCAAGCAAATATTTTCCTTTCTATCCTCACTAATTTGCGATGTTTAGATTTACTATCAAGACAGATCCTCCACAGAACTTCCTTCATTACTGATGTCTCTGAAATCCTTATTCAGTACCTTCGAGGTTTATTATTACTTTTTGACAATAATAAATGCATTGCTTAAAAACATACAGTAATTGTAATTGTTTCACTACGGTTTACCTGAGCAGTCATTCAACATACAGTTTGGATTGCAATGGAAGAAAACCAGATCATGTGTCCACATCGACCTCCTCACGTTAACCAGCTCTCGCATCGTGGCCACCAAGGGTCTTCTTTCAAATAGCAGGGTCCTAGAAGTATTTACAAGTTTCTCAGAAAGTCGTGTCTAATCGAAAGTGTATCTCTCAGAGCTGGCCTTGTGGGCTGCACAGTCTGTCAGTGATACTGGCTGGCTGTTTGGGATTTCAGGAGAACTGTCAGTTTTCACCATTTTGCTACAGCAATATTAAAAAAAAAAAAAAAAAAAAGGGAGAAGAAGAAAGAAAGGCTATAATTCCAAAGATACTGATCTCTCGCTCTGAAAGAAGAGGTTCATTGTCTTTTCTTTTTTAATTATTATTAATAATTACTTTAATCTGAACACACACACAAAAAAAAAAAGTTCTGAAACTCTTGAATTGCTGCTTCTCCATTTTTAATCCATTAACTGGTAGTCTTCAATTTGTTGATCACTTTTTTCTCTTTGACCCTTCTGTTTTGGAACCAGATTGTGACCTGTCTCTCTGATAGATTTGTAGTCGCCGATATCCTCCTCCTCTTGTCTTTGGTTATGAATTTATTTGTAGCATATTCCCTTTCGAGTTCTTTTAACTGGACCTTTGTGTAAGGCACTCGTTTCTTTCTTCCGCGTCTGTACGAGTTGGCATCCGAGGGATGAGAGACGACGTCTGGAACAGAAAAACCGTGAAGGGAAGCGTTAGAAAATCGCTCGAAGCGGTTAGGACATCTTCAAGAGGCACAAGGACTAGGGTTAGAGCGCACTCCTCCGCCTGCCCCGCTCCGATTTAAAGCCCGGCTCAGCCCTGGGGACTCCTCTCTCCCGGCCGCCGCAGGCAGCTTTTAGGCAGGGAAAGGCTCATTTCTGTCAGACAGACAAATAATAACAAACCCCATGTAGCTCGGCCAGGGACTCTGGAGAGGATCGAGAGGGGCTACAGAGATTTACACAGCTCGCGTACTTCGTGGTCTATGGAAAATAATAGCACAGACCTTCCCGCGGCCCTTTTCAGCTGTTTCCTCTCCCGGGGCCGGCGCCGGGGCCGGCCAGGCGAGGCGGGATGTGCCGTGCGCCGGCGGGGGGCAGGGGGCGGCACCGGTGCCGTTCCAGCGACGCTGGAGCATGTGTGGACCGGGGCGGGATGGGGCCGGGGACGGCGAAGGGTCGGCCCGGGGCGGGTTATCACGGAGCCCTGCCGGCGGGACACCCGGGAGAGGCGAGCGGGGCAGGATGAAAAGAAGAGACAGGGGGAGCCATGCAGGTGTATTACCCGGGAGAGTGGATTTCCAGAGGTGAGGCGGCTGGCTCTGCTCCTTGGGGCAGTACACTTGCCCGTTCCAGCCGTTCGTGATGGCCCAAGGCTGGTAGCTGTCCATGGGGAGAAGGGGGTCGTGGCGCGGCTCGCCGGGGCCGCCGATGGCGGGCACCACGGGCATATCCAGATAACCGGGCACCGGCTGGTAGGGCCCGGCGGCGTAGCCCTGGTAGAAGGCGAACTCCTTGGCCCGCGACGTGAACTCCTCGCCGGAGACCGAGGTGTCCATGTACTTGTCGGCGAAGGTGGAGGCGGGCTGGGCGCAGGACTTGATGGCGTTGTGGTGGGTCATGCGACAGGGGTAGTAGCCGCTGCCGAAGTAGCCGTAGGGCAGCGCGGCGCCGGAGGAGCTCTGCACGGCGGCGGAGCAGGGGCTGCACTGCTTGACAGCGGGCTCGGCCATGCCGGCGGCGGGGGCCTCGCTGGAGGTGTAGGCGGCGGCGCTGGGGGCGGCCAGGGGCGCGGGGTGAGCCATCAGGTTGCGGCAGGGGTTGGCCGCCGCCGCCGCCGCGAAGTTGCTGCCGGCGTGAAACCCGTCCATGTTCTTATTGATCTCATCCAGGCTGTTGTCGTAGAGGAACATGACGGGCTCGATCCAGCGGGGGTGGAGGAGCACGGAGGCTGTCATAGCCCGCTCCGCATTGAGACTAGTGGCTCTTTTTTAAAAGCCCCAAAGACTGAAAAAAGAGATACTCAATCTCCGGGACTTGACCAGGGCTGACGCGCCAGCGTCGCGCCAGGCCGGCCCTCATTGGCCCGCCCGCCCCCACGTGATATGCAAAGCAGCTGATAAACATCTGAGGGAATAAAGTGGAGATAATTAAATAACGCAATCAGCGCGCGGGGCTGGGTCCCGGCCCGGGGCGCGGGCACGGGTGCGGGCGCGGTCCCGCCGCCGCGCGGGACGAGGGCGCCGCGGGGGGGGGGGGCGCCCGTCCCTTCTCCTTCCCTCCCTCCCTTCCTCCCTCCGGCCCTCCCTCGCCACCGAGGCGTGAGCTTCTTGGCCCCGTTGTTGCCGCGGCGCACCCCCCGAGGTGCGGGGCTCCCCTTGGCACCCCGCCTGATTTCTCCTTGCGCCGCTTTCCTCCGGCCCTCCCCGCCCCGAGCGCCGCGGAAAGCCCGGAGGCCTCCCCTCGTCTCGGGGGGAAGATGAGCCGCACCCCTTCTACCCCTTCCTCCGCCGGCCGGAGCCGCCGCCTCTCCCCGGGGAGCGCTGGCGGGGCCCCGTCCGGGTGACGCGGAGAGCCCACCGCAAGCCGAGGGAGGAGAGTCGTTCCTCCGCGCAACGCTGGGACGCATAAGGCTGTCGAAACGGAGCCTCCTGGGGTCTTTTCTGGGTGTTTTCCTCCTTCCTTCCCGCCCGTCGAAAGCCCAAGACCCATCTCGCTCCTCTCGCCACAAAGTCTCAGAAGTCAGATAAGAGGAACTGACCGGGAAATCCCCATTTTATTTATTATTATATTTTAGGAAGGTCTTGGGAAGCGGGAGAGTTAACTGGATATTCATCGTGATACAGCTGTATTATTTGTTGCCGTAATAATAAAACCCTGGGCCTACGATTCGACTTGAATCTTTTTCGGCTGTAAAATATCACGTCGGCTTGCATGGTGTGTGCACGGACTGACGGCGGTTTTTGTTGTATGTGTGTGCTGGGAAAACAAAATGGATTATCGGCTGAAAAATAGGGTTTTTTTTCGAAGGCCGTACCACTTTGCAATTGAACGCTAGGAATAAAACCCCAACAACTCCGTTCTCTTTTCGGGATGGATTTTTCATAGGGTGAAATAATTTCAATTTCCAACATCCTCCCACCTCCCATCGGCGCGGATGCTGTTCTCCCCCAAGCTTTTCGCTCACAGCCTTGAACCCAGAACCCTCCATTACTGAGCTATCAATAAACTTGACCTAAAGCAGCGTTCGTCTCATCGTTTACAGCTCTCAGCCCTCACGCGTGTGCACAAAACAGCCACAAATACTCCCATCCTGAAAACTAATTTTTTTCCCCCAATTGCGTGTTGCTTTGTTTTGAGTCTGACAGCTCGGCGTATTTATTATCCTATTGTGCTTTCCATTGACGTTGTAGCATTGTTTTGCCCTCATGGCTACAAGCGCAGAGCAATCCCGGGACGTACATTGTTACCGAGCAGGCTTTTCCTTGCCTAACGCAGAGCTGCCAGCCATGAGAAATAGCTCCTTGGCGCCCAGGGATATTTTTTCAAGGTGCTTTTTCCGTGCCCTGAGTTGGGATACCTGATGTCTCTGTCATCCTCCTGCTAATTTGGCAGCATTTAGCCGCTTTTTTCCTTCATTGTAGCCAGTAAAATGTTCCCACTTTAACTTCGCACACTCTTTTCCGCATTTTTCTTCATGGCCAAAAGCAAATATTTATTCCACGCATATTTTCCCTTTTCTTTCAGGCTCCAGTTTTGAAACCTGTGGATTCCCCCGGCCAAACATTGCTTGACTGCCATGAGTTGGTTCGGTTTGTTTCCCTCGGTTTTCTCGAGGCTGCTTCTGAAAATCGCTTTGCAGGACGAGGGAGGAGAAGTGGGAAGGGGAGGCAGCTCCGTGGGGCAGCGCTGTTTTACATACGGGTTAGACACGGCTAGAGGCCAAGGTCAAGTTGAAAGTTGCAGTCTAGCCAATGTGAGAACTGTCATTCACAGCCCGAAGATCTGTCTGATTTGTTAAAAAGCGGGTAGCCATGAACACTAATCTCCCCAGCTCCCCTCTGCCCCCCCTCCCCAGCCCGCCCCCACTCTCCAAACTCCCCTCACCCTCAGCCGCTGAGAGTTTCTCGCTTATCTGCCTCCACTTTTCAAGCTCCTTTCCATAAGGAGGGAGAAGCCTTGTGAAGCCGTAGCTTTCGGCCCCGGTGCAAACTGTGCGAGTAGTGTGTGTGGGGTGTCCGGGCGGGGGGCAAGGGGGAGCATCCGGTCTGCTGGCTTTTGGTGGTTGTTATTTTGTTTTGTTTACCCTCCTGGGGCTGTTCCAGCCCTGCGCGCTGGAAGAAGAAGGGAGATTAGATTAGAAAGCTTACTTTTCTCCCTTCTCCTCATCTCTTACTCACTCTAGAGGTCTATTTAATAATTATGGAAAGAAGGCCATGCTTGTCACTGATGATAAGAGCAGTAATACAACAGTCCTCTTTCCCTGTTTGCCGTGATGTGAGGAGGATTTTGGGAACGGGACTGTTTCCTCAAAATAGGCAAAAATGACATCTGCAGGGTGCAGAAAAACTGTTGTTGGACACGGGACTCCATGCTTTGTTTTGCCTTCCTCATTTAGATGACTTTTAATAAGTTATTGACACCGAGAGAACGGAAAAGCCTCGTCAGATATTTTTGATGACCCCGATACCAAATTTTCATTCCTCAGCTATAATTTTTTCCTACCTAAATGCGTAGCTGCCATTAAATATTAGAAAGGAACCGTGAGGACTGACGGCATCGGGCAGAACAGATGTTCTTCGAAAATCACGGACCTTGTAATCAACACCAAGGATAAAAACACTCCCGAGCCTGCCCCCCTTGCCTTGAACATATACCATTCCCTACCACTTGTGGAAGAGCTTTTACTTTTCACAATGTAAGTCTTGGGATGAGCTGGATAAATTAACCAAAAACTAAGGAGTTTACTTGAAGCCAGTATTTGATTTGAGCGTCTTTGGAAAAGTTAATTGGTAATTAAATTCTTCCACACATGCAACCAGCAGACCAATCAAAGCTTCTTCCAATTATTTTTTGTCCTTTTCTTGAAATAATGTTTGAGTACAGCGCATACAAGCGCATGGTAGAACCATAGCGATTTCCAGGAAAACTAATGCAAACCTCCGAACTGCTTTGCATTTATATAGAGTGTGAAACAACTTGGAAAGAAATACATCTGTTGAATCGTTTCCTCTAAAAAGAGTATTAATTCCTTGGGGAGTGGGACTATGAACAACCATGATCAGTAGGAAGATTTTAAAAGGTCCTGAATCTTTTCATAGGCAGGCATTTCTAAATGATGGTAGTCACCCATCGCGGTTCACGGCCATGCTCATCTCAGGTATTATAAAATGCTGAGGTGGCATTTTTTAACCTCGTTGCATCGAGAGTGGTCAGAAGCATTTCACCCACTTCGCAGGTGTAAGCGAGAGCCGAATTTGGCCCTTACAAGTGCTTTAAAACAGGTCACTGTGTGTGTTCCTGACGCCATGAAGCTAAGAATAGTCTTGCCAGTGAGGACTGCAGCAATATGGCCTTAAACGTGAAAATATAAATTATTTTTAAACGTTTTTATGTGATAGGAATATGGCCACTCATTCACTTCTAAAGAGGCCCTAAGATTTCTCTTAGAGAAACCAGAAGTCCTTTCAGTGGAAAGACAAGTTTTGAAAATACGGAGTTTGTCGGCTCAGTATCTAAAAAGCTTTTTCCCCCCTCCCAGACCCGTCTTTGTGCGATAACACACACGCACCCTCCGCAGCCCTGCCGCGGGAATGCCTAGCTGAGGAGAGCGCTGATTTCTTGTAGGTTAAACACAATCTATGAATACAGAAAAAAACCCACCAAAAAATCCAGCCCAACCCCAAACTGTTCACCAAAGTAACCCACTCTTACTTTTCCATGCACTGCTTAGGGCTAATTAATAAGCGTGAAGGAAAAAAATCGTGTCTGATTGCTGAAAATATATGTTTGTCACGGAGTTAAATCCCTCTAAACCCGCTAAAATATCTTAGCTGATAATGGAGGAGCTAGAGGGTGATCTTAGTCACTAATAATAATCGTCCTGCAGAGTTCAGGATTCTTGGAAGAAGCGGGAGTAAAGTGCTAGCAAGACCAAGAACCTTAATCGGATTTGATTTTCATGAGCAAATGAAATTTACCTGCCAGAAGGGTAATTTGGAGCAGTACTGTCACGGCTGTTTTCTTCCACAATTTCTAAAGCATCAGGGATTGAGATAAACATTCCTGAGTCCGTTTTAAATACACTGTGTCTTTCAGGATATTCATGTGTTTCTAATGGAAGTAAGCAGCTTTACGAGCGGGTTTCGCAGGACATCTTAACTCTCTCCCTCCCACTGCGTGCTAAGGGGGTGCTGTGATAATTACAAAATAAGAAGAATTTGTAACAGCAAATGCAAAAGGGGAAGAGCTCGGAAAAATTTTTGAAGGCATCCTAAAAATCCTCAGGCGCACACTAGATACAAACCCATCTATTTCAGTCGACTCAAACATTCAAACGGCACCTCCTATGGAAAAGGTGTGCTGGAAAACAATGTCACCGCTTTCACCCCAAGTGTGGAACACGGTCTAATCTTAATGCAGCCAGGTCTCAGAAGATCGTTTCACCCAGTGGATTTTTTTGGGTTTGGTGCTTTGTTTTAATTTTTTTTTTCATATTTCAGCTTCAGAAAACACTCTGGAGGTATTTAATGTGATTAGAAATTAAAATGGGAATGATCCTGAAATCTATCTCACAGGTGAGGTCTCTTTTCTGATTTGTTTTGCTTTGCTTTACATTTTTTCTGTAGTATTTTGGGGGGAGAGGGGGTGTGCGATAGCTTTCTGCTTATATGTGGTGGGTGGAAGCAGCTCAAGTCTGGCATTGGATGTTAGTAGCCCACAGAAAATATTTTGCTTTAAACTGCCGTGTAAATGCAGTGATGAGGAGAAGCCTTTGTCGGCTCTCTGTCAGCCGCAGGCTGCTGGAACATAGTGATAAAGCCCCCCCTTATCAATTCAGTTAATTTTGCCATGCAAACTGAGACGGACTTATTTGCCATCAGGTCTGCGCTTTTGCACCAAGAGTGGAGAGAAAATTTTTATTTTTCCCTTAGCAAATTCTGATAAGGAGGAGGCCTGGCTGGCGCTGCAGTAGTTTATCTGGTTGATTCCATCATCTAGTTGTAATGTTCTGAACGTGTGATAGCAACAGATGACAAAATTATTCTCAAGTTACCCTTCCTTGATATTCTTTGGTTTATCCTCCGGTATTCGAGATTTAGCATTTTGAGGGTAAATTATTTTCTCACCTTACCTACCAGTAGGTCACATTCTAGAGAAAAAAGAAAAGAAAAGAAAAGAAAAGAAAAGAAAAGAAAAGAAAAGAAAAGAAAAGAAAAGAAAAGAAAAGAAAAGAAAAGAAAAGAAAAGAAAAGAAAAGAAAAGAAAAGAAAAGAAAAGAAAAGAAAAGAAAAGAAAGAAAAGGTACAGTAAGCTACAATAACATATCCTCTCTATTTCTGCTGTTAGCTTGTAATAATTGCTACCACATGATCACATGGTGCATTGTTGCAGCCTGATTACAATTAAACTTATCCCTCCACCTTTTTCATTAGAGGAAGGAAAAAAAAGTTCTTCCTGAGCTTCAGGCCCACTTTGTGCTGTTTTATTTCCCTTTGAAAAGCTGTCGGAAAGAAGCCGAAGTCTCTCTTTCCTTTACAGTGCGAGAGAAAGCGTTTCCAAAAACCCTTCTCACCATAACTTTCTTGTAATAGCGTGACATTTACACATTACATCCGACCACGGGGGCTCAGGGGCAGAAGTGGACGCTGCTGCTCTCTGCAAGAACTTGCACAGTCTTTATTTTATTTTATTTTATTTTTTTCATGCTGAGCCCAAAGTCGTATCTTCACCTAAGGAGGGGAACAGTGAGGCTCTCAGTGTTAAAGACTCCGTGCACGGTATCTAGAGGAAAAAAAAAAAAAAAAAAAAAAAAAAAAAAGAGGGAGAGAGAGAAAAAAAATCATACAGGAAACATTGGACATGTTTGCCTTTACTGGAAGACAGCTGTTTGAGTACATTCTTCAAGAGGGTTTTTGGTTCCCTTTTCAGAAGTGGTTTGAGTGATTAAAACATTGACTTGATGGAGGCAGTTTATCTCTAATGTCTAGCTCTGTCTTACAACTCTTCTCCCTCTCTTTTTCAGCCCTTAGCTCCGTTGAGACTGTGCATACCCGGGACTGTATTCGCGGCTGTGTTGAGAAGTATCTTAAGAGGGACAGGGACTCACGGCACTGGCGGGAGGGGAGGATGGCTCTAGCTGGAGAGTATCTGAGCCACGAGCGGAAATCTTGCCCGCGGAGAGGCGGAAAAAAAACCCCAAACAACACCAACCACCGAAGCTAAAACACTGGATCTGGCAACCCCCTGTCTTGTCAAATGTGGTGGAGAGGGGCGGGAGCGGGCGCTGGAGAAGTGCCGTGGCTGCCATCCCGTTTCCCTCGGGCTCCTCCAGCAGGCCGGGTGGCTGCAGCACGGCCTCGGGGCCCGCCCTGCCCTCAGCCCGATCCCGCAGGGAGGGCCCGGCCGGCTCTGAGCGCCCGCCCGGCGCCGGGCCCGGCTCGCCCCGAGGCGCACTCGCCCCGAGGCGCACTCGCACCTGCTCCCGGCCGCGCTGCCGCCTCCGGCCCCCGGGCAGCTCCGCCGTCCCGCCTCGGCTCCTCTTCATCACTCCTTCCAGCCCTCGAACACGGACGGGGGTGGGTTTTGGCCCTCGGTATCTCTGCTCTGTGGGCACACGGAGCGGCAGTGGGCGAGGAGGGAGGCGCGCGGTGCCGCGGGAATCGCGCACCCACGGGCAGCAGGCGCGCACACCTGAAGCGAGCGCTGTGTCCCCTCGCCCCGGCTGGTGTGGCTGTGTGACCGCACGCCTGCCTCTCGCCTTGGCACCATTACCCTATGCTCATCCCTCTGCTGGAGCAAGGAGGGGAGCGGGGCATCCTCTGCCACCCCTAAGCGCATCCCACCTCTGGCTTGGCTGGAGCCGCCTTCTTGCGTGGGTGGGACCCCGCAGGGACAGCCCTGGGGACACTTTTCACAAAAAGCAAGGCACAGATCTGCACGGAGCTGTGATCACTTTCCAGAAGGAAGAGGCAGCTGGATTCGTCTGAGTCCTCAGCATGCTAAAATGACCTTCATCCATGTCGTGGGTGCTCCCAGTACCAACCAACCACCTACCCGCAGAGCGCTACTCGATACCGTGATGTGATCCCGTCTTCTCTGATTAGCTTTACATTTCACCAAGCACACGCATTTTTGCTAAAAGTTTATTTGGTAAAATCCCAGTAAACCCGGGGTCTAGAAAATGCATTCTAGTGCCCAGAATACATTTCTCAGGTATATATAATACGTGCTGTCTTTTATGATGAGAGACATTTGCTACTCTTCATGTTAGATGGAACTAATGTCTTTCTATCCATACCGTGAAGACATTTTCTAAATAGGAATTATACAGTGTTTTCCTTTAAACATAACACCAGCCAAATGCAGACTAGTCGATAACTTGCATCTCTGGGTAAGCATATTACTCCCTTTTTGCTGAATCATGAATTTTTCCACAGCTTATTGTATTTTATGTCTTCTTTAGATAAGCAGTTACATATGTGACTGTTGAAGGCTAAATCCCATCCTTACATACACGACAGCTGACTGTACTTCCATGATGTTATTTACTCTGGAATCAGCTAAAAACTGAGAGTCGTGGCTCACCAGGAAAGGCGGGAGTGGAGTCAGACCCTAATTAACCCGCACACAGTGGACTCCAGCGGTTCACATCTGCCCACGCCTGGACTTAGATCTTCTCATCTGGGGTTTGAACTTCATCTGCCTGAGCGCGCCAGCTTGGAGCCCTTGAGGATGGCGCTAGCCAGACCACCGGCACCGTCTGGCATTGCCACCCTGTGCCCCCACAGCCACTTCCACGCGTGGATGTGCGGGCATAAACTCTTCCACCCTCGCCATGGACAGAGGAACGGGGGAAGAGCGGGGATGGCTCCAACCCAGCGAAAGCAGCCCTGTTGCAGTCCTGGGAGCCTTTGCAGAGATGCCCGGGGGGAAGGAGCCAGGCTGGTGCCAAGGGACTGGAGGGGAGCTAAGGGCACGCGCCAAGATTCCCACGCTCCGAAGACAATTCGCAAAGTCCCGGGAGCCAAAGTATATTTAGTCCAATAATGGTACAGAGAAAAGGGAGTGGTTTCATAGCAACTCCTCTGACATGCAAAATAACGAGCGGCTGAACAATAAAGGTTCGTCTCTAGCCAAGCATGCCCCCTGGTCTTCTAGGGCAGATACCTAAAGGAAGAAATTCCCCCGTCCCCTCGCACGCAACCCGAGGCCATTTTCCTGCAGATGTAGCTGCCCCGGTGCCAGCGAGCCAATATTCTCTCTCGGAGCCGCTTCCTTCCTATTGTGGGGAAGATAACTCGCTGCCTGGCAGCAATTACCAATTGTCATCCACTTTCACAAGACCGTATTTCTTCGCAATTTCTCTTGATGCGTGTGGGGACTGTGTCGAATCCTCTGTCATCTCCCGGTGCGGCCCGCTGCCACACCGGCCTCCTAAAAAGAAAAATAAAAAAGAAAAGAAAAAGAGTAAAAGAAGAACCCGACCCCCTCCATCCCCTCAAACAGCTGGGTGTAACATAAAGCTACATATCATAGGTCGTGTTGTAAAGGAAACATAAAGGCTGGTGCGCCTCTGCTCACTGAGTTATCTGTACCTGCTGAACGCTGCTTCTTGCTGTTGCCAGGTCAACAAATTCTCAGCCCGGGGGCTCTCCCTGGAGAAGTCCGTCACGCCGTGTGGACGTGGATCCTATCTGAAACCTCTGTGTGCAGACACGAGAGGCCGGACAGGTTGAGCGGATCAGGCCATTGGTACAGGGGCCAGAGGGATGAGGCCACGCTGCCCCGGCCCGGCTGCCCACCTGCTGCTGGGGGAACACTCCACTCCAGCTCCCAAATCCGTCAGGAAGTTTCACCACAGGAAAAGTGTCACTGTGAGCTGATGAAGGCATGGACAGGCGCGTCATCATCACCTTGTGTGATGTAAATATTTGGCAAATAAAGGAGAGGGAACTTGTTTGACCTACGAATTTTAGCGGGATTCTGGAGAGACTGGGGTTGTAGGTCTGTGTCTACCCTGGAAGTCGCTAAAAGAGAGGTCAGACGTTTATGCTGAGGTTTCTGAGAAGTTTGAGCAGTCCCTAGCTAATCGAGTAATTGCAAATTCTTAATTAGCTTTCAATCAAAGTCTAATTTTCTGTAAGTGGCATGACCGTGCCAAGTGGAAAACCAAATCCCCCTTAGATGGAAAAACGAAATTATGTATACAAGCATCCCAATCAGAGAATTAAGACTAAGTTGCATTTATGGGGGGGTTGTGCGTGCTATCAATTGTACTATTTTATTTTTTTTTAAACAATAACCACAAGATCGAAACCTTAAAAACTGTGAGCAAGAATATCCCAGCTGACATAAAAGTTGCCTGTATATAAAAAGAGAATCCTATATAACTCCACAGCGGAAATCGGTTAGCAAGTATCTTCTGCTCGTTTTTAGACATCAAATGTTCTTGCCATATGTCCGTTCTTATTTGTACACCAGCTAAGAAACCTGAAACGTATATATGCGATATTAAAACAAAACATGAAAGATTTTCTCAGAAATCTGTGAGAGGGGAATGTAGGTCTGAGGCGGGGGTTGAAGGAAGTAAAAAACCCAAGTGACGCTATTGCCAAAAGCTTTAATATTGAACAACCCGGCTGAAGCTTTTATCACGGTACGAAATTTACAGCCCAATAATTCAAACCTGTGTGCACATTGCAAGATGTCTCTTCGCTCGGCTGGCTATCCAAAGAGACAGTTTTGCTTCCGAGGTGAGGAGCATTCCTGCAAGCCAGGGAAGTCTTTGGGAACGACAGGTGACTGGCAATTTGATGGGCAGAAAGGGTCAAGGAAAGAATAGAAAATAAGGTTATGGAAGATGGTGGCTTTTTAGGATCAGAAGAGATTTCTGATCCCTAGTGTGGAAATATAAGTGTGGCATCTGTGGTCACTAAAGGAACAAAACAAGAAAAACTATCTGGTGAAAGGAAAACGTGTGTGCTGAAAGAACAACAGTTTAAGCATTCACAAGTCGGAGATCTCCGAGCATCTTCATCATTTGGGCACAGGATGGGGCTTCCCACATCTCAGCTGCAACGTGATTAGGTAGCAACTAAGATGCTGGAATGATCTGAACTCCTTAGAAAAAGAAGGAATGTGGAACAGAAGGAGAACACCCAGTTAAGAGAATACCCATGCAACATTCTGCAAAATAGGAGCAATTCTGGCACTAGATCTCGCTGTAGTTTGGAAGCGCCTGTCGTGCCCAAAGAGAAGCCATCTGTTTGTTAGGGAACAGTCTGGGACCCCCGGTCACGGGATGATCGGTCGCTATAGTGCCGGTACATGTTTTAAAACTCAAGATCAACGCCTCTCCCTCGCCTCCCCCATCTTCCCCGGATACTCCGTCCTCTCCCCGCGGCGTTAATGAAAACGTGAATTTCTGCCATGGCATTGGGGAAGCCTGGAGCCTAGCTCTACGTGTGCTTTACCCATCTCTCCTCCTCTCTTTTCTGCCTTCTCCTGCTGAGATCTGCGACCCAGAAAGGAGCAAAAAGTGTTTGGGGTAAGCTCGGGCGTCCGCCGTCCCGCCGGAGCCGCGGGTCTCAGTGCCCCGCGTGTCCCGGCTTGTTCGGGTGGCCCCGCCGGCGGCCGGGGCAGGCTCCCGTCCCCTGCTGACGATAACCATCAGGGATTTGCAAGTGTAAACAGAGCCCCAGAGGCTGCGGGGTGTGGGTATCCTTGCTTGGGTTTCGAGCACCGCCCGTGCCAAAGGCAGCGAGGCACCGGGCGGAGCAGCACGGCAGGTTGTGGGGTCGCCCCTGTGGCCCTGCAATCGGTCGGGGGCCGGTCCCACCGGAGCAGGACCCGGGCGGGGCTGGGCTGGCACCGGGAGCCTCCAATAGGGGCGCGGGGGGCCGCGCCGCGGGGCGCCGCCATCGCCGCTCGGCGCTCCGGTGCGGCGGCACGGCGGGGCCGCGGCTGCAGCGCTCGCCACGGCCCGGGACACGAGCGGAGAGCCCAGGAGAGGAGCGCAGCGGCGAGCCCGAGGAGCCGCGGTAAGCTCCTTGCCGCGGGCGGAGGGGTCGGGCTGCAATGGCGAGGCTTTCCCACTAGATGTCTGCACAGCTAATGATCGGCCAAAGCTCTGTCCTTTCCCGGTGTATCCCCCAGAGCCCGACCCTCCAGCCTCTAGCAAGTCTGCCAACCCCTTGAGAATTTAAATCCCTTTCCCCCCCCTGTCATCCCGGGTTTTTTTCTTTCTCTTTGTTTCTTTTTTCTTTCAAGAGTGTGCTGGAGTTTTGGCTAGAATAAAATACGGATTTCTCCGCAGAGGAAGCCCTCTGGTCTGCGACTCATGTTATTGGAATCCTTTTATGACCTTTGATGCGTTTAAATAACACGGTAAAGCTGTGCACACACCTCGGATTGAACTTTAATCATCCCAAGTCAAGGACATCCAGGTGGTAAATTACTTTACTTTGACATTTCTGCTTTAGAACAGTATGTTCCGAGATCCCAGTCGTAGGTCAGAGAGACGTTTCTAGTTTTCTCATCCTTAGAAGAGCAAATATACTTTACCTACCGATATCAAAAATTCGCCTCTCCTCTTACCTTACTAAAAAGAAAAAAAAAAAAAAAAAAGAGTGAAAACCAGACACCAGAATCAAATCTCCTGGGATTCTAGTTCTATCGGGCACCTCCAGACTTCCCACAGGACTGGGGAAATGTTCATTGCTGTTAAGCACGGCTCTACCTCTCCTGGAATAGGTGTGTGTATAATGTGCTATACAGGAACTTAGGCAAGTTTTATATATACATATGTTTGCGTGTATGTTCCCTTTCTGCAAACAGTGATGCTGTAATAGATTGCTTAAAAATTTTTGAGGTACTCTGCAGGCTTTTTCTTTGGTCTTGGTGCAGTGTGAGAGCCCAAAGTGAGTTTGGTTCATCATGAACAAAATATTCTAACAAATGAAGTATCTTCCAGAGAAATCCGGAATGCTTTATTTTGTTTGCTACTAGCATCTGGTTTTAAATCAGACAAATTTGAGTGAACACGTACAAGAGACGAATTTGTGGGCCTTTTAATTTTCAATAAAAATTAGTGACAACTAAGTTCCACCTTAATTTTTACCAATAGATCCCTGTTCAGCCTCATCTTACGCTTGTCTTGGAAGCTGTGGAGCACAGGGACCTAAAGCCAAGTCTTTCGCATGGAGTTTTAGGTCCTGAACTCAGTCACAGGAAAGGCCTAAGCAGGGGAAATCCCATCTGCCTTTGTTATTCCCTTTCATGTCCACTTTGACCGGCTGAGACTTTACACCCACACCTATGAAAATTAAAATACGGTTAAATATGAGGTGAATTTTAAGGGAAAACTAGGGGGGGGGGAGGTGGGTTCGTGCAGTTCGTTTTGAGGGGGGTGTTTAGAAGCACACGAGTCCAGCTAGGGAGCAGAGTATCACGGGGGGAGAAGTGGGATTTCGGCTCTACTTGGGAGACAGAGCTAGTTCAATTCCTCGCGAACAAAGTAGTCGCGATCTTTATAGCATAAAAACCATGAGGGTGGACAGACAGTCACGCTGCAGGAGCGGCAGGAGGGAACCGAACAGGGCATCGACCCTTTCCTGCCGGGGTTTGTCCCAGCCCTGCGACAGTGGAGGTGCCACCTCCCCACGGCAGAGTGGGGGGCGCCGAGGGCTGGAGAGGGCCAAGGCTGCTGGCACAGAGGTCTGGGGTCGTGCACGGACCTTGCGACGCTCCTGAGACTTTACCCTGCCCATTTCCAGAAGTTTGAACGCTTTGAGTTCGAGACGAGCATTTTCGCAAATTTTCTCGGGATTTCGTGAATTTGAGGGGAGGAATTCTTTGCTCCCCTCTTGCCCGCTGCTTACACACAACTGCCTTCCGTGACTGGCCGTGCCAGGCAGTGTTATTGCCTTATGTACTGTTGCTACTGAATAGAGATAAATAGGAGAGAAGGAGACATGGTCGCCATAATCGCGGCTCCCCGAAAGACAAAAGGCTGTTCTTTTGTTTTATTCTTTTTTTTTGTTGGTTTTTTTTCCGTCTCTGAAATCCCTGAGTCTAATTATTTAACTGTCCATTCTCTCCTCCGCTTCTCATTATGAACTCAAGATGTTTAATGCTGGAAAAATACATCACTTGTTTTATACCCGGACAGAGCCTTTACTTGTGAAACTCACTTCTAAAAAAAAAAAAAAGGATCTGGAAATAATTAACCCGTACAGTTGAGAACATTATGTTGCTTTTACTGTAAACGTGTCCTTACACCTTTACAAGACGTTACAGAGGACTAACTCAACTAATTGAAACTGTTATATAGCAGCGTTATGTATTCAACATACTTGTTACATTTCATCTTTATGGACTTAAGAGTTTTATTCCTTTCACAGTGTTGGGATTTTTTTTTCCAGCAGCCGCTCGTTTAGTCTGCAAGAAGGACAGATATTTGAACAGCTATGAAAAGAGATGCAGTTCACTGCTATTTTCTCTATATCAGGGTAAGACGGATCACACCGTCAGGGACAGAGTACTGAAAAAAGAGAAAGCTCGGAAAATTCAAGAGGCAAACATTTCTGCCTCATCCCAACACCCCTGGAAGAAATACATGTGTATAAATATATATATATATATATATATACTGGCTAGTTTCTATGCTAGCTGTGTCGAGTGGTGGAACCTCCTGTTTCCCCTCTCCCACTTGAGCTGCACGCTTGAGGTGGGGAAGCGGGGCCGGGCAGAGCCTGGTTGGCAGGGACATGCACTCATCCCGCTGAGCACCGGCCTGGGTTGGCGAGGGCAGCCCCCCCGGCCGACCAGGAGGGTGTCCCTGGCCCGGGTCCTGGGAGCGGGCGCTGCAGCGCGCACCATTTGCGTGCGTGCACCCACACGGAGCAGCGAGACACCCGCTGCGCGGGGTCCCACCGCGATCCTCGCTCCCGTGTCTCCTGCCCATCCTTCCCGTCTCTCCGTCCCTTTCCCGGCCAAGGCGACTCGCCACGGTAGACAATTTACCCTTCATGCCAGTAGCGAGGGAGTCCACAAGGAAGCGTTTTCATTGCTCCCACCAGTGCTACGCCTTCAGGAGCTGATGGAGACTTTTGTCCAGCCCGGAATAACTAACACTCACATAGGCCAACACAAACGCCCGATTCACGGGGCACCGGAACAGGGACCAGGATGTGGGCTGCGCTCTGAGCTCGGATTTGTGCTGAAGCCACAGTCCTGCAATTACTACGTTGTGTTATTTTCAGTGCAGAGGGCAGGGACTACTTCAGACGAATAAATTCGTCTCCCGCGGATTTCGCCCCAAAAAACTCTGTCGTAGAGGATATTTAAAGGCAGAGCCTGGCATGTCAAGGAGAAGGGCAAACTGAACAAGGGAAATCTGGTAGCAGGAAGTTCACTTACACGAGGAAGAGATGTGCATATTATCGAATTTACGTGTACAAGCCAACATGCCTACACACCCACAGATGTGTTTGTAGATGACAGGGGCTCCGTGCGTCTTTGAAAAGACGTCTTACGAAGAAGTGTTTCCAGGGAAATGTCGAAGTTTCAACTCTACAAGCGAGGCTTTCCGCCCAGAAACCAGTCTGCATCCCTTTACTTCCCCTTGGCCGCCCGAGCCAGGAACCGCCCCGGGGAGCAGGAGATAAACCTGCATCTACAGGCTCATCCTGGTCTGTAATCCCGCGTGTTGCGCGGCTCGGGCGGGACGCGGAGCCGCTCGGGTGGCGGCAGCTCCGCCGCTCCCCGCGCCGGGCCCGGCTGCCGGCCGCAGGTGATGCGGGACGGCGGCCGCCGCAGCATGTGCGCCGCACGCATCGGCGCTGTCTCCTCCCGACAGCGGGGATGTGTGATTAGTGCCGGCCGACGGCTGCCCCCAGCCCTGCTCCCCCTCCCATCTTCTCCTCCCTCCCGCCCCCTCCTCCCAAGGTCCTCCGCTGGTTTCAATAAAAAGCAGGATCTAAGCTTTCTCTCCTTCAAATCAAAGAGGTGTTACGATTGGCGAAACGAGGGGCAGATGGGGTATTTTCAAAGATATTTCCAAACAATATGAAGCCGAGACGCCCGGTTTCTCGGGAAGCGAATGTTGTCCAGTAAAACAATGGCAGCGAATAAATCAGTCGTCGGGGTCCCTGTCGGGATCCTGGGGTGGTTTAACCACAGCGGATGACTCTCCTTCCCCGATCCTGCTCGTTAGAAAGTTAACAGGAGGCGCCGGCGATTTATCCCGAGGTGGCGGAGGGGGAATATGATGGGCAAGGCCGAGGCACCAGGGAGAGCTCTGCTTTTAGGAGAGCCGTGTGGCAAGCGAGGCTACGGGTGGCCGGAGTGCCCGTGGGCACCGCTCCTGCCCGCTCCTGCCCGCTCGGAGCACGGGCAGCACCGCGGGGCTCTCCCGGCCCATCGCCGCCGCGTCAGGGCAGGGCGGGCTGTGTTCACCCGGCTGTTTAACTGTGGCTGACGCCGCTCTTTTAATTTATTTTCTTTCTTTCCTTTTTTTTTAAATTTTATTTTATTTCTTCTTCCTTTTTTCTTTTTTCCTTTTTTTTTTTTCTTCTTCTTCAGAAGGTTAGGCAGGTGAAAAGTAATTTTTCACTTTATAGGCCTCTGTGAAAATGTGAAAATTACAACAAGTCTTTCAGGTGTAAAACACACCCCTGAAATACAGAGATTTATTTGCTCAATCTTTAGTTGGTAAACTCCATATTACTCCAAAGGGAAAAACTTCTCTCTCTTACAGAGCACACAAGGCAGGATTTGCACTCGCGCAGAGGAATCGTACTCTGAAAGAGGTGGTAAAGTCCTTCTGAACGCGACTTTTTTTCGCGGCCGACTGTCCCCCCGGAACGGCGTGAATTTTCTGCTGCCTTGGTTCAAGAGAAGCTATAGTTTTTAAGGCCTGCACAGCGACTGCAGCTGAAAAGTTTTGCATGAAAAAAAGGAAAGATTAGTACCCCAGAGCTAGATTTTCTGCCGGAGAGCTTGGAGTTGTGAGCAGTCGCGACGTTTTAATAGTCAGTATGCTTTTTACTGCGGAGCTCCACTGCTCTATCGAAAGCGATTCCTGAAGGGGTATTTTTGCACTGAGTTTCATTTTTACGTGGTCACTCGTTTTAAATCTTGAGATGCTCAAAATCAAGGTATAACCGTTTCATGAAAAAAAACCCCGTCCCAGCTCTCTACTGCTAATGAACAGAAATTATTCCACTTTCATCTCGCCCCTCAGAAATATTTTTACTTAGAAAGGGCTGGCTGCTAATTGGGGTGCGCAGTTGCCTTTAATCTCTAGCACAGTGCTTGGAACATACCCAGAATGAATTAAAATAAGTCTGATACACAAGAAGAAAACATGGCTTCCCAGTAAAACTCGTTTTATGATCACAGCTTTTGTGCTACGTCAAAATGTCAAGTTTAGGCATCTAGGGCATAAAGAATAAAAACCCCTTTTGAAAGTCACTTATGCTCACATTTGGTACTGTTTTAATATTTTCTATTAGAAGTACAAGTAAGGAATACTTTTTGTTCTAGTAAGCCACGGATGAAGTACAAATTTGCATGTTTATAAGTAGTTTGTATGCTGAAGTCATCACCTAAACCTATGGATAAATATATGTATTTCTCCTGAAAGCAGAGTGTAGGAGATTATCAGACCGCCATCCCCACAGAAGTGTTCTCTCCTCTTCTACAGTACTGATGGGAAGGAGAAAGGGCAAACGGTGTGCGTGTGCGTGTCTGTGTGCACAAGTGTCTGTGCAAGAGGGATGGATCTCTGCCACCCTGTTGTACAGCTTTGGTTGAGTGAGCTGCAGATCCCAGTTTCATGGTAGCTCAGAAGCTGCCAAAAAAACCCCCAAAACCAAAAAAGCCCCGGAGGTGGAAATGGCTCTGATAAAGCCTGTCCCATATGTCTTGCTGTGCAAAAGTAAACACTGTGCTGAACACCTAGAAGCCCCAAAACTGCTGAACCCTTTTTCCCACCAAATAAATTTTGTTGAGTTTCTATGGTAGGGAGGGCCATTGACTTGTTTGTTTGCTTGTTTGTTCTATTTATAAACATTCCTATGGAGCTTATCCACAGAGCATCTGTATTCCTGCTGGAGTCAGATCTGGTTTCCTGGGTGAAGTTGCATCCTTATTCAGTAGCAGCCAGTTGGAAATGTCTGCTAAAGAAGGAATCAACCCTCCTGCAGCCTGTGCCACTCCTGTTAGGGACTGGAGTCTGCAAGCTTCCTAGGAGACTTCCACACAGCAACACCAAATAGTTAAACGATCATGAAGGCCACTCAAAATAAAAAGAGTGAGGTGAAATGTCTTGTGTTTGTCAAAGGATTTCAGAAAACAGGTGAAGAATTAAGATAGGACTTAATGTTATGCATATCGCATGTAAATGAAATATTTAATCTGCCATTTCATCTCTCCTGTGTGCTCAAACACCTTCAACAGTTCTTTGAACAAATATTTAGTTTCCAAGCTATAAATTTGTCTTATGCAAAGAGAAAGCTTTTAGGATCTCCAGTTTAAACTCGTTTGTACCACTTGTGGCACTGAGAATTATCAAACCGGTCAGCTTACCTTTCCCACGAATGGTAATTAAAAGAGAGCTAGGGGCTGTGGGGGGTGGAGTAAAAGAAGGAATAATAGCATTCAAAAAATGGTGAGCTCACAAGTTGTGATTAGCATTCTTCCTAGTATATTTTTTTCTTCAGCTAACTTCTGATTTCCTCTGTTTCCAATGCCTCGGCATCAGCTCTGCCTGTAAGCCTGCAGGACATTGAGAGCCATTATTAATGTAATTATCAAAACTGTTAAGGAGAGAAACTCTTACAGTATTCTCCAATCTGCTAGAGGAGTTATCTAAAATAAAAGCATCTGTGCCATATCCTGACATCCAAGGAAATCCCACAGAAATTAATTGGTATTTTACTACACTGGGTTGGGACGAGGTATGGAAGGGAGAGAGAGAAGGCAGATCTTTCTGAAAGAGTGCCTCAGAGGTAAGTTCTCTACACTTCCAGGCAGGAGAAAACCGGCCATGATGACAGTGAATTAGTGGCTTTTGACAGGCAGGTGAGGGGCCCCTTTCCCAGCCACAGTCTTCAGATGCGGGAGTTGAAGGGGGGCAGGAACCTTTCCCAGCGACCCTACACTACTTAGCATTTATGGACGGATAAAGCTGAACATTGGACAGGACTCCCCAAAGGAAAAGAACCTTTCAGTGTAGCCATCAACCTGTCATCACTGCAATAAAGGTGTAATGCACAGGAGTGCTGGTAAGAGCCCAGGGTTTATTTCCTGGCCCTGTCACATGACATGGGGCCAAGGTTACCAAAGGTTACCCCCTCACATGGAAAGGATCAGTGGTCATCGGCTCCAGCAGCTGCTTGTCTCTTCTCCAGTCTCAATTTTATATTCAGCTCATGCGTGTGCCTTGTTAAAAACGCAAACCCGGCAACCCTGACCAGCCACAGCCACGGAGATGATGGATGGATTGCATGTTTGCCCTCAGCCTGTAACACCAGCTGGGTCATGGCCAAAGGCTCAAACACCTTTCTGCACCCACCTCCTGTCCCTGGGAGGGTTCCTTTATCCCACTGGTAGAGACACATCAGTGCGTCACATCCCAACACTGCAATGTGTTTTCCAAAAGAGTTATTTGTTGCCTTCCTTCTGCAGTGATTGGCTTGTATTCGTGTAAAATAGGATGGCTTTTGGCTGGGCATTGCAGGGTCAGACCTTCCGCGCTTGTGGTGCTGTGAAACCAGTGTCAGGAGCTCTGTGGCAAAGCTAGACAAAGACTTGGGCTGTGTCATTCCTTGCCATGAAGTTCCTTGTTACATGAGATCTGCAAGCTCTGCTACAGCCTCTTGGCTCGTGCAGAGGGGCACCATGGAGCAATGACAGGGAAGGCCTGGAATCAGGAAAACGGAATGGGAGTAACCAGAGACTACAGAATTAATAAGAAAGACTGTTTTCCACAAAACGTTGGTTATGATGGCTTTGCTGTGGCTTCCTCCAGACAGACACTTGTCAGACAACACTGTCCTACCCAGGATGTGGGTGTAGGTAAATGGCTTTCTATGAAGCCTTGCCATAAAATCTGCAGCAGAACATTAGAGAGTGCAAAGCATTGGTTATAGATCTTGAAGGTTTACATTACTTTTATAGAGAGATTGTGTTCTATTTTAGATTTACTTAGTGTTACAGGGCCAAGCAGTGGTGTTGCAGACAGAAAATTTTTGCTGCCTCTAGAATCAGAACTATGGCTGAGCCCTTTGATTCTGATTCCCACCCAGCTGCACAAAATACCAGGATTAGGGTGGTCAGGAATGCCTGCAATTATCCTGTTCCAGAATGGGCCTGATCCTCCATATGGATGAGGCAAATCCAGACTTTTTTTTGTACAAGCTGATAGTAGGAGGCTTTCAGTCACTCCTCCAATGTTGAGGATTATTAAGGCTAATGATCACTTAATCATATCTTTTCATCTTTATTATTGCTGTCACTCCTTAGGCACTGTAAACAGGACTATGTGGAGTGTGGATAAAGCAGAGACCACCAAGATGCCCCCTGCCCTGAAGAGTTTTCCAGTTGCATGTAGGAAAAGAAGAGCTAGGTTAACACTGAAAGACATGGAAACACAAGAGTGGTTTACCTGAGCAGCATCTGCTTGAGGGCACAGGTGGCTTGGAACAGAGCTGACAGCAAGGCTTTTCCATGAGAAATTCTTAAATAGGTGTTTTGGGATTTCCACTTTGATTTTCTGAGAGGGAGAAAGAAGAAGTTTCAACAAGAGCAAAACGGGGGAGAAAAAGAAATTGTTACAAAATAGAAGTGCAAGAGGAAAACGTGAAGCTTGCCATTAAATAATTATTCATTCTTCCAGTTAAAATCTGCTGTAATGACAACGGGGTTGTTTTCACTTCAGATGCTGTACAGCAGCTATATAATGCCTGGGATGCTCCTAAGCAGATGATTTGGATTACAAATTGGATTTGTCCTTCTTCCAAAGGGAGACTCTTGGAGGAATACTGTAAAGCAATCCTGATGAACAGGATAAAGGGTTGGGGGGTTCTTATAATCTTCAAATATCAATATGAATAACAAAGACATAGTTCTTTAAAATACTACAGGCAATAACATTCAAAGTTGGTTTTTAAAAAAAAAAACTGGTAACTGATCACTACTGCAGTCATCACCATGAAGTAACTAATATTAGCCCAATTTTACAGGCTAGGAAGTGGAGTCAGAAAGATTAGGGCTTGCCCAAGGCCACAGAGCTAGCAGCATGGCAGGAAGAAAACTCCAGATTTCCTGGCTCCCACTCTCCTCCTAAATTTATCATCTACACTCCAATGACATCAAAACAGTGGACTTTTTTCACCAAGATAAAAAACCATCAATTTTTCAAATGGTTAAAACATGTCATGAAGTTACACCCAAAATACTCTCCACAAAATCAGGCACTGCTGGAATGTGATTTAGCATGTTTTAGGGCAGCTTTGCCATACCCTGCACAACAGGATACAACAGGATACAACAGGAGAGTGGCCACAGCCACAGCCTCTGCTCTCTGAACTAACCAGAACGGGATACATGGAAGAGCTGCACTGTGGGATTGTGCAAGTCAGAAGTGGTGGGAGAACAAGGGCTGCCAGAGCATGCGCAACATGGAAGCGGATTTTGGACCAAGGGGTCCCTGACCTGACTAAAGGAAAACCCCCTGTCACTTCAACTAACAAATTGCCCATCCAACTTCACAGGTAAAATGACAAGTAATGGTTGGTTCAACGATTTAATATGTGACATGCTCATTCCTGGGCTGTCATAAACCAAATATATTTATTATCCTCCAGATGATTAAAAACCTGTTTATACAGAAATGAGATACATAAGTGGGCACAAGTACATAAGCAGGAGCATCCGCAAAATGCAGCATTTCACTGAGTGATGTGTTTGATAATTCATCTTGGATTTAACTGATGTATATATTGTAACAGGTTACCATTGTTTTCATTCCAGCTGCAAGAAAAGGGGATGCCCATTCCTCAGCCTGGTGGGTTAATTTAAACTGTATCATGTTAGGTTAATTAATAACAGTAGCTTGTGAGTGAAGCAGCTGAAGATAGCTAGTTCTTCTGCCTTGTCAGCAAAACTGTCAGAGCTCAGGAATTAGAGAGACTAATTAGTGTGTTCCAGCAGCGGTTTCTATAATCTCATTTTCCATTTCATTGCAATGGACCAAGAGGTGCTGTGTCCATCAGTTGTGCTGTCACAGCTGAGAGGTGATAACTTACAGCTGAGCACATTATGTGTCTGAAACTTCCTGCAGGAACAGTGGGGGTGATTTGCTCTTTCCTGCTCAGGTGAGGCCTCCTCGATTGTAAAAGAGAGTTAGCTTTGTCTCTTTATCTCCAACCTCTATGCAGAAGTGGTCTGGGTTGAGGTTTGAGATGAGAATCTGCATGTAGACTTGTGGTAGCTCTCTAAACTCAGTTTAGTTTAATTTAATTAGATTTAGATTTAGATTTAGATTAATTAATTTAGTGCAAACCAACAGAAGACACTCACACTGAACTGGGAAGTTATTGAAAGGATCACACTGTACTAATGAGCGTCTCCTCTTGAAAGCTCATGCAAATTAAGATGGGATTTGAGTGCGAAATACAATGGCCCTCCCAGAGTACCTCCAAATGTGAACATTCTTGTTCTGAGCAAGTTCCTGTGTTCTTCTGTATCTCCATTGGCAGCTCAGGTTTGTCTGACCAGGAAATTCACCTTGGGCTGAGATGGGGTGTGGATCTGGGGTGAAACAACAAGTCCTGTGTGGACATTGTTAAGCATTTCCATGTGTGAACAAGTCTTTACCCTCCAGGCATCCAGAGCAGTCCATGTGCTGAAGCCCTGTCACCCAAGTTCCACATATTTCAAAGTACAAATCACTCTGTGAACTTGCATGGTTCATAGGTCAAATCAACCTTCTCTATTTTGCTTATTTTGTCTGCCTGACAACCAATGCTTGCTCTGGAGTCATTACATATGCAAACCCTCTGTTAGACCAATACAATTGCCCACTGTGTTTACTGCGAGGTGTACAAATAATGAGAATTGATTTGGTTAACATCTACTCTGCCAAGGGTGTGCAAAAGCTTCCAGACAGGATTCAGAGAGAGAAGGATGGCTTAATTCTTTAATTAGTGCACCCAAAGTTCATCTGAAATCTGGTACTTACACATTGGAAACTCCGGTTCTGCAGTGTTGATAGGAGATTACTGGGCTTTAGGAACAATCTTTTACTGGTGTGAAGGCTTCATGCCATGGAAAACACAGCCTGTGGACAGTGCATCTGTCATTCATGTAATGTTGGTGCCTCTTACCTCCCTGCAGGGCTTGGAAGATACCACATTTTCATTTGGAACATTCCTATCTCATATATATGCTCCAGCCTCAGAAACGAGGAACTGGCTTGTGTTCCAGATTGCTTTCACTGGGACACACGCAGACTTCCTTGTATCTATCAGAAGTCTGAGGAAGATACACTTGATAGCTTTTGGGACGTTTACGCCATGGAGATCTGTTTCAGAGGCATTTCTTGTAGGGGAGGCAGAGACAGATTATCTCTAAGTGTTGTACTATCAGTAGGAAAATACTTGACATAGACAGAGCAAGGAGTAGAGAGAATAAGTAACATTCCTGTGGAAAGAGATGAGCTGAGGATTCACTCCTGCTCAAAGAACTATCAAATTGAGGGTACTTCTTTCCTGATTCTCTGTCATTACCATGATATGCCTTGGTATCCCTTCAACTCCTGATGGCTGGATTAGGACCTAACCTTTGGAAAATCAGACTCTTTGGTCCTTTCAGCAGCTGATCTCCCACTGCCCAGTTTTCACGCTGATATACCCATTTGATTTCATCCTAATTTGCACAAAATTCAAATTTCTTAGAGCTGGAAGAGTTTTGACCTATGAGGTTCTGGGGTGGTTATTAGATGGGATTAATGCATCTACCATGCAAATATTCTTTCAAGAGTGTTCAATGTTTTTGGTTTAGAAGGTCTTTGGGCCTTTTTAAATTTATTTTTTTTCCAGCATTTACTTTAATAGATTTTAACCCTTTGTAAGACATTACTTTGTATGTGCATGTGCATGTGTTCGTGTGAGTGTGTGGGTGTGGGTGTGTGCCTAACCCCCTAACCCATGAGCAGTAATTTAAGGGGTTGTTTTACAAACCCACATTTCCAAAGCCCTCGATCTTGCACGGATCTGGCATGGAAACCTCAGAGAGCAGCCAGAAATCAAGTCCTCTCCACTCCCACCCTTTTTATTTCTGTGAATGAGTATGTAAGAGACCAATAAATCTAAAACT
The DNA here is from genome assembly GCA_024865655.1 of Emberiza elegans. Taxonomy (NCBI): domain Eukaryota; kingdom Metazoa; phylum Chordata; class Aves; order Passeriformes; family Fringillidae; genus Emberiza; species Emberiza elegans. Next base: position 37,953,865 of record JALJVW010000206.1, read on the forward strand.
GTGCAGGCGTGGAGGAAATCATAAGAGTCAGCCTGGTGATATTACCACGGGGAGCTGTGAAATCACTGAGGATTTATACAAGCACACACGGTGATGTTGTCTTTAAAAAAACACGAAATGGGAGGATGGTGGTTCTGCTCTGTGCTGCGTGTGGGAGCCACCTCAGACACATGGTTTGGTACCTCCACTCTGTGCTCTGCTCGGGAAGGCCAACCCAAGGGCAGAAATTTTTCCAGCCCCACCAGTGTTCTGGAAATCAGCTTTTGCTTGGGCAGTGTAAAGCAAAACAGTTCTGGCTTGGTGTCTTTGGCATTTGGGGGAGGACTTCTGGGAGGGAGAAGTAACTTCAGCTGCTACACCCAAATCCCATGGAGACCACGAAGGCTAAACTCTGGGCAAATGGGTACTGGGACCAGCTGCACAGCCTGGGCCTTGGAATAATGCCCTTGGTGCTCCTGGGCCAAGAGGATGCTGCTGACCAATCAAGCAGGCCATGCATCTCATTGAAGGGAGATGGGAAGTTTTGAATCATGTCTACCTGCCCAGAGCTTCTCCTATAACTTCAGAGGAATGGGATCTTCATAGGTTCATTTGTATTAACAGCATATTTTTTCTACACTAGGACTACTAGCTATCTGGACAGATACAGCCCTGGGCAGCCAGGAACATCCTCCCCTGGATGCCAGGATGGGGGACCGGTGCAGGAAATAGCTCCAGAAACAGCTGGGTGAGAGGGGGGCAAGGGCTGAGGACAGAGAGTTCTCCCTACAATTCCCCATCCAAAGGCCACTGCAAGGTTGGTTTGCTTCCCTCGCTGCCTCGAGGTGAGGCCCTGGGTTCAAGGCGGATGGATGGATGGATGACCCCGTAGCGCTGTGCCCGAGGCGGGGAGGGAAGGGCCACGAGATGCTGTGGGCTCTGCTCCTCACCCGCTCCTCCTGGCCGGGGCCGGCGGCGCTGCCCTCAGCCCGCCTCGCCCGCCACAGCCGCTTTCCCAGGGCGTTTCGTGAGGAGCCCGGGGGAAAGAGCACGGCAGGGGCTTAACTGCACCCTCCTGCCCACACCCTGCCAGTTTCGAGGCCGGGGGCAAGATCTGGTTGTCTCAGCTGGGTGAATAATACCCTGCACGCAATTAACATGAACCCGTCTCCCGCAAAGCCGTGCGGCTCCTTCCCGCTGCTCCAGGAGAGGTTTTCCTGCGGAGCGCCGCGAGCAGCGAGCTCAGCCCGCTCTGCCTGGAACTCGCTGCTGCTCGGTCAAAATGGATTTGAGGTTTGATATCTTGGTCCAAAATCCACGAGCGATGGGATGAGACCGCCCGTGAAGGGGCGAACTGTGAGCTCCCACCTGTCGATTCTCCCCCCTGTAATTCCCAGGCATGCTCCTTCCCTGCGCTGAGGCGTGATTTGGAGCACACGCTCTCAGTTTTAATCCGTTTTCCAGTGACTTTCCTGCACCCAGCCTGGATGCCAGGAAACATTCCCCTTGCAACATTTTGTTCTGCTGCTTCTTTCCGAGTAGTGAGGGTTTTTTTTTTCTTTTCTTTTCTTTTCTTTTCTTTTCTTTTCTTTTCTTTTCTTTTCTTTTCTTTTCTTTTCTTTTCTTTTCTTTTCTTTTCTTTTCTTTTCTTTTCTTTTCTTTTCTTTTCTTTTCTTTTCTTTTCTTTTCTTTTCTTTTCTTTTCTTTTCTTTTCTTTTCTTTTCTTTTCTTTTCTTTTCTTTTCTTTCCTTTCTCTCCTCTCTCTTCTCTTCTCTTCTCTTCTCTCCTCTCTCTCCTCTTCTCTCTCTCTCTCCTCTCCTCTTCTCTCTCTTCTCTTCTCCTCTCTCTCTCCTCTCCTCTCCTCTCCTCCTCTCCTCTCCTCTCCTCTCCTCTCCTCTCCTCTCCTCTCCTCCCTCTCCTCTCCTCTCCTCTCCTCTCCTCCTCTCCTCTCCTCTCCTCTCCTCTCTCTCCTCTCTCCTCTCCTCTCCTCCTCTCCTCCCTCATTTTTGCCTTTTTTGCCCTTTTTCCCTTTTCTCGAGAAAAACACCGATTCCATAGGACAGGCTGGACTTTTGCTGAAGAACTGCGGTGTCTGAAATGTCACTCCCACCCCTGGAGGTCCCGTCGTCCTTCCTCCCTCGGATCACCCCCAGCACCCGGGGCAATATCCCGCTTCCTGAGGGCTCCGGGCTTGCCGTTCACTCTCCCCAAACATGGATGGGGGCTGAATCCCGTGGTCCTCTTCTAGAGGGAAGAACTATAGGGGAGACCAAACCCCTTTATATTTGAGAATAACCCTCAAATATAAAGGTGTTTCAAAATTTTCCCTATGGAATCATCCCATCACAGTGTTGCCCAAGGAAGGACGTTCATCCAGCAGTCATTCGTGTTTCCTACGGGGCTAGAAATATTGCAGGAAAGGTGGTAAATGAGAAAGGAGCACCCCGTGGGATTTCTTCTACATGCTTTGATTATTAATTATACTTTTTTTTTTTTTTTTTTTTTTGCTGGTTGGCAGCAAGACCAAAAGCATTCAAAACGAGTTTTGTGGACTGAGAATGACAAACCCCTACAGGTTACCGTGTATCCATAGTAAAAGACATGCATATACCGGCACATAGATGTAGTCTTTCTGGATTTGAGCAGTTTCTTTGAAACTGGATTTCAATGGAGGAACAAGAGAGGGAAGAACAGAAGCAGATATGCCATAAATATGTGTCCGTGTATATCTATGCATGTACATACGGGGTAAGATGTGCCATACGGCACGCACCACGGATCTAAACGGGGAGATCATATGATGTCCTAAAGGAGTAAACGAACGCGATTAAAGCAAGGAGGCATATTTATTTCGTTGTATTCTGGCTCCAGACATCCGAACCCTTGACTGCTTGTGACAGAGGTTGGTTTTCCGGGGACCCTCGGAGAGCAGCAGAGAGCAGCAAGCAGCTCCGGCCAAGCTGCTGCCATGTGCCGCGATTTCCCCGGGCAGCGCCCCAGCAGGACCTGTTTGAGTTCCTCGCCTGTTGTACTTGCAGCAGCGGCTTCTCTCCCTGGGCGTGCTTCCCGAGAGTTTTAAGTTAGTCTGGGCAAAATGTTCTTGACCTCGAGGGACGCTGATGGTGAGGATGACGTGATTTCTGCAAGAACCAGCGAGTTAGCCGCGGGCTGCGGGGCCGTGCCCTCGGCAGGGTGAGAGCGGGCGGCGCTGGTGCCACCCGGCTGCCCGGGCGGCCGCTGCTCCGGTGGGTTCCTCCCTGCCCGCGGGAGGAAGGCGGGGGCAACCTCCTCTCCTGCGTCTCGGCACCCCGGGCGGGAGGGAGCCGTCGGAAGAGCTGCCTGGTCTTCTCGCTCCTTCTCATTTACTCATTCGTGGCACAAGGAAAAAAAAAAAAAAAAAAAAGGGAAAAAACCGGAGGCGAGAGAGAGGGCGAGCGGTCTGGCTTGTCTCCTTTCATCTCTGCGGCCCATCAGCAGTGGGGGGCGCAAGAAGACAGCAGTTAGTGTAGGGCCGCGGTGATCACAGCCAGGGACCGCCGTCTGCGAGGGTGGGAAGGAGGGTGGGAAGGAGGGAGGGGAGATGCCGCGGCTGGCCTTGCGGGGAGGACGGATGCGGCCGGCGGGAACGGGAGGCCGTGCGCAGGCCTGAGCCGGCCGGGAAAGGCAGGCACGCCGTCCTCCCCCGAGCCCCCTCCCCCGGGGCTGTGTCGCGTCCCTTTCCCGTCTTCTTTGTCTGTGAGACTTGCCTGGGACTTGGGGATCAGCTCCTAAAGGCGCGTGCAACAAGCCGGCAGGGAAACAGAGCCGCAGAGCGCGGGCCAGGCAGCGCAGGGAGGGCCTGGAGTGAGCAAGCAGCTGGCAGCGTGTGTGTGCCATGGCTACCTGCTGCAGCCTCCACCGCGCTCACTCCGTGCCCTGCTGCTGTCCTGCATGACAAACAAGCTCCTGCCTTCCTCTGCCGTGTCTTCCCAGCACTCGCTTCCTCTTTTGGGAACAGCAAAGCCCGGACACTTGGGCTTGGCTTCTAATGTTATCTTTCCTCACGGCAGTTTTCAGGCAACACAACAGGCAATCACAGGAACACGGCCAGATTTTTGTCTCCATGCAATTGTCCCTATTCCCAGCAGAATGGTGATGCTCTTCCAGCTTCCCTGCGGCTGCAGTGCCTTTTCCCACTGACCAGCACACCCACCCTGCATGCCGGGCATCCCGTGCGATCACCTGGGGAGAAATCCATCACACTGGGTGCCTGTGTGGGCTGCAGTTTTCTCTGCGATTCTGAAAGTAACTTGGTCAAGGTCGGGCCCACCTTGGGATCCGTATGAGGAAAGATTTTCCCTCCTTCAGCTCAGCCTTGCAAGCAGGAGGCCTGAAGGACAAACCCTCTGAGGCAAAGAGTGCAAACACCCCCAGCACTTTGCCTCTGTGCCCGGGCGCAGAGAGGACAGGCGAGGTGACATTCGGCATTGCTGCTACATGTGCATCAAGGGGTTAAAGCTGTTCTGTTACAGCGGTGGGTAACGCAGGTTGCTTCATTGCCCACTTAACCCTTTCACCGTTTCTGGTCCTCAATGACCAAAAAGCTCAGCTGAAATGTTTATTGGAAAATATTGATACTGATAAATGGGATCAGAAGTCAGTCAGTAGTCAGCAAAATTTCTGTGTTCTTCTTAAATGTGCATCAACAAATGGGAGAAAAGCGTCATAAATTTTATGCTTCCAAGGATTTTATTTTCTTTGGTATAAGTTTTTTAGACAAACTCAGAATTTCCTACATGTTCCTGGGATGAACTCTCCGGCAGAAGCCCATGACTTTCTATGAAAGTTTTCTACATCTCTGCTTTTGCCCTGGTTGCTCTCTCACATGACACAAATGGTGTGCCCAGAGCTGTGCTTTGAGAGCACAGAGAGGAACAACGGGCCACATGAGAAGGATCCCCATCAGCCTAGCTCATCGAGGTCACCGGCTTTGCTCAGTGCACCTTGCCTGCTGCTCCAGGCTCACCTTGGTCTCTGTCCTTGTCCAGGGGATCATGGATTTCACAGGTGGGGGACAGGCAGAAAGTGGTCAGGCACTGGGGATCCAGTACCCAGAGCACAAACCTGGGCATTTCCCTCAGGTAGTGGTGCTGAAGCACTTGGCCCCTGCTCAGAGAGTTGGGGTGGAGATTTTGTTTTTGTGGGATGAATGCAGCCTGTGGATTCACATTCTCATCCTGGGGGCCATGCACAGAGGTACAAGCCAAAAATAAACTAGGCAGCCAAACCTGCTGTTAAGGATGCACTGTGAGAATAGATGGTGCCATCTCAGCTGGGCTAGCTGTAGATGAATTTTTTTTTAAGTGGGACTGGAAGTTAAGCGGTTAACATTCCACTCTTCATTGTTAAAACTATGTAAAATTTTCATTCAGCATGCCTTCCATTCCCCTATTTGAAGTTTTATATGTGTTTCTTTTGGGGAGAATTTGAATGAGACAGTGATGTCCCATAATTGAACCAGTATTTTGCATCAGTGCAACTGCTATTTTTTAGGGCACTCAGATTCAGTGAGGAGTGAGAGAATTTCCATTGAGATGCCTGCTCTACATGGCTGGTGTTTCCTTTTTCTTTCCTCTCCCCTTCCCTTGCCCCTACCTCTTCCCCCTTTCCTTCCCCTTTCCCTTCCCCTTCTCTTTATGCTCCCTTTTCATTCCTTCCCTTTATTTTTTGTTCTTCTTTTCCTCCTTCTAATTTGTTTGTCTTGTATCCAGCTTTCTGTTCCTTGTCATTCTAAACAGAGTCTCATGACGTGTGTAAAGAGAAGACAAGAGGCAACATGCCTGTTCCCATGGGGTCAAATCTGCTCCTTTTCAAATCTAGGAGGAAATCACCCTTTCATTACAAGAGACACACTCTTGGGTCTCTGGAGTAAGATACCCTCTTCTGTCATTTCCCCAGTGGTGAGAGGTCCCAGCAGATCCTGTACCCCATGGACACCCTTATCTCCAAAGGAACTTTCCTTAGGGATTTCTCACACCCTCCCCAGGGATGAAAAGGGTCCCCAAGATTCCAGTATACGAGTTGGGGCTTTTCCAACCATTTTCTCTAGGCAGAATTTCCACCTCTTGGCATCAGTCTCCAATGCTCTGAGCCACACTTATGCCCCTCTCTGCACTTGCTCATGAGGCTCTGCATAAAAACATCTCCATCATAGTAAAACTGCCAGGGTTTGGCCTATCTGGAGCAGAACCAGGCCTAACGCTGGGGAGCGACAGGGCTGCAAGAGGGCGCAGAGAGCCCCTGCCTCTGGCCATGAGCCGCTTCCTCACAGCAGACGCAGAGCACTGCAAACGCCCCTCGTTTCAACCATTTCCTTCAGGGAAGGGCCCGGAGACCGTCCCTACGGGACATTGTCGCCTACCTGGGGGCGACAAAGGGAGAAATAGCTGGGTGTATCCGGCGGTGGGATACCGGCCCCTTGACGGGAGGGCGGGCAGCCTGCGGGGCGGCATCCCGGCAGGCAGCACCGCTCCTCTCGGCCCCTTCTGGGCCTCCAGTTTGTTTTAATAACGCAGGACACCAAAATACTAAATGCGGTGAAAGAATGTGCGTTCGCCTCCGGCATTCCTGCGGTTTTCTCCTGATAATGCCACATCCCCCATTCCGGCTCTTCCCCCTGAAACTGCTCAGCGTTTCTGTAAGAGATGCTTCGGCGCACCAGGTCTCAGGCGACGCCGTCACCCGCGGTGGGGAAATGGCGAAAATGCACAGCACGAAGGGCTGCTAGCTCAGTTCTCGTTAAATCAAACCTTTACGGGAAAAAAAAAAAAGTCTAGTCACGAGAAGCAGTGAAATACTGTCGATTTTCATTTACCTGTGCCTTCCTCCGAATTAAATTCACTCCATAAATACCCTTTTGTTTTCAAACCAGGGAGTTTGCCACGCAGATCGTGTTTCTACTGCTCATCCTGTCACTAAAAGACTGCCGCAGTTTTATGGCTCTCGACGAGTCTGGGAGAGATAGGAATTGAAATCGAAAGCCCAAATTCCTCACGATTTACTCACTGTCATCAGTAAAGCAGCTGATTTAGTTTCCACGGTCAAACTTGTCCTGAACGTCCTATGAGAGGGAATCGTGCACTTTCCACCCCCTCCCCTCCCCACTCCCTCTTCCCCTAGGTTTTGGTCTAACAAAGTAATTATCTTCAGAACCTCATGCGGTGACATTGAGGCGTTGCTTCAGACAGCCAACAGTTAAAAAGAAAACCCCAAAAGAATCCATCCAGAACGGACAGATACCCTGCGCAGAGGTGCCGGGATCCGGCATTCATAGGTACAGGAAGGCAGAAATGTGTCCTGGGTCGTATCCTGTAAATACCATTACATGCTTTCCTGGGCACATCCCACTCACGGCTCTGTCCTCTCTCTCCTCAACCACTTACGTGTTGCGTGCTGTCATTGTACCAGCTTGTCTTTACACACAAGAATAATGCGCCTATTATTCTCTTCTCTCCAAAGCTTCCACCTCTAATCATGTCGTAAAAAATAGCCTTAATAAAACAGTGATAATTACGCCATTATTGTTAACACTACCCATTAAAAATTTAAAAATAGGTTTTCTGGTTTGGTCACCCATTTGAAATAGGTATCACTTTTTGCGGCACTAAATTGTTCAACGCTATGTCAAAACTTTCTTCCTTTTTTATAGACGACAAGACTTCAGGGTTTTTCTAGAGAAAATGATCGTGGGTTCCCAATCCTAACTGGGCAGTATCGGTCAAAAGTTATTGACACCCTGTTGACTGGCTAAGAAAAATAAATACCCCGCAGGGAAGGAGGGTGTGATGTGCCTTTTCTTCTGCAGGCTCAGCACTTTCAAGGAAAATGCCTGATTTGTGAGCATATCACTCTGGCAATGTTTTAATGTCCCCCTATTACTCCCTCGTTTTGGGCAGGGGGTGTGTGTGTTTCGTTTGTTTTTCGTATGCGGGGCTGCATCTCAGACAGCATTAGAGCGGGATTCGGTGTCCTGATCCCGCCTTGGCCATATACCAGCAAGGAGAGCTGCAAACTCGGAAAAATAAATAAGTTTGAAAAGTTTTAAGCATGTTTATGGCATCCTGGCTGTGACCTAGCGAGAGAGAGAGAGTAGGTATTAAATCTCGGTCTGAAACGTGCACAAAAAAAAAAACCCACCCACACCCATAGGGATACACTTTCCAATCTGCCTGGAAATTAATCCCAAATGAGGGAGTCTCCTTCCAAATCGAGCATGACAGATCTGAGAGAAACACTAGCCAGAAGGCAGCGCGCCGGACCCCGCATTCCCGGCGCGGCAGAGCTCCGCGGCGGCAGCGGGCGGGACGGGGCTCCCCGCTCCAGCACGCCGCGCCACCGCCTCGCTGGCGTGCGAGGGGCTCTGGCGGCGCTGCTTTTCCTGGGAGATGGAAAACCAGACATTTTAAGAAGTCTTAACTAATCCAATCTAAATTGACCCCAAAATATCCAGTACTCTTTTTTTCCCCCACTTTCCCCCCGTTGTTAGATTCCACTCGGGCCTTTAACTCTCTGTGTTCACCCTTGGCAAAGGAAAGCATGTGTATGTGTGGGGGGCATCCGTCTGTCGGTGCGGGGGTTTCACACCCTGTGCTGCTGCGGGCTGCGTCAAGCCCTCCGTGGCAATGACCATCGTCTTGGGCTCAACAAAACCTCCGACTCGGGGTACAAGAGGGGTGGCTTCTTGGTGGGAACGCATTAAGAAGGGGGTGAGGAAGGAGGCAGCCATGACTCGTAAACGAAGATGATAAAATTCCTGGGGATCGGCCAGCATAATCCACAGGAATCATCCCCAGGGCTCTGGTCTGGCAGAGAGAGGATTTCCCATTAACTTCCCCACAACCGTTTCCATTGCCCACTCTGGGAGCGCTCCCTTGCACTCAGAATTCAGCTCCTGATTACTGTCTTATTTAGAAACAGACATGAATATCCCTCTTCTTACTACCACCAAACTCGTTGTGATGCGGAAATCCTCTCTGTCCGCCACAGATACCCGCCAGCTTCTTCCCACAGGGCTGCTTGGCCGAGCTAGGAAGGAGGCTGGAAGTGAGCTTTCTCGGGAAGCTGGGGCTGCCGTGGGCCCAGGGGGAGGCTGAACCTTCCCACTGCCTCCAGAGGTGCCAAAAACACGAACACAGATCCCCTGCTTACTCCAACAAAGCGCAAAAACGCCGCCACCAGCCGTGGGAAGCGGCACCAGCGCGACACGGGAAGAGCGCTGCCCGAGCACCCCCACCTCACCTTGCCTGGCCTTGCCCCACAGCTGCGATCCGCGCTGCTCTGCTCAGCGGGATCAGCGCTGCCCTTCAGTGCTCTGCTCAGCACCGGAGACGGATTGCTTTATCCATCCATCCATCCATCCATCCATCCATCCATCCATCCATCCATCCATCCATCCACCCACCCGGACCTGGTCCTGCTTCCCTGACTCCACGCTCACACAGCCCGCAGAGCCGAGCCCGGCTGCGGCAGGGATGGGCGGCAGGTCCTCACAGGGCACACGTCAATCTAGAAGCTGGCAGGGGAGAAAAGGGAAAAGGAATTTATCAATGAGTTTTCCATAATTTTTCAAGCTTTGGAGCAGTGCACGCTTCACAATGTGTGGTGGAAAGCAGCGCAGTCCAGAGTGTGTTATGTGAATGATGTGCATTTGCATGGAAAAATATGTGCGTGCATATATACAAGGAGAAAGGGATAATAGTGGCTACAGGCCTGTAAAAACTCGTGGTTTATCGCCCTGAAAACAGTATGCTTATTGCTAGGAGCACTCCTTAATCCCTGCATCCAGCAGACCGGGAATCTTGTTTGCTTGTTTGTTTGTTTGTTTGTCTCTCCGCATCCTGCTCGCAGGGCTAGACGGAAAATCACAGCATGTTTCCTATTGCGCTGCCTGTTCCCCACCGGAGCGACGTCACCTCAGATATGCCAGTAAATTCCTTACCGGGTTGGGATTGTAATTGGTTGAATGTTTTCTGTATCCTGACTAGCCAATAACACTCCGAGAGAAAAAAAATTAGAACAACCTAGTTACAACAGATGGCGAAAAATGACTTGACATTACACATGTGAGGCAATGTTAACTAAAGATGAGATCCTTACCGCATTCATTAGAAATATCATAATAGGCAAAAAAAGATTACACGTGCCACTGTACTTATGGTACGAGGTCCCTTATTTTCAGACAAGTGCCGTCCAAATTGTTGCCCTTGTCATGCCTGTTTCAACAACATCTGCTAGCTAGCATAAACTCTGGCCTTGATAACTTGCATTTTTCTGAACCTGTATTACTCTTGGCAGACCTTCTTCATCCCCTCCCTGCCCCCCCGCACCGAAAGTAGATAATAATTTGTGCAAAACAATTAGTTAAAAAGAAGAAAAGAAAGGAGACATAAAACCCTGATAAAAGCTCAAGAACAATGGAAAAATGGGAAAAACAAAGGAAAAAAATAAGAACAAACGATAAACGGCAGACAGCCGAAATGACTACAGTTACAAGTGAAGTAGTTGCATCTTTTCATATGTAAAAAGCAATAAATAGATAAGCGCATTTCCAAATGGTAAACTAACATTTTAATCTCGGTAAACAGAAAGCAATGACAATTATGCCGATAGGAACCGACATTGACCCAGAGCAAGAAATCAAAGCTATTTTTACATTCAAATGTCAGCAGCGCATTTCTTTATCCTCAAGTTTGCAAAGGATTCTTAGAAGCCTTATATATGCAGTTAGGCGGAAGCTGATTGCCAGCAATAAATAATGCATCCAAGGAAGAGGCTTGAGTACGTATCTTCTCACTTCCAGGATGCAGCTAAGGATCTTCGCCTCAATTCTACATCAAGGTTGTGGCTTAAAGCAGTCAAAGGGCTATTTAATTGTCAGGCAAGGCTTCCCCCCGCGGAACTCTCTCCGCATGTTACAACATCTTTGCAGCTCCATATGCATCTCTTTTTCACACTTCCCTCTCCATCTCAGGCTCCTACACCTGGTGCATCACGCATTTAGTCCATTCGCTCCGGCTCTTCCTTTCATCTTCCCAATGGCAGACGTTTCTATTTATCCACTGGCAATCAATGTGTGGCGTCACCGGTGGTACTGTAATGACGACTGCACCATTGAGGATGACAGCTTAGAAAGAAGAGGGCAATGGTGATCCCTCCCAGAGCAGCATAGCAGCGTGGAGCGCTCGCATCACAAGGTCACCCTATCTCACCGCTGGCTCCTCTGCATTGGCAGGAGAGGGTTGCTGGGTTTGTACAAGGCTGGGGCGGGAGCAGCAGGGAGGGGGGGGAAGAGATCTGGATTTTTTTTCTCCCCTCCCTTAAGCAAAGCCACAATGGAAACCAGGAAGGAGATGGTGATGTTTCTGGAGGGGACTACTCTTGGCGCTCTTGTTGGCAAGAGGGTGCCTAATTTGTCCGAAGCAGTGGGGAGCCCCGCTGCGGAGCCGCAGGAGAAGATGATCCATCGGAACTGCATCAGCCCCAGACCTGGCCCCTTGTCGTCCCGGGAGAGAGGAGGAGGAGGAGGTGGCGGAGGAGAAGACGAAGAGGAGGTGGAGGTGCTGCCAGGGACAGGGACGGTGCCCGAGAGCCGCTCGGCGGCGGCAGCACTGCTTTCGGCCGGACAGCAGCCCCCCGTCCCGGAGCTCCCCTCCAGCAAAGGGCAGCAGAGCAGCTCGGACACCGAGTCGGATTTCTATGAGGAAATCGAGGTGAGCTGCACCCCGGACTGCGCCACGGGGAGCGCCGAGTACCAGCACAGCAAAGGTACCCAACTCCTTCCCATGCCTCCAGCCCCACGTCCGCTCCGGGGCTGGGTGGCAGCACTGGTGGGGCGGGGGGGCTGCCGGAGGGGATTTTCCCCTCGCCAGCTGAGCGAGGGGCAAAGAAATCGGTGTGTGTGTGTGTGTCTGCGCGCGTGTGATCTCTTTCCTGACTGATTGCTCACCTCCCTGCCGCCGGGAGACTTGTTTGGGAGTCAGAGGACGCGACACCGGGCAGCCCCCGCGTCCCTGGAGGGGAGCCAGGCTTCCCATCGTGGATGCGTCAGGTCTGCGGCTTGTCCCGTAGGATCTTTTTGGCCGGGACAACCACGCGCTCTCCTCCTCAATCTGCTCTGTTTTATTTTTATTCTTCCCCATCGCCTAGACAGCGCATACTTCAGGAAATCCCTTACGGTCCTCCACACCGGCAGGGTTTTTTTTTTTTTGTGTGTGTGTGGGGGTAAGATCAAACGGGTTTTCTGGCCAAGAGCTGTTTGTGGTTTTGCAGGGTGAAATGTGCCCGGGCGAGTGCGGAAGGGCCCATAAAGACTGTAAAATCTCTCGCCGACTCATGCCAGCCCCAAGTGCAGTAGCGAGGGCCTTGTTTGCACGTTGGGTTAAAAAAAAAAAAAAAAAAAAAAAAAAAAGGAAAAAAAAAAAAAAAGAGGTCCAAATTACCTTGTCACTTCTATGTCTCGGTGGCGCCAGCTCGGAAATGGTCCCAATGAATTAATTGCCTTTGGTCTCGGGCACAATGAGGGAGAGTTGCATTTGAAAGCAAAGGCAGCGGACAGGCCCCTTTTCCCCTGCCCCCACTCCCCACTCCCTATTCCCACCTTCCCAGCCCGTCAAAGACGTCCCTACCCTGACAACAACCCTCTTCTCCCCCCTCCCCGTTCCTCAATCACTTCAAGAAGCCGGGAAGCGTAGAAAGCGCTGCCTGTCCTCCCTCATCCCTTAGAGGCTCGTTGAAAACATCCCATCCTGTTCTTTGGAGACTGAGCCGAGATCCCTAAGGCCTCACCTTCCCCTCAGAGGGAACAGTCCCTGTCTGCTGGCTGCTCCGCTCCTGGGTCCCTGCTGGCCCGGAGGCAGGAGCAGCGGAGCCGTGCTACACGGATGGCGGGCACACCTGCCTTTTCCGGGCACTCAGGGTCGCGGGATGCTGCGGCGCTCCGGTTTCCCGGTGCGGGAAGCGGGTGGGAGGCTCAGCGAGCAGACACCGCCATTGCAGGAGGTGTGTGTCGGGGAGGGCAGGGGACAGGTAACCTCCCAGCCAGAGTGAATAAGACCCTCTCAAACCCTCAGGCGGTGTTTCATCCCCTTTCTCGCTGCCCTCCTCCCCGGTCCTTCTTGGATGTCAGTACCCCAATACCCTCAGTACACCGGGCCAGGCACCGAAACGCGAAATGGGGTGGAATGGGGGGGCCGAAGTGGGTTCGCTGGGGAGGCGGACGGCGAGCATCCCTGCGTGCCCGCCCGCCTCCGAGCGTGTGTCGTTGCTCCGGGCTCCCCACGCAGGGCCGTGCTCCGAGGCGCTGGCCGGCAGCCCCAGCGGCGGGGGGGATCACCCCAAGGGCAGCGGAGGCAGCGGCGGCTCCCAGGGCTCGCTGGCCTGCAGCGCCAGCGACCAGATGCGCCGCTACCGCACCGCCTTCACCCGCGAGCAGATCGCCCGGCTGGAGAAGGAGTTTTACCGGGAGAATTACGTGTCCAGGCCCCGGAGATGTGAGCTGGCGGCTGCTCTAAATCTGCCAGAAACCACCATCAAGGTACACGCAGCTCGGACATGTTTCCAATTAGCACGATATAAATCTGTATGGCCAAACTTCCTCGCAAAACTCGGGGAAGCACTTCGCTAGCATAACCCTCCCTCTCAGCTCCCCCCGCCTCCCGCCCCTTTCCTGGCCCTGCCCGCACCCTGCAGCAATGCGGGAGATGGGACACGGCTCCCGGAGCCATCCCGGCCCGCGCCGCTAATCTGCCCTCTCCCTAGCAGATTATTTTTAATCCTCCCTTCGGTTCAGTCCAAATCTCTCTCAGCTCTTGGGGGAGGGAAGAGAAAGCCAGTAGCAGATCTTGTTTCGGTCTCGCTTTGCTTTGCCTTTTCCAAAACATTTGCACATGAAAATAAACCCCATAGCAACAGTCCCAGGTAGCTGTGGATGCGAAAGGGCAGCAATGGGGCAGAGCCGCCCGGCTGGCCGGAACCCAGGGACGGGGGGTGAGCAGGACAAGCCCTAACAAGCAAAGAGGAAAACAAGCACCCTGAAAGGGCTGCTCCTCTGGGTCTCCCTGTAGATTTTTATAGGGGCTTAACTGATCCCTCTGTACGTGATGACAAGTCCATCTAGCAGGGAAGGCTGGCGCCGGTCCCCGCTCTCCGGCAGACCCACGTCCGCCGCACCGCGCTGGGAGCAGGGCCGGGGCCGGCGGCCAGGCGGAGAGCGGCGGCGGCGGGTGACGGCTCTCGCCTCTCCTCTGTCCGCAGGTTTGGTTCCAGAACCGCAGGATGAAGGACAAGCGGCAGCGCCTGGCCATGACCTGGCCTCACCCGGCAGACCCGGCGTTTTATACGTACATGATGAGCCACGCGGCAGCCACCGGGAACCTGCCGTACCCATTCCCGTCCCACCTGCCCCTGCCCTACTACTCCCACATGGGCATCGGCGCCACATCGGCCTCTGCCGCCACCCCCTTCAGTACCCCCCTGCGGCCTCTGGACACCTTCAGGGTCCTGTCCCACCCGTACCCGAGACCAGAACTGCTGTGCGCCTTCAGACATCCCTCTCTCTACCCTGCCCCAACTCATGGACTCAGCAGCGCCGGGGGCAGCCCCTGCTCCTGCCTGGCATGCCACAGCGGCCAGTCCAACGGGCTGGCGCAGAGACCCTCCGGATCAGACTTTACCTGTTCGGCCACGACCAGGACTGACTCCTTTCTCACTTTCACGCCCTCTGTGCTGAGCAAAGCCACCTCAGTTTCCATGGACCAGAGAGAAGAAGTACCTTTAACGAGATAAACCTTTGTCTCAGGGTTATTAAATACTCATCCCTTTCCCGGACTTCTCTTCGAGTTAATGTACCTACAGCCCATGTTTATTTAATCGTGTTCTCTCCTCAGCCTCGGACACCCACAGAAAAAAAACCCCAAAAAACCGAAAAAAAAAAAAAAAAGAAGAAAAGAGACTAAAAATAGCTCAGTCTTAAAAGGATTTACATTCCAAGGGGGGAAAATAAAAGAAAGAAGAAGGAAAGAATTACTAGTGATTTATCTCTGAGAAGGAATTTAGGCACGAAGGAGGAAGAAAATCAACTCGAATGAAATATGGTCCAGCCAGCCACATACAGAAATGTGCTGGGACTTTCTTTTCCGTGGATAGACTTCTTCCCAAGGGCTGGGGGTTCTGCGGATCACAACAAACCTTATGCACAAATCTATGAGGCGGAGAAGGAAAATCTGAAATACTTGAAAGAAACACTACCTTGATAATGAAATGGCTTGTGCGCATGAAGAAAGCAAAGATGTAATCCCTCAGTGTTCAGAAAATAAAAACAACAGGCAAACAACAAAAACAAACCCCAAAAGGTTTCCGGTTTGCAACTCGGTAGTATTATCCAGTTGTCTCTGTGGAAAATAACAATGCTTTACCATAAAGAAAACCTGTCATTCTGTACATTACTTTCGTGGTTTAATTGCATTATTTACCCTCCCTTGTCTCGTCCTTCGTTGTGAGCAGAAACCCAGCGTTTCAATTCCTCTTTCATTCCAAATTTTATTTTTAAGAGGCAGACTGGAACTGGCAGGGGAAAAATACGAGCTCCTGCCTCTTTATGGGTCAGAGCTATTATTTGTCCTTTAAATAACAATGTCCTATTATCAGTCGCTGAAATGTGCACACACTGACGAAATTAGCAAGTGATGTATATGTAAAGAGGGTTTTTGAATATCGAATGTACAATGCTCCGCGAGCAAAGACCCCGTGCCAAACGCTAACAAGCCGCCAAGGGAAGAGATTAGAGGTGACAGGGAGCACAACTCCTTCAGACAATCACCAGTCTGTAAATTGGAGCAAAGGCGATTTCCTTCCTTTGTACTTCAGCCTTCAGTTCTCTCATTGCCTTCTCCTTGCTGTGTCTTCTCTTTATTATTTTTTAAAATTTTATTTTTTTAAGTAATTATTTCATTTGTCGGGTTTTGTGTTTCTTTCTCCATCCCTGATCTTTGCATTTGTGTGTGTCCTTTACACTGGTCACTCTTCCTTCTTAAAGAGTATTTCTTTCACAAAGTCACCCACCCGTCTCCTATCCAGAAGGTATTTCGGAAGAAGGTAGCATAATTGCTTTTGCTTGGATTTCTGTAACCCTAAATTTAAAAAACAAACAAACAAAAAAAAACCAAACACGGCCACGGAGCTGGATAGTGGTTCCTTCCAAAACCGACATTATTTATTTCATTCTGTTTTAAAACAGCCCCAAAATACACTGCCATAATTTGTTACCATGACGGAATAGCAACAAAAATAACAACACCAAAACCGACAATAACGACACTTTTTAACAACCTCTCACTCATATTGTTGTCGTGCTTGTTAAAAAAAAAAAAAAGGTTAAAATGTTGCTTAAGACGAATTTCACCGTGCAGTTTCTAATAGTTACAGTTCAACAAGCAGGAAAATAAATGCTGGACAGAACAAAGACTTGTTGACACCTCTGTATCTACTTTGTACTAAATTGCTCAGAAGGCTCTGGTTTACTGCCACACCGGAGACTTTTTGTCTTTAGGAGGGGGAGTGCATAGCAGCGTTTCCCTATAGCGGATGGAGAGCAGGGAAGGGACACGGGCGTGCCAGGACATATTTTTTCCAATAAAAAATATTGTTTATTACAGCTTTAAAAAACCCCATCCAAAGTCACAGTCTTTAAATCATTAACGCCAGATTATTCCACTCTTTGTAAATGAAATTTCCTCACGGACACGGAAAGCAATGGTCCTTTTTGGACACTCACAAACGGATTCTCCCTCCCCGTCCCCCCCGTCCCGTCCCCCCCCCCCGGAAATAACAATGTAAACAGCGTCCAAGGGGAGAACCGAACAACATCCGAGCTTTGCAAGCCTTTCCCCCTCTTTTACTTTGTCTTTTAGAAGACAGAAGAACCAGTCCGATAAAATAGGAGCTGCGGAGCCTGTGCTTGGTATCATTCCCCCGGCAGCCCCGGGAGAAGGGAGCGCTGAAGAGGTCGGGGGAGGGGTAGGACGGCAGATGAGCGCTATCCGCCGAAAACGGGGGCTCCTACACAGCCCACGACCCCTCGTTCCTGGGCCAGGCACAGGCACCTGCTGGGCCGAGAGCGCAGGCCAAGATCCGGCCGAGGCTGCTGCTGCGATCGCGGCCGCAGTTCGCTCTTGCAGAGTGACCAGTTCAGAAAATGCCATCGGCCGGCGCACAAATACTTGTATTTTATGTATCTGGGAGCGTGTGAGAGAAAAAGAGCGTTTAAGCCTCTGATTACCACTTCCACCCGTGACTGGGACACCCCCCTGAGCAGACGGGGAGGCAGGGGGCCGGCGCGGTGCCCCCGTCCCCGCGGCTCCAGAGCCGCCCTCCCGGCCGCCCAGTCCCGGAGGATGGTGCGGCAAAGGGCGGCTGCGAATTTCTCCGCGGCTCGGTCACAGGGCAGAGATTGCCTGCGACAGGTAAATAGGCTGCGGGTCGCGGTAATGCCAAGAGTATTTTCAGTTAATAGGGGAGGGAAAATGAGGTGTCTGGAGCGATATTGGAAAGTACAAGATCGATGATCCGTCCTCGTGTCCAATCAGCAGCCTTTAATTGACTGTATTTTCTAGGTAATTGAGCCGCTGTGCTCCTAAATTGAAGTGGAAGATATAACAATACATCTCAGTGGGAGGAATTACTCATTACTTCATAATGAAATTTTCCATTTGCTGCGTGGGGCCGATGCCGTTAACACCTTCGCCGCCGGTGGTGGTGTCCGCGGCCCCACGTGGGGCGCTGGCTCCGGGCACGCGTGGGGCATTGACGGCGGCGAGGGCACACGCGGGGCACCTCTGCCTTTGGCCCCCAGCCACTGCCACCAGGCAGGCAGATTTCCATGGCCTCGCCCTGGTCGGGGATGAGACCCTTCGAGAACCGGGGTGAGGCCCCGGGGGAGGCGGCGGTGGGCACCTGGCCCCTTGTCACCAGCGGGAGTGGAGTTTTCTTCGGGGTGCCCCATGTGCTACATCGGGCTCGGTCCCTGGCCAGCCAAATTCAGCTCCTAAAGGCGGTCCCTCCCACCCCCCCGCGCCTTGTTAGCGTTTGATTGATTGCCTTATTAAAGCGTGTTCTTGTAAGTGTGACCGAGCTGATTGCACTGCATATGTTTGGGATAATGCTCATTTTAAACAACTGAATAATAATACTACTAATAAAAAAAGGACCAGAAGAGGAAGAAGATGAGCTCTAGAGAACGGGTTAAGCCTAAACGATCCCGGGGAGCAGCGCTGTAACTCGCGCATTAAATTGGTCCTTTACTATCAAATCACTCAACCCATCTTTGTTGTGTTTTATCTGTCACCTCCTGTACCATAAAGTGAAATAGCAACGAGACTGACGCTTACGTTCCCGTCTCAGACGATATGTTTTTATTAAGGTTGTATGATTAAACTGGATCGGATCTGCTTTCCCAGCACTATGCTTTACTTCAGCGCCTAAATCATTGGCAAATCGTCTCTCCACATTTCACGTTTTCTGCTGGGTTGTTCGGTCATTTGCCGGCACCTGCAGAAAAGCGTGCGGCTCCCTCAGCTTTTTGGCTTGTCTATCTGAAAGATCCTTTTGTTTTCCATTATTCTCCTGCTAGCCCGGCTACTTTATTTTACTACCGAGTTTAGCCCCTGAAAACACCCTCCACCATATGTCACCCCAAGGCTCGCTGTCCTGCCTCTTACAATGGTGTCACCCTGGGGTAAAGCCCACGTCAGGATGGGCTGAAGTCTCTTTAACACAAATGGCTTCATTTAGGCGCATCAGGTTCCTGGGTGGATGTAAAGGGGGAGAGAAACCAGTCCCACGCGCTTTTCGCTTCATCCTTCTTCCCGGAGCCCCTCACACGTTGCCTGCTTCATTCAGATCTTCTCGCTTCTCCTTCTGTGAGGCGGGAGCGTCCCGTCCTGACCCTGGAGAGTGGTACTGCGGCAGGGGTGCGGTTACAATAGGTTAGGGTAGATCCCCGCCGGAACTGGTCTCTGGCTTAGGAAGTTTTTCTTCTCTCTCTCAGGCAGGAGGAAGAAGAAATAGCTAGTTCAAGATCTCCTACCAAGAAAACAAATACATCACAACCTCTGGCCTCCAATTCACCGTTTGCTCCCACCCCACTTTTTTTTTTTTTAATTAAAAAAAAATCACCTACACTGAGTGTATCTACGACCAAGAATGTAGTGCAGGTTTACACTAATATTTACAAACCTCATTTTAAAGAATCTCAGTCGGTGTATTTCATGCACATATACATGCAGAGCAAACACATAAAGTGATTTTCCCTGCTGCCCTCTCTGCAAAGAAGTGCCTGGGACTTCAGAGACAGAAATTGCCACTTAAGAACATCACATGAAAGTATTAAGTAATTATTTAAAACAAGGCTGTTTAGAAAAATATTTGTGTTTATTGCAGCTGCTCGATTGGCCTCGTTAAATCTGGGGAGCATTTAAATTGTGTTACAGTCTCATTTAAATCCAGTTTCGTTCCAGCAGGCTGCAAAGCCTGAATAGAACCAATCACTCCATAATGATGATGAATGAGAAATTAATTCAGATACAAGCAAGACAATTTAGGCCTTCATCTGTTTAAATAGCCTTCCAAGATTATTCGCAATTGCAGGTCACAGATTTAATCAATTGTCCAATCTTGTGAAAGTCATATCCTTGCATCTTCATCGAGATTATTTATAGCGCCGTGAAGCCCAGTGAAAGGTATACACTCTTAACAGGAACAATTACTTAAAGAGAAGAGTTTGCAAAATGAAAAACAAATGCCTCCGTGGGCAGTAAACCATCAAACACTTCCTCGCTCTCCCGACACATCCTCCCCGGCTTGAGCAAAGGAGCGGAGCTGCAGGTGGGGATAAAGGGGACCATCGCCAAACTCCATCCCTGCCGTATCGGCTCCTCTGCTCTGGAGCACAACCACCCGCGCTCTTTCGTGGGCCGCCCAGTCTAGTCTCTGCCGAGCCGTGCTTTGCTCCCGAGGGCATGGCCGCAGAAAGGACACGTTAAAAAGCAGCTTTTAATCACGCAAGAATAAGCAAACCGCGCCGCTGCTCAGCCCGGGGATGCCAAGCTCTCCTGCGGGGAGACCTGTCATTTTCTGCCTCTGACTGGCTCCTATCGAGATATATAAATATATGTGTGTGCCGGCAGCCCTGTTCCAGGCCGAGCCCCGCGAATGCCCCGGCCCAGCCCCGCACACAGCCAGCCTCCCTCTGGCGCCGTGCTCGCCCGGCTCGGGGTGAAGCCGGCAAAGGATCCCTGCACCACTCCTGGAAGCGCCGGCTCCTTCTTCCGGGCTCGGAGCAGCCTCACCCGGCAAAACCCGAGGTCCCGAAAAACTCAGGGTTAATAAAGCCTCTACAAAAGTTGAAATAAAGCACTTTCGTAATGTTTAATTTCTCGAAAAAGAGTTGGAAGGCAAGGAGGAGACCGGACTTGTTTGTCGGGGTCCCGGTGTATAACTGCCTCCTCCCGCTTCTCATCCTTTCTCCAAACACCTCCCATGTACCTGGAGCCTGCCTGGCACTGAAGCCCTGTCTGGGGCTCTTGCAGGCTCCTTCCCATACTCGAAGGGTGATCCCGGGCTCGGAGAAACACCTGCTGCCCCAAAGGGGCTTACCCCCGCGCACAGGGAATACAGTGCGAAGGGAAAACCTGGGGTACGGTAGGGATAGAAGCCGGCCCCACGTCCTCTGTCCAAGGGACCCTGAAGGCGGGAGCTCCGAGTTCCTCCGGGCAGCGCGGATCCCCCGGCCCTGTGTCACTGCTGGGGACGAGGGGCTCACCGAAGAGCCACCGCAGTCTGGCGGCAGAGAGGGGAGGGTTCCGTGGGTGGGAGTGGGGAGGGTCAGCGCAGGTGGGTCAACACGAGGTGAGCCGTCCTGCCGGTGAACCGGGATCTCCGCACCCATGCAGTTTTCCCGCAGCGGAAAGGGCAGCGTGGGGCGCACTGACCCACGGGCACCGCTGGGCCGGGGAACGCGAGGGTTTCGGGCAGCAGAGCGGGCCAGGGGAGCGCGCAGCCCGACACGGGGAGCTGGAGCCGTGCCTAAAACAAAAGCCTGCCTCCAGGACCCCCAGAGCTCCAAGGAGCCGGTCTCAGCGACAGACTTTGATGTATCGCTGTCCAATTAGTGCCTTTAATTGGTGTCCTCTGGGACAGGCAACCCGGGAGCTGAGGCGGCGAGAGCTCTCTCGGCAAGCTCTGCCCGCTCGCAAGGTAACAGATAAATAACGCGGCCGGGCGGGAGGAATCCTGCATCCCTCTCCCTCCGAGAAGGAGCCGGGAAACGACCGAGCAAACCCGAGGCCAGGTGCTTGCAAACCGCCCCGGGAAGCTCCGTGCCCACGGACACCCGTGTGCCCGGGCAGGGAGGGACGTGGGGTGTAGCTGCTCCCACGTTTATCCCGACCCCGGCGATCGACGCCCCCCTCCCCGCCAGCTGCGGAGCGGGGGTCACAGCGTGGAAACGACGCTGCTTAACACATACCGCACGTTCCTTCCAATTTGGCTAATGAAGGTCGCCCGTTAAGCGTAATTTTAGAGGTTAAATGAGGCTGACTGCAGATTTAAAGACGCTTGATAAAACGTCTTATTTGAATGACAGCAATTGTGTATAGAGATGCCGTTACAGCGGTCTGGATTTACCTGGGGGGAGGAGGAAACAAAGCAAACACTCTAACAGGGAGGGAGGAAAACCCTTCGCCAATTTATTCTAAACCAAAAATGCTTGGTCGAAAGAAAAATTGATCGCTTCATTCATCAAATGAATAAAATACATTTTTGAGATCAGAAAGGTGCTCGAAGAGAGAGAGAGACCGGGGGAAAGTTCGTAGTTGACAAGAACCGTCAAAAAGAGCCAGAAGTCATTGGAAGCTCACCTTGAAGCAATTCTGCTTTTCTTCTATTTTATTCTCCTTTTTCTATTTTTTTTTTTTTTTTCTTTTTCATTTTTTTTTCTTTTTCTTCAGGTCGTCATAAAACGTTTTAAGAAAAAAAAAAACACCTGAAGCCAGAGGAAGATGAGATTTTTTGATTAATAAGGAAATCAATTTGGCAGAACGGAAAGGATGCTGACTTCCCAAACTCGCTGTTAGCAGAGGCGTCTCTGGGGAAGGGAAGCAGGTCGAGGCTGTTTCGGGAGCCATCAATCCCTGGTACCCGGGTACACCTCAAAACTAAACCACCAGAATTTTTACAAGAAAGCATCTCTGATCGATGTTTGTAAGCTGAACTATTTTACTTGTTCTCCTGAAGCCGTGTTTTCAGTGTTAAAACATTGTCATTTCACCACATGCAATACAGGGTTCCATTAGAGGCATCTTTTATGTACAGTCCCCAGAAGCTATGTGTATGTGGGTCATGCAATGCCACCAAAAATCACAGCCTGAAAATCCCTTATCCTCACTCCTTACAGAGACACCTTACTTTGTGCCGGGATGGGTACTCTCCTTTTCTTATTCAAGGGAAAAGACCCTATCCGCCTGGTCAGCCAGCTTTCTCAATAGCTTGTTCTCACCTCGCTAAATTTGTATTAAATAAACATTTTACTCTCTTTGTCTTGCTTGCCCAGCACCAAATTCTGAAGGTCCTAACTTGACCCAAAATGCATCTTTGCCTACACAGAAGTTTGCTTTCTTCTGCTTCAGTACAGAATCAAAGATGAGTTTCAGAACAAATAAAGCAACTACTAAATCCACACGATTAATATGAATTACTCCTGGGAATTATCCTACAATTATTCTAACGTTTACTCAAGCCTGGGTACTGCAGCAGGGAAGTTTTCTCTAATGTGGAGACACTGAGTCATAGGTTCCAAAATCACTTTCCATAAATGACCTGAAGTAAAATTTAATCCAAACTCAAAAGGTCTGATTTACTATATAGTAGCTGTGTAGTAGCACAGTCTTGCCTCCTTTCACAACTAAAAATGAAGTGAAAGGAAAGAGAAAGAAAAAAAAGGTGTGTGTGGGGGGGGGAGAGGGAAATTCCTAACTTTGCCAATGTTTATGCTCCCGTTTCAGCCACCTGAAATGTGGAGAGGCGTCTATTCTGGAGGTGGGAGAGCACTGAGCCTGTTGGCTGGCGCTGGCTTGGCTGTGCTAAACCTGCTCCTGTTTTAGCAGAGATATGGATTTAGGCAAATGGACAAGTTTGAATGTCCGAGCCACTCTCAGCCCCAAGCAGCGCATTGCTGCCCATTAACTCCGGCTCTCGAAGTGCAAAAAAATAGAGGCTACATGAGCTTATATTGCCCTCCCTCTGCTTTGGCAGTCGCAGCTTCTCACCTGAAAGCCTGTGTGTCATTTGGGTCACAAAGGCAGGGTTTTACAAAAGAACTATACTGAAGCATTGAGCAACTGAATCGGGTGTTGATGGTAAGGAGACAGCTATTCCCGCATCTCTGTGTCCCCATTTAATCTAATCTAACATCAGACCGTGACAGCAGCTCCTCCAAGAAAAAGAAAGCAGCAGTGTCACTAATTATGATTCCTTTCTTTTGATGTCATTAGGTCGGTCACTATCCATGTGTCTGACCCATCTACTGATTTTTTGTATTATATTCCAGTTGCCACTTGTATCTCAAGGGCTGTGTGCAAGCATTTACAAAATAACAGTGCAAGACAGGATAAAGGACATCATGACCTCCATTTTCTGATACTGTTCCACAGAAGAAAAGAAAGCCATGTTCACTGGTGGCAGTTTGCTGTGGGTCCTCCAGATCCAGATGCAGGAGCCAGAGATGCTGGCAATGCCTGTGCTGGCTCCCAGCGCTGATTTCCCTGGCATTGTCTCAGAGGGCATTCCCCAAATCAACATTGCCCAGGCAAACCCAAATTGCACTTAACACGCAAAGGGGCAGTCACCAGAGATTTGGAGCAAGTGATGATCAGCCACATCACAAAGTTTTAGTGTGTTCAGAATCTTACGCAATTCCTACAGCCAAGGCCAGTTTTTGTGTTTACTTAGTCTCCAGTGACAGCCTCACTCTTTAGCCAAAAGGAAGATATTCCAAGGTCTGACTTTAAACTTCTCAAAGCCCTGCAATGCAATTAGAGTGACACTTCTACACTGGAATGCATGGCTTCATGGTGCTATGGCAACAACATATCATTGGCATAGAACTCCGCCAAGGGCAAAATCATCTACCCTCATAGCCCCAATCACTTTTTTATGCAGGAGCATAATTCTCGCAACAGCCTTTCCTTGAAATAGCAGCTGTAAATTAGAGCATCTGTGTGCATGTCGTTTCAGGTTGTCATAACCACCCCTCCAGCAAGGGATACTTGGTGTCTCCTGTAATCTGGCACACCAGCAGAAATCAGATTTGCTGTTACATCATCATATTGTAAGTGTACAATTAGTTATTTCCTAGACTTGTTAAACTTTCTCTTTATAAACTGATAGGTTAAATCTAGAGGAATCTAAGGTTTGATCTGTACATCACAGACCATTAGACTTCTTCCAGTTAATTTTTACTGGGTGCAATATGGTATATTTGACTTTCAAAACAGGTGCTTGTTGTGACCTGACTTACCAGCTTATGGAGAATCTTGATAGTATATGTTAGCTATGATCCATTGGTTAAAGCAAACAGAACAGACCAGAAAAATAGAAAGTCTCCATGTTTCTTTATTTCTAATAAAACTTGTTCAGGAATTTATCCTTCTGTTCTTCTCAGCTATGTTACTGAACTTTCATTATCCAGCATTTTCCATTAAAGAAGTTTGCATATGGTAGTAAAGTACCTCTCTATCTTTGCTCTGACAACCTAAGCAAACCTGAAATTTGTGTGAGGCCCTTTATCCAGTTACTGAGCTCTGAGTGAGGCTTTCTCTTACACTGTCACCAATTTCACAGCCTCCTCTCTCAAAGCATGAAAGCCATAACTACCTACACAGTATCAGGGTATTTTGCATTTGTTCCATCAGCAGTCTGTCTTTTCATTTCTATTTAATCTTTCTTGTCCAAGCAACCAAGAACTGCAGTAGCCCAAATGCAGTTCTGCAGCACTGACACGGTCTGCATGTTCACACATTTCTTCACTATAATACTGTTTTTCTCCACCTCTGTCTTCTCAGATGTGTTCCTCAATATGTAAGGACTGGATTCCTAAATATCTAATTTTGTATTTTGCAATATTTAGACTAGTTTTTTTGTCAGTTCAAATTTCTCCGTGACATTCATGCACCTTAGCTGCAGGACTGACCTGATACCCAGAAAAACAGATTTACCAGAGGAAAATAAAAGGGATTCATGATAAAATAAAGACCATATGATAGTTCTGCTGTGTGAACAGTCTCCCAGAGACATGGTGGTAGCTGTGTGGGTAGGCAGGTGCCACATAATATGGCAAGTGCATCTTTGACACAAATTTGATTAACATTAGGTATGTATATATTTCTGACCACCTGATTACAGCAGCCAGTAGTCTGTGCAGAGTCACATTAGCCATAATCCCATTTCATGATGATGTCTGCACCACTGGCACTCTTTTGTGCCCTTCCAATTAGCCCATTTTTAACTTGCTTTAAATAGTTGCTGGCACCTACTGATTGAGGGTACTGTAGGGATAACATGTAATATGTTAAGATTAGAATGTCTAGGGGTAAATTCCTTATAGAAGCCTAGGCTGAGACATGTATAAACTAACCCCATAATCTCATTAAAATAAATCAGACATGCAATACCAAGACATATTTTTTCATAAAAACTATGTTGATTGACATATTTGGGAGAGGAATGCAAGTTATTAAATTCATATTTTGTCAGTTTCACTGTTATTTTCTTTCATTTTTTAAAGAATTTTCAAATTCACTGATTATTTCTCTAACCCAGTAAGCATTGTTTAACATCTTCTTTAGTTAATAATCTTTTTAAAAAGTGCTTTATTTCAGTCTTTTGTTAAAATTACATCACCCTAAAGATTAAATCTTCAGTTTTAAACTGAAGATTAAAACACTGATTTTGCACTTACAGCTAATATTAGATCCATATTGTTGAGAGGATTTTTTTTGATTTTGCTATACTTTACTTTGCTTTTTACCCCTTTTACTGCATATTACTTTTGCATTTTTCTTGTTGTCTGTAGATTCCCTTGTCAACTTCATGTGTTTTTTAACATGTAATGTAGGCTAATTGCTATGTAATACAGTTCTCTCTGCATGTTGTATGGTGATTTTTTACTTCAGATTTTTGCCTTCATTTCACTCTCTCTGAGGACTGTTCTGAAGTCAGAAACTTGCCCTCCATGCAGATATTTCTCATATGCAATGTATTTCCGGCCTTCAGCCGCCCACCAGTTTCCAGCCTAAAAATTAATACATCATAATAAGATCCAAAAAATAAATTTTTTTTCATGCTGGATATCATGCCTTTCAAGATGTGGATTTATCCACAATTTTTAGAAACTATCAGTGATGGTTTATTGCTAGCTGCATGAGATAAAGTTGCACACATGCTGAACTGAGTTTGTCCAGATGCTACTATTTTTATGCCTAGATATTGCAGACAAATGTTTAAGAGGTAAAGCACCCCATTCTTGGGTTTAATTTGGCAGTTTTTGACACACACCTGTCAGCATCCTGATCTTTGTTAGTTAGTACATCAGTCCATATGCTTTTGAGACCACTAGGTTGTAAGTTATAATTACCAAGTTGGTATTCCCTCCTTCCTTTCACTGTTCACGTGGCTACCCCCATCAGGTGCTAGTGCTGATGACTGTCTTCTCACTGATAAAACTTTTTGCTATCTGTGCTATCCATACACCCTACCGCTTTTCTAAAGCAATCCTAAGAATGAGTTTTCTTCCTATTCTTTTTTGCATCGATTCAAACTTTGTTGTTTATTGTATCGTATTTGCAACTGGAAACATGCTTGTGTGTTGCAGCTGTCTTCCTTGGATCCATTGTACTGAAACCCTCTTGCTGTTCTATCTGATTCCCAACCACTCCCCTTATCCACGAACAAGACACACCCTTGATGCAACTTCCCTGCTATTACTACATGTTCTATGTTCTTACACTGAAGCAAAAGTTCAACTTCAGACCAGAAGCTAAGTCCTGAGAACAATCTTTGTAATTTGCAAGTGTGGAAGAGCCTCTAAAAAGTTGTTATGGATTCATATTCATCTAGCCACCTCCCTTGCTTTCTTTTCAAATCCCCAAAGTCTTTCTTTAACCCTCTACCACAAGTTGCAGAGGATGATGCTCACAGGATGATTTCACAAAATTTCTGCATATGTAGTGTTTTGATTCCTATTTTTTACCATGATCATCTTGGTCACTTCCGTGTCTTTTGGGCTGTTTGCAACTTGACAGATAACCAATTGTGGCATTTTTATCTCTGCATCCAGTTTGGTACCCTGCTTTGGAAAGCCTAAGATACTGAGCAATTGATTTAGCAAAGGATAGGTACATCCCAAAGCCCTTAGTCAATAGCTTAGGGATTTGTTGGTATCACTATATTTCATGTCAGTTCTTTTTTGTGACTTTACATTCCCTAGAGATTTCAGTGATCTCATGTCATTTTATGCCACCGTGGAGATCTTCAATGCAACATTCAGTGATGACAAATTAGAAGTGAAGGCACATGGATGCACTAAAATAAATTTTAAATTGTACCTTGAACCTGGATAGTTATTCCAGCAGTTTTCTGAATATTCTTCCAATAAGTCTGCAATATTTTCAAAGTTTTCAAGATTGAATTCTAATGGTGGATTTCTGCTACAGATAGTTAAAAATCCTCTCTACTTGTTACCTCCATTTGAGTTACCACTATGAGCTACCACATCACCTTGGGGATTCATGTTCAGTTATTCTCAATCTTTCAGAGGTTTCAGCCATTCAACTGTATGCTACTCCAGATCCATATCCAGTGATAAAGTCATATGTGGAGTCACATGTGGAAGCAGATATGGGACCATTGACCATGTGATTCAGGTAATTTAGTAAAAGTGACAAGTCCTTAAAATACTTTTATGTCTAAAGAAATTCACATTATTTTCCAGCAATTCCTCCCCTGAAAATATTGATAAAATTAATGAGCAGTGGTGACTCATAGGAGAACTGCTGGAGGAGCTGTGATAGTTCTCCCTTAGGTAAGGACTGTCTCTTCTGTTGATCTATTAGTTATCTGGCTTTCAACTTATTAAATAAATGTTACACTCAAATAGTTTCCTTTTTATATTAGAATCTGGATTAAATCAATGCATTCAGAGTCTGTCAGAAAAATGCAGATATCTTTGCCAACAAAATATATCATAAAAAGAAAAAAGGCAAAAACTATTAAGAGAGATTCTTCCTTAATAAAGCAGACATAGAAAAAAAACTTTTGTGACAATTAATTGTTTTGCTGTCTTGTCATTCTCTGTTGATTGCATCTTACATTACTTTTTCTATGGCTTTGCCTAGAAGCAATTATTAATTTTAAATTTAGTATGTTGATTTTTTTACCACCCTCTTTGAAATTGCCTCAGACACAAAAAATTGGCTACACACCTTTATTGCACCCTGTATTCTTCCATGTCCCACGGCATTCTTTGAAAGGAAGTCTAGAATTCAATTCCATAGATAGGTTATCTACTCAATTTGATCATCTGTGTTTGCAGACTGCTCTTCAATCAAGCACACTTGGGACTTTCTATTCCACAATTTCAAGCACTCCTGTCTGTTAGCAGGCAGGCCAGAACAGCTTTGCCAAACAGACTCATTTTGATCTTGCTGTTTGAAATGTGCAGAGCTTTGAATTTAAATTTTGGGCACAGCACTTGCTGTGATCACATCAGATTCAGCTCCAATGTCTGTTTGGAATTCATTTTATATCCATTTCTATGCAGTGTCAGAAGACAACCTGCTATAGAATATACCAGTGTAGATTCAATTAAGAGACATCTTAATAAAACTTCTGTTTCATTAACAGAGCTTCAACCTCCAGCTGCATTTTCCTATTGGAGACTGGTGCCAACACCTTTGCATGGTGTCGGTTCTCTCCAGGGGTACTGGAAACACAGCTGGTCTGTACACCATGCCTCCCCTTGCAGTCATACATTGTTTGGGCATGTGTTTCCAATCCTATGCTTCATTCTTTCAGTGCTTACTAGATACTTGGATTAAGAAAACGTGCTTTCTGCTGTGTTTCAAATACCTTCACAACTTTGAATTTGTCTCTTGCCTTAAAGTTGTGGTGGCCTAGTTATCCTTTATTTTGTCACAGATAGTTTTGTTTAGTCTGTTAGTCTGTTAACATTCATGTGATTTGGCTTTACCACACAGACTGATGACTTAATGGGACAGACATTTCAACAAGGAGGTAGTTTCTGCTAAACAGAATTTATTTCCTTGAAAGAGCTGGTTTTTTCATGGCTCCTCTTTTTGATGCTTTGTATAACACATCTAATTCCCTCGCATTTATCTGCTTCACTTAAAATATCTACATTAAACTTTTCTGTGCTCTAATCATTCACTGGTTTTGCATCTTTCTTCCTTGTCTTTGCAGTAACACAACATTATAGGTAAGAGAACACTACTGCTTCTTTCTCCTGTTGTATTTCCAACGGTGTAATTTTAAAATCCTTTCTGCCCCTCACACAAGGCCTGTGTACATATCAGTAAAGGTATCTCAGGCTTAACTCTAGCAGAGCCCATGTATCTATCCCCGAAAGAAGCTCTGTCCAGCAATTGCCTAATCCCAGAAACATTTTATTCAACTGCTGCCAGACTCTAAACATTAACACAAAGAAAATCAAGGAAACAAGGACTAGGAGCTAGGGACTCCAATCAGTTTGAGCGACTAGACTGTACAAAATTGCCTTTTTTTTCCCTAAAGGAAACCCTCACATACAGGCAGAAAGAGTATGTGGTGTAATCCAGTTGGTCCCCAAAGGGAAGACGTAACAGCACAGCAGTCCTATCCCAGGATACAGGGTCCACTGAAGGAAGGGATGTCCCTCTGTGCTCATGCCTTCTCCTCTGTGCTCTCAGAGAGGAAGTCCCAGTGCCTAATGCCAGATTCTGGATTCACTGCTGGGACCTGAGGCCTGGAGCTCCTGCTACCTTTTTTTACAGCAGCTTTGGTATGCCATCATTATTTGTAACAAAGCCTATGATACCAGATCTCCCTGTTCTATCAGATGCTTGGGGTAGGTTTTTCAAAAGTGCAGTGAGGAGGTACATGCCTTAAAACCACTCTTACCCCTTTCTCAGTAGATACATACTTTAGAATTTAGTCACGATTTTTTCATCCTAATCAGATTCAGTTCTCTGCAATATTCATTCTTTTCCCTTAGGGAAGCCTTGAGTTTTTAGGCCAAACAAATGGGTCTGGTACAACTTTCTTCCTGTTTTTGACAACATTTGCATTTTAAATGGTTTGCTTTTTTTCATCTATCTCCAAACCTCAGCATTACACATAACAAACTCTGAAGTATTATTGATAAATACACTACCTTTCAGATCATCCCTGGAGCTTGCAGAAAAATGGCAGGAACAAACAATTTAAACCAAAGTTGGATAAAACCGAACTTGTAAATGCAACATTTCTGCTGCAGACACAGGCCTTCTATAAGGGTAATTAATAATAGTTGTTAATAGCAAGACCAAATTTTAAAAGAAGCAACTTCAGACAATCATGAGAAAATGAGAAGAATAATCAGCTCAAACAATAAAGATCAGCTGTAGGATAATTGCAGAACAGCATTTAAGGACTCAGGAGATCTAACGCTTTTCTCTTCATTAATCAGAGTAAATATAACATTACAGATGTTACTTATTCAAAGACTGTTGTGTGTGCATATACAGCACATCTCTGAGAGCAGAAGCCAAATTGTCTATGTGTAGGAGAGTCTGATTTGTTATAGCAGAATTCATAATGACTTAGAAATTCAGACAAGGCGTTTTAAAGATACTATATCACTTAGGTGAAATAAATAAAATATACCTTTCAAATGTTGAGGAAGAACTCCTGCAGCTCTCAAAAATCTCACCCAAAAGACAAATTATACCAGAAAGAACTGCTATAACTATACTTGCTTGTGGTACTTCCATCTGGGGAAATCCTGGAAAGAAATGATGCAGCCCAGCTTGGGAACACTTAAGCAATGCAACACTTAACCTGCAGTTTTGGAGCAGGAGGGATTCTGTTGCTCATAACTGAACGAGTTACCATCTCTGTGTGTACCTATAAAACCCTAAACATGTTTTCCTCTAAACTGTGAGAGTTGAGCCACTGCAGGATTTGCAAGCAGCCATCAGCTATAACACATCCCTGACAGACCAACCCTGCCTCCTTGAGCTAGCCTGGTGGAGACAGTGGTTCTCCTTGCAAGCACAAATGCTCTCCACAACTGCCAGTTTGACACTTAATAGCTTATCTTCATACCTTTTATATAGGATTTCAGCTTGGTCTTATCATCTGATAAGCACCTAAGTTTAAGGTTTCTCTGCCCCCTCCTACTTACTATAAGGGTTCTTCCACCTGTTGTGCCACAGGACTAGATGAGAAAGGCATAAGGGCCATAGGACCAGATGAGAAAGGCATAAGGGCCATAGGATTAGAATAAGAAAGGTGTAAGGCACATGGGCAAACCTAACCATTCCACATTATTTGTTCCCACTTTTGAGATCCTGTCCCGGATCACAGCTTAAGCTCAGGAAAAAATGCTTCTTTCTATTTGGAAACCAAGTTGCTCGCCCAGATATTCTTGCAGACAGCAGTACTATGTATTTTCTAAAAAGCAGAGATCTGCTCCATATTCCCCTTTCCCACACTTACTTTTTTGCACTAGCTCCTTGCTGAACTATGTGGTCAGTGATGTGAAACAGAAAATCTGCCAGTGCCTGATGCTCTCCAGCCATTTGTTTTTGTTGTAGGCTGGATGGGTCGCCCTGCCAGTTACTGTGGTTGCCTGGTATTTCCCATGACACCATGATCTTCCTTTGAGTAACTTTCAAGTTTGCCAAACACCATAGAAATTTTCTATGTTGAGTATACAGTGCATTGTGACTTTATATATACACACATATTTATGCAGAAAATAAACTGCTATTTCTAAGAAGGAATATGGAGAAAAACATGGTGTTCTTCCCATGCTAAAAATTTCTGGTGACCTTTTATTTGGAAAAACATAGGCCATCTCTCCCCTATCTTGAAATCTGACAGTCTTTATTAATTTGTGGCCTTTATTCAATGTTGCACCTTTTATCATCCCTTTGAGATGTTCCCCAAACTTGTAATCATGCAAGTCATTGAAAAATTGTGGCTCTCAAGAGATCTGTAGGAGTATTTTAAGGCTGAGTGGGCTACAAAGCCATAATCTCTTGTGTTCTCAGTCTTTGACCCACTGAATCACGGCTTCTTCCCTGGACTGTGACACAAGAAAGTCCCTCTACTTCAGAACATTCCACAGCTTGGGAACAAGGACATTAGCCTGAGAGGTGTGAGATAGGGGTGTAAACCTACTAAGGGAAGTAAAGCACAGGCACATCTATCTATCTATCTATCTATCTATCTATCTATCTATCTATCTATCTATCTATCTATCTATCTATCTATCTATCCATCCATCCATCCATCCATCTATCTATCTATCTGTCTATCTATCTATCTATCTGTCTGTCTGTCTGTCTATCTAGCTATCAATCAATCTCTCTATCTCTGTCATCTCTCTATCTCTCTGTCTCTCTGTCTCTCTATCTCTCTATCTATCTCTATCTCTATCTCTATCTCTATCTCTATCTCTATCTCTATCTCTATCTCTATCTCTATCTCTATCTCTATCTCTATCTCTATCTCTATCTCTATCTCTATCTCTACCTATATCTATCTATCTGAAAGTAGGCACTTATTTCGCAGCTAAATTTTGAAATGAACAATGGCATTTCAGATGGAAACAGATCCTCTTGGTGATGGCAGAATACAACTACAACATTTTCCTGACTGAGCCTCTCAGAGGATGTGGGGACAGACAGCAGTTCCTGTTCTACTGTAGGAGTCAGACGTGTGATGAACTTTTCAGAACTGCTGACTTGTGGCAGTTCTGGGATAGAATGCGCAACTCTTGGCACTTGGGAAATTCTACAATAAAAAAGCAAAGAACATACAGAGTTTAGAGGTAGTGCTTAGGTCCTGCCTAAATTTTATTTCAAGAAAGAGTCTTTGAATGTGGCTGTAAATTTCCTGAAGATTCTCCTTGTATGGAGTTGACACTAGGCAGCTTTCTCATCTTGTGGGCCTTCCTACTGCTCTGTTCTGTGACACAGAACACCAATTTCACTCTTCCACCAAAGCCATCTTCAGTGGAAGACTGGAAGTCTTTTATGTTGCAAGAATGTGCTCCCAGGGTCATGAACGTTCCCCTGCCTCAGCAGTAGGCAGAACCAAGCTCTCACGGGGCAATCATGACCAGGAATCTATACCAGATGTCAGAAAGACCCACCCCAGGGTCTTAATATCTATGATGGATTTCTACCATCAGCTCAAAAAGTGGCGGAGACTTTTTTGTACGTACTATGGGGAGGCTACCCAGAACTTGACTAGATGAGAGACCATCGCTGGGTTACCATAATGGGCTGCTGCAGCTGTTGTGAAACTCTGGATCTTGCAGTGAGAAATATGATGGCAAAGTTAATGAATAATTCCTTCTTCATGGCAAAGGCTTGAATGACAGACAGTAAGTGCACCCTGAGCGCACACGGTGACCAGTGCAAAGAAACAAAATAGTAAGTACTTGTTCTTTAGGTCAACAACCTTTTACCTGAAAAATATTTTTGCTGAAACAAACCAGCACATAATCACATAAGAAAAGGTAGAGTGAAAGAGTCTAATATTTTGTGTTTCCTAACTTTGGTTATTTGACTGTGCAACTTCAAAGGTGTTTCTTTCATATTCTTTAATTATCTTAGTTCCCAAACACTGTTTTATGTTTTGTTTTTCTTCCATTTTTCTCACTTCCTAGTGCTGATTTCCTTCCTAAGTTGCTGTACTGAAGCTTCTTGGAGTGTGTGCTGTCTTTTCAATTAGTGTCTATGTGGTATTTAGCACAGCGGGCAACTGAATCTGATCCCAAACACATCATTTATGAACCTTGTTTGGGTCACCTCACATCTGCTCATGAGATTTCTCTGGCCAAATGCAGAGGTAGCTTCTGTGCAGTTAGAGACTGGTTTGAAAATCAGTCAAGGGGCTAGACAGCACATCAGTTATGATGGATCAGGAGTCCAAAGAAGGCCAGAATCACCGCTGCTGAACCATTTTTGGAAAGCTGATCCATTCACTGCTCCATGAAAGACTGCTCCTTGCCAGAGGTTAAAGGGACAGTACGTTTGTTTACTGGGCGAGATCAGGAAGAAAAGAAAAGAAAAGAAAAGAAAAGAAAAGAAAAGAAAAGAAAAGAAAAGAAAAGAAAAGAAAAGAAAAGAAAAGAAAAGAAAAGAAAAGAAAAGAAAAGAAAAGAAAAGAAAAGAAAAGAAAAGAAAAGAAAAGAAAAGAAAAGAAAAGAAAAGAAAAGAAAGGAAAGGAAAGGAAAGGAAAGGAAAGGAAAGGAAAGGAAAGGAAAAAAGGAAAGGAAAGGAAAGGAAAGGAAAGGAAAGGAAAGGAAGGAAAAAAAAGAAAAGAAAAGAAAAAAGAAAAGGAAAGGAAAGGAAAGGAAAGGAAAAAAAAGAAAAGAAAAGAAAAGAAAAGAAAAGAAAAGAAAAGAAAAGAAAAGAAAAGAAAAGAAAAGAAAAGAAAAGAAAAGAAAAGAAAAGAAAAGAAAAGAAAAGAAAAGAAAAGAAAAGAAAAGAAAAGAAAAGAAAAGAAAAGAAAAGAGGAACCAGTGTATTGTGTCTCATATTGACAGAAAGCACTTAGGTAGTGAGAATGAATTGCAGTGTAAGAAAACTACCAACATGCTTCACTGCTTGTCAGAGTGAATAAAGTACACAAATAGGCCTGTGGCTGAGAAAACAAACAAACAAGCAAAATTTCCTGAGAATAATAACTGTGAAGGCTTTGGCCTGGGATGTGAGAATTCCTTACATGTTTTTAGAAACTGCATCTTTAGCGATAGGTAAACTTAAAAATACGGCAGAAGAAGAGAAAAAAAAAACGGAGCCACAGTCATCTACCAAAAATAATTGAAATTTGTGATAAAGTAGTACTATTTTCCAACATGTATTGTTGTGAGAATGTGATCTGAAACTCCTTTGGTCTCAGTTATA
Organism: Emberiza elegans; assembly: GCA_024865655.1. NCBI lineage: Eukaryota > Metazoa > Chordata > Aves > Passeriformes > Fringillidae > Emberiza > Emberiza elegans. The sequence goes on from JALJVW010000206.1 coordinate 37,989,105, forward strand.
CAAGATTGGAAAGGTGTTGGCAGTGAAAGGAAGAGGAAAGGTGCAGTGAGATTTACAGTGGTCTACCACTTCACGATATGCTAAAAAGGTGCTGGTAAGCATTAGTATTTGCATGTGGCGTCTGCTGTGAAGATCAAGGCAGAGAACATCAGCCAAGGAGTGAGCAGGATTTCAAGGAAAGAAATGAAGACGTGGGACATGGAGGGTTTGGGGCTGCAGGGAGAAGTGAGATATTTTCACAAAGAGATGATAAGTTTGACCTAGCACCCACTGAAGTCAGTAGAAAAGTTGCTATTGACTGGTTCCCTCACCCAGTGGTGTAGGGTATAATAAATGTGGTCAGCAGGAGTTGCAAGCTTAATATACAGTGAAATCCAGACAACTGTTAAAAGGAGCTGAGGAAACACTAGCAGATCCACAAATAGCTTCATTACTGGTATGTACTGCTGCTAAGTAAGGCAAGGATTTTATCCCTGAACTTTCCACCCATGTGGAGAGAAGTTTAAGTGTACAGCTCTTTTATTTACTGCTGACACACACTATGAGCCACACAGATGGGCTCTTGAAGGCTTTTTTGGCTTTCACATGGTGATGTGGTTGGGATCTTTAACAGCAAGAGCAATGCACTTCAGCATGAAAGGAGACTGACATCTGACTATGAAGTGATGATTTTTTCTGATGATTATTTAATCAAACAAGAGAACTGAGAGTGTCAAACAAGTACCAGCAATTTATCAAGAGACAGTTGTAAAAGGAAGCATTCTCTGAATCATCAATGTGATAATTACCACTGACATTTCCCCAAGGGAAACTGCATTTTTAATTGTTACAAATATAATCACACTTCTACAGAAAAGTGGGAACAGAATCCTTTTGAGGCCTTTTCTGGAAATAGAAATGTCTAAAGTTTCCATATGGAAACAATTTGTGATAAGAAATTATTGTGTGCACCAGAATAAATATGTCATCGCAAAGGTTAACTAGAATACTGGCTACTGCACTCTTAATTTCCAGAAGAAAATATATTTAATAAGAATCTCTGGGTTAAGTCCTGGCCCTGCTGCAACTGCATCTTTTTTGGCTGGGCTGAAGTTAACTTCAGTTTTGATGTTGAGGAGAGCAAAGTCTCTGATCCTGCTGATTGAGCAGGAGCAGTCTCCAGCCTGTGTGACAGAGGACAGTATCTTCATGGCAGCCTAGGGAAAGACTGCTTGAGTAACAGTCCAAACATCTCTCAAGGCAAATCTTGACCATTCAGCCATTCACAGTGGTCATGGGTCAACACAAAGTCAAAGGGACCACAGGGGTTGGCCCTCTCCCTCAGCAATGGTTACGTGACTGTTCACAATGCAGCCACTTTAAGCTGTTTTTTTCAAGGGGCAGATAAGAACAAATCTGCTAGTTTTTCCTTCCTCTCAGCAAACAAAAGCCCTTAGTTACTCATATTCCCCATTTCAATATATCAGGTGTATAAACGGTGGGATTTTTCCTGCCAGGACTCTAGGATAGTGAAGGTCTTCAGCATAGACATTAGCTCTTCAGGTGATGAGGGTGGCTTTCACTTGTAGCCTGATGAAATGAACTGGGTTAATAAAGTATTTGGCCATTACTTGCCTACTACAGCATTGTAGGCAGCAGTGGTGGCCTAAGGATAAGAGATAAGTTTTGTAGGAGTAGATTGTCTTTTAACTGGACCAGCTGATATGGATGGAAAAAACCTGAAATTTTGTCACAGCAGCAGAGCCTTTGTTTGGTCAGCTGAAACAATTTATAAAAATCTATTTGCAAAAAATTAAATCAGGTGTTTTAGTTGTTTTTATATTCTCTGCAAGCACAGAACAGCAGGGTAGGGGAAGGCTATTTAGACCCTCCCTAATAGCATCATATAACACGATCACCATCCTGGGCTTCCCAGCCCTTCCATTTCCCCTTCCACTTATTCAGGAGCTGTGCCTCTCCCTGTATCAGGCAGGTAACAGACAGGCTATTTTAACTAAACTGTGATTTATAGAAAGTTGCAGTCTTGCTGTTCAGAGCTGTTGATTTACCTAACAGATGCTGAACATCAGCAGATAATACAATCTGATAACTGATCTACACGATTTAGGATTGCAGCCTGCAAATTTATGAGGGAAAAAAAAACTCCAAAACTGTTCAGCTAAGAACTATTTGGTTCTACTCCTTTTTCATTAAGGACCTTAGCCCTTCTTCAATTGAAATCAATGGAAATTCAGCTGTAGGTTAAGCAGGCACCACTCAGTAACACTGACAGAGCGATGCCAATTTAGCTTGGGCTGCATTTATTCTATTAGATTGCCCTTCATAGCTAAAACCAAAAGGGATGTTTATGTCCTGTGTGAAAAATAAAAGGGATTGCACAAAGAAGACAAACAAACAGTAAAAATACACTAGCTAATCACTTTCTTAGGTGGTTTAAGTGGAAGAAACGGTATATTCAGAATTTTCAATAGTTTAAAAGAGCTCAGTGAACTGATTACAGCAAGATTTTCAAAAAAGTTTCATATTATTGAACATGACATAAAAATATAAAAAATGCTCAATTTTCACACATTTTTAGTGTAATTTTACAATTAGAGATGGCATGTGTAAATATTTGATTTGCTATGATTTTTGCATATATACTTTTTGCAGGCAACCATCTTGGAAATTGTACAAAGAATTTAGGCACATGGAGGAAAAAACCCAGTGAAACACATGGAATCAAACCAAACTGAAAACCAACTCACTCCAAACCACCAAACCCAAACAAACCACTAAACCTCCCTGTCCCAAACCAGCTATTTTTTTAATGTGTGTGAGTAAGACTTAGCCTTCTTGCAGATCTATTTTATGATGTTGATTATCACCAGAGTCTCTTCAGTGATGGATTATGCCCATACTGAAGGATACCCTCCTTCTCTCACCCATCATCTCAGCATCTTCATTGCTGTGAAGCCATATGGATCTTTCCAAGTCCAGCTTCAGCTTCCGTGACCTTCTGTTTGCTGTGGGTATGCAGCAGGCATTGGCTTGTGCTAGCAGTGATATCCCAAGCACTTCACAGGTTCAAGAGTCCTGATCAGATGAATCCATCCTGTTATCACCAAGTCCTTCTGCTAATTGAAAGGTTACAGTTTGCAAAAAAGGTATTCAAAATGAGGTCAGTATTTCAAAGAGCTCACTGTATGCAAAGGTGTACAGGTGTACAGGTGATGTTAAGTCTCTGGCGTAATGCATGCTGCTTGCATTTCACAGACTAAAAGCACAAAGTACTTTCAATTATAAAAATACTTTTACAATGTTAAAGCCGTGCAAAATAACCCCCAAAAACCAAACCAACAAACAAATAAAAACCAACCAAACAAAAAAACCCAAAACCAAATCAACCAACAAACAAAAACAACAGCAACAAAAACCATTTGAAGCCCTGAAGAATTTATCAGGCATTTGCTCACTTCAGGCTAAAAAAATATTCCAACTTCATACAGCCACTTTTTCCCTAGTCTTGAGGGTAGTCTTTTCCCTTGCTTGCAGGGTAAAGTTGGAAAGTTATGAGATCATTCTCCTATTAAAAAAAAAATCACTAAGCACTTCATGATGTCAGTTAATTTGACTGATTGCTCTTGATGTGATTTGACATATCAGAGAAGTGTGATTCATGAGCTAACAGGGAAGGACTTTTTAGCAATTTGTTCCCAACTTAAGATGTGACATCAGCGCTCCTTGAAAGTTAATCCCACATACAGTAGACAACCCGTTTTCTAAAGATCCGTCTTCATTCATATTGTTCCAGCTAATATTCCTTAGTAAGCCTTCAGACTTTGGTCTGCTTAAAATTAAAACTTTTTTTTTTTTTAAATTATGAACATTTATCTCTCATCAGAGAAGATAAGTGCACCTTAGGAGAGACATGAGAGAAAGATTTGTGAGACCTAACAGATTTGTACAAGAGAATCATGACAGGTATTTCATAATGGAAAGATCCTCAGAAAGATAATTCTTTTGCATACAGATGAGTTTGTTACCTTAGCAGATGTTCACCTTTTAAATAAAAATAAGCTTTTAAGAGATCCTCTGAAATGTCACAGTTATCCCCATTACTAAAAGATATCTTGATTTACACTATTACAGTTGTTGAAACATTACTAAGCAATGGGTTCTGGAAGCTGTACCTTACCTGACCCACAAGACATTTAATTAATTCCATATTTTCATTGTAGACACTGCAATTAAAATAATTCTTGACTACCTCATGGAATTTTAAACATTTTCAAGAAATGAATTGAATACAAGATAGTGTGTGTGCAATTCTGCAACTTGGTCTCCCAGCTGTGCAATAAATTGCTGGGAGAAACAATTAGTGTAGAGTCATTTGTTAGAGAATGAACCAAAAATGTATCTAAAAATGCCAGTACTAAATGTGCTGACAATTAAGAGCAAATTACTTAGCAAAGATGCCATGTGTTCATGTGTTGCTTCAGCTACATGCATTTGATATCTAGCACCACATTTTTGTTTAAGACATAATTGCACATTTTGTCCAGTTTTGTATCTGTACTGAAATAGGGTGATGTGATGCCAACACTTTTCAGGCAGGACTCCCCAGTGACTCCAGTCATCACCATACCTTTTCATTCCAGGGGCAAAAGTATTTTAAATTAAATGTGATGCAGGCCTTTCTCATTCATGTTGATCGTTTTTCCCTTGCCCCATAGAAAGTTTTATAAGGCAACAGAATGAGAAATGGAAATGATTTAATGTAGAATTGATGCTACATGAAAAGATCTCTCAGGGGAAGCTGTAAGGCTGTCATTGCCCAATCAACTAAAAACTAGATGAGATAAAGCATTTAGTAACCCTTTGCAGAAGATATTCCTGCATTGGTCAGGACTTTTAGGACGACCTACTGGCTCTCAAGCTCACACTATTCAGGAGAAGAATTTGTGGTGAGTCATTCATTACGTGTTTCAATTAAAGTGCCAAGACACACACAAAATTTGGATTCACAGTACACAGAAATCACTTGATTTCCCCCCACCATACAAAGATAATTTGATAGTATTTAAGTTTACATTTTTCAGATGTGCTTGAGTAACCAGGAACTGACCCCCTCCCCTTAAATAAGGACATAATGTATCTCTAAGACTGAAATTGCTTCTTTCTTTGAAGTCTGAGGAACAGATAGCACACTGAGAGAGGCCATTGGCAATTTTTCACCATCAACATTTTACAAGATACAGCTTTATTCTCCCACAGACTGATAAGACCAATGTGTTCCCACTTACCTGAGCTACAGTAGGAATTAACTGTGTTTCAGAATGAAGCTGAAATCAAGTTGAAATATGGAGGCACAAAGGAAGAACAAAACTAGAGCACAATATTAATACAAAGGTAATATAAATGTGACCTAACTTTTCAAGCAATACCACACTAGAAATACATCCTTCAAATCAAGAAAACTATTTGTAGAGCAATAAATCTGTTGCACTTTAGTCACATTTCAGTCTTCTTTCAAGATAGCTTAATGCACTCCTTCCATATTGGTTTTGAATTTTCTTGCTCTTCAGTCTGGTATTCTATTTCCCTTGGCCAAGAAGGACCGGGTTAGAGATCACCCAGGTGAGCTCGACACACAGAAGTCTGTGGGCCCTGACAGGATGAATCCAGGAGTGTCGAGAGAGTTGACAGACACCACAGCTAGGCTGCTCATGGTCATCTTTGAAAGGTCATGACGATCAGGAGAGGTTCCTGAGGACTGGAAGAAAGCAAATGTTACTCCAGAATGAGGACCCAGGAAACTACTGGCCAGTCAGCCTCACCTCAATCCCTGGAAAGGTGGTGGAATGCCTCAACCTGTAATCCATTTCTATCCATGTGTATGACGGGAGGATGATTGGGCGTAGTCAGCGTGGATTCACTGAAGGTAAATCATGCTTGACCAACCTGATTACCTTCCATGATGGAGCAAGTACGTGGATGGATGAAGGGAGAGCAGTGGAGATGGTCTACCTTGACTTCAGCTAGGCTGGGATGACCCTGCTTAAGCAGGGTGCTTGGACCTGGTGACCCACAGTGGTCCCTTTCAACCTCACTAGTTTTGTGATTCTCTGTGACTCTGTTTTGGATTACGATGAATGAAAACTACTGGGTCATGCAAACAAGACTGTTAAAACTTAATAGCACTTCACAGTTAAAAAAGCAGGGAAGAGATTTTTTTAGTACTTATAGCAGAGAAGCAACTTCTCTTTGACAATCATTTTTCTGTACGTGCTAAATTCTCAGTGTTTTTTTTTTTTTTATGGTAAATCTGGACAATGGGCTGGGAATTTGTTAAAAAGGATCCAGAAGAATACACGCTTCCAGCCCTGGTGACAAATCTCTGAGGTTTATCACTTCAAGTTATGTCCAGATAAAAGCATTTGTATTGTTCATAATGAATAAGTATATTATCTGTAGATCTATGTAATAATTTGCAAATATCATACATTTAAAGAAAATACAAAGAATATCCTTACCTGCTGTTATTAATTTATTCTATATTGGTAGGTCATACCATATCTTCAGATGAGATTGATTGGTAACATAATCCATAAGAGCTAAACCAGTTTGTCACTGAATAGATTAATTTCTTCCTACTCACAGCTTTCCATTTCGGTTTGTAGAAGCTTCAAATTTTTTACCACCCTGAAAGAAATATAAGCGTTATTATCCTTATCTTCACAGAGTCTGAAACTTCCAGAAATCTTGGCAGAATAAGGCATAATGTCTTGTAGATATGTCAGTTCACTCCAGTCCTCTTTCCAAATAGACTTGCATTTTGGACACTGAAACAGAGGAGTGTGGTGGGGAAATGGGAAATGGGAAAAAGATAAACTTCCTTTATCTCTGAAATTTTTTTTCTGGCTAAAGACATTGGCAATTTTAAAGTCAATGAATAGAGTTAGCCTTAGCCTCCCAACTACATAAACTTCTTCTGTCCTGTTAATCCACTCCAACCAACACTTTAATCCGCTTTTCTGCAGGGAAGTAATGTTATCCAATTTTTTTATTTCCCATATAATGAGGACTTCTTTGCTCCTTGATTTTTTTCTTTCCACCCTTCCCCTTTCAACTTACTAACTTCATGAGCACCCATCTTTCTTGAATTTTCTCTTATTGCCCTTTAATTGTCTCTTTTGGTCAGTTTTAATTTTCCCATTTCCCTGGTTCTGAGGACATAGGCATGCTCAGGGACAGTCCTATTCCTGAACCTATAGCTGCAGATGTCTGTGTGGATACTTTCTGCTCCAGAAGTTCCTTTTCTCTAAGCAGCTTTATGACCACTCCATGTCATTAAACCCTTCTTATTCTCAAGTCTTCCTTTCTTACTAATTTTTTCCAAAACTACCTGTTTTTCAGCCTCTCCTGTCCTAGTTAATTTTGCAATCAGCCTTACTATCTTTTCCCTTTTTCTTTTCTCCATTCTTTTAAAAATATCTTCTTCTGGCAATTATCTTCTTCTGGGAATCTGCATTCTTCTTTTTGTTGTCTATTTTGTTTTCCTTTCAAACCCCAAGAATGCTTCAGACTCCTCATTCAGGTTTAGCAAGATCCTCTCCCTGTCTTTAGTCATGTTTCATCTCACACTCTTCTTTTCTCAATTTTTGTCATTGCAGTTGGTGTTAACAGAGGACTTGACCAAAACTTCTTTATCTTTCTTTGTGAATGCAAGTATTCTGACACATTTTCCAATGCAGGGAACACCTTCCTCTTGCCAGACTCCTCCTTCTCTATTCTCATTCAAGTTTTTTATTTTTCCTTGGAAGGATCATTTATTTCTTCTGGGCCAGCAGTCCGTGAATCCTTTCTTCCCTGGGTAAATGTCTTAGATTTTTTTTCTCTATTTTATTACATTTTGAAAATAATGCTCTAATTCAGTCAGCAATGCAAGACTCTCTGCCATCTTATTGTCAGGAAAATGCAGTGGTTCCTATTTAAATATATAATGCAATTATATTAATACATATATTAAAATCAACCAATTTTGGCATGGCTATATTCAAATATGATCCAGATTTGCCACTTATTCCTTTTTCCATTGCAAATATTTTTCTGTGATAGCTGGCCAATAAACTTTTTCTCCTGTTGAAAAGTGTGTATATTTAGGTTTCCTCTGTTTATTGAAGAAAATATTAAGACCTGTTTTGATTGTGATCCATAAATGATTATGGGTATTTTAATAGAAGTGAGTGCTTTAGGCCATCAGATATGGTGATATTCAACATCTAGAAGGTGAGTATATATAAATTAGGATGGGAGGTAAGATTCAGTCTTTAAAGAGTGAGAGTAATTAGCCTTTGGAATACCTTTAATAGGTGTACAACAAATAATTCTCTATTTTAAACCTTTAAACCAACACTGAATATGTTCCAATAGTACCTATCTCAGACAGAAGTTCTGAGCTGGACACAGGAATTCCTGGATGGGTCATAACAGACCAGTCAAGATGGTCATCCTTAAAGTCTGTGAGCAAAGGCTTGGTCCCATTCAAGTAATTGACAACATCCCTTATTTCAGTAGGGTCAAGAGTTTAACCTGGGCATGTATGAAAAACAGGATGAGTGGTGGGCAGACAACACCCAGACCTTCCTCTGCCCTTCAGTTCTCGTGGGCCTGTGGTCGACATGCCATCAACAGTTTCACACAGTTCTCACAAGCACTGATTTATCAAGTGAAATGATGGCTGTAAATGTTTTAAATTGTACATCCTGTTTTCTTGCCTTGCAGAATAGGAATGGGGTTTGAAACATGCTTTAGGATAAGCAAGTACTTTGCAGAGCTGAGGCAAAACATATTACACCAGTTGGTTAACAAGGTGGTTATTTTCTTGTTAATGAAGAAGAGGAGAGGGTATTTTTATTTTGTTTGTCAGGTTAGATTTCCTGAGAGGTTACATCATGTGAAAGAAACCTTTCAACTCTTTCATGCTGCAGCAGAATTTTATGTAGTGTTCTGGCCTTCCCATGAGGCCAAAAACATATTTCTGAGTGCAATAACCCTGCATTGAAAGTCTACTGCCTGCCAACTCTGAAAACTAAAATTCTCTACATAGCAGCCCAGGCTTCTTGCCACCATCTCACCTTGAAGTGTTCGCTTCAAGAGGCGCTTGTTTTTCACCACATCCCTGAGCAGAACACTGTTGAGATTTGGCCTCTTTGCATGCATCTACCAAATTCAAAGTAGGTTGGATTTTGGGACTAGACATGTGCAAATCCAGAGGAGTGCTGAGGAGGAGTTATTTTTATTTTAGAAACTAAAGTACCTCTGAGGACCTGCACCTTTGATTCTGGGAACAAAGCTAAAAACACTGGCTGACTAATTCAATGTATGTCTCCTTGAATAGCCATCATATGGTAGCATCATGGACGGTTATCATTAAAAAGAAAAGTAGACAATGAATGCTCTACTGAGAAATGTGTTTGAATTATTTTAATAAATTATGCAGGTTTTTTTAATGTAGGTGATCATCTGGCAAAGGTTAGGTTGAGCCCATCACTCATCTCACTTGTGACCTGTCAAGCACATTAAAATACAAACATCTACTAGTAAGAAGCTAATGCTTTAGACTACAGCATCTCCTCACCTTCCTGCTACTCTGAAGTTCCCAAATGAAATACCAGGTCATTTTCAATAATGACCACACAATCAAACAATCAACTATAATTAAAACAAGAGATTAATCATTTTTGCCTGCGTCTGCACTCCTGTTTGCACACTGTCCACATGCCACTATATAATTAAGCACCTAACTGCCTCTCTTTCTGAATCCAGCATTTCTCTCTTTATATCTCCCTCTCACCCATCCTGACTTGCATGTTAATATCAGATTGGAAAATGGCAGAGAACCAGAATCTGCTCCCACGAAGCCAACAGCAAAACTCACACTGGCTCCAAAGCTTATTTCCCCCATGTGTGCATGTTTACCTGCTCATGGCTTCACAATAAAGATATTTTCCCTAAAAACTTCATTATGTCTTATTTAAAGGAAAAACCCCACAACTAATAAAATGGTCTTTGTTGCATATCAGCACATTCTCTTCTCTTTAATAAAAGATTAAGAATCTATTGACCTCGAAACTGTCAAATCTCATCCAGAATAACAGTGCCTAATGCTTAAAGCTGGCTTATAAAATGTGAGAGGGCAGATAAACTGTCTTTTCCCCTGGGTTGTCTCTTTTTCTTTTGCTTTCCTTTTCAAATGACCCTCCCCAAATAATAGAACAGCGGTTTATGTTTCAAATGTACCATATGGCATGATGTGAGTGCAGTTTAATTACACATTAGCATATTCTTACAACAAGGGTTGGCTGTTTAAAGCAGCTTGACAAAACAGGAATTTAAAAATTTGAATCAACACTTTTGGAGTAAATATGTTTTAGTTATTATGACAATTTATTAAAACTGTAACTGTGTGATGATCTCACTAAACTTTGACTGTGTGAGATTGTGAAACAGCAAGAAAAACTAGATCACCCTTTTTCTGGTTGGGATTTTAACTATTATATTAAGGACCATTGAAATATCTGAATGACAACAACTTACATCTTCCTGTGATTGCCTGATTTTCACTCTTTCTTCAAATTTTGAGGTAAAAAATAAGAAAAACCAATGATAAGGTCAATATTCCTTTAAACTGAAAAGTAGTGAAATTTGCTGGTCAAGATTTACCCTGCTTTCTATCTCATTAAGAATATTTCTTTACTGATACATTTAACCATCCTTGTGCTGTCCTCAGCACTTGTGGATGATCAATGGCATCATTTGGTGTCTTAAGAAGAAGGAAGCAATTAGCAGCAAATTTATATGAAAGATTTCTCTGAACATGAACCCTCTCCTACACTCTGCCTTCTCTCCTATTATTTCCTCTACTGTTGCCAAAGAATCACGTTTTAAAATGCCTTTTAAACAAAACAAACTAAAAAATACCTACACAGACTCTCTCTACACAGACTCTCACCTATTGCCCTCAGACGGTGCTGGAAACATGGTGGTATTTGTTGACTAAAGCAACAGTTTTGGACATTTTTGCAAATGTTTAGACACAAGTTTCATGGAATTACTTGTGCTGATAATCACTCACACTAGTAATTTTTTGCATGCTCAGACCCAACACTTGTTAAGTGGCCCAGATTTTCCCTGTACTGACATTTCAACTCTCCAGTGTTCAATGAAGTAGGGGGCATTCTCCAAACATGCTCCTGCAATCATTTATCAGTGATATTTTCCTCACAGTTTGTCTTGAATTGTTTTTATTTTACTTCCCATGGGTAAAATTCTTGGTTCTCTATGGTCCGGATAAAGCCTACATACCCCTGAAGCCTACAGAAGAGGGATTATGTGGAATTCATACCATGCATTGGCTGGGTGCTGGCTCCATGCACATGGATGAATGGCATCCATGTCAAATTTTTAATCTCCCCAGAATGCTCTCTGTAGTGATAAAGACAACTCATGTTTCATGGAGATTGGTGGACAGGCAACATCTGATCAGGCTTTTCCCATCATTTGTTGCAGCCACTGTAGGACTGAATGTTATCTCTGGAGAATTTTTAAAAAATATAAATGGAGCATTCAAGAGTGTGTCAGTTAAATGTATATCTAATCCAATTTGTGGGATAATTTCTATTTTAAGAAAAATAGATTTTAGGCCTGATTTTAGCCTTGGTTAATTTTCTGTAAGCAAAATAAAAGCTACATTTTTGTATGAGTTGTACAAAAATAATACACTTTCCACTGGTAAGCTGTGTGGGAAGAAGAGCACTGCTGCTGGAAAGAGTTGTGAGGTCAGGAATAGTCAGCCATTTTATCATGATCTCTATGATGGATGATCTTGGTCCTAGTTACAGAACTTCACCATTCAGAGATTTTTCTTCTCTCAGTCCTCCACATGAATGGAAGTGTCCAGTGCAGAGTAAAGTGCATTTGTTTCCCCAAACCAAAGTGCAAATCATTACTCTCCACATGCAGAAGTCTCCTTGAGAGTGATCTTCTCCCTTGCCATATGTACCTGGGGGTACATTGTACTTTCACATGGTCTATGCATGGCATGATGAGCAGGGTCGAGGCAGCTTGTTAGGCAGGGGCTGAGCTGATCTGAAACCACAGGACCAAGGCTCAGCCTCTGCTGGCAGAGAAAGCAGAGAAGGAAGAAGAATCTCTCTGAAAGGTGAGAAGGCATGAGGGTAAAGCCTGCAGCCCGCAAGGCAGAGGTGCCGTGTGTTTCTCAGCAGTCTCAGTCTCACTCCTGTCCTGGGGGCAGCAGCTAGCTTGGCTCTGGCATTAATTACAGACAGTAGGGCTCTTGCTTTGGCCTCTGCTATTTGCTGTCCTCCTTTCCTGGTGCCTGGAGACAGATATTATAATACCCGGAGACAGGTTAAGATATTTATCCCCAATCAACTGAAAAGTTACCCATAAAAAGCACAAGTAAAATCCTCTCTTTACATGTTTCCCTTTCGGTAGCATGTTGCAGTCTCCCTCAGAGGACAATGGCAGGAAGGACAGGGAGGATGAGAGGATGAGGGGAGGACAGTGTTTCCCCCAACCTAAAAGAGAGGGGCAGTGAACTGCCAGATGGGAAAGCCATACAAAAGTGTGGCAAATTGGGCAGGATTTTCTGGCAGACTTTGGGAAAGGACTGGATGCTTTGGATTATATTAGAAATAGAGCTAGAAAGGTGGTAGCAGCAAATAGTGTAGAAAAGAAAAAGATGGAAAGAACTTCCTGAGAGGCAAAGATACAAGGACAGGCAAAAAGAGAGATGGAGTGTGACTGTAAGTAATGTCAGAAAAGGAAGAAAAAGTGCAGGGAGGTGAAAAAGGGAAAGCTATCTTTGGATTGGGAAGGTCTGTTATCATACAGGCTCAAAAACAGCTGCACAGATAGGAGGTGATGCCAGCCTCCAGTCCCAAAGTCTGGCCACACCTGCCTGGCATTGACAAACCTCCCTATTCTTTTAGGTATTCATCACCAAAATTGGTAAGATGAGCAAACAGCTGTATTCCCTCTCCTCCTTCACACCAGAGAAGAGGAAACTCTTCTGTACACTTGATTTATTCAGGTGGGCCAAAGTGTTGAGATCAACCAGCTGCAGTACTAGTAGTTCAACTAAACGAACTTTTATATCAGGACAACTTTGAAAACAGACAGTGCAGTTTGGCACATTCAAAGCTGAAAGCAGGATTTCCATTTTGCAGTGTATTTCTGAGACTTGTACAACAGAAGAAATTTCACAAAGTCCATTTTTACTGAAGGACATTAGAGACAGCAAAATCTGAAGCAAAAAAATATAAATCGGAACTTGTCCAACACTAGCTGACGCATGTCTGAATATTTGCAGATGAAGTGTGTTTGCTCCCTAAAACAAAGATGAATTTGGGGTTGAAGATTTTGCTTCATCCAGTCTCTTCTATGCGGCTCTTTTAGTGATGTAAGTTATTTGAGGAGTACAGAGTTATGGACGGTATTTATAAATTCTGAGCTCTCAAACAAAGCCATAAATGTACATTCCATAGTTCCCAGACAAAAATAAACAGAGCCTGCTATTTCTAATCCATTCCTCCTCTCCCTTGGTGCTGTGCTGATTAGATTGCATATCCTGAAAGGGATGAATTCAGGCTTTTCCAAAGTTATTTCTTAGAGGTTCATTTGTGATTTAACGCAAATGTTTTGTAGATTTGAAAGATTTATGGCACAGCTGTTACTTTTGCCTATGACAACAGTTTTTCTGAGCTCTTCTGAAGGAAAAAAAACAATGCACAGCTATCCATTTGCCATGGGATGTTGTGGCCTTCTTAAAGCCTGAAGAACATCTCATTCCAGAGTCTCAGATAGGGGATGGTTTTGACTGCACTTATCTGACACTAATTCCATGTTTAGAATATTGAGGGTTGGTATGTTTTTATCTTCTCTTTCAATAAAGAAAATACATTTCCTGGGTCAAAATGAAATATATTGTAATGAATTCTGATAAGCCTAGAGTAGCTAAATAAATTTCAAGACTTTACAAGTAATTCAAGTATCAGTGTTTCAAATAAAATAACGTGTAAGAATTTATTTCCGCAAAAGTAAATTCCTTGTGTGATTTAGCTGAACCCATTTTACTGGCAACTGTCCATATTTTTCCCTTGGATGTTACATTTGTGCTTCAAAACCAAGTGGCTAACACCAAGCTCTCTGGCTTCCCCTTTGTATTGCTGTCAGCCTATTCACATGTAAAACAGCACCCCACTGCTTAATCCCTAATCTGCATTGAAATCCAGGGTAGCTTCAGGTTTGATGTTTATGGCTCATCTTTACCTTGGAAAGGCTGTGGGTGGTGCCTCCACACCCCCTTTCCTCTCAGTAGACCACCCTAAAGGATTAGTATATTAATGACCAGAGAAGTTTTATAAAGGCCAGTGTTTCCAGCAACCTGAAGATAAACCAGTGCTCCTTTGCCCTTGCTTATCTGCCTGGCTCAAAGAAAACATGGACAGTTTAGCTTTTCCTGTCGAGCACAAATATAGGCTAGACTGAAGGACAAAAGCATGTCACAGTAGCAAATGCTATTAAATAATATATGGATTCAGATAATTGAATAGGCTATGGAAGCGACAATAGCCTGAGGCCAAATATGTTGTGTATGCAAAGGCCTCAATCTCTGTTTATTCCACACTTCCTGTCTGTGATTAGACCTTCAGGGCCAAAAAATGTCAGAATTCAGTTACATTTAAAAACATGCATTGATAATAGAAGAGCATCACGTTGTGCTGTAATCACACAAACCCCTGATCACTACAAGCACAGGAAATTCGTGGTTTAATTGTGCTTCAAAGCAATGCAAACGCATGAAGGTGAGGAAATACAGGTCTAAGTAATAGCAGCTCTGCCCTTTCCTACCAGTGACATGATTGAAAAAAGAAAGTTAGGAGGAAGACAGATTTGTGTTTTCAGTGCCAGACAGATTAAACTGGTTTGCAATGACATTTTTTCAGAGACGTCTCTTCTTGTAAGGAGAAGAATGACATGTTTTGGTATTTAACAGCCACATTCACAAGAATGCAATGAAATATTAACCTGATGCTATTGTCCCTTCTGGAATCATAACAGTTAGCTGATGTAATAAGTGATAGCAACAAGTTTCCTCCAAATGTAGCTTGTTCTGATGACTTATATTAATTTGAATTGTATTTGAAGTTTAAGGTTTCTTCATTATTCTTTTATTATCATCTTTGAAACCAAAAAACCTTACAAGTATTCAAGCATTTTCAGATCTATTTCGCTGTCAATTAGCAACTGATTAAAAGATCTGTTGAAAATGACAACAAAAATATTCCCTTGCTAGTCTGATGGTACTACAGATAGAGAGAAGTCAACATGTGAGCTTCACTCTGAACAGGAGGGGGTAGATCCTTTTTTGGATGATATAGCTGAATCCTGCTCTGCTGAAGGCAGTAACTCCTCCAGACCATTTGTTCTTTGCCTGTGGTGATGTTTTTCCTCTTTCTCTTAGGCCTTGTTGTATATCAGGGAAATATCACTTCCTCTCAGAGTAAAGGGGTTTTAAAAAATTCATTATTTGTGTCAGGAAACTCAAAGCAGAGGGAGCATTGTGTTATATCAAGTATAATGCAAGAATCATGTTGGTATTTTTGGTGATGCCTCTACAGTGCTGGCAGCCTGTATCATTCTTTTTCTGACATCTCCAGAAGAGACTATATTGTTGAAATGCAAGTGTTAGAAAGAGAAGGACATTTGAGCTCACCTGCAAGGAAACAAGGTAGACCTGGTTTCCAGCTGCCTTCTCTCACCAGTACAGAAGGGCACGGCTCCTGTGAACTCTACACTTCCCTGTGCCCAGTGGAAACAAAGGAAGAGAGGAAAGGAGTGTGGGGTTCTGGCTAACATCAGGAAACACCTTTCCACTGTGGGGCTGACTGAGCACTGGCACAGCTTGCCCAGGCAGGTTGTGGCCTCCCCTGTCCTTGCAGGCATTAGAAAGCTGTCTGGACGTGGTTCTTTCTGGGCAAGTGGGTGTGGGTGGCTCTGCTTGAGCAGGGACTGGACCAGATGAACTCCTGAGGTGCCTCCAAACCTCAGTCACTATGGGAGAAGATTCTGTCATGGGTATACTTATTTTATGTTGGTCTAAGTCAAGATTTCAATCCTGCCTTATGAAATCGCCTTAATTTTGAGGATAAACAATAATTTTCATCAAAAAGTTGTGTAATTTTCTAAACTAGCTGTTTAGATTTTTTTTTGTTTAAATGATCAATATCAAAATTAAAGAACAAATGTGAAGTTACAGCAAATCTCTCGAACACAGAGAGAGTGGATACATGGGACCTTAAAAATTTTACACAAGCAACATTTTTGTCTTCCATTTAGAGTGCTATTGGGTTAATGCTCATGAAATGCAATGGAATCATGCATATCATTCACACCAGGGTAGATGTTGGCAGCAAGATCCACTCCAATAAATCATCTGAATGCCTTTTATGTCTCTGGTGGTTCAAAAAGAGTCACTGTAGTGTTGCAAACAGTGACCTCACAGAAAATAAGATTCTGGACCTTAGGTCATCTTTTCTGGGTAAATAAATTAAGAAAACTCTAATAAAATATTATAATCATTTATGTGGGACTAGAACATGAAAAGGTCTGGACTACATGTATACCAAGGGGCTTAATTTCAGCAGATCTTAGCTTGTTCCATAATTTCTTTCAGGTGTTTTACTTACTGCACTCTATCTGATGTAGCCAAATGCTGGAAGAAGAATTCACACAGCTCAGAATTAGTCTTGTTCTTTCTTCACAAGCCAGAGGACGAACTGAATAATTGTAGAGACTTAATCCTGTGGAACTCTACTCTACTAGATTTCAGCATTAGGAAATAGCTGAGAGAAATTCCCGTACTGACATGTGAATAGTGCAAGAGCATGAGTTTTATGAATTCAACCTAATTACATTATTCACCATTTATCTATGCAGCAAGTCAAAATCACTGCTATGCTCCAAAAAGACAAGAGTCATAATAAAAACCCAAATATTAGAGGTGTTGTTTGACAAGATGCAGCTTATGACAGAAAATGGTTTCCTTTCCTTGAAAAGAATGTCATTGTGACCATGTTCACTGATGATTAATTGTAACCACTGTGTTTTGTTTCACTTAATTCCATCTAGATAGGTTCATTGGATTTCTGTTCTCTGCATTTCTGTGTGAATGTGTTTTTTACTGGACCTCTCACTCAAATATGAATGCTGAAAATCTTGCATGGATCTGTTTGGAAATGGTAGCTAGCTTTGTTGAAATGCAGAACATCTCCCAGCTGGCTTGGTGAAAGCAAAGGACACTCCAGCTTCAGAATATTTGAGAGTATGCTTGAAAACCATTTCCTTTACATTTTTTAATGCTTCACAGCATTGCCTCTAGATCATAACTAATGCTTACTTTGTGCCTAATGGTGCAAATATCATGTATGATGGCACTTTATCTTAGGTGGCATAAAAACAGTGAAAGAAATCATTAGAGAAAATGCTAAGCAAATGTGAAAAATCAGCAAAGTTCAAAATGAAATATTCTCTCTTGATTTCATACATTCCTGGCATAATAATACTGTAACATATCATTATCATTAGTTGTGCTGCTTGAATTAAGGCTATATAAACCAGTTGGGTAAATCCTTGTGCTGTAAGGCGTTCTTGGCAGTCTGATTCCACCACAGCTGTTTTAGCTGCACTTTTATAAGAAGCCCTGGAATGAAAGACAATATATCTAACCACCAGTTTGACCCTTGCTTCATTTTGGGTATGGGTTTGCTACATAAAAACATGGAGAGAAAACTTGCATTTCCACAGCTCTCCAAAGAGAGGCCAGAAATAGTAAGAAATACACAAGTAGCAAGAGATGATCCAGAGGCTGCCTGTAAGGACTTGAAACCAACTTTCAAATGCTGTCTCCAGTAGCTGAGTCTTGCAGTTGAATCAGCAGTTCCTAATTGGGAAAGGGAATATTTTGTTGTGATGACTTTAATTTTTTTTTCCTGATTCCAAATAGTGCCAAACTCTTCCTTGAGATCAATGTAGTTGCAGAGAGAAACGGGCAGGATTGTGACTCTGTGCATCTGTTTTGGCCTTTGAAAACCATGACTGAAAGAATAATGTACAGGCTAAGTTGTGTATTTACATCTCCTCTTTCCACTTTTCTCCCATTAAAATAATTAGGAATTTTTTCTTGTGTTCACCATACTGTTTCATACCATTCAGTCATTCCATAAAGCAGGCATAGATAGCTGAGATACTTGAGTGCAGAGCTAAAATTCCTATCTTCTGACTATGATGCATTTTCCATCCCCACATAAGCATTACAAATTTAATTTCACTTTTTAAATGCAAACTTAGAATAGTTATTAAGATAGAAAGGTGTACATTACTGGGATCCCCCCATCCCCAACCAAATAATAATTCTAACACCCCAAGAGGTACCATGCTTTCAAAATTGCAGATGCTACATTACAGGCATTGTCAACATGTCAGAAAGACTTTCTCCTGAGGACTGTCACTGATTTCTATTCAGATAAAAATGTCTAGGACCCACTCAGGATACCAATATTTCCTATCACTCCCCCACACAGAGGACCTGGGCATGTGTGTTAATGTTCACCATACATGACACGTATTTTTACACCACTCAAAACAACTCTCAGCTTGGTGCAGGATCTCTGAGAGAGCGCTGCATTATTATGTTTCAGAAGAGTTTGCTGCCTTTCAGTGCATCTGCTGCACTCACCGAACCTGCTGGCCAAGCATGAAGTGGGGGGGGCGAGGTGCTGATTGCAGCCTCTGTGAATCAGACTGACAGACAGCCGTAAGGATCTGCCTGCCCAGCCTCGCGGCTCCGCTGGAAACGCAGGCACAATGTGAGGAAGAGTTTGGGACAGGAACCTCAAAGTCCTTCATTCCCTGTCTGTGTACCCCGGTACGTCTCCGAGTTTTAATTTCTCTCTCACTGCACTGGACTTTGTGGAGGGGAAGGAGTCGAAGTAAGCCCAGTTGGAGCATCCTTGAAATGCGAGCTGTAGTTTTAAATGGCAGCTGTAGTTTATGTGATGTCCAGAAGAAGCAGGGCCCTGCTGAAAACCTTTGTGTGTTTTGCAGGGGAATTTTATATACAACAACAAAACAATTTTATTTTTGTGGTAACAATATCCATTGCAAAGTTTTTGGGGAGTGGTGAAGAACGAGAAGACAGAGAGAGGAAAGAGAACCTTCAAATACATTTCCTTTCTGCACACTTTCTGCTGAACTGAATTTTAATTTTGTATGGAAAATACTAGTGTCATATCTACATTCTGTTATATTCCCAGGCATTCTCTCAAAAGAAAAACCAACAGCACAATGCAAATTTTTATGCACCTAAGTGATATGTGCTCAGAATAGTGAT
Organism: Emberiza elegans; assembly: GCA_024865655.1. NCBI lineage: Eukaryota > Metazoa > Chordata > Aves > Passeriformes > Fringillidae > Emberiza > Emberiza elegans. The sequence continues at coordinate 38,008,564 of JALJVW010000206.1, forward strand.
TGGCCCCCTGTGGTATTGGGAAAAAATGAAAATCTTTGCTAATTAGATGCCTTTATAATAAGGAAATTTAATGGTTACTGTTATGCAATCAAGAATGAGAATTCTTCCATTACAAAGAGCTATTCTTCACTACTATGCCAGAGAAAACACTATTTTTATTTTCAGTTCAATCGTTTGTATGTTGAGTTAATAAATGTGAAATGTTAATGCAGTTTTAAGCAGCAATTTAGGCCTCTGGGTCCTAGTAACATCCCTTCTAATCAGCACACTCTGCAGTGATATATAGGGCTATCTATAGGGACAGATGAATCATGCAATACAGAGAGCTGCTGTTAGCTCTTGTAATGATTCCAAGCTGGACAAGCCTCTCCAAAGAGGAACTGACCATACAAGCTTTTAAAAATCTTGTTTGTTTAATAAAATCTGTGTAATTGTGAAACTTGTTTTCTCAAGAGGTGTAATGCATATTTATTCTCTGTCTCGGGCCAGTTGAGCTAATAATGGCTGCAATCAATAAGCAAGTCTTTCATGAGTATAGTTTTCTAATAGACACTTTAAGGGTCTCCAGCTATCAGATGAACCTACTTACATCTCGTGGGTAATTTACCACAGACATCTTTCAAAAATTACTTAGAGGAATTAACACTTATTTTCACTTGAATCTCGTGAAAACCCTGCAAGACCAAGGTAAAGAAAAAATATTTTATATTTTATCTCTGCATTAGAATTGTGACCAGCAGGTTCAACTTTCAAAGGCCCTTCTTCACAGCCTCTAAAAGTACACAAAGAATGGTTGCATGCCAGCTTTCACATGCAGCTCAACATGAAAACATGAGTTTTCCCATGAAAACCAGGCAAGCAACAATGCATTAAAATTTCAGAGAACACATTTGAAAAATTGCCCTTAATTGTCTAGTGTGCTGTGCTTGCAGATGGATTCTCTGCCAAGGTATATTTATGGGACACGTGAAAGTCATTGTTATTCTCTTTTTGTTTCTCTTGCCTTATTTAGTTGTTTGGGTTCTCTAACATTTTCCATATGCAAGGGATAGCAGGAGAAGGCTTTGCCATGAGGCTGTGTGAATGTCTGTAACTTTTCTTGATAACCAGGCCCATTCTGGGGGCAAACCCTTTGGCCTTGTGAAGCCTGGGCTAGCAAGTTGTATTCTAGAATATAAATGTGTTGGTGTGTCATAGGGCTGACAAATTTCCTGACTATTTCATGATTCTGTAATGTTTTGTTTTTTCTTTGAAGCTGTGAGTCCTAGCACCAAGAGGACCTGGCTTTCCTTAAAAAAAAACAAAAACAAACAAACATTACTTTCCAAATGTCTTTTTTTTGTGAAAAAAACCCTTGAAATTGTAACTGAAAGGCAAACATGGAGTATGGAGCTTAAGACTCTAAGTTGTTTTTAAATACCCTGATTTCTAAACAAATGTTTTTGGGATTATATGCAGTAATAGTGCTGCAAGTTCTAGCAAGCGCACTTTTATTATTAACTTGCTGTTGTTATTTTTATGAATAATGGTGTTTCTATCCCAATGGCTATTTTAAACTTATGCTTCAAAGCCAGCGAAGCTGAAGTATGTTCACATTAGATTTTGTTTAAACAGTTGGAAACAGTGGTCTGTCTCAAATGTGCTACAAAGATATTATCTAGGATTTCTCATGTAATACCTCTGTAACTTTTTTACTGAACCATTAAAGTAAAAAATGTTGATAAACCAAAACAAAGGTGTAGATATTAAACCTCCAGGTGTTGCTGCTGAATGTTTTCCCCCTTACTATATGGAAAGAAAAAACATGTTACTTCCTCAACACAGAGAACCTGTCTTTGCAGACCTAGAGAGATGGAAATTCATTTGGCCCATTTCCATTCAAATGTGTTGGAGATTCAGTGGGATGATGCACACTTTACTCTGTAAAGTATAGTGTGCAATAGGTGAATGAGCATGGAAAGTTTTACTGATGTGGGACTCTGAAGTTTAAATATGAATGGGAAAGTATTACATCATGATATAGAACAAATTAGATGAAAACACAGCCCTTTTGAATATTTGCCATTCTTTTCCTAACCTGGGTAGCAGGTAAAACAGCTACTAAAGAGAGAGAATCTCCTATATTAAACACATTGAATATAAAGCATGTGTATCTTCACATCAGTAAAGTATGTGCAGAGGTAGACAGTTTCAGATAAATTAAAACAAATTATCTTCTAAGTACAAAGCACTACTGCAAATTCAGTGACAGTTTTGTAAATGAGTACAATTCTAGCGTTGCTACCAAATGGTATTGCCTGTGGGTTATCTATTGCAGAGATTGTTGAGACCTTGCAATAGCTATAATGGAAGATTCAGTCAGTGATGTAACTTCCCCATCTGATTGACTCTGAGTAGTCATGCAGAGTTCAGAGGTCAAATTCAAGACTTGATGGCAAACCTGAGAAAAATTACCTTTCAGTTTAAGAGTCCAGGAGGAATCCAGCCATTGCAGCAGTAATTTAGAGTGGCAACATAATATATGTGCCAGTAGGTACATTGATATTATGCTAAAATATAGACTAATGGCAAATGTTAGAAGACAGGAAAGAAATCAGTAATACAACTTCTGAATAGCAAAATGCTATTGCAAATTATCCATGGAGATTTGAGGCAAATATTGCCTCTCAGCATGGCTGTCCATGCAAGAGAAGTCTTCACATTAAGAAATTATTCTTGGTTACTTATCCACTTAAAAATAACACTAATCTCCAGAAGAGCTATATAGGAAACTATTCTGCTATGCAGTGCCTCAGACAGCACCAATAGTCACTCTTGAGATACTCCTACTCCTTTATACTTGTATTTCCATATCTAACAGCAAACTGAAATGTGAGTCCTGGATGAAACCTTGTTTTAGCCTAAGTTTCCCCTTAAAAGCCTTAAAACATACCTGCTTCTCACTGTTGACATAGGGATCTAGACAATTTACACTCTAATTTTAGATAATCTGTATTTTATTTTGTGTGAGAAAAATATTTTAATGCAGGGAAGATGTGGTGAAGGAGACTCCAACCCAAAGTATTTTTTCTGCTTTTACATAAAGATCAAGGTACTGACAGAACTAAATATCAATTAAGCACTGATGTATAATTAGACAGAAGAGTAATTGAAAAAAAGGGATTTATTATTTATGAATTATGTAATTTTAATTATACCTAGACAAGTCCTAATAGTTCCTTTGAAAGCCTAGGCACTTTACACCTGCGGAAATGAGCCTTCAAAATTACTTTCTATAGACCCATATGTATAATCATTTAAAATACCAGCACAGTTTTTCATGGCAGTAATTTGCAATAAAGTTTGCAATGTCTGGGTTCAGTTGAGAACTCTTTGGACTTTGTTTGCATCCCCAGTGAGAGCAAGACATTTGCAATTTGACGACTATAACACTTAGCATTATGCTGGGTAGAAATAAGTCTGGTGCATGATGAATACTCCTGAGTATCAGTTATAAGTCCTTTTGTAAAAATATATTCCACAAAAAGAACATTTTAGAAAAAAGAACATCAAGATGTCACTGGACTTGCAGCGCAAAGTTCATTTGCAAGATGATGAATGATGAAAGCTGTGGATAACTTTTCAGACTACTCTGAAATAATAACAATCTTACAGACTGATCCTCAGAACATTTAGGCTGATTTTTAGACCCAAAGGGATGAAGACTGGGGCCTGGCTGCTAAGGGATTATCACTTGAGGGGGTATCAAAAAATCAGCTTAATGCTTTGTGAAGGAGTGCTTTTTGACCACCTTGGGCAGGATTTTGGCACGCCAATTCTCTGTGTAGTGCTGCCAGATCTCTGAGTGACTTCAGCTTCGCTGGGCTGTTTGTGAAACTTCTCATGTGCCTCTGCTTACAAATACACCGTCAGAGAGCAGGGAGGGAGGAGCTTCCACCAGACAAGGCTCAGGAACAATTGCAAGACATAACAAGAGGCTAAAGAAGGACAAGCCAGCTCATATTCCTCATATGCTGTGTTTTGTTGAGGGCTGACATTCCTTGTTTAGGAAACAAACTCTCCTGATGCAGTCACATCTGGGAATCTGTACCTGCTCACTAATTTAAAGACAGTGTTGAGGTAACATATCTAGACATAATGTTTGAGCAAGAAAGGAAAAAGAAATTTGTTCTTTTTCTGTACCAGCTGGAAGGAAAAATAGACCAACCATTATGACTTGTTTATTATAAAATGTGGTACTCCTTGTTGAGAATATACACTGGCAAAAATTTCTTCTGCCCTCTCTCCCTTGATATATTTGTAGGAAAATATTTACAATTAAAATATTGCTTATTCAGTAAACTATAATTTCACAACAAGAACAAAGCTTCAGCAATTACTTTCCTATCAAGTAATTCTATGGATTTATATCATCATTTAGCAGGTGGCCTTTTGACCTTCAGCCATTGGATAGTTCTATGTGTTGTAAAGTGGTCGTCCTTAAAATACACCATTTACCTGCTGAGAACAATATTATACTATTTATGAAACCACATCATTTCAACAGCCAAACTCAGCAAGATTTTATTGCTGTCTCCACCTGTAATTGTGGAACAGATGACTCATCAGTCCATAAACACCCCTTACCATTGAACAGATTTGCTAAAACTCTCAAAGTGACTTGTTTTTTCATCGTTCCTGTAAGCATGCCACTCCCTCACAATTCCCTCACTTTTCTGATCAGTGTAAGAGTTGTCTCAAAAGATTATAATTAATTAGAGTTCAGATTAACTCTTCACTGCTTTGCTGAAAGATGTACATTTTAAATAATATAAAGATAAAATTAAATCCATTCATATCTTAAAAATTATGCACATCTTAGCAATCAATTTATCTTTTGTCTGTGGTGTATTAAAGTAAATATTCCTTCAAGGATGGAGACAGTTTCCTCTGTTTTACCTCATTCACTACCATAGTGAATTCTCCTTAACAAGCTTTCATCTACCTAATAACTTTGCCCTTTAAGTCTTTTGATAACAGACATCATTCACTGTGATTTGAAATATTTGTTAAGGAATCAAACATCTGTTAAGCCACAAATTTTCCTGTTTATTCCCTCACATATTTTAGTCCATGGGCAGGGGAGAAATCTTTACTTTCATAATACCTGAAGCTCTGTATTAATACATGACTGTAGTCCAGCCACGCTTCAGGGTTTTAGTGATTTAGTTGCAAGGATCATGAAGAAACACCAGCACTTTGGTATGCAACTGGAATTTGAACTTGTGTTTGGTTTTCTTTCCTCTGATTAGGTATATGCTGGGGTGGGGATAGTAGGCAGAAAGGCACAGCAGTCTGAGACGTTTTTCTTAGGTGTTTCCCAATATGGGGTGCTCTGACTTATACAGAATCAAACCATTGACCAGAGCTGGAGTGAGGGAAGACCTGGCAGGAGCCCCATTTTTTTCTACATGGAATATAGGTCACTTGCCAGAATAACCTGTTACTAACAAATTCCCGGCCCCCAGGCAAGATGAACTGTTAAATTAAAGAGTGTGGTCACATGTGCAGAGCAGTAAATTAATGCTCTTCAAAGGATAGATGATTGCAGAGCTCACCATAAATACCTCAGACTAGCCATTTTCTACTAATGGCAGTCAATCAACTTATGGCCAACAAACTGAAATACTTCAGATTCACCCAAGACATAGGACTCAATCTGTAGACACCTGCAATGAGCTGCCTGGCTTGTGCTCTGCAAAGTGTCAGGCTGACCAATGTGAAATATCCCCCATGGCCAGAAGCTCTGTTACTCTGGGGCATTTGTGCAATAGAATTTTAATCTCCCACTTATACTCGCAAGGGAAGAAAAATAGTATCCCAGGGATCCACAAAATGCTGCAGTAGAACTCAGCATGGATCACTCAGTAAATCCAGGATCCAGACTACAGGAAGAACTCTTGACTAGGTCAGAGTAGATGGTCTCCTTCATGTTGTGGGTTTTTTTTTTGCAGCAGAGCATGTAGCTGTTGTATAAAACCAAATGATCATGACAGGTATTTGTCACTGTCCTCGAAGTAAGGGTCAGTTATTACCCTGAAGAGAAAGACTTGACTTTTAGGATTGTTTCCCAAACTCCTACTGCAACAAACAATTTTTGAAGCCCTTCTATTATTCTTTCAAAAGCATTGCTGAGAAAATTGGGTTTTTCAGATAAATAGCATCCTGCATTGGCAGAGCATGTGAAAGGGCAGGGCTGGCCAGAGCAAGCTCCTCTCTGTAAATTCCTTGGCACACCCTTGTGTCTGAATGGAGTGCCTAAAATCAGGGCATTTTCCCTATAGCTGTATTCTATGTCAAAAATAACATCCACAGTCATTACTGTTCCATGTTCCATGCTCCTGCATCCTCCATCCCCTACTTTGTTTTGCTAAAAGGAAGGTGATATTTGACTTTTATAATTGTTGTGCCTATATTTATTTGAAAAAAAAGTATTTTTTGTATTGTTCCCTTTGCAAAGGGACTTACATTTCTGTGATACTGGCTTGTGGCATGTTCAGATAAACCAAGAGGAACTTTATTTGATTCATAGCTATATCTGAAGTGCTAAGAGGCACCAGAAAGAAAAAGCCAGAAAGATGGAAAATACAGAGATTGGGTCAGATTCTCAGCAAGTAATAATTGTTATATCCTTAGTGCTTTTGAGTGAGGTCAAATCTGAATATTTACATTTAAAAATGTTGGGAAAGACACTTTATTAGTAAGTTCAGGTAAATGGAAAGAATTTTCAGAAAAAAACCCAAAACACCCTTTATTTGACTTCTTCAAAACATTTTTAGGCTTTATTGTTAATAAGATTAAAAAGGAGATGAGCAATAAAGATATTGGAGCTAGGTTTATTATGAGAAAATGTACACTTCAGGAAGAGTGCTCTCCCACCACTTAGACAGAAAGTTTGTGTACACATCCTTCCATTCACATTTTTTTATTGCTGTTTGCCTAGGAGGAAAAAAAATTCCCTATTAAAAGAATGTGAGCAGAAGTGCACTGCCTCCCCTCTCCAGGTTACTTTTGATGCACTGATTCACGTATTTCCCATAACTATGTAATTTTCTGCCAGTCACGAATGTAGACCCTTCAGTGTATGAAACATAATACTTCCCTCAAAAATAAAGCAAGTCATCTGACAAACTGCGTTCCTCGTCTTTTGTGGGTCATTCAGTGACTTTATTTTACTGAGGGAACAAGGGGAAGTTTATAATAGGATCAGTTTTGTTTGCAATTTGTTTCTAATAGATGCCAATAAGCCGGTTAACTAGGCTCTAGTTAATGGAAATTTTATTGTGCTTCCCCCTGCAGTGCACATGACCTTTTCTTACAAGAGTTTGTGATTCTTGAAAACATGTATCTGCTGCCTTGCCTCGGGGTCTGCTTACAACAGCAGGGATATGACCATGGGCTCCGCTGAACTTGTTCACCAGCCCTCTGCTTTGACTAGACCAAAATACTTTGATCATCCTGTCAGTGGCAAATTTACAGCAACGTACTGGCTTTAGTTCCATGTGTATTTCTCCAAATATAATATCTCCCTCAAGAAATCAATGATAAGCTGTTAAACTAAAGAGCATGGTAACATCCACAGAGCAGTAAATTAATGGTCTTTTGTGGATAGATGGTTACAGATTTCATCATAAAAAATGGATAAAAGATTACATATCACACAGAGCGAAACTTTTAATAACTCAACATGACTTTTCTTAATGGGTTTTATTCATTTTAATCATTATAGTGTCAATGATGATTATAGTCTTATTAGATTCTGGTGATTGAGGAGCCTGTTTATGAGATATTGAAAATCTTAGTCTGTTCGGAAGTGGAGTTGCAGGCTGTGTATGTTTGATGTGAAACTTCATCTGCAGAAGTAGGGCTTACCAGAGAGCTTCAATTAATACTTTTACTAAATTGCCCCTGTCTGTAGTGACCTAGGTCACAGATGACTTAAAGATTCCACAACATCAGGTTCTCAAAACAGTAGACCAGCAAGAGTGTAAATCAAAGAGCCAAGGAACTAAAGAAGAAAGGAAAAAAAGAGGGGGAGGAGAATCATGAGGCAAAAGAAACTAATCTGCTTTCCTCTCTCAGTAGCCATATGTGTCTAGCCTTAAGTTATCACTCTAGGCTAGGTGTTCCTTCCTAGGTTGGAACTTTTCCATGGACTTAAGCACATATGAACACTCACAATTAGAATGACTCTTTATATCACCTAGAAAGAACATGTACAGCAAAAACAAAGCTGGTGCGACAATACTGTGTAATTATCTTTACTTTCTATTATATTACTTTTTAAGAACTGTTTTTAAAAATGTACGTCTATAGTAATTAATTTTAATGCTAACAAGAATGCACCAGACCAACTTTTTGGCTCTAGTTTAAAGCTTGTTAAAAGAATATTTTTCCTTGTGAGGCCACAGATAAAATCGAAACACTACAAAATAAAAATTATGCCATAAGTTTGTTTATATTTTAAATGGAATATTTTTAGTAATCACATGTAGCTCTGTCTCAAGAGTGGCAGCTTACTCTTGAAAATCAAAAGCATTAAGAACTATAAGATGTTTAGATTAGAGCCACAGAAATTTATCTAAATCATCCTGGATGAATTAATCACTTGGCTTTTGAAAACCCAAGGAGTTTCAGATGCATCCTACTCCTTAGCCTCATTCTGCCCTGTGGGCTGTCCCTGACCAGCAGAACTAAAGGCCAGCCAGATCCCTGGAGGTGCTAGCAGGATGCTTGTCCCAGTCACTGCTGCCTGTCCTCAAGCACTACTGGAGATGGAAACTCTTCCTATTCTAGGAGAATTGGCAGGGTATCTTCAGAGCTCCCTGAGTCCTTCCTCCTTCCCTCCTGCTTTGCTGGGCGTGTTTCTGGTACAGCAGTAGCCCAGTCTACAGCACCTTCATCTCCTTCACTGGCAACAGCTTCTTGGCCATGTCATGAGTCTTTCAGATCCTGAAAAAGGATGTCAGGACTTGTACTGCTAAGGATTAAATTTGACCTTGCAGTGTCGATGGATGCATTATTTTTTTTTTTGAGTTTTTTTCTCCCTAAAGCAAGGTCACCAGTTTTCAAATATGTAAAAGGCACTTAAGCCAGAAAGAAAGAAGCTTTTCTGTGTCCACTGGTGACAAAACAGCGAGTGTTGAGTTTAAATTGCAGCAAAGAAGGTTTAAACTAGACATCAAGAAAAAAACAATATAGAAAGGCTAACAGCACAGATAGCCAGGGATTGCTGTTGGCCATGGAGGGAACTTGTGGAAACATTGTCTCTGAAACTTGTTTTAAACTGTCAGGAGAAAAAAATAGATAATTTTCAGTCCAGTTTAGCCGTCTTTTTAAAATTATTTCTAAGATTCTCATCCCTGCTTAAAAGTTTACACTAGTGGTTTGTGTTTACAAAAGTGGGTTGTGTTTTTTTTATTTTTTTGGTTGGTTGGTTGGTTTTTTGTTTGATTTTTTGTTTGTTTGGGTTGTGGAGTTGTGGGTTTTTGTTTTTTTAAAGTGTGGGAGGTCAGACAGTTTCTAACTTACTTAAACTTAGACCAGGTTTGAGTTTTTCAATGTGAGTGTTTCAGGTACTGCATTTTCTTCTCTATCTCTCTAAAGTGTACCAACCATCATGAGCTAGCTATCAGTATTTACTTTCTTAAATCATTGTATTTTTTACTGAATCACCATATTTACAATAAAGGATTACAATAACAATCTGATCACTATTACACAAATGGATGCCAGAGGAAACAAACATGAATGAAAAAGCCTGGTGAAAGTCCTTTGGCTCAGTCAACATGAATCACAGAGAATGGCTGGGGCTGGAAGGAAGTTCTGGATATCATCTAGTCTAACCCCCTGGATAAAGCAGGTTCACCTAGAGTGGATTGCACAGGATCATGTACAGGTGGGGTTTTAATATCTCCAATAAAGGAGACTCCACAAAGTCTTCAGGCAGCATGAAGTCATAGTTCCATACAATGGCCATGTGGAGCTATTTGCTATTCTTGATTCAATCTTCTATTATTCCATTTGCATCGCAGAGAAATAGTCCAAGACAATAAGTGAAGGAGCATTTGCTATGTTCTTACAGATACAGCCAGCAAATGATAAAATACAGATTACACACCTATAGACTCTCAAGTTCCTTTTCAGCATGCCAGGTGTCATGTATTGCATCAGATGGTTCAGAAAATGTCATCCTTAAATTGTTATATTAGGCAACATACATGTACATAATCAAGGTAAGGAAACAAGCCTTCAGAATTAGTATTTCTACAGCTCATTCACTTTGTTCCTCTTTCTGGCTAAGCCTATTGGAAAGGTAACAAATATTTCAAAGGAGGGGGAGAAAGGACAAAACATGTTTGTTTTTAAAAATGTCTGGGGATTTTCTTTAATTAATGTGCCAATCACTTAGTAAGCTGCAGGGCAGACTCAGTAGCTGGGACAATCCAAATAAAGCCCACATGCTCCCATTGCAGGAACCTCCCTTTCCTCTGGGCAGACTTATTAACTCCAAAATGGGAGACCAAGGTTTAAAATAGCGCTACTTACTTAGAGGCAGAAAACTTTCCAGCTCTGTGCAGATGAAAATTTGAGAATCAGCCTCTCTCCTTCCTGATGTCTGTATCTGGACCATCTTGTATGTAGCTTCTTAGCTAACCTCATGTCCCTCTTCCCCTCCCTTATTCACTATTATTTTGCAGGAAGACTGTTACATGATATCAGAAAGGAGCAAGAAATCTGGCCTTCAGTTTGCCACACCATCTAGGCTCCCTGCAAATGGGGCAAACAGATTTTGTGCCTTGGAAGTGTTTCACAGATTCACCTAGATGGGTTTTGGTCTGCCCTGGTGCTTGCCAGACAGCGAGCTCCTTCTAAAACACAGATGAGAGCTGCTCTCCGCTGCCCAGCTCTGGGAGTCGGGGAATGATGCTTTGGTCTGTGGTTCTCCCATTAATCAGACAGCAAAGCAGACTGCTCCTGGCCCAGATCACCAGTAAATTACTTCCTGCTGGGGTGCAGGGGTAGGGGAGCAGAGGGCTGGGGCTCCACAGGCTCCCTGGCAGCCTGCTCTGCCCGTCAGGCACAGACGGTCGATGTGCAAGGCCCACCCAGGGAGACTTTCAATTCCTTATTCTCTGGCATGGGTGCGTGGGGCAACCTTGCCCTGTATTAGCAGGAAACATTCAGCAAATATATCAAAAGCACCAAGGCAGAAACTTGCAAACCACAACTTCTTCATCCTCATGGGAAAGGCTGATAGCATTTAATAGAAAACACATACCTTTCTGAACCCTCATATCAGGTTTCACAGGGATTCCTACAGACCAGGCTTCACAGGCAGGCATGGAGATGAACGTGGCTACAGGACTCTCCAGAGCAGCATGCAAGCCAGCTATCCTCCTAGCTGGCTTCAGCCAGCTAATGAGCTCTCAAAGTTTTGTCTCTATCAAACATTATTAGACGCTACAAACCTGACCCGTTTCCATCAGAAGATCGATTAAATTTCTCTAATGTTGACAAACATTAGATGAGGATGTGCAGGATTTGCAGGTATGCTGAAGTCTGCATATGTTACCACCTAGTGACTACCTGGGGTACATTGAAGCACTTTCTGCACAATGTACTAGGAGACTTGTAATGCAAGCAAGTATAGGATGATTTATCAGAGTGACTGATCAATGCCACTGAATTAATATAGTGTAGTATCAGTAGTAAGTTGGGAAATGCAAAACAGAAAAAAGACCTGGTTTCTTTAGAGGGATACCAAAAACATCGTCTCCAAGTATTTGGGCTTTTTGCATTAAGGTCGAGAAGTTTATCCTGTTTCCTGGAATTTGGCTGGTAGGTTCACAGTCCCATCTTTTCTACTTTTATTGAGGTAGTAACTAATTGTTTCTGCTCTGTACCTTTGTCATACCTAATTGCCATTTTATTGCTCCCTAAGGTAAATTTTACTAAGACTTTTAAAAAGCTGAATTTAAAATTACTATTGCTGATTAAAAGTAGGAATTCTAGGTTGCAAAGCCTATGACAGCCTTATGCTATTTCCTGTGGCTGTATTTTAAGATAATTAAGAGCAGATCTCCCTGCACTGCATTTTCGTAAAGTAACTGCAAGTATATCAAGGAGCAGGCAGGCCTACCTGGTAAATATTCATACTTGTTTGAGAAGTGGGAAAGCTTTTCCCAAATGTTTTTCTAAATTCTTGTTCCAGCAGGTAAAGGCCAGTGACAAGGGATGCTCCTCAGGGGTTGGTGCTGGGACTGTTGCTGTTTAACATCTTTGTTGTTAACGTGGACAGCGGGATTTCATGCAACCTCAACAATCATGCCAGCAATACCAAGGTGTGTGGTGTGGTTGTGCCATTGGAGAGAAGGGATGGCATTCAGAGGGACACTGACAGGCAGGAGAGGTGGGCCTTTCTGAGCCTCATGAAGTTCAACAAGGCCAAGTGCAAGGTCCTGCACCTGGCCTGGGGCAATCCCAAGCACAAATACAGGCTGGGCAGGAATGGATCAAGAGCAGCCCTGTGGAGAAGGACTTGGGGCAGTTGATTGACAAGAGGGTCAACATGACCCCGCAATGTGCACTTGCAGTCCAGAGAGCCAGCTGTATCCTGGGCTGCATCAAGAGCAGGTCATCAGATCAAGGAAGGTGATTCTCCCTCTCTGCTCTCATGAGACCCCAGCACTGGAGTGCTGTGTCCAGCTCTGGGCCCCCCCGCATAAAAAAGATGTGGACCTGCTGGAGTGGGTCCAGAGGAGGGCCACAAAGATGGTTAGATGGTTGGCTCATCTCTCCTGTGAAGACAGACTGAAAGACCTGGGGTTTTCAGCCTGGAGAAGACTGCTCAGGCCAGGTTGGATGAGGCTTTGAGCAGCACAGTCTAGTGGAATTCTGGTGTCCCATGGGGTGAGAACTAGATGATCTGTAAGGTACCATCCAACCCAAACCATTCCATGATTCTATGACTCTGCATGTATACCAATAAAAGTTTTTCCAGTTGGCTACCACAAGGATTACTTTAAATTCCTTCCCACCAAGAAGTCAAATCCAGGGATGATATCACATCATATAGCAGGGTTTAATCCTACTGTCTCTTCTTACTCACCTGAGCAAGGCTGATGCAGTTTCTAGTGGGGCTGATAATGGCTCTGAGTGGGATCACCAATCCAGAACTTCCTATCCAGCTGGAGAACATTACCTTCAAACTAAAATCTCAGCTATTTCTCTGGGCCTGTCAGTGTGGTATCTTTGAAAATCAGGGATACTAACTTATAAAGACAGCGAGAGATTTTGCATGTTTGAGATTCTTAAACCATGAAAAAGCAGAATGTCAGTAAATTGGATGGAGTTACTGAGTCTGGTCACTGGGCAAAAATGGAAATTTTAGCAAAGGCAAAGAGTCTTACCTTTCATCAGAGGTTGCCAGATTTAGTCTATTTCTGCTTTTAATCCAAGGGGTTTGCTTTTCAATCTGGAATCCACAGCTGAGAAAAATAAAGGTACATGCTGAAACTTTTTGGAAAGATACTACTCAGCCGGTGAAAGAAAACTGGCTAAAGTATCATATAAAGGAAATATTTTTATCATAATGATTATGATTTTTTTTTGCTTTTCTATGATGCCTCTTTTTAAAGGTACTATAAACATTATTCGAACCATGTTCCCATTACTAGGAAAGGTCAGAAATTGCAGTAGACTCACAAAGTCAGGCTAGCCATTAGCAAATAAGGGTTTATGGAAAACTCATAAAGCACCTAAAGTACCAGCTTATGTAATGTATCTAATATAATAAACACTCTGATGGGAGTCCAGGAGTGGAAAAAATGCAGTTTCTTATTATAAAATATTTGAACATAGTCAAGACTAGAAACCGATCAAACTGTGTGAGCCAGAAGTCTGTCATGAAGCCTGAAAATCCAGGAGACCTTCAGCTTGCTGGGAGGAAGCATTTTAGCAAACCCTGCAGGGGGAATTGTTAATGCAAACTTATATTCACAGTGATCTCAGAAGTTATGTGGGAGAGTTATTTGGCACAGCCATTGTTAGATTTTTACACTACTGTACAAACAACTGTCTGGTTTTAGGTTACAAGAAGTATACTGTACTGCCAGTGAGACCAAGTAATGCAGGAGGAACAGAGCATATCACTCATTTCTGTTGCCTAGATGCCTTTTAAACAGAGTTCCTGAGAAAGCCAGCCATTGATGCCTAGTTGGCACGGAGTTAGACTGTTTTCCTGAGCAAGGATATTCCCACAACAGCTATAGTCACCTGGTATTGTACAAACTACCTGCACAGAGGCGTTTGATTTGACACTCCATCATTGTGCTATTTTTGGCACACTCCTTCCTAATTTGTGATTAACAAGGTTAGGTTGTTTTCACTTTGTAAGGACTATTTATAGTTCAATAAGAGATTTCCCCCCATCCCTTCTCACTCTTACAGCTCATCAATAGCACGATTTTAGTCTTAACATGTGACCACAGTTATACAGTCATGTTAAGCAATTTAAAAAAAGAGAGCTGAATATGAAATACAGAGGACTAACTAGAAGCATATGAACAATGCACTGCATTTATGTAACAAAGGGGAAGTAGACACTGACAAGACTTTGTATAGTGCTGTCACAACTAATGCGCCTCCTTCAAGTGGACTATGCTGTCTAGCAGTTCCAAAACAGAATAAAGTCACATGGGATAGAAACTGTAGAATAAACCTGAACTTGAAATAATAGTAGGACTCAGTGACCCAAAAATTTTGGCCTTGAACACAATGGGATTTTTATGCCTGAATTCAGTGGGAGCAAGAACAAGTCTGGAAAATAGTTATCTGTGATGAATTTGAAAGTTCCCAGGAGAGATCAGTGTGACATAATACAGTGCCCATAACGAATTAGCTGGAAGGGTATTTTAAGTGGCCTGTATATAAACTTGATTTAGGATGAGGTTATTAAAAGGACTGAATGCTGGAACCACTGTGCTGCCACTGAATTCAGTAGAAAAAATTAAATTAAAAAAAATTAGTCTTCATCTTAAAAGTGTAATGTTTGTAAATCTTCAGATAGGGAGAGGAAAAAATAGATTTAACCTGTTTTCATCTCTATTGTGAACTCCTCAAAACAACACAGCAATATGAGAGGCAGAAAAGAGCTCTAACCAGAAATCACTGCAATATACAGGGTTCATCTGTGCTGGTTAATGTTAGCTGTACCTTCCAACAGTCAGCAGCTGTATTGGGCTGAGAAAGACAGCAAGTGCACATGCAAATAGCAAAAGGAGCAGCTGTGATTTCATAGAGAGGTATTGCACTTAATGAAGCTGTATAAGCACTGTAGTTTTCCCAAGCAAAAGTGCTTTTGAAGTAAATCATCTGGGTGAAAGCAAGGTAAGAGATATGTGACAGAGATATCAGCCACAGGTCCAGGAGAGTGGCTTGTATCAGTCTGCACATTTCAGTGATCCTGACCTCTTTGACACATCAGCTATGTGTACTAAGGGTGGGATCCAAATCCTGTATTGTTCCCCATCTAGAAAAAAATGAGGTTCCCAGTATAAGACAGTCATTGATAAAATGTGAGGTTTTCATCCCATTGTTTTGGCCTTGAACACAATGGGATTTTTATGCCTGAATTCAGTGGGAGCAAGAACAAGTCTGGAAAATAGTTATCTGTGATGAATTTGAAAGTTCCCAGGAGAGATCAGTGTGACATAATACAGTGCCCATAACGAATTAGCTGGAAGGGTATTTTAAGTGGCCTGTATATAAACTTGATTTAGGATGAGGTTATTAAAAGGACTGAATGCTGGAACCACTGTGCTGCCACTGAATTCAGAAAAAATTAAATTAAAAAAATTAGTCTTCATCTTAAAAGTGTAATGTTTGTAAATCTTCAGATAGGGAGAGGAAAAAATAGATTTAACCTGTTTTCATCTCTATTGTGAACTCCTCAAAACAACACAGCAATATGAGAGGCAGAAAAGAGCTCTAACCAGAAATCACTGCAATATACAGGGTTCATCTGTGCTGGTTAATGTTAGCTGTACCTTCCAACAGTCAGCAGCTGTATTGGGCTGAGAAAGACAGCAAGTGCACATGCAAATAGCAAAAGGAGCAGCTGTGATTTCATAGAGAGGTATTGCACTTAATGAAGCTGTATAAGCACTGTACTTTTCCCAAGCGAAAGTGCTTTTGAAGTAAATCATCTGGGTGAAAGCAAGGTGAGAGATATGTGACAGAGATATCAGCCACAGGTCCAGGAGAGTGGCTTGTATCAGTCTGCACATTTCAGTGATCCTGACCTCTTTGACACATCAGCTATGTGTACTAAGGGTGGGATCCAAATCCTGTATTGTTCCCCATCTAGAAAAAAATGAGGTTCCCAGTATAAGACAGTCATTGATAAAATGTGAGGTTTTCATCCCATTGTTAAAAAAGTCTGAGAAGAGATGAGATCTATTCTGGAGGAGCCTGTCTCATTCCAGGGATGACTACAGGAGTCTTGACAGCTGAAATGCCAAACTTTTGGACTGCTCATGGTGCATGAAATGCATCTAATGTCAGTGGCTGCAAAATGCCTGCTTGGAAGCTCCTTTCTTCCCTGCATGCTTGTTTGCTCTGATGCACCAGTATGTTGCTAGTGGGTAACTTGAGCCTGCACAGCTAGAGAGCTGGGTCTGTACTCATGTCCTAAATCTGCTCTTTGCTCTGCCAGCTGTGCTGTCTTCACACCCACTTAACATGCTGCACCAACCCCTTGTGCTTGTCCTAGTGAGCCAAATCTGTGCTGTCCTGTTGCAATTCTTCTTCCCTCTGGTTGTCTATCAGAAGATGGGTCCATCACTGCTGTAGTCAGACTCTTTCCCTATCACTGCCCCATAGAGGGATGTAGCAAGCCTTGCTGCAGCTGTGTGTCTTTGCTGAGCCCCAAGACTGCACTTAGAATGAGCACTGGGACATCAGAGTGCAAAATCCTGGTGGACAGCCCTACATGCAATTGGCGATTTCTAGGTGTCCATCTCCCCTGAGCATAACTCTCAGCTCAGAACTCCCTTTCTTCCTTGGGCTTTCCTCCCACATTCTCCTGCCTTCCTGGCAGACTTCAGGCCAGCCTGGTGTCTGCCTCAGGATCTTCTACCAGTGGCAGTTTATGCTCTAAAGAACTGTGGCCCAGAAATGTTGGTTGCAGGCTGCAGCCAACAAAAAGGTGGCCATCATTTTCAGCTCTTACATCCAATCCCTCCCTATCCAATTCTTGCTCCCTCTCTGTTTTGTCCTCTTACTAGATACGCCCTTTGTTGCAGAGATGCAAATCTCAGCTAGCTTTGATCTCATGAATACAAATGTTGTTTTTATTAACCTTCCAAATGACTCCTGTACTGAGCCACATCCTGCTTTTAGTTAGTCAAATGAAAATAATGTTTCTGCTTGATTTCTTTTCTGTTTTCCAGATATTTGTGTTGCTTTGATAAAATTTTGCATAACCTTTTTGATTAGTTGGTCACTTACATATTATTCTCCTCCAATGATAATTCTTCACCTTTGCTGTGTAGCTGCCTACCTTCACTAAAGAGTGAAACATGGGTAAGAGACACAAGCATAATCAAATGTAATGCAATGTTCTTTAGGAAGTTATTACACTCGTTCATTTGAATTCTTTATTGCTTGCTTTTCTTGTGAAGTATCAAGAAACATGCAGATTACCATTTGGTTTTATTACTTAAGAGTTCCAGCTATTCTTACTTTAGATTAAAGTCATTGTTGTCACAATAGCTCTTCCACTTCATCGCCAAGGATTGAGATTGCAGCGAAACTCATTCAGTATAAATGGGTTCTGCTGCATCTCCAAGACCTCTGCCTGGATTAGGATGGGTTTTTAAGCTGGGAAATGACATATCTGAGCTGTGATCAGTTGTGCTATCTAGGCAAGTCTATTTAAAAGCACTTTCCATTTTAAATATAGCAATAAAATACCACACTGGCAAACCTTCTTGATAAGGGTAAAAGCAATACATCCAAATCCAATCTAAATTTGACATTGCCTAGAACAAGAATTTGCATTGATAAGTCAGGACTCATTTACAAGGCCATAAATGGGTGGGTAGATATAATTTGGGTATTAAACTTGTAAAATATATTGATGGCATGCAAGGGCTAAATAAATAATTTACTACAAGAAAATTGGAAATCTTTACACAGTACTTAATTGACTAGCCACTCTCCCATGTTCTTGACAGTTTCCTATTTTGCTTTTTTTTCCCCACACTAAAATGTTTCCCATGTGTATTTTTTTTCCAACTACAGTGGGTGTTCATAAGTCACCATATTTTCTGCATGCATAGTCTGTTTCCATCTTTGTTTCATCAGTCAGTTACATTCTTTTTGACATTTTCATTTGTTTGTTTAAAAGTGTGAATTAATCAAGTGCATTTTCTGGGCACAGCTCAGCTGGTGTTATTTTTAAGATTAAAATAAAATCACCTCAGTGATCAGGCTAACTTTGAATGTTGGTTAAATCCATTTCCAGTGCAAAGCAGACCGAGTTAAATGGTATTCCAGTGATCACAGTAAGAGTAGGATTGGCAGCTTTATATATGTTTATAAAAATTCTTATGACCACCTCACTGGCCAGTGTAACTCAGGGTAGTTGCAGTGAGGCCAATGAATTTTGGCCTTAAAGGGGTTTTTCCATCCACACATACTGAAAATCTGGTGTGAGATTACATATAAGCCCTTGATTGACCTGCTCTTCAAAGCACCCCAGTCAAACCTACTAAACATGTAAGATTTTATTTTTAAAACATCACACTCACTTCTTGTTAGATTTCTCTTCTGAAACCACACCTCCATGGTGCGCTCTCACCACCTTTAGCTGTGACCCAGGAAGAGAAGTTGGGGCTTTCATCCACCTCCTCAGCTATTGCCATTTCCTTGGGTGGCTGTGGTGCTGCTGTACATGCTGATATTCCTTTGCTGCTCATGTGGAATCTCCATGTCTCTGCTGGAGGAGTGAGAGGACAAAAACATGCCTCTATTTACCCCACCAGGAGTGCTGTGGTCTCACTGTGCAGTGGCTTTCACTGCTTAAAATTTGCAACTTGTTTTTTGATGAATCATGGAATCTGGGCAACCTGATCTAGTGGCCCATGGTGGGATTCCATGATAGAATAGTTTGGGTTGTAAGGGACATTCAAAAGTCATTTAGTTCAACCCCTGAAATGAGCAGGGACATCTTCAACTAGATCAGGTTGCTCAGACCCCCGTCCAACCTGACCTTGAATGTTTCCAGGGGTGGGGGCATCTACCTCCTCTCTGGGAAATCTGTTCCAGCGCTTCACCACTATCATTGTAAAAAAGTTTCTTCCTTGTATCTAGTCTGACTATACTTTATTTTCAAACTATTAGCCCTTGTCCTGTTTCTCTAAGGAACTACAGGAAGTTTGTCTTCATCTTTCCTATGAGCACCATTTAAGTACTGAAAGGTCACAATAAGGTGCTCCTGGAGCCTTCTCTTCCCTGGGCTGAGCAATCCCAATTGTCTCAGCCTGTTTTCATAGATAGGGGGAGTTCAATTCCATTTCTCTTTTAGTGATTCACTCTCATCTTTAGTCATCCACAGCAACCAACTGTGCTGCTACTATCAAGTACAACTTGATAGCACAACATAACTAATTATGCTCTTAGACAGGCTGTGGTGGTGCTTCCTCACACAGACATGCTTGGAGTGCTTCCCACTGGAAGCTCACGCAGCAGAGGCGTTTTGCTAGCACAGTCTGTACAAGTTTCCCAGGAGATACAAAGCAGAGTGCCAGAGGACTTGCAGGAATTAGTGCTTCTCTGTGAGGGTTTTTCCAAGATCAAATGCCAGGATAAAACACGTGCCTTACCATGCCAACTCATATACCAGACCCCAGGTGAGAAACACAGAAGTAAAGAAGTAAATCCAAAGAGAGAGTGCAATAAATTTGGGGTAAGCAGAGGGACAGATTTGCTCCAGCTGCTCTGAGTCGCTGCCATCACCTTCCCTATTGTTACAGGCACACAGAGACTCCCTTCTAATTCCACTTTCCACCTGCCTTTTCCAACAACTTCCTTTTAAAATGGGAGTTATTTTTCCTCAAAATATTTCCATTGTTTTCTGAGGAATGTCACCCCCTCCTAGCTGGGACCCTGCCCCATGGGTTGGATTGAGTGCACTTTGCTTAGCAGCCACATGACCATTTTGGAGCCCAGACTTAGGTTCAGAATAAAGTATTTTGGGAATGAGGGGAAAATCCTGTGTTCTTTGAATGGTAGCAGGGTGAGATGGTTACATTTTTTAAAGAGAGCTGTTATACCCAACTTCAGACATAAAAAAGCCTCTTGGCTGTAGGAGAAAGGGTACACAGTGGTTGAACTTGCATTCTAGGGAGGCAGAAGAAAGAAAAACTCAATGCTCTGTTTTACACGTGCGCAGGACGCTGCTGCCTGGGGGAGTAAGAACCCAGTTACAACCCCACATGGATTACCCAGGCTTTGTCCAGGTGCATGAAGCAAGCAGGGCCACACATCTGCTTACTTCCTCCCCGGGGATTAGAAACTGGAGGGTGGGAAATGAATAGAGCCTGCGGTCCCTTCTCTCTGGCCAGCTCAGCTGAGATGGTGAGTGCTTGGTGGGGTCGAGGGAGGAAGGGTGGAATATTATTTTATTTCTGATTTAGGCCAGAGGTAAATGGTTGCCTGAGGGAGCAGGAGAGGAGAAGGTGTGTCGCTGAGTTACAGTGCCTCAGGGGGTTCCTGCTGCAATGGCACAACTATGTAATATGCCCTCTGGGGGATTGTGTCTGAAATAAAAACATAGCCTGTTGCTTATTGGCATTAATGTTCATTTACTAATGTCTTTTATTGCTTAACTCTTCTATTTTGGCACCTGGGTAACTGCTTGGGTTCTTTTAAATTCACTGGACCAAATTCAGAGATCACATATCAAGAGACCTACATAGCATTCACAACTGGCAAGAGTAGTGTGGATTCAAACTACTAAATGTAAGAAAGATTATGGAGGGAGTTGAAATGAATGAAAGGATCATAGTAGATAGGATTCCTGCTCCTTGAAAATTATTCCTGAAACTGAGCAGTCTCTCAGGGAAAAAGGATACTGGCTCAGAGTCAAGAATTGCTTGTAGGCTCCTAGCACACTCAAGAAACCTGTGTGCAATCTTTATAGAACTTGACTGTACAACATCTTGACTCTCCACTAATATAAAGTTCACAGACAAAACAACATAATGATAACCTCAGATGAGGCTGTCCATGAATAATCCCTGCAGTAAACCTGTCCTCAACATGAAAAGAACTCCCAATATTCAGTATGTTTCCATGATCAAACCTCTACCCTCTATTTCCTTATTTAAGTACCGTGAAGCAAGTCACCACCCTGTCTGCACTCTATTCCATAACTCAGACACTGGTTTTTTTACTGGGCATTTATCTGAGTCCTTTCTCTGAGCCTCTGCCTACATGTGGGAAAACAACTACGAAACAGTCTTCCTCACTCAGCTCATCTTGGTGGCAGTGAGCTCAACGAGAATGGCATTGCCTCAACCCCAAACACTGCCCTTGCACAGCATGGGCATAGATGCTGGGGGAGTGCTGTTCAGTTTCCTGGTCTTGACTAGCAGACTTGTGGCTAGTTGTTTGCTATTGAGAATGCTGCTTCTTTCTTCAGCCCATCATTTGGTGTCCATCATGCTTTTCCATGTTACTTCCCACTTGTGGAATGTCTGCATCTGCTTGCTCTCCCCTATGTCTTCCCTTTCTAGTATTTCCATCTCCTACTTCTCATCAGTATCCATCCTGAAAAAATATTTTATGCTGTCTCATCTATTTTTTCTTCAGATATGGAAGAAAATCCCTAAATCCTGTCTAAACAACCTCATTATCTGCAGTGGAATTCTGTCTTGAAGTTCTGCTGTGGCCCCAAAAAGGCCACTGGACCCAGTGGCTGCAATGGGCTCCCCTGCTCCCTCATTAGCATCTACCCATCTGGCGTTTCCTGTCTTTTAAGAGAGAGGGAAAAAATGTTTTTACTGTTTGTACAGCTCCTTGCACCCTGGGGCTGACGTCATTGCTCTAGGCACACAAAACACATGTAACAGTATCTTCCCCAAAAGCCACGGCCATCTTCCATAAGATTTGCAATTACACGCTAGCCCAAGGGCCCTCCCATGCTACTGAGCCGTCACACAGCAGCTGTGAAGGAGCGGGGGGAAAAGGCTATATACAGGTCTCCCCAGCAAGGCAGCAGGAGAAGAACTAGCTCTGTGTATTTAGTTACAGTTAATTATAAGTTTATGACCTTATGATGCAACTGTTGTAACCCTTGCTCAATATAGTTTTCAGGCAGAGCATGCTGAACATACAGAGGGGGTGTTTTTTATGGCTGTAGTGTTTGCTTGAGCTGTGCAGATAAGAGATCTGTAGAGAGGTCTCAGCACAGGACGAAGTGGAGACATTTTGGCTGTGCAGCGTTGGCAGGAGCTGGGTGTCTCTGCCAAAAGAGCTTGGGAATTGTAGGTGTAAACCTCACTGATCTGCCACCCTCTGCTTTCTGTGGAACCAGGGACTGAAATTGTTCTTGCACTTTAAGAGGGGAGGAAAGCTAAGGGAGGGAGTTGGTGTCATGAACTCATAAGGGAAACCAAAGTAGGATTTTTTTCCCCCCTTAATCGAGGCAGCTTTGGAATTTGACATTTGTTTCACCCAAAGGTTTTCAAATGCTGTACATTTTTTTTCCACCCAGTTCATATATTATGCCCATTTTATGGGTAAACTAACCGATTCTGAAAGAGTAAATAGTGTATCATTTGCAGGTCTGTGAGTAGATTCAAAGGCCCTTGAAATCTTAATCCACTTGATCCCACTTAATGCCTTCAAGATCCATTAATAGGACAAAAAGAAGTTTAATCGAAGCGCATCAAACTAAGTTTAGGCACTGTGACTCTTCTATTTACAAGGGTAGCTATATTAGTAAAAATAAGGAAGCATTAGCTTGCATTTCCCTGGAAAATAAGTGAGCAGAAATGCATGCCACATCCTGGCTGGCATTTTAGTCTCATCAAAGCAGAGCTCTTTCCCTACTGTGCTTTCCAAGATGCACAACGCAAATGTGGTCTGAACACAACAGAACTAATTGAACAATCACAGCAAAGGAGGTCAAAATGCAACAAACAGTGTAGCATCTAAAATGACTCTGGAGGATTTTAACAGATGGACACTTGTAAATCTAACAGGATTTCCTACTGGTGAGAATGCCTTAGGTAAAATTCAGAATGTCTCATTAAATTGTCAGCCAGCTATGAGGCATTGCTTATGCGAATATGAACAGCTCTGCAGCTTTACTGCAAATACACACAACCGGGTATTAACATAGGCCTGAAAACCAACATTTGGATGTGAGTTCAATTAGAAAACCCTATCAAAACTGAAGAAGGATCAGATGCAATGTTTCTGGCTGGGATCCATTAGAGAGATGCAGCAGGAAAGTTAAGCCAGGGGTCAGGCTTTTTCTCTCTCTGTTCTCCAAGATGTATGGCTTTGCCTGTGTGCACTTCCATGTAAATTTGCAAATCAGTTTGGTCTAGACTTCTCTAGGGCCTTTTGCTATTGCTTTCTTGTAATCTCTTGTGTTCTTAGGCAGTTGATGAAATGCATCAACAGAGCCAGTACAGGTATAATAATGCTCTGTCTCCCAAGTAGATGCTCCCATGCCAAGAATTTGAATGTAGGCTAACACAACAACACAGCAGTTACACGTTTCCATTTTTACACGTTTGTTTTACATAGTGCCACTGATCTGGATAAGGGCAATTAGTCTGTTTCTCACCAGAGAAATTAGTCTGGTTGTGCCCCTTTACCTCCTCCAGCAGCCCTACTGCTTATGAGATCTGCGAGCCTGTTGTTCAAATTCACATTCCTGTACAGTCCCACTTTCTCAGTAAGAAATAGTCTCTGCTGGGTTTATTGGCATTTCTCACAGTATCTGAGTTCAAAGAAAATGATTACAAGTTAAGACAGAGCTCTGTTCTTTAAAGCACCACAGTGTATAGATCTGTTGAGTGATATATAACATAGAACAACTTCCAACTGAGGAAAGCTTAACACAGCTTGGGCTAGCTTGCTGATAGCTGCTCAGCTCCTAGAATTACTGCTTACAAACCATAAAGACCCCAGCTTGAGTTTCATGGAGGGAGGGGGGAGATGTGTGTTGTGCACACCGCAAGTACAGCCATGGGGCGGGTAACCTGCCAACTTCCTAACCTCAGCCAAAAAATCTGGCCACTGCCTGACAGGCAGAGTATGTCTATTTGCTGTCTATCAGTGGCAGTGAAACAGCATAAAGTCAGAAAAGAATTGTGTGAGAACACTGAGTTCAGTCGGGGGACTATTAGCGTGCCAAATCAACAGGCTCAGTGTCTGTTAAAACTGCCCTTCACTTCTGTGATATTTTTGGCAAGGAAATGGGCTGTAAATACAAACAGATCACTTCTCTCCTTACTGAAAAGCAGGCACCTCAGAGGGAGGAAGCACACAGCTCTTTATTAGAGCCACAGATTCCACACAAGATCTTAGAACTGGCATGCAGGGGTAAATTCCTGGTCGAGCTAAGAGACTTAAGGAAGGGCAAGCTAACTATGAGAGAAAAACTTGTGCAGTGTATCCCCTGAACTACAGAATATGCCTCTGTTGGGGCTTGCTTGAACTACTGAAAGTGGGGTAGTTGTGCCAGGGCAAGACACATGGGTCTGTGATTATTGACCAAATCCTTCAGCACAGAACACATGCAGCACTCCTGGCCTGGAATAATTACCATGGAGTTTTATTCCCATACAGCATCTGGCTGGAGAGCCCTCATCTTCCTAACACCCTCCTCCCTCTCCAAAGGCTCTTGTATTCCAGGCTGGCACTGGAAAAAGAGCATCAAATGTGTATGCATAAGAGTTTGTTATGGTAAGATGCCCACACTGGTACAAAAATTGATCTTGGTGTCACTGTAATTCAAAAGTAAATAGTGTACACTGCTTTGCTTCACTAAATGAAGCAAATGCAATCTTCATCACAGCATTAACAAAAAAAGCAACTTCAGGTGAGATCCCTCAATTCTATGTGTTATATGAACACATAATTTACTGCAGATGATCAGAAGTGCAAATTAATATTAATGGAAAATTGTTGTGGGGCATGAGGAACTTATTAAAAATCCATTGTTTAAAGACTATATTCTGTAGAGGTTACTAAATCTTCTTTTTTCTCATACAATTTTTTCCATCTTAACTGACCACTTTTGTCTGACTTCTTTCATCACCAATCATACACTAGTACATTATTACTTCTTCAGAAACTTAATGATCCACACACCCCTTTTATCTTTCAGTATCCATCCAATTTCTTCATACTTGTTTATAAATTGAGCCTTAAGGAAAGAAGAAGGAAAATTACCAGAGTATTAAGATATGCAACACCTTCCAAGCAAGAAGGCTATGAAAACAGACATGAAGTTGGAAATCCTGTATTTGCTTATCTGAGCCCAGTGAATGTTAGAGGCCTTTATCACAAAAAGTAGTAAGTGCTTGAAACTGTCTTTTGCATGGGAGTGATGCTGGTTGTTGTGGTTATGAAGTTGCACTGGTAAACGGGGAAAATCAGGTACCAAACCTGTGCAGTGGGAAAGCCTCACCCAGAGCCATCAGAGCTGCAGTGGCATCCTGCCCTGGCATGTTGCTTCCTGAGCGTGCTTGGCAGGTGCCTGAGTGATGGCCTTTCTCTGACACTTTGTCAAATCAAAGAACTCTAAAGGATTTGTGAGATGTGACTCGTTGTCAAAAACCTTGTTAAGTCTTCCCTCTTACCACACACATTTCTGTGAAAAGCTACTAACATTCTCCTCTGCTATAACCTCTGCCAGGGTGCAGATCTGTAATTCCCAAACTCCCCCCAAGAGTCCTTTTTGATATCATCTTTGTTACTTCATATTCATCCTGTGTTAGGGTACATTGGATCAGTGATTTACCTGTACCACAATCAAAGTGTTTTTTGTACTTTAGTTTGTTTAGACCTCATGTGTAAACATTATCTGATTTTGGAAATTTCTTATTGTTCTATTTACTGAGTTACCCTACAGGCTGCATTATTGTAACTGAAATATGAAAATGATCCTTAGATTCCTAGAATCATAAAATCATAGTCACAGAATGGTTTGGGTTGGAAGGGACATTTAAAGGTCATCTTGCCCAATCCTGTGCAATGACCAGGAGCATTTTCTAATTAGATCAGGTTGCTCAGAGTCCCATCCAACCTGACCTTGAATGTTTCCAGGGAGGGGGAAACCAAAACCTCTCTGTAGATTGTTTCCTTTAAAGAACAGCTTTATAGTAAGATGAAGTCCTCCTGGTGAGCATAAATGCAAAAGATTGATTATCAGTAACAGTTTTATCTTTCCTAAGAGTTCCTTTTGGATTTTGTTAATATATCCACCATGCCTGGTCTTTGGAAGGCATCCTGTTTCTGATAAATTTGTTATTATTAGTTTTTATGGCTGTAGCATAAAATCTGAATCCAGATTTGAACTATCTGTGATTTTAGAGGTTCAGATTTGGACTATTATAAAAATAGGAACAATATGTGGAGCCTGGGGCAAGGTTTTGAGCCTACCATTCCTTGCAAACAAGGCAGTGGCCTTGCAAGGTGACTGGGTGAATTAGCATGGTTCCAGGTATTCATTTTCAGCTCATTTATTCAACATTTGACTACTCAAAATAAAAGCTATATTGTTCATGCTCTGCAAATGAGACACAGGAACCTGGCTATTTTCTCTTTAGGTGTAAACATCACCAGGCCTGCACAAAACTCCCCCCAGAGTACAGAATAATCTGGAAGTTCTTCACTGTTGATGATCACGTAGGAGAAGAAAGGGAGCCACCTGCGAGACAAAGCCTTTATGTTTATCTCCTACAGGTCTCTTGGCCAACAGTTGTTGGATCACCTACAGGGAGCACTTACTCATTTGCTGTTTTGTTGTGAGCCGCTGCCAGCTTGCTGCAACTGAGCAGCTTCTGCAACTTCTGAGCTGACTACCAGCCATGTAGCCATAGGGAGGGTAATGGCCCAGATAATTAGACCCTTCAGAGAGACCCAGGTAATTAAACTCTTCTGGTATATTACCACTAAGCTGGGAAGACTCAGCTTTCAGCTATTTTGTGGTGTAGGCTTACATCTGTTGGGATTGCACCATTTAGGATTTTCTTCCCAACAGACAGATTTATGGACCTCCCTTGAGGAACATGGCTGACTGGCTGACTTCTGATTCTCTTCTCCAAACCAGCAACCTCACTGCTAAGAGTAAAAGATGACCCCTCTGACAAGTGTCCATGTATTTTCCTTGCCATTTTCTCCTTCCCTGGTATATCCCATGTGTTTGCAGTGTCAGCCCTCACTGTAACTTCATATTATGTCATTGAAACAAGACACACAGGTGAATAAATCCTTTAAAATGATGGTGGCACATTTGGCATGTGCTGTGCTGGTTTTCTGTCATGTCATTTCACATAAGGCAGGTGAGTAAAGAGAAATTAGGTTTACTTCAATCAACTTAATTTGATAAAAATAAACATGGTGGGCAAGGTTAATTTTGACTATTTTTAAATTCCTAACTACTTACATCAGCCCTCTAAATACTAAATAAACTCCATGACAAACTCTCATTGTGTGATTTTTACCTTTCTTGTACTAAACTAAATTATTAGTTGTCAGAAAGATAAGAGCGAAGTGAGAAACCAGCCCAAGAGGCTTATTAAAAAAAAAAAAGTTCTAATTTGTCATTTCTGCTCAGTCATTACATTTTCCCTGAAATCTCATGGCCTAATATTAAGTACAGCAGCATCAAGGACTTGATTTACCCTGCACACCAAATATAGCAAATGTCTTTCCCATGTAAAGAAACGAAAGCCTTTTTATAATTGAGCTCTCCACAAGAAGAAAATGGAGAAGGCAGCAGAAGACACAACTCCAGATATTATTCACTTGTTATATGCAAATTTGAAAAATTATTCAGACAACTAAAAAAGCCTTTCTTTTTGGGTGTTTTTTCCTTTCCTTTTTGTAGGAAAAGAAGCCATTCTTTTGGTAGTAAAATTCATGTACAAAGAGGTAAACTCTGAAGCACTTGATTGGACTTTCAGTAAGCATATTTCTGACCATTCAATAAAGACAAAGCTTTGTCTTCAGGGAGAAACAGAATTTGGAAGCAATGTAGACACTCTGAAGTAAAAGGATGCTTGTATTGGAGGAGAAGGAGAAGTGTACAAAGAATCTCATTTATACTTGAATAACAATTATTAAAAAGTCAGAAGACCCTAATACACTTTTTCTGTCCTATTTAAAAAAAAAAATCCAGTCAAGGAGCATGTCTCTATTGTCCTTACTCATTTACTGCTTTGTCAGCTCTGAAGAGAAGGAGGAATTAAATTGCATTTCCAACATGAAAGCAGTTGCAAGGAATACATACCATGCTCGCAAAGCATCTCATCATCTCAAAACCATCTCACTTGGCTCTCCTGGGCTAAGGAGCATTCTACTGAGGGTGCTGATGCTTACAAAGCTAGAAAGCCAGGATCAGTGCCAGACATCTTGAAACTCCACACTAGTCAGTATATTTCTTTAATATACTGAGAAAATGTTGGTGCAGAGAGGAGTTTCAACTCCTTGCCACACTTTTCAGTGAGTAAAATCTTCCATCTGCTCTCAAGCCACTGCTAGAGTGCATGTTAAGCCAGTCCTGCATGGTGACATCAGACCTATTTTCTGTGAGTGTTCCAAGAATTATCAAGTTTCCTTGATCTGAATGTGTGAGCAAAGTGCCTCTCTGGCAATCATAAGGTATATGGTAAAGATTTGCAGCAAAAATATTTTGGCAATTGATTCATGCTCATAATAATCCTTCCAAATGGCACTACTGGGAGAAGACCTGACCCTATTGTGATATGTAGACCCATTTGGCTCTCTGATTGAATCCAGGACCAGCAGAAAACAAAAATGCAGTAAGACAATGTTGGCTCCATCAGTTTTTGAAGCTTGAATTAGGTGAGCTCAGCTAGGACCCAGGCCTGGGAACCAGTACAAAATCCTTGAGGCTACTAAGTGTCCCAAATAAATGATTACTTGAAAGTTCTTGGAGAACTTTTAATTTTCCTTGTGAATTCAGTGAACTGTCTCCAGATAGGTGGGTATTTTAATGCCTAATGTTTAGGCACATACCTGCAGCACCTGAGCACATCTTGTGTAGCTGGCAAAGGTTTCCAAGATTCTGCTTTTGCTTGGGAATCCAGCAATCAGGTCTTTCCTCTGAGATATGAAAGAACTGAGACCAAACCATTCTTTTACCTGCTGAGACATGCATGCACATCCTCTTTGAAAAGCCCCTTTGCCCCAGGCAAGATGGGAAGTTAGATCCAACCACTTCTGCTGCTGAAGCTGCTTTGCTACATGTAAGGTAGTAAAATATTCATGTTGAGGAAGAAAGGAGAAAGAGCAGCCTATGGGTGGTTGGAGCCAAGCAGAAGTACTGTTACCTGCTCCTCACAAGGTCGTGATCTCCTCCTCTTCTTGGAGGTCCTTGTCTGTGCCATGACACTGACTGATAACTGGGGATCTCTAGTGAATCCCTGGAGAGAGGTGCAGGATGTGCTGCAGGCAGCTGGATGGAAGCTGGGAGGAAGAAGAATCTCCAGCTGCTTCAAGCCTTTTATTTCTGCCCTCACTGCATGGCTTCTCCATCCCAAGATTTCTACAGGGGATAGCAACATTTAATCTATAAAATATTTAATTCTAACATAAAGTGATTAAGCTTCACAGGATAAAGAAAAGCTTTCCCACCACAGGTCTCTGTCAGAGCAGGCAAGCCCTTGTACAGTAACTGCTCAGGTACCCACCTTGGGCTTATGGCAGCAAAGGCACGAAATGTGACAGTGGCACCCAAGTCCTCCAGCAGAACCAGCTGTAATTGCCTATTAGCTGAAAAACACACCCATTTACAGTATTTTTACCTGTGTGTCTATCTTCCAGATGGAAAACAAACAAAGCAATTAATGTAACTTACAGAAACAATGTGACAAAAAAAGTCACAAAAAATATTTTGTCTAGTGATCAATTTTTTTAACAGAACAAAAATCTTGGAGGTAAAGAAGTAATTAATAATATTTTGTTTTAAAGAAATAATTAATGATTTTTTTTATTTTAGAAAAAGATGTAAAATTTCCCAATGACATTAGAATAACAAAAATTCTTCCAATAAAAATACACGTTTTCTACTGTAAGAAGATTTTGCCTGAAGTGATTTTAAAGTCCCTGAAATGAATATACACTATTAATATCTCCTAGTTCATGGGCTGTGACACGTGCATCTACAACAGCTATTGCACACAATACATGTGTAGGATCCTATGCAGCAATTTTCCATCGAGGGAAGCATTCTCTTTGACTTCAGTGGGAATTGGAGAGGCCCTTAAGGAGTAGAAGAGTACATTATAACAGAAACAAAGCTTAGTTTAGATGTGAATCACAATGCTGCCATTGAGTTTATGCTCAGTTTAACCTATTAAACAATGTGAGATGAGCAAAAATTACTCATTTCCATACTGCTGATTTTGCAGACTTCAGAAACCCTGAGTATGAAATAAATAACTTGCTCTTAATAACTTTCTGTGTGGATAATATATTTAAATGCAGGAAGATGTAAATGATGTATTTTTATTGCATTGCTGGTTACCTCTGTATCAATCCAGCTAAATGCAGAAGTTTAAGTTTACAAGGAAATGTCTAAAAAGATTTTTCTGCTCTTCATAAATAAAACAGTGGTTGACTATGCTGTCATGGGAGATTCCAAAGATTAAGTCAACTCCACAGATATGATTGGTACTGTATTTCCTGTACGCCTGGCCTGATTGTATAGCTCTGTCTGTATTATAAAAATGCAGTGATAAAATTGCACAGAGGAAAAGATGGGATGTCACTGTATGCAAATCTTCGTAATATTCCTCTATGCCATTCTTAGATGGGTTTCCTGTGTCAATATACTGTGGTTATTCCTAAAGACAGCACTCTGAAAAGACAAGATCACTCTGAAGGACTCTTAACACTTGAGAAAGGTGTAGCTGCTGGGTGGATTTTTAAAAAAAATAAATAAAAAAATGAACATTTTTTAGAACTAATGCTTTGAGAGTTTAAAAGAGAAATTCTGCAAATTACCAGACATATATTAGGGAATGGCAAAAAAATTGGCGATTTAGAAATTTCTTTACTCTTCTGAGGGCTAATTTGCTGATAGGATAAATTTTGATGAAATTGTCCCCTGTCTTGATAGGTAAAGCTGTGGTCAATGCATAGCTGCTTACCTCTGTGAAGTCCTTTAGCCTGAATTTTTTTACTGGACCTGGTTTATAACCATTTTGAACTCGAAATCTTAATCCCACACATAAAACCAAACTAATAATAGAATATTATAAACCTCCTACCTTTTCAAATTCCTACCATGAGCCTTAGTTTGTCCATTTTCTTCCTTTTACTACCTTTTCCTTCCAGGTTTCTTTTCTCATATCTCTTTTTTTTCCTTGCCATGACCACAAAGAATTGAGAAACAAAGTTGTGCTCACTTCTGTCAGACATATAATCTCTACAAAGAGCTGAGTCCCTTGTACCCATAACCATCTGCCCCAGGCTCTTTCCTTTGCAACATTCCCTGTGAATGCAGCTTCCTCAAAGAGCAAAACTGGGTAATTAGATTCTAAGGAGGCTTCCTCGAAGAGCAAAACTTGGTAATTAAAATCTAGGGAGGCGCAAACTGTCCGGGGCATCAGGCGACTGGGAGTATTACTGGGGAGTGTTAAAATGCATGAGATTATAACTCAGTGCTCTTGTAAACATCTCTCAAGCTTAGAAATGAAGCCACAACATTTGCACAAATTTCCATGTAGCTCTTTGTGAACTTTCACTTTCCAAGTCAGTATATTCCTTTTTCCTGAGCTCCTGCATCATGAGATCTCTATCTGTTTTGAGGCAGCTTTTCTTTGGCTTTGCCTTACTGTGAAAATGAGTCATGTCCAAGAGCAGGAGCTGGGAAAAGAGGATACCTACAACAGTGCTGCTGGCTCTGTGAGTGAAGACAGGTTCAAGCTTGATGGGTGCACCATATCCATCCATCCATCCATCCATCCATCCATCCATCCATCCATCCATCCATCCATCCATCCATCCATCTGTGAGACACTGAATGCTAACAGTTTCATGTGGGTCAAACAAAAACCTTTTGAGTAAACTGTAACTTCCAGGGCTTTGAAAATATTTAACTTCTTCCAGAGGTTGGAGCATAGCAACCCCCTGAGCTGGACCTGTCCTTGGGCATGATCTTCTGCAGTGCCCTGCAGTTGTGTAGCAGCTGAATGCATGCACAGCAACATATCCTGCATGGCCTATTATTTCTGAAAATCTCAGTGTGCAGAGGGTTGAGCTAAAAATCATAGTAGATAACCAGGAAAGGAAAAAAATACTTAATGATTTTCTAGGAATTGAGATTTAAATCTTACTGAAAATGAGGGAGAAAAAGAGAGAGAGAGAGGGAGGAGGACATCTCTCTAAGTCTACAAGACTAAATGTCCTCCAGAGCTTTCAGAACCTCCTCTCTCAATATGAATTCATTACCTTATTTACAACAAAAATATTGTATTGTGACATATACTATAAACAGTATATCATACATGGGCCACTTTACACCCCAATCCAGTTATCTGATCAGTGCTGTAATTCATTTGGGTAAGGGCCAAATTACTTGGGAAACAGATGTCGATTTCATTTTAGATAGTTTTTGAGTTATTGTTCCCTGTCTGTTTAAAAATATTAAGTTAAATTAGATTTTAAGATATAGCATGCTTCATTGTGATTTTAATTAAAAATTGTGGTGAATACATGTTAATTTCCTGCCTTCTTCCTGAGAGAAAGAAGGAAAATAAAATTTTTAATATAGAAAATCTTTTTCTGTGTGTGATTTTAAAGCAGTGTGTGTGAATGAAATGACCTTTCTAAATAAGCTTGCAAACAGACGACAACAAATTTGCAGGAGTCTCTCTGAAGATATGATTAGTAAGACTGCAAACTTTGTATAGCTCTTTTCAGTTGTGACTTATTTTTTTGGAATGGATGAACCGATTTGCAGCAATGGAACTCATAACAGCTATACCTCATTGAACAAGTGTGTGTACAAAGAGCACTGTGCTTTAGTTGTTGCTTTCTTAAAGTTAATTTTGTTTTCCATTTGTTCCTTATCTGATCAGCAAGAATATAATGACACTGGATGTATCAAAGCTTTCTGAAGGCAGGGTGCCAAGAGGAAGGAGTCAGGCTTATTTTGGTTGTGCCGAGCAATAGGATGAGAGCAGAATGGGCAGAAACTGGAGCACAGGAAGTTCCACCTGAACATATGTGAAAACTTTACTGTGAGGGTTAACCTGCACTGGAACAAGCTGTCCAGAGATTGTGGAGTCTTCCTCACTGGAGATACTCAAAAGCCATCTGGACACACTCCAGAGTAAGGTGCTCTAGGGGGCCCTGAAGGAGTGAGAAGGTTGGACTAAGTGACCTCCAGAGGTTCCTCCCAACCTTAGCCGTTGTGTGAGTCTGTGTGAAAGGCATGCAGCAAGTTTCTCTCTTACCCCAATGAAAAGACATAGTAGGTGTTAAATGTCCACTATAAACATTTTTATCATTCTACATTGTTACTTTCAAAATCACCAGTTCTAAATTCTTCTATTAATCATTCTTTACTAAACTGGGTTTTTTTGAGTATCACAGTTCTAAGTTTTTACATTCTGATCTCACTATGAAATTGATTTTGTCTCTAAGTTATTGTGATCTCCAGCAGATCCACCAAATAATTTAGATTCTACTTTCTTAAAAATATCCCAACAAATGCTTCCATAGATTTTTGTATGTTCCTTTTAAACAGAGGTGATTCTGTGTAGCAAGACCAAATGAAATTTTGTTCACAATATGTGTCAAGAAACTCAAAATATAGCCTCATATATTTCCCACTGGAGTGGCCCCATTAATATTTCACCTTAATGGTCACATGCATATTGATGCTCTTCTGGCCAGGATTAACAGGCTTTTCTTGCCACATGCCATTTGAAGCATGTTCCTGCCGTGATCTATTTGGTACTGGGATGGGAGGGCTAGCTGCAAACTGAAGCCCAAGACCACTCACCACAGCCACTGTGGTTGTGGAGTGAGCCTGTGGTCTATCTGCCAGCCAATTTGAGTCCTTGCTGACACCAAAAACAGGACTCCTGTGGCCTGTTGGGTTCCAGAGGCTTCCTGGAGAAAATGTTTCACCCTGTCATCCTGTCAGGCAAAGAATTTCTTCTTTTGTTTTCTCTCAGGCTAAGGCCCAATGCTGCATGCTGATGCTATTGTCAAATGTAAAACCTTGAACACTTGCACTGAGCCACAGGGAGGACTTTGGTTAAAAGCATGGCGTGAACTCCCAAATTATCATTAGCACAGGTGCTGCTAACCCCATGTGAGGCTCACAACAGCTCATAGATGCTGACTTTAGCCATCACTAAAACATTTGTCTTAAGGCACCTGAGGAATGAAATAAAAAGTGCGAAAATACCTACCAGAGCAAAGATGCCCCTCAGAAACAAATCCAGCATGTTCTGTAGTCTGAAGTAATGGTAATTTCAACTTGTTGATCTCTAACATAGAAGTGTTACACCTGAGATGGGAGGGACTAGACATCAGAGGGTTACCAGAGGGTTACTAATTCTTTACATCATTTTAATGTAACCCAATAAGTACAGTTGCATGTTATATAAAAATCTGCTTTATTTACTGTATATTTGATAATATCTCCATACTAATGGTCATTACGTTTTTCCTTCTAGGTGAAGCAGATGAGATTTGGAAGAGGAAAGTTGCATCCAGCAGCAGAAGATAGAGTTCTCTGAAGTAACAAACCCCAGTGCTTCCTGCTGCTGCAATTACCATAGAAACAGAAACGCCACTTATACTCCTCTGCCTGCTTTGTAATGAAATATTGTTACTTGAGGGGATTTAGAGGATTGCAAAGGCCTTGATCCTGCAGGGTGCTGAACATCTCTGGTGAGGTGCTGGAGCCCTGGTTCCTAAGATATTTACATATATCACATCTATTGATTTTCAAAACCAAAGGAAGCCTGAGGATGTGAGCATTGTGTGCTTTTTAATTCTTGCTGAAAGGGCTGAGGGTTTAGTACTTAATTCATTTCCCCTTGCTACTGTCTGGGACTTGTGCTGTTGAAACAGTGATAGCTCTGGTCTCCTCATAGGTCTGTTGGTGTTTATCTGAGGTTAGAACAGGTCACAAGGCACCCACTGATGTGACACAGACAAATGCCAGTGTA
Source organism: Emberiza elegans (assembly GCA_024865655.1). NCBI lineage: Eukaryota > Metazoa > Chordata > Aves > Passeriformes > Fringillidae > Emberiza > Emberiza elegans. The sequence goes on from JALJVW010000206.1 coordinate 38,044,071, forward strand.
GCCCTGGACACCTTGGTTTAACTTATTATTTTCATCTGCTTATTTTAATTCTATCCAATCAAGTGGCTGAAGCATTATACATTCCTTAATTACTGCTGAAGGTACCAGAAACTATCCAGAGCAAGTGGCCAGGTAACTGTCTACAACTTAAATAAAATTTGGGGTTTTTTTTAAAAATTAGATCTACAAAGGGATCTCATTTTTTACAGAGAAAGGAAACCAGGACAATAATAATTAAAGTGATATTTACTCCTTAATAAATGCCTATTTTTATACTGGTGTTAGAGGTTAACAGCACTGTTATTTACTCCTCTGCCAAAAAGTACTGAGGGATATGAAATGTAGCAGCCAATAAAGCTGAGCCGTCAGATAAATAACATTCATATTACTCTCTGACAAATTCTTTTGCTACACGGGGATATAAATAACACTAAGAAAGCTGTTCCTACATTACAAGTTTACTGATGTGTAAAATGTAATTTTAAAAAGAGCCCAAAGCACCAGGAGTGTGACTCGCTGTAACATGATCTATAGGAAGGGTTATGTGGCACATCTAACACCTGTGAGGAGATGAAACCGGGGAAGTGAGACATCTCTGTGAAGGTGGGATGCAGCCCTGAGGTGGAAAAAACAGAAACAGCAACTCTCATTCAGAGAAGCAATGATAGCTTTATGCACTGAGCAAGGCTTCAGAATAATAATGGTAATGTTTCTGTTTCTGTGGCCACAGTTCTCAGAAGAATGGATTGACCAGGAACTGCCAGACTCTCAGAGCAAAATTGCATTGCATTTATGACCAGAAAACAGAGGGTGTGATGAGCTTGTGCTGCAACACAGGAGATTTACCTCTGAGGGGTTTCTTTTCCATAAGCACCCAGGCTGCATCTTTGCAGCAGCAAATAGCCACAAAGAGGGACACGAGTGCCAAATTGCCTTACCTCAGGAAAAAACTTGGCTGCTTTATCCCCTTGAAATGGAGATAGAGCACTTCTTTTTACAATGGATTTTGGAATGACTTAGTAAGAAGAGAGATAAGGGCAGGTATGTAGGTAGGCAGATAGATGGATAGATGGATGGATGGATGGATGGATAGATAGATAGATAGATAGATAGATAGATAGATAGATAGATAGATAGATAGATGGATGATAGATAGATAGATAGATAGATAGATAGATAGATAGATAGATAGATAGATAGATAGATAGGCAAACTGGAATGTGTTTTCTAAATGAAACATACTGGCATTAGAATAAATTACTGGCACTAGAAAAAATCAATGTGGAAAATGGCAGCATGCATGAAATGAGTGTTGGGGACAAGAAAGAAATGGAGAAATGTTCTTCAATGTTGTCAGTGCTTCATGCAAACATGTTCCTTTACACCATGTGTGATGGAAAAAGAAGGAATTGCTTCTTCCAGGAGAACTGTACCATTTCTTTTAATTACTCTGTCTCTAATTTCTCTGCTGTCCACTTCTGGAAGCCTTTCTTTGTGATGCTTTGGATCTGAAACTCTGTTGCCTGAACTACTTACCATGTCGAGAACACTGAAAATCAGTGAAATCTTCCACTTCTTCTAATACAGAGCATTAAAAGTAAATTCATACCACTATGATGGAAAGGCCCTGCAGGCTATTCTGTGCACTCCTTCTGTGCCTGTCTGGGGAGAGCCAGAACAGGGCAGGAGGCAGGAGCCCCCTCCGACCCACCTCTTCCCTGTTGCGGAGAGCTGAGCTGTTTGACAGTCCTGCAGCTCCAGAGGAGATCTGGGGAGTGGCTGTGCACCCTGCTTGAAGGGCTATACAGGATAATCCTGTGGATGACTGTTTCCAACAGGTTTTATTTTGGATTTTCACTCAATTTTACTCAATTAGTGCATATTGAGTAATTACATCCCACAGGCAGTCTGAGCTATGCAGTGCAATTTGCTGTATTTTTTGCTGCTTTGTACCACCAGAGAAAGTTTTTATGTTGTGCTGTCTATCAATAAGTACAAAATGCAAAATTTTCAGGTTCTTCAAAATCTGGTTTAGGAAATGCCAGTCTTGTCAAATGTTTGCTGCAATAAGTGGTCCTCTCCGTTATCACCCATCAAAGACCCCAGCAACACCTGCTTGGTGCCTGCCTTTCATTGGGAAGAGAGAGAGATGAAAGAAGGACAGAGAGAAAAAAGAAAGGTGGACTGTCAGCTCAGCTATTGATCTTACAGCTGAGCCTGGCTATTGCTGAGGTGGATGACTGTTTGTGAATAGTCCTGGATTTTGCATTTTTTTAATGAGAGATAATAAAAAGATAATTTAGGGTTACTGTTCATTATATTAATACTTCAAAACTTCTTGGAAATATTATGTTCATATTTTTCATTCTGTTTCCAGAACAATTGTATATATATCCTCTTGCTGAACTCCAAATGAACATCCTCAGAACATTAACAAGCACACAAAGAAATAAAAATAGGAAAGGCATTTCTAAACTGCCAGAAATGTCTTTGTCCAGCTTGGAAAAATTGCAGCACAAACCAAAACAAGCAGAGTTTTTAATCTGTAGCAGCATAATGACAGGAATAAGCAAGTGCACTGATATTTTGGACTAAATGTGTAAGTAATACATTTCAATCAGATCTTAACACTATGGGATCATTTAGATGTGAGTGCAAAGATGTCCCTTCAGACTGTCCCTTACTGATGGCAAAAGCATTTTTGTAATCCAAACAATGTTATGCTGTCTTCTTCAGTAAAATAAAGAAATTACTGAAATGAATACTAATTAAAGATATATGGGAAAATATGTCTGCAGCAGAGTATTGAGACCTTTGTAATTTCTTTCAAAATGTGTTTCAAACTGGTATCTGCCATAATCAAAAGGATAAATTTTGCCGACATTATGAATATATCCATTTGGGAAGTCAAAACAAGTATGATTTAGATCTGGCTTTTGTCACAGATAAATAGTTCTTTTTGTAGTGAGCCTGGAGCACTTAAAGCAACCCAGAAAAGTCCAATGAAGTGCCAACTCAAGCCAGGAACATTATTATTTATTGTCAGTTAGGACCTTCATCACTTACAGACATCACTAGAAATATTACTGGTGATTGATACTGATGGCAATGATGATTACTCTTGCAATAAGCTTAATTAAAATAATGAAGTACTGTTGCACAGAACTTGGTTGTTGCCCAGGCAGGATAATGTATAAGCAGCACAAGGAAGTCATCAGCTCAGAGTGCTTCATATTTCAAGTGTGACATTGCTAGGGAAGCAAAAAGGCATTGTGTGCCATTTCTCCACTATTTCTGCTCCATCTCCTGTGTGTATGCATACACAAATAATTGCTGGAATACACACTGCAGAGATTGCCTTTGAGATATGAATCCTGACTCTCTCCCTTAATGAAGTGTAGATTGGTCATGTAGTGGTGGTTTGCTGTTTTTATAACATGCTGCAAGCCTCTGAGAAATTCTGATTTCCTTTATTCTTCAGGGAGCTCTTCTCTGACTATTTAGTTGTGGCAGTTTAATTGATCTTCACCTGCCACAGAGTAGCCCATGCAATCAAAGGTTATAAGGGACCTGGAGAGAGGAGAGCAATTTCTGGCCTCTCTTGTTCTAGGTAGTAAATGCCAGCAAAACCCCCCAAGCACTAAGGTGTAACATCATCTCATTATTCTGTTCTATTCTATTAGCTGTGTATTTAAGAGCCCAGAATATAGATGTAAACTCTGAACCATCCAGGCTAGCTGAGCTGATCTCAGACCCAAGTCTCCCACAGCACAGGAAACAGCAATAAAGATCACGGGCAGCTCCAATTTCAGAGCAGGAAGATCTGCATTTATACATCCCCCCCATATGAAAGGCTTTTTGAATAAGGTTAATTAAGCTGGTATACTGTATAAACATTTAGGGGCAAGTTAATTATAAGGCATTTTATAACATTATTTCTATTTTTCTTTCACATGGCCCAAAAATTCAAAGTTAAGCAGTGATCATATAAAAATCATTTAAAGAGTAACACATCTGTAATATTAGTTAAAACATGGATGCTCATTTAGGAGGAAATTTCACAAGAGCTTAGGAAAAGCCTTTTCTGAGCAGGTAAATGCAACTGTGCAAATTAGGAGCCAAGTCTAGCACTACCACCACACTGTGCCATTTGAGATAGTCTAATTTTGTATATTCTGTCTCTTGTCCTTTTCCATTTCCAGGTCAAAGATTGATGATGCTTAATATTATTTTGCCTGGAGGTTTGTAGCTCGTCCCTTTTCCTGTCCATAGCTTATGAAACATGCCAAGTATTTGTTTTCCTTTTGAGACTCCTTTCCACTTACTTTAATTCGCTGAGCACTTCCCTTTGTACTCACACCACTATTTTGAATATAACCTTTCTCTTGAATGAGAAAATACTGTAAAGCTAAGCAGTATCTTGTATAAATTACACGCCCTGCAAGTGAAAAGGAAGAGACAGGTGATGTCTAGATGAAGCAGAAAGGGCACAACTTAGGCACTTGTGTTACTCATACAGACCTGCAGACTCCTCCAGCACAGCTGAGGATGAATCCTCACCCTTCCAGTTGCTCCAGCCACCACTGCTCCAGTACCACCAGTGTTCTCTTGATCTATGCCAATAAATTATTTTGTCTGAATATATTATATTTTCTCATTAGTTAAGCCTGTATCCCATCTCTGTTAAGACGAAGGGAACCACAAAAGAGATATGCAATCAGCTCAGTAGTGGTGGTTGTAAAACTGGTTTCACATAAGATGATATCAGGGTTTGAATTTTCTTGTGCATACCGAGAAGGTATATTTGCCTTTTCAATGAGGTGTTTTGCCTGCTAAACATCCCATAAAATGCCAATTGCAGAGTGGGAAACCACCTGAATCCTCTCTTACAGTTGTTACAGGCAATTATAGAGATTGAGGTCTAATATTTCTTAAAGAAGGAAGAAATAGTTCAACTAACACAGATGTGTTTGGCTAAGCATCCTATTTTCGACAGAGGCTGACTTTTTCAGAGGGTGCATTTGACCCAATTTTGCAGCATAATAAAATGCCTGTGGCTTTATATTTTCATATACCACCAAGAAACTGAGAAAAAGGTTGCCCCATTTAGACCATTTGACAAACTTACAGGAAAATGCATTCTGCAATAGTTTCTAAAGAATTAAATCATGAGTGGAGCAGAAGAGATACACCAGAAGAGAAAGAAGATGGTGTGGGTGTGTGTCTCTGAGAGAGGAGAATTACAGAGGAGAAAGAGAGTTTGAGATAAACAGGAATAAGAAGTCTATTTGGTGAAAGTAAAGAAAATCCATCAAATCAACGAAAACTTGAAAGGTTTGAGCTGCTATGAGTAATGTGTGGGGAAAAAAATTCCTAATTAATATAAAGCAACTCAGTGCTTAAGACTAGAAATCTGTGGGGCATACAAAGCAAAACAGCTCTGGGTGCTCACTTTTAAGTAAATGTGTTTAAGTGCTCTATTGAAAAGAAGAAAACAGGCAAATTTTAAATGTATTTCTTCATTGGAAAGTGGTGCATTTTATAAAAACTGAGCCTTCAAAGAGTTCCCACAGAGAAAGTAGTCCTTCCTTCAAAACATTCAAACACAGAAAAACTGTAAATTTTCCTTTCAAACCCAAAATGTGTCTATGAAGACATGCTATTCATAACCTGAATTCTTTCCTTTCAATGCTGATTCACCAATTTTGCCTGAAATATAGTAAAGCAAGGAGTCTCAAAATGTGCCATCATGCCTCAGAGGGAAATCCCAGTGTAAGGTTAAATACATGGACCAATTAGGGAGTTAAGGAGAAAAATGAAACATTTCAACCCAGAAGACACCACTGCAATGTTCTTGTTTAATTGTTTCTTGAAGTGCAAATTTTCAGTTCTGCTGAATGCTTTTTTAGTGTGAAAAAAAAGACTCTTGAGTAGAAAACTTTGATGACTAAAATCCCTTTTTCCTGGGTTGTTCAAATTCTTGAAAGTGCTAATTAAAATACCATATTTTCAGTCCTAATATGCTTTTTTACACACAGATGTAGACCACTGACATTTCATGCACACAGGTCAATAAGAACAACATCTTAGTGTTAAAAATTACCTATTTGTTATGCCTCAAAACATAATTATAAATGAATGAGGGTGTGAGAACTATCTAATCATATCTGGTTCTGATCTCACTATAGCTGTTCTGCAATCACCTGCTAGCACCATCTGAAATAGCAAAAAGAAAAAGAAAGAAAAAAAAAGAAAACAGGGACTAATCCAGGGACTATTATAATAGCATGGTATAAATCTTGCCAGAATTCCTTTGTTTTTCTAGCTCAAAGATGACATAACAGATATCAGAGAGCTTGGAAATGGTTAAGAATGATAAGGAGTATGTAAATGCTTCTTAGTTTGAGAGGATTTGCATTAAGAAGATGCATTTAACAGCTCATAACAAGATACACCATCATGTCGAGTGTAAAGATAGATAGAGCACGCACTTTTGGTTACCCTCCATCCTAACTGAAAAATGAGAGGCAGTCAATATAATTAAAGGGCAACTAAACTTTTTATTTCAATTTTTTTTTAACAGAGCCTAGCCAGTGTGACAGAGGCCCTTGTTTTACCCAGGTATTTAATTGACTGAAAAGGGAAAGACCGTTTAGCTAGAATGGCTGGTATCATCCTACATTGAATTTAAAAAAAAGATTTTTTTCCTAGCTTGCAAATAAAACCCCCATGCCCCAGGACAAACCCCAGCCAGCAGACGACAGAGGGCTAACGAGCAGCTTCCCTAACAGAGCAGTTATTCCAGAAGGCCCCAGCTCAGCAGTTCTTCAGTCCCTAGGAAAGCATGTTGAGTGGAAATGTTCAAAGGGGTAGAAAACAATTAGGTGTGTAACTCCCATCCAAAGCTGGGGGAGGAGCAGAGGCGAATGCCAGACTTCCACCAGGCTGTTGAAAATCTTCCCATGCCTGAAGTTAAGCATGTGCTTAAATGCCTTGGACTTTCACAGCTGAGACAGGACCCTGGATTAGAGCACTCATGGAGTGGATCAAGCATGGGGAGCCCTATGCTGCTGTACAATAAAGCTGAAGTCTCCTTTCCTGTTGTTAATCTCTTTCCTGTCTGTTAGCCTCAAGGCACAGTGAAGAGTTAATTGATTTTCATCCAGGAAAAGAGGACTTCACTGAAAAGTGCAGTCATGGAATTTTTTATTTTATTTTAAGCACCAGGCACACCTGCCAGGCCCCCAATTATTCCTCAGGAGGAGAAAGTCTACTGTTTTTCCTGTGAGGAAACCCTCTGATCCAAGCACTTGTTGGAGGTTTTCCCCTCATCTATGCACCGTGTTAATGTGTCTTCGCTTTTAAAACCTAGCTGCTGCTGGAGGTTTTGGAGTTGCCTGTCCTTTTGTGTAGCTGTTTAGTGGTTAAGGTATTTAACCAGGGAAAGATAAAGCCAGGCTAGTTTCCTCTTCAGCTGGGGGTGCTAAAAGTCCAAGGAAATGTTCCCTGCAGCCCTGCTGGCTGCCCAGCAATGAGGAAAAGTCAGATTTTGGTCCCCTTGGGCTGGGGATCCTTCCTGGGGACTAGCCCAGAAAAGGGGAGATTCCTCCACATAGTTCCTCTTTAAAAAAGCATTTTGGGGGGGACCTGACCCTGCTGCTGAGTGCTGAGGCTGTGGAATTTCTCAACTGTCTTAGGGAGTGGAATTGGTGCAAACATCACATTGGGCCACAACAACCCCCAGAGATACAGTGCATTTCTGAGGAGATTTGGAATTTGATGATTAGGAAGCACCACGAGGAGCCAGCAGCTGAAAGGATGTGTTCCCACCATTTTGTGCAGCAGCATTTTTTTTAGATGTAAGGTTGAGCTCCTGCACAGGCTGTTGGAGCTGCACTGGGATATTGCCTTATAGCAAAATGTGGATCATTTTGGGTAAAACTGAACTGCAAGATCTTCTTTGGGAGAGCACAGAGTGCTCCAGTAACTCAGGGAAACCTACCTGTGCTGGTCTGAAAACTCTTCAAGTTGCCCCCAGACCTGACACAGACAGTGTGGACATAGGTCTTCAGTAGAAAAAATTTCCCTCTACAGATCCTCTTCTTTTGTATCTCTTTACATGCAGGTGAGGTCTTAAATATTCCAAATCAGTGTAATTCTTATTGAGGTGGCTTGGTCTTTTAAAATGTTTTTTCTCAGTCATGTTGAGCTCCTACTGCAGAACTCTGACAGGATAGTTTTTATAGTATTATGTGAGGAAATTATGCTCATGCTGCTGAGGCTTGAAATAGCAACGGAAAAAAGCAAGAAAGCAAAAAGTGAAAAAGAATTGTGCTAAATTCAAACTTGCACAGGAGGCTATAATGGCTTTACATTTTTTAAAATACCAGAACAGGTTCTGTTGTGTGTCTTGTAGCCACTAATGGATTTTAACTTTATTACTATTCAGTTTTATTGGAACTAATCAGAAGACTGTAGGAATGAAAGGACTCCCACATTACTGAAACAGTTAATTTTTTTTAAAGCCAGGCTACTGAAGAGCAAGTTAAAAGGGAGGAGCAGATCAAATCCATGTGTGGGTCATTTAAGAGCTCAGTCTCATTTTTGAAATATAGATTATCAAGGATAACATGAATTCAGCATTTCTATGTAATATTTCATTCATTGATTCCATAGGCCAGCAGCACTTGGCTGTAGAGAGATACGTAAAAATGAGTTTTAAAACTTTACTCTCTTTTAATATTTTATAACCTGTCAAAAGAATCAGTTAGAGGCTCTGTCTTTTCTCAAGTTCTGACATTATGGCAGCAGATCTTCAGCAGAAATGTGTTTTTTCATACAACTAAATGGTGGTTGCCATGAAAGCACATGGCGAGTCATGACTCTGAAGAAATTCCTGGGTGAACAGTAGCAAAGGTGAAACGAATGGCTAACACCTGCCAAAGCCTGCATGGAGAGTGCTGATGTCATCAGCAGTGCCATCACTTCACAGGCAAAGCCTCCGCTCGGGTCTTGACAGGGAAGGGCAGGAGGCTACGACCTTCAAATAGTCTATTTTAAGATGCATTTTCTGTGTGGCCTTTGTAAGTCTCACTGAAGCCTGGGCAGGACCCAGCCTTTTACTCATCAGGTCCTTATTTATGTTTATTTATAAGCTTTTCCATGGACGTCATCTTGTTACTGTGTGAGTGCATTATGTATATTAATGGCCTTGTCCTCAAGCTTTGCTAGGAGTGATGAAAGAGCAATACCTCGCTCTGACAACAGGGAACAGGGATGCAGGGAGGGGTGAGGTGATGGGCCAAGGTCACACACAGTGTCTTTTGTCCCCTAGCCTCAGCTTTAACTACTTATCTCATTTTTGGTTGGGTTTACTTAGCTGTTTATTCTCATTTTTGGTTAGATTTACTTAGCTGTTTACTTTGGTGGGAGCTGAAGCTGAAGTTTTCACGACTCTTTTTCAGGGTTAAGTCTGAAATGTTTCTGGCATATCAGCAAATGTGATAGACAGACAGGTACACATGTCCACAAATTTCAGGACTGAAGCTTCATGAGCTGTTTCCCAGACAACCCCCAAAGCACAGCTTGGAACTTTCTGTGAATTATATGGAGAAAATATCATCCAATAAACAAAAAGCCAGAGGATGAATTTCTGGCTTTGCACCATAGGCTGAGCACTACAGGCTTAGCATGGGAGTATTGGAAATGTATTTAATTTTTTGAAGGGTACTGTGAAACAGACATCCTCATGCTACAGGCTTCCTCACAAAGTTGTTTTGACCAAATTGTTTAGACCAAAAAATGTTGTTCAGATTTTTTTATCCTGGAACAACTGACTTTGCAAACCTTGGTTACCCTAAGAATTCAATACCATGCCCTAAGACACCATCCTCTGAAACACTGGGAATACCCAGTCAACAACCTGATGATGCTTCATACAGTTAAGTGTAATATTTTCCTGTTTGCCAAGGCCACTGTTTCGGACAAAACTGCACAAAGAAGTAGTTAACCCACAGCACAGTAAAATACTAGTCCTCTGTATTATGGTGACCTTTAATTATCAGTCAAGAAAGATCAGAAAACACAAATAAAACACAGGTAAGTTGAAAAGAAAAGCATATTGCTCTCATCTCTTAAAAGACTACCATGCTGTAGAATCAGAACTGAGAGTCCATACTAACTGGCAACTGATTTAAAGTTTCAGGACACACAGCAGCTGAAATTAAAAGTAATGTGAATGAAGGTGATGTGTTTAGCCTGAGGAAGCATGGAATTAAACTGTCTGCTGGTAGGAGGTGAGAGGGGAAAAAACTGGAAATGGAGCATTCCCTTGCTTCGTAACAGCAACCCACAGGAAGGTGGCAGGGGGAAGGAAAGAGGGGGATGAAACCACAGCAAGATTTCCCTTCAGTGTACCTAGCAGGAGATTAGCAGAGAATATGCTTAATTATTGCTTCCTGCCCACCTGCCTTGTTCTTTCAAGAACCAGAGCTCACTCAAACAACATTTACTCCCTTGGCAAATGCACTCCTAATGGAATTGGTTACAAATTAACCAAGTCAGTTGCTTCTTTTACCTAGAAGGATTTGCAATTAATTTTGTCTACCTTTTTTTTCAGACCTGCTGGTGAACTTTCAGGTTCCAAGGATCAAAATCTGGATGTCATGCTGGGATAAATCAGCGTAACTTCTGTTCAAGGCAGTGATATTGCCTGTATTTACACCAGTCAGTCATCCATCAGTTTTGGATGATCAAATTCACTGTCCTATTTACTGCCTTCGGTAATTCTGTGTTATCCTAGCCTGTGCTAGATTTATTTTGTTAATAATTCATGGGTTGCCTTCAACTTATGACTCTCTGTGCTACACAAATGACATGGAGTAATTAAAATACCTTTAAAGCACCTTGAGTGCTGTTGGCAGGAACAACAGCAAGTATTTAAAAGAATGTTTAATATCGTGCACTGCCGGCATGCATGCTGGGAAACAAGCTCGCATCCCAGACCCTACCCTGGGCCAATCGCAGGAGAATGGCTTAATTGGTTAATCATATAAATTACAGTCACTTAATCATTTTAATCACCATCAGCCAATTAGCTCGGAGTTATGGGCTCTGAGGTAACAGTTATGCAAATGTTTGCTCCACTGCAAGCTATTAACAGCCATATTTTCTATATCAAGCTGACAGTGACTGATGTGAAAAGGGTAAGTGAAGAAAGGGTGAAGAAAGTGAGCATTTGTTTAGTACAAATTTCTCCTTCTGATTAGAATGAAGCACATTATTGGAATGGACTGAAAATGCAGCAGTTGTCTTTTCTCATCATAGAAAAAACCTTCCAGTGGTCATGCTGGAGCGGGCATGCTGAGGTGCTTTCTGAGGTGTTTTTGCAGAGCACTGCCAGGATTGCCCCAGTGTCCCAGCATCACTGTCACTTCTAATGAACCACTTCAATAGCAGGATCAGCATAAATCTTACTGGAAATGTGCAGTATTGGGTGAGGGCTAGTTATTGTTTATCAACAGTGGATTATTTTCCAGAACAGAGGTGTTACTGCATAACTGGGGATGCCCTGCTCTGTCTCTGCCAAAATGATCCCAGTCTTATATCCATGAAAGCAGTGACACCATGGTGGCTTAAGTGGAGATAGCTGCTACTCGCAGTGAGGATCAGAATTTTTCTCCAGCTCTTTCTCAAAGGTGAAAAAGTTCAGATAAGATTTGTCAATATTTTATGGCTCATTTGCACTGTTTGGGTAAAATGGGGCTGCATGACAAAACCCCAGAAACGGAAAATACAGAGCAGCAGAAGTATCTCTGATACAGTGCATTGGGGCTGGAATACACAAGAGTTTTGTGTGATCAGATGTCCGTTGGTGTGGGTTCTGTTCAGGAAACATCTTGTTCTGACCCACTGCGAGCCTGGTCTCCCTTGACAGTCATGCAGAAGTTCTAGACATTGACTCCTATAATAAAGCTGATTTGGGGGAAAAGTTGGAGAGGAATGAAATATTTGTTAACATGACTATTTTATTTTTTGTGTTTATCACCCAAAAAGCACACTTAGAAGTCTAGCAGATAAAGAGGGTGCAGCTGACATGATTTTCTGCAGTATTCAGAAGCTTGTCACAAAAAAGAGTGACATGTACCTCAGAGAAACACTTAGGAGCTGCAAAGACTCTAACACACATGGAAAATGCACTTGTTATATTTCAGGTGAGATGCCACAAGTCATCCATTTTCAAAATCTCTCACTACCATCAAGAAGCTGACCTACATGCTATGGAGGAAGATTTCCATGAAACTCTACAACATTTTGATTTTTTGTGCTTGATTTTTGTGTATCTGTGTTGTTGTTTTAAGACATTTGGGGTTGCAAAACTTCCATATTTGAAGCACATAGTGGTGTAGCTACATAGATGGACATATCACTGCCACCAGGGTCACGTATTATGGCTTAAATTAAACATGCCTGCTAAGGACATTAGCAGAAAGAATAACAACAGTTTATGCTATGGTTATTTTGAAGCCAGGTAGCCTGTTGTAGTCTATAATATTCAATTAACAAATGATTACAACATCTATTAAAAATTTATTACTCCTTTATCAGTTGCTCACAAATAGAATCATAATGTAAAGCATGATAATTTTGGCTATTTAAATTAACAGTCAGTTTGGGGAAATGGTGCATGAGTTATGAGTATGTACTTCAAGACAGAGGGGCTGGTCTTGTCAGCTAGAACAGAAAAACCAAAACCCTCACTATATCCAAAATCACAGAATATTCTGGCTTGGAAAGGACCCACAAAGATCTTGAAGTCCAGCTCTTAACTGAACAGTCCACCCAGGGATCCAACCTGTGTGAACCCATGACTTTGGTGTTATTAGCACCACATTCTAATCAACTGAGCAAATTTAGTGGTCAAATATTAATCAACAGAGAAACAACTAGGGACTGAAAGGCTGTTTTCAAAGTGTTTTCACTTTGGAGCAGAGGAGAAGGAAATATGTTCCTGGGTTTCTGCTCAGCTTCAGTGATGCTATGAGTAAATGAGCTATGTAAGTTCTCTAAGAACCCTGAAGCAAGTGCTACGAATAGATTGGTAACACTGAAATGCAAAAATACCTGACAAAACTGGGTCAAAAAATGCTGCTACAACTATAGATGGGCCTGTACATGAAAAATGACTCTGATGCCAACCAGTAAAGTCTATAGTCAAGGCAGCCAAGCTGGATGGCAACCACCCAGAGGGCAATCCCCTTCATAATAGGTGAGTTAGCAAAATGTTTGCATACAATTTTATGGAGGTAATTGAAATTGAGATTAAAGCCTTAATCTTATAAAAAGATGAGACCAACCAGGGTTCTATGGTGACTACAGAGACAGGATCTCTCTGTGCCACACCACATAAGCACAGCACTGCACTGGCATGGACAGCACAGCCCCAGACAGCTTGGTGGTAAACCCTGATCTAAGGATCAAACCTCAGAAAAAAGACCAGGCTAGGAATAATACATCCTCTCCCTGTAAAGGAATGAAATGCCTCATTTTTCACTTCCAATGCCCCAGTACTGTTTCATCTTTCAACAGCCTTCTTTCAGAGATATCCTGAAAAATACTGAATACTTTAAAATTTTTGCGTTTAAGCAATATCTTACCTTTCTGTAGAACCAAGGAAGTTCCTGTTGAGTAGCAGCATCTTTCAGCTTTGTTGACAGGATCCCCTGGCCTTTGCCATGCCCTTAGCAGAGATACTTATGCCTGGTAAGCACTGCTTACTCTGTCAAGGTCATTCCACAGCTTCAGAGACATGCTCTGCCTGAAATAAATTAGTAACAGAGCACACCTATCAATATTTATTACAATTACTCAGGCAGAATGTAAAATATGGGCTTTATCCCTCAGCAGAGTGAAGTCAGACCATTGCTATGACCCCAAGACCAGGCCCCCAAAACCTTAAACCGTTGTAAATGGTGTAATGTCCTATCAGAAGCAAGTGTTGGAGCTGCTCATCTGCTTCTGCCAGGAAGATGAAGCCAGGTAAAGGGCTCAAACAGGAGGAGACCTTCCTGCAGAGAAGAGAGTTGCTAGGGCTCTAATTAGCCTTCCACTGAAATATTTCCAAATACCGGAGAGATTTTTGTCTAGGATATTCATTTACCCTATTAGGCTGGAATCTTATAAAATCTTTCTATGACACACATACCAGAAGATATCTTTATGATGGTGGTTGTAGAAAACCATTGACTTCTCTAACCTAATGCCATTCAGCTTTAAAAAAGAAATACAGCTGTGATTGGTATGTGTCCATACACTCTTTAAAAGCCTTTATGAGAAGAAAAACAGTATTTTCTTGCTAGTTTGTTGAATGATCACCAACAGTCATATTTTGCCTTTGCCACTGGAAAAAAAAGTTCTATGTATGTTTAAAAAATACTTTAATGACAGGTTTTCTTCCTTCCTTTACTAGTGCTACGGTTTTTCTATACCAACATTCATGTCAACCAAGCAGTGCACAAGGAATGCCAGATCAGGCTTCCTGAAAATTAGCCTCAATTAAGCCAGGTGGCCTTTGATTGTTAACGATTGATTAGAAAGCAAAAGACTGATTTACAGCAAATTAGTCGATACCTGAGTTTTTTTCTTCTTTATTGGTAAAAGAGATCTCCTTTCTGACTGCTGTTATTTTTGTTATTCCATTTAGGTGCCTGTATTTATGACACCATGTCTCAATAGAAAGGCTTTTTTATTCTATTGACAAATCTGTCACTTAAGGAAGAACATAATGCTGCTGCTGGTTTTACTGATTAATGATAGGTTTGAATATTAAATACAATAATGACCTTAATGTATTGTCATTTAGGCACATGATGGTGCTTGGTTTTGCTTGCAGGGAGGTCACACTGTACCACACTTTTTTTTTATTTATTATTGTGTTGAGGGTGAAGAGGTACATTGGTGCATAACCCCAGAGCAAGAATGATCTCCATTCAGGAGCAGTGCTGTGCAAATGTCTTTTTCTCTGAGGCTTCTATTTTACAAAGAGCATCATGAATCTTTGACCCATCTTAAGCAACAGTGTGCCTAAGAAGTGGCATGCATCCCAAACTCAGTATTTCTTTCAGGCATTTTAGTCCAGACAGGGAAGTTATCTGAGGTTGTGAATACCAGCAAACATAGGTAGACAGCTACAGTTAAATTCAAGAAAGAGCTGTGGCAGCCCCAGTGCAAGTTTAGGCACTTTAGGGAACAGTGTCTAAACAGGGGCTTTCTGAATATCACTTTTGGCCTGAATTCCTCCTTGAGTTGAACTTTGGTGTTGGTACATCCGCTAGCTGTACTACTGGTTACAGTTCAGCAACAAGCTAGCTCTGGAAAATATCCCAGCCACTTCTGGTTTTAGAGGCCTTAAAACATTGTTTGAAATCTGGCCCCATAATCAACTGCATATAGAAGGATCTTAGAGACCATCACCAAAGCACAGCTGACATGAACAAGATTTTATGTTGTTCTTCCTCCCCATCTCCTTCTCTAATATCTTCACCAGGCTGCTCAATGGTATCCAAACTGTACATGAAAGAAGGCTGGTCCTTGCATGGCCTGCAGTTTGAAATCAGATGCCAAAATCGGGAAGGAAAACAGTCAAACCCTGTTCTTTGGTGAGAGTTAAGTATGAAAAGCCATGGCCCTCCTTCAAGCAGCAGTATAATTGGGTGAGCCTTGTTTTGGGCTTGTCAGAGCATTAAGTGCACCCAATAGCTATTCCCCTTTTCTACAGGACATGTTTTCCCAAACCAACAATGCAAAGTCAATGTATGACTGCAGATTTCTCAAAGGCACAGGGAACTGCAGACTCCCCTTTGACTTTCTACCTTGGCAGGGACTGCAGGTATGGATGTGAAAGATGTTTAAGGACCTTAGGGAAATTAAGACAAAATCACAGCTGTACTACTTAAGAAATGTAGGAATAGAGAGGACATGGTTAAATTAATAGGGGTGTTCTGTTGTTCAGATCTGGGAACATGGAATACAAGCCAGGTCTGGGCAGTGAATGTTAAAGCAGCAGTAAAATGGGCAACATTAAAAGTATAAAAGGACTATTATAAACTCCTGATTTAGCCTTCTTAATAAAATCTGAAAGCTTGCATTGCTGCCAGTAAGGGCTACTGAAAGTGTGACTGTGTTAGTACAGGTGGGGCCAGGGAGAGGGAAAGAATGAGAAAACAGAGCATCAGGAGAAAGTGTGCTTTTATTGTCTGATTTTGGTTTTTATTAGCAGAGTTTGTAATGCAAAAAGGATACCTAGGTTGCTCTATTTTATGTAGTGAAGAAAAGCCTGAGGAGTCCTCAGAGAAAAGGAAGAGGAGGAACTCATCCTTTTTGGTGTGCTCCATTTTTCATCTTTGAATTCAGAGATCTCAGGCCCCAGGCAACATCTAAACTAAGGAGAAGGCAGAAGAGTTTAATATCTTCTTTTTGGTCTGGCCATAAGGAAGAGGTCATTTGATGTCTCTTAATGCTTTTTTACTGTGCACTGATGTAAGCCAAATGACCTTGGACTGGTTAAGGCCTGATAACCAGTCTTCTTGCAAGGAAAGTAAGATGTTCTTAGTCCACAAGAAAAATGTTTGATCCTCTGAAAGGTTCCCCATCTATGCCTCTGTCGACTGCACAAGGGCTTCATCAGCTATTCTTTGTCATGTTCAGCTACATGCTGGACAAAGGTGCTGTGAGCCTAGGGGCACTGAGTGACAAAATGGGAACTTTTGGGATACTGTGAGTGGCTCCTGTCAGTGCCACTTTCACCAGAGATGGCAACCTATTCTTCATGGGCATGGGCACTGGATTTCTTGCAACGTGTCACCAGTCAGAAATGCAAAATTCTGAAGGCCTGACCCTAGCCTGGACAGTGGCTAGAGACTTTATTATTAGCCTATGACTAAGAGAACTCTGTTCTATTTGCCTTTTTTCTCATATACCATATGTTGAATCAACTGATGAATTGTCCCCTGAAGAGCTCTGTCTTCTTCCCATTGCTCTTTCTCCTTTGACTCTTTAGGAGAGCTTCTAAAATAATCATGAACTAGAATTAAAATAGCTAAAAATTAAACAGATGTTGACCCTGATCTTTCAACTGTTCTTTTCAATTTTAGTTACTCTTGTTAAGACATTTAATGAGGGACACAGAGTATTTTTATTATATTAACTAATTCCAGTAATCGTTTCATTTGTGTCATGCAACTGCTACTATTGATTAACTTAAAGCAGCTTTTTATTCTTAGAAAAAGTAGGATAGATCTATTTGTGACTGGCCAAGACATTTGGTTTATTCTGGTGATCTGTGACAGAAATCAGAGTAAAATAGACAAATCATTGATAGACCATTTCCCATAGTTTTGAGTTAGCAATGGATTGAGATTGACCTAAGTCTTCCATAACGCTGGCATGAATGAGGATCTTTGAGTAAAACTAATTTTTCCTTTCTCAGTGAACAGTACAACATATTTATCTGTATGAATGTCTGTATTTACAGGATAGGGCTTCATGAATAATTTGACAGATCAGATTCAGAGAAATGGTGTGGCTTGGTAATGTGGTAATGTGAAGAACAAGGTAGGTGGTACACTGAGCACCTGCCCCCTCCACAGAGTGCTCATCCTCTTGCAGTATTAATCCCTTTCTGAGGGTTATTATGGTTCACATCTATAATGACCAGCTCACCCTAACAAGAAACAAGCTATGTTTCAAACTTTGATCCAAACATGAATTGGCTGCTGGTCAATTGAACAGAAATTAGATCATCACTCACTAGGCCAAAGGCATCAACAATATGTTGATGTATTTCTCAATAGCAATTTCTCAAAATCATTCTGCAGCTGTAATCAGAGAAACGAACAGAGGTTTGTTTCTCTGCTGCCTTTTAGCTCTGTCCCTTTTGGGTCCAAGAAGAGCCAGCTGTGGTCAGCTCTAGTGCATGGAGAGATTTCTGGAGAGACAAGGAAAAGAATCACGGAAAATTTGTAAACTCTGATGCTGCAATGTTCCTGATGCTGCAGTCCTTAGCCTGAGCAGGGTGTCATGCCTCCTGTGCTGGGAGTAAAAGTCTTAGAGAGGCAGACAAAAAACACATTATCAGCTCTAAGATAGGTGTGGACAAGAGCAGGAATTTCTGGACAGTTAGGTCCCCAGAGATTATAAGAGAATCCAAGATGTTATAGGACAAAATGCTCTCACCACTCCTTGAATTTAAACCTAAGAAATAACAGACAGAGGTGGGGAATCAAGATCAAGTGAGATGCTAGTGCAATAAATACAGTTAATTTAATGTCAGGAACACATTGTAAAAGGCAGGAAAAAGCAGCTGTTTGATCCTGTGTTCATAAGCAATACATGTCTTACAGGTCTGTGATTGTCTGCTATACATCATGTTCTCAATATCTCCATTTTTATTTTATTCCAGACAACTATAAATGGCTAATATTCCCACAAGTACAAAGCTACAGTGATGTACTTTCATCTCCTTCTGAGGACTTCATGTCATTTGAAGAATAAGAAAACATCCTCTAACTAGATTGTTTACTCCAAACCAGAATTATACCCACAACTGTAACAGAGTACAAGAGTGTCTCCCATTCCAAAGGGTGTCTGAAGATTCCTGTCAAAGATCAAAGGACTGTGCAAAGGGTTGTGTGCATGGGGTAATCTGTGTGCAGTTTATGCACTCTGCTGGATAAGAAATGCTGTGAGCATGGCTGCAAAAAAAATAAAAGGAGTCCCTTTTGACTGTACTAACCTGTTTTGTAACACCGTTATCATAATTTAACCTTTATTTTGAACTGAAATATCAAGGATTATAGAAAGAAAAATAATACTGGAGGACTGTTAAAATGGACAATTTTCCACAAAAAGCATTAATTTCCAGTGGTCTAGCAAAGCCTTGCACATGAGAATGGGAAGATACTTTCAGAGCCATAAATGATGACTGAAAACCCCAACCTGAGTTTCACTGTTCCTCTGTCAGCAAATAATTATGAAAACTGGTAAATATTTCTAGTCCTAATCTTCAAGAATGACGATGGCTCAGTATTGCTATTGATTAGCTGATTTATTCACCTACTAGAGATCTGAAGGTCTAACTCTGATGACTCAGAGAAGTGTCAGTGTGATGCCATATGATGCAGTTTGTTTTTCCATATGCTTTCCTGAAATCCCTAGGAAATTACTCTCACAAAAGCATATTAAAAGGTCTTTATTAATATAGCAGAGTTAATCAGAGTATAATCTAGGAAATGCCTGAAGTGCCACAAGCAGCCGACTGTTACTCCTCTGAGGTGTTGCAGCCTCCACTAATAAAATATCACAACCAAAATTATAATAAAAAAGCAAACAGATTTTTTTTGGGGGTCAGTCATGCTGTGCTCACTTTGAAAATGACTGCATGGTAAGGTGAGATTTTAAAAGTTCCAAACAGAAGCAATTAAGTTGGTGAAAGAAAATATAGCTATTTGCAAATCTGCCTTCTCCTCCTTCACTCTCCAGCACTAGAGTACTCCTAAGGGACCAGTTAATTTCTGCATGTGTATGTACTGTTCTTTAGGTCACAGTACAGCAGACTGAGACACAGAAGTTCAAGCCAAAATTGTTTTGCAATTAAGAAAGTGTTGCAAGGTGAAGTTGTGAGGGAAATAATAAAAAGGAGGTCTTTAGTATCATAATTTTTCAAGTGGGTCTGAAACATATGTTTTAATCTAAGATACATTCTTGAGATATATAATTTTGAATTAGGTTAGACTTAGATGTTTAAGAGAATTCATGAAAGAGGGGCAAAGCTATATACATTGTAGACTGTGTAATGTTTTGGTTTAAGGGTCTCTAGTTATCAGTGAATAAGTCCAATGTAAATTGTTAGTAGTGACATACATTAATAATAAAACCTGAGAAAACACCAATGCTTTTTAAGTAGCCCAGATTCTGAGCACTTTACAGCTAATGGAATCCCTGCCTTACAGCAAGGAGTAATTTTCCAGCAGGCCAGTGAGATATCAGCACAAATTAAGACTTTTCCACTGTCACAAAGAACACTTTGGATTGAATCAGGGTCTCCTGAGTTTTAACCCAGCCTTCACAGCCCTAAGCAATTGTAGGTAAGCCCCTTCACACTAACTAAAAATAAGCTAAATACATTATAAATGGCAAGCTTTTGAGAATTGTATTTTCTCAACAACCAGCCATGGAATACAGAACAAAGCAGAGCCCAAGTGTTAATTGCTCCAAGCCCATAATTAAATGCAGACATACTGTACTCTGACTGTGATTCTTGAAAACATGCCCACTCGTTTTTTTTTTCCATGCAATAAAAAAGAACTCCATCAATATTTTGTTTGAGTAAATGCAGTTAGCAATAGCTGATGTGACAATAGGTTATAGGCATAGTTATGATCAGAAATGCCTTCATACATTAACCATAAGCTAAAAAAAAGGCAGTAGTCAAGCCACTACAAATTACCGTGCTCATTAACATCCAGTATACTCTAGAAAGCGGTGAGTGCGCATGTGTTGATCTCGTGGTTCTGTCAGGGAGGGGCCCTGGGATCAGATTTAGCGCATGCCTGTCTGCATGAGCCCATGCACTGGGCTGGACAGATGCAAGCCTGTCTGGCCCAGAAGTCAAACACTCAGCACAGTACATGAGAAACCTCGTGTGTGTTGCTTCCTTGCTGTTATGTCTTCATGGGTCTGGACCAAAGGCCAAGCTCCCCGTACCAGACCCAAGAGTCTGCAGCTGGAGCCAGCGTCACTCCTCCTGCACTTGTGAGCTGAGCTAGCACCAGCAGCTTCCACCGACTGACAGCATGCAAGTCCTCTCATCCCTCTCCAAGTCTGACCTTCACTGTTGGCTTTATTTAGGAGCTAAATGAAAGTTGAATATTTATGATTTAAATGTGCCAAGATCAAGACTTTACTTTCCAATTAATTTCAAGTGGTTGGTTTAATAAACAAGAAATCCCTTCCAAAAATTGAATCAACGCGTTACATGCCTTCAGGGCTTGGACCCCCTAGGCTACCTTCTGCTTATGTTTTATTTGCATCCTGCACATTTGCTTTGTGAGTGAATGTCTAGGTCTGCAAGAACAACCAGAGCTGAGATTTTGTACGATTACTTGTGGATGCTAAAGTCAAACACCGAATCTAATAGACTGCTGTTAAATATGGGCAATAATTTTCATTTCCTTTAGAGGGTGGGCAGCATTAGGGCACTGTTCTTGTCACCACCTGTATGTTGGTGAGGTCCCCCCCAGAGGGTAGGAAGGCAGGGATGTCCCTGCTCTCACTGCGGGGTGGCCCTCTGGGGAAGCCCCGGTCACATGCTTGCTCTTTGGAAGTGCATTGAACCAAGATGCGGATTACCTGAACCAAAATGCTCATGGTCCACCTCCTTCCCTCCCCCTCAGCACCACCTATCCTTTGGGCATTTACCATCTGTTTCCAGATTCCCATGCAGAGAGGGGTTAAAAGCATTGCTACACTTACATCCCATGCTTGTGTGGACTTTGTACCACAATGGATTCTTCTGTGCCCCAGCAGTACTGGCTGGTAATTTGAAAGTTGCTTTATGATCCCTGCAGAGTGAAATAAACTTGTAAGTGAGAGGTAAAGCCTTGTGCCTGAATAGTGCTATAAAGCTGTTTAACTCCAGCAAGTTATACAATCCCAAATAACATCCCCTTGGGGGCTGAGTAAATTCTTGTGGGAGAGGAGAAGGAGGACCCAGATACTGTGAGGGAAATGCTCTGCTGCCTGTGGTGTCAGGGCTTTTCCTGTGATGCAGACTGTGCATCCATTATTCCTCCTTCTGCAGGCCACTTGCTCACACACCCCAATGCAAAGCTGCTCCCTGAGATTGCAAAGAGGTCTTCTGACTTTCATTTGAACCTCCCATGTATCTCTAACTCTGATCTGATTATTTCCTGAGCAGGTATACCTGGGGGTTTTCCCTCATTGGTACCCAAATATAATCCAGCTAGTGAATTAATCAATGAACTTTTCCCTCCTGTATCAGCTCTATATCCCTCCTGTATCAGCTCTATATGTCACATTTGAATTCTGTCTTACATATTTCCTTAGAAATAAGACACTAAACCTGAGGAACCTGTGTTTTCTTTAGGGAGACTCTGACACAATCCAAACATCTTCCTGGAAAAAACCATAAATTGTTCCTTTCTGATTTTGTCCAGCAGTTTCAAGCAAGAAATACAATTCTTCTGAAGCTGTGAAATATGATTCCATTATTAAAAGGCAGATGTGTGCTCAACCAAGAGGCAATAGGAGCATTTTGAACAGGTAAACCATCCTTGTAAACTGCCTTAGAAATTCTTATTAATACCAGTAAATAATACTATAAGTTCTATATCCAAACTGTTTTAGGCCCATGGGAATGCAAGGAGAGAGCTGACTTCACCAGTGAGAACTGCAGCCATTATTTTGGCAGCATTGAACCTAGATTTATGGTATTCCATTAAGCAGGAATGCATTAACTCTACAACTGTCACCACTGCATTGATGTCAAAGGAAGTGCTCTGCCTGGCTTTGCTGACTTGATTGATGGAAAATAGTATATCAGTCTGGTTGCTCTCTCTCTGATGAGAAAGGCAAGTATCCTGGACCCCTGAAGCTATAGCAGAACTCAAATTTTTTTTCTACTCTTGGCGAATTTTCCTGCATTCTTTGGCCCTGGCCATGGAAAAGGAAAAATAATACAGTTGACTTTTTTTACATTGCCCAGAGAGGAAGCAACCCAACAGGCAGAGCAATGAAGTTGAACCCGTCTCGCCTTCCAGTCCGGTTCAATTTCAAGCTTCGGCTTTGCAAAATGATATCAAGAGTGGGCCAGACTTGAACAGCAAACTCAAACAACTGCATACTTGGAGATCTCTGCAGATTGAAACTCAGACAGAATCTGGATTGCAGGACAAAGATTTCTTACCATGGACCCACTCTCCCAGCAGTCTGAAAAAAAATATTGGCTTCATCTCTGGTGAATACTTAAAATAGCACCTATTCCTGTAGCACATTAAAAAGGCACATATTTTTTTGTAAAGGGGGGGAGGTTCTTCTCTTGCTCTTGAATAGACTGAGAATTGAGACACACAGGAAATGTCTAGTGAGTAAAATAACCAGGGACCATGCTCTGGCCCTGAGGCCAGGCAGCACAGCCTGGCTCAGCTCTACATACCACAGCCTCTTCTCTCCCTTCCCCACCCCCCAGACTCTGGGTGTTTGAGTTGAAATTGCCTGATGGGGATGGACCCTGGCACATGTTCTCCCCTGAAGCATGTCTGTGTGCTGTTTGGAAGAAGGGCAATCAGCACAGCAGTCCCTGTGCTTGGGAGTGTGCAGGAATTACAGAGCATGGACAACTGCCAGCCTTTCGCTGCTGCCCTGCTCCCTGCCAGGGTAGGCACAACAAAAGGAGCTGTGCATCCTTTTACAGCCCCTAAAGGGACTTGGCAGAACACCAGCATTCAAGTCTGTGAATATGATCCTTGAAACCTACTGGCATTTCAGCTTCCAGCAGCAAGCTGAACCAGGTGGGTAACATTCTGCATCTGGGAATGTTCCTTTGGTTGCGGCAATGCAAGATGTTTGCCTTTCTGCTCTGAAAGCCTTCATTCAACAAGATCATGGAGGACACCACTGTCAGTCAGGTCAAAAAAGTGATGTTAAGGAGAAGGCAGGATCCATTTGATTACATTTGACCCATTGATTACATTTGCAAATGAGTGTACATGCATACACGTGCACACACACACACACACACACACGAGGTGTGCACATGTGCATGCACACTCCAAGAGGCAGTGCCCAGTAAAATGCCTCAGCACCATCTACAGCAAACAGGTTCTGCAAAAACCAGTGCCAAGTGATGTTCCCACAGTCATGCAGTGTGGGGGACTTCCCATGTCTCCCCATGCACTCCCTTCTGCAGAAGGCCCAGTGGTTCTGGTGCAGATCAAGGACTTGGAAAATCTGAATTCCTCAAACAGCAAAGGGACAGGACCATAGCTAGCAGACTATATTCAGAGAGAGGAAATAATAAAACATATTTTCCAGAGTTTTGTTTTCATTTTGGATCAAGAAGTAAATTCCTATTATGGAAGATAATATTTAATCAGCTTCTTGCCCATACTCATTGATGGTTTTGATCCTATGGATGAAAAAAAAATTAGGATACTTTCTGTTAGATTTCTTTCTGTATTATTATTAGAAATCCTCCCTGTGGACTTAAAACTAATGTTCTCTTTACAGAAATAATCTCTAAATTCATAATATTTTTGGCCTGAAATTAGTCCTTCCACAAAGCTTCCCATCTCAGCTGGGAAAGATTAGTCTCTTTACTGTCTTCCCTCACTGCCCTCTTCTGTTACTCATCTGCTCATACTTTATTTCATCTAAAAGCAAGAGGCTTACACTGAATTAATGAATCAGCGTTTCTGGAGTTAAGATGTGGGGAAATCTCACCCCTGCACATTCTCTCACCATTGCTGTGCTTATCATCATCTTAAATTGGTTTGTCAGCCAGCCACTCACCTCAGCTGATGTTTCTTGCTATGCCAGTGTTACAGTCCCCAAAAGAAATCATAAATTATGGCATGTAGCAAGGTTGATATACCATTGAGCTAAAAAAATCACTCAGAATGTTGTTGCTGACATTTCCCTCACAGCATCTTGTAAAAATGGATGTTCCTAATTTAAGTTTTTACTTTTTTTTCCCCAATCATTTTCATTCAAGTCTCATACCTTTATTATAAATGAGCTATGGAGCTGACTCAATTAATTATTTCAGAAATTATTGACACAGATTATTCTATAAACCATAGTATCTTGATTCTTTGTCTTCTAAAATGTGTTTACAAATTAGGTTTCTCTAAATAGCTCCCATGTAAGAAGTGGCACTGCAGCAATTTGGTGGTGTTGCTCGGGGGCTACTGGTACTCACTACATGGGAAGTTCAATGTGAGACACATAGAAAAGGTTATAAACACAACTGTGCGCACAAAGGTTTGAAAACAACAGGCAGCAGATTTTTCTCTATATTTGCTTGGTCATCATCTTGCCCTTTCTTAAACACTCAGTCATCACTGATTTAGAGTACCAGGCAATGTGATTCAGCAATTTTCAGGCAAAACACAGCACAGATGTGTTTGGCCAGTCTGCTGGCTGATTGATAATATATCAGCTGACAGTCTGCAGGGCACTGCCTGCACATGTCTCTCCCTGAGAGTTCTGATGACCATTGTGAAAGTATTAAGCTTTAAATTTTGTATTTTTGTAAAGAACTCTGGTGGGCTGATGGACACTTAAATACTCTGAAATAAATGTGCTAAACACATTCCTGACTATCAGCTTTTATGACCAAAATCTGCAGTTGCCAGGGCCTTCTTTTTTGCATATTCAGAGAAAGTATTGATGGAAAGGAAGCAGCATAAGCTTTATTTGATAATAATCAAAAATATGTTTTCAATTGTTTGCATAAACCCTGGTAGGAAACCAGAAAACCCTGTGCAGCAACCTAAGGCACACACACTCATCCCTCTGTTTGATTTCAGACTTTCAAATAACCATTGGCAGGACCAGCAGAACACAACGTGCATCTGTGTCTCTGCTTTGCTTCCCATTGCCATGACAATTATCTGTGTGAAACTGGTTCATTACAGTAATATGTGCTCCACCATAACAGGCATAGTCAGTTTGGTACAATGGCTCTTCAGAGGATTTAGCTTTTTATTAGGCTGAATCAAAGTGAAAGAAGCAATCTGACTGTATAGCTGACTCTTGAGCTGAAACATGTTTTATCCATTCATTTTTCACCAAGCTTTCAAAACTGTATTGCATAAAGTTTGTTTTAGCTATTAAAAAAAAAAAACCTCTCAAGATGTGTTACTCATTTTAAACAAATGTTCCTATTGTAGTGTCAGATTTACATGTTTTTCTGGCTCTGACTCAGATGGATTCTTCATGGGGATCAAAGCAATAAAGTTCATTACATCAGAAAACTCACTTAGATCAACTTACAGTACTTCAATGAAGGTGAGTTTCCTTTGCTGGAACAACTTAAAGTGTATGCATATATTTTGATGTTCTTGGTTGCAGCCTTGTGATTTTCTCAGCCCAAATACTCTCCAGAGACGCAGAAAAAGTCATGCAAATATTCCACATTTACACCCATTATATACAGGAGGCAATGTTGAAAGTTGTAGCTTTAACAGAAATTGAAGATATTTAGCACTCTACCAAGAGCTTGAATGCATCTTTGAGGAAGTTTTTTTTACTGTCTTCACAGAGTTCATGATTTTGGCAGCAGGCAGACACAGATTAGGTTGCATATTTAATGAGCTGTATAATTTTGGGTCTGACAGCTTTTCCTACAGAATATTGTCCTACTGTTCAAACAGTATCATTCCTTTGCATCTCCTCACCTGCTCATAAAAATGAAAGTAAGATTGGGTAAAGAATGTTTTAAACCATTTTTAATGGAAAAATGCAGATCCATCCATTGGAACATCTTATTAGAAGATGTAATTTCCATAAATTTTACAAAGGTTTGAGGGATCCAGAATGGAGTGGCTGGTTAGAGGGAATAGGGTAAGTTGTGAACACACAGCATAAAATTCCCAAACAACTACATATCCTGGGTATGTCTCAGCTGTTAAAATGCTAGATCTTCTGAGCTGGAGATTTTTCCTTCTATTAAAACTGGTTGAACTTGAGGTCTCATTGCATTGCAAGACAAAATCAAATGACAAACACTGGAATTTTTTTTCCAGAACAGAATTCTTGTTTCTCAGACAACCACCCTCTATGTAAGTGAGTTAAATGGATGGCCCCATCATCATTTATTTGTACAAGATTTCTGATGTTATGCCACATCATTATGTTGGACAGCAATTCTTCCTGAGCTGAACCCCGTAGCTAATGATTACTAGTCAACTGTGTTTTCAGATAGTTAAATATTTCTGCCAGAAGTTGCTTATCACAAATCTATGCATTGCAAACTGTGATACAGCTGTCTGAGTTTCCCCCAAATTAGCTTTTTCCACCACTTTAATCTCTGGAGGGGAATTTCCTTTGACATGTCCACCTGGCCAGAGCCACTTTTACAACTGCCAGCTAGAAAGTACTTCCATTCTGTCCCCAGACAGATCCTACAGTAAATGGAAGAGGTGAGGCAAAGACAAGATTTGAGGAATGCAGAGTGGTTCATGCCATGATTACAGAGAGTATTGATCAACTACTATATTGCCCAGACTACCAGCCTGTGTGACAGAAAAGCTGACCTGTGCAAAGATAAGTAAAGTACTCAGCAAAATGGATTATCCCAGAGCTAGGAAGTGATGGGTTAAAGGCATGTGTTTCCCTGCATTCTTAAAGTGCTAACTGTGAGCAATTGTAAATGATGCATGGGTAGTTTAGGTCTAAGTGCTGCATAAGTACCTCCACAATTTTGCTTACCAAGTGAGTCTTAAAAATGACCAGTGAAGACTTGCAGAGTTATGCTAAATATGGGATCAGTAAAGCTACAGGGTATTGTATATGAGTGTCCTCTCTCTGTCCTTCCAAACCTATTTCTATGTCTGGCATTAAAACCAAGGCCCAGAGAGACTACCAGGCTTGAATCCCTGCTGTCCAGGGCTTAGCACTGTCATACTGGAAAATTGAAATCAAATCCCTCTGCTCCCTTGTCTTTCACGAGCTGGGGAGAAGAAACCTATTTCAAAATGAAGAAAAATATGGGAACCTCAGGAAAACAGATGATTTCAAGAAACTTCCACAGTGTTGAGATGAAATCTCACTGGAGATTTTTATGGAATTTCATTGCCACGAAGCCAGAATCTGAATCTTAGATGAGGTTCAGCCTTTAACTTGAAGTCCAAAGCTTGACTTAAAGGTGATCTTGACCCATATCTGGTCAACAACTTCTGAATTTATGCCTTAAAGAAGCCTTTAGCTATCTTTTCTTTCCTTTTATTGTTGATGTGCTCCTGATTGTAAAGTTAAGAAGGGGTGTTTTCATTTTATTATTATTATAATAACTTACATTTATATGGTATTTTTATCCCCTAAATTCTTAAGTGCTGAGGAAACCACACAAAAGGATCTCTTAATCCAATTCTAAAAAACAACTCTTAATGCACTACCACACAACAGCTTAATAGAGGATGTTCACCAGAAGTCTTTAATGACAACAAACAAACAAACAAAACCTTGGTTTTAAGTTTCACCCACAACCCAGCAGCTCCAGCAGTGTCCTAAACTCCAGACTGAGCTGGCAGTTCAATTCTAACTCCACAGAGAGACTGTCATGCACTAAATCACAGCTGCCACTCTCAGCAGCAACAACACATTCCTCAGAGCCCTTCTACTCAAGCCCTTGTCAGCCACAAATCCACTCCAACCCATGAGATGCAATATGCCCATGCTGGAAAGTGCACACAAGGGTGATAAAGGGGAGAAGAACATCAGGGAAAAGATACTCCCCACCAAACAATCCACCTGTCACCCCTACTTTAAGTCATCATCCTCTTTATAAAACACACATAAAGGAACTTGCTTAAAACATAATACCACTGAGGCATAGAAGTCAAGCTATTAACACATAAAGCTGAATCAATAAATTACATTAATTCATGTATTGATCACATAATCTATTTTAAAAATAAGCACAACAGCCCCTCTGGTAATATAAAACATGAACAAACATACTTTTCAAATTATATCTGAGTTATCCCTCTCCTCAGAAGTACCTAGGCTCATTCAATAACATTGGCAATTCACACAGGCTGTCTATTTTTTAATGGAGTGCATCAGCAAAAATAAATTCCTGAATCGACCTGAATATTTTGATAACAAATTATCTAAAAAACGTTTTTGCACTGTGCTAAAACTCAGACTTATGACTTTAACTTTTTCAGTTTCCAATCTTCGAAAATATGCAGTGATGAAAAGCATTCCTTGAAATATTTGGATGGCACATATGTATGCAAGTCAAATAATGTAGGAGCAGAAAGTGAAAAAGATTTGTTATGAGGGCAGATGATGATATCAGCAAACAAAACCAAAATATGTTTCAAAGGGTAAGACTTGTAATTGCTAAAGTTCGAGGCTTTAGCAAGGCTAACTATCAAGTTGGGAGCCACATTTTTATATGTCCAGCTAGATACACCTCTAGTTTTCACAGGAAGTCTTGAACTTGGCACTTCACATTGCAACAGTTATTTGAATATTTAATCTGAAAAGTGAAATTCTGGGAAACAAAGAATGAATTATTTTTGTGGATTGTATCTATGATGGAAAAGCAGCAGACAAAACCAAGTATTTGTTACAAGTTTGAGACTCAACCATTTTCCTTTTCCAAGCAGAAGGCCATAAAAACAATACAGGTCCCCTTGCATGAATCTGGAAAGCCATGAGCACTGCATCAGGCTAAGGCAGCTGCAGAGCAGGAATCCCGAGTGATAAGCAGCAGTAATGCTGGAATGCAAGAGCTAATGAATTGAGTCAATTGAGTCTCATTTAATTCCCTTCAACTTGTCATACACTTCTCCTGCAAAGTAATTTCTTAAGAGCTTAGCTTGATTGAGAAAAATTAAAAATACAGCACTAAAACAGGAGAAAGAGTATCAAGTCAGCTTTTTCCTTAGTAAACTATGCAAAACCTTACTGTACTATTAAGGTACACAACCCAATTACTAAAATATGTAAAATTGAAATAATAAACATGAAGTTTGATTAGACAGGGATATAAAAACTGTGGTAGTAAAATCAACATTTGAATCAATCAAGTTTATGAAAATTAAACTAGCAGAGCCTGCATATATTACTTAAGCATGCAAGTGTTACTAAAGCATTCAACATTTATTAGGGAAAATACTGGAAGTTTGTTTTCATCTATAATGGTATCATACACAGGCATGACCTTTGTCACCTCTTCAGTGCTAAGTAAGTGAGCTTATCATGAGGAGAGATAAAAGACTTTTCATTAATTTTCATTGTTTACTATTTCTCATTTAAAACCCCCTGGCACTGCAATGTATTAAAATAATCATAATTTTACCCATGCAATGACAAGCATTTTTTTTCACTCACTTGGAAAGTGCAAAAGAAGGCCCACTCTGGTCAGACTGCCTAATTATGGCTGAACACAGAAATGTTGTTTCTGAGCTATGAATGCCTTTTTCTATGACAGAATCTTTCTGTAAGTGAAGTTATTCAGGTTGCTGCCCTGAAGATTTCTCAGTTTTCAGATTTCAGCCTCTATTGGCTGCAATAGAAAAAGGAAACCCAGAATTAAAATTTTGGGTCAGTTTTCATATTTCATTTGCAAAACATGCATTCAGGAAAAATGAATGCACCAAAACAGATGGAATGTGGATAATTTCCCCCGATGTTTTGACATTTCTATCACAAGATTGTTTCATATACACAAAAGCAAAGGGTCATATATTATGCAAATGGAAATAAGAAGAAATGCAGTATTAAGTCTGACAACCCATCATGTGTAACAACACCTTGAGGGCCACTGTCAATTGCTAAAAGAAAGAAAGGTGGATGCTGCCTAGGGATGCATATCTGCTCTGTTTATGGCCCTTCTGCTTCCTTTATTATCCCAAATTGACACATTTTCCTTGATCTCTTTCTCCTGCTCCAGAGATCCATTCAAAGGTTATTTTCCCAATGAGGAAGGAAAGCTTTAGGGTTTTTTTTAGGCTTTTAGACTCGTTATCCTGAGTTTAGCAACTGTAAGGCCGATTCATCCCTCTACTTGGAGGGGAGATATCAGCTCATCTGCTGACCACTGTAGTCTTTTTTTCAACCCTTCCCTGTGGCCCTTGGCAACAGATTTGAGTCGCTTGTCTTCATATCAGACAAGGTAGGCTATTTCCTCTCAACCCTGACAAGTGAAACCCAATTGCTTGAGGGTTTAAAACAGTTAAAAGGGAGTTGTGATTTTTTATTATTTTTTTTCCTTCTTAGTAGCTGCTATTAGCCTTACCCTCATGTTTCAGTGAGTTTTCTCCCAGCAGGGAAACTGCCTGCTGCAGGGTGCTTTGTTGCTTTCATAAATCTCTAATTAGGTCCCTATCTGATTTAACAAGAAGTCAATCCTGTCCCCAGTCATCTTGAAAGCTTTACAAATCTTTGCTTTTTGAAGATCCCAGTGAGAGAACAGCCTTCTACCTATCCCACAACTAATCTTTTCTATTTGCTTTGAAGGTGTTCCCTAATACCTCCTCTCTAAATAAAATTGGAGCAATTAAATAGGAAAACAATGTAACACACATTTCCACACTCAAAGGACGTCTGTCTGGTTGTTAGGAACGGTTCCTGACTGAGCACAAGGCTTTTTACTGGCAACCACAGTACTCATTACAATTCCACAATGCTTTGGCAATAGCAGTGTATTATTTGAACTTCAGAACTTTTGGGTTTTTTCTTGGGATTTTTTGTTTGTCCATCTTTAAAGGGTAAATTTACTTTAATGTTATCCAGTAATCACAATTCTAGAACTGACAAAAGACGGCCAGCAGTGGAATTTGTTAACATTTTCTCCACTCAGATGTTGGTTACTCCTTGCTTAGCAGGTATAGGAGAAAAATGAATGAAGCAGCCTTTTAAATGTTGGAAACAGCCTGGAAATCGAGACCAGTAGAGTACAAGCATTGATTGTGTGCCTGAGTTACACCCCTGGGCTTTTAAAAGGAAATGTAACATTTCCAGAGTCTGAAGACATTATTGCTGTACATGTAACACAAGTGGAATTAAGAACAAGCAGTTTCCCTGATAGCAAACACTGAAACAGTCGTACTCATGTTACACTCCTCCACAATTTACATGAACACTTCTTTTGG
Source organism: Emberiza elegans (assembly GCA_024865655.1). Lineage (NCBI taxonomy): Eukaryota > Metazoa > Chordata > Aves > Passeriformes > Fringillidae > Emberiza > Emberiza elegans. The sequence goes on from JALJVW010000206.1 coordinate 38,075,975, forward strand.
GCTTTTGACCCCAGGAGAAGCCCATCTTAACCCAGTGTTTCCTGTGAGGCACACCTTCCTCTGCAACTTTCAGGTCAAAAGCCAGAGACTTGACAAGATTAATATATCTATCATGAAGCCAGGCAAAGCAGGTGGTGAGAGGTGCTGAGTGCCCTTCACACACTGGATCGGGCCAGCAGAAAACTGGAAAAATGTGTGCAAAACAGTGAGAGAGTAGGAGAGAAGACTGGAGTAATTTCCTGGCTCACTTTTCTTGTCATATGCCTCTGTCCACATCCACCACTTATTCCTGTGCATAACAGGAGGCAGAGCTACATGGTGCACCTCACCCGGTACTTTTCAGTTCTTACACTCTTCAAAGAGAATTACTTCATAGGAATTGTTTCACTTCAATTATATGAGCAGACATTAATATAGGAAACAAATTACAGCATTTATTTCCACAAGGTGCAAGCTTCAAACTTTTATGGATTTCTTCTCCAAGCAATTCTATAAGACTCCTGAGTCTGACCAGGGAGGGAGGAAAAATTGGAGACCCAGCTGAGAACATAATTAATGTCACTAAGAACATCAGTTCTTGATATTATTAAGAAGATAGACCCAGAAATAATTTATATTACTATGACATAGCAGTAAGTGCCAAAATCCATCAGAAATGTACTTGTATCCCACGTTTAGCTATCACTGGGTGTTGGTACCACAAATCATTAGTACAAAAACTGAAAAAGCCACCCCAAATCCTAAAGGACAAATGTATCGAACAGTAATTACTGCATCTTAACAAGGCCAGAGCCTCTGTTTAATATTGAATGCAAAGAAGAAGACAAAGATCCAAAGGCGCTGTCACGCAGCCTGCAGTGATCCTGACTGTGAAACCCAGAGGCTGGGTGATTGAGCTAGCATTCCCAAGGATGAATTTGTCACTTTTTCTTGAGAACTGTTTGATGATAAATTACTGTCACTCTCAGCAAACAGCACTTTTATTTCCCTCACATGAATTTTTCAGGCTTCAATGTCAAAAGCTGGAGGGGAACTGGAGATTGCATCTCTGTGCCACTACAGGACTGCCAGTCTTCTACGTGGTGTAACAGGTCTGTTCTTCACCTCATCTTTTGAAAGCCAGCAGACTCACACTTCCTCAGCACTGCTTTTCAGGACCTTTTTCAAATCCCAAGACCATGTTTGTGCAGCAGGATGTCACTGGCATGGTTTCTCTATGCAGAGTAAGGGAGTGAGGTGCCCTTGGCCAATGCAGCAACACTGGCAGAAGCTCCAGAAAAGGTGATGTTCCAGCAGTAAAATTACACATCTGCTGGTGTAATCTGTCTGCAGCTGCTCAAAGCACCTCTTTGCCTATCATAGTGCATTGATGTGCTCAGTATTTTCCAGGTTGTTGTTCTTACTGTATCACTAACATGTGCCCTTGTGTGTTTGGCCAAAACACTCCTGGAACTTTATCCAGGATCACATCCAACTTTCTCATGTGCGCATATCTCTAAATATCAAAGCTAGCCACCTTATCCTAAAAGTAACACTGGGACATCACTAGTGCTAAGGAGGAGCACTGGGATATTGATGTGCAAATGAGAAGACTCTCTGAAATCTCAGGTTAGCTCTAATTTAAAAGCTACTTGGTAGAGAAATTATCAAACACAGCAGGTCGCTTCTTTGGAGCTTGCATTTGCATGTCAATACACAGCATGCTCCCTCCTTAAAGGTGGATGGTAACTGAAGAGGGAACATAAGGTAGCCAGGGGTTTTTTGAGGATAGTCTTTATGAGAACAGAGACTTAATTTTGGGGGGAATAGTGTCTGGAAAATGCCTACACATTGAACATGCAAACTAACTGTGGAATAAAAATGAGATTGGTCACCTGACACTGTTTTGGAAGTAGATCAAGTCTATTGCGAGGGACTTGGCCATGTGCAGGTTCTTTTGATCTAAATCAGAAGAAACAAGGTATAAAAGCAGCTCATCAGCACACTAAAGGCCCAGGAATCCTGTGGAAATAACTGTAGAAACATTCACACATTACAGCAATTCTGATGTCATGTGTGACAGTGATGAGCTAGAAAGCAGGGGTGGAAGAATACACCCATTTGTGATCCCACATAAACCCCTCCTATGAATGAAAGAAAACAAGCAATCTATTAAAATATATTGGATCTATTAAAAAACTTGCATTCCACATTAAGACAATAAAAGAAAACAGGGACATTTCTGCTGCTTGGCTCTTACCTCCTGTAAGGTACATAGCATTATTTCCAAGCAATGACAAACAAAATTGAACACTTCTCCAAAGGTCACATCTATCACAGTTTTTATTTTCTCATTTGATTCAGTGTATTAGGGTCTTGTTATTTTTTCTATTTTACCTGTTTGGTGAAGTAAGTCATTCTTCCTCTGGAGAGAAACAAAATGTTATTTATAGAGCAGAGTGAATCTTTCACAGCAAATAGCTATCCAGTCAATTCAAATTTTCCTTCTGTTTGTTATTTGTTTATGATCAGTTTGCTATTTGTTATCTCAATTTAGGGATAGTATTTCAGTCTAGACCAGTGGAAGATTTAGGCTGTCACATGCAAAATCACCTCACTTCATCAAATTACAGAAAATGAAATTATTGACAGTTAAATTCTAAGTACATTCTTCTGCCATTAGCAGAACATTTTCAGATAACATATCACCACTACATTCAGGGTGGCCTGGCAAAGTTTGCCTTTCACCCTGATTAAGACTTTCACAAGTCATAGAGCCAACAAAAGGAAAAGATGAAATTACAGCACCCAGTAGAGTATCAGGCAAAATACTTTCCCTCAGTAATAAGCATTTACTTCACATTTAAAGCCACTGCACAGTAGGAAAAAATTCTGTCTTAGACCTCTGTCTCCTTTTACACAGCTGGGCTGGGAACCAGTGCAGTTATTTCACCTAGACCCTGTTTTTTGCTGGTTTTGGTTATTATAGCACGAACAGAACAAGTTAGCTTTATTTTAGAAAGGACAGTTTAGTTTTTTATTGAGGCTCTGGAGATCTGTATAGTTGGAAAGTGGTCCCTTTGTGGGCAAAATGCTACAATGAAGCCACAGGTTTCTAACCTCACCTTGGCACAGAGGAGCACAAAGCCATCTCATTGCAGACCAGCATGCTTGGATGCCAGTAGGAAACACCTTGGTAGAGGATGTGCAGGAACCAAGAGCTTGGTCCCTCTTTCTCCCAAGAGAAGCCCTACCCTTGGGAATTATGCTAATGTGTAGTTTTGTACATGACAAAAGACATTCTGAAAATGATCCAACAAGAGCCAGGAAGCTGATGAAGAGACTGGAGCATCACTTCAGTGAGGAAAGGCTGAGCAAGCTGGTCCAGCCTGGAGTGGGGCTAAGTGAAGATCTTATAAATGTACACATGTACCTGAAGTGAGGGTGCAGAGAGGATGGATCTTCTTGGCTTTTTTCAGTGGTGCCCAGTGACAGGACCAGAGGCAAGGTCACAAACTGAAATACAGGAGGCTCTGTTTGAAATCAGGAAACATTTTTACTGATAACTGGCACAGGTTTCCCAGGAGGTGGAGTCTCTATCCGTGCAGATATTCAAAAGCCATCTGACATGGTCCTGGGCAACTTGCTGTAGATGGTTCTAGCTGAGGAGGGGGTTGGACCAGATAACCTAATCTAACCAGATAACCCAACCAGAGGTCCTTTTCAACCAGAGGCTGGACAAGAACCACCTAACCAGAGGTCCCTTTCAACCTCAGCCATCCTGGGATTCTGTGATTTTCACACACCTGAAGCCACAGGGATGACAAACAGTTATTGAGCTGTGGCTGCAGCTTTCAACACTGGGCAGACCTTGTTTATCATGTGACCTATGAAAATGTTAAATAGCCCACATTCCTAATTCTGAAACCCCACTTCCAGATATCTAATATTTGGCTAACTTTCATCAACAAATTTGTTGATATTAACTTTCAAGTCCAGGCAATATTCCCCATTTTGAGAGAACCTGTCATACACTAATATAAATCAGGAGTCAGCTTCACTCTTCATATACACCATTTCCTGCAAAATTATTTGATTAAATGATACAATTTGATCTTTATAAAACACCTGACACTTTTTTAAACTTGAAGAACCACACTTAAATTAAATTGTGCCCCCCAAAAATTGATATGGGAGAAAAAGTCACTGAAATATATGGTAAAATTTCCATTGACTTCAGAAGCACTCAGAGTTTTTTACTTGCTTAAGGTAGAATCACACCCACATGGCACAACTCAAGAAGAAAATAAAAATGTGTGCACGCCTCAAAAATATCTGTTATAGTGATGAACATGCCTAATGCTTTCATAAGTTTTCCCACAGAGGTAAGGAAGTCCAATAGAAGAATTACTTTCAATATCATATATTTTTTAGTAAATACTTTTGTAATACCTTTTAGTACAGTACAAATTTTTAGGCTTTATGATATGCAGTAAATTAATAAGGCCTACAAACTGATTTTTACTACTTTATGTAGAAATATCCCAGCCATCTTAATGCAATTGAGCAACTGTAAATTACTGAAAACAACTTCATGAAAGAGAAGGAAGTGGAAAAGTCACCTCCACATTGATGACTGTTTCCTATTCTTCCTTTGTGGCTTCTGGAAAGAAAAGCTTTCAAATAAAATAAATAAATGAAATAAGGTGGAGAATAATGTGTTGGAAACCCTGCATTACTAGGGCTACCAAGGACTTTGTAGCTCATGATCAAAGGAATCCTTACAACTAGCAGGATTGTCAGCCTTTATGTTGTTAAAATACATTTTTCATGAATGCAAATGTATTTTGAAAACTTTTAAAATCCAGGGTCATAAAAACAATCCCCCACAGAGAACAGTTTTAAAATCAAGTTACTATATCTTGTTTCCACAATAATAACCTGGCTAGCTCCATAAGAATACAAATCTCAGTGTTGCCACTCAGAAAAACAATTGTTGAGGCCAGTATCAGAATGCTTCTCAGGCTGAGCATTTAAAAAATGCAGAATATAGTCACAACATGACATTTCATCCAACAGAAGATACATTTCCATGTGGATCTCACTTTAGATGACATAAAGGGAATCCCTGCAGAAGCCCACAAATGTGCTTGGGTATAAAATCAATGTCAGTAAAAAAGCATCAGCACCACACTGCTAAGAGAGTCAGGCTTGCAATCTTACATTGATCTGGTGAGGCACAGATACTTCTCAAATATTAAAATAATAAACTCAGGTTTACAGCATCAGTGAAAAATCACATCTGCTGAAAGGATGCACAGGATCTGCCTACCCCAGCAGCACAGTAGGAGAAAATCTGGAAAACGACACAGTTGTTTTTGCGGAGCCAATGCTTATGGTGTAAGTGTTCTACATCTGGAGCTTTTCCCCAGACCAGCTGCAGTCTGGTGTGGTACTCAGAAGGCCCATGAACAGTCGCAGTGCCTGAGACAGATCTGGAGCACCATCCTGCTCTTTTGCCTCATTTGAGAGAAAACCCACTCATGTAGTCTGGGATCCCTCCGTAATGTGCATGCAAGGATGGGAAATGGGCATGGGCAGAAAACACGCTGTAAAGCAGGTTCCTGCTCTGGACTACAGCACTGCTTTAGACAGAGCCTTAGAGACTGGTATTGATGCAGCTGCTTTTGAAGGAGAGGTGAAAGGACACTTGATGCTAATTCAGTCGAAAAGCCAATTGAGGGAGCAGGAGTAAGATACAAGATGTGAAAACAAGAGTGAATGTGGTGACATAAAATCCAACCTCCTTAATGACTTGAAGAGTGATTTGGGAATCACTCTTCAGACTGACTGTACAGCCTGCATAACACCTCTGTGAGCATTAAAGGTTGCAAAGCTACAAGAGAAATAAGGTGCAGTTCAAATGGAGCATGAGAGCCATGGGAGACAACCCACACTACTTAACAAGGAAAAAGAAAGGAAAACTAGCTAGGGTGGATTCATATACTGCCTTTAGGGACGAGAATGATGGATCTTTGTGGATGGTGTTTTGGGACACAGAAATGCACGTTCAGATGCGATGGAATAAATGAGGAGAAGACCATGTGACAGAGTGGATATGGGAGGAGGCAGGTGAGAGACACATTTTACAGACTGTGATCTGGAGGCAACAATTAAAGAAAACTGTCAGAGAGGGAGAATGGAGAACCAGCAGCAGGAGCATCAACAGAAAGGTGGGGTTTATAGCCACTAAAACTGCAGGCGTTTCTTTGTCTGCCTTAGAGAAGACATGAAGCAGTATGAGCAGATTGAAGCATCTAAGAAGTGGCTGAAGACAGGTGACAGCTTCAGAAAGTTCAGAAAAACACAAGTGCAGTTGGATTTGTGGGACACCTGATGTGTGAAGCCACGTGGGTCCCTGAGCCCACTGCTGCCCCTGCTTGGACACAGGTGGCTGACAGGGGGTGAAGGGAAGGTGGCAGTAGCTGCAGACCTCCGGGGTGAGGATGTCTCACAATTTGTCCCTTCAGGTTTCACTCTTTGCCCTTAGCCATACTCAGCACTCAGGACATCAGAAAAGCCAGGCCTGCAGTGATTTGCAATGGATATTGAATAGATATGGTCTTAAGTGGCTAGAGACAAAATAATTTTCTGCCAGCTATTTATATCCTTAAGCATAAGGTTTTACTATGCCTTTTGGATAGCTAACTATTTTACCTTTAAAATAATTCCAAGAATTTGGCACACTGGTTCCCAAGAAGAGAGCAAAGAATTCCAAAAGGTGTTTTACATGCTGTGAAGTTGCAGGTTCTTTCCTTTGTTCTAAATTTACTAGTAATTAATTTCCTCTAGCAATCCCATATTTGAATCTTGGCACTATAAAACGGAGGGTTGAACACAAGCCTTCAAAGGCAGACGGTTGATGGGCTAATGCAGAGTGGCCTGTAATAATTCTGATTTTATTTTTTGAGGAAGTCATTGGGTAATGTTCTTATCATATTCTACACGAAAAACTAGCATCTGGCTGATGAAATAAATGATGAAAACCAAACTACAGGGAAGAATTTGTAACTATATTTAGCTTGTGAAAATAGTTTAGCTTGTGAAAGTAGTTTCCTCAGTCCAGCCCTTTACCCTGTGTTTTCAGGCACAAAGGCACTAACCTGAGTCTACTTTTCAAGCAAAAGGGGATACAAAACGGAAATAATGTAATCAGTGAAAAAACAGATCCATAACATTTTTCATTTTTACTAGGGCAAGGCAGAACTACACAATTTACTTTCCTGTGTCCAATGACAGTATTCTGTTTTAAAACACACACACCTACATTATGCCCTTATTTTTAGACCTGTCACCCCAAAGTTTGTGAGATCATTAATAAAGAATCTAGTCTATAATTTTTATGACCTTTCCAGCTGCAGCAGGTTTGCACTGAAACTGCTTACAGTTGGTTTCAGGAATACTGTGCATTTTTCTTCCCAGTTTTGATACATTTGTCTCCCCATTAGAAAAAAGTTGCAGTCTCACTTCTTTCCTGATTCAAAGAAAAGCAAACTGCTGGCCAGGCTGAAATCAGTTGAGAAATAGCACATTTTAAAATGCAAAAGGCTCTGAAGTTACTTGTAGCTTTTCTATACTCTAGGGTGAATCTCACCATCTGCTGCATTTGTGGCTGAGACTGACCTCCCTTTGTACCAGACAAAAGTAATTGTGGGGATCAAATGAACTTTAAATAGGGAAAAATGTCAGTGACAAATCTGCAGGCTGCACACAGACCAACAAGCATCCAGGAGGCATTTATTTTTATTCAAAGGTGATGAGAATTTTACAGCCTAGCGAAATCCTCTGGAATGAACACTTCAGCTCTGGGATCCTTCTCTGCAGAGACAAACTTCTACTTCCCAATCCTCTCCCATGTACGCTCTTTATCCAGCCACCAATTGGAGAGAGAAGTAACTGTTCTCCAAATTTTCAACTAGCAGCTATTTTTCTAATTCCCACAGCTGTTCACTAGAGAGGCTCAGCAAGCCCACCAAACTGCCAGTCACCACTTGCCTATTAACATCCATGCAGAGGAACAGTGCTATTTCCAAGTCAGGATCCTACTCCTTCTCACAAAGCAATTTTCTGCTGAGATTTCTAACTAAAAGGAAACCAGTAGCTTTCCTGCAAGTAAATAGCTTATTAAGGCTGGAAGTAGGGTTTGTGTGCAAAGACTGTCCTATGCAAATCAGAGCTGATGAGCACTTAACTAATCTGTTTACAGACCAGAGCTGCTGGGCAGGCCTCAGCGATTTTCTATCAAAGCAAAGAACCATTCTTTATGGGCATCTGGTTGTCCCTGAATTGGTAGTTTAAGCATATACCCTTGCTTCAAAGAAAGATCAAAGGATTTATTACTTCTAAATGAGTGCATTATTCCCACTTACTACTTTCTTGTTTGCAATGTGTTATTAACAGCACCATGGCAGGGTTACCTTAAGACTCGAGTTTCTCACAGATCCCTGAATGTGATTTTAGATGTTATACGTAGCCTATAATACACAGGCTGTTACACAGATGGAGAAGAAAGTAAACTACTAGCAAACAGATTAGCGCATCTATGTGCAGAAAACTGATTAAAAAAAATCCTACAAAGCAAACTAGCTATATTTTAATAAAAAAAAAAGAAGAAAAAAGAGGCTTTTTCATTTTTACTGTAGATTTAAACAATGAATTTGTTTCAAAGTGACAGACATAGGTCAGTAGACAGAGCCACTTTTGGCTCCTCTTCATCTGAACAGAAACCCACATCACTCCTGCTCTCAGAAAAAAAGCTGAGATACCACAGTCACAAAGTAGAACAACGATCAGTTCAATGAACAAATTCCTGCTACCCCATAAATGCCTGCCACCGCCATCCTTTTGGCTTACTGTTTATGGCTTCATTTACTTATTAAGTCTGGAAGAAACAAGGGAGACACATTCATTATGTGCTTTCTGGCGCTATTGGGAACGCATGGAGTGCAAGTTAAGACCCAGCATCTTATTTGTAGGCATACTAAAGGCCTACAGTCAGCTTGGGCACAGAACTGGAAAAGGAATTTTTGGGAAGAAGTGCAGAAGTAGATTCCAGGCAGCCAGGGCCAGGGCAGACAAAGCTGCCAAAACTAGAGCCACAAGTGGCCCCAGGGAGAGTTTGGAGAGGCTGGTGTGATGTTTATTGCTCAGAGAGCAGAGCTGGGTGGTGTGATGCGGAACTGCATTCTACAGGCTGTGACTTTAGTGGCAGTATCTACAGATGTCTGCAGACTCGCTGTCTCCATCTTTATCATGGTGCCAGAGGGAGCAGATTGCGGTCCCCTTATCTGTTTTACAAGGAACCACCTTCCCCTGACAGACCCAGTGGATCACACAGCACAAGACGCTGCCTACTTCTCCTCTTTTATAAAACACAGACTCTGCTTGCATCCACATAAATGAACACAGTTTATCTACCCAGGGACAAGCAGAGGAAAAAATTCATAGCAATAGGAGGTGTGGATCCAATGGCTTTCCAGCGAGAGTAACGTGTTGGCATCAGGTCCTGTAACCTACCAGTCTCCATTTGCTTAGTGGTGTTTTTCTCCCTGTCTCCTGACAAGAACCAGAAATTGGTTTTTCTTGGGCGTGAATAGCAAATGTAGCTTTAACACAGTCAAATACAGGAAAAAACTCCAACCGACTGACATACTGCAATGTACAGGTTCAAATAAAGTAGAGCTTGTATGAAAACCTTGAAAGTAGAAATGGAGAGGAACCCAAGCACATCTTAAATCCCAGTGCTGAAGCTTCAGCTTCAGTCACCAGAGTGTGACTGATGTCAGTATGACTGCTGTCTGAACAATTATGCTACACCAAGGGGACCTCTAGGCATCGTACAAGCAGAGAACGAGTAACAGGGCAGAGGCTGCCAGGAGGATGCTGTAAAACAGGCAACAGCTACAACACCCCATGCATTAACCTACTAAATATTGGTCATTGAAAGCTTCCAGGCTTTCAGGAAAATAACATGACTGAAAAGCAAAAGTGGCCCACTGTTGCTAGTCACAAACTAGACAGTTTAGGTACTGGAAACAGCACTGCTGGCCCAGTATTTACCCAGGAAAGCCTCTGGGATTAGGGAGATGCAGATATACAAACCAGCTGCCTTACAGCTGGCTCAGGTGTGCCTGCATCCAGTGGTTACAGCCCAGTTAATGCTGTTAAATCAGTTGGAAAGAGACTCAGAGCAAAGAGCAAAACAAGCAGCTCAGAGAATTTAAGAAGTATTCTTTAAGTTACTTCCCTACCATTGCTGGTGCCCTAAGTTGCCTGCATACTTTCTCATCATGCTCTCAAACTGGAGATGGACAGCAGCAATACTTGATTTTGGCCAAATAAAACTTACACCTGGCCACATTTAAAGCCTACAAATTTTGTTTTACTTGTCTGGTTTGTCCTTTGAATTTCAACAAGACAAAAATACAACTAATTTCTTTTTAAAAAACGCTGTAAGTACTGAAATGCATTCTAACAACATTTGCATTTCTTTTCAGAGTAGCTGCATTTTTGGTACAGGCAAACATCTTTTTGGGTTAGATTTCAGTCGGTTTTGGCCAGTGTTCCAAGTCTTTTTGAAATCAATGAACTTCATAAAACATACGTTAGAACATTTATGATCTCCATATACAGCATTTACTCTAACAAACCAAACTCTGTCATCACTAAGGGAGGCTCAGTAGAACTAGATGAAGAAAGAGACTGAGTTATTTCTTACCTCAAATGAAAATCCAGACCTCATCTTAGGGTCAAGGTCAAAAGGAAGAGCCAGGTGAAAATGCAGAAAGAGCCAGACAGCTTTTAATTATACAGTAGTTGTTACGAAACATTTAGTACTTTAGAAAGGTTTATCCACCTGTTCCAATTTACCCCAAGTGCTCACAATCCATCATGAATGCCAAAGCCAAAAAAAATCACTGCCATATGGATGCCTAGCTCTATGTCACACATCTATTGAACATACCAGCCATAAAAATATTAATTTTTTGTCCATCCAAGAAAACTTTGTAGCCTTTGCTATTATTCTTATTGGAAAAAATTTAATGTGTAACTGTGCCAGCAGGCTGGACAGGTTGTGACAAAGCATACACAGAAAGCAACAAATCTTAAAAACACCAGCGGCCTTTAAAGAGCACACATCCGTTATGGTGTTGCACAGAACGAAAATATATTCTTGCTACTGAAAGCTTGAGCTTTTCATAAGCACCATTTAATCTAGCTTGTAGATGTGGAACTAAAGTTCAACAAAAAAACAAAGTAGTGCAGAGTACTCAAACTCCACGTTGCGTCACTGATCCAAGGAAACACAACAGAAGTTTCCAAACTGCTTCAAAGCTTCCACAGCTTACTAGCCAGTCTTACAAAGGCAGACAGTATTCTCAACTTGTCTTGAGGAAAGCTGAGTTTCATCACTCTTTATATGATGAAGCTCATGATGATGTAAAAACAAATCAAAAGCAACAGGTATCACTGCTGATTAAGTTAGTACCCTCAGACTTGTGTCTGGATAGATTTGATCTTACAAGTCAAGCTGGCAGACTAAAAGAAAGACACCTACTGCATAAATACAGTAACCTTTGTATGATGGCAGCCTTTCTCTGCCTGCTTCAGGGGTGGCCCCAGTCTTGCAGTTCTGTAAGCAGTTTGATGAAAACTCCTTGTGGCAGCACTCTAAGATGTAAACAGCTGAAAAGACAGCTAGCTCTGTGCTCATGCAGGCAGGGACAGCAGCTATTCTGTGCTCCTCAGTATCTCTCTCTCATCAGTGTGGGACAAGGCTCGTATGGAGACTGGCAGTACAAACTTCAGTGGCTTGTGCTGGATCCTTCCTCTCACAGCCACCACCCCATCTTCTCATAATCCTAATGCCAGTTATGGGGAACAACCCCAGCCAGAGAGATGTGCTTGAGCTGGAGACATTTGCATTTGGACACATTTGCAGTGTAATCACATGGGCATTCAACACACACTGTGAAATTTCGGCAGTATTGAACTAAATGGCCAAATTCCCATTGATGAAAGCAGAGCCAGACTATCACATATAATACTTTTTCTTGGTCAGAACACCTCCTCCTTCTCCTGAGGCTTGTAAGAGCCATAAATAAGGTTAAAGCAATATAGTTCTCAGAGGTTTTAAGAGAAGGCCTCCTCTGTTTAACAATCACCAAAACCAGTTGCTTAAGATGGGTTATACTGAATCATAAATGAGAGAAGGCTGCTGAGGACTTTTCAAAATAAAAAAAATCACTACTTTTATTGGTTGTCAATGTTTTCTTATTAGTCAGTAAATGCATTTGATATAGGTGAGTTTCCAAAGTAAGCATGATGGGAGGGCTAGTTTGAGATTCAAACTAAAAAGAAGTCACTTCAAGTTTCCCTTCGAGACATTTACAAAATATGCCATTAATTTCATGTACCAAATTTTTTTGTATGTACTGGATGGCAATTAGAGTAGAAATTCAACCAGTTTTACCATCTTTCTGTTCAACTCAACAAATTACAGTTTTCAAAACCTGTCTCTGACAGTGACAAAAATCATTTTAGTATTTGCCTAATTTCCACAGAGCCAGAAGCATATCTCAAGCAAAAGATACATTACAAACATATACACATGCAGAGTAGCCATAGGTAGCAGGTTCTATCATCACTATACATATACAGTCATAAAATATTCTCCTGCAAAATTAGTAAAATAAAAAAAAGTGTTCTAATATAAATAATGTTACTGGCTTCAGGTATTGGACATCATTGACGTTTTCAAGGCACTTTCTATAACAACATTTATTTTAAAAGTTGTTTCTGACTTTGCCAAACTAACTGCTTGTTCTAAAACTTTATGTGCTGGCTGTCTGCCCTGAAGCTGGGGTTTTGGCTTTTTTTTTTTTTTTTTTGTTTGTTTGTTTTTAATTTCAGCCACAATCCTCCTCCAAGAAGGAGACCACAGAACACTTTCTTGGTTTGCCAAAATGGCATTCTGGCAGCCTTTCCTCCAACTTGAGCACTGTGTGCTTTGGAGTGAGAATTAAAAATTTGATGAGAGATTATGAGGGAGGAGAAAAGAACACCAGCAAGCTTAAGCTACAAGCCTTAGAGAGGAACATAAAAATAACAAGGAGGGTTCCACATATTTAATAGAAGCTTTATGATTTCAGAGGCTAAAAACTTCAAAAACTCTCTCACTGAGCATATTCTCTTCCCTCATGACTCCCAACAATTTTATGTGCATGTAATGTCTTCAGAAAATAAATGATCATGCTGCCTGCAAGCGCAGGCCTCCAGGTAAACCCAGGATTACCAGCAAACACCTTCACAGCAAATGCTGCCACAGGCTGGGGTGGACAGCAGAAGGAAGAGTCTCTCAGAAGTGCTGTGATGCCAGACAGATTTGCAAGCCAAATACAGAGGATAAAAACTGAACACTCCAACAATTCCTTACCTCATCCATTACAAAATGTCCAAATGCAAAAGGATCCCACTGTCAAAACCAGCCTCCACTACTCGATCCCAAATTCTTAACAAGATGAGATCTACCCCTGGCATTATGTGAGGCAGGAGTCCCCTAGGAAATAAATGTAGTATGGGATCTTGTTAGCACAGGTCAGACCACACATCTGCAACTGTGGTGCCATGTTGCACTTGAGTGGCTGTTTGTGCCACAGGTAGTTTTGTGTCTAATTTCTGAATGAAGGCAATCCCGTAGAAACAATACTGTTAACAAAAGAGAGACAAGCCATTTTTTAAAAGTACAATTGCTCTCAGTAGTCCTATACTCACATATAACAATAATGAATCCCAAATTCCTGAATCACCTGGCATACCAAACAGTTTTCAAAGAAAGCTGAAAGGAGAAGAGATCAACTACTACTGTTTAGTAGCTTTTGCATGATGTTACTAATTTGTTGGAAGAGTGTCCAATTGTCTGATTATTGACAGAATCGAGCTAATTCAAGCACACAATTTTGATAACCTAATGTGCATCTATAAAAGGATCCATCACACAACCAAAATGGGAACGTAGATGCATAATTGACCATTAAGCATAGAGTTTGAATGTGAGTAGTTCTAGTACAATCAGTGTGAGTATTTATAAAGCCAAATATGTACTTGTACTTTGGCAAGACCAATGGGACATGAATGGTTAGGGTAATATGTATGCAAATATATTTGCATATATTATATATTTGTCTGCATTTCACACCAAAAGCTTTTGAAAGGCTTGGGTTTGCAAGATGATCTGATAATCTGTAGAAAACCCAGCAAATTAGAAAATAAGACCACTTAGTGTAAGTTTTGGTTAATACTGCATGTACAAGACTCAACTTAAACAAAAAGCAAATAATCGTGCAGCAAGTATTTACCAGTATAGATTTTATTTCTTTTCAAAATAACGGGGTTTGTTAAGATTTAAAATACTTTAGTAATTACCTAAAACAAATGTACACTTTGTTAGAACTTCTGGTAAGTGCTGATCTTGAGTTCTGAAAATGTGTGACAGAATACAAGAAAATATAAAATTGGGTTAGCAAAATACAGTAACGGAGTTTTACAAGAGAGACACACATTCTATAGTATTTGACCTAAGTCTATCAGGTAAACATGGTGTAACAGCTTTACACTTAGAACATGTGCCTATAAACTTAATCTGCAACCTGAATCCCAGGAAAAATTAACTTCTGATCAACTCAAGGCTAGTAGGTCCAAAACAAAAAAAAAAATTCTAAGATGTGTTTCCTCATTGAACATATATTCCCTTTTTCCATAAGATATTAATTTTAAATTTTAATATATCACTATATATGATAAAATAAAACATTCTCTTATTATTCATGATTCAACTAAATCTGTAGCCATAACGTAAGTTATTTTATATGTGAACAGTTAAGTGTTTAATAAAAAAAATATTTATTTATTGCATCTAGTGAAAAAAACTTTGATGGTTCTTAAAAAAAAAAAGGACTTGCTCTTGGCTAATTGCCAAACAATCCCCCTTCCCTGCGGCTTGCCTTTTCAAGAATTATAAAGAAACTCTGGAGTTCATTGTGGTCTGGACAGCCAAAGATGATTAATCTGTATGGAAGCAGGATGCTTGATTAAATCCACAAACTTCCAAATGAGCTATAAGGATAAAAAAATGTGGTTTGTTATTGTGTCCATTTCCAAAGGACAGCTCACAAGCTTTCCTCCTCACGTAAAAACTGGAACACAGCTGAGAAGTCTTTCATGGCATAGCCTTTGGCACACATCATCCTGTAGATCTGATGTGCCTGGGAGCCCAAAGGAACTGGTGTCTTCGTGTTGGTGGCAGAAATCTGGGCCAAGCCAAGATCCTGTGGGGGGCAAGAAGAGGGAGGAAGAGGGCAGAGAGGAAGAATGGAAGGAAAGAAAAAAAAAAGTCAGGGGAGAAACAACAAGGACATAAACAGCCATGTACACATCAGAGGTTATTTGGCTTCCACTGTAACAAGAACTCTACTGCCAACAAGTACAATACTCCAGACTTAAAATATCAGACCTGGAAGAAGCAGGTCTTTTGTAGTTTTTATTTTTTAAAACAGTAATTCAATGTTATTCAACATAAAACCTCAAACTTTACCAGTCAGCCACGGGAGGAGAACAGGAGGAATTTTAAGATTCTAGATCATTATATAACCTGGTAGCAAGACTCAGACTCTTTTTCCCCATTGAGTATGTCATCTCTAGTAACAAAATCTCCCTGGCTATTCACTGAAGCATTTCACATAAATTCTAAGAGCATAATTTAGTTATTTTGGCAAGAGGAATTTTTTTTTACTATAAACAGGCTAAGAATCAGGCAGAAGAAATTTCAAGAACAAGAAAATGGAAGCCACTTAGCAAATATACATTTACTATAATTTTAACAATTAATAGCAAAATGAGACTCATAGGTCACTTAGTGAATATAACTGGTTTGCTGCCTAATTGGAAGGATGTATTAGAGAATTGCTTAGGGGGCAGTCCTGGGTCTGCTGTAACTCAAAATTCTTCTTGAATGACTTTTTCTTTGATGATATTCTTTAATAGAGGCACATAGAGAAGAGTTCCACTGTGTTTTTAAATACTGTATTTGGATCAACAAAAGGGAGGGAAGGTTCAGAGAGGACAAATTTGAAATGTGTCCTCCTTGGTCAACTACAGTTATAATCTGAAACAAATAGGGCAGAACCCAAAGGTGAGTATCAGGTACTATGACTAACCATAGTTAGCCAGAGATAGTCAGCTGCCAGCTAGGATGTAGGATGTCTTGAACTCTAAGCTGAATCAGACATGAAACAACCCAAAGACACAAGCACTAACAAGGGCCTGCATATACACAAAAAATCTCTTGACTAAGTAGGTAGGAAAGTAATGCCTGCACTGAAGGCTGCCTTTAAGGTCTTGTTAATGAAATCAGTGTTTGAGGTCTATATTTCAAGAAAGTTGCAAAAGAACCTCTCAAATATTACTAGGAAATGCCTATATTTCCTATCCATTCAGAACTATAGTGGTTTATAGAATCTGCTGTGTGGTTGATTTTCTTCCTGTTTTTCAGTGGTTTGGGTTGGAAAGGACCTTAAAGATCATCTAATTCCAAGCCCCCGACCTTGGGAAGGGACATCTTCCACTTGACCAGGCTGCTCCAAGCTCCATCGAACCGGGCCTTGAACATTTCCAGGGATGCAGCATCCACAACTTCTCTGGGCAACGTGTGCCAGTGGCTCACCACCCTCAGAGTAAAGAATTCCTTCCTAACATCTAATCTAAATCTACTCTTTTTCAGTTTGAAGCTATTAGCCCTTATCCTGTCACTACATTTCCAAAAGTCACACTCCATATCTCTTGTAGGCTTCCTATAATTCTTGGAAGGTGCTATAAGGTCTTCCCAGAGCCTTCTCTTCTCCAGGATGAACAACCTCAACTCTCTCAGCCTTTTTTCATAGGAGAGATGACCCAGCCCTCTGACAATCTTCACCACTCTCCTTTGCATTCACTCCAGCAGGTCCATGGCCTTCTTACGTTGGGGGCCCCAGAGCAGGACACAGCACTCCACGTGGGGTCTCCTCTCCCACAGAGCAGAGGGGGAGAATCACCTCCTTAGACCTGATGGTCATGCTGTTTTTGATGCATCCCAGGATGTGACTGGATTTCTGGGCTACAAGCAAACATTGCCAGGTCACACTGAGCTTCTGGTCCACTCAAGTCTTCCCCCCAGGGGCTGCTCTCAATCCATTTTTTGCCCAGCCTGTATTTGTGCTCGGATTGCCCCAACCCAAGTGCAACACCTTGCACTTAGCCTTGTTGAAATTAATGGGATTTGCAAGGGCCCACCTCTCACATCTGTCAAAGTCTTTGAGTATCTCAGCCTTCTCCAAATTCTGGGCAACCAAGTCCTAGCCCTATATAAGGTCCTGTATCTATAGAAGCTTTTCTTGCTGCTCTTGAAGTATCTGGTCAGGTTTAATTTTATCAGGGCTTCAGCTTTCCTAACCTGATTCCTGGCTGCTTGGAAAATTTGTCTGTGTTCTTCCCAGCCTACCCGTCCTTGTTTCCAACCTCTGTAGGCTTTCTTTTTGTGACTGAATTTGTCCAGTAACTCCTTGTTCATCAGCACAGGCCTCCTGATGGTTTTGCTTGACTTTCTCCTTGTTGGGATGCATTCCTCCTGAGCCTGGAGGAGGTGATCCTGGAATATTAACCTGCTCTCTTGTGCCCCTCTTCCCTCCAGGGCCTTTTCATGGTACTGTACTAAGCAGATTCTTGCAGAGGCTGAAGCTGGCTCTCCTGAAGTCCGGGGTAGGGAGCTAGCTGTGCACCCTCCTTGCTGCCCTAAGGACCTCAAACTACACTGCAGCCAAAGCTGCTCTTGAGATTCACATTTCCCACCAGCCCTCCTTGCTGATGTGAACAAGGCCCAACATAACAACCTTTCCTAATTGGCTCCTCTGTCTTTGGAGAAGGAGGTTCTTACCAACACATTCCAAGAACTTCCTAGATTGCTTTGCTGTGCTGCCCCTCCAGCAGATATCAGCATGGTTGAAGTCCCCCTTGAGGACCAAGGCTTGTGGATGTGAGATAGATCCTATTTGTCTATATTTGTCTCATTTGCTCAGTCTTTAGATCTGATAGGCTGTAGAAGGTCCCCACTATAATGTCACCTGTCCCTAGTCTCTTGTTAACCCTGACCCATAAACTCTCAGTCAGCTCCTCCTCCATCCCCAGGCAAAGCTCCACTGGTCAGCACTCCAGCTGGTCACTGACATAGAGCCTGAATCCTTCCACTCCAACACCCCAGTCAGAGGAATCATCCCTCCACGTCTCTGTGATGCCAGTAAGATCACAGGCCTGCAGGTATGCACAGGGTTATTTAAACTGGGCCCTGATGAAGCCAATTTACTGGCTGGAATGGCTGTAATTCTTTTGTGCTGTTCTTCATGTGCTCTCCTGCTGGACCTGTAATCCACCTCCAGGTTCTGGACAGCTATTGCTGTCACTGGCATCAAAATGGCAGGAGTGGGATGAATGCAGGTTACCCCTCCCCACATAACTTTAGCTTAAAGCCTTCTTCACCACAGCTCTGCAAGCCTGTAAGGAAAGATGCTCTTCCCCTACCCTGACAGATGGTTCCATCCTTGATAAAGAAGAACTGAAAGACTGTAGTACTGCTGAGAGCACCTTTGACTTCTCAGGGATGACTTACAAGACAGGTCTTTACTTTCTGTGTGTCTGGATTTGAATTAGCACAAGGAAATTCAAGATCTTACTCTACTCTCTAAATGTCACTTCGATCTGTAAATCGGCTCTATAAAGGTCATTCTGATACAAATCAGAATTATAGTTACTTTTCCTATTACCCTCGAATGACTTCAAGCTCTAGGAAAATGGGAAAAACATACATATCAGATGTCACAGAATCCAAAATAGTTTTCATCTACATCAGGGCAGATAATTTCTTCTCTGCGGAAAGACTGATGAGCTGACAAACTTAGGAACATTTACTTTAACCTGCATACAGTAAGATATTTCATGATACATATAAGCCCTCTTTGTGAAATGTGTACCCATTTAAATAATTTTATTCAAGAAAGCTTAACTAATGTAATGGAATATTAGGATGGCAAAGTCATCTAATTCCAGCCTAGTGAAAGTACTTGGTATTGGTAGTGGTGACTGACCTATTTCTCTCTGAAGGGACATTCACAGAAACAATTCCTGAAAATTTTGAATGGATTGTTAGCACAAATACAACTTCATAAATGTCCTGGTTTTGGCAATGGACAAGGTTAATTTTTTGCAGTAGCTGTGAGGGGGTGGAGCCTTGCACCATGTGGGCATGGCCAAGACCTAAATGTTATTTGGTACCATCTTTGTCATTGCTGGGGTGGGGAAAGGAACTTTCTCTGGCTTCACTGAAAAAAGGATGTTCCTTTCTGGTTGAAGAAAAGTGTGTTGGGAGGCTCTGTCCACCACTGCTTTTCATTGTCCTGGGCTTGGTGAGCATTTTGCATTTAAATAATCCTCTCTTTTGTTATTAGTATGTTGCTGTTACTGTTTGTGTTCTTATATCATGGCTGCTTCCCATAAATTCTTCTTATCTCAACCCATGATCTCTGCCTCTTGTGTCTCTGGCTAGAGGGGGAGGGGAGCAGCTCACAGGGTTTTTTTGTGGAAGTACTAAACTGGGGGATGGCATTCCTAAACCAATGCAATAAAGTAGCTCTGTTCACTTTAGAACAGAAAGTGTGACTCCAAGATGGTTGAAACATTCAATAACATTTCAATAATCAAATGGACAAGGACTCCTGACTGAAATGCAGGAAGGTCCATTCTATGAATTAGAGCTTTGAAGGAAAAAAACCCAAAGAAAATGTAAGAAAAGCTCATCTTTAGCTTCAGATTGTGAAGTATTTTGCACCTTTTTCACTTGAGGCTGGAGACTCCTCAAGCGAAATAGTACAAAACAGCTTGGAAAGAAATTTCCCTTTGCTGACTTATTTGAAAAAGTAAAAATGAGAGCATAGTTTATGGCTTCTCTTATACTCTTTGGAACTGACAACATCTTCCAGATGTCTCAGTGCACTGAATATTCTAACACTTTTCCTCAGCTTAGAATAGGGAAACAGATTCTCTTTCACAATTCGCTTCCACTTTAGAATTACCTGGTTCCTTACATTTATTTTGCAGTTGATGTAAATGAAACTGCCATTTGGAATAAAGCTCAAAGACTGCCTTGACATGACTCAAGAGGAGTATGATATAAATCTAGCTCTTCTCAGGATCCAAAGTTGACATTTAATTAGCAACTGTGCTGTCAATGAAAGATGGAACTTCTGGCCTGCCAATGCTTTGGAAACAAACATGGCGTGGTAAACTAAACTAGATTTTTTTAAAAATGCAAAATCTTTAGAGCAGGTTTCACAGTAAGTTGACTAAATTGTATGTTTCAGTATAGAATTTCAAGACCAAAGAGCTTCTCAGAAGTGTCTGGCAAACTTTTCTGACCCAAATACTTAAAACAAAGATCCTCTGGCTCTGTTTGAGAGATTTTGATGACAAAATATTTTTAAGAAAGCCTTTGACTTCTACCATCTCTGATATGTGAGCAGTAGCTTGAAGTTTAGTAACAGTGTTTAGTGATGGTTACTGAGGCACTCCTAGATAGTTTCACTGTGGAATATTTTCTCCTCAGCCTCAGGGTTATACCTACCTCTTTCTCCTTTGAATGCATTCTTTTTTATTTCTTAAGTGGCAAAATCGTGCTCTGCAATTCCCTTAAAAAAAGCCCCCACCTCAAACAATTCACAAACTGCATAGTATGTCACACATCAGGATGAAATGGACAGCAGCAAAAGTCTTTCCACAAACCAAAAGGCAGCGTCTTAGAAGGCGTCACCACTGCACCAAAGAATCGCCTGAACACGATCAAGCTGTCTTGGCTACTTATTCAAGAAATCTTCCATCTGTATAGAAAAACAGAGCATAGCTCAAGAGGCTTGAGAGGAATTTAATGTCTTTCCTTCTTACTGAGGATTCTAGCCTAAAGAAGGCTCCAGGACTGTCAGGAGAGGCAAGTCAGAAGAGGTGAACAGCAATTACAAATCTCTCTGAGGAGCTCTCTCTTGGTTATCATTGATGCTTTATAACCAAAAGCTGGCAGTTTCAACAGGCACAAACCAGGCTGCTATTCCTTCAATTAAAGAAAGATCTTTAGGGCATTCTTCCAGGGGAGATGAAGACCAAAGGGAAATAACCAACCCTTTACAAAGAAACTTGAAAGGGAGGGAAGAAAATGTGCGCCCCTATCGCATTTATACTGTGAGGTCATTCTGGACAAGATTGAGATCTATCAATCATGAGAACAGAGATTGCAGCATGAAACATGGCACAACAGGCAGAACAGATTCTGAAAACAACACACAACATGGCAACAAGCTTTGAGGCAGGGCCAAGATCAGGTTGCTTATCTCTAATTGCCTGGCAAACTCTAAGCAATAACCTAATGCTTTTTGTAAGTCTGTAATTTAAACAACACTTTATTGTCCCCAATGTTCAATGACATGCACACAATGTAAGAACTGCTACTTTTCAATATTTTAACACATTCTTCAAATAAATGAAAGTTCCTGGTCATTGGTCCATAAAGATAAAATGTAGCAGCCATTGAGGGGTTGGTTGTGAGCCATGCAGCATTAGCAAAGCTTTTTGG
Organism: Emberiza elegans; assembly: GCA_024865655.1. Taxonomy (NCBI): domain Eukaryota; kingdom Metazoa; phylum Chordata; class Aves; order Passeriformes; family Fringillidae; genus Emberiza; species Emberiza elegans. The sequence goes on from JALJVW010000206.1 coordinate 38,097,714, forward strand.
TGCTACCACGTGCAAAACACTCTGGACCCACTCTGAAGAGAAGTTGGATTATTTAATTGAGCATGCAAATGCACCAATTGTCCTAAATCAACTGCAAAATGACATGAACATTATCAATAAGCAGCTATTATACACAGGAGCTCCAGCACTTTGGAGATTTGCATGGTAATATCTGAGTTCACCAGCTTTGAGAATGATGTTTTAGTTTTAAGCGCTACATTTCCACTTACATGGAAGAGCTGAAAATGGACAGAATGCCTAACTGGTTGGGAGCACTCAATAAAGTGGTATGCATAAAACCTACCCTGTATGAACCCAAATGCCTCCCTCAGGACAGTCTCTCCATGAAATGGATATTCAGTGCAAAATTATTTCATGCACTTAGATGAGACATCTCTTCCAGAACTGATTTTATAATTTACCTTAGGCAATCATTGTGCTCACTGAAGAAGTAGTTCAAGAGTCAGAGCTCTGTATCTCCTTCCTCCAACTGTGTGTCCTATCAGTGGGATGCAGGGCTCTGACCTCCTTGCCTACTCTCCTTTGGCCTCTAAAAGCTTTGCTTTCCTGACCACAGAGTGACTGAGGACAGTGCTTTTCTTGGAAAAGCCAAGCGCATGGCAGTAAGTGCATTCTCCTGGGATGGGATAACAGTAGGTTTTCAACTTCCTATGGCTGAGAAGGACCTAAACCCCAGATCTCCCACTTTATGGACAAGCAATTTAGATTACTATGTACTCATGAGAAGTCCTTCTTCTCTCACCAGCTAAGACAATTCAGGAGAGCTCACAGAATGGTGCAGAAACCTGCAGGAGATCAGCCTGTCGTGGTGTGGGCTGCTTTCTGCATTCCAGATGGCCTTAGGCAGAAGGACATGCACACAAGCAATTGGCTCTGCAAGGAAGGGCTTGCTAGAGACCATGCCCAGGAGCACAGTTAAAGGTATCTGGAAGAGAGTGGGCCCAAAATCTGAGATGCTTATGCCACTATCAGCACCTAATTAAGTCACTTGGATTTCCAGTGTTCTCTCTTGAATTCTCTCTTGAACTTAGGCTCCTAAATTCTAGACCAGTCATGCAAGAGGCACCTAAATGGCTTGCTGAACACTCACAGGTCCATTGGGACTCCTTTATTAAGGCAGAACTCAAAAAGATCACGCATATAATCTCACTGAGTGGCTCAGCAGTAATAGTGCCAAAAAAAAAGCTGAAGACTAAGGAAAAGCCCGTAAAAAACTCGTTAATTCAGAGCTACAGGAAGAGCTCCGTTCCCCTCTATTCATGCCTATATTTTATCCTGTAATCACAAATTTTCACTGAGAAGGCCATTTGCTAGAAGCCCAGAGAGAAGCAATTGCACATACTTGACATGCCAGTGTTATGTACCTTAGCCATGAGTGTTGTTCCAAAGCCACCTTGATAATTGTTGGCCGAGGGCACTCCTTCCATCACTCCAGGAACAGGGTTGTACGTATCGCTTGACCAACAGCGACCTGAGCTCATATTTAGGATTTTGGCCAGCAGCTTTGGGTCAAGGCCTAATCTGTCAAAGGTCAAAGAAGAGAAGTGTTAATGTCAAAACGCACAAGACACGGGTGACTTGTTTTATATCTTAGGACCCTAATATCATTCCTCTCCCTTTATTATAAGTCATGAAAAATGACAGAGTATTGATATTGGGGGCAGGGATGCCATATCTTAAATTAAAGAGCATCAATCTGCCATTTAAGCAGTAGGTTTTTAAAGCTTTTTCCCTTTTGCACTAAGCAAATCCTCTTCACCTAGCAATTTTGAAAGTGCAAGCAAATTAAAGGCCTTTTGAGAACAACAGTTACCTTGTATTTCAATTACTGAAAGGCATTCTCTGTTCTGCTACCTACTCGGTCACATACTTGTTCTTCATATAACAATATTCACTGAATGAAGCCAAAAATTCACAAGCAAGTGTGTGGCAACATGAAAATGGTTGTGCAATGCATTTATATGTGAACACTCGTGCACTTCTGAAGTAAACAAGATAACACAATTGATTCTGCTCTAATAATGTGAATAAAAAAGCTGCACTTACCAGAAAAACTTTAGAGTCATATACAGCTGTGCATTCTTCCCTATGCCATTATTAAATCTTCATTATATGCTCCTGCTTATAAGGCAAGTCTGCATTTCACTGTGACATATGTTATCTATTCGCAAACATATATCATAGTTCTGGGTCAGCTGCTGATAAGGTTACTGATCCCGATAAAACAAAGCTTGTCCAAGTAGAAACGTCATTTGTTCTACCATGGAGATGATGGCATAAACTGCTGCTCAGTGCAGACCCTGAAAATTCTTCAATATTTTACAAAATTAACCCTCTTATGAATTCATGTTTATGCTGATAATAAGTTCCAAGTGTAATTTTACATCAATTGCATTAATACCAAGGACAAGCAGCAGCAGTTTATCTGGCACTGTACAAATGTTCAGCTACACACAGGACAAAAGAGAAAGCAAGAGAACTATCTCCAGTAACAACTCAAGATGAGAAAAGGACATTTTAAAAGGGATATATCACAACCTTCCACAAAGTTTGTTTAAATAGATTTCAATGTTTTTTATGTTAGTTCTCACATCACAGACTTTTGCAGATCCCCATAGCCTAACAGTGCTTCCAGGCATTGAAGCGCTCGAAGTTTTAATTTGTAGATGAGAAAAGCTTTTTACCAGTGGAACAGTTGCTAAAATGCATGTCTATCTATTCCAGTAGGCATTCTGGATTTGAAAAACCATGTTTAACATAGTCAACCCTACAGCATGGCTCCTACTCCTACAGTGGCACTGTGTCCTGCAAGTCTGCCTTCCTAATGCTAAGCAAGATAATTTTCTGTATTTCAGACAGCTTTCTAGCAGTACTGCTGTGCACTCTTATTTACTATTTACTGCAGCACCCCCTGGAATTCAATGGAAAGTCTCTGCTGGCCTAAATGGGATCAAGCTTTATGCTCTTCCCCATTTTTTCCAACCTTCTGATTCAACAGAATGCTTATAATGATCATTTATTTTAAAAAACAAACTGTGTTTTCCAGCACCAATATGTTTTCACAGTATTTTATTGTGCATAGTGCATCAAAGTCCATAAAAGCCTTCATCAAGAGCCACTCTGAATAATGGGTTTAATTGCTTTAATCAAAAAAACCCACACTGGGAGCACTCAAAGTCTGAGCTTTCAAATGCACAGAAGTTGCTTTTTTCCCCCTCAAACAGATCTCTTGACTTGTCTGTTTCTTTACCATTGTTACATCCAGATCAGTATTTTTACCAATGTAGTGCCTGCTTGTGCTATATCCAACTGCATGGAGATGCCTGCAATTACAGCTCTGAGTATACTGCAAGACAGAGAGCTTATTATTTCAAAACACATATAACCCTCCCAAAGAATGCTCTTTTTACAGTGTTCCAACTACCTCTCTGTGAAAGTATACTTTAAAAGACATGCATGTATTATACAGATATGTAAAATACTGTCTTGCACTAGATCTGACATATTTTTGCTCTGGGAAAAGAAAAAGGAAGATAGTGTCAGTTTGTATCCCTCCTTCTTCAAAATTCATAACTCTTAAACACCATGCAGCTTCTCTTCTCTTCTCTTCAGGAGACCTGAATCTATTTTTTTTTCTCCTTTGCAGCAAGTGTATCATTAATAAGAGCAAGTTAGAAGTGCTTTGCATTTCATCTTTCTGAAGATTCATCCACTGGTGCATATATAACTGACAGTTAAAATTAGACATATATTAAAATCAGTTACTGAAGAAGTCCTCTGTCTTCCACTGTGCCCAAAGCTTGTAATGGTCTGAAACCAGCCAGAATATACAGTAATTGTCATTCAGCAAGAGTCTATCCTAGAAAGTCATGCTTCAGTGGAGAAGACTGAGTTTCCATTTGAAATCAACAAATTAATCCAAGACAGGTATCTGAAAGGGCAAGTTTAATAGGAAGCAGCTACTGGGCTCTCAACCATGATAAAATGTTATTGCTGTTTCCCTGTAAATTGGCTGGGAACATACGATACTCTCTGCATAAGAGCTCCATTGCTGTTCAGGAGATATACTGCTCAAGCTATCAAAATGATGACAGTCTGCCAGTCCCCATAACAACTTGCCATTGGACATGGCAAGAGATTGTGCATGTGTGTGTGAATTTACAATTACCAAAATGTTCTTCTCCCTTATAAGCAGAAAAGAAGCTCATGTATTAACTGTACTTATAATAGAACAAAAACAATTTCTCCCTCAAATCAATGCTTCTTCAATAACATTCCTAATGTAGTGAACAGCAGAAACTAAGCAATAGATGCACATACTAAAAAAAAGATGAAAATAGGATCCCTTCACACCACAGTTCAAAACTCAAGTTTTGATGAGCTCTAATAAAGCTTCAGCCTGAATTTTTCATACACTCCTCCAAAAGCTCAGTCTGAAGGGATACAGAAATTAAAATAGTGTCTCACAAGAAAGATCTACCCTGTCTCATTTTAAGGTGTAACAACTGAAGTAGTTGAACTCTTGAGAGTTTCCCATCTCAATGTGCTTTGGGTAAACACTGCATAAAGGTGCAAATATTCAAACAGAACCTTACAACCCATCTACCACAGTTAAAAATTACTTTGCCATTGGTGTTTTAAACAAGGTAAGTGCTCTCCAACATCATTACTAATCTTCATGAGACTTAGCTATAGTCCCATGCCAAAGGCAGCAGAACCACACCTTGGAGTTCTTTTTCAAGGTACTCTCTCTAAAGTTTGCAGTGGGGATGTGTCCAGGGCTAATTATTCCTCAGTCTATTGGACATGCTCCTCTACTCTGTCAACTCTCATTTCTGCTCATGTCTTACATCCATAGCTCAGGGGTGCTCACAGAAACCAGATCTGGAGACTGAGACTACATTTAAACTTAGCATGAGAATAAAAATTATTTTATTGTCTTTTCACTCTATTTATCTAAAAAAAAAAAAAAAGGTGGGCACAAATCCATGGAGTAAAATTTCTTAGGAAGGAGCTGTATTTGCAGCTTTTGGTATAAATTTGGGTGGCACTGCAGCCCCTCTTCACAGAGATGATTTTCTCTGTGATTGGAAGTACAAATTCATTTTGCAGCGAGGTCATTGCCATAGAGCCCTTACTGCTCTCCTGGTCCCTTTCATCCCAACCACATTAAGCAACCTTGTCCTGTCTTGTGTCACCACATAAGCCCTTCCTTGAGTCTTTGCAGGCAGTTTCTGATGGGACCGCAAACTGTCTCTCAGGCAGCAACTTCCATCTGACCTAAACACAAACCAGCTATCAGCAATATTTCATTTCTGAGATCTATTTTGCTAGTATTAGAAATTGTTTTACTGGAGCTCAGGGCTCAGCAGAACAAAGTTACTGGCACTGAGATGACCAGCAAAATGAAAAAGAAAAATATTTTCTGACTGTGGACAGTAACACTTCACGTTTGTACTTCCGATTTGTGCAGTTTACATGTACTCTGTGTGTCAGTTTGACACAGCAAGTCAGTATTCTGCAATATGCACACTACTTGTAAAACTGTACAGCAAAATGTGCTCAAGATTTTTCTACTGACAAGTTGCACTAACATGCTAGAAAGAAAAGAAAATAAAAATGACAACGTGAATTCATTTCTGCAATGTTTGCCACACCTTTTAACTTTTACTGGTAACATTCATAAATCATCAGGAAAGTAATGGAAAAACTGAACATAACAATCATTTCATTGCTCAGAACTATGGATGGGAATATTTTAAAAAAGTATTTATGCAATTTAATCCAGATAACTTCCAGAGAAAATGGACATCTTCATTAGTAAATAAAGATGATGTTCGAGTAAAGCAAGTGAAATATAAATGCAAAATTACATAGCAATATGGCCTGTTTTTCTGGGAGTTTATTGTGGAATTTTTGTTCAATAATGTCAGTTTTCTTTCTTCCTCACCATATTCTATTTGCTACTTATGTTGAAGTTTGGAAAAATTCCATCATTTCAAATATAAAATAAATAAAACAATAATTTAAAAATATGAAATTACTAAACCAGTCACTCTAACTACTTCAGAAAATGAAAATTTAGACTGCGTGGTTTACGAAAACATCAGAGAAGAAGTGGCTTATTAATAGAATTAATATCACACTGCTTTGAAGATTTAAGTTTAGAGTATATATTGGTTAATGGAAGGTGTTGTAATATGATCTGGTAGCTACATCTAGTTCTGACAGCAGTATTTTGAATAATTCATTATTCAAAGTCCCTAGAACTCAATGTAGATGATGCAGCAGATATACACAATGCATGACATAAAGACATTTTATATTCTATATGAAAGTTAAGAACACATCCTAGTTCCAAAATCCCTATTCTAAACTTTTAAATTTTCAGTATCCTTTACCATTATTAAGTCAAAGTCCGACTTTTTTCATCAGATATGCATCAATCTAATAAACCAGGTTCAGCTTCCTACTCTCTTCAGAGCAGGCAGCCACACTATCCTTTGAGCTATAGAGCAGAAGAAAACTTCCTAAAATTATTAATATAGCAAAACTTCTAATAATTAGAATGACAACTGTAAACCTCTACATTAGAAATTTTACACACTCCAAATGGATAGCACTTATTTTAGTTATAAGCAGAAGTCATCTTCTCAAGATCTAAATAATACTAAATTAAAATCAATGCAAGGATTCTAAATAACTTCTTAAGGCTTTAAATAACCACCTCTGTCTTAAACTTCATGCAGTTTTTGACTAAAAGAGATTCTGTTATTTCTATACTTCAGTTTAATTTACAATAAATATAGTTCCCTCTTGATAACCTTAATTGTAGGGCAGGGAGGCTTGTATATTGGATTTTTGCTCACAAATGATAAATACAGATTCAGCCAAAATTTAAACTGGAAAAGGAACAAATTCTAAGCACCTTCAGTCTACAGTGGGTGCAGACATCAACTTGCTCTTCACAGGGGCCCATAATACCCCTCTTCCAAACCTCTTTATTTTATTTTCGTCATTCTTTCAAATGTAGATAAAACTGTTAACAAAAAATTAGTTGCATGTGCCTTATTAAGTGAATCATGACTTAAAGCATAACCTAATGCAAGCTTTCTGGATAACACTGGATTTAAAAAGTTGTAAACAATGCTACTGGTTTTATTATGGCTTGATGCAGACATGCTTCAGTATATTACAGACTCTCAATTTTAAAATGTAAATGGTACAGGATATTGATAAACCAATTAGCACTGATGCAAAGCAAATTCCTCTTTTATCTCAATTACAACATGACAACTTAATAGGTCAAGACAGTCTAACATCTGAGACAAGGGCAATTCAATAAAACAACTGCATCTTGATATGGTAATTAAGAGGAAATGTGAATCCATTACATTGTCCTGTGTATGTGCGCATATGTAGGTGTTTTTTTAAAATTTATTTAAGCATTTGATGCCCTCTTGCTGTTTTTATAGTGTATCAAATCCACATGAACATAGTTAAACCTAGTTGATAAGTACCTACAGTATCTGTAGTTTTAGCAGGCAAATTTTAAGGATGCAACTGTGCAGATAAATAATTCATGAAAAGCCCCTGAAAGATACACAATTGCAAGATAATCTCTTCAAACACAGGACTTCTCTGTCTATAAATTTGCAAATTATTTTGATTTGGTGACAAGAATTTATTAAAGGTTCAAATACCTTGATCCTGAACATGTACTTGCACGCACTCAATTGGAAAATAAAGCAAAATGACAAAGACCCCAGCAGAGTAAATACATCACAATTAAAAAATAAAAATAATTTTGCTCAAATATGACATCACTTAAAAGTTAGATGTAGCACATCCTAGAAAAGAAATGGTAGCCAGCACTGGCAAGAGTGCAGTGGAGTATACTGCAGCTTTTTGACAAACCAGGAGTTTTGGCAATTAGGACAAAGTGCTCTCATAAAGTCAAAGAAAGGTAGATGTTCTGTTTTATGCTTTCATCTTAATTTGATATACACACTGTAGTAGAAGTTTCGCTTTACAATATATCTTGGAACAATTTAAGAAATCAACAAAACCAATGAGAGCCATATGTGAGTATAATATTCTGAATAGATTGTACATTAGTTTAGAATACAAACAAAAACGTACCTCTATATTAGCTCTGGATGTTTATAATGGAAGACAACATTATTGCAGGCTGCACTACAGCAGAACAAATAAATAACTTCAGATGTAGAATGTAACAACCTATGCAACCAATACAAGATAATATTCCCATGCTGAAAACACCTCCTTTAGTTAAATAATCCCTTTAGCCTGTTCATGGCTTTGTAAGACAACTTCTGGCAAAAAGTTTACCTATTTCTTTTAATCATCATCTCAGCAAAAGTCAACCACAATACATAAAAACTGTAATGGAAAAAATGTTTTTGTGGTGTTCAATCCACCACAAAAATCAAACCAACCTGATTCCAAGATTCATAGCCTCAGCAGTTCCAATCATACTGATGGCCAAGAGCATGTTGTTGCAGATCTTTGCAGCCTGAAAACACATGAAATGATCAATTAGTTTATGCATTTTCATAGAACTAGCATACAGGGATCCACTAGGCCCAGGACAATATGATCAAGTATGTTCTGGCAGCTTTCTTCTAGAGTAAACATAGATCTGTGACAGCACAAAGTTAATGAAAGTTGGTCTATGGCTCCTTCACAGATTAAAAAATACCTTTTTTTCTTAGTACTGCTCAGTTAGCATACATGCCATGTAGGAGCTCTTTGTTTTCAGAACATCCAGTAAATCTAAATTCAGATAAAACAAAATCAAAATGTTTCTCCCCTAAGAAGTATAATCTCAACAAGCCAGTCTGGAGAAATACTAGTCAGATTTTTATACTTACACAAGTTACAGAACATACTGGACAAAAGTGCCATGATGTTATTTACAAACACAAGGTTAGAGACAAACAAACAAGAACAAAGATATATTATCAAGCATTTAGTTCTTGAGTAAAAGAGTAGGCATCAATAAATAAAAAGCCAGAAAAAGGAAAGACTGAGATAGCTATTAGCCCTTCAGAAAGCATTACCTGTCCGGTTCCAACCTCTCCACAGTAAACCACATTGGAACCCATGCATGTCAGCAACTCTTTGGCAGCATTAAATTCTTGTTCCACTCCACCAACCATGAAAGTAAGGTTTCCAGCTCGAGCAGCTCCAACACCTGAATCAAGATAACATTGGATTTAATAATACTATTAAAAAGCCTCAAAAATTAGGCAGTTTCTCTTATCAGTAAGGGTCTGATGATGCAAAATAATTCACTTACGAAGAACCTCTCAAATTCTGTGTAAAAGTAACACTACATTTCCCAGTACTCAAAGGATCAGCAGTCTAAATTCTGAAACATCCGATGGAGATAAAACCACCTTATCTTTCAGGCACACTAGCAGAAAAGTCCTAAGACTTGTATAAAACTGGCAGTCACTATTTATAGTTTATACAAAGAAACAATCAACTTTTCCTGCAACTCTGCGGTCCATAAAATTCATTGTGTCTGAATTACTAAACAAAATTTCTGTTTTGTCAAACTACTCTTCACATACAACCATTAACAAACTACTGCTCAAAGATAGCTCTGCTTTTATCAGTCTTTCTAAACCTAGGCTAATTTTTACCAGTGCTTCCTGATTTTCACATGATTGAACAGCTAAAAGACACCAAGTATATAAAACCAAGTCTTCGGAATTTCTGAAGTTTATGATGTTCTTAATCTGAAGCAAAAATCTCCTTAATCTGAGAAGCTTTAAGTTAGTTCCCACATAAACTTAATGTATTTACAATGATGCAATTATCCTGTAAAGACAATGTAAAAATTATTCATACACACACACAAACACAGTTTTATTCCTGAAGTCTGTAGTGTCTTTAGCACAGTTCAGTAAACACACACCACAGTTCTTTGAATATACAGTTCCTAAGCACAACACCAGCAAATGTTTCATGTTATTTTTATTACCTCCACTATTTAAGAAATATTCTATTTCTTAAAAGAAGCCTAATTCTAATATGAATTACTCTTACCTCCCTAACTTCCTCATCCCTGGTACTTAATGGGTATAACTGCTAGGAAAATTCGGCCTAAACTGATGAACAGATCAGCTTCCTCACTAATTTTCACTCTGGCAAGAAGCATAGCCACAATAAATTTTCTGTTCAATGCATCAGATATTGGCTGGTTAGGGTGTACAGCTGCAAATAACAACTGACTTTCAAATCAAACATGCTCAATTAGGTACAGCGCTCCGGAGTGCTGTACCACTGCTAAGGAAGGGGTCAGTTTTGGACATTGTTTACAACATCAAGGATAGTAACATTGCAGCTTTTCACACTGAAGAATTTGTTGAATTTTTTGTTTTCCTTTTCAATAAAAATTTCTATTGACACTCTTACTGTGTGCAAGTGCTCTGTGTGGCTATGTCTACAAATGCCCCTTTCTGTATCTTGCAAGTCCATCCTGCCTTTCAACATCTACTATCTTTTTCAGTCACTGAAGAATTTCAGATGAATTTTACAGATCAAAGTCTCAAAAAGAGTAAATACCCACCAGTTATGCAAAACTACGCAACTGTAAAGATGCTCCCAGTGATAACCTGCTCAGCCTATATTAGAACCTAAAATCACAAGATTTCTGGGCTTGAAAGTGACCTCTCAAGATCATTCAACTCCCTGCTCAAGGGGGGCCAGCTGAGGCATGATGCCCAGGACTGTGTCAAGTCAGCCTTCAAGTGTCTCCAAGGATGGAGACTCCATCCATCCTCTCTAGGTAACTTTTTTCACTCTTTACCTACCCTCACAGTAAAAAAAAAAAGTGTTTTCTTGTGCTTCTTGAGTTTTGATTTGTGCCTCCTGTCCTGTCACGGGGCACTACTGAGCAGAGTGTAGCTCCCTTACTTAATTCTCTGCCATCAGGTCTTCATACACATTGATAAGATCCCCCTGTGCCTTCCCTTCATGCTAAACACTCTCAGCTTTCTCAGTCTCTCTTCATATGAAAGATGCTCCAGACCCTTTGCCATCTTCAGGGCTCTTAGCTGGGCTCACTCCAGTAAATCTGTGTCTTTCTTGGGCTATTAAGTGCAGAACTGGAGCACCCAGAATAGCTCAGTCCCACAGCTTTAATGAAACACTTGGTGTGTATACAGAACACTGCTGAGGTACTGAAATACATACAGCAGTGAAGATCTTCCTGCCCAGGTTGAGAGACACCCAATTTGCAGCCAATCCTTGATCTCAACTGAACAACTCCTCTCCAGGCAACTCACGGGAACTGGGCAAAGAGCAAAGCCCAAACTAGCTAGCACAAACAGGTCATTGTTGTCTTTTTGGCTACCAGCTCACTATGTACATGACCACAAAGATTGCTACATTAATAAACACAATGATTTTCATTCCATTCCTCTAGCTATTTTTATTCAAACCACATAATGGCCTTTACCACTAATCCTGTGATCTGACCTGCAGCAAATTAAGTAGACAATTTAAGTCAAAGCTTACAAACAAAATCCAGTACTATCCATCATAGGTCAATAGCCTTGTATCTAGATTACAGACTGCTAAATAGCTTCAGAGATTCATTTATTAGAGCAAAATTAATGCTGACAATAGTTTTCAGCTGGTTAATCTTCTGACAGCTGCACTCTCTCACTTGTTCAAACACATTTCAAGAAGCAAAAATAAATTAGTTAAGTAGAAAAAAAGAGACCAATTTGTTGTATAATGCAGAAGGCTTGGAAAATTCTTGTTTTAAAAACAAAAACCTATTTATTTCATGGTAGATTTTATCATCTAGAGTCCTTGCCAACTATCTGCTATTTTATCAGAAGCAAATGAGCAACGCAGCAAATTTTTAAGACTGGCAATTAAAAAAAATTGGCATGGAGTCTAGGAGTACAAGAACTGTAACTTCAGCTAAAAATAGAAATTTAAAAAAATCATTATACAAGAATGCACAGCCTTCTTTCACAATCACAGCTTCCATACAAACAACAAAAGCCAGTTAAGTATTATCAGTTTTTAACATTAAAGAGAGCAATGGAGATGCAGAGCAGCTAATGCAATTTAAATATGCTAACTATTATTTTTCATATTTTTCTTTTTTAAAGAAGTCTTACCGCCTAAGATAATGTTTTATGTACCGCTGCTGTGAGGGTCAAAAGTTGTTTACAATCTATCTGTTCTTTCTAAAATACAAAAAGTCTCTTCACATCCTTGGGGAGTAGTTTTCAGAGAAACAGTATCTATGAATAGCATGTGTTAAGATTTCCTCCTCTGCTGCGAAGCAAGACTGCTGGAGCCCATGGCTGTAGTCTTTACTTGGTTTCTCTAGGATGACAACCCACACCTATACGCAGAATCCTGCAAGGTCATCACACCAGCAGACCAACTCCGGGTCTGTTGCTCACAATAGCACCAGGGTTTGTCCCAGAGATATAAACTGACAGGAACAAGATTGTAGAAAAATATAAGAGATCTAGCTAGCTGAAGGGATATGCAAGAAAATTACTCTGGGAAAAAAATATGGTGAGAAGTTACAGAGTAACACTGCAGTATGGCATATCCGCTTGGAGATGGGTTTTCCACTTGTGTACTAGCAGGTTTTGGACGAAGATCTGCAAAACTAAGTTTTTTACCAAAAGCGATACATAAAGAACCCCACTTCGAAGCATTCTGTCACATCTGGCTGTGCTATTTGTGGGGTAAGTTCAATCCAGGTGCTTCTCATTTGATTGCCAATGGATTGCACAGTGACCCTCCTACAAGCCGTTCTTAAGTGCAACATTTTAGACAAAAATGGGAATGGAAACTTAGGAGCCCTCACATGACAACAGGAACTGGTTGCAACCACCCTGAACAGTCTGAAGATGACCTCAAGTTTTAGTATCCAGGCCAAGCAGCCTCATTTGACAGACATGCTGACCTTCCATATTCACTTTCCTGTGCTTATTTAAACAGCATTTCATGTTGCTGCAAAAAGCCTAGAAATTTGCCAATGATATTTCCAGTGCCAAAACAAAAAGCCCAGAAAGGTCCTAGTTCTACAACTACATCATTAAAACCTCTTAGTTTCTATCAGTTTGCTTATTATTAAGAACACAATTTGCTAGAAAAGAGATGTTAATGTAAAGGTGTTATATGAAATTATCTGCTTTTGGTTTCAGCTTTATTACATTTCTGTAAGAACAGAGGGCAGATGAGTTAAAAAGAAGTGATATTTTAAGGCTATGCATTACAGCACCATCACAGTGGAAATGCTGAAAACAGGAACACCGCTGGAAAGACAATGCACCCAAGCATATCCCTATGCCAACATATTTAATCCACTGTTGCGCTGCACCTGCAGACAAAAAAATTAATTGCTGACAAAGTTGAGGCCAAAATGATATGAACTGAGTGTTTCAATCTTTGAAGGACAAGTAAGAGATGAAGGCTGCAATATTGAGAAGCTTCAGGAAAAAATCACCTATTTTGTTATTTCTCTACTCAACATTTAGCAGCAATTATAACAACTAATTTTGTGATCTAAACTAGATTAAAAAAAAAAAACAGACAAGAAGAACACTGCTAGAGTTTTAATCCTCTATCTTGTTTTACAGTCTTGCACCTTCAAGCACAGGAGTTGAGGCTTTGCCTCTGCCACTTTGGGAAGTGCAAGGGAACACTGGTCTTTTATTCTGATTCTTTTTTTAAAAAATGCAGTTTAAGTGACTGTAGCTGCCTCAAACAAGCAGGTTCTTGTCATGTTTGCTCTCTTTCACATAGGCTGAGCTTGAGAGGCTGCATCTGTGTACCTTGTGTGAGTGTGTATTTTTAAGGACTAAGCAGATTTTTTTAAGTACCTGCCAGCTCACACGAAATACTTTGTCTTTGAAGCTCACGAAAAGTTAAACCAAGATACACAAGAAAAGATTAACTGAAAAGGTTACTATTGTTTTGCTACATATATAAATCTAAAACCAATTAAAAGGCATGTAGAGGCAAAATCAGCTATAAATCCCTAGTGGAAATAAAAGAATATTTAAAACCATACTATAAACTTAAAATAACCATGAAGAGACTAGTTATTTTATAAAATTCAAGTAGGGTATCAATGTTTCCTACTTGTTTCTTAGACAATGTCTGCCATCATCAATCTATTTCCAGGAAACAAGTAAATGGAACACACTCAGAAAAAACCACCCACAGCACACTGCCACTCCAAGGACTTGTGTTTCTCCCTATTACAAAAATCAGCATCAAAGCTAGACCTATGAAGCTATTCTGCTGCCTTATAACTAAAACACAGTAAATCACTTAATTTGCTCAAAAGAACTTAAATGTTGTAACCAGTCTGCCATCAGCAGAGATAAAGAAGAGGACCGATGGGACCGGGCTGCAATGTGAGCCGTCTTTAAAATGCAATTGTTCTAATCATTTTCTACAGATGCAGCCTCACAAGGGGCTGCTGTCACAGGGACCATTTACGACTTGTTATGGTGTCTCTATTGTTTACCAGCGACATTCGCTAAAAAGGCGACAGCTGGGACAGAAAGCTGCTCCTCAACGAACAATATAATCCCGTGAAAGTAATCAACAAATTTAAGGGTGTTAATTAACTTTACACTTTATCATGTTCAATTAGTTGTCCTTTCTCGAAAAGATTGCCGTGCACAATCGGTTTAGAGCGTGCCATGTTTGATTTGTAAGTGATCACTGTTTCTGTTTCGAAGTCCATGTCAGATGTTCTCTTGGGTTTTGGTGACACAGATGAATGGCTCTGCACATGTTAGGGGGTGATCTGGTTTAACATAAACCAGCATAACATAACCCCTTGTTAACGTATCGCTGGCCTTTCCAAGCAGGCACAGAAACGCCCGTGCCCGCGGACGCACACAAACGTGCACAAAACCCCTGCGGCAGCACGACAGGCAACGAGTCCAAGTTTCGTTTTTGCTGAAACACAAAGACACAAATAAATGGGCAATTTTTCATCATTATATCTCAAAGCAAGACTTGTCTTTTAGGGGCACGCTTGGGATCATTTCTTCCCAGCAAGATCCCTAGTTCTGCTGCATTATGCACTAATGCACAAGTGCCTCCGTACATTTTACATAATGCACGCTGCCTTTCCTAATGGCAGCTGAGCAAATGCTAGGTAGATGCAAGTTCTTCTGTACATAAAATTCTGTGGTTTGTACTGCATTTATAATGCCAGAAGAAAGTTGAATTAATCTCTTATTAAAATTTGCCATTTTCCCTTTAAGGTACCATTCCTACTTGCTAACGGGACAAGGCAAAGCTCATGATGAAGCGACAACGTACTAGGAAGTGCCCCTTAATGAAAGTCATTGCTGTTTCTCTCTTCTGACAAATAGAGCTTTGCATCACCATACCTCATAAGCTAGTGATTTTTGAGCAAAAATGGAAATGGAGGTTCAGGTCAGTGATTTCAAGATTTATACAACAACAAGCACTCAAATATTAATCCAGACAAAAAGCATGCTTAAGGAAGTAGAAACATCTCTTTTATGGCACAATCGAATTAGACAATTTGTGAAATTATGGCAGTACAGAGAAAAAAACCTAGTGGATTTTTATTCTGCAGCAACAGGCAAATTAAATACACATGATCATCATTATTTAAGCAGTTACATTGTACATAAAAACAAACTGCAAAAAACCCACCCACAAAACAAAACAAAATAAAAATGCAAAGAAAGCCCAATGGAAAAGTTGTTAACTCTGAAAGCTAATAATGGACTAGGTTAAATATTTAAGAGGAAATTATAGACTATATTAGAAATAGCTGAAACCACAAAACAAAGCAGTATAAAACATTAGTTTTCTGCTAGGAAGAAGATCTGCAGGGAAAAGGGAAGCGGTCGATAGATCCTTAAATTGGACGCAATAGCTGTTCTTCTATCCCAAGTTGGCAGCTGCTACATTTGCAGACCTAGTTCATTATTTACCCATAATGACCATCAAGCTCCAGTCAAAGTCAGATCACAACAACTGTCAGCAGCTCTTTTAATTAGCCTTGTTTGAATTCAGATAAATATCACAATGGCCCAGCTTCTGCTGAAAAAGCAACAAGAAGATTGCAAGGAATAAGCTGCCCTGACTTCCCTAACAAACAATATTGTGAAAAAGTCCAGAGAACCAAAGCTGTTTTTTTTTTTTTAAATTAAGGAAGGGATGGTGATGTGCACATTAGTATTTTTCCCTCACGTGATATTCATATTACTACTTACAATTCCTGTTTATAAGCAAATTTGTGCATCTCAAATGCCAACTCAAAACACTGCTCCACAATGTGAAAGGTAAACTTGAAGAGATGGTTTACAGGTATTAATTAAATTTCTAACCTCTGTGAAATCATATGATTTGAAAAACTGGATCAGAATTAAGGAATGCACATATTAACAGGATTATCCTCTCTCCTAATTTATCTCCTTCTGTTTGTTTATCCTCAGGGAACATAATCTTCTGTTGCATCAAGCCACTCTCATTCTCCCTGTGTCAGCAGCAGAATAATAATTCCCTCCTCCTCCTCCTCCACCCCCTCTCCCACAAGCACTGGCAAGAATGAAGACGAGTGGATCAGACTGTGTGCATCAGCATTAATGCTCCATGCAGCTATTTTCCTAGCAGTAGTAGACACTGAAAGAAAGATGCAAGAGAGGTGAGCAATATGCTACCTGTTCTGGGCAGCCCAGCATGAGAGGGCGCAATTAAACAGATCTTGCCTCCCAGAATAATATGAAGGTAGAAGACACAGGCAGAGACTGCTCTAAGAGCCTTTCTTCAGCATTCCACTTGCTGTCACAGTTGAGTCCCAATTTTGCTAGGTGCTGTCCAAAGACAAAACCAGTTCCAAACTTTCCAGTCCTACATGCCAATCTGAGAAGTGCTGCTACATATGCAAGGATACTTGGAGGCCTCAAGGAAAACATGTTTAGGGATTCACATGAATCGTAAGGATACATGCATATAAACAATAGGTACATACATCTGTTACAGTAGAAGAGGATATCCCTTTTGGGAACAGAAAAAATATGTAAACATAATCAGAAATGGAAGATAGAAAGTAGTGGGAGAGGAAGAACAAACAACTGATTAAACAAAACAGGCAAAATGATCATGAGAAGCTTTATGTTTTTAAAAGAAGGCCTGAGTAGATTTGTATAGGGATTGAACTTGGCCATGGATGGTGGAATAAAGATCTTCAATTTGTTTTAGATGTATTATAGAATGATGACAAAACACAGAAAAGAATATGCCATCTCAATAAATCATGCAAAAACTAGAAGCTGTTGTTGAGGCAGTTTAATATGAAAGGGATCCATGAGGAAAATTTTACGAGATGGTATTAAGTAGCAACTGATGCCTCCAAGGGACCAGCCAAAGAAAATAAGTTGCAAAAGGCAAATGCACACATAAGATACTTCAACTTTTTCAACAGAAATACAAGCTGAAAGGCCTGATGAAATTGTTCTGTCTCCAGCATTTTTTAAAAAGCACTACATTTAGTTCTAGTCATTGTAATGTCAAAGAGAAATATCAAAGCACCTGAAAAGTTAGCAAGTAAAAAGGTTAACAGCAGTGCAATAAGAAAGGAAATACAGTATGATTGATCAACTTATCTGCTTATTTTTACCCAAAATATTGTATTAAAAACATCAAAAAACAGCAGTTCATGATAGTCATCTTTCCCATTCTCCACCTTTGACCCATCATCCACCACAAAATCAAAGACAACAGAAACATCCTTTTGATATTGCTGGAGTACCAGATTTAGCTACTCCTTTACACATTACTAATATTTAGATATATGGTCTAAATCTCACCTCCAGACCTATACTGAAATATGAAAACTTAACAACAACAGGTGCATGTATCTACAGTTGTGGACAGCAAAACTACATGCACAGAGCTCAGCGCAATTCAAAACAAGTACCTATTTTTTTATCTGAACATTAGCAAGAAGGCTGTACAGCCAGGGATGAACAGAAGCAACACATTCCACGTATACAAGATCCAAAATTTCAAAGCAGATTTCCTACAGTCTAAATGTGAAGCACTTGACACTGAACTGTCCGATTAACTGTTGCTGGGTTCTGAGCAAGCACAGCATCAAATAAATGTGAAATATTGAATACAAAAGAAACAAAGAAAAGACTCCTTCTTCAAAGAAAACAAATCTCACCCAGCACTACTGCTTGGAATTCTGGTCTTTTAGGAGAAGTTCAAAAATTAAACATGAACATGCATGCAGTTCCTCCACTATGTGGGCCACTGTTAACCCTCCACAAAACTAAAATTCAGTAGAGACAATCCTGACTGATGAGGCTTCAAGTCCTAGAAATAAAACTTTATCCCAATCACGTACTACAAAATCAAGAATAATTTTTGTCAGGTGTTAGAAAGAGGGAAGATCTGCATTTCCAGCATCATCATAATCTCACCTTCTTGAAAAGCTTCTACTCTATGCAGAAGATCAGCAACCAGAAAACAGACTGTTATGTGACTATAAACTCAAAGGGATAGACATTTATGGTGTTCTCTTTGAAAAAAAGAAGGCAAAATCCCAGAAAGGTGATTCTTATATTCTTACAGTTAGTTGTTCTAACTCAAGTTCACAGATAATACCAAAATGAACATCAAGCCTCCAGAAGCTTAATGTTTTCTTGGAATAACTAAAAGCCACAAACAGATCCAGCAATCTACCTTGTCATCACAGCTTTTCATCTCATCCATTTTGACTTAACAACAGTCAAAATGAGCTCTTTAAATCATAAAAAACAGTCAGCTGTACGTCACCAGGTTTGCAGATTTTGCTATTTGGACTTGAATGTCTCTGGAAAGTATAAAATACTTGTACATTCTACCTTAACTCCACAGCAAATTGTAATTATGTTTACACAGTTCTATGGAATACATTCATAAAAGCTGAAGAAACCTCTTCATTATAACAGCAAAACAAGAACCTTCTAGAAAAAGTAAATCAGAGATATTTAATATATCCTGTTTCTCAACTATTAGTACAACTCTAACAAGAGATCAATCCTCTTTTAGAAATATGAAATACTTGAAACACTTCAGTACTTTATGATTTCATCATATTACCTTCCTATAGCCCCCTAAACCCAACAAAACATGGCATCCTTTTTTTCCTGAATAATGAAGGCATTAAGCACATCACTAAAAAGAGAAAAATATAGTTACACTGAAATACATTTATAATGTATAAACTGCATTATTCAACAGGTATGGGTTCAAGTGCTCTTAATAAAAGGTCTGCTTCTTAAAAAGCCAGCTGTAGAAGAAGGTAAATTTCTACTGAGGCGTTCATTAGTCCTTTCATATCATATAAGAAAATTAAGACAATAAACATACAAAAATGAAACAAAAAGCATTTGAATGGGGTGGATAACATAGCATATATGTTCTTAAGCATTTCTGGTATATCTTAAAAAGCTGAAGATGTAGCAATGCCATATGCCAATCCAAATCAATAGGGCATATTTACATTCACAACATTTTAAAAAGTACCTAGTATTCAATAGCAGCAATCTAACAAAATTTTAAAATAAAACAGAAATGTATAGCCAGAAAGAAGTGTCAGACAGGTAATTTTAAAATAAATCAGTCTCCATCCAGTATCTTCTCCTGAAGGTTGCTCAGCTGAAAGTTTTAATTATACCTGTTTTGGGTACAGTCTATGAGAGAACAACTGACAGAGGTTTATCAAATGAAACTGGAAAGAAATGCATAAATAATAGGAGTGAAGATTGCATTGAACATTTTTGAATGAACTTTTGAACTCTGTCCCTTCAAGTGTCATCGGTGGTATGACACCAAGAATTTTTCTGGCAATCTGAACCATCATCAGAGCGCACTGCTTCAGATATGTCTATGCTTTGTTTAAACACTTTGACATTGAATCTTGCCTCTGGATACAGTCAACAGCCCCCACACACTCTTATCTTTCAGCTTCTCCTTTAAAATACATGCTTATTTTAAAGCATGCCTAACTATTACCTACAAAGTAACAAATCACTTTCTGTTGCCTAATTTCAGCATATTTAAAGTTAATTCTCAAAGCTTTTAAGGCACTGAAAGGCAAAGCAGTACAGCAGCACAGGATTACAACAACTGTTAGAAAAACAGCCTAAATTGGAAAGATTCCATTTAAAGAATCCCTTTGTTTCAAGGCCTTTCCCAGTTCTATTTCCTGTTCAGGGATCCTCTACACATAATTCTATTATTACCTCTCTTGCAAAACAGATAGTGCATCTCTTTCAAAGAACTAGATTTAGCATTGCCCTCCAGCCTAAAATGGAATGTACTTTTCAGTGTTCTCAAATGTATTTGATGCCACTTATACAATGGGTTCAAACCCTTGTAATTTAATTAAAAATCATATTTCTTTATGTATGAAATAATTCTAAGTTTAATATGGAAATATTTTTAAGAAGAGATACTATTTTTATTATTACTTTTATTGTTTCAGGATGAGCCAATATGCAATCATATGGTTTAAATTTACAAATGTTTACATGCTCCAAATGCTGTACTTCCACAAAACAAAACACATTTTTGTATTTAGCTGTTCTGAATGACAACTTAAGGAGAATCACTATAATACTTGTGTATCTTTTTCTTCTGTACTACCTGTAAGTATTCCAATGCTGCAACTTTAGGCAATTTTGCACAAAACCAATTTAACCTTTTTTTGTAATGTAAAGGTATTGAAAGTCAGTACTTGGCCTGGCCCTCCATTTAAAAAACAAGAAAAGAAAAAGACTGCATTTTGCCAACGAACAGAATCAAGAGGGTAACAAAGTTAATTATTTCTCATAATCAGTAATTATGATTAGATAAGAGACTCTTTGGTAATGAACTGCTCTAATGATGGAGGACCTCCATCCTAAGAAATATAATAGTACATTAACATAACTGTGTATGCAAAGTACATAGAACCGCTGCCACAGTTAACTTGTCATTGAATGATTAAATAGGAATTCATAATTAGAAAAATCCACAGCGTAATTTATTGGCCTTCTCGACAGTTCTGGTTCATTAGAAGTTGATTACCAAATAGTGACCTCTAGCGGCCTACAGCTTTTTCATGTTATCCCAGTTCTCTTGGCAGTTCTAGTAGCTATTTAACCTTAAAAAAAAAAAAAAAGAAGAATAAGAAGAAGAAGAAAGAAAGAAAGAAAAAAGGGGGAAAAAGGGGAAAAAAGGGGAAAAAAGAAAAAAGAAGGCAGTTTGAGGAATTTAAAATGTTACCCTTCAAGATACCTTTTTAAACTTCCCTTAAAATATATAGCATGCTGATTTCTTCATAAAATGGTTTCCCACTCTGTAACCATTTATATAAATATATAAAAATGTACATCTAAATGAAAACTTCACAACTTCTCAGTTTTAAAGTTAATTCTGAGGCTAGCATGGTTCTCATGGTAATTAATATTTATATACTGATTTAACATAATGCCTTCTACTAAAAAGATATCATTTATTAAAATAAACCACTTTTCTAGTGTCAGTTACCAAGACCTTGAGAAGCTCACACTTCAGCCACTCCACCTTAAGGTGAAGTGCCTCTAAATGTTGCCTTTGAACAACAGTCAGTTTTGCACTAAAACAAATTACACTTACTCAGTTGGAGGAGGCAGAGGACAGGGAGAGAGAAAACTCCACAGTTCTCTGCTCCAGGTAGGTGAAAAAACCCCCAACATTTCTTATTATTTGCTGGACACATGCCTTGCAATACTCTTTACTGAAATTTAAGAAAAATGCAGCTTAAAATTAAGTAAGATTTACATTTATCTGCAAAATCTTTTAAGCATTAGAGTGGAATTTTCCCTCATTTGACTTAGTTAATCCACTGTTAGGCTATTTAGACAGTGTTCTATTTAAAAATTTTCCATTATGATAGATACACTTTTTTTGAACTAGTACAGTATCTAATTTTTTTTTAAGTATGAATGTTTCTAACAGGAAGTAGCACATCTGAAACTAATACAGAAACCCCTGAAACACAGTATTAAATAAAAATTCATACTCAATGAATACAAGCAATTTGAATTTCCATTGTTTTAATTTTCCATCTTGCTTTTTTTTCCAACACTAACACTGTAGAAATGAAGCACATGTATTTTTCTTCACTTTTGTCTAACACAGAACTGGCTAAAAAAATTATCCCCCATTTTTGGACAGAAGCTAGAAAATAAATGGCACAATCCTGCTGTACACATAAACAGATTTTTCAGAGAAAACTATTCCAGTCTCCCAAATGGGGAGATGTCCATCATCCTTGCATGCTGGAAACAGCTTTAACAATTGCTATAAACAGAGAAATGGATAGCTACAGGACAGAGTTCCCCACCCTGATTTCCGTGTGTGTGTGTGTGCAGATGTGTGCAGGCACACACACAGGACTCTAGCTGTTTGTGGCGATGATTTAATATAGTGACTGGATAATGAGCTGTGCTCCCTGCAGCAAGTGAATCACCATTTAATGCTATTATCAACAGTTCACGACCCACCGGCATGAAATGTCAACCTGATTAATCTGAACACTACTGACCTCAGAGAGGAAAAGCTACCTTATTGTCAGAATTTAATATATAATAAAACCATACACAGAATATAAATACCTTATCAAGCAAGGCCATTAACAGCAAATCTACTTTATTTTGCTCTACTGTTTCTTTTAAACTTGCTTGGGCATACATTAAAAAAAAAGAAATAAATATTTTTGCTTAGTCAAGCAGGAAGCAATCCATTAGGACTTATTATTTTGATATACAGCGAAACATTTCAAAATGGCTGTCCAAATACAAACCCCATGTTGATACAAATAAGAAAAAAAATTAGCATATGCTATTGTAGGACTTGCTACTGTCAATTCAGATCAGGAAATGATCAGAAATTGTTCTTGCTTTTCTAAGGTCACTGAGGCAATAAAAATACTGATTTGTAAATAGGAAACAGCTTCTATGAGTGATGCTGCATAGGTCACAGAAGAAAGCTACCTTAGCTTTGTAAAATGAATACTCTTCAAGAAAATTAGAAACTTCTGCCAGTTACATTCATGAATATAGGGGCAACCTCCCCATTTTTTTAAGTTTATAGCAAAGACTCTTTCTTTTGTAATTCAGTACCATGATAGAGCCTTACATAACACAATTTTTCCTGTTCTATTTGGGGAATAAACCAAGAAAACAAGAAAAAAAATACATGTTTTACCACTCACAATGAGGTTAGTACAATCTTGCTATATATTCTCCATATGTCTTTTAAATTTAACTTGGCTAGGAGCCTTATTAAAAGATGCAAAACTTTTCAGACAGCTTTTCAGGATTCTCTACATAACAGTATATAAATAACCCAGACTGAAGCTGGGAGGACTACATGGCATTTATCTGTCAAGTTATATTAACTGACACAAGCACAGTAACTACTATGATTTATTGTTAAAACATAGTACAGTTACTTTTAAAATGAAACCCACAATGGTTTCACCCCTCATTTTTTATCATTGTCACCTGGTACTGAAAAGGCTAAGGGATTTTCAGGACAAGGGACTGGAAGAAAACTGAGTGAAATCCCCAAAACTGCCCACATATGAATGGAATGACTGTGGGTGGGACAAGAATGAACACTCCAAGTATTGACTTATAACCACTAGCAGCCAAGGAAAGAGGAACATGTCAAACTGACTTGACTAAAACTTGGACAAAGCCCTGATGTCTGAATTCCCAGTTGAGAGCTCTGCTGGAAATGTAAAGAAGGAATAAAGGAATTCTGGACACTTAAGCAGGAAAGTAATTCATGCTGCCAGCACAGACACATGTTTAAGCTTTGCTTTTCCATTCAGAAACCAAACAGCTCTTGTGTGCCAGTTGACTAGTAAGTGTTGGCCTGTTTTGCAAAGGCTGTCCTGTGTAGCTGCAAGTACTGCTGGCTGCAGTGTGCCTGAAGGGGTAACATCTGACAGCCATTAAAACCTCCTCTGCACCCCTCCTCCAAACGTCCAGGCAAAGACGGGTTTCCCACACAGTAGCACAGCCACAGTGCTCACTCCTAGCAACTCCAGACACTGTTCCAGTAATAAGAAGAGTTAACACAAAGGGGCTTTTATTTAGATCTCCATCAAGCACAAACCGTAAACCTGCTAGGATGTCAAAAATATTTTCTGTTACATGCAACTAATGACCACCTTCACAATCATGGTGCTCTCTTGGTCCATTGCACATTAGCTCATCTTGCAGCTAGATTGCATCTTCTGCTCTCACAAAGCCCTGCAGTCCCTCTCCTGCTACACAAAGCTGCTTTGCCTCTGTGATTCCTCACTGTGCACTCATTCTAAGAGCCCTCTTAGAGACTCTGTTTGCCATACACATTTTTGTTCTGTTTGAACAAACCCCATTTCATACCTTCTACCTTCTGCAGAAGAAGAGGAACAAGGGATTGGGAACTTTTTCTCCTTTCTAAACAGCTCCTTGACACTCCTTGACTGAGCAGTCCCTTCAGACTGAGGTGACAACCCTCCACAGTCCTGACTGTGCTAAGTAGGTGCTACAAGTCACATCAAGCTGGCAGTTCTGCACCAAACAGGATATCAAATACACAACTCGTATTAAATAATAGTTTACCCAGAATTCCCATGGTGAACAGACAGATTGCCAAACCATCTCACAAATATTTTGAAAGGTGGTGGTGCCTTCCCATAACAATGGTAACATGAAGTTCACTGATGAACTTTGAGAAAAAAGGGACCTGCCCCTCTTGCCTGAAGGCAGGTAGATGACAAACAAATAAACACAACTTTCCAAACAGTGCAGTTCAGCCCACTCTATTTACCTGCCATGCTAGTTTGGCTTTCACTCTTCCTCATCAGAAGGAGCATGTAAGAGAATAAAACATCCAAAATAAAATAGAAAGCTTTTACTTGCAATTCAACCATTGCAAGATTGCAGATATCAACTCTAGAGTGAAGGTGCATGTAGTAATCAAGGAAAGATACAACTATGGTTTACAGGGTGGCCTGACAAGGATGAAGGACAGAAACTGCATCCTGTCTGGGAATATTGTTGAAAGGAAGAACCAAAAATGAAGTAGAGAAGCTACATCATTCATGCAGTGGAAGGACAGAAGCAGGCACCCTTAAGAGCAAACAATTTTATCATCTTGAATCACATTGCTTTAATATTTTCAAATTTTTGAATTATTTTTGAATTCTTTTGATTTAGAAAAATGAGATTGCATTAGAAATGCATTGAGTCATATGCTCTGAAGAGATGCAATTATGGTTAATACTGAAGAAAGAAAACAAAGAATACTCCAAACCCTCCCATTTTCAAGCATTCTCTAGAATATTTTGGCATGCATATAATCGGTTCAATAGATTCAGACTGGTTTTTCCTCCTCACTCACAAAAAAATAATGAGGAAGCAAGGACATGGAATAAAAAAAGTAATTGGGCTTGCGTTCTACTGGGTTTATAGCTATCTATAAAATGCCCAAGATCATTCTGAAACGTTAGCAAAAGATAAAACAGTGGCTAGAATAATTTTTAAAAGTATGCTTTTAAAAGCTCTTAAATGAAAAGAAAGAAAAAATAAATGTACCTTCGCAGGGAGATAACATTACAGTTTCAAATTAACTTTTTAACTACACAGAAACGTAGATGAAGAAAGAAGAGCACTTCGTTGACATAAACACAGAAAATAAGGTTTTTAAGAGGCTATTCTGCAATCTTTCTGTGCTAACTCTGGTCTTAAAATAGGTAATTAGGAAGCATTCTTTTTCTTTGTTCCCAGATATAACTCTGGCAATGATCTGGGCTTTTAGTCATAAAGAATGATAGGAAAACTGGGAAGGATAAATGAACTACAGCAATTTATTTCAGAATGCAGACTTAAATCTAATGAACACTCTCCAACACCAAATTCTCCTAATTTTTGTATTTTGCTTCTTCTCTTAGATTAATGGGGGGGATCATGTACCCAAAGTGTGTCTCTGGCTCCTTCTGTGTCCACTATTCACCAACATACTACAGTTCTTGGGGGACTTCAGGAAAAGGAAAGTAGAGAGAAACAATCAGGTCAGTATTTGGTACAAATTTCTCTGGCTACATAGTCAGAGTATCAGCAGGAAGTCAATCTATGCTTTCTGTACTGAGAAAAAAGCAGCTTTGAGAACACCTGCATCTCCCTTTTCCTGGAGAGCAGGGGAAAGAATGAAGAGAGGAGATAGTTGTTCATTTAACTCCATGTAATTTCAGACAAATAGCTGCTCCAAATTAGAATTTAATATTCTGAATTACATAAGAAATTAAACTTCTGAACCAGCTACTAAGCAACTGGCATAAAAGTAAAGCCTCTACACCAGAAATCACTAAAATTGGCACAGACTACACACCAACAGTAATCAGATCTGCTAAATACAACCTAACATTACACTCTTATCAGGGAAGGTAATCATACCTGCTACAACATCTGAAATACCAGCTCCTTAATCACTTTTGGCTAAACATATAAGGTGCACTTTGGCATTGCAACAATTCATTTTGCTGTGTGAAGAGTACAGCTTTTCAGACTACATTCCTTGTCTCTGTGTAGTCCCTACATATGTGTATCTAGTACAACTGCTTGCTTTCTTTGTGTAAAATACACACACATAAAAAAAAAGAAAAGAAAGGAAGGGGATCAGAATCATCTACAGAAAACAAAGATACAACATTTACTCTTAAAAAGGCTGTTTTCCATCTTGTGTCAAGGGTTAGCTAGTAAAATGATCATGTAAGCATCTCCAAAGGTTGCCAAATCTCTCTTCTTGAGGTAGGTGCTTGGTGTTTTGATTAGAGATTTGCACTATTGTGTCAGGAAAGAATGGTCTATTAATGGTTTTTCTGAGTAATATTATCTTTAAATTCATGAAAAAGATCCATTAAATCACAAGTTGATGTCCTAAAAAGGACATTTCTGGCATCAGATAAAACTGCATTCAAAAGGTTTCTGTTTATTTATATTATGGACTTACAGGGATTATATACACATCAGACTTCAAGTACAATACCCAAAACCAATACATGTAACAAAAACTCAGGGGTGGCAAGGGAAGACAGTTTTGTTGAATATGCTCTCTACATGCCTTTTTTTAAAATCTGATCAAGACAAACCAATGATTTTCTCATTCATCACTGCTGTTTGAACAGAAATGCTTTGAGGTTCCCATTCTACAAGCCAAATCTTGTGAGGTTTATGTTGCAGCATCACAGGATTCAACAAAATTTATAACCTGTTATTTCAGCCTTCTTTGATGAACTGATATAAAAATTAATTAAAGGGTTTAATGGCATTATTCCACTTCTTTCAAAGTAGAACTTTCTGTAGAATACTTACTGCATGCTAAGCATTTTTTACAGTCAACATTTTAGAAAAAATACAAGTAAAAATGTCGAAAGCCTATAAAACAATCAGAGTGGTCTTTATTTTGACAATTTCTCTTATTCATTTTCCATTCATACAGAGCTCTTTTCAAAAAAGAACCCTTTCTGGACAGTGTCTGAGGTGGTATCAAAATGCTCTTGATTAAAAAACTAAATATACCTGTCCCTCCAAACTGCCAAGCTTTTGTTCATATTTTAACAATCTCATCTACCTCTCCTTGAGACAAAGGGAACTTATGTATCCTGTAGAAGAAAAAGTTGGATGAAACAGATGTATTACAACAGGACACTATACAGTTGATTCCAGACAGTGCCATAGGGGCACCAGCCTGCCAGAGTGTAGTAATTCAGGTGGGAATACCAGTCTGTTTACAGAGAAATGGATCCAGCTGTGCTAGAGCAGACTCACAGACTGGATGAATGGGATGTCTCATGAGGCTGTTTCACACTGCACTCACCAACAGAGTCCTCTGTGCACAAGGAAGTCCCTTCTGCTACCAAGGAATCTAAAGCAAGTTGGGTACAACATCCCCCTTCATCAAAAGAAGACTTCAGCCTTGACCAAAGCCAGGGTGCAGAAGTCCAGGCAGAAAATCCCAGCCCTCCTGCACAGGTATGAACCATTAAATTAGATGAGTCTTCCAGGGGTAGGAAAACCTTCAAATTATGAAGTGGGGAGGTAAGAGACTACAGCCAGCTTGCCGTAACTTCAGAGTGGTAAAGGCACCCAAGCTTTCAGAAGTCAAAAGAAAGAACTAGATAAAGTTTGTGATAATGGTGAGAAGTGACAGGACTAATAGAGTGAGGAAGACAGAAATCTGGTAGCAGAATTTAAACTGGAAGAGAAGAGGTTTAAATTGGACATTAGGCAGATACTGTTTATGGTGAGGGTGGTGAGGCAGTGGCACAGCTTACCCTGGAAAGGCACTCTTTCAGGGTAAAGGGTGGACTCCCCATGCCTGGAAATGTTTAAGGCCAGGTTGGATGGGGCTTTGAGTGAAAGGTCCCCCTACCCATGCCGGGCTGTTGGAACTAGGTGATCTTTAAGGTCCCAGCCTGAACCATTCTGTAATTCTGTAATTATTCTGTAATGGACCAGTTGGGTTTACAAATGCTGAGTGCTACCGTCAGGAAGAAAGAAAGCGAAGTTAGAAGGATGGGTCCAATGTTCAGCTTTGACATTGAATTTTTCAGAAAAAAATGTAAAAGTTAGGGCTACTGACTTGCAAGAGGACCAGTTGGAACTAGACAATGTTTAAGGTCCTTCCAGTCTAAACCATTCCATGATTCTATGATTCTGTGACTGGACAGAAGTCCATGGATGACTATGATGCCTTGAGAGGCTGAATCTGGAACAGAGACTAGACAGAGCTAAGAGAATAAAGTAGGTATTTATTGAAAGGCCTTAAAGGATACACCTTGGGCAATACAAGAGCCTGGCCAGGGCTACACACAAGACAGATCCAAAATGGTCACAAAATGGATGACCAGTCACAAGGTTTCACACTTTTCTAAGTTTTTTCTCCATTTGCCTATTTGAGTTAGTTGTCCAACTACAGCTTCAGATTATGAAGTCCCATCCTGCTTGTTTTCTCTCTTCAGTCCACTGTTGCTTATGCTTTCTGGGCCTGAAACTTGTAGCAGTTGTCCTTGGTCTCAAACTGGAAAAGGATTGTCTTTTCTACCGACTCTGTGAAGAGAGCTTACTAATACTTAATATAAAGCTCCCAGCTACACACCTAGGCAGCACAGAATCTAAAAATATGAAAGCTAAAACTTAAGGCATCAACAAACCATATGAACAAACTAGAAACTGACACCTGAAGAGCAGTACTAAACACGTCTCTGCACCAGCCTTCCCAAAATTACTAACTTGGTGAAACAGTAATATCCTTTAGAAATTAGGATGGCTAAGGGTACCATATCCAATAAAAAAACTACTTTTAGGTCCTTCAGTTTGGTGGGGTTCTGCATACATTTAAAAAAAAAAAAAAGAATGCTCAGATCAGTAGCCTGTATGTTAGACAGCAGGCACCTACTTGTTTAGTCACCTTGTAAACAGGGCAAAGCAACACCATGGAGGACAGAAACAGTAAGTGGATGAGAATATGTAACTCTCATTAGTGGTTTTTTTTACTGTCTTGGGAGTGGAACAACCTGAATTCTAAACTCCTAGTGTACAGGAACTTTCCCAAGCTTGTAAGGGCATACAGAGTTTGAATCCAACAGCTTGATGCTTAGATGCTGGGGCTCAGGGATGTTAGGACCAAGCAACTTGGACTATGGCAGCAATAGATCTAATTTTTTGCATCACTTCTTTCAGGTAGACAAAGGACAAGCTTTCTAGGATTATGGATATTATTTTCCTACCCCACAGAATATTTAGGCACACTAACCAATTAAAACAGTTGTGGCCTCCATTGTTTCTAATGTCTTCCTTTACAGTGTATTTTCATAAACTGCTCTGTTTAACTGAACTGCTAAATCTAGAATACAGTAATATCAGTGTCCTCGGAAGGGACACAGGAACAAAAGCTTTAGTATTTTCTCTTGTAAAAGTAATAAGCACATAAAATGTACTTTTGTTACTGACTGGGCATGCTTGGTTGGACGCAGAAATATTGGTATTGAAAATAAACATGTAGAAACTAATACCAAGTAATAGATTTCCAAACAAAATACTGGAGAACAGGTTAGTCCTGTCCTTGTTAAAGGATGGAAAAAGCTTTCAGAAGGTTCACTCGCAGCAGTAAAGCAGCAGCTATTTAACAGAAGCAGGTTTCTGAAGCATCTTAACAACTCTCACTGGTGACTTGTTACATCTTACCACTGGTCCCTGCAGGTCCTGTACCCTGACAGGCAGAATGAAAAGATTCTCTAACGGGGCCACTGGCTGTCAGAAGCCACCAGCTGGCCTGCCAGGGCTTTGCAATTGCAGAGGCCAGCTGACAGTCTGGGTGTTGCTGACCATGCTGAGAAACGTGCCACCCAGCTGCTGTGTGGTCACGTCCATCTGGAGATCTCCAGCCAGACAAATCTCTGGGCCTGTCAGATCTCTTCAGCAAGCCTTGTTATGCAAATTCAATTACTCAAGTGTGCCCTATTACTGCTGGCTAACTGCTCCTAGAACCAATCTCACACTGACAGTCAGCTCACATTTCTACCCACCAAAAGTACCTCATTTATTCTTGCTCAACTATTCCCTTGTATCATTAAGGCGGAACAGACAGAGTCCATAGTACTGTAACCTCTCTGCGGAGGGTTACTATTCCTTGCGAAAAGCTTAGAGAGAAATTAATTTAAAAACATACAGCATCCAATCAAACCTGAGTTAAAGCCACGCTACCTACATAATTTACCATTAGAAGTAGGAAATACAAAATTTTGACAGAATGCTAGATAATCTAACTAGTATTTCAAAATGCAAACAAATAAACATGACAGAATATTCAAAAAAGCAGTGAATTGCAATTGAGGTATTTGCTTTAACACAGGAGTACAGGTAATGAAAAGCAAGATTTCTCATTTTAACTAGCATGCTGGTGTTTGGAATTGTTCAACTAGCAGGCCTGCTGCAGTAATAACTACCTGCTTCTCTCACGTATTTATTTACTGAATTTAATTCAGATGTAATTCTGAGCTATTGGTAGTTTCCCCTGATGCAGAGATATGAAAGATTTTACTCAGGGAAGTCATCATGAAAACACAAAAATGTAAACTAGGAAAGTTTGGTGAAGATTTAGAAACAAAGAGTTAAGTATCATATTGTTGATTTGTTCAGCATATAAATCAAACTTTTTGCTCAAAATATCATTATGAAATTGCATGCTTTAGTTCTGAAAAGTTTTTCAAAAGCTGACATAACAAACATTAGCAGATAAAACACTGTTAGCTCGAACAAACTGGTGTCTTATATCTAGCATTTAAGACAATATATTTCTATTTCTCAACCAGAAATACTTTTAGTGAAGAAGAATACTGGAGAGATTTTGTAAACCAAAGAATGCAACTATAGTGAGTACAAAGCTACAGCATGATCCCCTAGCTAGATCAATATTCAGTGTGTTTTATAACAATTCAGGTCTTAGGTCAGATGAAAACAAATCAAGCCACATCTTACTAACCTATTTCTGTTTCCCCTCATAGGAATGAAGTCGCCTTTCTAAGTGTTGATTCATCTTTTCAACCTCTTTCAAGAGTGAGTTTTGGTAAAGAGAGGAGGAGTGGGGGGAGATTTACTTAAAAAACTTATCATTTACCCTAAAAGGTTTTCAGTTCCAAAATGACTGCTAAACAAATTTATAAAATATCAATGTTGGAAGGTTGTGGGGAAAAATACTAAGATGCAGTCATAAGACAATGACCTGATGAATGTCCAGGAAACTAAACTTTCGTGAAGGAAGGTGTGAGTCAAACTTTGGGACAAAGTGGAAAAATGGCACAGCACACTGTGCTGGCAGAACACTTGGCATGAGTGAGAGAGATGGGAAGAGATATATTCGAGAGAAAGGCATTGTTGTGTTAAATTCTGGGAGAGGAGGAGAGGTGATGCAGACTGAGATCAGAAACCAGGAAAAGGATTCCAGAAACCCACTTACAGCAGACTGCAAGAAATGAAGATTTAGGTGAAAGAAAATAACAGAGATATAAAGATCATGAGATGCCAAGGTGAAATTAAAATATGCAATTTGCCAAAGCCTGAGATAACTGGGTCATGGACCATGATCATGCCAATACTATGGGAAGATTCTCAAACAAATCTAAGTGAAACATCTGAAGTATTTAGAACAGACCTAATTTATTGGAAAAGAGGAAAAAAAGTCAAATATGATAGTAGGACTGGAGGATGGGAAAGGGAAAATTAATAGTGATGGGGAAAGATACGGCTGACTAAACTATACAACAGCAAAACTGTTGTAAATTGTAAATTGGTAGGAGGGAGATGGAAATATGTTTATGTAAAACAGAGCACGTGATTAAGAAAACAAGCTACATGCAAGCACATTAGAAAAAGGATATTGAAATTCATAACAAAAATGTTACAAATAGAAAAAGTAATTTTCAAACAGCTTCGTGTTTATTTTTCAATTTTTATAAAGGTATACAAATCCAATTAAGCAAGGTAACTTAAGCAAAAACTTAACAGTCTTACTGAAGGATCCTAACAAATAGTGTGAATAACCTCAAAGAAGTCAGAAAAATAACCATTCCAAAAAACTTTTTTTTTGTTGAGTTGGGCAGGGGTAGATAGGAAAAAGAGCAGAAGAAAACTACACAGAAAATGCACACTATTGGCACATCTGGTTTTGATTAAGAAGCATGATTTTGAAGGAGCTTCAAGAGTCTCACTCCTAATGAAGCCAGAGATATTCTTGTGAAAATCAACTGAGGATGTGCAGGGAACTCAATTTTCTCTCCCCAACCTCTCCTTCTTAAGAAAGTGGCACAAAAAGTATTTTCTAAAAAATGGAAAGCTTAGTGAAGTCTTGAGAGAATACCAAATCTCAAATGAGTTTCATTCTACTTTCTATCTACAAAAAACACAGTATCTCTATTCAAGGCTAAATTAGCACTCTTGGAAAGTTCTGTTTCCTTAAAGCAATCCTGAGATACACTTTCCAAACAAAATAATATGTACAGGTCTGATGACACCACCCTCAAACTATTGGTATCTGAGAAAATGCATTAAGCTTGCAACAAACTGTCTCAAACAATAGTACAATTGTTGTTGTCAGACTCAACAACAGGCTCAGGCTATTGTTCTCTATTTATGTGACATTAACATTTATTTATTTATGACAAACCAAGATACAACTATATAAAATGAAGTTAAAGAAGCAATACTGTCCCGTGTTCCATTGGCAAAAAAGACATGAACAGATTATCTAAAGACAGGTATTTCAATAAAATGGAGACCATCTGATGTCAGCTAACTCAGTCACTTGAGATATACTTTCAAGACGATAAGATTTCACTACTTGGTATTATCCAGTACTGATCCACCCTAACCATATCAACCAGTAATTTCACTTTCTGTATTGCTTAGCTGCAGAAATGCCAAGCTCCTAATAGTTCTCTTTCTTGCTAAGAAAAAGAATATAGTTACTTCCCAAGAAAATGAATACAAGTAGACATTGGAGAAATAGTTCCTTTTATTGATTCTTTTATCCAAGTATCTTGATCCCTTCCAGAAGTAAGACAAGGTGCACTGCACAGGCATTTGTACACTAAGCTATAAAAGCATGAAATTGGAAAGTCTGTTCATGCAATTCTCACAGAAAGTTTTATTCCTGTTTGTGCACCGATGTTTTGTATCACCTTTAAAGCTGACATGTTTCTCATTAAAACTGATTGACCAACTTAGTCTCGCCTACATATACGTTCTAAAGTTCCAGAGTTAAGAAGAATTAAGCAGTTCTGTTTTTCAACCTGAAATGCTGAAATACGACATGAGAATAACATGAAAATTATTTATTCTTAACCTCTGTCATTTCCTAGGTGCCTGGTGCAGTGATGTATGAAAATGCACATGCCTCCTAAATTTTTATTTAATTGCGTCTAATGAAGCTGTGGGTGTTCTTGGTATTTGTATATACTGACTTAATTCTTTAATTTAATCCTAAAAAGCTTCTGAGTTAAATGACAAATCAGTGCACTTATGTAACAGATTAATACTCTACTACATCAGAAAAAACCTGGGTGTTAGTTTTTAGGTTGTTGCCTTAGAATTTGGTTGAATATCCCTTTACCATCATACCTTGAGAAAAGCCAAACATGATGCCAGTGTATTTTCCACTACTACCTAGTTTCAGAGATTAATTTTAAAAAGGAAACTCTTATTATTTTCATCCTTTTACTGTTTTTCAAATTCGATTACAGCAGTCTGGAAGCCTCCCCATTTTAGCTGCATCCTTGTGAAAGCAGTAAAGTCAGAATACATTAACCATAAAGCTGTGTGCCAAGTCACTTATTTCTATACTGGATTTACAATTTAGTATTATTTTTTCAGAGCTGCTTCTCATAAACTTTAACATTTATTTATTTTGTAAGCTGATCCATATTAAATAGAAGCTCTCACTAATTAGCATACAAGGATATACAGGGAGTGGGTGGAAAAAAAGGGAAATGTCTGAAATGCATTCAGCTAATTTAAAATCAGGCAGCAATGAGGAATTAATCAAGTGATTTTTCCTTAGTGAGCAACACTTTATATTTATCAACACTGAACTGTATTTGACTCCATGTTGCTTAATCTCGAATCTTGATTTGCTGCCTTACAATTAAATTGAATGTACTTTTGCCATCATATCAAAAAAAAGCCAATGTATTATGGTATTTTCTACTCTCAAGTGACCAAAATAATTACTGAACCAGTAAGAGACAAACTTTTTTTTTGTCCCAGATAATGTGTTCCCAATGTGGAGCTGAAATTGTTGGCGTGGGAAAGAGCTCTTACCACACATTATATTTCTAGATTCATACAGGAGGTAGTGAAAGGTGCAAAACAGAAAGGAAGAATAAGATAGCTGTAGTTTTCCTGTTCTGAAAGCAGAAGCAAATCTCAGACAGATTAAGAGAAATAAATCACTCATTAGATCAGAAATGGTTCACTTAGGGCCACGGCCACTGATTAAAGGGCATTTTAAAGGGTTAAAAAGAGCAACCTTTATGTCTAGCAAAGTTGCCAGAAAACATTTGGTCCTCTCCTTTTTGTAATAATTCATTCATCAGGTCACTTACTGATGCAAGCCAGGGTTTTTCTGGGCTCACTGGGATATTGTTGAGAGAGAAGAGATCCTTTGCACTGAAGTTGACTTCTGCATGGGGTTGAGATGCTTTTAAACATCAGCAGTTTGGTATCTGCTGTATCCCACCCACATTCCCAGCAACCACTATAATTCTTCTCAAAGACTGCTCTTATAAAGGAATTAAGAGTAGACCAAATGTATACACATATAAAAAGAGCAGAGAACAAACACGTCCAGAAGAAGAGCATATATGTGTAGATCTGAAAGCAATTAGTTCAGTATTTAATTTGGTGCAAAAATGTAGCTTACCCACTTTTATAAAATTGTATCCATTTCTATCAAAACACAGCCAAAAGAAGAAGATAAGAAAGAAGAAATGTGCACTTGCCTCAGCTCATTATGTGCAGAGCGCTGAATGTTTTCAGTGAAAACCATTTATTTATGTATGTGAGATTAATAATGGAGACTGTAAGGTCATTCTTCAGCAACTTTCAGGTTCTCTGAAAACTGAAGTGGTCAAGTCAGAAATATAATCAAGGCAGAAACAGAAGGATGTCTGTGACAAGTGTTCACCTTGTAAAGACACTATGACAAGCAATTTATTCCAAAACAGATGGGAGCCGTTATTTCCATACAGCGAGCTTCCATCCAAGTCACACTAAAACCTGCAAATATAGTTAATCCACAAGACTTTATCACATGTGATCCAAGCAAAGGAATAAAAATAAGTGCTTCCCAACATTTCACAGAATTTGCCAAAAGATGAACTGTAGACTTGAGACTTCAGAAAGCAAAAAAATAATTGCAGACATAGGTGACGATATGGCCTAATAGAAGTACCTGTAAAATGGTGGCAATGGACAAAAATTACTTGGACACTGCAATTAAGAAAACAAAACCAAATTTTACAGTGGCTCCCTCCAAAGGACAGACAAATCTCTAACATGCAAAAGAATCAAAAGTTGCTCCATCCTTTATCATTAGGTGATAAGATTTTTTTTCCCCGCATTTTTCTCCACATTTATGATATTCACATTTATCTCCACATGACATTCATATTTATCTTCCACTTCACCAACTTAAAAAAAACACTTAAAAAGACTAAAATGTACAAGAACATTTACCACAGGTGTGTTTTCTGCAAATTTTCTGTGGATACAGACTTTAGTACAATGATGAATATACAATATAAATGCACTCTCTACTGATGCAGATCTGCCTGGTAAAATTCTGAGCTTTTTTTTTTGTGCCAAACTGATTTGTTTAAATTTGACACAGCAATGGTGCCCTATTACCTCTGCTTTATTACTTTGTAAAAGGATGTCTAGGCAAGAAACAAAAAAGTACACATTTTTTTCTTTGCTTTTGGCTCTGCCCTTCGATTTTACACTTATATATTATCAAGACTGGGTAATAAAAACTTCATAATCATACCAAACTATTTTGCAGTTTTTAACCTCATGCCAGTGTCACTGGATTTCTTCTGTGAGCATGTCTACAACACAATCTGCACTTTGTGTCAAACAAGCCAACTGCAAAAGAAATTAACTCACAAACTCTAACTGTACAACCAGAGTAACATAAAGCTCCTGCTCCTTTTTACAGCTAGCTCATTAATGTAGCAGAACATATTCTGATGTGCAAGTACAACTTCAGACACAACTGAAAATACAATTAACCAAAAATGCATTTAGTTTTCTCATGATAATTATCTTGAGAAAATTGTTATCTGATCAAGATAGAAGCACAGACATACATGGAAGCTTTATTGGGAGCCACAAATATGAGTATTCCCTTCATGAAATATTACAAATTATAAGTCACCCAGTTGTAACATTGATAACAATTATAAACGCACCTTTTCAATTTCAATCATATTCTCTGGAACAAAAATTCCTGCAAACATATTCCCCGAGGTTTCACATAAAAAATATTTACGCTAACTAAATCTAAGAAATTTGAATTTAGCATTTATTTTTGTTTGAGCAAAAACTACAAGCCACACTTTCCTCTACAAGATTGCTTTGGCCAAACAAGCTGTTATCTGAGTCTGTATTTCAACCACTAAATAGGAAGATACAGGGGAAGTTACTATCAGTACACTTCTTCTCAGTCCTGACAAGTCCTATCTTCTCTATGGCAGAGAAAACAGTTTCTTCATTGAACCCAGCATCTGCTAATGACTTTTGATGAACTGTAGAAAAGCGGTTATGAGTCACATAGCTGATGAGTAAAGACACAAATATGGGGAAAAAAAATCTGCATTTTGAGGAACAAATTATGATGGTGAACTGAAGAGATGGCTGGAAGCAAACTTGCAAATAGGAGATTGAGAGGAGGAAAATGCAGTTACATGAGACTCAGGAGACCCAAGCCACAAATTCAAGATCCAAGGAGACCAAGGAGAGAGATTTATACAATAGGAAGTGTTCCCTACATGAGAAAACCATTTCCCTTGAAACACTTCAGTTGAAGAAGGTAAGATGATGCCATTTGGCCACCTGGTCAAGGCAAGGAAGACTGGCCCAACAGAAGGCTATAATTAAAGAGGTCAAAAGACATGTACAATTAAACCATCAAAGTGACAGCAATACCACAGATAAGATAACACAGAATGGAAAAAAAAAAAAAAGGACGGTGGAATGGTGGACAGAGAACTTAGTCTTATGGAATGAGAGACAGGAACATTTTAATCATAATTTTCAGTCATTCTAGATAAAGAATGCTTCCTTCTGGCCCCTTCCTTCTAGGTTCTTTTCTATTTGCTTTGCCACGCGTTACAAGCAGTTTTCCTCCCTTGCTGCTTCCATTCTGTTCCACAGTACAGCCTGCTGCATCAGCTTCCAATCAAAAGGACTCCTACAGCAGGCTTCAAAGCAGGAAGCACTGTATTGAATTTCTTGCTGCCTAACGCACTCCCTTAAAACATTCTGCTGAACACACAGTGGGTCATAGACTTGGGATAGTACCACACAATGAACCATGTGCCACGCTCCTGCAATTCTCCCCAAGCCCCTACTGCAACAGGCCCATCATAATGCTGGTCTGATACAGCCCCTTTCACTAGAGCAGCCCTTTTGTTCTATCACTCTGTCATCTTGTTTATCTTGATGAAACCTCTGCTCTAGCTGTATTAGCTGAGGGATCTATTCAGCGTAACAGCTGCTCTGGCCAGCCCCCCAAAGCTGCACTGAATACCTAGCAACTGCAGCAAGTACAAGAGGACAATAATCATTAAAATAAACACTCTCCAGCACTCCTAGCAAGGACAGGGCTGGAATTGGAAATGAATGCTTTATTAATTATCTCTCTTCATTCTTAAGAGCAACATTCCAAATCTCCCTCATACAGAATCCGCGACTCTCATTTTTAAAGACTCAAAGTTGATAGTGCTGCTCTTGGTGATAAAGTAGAGACACTGCCAAAAAATGGAACCCTCAGATATTTATGTTCCATAAACATCTCCCCAGCCACCAGAGAAGGGAAGAGATGAACTTTGGTAAAGTCACCTTAGCTCTTACAATTAAACTGCATGATGTATGCACAGAATCATGGAGCTCTAGGTGTTCTGGAAATACCAGTAAACCTCAGGCACTGGAGGCTATGTCAGGTGGAATGAAATGAAATATTCCTTAAGATTCATCACCCTGGTGAGTAACAACATTTACCCAAGCAGTACTTCTCCAGTAACATCTTCCAACCCTTAAAGCAAAGTTTTCTTTACTGTCAACTCCAACAGTAATCTCCATATCTATGCACAAATAGATTTTTATTTAGATCTTTTATTAACCTGAAGAGGCATAGAGGTTCCTTCCTGCAGATCTGCTGGGGAGATTACTTCCCATGAGAACAAACTGTACTGATGTCATCAAACCACATGGACACCAACGAGGTATGAAAAACCATCCCTATTATCTGTACTTCAGCTCTGGAGCTGGAGAAGACCCATGAGTTTAATCCTTACCTCCTGATAGGTGTTTTTAGTGAAGAATGCAGCACTAATCACTTAAATGAGATGTTAAATATTCTTTTAAACTCTCACTTGAACAGTATTTATGGTCTGTAGGAAAACCAATGAAATAGCACAGGCTGAAGCATCAGAAATATGCAAAGGGAAGCTCAGAACCACATTTTCCTTTTATTTATTCTTGACAATCACTCACCTTTCTCAAAGTTAAAAGGAGGTAAATCAGAACCAGCACTCAAATAAAATACAGCTGACTGAAAATAAATGACACTAGCAACAAGTACTTATCTGGAGAATATCCGTGGCATTATCAATACCAGTAACTTGCATTCCAACAGACCTCCAGGCCAAAGATTTCATTTTATCTGCCCACCTAGTACCTTCTAACACTGAAAAGCAATTTCAACAGAAGTTATTTTGCATTTCCTCGTGATATTGGCAGGATGTCAAGCACACTTCTTTTAAAAATAATTTATAATGGAAAGCACTGCAAAATAACACAATTTGATGTAATTACACTTGCTGCCAGAGAGCAAAAAACAAAATACAGCAAACTAAAGTTCTAGGGAAAGATAACAGAGCATATTTCTTAATATCTTCATGTTAAGAGGGTTACTGAAGTATCCCTCAACATATGTAAAAATGTGGTCACAGTGCCATAAATTCAGAATGTGGGAAGTGTTGGTACTAATTACTGGTATGGAAACCTTGACATTAGACATTGCAAAAACCAAGCATCAACTAGACTAGCTCTTTGACAGCAAAGAGATAATTACTAGACTTCCTCTACTAAGGAATTCCCAGGACTTATTAATGCTAGCACACAAAAAAAACCTGATTGAAGAATAGAAGCTTTTTTCCTTGTGATGAAATGACCCATCTGTAAGAAAAAGGTTTCATATGGTCAGGCCATGAAATATCCATGTAATGAATGCTTTGCTATGCGTTTGCTGTGGTTGTTCTGATCATACCATTTTTCCACTTTCACAGAAAGGTGAGGAGGTGATTGACTAAATATGTCAACAGTTCACTGTAGGCTGCCAGAGCCAGAAAAATAATTATATTGCCTTTTTATTTTTCTCTGGCTTTGGCACTATCTAGCCAAACAGACAAGCCACTATATTTGTGGCTGAATCCATGCAGTGAGAAGCAGATAATCAAAGAAATTATAGGATCAGGTATCAATTTGTCCAAATTCTGCATCCCAAACATAACTTGACATGGAAAGCCTATTTTCAACACTACTTCAAAAATGAGAATCGTAGGTCTAGCTACATATATCTTTGGATCACTGGCAATGTTTCATATTTTAAGACTAATTCTGAGACTCAGAACTGTTATGTTTAAAATTCCAAAAATTCGTCTAGAGTATAGTGTTTATGAAACAAGACACAGAATTTTCAAATCTGTTACACCTCAAAAATATCAGGACTGACTATAAAAGTGTATCTACGGAGTTTTCATTCTTCTTTTCCCTAGAATTCTGAGCTATAACTCTGGCATCTGATTCTGACCTCTGCATGCTGGCTACAAAACCTCTTCACTAGGAACAGTTTGCCACTGAAGCTGGTTAAGCAGACAAGGGTGGTGGAATCTCCACCCTTGAAGATTTTCAAGATGTGGCATAAGAAAACCGCAGCCTAAGTCATCCAATCTTGGCAACAGTCTTTCTTCGAAGGGGAGGCTGGACTAGAGGACTTCCTGATGTCCCTATAAACCAGGGATTCTCAGAAAATGAGACACCAGGACAGTATGCTGGTATTTCCTTCCCAATGAATGACAGAAACATCCCCCTTGAACAGATTGGATTTCAGAACAGCCTTTGTATGCAAGAAGCAGTCTGGGATGTACTAATGAATAGTGCTTTCTAGATTTTCTAGTTTTCTGCAATGTTTTCTCAGGTTGTTTGTGCCCATGGCTAAGCCCTGGGGCGATCATATTCTTACCCAACAGGTCTGCAGTCATTAACAAAGTGATTCCTTTACAGCCTAATATCTCATTCAGACAAACTCCTCCCAAAAAAACGAGATGCAGAAACTTCCCATTCTTCATTTGGTGAGAGACATGAACCGCTGGCACTTGGAGTTCATCAACAGAGAGCTCTCCAGCACACCCATATGCATAGAGTTCCCTCTCTCCCCTGTGACTGCCTTCCTGGTTCCAGTTAGTAACCCTGGATCACCTTATCTACAAGGAAGACACTTCAGGACTTGGATTTTTTTGGCAGTCCACAGTTCAGCAGTGTCACACTCTTCCCCCAGTACTCATTACAGTATTTTCTACTTAGATATAATTCTTCAGAGCATACCTCTCTGGAAAAGCTGCACACTTCAGACACTACATAAAGAAAACCATGGGATGCAAAGTGGCATCTTCAGCACACTGCTCTCTCTTCTTGGAAAAATTTCCCCCATAAAAGTTGAGTACTGCTTCTCCTCAACAAATTTGATGAGAAAGTTTTAGGCTAAGCTAAGCTTTCTAGGACAGTCCTGTTTCTCCCTGCTTTTTGGCTTCCTGCCTTCAGAGAATGTTCTTCCTCCAAAACTACCTCCAACACCTTACTTGCCCATTCAGTTTTACTGGGAAGCACATACCTTTCCATCCTCAATCTTTTTTCACCATACACATCCATGGCCCCAGACATTCAAGTAGGGCTGTCAGAAAAAAACTACACTGTTCATTCAGTATTTACAACTCTATCCAAGGGGTGGGTAGGAAGGAACCAGAACATAGCAACTGAGAGAAAGTACTGGGTTACTCCTATTCTTTGGTACTCCTCCTGTAGATTACTCTTACTCTACTGATCTTCAAAGGATACAGGTTATTTTCATAATGCAGGACACATGTGTGTCACTCAAAAGAAAAAAAAAGTTAACAGACAAACATAGACACATTCTACAGTGAGACGAGACAGCGTAGAAAAACATAAGGAAGATTGTTAAATAATAAAAGATTATTAAATAATAAAATCTAATTCTGTGGCACTGTGATTTCATCTAATGTGTGAGAGGCAAATGCTGGCAAATTTTTCTTCAAAACCATCAAAATAACAAGTTTCCTACAGTCTAGCAATACAGATAAAAACATTTTTTTGAGCTAAAAAGAAATTATTTTTTATCTAAAATATTATAAAAGCTGACACTATTAAAAAACATGAAGTGTTTATACTATATATAAAGCACAATCACCTTCATTCAACACACTTTGTGGAACTGACAAAGAATGCCATTTTTGCAAAAATGGTGACAAGTATTTTTTCCATTGTCCTATCCTATTAATCTGAGTTTCGTATCATTCCATACATTATAAATATAACAGAAGCATTATTAATATATAAATAATTTCAAAGTTGTCTCCGTCTTTTGAGACCTTGTAGTGCTTCATCTTTTAACCATTAAATTATTTTACACAGATACAAAATTTGAGATCCCAAAGTTGTTACTGACAAACTGAAGATCTATTAATTCTCCTTTCTATAAAATTTTTATAGTAGGAACATATAGTAGCAACAAACATTATTTCACTAGAGAATCATTAATGCAATAGAAATAATTCAGCAGGAACATAAGGTGTATGCTACTACAATTACTGTCATTTTATGGCTTCAATACATATTTGTGTTGAAGGTTGAATGCAGTAAACACATGAGAGAATATCTTATTACCCAATAACACACACAGTCAGCTACCTCATTGGCATTATAAAATGGTTATTTTAAGTTCTTGTTGTTGTAAGGAAATTGTACGCATTTTGTTGTTCATTTTATTGGGCCATTTCTGATATATAAGGTAGGGCACTGTAAGATAAGAGAAAAGAACACAGATATAAATATGCACATGCATGCTATTTAGCATGTCCTATCTACTAGCCCCTGAAAAGTATATAGTCTCCATAGGCAAGAACTTTAAACAGTTTATGTACACTATAACTTGCCTTAAACATTATTTCTGAACTCGTTTAAAAAGTCAAAATAGGAACAAGCAATGATGTATTTAAAAATTCAAGACGGAGTGTTTTCAGCTTACTGGCTGTCACCTTATTTAACAGGTACTTTATTTTAAAGAAAACAAACAAACAAAAAATACCTAAAGCATTTCTATGAGTCACATTGTTTACAAATCGGTAGAGAACAAAAATGCATGCTCTTCCGGGATGTGTATTATTCCTCCATTAGAGGAAATCCCTCACCTGTTGCTCTAAGAAGTTGGGGTTTTTTCAGTTTTTTTAACAGAGTAATAATCTGAAACAGACAACAAAACACACATGTAAAAGGTCTTGTCTGACACCTTCCCTTTTTTCCTTCTTGTCCATTGAGGTGGGCCACAAGAAGACCATGAAAGAATTAGGATTTTATATTCCCACTGCTTTTGAATACTCCAATAGAGTGTTTCCCTCACTGTTCAACATTGCAACCACTTGTTTCACAAACACTTCTGCTTACTCCCCACTTCCCCACAGAAGAGCTTTTCTTATCAGTTACTCAGTGTCCAGGCAGGGAGAAGTTCTGCAATCTTGTCACACTTCATCTGGCCAGGCACGGCCCTGAGCAAAGGTACAGGTATAACAACAGGACAAAGACTTCTGAAATGAGTAACAAGACTGACCTTTGAGAAGTTCCCACACTTCTTGTTCTTCCCACACTGCTCTTACCTGTTCTCAGTCCTGCTTCATTATAACTCGTAATCGCCTTATTTAATTTACACCCAAGTTTTAAAATGGTAATTCTCTAATCCCGGAAAATGCTAAATATAGTGCTCCAAGGCGTGTACTTTAAAGCTTGAGGATGTTTCCTAAAAAAGCAGCTTAAATTTCTTCTTCTATATTTACTTCCAAGCAGATATGAGCTGGAGTACAAACCAGAGGTTAGAAGCTTCATGTGTTTATCATTAGTGTGGTCTCTTTATTTTGCCACTAACTAGTGTGTTTTTTTCAATGAAATAAAATTGAATTTTGTTTTTATTTTAGTAGTACATCCAATACATCTGCAACAAATCTGAGACTTTTTTGGAACACACAGACATTTTTCATCCTTATGAAAAGGTCTTTCTGTACCTTTTGAGACTTCATGTGAAAACAAAATATTACTAGTAACATATGCACATCCTTTCTACACATGTAGATATACCTTAAAACCCCCAAACTTTTTACAATAAAGCAGCCAAACATTCTTCAAATTTTCTAAAGCCCATGTGCTACATATTTAAGTATTTCTATTTTTACTGACTGAAGCTAAAGCTATTCACAAACAGAAGGACGAA
The DNA here is from genome assembly GCA_024865655.1 of Emberiza elegans. NCBI lineage: Eukaryota > Metazoa > Chordata > Aves > Passeriformes > Fringillidae > Emberiza > Emberiza elegans. The sequence continues at coordinate 38,142,207 of JALJVW010000206.1, forward strand.
AGTGTCTATGTAGGAAATAATGCTTATGAAGTTTAAAGCAGTAAGAACACAAATACTATAAAATCTAGACACTCTAAAATGATGGTAGCTGTAAGTGATTATAGTAATTGAACACTCCCATTATATACTTGTATTGAATTTGCTACTTCGAAAAATAAGTTTCTCAAACTGTTTTAAACCAGTTTTTAACAGAGTAATAATCTGAAACAGACAACAAAACACACATGTAAAAGATCTTGTCTGACACCTTCCCTTTTTTCCTTCTTGTCCATTGAGGTGGGCCACAAGAAGACCATGAAAGAATTAGGATTTTATATTCCCACTGCTTTTGAATACTCCAATAGAGTGTTTCCCTCACTGTTCAACATTGCAACCACTTGTTTCACAAATATTTCTGCTTACTCCCCACTTCCCCACAGAAGAGCTTTTCTTATCAGTTACTCAGTGTCCAGGCAGGGAGAAGTTCTGCAATCTTGTCACACTTCATCTGGCCAGGCACGGCCCTGAGCAAAGGTACAGGTATAACAACAGGACAAAGACTTCTGAAATGAGTAACAAGACTGACCTTTGAGAAGTTCCCACACTTCTTGTTCTTCCCACACTGCTCTTACCTGTTCTCAGTCCTGCTTCATTATAACTCGTAATCGCCTTATTTAATTTACACCCAAGTTTTAAAATGGTAATTCTCTAATCCCGGAAAATGCTAAATATAGTGCTCCAAGGCGTGTACTTTAAAGCTTGAGGATGTTTCCTAAAAAAGCAGCTTAAATTTCTTCTTCTATATTTACTTCCAAGCAGATATGAGCTGGAGTACAAACCAGAGGTTAGAAGCTTCATGTGTTTATCATTAGTGTGGTCTCTTTATTTTGCCACTAACTAGTGTGTTTTTTTCAATGAAATAAAATTGAATTTTGTTTTTATTTTAGTAGTACATCCAATACATCTGCAACAAATCTGAGACTTTTTTGGAACACACAGACATTTTTCATCCTTATGAAAAGGTCTTTCTGTACCTTTTGAGACTTCATGTGAAAACAAAATATTACTAGTAACATATGCACATCCTTTCTACACATGTAGATATACCTTAAAACCCCCAAACTTTTTACAATAAAGCAGCCAAACATTCTTCAAATTTTCTAAAGCCCATGTGCTACATATTTAAGTATTTCTATTTTTACTGACTGAAGCTAAAGCTATTCACAAACAGAAGGACGAAAGTGTCTATGTAGGAAATAATGCTTATGAAGTTTAAAGCAGTAAGAACACAAATACTATAAAATCTAGACACTCTAAAATGATGGTAGCTGTAAGTGATTATAGTAATTGAACACTCCCATTATATACTTGTATTGAATTTGCTACTTCGAAAAATAAGTTTCTCAAACTGTTTTAAAAACAGGTAAAGCGATACACAACAGTGCCATGGTTTTGACAGACTTGGTATACGCATAGACAGATTACTCTGGTCAAATGAAAAGTCTAAGGGAATTTCTGTTTTCTGAAGATATTAAAAGACATTTTATTACTGTGTTCTTATCCTTTCTTCCCCCCATTCCCCAATTTTTATCTATCTACCTCAAGAGATGCATCCAATCTTAAATGGATACTAATTATTCTACATGTTTTTTCCTTTGTCCAGACATTCTTGTTTTTCATTTCTGTGCTGTGAATCCTGCAGCAGCTCTCAGCAGAAGTGGTGTCACACTGAATGGAACCCTAGACAGGGAATCAAAGCTCTCTTATGGTGAAACAGGTCTAAAAGCAAACTGCTTCAACTTACAGAGATTCTTTCCTCAGCAACCATTATTTTTAATGAGGCCAGTTTACTTCAGGAATCTTGGCAAAAACCAGTCATTTACTCTAGTCCTAGAGCAATGACTGCAAACTGGGCAAATACAAAGATTACATGCGATGTAAAATCGGCATGTGCATATCATTACAGAAAAACCCATGATGTGCTGGGAAAGGGGCCTGTCAAGCTATCATGTTTGGTAATGAAAATAACAGTTTTATTCCAAGCTAGTGTACTGTATCAGGTTTGATAGAACAAGTGTTAACTAAACATCATGCTTAAAAGCCTTGATGAGAAAATCTAACACGTTAAACTAAGAAACAGTTCAAGGACAGCAGGAGGCAATTCCAGAACACAGGCACAATCTATAAAGTCAAACTACCACAGCTTTTTGATGTTAAATAAGTAGCAATATCAGTATACAACAAAGCTTAGAGGCAGACTGTTGTATCAAGTTTAAAAGTTTAATATCCACGGTCAAAAGCCTCAATTACCTATTCTACTAGATTTCTTAGTGAAGAAATCAGAGTTAAAGTATGATTTACCGAAAGCATTACCTTAATTACCACATGGAGTTTTGCTTATTCCCTTAGCATCTGAATTTTTACTATCACAGTTATGCTGCGTCTCAGATACTCAGACTACAGCAAAACATGTATGTTCAGATTTCGACAAGGTGGGAGGTCAGAGACACTTACTTTGAAAACATATACATATACATTCCTTAAGATGGGTTATGCCCATTTAATGGCCTCAGAAAAAGGGTACCAGCTCAAGAGAACTGGCACTTAGTAAAGCTGTGGATAAATTACTGCATTAGCACTTTACATTCATACCTTTCAGTAGAAAGCATAAAAGTATATATCCAAAAAATACAAAATCAGGGGGAAAATCCTCCTTAATCAAACTAGAGACTTATTATGGACTTGACAATGTTGTTGTATTAAATTTGTCAAACAGGATACATGATACATGTTAATAGCTATTTAATTTAATTGGTGAAATATGAATTTCAAGTTATTTTTCTTGGGTATGTGCTTTCTTTTGTCCATTTATAAGAGAATGGAGGGCATGATTAAATGGGTAATTCAAAATTGATAATGGGAAATGGAAGAAGGATATCTTTTTAAGGCAAAAGAGGAAAAAACCCCAACTTCATAATTGTACTTTTTCATCTCTACCTAGAATACAACAAAATATCTTTGCACTGGATACAGAAAACCACATAGATTATTTTGTGTGTTCTTCTATGCCTGTTCCACAGGCATCTTTCATTCCGCAGCTTTTCAGAAATTGTGACCTTCACTGTGGATGAACTTAAGATAATTCATTAAATAGAACACAATTCTATTGCTATTATGTTACCAAAGCAAAACATGTTTTTTGTTGATACCCTGACATAACATCTTTTAATATTTTACTGTTCAAAAAAAATTTATAAAAATCTAGAATTAAATCAATCTGGCTTTTAGGAATATTAAACATCATTATAAGATATTATAAATTAAGCCCTAATAGTTATGGCATATTAATGGGATGAAGGGAGGAAATGCCTTCCATACAAATCTTTATAAATTATAAATTGTCAATTTTGAGCAGGCTGGGCTGCAATGCCACCTGGTGGTTTCGAAAAAGTAACAGGATGCTTTGAACAGTGCTTAACGGCTTGGAAAATATGCAATATTCTATAAAAATGCCAAACATAGCAACAATGTTTAAGTTAATAATTTGCATTTCTTGGCTAACAAGTCTTTTTGTCATTCTGTTGCTCTCAGTGCATGGTATTTTAAGTTTTAAAGTTTGCATGTGGAGATCCAACTTCAACTGGAATTTTACAATTGATTTCAGTTGTGAGTTGAACTTGCTGATGAGGATATTACACCGTAAAGGGTTGCACACATATACACAGGGTCTAATTCACACAATAAATGCCTAAAGTTGAAGTTTTCCCTACTTGGGGAAAAATCAAATACAGCAGAAGTCTAAAAGAAGGGTTACTGAAATGCTTTGTAAAATTACACTGTATAATTAATTCCATAGTAAGAACGTTTTTATGGTGTGTGTTGGTGACCTTTTATTACCATCAAGTTCACAATGCTGGTGGGCTGCCTTTTAATCCCTCCGCAGACAAAGGCCCTAAATAAACACAGATCCCTTCCTGGGAAAAAGTCCTCTCTGGTTAAATGGTAAGGAAATGAGTAAATCATTAGTAATCTTTAAAGCCAAAGCTATAAACTCAAGTTACCTTAAGTTAAAATGAAAGTGTCCTGCAAGAGTTTCAAAGTTCTGTCACAGATAGAAATCTCCAGCTCTTGACTCCAGACTAGGCGCCAGCTGATAAACAAACAATTTAAGTCAAGAGCTGGAGAATTCCCAGCTTTTTCATTTAATGGCTTTGGCCAAGAGTATTTATTGCCTCCAGTTTTATTCTCACTTAGCTCTAAGAGGAAATTTAAACTCATCATTATCTTAAAGCCCCATATGGGCCACAGTCAGCTCACCTGATAGAGCTCCTTTTACTCTGCCTAAGTTCTACTCCCCACTAGAAGTGATGTAATAGTGTAAACTAATTAAATGTAGTTTTAGGCTGACTTTTTAATAGGCTAAATAAATTTTGTTCAATATGGTTTATATTCCCACTTGGGGCAGTAATGATTCCAAAAAGTTTAACTTTACAATTTCCAGTCTAAACTACTAGTAGTTTACTCCATAAAGGACAATTGAAACAAACAAACAAACAAACCGTTTTCAGAACAAGCACAACCAACTGTTAAAAGCAACTGCATTGAAAATTCTTAGCTATAAATTGATCCACTGGCACCAGAACATGTAAAGAATTGTGAAAAAACAGACTGTGTGACAGTTCCGATATTTCAAACAAAACATTTCAGGAATGCAAGGACGTACAGGTAATTAAAATTTGATATTTAGTACTTGTTCTGTTTTTGGAAGAAAAATAAACAGAGCTATGGAGCTGGAAATTAAATATTAACCAAGCATCCGTGGATAAGTCAAGATGTTGAATGTGGTGAGCAAGTCCAGCATGGAAATATTTTATTCTAACTCAACAGGAAGGTATCACCATCCTGTGCTTCAGATGCCAGCTTCCTCATTCTTTTCTAAACACATATACTAGAGGAGCTTAGACTTCTTTAATACATATTCTAATGCTTATTTCACCTCAGAGATTTTTAAATCCATCAAGATTTAGATTTAGCGCTTTCCACCTCGTGCCAGGCAACTCCTCCTAATAAAGCATATTTGTCCTGTATATTAGAAAATTTTCTCTTAAATAAATTCCACATTTGTCAGAAATGGACAATACTGTGCTTAGCAAGAAGTCTGACTACCATTCCTAAAGAGTTAACAGAAGTCAAACTTGAAACCAGGATGCTGTATTCCCCTCCTCCTGGCCCCCTCCCCACAAAATACTTTCCTAACCTGACTTGGCTGAAAAAGCCAATTAATTGTTCCAGTGTCTGCCAAGACTTCTTATTCCTTTAAAATGTGGATAGTGTTTGAGACAGCTGGCTATTCCAAACCCAGGTAATCCCTAAATGCGGAAAGAATGAGGGAACACGAATGATGATTAATATTTTAAATTGATTTCTAATGAAACAGACAGTGATATCTTAAACCTACTGCATTTTCAGAGTAAATTATTTTAAAAGAGCAACACTGTGTCTTAGATGCCTCTGCCACTCCACCGAGTATATGGAAGCAGATTAGTGCAAAGTCCATTAAAACATGTGGAACTAGTTCTGTCTTTGTTAGGAACTGATAGTACAGACACTGTGATGTCATGCAAAACACACAAAAATCAAGCAGCCATCAAATGGCAGAAAAGGACTCTTCTAAGCCTTAGCTATTGCAATCCCTATAGAAATTTCAGGTCAAGTTAAGGTCATGGCAAAGCAGAGAAAAGAAAACTTTATGACAAACCTTATGCCAAGTATTGGGCTTAGTATGAAGTGAAGAACTGTAATTAGATCCTTATTTACATTTCTACATAAATAAGAGATCTGAAATATAATACAGTACTAGGGAAAGTAGGAAAAAAGTCCACAAAACTAATTTTGAAACATTTCTGCTCATTAAGAAGCTCAGACTAAGAAATTGCTGCTAACTGAGCTGTACATGGGGTCAATATAAGGAGGAAGGAGCAGCAGTTATTTAAATTTGTTGACAGCATTTTAATTATCATCAATTAAATACATCAGATTTATTGTATGTCTTAGTCCTGTAAATTCAAATTTAAGCCACAAGTTTTATTTTTTGAAATAATCTCCCACTGAACTGAACACTTTTGAAAGTGAAACACTTGTACACTTTTGAAAACCCTTGTATAGTGCACAAGTACAATTAAACACAGGTAAGTTATGAGCCAATATTAACAATTCCTAAATACTGTGAAAAATTTCAGAGGTTTTCACAAATATATGAAAATTTAAACACAAACAAGAAAATCAGAAGCTGGTTTTTTGGGAGCATGTTTACAGCTTTCTGGCCAATTTTTAGTTTGTTTACTTTTGTCTGTTTTTTAAGGAAAAGAAAAATATGAAAGCCCATGTGAAACACTTACAAACAGGGCCTTCATGGCTGAACTGTGACTTTTGCAGCTTATTTTTTCCCTCCCAAAGCTTAATTTCCATGCAGTTTACTTAAATCCATAAAACCTATAGTTTTCTATCATCACAGTAAATACGTATTCATTGTGAAAAAAATTTCTTGGCTTCCCTAAGAAGTATCCGACTGGAGAGGCAACGAAATGATGGTCTGCACAATCTAGCTCCAGAGTTCTAAGGTATACAAGTAGTGTTGCCCTCCAAAAACACATCAGCTTCGGAAGTTCAGATCCAATTGAAGCAACAGACAGAGGCGACCAAATGCAGGTAGTTACCATCTTAGAAAGAGCTGTCAGTACAGGGGCACGTTCCAGTTAACTCTTGATGAAGTTGCAAAGTTTCAGTGATTTCAATAACCTACACCAGCATTAGGAACAGTTAAAACTCATTGCTAAAGCCATTCATCAGTAAAAGAAACACTCCTTTGAAACTGCAATCCATGCCATGTACTTACAGAAAAGTACCTTTCAGATAATAAACCTTCTCCAATTTTCCTTTCCCACCAAAATACAGTATATTTTGGTGGGAAAGGAGAATTGACTTATTTTGTCATTGGAAATCCAGAGCAACACCTTGAATTTATAAATGTGTCTTATTTTATTGCCAGTGTGGATGTGATAGAGAATAAAGTGATAAGAGATTCAAAAATGCTCACGCCCAGCTCTGGTCTCATGAGAAACAGCATTATTCCTACTGCTGAAGGGAGATGAAAAATGGACATTATTTCTGCTTCAATTAGAAGGTTAGGAAGTGAGGGACACAATTTAAAGTGAGTCAGCCATTGCTGTGCTGAAGATAGAGAAATAGAGCAGTAATGAAATGTAACAACTTGCAAAGCCTAAATAACTTAGTACTGTTTCAAGGTTATGTTTGCAGATGTGCTTTGAAAATAACCATAAAATATTTTAACTCAATATGATCCCATTTCCAAGACAGGAGTATAAGTCATTGTACTAAGCTCTATTTCAACAAGGTTTAAATAATATAGCAACAAGGTTAGCTGCTGGAAATAGCAAACAATAAAACCTTGAACTTAGGTGACACCAAATAAAAAAATCCTGTATGTTTAGTTGGGGATGAAGGATATTGCCAAATAAATGAAAGATTTAGCTTATAGTTGCATGAAAAACCCAGTTAAGTCATGCCCAGGATGTCAGTTGTACATAGCGCCTTGCAACCTTGGAGTTTGAAAGACAACAGCTCAGTAGTGTAAGACAGAGAGAAGACATCACAGATACTTAACAGACACCAAGAACACACCTCTTCAACTTGCACTAAATTTCCATTCAATTGGACAGACTTAAACAGATGTCTAAGTGTTATGTGCTGAATTGGACTTTATAGATGTGCTCTATTAAGGTATTTCTAATGATTTTCTTTGCCATGACTGCATATAGCTTATAGTTCTTGATCCTTAGCAATAAAGGGATACCAGGGAAAACATTATTAAAATATGTTTTGATAGTGATCAACTAATCACATGTTTTGCTGTTTATTTAGGCTTCTATTTCCAGGTTCCAAAGCTGAAAATTGCAGGTTTTAATAAATACTAAACTTTTAATCTTCCGTGCTTTTAAATGTTAATACGAACAAACTAAAAATAGACCAATAAAATTTAAAATGAACTGTCCCTAAAACGTTTAAGATTTGGAATGCCTGACCTATGAATTCATTAACCTCTGGAATTAGACAGAGGAAAGCAAGATGAAGACTTTCAAATACTTCAATGGAATCCAATGTTTTATGATGCAAAAAGCTGTTTGTATCTGCTGTCATAATTATACTTATGCTCCCCTCTTAACTTTTGCTAATAAAACAGAAGACAAAATAAAACAAAGCATTTTCATCACTTGTCTGTCATATCAGTAATCTGCATGAATTACCTGAAATAAAAAGATCCCAAAAGGACGAGTACACAAGAAGCTGCCAAACCACATATTCTTTCCCTACTTTGTTTTCCATTGACCAGCTTTTTCTTGTAATTCAATAGCAAAGGAAAAAACCAACAAACACTATTGTACTTTACTGCTTCTTGTGTAATGTGGTGAAAGAACTGACTCAGAAACTTGTTTTCTATTTTCAGCTGTATTATTTGGTCTAATAAAAGCTTCTACCTCTCTGTACACTATTTCCCTTCTTTGTACTCTTAAGTCACTGTGTAAAACAACAGTGATACTTCATGACTATGATTAGTACTGAAACATTACAGATACCTATTATTCATGTGGCAAGAATTTCATTAGCATAATAATAGAGTACTATGCAAGAATTTCTGACTAAAAAAAAGTGTTGAAATCCTCTGTGGTTCAGCATTTAGGAGGAAGGGAAAATGGCAACTCATGCCACTTTTAGACTCTGATAATTACTGCACCCAAGTAGTAATTTACAGAGATCCCACAAGAAATGGCAGAGCCATAGGAAATGCCACTCTTAACCACATAGGGTTACATTTGACTGACAACTGCACTCAGCCCGTCTTTTTCCAATTAAGCTCCATCTGCCTCCTCGGTTGGACTGGTTGGCCTAAGGCCTCTCAACAGGACACCCATTGTATGTTACTTCATCCACTTCCCCAAAAGAGCTTTCTCTGCCAGAAGCCTGGGGATGCTTCCTCAAAGCATGTCATTGGGCAGGGGCAGGCAAGATGGGTGGGTGGACGAGTGGGAGTGAACGCACTGCATGTGAGCAGAAACCTGAAAAAGCATGGGCTCAGTAACTCCATCACATCCAAGGAAGGTTTAAGTCCCTACAAATTAAAATAAAAAGCACCATTTTTCTTTCATTATACAGTCTGACCAAAAAGCTTCTGAAACCAAAATTAAATAGTGTGTTCCCGTCCACTCCCCAACATACACTCTAAAATAAATAATGGCCAAACTGATTTAAATGAGATTCTGTAGAAGAATTTGTGCTTGGATGAAAATGGCACATTTGAGCCTGAAGCAAAAGTAAAACCGCCAAGTTATAAACCTCTCAAAGGAAGGTTTATAATGGAAATGCCAACAGACCCTTAACTATAGTGGAGCTGTTAGGTGCCAACATATAAATAATTCTAGTTTTTGCGGTCACTTACGATAAATTAGATACAGTGCAAGTAGAAACAGTAGGGTTCTGATTCAGTAAACAGTAACAGCCAAGAGTGCATGTTTGGATTTTTAGACAAGTATAGCATAGATTTGATGCTGGCTCTGAAATGGAATCTATAGGGACATTTGGACTTTTTAAAGTAGTAAGCAAGCCATATTCTGAATTCTTGAGGGCTTGTAAAATAAAAACCTCCTTAACAAGCTTTGCTGCCTACTGTTTCAATCTCCTTAGATTCCTTTACCCCAGTAACCAAAAAATGCTCCATTCAAGATTGGTGCAATTGTCTACTAAAGAAAACAACATACTAAGTAAGTGCACATAGTCACATTTAGTATTAAGAATCACTAATAATATTAATACAGAGGGGAAAAAAAGTATCAGTGACCAAACAGTAACAGATTAACCAACTTCTTCTTTAATAGGTGTGCCAGTTGTTGCACTACTAATAGAAATGCTTTTCTATAGTTCAGCTTGTTCTGCAACTGGAATGATGCATTTAGGTGATCAAGTATGTTCATTTTGGTCCTGGAAGGAATTTGTTGCATTATTTCACAGCAGTTAAGTCCCATGCCTTAAAATGATTTGTTGAGGCAGGGAGAGATGCTATTAGGGCTCTCTGCAGGAACTTCCATCTTGGACAGGGTGGGAGCCCTCCGAGGCAGCCAAGACCAAGGCTGAGGCTGCTAAGAGGATGCTCTATCTCAGGAACTCTCCTGCTTGCCAAATTCACATCAGTTTCTCATTTAGGGCTTCTGCTACAAAAGCTTACCACTGCCCCAGCCTCACCCCTAACTCCCCACTAACATAAATCCTAAGATGAGCATCTGCAGAAAGAGGAAAGTTAGACACACTCCTAGTTTACTCTAACTATATAGGGCTCTACCACAACAGCATTTCACTTGCTGATAACCTACTGAAGGTTCCTTTCTCCAGCTGTCCTTCAACTTTTAAAAGAGGAAGGAAAATGCTGTTTTCCCTGCACATGCAACATAAAATGCCTTATTCAAGACAAAAAGCATCTAGCTGCTACCAAATACTGCTTTCAGACAACTAGCAATTGCAGCAGTTCTGGAAGTAGTTTGATCAGAAAAATGTTGGACCTCAGAAATCAACCAATTTGGAACAGCTAACTGTGTATATTCATATGTCTCTACAGATTACCTCCATGTTAAGTTTCATAATGAAATCCATAATTTTAAGCAAACCCAAGAAATGTAACACAAATGAAACACAAGTTGTATGCTCCTCAGCCAAAGCTAAAAGTCAACATGACTTTCCCCCTGTGGTAAACACACTAAAAGCCACAAGCCACACATTCCCACCATACATTATCAGAAAGCAATGGAAACACAGTTTGAAAACAAAATGATAGCCAAAATGCACATTTCTGACTACTTATAGTTAAACTATGGTTACTGAGTAACTAGGATCTTACACAGTTTGTAGCAACTCGTTAAATAAAGCAAATGGATAATACTTACATGTCAGATTAGTATTCCTGTCAATTTGCTAAGCTTCACATTAAAAAAAACCCCTAACCCTGTTAGTTTACCAGCGGACAAACAACATATCGGGATACTACCAATCATATACCACTATCTGGATTTAAAATACATAAAGAGTTTAAAGTGTTCCACAGTGTTCCCCCCATTTTACCACAAATAATTTAACATTCTTCCACAACACAGAATAATTAAAACACAACGGCTTACAGAACCAGGAATAGAAATGGAAGGTAAGGCATCAGGATAACATTTCCAGTCCGTTCCCATCAAGACATCTCTTAATTTTCTCTTACAAAGAGATACCGCTGAAAGCTGTATAAGGTTTAGGAAATCCCACACAATGGGATTTTTTCCCAGCAAAACTACAGAAAATAAAAAAATAACCAAATTTTAAGGGTTAAAATTACAGGTCAAATACAGTGCAGTAAATAATGTTTTTCCCGCTTCAGGTCCTATGTTGTGCTTGACATGAAGAGAACTGTAGTTAAAAACTGTTTCTTCAGCTCCAGAACTGCAAGACTCTCCTCTATCCTCCACTTTTCAGTAGACTGAAGTGGTGAGTCAACAGGACTAAATACTGTTGGACAAACCGAAAGGTGAACATTTGAATATTTTGTATGCTGAGAGCTGGATTCTAAAAGTTTATTAATGGTAAAAGGCAATACTCTTTCCCTTACTGTTTTATTTCATTATACAAACCATGGTTTTTTAAAATGTGGTTGAAGGAAGACAGATTAGGAAATTTTGGTATTTCTGTGTGCTCCCTGTGGATGAACCACGAGCTGTTCTGCTAAGGACAAAAGCTCAATCTACTGAATGTCTCACAGTGGGCAGTACTAACCTAAACACTGCAAATAGGGAATAATTTTCAGGTATTTCTTTCAAGTGCAGAGGGATTACTTCTGCTGAACATTCTCCCCCTTTTTATTCACACAACTAAAGACTCTTTTCAAAACATAAAAACATCCTCCACTACAAGGCAACATTCTGCAATGATCCAGTGACTTAGAATGGCTCCGGACCATAGGATAATATTGTCATAAATAAATACAAAACTTGGCCAACTCATCACTCTGACTTTAAAAATTAAACACAAGGAACCCAGAATACTAGCATCATCCAGATGAGGGTCAATAGAAGATCAGCCTTCATTCCTACTCATCCTGGATTCAGCTATTTAGGAGATCAACAAGTGACCTTACTTTCAAAGGCCTGTACTACAAGACAAGGTTAGTTGTCCCTGCCTGCAAAATTTATTCCAGGTGGGTTTGTTTCTTTTCTTTTTTGTTCTTTAGTTTAAGTGTTTAAAGAGCCTTGAAAGGAGTGTCCTACAACACAGAGCAGTTTGCACAAATGTGTCCTAAGACTTGAGATGGGTCCTAAGGTTCAGACACTTAGGATGCTAATGTTTCTTTCCACATGTCTAGTGTATGATCTGAAGATCTCCCTTGACGAATAAGAGACAAAATAAAACATGTAATTCTATATTGTGCCATGTCTTCAGTGGCCCAGTTCCATTTAAATAAGTGTTGTGATTTACCTCAGCTGACAAAGAAGTACCATGCAGCCACTCGCTTATTCACCCCTCACCCTTCCCCAGTGGGATGGAGAGGAGAAACATGAAAAAAGGTAAAATCCATGTGTTGACATAAGAACAGTTTAATAACTGAAATAAAATATAATAATTCTAACAATAATATCAATAAAATTTTTTAAATGGTGTTGAAAAGGGAGGCAACAAAAAGAGCGAAATAAAACCCAAGAATGACAAGTGATGCACAATACAGTTGCTCCACTGACTAACATCCAGCCCATTCCTGAGCAGCAATCAGCCCCTCCCAAGCAATTCCCCCAGTTTATATACTGAGCTATGTAAGTTCTGTGCAAAGGAATATAACCTTTTGGCCAGTTCAGGTCAGCTGTCCTGGCAATGCTCCTTCCTGGCTTGGTGTGCAGCTCCTTATTGACAGAGCATGAGAACATGAGAAACTGAAAGGCCTTGACTAAGTAAGCACTACTTAGCAACAACTAAACATCAATGTGTTATCAACTTTATTATCACTCTAAAGCAAAAAAAAAAAAAAAAAAAAAAAAAGACATTGTACCAGCTACTGGGAACAAAATTAACCCTATCCCAGCTGAAACCATTTAGTCAGGTTTCTGTGGACTTTTACGCTTTTTCCCAACAAACAAAAATTCTGCACACAGAATGAAAAAATCTGTTTAAGGCAACACTGAATTACAAGTACAACAGCTTTTTATTAAGATTCAGAGAAAAGTGCATTTTCCCCAGAGGCACCTCCAAAGCTTGTAGCTGGGGTCTGTCCCCATGGTGATGGGCACTGTGCAGACACAGGGCACTCCCAGTCTGCTCTGTGCAGCGCCTTCCAGTTCGGACTTCCCGCTCTGGTGTGCCTGGTGCTGGGCTCACTACTGACATCTGCACCATCCACATTCAGCACAGTGCAGAATCAGGACTCACATGGAGTTAGGGGATTATTAAGGTCTGGTGCTCATCATCCCTATTGTCCCAAAAGCACAGGAATCACACTAAGTTTTTTTCACTATGTGAAAAATACACACTTTGAACAAGACACTCCATTGAAAGAAAAAAAGAGAGAAAGAGAAGCCCATGAATGTTTAAAACCAAAACAAACTTAGTATAAAGCTTCAAAGTCATCACTTCATTCCAGAAACATTCCCAAACACCACCTGCAACCCCTTAACTTTAAATATTCCCTAGGAGAAGAAACCAAAAATTAAAAAATTATATTAAATTAACTTTTATTCCCTAGGACTTATGACAGGCTGGCCTTTATACATCTTTCTTACTCTGGGTATCTCGGAACATTTGACAGGAAGAGGCAGATACCTGCATTAAAGGATCCACAAACAAACAGAGCAGTTATTAGGAATGTGGTAACAGCTCACATGCAACCGTGAATATTAGAACCATTTTTACTGAGAGAAGGAATGTTGGCTCTAACTCTGCAGTTATTCCTTACTCTTTTTCAAAGAGTGCCACAGGGATTTCTAACTTCCATCTGGACAGTTTTCCTTTAACTGTTTTTGAACACCACGTGTGAGAACACAACAGGATTGCAGACCCAAGAGATGGAAAAGACCGATTAGATCATGTAGCCATCCTCCTGCCAGTCGTAGATTTTTCCCTACAGAATAGTTCCTAGCACTTTGCCCAGTACAGTTTAAAGCATGTTCAGATATTTGGCTTCAAACATCTCCTTTGGAAATTATTCCACAGTGTATGAAGAATGTCATTAGGACATTTTTCCTGGTAGACACGGCACACATTTTTCTTTCCTTAATGATTTCCAGCCTATTATTCCTGGTTATGTCCCATTGAGCCAGCCTGAATAACTCATCTTTACACCTTCAAATAAATGGAGACAGATATGTTTCACTGCACATTGGTCACTATTTGGCCAGACTACACACAATTTTATTGCCAAAATATACAATATGCTTTAATAAAATAATTTATTCCACCCTTTTAGTCATTGTAGGATTGTTGTCTCCACCCCAGTGAACATTTTTAGATGAGACTCGCAATAAATCTGTTTATTCCTCCTTACCTTCCGCTACCTTTTATTTTATTTTATAGAGAATGCAAAAGGCATAATAGGCTTATAGAAGAAAAATAGCCTTGCAAAGTCACCACATAAGTAAATATACTACCCAACTCTTCTGAAACAGCAGCTGCTGCCAACATAGAGATATTTGCACAAGGTTTATACTTCCTCCCCTCACTGTGTCAAAATATACATCTTACCAATGTGTAAGATTTTCAAGATCTTCAGTTCTTTCTTCTCTCCAACAAAAGAGATTTATTAAAGTAGCTTTATTTTGACAGACAAGTATTGTTATACAATTTAAACCATAAGTTATTAGAAATCAGACGCTTTTTAAGCCTCTCAGATTTCAAAATATTTCTTCATCCTCATTTCAGCTTCCTTAAATCAGTTCAGCCAATTCTTCCCTTTTCTGTCATCAGTTACTTTCTGCATTATTGTCTCTCATCTAAATTTCAGAAGAACTCGTAATATTTTTCACACAACCTTTAGTATTAAGGTTGTACATTGTAATTTGTACTACCATCCCTAAATCACAGACTTTGCAAAAAAGAATATGATCAGATGCATTCAGCAAAAAATGTAAAGAGAGAAATTGAGAAAGACGTCAGGAAAGAAAAAAATTACACAAGGCATATAGTGATTGAGGAAGAGCAAAGCAAGTGAAGTAAAAGTGTTATGCTCAGTATACCAGGAACACAGAGAACATTGTGGCCACTCTCCGATGAACTCATAAGATTGCACTTCTCTAAAGGTGCACAAAGCGAAAGAAAAAAAGCAGACACAACTTAATGAAGACAGTTCAAGTCTTCATTAGCTCTACCAAGGCTCCCCAACAAAGATAGGTTTATTAAATCAGTTTAATTCTGGCAAAGATATAGATTATGCATCTATATTACATCAGAATTTACAAGCTAAGAGATGCCATGCTTGAAATACTCATTCTTATCTCCTGTTTTTTGGTCTAGTCTGAAGGAGTCTTTCAAATAATCTTTGCAAATATTGGTGTGCATAAAGTTTTAACTCCTCTGCTCCCCTTGGAAAAGGCAGAGCACTAAATGCCTTCAATGTTCAAGTAAGAGAAACACGTAAGTTGCTTCTCCTATTTTAGGAAAGTGCTCTTCCTAGGAAAAAAGAAAAAAAAATCTGGTATCCTGAAATATATTGCTCTTTGAAATATAATAAATAAAATATCTCCAGTGTGTTTCAGAGTGTTTCTAAATATTTTTTTTTTACCTTTGCTTCATATTAAGTAGAGATCTGGCCATGCAGAGGATGAATCTGCAATGCACCCTCAAGGACTCACATTGTACTTTACATTATCAGTGACCTGAAGTCTTAACTTGCCAGTGTTACTACTACTACTGTTTCCATCACTTTATGATCAGCTGAAGTTTATGGAAGCAGTACTCTAAGATGAAACAGTTTGAAATGACAGCTGGAATAGAAACTACAACCTATTCTAGCCACCTCCAATGCACAGTTTCTTTAAAAAAATCTTTTATTCTACTCTTTATTACCTTTTTAGCATGACTACACTTCTGTCTATGACAGCTGTTATTAACAATTAGCAGTCTGACTTTTTAACTGACTACTCTCTTGTCTAAAGGATACAGTGAGGAGGAAGATCTAAAGTTTCATTATCAGATCTAAAAGAACCAGACTTAGAAAAGAGTTGAAAATCTTTTTTCATACCTCCAAAACCAGAAAAACAAATCAAGTTGTCACATCTTTTTGTGAAGTTCCAGTAGAATACACTACAATGTATTTTGAGCAGATACAGAGCTGATATAATTTTAATAGACAGTGGAAGGGGAAAGAAGTTGAAAAGGTTGTATCTGAACACTAACAATGCTTACAACATAGAAAGAATTATATTAGAAATAATAAAAAAAAATCAGCCAATGTACTTTAGGAAATTAATATCTTGTATACTGAGTTAAACAGAGAGAACTATTACAGCAGTCAGTGCAGCCACTAGTGAAATTAGGTCTAGACTATGAGGTGATAATCTGTATCATACTTCTACTGAAATCAGTGGGAGGACAAATTTGACACAATTCTTGAAGGCTAAATTTAGATCCTGTACTTAGCCAGTAGAATCTTGTGCCAACAGGAGTCAATTTTAAATATGCTTCTGAGATAATGTGTGCCTTAAAGTACTTTTATACATACCAAGATGAAGAACCCAAACTTTGTAAAGAGATAAATTTCTTGTCTAGTTTAAAACAAACAAACAAACAAACAAATGGATTTTGAAGATGTTTCCCCATTTCTCCCATGCTCACAAAGAGGTCACAAACCACGGCATCACTGGGAACCATGACACAACTTTCTCATGAGGACCTGCAAGAGATCCTAATCCCAGGCTAAAGCGATTGCTATCTCTAGACAGCATTAGCAGCATAATCTGCATGCAACCATGGGGATGAGAAGTATTTTCTGAAGTCACTTAATACAAAATAATACTATAGTGACTTGGTTCATCAACTCCTACTTAATGGGTCCTGACTGTAAGCTGCCAGTAAATGCTGTAGGCCAATAATACAAAGAAGACAGCACTAAGCTGTAGGCCAATCATATGAAGAAGACAGCACTAAGTTGGCATGAAGGCCCATCTGAAAAAAGATCAAGAAAAGAATCTTTTGGGGGCAAGACTGCAAACAAGCCACTAAAATCTGGCCCTAATGTTATGCCCAAAGATTATTCATTTGCAATGTCAGAACAGGATTAAAATCACTGCTCTTTCTCCCTAGAGTTTATAGACCAAGCAATTTTCAAAATATTATTCAGCTTGTGAATTTGTTCACAGTGAATGAATTTTAACATCAGGCAACACCCAAATACCTAAAAACACAAGTGGAGTTGTCTGCCAATAACAGCTAGTAAACAGACAGCTCTAAAGAGGACAGTTCAGGCATGCTGCTTTCTCTTCCTCCTCCCTATGTCCCACAAACACTCTCCTTGAAATTCCTGCCAACTCTATTGCATTGCACAGCAACAGCATAGTGCCTGCCAATTTCTAGAGAGCCAAGCATACTTCTCCATTTAGTGTTTTGTTTGAAGGCCAACAATGCAGTCAGGACATATAAAAATACCCCAAAGACTTGATGTGTTAGGTACTGAAAGATGGAAATAACAAAGCATAGCATTAAAGGTTTTTTCCAACAGACCTAACTTCTCCACATTTCTAGCAAGTGCCCACTTTAAACGTGATTTGTACAGAGCACTCCTTGGGCTTCACAAATATATTAAGGACTAGAAAGTTAAGTCTATTCTTTCCCCCTTATACAGGACATCCCTCAACCTGTAACTGATGCTAGTCACCACTGAGATAAACCACTAACACCAAAAAAGCCATCTGTATTCATACTAGTCAGCTATATGTTATCGCATTAACTCTGTCTTGGCCTTACCATTTTCTCAAGGAACAAAACCCCCTAAACAGCTAAAGTTGCTTCGGAATCAAACTTTTCCTCTTCTTCTTTGTAGTTATAGTCAGCCTTACCAAAAACTTAAAGATAAAAATAAAGAATAAATATTTCTGAAAGGTAAATAATTCCTTCAGGAAATAACACACTTGGCAGAAAGGGATTGAAGAACACAACATAGAAGTAGGTCAGAATTGCCCAACTGACAAGCAAAAAGCCATGCTGTGTTTAAAAAGAAGGAACAGAGAGATACATAATCTGCCCACTATACATTTTTTCTGTGGTTTTTCTTCCCAGCCTGATTAGTTATCTAGCTTTATAAAAGAGAACTAGCATTCTGGCTGGGATGCAAGAATCTTGTCTTCTCCATTATACTCTTCAATATCACCTACCTGGATCTGCCTACTTTCTGTTGGCAATAGAATTTGGATGAAAATTTTGGCTTCTAGTATGTAGTCAAATCCTGTCTTAGTTCCCAGTTGAAAATTAAACAGATTGTTAGTTTTTACTCATCACTGACATTCCTCAGGAAAATAAAGAATTCTCGAAATGCCAGTTACCTTAACTTGTAGACCAGACTGTAAAAACCTTAAGATTTTCACACATAAAATGAGGTTTCCTCACCTTCTAATTCCAGGTGGAGAAAGGATCAACCTGCTGCTCATGGAGAACCCCACGCTGGAGCGGGTGGATGTGCCCAGAGGACCCTGCCCAAAGGCCTCTGTGCACATCCACCAGGAAGCCTGTGCTGGAGTGGGTTTGCTGGAAAGATCTGTGACCGCTCAGGGGGACCCACGCTGGAATGCTCTGCTCCCAATGGACTGCACCCCATGGATGGGATCCTACACTGGAGGAGTTTGTGAAGATCTGCAGCCCAGGGGAAGGACTCATCCTGGAGAAGACCAGGGAGGAATGCTTCCAATGGGAGGAAGCCCGTGCTGCAGCAAGGGAAGAGTGTGAGGAGTTCTCCCCCGGAGGAGGCAGAAGCGGCAGAGACAATGTGGGATGAAGTGATTGCACACTCTCTTCCCCACTGAGGGAGGAGAAGGTAGAAAAATCGGGAGTGAAGTTGAGCCCAGGAAAGAACCAGTTATGGTTTTGTTTTCAAAACATTAATTTTATGTTTCTGCTCTCCTCTGTCCACAATTTGAGAAGTCTTTCCTGCTCTGTATTATTTCTTACAAGAGACTAAATACTCAGAGATCAATAGTTAGCAACTTTTAAGAATTGACAATTATCACCCATATTCATCAGTTGTTACAAAACCAGACAAATCTCTGTTTTCTTTTGATAAAGACATCTTATATTCCTCACTTCATTATCTTCTTTTTAATTAATGAAGAAGCAACAGAACTGCTTAATGACAACCGGTTTTTCCCTAACAGGAAGAAACAGATGGAGGCTAAAGGAATGTGAGCAACTGCATAAAAATGCAACTTTATGAAATAAGTTAAATTAAAAGGACCACTGTACCATACCCAAGAAAGCTGTTTCTCCAAGTGTAATACAAAAGCATACTCCTAAATCCTAAAAATACTCCTGTTATATGTATCTGTAATGCCATTAAACAACAACAACAAAACAGAATACTGTACATATAGCAAAGAAAAGCAACTTACAGCAACAAGGGTACAAACTGGTGACTGAAACTGCAAACAAAGAGACAGCTTGTCCAATATGAGGTAAACTGTTAATGAAGACTTACCTCCAGAAACTGGGGCATCCATGAAAACTGCTCCCATGTTTTCAGCAGCTTTGGCTAATTCTTTTGAAACTGCTGGATCTATAGTGCTGGAATCTATTAGCAATGAGCCTTTCTTCACTTTCCTAAAATAAAGATTTATTATTATAATTATAATTATCATTATTATTTTCAGAATATATTTGCAACTATTACCATGGCACTGGTTTCCATCAGCATGACAAATGTGCAGACATTTTTGGTACACTAGTAAACATAAAGTTTTAAAACTTATTGAGCAAGATCTGCTCAGTATGTATACAGCAGTTTTGAACCACTCAAAGCCCAATAAAAGCTGAACACAAAAAAGATATTCTTCTAAACACTATTAAAAAAAATTACACCAAAAGGTTGCACTAGGAAAATCTTCCATTACACAAGTTGAGCAGTATATAATATAGAGATCACCTAAGATGCATTCTAAGCAACTGGTGATACAGCCTAAAGTTTAATATATAACAATAAAATGTTCTTTTTATATATACAGTATCTTAAGTTCTTATATCAGAATGGTCTCATTGCATTATTTTAATAAGACTACAATTTGTTCTACATAAAGACCATAACTAAAACCACAAAAGTCCACTGAAGATTTGAAGTGAAGCATGGAGAAAAATGTTTCCCCACTTACAGTCAATACATTTAGGCATATCTGTATTTCAAACTGTAGATCACAGAAAGCTCTTTATTTGATTAAAAACATGATAAAATTTTTGAAATTTAAAAAATGTTAACTTTTTTATGCCCTTCATAACAAAAAGTTGATTTTTTCCCCTTTTCCATTGAACTGCACCATGATTTCAAATCCACCTGACCAGCAATCACCATGAAATCAAACACCAGAATTTTTCAGTCATAAAAATGGGTCCTATTTAAAGCTACTCATGACAGATAAAGAGATCCACTGCACCTTGAATGCTGCTGGCAGTACAGTGGATTTCACTTAATTGAATTACCCAGATTGCTGGAAATAGCCTCTCAACGTATACATACATTGTGACCCTACTGGAACTCCAGAGTCAAACAGTTCCACATACACAAAACTCACCCCTTGTGCTGCTGCAGTTAGTTTGAACACATGCAAACAAAAACCAGTGCAGCAGATAAGGTACTACATCATCTCCCCTTTATGTTCAGAAGAAGGCACATTGGCATAGGCTCCTTGGTTACTCAGGGGGATGACTAACTCAACCTTTAAACACTTCACGTTATTGATGTTTTCTTCTGTAAAGCTTTAAAAGCTTCAGAAAATTATGAAAATCAAACCAGTCAGCAAGGACCAGAGCCACAATTATTCACTACTGCCAAATTACACTTTCTTCTCTTAATACAGAGGCTGAGAAATTGCAGCAACACAGGACTGCTTTCCACATCCTCTGTTTCCTGCTGGATTTTCCACATCTGTGTACTCAAGAGATTTACTGGCTGTACTGTATCGTACTACTGCCAATCCTTCTTCAAGCCACTGCCATCATGGGTGCAGTTCTCCCACAGCTGTTTCCTGAGCTTTTTTTAGCTGATCCAACTACCCATCTTCCCTGAAGAGTCTAAGCTTAGATCTCCTCACTCCTACCTTACGAGAAATTAAACAGACAACAAGAAGGAAATCAACTATTACTCTTATATAGCAAGAACAACAGAAATCCCTCTTTTCTACTTCCATTCTCTTATCACTGCATCTTAATATTGTACAATCAATACCTAAAAAGGCATCATCATTTTTTGATAATCTACTGTATTTCTGTCTTCTGTATGTTTTTTTTTCCTTTACCTTATTAACCTGGATAGCTGTTAAGAGGCTACATGATCCTCAGAGGTATCCAGTAGCCTTAGTCAGCCTGACAGGAGCAGTGCACATGTAACCAGAACAGATTTTTAAATTATATTTATTTTTTGATTTGGCAAGTTCAAAAACTCTGAGCATTAGAATTCTGCAGGCTATGGATTTAAGGTTCAGTGGAAATTTCTCCACAAAAGTTAAAAAACACTGTTTCACATTAAACGAAATCTTAAGGTATTTTTTTGTGTAATAAACAGATAATAAGAGTAGAAATCAAGAAAGTCTTGTCAGCTATTCTATGTTAATACACTTTAACAACATAAGACAAAATGGTGTCTCTTCAGAACATTTAATTTATAGGATTTCAAGGTAAAGAAAACAGTATTTGAGCAAATAGTTGTTGCCAGCAAATATTCTAGTTGTACTTGAGTGTAGTACATTACATTATGGCAAAAGAACCATGCAACTGAAAAGGCAGATAATAGTTAAGTTGCCCAAAATGCACAAAAATTATTATTCTACTGAAAATAAAATAAAGACTTTAGCCAAAAATCATTCAAAAGCAGCACTGTATGAGAGAATTTATATAATTACAAATATCAATAGTGACAGAACAGAGAACATTGAATTAAGTGCCCTGAAGGCACAGGAAGAGTTACAACAACAGCAATCATCAGACAAATCTTGAGTACGAGTGGAAATTCTCCAAATTACAAAAAAGTCTTACTTTAGAATTCCATTTCCTCCTGTGTAAACTTCTTTTGCATGGGGACTAGAAGGCAGCATGGTAATAATTCTGTCTGCTCTTTCTGCTACGTCTGCTGGGGATTCTGTTACCTTTTAAAGAAAAAAAACCCAAACAATATAAGCTTACACACTTCCTGAAAAAGAGATGTCATATATGTTTGATGAGCTTGGTTTTAGTATTCACTGGTCACAACTAAGCTATTTAAAAAAAAAATAAAAAAAACACAAGAAAACCTGCTCTCCTAATGAAAATATTGATTATTTGGATCCAGCAACAGAAAAATAAAAAAATGAAAAGGATCTCCTATCATGGAAGTTCCTCCTCAACAGCTGCTAAATGGAACATGCTTTCATCCCATCAACCCATTCATAAATCTTCAATTCACTACAAATCTATAGAAAATATTGGTCTACAATGTTTTTAAGGAGGGACAACAGGAAAGGATTACAAAAATCTCACTTTTTCCTTGTCTTATAAACAGCATTAAAAGAGATGAAGACTGGGAAAAAAGAAAAAAATTACTCAGTGCACCTCTGAGACTCACCTTAAAAGAAATCAGATTACCTGATGTTTCTCAAAATATTACAATTGGCATTTTTAAAGTGGAAAATTATTAGCTCAAGCATCCTTCTTGAAAAATGATCCGAACAATTTTCAAAATATATTATTAGATATTAGTTGTTAAATAATCATACCTAACTTGAAATGTATATTACCGTTCTGAAGTCACTTTCAGAGACAGGCAGTATAGTATTTAAGATACATACACAACAAATGAAATATTGACAGCTAAGTTGTGAGTTTCCCTTGGAAGGCATTTACCAGAAAGATTTCTATCCAGTACTGGTCTAAATTAATAAATTTCTTTAAAATTGCATTGTTAACACATTAATAGCCCAGGGAAAGTAGCAACAAACACACACCTTATTATTTTATCTTTAGCCCTCAAGGATCAAATCTAATTTCAGTCATTTGTAATTAATGCTGAATTATACCTTGAAGGACTTCTGGGATCAGCATAAGAAACTTCTTGATTTTTATTTGACTTCCAAACAAAAGAAGGGAAGACTATACATACTCAGTGAACAGGCTCTTGGGGGAAAAACACAAAGAAACTGGCATGGATTGAAACATGCAGATTTCATTTTGAAAGAGTAAATTCATACTGCACAAAACACCTGGCATACCACACAGTTACAAAAGGAAAAATGCTCTAGTCTGAAGAGCAAAGGTTAGCAGGAGTAAATGAGTCAATTATAAGCAGCAAACCTTCTATATCTGATTAGCTGATTTTATGACTTGCCTCCCTGGAGACGAGAGAATCTATCTCTTTAAAAAGAAGTATGACACCTTTGTCTTTAATTCTGTGTATCTCTGGTTTGGTTCAGTCTCAGGATGTATTTTAGAGATGGAGAGAGGAAGTGCGAAATTGAAACCTGAATCTATATATGTCTTCTTATTTGAAACTATGATCTCCAGTATTCTTAGATGTTTGGAGGGTATCAGCTGAAGACTCAGGGCCCATTTGCATTTTTCAACCAGAAGTTGAAAAATATACTACATTGGCACACAAATGAAACAGTACCTCAGCCTCAAATTTCTACTTTACTTGGCTACATACATAGAAGATAGCTGGGTTTTGGTTACAGTTTAAATAATTCTTCAGCAAAACAGGTACAAAGAAGACATAGTACAGTAGTCATCTAAACAGGAATTCATTTATTCCATCCACATCTTTCAAAATAATAAGATGCCTTTTACATGAAGAAAGTTAAATTAAAAAGGTACACAGACTGGGACAGTACTTCTACAACCATACAAAGGAAAAACTTTCTGCTACCTTAAGTAAGTAGCAAAACAAAGTGGGAATTAAAAGTGGGAATATACAACTCCTGGCCTTTTGGTATTGTTAACAGATATGAATAATATTGCCTGAAAAAATATACCTACCTGTTCAGTAAACAGCATATAAAACCTTTATTTTATTTGGGACTTTCTGTCTCAGAAAAAAGCTGAATGATTTGAAGGCTATTACAAAACATTAAACATTTGAAATCATTAAGAATATGTGCATAACTTTAAAAAACAGACCAAACACTGAATGTTGATTATCAACATAGACTATACTAGCTCAGAGTAGCAGCTCACCAAGGCCTGCACATGTTCTGATATTGTTTAGTTTAAGCAAACTTTTGCAGTATGCAACTGGATAGGAGAGACTTTTCTGCATACTGCTGGTTGTTGGTACTGCCCTTGCATGCATCTGCTTGTATTTGTTCCAAACTGCTTCCCTATTTTGTTTTACTTATATTTACAGTCAGCCAATTAATTATTGTTTGTCTGAAATGGCATTCTTACTGTACACTAAAGAAAGCTCTATTTTTGTGATGCTTTATGCATCAGGTGACTCCAGTAACATTCTCAATGTTCTAAATCTGTGATAGGATTTAGATACAAAGACCTGTAAGCTGAAGTGTGACACACAGCTACTCCATTGTGTGAGCCTGCCAACTCTCTCCAAGTTTCCACCCCAAGTGGTTTCATGTGCTCATACTCAGCCAGTTTTCCTCTTACTATTCACCTTTAGCAGGTGGGTGGCCACTTTCTGACATGTACCACATCCCAGTTGTTTACTTCAGTGGCTAAAGAAAGCAGAGTAGCAGATTGTGCAGATTTATAGTCAGGCATCCTGCATCCACCATATACCTTGGTAGCAGCACTGGCCTTAAAAGAATGGACATTTGACTAAATTTACTGTCTCTTGGGGTCATTTCACTTCTGTAACACTCCTGATGGTTTTACCCTTATAGGCAGACCAAAGAGAAAGCAGCCCTTAGAGCCCAATGTTCCTTCTACAGCAGATTCTACAATGCCCCATGGACCCACAAGTTTTCAACTCCTGAAAAAAGTGCTGGAGTAGGATTTACACCTAAAGATCAAGAAGAGGAAGTTATGTTCACATATTTTCTTTAAATGTGTTTTATTTGTATTTAAGCCTAGCCATGTATTCTCTCAGTGATTTATGATCTTAAAACATACCTTGGACTTTATTTTTAAAGGCATTACAGTTCACCTTTATTATCACATATCAAGTCTTGCAGTTAATGCCAAGGATTCTATTATAAAGGCAAAAAGCTATCAACATGGGCAGCCACAGAAAAGAGATCCCACTGCAGAACATGAATTAAAAATACAACCAATAGTTCAAAACAATCTCTTCCATTTGCCCAGTCTTACTCAAGACACGTCTGGTTCATGCCTGAGGGTCTTGGCTGCTTTAACAAAATAGGAACAGGAGCTAGGAAGAGAGGTGAAAAGCTTACTTTCCTAGTCAAAGCCAAGATTCTGTAATTATTCAAGGGGAGCTGCAATTAATTACTAACAGCTGTGTGGTATCATTTTATCTTTTAGGAATCTTGATCTTACCTCATTATTTAAAACAGCTGCAATTAGTTTCAACAGTTTAGACCTTCAAGGCACACAGTTCCTCTATCTAGACCTGCCTACAATTTCCTTGCCACTGCTGCAAAATTCCCTTCTATCCTCTGTGTTGTTACATGACAGGTTTATTTTTGCACTGCACTCCTTTTTTCTGTGTTTTAAGCACGTATCCATTTGCCCACAACTGTCTAAATTGTGACAGCTTTGAAGTATGTCAAAACCATTCAAATGTGTTACAGACACATAGAAATGACACAACCATCTGAGAGAATGGGGCTCTGAGGGTATTAACAGATTAAGAAAAGTAATAGGACTGGCTGGAACAGGGCCAAGATTTTGCAGGGTATATTGCAGGAAGGTAAAGCTCCCTAATATAATCAATTTCCTTCCCTCCTTTTTCCTTTTCATTCCTTCCTCTTCTCTCAGCATATCCTTCCTCACTTCCAAGAGAATAAGCACTTAAATAATTAGATTTTTCCCCTGCCCCTGAGGACTACACCTTGAAGCAGCAGGAAAGCTCATATGTCCCTATAACCCTTACAGCTATGCCAGCAGGAATTTTTAACTAGGGTCATTTAACCTGAAAAGGTCAAAGCAGGAACCAGATGAAAAGCAGCCCACTGGCCATCTAGACCTGGGGGAGAAGGAAGCAGGAGAAAGCAGGAGGTGATAGAACAAGCCATCAGCCTACTCTCATAAAAAGTGGGGGGAAAACAGACAGCTAGAGAAGTCTGACAAGGTAGCAATTCCAGCTAAAAGCAGGAAAATTACTTGGCATAGAATCGTATCTTTCCTCTACCTGAAACCTCACAGATTCAGATTGTATTTATTGGGCTGTTTCAGTTCTGTTTGTGATCTGAACCAAGAAAAAAAACCTGGATTATTTAGCTGCATTGCATGCAAGAACCATTCAACACACACAGCTATTGCTGAAATAAAAAAGTTTATTACTATACCTGAGCACCCAAGTCTTGAAATTCTTTGCAAGCTTCTGGGAAGACATCATACACAATAACTGGATATCCATGTTTTACCAGGTTTTTTGCCATTGGATTTCCCATGTTACCCAGCCCAATGAATCCAACTGGGGTTTTGGAAGCCATAGTCCTAGAACACACTGATTTCAAAACAATAAATATCAATATATTTGCATTTAGGATTGATGTACAACAATGACATACTAAAAGCTACCACGTAATCTGTTTTCAATTATTTTAAAATTTTTATGCTTATAGACAGAGCAAATGTGAATCCTATTTTACATAATTTAATCTTTAAATTATAGCACACATTGGGCCACTAATACCGTCCCACAATGATTTTTCTACATATCAAACAAAATTATTGTAATTAGGAAAATATGGGCATTTCAAAAAAATACAGTACTTAAAGCTAAGATCTGAGAAGACCTTGAAAGTAGACTTAAAATATGCAGTCTGTGTTTTTATTATGTGTCTAAATTCCAAACTGGATATTCAAAGACCAATTTTATATATATTTTACAGACTCTTTATTTGCAACTTTGCTTGCAGCCATGGGATGCAGCACATGTTCCCTAGAAACAGACAGAGGCTGCCACTTCATGCAGCCTCTCACAGATTCTCTGATCCTGCAACCAGCTACAGGCCACTAACCTAAAGGTGAAAATCTCCATAGCAAATCATGGCAAATCCTTTAAGCCGTGCAACTACAGTTTAAATACTGAAAATTAGAATAAAATATAGTATAAAAAAATTATGAAGTCTTTACAGGAATAACCTCTGTATTCTATGTACCATACTACCAAGACAGAACTATAAAGCCTAACCTACAACCTGTGGAAAACACTACTGTTCCAGTCAGTTACCTTTTCCCAGAAGTTAGTGAGCATCAAATTCTGGATAGGAGCAGCATTGCAGGCATTCATCTATTGCAATCACTGTCTCATCACTCTAAACACTCCAAATCCAAAGGCAACACAATTTGACAGTGACTAGATTTCTTTGCCAATTACATAAAGTACTTTCTCCTTTAGGACAAAGGAAAAAGTTATGCAGAATAAACACTAAAGTATGTGTCAACTAAGCAGACAGAAACAAAGCTAACTCCAGAATTAATCTAGCTCTAAAGTGCACATACAGAAAATGTGCCTAAGCTGGATCGAGACTCTAAGAGGTCTCAATGCTTAGCAAAGAATCCTCTCTAGGCCAATAACACTTGATTAATCATTTTAAAGTCTTTCTGACTTTAAGCTCCTTCTTAGCCAGCAATGGTCATGCTCTTTCATCTGCAGCACTGTTTTGGAAGTGCCACATTTAATAAATCAGGTTTGTTGAGAGAACTTTGGTCTGAGACAGTTTCCACAGATGCCTGCAGCAATTACATAGCTAGAGAAGTAGCACAATTTCAAATAAATCTGCGCTGGGAAAATGCTTAGTGAAAACTGAGATAAGTCAGGAAAAGAGCCCATTGCTTTTTTAAGAAGTGCTACATGTCAAAACCAGGGAACAAATGAACAAAGAGCCTAAACCAGCATCATCAGCTATAACAATCATCTTAGAGTCTTCTCATTGTTTCTATGAGTCAATCTTCCCCAGTCCTTCATTTGCACTAATCTAAAATTGCTCCTTTAGTTAGCTCAAAGCTTCCCACTTCCTGAGGAGCTTCAAGCCCTGGTTTTAAGCATCTTTCTTTCTCTAGCCCTTAATACCAGTAGATCTTATTTACCTTGACTTCAGCAAAGCTTTCAGAACAGCCTCCTCCCGTATCCCAGTAGCCAAATGAAGAAAGTGGACTGGATGGGACTGCAAAACTGCTTGAAGGAACAAATACTGTCTGGAGTGTTGGGCTCAAATAACAGCAACCAGTAGTTCAAAGACTAGCAACAGTCTAGTTACACATGATGTTCCTCATGGGTCGATACTGAACCTGTTTAGAAGTTCCATCAAAGACTGATGATTAAAAATAAGCACCGTCGGCAACATCATGTGTGACACCAAACTGGGGGGACTGTCTGAAAAATGGCAGGGCAAGGCTACTATTCAGAAGGACTGGAGAAACAGGCCTCAAGCAGTTCAACAAAGACAAATTTATGTCCTGTACTTGGGACAGGGGATGTCATTAAAGGTTGCTGACTGGCTAGACAGCTGGCAGCTCTGCAGAACCTGTGGATTCCCATCAACTGGAGGCTGAGCATGAGTCAGTAGTGAATCCTTGCAGCAAAAGGTTAATGACATTCTGCACTGCACTAGCAAGAGCAGATGCAGGAGGTCAAAAAAACCAGTCATTCTTCTATACAGCAAATACACAAGAGATGTGATCAAACTGCAGACAGCCCAGCAAACATCAAGTAATAAATATGACCAAGGAGCAGGAGAACATGGCCTATGAGCAGAGGCTAAGAGAACTCTTTGCTGAGCTTGGGAGAAGCAAAGGCTGTGGTCTTTACTACCTATGGAGTGGGAGGAAAAAGAGTTAGAGAGTAAATGAAGCTGAACTCTTCACAGATGTATACTCCAATGGGACATGGGGCAATGGCCAAAAGCTGCAGGAAGGAAAATTCTGGCTGGAAACAAGAAAAGTATCCCTGATGTGGAAAAAAGGTTCTGCACTGTAAGAGGCAATGCAGAGCAGAAGCTGTGGAACCTCCATCCTCCTAGCAAACTTAGAACACCCTGAGCAACCTAAGCTAGCTTTAAAGATTTAAGGCTTTTGGAAGCCTTGCTTCCAAACCTCTGTTTTCTTTGTTTCTGCAAATTCCAACTAACACTATCAGAAGAATAATTCTGACTACAATACCTAGGCTCATTCTTGCAGACTCTTCACTTTTATCCTGATCTCTTCTCACACTATGTCATGGACATCTAACCATCACCTCAAACTCAGCATCTTCAGAAAACTTTCTTGATACCTTTTTCTGCTATCAGTGCTGACATTAGCAGGGATGCCTATCACCCACAACAGCCTAAAAGACTCATCCATGATCTGCTTAAATCTCACTGATTCATCCATCACATCAGAGATCTCAGCTGCTTAAGAACCTAGTCACCTGCCTCAACAGACATAATTTTGCTTTGATCTTCCTGCAGGGAATTGAGAAGGCCATTTTGCCCATGCTACTTTCACTCGTTCTCTGCAACCTGCCTGCTTTTTCTCTACAATGTTACATAAAACTGCTTTACTTTGATGACTTTCCAATACTGTCATCACATATTAATATTAAGACTTCAGCTGGTAATTAGACTGCAATGACGTGCCTATTGCCAACATGCACGTACATTGTGCCCCTAAGGCAGCTCTTCACAAGGTAAATATCCATGAAATGAACACATTCTTCTAATATAAGGCCTCCCTTAAAAATTTCTATTTTGCAGTATCCCTAAAAAGGCATGGCAAAAGTTAGGCTGTGATACAAGACAACTTGCTGACCATACTATTAAGTTTTGTGTCATTGTATTCTATTATTTCTCCTTTTGTCTGTTTCTCCTGATTTTTTTTATCTCAGTTTCTGTTATGTGCTAAAACATATTCAAATCCATGGGAATTGGGACTGTTAGAGAAGCAGTTAAAATCCTGAGTCAGTTTCTGACTTTATTTTATTTTGGTTTAACTTTTCACAGCCCAGTATTATATAAGACACTTTAAAATTAAATAATTGGATTAATAGTTTTGAAAAATCTTCAGACCTCCAGGTACTCAAATGGAGAAAAACTGGTTTAGAAGACTGATTAAATTAGTTTACAGCTCTAACAGAGATTATTTCAATTAAATTTGAACCAACTACATTTAGATGCATGGCATATTTTAAATGACTACTTATGACAGTGGGGATTTGCCAAAAAGAGGATGTTTTAAAAGACAATAACATTCATGTTTTCCCATTAGATGAACCTCCACAGGTTATTTCACAGAATGTGATGTCCAGCTCACATATGTTGGCACTTTTTAGCATCTGATATGCAGCACAAACTCAGTTTTGAAATAACTGTGTAAGTCTCTAAGGGCTGATATTCTGCAAACCACATCATGTATGCTAACTAATCCCATCAATTGTATAAGCATTTGCTGAAACTGTCCCTGTGGTATTGATCCCATTTTACTTTTACCATAAAATCCACAGTAACCTGCTGCAATCACACGGCTGGAAAAATGCCCAGTCCACACTTAACTTCTAAGAGAGGTCAGAACATCAGAAGAGAAGCAACAGAATCTACTTTTAAAATAATCACTGATACCATGTGCAACTAATTCTCCTTCCCTGGGAACAGAACCAGCAATACAGATTAATCTGTAAATCAAGCTAATTGTGAGCAAAACCAGCTACAGCTATACCAACTCCAAAGAAATTGGGCTTTTCCCAGATGATTCTTCATTATTCTCTTCAGGGAACATGTGCTTGCAGTTCTCATGCCTATGAAAACTCAATTGATGAGGAGACCCAATTACGACACTCTCACCAAATTTGGGGCTTATGGTCAATACAGATAAAATACAGATTTTTTTGCTTTGAAAAGTCAGCCTACAATAGAAAAACTTTACCTAATGTGCAGATTCACAAGAATTTTACCTTAAAACCAACTTAATTTTAAAAAAATTAGCAAGGGTTTATGAATCTCTTGAATGTCTCTTCTTGAACAAAATGCAACTATCAGAAGAGTAACTTCAGAAACGCACAGATTGCAATCCTGTCTTTAGAATACCTAGCCTGTCAATGATCTACAATCTGTCTTTTCAAGCTTTATATAAAGATACTGAAAGCAGTTTTCTTTTTAACCTGGATGATGACAAGTTTAGATCATTTCAGATGTTTACATTTCTTTTTACACTATCTCCCAAAGTAACAAGTCTTACAGTTTCAAGAACGAATTCCAGTTCCAGTGCTGCCCTGATTTCACTGCACCTACTTGACTGCACAAACACTATAATATGCAGAACTGAGGACATCTCTTTGTAATCAAACAAAAAGGACTAATAGCTGGGTAGAAGCACAGACAGCAGACTTGGAAAAAATCCAATGTGCTTGTACTCTAACTGGCCAAGAACAAAACAGAAACAAGTAATTCCCAAAATATAATTTCAACTAAATTACTTAATTCTTGGCTTTATAAAACTTATTTTGAACCATATTCACCAAATGGCACAAGGATGACATCCACACAGCCCCATCCCATAAGAGCTTCCTAATCAGAGCAGTTGTCGTTCATATTAATATCTTGATCTCTCTGGATCAGTGAATAATAATGATCTTGATTTTTCTGGATCCTCTTTTCCAATATGTGAGATTTAACAGGATCATGGGAAGATGCTCAAAGTAAGTTCAGCTACTGAAGTTGCTGGTTTTGCTTGGGGCTTTATGAGAAAATACATATGAAGTCACTTGACAAGGAGAAGGAAACATGATGACAATTCAATATAAGCCACTAAATGAAAGCTTTTCCCACTGATTTAGCATCTGAATTTCTGGTACAAGCACAACAGAAGACATCATCCCTTTTGTCCTTCCTACTTTGAAAGAAAGGATCAGAGTGAGCTTTGTGGACTTCCGTATGTAATTTATAAAACCCCTACTGAAAGTAGATCCTGGGAGGGAACTGGATGAAGAAATACAGACGTTAGAGAGGCCAAAGGTACAAAGGTAGAATCCTTCTGCTCCTAGAAGTTTTGCCAATGGAATTTAAATTGCCCCATGGTCACTGACTTTTAAAGGTTATGCAATGATTTGGAGAAGTGCACTCTGCCAAAATAATAATTTAAGACTATTACAATACTCTAAATTTGGCCAACTTTACAATGAAAACATCCCACTTGCTTTTCCTTGCCTCTGTAAAGGTCTACTGATCAAAACAAGAGATGCTATCTTGTAACACTCAGAGTCTTCTTATACATCATTTTTCTCATCTGTACCTATACCTCATTAAATGTTTGCTAATACCTTACAGAAAAAATCATATAGTAAGTACTTTTCATCTTAAAAAGAATATCAAGTGTACATTTGATTCTTAACTAAATAATGTGCTGGACTTCTGAGCAGCAGGTCTTCTGTCATAATCCTTGCTTAGTAATCAAAGCTTCTCTGCACCAGAGCATAGACAGTCATTCAACAGTTCAAGCAGAGCTCCTGTGTCAGAAAAAGTATTGTTAAACCAGCAAAAGTGCTATTTAATTATTAAGTGAACAGGTCCCCTCCACTCCAACAAAACTACTGGTAAGGACATTTTTGTTCTTCTTTGATGAACAGCTCTCAACTGATGAATCTCCATTCACCAAAAATCTTTTCTCAGTCACCATAATTCATTAACCTCCTCTTCCCTCTCCCCCAGAAGGGATTTCTCCATCTCCATCAATAATATATTTTTAAGTAAGCTCATATAAACCCTCTCTATGAAGCACCTTTGTCAGTGCCTGCCAGCTGCAGAACACAAGACTACATAGTCTCTGTCCAGCTGACTAACACACAAACATACACATCCAAGAAGCTCCTCCAAAATCTGCCCTCAGCCCTTTATTTTCCTCCTAGACAATTTAACAATCTCTAGCATAAACATACAGAAAAAACAAACCATCATGGTCTGCACCAGCTGCAAACAGCAACTGACCAAGTAACCAAGGAGCCTTCAGTAAGAGAAGGAAGACAGCCTGCTTAGTAGCCAAGTCGTGGTGTTGGACAGCTCTCAGAGCTGGCACAAATCCTTCACCAGGATGGCATTTCACTCAGGACAGATGATGAAATCACTACTCAAACCCCAGCTGTCAGACTAAAGAAAAGAATGGCAAACCTAGCAAAAGCCTTAGAGATGGGGAAGCCAGGACATATAACTAAGCAACAGAGCTTAGCACTTAAGAAGGCTTAATGCTTAGACCTTCATCCCATAAACATTTCTCAGAGTCAAGAGTACTTTCAGCACAGTCACTACCGACTAAGTCAGAGCTCAAATGTTGCAGGTGAAATTCTGTTCTATGGAAGTTTTTCTGGAGAGTCACAATTTCTCCTTAGACTTAATTACAGTCTTTTTCTCAAGTCTTCAGGTAAAGACAAACTGTATTTTCAACTTTAAGGGCCAATGTTGGTTTGGTTTTCACACCTATGCTCACCACAAGAAACAAGATCCACACCATCTGCCCTACATTAAACAAGATCATTTGGAAATTGACCATGACAGTGGATTTCAAAGCTCTTACAGAAATACTTGACAGTTACCATGCACAGAAAGTTCATAAATCCTTGAAAGCTAATGCTTTCAATTGTGGTATCACAAAAGGTACTAAACACATAAACAGGTCCCCTGTATTTAACTTTACTAGCATGAGACCAACATGCCTGCTGCACCTGAGCAAATACATATCACGACATCAGAACCACAGCTACCAAAAAAAAAGCATCAGCAGAAAAAGAGACAATGGAGCAAAAAGAGCACTGCAAGATAACGTCAAAATTGCCAGACGTTTTTCATTCATTAGTTTAAGGGAGACTTAAAGGGGAGTTACAAAGTTTTTAAAGTTACCTACTTACAAGAAATTTAGTAATTCCTGAAACACTTATTTAAGTGTCAAGATTTTAGAACCATGTACCATTTAAAAGAATCTATTTCTTCTACTTTGCTAGTTAAAAACCTTCATCTATATGTTAGGAGCCTAACCACAGAGTGACGTACATGATCATGCAATCAAAATGACACTGAAAAGACTAGTGAAGGTTTATTTTTAATAATTTACTTCAGCAATTAAATTACTTAGGAACAGCTGTGTGATTTTTCAGGACTCTGGAAAGGGAAAATGTCTAGGTCCAGTTCTACAAATACATTCTTCCTTTGCTTGCACCAACAGGACATCTGCAGTACTTGCTCCTTCCACTGCCCGTGAACCAAGCACAGGTGAGCACCAGTGCCCGCAGAGCCAACACAGGAGGAAATGCCGCTGGATCTGCCTTCGGTTTAAAGAAAATGATCGGATGCAGTGACCGAGAGAGCTGAACAGCCCAAACCTAGGTAACAGGTACCGCAGACATGTCACTGCTGCCACAGGAGGCTCTTGCGGGCTCTGATGATTTCCAGGCACGCTATTTTAAGCGAATGAGTGAAAACATTTATTAAGCCAAGCCGATCCGAAGCTTCGGTGGAGCCCCGAATAAGGCGGCAGCGGTAGCGCGCCGTGCCAGCCACGACCACCCGGGGTTCCGTCACCGGGGATGCCGCACAGGGAGGCGGCCCCGGAGCTGTACCGGGCTCGGAGGGCCCGCGGCCGCCAAGGGCAGCGCCGCAGCTGCGCGCCCCCGGACAGGCCCGGCCTTTCCCCGCCCGGCCGGCAGAGCGGGGCCACTGGAGCCGAGGGAAGGGGTAGGTCCTTACCCATCACCCGCCGGTGCCAGCGCCACCAGCCCGCAGGTCCCCTGCGCACCACCGCTGCGGCCATGCTGCGCCCCCGTGCCGAGTGACCTCCGGCCCGCCGCCGCCCGCCGCCACCGCCCGCGCGCCGCGAGCGGCAGCCGCCGCAGCCAACCACGGACGGCGCTCGGCGGGGCACAGCCAATGGGAGTGCGCAGCGTCCTCCCCGCGGGCGGCCGGCCCCGCCCACAGCCCCGTGACGGATGGGGCCGGATTGCGGGGCGGGGCGGGGGCCGGGCCGGCGCCGGAGCACCTCATTGGGGCTGTGGGACGTTGTATGTCGCTGCCCGCGGCTCCCGGGAAGGCGTTCCTTTCCAGCTCTGCTTGCCTGTGCCTGCCCGCCGCCGCCGCTTCGTCTTCTTGCTTTGCTGCTGGGGGAGGAAGCTTGGCTGAAGCGGCAGAGGAACGGAGCGCCGGCGTTTTGGCTGAGGCAGCTTATGTGCGAGACGGGGCCCTCGGGGCGATGGAAAAAGCCGCCTTGCACTGTTTTGCCGAGTCAGGTGGCAAATAAGAGTTGGAGCTTATTGAGGGTTGGAATTAGATGATCTTCAAGGTCCCCTTCCAACCCAAACCATTCTGTGATTCTGTGACTGGCTTCGTCGTTGTGTGGGCTTTACTCCGGCTGGGCGCCAAGCGCCCCCCAAAGCCGCTCCATCGCTGCCCCTCCTCAGCTGGACAGCGGGGAGAAAATACAACGAGAGGCTCCCGGGTCGAGATAAGGATGAGGAGAGAGCCCTCACCACTTACGGTCTTGGGCAAAACAGGCTCAGTTTGGGGAAATTAATTTAATTTGTTATCAATTACATTAAAGTAGGATAATAATAATAATAATAAACCCCAAGACTTAAAACACTTCGTCCCCACCCCTTCATTCCTCCTGGGCTCAACTTCACTCCCGATTTTTCTACCTCCTCCTCCCTCAGTGGGGAACAGAGTGTGCAATCACTTCATCCCACATTATCTCTGCCGCTTCTGCCTCCTCCGGGGGAGAACTCCTCACACTCCTCCCTTGCTGCAGCACGGGCTTCCTCCCATTGGAAGCATTCCTCCCTGGTCTTCTCCAGGATGAGTCCTTCCCCTGGGCTGCAGATCTTCACAAACTCCTCCAGTGTAGGATCCCATCCATGGGGTGCAGTCCATTGGGAACAGAGCATTCCAGCGTGGGTCCCCTGAGCGGTCACAGATCTTTCCAGCAAACCCACTCCAGCACAGGCTTCCTGGTGGATGTGCACAGAGGCCTTTGGGCAGGGTCCTCTGGGCACATCCACCCGCTCCAGCGTGGGGTTCTCCATGAGCAGCAGGTTGATCCTTTCTCCACTGTGGACCTCTATGGGCTACAGGAAGACAGCTTGTCCCACCAGGGTCACCATGGGCTGCAAGGGCATCTATTCACAGAAGCCAGCCCTGTAGCACCCACCCACTGCCAAAATTTTGCCATGCAAACCCAGTACAATAGTGCCCAGAGTGCATTTCCCAAAGGGTTTATTGACATCAATAAAATTGGCGAAAGCCCAGCATCTGGAGACGCCACTGGCAGCTCTGGGAGAGCTTCAGGAGGGTGTGTGAGGAAGGACATCACGCTCTGAGGGAGGGCAGGCTGGAGGCAGGCATGTGCTGCCATCTTAGAGCAAAGTTTCAGCTCCAGTCCTGCAACTACCACGTTTATCTCTTTGGAACAAAGTAGTTAATTTCTTTTCCTGACAGAAAAACTTGCCTTGCTTCCTTGTGCCAGGATGCTAGGTGCTCCCTCAGTCATTAGATTACTGTCATTAGGTCAGAGCTTTTTTTGTAGCTGTTATGTGGTATCATTTACAGACTTCTGGAAGTGTAGTCATGAGGCACAGATCTCAGGTCTCACCATAACATGTCTTCACTCAATTATATGTTAGCACAGAAAGAATAGGCTAAATATATATGAGCTCGGCTCTCCTTTCATATATATTTTTATATTTACCAGTATAAAGCAATGCTGTTAAATATAGTTAAATCAACCTAGCTCAACATAAAGGAATTTTGTGGGCAGTGAAGGCAGCTCTGGTCATATAGTAGCTTTACTGTGACATGTGAGAGTGCTACCACTCAGTAGGCTGATCTCATACCTTCCCACAGTTGCTTCTTTCTCTCGTCACCTCTCATTGCCTCTCAGCTGAGCACTGAGACAGAATATGGCATGAGAATAAAAGAAAATTCTCTGTATTAAAGCAATGGAGACACAAACACAGAAACTCTTCCACTTGATAACACTTTGCAAAACATTGGGAGCTCCACAGACTCAATTGCACCAATATTTTTGTAAGCTCAGTCTTGTCTTTCACTGGGCTATCTGAAGTGATATGTATCTGCCAAGTGAATAAAGCTACTGAGCTATCCTTCTCCTCAGTGGGGAAGAGGTTGACTACCATTGTGTATTTGGTTTTGTTTTTTTTTTTTTTTTGTGATGAGAAGAGGTGTGACTTCTCACTGAGCAGCTCTACTGGCAGAAATTTGTACTGAGGTATGGTCCAAATAAGGTGTTTGGAAGTCTTTGAAACCTGTTTTTTACAAGTAATCACACAGTACTTAGAAAAGATGGGGGTTGTTTTGCATTCCAGCCTGCTTCTTCACCATCTTGCATTTTCAGAGTCATTGACCCTGTACCAATTTGGTCTAGACTCCTATCAAGCCTGAAGTGAGTTAGAAAAGTGATTTCAGTTTTGTTGTTTTTTTTTTTTTTTTTTGCGAGGGGGATGGGGGGGTGGGAGAGAGGGGAGCTGAATGTAGAGGAATGTGTGAAGATTCTAATGCTGTACTCATCATGGTCCTTGAATTCTGATTTTTAATTCTCATTACAAGATGCAGCTTTACCTCTATAGTAACATCTTTCTCTACACCTTTCTCATGTCTAAGGTGGTTTTGTTTGTGTAGGTATAAATAATGCATTTTTTGTTTCAAAGGTATATGAGGAGAACAAACTTATACCAACACAATAAAAATACACCATAAACTCCTCAGAAAAAGTATGAGAAAGTGGAAAAAGGATAGGACTATTCATAAAAATGTAGTAGACTTAGCCTTGTATTGCTTTGCCAACACACTTGTGTATAAAGGCTTGTTACAGACATGACCAGTATAATACTATAGGTTTTACATTGCTTTTGTACAGAATGTACTTTTGCAGACAGATAAAATTCCTTGAGATTAGAGTAAATGAAATCTCTGTTTACATTTTGAACACCAATAGAATTGATATTAGTAGTTAGTACCACTAAGGTAGCCAATATGAGAAGGAAGCACTTGTGGGGTGGTGCAGGATGGTGCAGGACTACCATACTGCAGAGCATTTTTAGAAGGGAGAAAATTGAAATAATAGAGTTTTTGTGGTTTTTGTTTTCTCCAAATGCCCTCTAGAGATGTTTGAACTTTTAGTAGGCATAAAGTACAGTAAGT
The DNA here is from genome assembly GCA_024865655.1 of Emberiza elegans. NCBI lineage: Eukaryota > Metazoa > Chordata > Aves > Passeriformes > Fringillidae > Emberiza > Emberiza elegans. Next base: position 38,180,735 of record JALJVW010000206.1, read on the forward strand.
TCCTTCTCTTAAAAGTAATTTTGCCTTTGTAGAAGTTTATCTACTAAGTCTTGCTAGTAAATTTTGGTTTGTGTGTTTATTTCTTTGCCTACCTAATTACGTTTTTCCCACACAAAATGAAGGAAAAAAAGCTTTGTTAACCTAAGAACATATTTGGTTTAAGTAAATGGCCATGAAAGCTTTTACCTACATTAAAATCCAGGACATAAATGCTGATTATTTTTCAAACAAAACAGCATGGTCTCCTTTCTCACACCTAGTAGTGGGTTTCATAAAGATTTGTATGTGATTACTTCTGTAATTAACTAGTTAAAATGCAAATAAACTGTTATTTGTATAGATTGGTTCTACAAATTGTTCTTTTTTCCTTGTGTTAAGAATGGAGATATATACCTCATTTAAATGCATACAACCTCTACTTTTTAAACCAAAGTGTTTTTGAGTAATGGGAATCAAGTATAAAATTGTCTACAAAAATAAATTCATTAGATATTTTTAACTGCCAGAAAAGTTTCCAGAAATCAGTGATTACACTGCAGACATGCCACAAAGGCCAACTCTTAAAGAAGTGTGCCTTTGCCAGGAGTAGAAAGATTGTCAATGTTTAATTTGCTTTAAAGTTTTATTTCATCAATGGTGTATTGCATCTTAAAAGCAGCAATGTCAGCCTTATGACTGAGGCATGAAATGGGATCTCAAAACATCATACTGGTTATGGTTGGAACTATTTTCTGAAGGAGAATTTCCTAGCCTGCTTTTTGCTGTAGCACAGGAAGAGTTTGTACAACACATAAAAAAGAACAGGACAAAAACTGTATATGACAAAGACAAATAGTAAATATGTAACTGGTGTATGTCTATTTTCATTGGCAGATCTTATGGTGCTTTTAAAAAAAAGTATAGATATTATTTTAAGAACTGATTTTTTAGCTGCCAAACTAAATTATTGTTCAAAATAAGTTACTTATTACTAAGTCATTGTTGCTACTCAAACCTAGGCATACCTGGAGATCCTCCCACTCAATCCAGTCAATTCAGGCTTTTGACAGCTTCCTATACTGGACCTATGAAAAGAGTAGGATTAAAAAGAAAACCTTCACAGTTTATTCCCACCCTTGCATTACAGTTTATGGCTCTCTCAGGCATGCAGATAGAAGTGGTGTTAACCTACAGCCTTTCAATCATGTGTTTTACTGTCTGCTTAACAAATGCTTGCAGTGGCACACTCAGTCTTCACTCTGGATGGACTGAATGGGCCAGGCTTAAATCAGCTCCTAAACTACTGGGTGTTGGTAATGTAAAACCAAATTATTACTAGAGGGAAGACTAATGAGATTCCCAGTTTTAGACGATCAAAAAATGTCTATATTTACTTATATAGTACCCAGATAATGCTTAGCGACATAGTAAATCTAGATCTTTGTGTTTAAGTGACTGAGATTCATTTTCTTACCCTGTAAGAAGTATGTGTGTACCTTAGGTGTACATCATGATTTGTGGTAGTGGAACATGGATATTAAAAACATGAGAACTTGCCGGAGTATTTGTAATACAGAAAGCAGCTGCTATTCAGGCAGTTTTCTAAGTGTTGGTACATGGTGCCCACTAAGTTACAGGACATGTAAAGAAATGTAATCAAACTTGTAAATAAAGGGAAAAAAATTGTAAAGAAGGCTACTCCTTTTATTCTTAGTATTGAAAATATGGTCATCTTATTTTTCTTTAAAGGTCTCAATATAAAAGGACAAAACAAAGAATTTTTAAAACCCCACAACTCTCAGAACACAGAACATTTTTAGTATTTTTTTGTTGATTTTAATTTTCTTACATTTAGGATACATTTTTCCCTTAATATTCAGGTAGAATAATAAGGAACCTCTGAAAGCAAAGGAAATTTATACACTGTGCCAAAATATACTCACTTCAGAGCCTGCCCCCGACTTCAACTTCATTGGCATGAAATAATCACATTTGCTCAGAAGTTTGGGTTTGGGTGGGGTTTTTTGGTTTTTTTTTTTTTTGGTTTGGTTTTGGCATGGGTTTTTTTTGGCATTTGGTTTGGTTTGACTTGGCTTTTTTTGTTTTCCACTGTTTTGGAGATATGCTTTTCAGGACATCAAGTTTTATAGTCTGGGCTGATAACTAAATTTCCACTGAATTTAGCAAGAGTTAGGATGCTTGTAAAAAGGGACCCTGATTGCAGAGAGATATTTAAATTCAGTGTTAACACTACTTAGTGTAGCCAAAAGAAACTATAGTGGATGCAACAGTACATTTGAAACTTGAATCAAAATTATTTGGTAGCCAAACCTACAGTGTTCCATTCCTCCTTATAACCTTTCATCTTGTACTTGTTGCATTTATTTGTCTGCATCAGAGAGCTGTTATAATATTTGAAAATGCAATCAAAGCACAGTGTAGCTGCTCAGGAAGGCCTGAACTTCAAATAATTGGAGCTGGGAAAGCATTCCAGAGAAATACCCCAAAGTATTTCCTCTCTGACTGGTCATTTCTGGAGACAGACTGCTAGGCTAAAGGGACCTTGGGTCCAACATAATATAACATTCTTCACATTTGTAAATATTTGAGTTGGGATTCTCAGGGCAGCATTCAATTCTTAGCTGTGCACATTTTGCTAGATAATGAACTGGAATGCGTAAGCAGCAATGCAAGTGGTTATTTTTGCCTACAGGAAAAAAAACTCTTGTGTAACTGGACCTCCTTTATTTCTTGCTGAATCATATGATATATCCTGCAGCACTATGCATTTTAGTAATCAACCTTGAGCTAAATATGTACAAAGTTTGGAATGTTGCATATACCTAAGGGAACACAAATTCCAGGCTTCTGTGGGAATGCAGTGCCCTGGGGGGAGCATAGAAGCTTTGTTTTGGTATAAGATGTAATGTCTGTTCTATCAGAAGCATTTGTGCCGTAGTTTGGAAAGCAGCTGCATCTCACTGGGACATCAGGCAAATGTTAGAATGGGCAGGCTACCACAGGGTAGCAATACATACTTATTTGCACTAATTGATACCAAGGTCAGTTAAACACAACAGTTTTTGTCCTCTTCTTAGCTCAGATAAATCCCATTAGGATGTTTAGGCTAGCCTGTACTGACTGAGTTTCCTGGAGAGCTGGCTGAAAAGATTCAAGTACCTATTTCCTATAATAATTCAATTGTCCCGTTCAAATTCTCACACAAGGAGGATGTAATAGAGACACTTTATCTAGCTGAACTTCATGGAACACAGGGTGAATTTTCCAAAGTCCCTGAAAATATTTCACTCAAAGAACTAGTCTTCTTAAGCATTTTGTTAAATGGAATGTGTTGCAGTTCTGATTATGAGCAACTTCAACAGCTACTGTCTTTTACAAATAAGTAGGATGTTTTACGTGGGTAACTGCATACATGTTGTACCACGAATAGACACAAGAAACTGACAGAAGAACTGGAGAACTGACTCAAAAAATTTCACGTGTAAATTACCAGTAGAGCATCCTGTAGCAATTTTGGATTGATTTCATTTTTGTGTTTTAACTGAAAGATATGTTTAACATTTCTGATGGATTTAGAATCTAGCAGTGTTTATTAAATACCTTATTTTACAAGCTTCTTTCACATGACAGAAATGCAAAGAGGATGATGACTTTGGTTCAGATTTAGATGGGCAGATTCTGTGAAAGCAGCTGAAGAAGGAAACAAAATCCAAAAGAAATATTGCTACTTATGATAAATATTTGGTATCAGTCATGATGATTTTATTTTTACTTCTACCTGCAATGCACTAAATATAGAACATACTGATCTGTGTGGGAATTGCACAAAATTTAATGCCCTTCTGCCAGTTGTTGGGTACTGACGTAGCAAAAGAAAGTGAACACAGTAGGGCAACTACTATGGGAAAAGTAGGGAAATGCAACATGGAAAAGCTACATGGTACATTGACCTCAAACCAAAGGAGTCTGAGTAAGAATTAGGTAATTGTTTCCCAGGAAAAGATGCATGCATATAAAACATAGAAAAAATAGGTTTTTTCCAACCAACATATGTGTATAGGTTAAAAGCGTCAACCTCACATTAGTCTGATAAAATCCTGAACTAACTTCCTTATGACACAGAAAGAGGAAACCTGACACTAACTCAGTCCTTGGGTTTTCCTACACCAAAGGGTAGGAAACCACATTGCTTGAGAAAGATTGTCTTTATATGGCATGCCCCTGAGCAATGTCTTGACTTCACCCAGTGGGAGGTAATCCTGTTCCTATCAACTCTGTTCTTAAGAGTTTCTTCCTGATTTTAGAGGAAGCAACATAAGGTCCCTGAAGGAGAAAGGTGCATTCCACACCACTGGCTTGCTAGAAGTTGCACCCAGAGCATAACCTACTGCAGATCAAGAGAGCAATTAATTAACTTTTGATAAAGCGACACTGTTACTAAAGTAGTATAAATCAGCATAAAAGAACCAACTTTATTGGTATGAAGTATTGAAGAGTTTTCTATACTTGAAGTATTTTCTTCATTTTACAGTAAGTATTTTCTGTACTTCACCCCTACTGAAAATTTAAAGTTAATTCACTCTATGTAACATTTAAGAGTTTTAAATACAAATCACACCTTTGTTTTAAGTCTAGCACTATAATTTCATCACAGACAATGCATATGTATGGAACATTTGTTTATTATTAATTTTGGTTTACATTTCTGTTATTAATGCATTTCTCTACTGAATTTTAAAAATAATATTATTTTTGTTGTCTTAAGAGCAACCAACACTAGTAAGAAATTAATTTACTCTGGACACCTTGATTATAACTAAGTATAATCGAAATGCAAATTTGGTCTGTTGTGCCTGCCTTTTGATAGCTGATAAATTCTAGGAAAAGATGCACAAGAAAAAACACCATGACAAACTTCCAAAATCCAGAGTTGTTGATATAGGAAACAGTTTTCTGAGTCAGATTTTTTCATTATTATACTTTCTGTAAAATTGACATAGCATGCCTACTCATGTACACAGCATGCCTACTCATGTACACAAACCAATGCTTTGATCCACAAATAAGATGGAATAAGAAATATTTTCCATTACTGATTTGTTTGAAAGAAAAGTACTTTTTGAATGTTTTTTCCCCTAGTAACACATTAACTTCACTAAACATGAAATCAAACTTTGATTTGTTACTATTAAAAATGAAAATAAATGTACCATTATCACTAGACTAATATAATCCTATTATCATCTTATTAGATAAACAGTGACAATGTTGTATTTCTAATAGTCTCTAGAGATACAATAAATCTAGTAGGGGAATGTCAGTTTGGTCCAAGACAGATTAAATGTAGAGAACTGGAGTATAGTTCCCAGTAAACAAACACTTTGAGGTCAGGAGGTCGTACTTGCTCAGCTGTTCTTCATAAGCCCTATTGGAAATAACTTTCATACCATCACTGAATATATTCCATGCTACCTAATAATACTGAAGACCGAGTACAGTTGTGATATAAATGATTTCCAAGTGAAATATTGAGTGTGAAATGATCAAAAAGCAATATGTAAATGGAAAATCAGGGTGATGTTAGACATGCAATGGGTGCAATTCATGAGATTTTTTTTGCTCTTTTGTGGGAGAAAATCCATCCCATTTGAAAGCTTGTGGAAGCTCCCACTGAAAAATGAGTTGATTTGGCCCCAGCAGACCTGTGATTAATGTGACAAAAACTAACTGCATTTTAATTTAGAAAACAACTAGGAAGAATATTCAGTTAATTCTCCCTTGCAGTTGACTAATTGCAGCAGAATGAGAAACACAAGTCAACAAAGGTCTGGGAAGGAGAGAGAGAAGTACAGAATGAATTTGCTTTTGGCATCTCTTCTATCAGGCAGAAAAATGCCTGGATTCTGGGAATGCTAAAATAAAGCAATTAATGTGTGGATTATGATGGGTGAAGGTCTCAAATCTGGTAAGATAACTTAGTATTTTTCAGACTCATACATCTGTCACCCAATTTTATGGAAAAGCTGCACTACTTACAGGCTGTATAAGTAACAGATACTGTTGACAAGTTCAGTCAGGCCTCAGTGGTAGCATCTATGCAGAGAGTTTCATAAAGCCGTAAAAAGTCTCCTTCAGCACTTATACGGTATATTCAAAATATGCAGATATGCAGACCAAATGTTGCTCACTGACATATCCTAGCAAAGATAATGGAAATAAACACTGTAAAAACAGACTTTTTACCATGGTGTTTGTGTACAAAACACTTATTATGGGCCCAACAGATCTTTTGCCATGTAGTGAACTAAAGCCATATGTCATGGCTGTAACCGTACTGTGGTTTCAAAAGAGTTTTTACCCATATTAATAATGTAAATTTTATTTTGATTGAAAGTTTCCAGTTCCAAGACACAACAACATGCAACCACACTTTGGACAACAAAGTATGCTAACTTGGCTACATTATAATGTAAAATATTTATTAGCAAAAGGGAGTGCCATTTAGTAAATATGTTTGTTTTTGTAGAAAGTTCAAGACTCTTATGCCTTTTAAAAATATTTTTTATACAAGGAAATCAATTAGTGAAACAAGAAAAGGTATGAGAGTTGTGTGATTAGAATATATTTGCATTTCTGAATGGTGCTGATCAAATAACATCAGAAAGGTGATGTTACTTTCTGTATGTAAATTTGCATAGCAAATCCAACATATTCTTCTCTGTACAATGTTAATAAACGCTATAAAATAATAAATCATTGGGGGTGAATTAAAGACAAATTTTCATTTTAGCACTGTGTTTCTTAGTAATTGATTTGTATGTAATGTATGTCACAATATGGTAGGGTTTTTTCCCCACAGAATTTAAGGCCTCATAATGTAAGAGTTTCAGAACTCAAGCAGTTGAAGGTGAGACTTGAGATCTGTTGACAGAGAAGTTTTCTGCACAAGTAGCTACACAAGAGCTTTAGACTCATCTCCAAGCTGAATGAGGGGCTGTGGGGTGAGTCAATCTCCGTGTTGAGACCCAGGCCAGGCTCAGCCTCTCCCAAGTGCATTGCATGACCCAACAGCCCTTTTCCTTGGCGCCAAGTCAAGGCTGACAAATAATTCCTGCATCGCTCAGGTGGTACCGGTCTTGGCAGGGAACTGTGAAGCTGCACCAAGCCCCCCAGTTCGAGCACTGCTGCTCAGGGAACCAAGGAGCAAGAAAAACCAATATAATGCTGGAGCCACAACTGCCTGAGCCAGGCTAGAGGAGCAGAGACAGCATTAGTATGAGGACACAGACATCTTTAGATCCTTTCAGAAAAACATAAACCATTATGAGAAAATAGGAAAGCTGCCAAGCTTCATGCAGATACAGTACACAGACACTCTGTGCTCTGTCAGTGGTGGGAGCCAGTGCTGGAGGGGGACCCAGAGGGGCATACAAGAAGCACGCTGTAGGCTGCTGTGGAAAGTGCCGTTCTACTTTCAGTCCCTCAGGCTTAAGTGCTGTGCTCTGAGGTACAAGACCTTTTAAATTCTCATTGCTTGTTTGTTTCCTGCCACATGCAGTTTTCCTACCTCTGAAAACAAAATGTTGGTCATTTGGGGGCTTCCTATTACTTTCAGATAGAAAAGATAAAAGGCTGAGAGAAACAGTAAATCTACTAAAGCATACAAAACAAAGGTATTTACCTGTTCTATATCTGCTAAGATTTCAGTGACACCTCCTCAGTGGTCATTTACATGCCATGCTGTGTATGCCAGTAAGAGGTATGCTGGAGGGAAAAAACCCCCTTACAAACATCATAAATAAGAAATGAAACACTCCCCCAGACCTGGGTCTCCAGTGCACATATATTAATTACACACCAGAGGGTAAAGCCTCAGTATGTGCAACCATTTAATTCATTATTTGCATTTATTAAAACCATTCCTTTTCACTTTAACAATAAAGTAACCCAACAGTGAAAGTAACAGTAATTCAAATGCAGTCATTTACAGACGTGTGGTTTCTTGTGCCCATTGTACAGTGCAGTGCTGCCAAGTCTCACACCTTAGAAGTAAGCTCCTGCTCTCTCCTCTGTCACACACATACATGCACACACATACAAAATTTACATGTCTGCTCTCACCTATACTCTTTTGGGAAAACCCACAAATTTCATCAATCTCACTCTACAGATTTAAAAATCCTGGCAGCTTTTGAATAGCTTTTCTTCATCAGCTGCAATTAAGTGTTGGAAAATAAATCCAAAATACACAGAGAGAAACTTTCTCCTTAATAGGAAATGTTAGCAATAGTATGGGATTTCTAATATGTTCCAAAGTTTAGCCACACCATCTTACTAGAAGGCCAAGACTGCATGCCCTGTGATTAGGTTCCCTTAAATGCTGGGCAATTCAGTGTTGTCAGCCATAATACAAAACATTATTTATAACTATTTAACTGTTTTAAGAGTATAGTTAATAGCTTTCTGTAACACGATCTTAAAGAAGTTGATTAAGTGTGCTTTGCAACATGACCAGAAAGAGCTTCCGATTAGTGACATCAATATATATATTTTACATCTCACATGGCCCATACTTTTAAAACTTGGAAGTGTTGAAATAGGAGTCAAACCAAAATGTAATCAAATCATTAGAACTCTGAAGCATTTCCTTACCACACTTCATCAATATCATGTCATGCCATGATGATATTGATGAAGTAGATTGAATAACCACAACATCAAGTGCCTGTCTCTGGTAATAAAACCTAGAAATGTAGAATTTTTCCATCACTCATGCAAAACAAAGATGGGCCTCAGAGGGGAGGAATTCAGGGGTGGTTCAAAAAATCATCATGGGTTTGGTTCAGACTACAGTAATACAGAAAGTAAACAAATGAAACAAAAAATAGTCTGGCTCTGGATTGGATAAAAGTTCACATATATCCAAGGTTAAACAGATGTGACAGGGATCCATTTTTAATTTCAAGGCTCTAAATTACTGAAAGAGCTCACAGGTGGAAGAAGATAGTGTAGTTATAAAAACAGTGTTTTGCAAACACCCGAGACTCTGTTCCTTGGGAGTCTGTAATTGCTCCCTCTTTCCTCTGGCAATTCTGGTTAACTGCATGTTTTTATTTTTCATTCATCTCATGCCTGAGGAGGCACTAGTCTCATCCTGGTAAAGTCTCAGTACAATTACAAAGCAGGGAATTTTTTTCATCCCAAACCAAATTTCAAACTTCTTTGGAATCTAGTAATGTTCAAATACAGTTACTGAATTCACACACACTTTTTACTTTATTTATTATTTTTGTCACAACCACAGTTGTAATTTGCCATTATATGGTGATGTATATTTCTATATTTGTCCTCATATTTATGCACTTCAGAAATAAAGGCTCTTAAAAAAGGGTTCTGCCAGCTTTTTATTTCCAAGACAATACCCTGGTGAAATGCATTTGACATATTTTTCTTGGAGATTGTGCATAGAGACACAAAAGGAGAGAGAACAGGGTTTTTTTTCAGCCTGTAGAAGAGAAGACCTCAGGGCCTATTGCTCTCTACAACCAGCTAAGCAGAGGGTGTAGAAAAGATGGAACAGAATTCTCTTCAGAGGTGCACAGTGAAGGAACAAGACAAGAGACAAAACTGCAACATGGGAAATTGATACAAAGAAACTTTTTTACAATGAGTGCTTTAAATCACTGAAAGAGGTTCTTTAGGTGACAGTGGAATGTCCCCATCCGTGGAGACATTTGAAATGTGACTGGGCACGGCCCTGAGCAACATGCTCCTTTGAGCTGCTCTGGACATCCCTTCCAACAAACATGGTTTTGATTATAAATATATATATATATAGTATCATTAAAAAATGCCTGACATTCCTAGTTTCTTTTTCTTTTAAATATGCATAAATACTGGCTAAACATTGATACTACGTGTTGAAAGTACATTCTGGTACACATGAAAACCATACAATTTGTGGTAAAGTACTGGCTTGAACAAGACCAGTTTCCTGTTACTGAAAACAGTGTAGTTACAAAACTGAAAATCAAGCCAGAAGGAGATGGGATTATTGTCACCATATCTGTAATAAGCTTTTCTAATTAGTGTGTTAGTGTTAAGAAAATCTCAAAAGAGTAAGGTTTTGTTAGAAATGCTGATGATATCAAACTTTTTTTTTTGTTTTAAATACTGTGCAGAGAATGTAAGCAACTATAGAAAAGTAGTGTTCAATGGGGTTTTGGTTTTGTTTGGTTTTTTTTTTTTTTGTTCGTTTGTTTGTTTGGGGGTTTTTTGGTTTTCTTTCTGCTCAAGAACAAGTTTCCTGAAAGATTTACATCACATGGATGCATTTCAGGACATAGCATCTGTCTAGTAAATTCAGACTTCTCAAGGCACTCAACCATTATTTCTCAGCCAAGTGCAAGTATCACCAGTTCTAGTCACATTTTTCTTAATTCAGATCTTTGTACAAGGATATTGATTGTTGATTCTGGGATCACTGTGCACCACTTGTCCATTTTGGTCAAATATTTCATTTCTTGATGTGGCAATAAAAAATCAGAAAGGGCTCTGCAGCATCTTTCTGTAAAATATCTATAAATTCTACAGGGATAGGATTGGCATCTAAGTCTAGCATGCAAAAGCATTCATGAGAACACATTAAACCACACACTTATTTTAGTCAGAAATAGTTTTATATTATATATATAACCCCCATTAGGTGGTTAAGATAGCAAGTTTAGAAGTTTAAAAATACATTTTCCTGAAAATTGTGGATATAAGTACAAGAAAAGACAAGATAATTCTTGATTTATTTGTTATAATATTTTCACTGCTCAACTGAATGCCAGCATTTCAGTAGTTTTACCTCTTCCATATGCATTAAGCAATAGAAATAATAATTGAATACTGAATTATGAGTAAACCAAAACTTTATTGACTGAATGAACATTTATTAAGTGAACATGGAAATATCCCAAGTTTCTTAAAAAACTCAGAACTGAGGAGAAGTATTTTTTTAATTAGGAAACAGAGGCGAGTTGTTTGTTTGTTTGTTTGTTTTTCCAGGCATTCACTTGTATAAATTTTGTTAGCTGCAAAAGAAAAATCTTTATGTCAAATTTCCCATCATATTCCCATACACCTGCATTATAATGGCTTCAAATGAAAGCAGAACTAGTCTCACCAATGCTGACATTCCCCAGCTGGTGACTGTAAACCCCGAGTTCTTCCTACGTTCCAGCCCACATGAGAACAGTGTCTTGTGACTCTTAGACAGCCCTTTATCACATAATACAGAGCAAAGAGCAGCAAGGAGAAGAAATGGAGGGCTGAGATAAGAAGGAATAGCTCTTCCTACCTCCTTACAAGTATTTATTGCTGAACAAGATACTGATTTCATTTTCCAGTGGGCATTTTCCAATGCCCACTACAAAAGTTCATCTGGTCTTACAAGAGAGATTGCTCTGCATACACTTCTTGTGTCTTCTAAGATGATCAGTTGATACTGTGCAGGGAATTTACTGCCTTCCAGGAAAACATGGAATGTATGGCGGTTATAAGAGATTATTCATTGTGGCTACAAATCAAAAGATAATTTAGTAATCTGTGACACACCTTAAAACACAAGACTATTTTCAGAAACAAAAATGCAAGTGCAATGAATAACCATAATTACTTAAAGATACTTTCTATGCTCCAGCTTAGTTTCATTTTTGTTAGGACTTACCATGAAAAAACAGGTGAATTTGTAAGAAACCTAATTCAATAATTCTAATGATTAATCATATGTCTCTCCACATAACCTGTTTGTTTAAAATACACATGAAAACACGTAAGAAATTGTAGCAGCAAAGAATTTAGTATGATCTTGAAGACAGTTTGTAGTAGGAACCAACACTGGGTGCACTGGGAAAAATCCTCTTACCAGTGATGGGTACTTGTCGCTGGTTGCTTTTACTGAGCACCGTGACTCTCGTCAGTGCTCTATGAGCTGCTTTTGGATGAAAATTTAATGGAGTCTGTGAAATAGTTGTGACCATAGTCAGAAAAGCCTTAATGTCCAAACATGTAAATCCGGATTGGTTTAAAAATATCAGATGTGATAAAAGGTATTAATCCTGTATAAACTTATGGCAACTAAAGTCATTAAGGTGGTGGAGACACCATCCCTAAAGGTGTTCAAGCAACCACGTGGCATTTAGTGCCACGATCGAGTTGGCAAAGTGGTGATTGGTCAAAGGTTGGACGCAACGAGCTCAAAGGTCTTTTCCAACCTAAATGATTCTGTGCTTCCCTGGTTCTCCGAGTCGGTGTTGTGTGATATTAACACTCTTTCATGGAGATCCGCCAAGGTACCCAGGCAGGACCCCGTGTAAGCGTTTACAGTCGCTCTTATCTCAGCCCGCCGTTGCCCTGGGAAGACGCGCAAAGGCTGGCAGATTAACGGTGACCTGCAGGGTGACGGCAGCCTGAGTCTTGACGTGGGACGGAAGAGGAGATGATTAATTCGGGGTAACAGGGTGCGACCAAGGTGATGTTGTAATCACGAACAACACGGAAGGGCACCGTGGGAGCGCTGTACAGAGGAAACAGCAGCCCAGTCCGGCACACGGCCCGTACAGCGCCGCGCCCGCACCCCCGAGCCCCACCGAGGGCGTGTGCCCGTGAGAAGGGGAGACCACCGGGCAGCTCCCCGGTCCCCAACCGGATCCGTGTCGGGGCCCGCCCCGTGCGGGCAGGGCCGGGCTGGAAGTGACGCGGGCGGACGGGCGGAGCTGCGCGGCGCTGGTGGCGGAGGCCCCATGTTGATGTCCCCGGCGCCCTCCGCGTCTGCCTAGGTAAGAGCTGTCCGGAGCCGGCCGGGGGACCGGGTAGGGCTGACACGCTCCTTCCCGCCGGCTTCCGGCCGCTTCTGGGCCGGGCCGGGGCGGCCGGGCCGTGCGGCTGCGGTTCTGCGCCACCGGCCCCCGGCAGCTGTGCGGGCCGGCCGTGGTCGGCAGGGGAGCGGCGGGGCCGGACTGCGGGAGCCGGCAGGGCTCCCCTGCCCGCGGGGGAAGAAGAAGGCCCGGAGCCAAGGTGACCGTGTCGGGCAGGTGGCGGAGCAGCGGCGGGGAAGGGGCGGGAGGCGGCGCAGGTGCGGGCCGGGGCTGTCGGGGACCCGGGACCACAGCTGGAGGACTCCAGGAGGAGCTGTCTGGGGTGGTGCGGCTCGTCGTGCTTTTGTTTTTCCTGCTGGACGAGCTTCTCCTCCTTTTCGCCGTCCTTTCCGCTGCGCAAAGCCAAACGCGTCGTTTAGCCTTCCCGTGGGAAGCGCTTGTCATGTCAGTAATGAAGCCTGTGCGTAGCTCTTCCTCCTCCTCTCCCGTTGCCTAGCCGGTAGCTGCGAGTTAAGCAAGCAAGTACCCAGCATCCCCATATCCTTGAACTGTAAGTAGATCTAAGCATCACCTAAGCTCCGGGGATTTTCCTGCTAGGCAACAGTAATCCCACATGATTGTGCTGGTCTGCACAAGTTAGATTTGTGAGCAGTTCTGCTTTGGGGTTGGAAACCAGTCTAACTTTACTGGTTCCACTAGGGCCAGTACTCAGCTGTGGCTGCTGACAACCAATGTGCAGAAGTGGATAGAAGTGGATATTTTTTTATCCTTTTGGTTGAGGTTGGTGTTGTTATTGCATGTTTTTTTTTAAAAATTTTTTTTTAAAATTCTAAATATGTGCTTAGGCTGAGCTATACAATTTTAAAGACAGAGTTACTTAAAAAAAAAGTGGTCTTATTATTAATGCTGTGTTTACTCTTTTTTGTACTTATTCTCCATAATGAAAATTAAATATACTATTTCCTGTCAGTGTTATTTGGCTAAGTTACTAAATTACTAAAAATGCATTAATTGGTTGCAATTGAAAATATCTAAGGTTATTCTCTGTCTATTAGAACCATAGAAATTGCTGATGCATACCATTTATAGTTCAGAGTGAAATTGAGAGATGCCTCTGTTTTGAGATGTGTGGGAGTTTTCAGGATTTTACTGTGCTGTAACATTTCCTATTCTGGACTGAAGCTACATAACTGATAAGATTTATTATGTACCTTGCTGTCTCTAGAAAACTGTGTTTTGATCTTTACTCAGTTTCTTGTGGAAGTTCTTTTTTTCCCTTTATATCTATTAATATTCACAAGCTTTGTGTTTTATCTTGTAACCTGTGTTGGTCAGTATACAAGGTTGTTTTTTATTTAACATCTGATATGTTGAAATAATGTCGTGGCTGTATGTAATTCATGTGGTACTCTAAGTTGAGCAGTAATAACTTTAAAATATTGATGGCTTAAAACTAAAAAAAAAAAAAACCCTTGTATTTACATTTTCCTTGTTTTGGATGATGGACATGTGTTTACTTCAGAGTGCAGTTTGTTGCAGAAAGCACAAGTTTTTTACTGCTTATTTTTTAACTGGTGAAATTTTAAAAGGCTATAGAAGGTACCCAACAACCTTTTCATATTTGAACTACTTGAGGCTTGCAGTGAGTGACCTGTCTCCTTTTGGTTTTGGTTTCCACATGTTTCTTCAATGAAAGTAACATATTATGTCACACACTGGGCAGTTACCTCTTTCAAGGTGTGAATGTGCTTGGTATAAAATTACTTTCAACATCAATTGCAAGAACAGGATAGCTCATCTTTCCAGAAATGTCAGATACATAAGGCCCTAATCCTCCTAATATCAAATGTTTGACAAAATTTTGATTATGCAATGGAGTCAGACACTTGAAACTTCTCACTTGTATATATTCTATTTTTGGGAGATATTGCTGAATCTGAGGAAGGGATGTTCTTGTTCTGCTCGTGAAGCATCTTGTGTTACTGTGGTTTGTAGCACAATGAATCCTGAATGAGATGGTGAATGGAAAGCACGATTAAAAGCTTTTGCAGTCCAACTGATTAGTGTTAATCCCTCCAACTGGATGCATACCTCAGTGTTCCTGCTGTCAATGCAGGCCATTGTTTATGGTAATGAAGCTAAACACCAAAGTATGTGTTACAGTGAGAATAGTAAAAGATGCCCACAGACTGCTAAACGGGGGCAGGAAAACTCTTGAAGTAGGGAAAAAAGCCAGCCCAAACAAAACTCTCCTGTTTACATAAACGTTCTTATTTTAAAAAAATGCCTTAAAATGGAACTGTGATACTTTTACTGAGAGGGGAAGAAAAACTTCATGTTTTTCTTGTGAAAAATCTTGTGAAAAGCTCTGAGCAGTACAGACTTGAGAAAAGTTTACAACAGGGAAACTACGGAACTTTTGTTCTCCTTCTCTAGCATGTCTAGAACCATTAAGAATCTTTCATTAAGTTAGAACCCTGCTTTGTTTTCACACCACTGCTTTTATTTTTCACTTTCTGACACTGAGATATAATACTGGGGGCATTCAGCTAAGCAATGCTTTCTCTCCATCTTGATGCCATTGCTGAAATGACTGCTCTTTTTATTCTGAGAGATGGTCCTTTTGGAGAGATGCTGAGGCAGTGCACTTGGGTGAATTTACTCTATGGCTCTCTGTTTTCAGAACAGGGGAACTAATTGTTAGGTTTTTCTGTCATATGTATTTCAACTAGATTAATTTTTGTAACTTCACTAGTTTTTCCACTATGTTCAAGTAATAACTTCTACAATTTTGTTACAGGTAACCATGTCATCCTTTCAAGAAGTTCCATCTTCAGCTAGCACTTTGCAGACCTCCAATTTTGCACACGTGATTTTTCAAAATGTCGCAAAAAGTTACCTTCCAAACACACATCTTGAATGTCACTACACTCTGACCCAGTTTATCCATCCTCATCAGAAGGACTGGGTTGGTATTTTCAAGGTAAGTTATGCTTGTTCTATTGATATTTTTCAAAAATTTTCTTGTTCTCTTGCAAGTTAAAATAAATCTCAACAAGAGTAAACTTTAAGTTGAACATCACTTAAGTGATTTATTGGTTCCTGCTGTTAGAGTGTCAGTTTTGTAACAAAGACTAAACTGGTGACCAAAACTAGAGGTGTGAGTCCAGCTGGAAGTCTGCTGGAATAAAGAAAAGGTTTAATGTGTGCAGAATTAAATGGAAATTATTTGAGAAGAGATGTGTGGTTACAGAGTGTGAGCAGGACTGAGTGAAGAATGTGATACTGTGTGTGAAATATGTGCACAAAGAATGAAGACTAAGCTGGAGATAACTTGACCCACACCCCTGACTAATTTTTGTAGCTAAAACAGGCTGAACAGTATAGATCACTAAAATTATTCAAAACAGATCCTTGAGAAAAAGATATTTGGAGATATTTTCAAAGGTTAGTAAAGCTTCATTTATGGGATTAGAAATTGATTAATTTTTGTATCTGCATCTGTTTAAGACATTGATTTGTCTGTCTTTGTCAGTATAGTTCCTAATAGATAGTTCCTAGATGCTTAAATTCCTTATTTGCATTTTATTTAATAGAAATTTTGATTCGGGCTTTAATGAAGTGATGCTTTGGCAGTGGGGAGAAGGATGACAGACTAATTTGTTACTGGAGCACTTTTCCCGCAGAACTCAGTTCACTGTTTAAGAATATAAACGATCGACCTTGTTGTAACCTGCAGATTGTGAGTCTTTATTCAAGCTAAATTACTCCTCTGCAATGTAGAAATACTGTGCTGTGTAAACAAAGCAGAAGTGTTTTTAATGCAATGTGCAGTGACTGTATAGTCACTAAATTGTGCCAGGGAGGCATTGGCTTACAAACAGGCACATTTCCCTGGTAAGACATTTTTAAAAATAAGTGTGTATGTTTCTGATTTGCAAAATTTTGACAAATGATGTAACTGAGAAAACACTTGAATGTTTAGTTAATGACATTTGTGAAATGTAAAAAACCCTCTTTATCAAAGCTTTATAGTTGGTTCTGTTTATATTGCGTGTAAGCATCTTGAAATTATTGAAATGTGAATATAATGGCTTTGTCTGTTGGCCTAAGTGAGGGAGGCAATCAGGCAAGACTCTAGCATTACTAATTAGGTAAAAGAAAAAAGAAGTTGGGAAACAGTTTTTCAGTGATTACACAAAATGCTGTGTGCAATGTACAGGTATCTGATTTCATCTTGTCTGTGATGATAGTTTTCTTAAACTATTGATGTTCTACTTTATTCTACTTCAAGAGAGGCAGGTAATACTTTGGCAGTCATTTCAGGAACATGTTGAGCTGGCATAAGGTAGTGCTGCTGTTCAAAGAAAACATCTTTAATGCAGGGTGGCTTGTTTCTTGTGCTTCCTCTTCATGTGAAACGAGATCTTGTGTGGCAAATCAGACTGAGGTTGAGGCCAGTGTTTTGTGACTGGATGTTTAAAATGGAATTCCCCAACTAAATTTCCAGTTTGCCTGATTCACATCAGTATAAGGGGAGGAAGCATTGCAAGATGGCAAGAATAAAAATGGCTTTCTTTTAGTGGTTATATCAGCTTACACTAAGTGTTATGAATATACTTACTATTGTTACAGTACACTGAGTTAAATAGAGCCAGCTGTCTAACTATATCTACAAATATGTATGTGTAATGCTTGCAGTAAAATAAACTGTGAAAACCTAGTCATCTTGGGATAGATAATAGAAGCTGTACTGTGATCTGAATGTAAAAATGAGTGACTTCTAGAGAATTGATTGTTCATGAGCAAATAAAAAAGCACCTGGAGGTAGCTTGAAACCTAAGGAAAGCAGAAAGGAGTTTTATCATTTACTTCTCTTATACACGTTTGAAGGTTGCAATGCATGCTTAGTAAATTGAGCCCATGATTAAAAAAAAAGGACAAGAGAAAATCTTGACTAATTATGAGAACAATAATTAATGATCTTCAATATTGGCTGGTATGCAGTGAAAGTGGGATTTCTATGAGAGAACTCGAAGTGTTGATTCACAGACTGTTCATGTAGAGGGAATAAAGTTCACTTTGTCCTTTTGAAGTGCATAAGTTGCTTAGAAAACAAATCTGAAATCTTTGTCTGAAATTGCACGGAAGGTAACTAGTTTTGTAATAGTGAATAGTGGACAGAGGAAAAAGGCATCTAGTTAAAAAAAAATAGAAAACCTCAGCCAAAAACCCCAACAAACTGCGGTAATTTCAGATTGGTTGGAAAATAAACATGAAGTAAGATTCTTCCTGTGCTCTGTGAGCATTGTTGTTTTTGGTTATAATGTTGATTTTTGTTGAATTTTAGGGGTCAGTGGCATCAGCAGTATTCTGTCTTCTTTGCTCTACTGGCTGGATAAGGTTTTTTTAATTGAACTGAAAAAAAGCTTAGGTAAAAAATTAGGTACTTTTTAAAGTGAATGGTTTTTATTTAGGATATGAGTGCTTTTCTTCAGCAATAATGATGTCTTGAGTAAATATTGGTTATATATATCCTTATATTATTGCATTTGTTTAGCTTGTCCAGCTGTTAGTGCAGCTGCACAGTGAAATGGATCAGTAGGATGATCTGCCAGGAAAATACAGCCTCCTCCCTCAGCTTTTACCCTCTTATTTCATAACTGACTTGGTTCTTGGTTTGATCATGGCGTGGTGCAATGGGCATCTGTGCTGGTGTCACTGTGATGGAAACAAGGGGACTGGGAAGGTGAATATGGGAAGGGCTATGCCTGCTTTATTGGTATGGCTGCTTAATATGGAATGACTTTTGAAGCTTCTTTTTCAAACTTTTTTAGAGTTTTCTTCTTAATAGCAGCTTACTTGAAGTTGTGAAAGTTAAGACTCTACCAGCTTTTCTGCATATGCTGTAGGTGAAATGTGATTTTTTTTTGTTGCCAGTGTGAGTTGCTAAATGTTGAACTTCAGTAATAATGAGCAGAAGGCTTTTTGAGGTGGCAGTAACAGATTTAAAACTGTTCCCAGGCAAGTAATTTTGTATTGCTTAGAAAAATGAAGACCCAGTGTTCATAAACTGAAAGAGTAATGTTGCATATAGGAGAATTATTTCAGATGTGCCAGTTTTTTTACAAACTAGATGCATCTAAATGCATACACTAATTCTGAAATTGGACATCTGACAAAAATTGGGAGATGTAGGAAGTGCAATGATGAAGATAATATCCTTTAGAGCAGAAGTTCTGCATATGCATTTTTTATTGGTTTTATGTTTATTTTTATTACTTGTCCCCTACAGGAGAGGAGTCAAATGCAGCTTTTGACTCAGTCTTCAAGTCTGCTGTCTGTCATTGCTGCTATCTGTTTTTTTTTCTTTTAGGATATTCTGGAGAGTCATCTGTAATCAACTGCTTAAAGGTCTTGATCCATTATGTTCTTTTGTGTTACCAAGAAAATAAAAGGCATTTTTTTCAGATAAGTAGTGGTGTAGTATTTGGCATGGCCATCCAGAGCCCGAGTTCCTCTTCATGCAGTTTTACAGGAACTAGAATTTAAGATCAGCTTTCCCTCACTGAGGGTTTCTGTGCAGGATAACCTGATGGTTCCTAGTGTGGAGTCAAAGGTGAGAAGACTTACCATCCTTGCTTGATTTCATAGGAGGTCTGTGTTCCTAGAGGGATCCAAGACCTGATTTGTTTCTGCTCATCTCTGGTTAATCAGAACCTGGACAGGCCTTTAATGTAACCCAAATCTAAACCTTTGAAATGAGGAAAAATAACGAATGTGTGCACTGCATCTGGTTGCAAAACTGGCCTGTCTGTAGGTAGTCCTAATTTCCGGCAAGGGAAGTCTACATCTCATGACTATAAAATAAAATAATCATATGGCTGAGTGATATTTTTTGCATTATTAATGCATAATGTCCAGATTTGCAGAAGTGTTTGAAAAGCCTGCTTGGTTTCTAGGAAGCAGTGCCTACCTCTTTGTCTGGAGCATATGTCTGCAAATAGGGCTGTCAAATGTTCAGTATACAAGAGAGGCTGGTTTACTCCACATCTTAAAGGCACAAGGAAGGGCTCTTGTGGGCAGTGTAAAGATATTGCATCAAGAGAGTAATGTTAAAGGTGTAGATGTTTGGGAGGGTATATCATAATACTTTGTGATTTTCTGAAGATATAATTTAGCTGAGACCAGCATGCTGGAATGATCTGCAATATCAATCCTACATATGTTATGTTAATGACTTTAGTCTTGCTGTGTCAATAATTACCTATTCCGTCAAAACTTTTCTGTTCCTCAGTTCTAGTTGATACATTTTTCTAAGTAATGTACATTACCCTTCTTCTAGGTTGTAGGCATGCTTTGATATTGACTGTCTCAAGGTACCCCTAGAGAAGAAAAGAAAAGAATTTCTTAATTTCTGTGGTTTAATATCCACAATTAAAAATTAAAAATGGGGAGCTGGCATTCTGGCAACCTAACATATGGAACAACTGAGTAACCAGAATTGGGAAGATCTTAGCAACTTACTGAAGACAAAAAGTACCTCTTGCTCAGAGAGAGTACTCAGTGTTTACAAGGCCACATCTGAGCTACTGTTTGTGCATCAGTGCAGTGGCTGTGTTTGTATGCAACTTAATTTCTGTTTTTTCAATGTCGTTATTGATAGAAGATCTCAGAATTAAATTGTGTGTGGTCAAAAACTTTTGTAGCATGGTTTAACACTGTGTTTGATAGAGTGATAGAGACTTCAGAAACAACTTTGTGTTTTATCAAGGCAACATAGCTGTATCTTTGAATAGTATTCTGGGTTATTTATTCTCTTTTGGACTGCAAATAGTAGTATAGCTTGTGTGAGTCATTTCAATATCCTGATTTTGCTGTAGATTGATAAGCAACAATTATTTCCATACAGATTACATTCTGAAGTACAAAACATCTGGATGTGTTATTTGCCACATGCATATAGAAATACCATTTTTCTGGCATGGAATCATCACTGCACAGCTGGCCATGATAGATACAGGAATGTGCAGTGCACAGTATGTCCTGTTGTTAAAATAGCTGGGAAAAGAACTGTTGGAATTCAGAATGTTTTCGAGAACTGCTTTATCTGTGAATTAGAGTGATTCTGTTTCTGGTTTACTTTCTTTGAAAAGACAAGTAAATAGTACTTGGCATAAAAAAAAATTCCCTGGCAACATTACTTGCTGTTTCTATATGAGGTGAAGAGAATGATAATCTGGGTTCATGTGATGTTGTCTTTGACAAGAAATTTTAACATTTTTTTCCAATGTCAACAATTTTCTAAAATTATTTGGTTTGATAGGTTGTAGAATTGGCATAACAAAGTAGCCAGTAGCTGGTAACAATTTTGAAATAAAAGACTCTGCTAATTGATAGTTCTCATGAGATATGGTAGCAGGGGAATAGTTCACTTAAACCTCACCTGCTCTTTTAAAATGCATTTTATGCTTATATCTTAAAGTAAACAGTAGCTTTGTTACTCTTTGATCTGTCATACATTTTTTGGACAGTAGTTTACATATGTAACAGGTTTAATTTTAGGGAATTCATATTGTTTCTATATTTATTTTGATTTATACCTAATAGAGGAAGTTGATCCTATGGTCTAGGCACTCTGTCAATGTCATTTTAACACATTCCTCTGAGCTGTGAGGTAGAAATATAACCAACAAGAGATGATCATAACTTAGGATCCTGATAATACCTTGATACTGCAACAAATACCATATGTTTGCAATAGTCCAAATTAATGTACGTGTTTGTAACATTCAGCAGAGATGGACTTCTTCAGGTCTGGGACTGAGAGAGCATTTTGAGATTACAGCCTTTCATAAAGAATCTAGAATACTTTGCAGCCATCTTCTACCCAAGAATGTCACAACCTTGGGGCTCCTGTTGTATAACTGATTTTAATCCCAGTGTGGGTAGCAAGGTCATGTCTGAAGTGAAGGCTTAAGCATCTTGGCTAATTCAAAGTTGCATGTGGTATAAGGTGATTACAGACATACTGAAACCCCCAAGGTTTGACTTTGCTTACTTATTTTGAAATGTCTATGCCTGAATGTTACTATAATATACTTAAGTAAGTACTTTCCCTTATGTCCATGTTCTGAATTTTTTGTACAGTTTGATTCTTTCAGAATTGTCATCTAGATACCATGATTTGCTGATGATGCCTGTGTTGCAAAGTCCATTGCGTCAAAGGCATATCAGTGTTAACAGTCAGCATTAACTCTCAGTAAATTTGGTTGGTATAAGCTTCACTGCACCCAGATGTTTTCATTTTCCTATCTGCTGGTTGTTTAGAAGAACTTGGTGTTTGTAGCTGCTGTTTGTAGATTATTTGCGCAGGCATTGCTGTCACTTTCGAACATCATTACTTTACTCAGGGTTATGACCAAACCAAGCCTGCTTGGAGAAGTCTCTTCCTATTATACTGGTCCCAGTGGTGTTTTGCTTAGACACCTGTGCTGTCTGTGGTTTGGGGCAAAGTAAGTGTCTCTTACCATGTGAAACATGGAAAGGCTTCTGACTTACTGTTGTCAGTAATAACTAAACTGTATAACATAGATGTAGAACCTTATCTACTGTCTGTAATTTTGCTTCTTTCAGAGGTAGCATATTGTCTTCTTGCAGTACTTAGGGTGCTTTGCCAAATTTCTTTCTCAGCTATTTAATTTACCTTTTAAATTAGAAAAAGGGCTTAATTTTTACTCTGATAAATTTTGTGGTCAGGCTTATTGTGGGATTTTTTAAAAAACTGGATGGTAATTAGGTATCTACAGTAAAGGCCTGCTGATTATGCCCAAGTTGGTTCAGCTAAACAAGTATTTCCAAAGAAGCGTTTGCTTCTTTGGCTTGTTGATGTTGTGTAGATGGGTCAGGTACTGTTAATATAGCAGAATGAACACTGCTGTTCTTTCAGCTTTCTGAGGCCAGGGAACAAAATGCCAAGTGAGCCTCCCATGCTGATGGTCCTTCTTTAAGGCAGTCTGTCTGCAGATGGAATTGATTGACTTTACCAAGCAATTATGAAAGGAAGGAAATTTAACAAAATGGAAAATCAGAAAAAATTTATTTTCCATGTTCATCTGAAACTCAAGAAATGAAAACAAAGTTGGAAATAATTTTTACACTGGAAACACTGTGGAGTTGTAAGGTAGAGCTTTTGCCTTAGAAAAGCTTACATTCTGTGTAAGATGAACAGATGAGAGTGGAAGGAGATGCAGTGAAATAAAATGGTTATTGTTTTCCCTCAGGTAGATATTGGATAACTCATTATTGCTATACAGACAGGCACTCCCTATTTATGCTCCCTCCCTCATCCTGCCTTTTTTTTTTTTTTTTGGCAAATTTTCTTCAGGCTATTCTGTTGAAACATACTGTGGGTGAAATGTAACTGTGGGAAAGCTAATCTCGCTGTGTGCTGTGACATTGCAGTAAGAAAGGGGCATGTGTCTGTGGGGCAGCATAAAAAAAGAAAAAAACTTCTGTGATGACTGCATGTCTATTTGTGAGTAGAAGGAAAACCTGTCTAGTGTGAGTATTATGGGACAGCTGAGTTGTCCCTGCTTGCCCAACCAAATTGCAAAGTGCTTTGTGCTGGACTCTTCAACTTTACCAGACTTAAGCATTTCCACCGTGGCTACTGAGTTGGTTTATATAACTGAAAAGTCTTTTTGATGTCCTAAAGTGAAATAAATGTTTTTTGCTCAAAATTAGGAGATAGAAATATCTTAAGTGTATTACTCTGCAGTGGTTCTATTAAAGCTTTCCATTTTATGGAGGGAAAATTAAATTAAGTGAGGTTTCAGTTATACATTGTACATAATAACCTAATTTGGATATGACCTTTTTTTGTGGTATAAATGATGTGTAGTCATGTTTTGGTTTAAAAACATAGCTGAGAAAGTGAAAATAGGATTTGGTTTCTGGATTGTTAATCTCTTGGTTAACTTCTGGAAGGAAAACAAGAATGTTTGCATTTATTCACAGTTATCTAATTTAAAAATGTATTTCAGAGTGGAGTTTGAAAAGAATTAAATGTAGAGAATATACATGAATGTATTGAGTAGCAGATGCTTTATGTCTAACTCAGTTATAAAATGGATGTTTTTCTTTCTGTTGCTTTAGGGAGGTTGCATCATTGAAGTCTTAATGTGCTCTTTTGACTGAGAAATAAGAATGTTTCTATTTTTTGACTTTTGAACTCCAAGCAAAATGTTTTCAGAGTTTTCAATGAATTCTTAAAAAAGTAATGGTATCAGCACAGTCAGTCAATGCAGATGGCTGCTGTGCTCGTCAGATAATGTACCTGAGTTCAGGCTTCATAATGAGTTAAGTGTAGTGAGTTACCTGTAGTTTGACAGGTAATTCTTCATTTTTCTCCTTTGAACTTCAGAGGGTTTTGTGTTGGAGTTCTGTAATTTGCAGTGTTTGTGTGCTTGAATGTGGATGTTGTAATGGTTGCCATGGCTCGTGCCAGGTTTTTAAGTTGGACTAATAAACTGGGCCTGTTTTGCTCTTCCTGGCTCAGAGAGAATTTCTCAGTGGGTCCTATATAAATTTTTCATTTATTTAAGATTTCTGATAGTAAGACAGTATTACTGTGCATCAGTAAATGTTTTATATTTTGACTGGAACTTGGTTTCATGTTTGTAATTGACTTTTTGTTGGTTGTGTTTTTGTTTTGTTTTTGTTCTTGGTGGTGGGTTTTTGGGGTTTTTTTTGGTTGTTTTTTTTCAACTGATAGGTAAGGTTAACTTTAACTTTGGTTTCACATTTTTGTATATAGGAGTGTGTTCTTCGTAGCAAATAGATCTGTTAACTTCACCTGAGTCTTCAACAGGAATTAAAGTGTGGGTTTCCACATCTTTCCCCTTGTTACCATCTTTTAACAGCTGTTAAGTTCCAATTATTGAAGGAAATAAATGTGTTTGGAGCTTTGTAAATATTAACAATTTTCATAAATTTTTCAGAACTTGCTTAATAAATTAAGGAAATGAAAAATGATACAGTATTATTGAAGACTTATTTTAAATATATTTTTAATGAACATAATTTCTCTCAGTGGCTTTTTTTCATTGTTTAGAATTTCAAATGCAGGAGTGAAATTTTCAAATCATTCTAACAAGCATTTATTTGTTTTCTATATAATCTTTTCATGAGAAGAGGTGCTCAGTGTTAGTTATATCATCTGTTTTGGCAATTGAAATAGTCAAACTCTTGTTCTTATCTACCTGACAATTTTCCATTTTCCTCCTGTTGGTGTAATACAGGTAAGGTGTTCACATTGAGTGGGTTCTTGTGGAGGATCTGGACTCCTCTCCCATTTCAGAGACTAACCTGGGAGGTAGTCTATGTTATTGGTAGTAGGTTTTGTTGGTGTCATCACCAGTAAGACAAATAGTCTAGCTTTTCTGATTCTGAAATGAAACTATTTTTCTAAGCTAATATGCCCAGTGTTGTTGAGGGTGCTGTTTGTTTTGCTTCCAAAGCTACAGGGTTTTATTTATCATATAAACTCACTGTGAAGCTGCTGACGAATATTCCCATCTTCTCTTCATATTTTTGACTTTTTGTTGATCTCCTTCATAGCTTTTGCCACTAGTTTGGTTTCTCAATTTTTATTTACTTTCTCTTAAGCGGTGTTAAATTTTATTAATATAGTTTTAACCCTAGTTAAAGTTTAGACATCTATTGGTTTTCTTTCTGAGCTGAAAGAAATATCTATGTCAAAGATCACATTTAAATCACTGCTGAGCCATCCAGTGTGTGCTGTAGTCTTGTATCTGTGATAGTATAATCTGTTGCCATAGAGAAGCTTATGACTATGTATATGGATGTATATAGTATAGTGTTTTGTAAGTTTGGAAGCACTGTGTACTCCATACTAGGGTTATTAAAGAGAATATTGACAAAAGATACAAAGTACTAAAGTGGAAGTTTGTTAAAACCTGTTGATAAAATAACAGATTTTTTTTTAGAAATACCTACATCCTACACCTAAAACATGGATTACTTAAAATTTGTTTTTATTTTATTCTCATCATATCATTATGTGGCTTTGCTTCTTGCTTGTGCCATCTAAGAAATAACCCTGTGAAATTTAATTATATTTATTGTTATGTAGGAAAGATGTTGAAAAATGTTACTAAGTTAATTTGCTTTGCTGCAGAATATGTATTGAAATTTTGAAATGTATTAAGCTGTGAGGAAGAGGACATTTATTCATACTTCCTTCTTTGCATTGTCACATTTTGACACGTGCAACATGTATCAGGGAAATCCCTAATTTTCTCAAATTCTGTGCAGTGATAAGAGCTGTTGGGCAATGCACACCTGCTGATATCTTGGTGGTGCCCATTGAGAAAGGATGGAATTGTCATGATCATAAGAGTGTAAGACAGGGTGCCTCACCAGGGGAAAGAGATGATGGATGACAGGAAATGTGGGGAATTGTTACAGAAAATACTTGTGGGGTAAACTTCCTTGGGTATTCCCTGCTAGCTCTCGATGTGTCACAATTTCTCTTTACCAGCAGTCCACACACAGATTACAGTTATGCTTAAAAATACAGCACCTGCTGAGAAACAGACCAGGAGAGTTATTTGTTTTCTATATAATCTTTTCATGAGAAGAGGTGCTCAGTGTTAGTTATATCATCTGTAATTGAAATAGTCAAACTCTTGTTCTTATCTACCTGACAATTTTCCATTTTCCTCCTGTTGGTGTAATACAGGTAAGGTGTTCACATTGAGTGGGTTTTCTTGTGGAGGATCTGGACTCCTCTCCCATTTCAGAGACTAACCTGGGAGGTAGTCTATGTTATCGGTAGTAGGTTTTGTTGGTGTCATCACCGGTAAGACAAATAGTCTAGCTTTTCTGATTCTGAAATGAAACTATTTTTCTAAGCTAATATGCCCAGTGTTGCTGAGGGTGCTGTTTGTTTTGCTTCCAAAGCTGCAGGGTTTTATTTATCATATAAACTCAATGTGAAGCTGCTGACGAATATTCCCATCTTCTCTTCATATTTTTGACTTTTTGTTGATTTCCTTCATAGCTTTTGGCACTAGTTTGGTTTCTCAATTTTTATTTACTTTCTCTTAAGCAGTGTTAAATTTTATTAATATAGTTTTAACCCTAGTTAAAGTTTAGACATCTATTGGTTTTCTTTCTGAGCTGAAAGAAATATCTATGTCAAAGATCACATTTAAATCACTGCTGAGCCATCCAGTGTGTGCTGTAGTCTTGTATCTGTGATAGTATAATCTGTTGCCATAGAGAAGCTTATGACTATGTATATGGATGTATATAGTATAGTGTTTTGTAAGTTTGGAAGCACTGTGTACTCCATACTAGGGTTATTAAAGAGAATGTTGACAAAAGGTACAAAGTACTAAAGTGGAAGTTTGTTAAAACCTGTTGATAAAATAACAGATTTTTTTTAGAAATACCTACATCCTACACCTAAAACATGGATTACTTAAAATTTGTTTTTATTTTATTCTCATCATATCATTATGGGGCTTTGCTTCTTGCTTGTGCCATCTAAGAAATAACCCTGTGAAATTTAATTATATTTATTGTCATGTAGGAAAGATGTTGAAAAATGTTACTAAGTTAATTTGTTTTGCTGCAGAATACTCACCTTCCCCTTTTAAAATGTATTAAGCTGTGAGGAAGAGGACATTTATTCATACTTCCTTCTTTGCATTGTCACATTTTGACACGTGCAACATGTAGCAGGGAAATCCCTAATTTTCTCAAATTCTGTGCAGTGATAAGAGCTGTTGGGCAATGCACACCTGCTGATATCTTGGTGGTGCCCATTGAGAAAGGATGGAATTGTCATGATCATAAGAGTGTAAGACAGGGTGCCTCACCAGGGGAAAGAGATGATGGATGACAGGAAATGTGGGGAATTGTTACAGAAAATACTTGTGGGGTAAACTTCCTTGGGTATTCCCTGCTAGCTCTCGAAGTGTCACAATTTTCTCTTTACCAGCAGTCCACACACAGATTACAGTTATGCTTAAAAATACAGCACCTGCTGAGAAACAGACCAGGAGAGTTATTTGTTTTCTATATAATTCTTTTGTTTGTATCAGTCTGGCTAAAGTTTTAAATGACATAAAAAACCCCTTTTGTTATAACTACTACAGGTAGTAGTTATTGATAAAAATAACTTTTGGTTTCAAGGTAAGTCACTAAATTTATGAATCAATATGTGATATCTAAGAAAAATATAAAAAGATAGAATTCCAGGAATAAACTTTTTATTTTTGTGTTTATGCTCACTGGATTTTGTTTATTCTCTTTGTTTTCCGATGCTAATTATCAGAAGGAACAAAGTTATTTTAGTCACCAAAATGGCATTAGAAGCAGTGTGTGCATATTCTGTTTTTCAACAGATAAAAAGATTATTTCAGTTCTATACAGTGATAATTTAGTTTCTTTTCTGAAATGAAAAAGATGATGTCAACTTTTCACTCACCGAGAGCTAAATTTAGAAAGCACTGTGCTTTAGTTTAGGACAGCAAATAATGGTATATGCTTCTCTTTTCTGAAGTAAAAGCAAGTTCAGGAAAAAATAAAGGTAATAACATCTGAGTTGGATTTGAAGACATGACTAATGTGAAAATTTGCGAAATGTTTCCTGTGAACTTTTGTTGAGAAAAAATTGCTTTCACTACCTTCAAGTTACTGGAAGAGTTTTCCATGTTGTTTCTGAGATATTTAAAAGGGTGGGAACAACAACCCCAGGGAGTCTCATTTCATTGACATTTTTAAAAGCTGTTTGATAGGAGATACCGTAGAACTCTTCCTTGCTAGGAATAGGCTTAAGATCTGGTAGATGGTTCCATTCTAGTAGATGTGGTGAGCATCTGCTCTGCTTCTCTTCAGTAAGTGTTGCCTTACAAAAGTAATGAGAATTTCATCTGGTTTCACTATTGTTGATCTGTGTTTTTTTAGAATATAAAAAAGTCTCCATCATCTTCAACATTAGTTTCTTCCATACCTCTTAGTAAAAAGTGAAGAAGTGAATGGATACCTATGGAATAATCTAT
Organism: Emberiza elegans; assembly: GCA_024865655.1. Classification (NCBI taxonomy): domain Eukaryota; kingdom Metazoa; phylum Chordata; class Aves; order Passeriformes; family Fringillidae; genus Emberiza; species Emberiza elegans. The sequence continues at coordinate 38,209,692 of JALJVW010000206.1, forward strand.
TCAGATTTTTTAAAATTAATGCTGTGTATCAATTTGCATACATGAAATGTATGCCTATATACTTATATAATTGCTGCTTTGCTATTGAATTACTTCCACCTCTGATGTTCTTTTTGCCTATCTAAGCATATTCTCCTTTTTTTTCTTTTTTAATTGAAAATTCCTTTAAAACCCCAGCTGTTAATACTTTTAAAATACACTGCTGAAATGTATTCTTTATAAAGAAAGAGTTCTAAATTTGGAGTTTGGAAGTGTTGCCTTTTGAAGCAATGCAAATCATGATTGGTAACTTAATCTTTTCTAGGTTATTTTGTGGTTTTTGTGTGTAGGTATTTGGTTTTTTCTTCTTCCTCTTGAAACAGTCTTACCTGATAAAAATTGAGAAACAGTTTATTCCCTTTTCATATCTTAATTCTACCATGACAGTATTCCCAGTTACTGATAAACTGTTTGAACACCTAGCATTTCATAAGGTTTTGGTATTTTTATTTCATCAGTGGAATAAATCAGATATATTTCTTCTTTTCCTTTACCATTATGTTATTATTAATATCCATTGCTTTACAGTAGTTGCTTTGGCTTTCTGGTTTAGTTGAATGTATTTCAGGCCTGTTGGGATGTATGTCTTTAGAGGGTAGGCTCACAGGCTCATAGGATGGCCTGGGTTGAAAGGGATGTTAAAGCAGATGTAGTTTCAACCCTCCTGCTAAGGGCAGGGACCCCTCTCACTAGACCAGGTTGCTCAGAGCTCCATCCAGCCTGACCTTGAACACTTCCAGAGATGGGGCATCCACAGCTTCCTGGGCAACCCATGCCAGTGGGTCACCACTTACAGAACTGCACTCTTAGGAAAACTCTGAAAGCAGAGGGGTTTTGAAGTTTGCAGAAGACTGTGCTGACTTTGCTGAGTTATGTTTTCATGCAGATCTGTGTTTTTTCTTTCCTGACATAGTGTGTATGAATGAGAGAGTTAGCATTCAGTGAAATGCTGGTCTTTAGCATTGCAGAAGTTGTCAAAAAATTTCAGGTGTCAGTTGTGATCTTTTCAGTGGCATAGAAAGCTTTATTTTTCCCTTCCTTTTTATTTTCTGATAAACCAGTTGGACTGTGGACACAACAGAGTCAACATTGGCAGAATGTACACTAAGGAAATTTCATTATAAAATCAGGAATTAATATTTTTGGACTTTAAATATAGAAATATGTATCTTTATAGAAAAACAGTTAATGTACCAAATAGTTTAACATATAGTGAAAACTGTCTGGTGATTTACTTTGTATAGACCCTTTTATTGCCTTAGACCCATTTACTGCCTTAGGTAACAAGCTTAATAAAATTAATGCTAAATCTTTGACATGCTTGTTAAAATATTCCTGATTTGTAAACATTGTTAAGTATCTTTTCATTACATTTTGAAGCAGAAATATGCATATTACAGTATGTTGTAAAGGCCAGACCATGATATCTTAACTGTGTATATAAAATTCTTCTGTTTAATGTTTTCTCTTTCTTTTAAAATTTTTTAAAATTTTTTTTTGTGGTTTATATAATTTTAGGTTGGTTGGAGTACGGCAAGAGATTATTACACATTTCTTTGGTCACCTATGCCAGAAAATTATGTGGAAGGATCAACTGTTAACTGTGTGCTGACTTTTCAAGGTGGGTATGAGGCAGTGTCTCTCTGTATTTTCCAGCCTACTCAGCTTTTTAAATACTTATCGGTTCATTTAGGTGCTGAGCATTGTATAACAGTTCTGGAATTTAAAAAAGATAAATTGGAGGATAATTTTCAACATTTCACTGTGGGAAGTTTAGTCTTATTTTAGATGTCAAGGAAAATTGTAAGGAAAAATATGTGACTTAGTATGTTTTTTATAGCAATGGCAGATATTCATGACTGATAGAGAAGTTCTGCTGGAAACTATTGAAATACAATAAGTGACTTTGTTTAACCATCAGCAGGTTCTTTTTAATCTTGGCTCTCGAAGTGCATTGTGTCTTCATATAGTCTTTAGTCTCTCGAGTTTAAACATTATTGATGTGAAGTGATTCTTGTCAAAGAATAAATAGTGTAGATGGTGGTTTCATCAAAGTTCAGAGTAGTCATAGAGTTGCAAGGGACTTTTTGTTGCAAGGAATTGATGGAAATATCTGAGGCTTTTAAGAAAAGAATAAGGAACAAACCAGAAAATGTTATACCACCGTACAAGTCTATAGTATGACTACATTTTCAACAGTGCGTGCAAGTCATACCCTCTCCCTCCCCTTTGCAGTCTGAAAACCGGTCTAGTAAAGTGCAACAAAGGAGATAAAAATTAAGAAATAGCTTCTCTGTGAAGGTGTGGAGTTACAAAGATGAGAGCCACACTTGTTAAATAGAAAAAGAGACAATGGCTGTGGGTTATGACATGGGAAGTTAATGTCTGACATTAGGAAGAGCATTTTTACCATGAGGGAGTAGTGCAGCTCTTGGACAGGTGTCCTGGTTTGGAAGGATGAGAATTCCATACAGTTGTTTAGGCACAGCCACAGTAATCTCAGGTGCTGACAACAGCCTCTTGAGTGGGAAGCCTGACAAAGTGACCTTCCAGACTTCCTTCTGCCAGGTTTTTCAGGCTGGGCAAGGAAAGTAATGTGAAGTGACTGATGTCTCTAAAGTCAGCTACCCACGGCATGAATGGATTAACCATTCTGTATATCCAAAAAAATAGAAACCATTGATGTAAGCTACCAAGTGACAGGTTCAAAATGGAGGTTGATATGATACTTTTATGACACGGTCAACATGCAGAACTTGTTGCCACAGGAGATGATAAATGTCAAAATCTACACACATTGAACATTTCATGTGAAAGGAGGACCTCCACCGAATTAATGCTTTTCTGCATACAAACAGAATGTTATGTACAATCTTACCTTCTTTTTTACTTGCAGCAACTATGACCCAATTTACTTCCCAGTCTTGGCCTTAGTCTTTGTTTGTGTGTGTGTTTATTGCTTAAAACATATAAAAAATTAAATAATTAAAGTCCTGAAATGATGACTTTATTAGCTTGTTGTCTTAATAAAGCTGCAAATAGTGATAGCTTTGATGAGTTCAGTTCTTTCTCTTGCCAGGTCTTTTTTTTATTCTGGTGCTTTCAATGATGATCATATCTACGTGGTCTGATAACCTGATAACCATTTTATAACCTTGAAGCTGATTGAAAAGTGTGTGTGCTCTGCAGAAAGTGGAAGGAAATCATTAGTTTCTTTTGCAGTTACCAAAGCTCACTGAATAAATGAAATTGGGTTGGACTGAAACAAGAGGTGATCTAGAAGAGTAGAACTGTTCTGTTCAGTAGAACTGCCATTATCAGTCCTTTGTACATAGAAATTTTACCACACATTAAGAGACCAAGTGTCTCTGTCTCATCTGTTACGTTCCATCCTGAGAGATCTCCACTTTTATGGAGTTGCCAGATTGAATCTCCATTCAAACAGTCCTGGTTGTGTTTGGCAAGATATTTTAATGTTGCTGAGATGAGATCAGTAGAGCTTACAGGAGCTTAATTATGTGAGCTAAATAGTAAAAGTTGTGCAGCATGTTAAACGTGGTTGTTTTTTTTTTTTGATCAAGTAATTGTGCTGGAAGAAAATAATCAGAAATCTGTTTCTCCAGTACATGTTAGAACAAGAAAAAAGACTTACAGTAGTTTCAAAATCAGGTTGTCTGAACCAATATTGAAATGTGCTGAAGCAGCGATGTAGATCGTTCTGCATGTATTTCTGCATAGTTTCACCTTACTTAAGCAGTGAATCAGGTAAATTGAACTTCAGTGCTATATAGGAAAGTGTAGCCCGGCCCAAAAGCATGAATCCTGATGTTTTGAAATTCAGATACTATTTCATGAGCGACTGTTAAAAAAGTATAAGACTAATGGAAATGTGAAGTTCTTGATACATGTGTTGTCTATACAGCAAATGTAGTGTTTTACTGTTTCTAGGAAAGGTAGCTGAGAGTACTGGGAAAAGACTTCCAGGAATATGGAATGAAAGTTGGTGAAAAGTTAATGATAAAGTTAGAAAGGGAGAAGATTGAAATGTGGTGAAAAAGAGCTGAAATGGGTAATATCACCTACTGGACTGAACACTAGCTGAGGGTTTACTCTGATAGTATCATCCTCAGGCTGGCTACAGTATCCGAAAATAAGTATTCTGAATAAAACTGGCTGGTTTTCTTACCATCAAATCGGGTAAAGTGTGGGTCTTGAATATACTAATAAGGGTAAAAATGTCAGTAGTTCTTGAAATGATTGTTTAACATTGATAAATCTTACTCTGTGAATCTGGGTCATGCAAGAGGCTTGAAACTTCAGTGGGCAACTGTTCAGTTGGATAGTCACACAGAAATTCTTCTCAAATAATTTGCTTACACCATGTACCATTACATAGCTTCAAGAAAGAGGATTTATTCTTACCTTGTAAAATCTAGAAGAATTGTTTTCCATTAAAAAAAAATAAGCTCTTTGTTAAACTCCAGGCTCTTCTGTTTCAGCTAGTGTCATCCATTCAGAACATTTCTGTGCTTTGGCATTAAAAAATAGCAAAAAAAAAAGGATGTTTGTCCCACAAACCCTGCCCCCCAAAATAACAACAAAACCCTATGTACAAGTGGTACCCGGTGAAGTTGCAGATGTCTTGTAATTTCATATTATTTTGTCTTTTTCTGTTGTATTTGCTTGTGTAAGGCCAAAAAATCAGTTACTGTCTGTTCTGTGACTGTACAGCAGTCACACGATAATGTGGGCATGATGCAACTTCATGGCATCTGATTGCCAATGATTCTGTTTCATAAATGTATATGCAACAGCTATTACCTGATGTATGTGAGGTGATGTGTACATACAGCAGCTATTGCCCAACACTGTTTAATCTTTGTCTTAAATGCTAGTAGAAATTGCTGGGGGATGAAGGTTACTCAATAGGATGACTTTTCCTTTCTGCTGTTTTGGTGGTATATTTATGCCATACCGAGGCAATGAGCATGAAATCTGTAAGTCAAACATGATGTGGTAATCTGTCTGCAGACGGAGACTTGTAAGCTTGTGTAGAATATTTCTTCAAATATGAATTTATTTTGATAGGATATTATCTACCAAATGATGATGGAGAATTTTATCAGTTCTGTTACGTGACTTACAAAGGAGAAATCCGTGGAGCAAGCACACCTTTCCAGTTTCGTACCTCTTCTCCTGTTGAAGAATTGCTCACTATGGAAGATGAAGGAAACTCTGATATGTTAGTGGTGACCACGAAAGCTGGACTTCTTGAGGTTTGATACAAAAATTCTTAAAATGCTATTTCTTTTTGTAATATATACACACAATCACAGGTACTGAAGAAAAAACTAGTAGGAAAAGACCTGCATGTGTCTGTGTAATGTATGTATTTCTGGCTTGTTTTATAGTATTTGGTTGAATTTCAGAACATTTACAGGTTAAACAAATCAAGATGTAAAAATGTGTAGCACTAAGCATGGACAAAGAGACATAAGAGTAGATACTGCCCTTCTCTCACATCTGTAGTCACCAACTAACTGGAGGAGGGGAAAATAACCCTTTGTGTGACATGGTGCTTGTAAGGAAAAAGAATTATGGAATCAGTATACTTTTATTTTTGCCCAAGTTAAGAGCCCTGGAGACTGAGCTGAATAATTGTAGGTGCCTAAATACATTAGAGTAGCTCTTATTTTATTTAAAGCAGTTTTCTATGCAATGTATTCTTTGCTAGAGAGTTGTGACTGGTCTTGTGTTTGTATATCCAGAGTCAAGGTGTTTTACCTTTGCTTGTTGCTGTTAAATAGGCTAAACCCTATTTAAATCCAAACAAACAAAAAAGAAACCCAAGCAAACTTTTGTTTGAATTGCTTCTTGGAAAATTGTTCAGTGCAGTTCCCTTACTTTGGCATCAGACATTTTATCCTGTTAGGTGCATCTAGACACATACATGCATGTATTTGATTTATGGCTTTCAAAATTTAGGGATGAGAGGTTTAGTATTGAGATACATCTGGAATATTTTTGCTTTTCAGATATGTACTTCTAGTACTAAAATTAAATGAGTTCTCAAGTATTTTTTATGATCTTTGTTTATAGAACTATAGAATGGTTTGGGTTGGAAGGAACTATATAATGTCATATACTCCAGCCCCCTGAAGTGAGTGGGGACATCTCCAACTAGATCAGGTTGCTCACAGCCCCATTCAGCCTGACCTTCAACTTTTCCAAGGGTGTTGCATCTACCACCTCTCTTGGCAACCCTTTCTAGTATTTTACCACCTTCATCATAAAAGTTTCTTCCTTTAATCTGAATTTATCCTCTTTTAGTTTAAAACCCTTGTTCTGTTACTATAGGCCTTATTAAATAGTCTGCTTGTCTTTTTTATAAACTCCTTTTAGGTGAAAGGGCACAGGGCTTACTTTTCATGTTCCAGGGTTTACTTTTCAGGTGTTTGTAGGGTGTGGGGTGTATCTGCATATTCATTTTTCTCAAGAAATTCCTCAACTACTGCTGTAGAGAATATGTGTGCCTCTAGAGTCAGCTGTCATTTTTTCACCAAGCTGTCATCATCAGAATTAGCTCTTCCACAGTTGCTGTCACTTGGGAACAGTAAAGGCACTTCATTTAAGGAAGGAAAAATTGAGGATAAATCAGGACACTGCAAAGTATGCTATCTAATGGTAGTCTGATACTATGCAGTAAAGCAATTAAACTTCAGAAATTTGAGAATAAGGGGAAAACTGTAATGACCTAAACAGAGAACACAGTTTGTGTTTCTGCTCAAACACTGGAGTAATTACTTATCCACTTGTTTCATTAGAATGAAGAGGAGAAAAATTACCAAACCCCATGATTTTCTTCTTTTTTTTTTTTCAGTTTAAAATTGAAAAAATAATAAAAGAAAAAGAAGAGCTGTTAAAGGTAACTTCTGTTCTGGAAAAGGAAACTACACAACTCAGAGATCAAGTTGAACAACTGGAAAAAGAACTTAACCATGAAAAGGAGAGATGTGAACAACTGCAAGCAGAGCAAAAGGTTAGTTGTTTAACTGATTAAAACTGACTAAAAATAATTTCTGTATTACTGCTCTTTCAAGAACCAGTCAAACTGTGAAAATCAGCTATCAAAACCCCTCAGCAGTTAGATAGACATTTAAACTAGAATAGGTCAGTTCCTATTAACCTCCTGCCACTATTCCTTTTATGTCATAAAATAGGTAAAATATTTAAAGCTTTTGTTACCAGGCTTGGTAAGATAATCAGTGACAACTGTTACCAGATGTTTGATATTTAACTGTGGAATTCATAGTGGAAAGTAGTTGATAATTAAAGTTTGCTTACATTAATTTAAAATGGAGGAAAGCTTTTTTAAAAAACTCTCCTTAGGGAATAATTGCATAGAAAGAACACAGATCAAAATGGTAACAATTTTCGTTATGAAAAGCAAAGATCAACAGAGAATGCTTCTGCCAAGGTATGTGAACAGTGAAAAGTAGCTAGTAACTGTCTTCTCTTAAAAGGTTTCACAATTCAGAAGAAAAAGCCCATAAACCTAAAAATCTGCTTAAAGTGTTAATCAATAGTGAAGATGTAAATGTAGCCTAAACCAAAGCCAGCTTAATTTGAAATTCTCATGTGGTAAGGAGGAAATCTAGTACTATAAAAAGGGCACCTAAAAGTTGGACCTAATCTATTTTTAAGCTGCTGCTTTTTAAAAAACCCAACTTCTAGGAGAAGATTAAAAACATGTGGGAGGGAGGTGGTGACATGGGCAAATTTGAAGTAATGAAACCTACATAATTTAGCTGTGGACAGCAGTTAATAGACTATTTCTAGGAACTAGTGTGTACATGTCAACAGTCCTGTGTCATACACCTTTAATAGGAATTTCTTGAGAGAACTTGAAAATGTTAGTGCTTTGTAGTATACTTTTGAACAGTGAATGAAATGGACTGGAATATTGGCTAAGGAGAAAAGAAATTACAAGATGTTGTTCAGAAAAAACTTTTCTCTATTAAAAAGTGATTTTAATTTCACATGCATGGGAGAACTAGCTCAAATCAGTGAGAGAAGGATATAAATTCACATTTCATTGATTTACAGATCATATAAGTTTGGTGGATAAATCTGAGTGAGCTACATAGATACTGTTTGTTGTCCCTTGAGGCTCTTATTAAAAAAAATGTTTGAAAACAACTGTCAGTTCCAATCCATGTTAGCTTTACAATTCCATTTTAGAACAATTTCTGAAATGGGATTCTGATTGCTGTCACCCAAGGATGCAGTTAAACTGCATAGGAACAAAAATGTCTCAATGCTTTCTCACATTTTGCAATGAACTTCTCTAATCCAGAATAGTTTTGCCTCTAAGATACCAGAATTCAGCAAATAGAACTTAATTTCAGGAATGTTTGGGTTTGTGGTTTTTACTGTCTCTTTTTTTAATCTACTATTGTTGTTCTGCTTTGGCCTTGTATTTTCATGAAGAGAGAATGCAGTGTGACAAACTTCTCACTTGTATTTAGCTACAAATAGATATCTGACCTGAGGCTGATGTAGCTCTTTGCCTGGCTAAAATACAATGGAAGTTTTCTAACTTAGGCAATTTTTTTTTGTCTCTAAGAATTTGATGCTGTCTTATTTTGCATTTTTTTCCTATTGTCTGTTTCTCACTTTAAATAAAAAAGTGTTAATTTGTTTATGTATATAAGCAGAATATAAATTGAGTGTTTTTCCTGAAAGTTAGGTGAGCATTTACTAAATCAGGTGCAGTAAGTTAATGTTTTAAACATTGGAAATTTTAATAAGCAGTGCTTTATGTGTAGCTCTCCAGTCTTAAAGATGACTGACTCTCCATGCCCCCCAGTCCAGTACACAAAATACAGCAGTGGATCACAGGATTAGGTAATATATGTTTGCTGGAAAACAATCCAGTGTGTTAATGGATTGATTTAAAGATTCCTGAGAAGCACTGACATAGCACTCAGCTGAATTTCAGTACCTAGGTTTTATTTTTCTTGTGACTTGTTTAAAAAAATAAAGCATCAACCAAACCCAAAAATCCAAACAAAACAACCCCACAAAACACCCCCATTCCAACTAACCACTAAGACAGGTCTTACAGAGCAGCTCCTGAACACAGCCCCCAGATAATCTAATGCTCTTTGTGTGATGTGAGTAGTTGTTGTTGGCAATAAACCTAAGCAATGTGTTAATTTGGATGTTTTTATATTAGACTACAGCGGGTAATCCTAGAAGTGATAAGTAATCAGAATGTATTTGTATTTTCTATAACAGCAGAATTTTCACAGGTGCTTAGTGTGGGCCACGTTGTTTTGGCTTGGCTTATACATTTTTGTCTTTGACTGGTTGTTTTAACTAAGTACTATGGGGGCTTTTTATTTTCTTCTTTTGTTTCTAGTTCTCTTTTTATGTATGCATGTGAATTTGTAGTTATGCTCTACAAAGTGTTAATACACAAAATAGGTAGTAAGTGGAACAGATGAATTAAAAATCTGTATTTTAAAAAATCTTTAACTTAGGGAAAGGTTTAATTTTTTGGAATTCTACTTTTAAAAATCTTCTAATATACTTTAGAGTGTAGTAGATGAGTGAACAACAATTAATAAAACAGAATAGGCCATATAAGAAAATATAATTATTGTATATATCTGGATGTCATTATCATTGTAGTTCAAGGCAGCTGTAATTGATAGCAACATATTTCTGTTAAAAGTAAAGGTAAGTCACATTGAACCCATGTTCAATCTCTTAACAGCATTCTTTTTGTTTGTTTGTTTTTGCGAGTACTTCCATCAGGAAATACACAGTGTATTTCTGCTTGTGCAAAAAGTTCTAAAAAAATCTACAGTAGTACAAAGCACTGTGTTTAAAAAGCAGTAATTTCATGTGTCAGGGAAATGGATGTGTCTGTACAGGCGCATGCGTTGGATCCTAATTGAGTGTGGGGCTCTTTATGCTGCCAATGTATTGGCAACTAAAATATGCTTATTACATTTGTATTGTGATAAGGGAGCCCTAAAGTTACGACCCCTAGATGTATAATACTTGCCAATCTGCCCAATTTCTGAAAATCTTTCTTAGTTTCTTCAGAGGAAATTATATGTGTATCTTACCTCATGTGTTTTGTCTTGATCAAATCCATTGTTCAGCTATGTTATATCTTTGTAATTGAATTGAACAGAATGTGGAAGGTGTGGTTAGGAGTTGTAGTACCTAAGTTACCTAAGAGGTTAGGGGTTGTAGTACCTAAGTTACTTTACTTTGGTGAAGGATGGGAAAGCTTCAAGTTCCTAATTTGAAAATGTTTCCTTAAAAAACAGTTCTATTAAAATCCCATTTTTATTCATATTTATTCATATGCCTTTAGACGATTTTCTTCTTTTTGGTGTTGCTTTTATCAGTACTTTGTTTTCAGAAATAGCTCAGAAGTAGTTTGGATCATTTAGAAATGCTTCTTAAAAATTGCTTTCTTAAAATAGGCAGGATAGTTATAGACATGACAATGCCACAGCTAATCCAAATTAGTGCTTCCCTCCTACTCCTTATTAAATGACCTCTCTTCACACCTAGTTACTCTTACAGAATTTTGGGCAGTGGAACTGGTGTCTTCTCTGTCTGCTTTTTGCTGAGTTGGGGTATTTTGTAAGTGGTTGGGGGGAAAATATTAGGAAGAGATAAGCTTGAAGTAGGTCAGTCTTTTAAGAACAAGGCTTTTAAGAGTGTTCAGGTGTAATACAATCAGTGCTCCATGAGGCTTGACTATTGGGATCTATGCATGTTTTCAGGTATTGAAAAGATTCCCATTTTTTGAGTTTTACAAATAGGAGAGTTCCTGTGTTTGTGGCACTTGAAATTAATGGCTACAGCAGACTACAGACTTTCGTTTGCTAAGATGCCCTTGCTGTTCAGGAAATAAACAGTTTTGCGTTGCCTTCTTAAAAGGTAGCCATGTAATTTCCTACCAAAGGTAGGAGGAGTAAACACCTTCAGACATAAAGTCATAATGTGCTATTAGAGTTCCTGAAACAGATCATCTTGTAACATGTTATTGCACTCTTGTCCCTAAAGGCTTTTGCTTTTTTAAATTTGGGTAATTATTTTATGCTTTGTCACATTAATTAAAAAAATGCGTATTCAACACGTGATTGATTCTGCAGACAGTGTTTTTTCTTGTTGTTGCCACTGTCACAGAAAAAAGATGTTTGCAAGACACACAGCTCTGCATTAGTTAGTGTTTGCACTCACAGGGAACATGCTGTCCAGCCCCACTTTTTTAGTGTGTACTTATGGTTTATTACCACTAAGTTGTGTTAATAACCCCACCCTGCCAAAGAGATATTGTCTCTATTTCTTTTAGGTTGATCTTTTTCCTCTTATCCAAGGCCTCCTTAATGCAGTTTGTAGTTGTTCTGACAGAATCAGTTTAGAGAGGGTGTAAGTGGCCTTTCCTTTTTCTTGCCCCCAAGCATGAAAATTTCTTGCCCTCCTCATTTAGCCTTTTGAAAAGGGCTTGCCATAGGCTTGCTACATTTTCAGTTAGAGGAAAGCATTCTATTCCTTCAGTTTTCATGTCAGTTAAACCATTCCTACATTTTTTCCCCAGATGACATTAAAATAGTTCTTACTGAGTGTGAAGATTTAACTTAATCTGTTACTACTCTGTGTGGGAATTCAGAGTAAATGTGAAATTATTGGAAATGTTTCAGAAATGTCACATCTTTTTCTTACAACCTTCTGTTAGTGTTTCAGATGGCATTGTTTTTACTAATGTTCCTGGTAACATACTTTTATTTAATCATAACACTGTTAAAATATAGATAAAATAATGATGTAGTTACACACTATGATTATTTTGCTTAAGAAGATGACACATTATACATGATTACAGAACTGTTTCAGGTTGCTTTAAATATTTCAACTTTTTCTTTGGTTTACTTTCGTAAACTGGTACATAACCAGTGTATTGAATAACGTTATTATGCTGCTTTTATCTGTATATGTTTTGCTTTTTAAAAATTGAAGGAAACAAACTTTAAAAAATGGAACAAAAGCTTAGTATGTTTTTATTTAGAAAATGATAATATAAATATTTCTAATATTCATCTTAGACATTATGAATATAAAATGTGTATAGCTTTGTACACTATAAGAGTGCTTTTTGGTCTTTGTGTTCCCAGTTTTGTGTATGCTTAAACTGTGTGTAAGGTCTGTGGCAGCAGTGCACTTGCCTACTGCTTGAAGATTCAGTCTTACTGTGCTGAAGAGAAGCATGTAGTAGTCATTGTGTGTCTTTCATTGGTCTTTCCTTTGATACTCTGCAACCATTCAATTTTGTGAACACTGATTTTGTACTTTTGTAGAGAGCAGAGCTTGCAAAAGATGCTTTTGCAGTCATTGGTCTCCCTCTAGTGGGAAGAGGGCACTTCTAAACTGATTTCTTTAATGTGACTGGTGACAAGTCTTATTCCTCTGGCAGTAGTTTCTATGTTTAACTTGAGTCAGAAGCAATGGATTTGAAGACTGCCTGTTCATCCTTTGATCTTGTGAACATTTGAATAGTGTTTCTGTTATGATGCTGGCATAAATTGATGCAGAAGTGAATTTACAGACTCCATAAACTTGTTCTTTCATGCTTTTTGTAAATTTAGTTTAACTATTTAAAAGTGGGCTTATTCATCTATCTGATGGGGAATTTTAATAAGGCATCCATGTAAATTCACATTCTGCTGACAGGTTCTACCTGCATAATAGCTTTATTTATTAGAGAATTTTATTCAAATATCAGGGATTCATTTAAGCTGGCTTTTGATGCCATTTTGTAAGGAGAGTTTCTCTGCTTAGATAGTGAGAAAGACTGTTGTGCTGTGTGATAATGTCAGCAGTATAAGTAAGCAGTGCAAGTGCCCACGTCAGCCTGAGTGCATAGAAGTGAGTGAATCAATTGTTTTTTCAGTGTCTCTTTAGACCAGGCTCTGTTCATACTGTTCATGTGTGCTGCATGTATGAAAATCTGATGGTCAGGAAGATGCATTGTTTTAGGGGGGAAAAAACCTCCAAAAATTAAGTAACAACAAACTGTCCAAGAGGCAAACCGCCCCCCAGTTTCATCTAATTTTAGACACAAGTTAAACACTCAGAATTTGCTCAGGTTGGTATCAGCAATTACAGCACCCTTGGGTACTATAAACATCATATGAAGAGAAAACTCTGTTTCATGTTTTTTTTCACTGTTCTGTGTGTGAATATTTCTTAAACTGGGCAATTGAAAATTATTTCACTGGAAAATTAAACAGCAACTTGAGATATTTTACAATTCAAATTTATGTGTTCATGGAAACGACTTTGCAAAATCAGTAGCTTATAGTGAAATTATAGCGTATTTTAAGAAATTTACATTCTGACATGTAAATACATGCTGCAAAATCATAGTGTGTGTAAATGCTTCAGCTGCCTCCTGCAAAAACTTGCATGTTTGTAATCTTCATGACAGTAATTGAATGACTGATGTAACTTAGATTAACTCTTAGAGACTTAGTTTTGTAGACCTTGCAGACCTTAGTTTTGTAGTTTTGATCACTTTATGATGTTAAGGTACTACCACTGTGACATCTTATATTTTCAAAATAGACCGACTGCGGTGTTTTTTAGTGCAGTATTTCTATTACAAGTCATAGTCACAAGGATAAAAGCTTAATGTCATTGACTTTATTTGGAGTTGGTTTGCTCTTTTACTTTACTGACTGCTTAAATTTTTTTAGAAAGAAAAAGTACAACTTGAGGTTTCCTTTCAGAACTTTCGTGTTATGTGTTGTGGGCAGACTTGGATTTTGCACTGGCTGCAATGGTGCTATGTTGTGTTCATCGTTTATACTCAGAGGTCCTTAAACAGAGGATGATGTCAGACAAGTGTTCCACATGGTTCTGTTGGAGCTGCTGTGATGTCAGTGGGATAAAGAAAAGGCTCCTGCAGATAATTGATCTAAGCCCCCTAAATTCTCTGTAGGATATCAAGTTTAATGGTTCCTCTGACATTAAATTGCATCCAGATAAATCAATCCAGCTGAAAGGTGGTGCTGCTTTCCTTTTTGGTGTTTGTTTGTTTGCTTAAAAAAAAAAAAAGGTTTTAAATATATTGCCTTGTATTTAGTGATTTAACCTCTTCAGTGTGAGCTGCATAGCTCATTTTTAACTTCTCACCCCTCTTCATTGCAATGTATGCATTCTCTAAAAGGTGAAAAAGGGGGCTGCAGGTACTAGCCATTAATCAAAGGTGAATGTTTTAGGTGTGGGATGATTTAGAAAAGGTTGGTATGGAGTTCTGCATGTTATGGAAAGGGAGGATGAAGCATAAAAAGCCATGCTGACCATTGCTGTGCTGCAAGGTGTCACGTCTGGAAATAGTCTTGGATTGTATTTTTCAAGTGTTCAAGTTTCAATTTTATTCTGCCAGCTGGATCTCTCTCTACCTTCAGTATGTTTGAAAAATGTCTTGTATGTGCTAATCATAGGAAGGGATGTCTGTACCATTCCATTAACCAGACTGTGCTCAGCAATGTTTTACTGCTGTTGTAAAAATCCACTAGAAGTGAAAAATAAGTAGAGAAAGCATGTTGTTCTGCGTTGTTGAATGTGGGGATTTATGCCATGGTATTCTCTTATAAAAATGAGAATTTAGAAATATTATGGCTATTCCATTCTCAAATGAAAGATTATTAGTCCTTTTGCAGTGGAAATTTATTTGTTACATGGATTTTAAACCTGTTTCAAGGATGACCCCGGACGTGATCTTTGCATATCCTTTAGGTAGAGCTTATAATAGCTTTATGAGGACAGTGTAAAATCAAATTACTATAAAATTATTTTTAAAATAATCAGTCTTAAATCTTCTGCTATTTTAGAACAGCAGTAAAGATTTTGGAACCTCCATATTTCTTGTTCCCTATCTGAAGGTATATCAAGATTTTCAAAGTGGAATTTTGATTCTAGGGACATTTAGAGCACATTGAATTTTTGTTGTTTCATTTTCTTAATAAGACTCCTAGTAGCTACAGGAATTTTTGTTTTGATAACATCTTTTGCAGCAGTAAAGGTGATTTAAGTAATTTTTGGTTGTTTTACTCTTGACCCTTGTGGTGCAGTTTGCTTCCCACTTCCACCCTTATGACTGTTGCATCTCTAGGGAAGGAGATGAAGTAGCTGCATTTGTAACTGGATTAAAAATAACATTAAAATTGTTGAGTGTTTTAAAATCAGTTCATTAAAATGATTCATGCTCTTGCTGGGCTTTTTTTATTTCTCTGTTAAGAAGGTGGAAGAAAATACATAGTACTGGTAGTTGTACTGGATAAGATACATTAATTAAAGCAATGATTACAGAAAGTAATTATCTTTTTTGTAAGAGGGGTTGTACATTTATTTGATGTGTTTATTATATTCTTCCCCTTTAGACTCCTTCTAAACACAGTTGACTTTACCTGTAAAATAGTCTAAGAGCACTCATTTTAAATTTTACAGGCTCTGAAACCACTGTAACCAGTGTGTGGGACTAGGGATTGCTGCATCTAAATTGAATTACTAAGAATTCTGTAAAATAACAGTCGTCTCTAAAAATTAATCCTTTTTTTTTCTTTAAAAACTGTAGGGCTTTAGTTGTATCTAAACAAGTTTATTAGGTGAGAATCTGTTAAGTATGGAACTTTTACATTTTAGTACCATGTCCCTTTAGAATAACTAGCAAAGCAGCATCAATTGTAATGCTGTTTGTGGAGAGAATTTTTTTCAGGCTATTAATTCCTTTTAATATATGTTACCTTTGGCAGCCTGTTTGAACTGTTTGTACAGTTTGTATATATAATGTATCAGATTAAATTCTTTTGAAGGCACTTGGGTTACAACAGTTACAGTTATACCAAAGTGGTGTTTAGAGAAAACACAGATATGCATTGAAATAGACTTTTTACTATACTAGGCTTTCAAAACAGGAGCAAGTAATTAGTCTCCACTGCACTAGGGGAGGACAAGCAATTACAGAGTGTGTTGTTGCTGCTGGTTATATAGCAAGTTTTACTTGGAATACTGACTTTAATTAAAATATCCTGCCCTTGTTACACCACGTATTTGTATTTTTGATTGCAAGAAGCTGATAGCTCTTAAAAAATAAAGACTTAGGAAAGTTGTGGATTATCTTCTCCAATGCTGTTTTTTAAAAAAAGATGGCACATTCATGATCCCTTGAATTATTTTTATATTAAGACATAAGAAAGCCATTCAGAGTTCAAATAGTATAATAGTCTTTTTTTAAATGTAGCATGTATAACAAAAATAAAAATCTACATGCTGGTTTAGTGTGTAGCAAGTGAGTGAGTCATCAGATACATTTGCCACTCCTCAATTCAGTACTGCCTACCCCTCAACCCCCCCCCCCAAAAAAAATCATAATGCTCAAACTTCTGTTTAGTTGCTTGTAAAAGTGAGGCTTAATTATACTTGTGAACAGTGTATCTTGACAATTAATGACTAAACCCAGTCCTCATTATATTTTATTGTACTTAAAACATTGTTTGTTAGGTTGGAATTTGGTCGGTAGGGGTTCTTCATAAAGTCTGGCTGATGTGTTTCTCTTGATGTAACAGTACAGTCTTGTTATTTCAGGGCATTGAGCTTTGTTTAAAAATGAATAGATGAAGTAGTGCTTTAATCTTCCAAATCTAGAGCAGAAAGACAACTTGTACCTTAGTAGCTACACAAACACTCCTAAGTCATGCTGTAGTTAGGTATGTTGGTCAGTCTGTCTTGACCTTGTTTTACACTTTGATTCATGTCACTGTCATGGTTGGTAAGAAGCTGAGCTTTATCATACTTTAATATCAGAAAAAGGTGGCATATTATCTCAGTATGTGTGATTTACTTTAGTGTTACTTATCTATTTTTTTCAACAAAATAGCTATATTGAAAAAAATACCCCACATTTTCAGGCTTATTTAAGATAACTTGACTTTAAATGGCTGTTTTGCTGCAGTGGAGATGGCATTTAGCTGTCCATTGCCTTAGAACAATATGGACATTACTGTAATTAGATAACAAATGCAATACTTAACAGTGGTTTCCCATAATGTATTTGTCAGTTTTCTGACAAAGGAATCTCTTTGGGGTATTGTCATTATCCTCTGTCTCAGCTTCCATAAATCCTACAATGGTTACGTGAGCTTCCTTGAGCTATGTGAGACGTTCTGTATGTTCTAGCTAGGAGAATGTCATGTAGTAACCAGCTCTAGATCAGAATTTTGTTTGTTTCTCCTTTTGCTTGCAGTTGTCTTTACTGTGGTTTGCTACTGTGGTGTAACTGTCTGGAAAAGTGCAAGGTCTTCTTTTTAAGTAAAAGCAAGTACAAAGAGAAATAAAAGTTCTTTGTTTTCTAAGCTAGACAGTCAGTGGTTTGTTTGCCTAAAGGAAATAGGCAGAAGATAGGAAATGATGTATTTATTCTGTACTCTGAAATGTTTGGTAGGCTCTGAATAACTGAATTCTTGTGCCCAAACAAACTCCTTATTGACCCCTTATTAATACATGAACTGTGCATACCAATGTTCAATATACATTTATTTATGTATACTTTAAATGGGCTAGTTATATATTTTAAGGAAGAGAAGAAATCTAATGGCTGTATTTTGGCATTAATTCAAATAGTATTTTTTACTTCTGAAGAATCACATTCTTAAATGGCATCTATTTGCATTCTTTTAAAGGAAAATATTCAAGCATCAGAAGATTTTAAAAGGGAAAATAATGACTTGAAGAAGAAGCACGATGAGGCTGCTTCAAAAGTTCTCCAGCTTGAAGAAGATATCATGACTGTTACTCAGAAAGCCATTGCAAAAGAAACTGAGTTAGACAGGTACTTAGTCTTTTGTTCCTTACCTTCCTTATTTTACTTCTTTTTCCCCAAAGGTGTTTTTTTAAACTAACAATATTTATTTATGTTTATATAATGTTTATTTATTATATAGCAATATATTTGTATTATAATATTTATTATATTTATGCATAGATTTTCTGTATTAATAGTTCTGTACCATTAATTCTTCAATGTTTTAGTCTGAAGGACAAACTGAAGAAAGTGATGCTTGAGAAGGAGCAACTTGAATGTGTGTTAAAGACAGAAAAGGATGAAAAAGAACTTTATAAGGTAACTTTATTACATGTACCTGTATACACTGGAATGAAGTGGTTTGAAATAAAGGTAATAATCGTTTATGGAGAAGTCTAATAAATTGAATTTGTTAAGGAAAAAAGGAAATGGGTAACTTCTGTGAACATATCTTTAAGATAGTTATAGATGTTCTCGTGTAGAAATGAATGAGGAAAACAGCATCTGAATTCAACCATGTTATTAAAAGGTCTCTAAGAAGGAGAATGAATCACCAGTTTATTAAAGCTCAGACCCACTAACAAAAAATAATAGATTCTCGTGAGAAAATTCTTTAGTTATACAGTGCATCACCCAGTAACTGATCATCTTTAACACACTTTTTCATAACTAAAATACTTCTTAGTAATTTCAATTCTCTCTCCAGACTTTGTTTTCTAAACCCCTCTTCTTGAGCCTTGTATATAACACTGAGAAGCTTTAGTAGATTCTATATTGCATTGGTTTTTACTGGCATGGCCCATTTCTTTTGCTGGCATTGAGAGACACCCATGTATAGAATAAAATACACTGCCACCGTCCCACCAAAGCAGAAAAAACTTTATGTGCTAATATAATGAAATGCATAGGTTGTGTGAAACAGATCAAGTGTATTTAAAAGATTATTTCTGTTCCTAGATTATAAAATCTCAAAGCATATTTTACAAGCTTGGAATCCCTTTGTAAATAACAGGGATCTTCTGGTCTGAGTGGAAAACACTTGAGTGTAGGAGCTATTTTGCATTATTGTAGGCAGAGTTGTTAGAAGGAGTTTGCTGTCATTGAAAATTAATACTTCTGATGGAGACCTGTTTGCTTAGATGACTGTGGGCAGTTACTACTAGAAGTTTAATTTCTCTTTAGTTTTCTTCAAGTAATTTCTCTTTTGCTTGTCCAGCATTTGTGAGGAGAGGACTGAGTTCTGAATAACTTAAAGTGGTGCGGAGAGAAATCAGGGCTTTAACTTCTAGCTGTAGAGTGGAGCTGAATTCTCTGGTCACCTAACAATAGCTGAGAGAATTCTAGACAGAAAGTTTGGGCTAGAGGGCAGTGATAATATCAAATATTTAATTTTTCTCTTTACCAGTTCTAATCTGCCTCAAGTTAGAGTAGATTAGAATTTAGTGAGCACATAAATAGATAGGAGAACAGTAGTTCTAACATGGAAGAAGTTTGACATGTTTTAGCATCATTGCAGATACACTTGAAGAATACAGAAATAGAAAACACCAAACTAGTAAAAGAAATCCAGACGTTTAAGAATTTGGATGCAAACAAAGAAAACATGATATCGTATTATAAAGAGGAGGTTGGCAGATTACAGCTATTAATAGCTGAAAAAGAAAATATGAAGAAAGCTATTTTGCACTCTTCATCAGACAAGGTAAGCAGTACTCAATATAATTGGCCTGATTTGAATAAACATGTCTAATGTTGTATGTGCTTGACAAAAGAAAAGGAAGAAGTTGAAGAAATCACCAGAGTATAGGCTAAGAGGCATGGGATTATAATGTTCCCTGTAGATGAAGAAAATGGTGAAAAGACTGAGATGTGTTCTAGTACTGCACCTTTTGAGCTTGTTGAGGTCTCACGTGATGAACTGAGAGTAACTATGTGTGGAAAGGTAATTTTTGAGTTCAGTAAAAGTGGTCTGCTCCTGCTTTGCTTTTAGCTTCGTGAAAAATGAAAGGAGGTTGAAGAAAAAGTTTGTAATGTAGCTGCGTTGAGACTGTAGAGGGTGATGGAGAAGAGAAGAGGAGAGATGGAATGATTGCTGAAGGACTTGTTAGGTGAATGTGCTGTTGAGCTACAATGCTGAGAACTCTGCAGTGACAGTAGGGTTTTGAAGGAAGAGGTGCCTTAGTGTGCCCTGTGGCAGCACTGTGGTTAGCACTCAGTGTGGTGTAACAGGAGAGTGAAATTGCTGAAGAACTCATATTTATGCTGTCTGTGGTCCACATGGGGTTACTTCAGACTTGCTTCTAGTTGGGTGCTTTGGATGCCTATACTGGGTTTGTGTAGATTTTGGTTGTGGCTTCTGTGAGGAGAGGCTTCCGTGAGAAGCTGCCAGAAGCTTCCCCTAAGAACCGATAGCAGCCAATGCCTGACAGAGCCAATGGACCCATCACTGGCCAAGGCTGAGCCTGCAGGTGATGATGGCAGCACCTCTGGGATAACAGATTAAAGAAGACTATGGGAGAGGGGGAAACTGTGTGACAGAAACTGCAGCTGAAGAGAAGAGTGCAAACATGAGAGACAGAACTCTGCAGAAATCAGCATCAGTGAAGGAGGGCAAAAGGTTCCAGGTGTTGGAGCAGCCCATGTTGCAGACCCTGGTGAGACAGGCTGCCTCCTGCATCCTGTTGAGGACCCCATGCTGGAGAACGTGGATGTGCCTGAAGAAAGCTGTGACTCTGCACTGGAGCAGATTTGCTGCCAGGACCTGTGACCCCACAGGGGACCTGTGCTGAAGCTGTCTATTCCTGGAGGACTGCACCCCATGGATGAGGTCCTACACTGGAACAGTTCATGCAGAACTGCAGCCTGTGGGAAGGATATGTGTTGAAGTTTGTAGAGCAGTGTCTCCCATGGGAGGGACCCTACACTGGAGCAGAGGAAGAGAGTGAGGAGTCCTTCCCCTGAGGATGAAGGAGCAAAGACAACATGTGATGAATTGACTGCAGCCTCCCTTCTCCATCCTGGCTGTGCTGCTGGAAGAGGAGGAGATAGAGAATTTGGGAGTGAAGTTGAACTTGAAAAGAGGAGTTGGGGTCTGGATGTGTTAAGATTTGGTTTTATTTCTCATTATCCTATTCTGATTTGACTGGTAATAAATTAGATTAATTTTCCCCCAAAGTTGAGTCTGTTTTTGCCCATGACAGTAATTGCTAAATGATCTCTCCGTGTCCTCATCACAACCCACAAGCCTTTTGTTATATTCTCCCCCTTATCCAACTGAGGAGGGGAATTGTGGAGTGGCTTTGGTGGGCACCTGGCATCCAGCCACGCTAAACCCACAATAGAATAACCATTAGGTGTTTTTTCCTGATGTACATCATCCTCCATTTCATCTGAAAGGAATGCAGTTTCTGCGCCCTGAGATTGTTCTCTGATCTGCAGTGTGATAGGCAATAATGAAATTCACCAGGAGTTCAGCTTTACAAATGTGCTCTTGATCCAAATTAGAGAGTCATTTTAGACATAGCGTTTGAGGCCAGCATGGAAAAGTCAGATTATGCAGGCATCTTTCTGGTGTATCTTGCCAATCTTTTCACAGCAAAGCAACTTGGATCTCAAAAGACTAGAAATTGTTTTAAAGTAATATGAGTTATGAATATAATATTGAAGTGGAAAAGTAGTGCTGTTGAGAATGAACATAGAGTTCAAAAACGGCATACTGTCTAGCATTAAGTTGCATCTTATTTTAGTCTCTTTCTTGCTTTTTTGTTTCTGAATGTGTTAACATACTACTGTGTTTTATTTTGAAGCGAGTGTATATGGGTCAGTACTGAAGCGACCGAACATTTATGTAATTTATTAATCTTAAATTGCTTTTGGTGTTTCTGATGGGGTCATTAGTATTTTTATCTCAAATGGTGGAACTGCAGATATTTACTGAAATATGTTACCATTGTATTGTCTGCTGTAAAAATAGCTAGGAGACAGGACTCCAGGGCATTTACTTGTCTATCCATCTTCATAAATGGTTACAAAATGTATTAGTATTCCTCTGGACTTATATGATATTTAAAAAAATTAACAAATAATGGACTAGAGATAGCTGAATTTATGCCTGGACTCAAGAATAAGATGATTATGCCACCAGGGAGCCTAGAGGTGGTGACTACTTTATATAGCTTTTATAGCTTCTTTTAAAAAAAATAATATTTTGTAATCCTGGCCTTCTTGGAGGAGTGAGAGGCTGGAAGTTCAGCTTGGTCAGTGGGCTCTTGGGTTGCCCTGTGTGCTTAGTGCTGCATGCTGCAGCTTGCTCTTCATTACTGTTTGTTCTCTCTTCCCTCTGGAAAGCTTGTTGTGCAAGGTCTTGGGAAATAGAGCTGTGAGAAAAACATCCCAAAGCTGCTTTACAGTGTTTTACATCAACCATTTGTAGGCACTGTAAAACCTCTTGCTCTGTTGATACTTTCAGTGTGTTTCTGTGGGATGAACTTTGCTTTTGATGCTGGAGTCCTACAGTGATAAGAGCAGAGATATGGAAAACAGACTTTTTTTGGTCATATATTTAAAACTGAAGCTGAAATTCCAGCAAAAATCCAGGACTGAAACTTCTGTTTCATAGTGAAACTATTTCACTATGAAATAAAGCTTGCCTTTATTTCACAGTGAAATAAATTTGCACATCATTGCTGGCAAAGAAGACAAGCAGGGAAAGTTGTACAGGAAAATGTTGCTTTTTCTCTCACATGTTTCTAATCCCTTTACCAGCCTTTATTTAAGCTTTGAATTAAGAAATTATGATTTCTCTTTATCTCTTCTCTTTCCTAGGACGAGGCAAGTATTTTGAAAGAGCAGCTGCGGAAAGCTGAAGATCAGATTCAGGCTAGCAAACAAGAAGCTGTTCTCATGTCAAAAGAGCTGAGTGATGCAGTGAATGTGCGGGACAAGACGATGGCAGATCTCCACAGTGCACGGCTGGAAAATGAAAAATTCAAAAAGCAGCTTGCTGAAGCTTTAGCTGAACTCATAAAAATCACAACTTTGAAAAATGACCAGGTAAATTTTTAGTATGGAAGTTTTTCTGTATTTATAAAATCTTTACTGGGAATAAAATAGGTTTCTGGATGGTTAGTGCAAATAATTACCAAATTTTCTTTCAGCATTCAATATGCTACCTTAAATCAAGTACATGTTAGCTGATTTGGAAGTTTGGTCAGAAAGGAGGTTTCTGCTCTTATTCACATCTGCTTCTCCCCACATTATTTTCACAGAATAATGCAGTATCTATGTTATTTTGAATCCTCTCCCTGTCTTAATCCTGTTAAGTGAACCACGGTAGCATTATATTCATTCAAATAAGAAAATATATTGGTAGAAACTTGGGTTGTTTTATAATAGATTCTGTCTGAATTCTTGAGAGTCCTTCCAATATTTGTAATCAAAGTTAATTTGCTTTAAGTACTTATAAGTATAAAAAATATTAATGTAATGAAAACTGTCTTGACCTTAGTCTTGTATAAAAGTATAGTGAGATAACATGTGTTTCATCATTTTGATTAAAGTTAGCTTTATCAAGGGTCTTCAGTGACTGCAACTGTATTACATTCATTTGCTACTAGGATTACTGTAATGATGTAACTGTTAGAAGAAAATATATTGAGCTGAGCACAATTAAAATAGTACTGTAATATTACAACACTCAAAAGAGCTATTATATTTAAGATGTTAAAGAATTGCATGTTTTTTCCCTATGAGTTTCAGTTGTGTTTTGAAATGTGCTTTGAAATGTATCATGAAAGAAGTAGCAAGTCATCTGAATGCCTCAAGTTAGCAGAAAGTATCCAAGCATGGCCTGTGTCGGGTTGCTGGATGTGGTTTGTGTAGCCCATGTGTCAGTGTAGTGGGTCAATGGAACCACTCCCAGGTGAAATCCAGTGAGTGCAAGGGAATAGTTGTGGACTGTGCACTTTTGCTATGTGGCTGTACTTGTCTGTAGGATAGCTGGAACACCCCCAGAAGGTGTTCAGACTTTTCCTATACATTCAGACTTTAGATACACATTAATGAACCCATAAAATAAGAATCTTCTTTACCTGCCTCTCGTATTATACCAGTGCCTGTTTGCGTCCCTCAGTGTGTCCTGCTTGGAATGAAGTTCAGTTCATATTCTGCCTCTCTCTGTGCTCTACTGCTTGTGCTATTCCTTTCTTTCCCACAAAGAAAACAGGAGCTTCAGTACTTACATGGAGCATTATGCTTTTTTAATTGAAAAAAGACTTTTTAGGAAATAGTGGTATTTGAACAAAAGGGACAACAGTTTCTGTTTTTTTTTTTTTAAGGAAGCTTCAAACGCAGTGGAACAGGAACTGCGCAGAGAAGTTGAAGATCTGAAGCTTCGTCTACAAATGGCTGCTGACCATTACAAAGAGAAATTCAAAGAATGTCAAAAACTTCAAAAACAAGTAAACAAGTTTACAGAACAGGCAGTAAGTAGAATGGGATAAATTGCACTTGCTTTTTTGGTAACATTTCAAAAACAATTTCATTTCCTTCTGTGAAAAATAATGCTTTAAAAAAGGATTAAAATGTGTGGTAGGCAATGACTCTTTACCATTTCCTTTCACAAACCTGCTTGTGAAAATACTTCTATGATTCGCTTTAGGTAGTTGTCCAAGCCAAGCATAGAATTTATAGTAGCTGGTGTAGAAGCCTAGTAGAGTTTGGATGAACCTATAAGCATTACATTGTTCAAGGAAGAACTGAAGCTGGGAAAATCCATAATTATTACCTCTGTCCAGTACCACCACAAAAAAGCCCAACAAAAAACCCCAAGCCCAAAAGTGGGGAAATAGAGAACTTGAAGGAGGGTTTAAAAGCCAAGTGGGGAAGAAGTCTCCACAACACAATATGGAGTTGTATTTCATATGTATTTTGTAATCTTAGCACTCTTCCAAGATCTGTTTCATAAATAAATGAATCTTTTGAATGATGATATTAGTCTTTGGCCACCTAGTAACTGAACCTGTCGGCCAATTTCAGATTTGAGGGCAGAGTTCTTCAGAATTTTGTAAAAATTAGAGTTGGAGAGCAGCTCAAACAGGGGAAAGGCCTATGTGCAATGGCAAGATGCACAAATACGAATTCTTAGGAAAACCAACTTAAGTAATTCTCTTATCCACAGAACATTGCATAAAAAACTCATCTTCTCATCCAGAAGGTCAGTGGTGAATGAGGTGTCATATCAGAACATCTATGGCTTTTCCTTAAAAATCTTCCTTATCTTTGGCAATGTTTTACATCTTACAGCAAACACCAGTTTTTATTGCTTTCACTCCAGAAGTCCAGCAGATATTTCTGATACAGACTCAATTTTTCTAATGGAGTATTAGATTTAAGTTAATGAATTAAAGTGTAACTGATTCTCTAGAAAATGGGATTTTTCTAATAATTTGCTTAGAAATTACTCTTACTAGGGAAAAAGACCATCATCAAGTAAGATGATAAAAATCATAGTCTAAAGCAATTTCTGTCTTAGTAGAATTAAATGTTTTTGTATATCTATTATTACCCACTTTTTAAATGAATGGTTCTGTATAATTTTGGAGTAAATGATATATTTTGCAAGATACTTTGCTTTGTGCTTTGGCTTTCATTTCATCAAGTACCAAAACAAAATTTCTTTTCACAAAGAAAACTGCAGGGCATCAACAGAAACTGACAGATGCATCTAACATTGAGACAGCTACTGCCATCCTTACAGACAAAAAGTTGTCTGCATCTCCAGGTATCAACAGCTTAAATTTTGTCTACCTTTATAAGCCTGAAAGTGTTGCCTATGTGAAGTAGTCACTAATAGTATTGGTAGTATGAAGTAGGTGGACTTGTTCTGTTTAATTAAAATATTAATTAGAGATGTGAAGATTGAGCTGAGTATTTTTGTCTTACCAAGTGGTAACAATCATAAATAAGTTCATGTATCAGTTTAGTTGGTATTTTTTAATGTCAGTAGACTGAATTCTTGAATTTCTGCTTCATGGTTAACAGAGATGGTTTTGCCAAGCTAAGAAACAGTTTATTTAAAAAAAAATCTTACTCTAATTTTCAATATGAGTATAATACCACAGTAATTTTGCAGTCATGTTATTATGACTATCCACTATAACATTCTGCTGTAAATCAATCTGCTGAAAAGGTCTGATTATGTGATGGCAAGGTCAAGTCTACTGCCTGTTTTCATGAATTATAGGTGTAGTGGTTTATAAGAAAATATTTATAATTATTATGAACTATTAAGCTATTGCAAAAATAATATTCTAAAACTTCAATATGTAATAGGTTAAAACTGAAGAAGAAATCTTTCACTATGAGGCTGGTGAGGCATTGGAGCAGGCTTCCCAAAGGAGTTATGAATGCTCCATCCGCTGGTGGAGTGGAGGGTGTCCCTGCCCATGGCAGGGAGATTGGAGCTAGAGGATCTTTATAAGCCCCTTCCAGCCCAAACCATTTTGTGATTTTATCACTCAGTTTAAATTGATAAATGCCAAAAAATGCTGATTAGCATTTTCTGTGTTATTTTATACTGACAGATTCTTGCTGTCTGTAAAGACCAAAGGTTGTAATTTCTATTAGTTTCCTTCTGTCTAAAGTAAATTCAAGCATTTCTTAAAACATACAATCCCAACAAGTTCAGTGATAGTGTGTGATGAAGTAGTTTGCTGAGATACTTCCATGTTTTTATGCAAGAGTAGAGTATTTAGAATAATAGCATACATATTTTGGTGTTTATTTTGTTTTCTTTCTTGGGAAAGTACTACATATGTATGTGTTTATGTTGATCTTCTCTTGGTGTGAGAGAACTGAACACAGGTGTGCCAGTACAGTTGCTGATTGTACATAGCACATAATGCTGATTGTCTCTGCTTTTAATAACATGAAGCACTCTGGTTTTGATGCACTCGCAAATCTGGGCTGTCATCTCTCTTACACAAACTTTATGGAAGAAAAAAAGTCCATGTTCTTGTTTTTTTCTTCAATGTTCACAGTTAGCCCCATTTCACCTGACATAGTTTCGGAATCCGTGGTAAAGGAGCAAGTGCGTGAGATGAATAAAGAGATTGCTGAGAAAACAGAGAAGTATAAGAAATGCAAGCAAATGTTGGCAGTAAGTAAACAGCTGCTTTGGAAAGCTGAACAAAAAGTAGTTGTAGGTGCTAGGCCTTAAAACCATGAGGCCTGCCCAGCTGAGTTGCCTTCCTTGTTTGTGTGCTACACCGTGATTATGGTAGAAATCTTAACATTTGAAAACACATTTTTGTTCAGTCAGCTCTTGACTATGTATGGTTTTAGAGGGTCCAGACAAGGAAAACCAAGATACAGTAAAACAAATGTCCACATGCTTAAGGTTTTAAATACTTTCTGTTCTTACATTAAGTGTAATTGCTCTTATAAATCAAATTCAGCAGGTTGTTGTAAACCAGCTGATGTTTTGGAACAAGTGTGGCAGTGTTGATCTGATACACTGTCCAAAGCAAAGTAACTTTTCCCTGTTGCCTGTCATGGCTTTTACAGTGTTTTCACACCCGAGTGGGTTTTGCCAGCTACCTTGGGCTCAGTCATACATAAAGGCATTTATTTGGTTGTCTCCATCAAAGTTGGCATTTGATTTTCATTTAGCCAGTTTGGATGTGTGTATGATGATGGTGTATTGCATCAGTGGCACTGGTGAAAAATTCAGAATAGTTCAAAAAATTGTTTCTGAGTGTTGTCTGTCTTCATTTTTTGTCTTTGTTTTATCACAATGATACTATTCTATTTTAGTAAGTTTTCCAGGATGTAATAACTGTTCTGTAATTTTGTTCATGACCCTGTCCATGGAGAGCCTGCATTGGCTTCTGCTGGATGTTTATTCCATAGTGATTTTTGAAGAAAGCTTTGCCTGTGACCTTCTGGATGAAAGATACTTAGGTTGTAAAAGTCACTTGGGAAAGGTTTTATATTGAAGTGAATAATCATGGTTAGTAATATTAGGGTACAAAGAAACTTGAAACTGTGAAACTAAAGAGGAATATCATCTTGTTGAAAACTCAAGGAAAGAAATGCCTATTGAACATAATTTATGCAGTGTTCTGTGGTCCTGACCATTTTAGAGTCTTGAGTCAGGCTTGTAGAAGCCATTTGTAAATGGTCTCATTTTAAAAGTGTGGAGTGACATTTTTGGGGGTGGGAGGGAGAATCTCTTAAAACTGTAAATATTTCATGCCATGGTTTAAACTACTTTAGGATGAGAAGATGAAATGCAGTGTTTATGCTGATGAATTAGCTAAACTGGAGCTGAAGTGGAAAGAGCAAGTGAAAATCAATGAGGGTATAAAATTACAGCTGGCAGCAATGGAGGATCAGTATAAGGTAAGTTACAGGTTTTGTTTATGACAATTAATGGTTACTTCTTCTTAACATGGCTGCTTATTTCTGATAGTACAAGTAATGAAGAACTTTAATAGGGAAAGCACACTAAATACATTTTTGCTGTAAATACAAATTCTGCTCTTGAAGAAACAATACACTCTTGTAATGTTTCTTTTAAAGTAAAAGAGGTCTGCTAAGACCTACTATCACCTGGCCATCAGTCTTTTAATACCGTGGATTTAGACAAACCCCTAAATGATGTAGTCTTGTATTACAGGGAAAAAAAGTGCAAGGGATTTCTAATTTCCTGCTGCTTACTGTGATACTAACAGGAAGATTGGTGTGTTTGTCTAAAATCTTCATATTCTATATTAGATTACCAGTGTGGTAATGTCTAATGCATTTTATCTGAAGTCAGTAGAGAGAGGGAGGAGTGATCCATTGTTTTTAAAATCATGCAAAAATTCAATGTGGAGAACCTCAGCTGTAGTCTTGGTATAGTGATGTAACACATTCACCAGAAAGTCAAGCATAAATGGGCAGCTTTAGCTTACAAGGGGCCTTAATCTTTGAGGTTATGTGATAGTAATGCTTATGCTGAATTTGTTTTTTAGGTCAATAGGGATGACATAAGAGCAACAAATTTTCATGAGACCAGCTTTTCTACTGGTTCTCAGTCTAATGGTGATAATACAGTTGACTCTGTTGCCTGTTTTTGCCCATTGTGATGAAAAATGATTAAACTGAACTGTGACTGTATTGGTTCTACTAGGAACCCCTTTTTATTAGGAATTACAGCACTTTTTCTTTATGAAATGCTGAATTACTCTGCAGTTTATTTCAGTACTCCATAGGCCATCTTTTTCTGACACTTTCCAAAGCTCTAATTTCAATTTTATAAAATGTATGACTCTTTCCAGTTTATTTCACTAATTAGCAGTGATCAGTTGCTATGCATAATTTAATGTGAAGTAAGTTTAACTTCTCAACAGCAGGTGTAATAAATAATTGGTTCCAAGATTGAAAACATTTTGACTGCAATTAAAAATTTGCTGTAATTCAGGAGGGTGCAGGTGGTATAGAAAAAGTGAGCTTTTCTTCCCAGTCAGGAGATTTTGCTCCATTGACCTAAACTAGGAGAAGGAATTTCAGAATTGAAAAAAATTGATAAGCATTGAGTTTAGATGTTAGAAAAACAGGGGAAGAGGGAGTCTCTAAAGGAACCAGAATACAAATAAAATAGTCCTTTATAGTGAGAGATCATTTAAATTATTATTTTGAAGCCAGGAAGAGTTGTATAATGTGTCAGTTGCACCTCCTCCCAGAGCACTCAATAGAGACACAACGTGGACGTTTGTGAAACAAATTTAGTGTCTCTAAGGCAGGAGTAGCTTTTGGGTCACTCAAGTTCTGTGGTGGGACATAGGAGATGCCAAGAGATTTCTTCAGAAATAATTAGGCTTGCAAATCTTCAGCTGTGTCTGGGCATTGGTGGCATTGGTGGCACTCCTGCCATTGATGGCACTAATATAACTCCTTGTTTTTAACACAGAATTTTCTCTTTCCACAACTGTTTAGTGAAAACTGGCAAGTAAAGGCTGCTTATTAACTGCTGTTATCCAGCAGATAAAACTTTGTGAGAATTGTTGGGTGGGATTTATAGTAACACTCACTATGTGTTACATGTAACTCTAGTAGACAAAACTATTTTCATCTGAAAGATTAATTTAATCAGGGAGCTTTGTTTTCACGATGTAACATGCAGGGAAATAGTTTCCATTCATTAATACAAGAATCTTAATCTTCTTTTCATACAGATTCAGCTGGCAGAAAAAGAGAGACGAATAAAGGAACTGGCATCACAGTTGGAACTCTTTACCAGTGAGAAGGTATTGTCACACATTCTGAAATACTAATGTAATGTAGAAGTACCTCTGAGCTATTATATGGCAATTGATCGAAGCCAAATTTTACTGAAAAGTGAAACAATAATATGTATTTATTACATTCAGATAGTATTGTATGGTATTGTGCAAAGTTGGGATTTTTCTTTGAAACTTTATTTGATTACTTTACAATTCCAGTACTTAGTAAAAAGAGTCATTTTAATACCGATAAACAGAAACAAAACTAAACTTTCAGATTAAGCGAGTTAATTTTTTGTAAAATTCTAGATTGTCAAGTAGTTGGTATTTATCTTCTTTTTAAGCCAATGATATAATTTTTAATAGATCTCTCATATTTTTCTAGTTCAAAAGAAATAAAATTTAAGTTTGAGTTTTGGTGAGGCTAGTTTAGGTGGAGGGAGTAATTCTAAACACCACACATAAGAACAACAACTGTAATAATAATAATAATGCATGAAGCTTATAAAAGCTTGGAACTTTGTCTACCAAATTTGCAGATATTTACATTACAAAGAAGAATCAAAGTGCCTTTCTAGACTAGACCCATGATTAAAAGGTTAAGCATGGGGTAGTAGTAAACAGAACTTGTACTCATTTTCAGTGTTTGTTTATAAACCAAGCATAGCTTTCTAAAAATGGTCATTTGCTGTCTCTTCAAACCTATGAAATGTCTTTGTTTCTTTTTTCTTTACATACCTAGATAGCCTTTGTTTTTTTTGTTTTTTTTTTTAATCAGTCTCTACCCTAGCTATCCAACTTCTGGCTAAGGTTTTTTTGCACCATCTTTTTACAGTCATGTTAATCTACATTCTGTTTCAATTGTATGTAATGCTAAAATTAAACTACTAATGCCACTACCTCTCATTTAAAACTGCTTCTGTATTGCAGAAGAAATTGGTTTTAGAAAGGAGAATCTTGATTTCATTGCTAATTGATTGTTCCTGCTTTGTATTAAGATTAATTACTTAGATTTTACACACTCACCAAAATTTGCAATCCTAGCTTTTTAATCTTACCTGTTTTAATCATATGTTCCTTTTAGTTTATAAATCTAAAGTAACTCTGGCATAGTTTTATATTGTAACTAGAGGATGGATGCCATCCATTACATGAGGTCTTTTTGCATTTGAGTAGTGTTTTGTTTTTCAGAGTAGCTATTGGTACTTGATTTTTGCATTTTTCTGTGCAAGAGGTTGATCTGAAATTCACCTGTTTGCAAGAAAAAAATATTAAATTGTCCCTTTTTTAAACAGGTTTTTAATTCTTACAGAGTTGAGCTGGCAGTTGAAGCTTTGGTTTTAAGTTTCAATTTCAAGTCTTTCAGGGCAAAGGGTTTTATTAGCATCACGTCAGCAAATATTAAACATGAACACAGAAGAAAATACTAATCAGAAAGAACATTACTGAAAAGCATGTCTCCGTTAACAGTTCCTATTTTTTAATTATTGTTTTAATATTTATATCTCAGAATTTTTTGCTTGGTTCTGAATTTAAATGGCATATTCCTTTTCATATTCATGGCATTTTGCTCTCTCTCCCTTAACCCACTTTGTTGAATGGAAGGATGAGAGAGATTTTTATTGGGATTAATTACAGTTGATGCATTGACCACACTGAAGTCACTTTAATTAGTGTCTTTTTAGATCTGTACTGGCTTAGAGTTTTAATGGTTTCTAAGATATAAAACCCTTTATAGTTTGTAATTACTATCATATGTATGGTTTATGTGCAGGAACCCAGAATTTTAAGTACATTAATTTTTTGAAGAGTTCTGTTTGATTATTTCTGAAAGAATGATCTGATTCAAATATTGCTGTTAAATATCAGAAGGGATCCAGTGCAATGTACTTAATAGTTCACTAAATGTCTGTCACTCATGAATTCATATGGAATTATGTCAAGTATGTACATAGATGTGGTCCACATACTAAAATGCTACATTTTTGAATGGGATGGTATGATATGAAAAAAAGAACTGTTTCTTTTTTTTTAAATTTTAACTTTTAAACTTTTCTCACTGCACATTATCTTTAGTTGTTATTTTTACTCTACCGATTTTTACTGATTTAGCTAATTTTTCTTTATTCTAAAAAGGATGCAGACACTTGAAAAACATGGTAGTTCTGTTAATGTAATTAGAACAAAGTGACAACATGCCAAGAAAAAAATAATATCTCTTTAAAATATCTTCCTTGTCTTTTTTTTTTTCATTGACTATTTTTTGTATTTATGGTATACTTGGCATAAGGTCAAAATGAAAAGAGAGTAGGAAGGTTAGCATATTTTTTCTTGTCAAAACATATTTCATAAACATTTCAAATTTTGCTAGGACTCCATAGGTTAACTACATTTTGAACTTTGCATTATTTAGGAGCTTGGCAGGACACCAGGAGATCAAGCTGGAAGGATGATGGAAGGACAGACCTCACAGCAGACATTACATTTTCGCAACCCATACTCAGAGGAAAATGGACCAGTTCCTGCAGTGCCAAGTAGACTACCAGTATTGCAATATGGAAACCCTTACGCAATTCAGGAAAGAAGAGGTAAATAAATTTCACACCCCCCAATATAATTTCTCCCTCTGTTTCAAAAGCAATACCTCATTTAATGCAGGTTAAGTACTAACAGTCTTCAGACTGGTTTACAGAGCCTTTTCTGACTGATGAACATCAGCATAGGGCCTTTATTTTATGATGGGAATCAGTAAGGTAAACAAAGTGTTAAAACAGCTTTGCAAGAAGCTGTTTCTCTCCTATTGTTTTATTTTATCTAAACCAAAAATGTGTTTTAACTCTTGATTTTTAAAGGTAAGGTAGGATGTCTGTAATCTCAAAATACACAGTCTACTGAACAAAGATGTCCTAATTAATTTTTCTTCAGATGGAGCAGATGGCGCTTTTAATCCTGATGAGATCCAAAGACCACCTGTTAGAAGTTCCTTTTGGGAGCTGGATGATGTAGTGTGTAGCCAGCCTTCACGCAATCTCAGTCGGCCTGATGGTTTAGAAGATCCTGAGGATAGCAATGCAAGTTACCTTTTTTTCTTATTTATTTTCCTTGATACAGTTACTGATGAGTTACCTAGAGTTTCACATGGGTTTTCCATATCTGATAAACCTGATTTATTGTTATGTAAATTTGGAATTGGTTTTTCTTTTCCCTGAAAAATACTGTTGCTTGCTGTGAAAGGGAAAACTCCACTGATGACAATGTACTTGTTCCCCTGAACTCTTGAGTCACTGACAGCTTGTTTTGGTATTAGGACAGTAGTTTCTTAATTTTTTTTAAGTACTAAAGTAAAAAAAGTCAGGTAATCTCAACTCATGATTTCTGTCTCCGGTGTGGTAGAATGAGAACGCAAAATGTAGCCACATCTCCCTCCTTTTATTACAGGAATATAGGAACTAAAGTGGAACAGAAGAAATAAAAATGTAAAGGATTCAGATACCAGTATTTTCAATTAAATGCTGACTGTAAATTGGTATCCTAATAGATACATTATTCTAATCTGTTCATCTTCTGTTCTGTCTTCTGCAAGTCTGCATTTATTAATTTCCATTTGAATGCTTTTTGGTATTGGACATGTGTTAGAAAGAGCTTAATTGACTGTTGCCTAAAGCTGATTGAACTGAAAGGGATGCATTTGCACTGATTTTTTTTCTTTTAGGGCTTTGGATGTTTTGAGTTTCTGGTTAGCTTTTCTTTGTAGTACAGCTAACTTGCATATTCTAGTATAAAAAATTGGCTTCTGTAATAAATTGGACTGTATGTCTTCATTTGAACAGGAACAGACCTATTACTCTTTCTTATTCCGAGTACTCTTGCACCTTCAGAAATATTAAACAAGAAATACCTTTCTGCAAAGTATTGTGCTCTTTGCAAGTACAGTGGTATCATGACCTGTTTCTCATTTAGTCTAGTTTGCCACATTTAATTGCTATTAACCTTTGCAGAAACTGATCAGTGTTCAGACAGGCATGATTTTAGCCCTGGTGCTCAGCACCTATAATGGAGAAAAATGTATTTCACCCTCCTACCTTTTGCTCCTGATGTCCATTCCTATGAATAATTAGAGAAACTGTCAGAGCTTTTGCAGCCTGTTCAAGATCTTGAATGTGAGCTTAATGCTGTCCCCACCTTTACTTCACATTTTGCATATTTAATCTGATCATTCTTGACGTAGCTATTACATCTGACAAGCTCTTCTCTTCTTTAGTCATCTGCTGCAGTTTAATTAGCAGGGTGTTTTCTGTGATCTGTGTGCTTTGCCCTCTTGCAAACCCAAGAGAAACAGTGCTAGAGTCTTGTGCTCGTTTGCAGACACAGCTTGGATTTTTGTAATGAGGTGGAATATAACAGGCTTAAATAAAGTTCAGCTTGAGAAAAGGTGCCTTTAAATCAAATAACTTGTATCTTTTTTTTTATTTGCAGTTGAGAATCAGTTGCTTGTTCCTCACCCAAATAGACTGTATGTATAGTGTAGAAATTTATATGGAAATGAGAAGCTGCGGGAATCTTTCTAGCGAGACTTAGTAATATGCCAAAGATAAAACAGTTCTGAGGCAGGATGTAAATAAATAACCAGGAAAAACTTCCATATATGTAGGTGATTCATTATAAAGAAGACTCTGTCATTTGTGCAGAAGAAACAGCAAATATAAAATGATAAATATGAGGAGATTAGCATTTCTTGGGGTGTTTTTTAAAATAAGATATTTAAGGTGTAGTTCTCTGCATTTTTTCAACCAGCAGGATGTAGAGCCTTTTGCTGGAGGAGGATTCCCTTCCAGAAGAAAAGGACTGGTAGGCTTGCTGCTTTGTTTAAAATGCTACCAGTGTATGGAGTTCTGCTGTCCTCCTGTCCTCATTCCTATTACTACACATTATAGTAGTTTCAGAAATTAAGGGTGTTGTAGTCACTTCCACCTCTTCATGGCTAAAAGATCTGAAGTAGATAAATGAAGTAGACATGTTCATCATCATAGGTGAACCACTACCAAAACAGCCATGAAGAGGTGGAAGTGACTACAACACCCTTAATTTCTTAAACTAATATAACACAACATGTTCAAATGCCTCAGAATTTTTGTGCTGTTGTGTTCCAATTTGCTTTCTCACAAAACTTGGTTCCTTAGAAATGGGCAGTTCCATGTCTTTGGTTGTCATAAAAACCCTTCAGTTTTGTATAACTGGGAAGAGTTTCCAGGATTCTTGTAGCTTTGACTTTTGGAACTCATAGGCCAATTAAGCTCATTTCTGAGAGGGATAAACTGGTCTGGGTTAATAGTGCCAGCTGGGCATCTGCACAGTGGTGATTTTGTTTGGAGTGGGTGACTTGCCACAAGTTCCTGCTGTCATCTACTCAACACTAACTTTCCGTTTACTCATTATCCTGTAATTGACCAAAATGGAATTCTTGGGAGCAAAGAATTCCTAGTAGTAAGGGAGAGATCCATAAACAAAACATACATACATATCTATATAAAAAATATTAACATATGAGTTTTAGAAATGTGGTCCTAATTACAGTTGGCAGCAAGCCCAGAATAACTGTCCTGAGACTATTAAACAATATTTTAGTCATGGTAAATTTGTAGGGGATGGAGAATGTAACTCTTGGCAACTGAGCACCAGGTCAGGATATTTTTTTAGGTAACTCCAAAATGGCCTTTCTTCTAGCAAAAGCCCCCACAATGCATTATTACCCTGATCTGACCCTGGCAGCCAATTACTATCTTTTGCATAAGGAGGACATGAAAAGGGCAGCTGGTATGCAGGTGTCTCTTGGGAGAGCAGACTGCTTGCAGAAAGGTAAGAGAGGCCTAGAGGAATGAGTTTGATCTTACTCCCACAGCAGAGCTGAATCACAGAATAAAATGTATGTACCCTTCTTCCAGGTGTACCTGCCCTGCATGTCAGCTCTTTGTCTGTTTGTGTTTTTTTAAGGCTGAGGATGGGCATTGGTTCCTTACTTCTTCATGTCAGACTGATGTGTAGTGCTTGGGGATGGGGTTTTGTACTGTGTCACACAGCTTTCTAATTTCTGTTTGACAATTCTGGAACTGTTTACAGTTGTAATTATGAAAGCAGTACTTGAGGCGGAGTTTGTTGGTTTCAGTAGAACTAATCCAGTTGCACTTCTGACAGTTTCATGTCTGGCTTTCCCTTCTTCCCCTAGTGGCAAATACCTTTTTTTACCAAGCTTTAGTGTGTAATACTGTATTTATCTTCATGATTCACTTAATCTGTGGAACTCACTGTGGCAGTTTTTTAAAGAGCCAGAGGTACAGTCCAGTGATAACAGTTAAGTCATGATGTTAAAGACATCCTTTATAATTAATTCACCTAATTATTCAGACTTCTGAGTTCAGGGGGCCTGGCACTTGTTCTGCTACAGGATCACAATGCCGGCCTGTGGGTCCATAGTACCAGTCTTTTCCTAAGGACCTGAGATTGTGTACCCACAGTGTTACATCACTGCAGGGCACTGTAGAGCTCTTGGACTAAGAGTGTGCAGCCATGTCCCTGTCCCTCGTCATCAGTCTGGACTGCAAGAATGGTGGCTTTGGATCTACATAAAGGGCAGATTAAACTGTTTCTTTCTCAAAGTATGGAGTGTGGGCTTTCATCAAAACCACTTGGATGACTCAGCCTCATGGTATTGAAGTAAGCTGATGCCTTTGCTTAACATAAACACAGACAAGAGCCACTGAGGCACTGAGGCCTGGTGTCCCAGCAATTGTTGTCATAATCTCTGTAAAGCAGCTTCAAAAACCACATTTTGTCTTTTGAGTTTTCAGGGATGGTTCTTTTTCCTGGGGGAGAGTGATGGGTGTTTAAATGCCAGGTTGAAAAGCACATGCAACCTTATTTATAAGAATAAAGAATGGGTTGCTGGATGATACTGATACACAGCCACTTAGCGCCTGTGAACCATGATGATCTGTCCTTCCTCCATAAGCTCTGTTTTACATGGAACACTTAGGAGCTTTGTCCATAAGAAATGACAGAAGTAGACAGCTGTTGGAGCCCAATACAATGGTACCTTCTCTGTTTTCCAGAAATTCCAAGTTACCCCAGGGTGCTGCATGAGAATTTCCAGTTTTCAGTGACTGTGTAGTGTTTACTGTAACTTGTAATTAGAATAGCTGGGAAGTCCTCTCAGACTAAGATAAAGTTCTCATGGTTCCTCTTTGGCCATGCCGTGGTTACACAGTAATCTCTGTAACATCTCTGTGAGGTCAGCTCAACACAGAGACATTTGCGTTCTTCTTGTGTGGGTTAGGCATCCCAAAAGGTTAAGAACTGATCTCTGTGAGTTGGCCAAGAGCAAAAGTACACTGAAGAGACAGACGTTCTGTATCGTAACAGGGTAGTATCAGTACATACTTAGCATTGACATTCTTGTACAGGGCCTGGGTCAGAAGCTGCTGTAAGGAACACACAGTATGAATTTCTCAATTAAGGGAACTGGGCCACGAGAAAGCTGTAGCCTTAGGACATTGCAAAAGCTTTTACATGTGCTTGCCTTGTGTTGAAGAGAGTTCTTTCAGGGCAGCCATGTAGGACAGTGCAGATGTGCCTATACAGAGGAAAGCATCGTCCTTTTTTTCAGATGTTTCATAAAAAGGAACAAGGTGTGTTACATTTGTATGTGGTAGGGTACCACACTTGCTAGAAGCTGAAAGACAGGGGAAAAGCTGTAAATAATTTTATCTTAACCAAGTGACCAGCTGTAAGCCAAGTGCCTTTAAAAAAAAAGGGGGGGAGGAGGGGGAAGATGGTTATACTGAAGAAATTAACTAAGACTTAAGTATTAATTTGGCCTGTGTGTGTAGGGGAGCTGTTTTACTGATGGAAGATGCACATTAATTTTCTTGGTTAAGCCCTGGTGTGCTTCAGTCTGGTATTCAGCAAATTTTTTGTGTTTTTGTACAAGCTGTAGCATTGTAGCATGAGAGAGTACTTAAAACAAAATAGTTTTTCTTTCTTAATACATCTATCCTGTCTCCTTCATGACAAAAGGAACAACTGATGAGTTTTAAAACTCATACACCCTTTTCACTGCAGGTGCAAAGCAAACAGACTGCAAGATTATGTTTGTTGCCAGCATCTTGTCATAGCAGGCCCCAATGCCTGCTTAATGGAAATGTTAAATGGTTGAAACCAAACAGGTGTTGTCAGAAGAATATTGAGGAAATTTTCCCATCCTTCCCTGTTTCCATTAACCCTTCATAAGGGGAAAGTACGCTAACCTAAAACTATGTTTGCAAATGAGTTTTTTATCTGTAAAAAACACAGCATATGTGCTCCTTCACACATCATTTTTTGTAGATCAGCTAAATAATTACTAGCCCTTGCTTTTAATGCATCTTTGAGATAAAAAAGGAAAATGAGGTAGGAGTTGGAGTTCCAAAAATCTTGCAGTGTACCTGTATTTCCACCTTGACATTACTTCATTTTGTGCTCTATTATTGAATTGCAGAATAGAGCCAAGATGTACAAAAGTAAAACTTAGGCTGCAGAAATTACAGAGTGAAGGCAAATTTCATCTGGGTTTGTGTTTGACAACAAAAATGCATATTGAGGAAAAAAAAAAACTTGTTTTTGTTTTTCAGTCTTTGAAATACTTTCTCTTTTCAATAGGATGATGACAACACTGTACCTTCTGCTCCTGATCCTCCAAGTCTACTCTTGCGTGAGCGGGGCACAGGCTTCTGCTTTGATTCCAGGTAGATGTTATCTTGTATTGGTCTTTAAGGGCATGGAGAGGTTTCTGTAGAACTACCCAAGGGTGGGGGTGCAGGTGAAAAGCTACAGAGCATTTTCAGTGAATGTTTGGTTTACAATTAACTGGCACAGAATATGCGTGAGACAGGGCAGGCTGTTCATGCAATACCTTTGATGGAATTTTGACAAATTTTTTAGTAAATGAATGAATAACTTTTGTTTTTTCCCCTCTCTTGCCAACCTAATTGTGAACCTAAGTTTAGAGCTTTTATAAAGTGTTATGTTTGCTAAGAGCAAGCATTTATGAGCAGAGAGAGTGGTTTCCCATGAAACTGTTTGGCCATTAAGGCATTCAATAGATTTGTATTCAGTGGTAGCTGGAGTAAGGTCAAAATTATGTTGCTTTTAAAATGCCAGGTTATTTTGGAATTTGCATGTGAAACTACTCTGACTGTATTGAGTGCTTTTGGAAAAACATTTAAATAAACTGGATGATACTTGGATACAAAGTCCACTCAAATTGAAGTTGGTAGTAAAGTTCTGAATGTCGCTGGCAGCAGGATCCTGCTTTTAGTTTGCATTAAGAGAATAAATAGAAATAAAACTGTTCCCTTTTTTCTTCCTCTCTACCTCCTCGTGAAGTTTTGATGTGCAGAAGAAATGCCCTCTCTGTGATGTGATGTTTCCCCCAAACTACGACCAGAGCAAGTTTGAGGAGCACGTTGAGAGCCACTGGAAGGTTTGTCCCATGTGCAGCGAGCAGTTCCCGCCCGACTACGACCAGCAAGGCTTCGAGAGGCACGTCCAGACGCACTTTGATCAGAACGTATTAAATTTTGATTAAATACTTTGTTTTGCAGTGTAGCTTAAAACCCCACACTTTGAGTAGTCCATCTCCAAAACAAAAGCAGTGCAGCTTTCTGTAACAGTGCAAAATTCTGATTAAAAGCTCATGTACTCTAATGGGAGCCATGGCTGTAAGCTGCTATGGAGTTATCTTCTCTCTCTGCCTAACACTGTACTAAGGAAACCCACAACCCCCCACTTTGTTGTGTATGTAGCTATTTATTCCCCTACTTAGTGGAATTTCTTCCCCTACTTAGTGGAATGCCTAAGGACACAGGAATGACTGAGCCTCAGAAAAAATGAGACCGGCTTCATGGTGTTCTTCAGCTACATTTAAAAAAGATCACCAAAACCACCTGTGATTTCTCTTAACCTTGATAACTGAGGCACAATTAAAAATGTAATAAGCAGGTGTCTCTTCTAGCAAATCCACTTAGTTTTTCTCTGAGTAACACTGAATTGGAAAGTTACATTACTTACCCTATGAAAATAGAGTTTTCTAGTACATTTCTGAGATGTAGATGCATGTACTGTGAGATTCCAGGCTTGCAACAAGATGAATGGTAAATACTTCAGTTTCACATGCAGAATGTTTGCCTTAAGGAAAAACATTAAATGAGGTATGTTATACTTTAAGGCAGTGGTTTTGAGTTGAAAGAGACTGCTGTGCTTAAATGCCTACAAGTAATTGTTTAAAAAAGTCATTGCCATTATGTTGCAGTTTTATTCAGTAGAAAATATTGTTCTATTTTCACAACAGTGGATTGTGTTCCTTCTGGCTTTTAAAACGTTTTGCGTTTTAACTTTATGTATTTCTTTCCAATAAGTAAGACCATGTGTGTATATCTAAACATTTTATATTTACTTTAACTGTATTAAGTAAATTTGCTTCCCACTTGCTGTACAGTAGTCTTGTTACATTAAAAAAGCAGAATTATTCATGGAGTCAGTGGTCTATTTTCCCTGCTGCTCATTTTGAAATTAAACAGAGTATAGACTTCACTAAGGAGTAAATGATGACTCAGCATTGTATGGCAAACGGTTGCTCCTCACATCTGTTTGTGTTCTTTCTTTGAGAGAGAGACTCTGGGATTAAGGCTTAGAGTAGCCTCTGTTGACTGCAGTTCCCTCCTGAACACTTAGAATATCCAGTTAATGCAGGAGTTAACTAAAAACTGCACGACGTGGATGAATTGCAGTGTCCTGGGCAGCAGCAACTCATCAATGCTCGTGTGCTGTTTGCAGTCTAAAGATTTCTGTAAGTGGGAGCTTCATACCAAGAGCTGGCCTGAGGTAAAGCATGGATTTTTTTTCTTACTGTAATTCAACAGCAAATGAAAACAGAACAGGCTCCAAGAGTGTGAGGATACCAAAGTAAAATAAACAAATAAAAGACTATACACAGCTCAAGAACTTAACTCTAGGTTAGGAATGAGAAAAGAGCAGTCTTTTTAGGTCAGAGGCAGTTTATTTTAAATGTGATTTGATTTACATTTATAAGCAGCTTTCCTGACAGGAATTCTTTAAGTTGCCTTCAGTTCTAAAACAAACCTCTGTCACTTTCAAACTTAAAGTACTTTGTCCCCAACAAAACATATGAAAATATAATTTAAAGCACACTTTTCACAGACACAGTACAATACATTCACTATACACAGTATAACAAAATAGTCCCATCTTTACCTGTTTAATAATACTGTCACAATGAATAGGTAAATAGAAACTGGAATTTCAGTTTTATAGTTGAAAGGAATTTACATGCAACAATGATGTTTTACAACTGTTTAGCTGTTGAACGAACTCGCCCAGCCTGTAGTTCTTGCACTAGGAGCAGAGCCAAAACGTGTTTGCTGGCCAGATCTGTTGCCAAAGCTGCAGAAGGTGGGAAGTGGCCACTTGGGGCCTTGTGTGTACCAGTAACTCTCATGTCTGGATCATCCTTTAAACCCGGCTGTCACGGTCACCTCTCTGCCATCTGAGAGAGAGATGTTTCACTTCACTTTGGCTGTTCTAAACACTTACTCATTAGGATGGTTCTTACGTGTTTTGAGACTTTTACTCTGCTGGAGAAAAGGTAATTGTCACCCTTAGAAAGTTTTCCTTTAAAGCTTTGGAAAAAAAATAGGGAAAGCTCATTCCTCTTTTATGTGAGCTTTCTTTTGCACTTAACAGGAACCAAGCCAAGGCGATGACTGTTAAAACTGGGAGTTCCTCCTGCACCCTTGCCAGGCAAAGGAGTGTTCAGGCTAGGGGTGGTGGAGGGCACCCACCTCTGCTCCTGGCCAGCTGAACTCCAGGAATAGCACTTGTGAGAAGAATGCTCAAGGCAGGATGGCAAGCAACAAATGTTCAGGTATGGTCCAGACACGAAGCGCTCTCATGTTGGCTTTTAAGTCAGTCTCTGACCACCTGCTGCAAGAAGCACTTAATCTTCAATAAGGCTCAAATGTCATATTTCAGCAAAATTAATTGTAAAGCTAAACAGAGACTTCAAATGGAATGCGGTAACCTACAATGAGAAGCAAAAAATGCACAAAGAAAATCTGAAAACACAATGAACGTGAGGGAGAGGCATTAGAACTCCCTTAGCACAACTAACGGACCTCCTTAAACCATGCGCTGAATTTCTCATTTTTATTTGCAACCACAGCACATGCTTGTACAGTAGTTGCAAGAATTGGCAACACATAAAACATTAAATCTGTTGGCAATAGAGAACTACAAAGTGCTTCAAAACTTCATCTGAGATGAAGATAATTGTTTCTCACACACACATAAATTTGCACTTAAGTATTTCCAAGTGTCTTTCTAACAGTTCAGGGGTAAATATTTAGTTGGACTGGGATATTGGTCCTCAAAATTTTGATGGGCATGAACATAATATGACATCTTGTACAGAGAAAAAAATGTAACTGCTAACACTAAAGTGATTGTTTACTAGTTCGAATGGCAAGGTTTTCAGCATTTCAAGAGGGAGGAAAAAAGATTTGCAAGATAATATAAAATACAGCAAGCACACCTTTTTATGTATGTTATTTAAGTATGAAAATATTTTTAGCATATTATGTTAAACATTCTTTCTTATTTATATTTCCATTACCTAAAAGACTTGCTACTCCACTGATAACTCCGTTATGTAAGGCATGTTAACTATAGTTTGATGAGGGCTGTACTGTTTTGGTTTTGCACACACATTGACAGATGCATCGAAAGTCTTCATCACGTTACAATCTTGAAAGGATGTCAGTGCCAAGCTCTCCTTCTTGCGCTCCTGTCCCACATGTCAGCACAACTAAATACGCAACGTCCCCCTAGTTCTTATTTTTTTGTGGTTTTTTTTGGAGAAAAATGTTCTGAAGAACCTATCGCTTTTATAGCACCTTATCTCAAAGTAATGAAAATGGGTAAGATGATAACATGTGCAAATGTACAAAATCATTAACTCTACAAAGATACATCATTCCAAAATTACAGAAAATTTTAAAGCATGCATTTAATTTTTTTAAAGGGTTGCTGAGTGCTTCCCCTGAAAAAGGTGGCTGTTCTCAAAATCAGCAACTGCTGGTGAAGATTTCTTGGCACATTTGTGACCAGCATGTTATTGCTGCATCTTCCTGATGATCTCAGCAGACACGGGGGGATGGAAATTGATTGTGTGGTGCCGCAGGCCCTGAGCTGTCTTGTAACTCTTTCCACAGCGACATTTGAATGGTTTGCGTACGCGGATTTGTGTTCTGTGGCCATTCTTGGCGTGGTACTTGATACCGTTCACATTCTGTGAGGGAGAAGGGAAAATGTCAGTGCT
Organism: Emberiza elegans; assembly: GCA_024865655.1. Classification (NCBI taxonomy): domain Eukaryota; kingdom Metazoa; phylum Chordata; class Aves; order Passeriformes; family Fringillidae; genus Emberiza; species Emberiza elegans. Next base: position 38,253,316 of record JALJVW010000206.1, read on the forward strand.
CAGGTAGGCTGACATGGGCTCTGCTTCCAGTTAAAACCTGAAAATGGATCAATGTTATGAGCAAAATCCTGTAACTGCCAGGAGCCAGCAGCTCCCACTGGCTATTACACATGGGTTGCACTCCCAAGGTACCAGATGGGACAAGGAAAAGAATTTCAAAACTTACCTACCTGGCTAATCCTGATTTTTATCTCCCAATAGACGTCACTTCCCAAAGAATACCATTTAATGGACTCACACATGGTTGCTCTTTGCATCTTGACATCTTTTTCATATAGCACTGACAAATCTTATTCAGAGGTTCATTTACAAGCAAACAAAGAATTGGCATGAAAACTAGGGTCACACCTCTTTAAAGAGCTGAGACTCCCCCATGGTGGGTCTGTTCTGTTTTGTGTCATTGTTTCTAGATATGTCTTTTAGCTCCAGCAAATTCTGATCGTTTACACATTGCCTCCAAAGAAATAACTGCAGGGAATGCTTAACTCAAAAAAGTTCCACAGGACACTTAAAAAATAATCCAGAGAAGCTGTCTTCAAAATAGCTATTGTTTGGGAATACTCCACAGCTAAAACTGGAGAGCTTATCCCCACTAGTGCAAAACACAGCAACACAACACACACCCTGTTACACTGGCAAGGGCGGGAAACAGAACACATTTCTGCCATGTCAACCAAAAAACCTTACTAAACATAAATCAAAGTAATTCCCTTGTCTTCCTTTTCACATATTTCTGGCAAAAACTGAAGAAGCTGTTGTGATCTCAGCAGCTGTTTTGATACTGTTCTGTGGAGTATACTGGAGTCTCTCATCTGCTCCCACTAAAAGAGATCGGATTTTTGGATGAATAAGCAAAAGCATACTGTCTTTCATTTGAGCTTATCCTAGGATGAAACCAAAGAAGACAGTGATTGTGACAAAAAGAGACAGTTCCAAGGCTCTCTTGTGTTCTCTCTAAAGATTCCAGATATGTATCTCAGTATTTTTTTAAAGATTAAAAAAAAATAGAAAAAGCTAAAAAGCTAAAATCAACTAACAGCCTGCATATTAAACAACGCACTAAATTAGATCTTAGGGATTTTGTCTTTGCTGAACGACTGTCTGGTGCTACACGTAACAGGAAGTCCCCTTGGCTCTTCAAACAACAAGTTTTATCAATGTGCAGCTTACAGTAAGTGGAAGCTCCAGCTTGGAACTCACAGAAAAACTGTCTCAAATATCCACCCTGGAAAAGACGTGCAAGACTGCAAGCAACTGCTCCTCCCACAGAATCCAGGCAGTGAATCCTCACCTGAAGTTGCAGATCCAGCCTCTGAATTGTCCTTTACACCCTTAAAAATTCTGGACAACCCCTGCACTGCTGTCTCCTGAAGACGTGGGAGCTGAGAATCCCCCAGCTCCAACACCCACCAGACACAGGAACACGAGCCATCAGGGCAGGGTTTGTCGGGGTGCAGAGCACTCAGAGGAGGCAGAAAGCTGTAGCACAACTCCAAGAGCACATCAAAACTATATATCAGCCTCAAGAGGAGTCAAGTGAATGCCCTGCAACTAATTTGAGATCCTGGGGCAGCTTTTGGATGCACCCACAGGGCCATTGGGGTGAGGGGGCCAGGACTGTCACTGGGTGGCAGGAGGACTTCATAAAGTATTGTCATCATCTGTGTACCTTTAAGGACCTGTGCCTTCTAAAGAGGACAAAATCTGTGGGTGACCTGCTAAACTTTTGCTTCTGCAGTGAAATTTTTAAAACAAGCCCTATTACGTATAATAACAATATTTTCCCAACAAAAACTTGTTCCTGTTTTAATATTTTTAAGAAATCTCTTCTAGATACTTTTGAGCTACTATCAATTGCTACAGACACCGTAAATCTGCAATCACAAATTCCCTCACTATTCCATGCCAATGGTACTCTTCTCCTGATCCAGGTTTTTTAATGATCCATCAGCCCCAATACACCCATTTCTTGGTGAAGGGGGAGAAAGTATTTTCAGGCAGAAAAATTTAAGGAGATGCTAAAGCAGAAACCTAAAGGGATGAATTGGGCCATGGAAGGTTTGAAAAACAGTAACCATGCAGAGCATAAGGAGCTTGTGTAATGTGAAATTTGACCTGTACTTCTGTCTAAAAGGAAACTGTTGTTAGAATTACACTGACTCTTCGGCACTTTTTCCACTGCTGCAATGTAAACACTTTGTTGTACGTCTGGGCTGAGTTTGCTGAGGTGCAGCAAAAGCCATGGCCAAACTCGTACATCACTTTTATTGCTCTGGTTACTTAGGTTGCTCACTATTTACTCTCACAGATGATTGAGGAAGAAGATGGCCATAGAGAAGGGCACTCTAAAAATCTTGAACAGGAGGAAACAATTATTAACCTGGGACCAGATCAGGAGGCGATAGAGAAGTTTAGACTGGCACTACCTGGTTTGCAAGGACACAAAGTCTCTTGTTGGGCAGGGCCCCTTTTGCACGGCAGGATTCACAAAGGCACTACACTGCAGAGAACTTTTCCTACTTTAAGTAGGAAAAACATCTCAAAAGGATGATTTGAGAGATTTCTTGTTTCAGCCTTTGACATTCATACATGTTTTGGTACTCTTGGCTCTTCATCCCAAAGTTTTCTTTGTGGGTCCAGTTCCTCTGTTCCACTTGCAAGCTCTGGCTTCCTCCTTTCTTTCAAGTAAACTCCATTGCTTCCCTCTCACTTCAAAATTCTCCTTTCCTAAGTTCTGCTGAGTTTCACCACTCATAGGTCAGCCTTCCTGGGGGTTTGTGCCACCTCACAGGACCCTCATCCTTTCACCTGCCAGACAGACAAGCCCAGTGCCTCAACAGCCTTGGAAGGTACCCCTTCTCCTCTTGCCCAAGGCCAAGAAAAGTCATGGATATAACATACATTCTGCATGCACTGAAATTTATTATTCTTTTTATTACTAATTTTGCACAAACCAGAGAATTTAGGACAAATACTCCAGGGTTTTCTCTATACTAGCATATATGCATTATTTGTGGGGTTTGTTGTATCTACCATGTTTCAAACCTCATTTGCTCTTTGGATGTTGCCTGAGTAATTTTATCTACATCTTAACCACATTTTCAAAGTCCTTCTCCAGAGCTAGAGACTACTCAGAGATACTGAATCAAAGAAAAACTAATCAACACTTTCATAAATCCCCATTTTAGCTCCTACAAGGTGGTATTTTGCAAAGCACATTAACTGCTCAATATCCATACACTTCTGGACAGGGCATCTAAATTTGGATGTGAATCCAAAGTCTGGTGAGGGTGAACTCGACAGAAACAAGGATTATTACACCTTTGGGTTCCTTGGAATCACATAGATGACTTTCTAAAAATCGAATTTCAGGCATCAAAGATGAATCACAGGAAGAAAAATCACCCATAAATGGAAAATTAGAAAGTAAATATAAGTTCTTCTCTACCTCAAGAAGCATAATTAGAGAAGAAAGCAAGCTTCAGAAATTAGTTCAAAGACTTGTGTGTAAAGCATCTAGAAGCCAGTGTACTTCAGGTTTATTCAGATGTTTCTGACTATCCCACATGTAACTTAAAGAAAAATATTTCTCCCAGGATCTGTGGCTTCTCAAGAAAATCTCTGCCACACTATACAGATACCAATACATGTTATACGCAAAATATTTTTAAAAATAAAGTTTCTGAAGAATGACGAAATCTTTATGACTATTTGCACTGCCTATGGGAAAGCGCCAGGAGACAGCAACTGGGCAGGAGGCCAGCGGGGGCTTCTGATACACATCTGGGCTTGTGTATAAACATGTTCTCCTTACAGTTTCCATTGTCCACCCCAGCCCATTCCTTTGGAGTGTTTGTTGTACTCATTCTTGTCTTATTTACCTTTCCATAATGACTTTTCAGTGCAGAGGCCATCTCTTATCCTTGAACATTGTTTGTAAAAAGGTGCCCCATCCCTACTGGGTCCTTTAAGCAGTACTGAAATACAAATAAAATCTCTAAAAATACCATTCTGCTTCTCAAACTTACGTCACCTAAGGCCAGACAAAAGAAAACTGTGTATATCCTCCTTTCCTCCTCGCTCCCTAAAGGAATGCATCCTTTCTCAGCCGTAAAGTGAGCCTGGCAATTACTGTATGTGCATGTCTGTGTTCCTGTTTGGAGCACTATAATTGTTTTACAGTCCTGACTGTGATTATCCAGTACCCACCAGAAAATCCCAGTGCTTTGATCACAGGACTCCCTACCCAGACTCCGTCAGACAAGCGGGTTAAGCAGAAGGAAGATAAAGAGGAAACAAGAAACACAGCTGACACAAAGCTAAAAGGAAGGAAACAAAGATAAAAATGCAAAAAGAAAAAAATATAGGCTGAAAATAAAAAAGGGAGGAAACAGAGCCCACAGAAAAGAGAAATGAGGTGAGACAGAGTTTAAGGAAATGTGCTTTTCTATCAGGACTAAACAGAGGTGAGTCTCCTACAAGAATACGGTACTTTTTATTTATTGCTGTTCCCTGTCAGCCCCTCTAAGGGTCATTAATTTGTTCCCCTGCCTGGCTGGTCTACCATTAATGGTGTACAAGATATCCCTTATAGACAGTCCTCATGCATTTGAGATGAAGGCAGTGAGATAGCAGGAGCAGGCACAAACAGCTTGCTCATTTGGGCAATAAAAAGACAGAGGGCTGGCAGTCAAACAGAGAACAGACAGGATATAGCAAATTACAGGGTTCTCCTTCCAGACTTTGCCATTAAGCGAATGTTTTCTGCAACGCATAGATGCCCTCTGGGCACATGACTTCTAACAATCACCATGGCTTGTTTGCTTCCTGAGCTAGGGGATTTAGCTTTTTATACCATACCCTCTGTCTGGCACAGCTCCTGCCACACACAAGGAAAGTATTGATCTTCAGTAATGGGAGTTTATCTGCAAAGTAATGCTTGCAGGTAGTCCAAAACCATCTTTCCCTCTGCCCTGGCCCTGGAGATGGTGTTCAATTTTTCCTGTAACTGGAGAATAAACACTATATAGTTCAGGATAATCTCAGCAAAAAGACTTGTATGTCCCTAAGAAACAAGCACACTGCTTTCTTTTCCATGTTTTATGAAACAGTGTTGTCAGGGTTAAGTGGTCTGTACAGGAACCTGAGTCTTGTGATTTGCTGCTATGGGAGCTGCTGCAGCATCACTGAAACAGGCTTTCATCCACTACATGGTTTCATGCACAGGTTTTCCATTCTTGCCACAGCTGTTTTATCTCAAATGCTATTTGCCTTCCTCTATTTATATTTCATACTTCTGCTCTCTTTTAAGTCCCTACTTACCCATTATTTAAAGGACAAGCCATAAAATACAACCAACCCAGCCACCATGGTTTTTTCAGTGCAGTTGGTTTTTCCAGTAGTTCATGCAAAAACTTTAGAAAACAACTTAGAGGAAGTGTGCTAACCCACTACTTCCATTATGTCAGTGGTTAGAGAATGCCATACTGAAGTGCAAGATGTTCCACACAATTTCATCTGTCTCTACACTGATGCATGTGAAGCAACACTCCTGTAACATCCTGGCATGTTCTACATTGGCAAGCTCAAGGTTCCAGTTTAGAAATGCCTCACTCACATAAAAACCACAAAAAATTTCTCATGATGGAGAGCAATTAAAGAACAGGGAAGGGTGGGGGTGTCAGGGAATTGTTTCTCAGGGTGTCACACAAGGGGATGCATGTGGGGGTCACTGATGGCTGTGTAAATGTGTCATGGGAACTCGGACCCAGGACAGAATGATGCCAGAATTTCTGCAAGGCTCTGCCTTCCCCAGGTGAATTCTAACTTGCACGATGTTAACCACCACATTCTACACATCATCTTTAACAGAAAATGCACCCTGGGCATCGTCTCACTACAGAGGAGGCAGTATCTCTAGGAGTTAAGCAGAAGGAATTGTTTCTGGCACAGATGGATAGAAGCTTTTTATTTCATGTTTCTGAAGGGGACCCAGGAGATTATTTTGCTTGTAGTACCTCTGGCATTCTGCAATTAATTTGTCTAAATAATAGAAAGCTCATTAAAAGCTTTTGCTCATGTAAAGCAAGAGTTGCTATATGTAATCTCTCTTGACAGACAGACATCCCTTGTAAAATGGATAAACTTGGCTGCGCTTGAGAGGAAACTAGTGAATAAAATATTCTGCTAAAATATCACAACAATAATTGAGAAAATCTATTAAATGAGAAAAGTGCAAACTGATTTTAGAGGCTTTCCCCACCACCTACACCAGCAGGAAAATAGGTAGGTCTGCACTGCTACTTACCTTATATCTTTTTTTACATCCAGGAACAGGACAGGCAAAAGGTTTCTCATCCCCTCCATTCATGCACATTGAACTAAGGATAGCTTCAGAGCTGATAGCACTTTCTGTAGTCCAGGACTCATCACTGTCTGATTCTTCATAGTCTACTTCCTCTTCATCATATTCACTACCTAGAAAAGCAGGGTAGTCAGATAAAACAAGAATAAATAAGAGCACAGCAAGATAGCCCATTCTGCATTTATTACATCAGCTACATGACTTGTAATTTCCCCACTTTTGTCTTTTCTGGAAGACAGTTATTTTAAATTTTACAACCGTATCTTTCTTGTAGTTATTTATTCCTTCATAAAGACACCAGTGGTTCTTTTTCTAATAACCAGGACAGGCATTATTAATATATCTTCATAAACTGTTAACTGCACGGCACAGAAAGTTCAAAGGACTGATTTTAAAATGCAGTTTCATTGCTTCTCAAACACCAGGATCCAGGATCTTTCCCAGTGCCCTAACGGAAAATGTGCTCCCTCCCCTCCTCCAATTAAAGCTAATTTTAAGGCATTTCTTTATGCAATACAATACTGAAGAGTGTAATTCTACAGATCATAAACAGTGTAAAATAATATGTTGACAAGTCCTAATGCATTTACTAGCCCTTTGGAATTAATAGGAATTATAGCACAACATTAATAAGAATTATATTGTAGCAATTATAGTTGTGAAATTCATTCCCTCAGGTGTGGGTATAAATTGCATTGTGCGGCTGCCCTGAACAGACCGCATTATGTTCCAGATATGCTAAGACAGCCATCTGAGCAGCTGGTGCTGAGTTTATTTATTATTTTTAATTGCAATAACTATTAATGAAATCCTCTGAAGAAGTTAAATGTGAAACAAGAGAAATTAGAAAAGCAGAATTCCAACTGTAAAAATACACTTGAAAAAAGAAAAGCAGGGGAGGGAAGAGCCGCAGCTGATTAAAAAGAAAATATATGCACAGAGGGAGAGAGAGGGAAAGCTGAGGGAAACTTCTGTGGTGTCAGCAGGAGGTGGTGCTGTGTTTCCCCTCCCCTTTCTTCTTTCCCTTTCCCAGCTCTGCTAAATTTTATCCTTTCTGCTGAAAGTCAATTTGGCTCCGAGTGCTGGAATAGCTCCCGCTATTAAAGACAGTTATGTGACACTTGCATGGCTCTTCCCTCATGTGCCCTTTCAGTGCACAGCTCTGAGCAGCTCTACCCGCCGAGGAGAAAATGCAGACAGATGCCTCATGGCACTTTAAAACATTCTGAATTCACGGGGAAAACCCACACCGCCAAGTACAATGGGTTTTTAGGGGTGTTTCTGCTTCTGCTGAAACTCCATACTTACTGCCTCTTTGGACTCCCCCTTCCCCAGCATTCCCAGTCACACTCAGCACTGAGTAACAACACGTGGCAACTGGTAGCTGCCAGCAGCCAGGGCTCCTGAGCTTTGGTCAGGACAGATGTCAGGCTGTCCACGTTTCTATCCCGTGGCTCCCATCTGTCTGGGATGGAGCGCAGATGAGGAAAGAGGGACGGTTTCCCACCAGCGACAAGCGTCGACACGAGCGCACGCACAGGCCCTGCAGAACATCTGGAAAACTCTGCCCTGCCGACTGCGGCTCCTCATCCCACTCGGAATGAGCGAGAGCCAAAGAAAGCATTATTGACCTCTTAAAATATTTCTGAACTCTAGGAACAGTTAACCTAAAATGAAGTTAAGAGTTGTTATAGTTTAATTAACTAATAAAAAAATGGAGGCAAAACCACAACTCTGCTTCTACGATTTCCTGCCCTTGATTGTATCTTGATGGAAAAAATTCCTCAAGCTGTTCCTTTCAAACCTTTTAGCTCAGTGGGGTTTTTTTAAAGCAAATGAAACAGAAAACCCTATTGTAAACACACATATGCACTCCTAGGATGACAAAACATACAATTCTAAACACTGATACCAACAATTTCTGTCTTTATAATTGCCCCCCGTTGTGTGCCCCCTTAAGAGCGGGTGATTTCCGCCCAAATAAGATTTTGTCCTCCTGAAGAAAACATCATTTGAAACTGTTCAACATTTCTTAGGGACACCACTTCTTTTAGTAATTATAAGGAGTATGCATTCATAAAGCAACAACTAGTGCTCTTTAAAACTTAATATGCAATATGATGTATAAAGTAAGAGATACACAAAACAGTGGGGAGAAGCTGCAGTCAGTACTATTTTGCATTTCCTTAGGTTTTCCTAAAGGGATTAGGGGGTGCCCTTTTAATTTTTCTAGTAATTTTGTACACTAAGACCCAATTTTGTAAAAATGTTTGCCTGTACTTCAGTCAAAGGTAGAAAGTATGTGTGAGATCACACCATCCTTATGATTTTCTTTTCATTGGCTCACCTGAACAAAAATGCAAGATTTGGTCTAGTATACTCAAAGCAGTTCTTTAATCAGTATAAGCAAGTGCTCCATTATCTTAATTGTTTAAATTCAGATGTCACTACAGATTTTACAAATACAATGAACTTTTTCATATGAATGACCATATAAATATGTACTTCTTAAACAAAACAGTAATACTAATGGTGCAGTATGACTTCATATGAAGCTGAAAGTGCAGCCTATCACTGCTTTTGTCTAACAGTGTCCTACTGAACTCAATTGCTTCTACTTTCTTAAAAAAAAAAAAAACGAGAAATCCCAAATATATTTGAAAAGGATCTTAGTATAAGGAAAATGCAAAAAAAATTACTGCCTTGAAAATTTTCATTAGCAATAAAAATTCAACCTTAAAATAATTATGTTGTTTCAGTTGTTATAGAAAAACAACACTGATTTAGTCATGCTTTTAACCGATTCTGCCTCAGAATTTAATTTCCTCAGTTGTCAGTGTCTAAGAGCAGTAACCCATGTGGTGCCTCACCAACTGCGTGCAACCCATCAGGGAGGGGGGAAATAAAACAAGAGGAAAAACAAAAAGCACAACGCGCAGGTTGGCGCTGCCATTACAAACAGCCCCTGGATGAGGTATTTTAATTAAGTGAGCACGGTGGCTCTGGGAGGCCGTTCCCAGGCGGAGCAGGAGGCTCCATGTCAGGTGTACAAACTGCAACCCGAGCCGGCGCTGCCCCGGCTCCTGGGCAGCGTTCCCGGGACCAGCCGTGCGCCGAGGGGAAGCGCGCAGCGGCGCACTTTGATCAAGATAGAGTGAGTTAATTGCTTGCCTTTTTTTTTTTCCCAAACTTGGTTGGTGTTTCACAATTATATCTGTAAATATTTACTTTTTTTTAAGGAAAAAGAAAAAAAAAAACAAATTAAGTGCCTTTGCATCTAACCTATGGCCTGCTCCAGGGTGTAACAACTGCGTGACTTGAGCAGTGTTTGCAGTAACTCTCCAGAGGTCCCAGAGAGCTGCCTTGCTGAGCTCTGCTTGGATGCTGCCATGCTCATGAAAAACAGGATGCTCTGCTGGGGCACGCTGCCCTCAGGGCACTGAGCTGAGCCATTCCTGTAGCATGTGGGCCAATGGCTTTACCCTTCCTCCTCACGCTTGGAAAGCAGACTGAATGTTCCTCCCACTGAAAAATATGAGAACTAGGCTTCAGAAGTCTGAATAGCAAAAAAAACCTCCCCCAAAACTCGACAACACACTGTTCTCTAAGACAAAGCATCTAAACATCTGGCTGATAGAGAAGCACATGCTTTCAGCAAGGTACTATACAATTATACAATATTATTACCATAACTAAATACTAGTTTTACCATAGCAAAAAAAAAAAAAAAAAACCAAAACCCTCTCCTTTGGCAATGCTTTTTCTAAGGCTTTTTGCTAGATCATTGCTCTTTAACATAATATCCAGTTTCATCATCTGGCTTTCATTCAGAGACCCTACACAGTTCTACCTTGGCCTAACCTAAACCACTGCTTTATTGTCCAAATAACTCAGTAACATCTTCTTAATATTGCACCCACCCTTGCATGCAATATTCCCTCAGTCCTGGCCCACAAAGCCATTTCCCCACTCCTCATTCTAGTGACCTTGCCAAAAGACTCACTTCATCTGTGCTGCCCCCAGCAGATCAAAAAACGAAACAAAAGAAAGGCAAGGAAAGAATGCTAGCTCAGCCTTTTTTTTCCACTGCAATTTTCCATGCTGAGACAATGCCACTACTCCTCAAAGGGAGGCAAATTCCACCAGGCACAGCTCACATAGTATGCCATATTGGAGCCAGATAGCACATAAAATTACCTGCTATGAGAAGCCACAAAATATACTGGGTCACAAAGAGTTCCAGCAAGTTACTTCTCTTGTAATTTTCACACAGCATTTAAACAACCCATCACAAATAAGGAAGCTGTCTATGTCACAGACAAAAGTAAAGACATGCATGAAAAGGGATTATGACTACTGCCTGCAGGATAAGAAGCCTTTGTAGTTTGACAAAAAGTAAAACTGACCATAAAGACTTGGTCTACACCTCTGCTGCCAGTCAGTTTTCCTGTCAAAATCAGTGAGAATGTCACTTAATCCTACAGCAAACATCTCACCTCTTCAATGCCCATCTACGACTTTTTCATTTTCCAGTAGATGAAGTCAGTAATTTAAAGAGCTCGGAAATAGTTTGCAGAGAGCTAATTCATTTGACATTCTGGAACAGATAACATCCCAGCTACACTGCTGGAAATCTGGGGCCTCAGCTTTTATATTTCTGGGGTTTATTCTGTATTCACACCACTTTAGCTAAGATAAGATTCTCCCTTTTGCATGAGTGGATTCATTCTATCATGAGATTTACAGAGGATTTTCCCCTGGACTTTAAATGAATCTTGGTTCTAGCAGGTGCACAGCATTTGTCGCTACATCGCTTTTCCAATCTAAAGACTTCTCTGCTGTGTCTTTAAATAGAAAAAAGACAAAGCTGATTTAAACCAGCACAAGCTGTGTGTGCCATTTTAATGAGCAGGATCTATCTTGACCTCTGATCAAGAACATTATGAGTTCTTCCTTTCTCCTCCCATGAAGAAAAGCAAACCAAAACATCCTTGCCAATTATTTCTGTGACCAGAAAGCATACATTTAAGTATACAATGAATAACTGTGAGCAAATAGCTTACTGCAGTGGGAACCAACATTGCTAGTGTCACCAAAAGTTCATGGTAATTCCATGGATTTCTCATAAAAATTCAGCTTCACACTTTGTGCCGTGTGAGACTTGCAGTTTGTATTTCATAGAAACAGTTTTATGAGAGCACTTCTTATGTTAAGAACTTTGCATTCCCATATACTGCAACAGTTTCCTTGATAAAAAAGTGAATTATTAATATTGTGTGAATTTTGGGTTAACATTAAAGCACATTTATGGATTTGTCACTTCTTCCCTCTGTGCCCATGGATGCACACAGCAGGGACAATGTTACAATGTTAGGGAGCTGATACTCACTGCTGATCTAAAAACATATCAAGTCATTCAAAATGAAATATTCTTCCTTCATATAAAGAACAGGAAATAAATGCTCAGGGCAATGAAACAAAAACCAGTCAAATAACAGCAGCCATGCAAGTCTTTAGTCTAGAAGCTGTAATAGGACTCTCAGCTGAGAGCTGGTACAGATGGCACAATGCACTGGCTCTGCAAACTCCAGCAACAAATGTCAGACACTGAACCATCGAGACACACTAAGTCAGGGTTTTTGTCCCTTGCTTGTTTTGGTGGGTGGAGACAGGGGACTCAGAGGACAGAAAGCGGTTTTCAGCCTTTGTAAAAAGTCCACTGAGATTAATTTCTTACATTTCCAAAAATACTTTTACCATTCATGTCCACAAAGATGATATAGACACAACTGAAGAAAACCCAGAGAGGTTTAACAGAGCACTGTGCGGTGCTACAGACACTGGCATTTTAGACAGCAAGTGCCATTCCTGTGTTTGGATTAAGCCCCTAAACACAACAAGCACTAGGTTCACCTCAGTGAAGGCCAGAGCACGTGGGTATAAGCGCAGGGAGTTGAGTTTTTGCTCTTTTCCCAGTAAATATTCCTGATCCTCATTTCTGGGCGAGGGGGGCAATTCTGTGCTCAAAGCCAACTGCGTGCTCGGAACTTTGCTGTCGCTGCTGGGAGCCGATTGAGATGGTTATGGTTTGTCAAACAGGCACTTGCCAGGGCTGACAGAGGCCTCCATCCCTCTTCATGATCACAGCAGAGCCATGAAAACAGCAATTAGGACTTACCACGGCCCTGGCCCTGCGCCAGGCGGGGCGGGGGCTCAGGGCTGTCCCTCCAGCCACTGCCAGCCCTGCACAGCGCATCCCGCTCTGGCTGCTGCGGCCGGCATCCTCCTCTTGCCATGACACCAGTCAGAGCAGGATTTGGCCAGAACAATGTCTTCTGCAGAAACCACCCTTCCTTTTCTCTTTTCCAGTCCTCTCCTAGCTCAGATCAAGTATCAAGCGCTAAATAATGAGCTGTTAGGATGTGTTACTGCCCAGAAGAACTAATTTTCTATTGTCTCCGGCTGAAGCAAGGCTCAGCTAATGAATAAGCACCAAGAGAATTTCAAAAATGTACCTCATGTAATGATGTGAACACGGATTCAAATAAAAAGAACAGTATGCTTTTTAATCATTATTTTTAGGCACAAGGCACTTGAAAGCGCTAGAAAAAATAAGTTGGGCAAAAAACCCCCCACAAAACACTTTTCTGTGTTTGTTTGCATCACTTGAAGAGTAGCTTTCAGACCACACTTTCAGACCTCCACTGCTACACGTTCCAAAGGAGGGTACATTTCAGCATCCAAGGTTATGGGCAGGTGTTTCTGGACATCCTTTCCCCTCTCTCCCAGTCAAATGGCAACTGTAAATTGCACAGTCACAGGGACGGTCTGAAAAGATCCTTCCCCCAGCTATTTTGGAGGGCGGTACTTCAAACAGGACGAACCCACACATAGTTAAAGATCCAGCACCCTGGTGTTTTAAATGACATGGTAGATGGGTCAATTTCAACATTTCACACCAACTGCCGTTTTCATTTCAGTGCTCTCAGTGTAAGCTCATGCTGAATTTTAAGTGACTGAAAATGTATCCCATTGCAAGGCTTGGATTCACTTTGAAAAGCATGTAAACACTCCTACTGGTAAAACATAAATCTGAATACATTGTATTTTGGTATATAATGATTTTGGCTGAGCTAACCTATATGGGAAATCACCTTAAAAGTTGGAGTTCAGCTAAAATGAGAAAGGTACAAAATAAACATAAAGTTTTTATTTTTAAAGTGCTGTTAGGATGACAATAGTGCTACATATTCTTTTTCACTGTCAGCAAAATGGAGAACTATTTACACATGAGATCTGCTCTCCATTTTGGGCTACTATAGAAACAGAACTAACATACTCAGGTTAAAAAAAAAAAAGAAAGTTCACCAGAGCCAATACTGGGGTTGGTGGAGCAGCTGGATTCTATCTGGCCTTAGGAGCAACTGTGTGCCATTTTCTTTCTTGATATATCTGTGTCTTGATACTGGTATAGCAAAGAACAGTCTTTAAAATTAAAGCACTGTAAATCCTAATCCAAAGTTTATAAATCTGCTTGCACACCTATATAAGCAGATATATTACAACCTACTGAATGTATAAATGCAAACAAAACATACATGTAATAGGATAAATAAATTTTAAAAAATCCACCACTTCCAATTACTTGTGGAACAGCAACTAATCACAAAAACATGCATGTAAAGAACTGATTCTGGAAAAAAACAGTCAACTGATACCACGGCATGTGTTTTGTAGAGCAGGGCTTTCTGAGAACACTGCAGAGGTGCTAAAGCAAATTGTTATAATGTCACTGCACAATGTGCTGTTGAGGTTTTATGGTCACACTGCGCCAATAGTCTTGGGAAGTTATTTTGCATTCTTATATAAACTTTTCCCCCCAATCCCGTTTTCCACAAAAAAGGGCTTTCAATAATGTACAATCTTGTGTTTATACACAGTACAGGAAAAACATGATAAACCCAAGAACACAATCTCTACTTTAAATATATTTAAAAACTAGATTTCTACAACTTTGTGTAAACAAGAATAAGCTGTTAAACACTCACCAAAAAAGAACATAACCTTCCTGTAATTAAATGGCAGTGTTTTACATGGCACTTTTTAAAAATCATGAAAATAAAAAAAGTAAATAAATAAATCAATCCAGCAGACCCCTCCCAATTTGAGGCTTAACATGCAAAGTAATGTAACAGTAATAAAACCTATGCCAGCTGGAATCCTTTCTTTTTCTGGCTTTGGCATGAGAAGCAAGAGCAGGTATATGTTTGAAGAAAAACAAAGTAGGACATTTTCCACCTTCAGTCACAGGATGTTAATTGAACTCTGGCAAATGTTTAAAGATATTCACATAATGTTCAAAAAAGAATTAAAACCAGTTGGGGCTGAGAAAAAGAAACAATCCATCCTTCCTCCCCTCCCTTCTTTCCCCTCAAACATCTGTTCCAAACTTATACTCCAAAAACCACAGCGAGGAACAGTCATAATTAATGTTATTTTGGCTTTTTAGTTGCTAGGCCTGCATTCTGAGGTTAGAAATACAAAAATACAAGTTCAGGGCACTATTACTGTACTTAAGGACTCTCCTGATGCATGTAACAAAAGTGCAGTTTTTCTTTTCTCTTCTTTACCCCATTTTATAAAGAAAGAGAAGAAAAAAATAAAAACGGTACCAGGAAACAGTTCCATCTTGAAGATAAAGGATTACAATAAAAAGTACCTACATAAATGAACTACACTTTATGAAGCTATGAAAATGCATTTGAGACATGTTTTATACACGCTTTACAGCCGTACAAAAGCTGCCCAGCCACTGGGAGTGCAGGCCATAAAGCCGCTCATGCACACACGGTCCCTCCGCACCCCAACTGCTGCGCCGTGCCTCCCCCAGCGCGCAAATCCTGCAGGGATGCTCTCAGCGCCCACCAGGCTCCCCTCCCCAGGCAGGTATCCCTGCTATCCCTGCGCAGGCACAGCTGCACTACACCGGGAGTGCTGCTGATTTCAGCAGGGCAGGGGTTTCCGAGGTGCTCCTGAGAATGGGCTGCAGCACGCAGCATGCGCGTCAGCCCCGGCGCAGCACACAGAGGACCGGGGTGCAGAGGAGATGCGGAGGTGCAGGACAGCTCAGTGCTTTTCCAGCAGCTTTGGGCTGAGGAAATTTCACGTTTATGAGGCCCAAGAGGGCTACAAAACCCTGACCAGCAACAAGGGAGGCAATGGCAAATTCTCCACTTCAATGCACTGAAGGGCCGGGAGGATTTAATCTGCATGAATATACACTGACCACTTCTCTCTGCCTGCTTCTGAAGCTCTGACCATCTGGATTTAAGAAACACCATCAGCATGATTTGAGAGCTAGCCCTAAGACTCAGAATTACCAGTAAGGGCTAAAATGGCTGTCAACTACTGAGCAAGAATGAAGGTTTCTGTCAGTTTAACTGCACAAAAAATCTACAGGAAAGATCTGTTGTGTTTTTCATTAATCCTACTTTGTGTTTCGTCAGAAAGAAATTAACCCAAGCGTAAGAACACATTTGGTGGGGAGTCATGTCTCCTCTCTCATTTTTAAAGACAAAGATTCTGATAAAATAAAGTGTGCACTGTGCCTGTTAATGCTGTCACAAACCTTTCTTTGAGGCTGTCATTGTTTCAGTCAGGTCTATAAAATGTATGTTAGCAGGTGTGAGTTGTTTCAGGTGACATATCACTGGGCAGAAATCAAAGTGGTTTTCAAATTGCTATTTTCCATTGCTCCTTGGCTTCTTGTATCCTTTGACATTAGAGGCAGAAATGCTCAGAAATTGTTGTGAATGGCACTAACTATATATGGAAAAACCTTTCAAGAGGGAGACTATGCTAGAAAGGACAAAAGCACCAGCCTTCATCTTCAGCAAGGATTAGGGTGGTGTCTTCCACCTGCAAGCCACAAGCACTAAAAAGACAAGAGGATCTTGTGGTTTTAGGGGTCAGCAAATGTTTCATGGTTTTTAGTTCACTTGGAAATACACAAAAGCTACAAAGAGCCCTGTTTTTCCTAAAATGTCACATACTTTTGAGAAACTTGTGCTGGCTAACATCAACTCATGATACACCATTTCCCCTGTGAAGTAAACCTCTCTGGGTTATAAGTCATTGAGTGTGAAGTGGGATGTTAGTCCTTGCTTTTTATTACTTCTGATTTGCTTTGGCCACAATGCAAGGAAAACTCAAACATTTGCTTAAGTTTCATCATCTTCAGCACACTGAAGTGCCGCCTAAATGGGTCTGGCCTTTTTTCTGCTAAACCCTAACACTGCTGTCAGTGTGCAGACATGCAGCACCAGTGGACATGGAATAATTTTTTCAGTCCTCAAGGTACTACAGTGGTACAGATAAATCCCATATAATGTCACAGTGTACTATACATATAGTATATGTGTAAGTATGTATGTGCACATATATACACACACCTAAATTTAAAATAAACACCTAAAAGCTCCATGTGGCCACTACTGTTTCTAACTTGGAGAAAAACATTTGTGTTTTCAGCTAGGAAATTTCAAGATAATTAGCAGATTACTTACAAAGTTAAATAGTAAATAAATAAATAAAAATCCTTCCACCAATTGGCCCTTGCAGTATAAACACACAAACATGAATGCCATCATTGTTACCCAGAACTGCTGAAGTAACTTTTTGACTGTCACACTATTCCTATGTTAAACCAGTTGTGCCACAAGCTGTGAAAGGCAGACACAATGTGCTTTCTACAAAATGCATATTTTTTATACATTTGGAGAAAGATAGGTCTGTGTGTGATGGGTATGCTTGTACACAAAAATCCCTATCCTATCACAAATTAACACAGAGATAATATTTACTTTTAAGCTTATTGTACATTTTCTGTTCTTGTCGCTTTAAAAATGGTTTGCCAGGGTAGGCTACTACGATGGGAATTATAAAATAGTTCCTGTGCTTGGAAGTACTTTAAATCTACAAGCCATGTTTCTATTGCTGCTTTGTAGCTCAAACCCCAAAACTAGTGATGATTTTATGAGTTGCTGTAGTCTAGACAACTCGGTTACTTTTCAATTAAATTGTTCCTTGGGGACACTGCTGTGAAAATTCCCATACAATTAATTACAGGTATGTGCAATTAAAATACAATTCTACAGCACAGTAGCTTTACAATTGCTGGTGCAATTTATGTCTGTATCAAACAAGAATGCTCTGAAGGGGCTGGGAAGACGAAGTACAACATGAAGTTGAGATTACATGTAAGGCTACCTGTAGTGAATGAGATGAAATAAAAGGTAGTGTTAAATTTTTGTGTGCTTTTTCCTCTGGTCAGATTCAGAATTCTACTAAAAAGCACAAAATCCGACAACTGAGCTAATCTTCCCAGAACATATTTTTATAGCAAGCTGGGCTCACCACATTTTTGCTGCCAAGTTAAAAGCAAATCAGAAATTTAACAGAGTTATAATGAAGTTGCACTCATAAAGCAGGAAAATGAAGAAAAACAGAAAA
This sequence comes from Emberiza elegans, assembly GCA_024865655.1. NCBI lineage: Eukaryota > Metazoa > Chordata > Aves > Passeriformes > Fringillidae > Emberiza > Emberiza elegans. Next base: position 38,271,191 of record JALJVW010000206.1, read on the forward strand.
TGCAGCAAAAAGCTGAGAGGAATCATGATTAAAAAAAGTCAACATATCTTTCCCCTCACAGCAAAGCCCTATTTTCCCCCATTGGTTATTTTCACATTAGTCTTACTTTCCTCCATATACACTTAAAAATGTCCTTTTAACTCTGAAAGCAATTTAATGGTTAGAAGCAAGAACTTATTGTTGTGTGAATATAGTATAGGCAAGATGGAATTAAACAAAGGACTAAGCAGGGGAGGTTATCATAGCACATGTCTTTATGCAAACCATAGAAAAGATTAGTCCAGTAGAATCTCCATAATTTTGCTCCATCTTCACGAGTTTACAGGCTTGGGTCAGTGGAAATATCAAACCTCTGAAAAATTAAGACACTTATGGGTCATGCCAGCTTGTCTTGCACAGCCAGGATCTGTACCCCAAAGCTACAGGACCATGAAAGAACTGCAGGCATGGACTTGCAGTGCTGTGGTCCTTGCAGCTTTAACCAACACTCCTCATTCACCTGGTCCACGTGCATTGAAATAGGTGGACTTTGAGGGGTCCCAAACACCCTGTAAAACAAACCAGATCACTTCTGTAAGGTAAACAGGGCGGGGGTTTGTGAGTTCTTATGACTCTGATTTTGCCTGGGAGAGAAAATAAAGACACCAGGGTCTCCCTTGTAAGAGACACAGCCATCAAAGTGGGCCAGCTCCCATCCTTCCTCCTTTTAGGGTTCAGCCAAACTGCAGAGCCGGTAATCACACAGCCTGAGGTCAAAAAATGTGCAGGTTTGACCAAGTTAATGTCTTGGTCTTCAGGATAATTTCAAACTGTTTAATTTGGAGCTACAAGTTAGTCCAAGATGTGACCACACTGTTGCTGCACCTACAATATGGAATTATCTCTGCTCTGTAGATCCTCCGAGCCTAAGTCTCAGCATGCTCTAATGTAAATGTAAATGTAAATGTAAACCTTTTGGTTTGGTTTAGTCACTGAGTAACCAGGTTAATACACAGTCCTGTCTCTCTAAGGAAGCCAGGCAGTCACCTGACAGCTGATGATTGCTAGGAAAGAAAAAAAAATCAGTTTCTGAGGTATTTAGCTGAGCACAATGATGAACACGAAAACATTTTTCACTTTGGATTTCTGAAGAAAGTAAAAATAGGTACAATGTGCTAAATATGTACAAGTTTACAGCCTGGCTCCCTAAAATTGGAATGTGACATTTAGTTCTGAAAAAACATCTTTTAGCTGTGAGAACAAATCCCACCTGTTCTAAGAAAATCCCTATAGGAAATAATTGTATTTTTACTTACTATTTTTCATTGTTACTAGAAACCTTCTATTATAGCTCTATTCCTTCAGGTAGAAACTGGAAACTATTACAGATTTCTCTTATTATTCATGCTTAGTCATGACCTCAGCCAAAAGCTCATGTTAAAATCTCATACCATATCTAAGCACACACATATACTATAGTTAAGTAACACATTGATCGACTGTTTTGCACAATGTCATTCATTATTTTTTTCATTATTTTTTACAAGAACACCCATAAGGCTATGCTGGAATAAGTACCTCACACTGCTAAATGCTGGGCAATTATATGTACAATATTAGTTAGCATGCAGGATTAATATATAGCCCCAAACCTGCATTTTGGCTCCAATAAAGAAAGTTCTCTTGTGTCATCTACACAGAAATGTGAAAACCCAGCAACAGTGAAGCACTTCAGGAGGAAATGTTGTCAGGGACCACAATTCAGTTTCCACAAGATATTTTAATATAGATTTTTTCCTGCCTTGCAGGTCTGAAATATCAAATGTATTCAAACATTCATTATGCTGGAGAATTGAATTTAGTCTTCATTTTATGAAGTATACCTTACTTATTTGCCCATAGTGTTTATCCAAGAGTGAGTCCATATATCTAATTTTTAATAAAAACATAGCATAAAAGTTCTTCAGTCTCTGAACAGGCAATTAAACAAGTAGAAAGTTCTGAACAAGTAATGAGATGGTTCCTCAGACATCTGAAAGTCTGTTTTTTCAAGCTGCAACAAAGCTTGCTTGATTCATGCTTTACTGTGCTGGACACCCTGTAAGTCAAACACACACAAAAACGTAACACTCTCAGCCCACTTCTCGACAATTTAGTACAACAGCCCTGGGATTTGATTTAATATTTCTACTTTCCATTATGCTTTTCAATTACATCTGCATGATACTAGGCCACTTTAACATGAAGTGTAAGAATTAAATTTAAGCATTTAGAGTATGCTAACACAGGTGAAGAATTTTTGAAGTGAATGGCTAAAGCTGGGTTTTCGTGACTACATAAATTCTTGAGCTTGCAACTCTGCAAGTGGTGAATACTCCATTCCAGTCTGACAAAGCACTTGTTATGTGCTCCAAGTCAGGCAGCATTTACTTCCTTAGTATGAGGTGCTAAACATTAATCATGTGCTTGAAGCCCACGTGACCTGAATTTGTAGCGTGATTTTCAAAATGCCATCAATGTGTACTTGTTCCCACTCGTTTGTCCTCCCAAGTCTAATTTCAAGCTCCCTTAAGATCTAGTAAAGGAATATTTTGCAGTCTATTCTGCTTATAAAAATAAGCCCACCACAAAAGAGCAGTATCTCTCTAGCTGTAGCAATATTGAGTAAATCTTCATTGCCCAAAGAGAAAGCTGTTGCAGATTATCAACTGAGTGGCAGATTGAATGGTTCAGAGTCTACTCTGATTCAACCTAACATGGAGTTCAGAAATGCCACCTGCTGACAGCAGCCGAAACAGATTCTGCTATAAATAGCAGTCCTGCAACAAATTCTGCTTAATTCAGCTACGTATTAATAGCACATCCATCAACACAAAAAAGCTTTGAGCACCTAACTCCTCCTCCTGTAAGTCTTCTATTAATTTGTGGGGGCAACACCCCCGTTATTTTACATTTCTGCTGTTCACTCTAAACTCACAAAGTAGTTCAGCTGAGCAGATCTCTTTTTCTTGCTGGATTCTGTTTAGTGTGCAGTTCCAGCACTCTGTGCAACAGCTGCCTGTGCCATATGATTACTTCATTGTTGAAAGCCTGACATATGGAAACTCTACTGAAATGTTAGCTGCTTTGATACCTATGAAGAGGAATGAGCTTTTACATTACAACAACGCATTTTTTCAACAACTTAAAGTAAAAAAAAAAATTAAACACACATTTAGAATCTAAACCATATTAGTTTCCAGCATATGCCTGTTACTCTATTTCAATGCCCAATTCCAAAGGCTGGTTACTATTGTGGTTTTGGTTGCTATTACCAGCAAACAATGGGTGGTTTTCTTTCAGCTTTTGCATTCTTGGAAAAGAAAAGGGAACAGATTCAAGAGGAGGCCCATGGGATTCCTTCATGAGTTATCCACGAAGGCAAATTCTGTACAGCAGAATTACAGGAATGGTATCTCATATCACGGAGATAACAGAACATGAGATAACCAGGCTTATTGGGAAAAGTCCCCAACTGCCACACAGTGTTTCACTTCCCAAAATCAAAGCTTCCACAACAGACAGCTCCTTAGTGGACCAGAACAAAGGTGGATCCTTACAGATCAATTTCTGAGCCCCAGCTGCCTTTGGTAGGTAGAGAAAGGAGCTCCTTTGTTGCAATATGCAAACTTTCCTCCCCTGTAAATTAGTCACCCATAGAGGGAACACAATGATGCTCTAAATTATTTCATCAGCAGCATGAACACTTGTTAACACAGAAGGAAGCTGTAATTTTTTGGTCACTGTTTTTCCAGTAGTAGCATTTGAATCCTAACAAAATCCATCTGAATCAGAAAAGATACTAAGAGTCTGAGTTTTCAGGATCTATTAATTTTATTGAGTAAAAATTTATATGTGCCTTTTAGAAAATATTCAGTCTTAGAAGATATTCCCTAATGATGTAAATGGGATATGATTCTCCTTAATTTAGTTACCTAAACCCGAATCAAACACAAATATATTTAAAATTACTGCAGACATTTAAGAATGCAATCACTCTAGATACAAAAAGTACTCTTAACTACACCAGGCTCTGAAAATAAGACACTAGGGGAAGACTGATTTTTTTTTTTTTTGATTGAAAATTAATTGAATTTCACTTTCTGATATAGAGTGACATATTATATTAGGTCGTGTTTCACCACTGGTATGATTTATTAGACAAAAATTGGCCCATTTCACACAGTGTGTTCTGACTGAAATAGTGCAGCTTTAGGACTACTGACAAAGCTACAAAGCAATCATGATTTCAGTTTTAGTATGTGCTCTATATATCTACAAAACCACTCCTTTAATATAAATCTGCCAAAGCATCATTCAGATAGTATCCTCAGATGGCAAATGAAGTAATTTCTACATCAACAGTAATAATTTGATAGCCTCAGTAGTATATTTTTCAAGTCTCATAACATTACTTTGCAGAATTTTTAGGCATATTTCATTAAAATATCACTCTTTAGATGTTAGACTTCTTAAAGGTTAAGGCAAATCCTACAAAGCATTTTTTTTTACTCCAAATTAAAATGATTTATTACTTTCAAGTTTTACTGGTAGGAAAAAAAAACCCCAAAATTGTAAAGTTAGGTATTTTCTGTGGGTAGAAAATGGGGTCACATTACTAGATACTGAGACTGGGCTGGTGGAAATTTCAAGGAAGTCTGACATATTTATGAAAGGTAAAAACTTTCAAATGCAATCAATCAAAAATGACTGAGCAAATATGACTCCCCAGAAAGGCATTTATCCCAATTAATAAGACAAACCAATAGTTAGTCACCTACTCAAATGACAGCTGTAAATCAAAATGGGACTTGCCAATTCTCTCATGGGGTCAGTCTATGACCACCCATGAAAACTGCACTCTTTCATCTCCTTCCCAAGTGGAAGGGCTGAGAAATGGCCACAGCTTTTCCAGGCAACCACAGCATCCTCAACACTTCGTGCCAGGACTGGCTGCCATCCACTGCCCCAAATGATCAGGCAGTAAATAGGTCTATAAACCTATTAAAACTGCATAAATGTTATAACTTGCAATCTATATAAAATAAAAAAGAACCAGGAAAGTATGTCTAGGAGCCAGCTTCTTCAGAGCAAAATGAAATGCTAAGTATGAGATTTTTAAGTACTCCAGCTTTTTTTTTTTTTTTTTTTTTTTTTTTGTGCAGAGGAAGGTGGGAGAAGGTGGGAGGGCACAAGACTTAGGGTTGAACTATTAAAAAACCAGTTGGTGGTATTAAACTCTTGCTTCAGGATTTATAGGAAAGCAAAAAATTCACTCCTGGCTGAAATTTACTATTCCAGGCCTGGAATAGTTTTTTTTTTTTAAAAAGGTCATAAATATAAAGGAAAATAATAAACAAACACAAAACAGTGGTTTCAGATGATTTTTGGCATTTCTTCAATGCAGAAGTGGCTTTTTTTAAAATGAGATTCATCACCATGAATTACTTTTCTAACTAAAATTGGGAACAGGTTATTTTACTAATTAATTCCCAATAAGTTACTATCACTGGATCTCTTTTAGTATGAAGAAATATCAGTATGAAGAAATATCATAGCTTTCAAAGGAATGTCAATGCTCTGACTTACACTCAAAAGCCAGGAAGTTAGGAGTGGAAATTTCATCTGTGAGCCACACAGATGTAAGAAAACATTCAAAAAATTAACAACGTATGTTAAGGATGCATTGCCAGCCCCATTTTTATCCATAACTAGACTTCATTAGGTTTGTGGGTTTAAAACTGACATTTAAAAATAAAAGCAACATAAGTTTTTGTGACTTAATTGACTGCTCCTTAAATAAAGAGATATTTTAGTATTTGCAGACTGCTAACATCTTTCCAAAATAAGCTGTGTGCTGGTGCTACTTTGCTCTATTTCCCTATCACCCTAAGGAGCCTTTATTCCTGATGGAAGCCATTTCTTTTGCTAAATCCTGCCTGTGAACTCTAACAAGACCATTTAAGCCTTACTAAACAAAGTCTCCTGGGAGACACTATTGTTAAAATAAAAACTGGAGCAAATTTTTAAAGTGAACTTTCTGCAACCATTAGAGGATGCAGGTCTTAAGAAGAAGAGAAAACTCGTTATAGGAGAGGGAACAAAAAGCCAAATGTAAGCAGAGAGCATATGCCACCCCGAGGGAACAGAGGGGAGGTATAGAAAATTAACTACTGCACTTCTACTTCCCACCAAAAGCACAAACAGGCCTTTTCAGGGGACTAACACATACAGAAGCTGAAGACAAATACATGTCTACCTCATGACCTGAGAAGAGCCTTAAAGAGCACACTTCTTTGCTGAATATTTCTGCTTCTCTATGAATAATCTCCTTTACCAAGAAGCAGGAGGTGCTTTCATGTGCACATGCAGCATCGACGTGGGTCAGTCTGGACGCTGCTCAGCTCTGCCTGAGAACGAGGCCCCATGGTCTCTTGGCACAGGTTTTTACTGTAAAACTTAACAAACACTCTCTGCAGCCAAAACACCTTGAGCTGCCTCTTATCATGTTTCACAAGCTGAGTGGGTTTGAGTCTGGTCACTACATAGATGAGAGATCATTAGATGAAATTGCACTCTGCTGAAAACTTCCAGCAGTAGCTCAAAACCTGTCGGGAAGTGGCGAGACATCGCTGTGGGGACATGCACCAAGGAGACTGGGATCCAGGCAGCTCCTGGCTTCACCCAAGCCAAGACTAACAGCCCTGGGAAAGCCAAGATGAGCAGCTTGCCAAAAGGGAGGACAGTACATGGAGAAGGAGACTCAAAAGATTAGTGTGGTTTTTGCTTTCTACGTTGGATGAGAACGATGAGAAGCCATGTGTGACAGACACTCTCTGCCGAGGAACATGTGTTCCATGCCACCTCACCAGCCTGCAGGGCATGGTTCCTCTCTGGCATCTGAAGTGGCACCACCCTGGGCAGTGACAGTAATGCCAGGCACACTGCTGAGCCCTCACACACTATCCAACAACTGAGACAGGAGATAACAAAAGGGAAACAGCCGTCCTGAGAATTTAATGAATGAACTAGGTCAAAGCAATCCCACTTTATTTTTGATGAAGTATAGGTCTAAAGGAGGATGAGGACAAGGATTATATTTGGATTATAACAAATACAGGGCATAAGGCAACCTAAGGGAAAAGAAGCTCTTGGTTGTCTCAATTACCACAACATACACGTTTACCTGCATTCAAAGACAAATTAACAAGAGTTTTCTTGGAGTACAAATCAAACAGGACAGCATGGAAGGAATACAGCAATACTCTTCATTCTCACTGGATGCAGTGGAGGGTATGCCTGTAGGGCTTGAAAGCTGTGCAGGCACTGTGAGGCTGAAATGTAGGACAATTTACATACTGTAAATTGTTTCCCTGAAACAAATCTTGCCTAACTAGCCTTGGTTACACCACCTTGCCAGTCAATTGCCATGTATACTTGCACTTGAGGGAAAAAGATTTGCATTGGCCAATAATAGACACGTGAGCTGCATATCTGAGTTTAGTCTGTAACCCCTACTGGGCTGCCTCTCCAGGCAGAAACCTCCACCCACAGAAACTCAGCCATGGCATGACTTTGGCCACCTCACCTACCTAAGTTAGAAAAAATCCTACACCAAGTAAACTCTGGGAAAAAAACTGTGGTTATCAGAAAAAGTTCAATGCTTACTTTAGGTCCAGAAAAACTTTTAAGATTAGAAAAATGGAATTTCTGGGCTGAGGCTGCTGAAATGCAGTGCAGTTAATAGTAAATTTTTACAGAAGTCTTAAAGAAAGAATATGTGTTTTTTGCTACTAGGATGTTACAAACCCTAGCTTTGGAATAGGAGTCCAAAAGGGAACTTGGAACAGAGGGTGCAGAAAGTGGAAGCTGGTATTATTTATAACCTGGCAGGCAGGACTTGCAGAAATGTAGCTGTAACAAGCTGAATCTCTTAACTGCAGGTAAAACAACATTCTGACTAACTTTAAAAGTTTGGAAAATATACAAATAATGGAAGCATTTTGGTAGACTGATGCTGAGTTTTTTTCTTTAGTATTTGATGGAACATGCTTCAAAGAGTACCCCACTAGCCAATACTGCTGACGGATGTTCAAAGTTATACTACCTGACCACATCATGAATTAGCCTTCTCAGGAGGAGCTGTACAAAAAGTAAACAAAAGAAAGAAACAACTCCTGGCCATCTGCTGTAGCATGTCAAGGAAATGAATCAGTTTGTTTCAAACAGGAGATAATTAAGAAAATCTGAAATTTTCTGCATTATATTAGGGCTTTATCATTTAGCTTTTCTCAATGTGCTTCCCTTTTTCATAACCAGGGACATACTGAACAACCACTTCATTTCAAACTTGCAGACAGAACATCCCAAGGACTGCTACAATTTTTCGATTTAATCATTAATACTAAGACATGAAATAGCCTATATAAAAAACATGTGGTGTAACATTTTTTCAGGGCAGCGATGCTCAAGTGATTTTCTGCTAAGGAGAATATATTGAACCTGTTTATTACAGAACAGAATAGCCATTTCTTATGCATTTAGCTTTTTAGAAAAAAATTCTGGTATTTACTCTGAAGTGTACCAGATTTATCTGAAAGATCTTTACCTAAAGTAAATCAGACTGACTTAGGCCAAGAGATCTGGTCCAGGACAGCAAGCAATTTTCAGCTACTCTAATCAGTGCAAAAAAATTCCCAGGACTTTTATACCCTGGAAAACCACTGGAATATTAGCTTTTGAAGGAAATATAGATCCCTTTTTTCCTTTATTTCTTTTCATGAACATAGTTTCCTAATGAAAGTAATTCCTACATGATGACAGCAGCAGAACATTCCTCCCTGACCACTTACTATGAATTCCAGTTTCCTCTCACCAAAAAAAAAAGGGGGAGGGGAATGGGGTAGGGGGAAGATACTGACCACTTATTTTACATCTTTAACTGTACCATAGCCAGAGCTCTCCTACTGATACATAAGGGGTCTTTTCTGGTAAGGTTAGTTTCTTCACATAATTTCAGCTACAACATTTAAAGTTAGTGTCCTCTACTTTAGCAAAGAATTTGGAAACAAATGCCCAAACACATTTTAGGGATTGCAGACCAAATGTAAAACAGCACAAAGCTTTTCTGTTTTGTTTTTTGGGGCTCTTCTCACCCCAATGCTTCAGTATGTCTCCTGTTCTTCCAAATGCCACAGAGCAAAACTGCTCCCTTTTTTTGGGATGAATTAAAGAGCGGGTGCTTACCTGTCGGAGTACTACTGCGAAATGAAGAGGAGGGGGTGATTGGAGGGGTGACTGGAGGAGTAAGGCTTCCACTGCTGTGGCGAGGTGGAGTGGATACATTCCCACGGGACACTGTGCTTGACAAAGTCAAAGAGAGTTTTGGCTGAATCTTCTTCTTCAAGGACTCCTGCTCACGTCGAGCTGCATCAGTCATAAATCTAGAACAAGGACAATCACCAGGATGAGAGCTTTGAACCACTGTCCACCAGCAAGCTTTAGGATAAAGTATTTTTTGCCCTCAGTGACCCAATGGAGTTTCAAACTCAGCCACGACAAGTTCCTCTGCAACACACCTTTACAGAATACAAACTTCTCCATCGAACAGCTTTATGTGTTGAACATCTGGGCCATTTCCTTCTGATTTCAATAAAACTTACATTAGATACTTGCATCATGTGCAAACACACAAGATTTTTAAACTCCAACCAGAGCTCGTAATTACAAACAATAATATAATGATTGTACTCAGTCCTTTACAGTAACTACATTCAATCATTCTGTGAAAAAGTAGCTGAAAAAATGTTAGCAGCAAATGACCTTCAGTCAGAAGGTCGAAGGGATAGAATTAATTACTTTGTGTAGATACATAATTTTCAATAGGATAATCACATTCTTTTACTAAGGGTTTTAGACAACTTTGCCTGGCATAAAATATTTCTAATTAAATTGCAATTCCTCAAACCGGAGTTCCCAGCTCTTGAAAACCAGATGAGGTCTCTCTGTAGAGCTCTGTACAGGCTGCTGAAGGCCTGATGCAACTCAAGGTTCATCTCTGTGGGGTGCTGAGAGGGAATCCCATCAGCATGATGTAAGGTGTGCGCCACCCACAGTGGTGCAATTCCAGCAGTGCAACTTTCTGCATGGGATATCCCATCTGGAATAAAAAGTGCTTTTTTCACTTTCATTCAGATTCCTTTCAAAAAGGCACAATTGAACTGAAAAAGACCACTTTTATTCCAACTATACACAAAGAGTTACACCAGAAGACCTGAAGCTGCTTTGTGCTGACATTCGAAGCATTGCTTTGTATTAACTCTCTCTTGAAAAGCCTGGGCTCCCCCCTCAACAGGATCTCTGCAAGTCAGACTTCACGACTTACCATTCAAGAGATATTTTAATCCTCTGTCTTTCCCCTCTGCTACATATGGATATACATTAATAATTATGGATATCTTGAAGGATTCCTAAGACAGGCTAAAGTAAATCACCGTGCCAGTGCAGCCCTCCGTCCTTGAGGCTGAAATACAAACTAGCCCTGCCAGTGAATCAAAAGCAATATGCACTCACTCATGATACAGAATAAAAAGTTAGGTTACACCCAGGCAATTGTTTGACCATAGTCTCAAACTACTATGGCATAAAATTTTAGGTACCATTAATGCAATAAAGATGCATCCTGTCTGTCCATGCCATGAAGCCATTAATAAGTGGATCTTTGCCATGATAAGTAGCATCAACACACAAGTATTAATAAACAGGTATGTGATATGACAGCTTATCTTCTTTGAACTGAGACAACAATACATCATGTCAAGCCCAGATGTGGCATTTTTATGAAGCTAATATTTAAAATGCAGATATTCATAGTAACAATTGAGTATTAAATTTCTCTTCTTCAACCAAGGGTGCAGATGATAGTGACAAAACAGTCCTCAAATGGAAATCTAAATTTAATTCAAGAAAATATAAGTAAAAGGATATTAATAAAGTGGTCATTCAGTACACATTTGCTTTCCTGTAACTAGGAAATGTCTAATTCATTATTTTTGCAATTTGTACTATGATGTATGCTTGCTTCTGGATGGGAAGCCTTATTCCTTAAGAAAATGTTATGGTAACATTATAAATCCTTGAAAACTTGGAAGATAACTTCAACTGTGAGATATTAAAAGCAGCAGCATGAAAGTTGCTCTTTAGTAAACTCAGCCACAAATAACAATGTTAAAATAATATTGAGTTATAACCACTCTGGTTGAAGTCCATAAAAATCAGGAAAATGTGAAGTTATAACTGAAACTTCTCCCTGTCCTCTTAACTCATTCCCATTTGGGCTAAGCATTTAAAGTATATTCCAAAATGTCATTTGTTGTCTACACTGTGAACCTGAGAGAAATGGAAGGCAGAGTCTTTTGAGAAGTTTCAGTTTCCACCATATCATGTATGGAATTAACCCTTCCAGATCCAAATAGTCCCATACAGGTTTGCTGAAGCACTGGCAGTACTGTGGGTTTGAAAATGAAACTTGTCTAAATTGATTAAAAGGAATCATTTTATCAGTATTTTAACTGAAGTGCAGTATTATACATGTGTCTGACCATGGCAGCGTTCTTCAAAGCTTAAAATATAAGCATTGTAATGATGGATATAGAATGACATTTCCAACTAAGTCTTTAATTTTCATGTTGGAAGTCCATTATGGTTGCAACATCAATGTTCACGAATCAAACATGTTGGAATTAGGGTTGAACACTGGTCTCTAAACTACATGCCTGCATACAATTTTCCCTGCCTCATTTAAATGCACAAGATGTCTGGGAAACAGGAAATGAACTGTAACTAAAAAAGGCTGCTGTAAAGACCACTTAGGTTAAATCCCATCTATTTGACAGTCTGTCCCACCATCTTCAGACCCATCTCTTTGCTGAGCAAAGCTACCTCTGCTATTTTCAAATTATTATCCACATAACCCTCCCCCTCTAGTTCCACCACTGTGCACATTTCCGTCACCTTTTCTGTTGCATGTGATTTTGTTTACACCTCATAATCCTCTCTCCCTCAAACCAATACATCATATAGGTGCAGTGAAACAAGGAGGATCATTCAGCTCCCAGCCATTCATTGACCCTGTTTAGGAAGGCATGGGGTTTGTGTGCTTTCTTGCCAACAGTTCATAACAGCAGGCAGGAGCAAACTCTTTCTAAAGAAATCTCTTCTACACCCATTTTTTCTTTCCTCATCCTTTCAACCTTCCTAATTATTCAAGTCCCTGCTCCAAAAAATTTAGGTGCAGTGATTTCTGAATCAAGTGCTTGCAGCAACTTTAATAAACATGAACAAAATATAGTTTTCCCCCCTCTTGTCATTCCCTGGAATGGTTCAAGTATTTTTATTGAAACTTTCCCAAGAAATTCAGCCTGAAGGAGACACCCAGCATGGAAAATTTCAGCCCAAATGTTGGCAACATAAGCAACAGAAACAGTCTTATAACGGAAAGTGTTGCACAACCTTTCATACAGGTGGCAATATAATACAAACAGCCTTACCTCTTGTTACCAACACAAAAAACCGAAGCTATGCTCAAATTTAAAAAAAAAGCATTTTCCAAACAAACCTTTTCCAGTGTTTCTAAGACTTGTCAACCCCAGAAGCTCTGGAGTCAAGAATGACCAGGACACAGCCTCAGAGATTTCCTTACGCTGTTAGCGTGCACTGCCTCACGATCGTGTGTGACTTGTGTGATGATGTCAGAGTTAGTTTATCATAAAACCTATGCTAAACAAAATGCTAAAGCAATTACAGAGCTCTGGACTCGTACACACAGACTGAGGGTAAGGGTTTTAAAAATGAGCAGCAGGTAAACTGAAAAGTAAAATAAAGAACCCAGGTTGCTCTTCAGAATGCATATCCCTAATAGTTCTCATCAGAGTATGAAGTACCCTTCCCTCCTCTTCCTCACTGCTAAATCTTGCTGATGCAGGAAGGCAGCTGCTTGGGCCAGCCCTGTTTCCATGTCCACAGACATTCACACTGACAGTGAAGAAGGTGCATCACAGCTACCTGGTTGGATTTGAATAGGAATTTGCTACATTCCTGGTCTCCCAAACATACGCCAACAGAAGATGGGTCACAGAGTCTCCTGTTCTCCAGTTACTGTGTGCACAGGGAAGAGAAGGGAGGGGGCTGCATAAAAGCAGATTACACCACACAGAGACTGAAGCCAAAGATCGCTCCTCAACACTGGCCAGCTGCACACAAGCTTAAAAAAAATGTACAGCACTACCTGACAGTAACAAATATACCCCATCCCGTGCCATACCACTGCCAACTAGTACTAGCCCACAACAGGGAAAGACAGCAGGACGGAATTAGTTCTCACCTTTTCTCATTACCTGATAATTATGGAAAAACTTTTATAGAGGCATTCAAGTCATATTCATGTTTGCCTAATTTGGCTAACCTGCCCTGGGAAAGCCTGTCACCTTTACCAGAATGTGAGAACATGGTGAGCTTCCATCACTTGTATTTCAGCAGACTGCTCCTTAGCCTGACACTTGCTCAACTTCAAGATTGACTGGGAAGAGGAGAAAAAAAAAAGCCTGGTGCTCCATTACAGATTTATGCTGCCTTGTGGTAGTATTATATTTGGATAAAAAGTGGTCAGATTTACTTGACAGATGGGGCACACACTAGCTTGCTATCTACTAAATTACATACATGCATGAAAGTCACACATTAACTCTCTTGCTATTCTTTACAGCCACCAGACCAAGGTCCTTGTTATATCTGTTTTCTCCCCTCAATCTTTTCCCACTTTTGCCTCAAGATGTTTATGCTATTCTTTGTCCATGCTGTACCAAGAGAATTAAGGAGGTGAGGGTGATTATTTTAGCTTTCAGTCTTCCTCATCAGATTAGCAGTGTTTAGGAAAAAAAAAGGCTAGGATGGTAAGTACTTCTTGTTGTATGGTATTTTAAAACCTCAGGAGATCTCTACTTTGAAGAGGGATTAAGAGAATCCACTTCTCAAGGGATGACCCCATTTCAGTAGGACAGGACTCTGTGGACTCCTCAAGTCAGGAGCTGTCCTCCATACATTTTACTTTATCTTTTCCTGTAAAGGCAGCAATGTGGTTTGACTTAACGAATGCCAGAAAGAAGAGACAATTGTCAAGTTGAACTTCTATTGGGCTAAAGATCTGGTGAAATCTAAATGGTGGGAATTCAGCAGTACATGTTCACATACAAGTTCATAGACTTGGGCTGTCTTGTGTCCTGGAAAGTATGAAAGGCTTTTCTCAGATGAACCTGAACAACAATGAGCCAAAGCAAAGAATTCCATCCCCAGTAATGTCTTGCCACACTACTTATGTGATCATGAAGAAAGAAATACAGGAGCAAGTTTTACACCATCCATTAACTCAAATAATTTGAAGAACACCCTTGAGCACTTTTACATATCATTCTTTGTAGTGTGGGGAAACAGAAATATTCTGCAGCTCTTTTTAGACCTTCTGCTTCACAGAAGCTAGCAACAAACATTTTCCTTTAGAGATCTTTCGTTATAGTTTCAGAAAAACCCTAAAAGAAACAGTGTGAAAAACCCCCATTAAAACCATGCATAATCCCCCACATGCCTTCATGCTATTTAGATTACAGACTATTTGCATAGTGCTAAATTACATGATTCATACAAAATCCCCTTTGGATGGTCTTGCTTTATTTCTAATTTCACAAAAAACATAACAAGGGGAAGAAACGGCCCAAAATAATAATCCCTTCCCCTTCCCAACTATTCTCTCAAACCTGTATTGCATTTCAAAACAGGCACTAACCAGATCAAACAGATCATTAAAGGGCATTTCTAAGTTTCTGGAAAGAACTCTTCCAGCTCAGTACTTATGGCAGAAACACCTCACATCTGTGTAGGACTTCAGCGTGCTCATTCACTGAGATCAGCTTTTAAAGAGAATTCAGTGTTCATTCTCAGTGCCAGTTGTATTCAGACCCATCTATTGAAAACTTTTCCTATGTCCTAAATATGGAATATTTATGACAAACTGATGAGTATCTTAGACAGACAGGACAGAATCAGATTTCTTTTTATTACTAGCCTTGGGGATAATTCATTGCTAATACAATTCTTTCATTTCCATCATTCAACCAGTTCTCTCAAGATGTAAAACTGTTACTGCCATGAAATCAGCTATAGAGTAATACATATTTTTCTGAATATTTGCATCTTAAGACAATGTAGTAGAGATTATTAGGCTGCATGTGTACCTTAAAAATTTTACATTGCATTTCTGTGTCTTCACTGAAAGATTCACACACAACATGCAATCACACTCACTGCTGTCAGTAGATTCAAAGGCTGCAATCTTAGAAAATCTGGTAAATATGAGCAAGAGTTCAGTGGGTTTACTTTAGTTGTCTGCTCTTCACACATTCTTAAAAGATACAATAAGACACAATAAAATATTCACCAAGGAGGTATTTCGTGCTTCTAGCATGGAAAATGGATTCAGAAGATTTGAGTAATTTCGTATCTAAATGTGTAAATGGAGATGATGGGCAGTGATATGGCAAATAATCTATTACCACTCAAACAGAATAAAAATAAGCCATTCCAAATCATATAATTGCCTAAAGCATGTGTTTTCTCACTGTTAATCGACATAAGGCAGTGTTAAAAGCAATGGAAAGAAATTTAGTATCTCTCTTGATTTTGGGAATAGACAAAAACATCAGTGGGAATTACACTTCATACTTCATTTAACAGAAATACCAAACACTGAACACAAGCCCTAGCTTTCCATTTTATAATAATTAAGCAGACATAAATAATGTGACATGAAAAGCAACTTCTTCATTTAAAGTATTTTTTAAACAATTTAAACCAAAATATGTCAAATATTGAATGCTTATGATATTAAATATATGAATTTTAATTTTCTGTTTGGAAAGGAACTATTTTTCATATTTTCTTTTTCTTTGTTCTGTTTTTTTTTCTTCTCTTCTGCTTTTTTTCTTATTTTCCTTCTTTTCAAGAAGCACCAAAATAATATTTAATTTAAAATTAAAACCAACCAAACATGAATCATTGTTGTATGTTTAGCCCATCACAAAAATAGATGTTTACTTAAAATTCAAGTGTAGGAATTATTTTTTTTGGGTTTTATTTTTTAGATTACATGGTACTTTTGCCTTTTCTTTCTTGAATTTAGGTAATACAGCAAATGAAAATTGAGGGCTGCATTTTATTTTATATTCTTTCTGAATTGTCAGAAAAAATGCACACTGGATAAATAACATTCGAACACTAACGTAATCAGGGCAGATGCAGTCTTATTTTAGACATTTCATTCATAATAAAAATTCATTACTTATTCCTTGACTGATGATGGGGACTCAAGGAGAAGCCCACACTGTCTTTCTGATGTTCTTAAAATAAAAAAAATGACATTTCAGTGTTTAAAAGAAAAAAAAATTAGAGCTCACCGAAATTCAAGAGAGCAACAGTAATTTCCAAAACATCAGAAACATACTGCTAGCTCTCTTCCTTTCCCCTCCCACACCCTCCCTGGTTTTTTCCACCCTATCTTGAAGTAAATGAGTGAGTTTCAGAAAGGAGCTACAACTTAGCTGCACCTTCAAAATTCTGTAATTTCCATGGAGTGAGAGGCAATAGTTGAGCAAAAGAGATACTTGAAGGGGCAATTAGCAGGAAGGAGCAACCACTTGATATAGTTTGGTGTGATATTTTCACCTCTTCTACAAATGCAGAGTTTAAAAAGTCATGATAACCCTCACATCTGATGGAAATGCTCATTATGCTGTGTTCTGCCTCGACATCAACATATTGCTTATCAAACTCATCCCAGAGTTCTACCATTGATAAAAAAGGAGCATTTGGATGGTGTAAAACACTTGCAGGATTTCTTACAGTTGGGGCAGATTTTGGAGATGCTGCAGCAAAGCCCTGCCTTTGGTGTAATGTAGCGTTTCTTATTTCAGACATCTCCTCCCTGCACTCACTAAGTGGCTTATTGGGACATACATCAGCCTTGGCTTTGCTTGCAGCCACTAACGAACCAACCAGCCCGCTCCTGCTGCTAACAACAGATATTTTATGCATTATTGCCTAATTAATCGTTGAATATAACGTCATGAATCCTTACATTTCAGTTCATGCCCTTGTTAATATACAGGAATAATGTAATGTCACACAGCCATAAAATGTTACAGAGACCAAAATGAGAATCCTAGCAGACATAAATAATGTGACATGAAAAGCAACTTCTTCATTTAAAATATTTTTTTAACCACATAATTTAAAAAATGCCCCCTGACAGTTTTAAAATTTGCATCATAGAAACAAAACCCCCGAATTATTTTTCTTAGTATGACTAAAGGCAATCTCAGAGAAAAGAATACTGATAGCATCTTTTCACCAACACTCTAACTTAACCTATCAGTTATTAAATTTAAGTATTTTAAATATTGTTATTTCACATTTTATGACTTACCAGACTACTCTAAGCTTTCACATGAATGAAATGCAAAATTCTTGAAAGCAGAGTAAAAATTTATCTTTTACTTCAGAGAAAGTGCAGGGATAATACACTGTGTGTGTCTTCTTATTTGTAGAAATTATAAACTTTAATAAAATACTGATGTCTGGAGAAAATTAAGTCGCTCATAGAATAAAAAATATAGGGTCTGTACATCCTAAATTTGACTTGAATCTCAAAATAGTTCTTATGTGGGACTAAGTAGCTTACAAGCCCTGCTCTGGCTCTCTGCATGGGCTCCAGTACTGTCAGATTGCCTAGTTCCAGTAGCATGTTTTATGTTCAGATGTGCTTAACTCAAAATACCGTATTTTTTTCCATTACTGGTCCACCCTCTTTCCTTCTTGAGGAGCTTATTGTAACTATTTATGTAAAAACAATTTCTTTCAGTGAGCCCTACAGAGAAGTAGATCTGTGCACGCATGACACACGCTTTTACTGTCGGACTCGGTTTCATTTTATTGATGCCTCAAGGACTTTTAGCTTTAAGAAGCAGGGAGCTGAAATGTCAGATATTTTATTCTTAAAATGTTCCATTTATGTCCAGCTATTCTTGTGTCATTCCATTCCAAGTTCTCCTGAGAATTCAAGTCAACACCCAAAGACAGATTCATCATGCAAGAATTTAAAAATAGATATTATCACAAAGCATTGCTTATTAACTCTAAGGATGTCTAATATAAATCTGCATAAATAAAACTATCTTTAGTATTTTACACACTATTAATCAAACACATTAACCAACAGATTTTTCAGCTTTTCAGAAATATATCACATACACAATGTCTGCACTGGCTCCTCCAGGCAGTAAGCAATCCAGAATGCCCATTCAACATAAATACGGCAAAAAGAAACTGATAATAACATGCATATAGTAAATTAATCTCTAAAACCTACGGATGCAGTTTTTTCTTTCAAAAACAAAGACACCAAAGTCACGATGCATTCACAGTTTGATTTTTAAAAAAACTAAAACCATTTGTGAAAACACTGGCAGAACATGATTCTCCAGCTGAGAAGGAGCATTCAGCTCAAAGATGTTCCCCCAAGCTTGAAAATAAATGCAGATTTAGATGGAGAAACATTTTTGAAACTGATTTATAAATCTGTATTCAGAGGACTGGGTGGGGTAAAACTTATAATGGAAAATTGCAGCAATCTTAACATTAGGAATGTGAAATGTCTGGTCTTAATAAACCAAGTTTTCTGCTAACAACAGATATTTTTTGAATTATTGCCTAATTAATCAAACAATATAACGTCATGAATCCAATTGAACATTTCAGTTCATGCCCTTGTTAATATACAGGAATAATGTAATGTCACACAGCCATAAAATGTTACAGAGACCAAAATGAGAATCCTAGCAGACATAAATAATGTGACATGAAAAGCAACTTCTTCATTTAAAAAAATTTTTTTAACCACATAATTTAAAAAAATGCCCCCTGACAGTTTTAAAATTTGCATCATAGAAACAAAACCCTGAATTATTTTTCTTAGTATGACTAAAGGCAATCTCAGAGAAAAGAATACTGATAGCATCTTTTCACCAGCACTCTAACTTAACCTATCAGTTATTAAATTTAAGTATTTTAAATATTGTTATTTCACATTTTATGACTTACCAGACTACTCTAAACTAGAACACATGAATGAAATGCAAAATTCTTGAAAGCAGAGTGAAAATTTATCTTTTACTTCAGAGAAAGTGCAGGGATAATACACTGTGTCTTCTTATTTGTAGAAATTATAAACTTTAATAAAATACTGATGTCTGGAGAAAATTAAGTCGCTCATAGAATAAAAAATATAGGGTCTGTACATCCTAAATTTGACTTGAATCTCAAAATAGTTCTTATGTGGGACTAAGTAGCTTACAAGCCCTGCTCTGGCTCTCTGCATGGGCTCCAGTACTGTCAGATTGCCTAGTTCCAGTAGCATGTTTTATGTTCAGATGTGCTTAACCCAAAATACCGTATTTTTTTCCATTACTGGTCCACCCTCTTTCCTTCTTGAGGACCTTATTGTAACTATTTATGTAAAAACAATTTCTTTCAGTGAGCCCTACAGAGAAGCAGATCTGTGCACGCATGACACACGCTTTTACTGTCGGACTCGGTTTCATTTTATTGATGCCTCAAGGACTTTTAGCTTTAAGAAGCAGGGAGCTGAAATGTCAGATATTTTATTCTTAAAATGTTCCATTTATGTCCAGCTATTCTTGTGTCATTCCATTCCAAGTTCTCCTGAGAATTCAAGTCAACACCCAAAGACAGATTCATCATGCAAGAATTTAAAAATAGATATTATCACAAAGCATTGCTTATTAACTCTAAGGATGTCTAATATAAATCTGCATAAATAAAACTATCTTTAGTATTTTACACACTATTAATCAAACACATTAACCAACAGATTTTTCAGCCTTTCAGAAATGTATCACATACATAATGTCTGCACTGGCTCCTCCAGGCAGTAAGAATCCAGAATGCCCATTCAACATAAATACGGCAAAAAGAAACTGATAATAACATGCATATAGTAAATTAATCTCTAAAACCTATGGACGCAGTTTTTTCTTTCAAAAACAAAGACACCAAAGTCACGATGCATTCACAGTTTGATTTTTAAAAAAACTAAAACCATTTGTGAAAACACTGATACAGAACATGATTCTCCAGCTGAGAAAGAGCATTCAGCTCAAATATGTTCCCCCAAGCTTGAAAATAAATGCAGATTTAGATGGAGAAACATTTTTTGAAACTGATTTATAAATCTGTATTCAGAGGACTGGGTGGGGTAAAACTTATAATGGAAAATTGCAGCAATCTTAACATTAGGAATGTGAAATGTCTGGTCTTAATAAACCAAGTTTTCAGGCATCATGAGTTGTTTGAAAGGCCGATAGCAACTTACAAACAATTCAGCCCCACTAAAATGGTCAATTGAACATTCCCAATTCTTCAGACTCTGCTGCAATGAGTCACACGTTTATAAAATAGCCAACACGAAAGACTCCTCCTTGAACGTAACAAAGTTCAGGTGAAGATAGACAAGGAAAAGTGGAAAAGGAAGAAGATAACCATCACACGCGTATTTGCTCTTTCACACAGACAGAATAACGAACTCTCATTTTGGTAATTACGTGCTATTTTAAAAAAAATGTACTTTTCTACACTTTAGGCTGATTTGACTGACAAAGTTAACAGTTCATTATGTAATCATCCCTGTTTTAGCCATTTGGGGAGGGGGAAGTACCTAAGAACTAAGAATAGCTCCTGAGGTCCCATTATTCAGCTGTGAGGTATAAAAGCAGAACACTGATTTGCATTTTGAAATTTTGTCCATGCTAGACTCGCAGTGTGCCATTGCACCAGACCCAGGCAGGTATGGGAGTGCAGCAAATCCTCCGGTTCTGCTCAGTCTGACAGAAAACCATTCCCTTGCACCCCTCACTGGCAGCCACCCTCCCACCTCCAGCTCGAGTGATCTGATGAAACCAGCAAAACCCTGCTAGGATGCAGAAGGAAAGGACTGACATCTGAATAACTAACAATGCAGACAGCAGGGAAGTTCCTTCAGCCCTGTTTGATCTGCTTCGCTGGCGTTATTGCAGAAAGCCGGTTTTTCATTAGGTAAGGAAAAAAAAACAACCCCAAAGTTGTGATGCAGCCTAAGTAAGGTTAAAAATGCCCCCTAACACAATGAATGAAGAGAAAATAGATGGTGTAATACAGAAAGGCCCAAGACTTGCATGTGGAAAAAAGTATAAATTACCATTTTTAATTAATTTCCTAATGTAAAACACAGCTGTAGTAATGTTGGCAAATATCACCTGCCTGTTTTAAGTTTGTTAAATTAAATCATGCTCTGTAATTGGGTCTTAACATACAAAAGTATGTTTTATTTACTTTTTATTACAATATCAGTATTTTAACTTTCAGTTTGCTTGCGCAAAAGCTTTATAAATTACTTGAATCACTTAAATCTGAATACTATAATCTGCAGTTACAATGTACCAGTTTGAGTTTCAACAATTAAATGCCTTTTTTGTGGACTCCCGCTGCTATGTGAACTAGCTGTAGGCTATTAAAATAATGAGTCCGGACTGAGTCATCTGATCTCAGCCTTGGTGCAAAGCCTGAGGAAAAGGACTTAGCCCACAATTCCTAGGCTGTTTACCAGACTAAGACCAGACTGTTGGAAGCATTACCCCAGCTCTCCCTTCCCCCCCCAGCCCTGGCACTCGCCCGGGGGAAACGCGGTGTCACAGAGCCCTCTGCAGGCAGCGCCCGCACCACCCCGCATCCCTCATCCCATCCTGCTGCCCCCTGCATCACTGTCCATCCCCATCACCCCGCATCCCTCATCCCATCCCGCTGCCCTGCATCACTGTCCATCCCCATCACCCCGCATCCCTCATCCCATCCCGCTGCCCCCTGCATCACCGTCCATCCCCATCACCCCGCCTCCCTCATCCCATCCCATCCCCTGCATGTCCCCCCATCACATCCCTCATCATCCCTGCTCCATCCCCATCCATCCCCATCCCCTCATCCCATCCCATCCCGCTGCCCTGCATCACCGTCCATCCCCATCACCCCGCATCCCTCATCCCATCCTGCCCTGCCACCATCCATCCCCATCCATCCCTCATCCCCCTGCCCTGCCACTCCATCCCATCCCCATCCTGCCCTGCATCACTGTCCATCCCCATCACCCCGCATCCCTCATCCCATCCCGCTGCCCTGCATCACCGTCCATCCCCATCACCCCACATCCCTCATCCCATCCCGCTGCCCTGCATCACTGTCCATCCCCATCACCCCGCATCCCTCATCCCATCCCGCTGCCCTGCATCACCATCCTATCCATCCCCATCACCCATCCCCATCACCTCATCCCTCATCCCATCCCGCTGCCCTGCATCACCGTCCATCCCCTCACCCCTGCATCCATCCCCCCATCACCCCGCATCCTCATCCCATCCCGCTGCCCTGCCACCGTCCATCCCCATCCGTCCATCCCCATCACCCTGCATCCCTCATCCCATCCCCATCCCCATCCCCTGCATCCCTCATCCATCCCCTGCCCCCACCCTGCATCCCCATCATCCCATCCCCTCATCCCATCCCGCTGCCCTGCATCACTGTCCATCCCCATCACCCCATCCCTCATCCCATCCCGCTGCCCCTTGCATCACTGTCCATCCCCATCACTGTCCATCCCCATCACCCCCTGCATCCCTCATCCCATCCTGCTGCCCCACATCCCATCCATCCCTATCACCCTGCATCCCCATCCCATCCCATCCCTCATCCCATGCCCTGCATCACCGTCCATCCCCATCACCCTGCATCCCATCCATCCCCTGCATCCTGTCCATCCCCATCACCCCACATCCCTCCCATCCCCTCCCTGCCCCCCATCCTGCATCCCATGCATCCTGTCCATCCCCATCACCCCGCATCCCTCATCCCATCCCGCTGCCCTGCATCACTGTCCATCCCCATCACCCCAGCATCCCTCATCCCATCCTGCTGCCCTGCATCACCGTCCATCCCCATCACCCCGCATCCCTCATCCCATCCTGCTGCCCCCCGCATCACTGTCCATCCCCATCACCCCGCATCCCTCATCCCATCCCGCTGCCCCACATCACTGTCCATCCCCATCACCCCGCATCCCTGATCCCATCTTGCTGCCCCTTGCATCACTGTCTGTCCCCCTCACTCTGCACCCCTCATCCCATCCCACCCCACTGCCCCCTGCACCACTGTCCATCCCATCATACCTACCTGTTCCACCCCACCACCCCAAAACAAGTCACCTACATACTTGCCCCTTTATGAAGTCTGGCCTCTTCCAGAAAGGCTCAGAAAGGTAGGTCAAGGTAAGGTGGGGAAGTACTCATCACAGGATGGCAGAAAACCTGTGCCAACAGCATCTGTGAGTTTGGGGTGCCCTGAGGAACTAATTTTTTCAAAGTGTGGGTTTATGATGTCAGATGACACAAGGGAAGGGAATTCAGTGAACTAGATAGGTCTCCTCAGCTTGCATGCCACAAAAAGAACACAGATTTGGCCACACCAAGGATGCTTCAGATTACAATTTGGCTTCATGAAACCCCATAAATGTGGAATTCTCTGCCAATGATAGTAATGAGGAACAAAACCTGAAGTCTTCCCCTACTTCAGAGAACCAGAATCATAGAATGGATGAGGTTGGAAGAGATCATCTGGTCCAATCTCCCTGCTTAAGCAGGATCATCCTACAGCACACAGCACAGGATGGTGTCCAGACAGTTCTTGGATATCTCCAGTGAGGGAGACTCTGCAACCTGGTAAACTCCCTGGCCAATTGTTTCAGTGATCAGTCACTCACACAGTAAACAAGTTTTTCCTCATATTCTGGTGGCATTTCCTGTACATCAGTTTCTGCCCATTGCCTCTTGTCCTAAACCCTCCACACCTTCAGAGAAACACCACCTGGCACAAAGGGAATGGGAAAACCACCTGTCCTCTCACACCTTCAGAGGATCCCAAAAGCACCAACATTTGTTTTTATTTTCAACAACACAAAATTTGGTGTGTAAAATACAGAAACACACAGCACATGCACATGGTGCTGTCTAAAGCAATACCTATCTCAGGCTGGACTCCAGCTAGTGTCCAGGGACTTCTGTAATCTGCTCTAGCTTTAAGTTGGTTTGTGTGCCAAACCATGTCATTTATCTACCTCCTTGATATTTCTGCAGTTTTTGATCCTGTATGAACATGTAAAGGGAGAATAATTAAATGGAGAACTTTCTCTAATGAATCTCCACAGCTTTTTTAGTAATTTACCATCATCATTTCTACTTACCACTCTGGAAAAGATCTGACCTCTACCTTTTACACTTTTGTTCTTTACACTCCAATCACGTTTACACACGTTACCAATCCACAGCAGCATTTCTGCCTTGTTCTCCAACAGCTTTGTTACACCCAAGAGAAGGCATATTCTCTGCATTACCAATGCCATTCCACCACTCCTTTTGACTGTGGCTCCTTCTGATCTCAGCCCTCTCTGTTTCACACCTTTCCAGCTTAGGTCTTCTGCCCTGATTAGGAGTCCATGTCCTGAATTTAAGTAGCACTCTATTACTGCTTGTACACGTGTCCATCTATATCTATACATACACACACACACACAGATTCATGGATACACATCTATCTATTGCATGCATACATGTGAATTAAATGCATGTTTGTATATTAAATATATTTACACGTGTATTCTTTTTCATTTTAACTGCCAAGTGAAAGCAGTTCTTTTGAGAGCCAAAATAATTAAATAATGAGGTTTAAAAAAATGTGTGACAGTCTGATTTCTGGGGAGCTGTTACTCAGGCAGCACATACCTAACAGCACACACAATATAATCAACATTTTGTGCAATTCCTGATGGTTCTCTAATGTAAGCCTTGATGAAAGAATCTGTTCTGAGGAGAGGACCACAGCACTTACACAGACAGAAAATGTTCCAACCCATCCTGTGATTTTCAATTGTTGAAACACTGTTTAAACTCTAGACAAGTTTGCAAATACACCTTGAGAACATCCTAAAAGCTCAAAACCCAGAAAGTAAGAAAAGAGAAATGTAACTATTAATTAAGATTTAAAATAACCATAATCAAGTGTGGTAGTGTCTGACATGAATTTTGAATTTCTGAGGTTGCCAATAATGAGGCACAATGCCATGCATGCAAAATATTGACCTGCATCCCTTTCTGCTTCTGAAAACATTGCCAAACAGGGAATGTGGCAGATAAATTTTAGCAGCAGCCCCAAAACACCACTACCACCATCTCCATTCGTCAGTCAGTGCCTAAGCTGCTATGCCACAGTATCTTGCAACACATACCCAAATTTCAGTTTTATTTCAACAACCTGCAAAAACTTAGTCTAAGAAAATGCTTTAATTGCAAATTTCTGCTCATCCTATGTAGATCCTAAACCACACCAACAACCTCAGTGCAAATATTAGCCACATTTAACAGCTGGTCTGACCAACTACAGGCACTGGAAACCTCCATCCCTCTCAGCACAGTGGTTCCCACGAGTGTATGCTCAGCGGTTCCGTGATGGTCTACAAAATTACATTAAACAGCAGCTCATTACAGGCCAGAGGGTAAAATCTGCTGCTTTATGGACTTGGAAAATACTGAGTGTTGACTCTGGTCTGCAAAACTGCCATGCTGGAGAACCACTGTCTGGGCTGAAAGGACCATGGCCAAGGTTTTTTCCCATTTCTGCCCCGAGCATCAGACATGAACCTGTATGAGGGCATTTCTCAGCTGTTCGTCTCATCCAAAACCCTGACTTGGGCCAAGCAGCCCCTTGGCAAGGGGCAGCTCTCTCACATCAGAAACACCACGTAGAAAGAGAGACCTAAAAGGCAGACAGTTAAATAACTTTCTCTTGATTGCTGGTCACAAAAACTTCATAAACTTTCCTTTACAAATTAACATAGTACTCTCTTTGGAGTTGAGGACTTAAAAAAATCTTTGGCATATTGATTTCCAGATTTAATTTTGCTCACAGGGGCTAAAAAGCTATTAAAACCTTCCCACTCTCATTTCTGCTCTGTCCACCTTCCAAGTCTGCTTTGGCATATTCCTACCACATAGACTACCCACCAAATACCGAGACTAAAGAGATACATGTCCTTTTCTATTTCCCCCAAAACCTACATCAAGCACCGGAGGAGTAATTTTAAAATCTACAGACCTGGAAAACAACCTTTGGACTGATGCTAATACAAGTCAATAATGGCTATCCTTAGCACTTTTCATCCATCAGTCAACATCTGTGGTAAAATGCTTAAAGACTTTTAGTATAATGCACTGACACAAAACACTTTACTTCTTGCAAATCTTTAAACAAGACTTTTAAATCTTCAAACAACTTAATCCTCAAGAATGTTTCAAAAGCTGTTTCTAAGGCTCCTTAAAATAATTTTTTTCCTTCATTTCTCTATTTATCAATCAAACAAATTCTAAAGGCTGTTTTATTAGTAGGATCAAGGCAGACCTCAGACCACAGTTCAGAAATGATTTCCAAAACCTATTTTATATAGAAATTATGAAATACAATGAAAATAAATATTACACAATTTTTCCTGGAGCTGACTTCCTAGAAACCCTGAAAGACAGTTCTAACCAGTCTTCCACAGTGGAGTGGGACAAAGAAACTTTTTGAAGGAAGAAGAATTCTTGTTTTAACACCTGCAAATGCAAAAGTTGTCTGATGATCTGCCTCCCCTTAATCATTATTTTTTTTCTTTCAATGCTAGTGTCCTTTTCCTATCCAAACTAATTTTATGAAATATTTTTTCATTTACAGAAGTCAATTTTTACTTGAACTGTCAATTCTTTATAATAAACACTCAGCAGGACTAAACAATATAGGAACAGTGCTTTTGCAACAAATTTTACTCAATAACTTTTAAGGCTACTAGGATTTTTTGGATGCTCAGATAAGTTTACCCCTTGCTGCAGACTGCTTTCTCTTGAAGGGAAGAATTCTTAAATAGCCACTGAATAGCATTTTCCTATGTGAATTGCATGTAAACTCTCACATATAATCAAGTAAAATACTTAAAACTCCTCTCCACCCTCTGAGTTACTCATCTCTATTGTGCTGCATTAATTGAGAGGAAAGAGCAAGAAAATCCTAAATGGAGGGTCCATACCTTTTTTTAAATAGGAGCCTCATAAAGGCCTGAATTTTAAAAGGCAAAATTTAAATTTAATGAAAATATTAATTTTAATTACAAATATGAAAATGAGAGTAATAAAAGTTACTAACTTAAATTTTTAAAAAATTACAGTAATTTTGGTATTTGTCTGAAAGCTCTATTTCTCCCTTAAAAACAAACAGATCCAGTCACTTTTCAAAAGTTGTTGAGTACTTATTGCAAAGCCATCAAACAACTGACTCTGGCAACCCTAAGATTTTCAGATTTGTCAGAAATTAGGATGGATATTGCAGAACATACTCCTGAGCTGAAGCATTCTTAACCCTAGCAGTGTCAAAAGACTAAAGAGATGCAATATTTTTCTTTGCTTTTGCTGCAAACTATTGTAAAGCTCAAAAAAATTTAAAAAACCCTAAAAATGAAAAAAACAAACCACCACTGAGAAATGTGTATTTGCAGTAAAAAACTGTGACATCTAGCCCCAAAAGTTAATCCTCCCTCAATCCCCAAGTTAACTTTTTCCTTCCCCCTTAGGTAATAAACTTCACAGTGATACAGCCTGATCTGTTTTCAGGGGTGACATAGCAGCCACTTGCTGGAGCTGCTCAGCACCATTTTTATCCTTATCTCCCACTGCCACTGAAGTAATTGAAAACACTTGCACGAGGTGCTCAGCAACTTGCAAAATCAAATACCGACGTCAGCGAGCTTCAGCGCTGCTCGAAGCCTGCAATGCAGTGAAACGAATCCATCAGGGTCACCCTGGCTCTGGAGTGGGAGCCAAGGGGAGTGGAATGAGATGGGAGTGCTGCCACAAAAGGGCTCCATACTCAGGGTGTTCACACTCTTGTCAGCAGCAACTCCAAACAGCCCATGGCAAGCTGACGGGACAAGAAGCTGCAAAGATGGATCAGAATGTGCAGACTGGGCAGGATGGAGAAGTTAGGAGGAGTTAAGGTCCTTAAGGACAAAGTCCCATGGTAACAGACAAGGAGGGTTAGTTAAAACTCAGCTACTACAAGGAAAGCTCAGTGTTAAGAAATAGATAAAATGACATTCTGATTCCAAGGAGCTAGCCCCTTATACCTGTCCCTCAATTACCAGGATTAGTAAGGCACTGCCTTAATCTCTCGTTAAAAACTACAGCATGTATGTGTGCACCCATGAGCTCAGTGAGAAAACTCTCTAGATCATGAGCCCTTGACTCTCCCAGTACCTCCCCAGCTGACCTGAAACTGCACAACTGAAGAACACTTTGGTACACAGTGTGCCTCAGTGTACCAGACTGCCAAGGGAATGGCAGCTGCCTAAGGCTGGCACAGCATGTGGGGCTGCAGTGCCAGCACACCCCCAGACCGCTCCCCCAGACTCACAGGCTATTGCTGCAAATTCCTATGCACCAGAGTGTATTTCCAACAACACCAATGCCTTCCTCGTTTGGAACATGGGAGAGGACAGGTGATAAGGATTAAGAGAAAATAAAGTTTGAGTATTTTCAGCACAGCAAGGAAAGCCACACCACAGTCTCATAGTTTAATGGCAGAAACATGAACGTGGAAAGCATAAAATTTAAAGCTAACTCTGTGAGAAAAGAACCAAACCCCCTGAACCCTAACCCTCCTGTCCCCCAACCCACACAACTCATGTAAGAGTGGAGGAGGGAACTACTCACAGTAATATTGGCAGTGATGAGCAGGAAAGAGCTAATGGAAGAAACAGAACACTTCAATCAGCCATGACATCAGGCTATCAAAAACAATCTGGCTGTTATCACATTAAAAATCCATTCAAGTAAGCAAATAAAAATAAAGATCAGAACAGAAAGCTCAAGACTCAGTTTACCAATGGATTAATGACTATCATGCTAATGGATAGTTCCCAGCTAATGCTGGGAACACTCTAGAAAAACAATCTATGCAAGCTAAAACATTATTATCCATAATAATTGGTTCACTACAATTGGTTCACACAGAATGCTGCCTCTCTGCCAAAATCTAGTGCTAAACCAGATAGACATGCTCTGTTCATTTTCTTTCCAAGAGTTAATGCAGTGGTTGACTTGTCTTCTTAAGCCTTTGGCTATCACAGCAAATTAGAAATTAGAAAATAACTCTTCATAATTTTTACCCATTAAAAAAAGGAGTCTTCTCCAGAGCACACAAACACCACAACAGCCACAAAAGCTCTTAACTTTTCAAAGAGGAAATTAATGATCATTCACTGTGGATTATAAACATACATAAAGGCCCTTAAATTGAAATAAACAGAGGGATAACATTATCTAATGGATAGGAATTGGAAACATTCTGGCTTCCAATTAAAAAACCCAACACCTAGCTGACAATAAGGAAGATTTGCCAAGTGAAATTAAGTATTTCATTTGGCTTCAAACCAATATTGGATGTTTTTCTAGAATAAACTTGTTGCATCAAATCACAAGTTAAAGAGTTCTCACTTGTGAGAGTTCTAACTCTGTATTCACTTTTGCTGCAAAAGCGTACAATTAATTCCTCTGCAGATGTGGGTGAGGGCACTTACGTGCCTGTGTTAGGTCTAGGTAACCGTAACGATCCATTCTGTACTAGCAAGAACTTTGTAAACCTTGATACAGATGTAATTTATCAGGGCTTCACAGCTTTTAATTGTGATTATTTCTCATCAGCCATTTGAGAGGGCTGATACTCCATGGATGAGCAGGAAAGAAAACCTGCATGTTTGGGAAGAACTGCCTTCCCAAATTAGCTACTGAGACCAAGTTAAGTTAATCTCCACCAAGTCATCTCCATGCAATACACAAAAACATCCTCATCCACCTCTCCAGCCCACTGTACTTCACTCACCTAATCTCGCTGGTTTCCTCCACTGATATTGCCCTTGATGGAGGGAGAAGGGATTCATTTGGCTAGTCTGAACTGTCTCCTCGAGAAGCACCTCTCTCCTCCACTGATTAAAGAGGGAGGCAGTTCAGCCTTCCCTTGTCAGCCTAATCCCCTTTTTCTGTGACCACCTTCTCAGTATCAAGTACCAGATACTTATCAACAAGATACCACTGAGCAGACTAGCAATCTTTCACATCATTTTCTCTCTACGTTAGCAGTCTCCTCCACATCCCCTCCAATTTTTAGTACAAAATTTTGAGTCTATCTGCCAGGGAAATTGTGCAGCAGAGGTAAGGTAGGATGGGGAAACCTGAAATTCACAAATAATTTTTCAGGTAAAATATACAGATGACAAGCAGCATGTGTCACCACTCCTGAGAATCTACAGAGTTGGCCTCTGAAGGTACTGTGTTGCTGGAACACAGCTTATCCCATGAGACCACAAGTAAAAACCATTTTCCTGCTGTCAGATACTTAGAGTAAAGTACTTCCATAACTCTGCAATATGAGGCCACATGTCTGCTTCAGGCAAATTTCAGAGAGCTTCCCTTAGCACGGGAGACATACAATAAAAATATTTGTTCCTATTTGCTAAATTGAAGACCAAAAAAGGTGTATAATATCAATACACAGTTGTCTTCATATGGTGATTCTTCATTGTCAAAAAGACTCTGCTGTCACTGTAAAAACTAAAATTAATAATTAAAGCAATGGAGAAGTTTCTGGGTGCAAAACCTAGCCTTTTAAGAAACATGAAGAATAGTTCCTTCTGTGGTTGTTTTGTTCCACTTTTCTTTTTCTTTCAATTGAAAACCTGGGGATAATCAAGACAAACGGCTCAAAGTACCATAAAGTTTTAGCTCTCCATATGTCCTATTTATTTCCACTCTGAAATAAAGTGCTTTCAAATATTCTGCCTATTTCACCATGTTGTTCTCAGTTTTGCAATTCTTAGTCAAGGAAATGAACATCACTTAGAAACGAGTAACTACATGTGGGTATAAACAGCTGAATCAGAACGTACTTTTCCCACTCCTCTGTCATCATTGTCCAGGAACTGATGAAACAGCCCACAACTGGTTTCTCTGTTGGGATAATCATCACTTCTGGGTCTGCAAGATATGATCTCACTGTATTCTTAAAAAAAATAATAAAAAAAATTTAAACACAGGACATGCAGAACTGAACACAGAAGAATGCAGGGGGGAGGACTAATTTGAAATTTGTTATAAAGGTCAAGCTGAATCTGGGAAATTCTGATTTTCTTCTCACACACACCAGTGAAACAGGGGCACACCTCTTACAGTGTGAGAGATGTCAGTGCAGAGAAGGAGGCAACTAATTTCATGTTCCCTGGAGGAAACCTCCGCTGGTATCTCAAACAAAACTAGTTTCTATTTTCTTTACTTGCAGGTGAGACCGCAACACAAGAATGCATCCAAATCTCTCTTCTTTACTCGCTGAACTCAAGTAGGGAATGTTCTCTAACAGTGCTGCAGAAACATGGCAGGGGAAGGCAACATCAAGTTAAAATAAGCAATCCCAACCAAACTCAGGGATAACTTGCCCACTGTTGTGTTAATTTCTTCAGAAATAACTCATTCCACTGAATTTTTGGGTGTACCTGCTAGCCAGACATATGCACCAATGCCGTTTTGTACTTGTGCTCATAAAACCTGACGTGTTCTCCTTGTTTATTTATACAGTTCTAGGTTTCTTCTGGCTCCTCAGTAGAGCAGTTCTTATCTAGAAACCCACTGCTGTGAATGGGAAGGAGACAAAGTCTACACCAAAAAACCCATTACCTTCAACGACAACAAACTTACTGCCCAAATAACAAGCTGTTTTGGGAAATTTCCTGGCCTTCAAGTCACGACTTGCTTTGTACTAACAATGTACCTGCAGTGCTTACTGCAAAGTCATAACAGAACCTAAAAATAATAACTTGATTATCTTTCCAATATTAATGGTAGTATTGGATTTTACTAATAATACATCTATTTAACAGGTAAATAAATTTTCTTCAGGTCTTTCCTAAGTTTAAGTCTCTCTGTTTTCACTTAAGGAACAGTCTTCTGCCAATATTTTTTGGTATATTTGCAACTGCTGAACAATGATGTAAAAATATAATTGCTAATGTGCCTTAAGACTGGAATAAACACATGATTAATAATATTTTATTTAGGAATAGTCATATTTTTCTTAACTTTTACAGAAATCTTGAATCATGGCATATTAATGAATTTTATTCAATTTCACCAGTTGCAGAAGATGTCTTCTATCAAACTAAAGTCCAAATTTATTGCTGAAAATCCTTTGCAATTTGTGATGTGATGAAAAATAAACCAATTCTAATGCAGGCTGCTCTGTGTACATTTTAGCCTGATCCCTACAATGGATTTTATTTGGTTCTCAAATTATAAGCTTTTGCACTTTCAGGACTTGATTATTCTCATATGTTGTAAATTGCATCTGGAGCTAGGCAGTGGTATATATCCATTTTCAGATCCCAGGCTCCTTCTCCACTTGTTCACGTGGTCCACCACTTAGCCAAAAACATTGCAGGGTCCTCGCCACTGCCTAAGTAATTGGGCTGGCACAATCATAATCCATTTAAAAAACCCCAAAACCATTCATCCTTAAGGATTCCCCGAATGCTTTTAAGAAAAATAAGAAACAGCTTTACATGGGGAACATATAACTTGTCTTGTAAACTCTCTCACCGAGCGCACATAAGAAACCTACACAGGAAAGGTAAGAACACAGTCTCAGGCTCTCTCTGTCCTCCCCATTTTCATCTCTCAAGAGCATCCTAAAACCATGTAACAAAACTTCAACTCTCAAATAATTCTAAACAGCTTCTGTGCAACTTCAGGTATAAATTTGAAAAAAATCATAACAAGCTACTTTTATGCATTATATTAGTTTTACTGGTTTTTTTTATTCTTCAGCATCTTTATTACGGGCTACAGCTGTGTGATAACTGAAATTCTGCTTTGCAAATGAGACAAGGTGAATGCTTGCAAAAAGTCACTTAAGAGCTGGAAACAATGAATAGGGTTCTGTAGCCATTCTTACCTTTTTTCACTTTGCCAGTCCCAAAGAAAACTGCAAAATTACCTGCTCCTATAAGCTATTATAGCACTGTAATGCCATCTTTCCATAATGTTAAATTGTGGCAATTTAAAATTTTACTAATGCCTCCCATTCCATGGACTTGCTGTTTTTTCATAATGGAACAGCCAAAATGAATGAAGCTTTTCATGTCATGTCCCAAACTCAGTCCCTGCAGATGCAGGGGCTACCACAGGGCCATTATTTTGAAAAGCATCAGGCCACAAAGAGTCTTCCCCAAGTGTGGGCAGGATCCAGGATCCAGTGGTTGTCCCACCAGTGTGTTATCAGGAGTGGAAGACAGATGTCCATACCATGACCAGGCACCTCATATGGATGTGGAAATACAGAATAATTAACACTAACCAAATTATATGTATCTGCCAGCACAGCTTTGCTGCAATTCAGTAGTTATATTTAGGTTAGTGACATTAAAAAACACAGAAAACTTCTCCATTATGTGCTTGGGATTCCAAATATGATGAAGTTAAGTTTGCTTGTGTGCATTTCAAAGCTAATGCTGAATTTTAACATGTTTATGGTTTCCAAAAAATCAGGCTCATTGTTGAGTATACTTTGGATCCAGCTAACAGATAATAGTTGAAGTTAATACATACTTTTCCTGGACATCACCTTTTTCAAACATCACCTTTTAGTAAAAACTAACAGAAGCCTCTGCTGTGCTGGTAGGCCTATAAACATAATCCAAGTGTCTCTTATCTAGCTTCTACACCCCTCAGCCCTGTGGTAGGCACTCAACTGCCCAGGCAGAGAAATGTCTTTTAATAGAGGACCCAAGTGGGTCCTGTATCTTAAAAGAGTGCAGTAAAGGGATCTGGTAAAAGGAAAAAAAAAAAAAAAGAGAGAGAAAGGGAAAAAAAAAAGACCCAGCATTATGTTATCAATAATAAGTGTAAGAAGTCAATGTCACTATTACTGAATAATTATTGAAAAGTAATTATTGACATAAAAATACTTTCAGTGTCCCAACATATTATTTTAATGGTTCTGAGAAGACCTTAGAAACATTAATGCTGATTATCCCTCTTTAGCAGCTCTCTCTGGATGCAGCCTCTGACTCTCCTGCCATGGTGATGGTTTTGCAATCCCCTCGCCTGGCCCAACTCCTCGCAAGGCAAATTGTTCCACCTTTCATTCCACACCAACCTGCCTGTTCTCACCACTGTCTCTTCCCAGCAGAAGTGTTTGTGTGCTTGTGGGCAAGCTGGAACATGGACCTGGTCCAAGTGAAAGCTAACCCAACCAAAACCACGTCAGAACCACAAAGTCAGCACACAAACGAAACAGGCAGCCTGAACAGGGAGAGGCAATCATCCCTTTCTCCAGCAGCACCGAGTCATGCCAAATGAAAGTGATGACAACTTTAGACTGACTTGCCTCATCACAAACACTTTCCACATATTCCTCAAATTATTTTTTTGCCTAAGTCTTTCCATTGCCTGTTCCCATTTACTAGTTCAGACATTGGGCTGGACGTACACCATGGGAGCAATTTCTGAGATACATTTGAGAAAAGGAAAGGACTTCAACTGTGCAAAAACCGAAAAGCTATTTGTCACCACGTCATTTCCCAATTGTGAGTCCACTACCCATCTAGCCTAAATTAAAAAGCTCTGTAAAGAACAGAACTAATGAAGCTGGATTTCCTAAGGACATACAAACCACTTCCTTCAAATTCCTACTGCAATAAACACCAGCTCCTCCTGTGTCTTTTGTAATTCCATCCTCTTGTCTTCATTTTCCTGTGACCCACTCCCCTCCACATTTAGGCCCAGATCTTCTTTCATAGTGTTTATAGTTGTTTCAACCACAACAGTAACCTCAGACAAATGTCTAAATATTCACTGTAACCCGCTGACTTTCAATAGCTACAAAGTTCTCTGAAAATGAGGCCCATGCAAAGGCATATACAGTGGGGGCCTTCAAACCTCTAGTCACTTTGGAATCCCTATCTGAACTCACTCATGGGTGGTATTGAACCCAGAGTCCCACCGCCCTCAGCCAGCACCCCTGGGAAAACCTTCTGGGCATAGGCTGGGGTTTGCACTCAAGCCAGACTCTGGCAGCAAGCAGGGAAAAAGTTTAAACCTGTGCAACTTTCAGCTGTGGAACTGGAGTGTGACCACACCTAGGAGGAATTGTCAAGGCATACCACGCCTGAATCCCCCACCCATGAACTGCCTCTGTGAAGGAAAAAAAAAGTCCAACTGGAATTTTTTTTAAAGAAGCTGACCCTGTGTGGCCTTGAAGGCAAGCAGACATGTAGGATGACCGAAAGTGCACTGTCCCTCCAGCAGGCCACACGTGTCACTCCACAAAACCATGCAGTTTACAGGTGGTGGAATTTGAAGGCACCAGGGGACACAGGGAAGACTGTGGCTTAGCCACACCACACTGCACACATCTACTCATAATCATGGAGAGCACCGCCCTATTCTCTGCCTTTCAGGTGCTTCTAAAGTGGTATGAAATAACCAAATCCAATAAACAAGCTTAATGGTATATC
Source organism: Emberiza elegans (assembly GCA_024865655.1). Lineage (NCBI taxonomy): Eukaryota > Metazoa > Chordata > Aves > Passeriformes > Fringillidae > Emberiza > Emberiza elegans. The sequence goes on from JALJVW010000206.1 coordinate 38,307,048, forward strand.
ATTATTCGCATGTAGGTGTAGAATTCTTACATTGTGAAATAACAGAGTAATAACACCCTCCCCCAAATTTTCTACCAAACTGTTATTTAAAAAGACATTTCTATGGTAAAAAAAAATTTAATACATTACTATTACACTAATACTTATTATCTAACATGAAATTTCAAGGCCAAATTTTTAACAGAGCATTTAAAATGCTTTCTTAGGAAGTCTGAGTCTTTGATGTTAAATTTATGATCAGTCATTGCTTGACAATTGTAATTAATATGCTAGGTGATTTTCTGACTTGCTGTTCTAAGAGACATTATTATTTGTAGTCTGTCAGTGTAACACATAAATGATGAGCTGTGTTCACCTGTAATAGACTGAAATGAAACTTCAAAAATGACATTTATGAAGAAAAATGAAAAAGTCCTTTTCACCATGAGAATGGATATATCACACAGTCAAAGTAGACTCAGAACAGAAAAAAGTTTAAGTTATGTATTTTGAAATACCTGCCTGCCAAAAATAATTACATGCTTAAAAATAGATTACTCTTTAGCTGCAAGGTCTCATAAACCGGGCAATGTCATGCACGATCAAGGAGGAGTTTTACACACACTGTAATTTTTTTTGCCTGCTGAACAGTTGCATACAGTCATTTTTCAAGACACTGATGCGTATTAGTACATCAAGATAGATCTAAAGGAATGAGAAAAATTACCTCCCTGAAACAGAGAATGAACTATTTGTAAGAAAATCCCCATGCACATAAGGTTTCACCTTCTTAAAAAAAAAATTAAAAAATAAACTTAGTCTTGTCTTTTCATTAGAAAGCTATACTGAAGTTTTAGATCCTGCATAATATGAAATTTCAAACCAGAATGAATCAAGACAAAACCAGAAGCTATTTAAACCAGACACTTGCCAGCCTTGTACCTTGATCATCTAAATAGGAAAAGCATTGTATGTAAGAACATGCCCAAACTTTTACTAGGTATTAATCTACAAGTCTAAAACAGCCAAACATTCTTCAAAGCTGTTGACCATTATGTCTACAAAAATAATGTGCGCACATGCTAGGAAAATTCATTTAAAAATCCTAAAACTTCAAGGGCTTTTACTCAAGTAAATGGAGAATAGGCAATGTGTTCTTTGACAGGTAATAAACAAAAAACTTCCATTAATTTTTGTTTTTTAAAAAAAACCATCAAAACAAAAAAACCCAACAAATTAAATGCCTGAAGTGTGCCGTGAGTCTGTATCACTGGAAATGCCTAGGTATGCCAAGTATCCCCATATTCAACTACCTTCAAGTGAGAATCCAGAGGAAGCAGCTGCAGCTCTGAGGCTCCTCTGCAGAGCACTCCTGCTAGTGGAGATCGGAGATGCTCTGGAGTCTGGGTGTCCCCCCAGCCCAAACACACACACTGCAAGGTCAGAGGAGAGAAACAGCACCACTATGATAACCATATACCAGCAGGTCATGGGGAAAGGCATCCCTTAAACAAAGAGTGAATCCTGGTTTTTCCCCCAAGTGTGGGGTCATCCACAGGTGAGCCATGTGGATCAGCAGGAGTTTTGCTCGAGCTGAAGTGTGGATGTACTCAATCACTATGTGTACCCTTAAGTGTAATGCAACAGTGTGGTGTTTTAAATTTCTGAGGAAAAAAATCACGGATTGAAATAAACCCCATGGTTTTAGGCAGACCTAGGCAATTCAGAACACCTTCAACTTAAATAAGTACTCAAACTGTGACAGCTTAAAAGACCCTAAACCAAAACCTTCAACTGAAAAGACCAAATTGAAAACTAAACCAAATTTTGTTCTTCCCATATTTCAGCCTGAAAGAAGTGAAAACACCAAAGTGTAGTTAAAGTTTTGTGCCAATTTTTTTGTTTGCTCCCATGAGAAAACCTAACTTTAGTCCTTCCAAGTTTTAAACTAATCAGAACATTTAGACAATTTTAGTTTGGAAAATATGAAGCATACAGTTTCAGGGAATAACCTTGTAGGGCTTTTTTTTTTTTGCTTTGTTTACATTATGCAACCAACTTTGCCTCATGCATTTATATCTGAGTTTGGAGCAAGGGAGTCTGTATCTGTCATTGCTATCCCTCTCTGTCTATGCATTACTCCTTCCCTTGCTCCTCACATGCAACCCAACAGGGCATAGGTACAAAACAAAAATGTCCATCTCAAAGGAAGCTGGGCAAACTGCAGACTGAACCCACATCATCTCTCCTCTTAATTCTTGTACTGGTTTTTGCCAGCCCACAATCTTGGGGTCACATTATTTGCCCAGGTTGTGGAGACTAAAATAGGAGCAATAAAACCCCTGAAGTCACAGATGCCAAAAGAATTAATGTAAATACCAGGGCAGTAAAAGTTTAACCAAGCAGTCTCAGATTAACAAATACGTCTGCAGCTTTACTACTACTGATAGCATTATTGGTACTGTAACTATGTAATTATTTTTCCCAGTTTTAAAAGGTTTAGACTTTGAATTAGCACAGCCAATGCATTCAGCCTACAAAAACATGTCTGTCCAGATTGAGGATATTTTTTTTGCACACTTGTGGACAAGATGTTGGCTTCATTTTACAACCAACATCTTGTCCACATCAGGGGAGCGTTCTCACACAGACATGCATACCATGTGGGCTACCTGCTGAGTTCTGGCAAGCTTGGCAGGCTGCAGAGCATAAAGGGTAGGCAGTTGTAGTGGAAAAAACCTTCATGGGAATTTTTTTTTATGTTGTGAAAAAAGAAATAGGAAAAAAAAGCAAACCATTTCCCAATGAACCACACTGTGAGCTGGCATAAGGAAGATAAGGGCAGGAAATTAGATGTAAAACTAGTGCATAGGTCCTTTAACAGAGAAGGCACTCTGCAAGTTGCCAATGTGACATACACATTTCTTTTCTAAAATTCAGCCACTTTTTTTCTTTTTAATTAGCCATATGGAAAGTTGAAAGACTTGTGAACTTACAGCATCAATCCCACATGTTGAACTTAATTTTGGAGAGGTTTTACTCGATCTTGTGTCTTTAATTTATTTTTATACTCACATTTATACACCGTTAGACAAAATAACACACGTAGAGCAAGATATGCCTTATGCTATGAGCATAGCTCAGTATTACTTAGTTTTTATATAAAGGTGCTAAAGTGTTTCAAATTAGGAAATGAAATGCACCTGACAAGTGGTTATGTTTTAGTGTTCCACCTTGGTAAATTTTACAAATATTGGTGTAGCCAACTCTTCTTAGTTTCCTGGTATGATCTTGAAAGCAAAGCAGAATAAAAACGACTGAAGCACTAAAAACAGCCACTGCCAAAAGAAAAAATGCAACAGCACCACCTAAGGCCCATCTAAGACAGTGCAAAAAGTCACAGAGGTTTTACAGAACCCTTATTCATATTTATACAGCTGTAACATGCATTATAAAATTATAGCATGGCATTTCTTCATGCCTTGAGTGTTGGCTAGCCAATTCCTTATACCTATTTATTCACATTTGGATTTCCATGCAGTTCACAGTACTGTGTGAATCAAAGGTTCAACTGTTAAATACATTTAAACTCCTCGTTTTTCCACTCTGAAATTAAGTGGTATTGTATTTCAAACACATCACGGGGAAGAAAATTCCTAAACCATTTTAAACTATTGTGACAAATCATCTAGCCTAGTTGCCACTGGCAGAGTTTTAGTGCACACAAGTGCCCCCTGGTGCAGAATTTTTATTTTCTACAGTAACTGAAGCATCGAGGTGACTACAGCTTCAAGTGAAGAATTTTCTTCCAGTTTCCAGCCTCAGAAGATCCATGAACAAATTTATAAACATTTGTTTTGCTAGCTATGTGATTCTTTACTTTGGATAGCTCCCTTCTCTGCTTGTTTACTCTTTATACAACATTTATAAAAGCTATGCTGTTCTCTCCTAGCCTTGGCTAGCCTTTAAAGGAGAGCTAACCTTCTCTGACACGACTTTATTCCCTTCACTATACACCCTTTGCTGCCCTGCACCCCATCCCAAACAAGTCACAGTGCTCACTGCAACAGCCCTGGTCTCACCTCCGCTCTTCCAACACAATCCCATTTGGTCTTTTTTGACTTACTCGTTTATATCAATTGCTATGCTATGGGATGACTGAACAGTGCTCAGTCATATCAATAAAGTCTGTTCCTACTGAGGAATACAAACATGCTCAAGTTCCTTCTTATTTTGCTCTCCCATTATTTTATAAGGAATTAATTCATCATAACCTACGGTACTACATAAGTTTTAGACTTCGTTAATTCATCAGTGTGCCTGCTACAGAAGACAGACCAATGTTATCACTTCATTTGACCTGCTTCTTCCCTTGTGTCTGTATTAACACAACATTACCAAACTAAGTGACCTTTCTTACAAACATGCATGTAAATGATCCAACCATTTTCAGAGAGTTCTGCTGAGGTAAGAGCTGTATTATTAATAGACAATCACTATGAAAAGGGAGGCTGGCACTGCATTTGCTGCCAGTATTTGTACAGAAAAGATTATGTGTGTAGAAAAGATTATGCACGTCTCTCAGCTTGTCAGCTGTGGAACCTGATGTGGTCAGAAACAGCACTTTCAGAGGAGATGGCTGCATGCAGAAAGCACCAAGAGCATCCCTCCACACCTCTGATGAGGTAGGTGCAGGTAACGCACCACCACCGGAGTTAGAGGCCACTCATCCCACAGCACAGGTCTAGGAGCTGTTACAGGGGGAGAAAGGGTGCCTTAACAAGATGCCCAGGACACAGGTGTTGAGATCATGCCACTTTGATCTATTATGCTTTCTTCATTGCCCAGGCACTCTCTGCCTGCCCTCCTTGTTCCTTACCTGACAGATCCGAACCTAGGAAACAGCAGCCCAGAGGTTCTGCAGGGCTCAGAGCTGCCAGGCTTCCAGGGAGTGGCCTCCCTTCTTTTTCCTATTTTATTCCAGGCACAACTCCAGCTACTGTCCCTTGTAGTTAGACTGTGAAAGGAGCTATTTGAAAGCAAATTCCTAAATAATGCCCTCTGAGCAGATGCGATTCCCAACCTGCCTGCAAACACAGCTCTTTCACTGTGCTCAGAATTTAGGCTCACACCTCCCCGGGGCTTGTTTACGTTATCAACACAGAATTAATAATGCATTAACAATGTTAATTGGACAAATCTGCCCCAGACTTGGGCAGGGTAGTCTGCTGGGTTCCTAAAAGCTGTATGTTATGTTAATAATCCTCAGCACTCATTGCAGTTGGACAAGAGTAGCAAACTATTTACATGCTGCAGTCAGCCCAGTGCTCTGCTCTCCTAGCTGGCCCTCAATTTGAGCTTTAATATCCCGTGGCCCCAAAATTACAGTCTCTCACACTGTGTGTTGCTCCCCCCAGCAAGGCTGAACGCTATAGTTATACACACTTCTGCCCCCTGCTACCTAAGTGAGGTAGCAGGACAATTCATTACCTAGAAAATTAATTATGATAATGATAATAATAATAATGATACTCATAGAAGTAACACAAAAAGGTTCCATTTTTCATTGGTTACAATCAGGTATTTCAAAAGATTAAAGACTAAAGTTTTCATTAGGTATACCATGAAAAATAGTGTCATGGAAATTTCAAGTGCCTGATATGAGACCTGCTTAATAAAAGAGAGATTAGAGTGCTTTGTTCCCCACAAACAAGATGCTTCATTATTGATGAACCTAGCAAAATTAATAATTTTCATGACTTCAACAGGAAACATTTTCTAGCTCTGCCTTAGAATCAATACTGGGGAATTTTGCAATTTCTAAGCTTATGACACAGGCAGAAAATCTCTTCAAAAACATGGTCATGCATATCTGTTTAGAAAACAATCTATACTCAAAGGTTACTAATGACCTTTAGTTATTGAAAATTATTCACTTTCTGGAAATGAAGTAATATTCAAAATAGTTTTTTTACAGTTACTATATATATATATATATATGTATTCCTAAGATTTTGTAACCTATTACTTTTTAAAGTATCTTTCATCCACACTTCATTCTCTCAATTTCAATTGAACAAATTTCACAGTAATTGCTCTCCTTAGGCAGATGCATTAGAGTCCTATCATTATAAAAAAGGCCACAAACTCTATTTCCAGAACCAAAAAAAAATGAGTTAACCACAAATGCTGCCAAGAGAAAAGTGGAAACATCACCCACACTACATGAAATATTCAACGGCAGAAAGCAAATAGAAAAACAACTCCAAAATGCAAGGCTGCTAATATCACAAAGTTCTCATTTTTTCAGCTGAGACTTCACAGTATTCAGTTGTATATATTTCAGTAATAACTAAATACTTATTTAAAGTTCTTACAGGGTTAAACAGTAAGCTATGGCTTTGTAGCAGAAAAGGACAGCAATATAACAAACACATCACCTAAAAATGGCTGCTGAAGGTGCTAAAGAGATATAGAACACCTTACTAAGAAACTGTATTGTAAAGGTAGCTACTGCATTTCAGCATCTCTTGAAATTTCTTTCTTAAGACAACATACATCTATTAATTATTCATCTTTGCAGTAGTTTTTTTTCCAAGGAAACATACTAAGTGCATAAATGCTATGTTCTCGTTTGGTTTTGTATCCTTCAAAAACTATAGGTGAATATGGAAGTGCTGGATCCTTAACATACTAGTTTGTAAATGGATTTCAAAACCCGTTTTCCAAGTTGCATATTTTAATAAATAGGCTTCTTTAATTAAATGAAAGTGCCATAAACTGTCCATGTATGAATCAAAAACAAGAGCTGTGTTAAATTAAAAATGCAGCATTTTACTAATCCTAACAAATTAGGACTGCCTTCAGAACACTGTATTTCTTCCTTTAATATGTCAAATTATTACGGTGGTGATATGAATAGAACAGTCATGCTAAATCAGCTTTTCAAAATTAATATTTCTTCGCAATCAATTTGCAATTTAAAATTTAAACAGATCCTAAGTACAGACACTCCTGCACAGCATTATCTTCTTTCATAAAAAAGCTCATTTTAGAGATATCATCTTTTTGCCAATATTACATGAAATTAGCACGGGAAGTATTGGAAGAAAACGTTTCTTAAGTACAGCTTGGCCTATAATTTTTTTTTTGTAAGGCTGCACTTAATCTTTATTCTTCCATAATCAGTATTTATTGTGCGACCCTGACAGCTTGCTACTGCTGTGATAAATTATCTGACTCAAGTCAGATTAAAAATGCAACCCTGAATTCTAATTATCTTGGCAGATCCGCTTAGTAATGGCGTTTCTTGTCAATTCTGGAATCACAGCATGGGTGTCAATTGCAACAAATGCCCGGACCCCTCTCTGAAGCAGGCTCCCCAGAACGCTTTCGTATCTGCCATATGTAAATCTCAGATGCTCTGTACCCTTGGTGACCTTTTATTAGCAAACTGACAAAATGATAAAGCTAGTCATGGCAAAACTCCCACTACTGCACAATTATCTGCTACAGTTCCAGTCCGTGGGAGATCAACAAGACATTGTTAATTGTGATGCATTTCATTGACTTCCCCTGCTAACAGACCCTACAGGTCACCCAAACCGATTGGGTTAGGCTTTTATTCCACATCAGGAGGGGATGGCAATGTAATTCTGACCCACAGGAGAGTTTCCATCCTTTGTTTTTCCTTTTCAGTGAGACGCCTATCATTTGCTTTTAAGAAGACTCTTGAAATTATTTATAGGTATTTCTAACACACAGACAAACACACAGACACACATGTATGTATATTATATATATGTATGTATTTTTTTAAAAAGGTTTAGAAAAGAATTATCTGCATCAAGAACTTACAAAACTGAGATACACCCCAGAGAGGAGCATCAGTCTGATTGAAACTACAGAGAACCCCCTTCCATTGCCTCACCATGCTGCAAACTTCTGCAAATCAGAACTCAAACCCTTCAGGTAAGGACTGGATTCACACTCCAGGACATCCAGCTTTGGCAACTTACTGTGGCACACAAAAAGAACATAGGTAGATTCCAAAAGCATGAAAAACAAATAGCCTTTTCATCCACAAAAAAATATCCAATGAAGTTAAGATTCCACAAATAATTTCTGCCGGTAGGTGCAGGTGTTTTGTACAGAAACACAGCTCAATCTCAAGAATCTTACTGCAAACTTATGACATCTTGCAGTGTCTCCATTAAAATTTTATACACTATTAGGCTAAGAGGTAAGGTAGAGAGAGAAAGAAGCTGAAAATTATTCAGCATGGTTCAGTCTTCCTGCTCCCTCAGAGCTTTCAAGGGACCCTTATATCAGAATAGCATTGAAAAAGTTTGCAACATATCCTCATATGTTGCACTACAGATTTAAAACTGGAAAAGCCTGCTCTGATTTTTGCAGTAGTCATTCCATTCCAGCCACCTTCTGGCTGGCTCAAGCTGATAAAAGCATCAGGCTCTGGAAGAAACATATCAGTCAAAACCCTGTCATTTATGGAACTCATGCATATCTGCTTTGCAGTGCAGTTTATATCTGAAAGCACAACTTGGCCACTAAAATGACTTAGGATTTTCTCAACTGCACACAAGCTATTTGGAGAGTTCACACAGAGCTACAGTCTTGTTGCCAAGGATAACTGTTTGACCAGTATGAGAAAGAACCACACTGTGATGATGTGGGGCATTCAGGGAAGATACTCTTGTGTTACTGACAACTGGTCCTGTGTCATCAGCTCCTGCAAAAGAGATATGTTCACCATGGAGAAGAGAAAAACGAGAGGAAAACAAATATTCAGTTCAATCAATTCCCATCAAGCATTTCCTATTCCAAATTGAATAAAATTCATGTCTTCTTGAAGAAAGGGAAACACTGATGAATTCTTTGAACTGATTTCAAAGTGAATGATAAAAGGTAGACTATGATATCCCTTCTTACCCTAAACAGAAGCAAGTGAGAAAAAAGGCTTACAGGGCAGACCAGAAATCTATTAAACACAAGGAAAAAAAAAAAACTAAAAAAAGGACCCAAAATGTGGGACAATGAATACTTCAATCAAGATGTGGGATTCAGAAAAGATCCTAACACAAGAAAAGTCCTTTGCTACATTTTTGTCTGCAGCCACATTTAGAACAGTCACTGTGTCCAAGGTAATTCTCATCTCTGAAACCATGTTTTCTGCCTGGGTTCTTCTTTCCTTGTTTAATTTTGAGTTCACAAATGACTTATGCCACCAGAAACTCCAGTATTGAACACCATAATGGACCGACAACCAATATTGACACTCATGAAGCAAATCTAAAATACCACCCAGTCCTGCACATTATTTTAAGGTTAAGTTCCTTGCTTGGCTAAATGATTCCAAATGCTGTGAAACAAGTCCATCTTACTATATATGAAAAAATTGTGAAGATTGTATCAAGTTTATAAATCAAGAAGATGGAACAAATTCAAATGTTTATATCAAGCTGCATAACATTCTTCCAATAACATATCCTCGAAACAGTCCCACAGCAGAGAGGAATATTTGGTTCAGACACGACAGCTCTCTGAAGTGAAGCAAGAAGTTTGCAATTCCAGCTGCAACTGGGATGAAATAACTCAAAAAATATTGGAAAAGAAGTATGAGAAGCTTTGAAAGAATGTATTTCAGCATGGTATTATTTCTTCTTTCTTAAGTGGGTTCAGCGTAATGACCTGATCTTTGTGCCAACAGTTTGTCGAATTAGTACAGTAAATACTGTAATCAAGTTTTTCACAAGTTGCACATGGCCTGATTTTCTTTCAGGCTGCACTTTAACCCTTAGCCATCATCCTTTAAGAGTACTCATTGTTTCCTCACAAAGAAAATGTTCTTGATTGCTCTTTAATGCTTGTCTAATTGCTTCCTTTGCTGAACTACAAGCTCATTTCTGCAGCTTTAGAGGCTGAACCACCTGGGAGATTCACACCATTTTGCCTTCTGACTTTAACCTGGAATATCTCTTAGTTCTTTGGAACTGATCTAGTTACTGTGGTAATATTACAAAACTTCCATTTGCTCCAGTACAGATGACCCAGGAATATTAGATACTAAAAACCATTCAGTATGAAAGAAATATCAAAATCATATAACTAGTCATTGAAATTATATGGATCTGGAAGTTTGGCACCACAGATCTGACAAAACATACTATCCTGTTCCCATTTCTCTTGTACTGACACACATTTCAAAGAAATAATGAAAATGCTTTTGATTTACATCCATACATAGTGAAGAGAAGAATTTGTGCAGCAAACTAGTTGCATCAATTAAAATATTTCTACCGTCAGGCCACACTCAAATAAGGTTTCAATTTGTATTCCCTTAAATACGAGATTACTGAAGCCATGTTTGGCATCAAGAAGTGCAGATCTGTCCAGAAAATACCATGCTGTTCCCCTGGCTGCTTGATTTATTTTTCATAAACAATATGCTGTATACATCCAACATGGTTTGTATTCCACAAAATGCATCTCAGGCAACAAAATCTACAGTGTCGGCTCTGCAGGACGAGTTCTTCATTTAGACTTCAGCTCCATTAGCACAGCTCCACTGGCTCTGCAACACAGCATCTGTGCTCTTACACAAGGAGCAGGGAAGGGAGGGGGATTCCTCAGCTGCAGAAGTGAAAGCCAAAAGAGCCAGAACTGAAAGAAGGCAGTCCTTTCTGGTTTACTGCTTCCTTTCCCCTCAGTAGCACAGCACATATATAAAAGTTTGCCTTTGACCCAACTCCTCCCATGCTGCTGTAAGACCACACACCCTCGCCTGAAGCTTGTGGATAGAATCCCACTTCTGCCAAGGGATGGGGTGGCTACATACCAAAGTGGAAAAAAAGAAGTTTTATAGCAAAATGCTGCATTTGTTAAGCTCGCATGCCTGGGAGAACATATGGCTCTTAATCCTTCGTGTTTTTTTAAACTATTAGTGATATAGTTATTAAAATACTTAGTGGTTGCATCAGTAATTGAGATGAATTCCACTGAAGGCATAAACTGACCCGGTTATGTGAGCTGCTCTTACAGCAAACTCTCAGAGGCACTACCCAAAAAACAATCCTCATGCAAACTTGGGTTGGTCAGCAACCGAATATTTAGTGACTGAACAATCAGGCATCTACACCTGTCTGAAGCTCCTTTTTCTCATTTTGTTTTGGGGTTTTTTTGTTAATAAATACAACACGGCTACTACAGATAATTGTGGCGACTGAGGGCTTAGGAAATGCTATGTCCTTGAAAAGAACTGGTAATGGAAGAAAGCATCTCAGCCCTGAGCAAGCAACACATCACAGCAGCAACAGGTTAATCACACAGCCTGTGCTGCATTTAGTAACATGGCAGGCAGCAGGTTGAGCGAATCCATTAAAGCCACCTACACAGCACTCCTGAGGACTGATCTGGAATAGTGTGTCCCCTTCTGCAACCCCAGCAAAGAGGCAAAGCCAGAGATGGGCAGCAGGGGAGCACGGCTGAGGCTGCACCACGTAAGATGTGAAGAAACTGAGCAAGTTGGCAGATTTTGTCTCACTAGAAGGTTGAACCAGGCTCTCCTCAGAGATGTGTACGCATCAAAAGGGCAAAAGTCAATGGATAAAATTTTTTTAGCACAGAAAAATCTCAGTTCTGTATAGACAAAAAAGGTTTCACAAGAGCACCTTGGCACTGGAAAAGGCTGCCTAAAGAGACAAGATCCTTAATCAGCCTCATCTAACTTTGAGGTTAACCCTACTTAGGGCCAGGGGCTGAATGACAAAACCTCTTGGGATCCTTTCCAATCTAAATTATGTAGTGTCTACAAGAAGGCAGATATCCATCCTTCCCTAGAGGAAAAAGACCTTGTCTATGCATCTACCTCCCAATAACATTTATTTATTCAATACTGGATCTCATCTTTAAACCAACCTATTAGAACTAAAGTGCTTAAGATACAGATCGATGATTAAAGAATAGTCCTAGGGAAAAACACTTTAAAACTTCCACTGTATTCTTCAATGTGTCAAGAGCCCCGAGCTTCCTGCTAATGTTTGCGCAATAGGATTATCCAGGCTCTAGCAATTACTCTATCAAAACAGAGCTCTTCTTTGATGTTAAGTACTTTAAGATCCCCATATGGAAGGCAAAAAAAGCTCAGCCCACTCTGCTAATGTAAAATGCTACCTAGTGAGAGACTAGTGCACATTATTTTCTTAGCACTGTACTCCTCCTCTGCGGTTTCATTATGTGACATTTTCATTTATTCCAATATAAAGCTAGTTTCAGAGTATTCGGAGTTGTAACACACAGACACATTAATCACCAGCCTAATACATGTCCTGTGTAGTAGCTTTATTATCTTTTCAAAGCAGAGCTGTAAAAACAAAAAAACTGTGATCTTTTATGCTATCCTTTAATAAAGTTATTTTAAAATGCTATAAAAATGGTTTCAGTTTTTTTTTCCGAGCTGCAGCTTAATGCAACTAACTCTTGTACATCCAAAACAGTAAAGTCTGAATAAGTAGTTTTAAAAGTCTCTGTGGACTTGTAATCTAGCAAAAGCGAAGAACTCTAACCACTGGAGACAGAAATGGGAAGGAATCCTGAGTTTCAAGTTACAGAATATGCCTGTTCTTTTGTCATTCTGACCGGGCACCGCCTTGCAAAGTACTCTCACTTCTGTGATAAATTTTAAATGTCTATTCCTGTATGCCAATAGTTACATACTTAGTGCAAGGGTGGGCTGCATTTTCTTCCCCTTCCTCTTCAGGCTCAGTGTCACCCTACTTCCTTAAATTAGTGAGTATTTTACACTCACCCAGATTGTGTCAATAGCAGACCTCTGTCCTCTTTCATGAAAGGCATGAAATGGACCAAGCAACTTGCCCTGTGCCAAGACAAAACAGCAGGACCTTGAATGCCACAGCGCCCTGCCCTCCGTGGAGGGAATGTGCTTCCAACAACACAGGCTGACACCGTTCCCTTCACTCCCTGCTCATCCTTCTGCAGATGAATGAGGACAAATCCACACATTTCTTCTGGCTTTCAAAAAGACCATTTTTCAAAGATAGACCTGAAACTTCAACCCTGATCAGAATAAACCCAAAGTGTTATAAAATCTGTGTCTGCAATAAGAACAAATTGACGGCAGGCTTCAACATTGTCTGGTCATTTTATGTCACTGTCTCCTCTGTGGTCTCCGTGAGTGGTGGCAATGCACACTAACAGAAAAGAAAATAGTGTCTTTCAACTGTATGCAACTTTCACCCCTATGCCTCAGGCAAGCCAACACCTCCGGGCAGAAATCTGCAAGAACCATGCAATTCCCCCGATGGGAAACACTGCTGCGAAAATTGCATGAACTGAAGTCAGGCTTGGAAAAAAAAAGTGTTCCTAAATAAATAAAGATGATTCATTGGCATAAACCCAGCACTGTTGCAACAGATTTTTAACAATCCAGCAGAAAAACCAGTCCTCAGCTCTGTATGAAACAACCACCCAGCCACTCCACGTGTTGCAGGGCAGGGCTCTGGCCAGCACACTGGTGGGCTTTGTGTGGCTACTAACCCAAAGCAGGAGATGCTTCTGCCATTTTCTGGATGTTCTCAATATTTCTCAGCTTTTTTACCCCAGTGAAAACTATAATTAGTATGGTGAATCACAGAATAAAACTTGCACCTCATCAAGTCTAAATTTAAATTAATGGATCTCTCTCTCAGTATCCCTAGGCTCAAGAAGTTTCCTTAAGAAGATTCAATAGGATACTACAGGCTTGTCTAGTAAGTTTGGGTTTGGGCACAACCAGGGTCTTCATGAAAAACTGACAGACATGAAAAACATTTCTACTTTTTGTCAGGGAAGACAAGGACACACATTACTCTGAAGCAGTACAAGGCTCTTGGCCTGAATTAACCACTGGGAAGTATTTTGAGACAGATGCAATCAGCAGCCCAACCACAGCCTGCGACCAAAGCTGTCTCAATGGTGGCCAAGTGGAGATGATGGCTGTTTTCTTATAGTACTGCATTGCAAAAAGCAAGTGTTCCTCCGAAATCACCAAGGAACTGAGGCTATTAGGCACTCTCTGGAAAGCAGCAGTTTCATGTTATTATCATTCATGAGGCAGATCCCCCTATCCCACTTCTCTCTACTTCCCTTTTTTTTTTTTTTTTTTTTTTTTTTAAGATCAGAGCTGTTCTGAACTTTTGTAAATGAGAACCATTTATCAAAACAAGGACAAAATTTAACTCATACTTTATTGAACCCTTTAATTGGCGGAAAAAGATGAATTTGTTCACTTTTATTTTTACATCTGGTAAAAAGTATGGAATTCAGGTATTCTGTGCCAAGTTTTGACGAGAAATGATTTTTTCACATCCAAGTAATAGATGACTAGGGAAATGGAGCGGCTTAAAATGCAAATGTGGGGATATTAATTAGTGTTGTTATTGGGACATTTACAAGAATAGCGTGGCACTATTTTAGAACGAGTAATGTCTAATCTTTTAAAACTACTGTAACAAAAATAGAACTAGAATAAAATCAAGCATTAAAACATGAATTCCTATAATGTTTTAGTTTGTTTTGTCTGAAAATTTATTTGAAGTCTGGAAATGCCTGGTGCACATATTCAATATTTTATAACTTAATTTGTTCAACAAGAACGGCAGTATTTTAACAAGGTGAAACAATTTCACGATTAAAGCACTGCCTGCTTCATCAGTAGTAAAGAGCTCATGGAAAAATATCTAATCTTTATAAGGCAGAGACTCATAATTTAACTGCTGAGAACAAATGAAGAGTCTAATTCTTATTTTGCTGCTTTAGTGGCAGCATGTGGTGATAGCAAAGTATTAGCATAAGCCAGAACTTGCTCCCACTTTTCTTTCCAGGCATGTAACAAATATCTGATGGCTATGCAAATTTCACCCAAAGCAAAGTTGTCCCAGCTGGCAAGCCATACATTAAAAGGTAAATTACACAAAGCTGAGGCCATCTGGACTAAAAAATTCTCCTGTCAATAGTATTTTAAGCTCGCCAATTCCACACAATGAAGGACAATATATTACATATGTATTTGAGGTGTAGGCTTTTTACCAAGAACTATTTAAAAAAACCCAGAAGTTAAAAGATAAGAATGGACTACAAACTAATTTTGGTATTTTCTTGGAATGTAATTTTAAAAACTTATATAGCTCAATTTTAGCTGTATTATATACATAAAATGCATTTAAATTAATAAATGCCTAAATGGCAAGTCCAGGAGGCCAGCTGATTCAACCTATGACACAGATGCCAAGCAAAAAGAATTTGAAATTTGAAAGAAGTCTACCAGCATCTGTGCTTTCACAAAGCTGCCAGCACTGCATGCAGACTTTTACTAGAAAGCAGCCCTTGACAGAGCACCTTGATAGTCTGGTTTCTTGTTTGGTTAAACCAGAATTTTAAAGCAGAAGACATGTAAGAAAATGAACAGTTGAGGGCAGAAAAACTAACCATACCTTTATAAACTACAGCAGAGTCATCACTTAGGTTAGTGAAAATTTCTGCATTTAATTCACATTAAATTGCCCATCTTGTCCAGTCTTGTAAAACCAATCTCTATATTATATATTATGGAATTTAAAGTAACATCTGTGTCTTTGAAATTAAATTAACATAGTTCTATTTGATTAGCTTATTAACTGCAATTCTCAATATGCTGTAGGAACAGACACCAACTAGAGAGATGCAGCTGACACCACCACCTGTCTGATATAAAGTACTTTTTATCATGGACATGGAGGGATCTGTCAGCAGCCAGCCAAAGCATCAGACGGATTAGGAAATGACACAGGGGCAGAAAAATGACTTGCCTCAGATCGCAAAGCAGATAATTGATGGGATGGGGAACAGAGCCTGTGCCTTTTGGCTCACAGCTTCATACCTTTGCTAATGGCTTTCCCAAAAATCAAATGATGTAAGGAAAGAGCAGTTTGTAACTTGCACTACATTTAACAGAGACAGTATTTGAGGAAAAATACATTTAAGTATTTTACATGCTACTGGGAATGTTTATTATTCATTCTCTAATTTCCACAGAAAACATTTCCCATTTCATCCCCATATAGGATAAGAAGATCTGAAGGTGCATGTTCACACTTAGTCTCAAGGTGATAATGCATGAACAGAGGTAAAGAATGAATATGGCCTCCTTGTAGACTCCACTCTCTATTTTTTTCCTACCTGGTGAGATCCTATGCTCCTCTTCATAGCAATGAATTCTTGATATCCTGTCACCACCTTTAACCTACATGACACCTCTTAAATCACAAAGCTTCTCACCACATCAAATATAAGCCTTTAGCTCCATCAGTATTTTAGCTCAGTTTCAGTGCACTGAGAAATAGAAATGTTCTTAATTTACTCAGAGAAAAATAAACCACCACAGAAGCATAGTCTGAGCTGCATTGATTTAATCTTCCCAGGAAATTGGGGGGTGGGAGGAAAGAAAAAAAGAGCACAAATATGCAGTCAGGCAGCAGGAGCTGCAAGGTACTGGTGGCCAGTTCTTACAGCTCTGAGCTGCTTTGGCTGAACTGCTCCTCAGGGATTACCTGGTTTTGTTCTCAAAGCTGCATCACAGACGTTACAATGAAATGCTACTTTCTGTGAACTGCTGCTCTTATGGAAAAACCCTGCTAGTATGCTGTCTTTCTCCACGTACAGTTTTTATGAAAGTAAATGCTAATGTAATTATCTAGCCAAGGCTTCAGCATCTGTCGCTTGAAAACTGGGGTTACAGTTCAGATACTGTGGACTAATTGTTGAAAGTTAGCAGAAAACTTCTGACTACAAAGGAAATTGGCACACAAACCCAACTTGAAGACCCACTTTTCAATAACATTTGTCCGTTTAGATATTGTTCTCTCTCATGGCTCCCTTGAATCCCCAGGCACACAGACAGCCCCCATGGATCCCATGGATCCCACAGCTCCACAGACTTTGCTGGCCTTGCCTGCAACACACAGTATCATCAGGAAGGCAGGTGCCAAAGAAACATAACAGGAAGATTTAATCTGGGAGGTTTCTTAGGTATCTGGCTGGTAGTGCTTATTCTAAGTTCCTTCCAAAACTTTTTCTACCTCGCACTACTCTTTACAGCTCCCACTGATTCAAAGCCAGTATTACAGCAAGGCACTTAATTTCTCATAGATATTTACTGAATTCCCCAAGGACAAACCAGTAGTTCTGGGAAGTACTGTGAGAAATATCAGAGTGCCAAACACAAGGCCATAGGGAGTTTTCCACTAGATGATATGGACAGAAGACAAATTGCCTATGACTGGCAGAAGGAATGGAAACCTGCTTCCTCTAAGCTCTTATGTGCTAAGGCTACTCCAGAGCTGCACTGCCAGGCAGCATTTAGCACCTGAGTCCTTTCCCTCAGTACCCAGAGCATTAATCTGGGTCTTTCCTGCTCAGCCAACAACTTATTAGATGAAGATTAGATTAATTTATCTAACTTTTTAAAGACCTCTACCCTACTGCTAAGCTTAGTAAAAAATGCCCAGCAGGTTCCACAATTCTGACTGGCAGGAAGTATGGTGGAATTTCAGAAACCAGGCTTCCTACATATGTTTTGGGAGATTGCTTTTTATTTATGATTAGATTTTCTTTTTTTCCAAAATATATTTCCACACTGCTACTTAATCCAAAGTTCAGCAACTTCAAGTGCTAGCTGATATATATTTCAACATTGCTGACCGAGAAATAAAAAGGGATCAGTTTGTTAGTGGTATTACCTCCAAAGAACGATACCAAGTCCCATTCAAACGTGCATCCATCAAACTTCTCCTGTGACACCGTGCTCACAAGGGAGAGCTGCAAACACCATCTCAGCAAGTATCTTCTGAGGATTAGCAAACAAAGCTTTTAAGTGACCCCCCAGATGACTTTATTTACCAAAGTCAATGAAAGCTTTCCTTTCACATCTACTCATCAGGATGCAGAAATAACTCTTCAATAACCCTCCTCTAGCTTAGTTATAATGAGATACTGGCCCCCACCCATCACACTGAAGAACCCTTGAATTTTCCTTTCTTGATATGTTTCAGTCATCCCATAAACTGACCCAAGTTTTTACTCCCCTCAGATACTTCTATCCCCCAATTAAACTTTTCCCCTTGTGTTTCCCTGACTGAAAGACATCCTCCACAAAACTCCCATGTTTGTACCCACAAGGTGAAGCATCGTCACTTTTGCTAATTGGCCCTTCCTTGTCCTCTCTTTCCTCTTGCCAACAAAAGACCCACCCTGCATGCACAGTCTGATCCTTGTCACCTGCACTGCAGCTCAGTAATGACCAAGTGGGAGTTTCTCAAGTGTGATGGGAGATCCTGCCTACATCTGCCTTTCTCCTTTGTGCTTCTGGCAGCACAAAGTCTCTTGCTTTCTGTCTCATTCCTACTTGATGGCACGGTCCAACCACTTACTACACTTGACATTTTATATCACTTGACATGGGCCTCAGTTCCCTTCACTGAAGTTAGAAGCAAGCAACAATCAGCTTTCACTGAAGTCACCAGTAGTGTGAAGTTACTGAAGGCTGAAACCATATGAAACCAATACATTTCTGGTGGTTCTTTCAATGCACAGTAAGTGAGCACAGATTGGCTGCAAATTCAACCCAGACTTAGAAACCTCAGCAAATGTTCCTGTGAACTTGATCCAGCCTCCAGGTTTGTTTCATCCAGTTTCAGGTTTCATCGTGAAAGTTTTAGTCTGCCCTACATGCTGCCCCAATAAACCATGCCTCAAATGAAATAAGGACATCAGCAAAAATGAAGAACTCATCAGATAGCAATGTTTTAGTTTTATACCATATGTAAGAACATGCATTGACAAGCAGTATGTATACAATTACTGCTCTTGCAAATCAAAAATTGTTCATGGTAATGGACTTCTACTTGAGTACAATTTCTGCCAAGAAACTATTTTCAAGAAATGTGGATGGAATACCTCTGTGCCATAGTTCTTCTCTTTCCCCATCACAATAATATACCAAGAAACTAAGACTTTTCATCACAACCTGTGCAGAAAACCTCCAGCATGCTTTTTAGACATTCAGGATGTGAAATAATGAAGTCCAAACTTTACTGAAGCAGTATTTTCTGTCTGCATTTACCATCACTGAGGCAGCAATGGGAAAGAAAAAATAATAATGAGGAAACTGAACATCTTTTATGGATCACATGAATACAAAGCCAAAATACATGTAATTGCCTAGCTCATTGAACATACCACATATTTTCCTATAAAGCTTATACTACTGGCAATGCTTCCTCACTTCTCAATCATATTAAACCAATAATTAAAATGAAAAAAAAAAAGAAAAAAAAGCCTAGACTTACAATACCTTTAGGAGGGCATGTAGATTGTAATTTTATACTGCATTTCATGTAAGCAAAATTTTTAAAGTTTCTTAGTCTGAAATTAAAGCAAAATCCATGTTACATTAAATTTTGGGAATGATTTAATTCCTGCACAAAAATACTGTTAAAGAAAAAAAATATTCATAATTTTAAATCAGGTAGGAAGCTAGTCAACTCTGATCCGTCACAAGCAACTAAGTCACTCCTCATTTATACACATGGGATTTGTAGAATTATTCAATTAGAAACGGTGACAGGTAGTTTCCTAAAACAGATTTCAAGTCAACGTAGTAGTCAAGAGCTGTTACTGGACTGAACCTAAGTCTAAAGCAAAATCCCTACTAACTGCAAGGGATGCAGGTTGGTTTCCAGCAGAGCAGTGGTGCTGTCTACAATCCCCAGCCTAGCTGGGCTGAGTTACACTCTTCTGAGCCAGATGGGTGAAATCAAAACTACCAGCAGCATTAAAACATATGATGCAAATGAACAATTATGTGCACAGGACCTTAGGTGCCAATAAGAACAAATGAGATTGCACTTTATGGAGTGTGAAAGAAATATTAGTTCTTTACCTATTGATTGTATGCTTCTTTTACTAGCAAGAAGAAGAGTACATTCATTTTATATAACTGCACTACAGGTTTCTACAAACCTTCTTCCAGCTTTCTTCATTAAATGGCAAAAAACAACAGCCACCACAAAGGACAACCTCTAAGAGCATTATGGCTAAGTACTGTGCAAGAGAAATCAGTAGGAAAAAAAAAAGGCAATATACTTTACATAGGAAAATTATTGAGAACAGGAAATTTAAGTACTCCGCTGTGTGTTCTTGAAAGCCCCCACAAAATGTCACCTTTCACTATATTTAGCAGATTATGAGAATTACATTTAGTAAGTGGTATTTTCCTAATTATTTTAAATGGTAATACGCTTGGTTTTCTTGTTATTAAAGAGCTGCTACATAGTGCTGGGTGCAAATTCAGGGCATTTCTATAACTGTAGAAACAACAGATATAATAGATATCTGTTACTATCTATTGGTAACAGATAGTATTTCTGTAGTTGGTCAGATCCCAGAGATCACATTAAAAGCACAAACTCAAAGTTTTTGTGCTGGAAATAGTCAAACCAGGCTTTTATACCCATGCTCTGTGGTTAAAAAGTCAGCATCAGCCCTGGTAATCCTCTATGTGGAGGACAGGAACTGTTCAGCTACCTCTTGCAAACAGCATTGCCCAACTAACCTGGTTTAAATTGCTTCACAACTTTACCTAAGTACTGACCTTTTAAAAATGGCAGGTGAGCAAATGAAACAGGAAACAGTAGAGAGGGAAGTCACACATAAATGCTTTGACCCACCTTGAACAGGGATGTTTTGGGCTAGGATTTTTAACACTTTATTAAGCAGATTTCACATTGGAAGCTACTGCAGGGAAGGAGACTGCTTTCAACAAATACTCGAGTTTTGTTGAATTTACTTTACATTGTGCACAGCAGCAATGGAACTTACTACCACAAATTGCTGACACCACCACAGAAGCTATAGGTGAACTGGATGTTAAGAGGAATGGTCCTGCTATCCATGCTATAAAAGCAAGTAATAAAACCAGCCCATTCCCAGCTCAAAAGTTCTTGGGAAAGGTTTGTTCAAGGCCCATGGTCAATCCCCAGCACTGATGGTGGCAGATATTAAATATTACTTATCTGCAACTTTGGAACAAGTCACCTTTTTTGCACCTCCATCCAGAACCCACAACCCACAACTACACCCCTCTCTGTTAAGGTGTCTTGCTCATACATTACAAAAGCTACTCTAATTAGAAATTACTAGATATTAAACACTAATGCAAGGCCAGCCCTCAGCTATTCCTCAATAAATCAAGGACAAATCAGCAGTGTCTACCCCTACAGCCCATCTACACCTGTAGATGGAATTACTGCTGTAATCATTTCCATCTCGGCCTGTATCCTCTTATACCACTTGGGGAAATACTTGTGCCTGATGTAAAGCAACCAACAAGACTCCACAAACAAACCCCCAACACTGACAATGAAAGAAAACCTTTTTCAGTTCTCTGAAAAATTGGAACAAGACATCTAGAGTCTGCAAAATTGCACTGCTTCAGGGAAACCAAGACTCAGAAAATACTAAATCAGCCTGACTAATTGTACTATAACTGAGCCAAATTAATTAAATAAAGTCTCCCTTTAATAGCATTTGTTTGCTGAGCCAAGCAAGCCTTTTTGAGTGTTTCAGGTCACCGTAATCCAACATAAGTTACTTCAACAATGTGTGATATGTAACATACACAGCTATTGTTTAAGTGCATTGAATTAGACTTTAGACTTTCAGAGGCCAAAGACAGGCAACCGTCGACCTCTATTCACAAACATATTCAACAGTACATCAGAAAAAATCCATGTACTTGCACCAGTTTCACAGTTCTACTTCGCCATGCAAGTTCTCACTTTTACAGCATTGTAAATTGTGTTCACTGTTTGAGTTCTGGACAAGATGCTTCAGAAAAATCCAAGGGAAAAATCAGAGCAATCCCTTCACTGTTTTTACATTCAAAACAAAAATTCAGGAATCCCTATGGTTTTGCCTATTGTCTCTACACTGTTAAAAATTATTTTCTGATTACATGATACCATATTATCTTGGCAAAATCAGGTAGATTAAACAAAAATCACAGATGATGTGCCAGGGCTCCTTTCTCCCAGCACTTTACAAGTTTAGGAGAGCAGCCCCAAAGGAAAAACAAAAGCCAAAGGAACCTTTTCTTCTTTCCTCTGTTTTCATAATTTTAAAAGTTCCTTTACTAAATAATACCTGCTCATAATCAGGGCAGTCCAGCTTCACTAATTCCTTATCATAACATATATCCTCACTGCTCTTTCATGCTTATGTTTTGTATCCACCAGCTGCTTTCAGATGGCTTCAGTTTTGACCTTCATTTTGTTCTAGCACGAAGCCCAGTCAGGATTCCAGTGCACAACACAGGTTCCTTTCATCTCTCTACTGAAGACTGTGCTTAAAGACCTGTGCTATTCCAGTCAGTGACCTAGCAGAACCCTCTTTCGAAAGCATTTTACTGGTGGACTCCAAAACTCCCTTGCAGACCTGCTAAATGCACCCTTGGCCTCAATAAGAGAGGAAAGCAACTCTGTCGAGCTCTCCACCTGGTCTCCATTCCTCGGGACACTGGAGCATTGCAGAGGAAGTGGTGGGATAAGGAATGTATCTTTGCAGGATATAAAATTTTCTCTCTGGCTCAGAATCAAATTGAGAGGTCAAGCCAACCGCAAAGGTATTTAATGAAAATTAAGGCTGAGAGTAACACTTTGGAGTAGGTTTCACATAGCGGAAGATGACATCAGTGTTCTTTCCTCATGAGCCAAGTTCTCTAAGCACTAAGAATATTCTCTCATCTGCACTTAATCTCTAGTCTAGGCTACAGGCTGTCCTAAAGCATGACTTGGACAGCCTTGGCATGCAACCTCCAAATTGTGGCCCTACTTTTATTGTCTATGACAATACATAAACTTTGTGCTTCAATTCTGTTTGCTATGTGGCCTTTATGTTTCTAGGCCCCATCCCTCACTGAACACTAGCAAGACTTTGCAAATGACATGCAAGAGCCCTTACCTGGATGTGTTACATGCAAAAATGAGAACGAAGGAGAAGAGAGGAAAACACCAAGCATCTTTGGACACCTTAGGAATTATGGATATGGTTTGTTGCATTTTAATAAATTAGCAGGATATTCACGACTGGAATGAATCTAAGAATACACAATGTGTTCACATAACTGAAAACTAACATAGGAAAAAAAAGTAATTCATTAATTTGCATTTTGAACGATCAAATTCATTTGAAAATCTGATTTTAAATCTTTCTGTAGATTAATACTGTGCGTGCTTTTTCGCAACAAATCAAAGTAGGCAGTTTTACAATGAAATATTGTTACTTTTTAAAATCAGTGAAATTAGACAAAGAAGTGCAACTACTTTTGTACACAAGGTCAGTGATAAGTAAATTTTAGGTTCATAAAAAATCAGGCCACAGTCAATGAAAATAACCAGCAGCTGGTCTGGGCTGCCTTGGGATTCCAGGGACAGCAAGTTTACCAATCTGCAAGTCATCACATGTAGCTAAGATTGCCATGACAAGCTTTTAGCAAAACACTGGACAGCATGAACCTTTCCTAGAGTCATCTATTCATTCTGTAATTTTCTCCTGTGCATGTAATGGTTTTTTGCTGGTAATTTAAAGCAAATAAACGTACCAGGATAGGAGGTAACTAGCTGTATATGTCAGCCATTTCTCTAAATGGTAGAGACCGGAAGAACAGCCATTTTAACTCAGATTGTACTTGAAAAGAAAAGTAATCACAACTGTAAAATTTTTGCTCATCCTTCACTCATGAATCAAAGCATAGTTTCTCCAAGTTCTTATTTCTGCAGAGGATCTGAAACTGGGCACATTAATGTGTTTTGCACATTAATAGCTCTGCAAGGATGTTGGGTAACTGCAATATAAAGAATGAACATATGTTATTACCAGAGTCTAGTAAGAATTAGGACCTTATTGTGGTATGACACAGAGAAATAGACACTGAGAGCCTTATTAGCCCACACGGCTGACAGCAAAATATCTCAGTACAGTTTTTTGTGCAGCCAACACACAGTCGCTCTGAGAACATTACTACTGCTTAGGATCAAATTTAAGCATCCCAGAAATGAAATGCCCTCCTTTTTAAAGCAAGAGACAATAAAGTATTTCTCCTTCGCTAAATGCAGTGACTTGTGTAAGAGACCTATGCAGAAAGCTGGGAATTGAAACAGAAGTGGCCAAGACAAAAAGCAGTGCCAGGAAGACAAGATGGTTTTTTCATCAATTTTGGCATGCCACGTTGACAAAGGACGAAGAAAACACCAATAGAGACAAGAACCCTGAAAATCTTGAGGACTTATACTGACAGCTCTAGTGCTTGGTAACTGAATTACACAGAGGTGTGCACACATTCACTTGCAAGAAATGATGCTGACTTGGCAGTGCTTCTTTCACTTGAGATTCATGGGGTGAGAAAAAAAGGAAAGCAAAAATCCTGAGTCTTGCACATAAAAATTACCATAAGAAAGCTAATTCCCTATCAATTAAAAAAAATCAACCCCACAACTAAGACACATTCTTTCAGTGTCCTACGTTTAAATTCACCATGTAATTTTTATTTCAAGGCATGGCATTAAGGCTTTTCCTCAAAGTGCCAATCTGCTTTTTGATCTTTACTGCTGACATGAAATAGAAGAGCTGTAGATCATATAAATCTTCAGCTTTGCTTAGCTTGAAATTGGTAAAGAGAGAAAGAGAAAACAAAGCCATCTGCATAAATCCTTCCAAACCAAAAGGCATTCCCCTTACCCTAACTATCATGCATTTCTGCACATCTTGTTTGAATTATCATCTGAGGTTTGTCTTGTTCCATCTCCAGAACAAGTCAAATAGCAGAGCATAAAGATATGGCTACATGAATAAAACCATATGATCCACTTGGTCACTGTTAACTTAAAAATAGGCTTACACAGAAAAATATTATCTGGAAATTGACATGTTACTTTGATCCTTTTCTTTCTGTATCCTGTCACATGCATTCAATCCAGCAGCTACTGGAAGCATTGGCATGCACCTTCAATGTGATGAGAAGCAACAATCCAAGGGAATCACTGCACTTTTAGAAAGTTGGGATATTCAATTCAAATGAGACAGTATCATGTTACTGGAAGGAAAAGCTAGATTTTAAGACAAAGAAGAACAACTGTGGTACTAGGCACTATAAAATGTAGCAAGTCTCAACAGGTGATATAGCAATACTTCAACAGATTCACAGGCTCCTATGTTCCAATGCAGAAAAACTCATCTACAATAGAATTCCTGAAATGGAAAAGTCTCCCTTGTCTCTACCCTTCTGTTTCTATGGCATGGCATGAGATTTAAGACAGTGTATGCTATACCAAAAAAAGTGAGGATGGGTCTTAGTTATACCTTTTTTTTTTTTTAAAAAAAGCTTTTTACTCATTCAAAAAATCAAATTAACTATTCTGAGATCAAAATATCAGTTTGAAGGGGTTGTTGGTAGCATGTCTCAATCTGTTATGTACCAGATAACAGACTGAGATACAACTCAAAGTGGTAATGCTCACTGTGATACAATACAACTTCAAAGTGAAAATATTGTGCCTGAATTAATGAGAAAGACTTGAAGCTTGATCTATTGCTTATTGCAATAACTATTGCAGGGAATAGTTATTTTGGAGAAGGATGCTCACCATTGCAGAATTGCTTTGCTTTCCATATGCCTTCTGCAAAAGTATTTTTAATGATGGCAAGAAAGGAGAAACAAACACACTTCTCTCCAGGCTCTTGACTTTCATTCCAAACTGCACCCCAACAGCCATTATAGTGATGATGCACAGGCATCAGAAGGCAAGGAGGAGAAATTCCAGGAAGAGAAGCCACATCCTACCCCAAACTAATCAATAGTCTTAGGATCAAAACACTCCTAGAGAATCAAAGGGCAGAAAATTGAATTGTCTCCCACAAATTACTCAAGCAACGTAACACTTGTGCTCTTGGAGAAAAAGGAAGGAACAAGAATTCCACTGCTGCTGAGAAGATGTTTGATAGAGCACTCTGATGGCACATCCAGCCATGGGCTATGACCTCCAAGAGGCTACAGTCTTTCATCAGCTTCTTGTGCAACTACTGCTCATAGTTTACCCCAGGAAAATCTCTCAGGGCTGAACCACAGGAAAAGTGCAATGTGTTGCAGTATCACATGGTTTGGATGCTCTGCTAAGAAACTGATGTCTAAAGATTTTTAGCTTTTTCATATATTTGTAGCTTTATAGATTTTTAATATATGGTTGTATAGTTTTTAACACTTTCTCAGCCTTTCTCACACTTTAGAACAATAGCTAACCCTTTCTAACACATTTTTGAAAGTCACATTCTAAGTTTAGTCTTATTCCCAAGAAGAGAACTGCTAACATGGAAATTTTGTTTTACACCAGCACCTGAGGGACATAACAAGATATAGGGCAAGGAACCCCCTGGAGCAACTCCAAGGGGCAGACCCAAGGTGGGCTGCTGGGGCAAATGGTCCCTTATTGGTTGTACCTGCTAGATATACTAATCAATTAACTTTATAAAAATCATGGAAATCCTCTATCATGTGTGCACCTCAAAGCTTTCATTAAAGAACAGCTGTTTATATTACCAGTTCAACATTATTTGCGAAAGTTTTTCTTCTGATTCCAGGCAACAAAACCCCACAGATGTAGTCAAAGTAAGTTGCCTCAAATCCAAAACCATCCTTTCTTGTTACTGCATTAGTAACTTAGTGCATACTAAACATAACATTACCTAAAATGTTGCCACTTTTCAAAATAGCTTTCAAATAATCATTAAATCCTATGGTTTTGGCTGTTTGTTTTACTCCTGGAAAAAAAAGGTAATAGCAAGCTGGACAAGACACAGGGAGAGCTCACAGTGGCCAGAACTTTACATGCAATTAATTTCTTTCACAAACGTATATGCTCACAGAAATGACTGATTTTACTTCTCATGGTATTAGAAAAAGGAGGCAAAGTAAGAAAACTTTGCCTTGAAAATCAGTCAATGACAGGTGAAATAAAAGCGAAGGGGGGGAAGATGAGATGCCTGAAGCCTATAGGACTTTGCAATGGTAACAGTGAGACAAAATCTTGCTAGTTAAAAGTAAAATCTGGAAGGAGGACAGAAAATGTTAGATTGGTTCAGAGATGTGCAAGAATAATCTTGGGTTCTTCGTCTAAGAATGCCATGCAATTTTGATCACAGGTTCCATTTGTGGTACCAGCTGTGCATGAGAACGAAATTTATAGACATTCAACAGTCTGATTCAACAGACTGCCCAGAGGCAACTCTGAGAATATTCTCACCAGTGTGCTCTAACTGCTTGCAGGATCGATGCCTAAAACCTATTTTAATATATAACCCTTCTTCTGTGACCTCAATTATGAACAGAAAAACACTATTAAAAAGAACCTGGGGTTAACATAATTAAAGCATTTTGCTAGATTTCAAAAGACTTTAAGATTACAACAGTCTTTATTTTCAACAATTCCCTAATATAGCCATTATGCAATTTAAAGTAGAAACAGTATATAATTATGACTGCTTAGTTTCAGTTGTAGGTGCATACTAGTTTTCTTTTTTTCCCATCTGGATGAAACTTTTTAAAACAAAGCAATTACTGTATTTAAGAAAAATGTATTTCATGGAAATTGTAATAAATACAGAATTAATTGTTCTTTTTATAGTATATGTTTCCAATAATATATGTTACTATGGCACCTCCCACCCTTCATAATCAAAGTGAAAGGAATTTACTCCAATAATTTATGCTTTCTTCCTATTTCTGATACTTTCAATCTAAAAGTTGAAATACCTCCATTAAAATTTAATTGTACAGAATTTTTCATCCACTGAAGTTCGGAATAAGAGCTTTTTTATTATAAACATTTTTAATACTACCTTTTCAGACAAAGGAATTATTTGCATGCCCCTGCTGTCTTCTCACTTGTGCCAGTAATAGTGGTATGCTTGTTTTGCTGTTTTCTAAAAAGCCCAAACATTCCCACAACAGTTGCTTTCCTCATTAACAGGTAGCCAGCAGTATGCACATGAAAGAAGTTATCAAACATGAGAATACTGAAAAGTGTCTCTCCATGAGACTGCACCAGGCTAAAAGCCTTGGCTGCAATGCCAGGTAACAGAGCAGCCTTGAGAGCCATCACCTCTAAGGACACTCAGAGGCACAAAGAATCCTATGCAGATTCCAATGAACTCCAAGCAAAATTAATAGTCATGTTTATTAACTTAAAGCTATAAAACCTGCATTTAAGTAGCAGTGGAAGCAATATTAATCACTGTGGCAAACTACTGCATTTCAATGCAATACAAAATATAAAGGCGTCCTGACCCATCCACAAAGGAGATTCCTCCAGAAAACACTGAAGGATGTTGGCCCAAGTGCTCATTTGCAACTACTGACAGATCACAGCCAGTACTCCATTCTTGTAGTAGCACCACTGAACTCCTTGCAGACAAACCTCTCCTGTATTTATAGGACGGAAACAGATTAACTGCATCTGCTTTGGCTGTAGTGTGTCTTTTATTGATTCCAATTCTGACTTCTAAGAAACCAAAGCAGAAGAAAGCAGGGAATAGCCATCAATACTGGGGACTGCACTAAGGCTACACTAAACTTTGTCTGAGAAAGGGATTTGTGGCAATTCAGTCAGTGTCTGATGGAAGTGTTTGATGTAGCAGTAACAAACCATTATGACCCATAATTTATATTTTGTCCACCCATTTTAAAAGGAATGTTATCTGTCTACATGAGGATCACACACTATGGAAGCAGCATCTGTGTGCAGTTACTGAAAGCTATAATGGCAGTAAATCTCCAGTGAAGAAGGAGCTGGAGACTAACAGATTTAGACATCCACAATCTGAGGGTTGTTTCAGAACTTCAGAGCTCAAACAGTATTGCCAAAATAATATGCCTGAGAAAATAACCAGAGATGGAAGGGAAATGGAAACAAGAGTATGTTTCAAGTCGTAAACAGAGACTCCGGTACCCTTCCCTCTCTACTATCTGTTTTACTGATACTTTATCCTCCCAGCTATCAAGCCAGACAACCCAGATTTATGTTTTGTTTTAGCTCATAATAGCCACCATACAACAGGGCAATGGGCAGAGCATAAAGCACACCCATTTAATCTTTCTACCACAACATATATTTAGTGCACATCTTATCATACAATTTTGGCAGTCCCTGAGAATCAGCTGTCCCTATTTTCCCAGGCTCCACGAGACCGTATGGCCCACACAGAACATATTGAATATAGAAACTTGCAGAGGAAGATTGTTTTAAGGTCTGTAACTCACAGCAGGAACTGAGCTAAGTTCAGTTCCACTTGGAAGCCATAAAAGCATGGGTTTAAAAAAAGTGCAGCAGTATCTGGTGTTTGATATCTAACAGTATGCAACATGTTTATGACATGTATTAGGCTACAAAATCTGAGTTCATAGCCTGGGACAACAAAGCAGAACTCAGCTCTGGCATATGTAGTGGGAAATAGAAAGGCATGTCTCGTACTGTAATGGATATTGCTGCTCCCCCAAGAGCTTGAGTTGCATAGAGCAGGTGGTTCAATGAAAGATACTAGCACTTCGGAAAAATTAAAATACAACTAAAAGAGCAACTAAATAGCAGCTGGTTCAAGCACAAGTCATTTCAGATTCAGTTTTACTATACAAACAACACAGTTCAGTTCTCCAGAATTACTTTTCAGAAATGACAGGGTATGAAAGTTTGGACAAAATATGTGGCAACTAAAACTGTCTCAGTTACACAGAACTCTGTTTAAAGGGTACCAAAATAATGAAATCTTGATGAGTTATCACTTTCACACTACTTTAAAATTAGTCTGATTCTAAACTGGATGATCAAGTTCCACTGTCTTAAAACAAGTCCCATGGTCAAGTATATGTTCTTAAAAACAGCTTTTCCCTAATTAAAAAAAAAAACAAACCCAAAACCTTTCTCCTCTCTTACATTAAGTAAAATAACCACAGAAGCAAAAACACCAAAGTATATGATGGAAAGAGGGAAACATACCAACATGAACAACAGCATACCAAGCCTACATATTGGAAAAAAAAAGTTTTATACATTAAATGAGATCAGCAGAACTAAGTGTTAAAAAGGTTCATGGCTAATTTCAAAATATGCTTTAGGAGTCGGACTGTCTCCAGGAAGAACAAGAGTTACTTGCCAACTAGGAAATCATGTCAATACTGGCTATTCTTAATCACAGTCTCGTGTAGTGGAGAAAATGTAGTCATTTCACCAAGTGAACACCACTTCTTACTTCCACACCTCGAAGTATTCTTCCCCCACACACCCACTGACACTTTTTTGCTGCAGCAAACATAGAAAGTGGATTCTGTGATTTAAAAGGTTTGTTGGTTTTTGCTTTTGTTTCACTTTTCCCCATTTTTAAAATGAAGTAGAATTATAAAGAAAATTTTTGTGTGACTCATGAGAGTTTGAATCAACTCAGTCTATGCCAAACTGAATCCTGGGTTAATCTTCCAAGCTTATAGGGTTATGAGCTTGTTTCTCATCCTCTAGACAGCAAAAATAAAAGAGCAAACTGATTTTCTACACATAAAAAGTAATAATCCATGCTGGAGTACCCTGGAGGTTTCAGTACCACCATCAGTTAACAACTGAAAAGCTGGGGCTCTGTTACTTAGAAAAGTACTTTAAAAATGATTTAATTTCTTAATTGCTTTCAAATTTTAGGTTACACAGGACTGGTAAGCAAGACTTTTAAAGATATATATTGTGGTTGAAAAACTTCTGAAGTTCTGTAAAAATTCCATTTATATACTGAACTACTATCAGATAGAGCTTTTTTCAATCATAAGTGAAATCTTTCTCTACTCACTTGTGTGAAGTACAATAAAATAGAAAACTAAGCCAAGAAAAATTATCTTGTTTGGCATGAGATTTAGCTAAAACATCAAAAGCTAAAACCTCATTCCTAAGTATTTGAGCAGTACAGCTGAAGGGCGGCATGTGCCCTATGCAAAAGTCATTAAAAATTTAGTTAAATTTTAATTCAACTGTTTTTCCAAAACAGGTGTTTCGATAGTGACATATCCCATGATGAAAAGAGTGCATCCATAGCATGCCATTTTTGGTAGAATATATATTGTATATACCAAACCAAGATCAGTTATACCTGAAAAATAACCACACTTACCTGTTAATGTAACTTAGAGCAACATAGGTTGGCTGCTGAAGTTCTTGTTTTTCTAATACACGTGGGTCTGTATCTGGAATAAAGAAATACATACACAGAATTGAGCTTTGTGCATTTACACTGAAATTAGGGGACTGAATGGTGCAAAGTAACCTAAGTGGACACACAAGAGGTACAAAATAGCTCAACCCAGTTTATCTATAGAGTACACTCAGCACAGCTCCATCACTCGCTCATTCATTCATAAACACAGTACTGCATTACTTTACCCAAGAATTTGAAACATCAACAGTGATGTAATTTCCAACTGTCACACAGGCTTGCACAATCCCCCTCATAAATACTAGTTTTCACTGCTTTCCATGATTTATAGCAATAAATCGCTCAAGCTTGCTTCTTTTTTAATGTAGCTATTTTAACATTTTAAGATGTTCCAAGAGTGATTAAATTTCTTCTGTGGGTCTTGAGACTTTTCTTCTGCATCTCTGAGTTTTGGTCTCTCCCTTCTCTACAGCTTATTTTCTGAAGCTCTGAATTAGAAAAGTCATACAAAAATGCTCTTGAAGCAAAATGCTTGCCAAGCACAGAACTGCCCACCAAAAGCCCGAAGCAAACACATCCAAATTCCCTCAAGTGCTAACTTTCTCACTCAAATGAAAAAAATATGCTTTCAATCATTGTTTCCATTGTCCTTTGCAGTTAAGTTGTGCTTTTATCTAACAAAGGAGCTTTGGTTTGAATTTTTGAAACCAAAGCCAAGGGAGTATGTTCATAGTTTAGACAGCATTCTTATACCAAAACCCAGGGTTATATTGAAGTTTCAATATAACTTGAAGTTTCAAAAGAACTTTGCCCTGCAAAGTTAGGCACCTTTAGGAGCTGAACATAGTTTTCAACAGTTCCCAATGGAAATTGTGCATCCTGCCTGTGCAGATTACTATAGTCATTAACAACATGTTTTATGCATTACTTGAAAAGCAATTCTGCATGTAACTTCTGTGTTTTAACTATCAAGAATAAAAGCTGCCTTTACCAAATGGCTCCCCACAGCACTGCTGCTCTCCATCTTTCATTTCTCAGAACCATCTACTTTGTGTTTGGTGAGGGGGAAAGGGCACAAGGCACTCCAAGCAAATCCCATATTTTGGATTGTTCTTGCTTCCTACCAGAGATTTTAAGCATTGTTAATGTTTAAAAACTCATTATCTTGATAAGCACATTAGTTTGACTTGATCAGTCGCTTTTGGTGGTTTTTGTGGGGTTTAAAACATGATACAATTATTTTGAAACCTGTCTCTGCTGCTGTGCCTTAAGGAAGATTTTTAACTGAACTGAATGGGGATGATGCTTGAGGGTTGGTGCATTTGTCACACCCACACCACCGCTGAAGCAGATAATGTCTTTATTCAAGGAGAAAGGAATCCCCTGTCTGCCTCTCAAAGCTCAGACTGATCCTAATCTTTCTCCTTACACTTGCTCCTGCTCAGCTTAGGCTGCAGGATTTGCTAACATGCCTTTATCAATATATCCCTGATGAGATAAATAACTCTATGAAAGTACAGTGAAGAGGGATAAAAGTACAAGTGCCAATCCAATCAGCAAACCCAAGCCTGTTGTTCTTAAGAGGAAAAGATCTTGCTGGTTCCTGGGGAAATTCTGCAGTCATTGCCAGCACATCACACTCCATATGAAGCTCACCAAAGACAGCAAAGCATCAGTGATCTCCCATGATGTCTAATTCATTTTTCTGAGGAAATGAGGTTCACACAGCATACACACATCTTTTACTTGCCTTTGTTTCTATAAAACCCATCATCATTTAGCAGGCCAAGCATACAACTACTGCCGTGGTGAGCTCTCTTAGGTTTACACCTCAGTGGTGCATGGCCTGCTATGGAACTGTCTCGATGCAGAATGTCTGCAGGGCATTAACCCCAGCCAGGACTAGCTGAGAACTGCTGTGATGCCCAGAGAGGCTACTGGAACAGAGGCTGGACAGAATTAAAGGAATAAAGTAGGTGTTTATTGAAAGGCCTTTAAAGGATACACCTTGGGCAGTCCAAGAACCCAGCTGTGGCTCTACCCAACATGGTCAACCAGTCAGGAGTTTTCACACTTTTATAAGTTTTGGTTCATTTACATATTGGGGTAATTAATTGTCCAATTACAGCTTCAGGTTATGAAGTCCGATCCTGCCAGATTGCTCTCCTCCATCTGCTGGTTTTACTTTTTGGGCCTGAAGCTGCAATGGTGTCCTTGGGCTTGAAAAGGTTTGTTTTGTTTAACAATTGTTTTACCTGCGAAGAGAACTTGCTAACACTTTATATGAAGTTCAGAGTCACACACTAAGGCAGTACAGAATCTGAAAAATGTGAAAGCTAAAACGTAAGGCATCAGCTGCAACCCAAGTTCAGGCATCTGTGGTTAAATGACTATGTCTTTGCTAATCCAGTTCTTAAATGGGATTAACCTCCACCTATAAACAACAGTTTCTGTGACTGAAGGAGACAAAACTGGGGCTGGTTTACATCAGAGTGCTGCACATTATCTGTGGGAGAGGACAAGGAAAGGCTCTGATGGAGAGTCCACCACCCTTCCTGCAGTTTGCCAGCGGCTCCCCATAACATCAGCTGAAGATGAAAATACAAAGACAAAAACCAAAAGCCCATAACTTTTGTGGGAGTGTGTTATCAAAGCAGAGAGCAATTTGCCTGCTGGCACCTGGAGAAAGCAGACTCCTGTCTCTCAGTAGGTGCTGCCTGTCACATGAGGAGCACAATGCAGATTCTATTCGATCTATCTATCCCTTCCCCCTCCATGTATCAGACTTCACACGATTTAAAGTCAATTATGCTGCATATAACAATTCCACAAAATAATCCAAGCTATGGTAAAAAAATCTTGTATGAATTTAGCACTTAAAATGCTTGACACATTTTTATTCCTCCTGCAACCAGATGCTAGGTTGCCAGTCATGAGGACACTGCATTCACTTCTGCACTGCATCAAGAACTACACATAACACTGCTGGGTACTATTTCTCTTCCTCAGCTATAACATAAAAAAACCCCACATAAACGTGTCCTGGGGCCACAGTAAGGCCCTCATAGAAGAGAAGAAGAGAGGAGAAACATCTGTGCCACAAGTGGCAGCAGCCCTGGGGCCCTGGCAGAGTCCCTCCCCAGTGGAGGGACATAAAGGGGCACATTGGCAGCCTCTCTGCATCCACCTAAAACCTGCATGGCTGTGCTATCCAGGCACATGCACAGCTGGCCCACCACTGCCAGCTTTTTTCTCACTGTCTAAAAATGCCACCAGTTCATTCCTTTGTGCCTTTATTCCCTCTTCCTCTGCCCAGCCTCAGACAGTGCCTTTCTCTCTCCTGCCCCTTTCTAACTCCAATTCTTCCCATATATCCTACCCTCCATCGCTCTCAACGGCCTTCTCTGCTATGTTCCCCTCTCAAAATGTCCCAACATAAGAACAAGTTAAACCTTGCATGGAGATGTCGATAACCACTTGTTCACTCTTGTACCACAGGACTGCACATAGATGCAATTCATTCCCTGGACTGCCCTCTTCCCTTCTGCTCCTCCCTGACTCCTCCACTCCCTTTATTGTATTTTACTTCTAATTTAGGCAGCCTCTGCTTACATTCCTGATGTTAGTTAGCACTTTTTTGAGCAGAGTGAATACACATTGTTAACAACTACAAAAAGATCACAATCATCTCAGACTTGATAAAACCCTCCCCAGCAGTTAGCACTTTTTTCCTTTCTTTTTTAAGGAATAGCAAGTACAGCTACAGTGGGATTAAGCAGCAGTATTCCCTGATACTGAACCTTCCAGCCTGGACTTCCAGCACTCTGCTTTTCTCATGCCTAAGCACATGCATACAGACACTAGCAATGTTTTCTAATACCACACAGGCTGCCCAAAGCCTCTCTCTGAACACGTGCTACCCCACTGACCAGGATGTTATGCATCAGCCAACGCTCTCACTTAATCTGATTTGGGAATGAGGAGTAGGGGACAAAAAAATCTGTTGTCAATCTCACAAAAATGGCCCTGTATAATGTTACATGTTTAGTCAATGTTTCTTCAAACTCACATAGACTGGTCAAAGTCAGCCAAAAGTAGCCTAAATAGTTTCCAAACAGACACCTATAATGGTTTAAACACTCAGAAATGACAAATTTCTTCTTGAAAATATTTAAGCAATATAACTTAGGGCTGATTTGAGTTCCCTTTCTTGTAAGAAAAATATCCAGCACACACAAAAAACTACTCCAGAACTTGAGGGGACCAGTTGATTAACATTACTTTAACTAGCTACCCTCAGTTCTTGAATTAACAAGGGCTATCCAAGGCTCACTACTTCACTGGTTTTGCAGTAACACTTTAAATCCACTAGAACAAGTTGCCAGCTGCTGTACATTAGCTGTCTTCATTACTTGTCTCTTCTTATAAACATTACATGTCACTGGTTTCATTCCACAGTAGGAAGAATTACTTTCTGTAATGCTGTGAGTATTTTTTTAGCTATGTCCCCCTCATTTACTATGGTGCCAGATTTTTTTTCTCCCTTTCTTTATTAAAATGAAATATTATTAAAATAAAATTTTTATTTTATACTAACTACTCCAGAATTTTGTTCTGCACCCCAGCACCTCACTATTTAAAAGACTGAATTACTCAGTCATCTGCAGGATTAGACCCCTCCAATTTCTCACATCCACAACCTGCTTCATACTGGACAACCAGACAAGTAGCATGAGTGTATAATTAAGGCTGAGAGACCATAAATTGCACTGAGTCATCTTTGAACTGTTCAAAAGGTATTTTCTGTGGAGTATGTTCTAACAAAATAAA
Source organism: Emberiza elegans (assembly GCA_024865655.1). Classification (NCBI taxonomy): domain Eukaryota; kingdom Metazoa; phylum Chordata; class Aves; order Passeriformes; family Fringillidae; genus Emberiza; species Emberiza elegans. The sequence continues at coordinate 38,343,201 of JALJVW010000206.1, forward strand.
TCACTGACTACTGAAGCATGCTACGATTATTAAATCACCTCACTACACAAAAATACTTTGCAGCTTGAAAGCACTGCAAAATCCTAACCTGGCAGAGTATTTTAAAGAGAGCAAATAATAAACAAAGGCATACATATAATCCTGTATAAGCAGAGTCTTCAATTATATAACTTGGTTCTACGTTAATATTTCTGCACAAAAATACATGCCAGATCTTCATTGTACATAATGCAGCAATCAGCTTTTACCCTACAGGATACAAGAAAGTTATCAGAAGCAACTCCACTTTCATAAGAGCTCTGGTTTTATTTCACTCTGAAAGATCATTTTTCAACTTACAAAATGCTAACAAATTCCAGTGGCATTATTTTACAACCACGAGCTTTCTTCTTACAGGGCCCAGGAAAGATCACTACCACTAGCAAAGTGGTAAAGATAGGCTCAGAAGAAAAATAATGACCTAAAGGTGGTAAAAACTATATTGCTCTACAGCTGAATATGAACTGGCTAGTCCTGTTTCAAACCCGCCCTGCCACCATTTAACAAAAGCAGAGGTTGAGGTCAAGATTGACAGAAGTCCAGGTGCCTAAAGAAGGAGACATGAATCCCTACTCACAAATGCAGTGGCTGGATTGTCAAACTTTTTTGGTACCTGTAATCCTCCAAGAGATTTCACAGACCAACAACCAGAGTAGCTTCTTTATGGCAGATACTTACCCCTAAATCCATCTTTGTCATAGGGGATACTATGCTAATTGAGTGTGGGGGTGATTATTGGGGAACAAATTTCAGCCTAACTAACAAGGTCTCTCAGTGAGCTCCAGCGAGCCTCTGGTGAGAAGTACAAGACAATTCACTGATGTTGCACATACTAATTTTTAGAGGGAAGGGTTTAGAGATGTCCATATCTTAAAAAGACTTAGGTTTGAAAAATATGTCTTCTGTAAATCATATCAATTTTATACCAAATAGTTACAACAAAAGCAAAAAGGCAAAACTCCCCTTGCCAACCCAAGGGCCTTATTTCCATTTCAGTTTAACCTCTAAAAGAGTAACAAAATGCCTTTAATGTAATGAAAATAACAGCCCTGCAAAGGATTTTAAAAGGATTTTAAAAGCACATATTTGCAAGGACCAAGGACTTACAAGTCTCTCCCAAGTCACTTGGAGATGTTAATGATAATCTCACCATTTTGTGCAAGATCACACGGGGGTAAACTGCCAACACAGAGATTCCCCAGACTCAAACCTGACTTTGCCAGAACATCCATACACACGTTCTGCTCGCCCACCAGCAGGTTCACAGAGTGCCTGTCCTGTATTTCACTTGGCCTTGAAACTGGCTGATATAAGTCAGCTCAGCTAGTTAATTAAAACCTACACTTCCCCTGAAACTGGCTCGCTTCACTAATGGTGCCAAGGCAAATATTTCTGTTGGCTTCCTCAAAAGTCTGCAATTGTTCCTATGTGGATGTAGCTTAAAAAGCCAGAAATAGATAAATTCAATGTTACTGGAAATTGCTCCCCGTCTTAAACCTCCATTACAAGGAAACCATTATGAGTTTCACAGTATCAATTCCAAATGCAGTGTTATTCATGTCTTCTTGTAAATAAAAAGAAAAAAAATCACAGACAAATTAACACAGTCCCTTAATTATATCTTTAACAGAAAAAAACAAATCTCCTTCAAAAAGGAGATTATGCTTTTCACTTCAAAGACAGAACACTAGAAGATAAATATGATTCTGCAGGAGTTTTAAATCTGGAATTCAAGAACACCTTTAATATTTGAGCACAAGTTTAGGTTCTTTCCAAGATCAAGGTGTTAAATGCCACAGAGATGGACTTATCAAACTGTGTGACAGAGATCAGATACCAAACTTTCACATTTCCATAATAAGCTCTTACAGATGACTTAGCTCTCTAAATAGATGACTAAGAAAGCTACATTCAGGCAAGCACAAACAAGAAAACACTGCACTTATGTAAAGTTTCAGAGTTTTGGTGAAGGCTAGAGGCTCCAGAATACGTTTTAGGACAAAATTCTGCCTGTTTGGTCTATCCCAGAGTTGCACAAATTTCTCATTTAGCTGCAAACAGTCTATTTCCCCCATCAAATTGCACTTAAGTGCATGAAGCCATGCAAAAAGAGACCCTTACAGACACAGGTTACCTAAGTAATACAAGAAGGTCATGAAACTGCAGCATTTTTGGCCAGCTGGGGGACAGCTCTGTTGGGCTGCTGCTCAACCCAGGCCTGTGGACTTCCCACACAGCAACTGAGCAATTGCAATTGCTGCATTACAACAGGAGAATAATGCAGTCCAAAGACAAGGTAAAGGCTCAGAAGTCACAGTCCAAAAGCTGAACTGCTGTGGACTTCTAAAGCCTTCAAGCACAAAAAGGTTCTCATTAATCTTAATAACTGCAAATTACATATTACACATGTAGACAAGTGGTTAGCAAAAGGAAATGTCAAACAGAAGGTTTATTTAAATGGAGGCTGCCTCAGTAAAAAAACCCAACAAGTATAAATTGGGAATGCACACAGAGGCAGCTGGAAGGCAAAGCAGCAGCTGCTGACTTAACACCCTGGATTAGCACACACTGGCCCCTTCATGTTGGTGCACCTCCCAGGCAAGTGAGGCAGCCCTTGTGGAGTTCCCAAGGAAAATGGTAATTTGTAAAAACTGCCTCTTCAATGGAAAGACACCATGATCCCAGGGACAGCACTCCCAGCCTTTTAGCTTCACTGAGTCTTAATGAATGCAGAACCTCTGAGATGCAATCAGAGGACATCACTGCAAGAGGGAGTAAAAAAAAAGGGGAGAAAAGTTCAAAAGCAGAAAATCATTGAAAACTAAAGCACAAAAACCTCTGAGAACACCACAAGCAACAACATCCATTCCCTAACTGAGACTAACACAAATGAAATTCCATTTTGTAACACAACCCCTGTGAGACACAAGAACTCAGGGTTTTTGTCATATGAGAAAATGGTATCTTGGCGGGTGATAAAATAACACATGGTATTTCAGATAGCCTACACAGAAACAAGCTTGTGCTTTGATATTACAGCAGAATAGAACCTTTTATATAACACTACATTGGAGCAAACCTGTTTCACCCTTGCAAGCTGCCACTATTTGATTCAGACTGCATTTTTAAAAATAATGACCATCCGTTATCTTGTCCAGACAAACAGGATTCTGATTACAGCTTCACATGTATTAATTTAATGCACAGTTACAAAAAGTATTTTAGCAACACAAATGAGGTGATCACTTGACATTTCCTATTTTTAATTTAAAAACCAAATAGCCAAGTAAACAAAGAGAAGGACTTGCAAACGTGAAAAACATCTTTCATTGAAAAAAAAAGTGATATAACCATATGCAAGAAAAGGTTATTTCAGATATGGACAACAGAAAAGAGAAAGAATGCATGGAGTCCAGTCAAGGATCCTGAATATTTTGAAGATGTTCTAATTTCTGCAATTAAGTTAATTATTGCACAATAGTAAGTGACCACAGTGCTCCTCAGTCGCTGAAGGCAACCTTTGGATCTGTCATGCTGCCTTCAAAAAGGCAATTAAAGTGAAAAATGGGAGTGTGCATAACTTTCCAGTACTATATATTATATACAAATAACACACAAATAAGGACTGAAGTTCTCAAACCAAACACTTGATCAATTTAGTCATGCTTCTATCTGCTTATTTGAACATGTATTGCTTTGCTACTCTTTAAATCCTTATTACAGATAATCTACTACCTTAAGAAGAGATTTCCCTTACCAGAAATTCAGAGAACTTTCCGATTCTCTGTCCCCAAAATAATTTGCATTAACTGAGGCTGAGTAGTATAAAACATTCCATCTGTGGGCTTTCCTGGTCCCTTTTAGAGTGGTGCTGACTGGAGACAGAGCCCAGCCCTCGAGGGCGCTCTCAGCCCTCTGGCACACCTGAACAGGCTGGCACCCACAGGCTGCAGCTGCCTCTGGCACAAAGAATGGCAACCCAATCAACCCAAATTTAAGTCATTTCCTACCTTCTCCTCTCAAAGCCCAAACAAATCCCCAGCAGCAACTACAAGACTGAGAGCTGTGTAGGAGGGTATAACCCTAAGCCTTTCAGAAAATATTACAGTGCGCTGTGATTGAAGACACCCTCAATCTCAGTAGCTCATGCCTCAGCATAAAAAGAGTAATGCTGTAAATCAGCTACTTAATTTCTATTCAAACAGAACATAACTGCTGGTAACTGGCTGAAAAGCAACAAATGCCAAAAAAAGGTCTTTGTGATCTTTCACATGTAATGAACTGCAAGCACACTTCATGTGCCACGATGCTTTTCCACTTACTATGCTAATTAGTTTTTATTTGAAACACACAATTATTGCTGCAACCAAATGCAATCATTAACGTATTTATTTGATAGGCAAAATATTCATGAATCAAATCAACAAGAAATAAGCAGAGCTGGAAATGTCCCTTAGAGAAGGAAAAAAACCTCCATGACCGCTGCTATTTAATTTTACTTTTTAAATATTCAATTTTTAAGCATTTTAAATGTTAACATCTTGCTTGCAATTTCTAAGTGCAAATACATTTAATGAAGCTTGACATAGAGAAAAATTAGAATGCCATTTTCACAGAACTTAACAACATTTAATTCAAGTCAAATAACCTTGTGATATGCCACTGGAGAGTAAATAAAAGGTCCATTTGCACTTAACAGTCAAGCACACAGGACATAACATATATCATTAGTAATCTCTGAAATTATCCCATTTCAGTAATTAAATGAGCATTTTTATTTCTCACCACACTATGATGTCTCTTTTGGCTGAGAGTTTTAAAAACTCCTGTACTGTGGAAAGGCATTCACTCAGATCAGGGAAGGTCTCCAAAATCAATTAAAACAAAAGCTAATGAATGATCTAAGGATACTATTCTGTACTGAAACAATGATCAAACCACTTCCATGACCTGCAGCACTGCCCACGCCAGCTCAATGGTCCTTTTAATCACTTTTGTTGGATTGAAGGACTCCTTCAATCCAGTGTGGCTGTATTGCCCCCTCAGATGTCTCCTGATGCCAGCAAAGCCCCTCTGTCTGCATGGCTGTGACTCCCTGGAGGTGACCTGGTGCTGGGCTGCCTGGGGGAAAGAGTTTGTCATTCTCTACACCGCCAGACTGGAGAGAGTGGAGAAAAAGGAGTGGGCCCAGCCCTGCTGACAGAATTTCTAGGTATTCAGTCAAACTGCTCCCTTTCCAGCGTTTCACACATTTGTCCCCTCTCTAAGGTCAAACACATCAGTACCCAGCACATCTGAAAGTGACACCAAAAAAAAAAAAAAAAAGAAGAATGAGGAGCATTCATCCTGCTCTTAGCATTTTGCCAAAATTATAAGGAAATAAATTTTTAGAGTTGATAATTGATTGATTGAGGGTTGGATTCTGTGGGTTTCTATGAGAACCCAGGCCTTGTTTGGGCAAATCTGTTGGGAAGTTTGGCCTTTTTTGGGCAGAACTTGGTAACTAGTAGTTTGAAGAACAATCTTAACATAAATCACAAGGCTCTGTTTTTTCAATGTGACGTGAGTACATGCTTAAGACCATATTTTAGGATAAACAGTTTAGCATAAAGGAAGCAGTTATTTCAAAACAGCTAATTTTCCTACTAAAAAAATTTAAAATTTATAGGTTTGTGTTTGGCCTTCATACTAATATTACTCAAATACTCAAACCCTTGTTCTCATCTAGTTTTAATAATGAAAACCTGGCTAAACATTCAAAAAGAAATAAAACCTAGTTTTACTTTTTTTAAAACTTCAAAAATATATATATCTTGACAGTTCTGATGCTTGAGGGTTTTATTTCCCAAAGTAGTAATGATCTCCAGGAGTTAAAATAATATGATTATATCCCAACTCCATGACCAGCTAAACCACAACTGAACTGCAGTGGCACATATTTCACTTGCAATGCCAGAGGATCTCCACTTCAGACTATCAACACAGCACTAAATTTCCAAGTGTCACTGGAAACAGGCCACCTGTAATTCTGGTTGGAAACACCAATATGAACTGCTATAAGCAGCACAGCCAGTGTTTTACCAGTTCAACCTCTTCATCTTTACCAGCAATGAGAAAGGAAAGCTTTTTACTCTCACTTTAACACTGTGTCTTCTCTCCTCTGCAAACAGTGGTTGAGGGATTTTTTGGTTTATTTTAAGGGAGGATTGTATGAGAAGGAAAAAAACATATTTTTTTCCTGTGAGTCATTAAAATGACTATAAGCAGCTTATCTTCCGTGCTACTACTCTGCAGTCTTGTAAGAAACAGGATTCCTAATCTTTGCTTCATGCTGATAGGGAGTGCACAGAACAAAGCCATTTCTTGTAAGGAAAAAGAAAGCATAATTACCTAGTGTTACTCAAAAGAAGCTCCAGAAGACAGCAACCATGCCAGGTGGAGCATGGACAGGAACCAAATGCATTAGAACACCAGGTGCTCAGCTAACCTTTCTTTCCTGAAATGTCTTCTTCCAAAATTTGCTGGTAAATACCATGTCTTACTCTATTTCATTATTTTATTTCAATGGGAGTAATTTCACCACCAATATGCCTCATGCAAGGCCATGAACAACTCCAGATTTGTCACCGGAGCTATGCATGAAACATCCAGCAACAGGCCTACTTTGCAGGGATCAAGAGCCACACAAAACCATATAACATATATCACATTTCCCAAAGGGAGTGATGGTGCGGTGTGGGGGGTGTCCCTCTCTTTAAGGGGAAGATATCATCACTGAAATAGTCCACAAATGTGAACCTAATACTCTGAGATGAAAAATCAATTTTTCTGCAAACTAACTGTCAACAAACTTAAATAAAATAGCCATCATCCCCAAACAGCACCTTTTGGAAGTCTAAGACTCAGTTATTGGGATAACAGGAACTGGCATATGAGAAAATCATTAAGTGCTGTTAACAATCAGCCTTGAGCAACAAGACTATTTCATTTGCCCTTAAGTATTAACAGTGGAGCAGAACCTTTGCAGTTTTGTATCTTTGATATCTGTTTTTGAAAGAGAATGTCAAATCATCTTGAGAACTGAGAAAGAGAAATAGATTATTTCATACACTGAAGTTAGTGAATGGGTTCCAGTATCCCCAGCCGCTGGGAAGACAAGTGTAGCAAAGGTTTTGGTGCCCTCCATTGAACTAATCTGACCATCTCAGTCCAGCTCTTAGAAAGAACAGGATTTTGCAGAGCAGGGAATGGGCGAAGTCTCAAAGCTCCACTAGAACTGGATCCTGCTATGTGCTCTCTCATCTCAATGGTCTGAACCCATACAGCACAAAGATAAAGATGAGGTTTTACCCTCATAAACTGAGGCTTGCAGAGGGAGAATAAAACCAAAAGGAGAATGGTCAATTTAAAACAGAATATAAAAAAATTATACAAGCTTAAAAATATCAACATTAAGCAGACATTTAAGAATATACATGAGCTTAATGATCAAAGATGTTCTAAGACCATGGCATGTTCTTATACATTCTAGTTTCACTTTATTATCCCAATCAAAACCATGCAGCATCCAAAAAAAGAAACAAAACCACCTCCACAATCCCCCAAAACAAGCAAACAAAACACCCTCCCAAACCTCAACAACAAAACCCAACCAACCAAAACAAACAAACAATCCAACCCCCCTCCCACCCTGTGCCGTTCCCCCTGCCCAAAATCTCACCTAAACCAAACACAAAAAATGTGCCTGGTGTGAACACATAGGAAATACAAGAAGTTACCAATTCCTTCAAAATTCTTACACTATCTTTGCCCTCACACAGAATTTGAATATAGAATAATAATTAATCAAATAGTGACACCAATGAATACAAAGCTAGCTGACCATAATAATTAAAAAAAAAGTCTTTACAATGATGACAACAGGAAGACTATTCATTATAAAAGCTCACAAAAAATTACATGCCATTCTTTGGCTTCCATAGTTTTGTCTGGCATTCATGTAAGCCTGAAGTATCTGTACTTCCTTAATGATTGATGCAATAGAAAGCAACAGAAGGGCACTGCTCTTTTTGCAGGTGAAAGTGGCGCTCCAGGTTCACACAAGTCAAGCTCAGGCAGGCTTCTCAGCAGAGAAAGCTCATTTTCTGCTCAGGAATGTCTAAGGGATCAAGCATTCTAATAAATGCACTGGTATGTCAGAAATCAGTTTTAATTAAGTAAAGGTAAGAAGAAATATATGAAAGAGAAACTTTCCTACAAGTAAAATTTCTCCTTGCATTGAATTATGTAAAAAAAAAAATCATTTTTGCATGTGAGTTTGAAATGTTGTTTATTTCTGATGTAATAGCGTAGACAAGCAATGCCTCACTCCTAGCTCAGGGTAACTTTGAAAAGTAGTACAGCCCTGTTTCAAAACAGTGTTAAGTTTACTGTATTTAGTCATTTGAAAAGTGTCTCATATGGAATTCCCAGAACACCAGTTATTTTGCTATTCTTATGCATTACAAGTAATTAGAATCAGGAAGAACTTAAAAACAGGTAGGGAGGAAAGGAGGACATTCAAGCAAGGCCTTTTCAGATCGTGATGCTAAAATATCCACTGTATATATGCACATCTTTCAGGGTAACTAAAAAAAAATGCACATTCTTCTAAACAACCCAGCTGCTAATTTTACAGTCAGTAGCTAACAAAGAAAATTTCTTTCTGAAGTGATGGTATAGTACCTTCTAAATTCTACTACTGTTACTACAAAACAGCAATTAATTAACAATTAGGAATTGACAGCATTACTAATTATTACAGCAATAAATCTTAATACCATTTTTATTCTGTACTGTTCCTCCTCTGATCAATACCCAAGTATGAAACAAAAAGCACAACATACATTTACCAAAATTACTTAAGGGATATGATAAGAGGGAGACAGGAGATAAAGGTTTTGATGCTGAATTTGAGGACAATTTAAACTCTGATTAATTTGTCTCAATATTTATTCAGTTATGCTGTTACTCTGTTGGAGTTGTATTTGTAAACACAGTTCTGTAAAACCCTCTAAAGAACATTAAATAATTAGGGCTCAAAAGACTATCAGTCTATAGAAAAAGCCACTTTCAACTTTAAAAAAACCATGTTTCAATAATGACCTTACAAGTGAAAATGGCACATACCATCAGAAAAATAACATCACCATTCCAAGTATGTTACTACCTGCAACAGAGGGTGGTTCCTATTTTTAGTCTGTTTCTCTCAATAAATAGTTGCAAAAGTTTAACAAAACCCTTGAAAACATTTCCATCAAAGGCTTATTTAAAAAGGTATGGCCCATTAAAGGCTATTTGTTTAGAGGAAGAGCTTCTTTGGTTTGTTGTTTCTAAACAAAGTAATAAAAGAACCCAAGTGGCAACAAAATACTTCTCCAGGTTCAACAGACACCTACATACTAGCATCAGGACAATGTAACAATATAACTAATAATTCACAATATTTAACTAGAATTGCTTTGAACTCTTTTTATATTCAGGACTAACAAGGTGTGCAAGTATGGTGGTTGAATTACAAGAGAAATTAAGACCACCAGCAATAATGCTCCCCCTCCTCCAAAGCAATTTCCCTGTCCCTCCAATAAGCCTTTTCTATTCCCTCCTCCGGTCTCTAAATCCATCTACTAAGGCTGTGTAAATTATCTCCCTCTCCATTCAGTTTGAATTTTAGCAAGTTCTAATATTCATTCCTTAAGGCAGTGTTCACCCCTTGCTCTACAGAGTGGTGTTGATTTGCAGAGAGAAGCACAGAAATGCCTTGCAACTCCTCCAAAATTTATTCTAGCTCTAAAGTTCTCCACTGCAGTCAGTACACTACCTAATAGCCTAGTTAAAATGAAGACAAACATCTTCTATGACAGAAAACTGTGGGGAAGGTGGCATGAATTAAAGAGCTGGAAAATAAACACCTTAAATAGACCACCTCAGCGGGAGACTGAGATTGTCTGGCAATGAACTGCAGACAAGATGCTTCGAAAAGCCCCGTAACAAAGAAAAAGCTGCATATTGTTCAAGGGTTCCCATGTCAGCACCACCCCTGAAGCCAGAAACATTAATAACTACTCTTTTGTTTTCATTCTTTCTGGGAGGAGAAGAGAGTTGAAACCCAAACAAATAAATAAAAGTATATAAACATGATTTCTTTTCTTGCTAGTTGAAATTTGCCCATGCCAAGTTCTAATGTACGATCCTGGGGTTGAAGGTTTCTTTTTTTGTTTTGAAAGGGACAATGGAGTCCTACCATTTTGCTGAATGATAAAAAGCTTAAGACACTCCTTACCAGAGGCTGTCCACTGCATCAGCTCAGCAGCCAAGCTTATCAGTTTGATGAGGTAATTGCTTACATCTTTTCCTAATGAGATTCCTCGTTTTCTTCCTTATACACTTGGAAAAAACTTCAATGAACTGATTATCAATTAAATGTACCAGACTGACAGCTATCAAAAATGCTCTCTGCATTGCTTTGGTAAGCAGAAATTTCCTATGAACAGTCAAAATGTAAGTTTTTCTGCTGTTCTATCACTGGGGTAAAGACTGACTTTCCAGTGTGAAAGTTCATGCATGTCATAGCAGTCAGGATGAGACCCAAGGAGTCTGACAACCCCTTGCAATCTGACATCAATGGGAAGAAATCCAGTGGACTGTGGAAGGAAAGCACAGGAAGGTACAGCATGCTCTACCATCCATCAGCATAAATCACCAGTGGACTGGGACAGGCAGGGATGGCTGGAGGCAGACTGCACTACAGTCATGCTGCAGCCTGAGGTAGTGTCTGCTGGGAATACAATAGCTCATTCTCCATGCCCATGCAATAAATGGCCTTCTCTCTGCAGCCACCAGTGAAGATTATAAATCAGTATGTTTTGCAATATTAAAAGCCACTCCAGCTGCAAAGGAACCAAGATCATAAATTCTTTTCAATGCACTTTTGAACAGCTTCAGACAGTAGTGAGGCTTTCCTGGGAACACTAGACAGCTGTAAATAGCTGCTTCAAATTTAGGTTCTATTACAGGAGATGAAAAAGACCTGTATGAACTTTTAATTAACAGACCAAGCCACCAAGACCCATGAGGAAAGAATTCAGCTCTTAACAGAAGGTTTTAACTGTTTCTTGATCCCCTATGTGATGCTTTTGAATTAAGTAAGAAACCTGAGTTGAAGGACATCTCCAGACCTCATCTCCCCATTGCTATTAATGCATGTCAAGTTAACAGGGGGGATTAGTAGAATTTGAGGTGTTTCTCAGAAGGATGAGCCTGCTAACCAGAGGTCTGAGGAACCCACACCCCAGCTCTTCCTCAAACAGGCATGAAAAAGGTCTTTGCTAATTTGTTTATTTTCTCATATGAAATCAATGGCTCTTAATCTCCAGTTGATCACTTAATTTACCAAAAAGGAAATTAGACTGTTTTTTCTATAACTCAACAGCAGCTATAGCTGCCCATGCAAATTACCTCTCTGCTGTTCATCAGACCTGCTTATGTAAGAGCAGATTTGGAGTGGAATAGGAAAGGAACATTGTAGTATCTGCCATGACCAGTAAAGGAGCTCCACAATTCTCTGCAAACAATGATCAATAGCTGCAATTTTATTGCTTAGTGGTTTCACTGAGACTTGCTTGGAGACATTGTGAGAGGAATGCCATCAGCAAAACCCCACTCTTCTTTAAATCCAGTTTTGTTCAATGTGAACAAAGAAGGGACCCTACCAGCCAGCACGTTGTGTGGAATGGTGGACATGGAGAGAGTAACAAGCTATGCTGTGTTTCTGCAAGACAGAGCCCTTAAGAAAGCAAGCAGGGCCAGGAGTAGGACTGGATGATGCTGATAGGTCCCTTCCAACTCAACATATTCTATGATTCTATCCTTTTCTGCTTCCCACAGTAAGTCTGGACATGGTCCTGGTCTCCAGCACAAGCAATGTGTCTTAGCTCTTATTTTCTGGGCAGGTATAAAAGGACCAGCTTATTTCCTTCAGGTTTAAAGCCCTGTATGAAAAAGAACTGTCACAAAGCACCTTGAAAAAGCATTGCATAGTCAGTACTTTTAGCCCACTATCAATAATGGCAAAGCTTACATTAAAGAAAATTATTAAGTACCAAAGTTACTTTGGTCCCAGTTTGCACTGGCTAGGATCAAAGGCCTCAAGGTTAATTTCCAGCTCAGTCACAGACTGCATAACAGTCCTGACACTCATTTCTTTGCTCAATTCACATTTATTTTTACTTTTTTTGCACTTCAAACCTTCTTCTGCTTGCTGTGCATAAAATTAAAGAAGATTCCTGAGGCTACATTATATTTGATGGTGCAATTAAGTATCTACAGTGAGATGTGAGCATAACTATACTTCAAAATCTTCCCATAAACACACTTTTTTTTTTTCTTTTCACAGTTCCAACAGAAACAAGGTGCCATTTGCCTTGGTTATTACAGTAGTGGAAGGCTGCAGTGAGGTCTCCCTGGTGCTTTCTCTTCTCCAGGCTGAGAGAATGGCTGTGCCATTCAGCTTCACATCATCTGCAAACTCACTGAGGGAGTGCTTGATCACACTCTCTGCCACTGATATATCAAAAAACACCAGTTCCAGGACAGAGCCCTGAAGGACACCATCCATCAGCAGCCTCAGCCTGGATGTAGAGCCACTGACCACAGCTCTCTGGCTGCATCAGGGTACCAAATAAGCAAAGAGCTCAGGCTGTAAGGTATACAACACTGAGGAGAAAATACAAGAGAATGTGTAAAACTCTAGTCACTGCATGCATCCAAATATTCAATCATCCACAAGTGCTCGGAGCCACTAAAACAGTGCGATCAGGGTGGGTGGGGAGGATTACACCCAAAACCACCACTACCACCCTGAAAATAAAAAAGAAGCACTTGGTTTGAATTCACTGTCATATTCCTGGCAAAATATCTGCTGAAGCACTGCAGAGAATTTTACAGGCCTGGAGGAGACACTGAAGAAATACAAACATATCAATGAATACCAGCAGTGAGAGATAAACAGTTTCAAATGCTTCGTACAACCAGAATCACTTTGCAGCCAGATTCATTGCCAAGATGAACACTTGGAAGGCTTCTGTCAGACTCTTTCCAATTACAGTGTTTTATGAAAACACAGGGCATACAGTATGCCTTGATGAGAAAAACCAGTGTATATATAGGCTCATCATCCTGAAGCAGAAAGCACTGAGGTAAGTACTAGTTGTTATGGATACGTCTGCATAAGTAATGGGTGTTACTGCATCTAACCTTTGGGTTTCATTTATTTTATATTGGAGGGTGTGGGTGTGTGTAGAGAGATTTATGGTTTATGTTATAAACTTTCATCTGCCACAAAATCCCGGAGTGTTCTTATACTGACTGAAAAAAACACCTTCAAGCAATGAGTTTAATGTAAATTCAGAGGAATCAAATATCTTTAGACAACTTTGAGAAACGCACTGTTGACTAGTCTTTTAATCAGTTTGTGTATTGCTCAGAAATTCTTTGATAAGCAATGTTTCTCACTGAGTATGCACAATTAAATGTGAACAGATTTCATGACACAACATGTAACTCATTTGTGTGTTCCTTGTGTCAACTGACCTCTGCGACTGAGAGCTGCTCTTCTGATGACTGATGCTACACTGGGGGAAAGAACCCCACCCAAACATCTTTGATGACCTCACAGTTACTCCATGAGGCACACGCAGGCTAGAAATACCATCATATTCTATACATTTTTCTTTGTATGCATACAAGACAGGAGGAAAGATTCTAAGGACCATAAAAACCAATTACCAGACAAAATTCTAAATCCGTTTTGGTATTGATACCTAGTAACACAAAATGAACATCTGAAACCAGGTGAGTGGGTTTAGAGTTTTTTGCGTTGAGTTTTTAAAAATAAATTTTAATTTCAGTGCTACTAATTGGAGGTGGTCTGCATTCTAAGCCCTTCTGTTGGGTAAACCTGACAGCTCCAGTAAAAGTTCGTGTGTTTTCTATTTTTAAATGAAAAACACAATTTGCTTTGTCCTATTTAGGTAATAATAACAAAACCCCAAATAATTATACACATATATGTATATATATATTTTTTTATACATATTTATGTGCAGCCCCATTTGATAGATCTGGAAATTAGTCAAATGAAAAATTAGTCCTAAATTTTTAAGCCAACTTCACAAGTTGAATCTGTCAGGACTGTATATAGTTTGGAAGCTCTGGGCCTACAGATCTCAGACTTGAAAAGAAGTAAACTAAATCCAGACCTTGGACTGTTTCCTTGGACCTCTGCTCTCCTTTAAACCCAATCTTGAAAAGCTTTGCCTCCTCTTCTTCTCTCCTCACCTGTCAGCAGTCCCTAAAGGCAGTTTGTGCTCACTCTCATTTTTGGTCAGAAAAACAAGAGAGAAAACCTTCAGGTTTCCCTTCCCAGAGACTGCAACAGCCTATCAAGAGTTGCCAGGAAGTAATCTTTCAAATTCTTCAACAAACAGCTTCTGGTAAACTTAGAAACTTTTGCTTCTTTACAGTCTCATTACAAACATCTACTATGCTAAAATAATGAACAATTTCCAGATACTGTAACCTTGCCAAATTTGAACAGTTTTCACTAAAAAGAACCAACTTTTCCCTCTTTTAAGTTCTGAAACTTGCTCCAAGACAGAGATATGGATCATCTGAATGAAATGGCTATAATATCTTTAACACTAGGGAAACACAGTTTTTCCTAATTTTCTTTAAAAACCGCATGAAGCTTTTTCTTAAAACTCGCGCACAAAGAATGCATCCATAAGCTGACACTGAGCACAAAAAACCCAAGTCCAAATTGTTTAGATGTGGAAAAGATATAATTAGAAACACTTCTGAAATAGAAAATGGAAGTTCATTGAGAGGTCTTACCACAATTTCTTTACAGATCTCAGTAGCTTGCTGTTTTAAGTTATCTGCTGAACAGGTACAGAAAGAAGGAACTACCATGAACAAAAAGCCTTATTGACAAAACACAAGAATCTTGACAACATAAATAGAAGGAGATACTATCTAGCATAACCTTTCTTTCTTCTCTCTTCTAAGCATTGCTTTAACCTCTTTACTTTGAAACAAGAGTAGAGAGGTACAACGTGCCAGGTAACTTTGCATCTTATCTGTTTAATTAATGCCAACCTCTGAAAGGGAAAACTAAATCCTTCCCAATTCCCTTCAGAATTTCTCAGCTTAGTGGGTGGTGCCATCTAGCTCCATCAGCATTTTATTTCCTGTTCCAAATTTACTTCAACTTTTTGATTGCTCTTTGAGTTTGTTTTTGGTAAGACCCAAAATGTCAGCTACCTCCATACACATCCCTGGACACGTTCTTTGAAGCACAGAGTTTACAAATAGCATCACTGCAGATCAAAAGGACAGCCAGTTCTCAGAGGCATGTATTTTGTGATCTCATCTCATGATTACTGTGTCATCAAAATCAGCTGCACTATTACTTCTGCCGAACTCCTTTTAATATTAGTCCTGCTGTTTTTAGAGATTTAATGATGTTCCCAATGAATTTGCCAAAGAACAGAATTTACCACAATCCACCTATATATGGAAAGGACTATTGAAATTAAATAATGAAAGAAAACACAGGGAAGAAATAAAAATCAAACTAATATGGAAGTTATTTGAATGGGATTTTAGCTGAAGATATTTAGCTAGGAACTATACTATATCTGTAATTCCAAAATTATGGCACATTCTTCAGAAAAGAAATCAACTTCAACATATCACTTAAGTCAGTGAGTCAAATCTGTAGCAAAGAAAGATTTTTGTTTTCCAAAAATCATTGCTTCAGTTAACAAAGAAGGCTTTTAACAGCTAGTTTAGTTCTATCTTTAAACAACTTAATTATTTTAATATTTTAATCTCACACACAGAAAACCTACAAAATCATGTTTAAAATGCATAAATCTCATAAACTAGCTCAAGAGCGTGAAGAAATTTTAAGTTAGAGATGCCAACCTACTCAAACAAACAGAACTCCTGGAAACACCAGTCTAAAAGACTTGCATTTTCCAGGCGCAGTGAATTCTTCAACTCTTCTCATGGTGAATAACATGGGAGGTTTCCCACATTCTCAGCAGTACCAGGCCATGCCATAAGGAACTTTTTACTTAACTGGATAAGCAGCAGCATTTCTTCCCCCTTCCTCCAGCCACATTTCACAACTGCCTCTGGGAGAAATCCCAGTTTCAGGAATTGGTACATTCAGCATGACTGCTGCACTCTCACTATGCCTGAACTTCACGGACCCTGTGAGCTACTGGCATTTGGCTCCAAGTTCAACCAGAAAATACTGCTGTTTGTGAGAACTGCTATAACTCTTATTTATTTTACCCATTCTGGCATGTTCTCTGTCTGCCTCATTCTCCCCACTCCAACCTGCTTGTAACAGCTATGCAGCAATTTAACTTCAGAGGAAACCTGAAGATCACAAAAAATTATCTCCAATAATGAAATTCAGGTCGATATTTGACCTGCCAAATGAACAGGTCCTTTTACCAAAAGACAAGCCAGACATTTGAACTCTGAAGCACTGCCAGGACAGAGAGCAGCTTGCCTGTTCAGATGAGCAGCCAGTCTTTTGAGACCTCAGAGATAAACCAGGCAAATGCTGGACAGGAACAAAACGTACAGTAACAGTATACAAAAGCTGGAGTCTAGGATAAGAACACAAAAGGGAGGGAAATAATTTTGCAAAGCCAAGTTTAACTCATAAAACTAAATTTGAAGCGTAAGATTTTATCCTTCATTCTTTGTGACTTCTGGGAATCTCAGAGTACACCAACATACCAACTCAAGACCAAATTATGGAAAACTGTTTGTACTTTGATACTTTCCCCATCACCAGTTTGGAATGGATTTATTATGCAAATTTCATTTCTGGCATGCTACAGATAGGAGTAAATTCCTGCTTGTTAAACTGTCTCCATCTTTGTTGCTGTTTCCTGCCTAGTATGTGAGAAAGTAAGCTATAATGCCAAAACCAAAATGAACTCAGAAAATAAGACATACAAGAAAGGCAAAGGTATTTACAAAACCATTTCCCAGGTAATTTAGATAGTTATTAAGATTGATTTGTTTTATATGCTGTAGCCTCTGGCATAAGCTTAGAAGAACAAATGGCTTGATCTTGCAACCTTTCTTCACACAGCTTAATCTTACTGCCTTTGAGGAGTAACCTACAATGATAAGAGGGCAAACAATGGAGAAACTGAGATCAAACAACTTAGATTAACAGATACCAAAGTGAAAATAGTGTTAGAAGAACCAAGTCTATCTGGTTAAGAACTAGGTGCGAATAGGACTCACAATATTTATTTTTAAAATTCTTGTAATGCATTGCACTCATCTTTTGGGCTGTTAGGCCGCGATGACGGCATTGGCAGCAGTACACAGCAGAGGAAGTTACAGAACACTCTTATCAGATGCCTCTCTGAAATAATCACAGACACAGGCTGCCCTGGGAAATCAGGCACTGCCTTCCACTACCTGCAGGCTGGCGGCACCACAGCGCATTGCCCACCGCGTAGGGAAAGTTCAACCCTTGGAACAGCTGCCACAGTGGAAAATAGGTACACTGCACTGGGCCACAGCTACAGAAACAGAACAGAGATTTTACTTTTCAAAATACTACTGCTGTCATGCAAAATGACTCCAGGGTCAGAACTCTCCAGCAAAGGAGTCAAAAATGAAAGCAATTAATTTGTCATTACTCAGTTTATCAGCCAGAATGAAATGAAGTGTGCAAGAACTGTACCTTATGAAGCCTCAGATAAATGGTAATTTGCTCTGTGAAAAGTTCATAAGGCAAAAACAAGACCTTTGATACACAATAAAGAGTGGCTAAGAGAGGACAAGGGTGGCTCTGAGAACAAGCTTCCTTCTGTGTCAGAATTCAAAGTTTAAACTAAGATGAAAGTTAAATTTTTTTATGTCTGCTTATGTTTGTGCTGTGTGAAAGGTGATGCAGATGAAAACTTGCAAGAAAATGGCAGCATGACATTATTAAAGAACAGGAAACCAGGAGCCAAAAAAATAACATCAAGAAAATGATCACGAGAGACAGCAGTGGGCTAATGGAAGCCATGGGATACATGAGTATGCCCATATGTCTTGTGAGCTCGTCATCTATCATGACCTTGATTTTTGCACAAGATGTTTTGTCTCACTTCCATACTTTCCACTAATTTTCCACTTCCTATGTATTCAACAGAACTACTTCTTGGAAGAGAGTCCATATATTCAAACCCCTCCATGTGGTTCAGGATAGCATGTCACAGCTGCCTAAACTCCTGGCATGGCCTTACACCTTTCAGTACAGGATTATGACATCTTTCAGCAAAGCATTTTTGAGTTTAAATGGTTTGTCTCAAGGCTCTCAGTAGGGAACTGCAGGGTTTCATGAATCATTGCAAAGATGGAAATACCTGCTGTCAACAAACAATCAGATCGCAACTGTTTCACATAAAACCAGAGGACAGATGTATCCGGAATGGTCCCACTTTGCACTGCTTTACCAGTGGCTCAGAAAGCAAACAGCTGTGGAAGTCACAAGACCACACAGCCCGGATGAATAAAGTGTTTTCACCATGATTGCTTATGTGGTCTTTTCATAAAGTTTTCACTGTTAGGGCCATTGATTTGATTTCCATTAGACATCTTGCTATCTACGTCCTGCTCCACATCACACAGGCTTAACTTCTACATAGCCAAAAAATGCCATATAAACAATAGCTCGCTCCAGCCTTTTCCTTTTAATTATGATTACAAGCTGCAAATGGGTATGTTCCACCAATCTCTGTTTGCACTGGACATTGTCTGAGAGACTGGAGAGCACCAAAGCAGAGAACTCCCTGGAGACCACGAGCAAGGATGTCTCCATGGTGACAGCATGTTTCAGATATGTTAAACATGATTACTGCGTATTATTTTACAAAAAGGATGAAAACAAAGACATCATCAAGCTAGTGAGACAGCAATGAAGTATTTCAGTAATTTTAAATACCTTTAAATACCTTTAAAAATACATACTAATTGGACTGCACTACAAGCCAATAGAAATGCAACTGAAGGAGCACCAGAAATAAGGCACTTCCAGTTTTCACGGAAAATTGGTGATGATGTTTTGACAAGATAAGCACTTAGGTGCTTTGTTAATCAGCTTTTGAAAAATGAATTTTAACACTTTGGAGCAAAAAAATTGTTTTAACGAACACAGCAACAAGAGATGATGACTGATTACCCATTTTTCTTTGTAACAGTTCAAAAAGCACACATATGATACAGACCTAGCAATGGCTAGAATATATTCCAGAAGTAAATTCTTCATGAAAACATCTTTTAGGGAATAAGTGACAACGTTCTGTGTTGTATTAGCAGAGAATGGCAAATACTACTCTATGCATCTGGTGATTTTTTCCCTCAATTTTGTTTCACACTTTTCCTCCTCCTTTTCCCCTTATATTCCTAGATTTATTTTCTTTCACGGTTCACATGCTAAGGTCCTATATAAGTCTCAAAACTGTAGTCAAAACTCTGAATTCCAGAATAATGCAAAAGACTATTGAGAAAAAAATTCTCTGTAGTTCTTCCATAACGTTTTTATATATATATATATATATATATACATATATATATACACACACACATATATATATACACACATACATATTTAGTAAGTTTTAAATATGAAAGAACTTCATTAACCCTTCCCCAAAGTCATGCAGAGGTAATATTACATGAAATAGTTTTCCTCCTTTATATGGGAAGGTTTCTTTTAAGATTAATACCTCAAATACCTGAAGTGGAGACTTTAGCACAACACAACCAGTTCTACAAACACCATCTGTTGTCCTTCTTGGGAATGAGAAAACCTTTTAGGGTGCTCAACAGACTTAATTTCTAAGAATCATGATGAAGAGATAACCCACTGTCTGTACAGAGTATTCTTAGGAGGAGATGAAATCTCTGTTCTACACAGATTACAGAGAAATGCACATTATAAACCACATAGTTGTAATTTAATGGAACTAGGAGCCACATCACAGACACAACATGATGCTTCTCACTATGTGTAAAAGGAACTGGTTAAATCTCTAGGAAAAAAAATTATTAATCTATAATAAATACATTATATGGTACCCAAGGTTGAAAGTAGGACATAATAAAGTAGGACATTCTCAAACAAAGAGTTACAACTTTTTTGCCAGCATTTTTTCAAAAACATTGTTCTATATCAGCACTCAGGACTCCATAATCAAATTAGGGCAGAAAGTACTAAAAGGACACAAGATAAGACAGACATTTGCTGTACAAGCCACAGAAGAAAAAAACAACAAAAACTACTGTCTTTTCCTCACAGATCCCTTTGTTCACTTCCCTATTCCCCTCCACCAGCATTACAACTTCACATTTTCAGGCTGAATTGTAATGCACCCAAGACAACTATTATAGTAATAAAGTAAATTTATAGCTTTTATTCTGTTGTATTACATGGCACAGGACAAAATCATACAAATATTTATGATGGAGATGATGTTACAGAAGTGAAGTTATGGTAACAGATGAATAAAGTCTTTCTTTCCAATTTAAGTAATGCTATACATGCTACTTTGACACACAAAAATTCTAGCAAACCTATCACCTAAAAAAGAACTCTCTGCTAGCAGTCTGGTTTGAAACACAAAAGTCAGCAAATGCTTTTTTATCCACCTGGGATCATGCCTCAGGAGACTTATATAGCTATTAAGTCTCTCTTCAGGTGCCCAAGGAAGTTAGAAATTCAAATGGCTTTTCAAGAAGAACAAACACATACTCCAAACCTATTAAAACAATTTAGTGAGCACTAAATACAGTAATTCCCTGTTGCAATTATATTAATGATGGTGAAGGGAACTTCACATCAAGAAGTCTCAGAAAAGTCTAATAGTAGTTAAATACAGTGGAAGGCTACTAAAGGCAATCTGCATTTATTCTATTTAAACCAGCTGCATGAAAGTTCTGAAGGAATAAAATAGAGTTATTACCATTTGTAATATTAGAAGTTGCTCAGATTCAATTTGTAGCCATTTTAGACTGAACCATTTGCACTCAAGAGCCCAACAGAAGATGCAATTATCTTTAGATTTATAAAAATTAGTTTTCTTTATTTATTTAAAGTCATCCTGCTCTCCAGTGAAGGTTAACATTTTAAAGAGACTATTTTCAAGTAAAACATGAATGTATTTTTCCCTCAAGAGTAAAACAATCAGCACAGCAGGTTTTAATCAAGTGAGTTTATTCCCCTACCCAGAACTCTCCAACTACAAGCGTCACAAATAATATCTCTTTTCAGATATCAACAGGCTAAGAAATGCCAGTTGCAATTACAAACTCTATGAAGTTGACAAACACATTCATAGTAACAACCACTCTTTACCCCCATGAACTCTCATAAACCCAGGCTAAACCTAATGGATTCAGCTCCTCTGTAACCATACTCTAGCAGTTGTCAAGAGGCTGTTCTGCAAATTCTTTTTTACAAAACCAATTAAACAGCATCAATCTAGCAAATAATTTTAATCTACAGATTCTACAATAACTTGAATGAGGGAAATGTAAGTTGAAAAGTGATAGGCCTATTATCAAATTAAGAAATACTATAACCAGTAATCTCTCCATGCAGACCTCCAGCAATTAGACAGGAAGAGCCATGATTTGTTTCCAAGTCCTGTGTGAAATGTGGGCAGCATAGCTGTATCCCTCAATAACAGAATTTCATAGTCCTTGAAATTCACTAAACACCAAATTGCACATTCATTCATCATCACCTCTCAAAAGAACCTCCTCAGCTACTTATAGAGTGGTCTTTCTAGAATAAAACTTCTCTGGCCCGAACCCACAAACTGATCTTCTAAGCTTCTAAGCTGAGCTTGGGGTTAGACTGTTTTATGTGCACAATGAAAAGCTAAACCAATTTCCTTTAGATTTGCTGTATGTCACTTATACCTTCTGTCTCCAGTGTTTCACAGCACCACCTGTGCTGCCCTCAGACTCTTCCCTGCCAGTGTCAATGAATGAATGCATTGTAAATTCCACAAATGCTATCCTTGGTTTTCACACATATCCCAGGACATCCCATTGCTTTAAATATGCAATCCTATGCTTGTTACTGGCGAGGCAGAAACAGCCTTGTTTGAATTCCATCCACATCAACCAACTGCCGAATAAAGAGAAACTCCACAGTCCTCCCTCTCACTTACTCTGCAGAGGCAATAATCCCCCCCAACCCCAAAAGCTGTATAAAGTTTCTGGAACCCCATTATCATTGAGATATTTTAACTCCACAATGGAATCATAGCATGTATCTGCCAACACATTCAAAAGCTATTAGAAGGAGATACAGTGGTATTTAAAATTTTGTTCTGAGCAAACCTAAGAAAATTATCAACTTCTGTCATCTTCCAGGAAGGGCTGGGTAAGAGTTATTGTAATCACTTGTGTGCCTATATTAAAAAAAACCAAAAAAACAATTGTTAAGCATGTTACTACCTCCATGGTGTATTAATTCCTCTAACTATAAGCTTTGTAGAGAATGAAGAAGCATCGGTGACTTGACCTGATGCGGCTTCCCCTCTTCTACTCCCCCATGACCTATTGCAGCATAATTGTAAAGACAAAAGAAGCAACATTCAAAACCTTAAAACCAGCAACAGCCTGCTCTGGCAGCCTCTACTTTCCTAAGCATGTTTGCAGCACATGACTGCCATCCTGGGAAGGAGTTTTCCATATGTCTGCTGTACTGTGGAAGCCTCCCTACCTAGCAGTGCACACACAGTTGCATTCTGTTTTTTCAGCATGGTACAGATGCAGACCCCTCTTCTTGTTTTAAGCAAACAGGACAAAATGTTCAGACACAACAAAACTGAGAAATTGTTCCAGCTATTATCTGTTTTCCCTCGCTTTCTCTCACTGTTGTCAAATACCTACTTCACTTCCCATAACTACAGAACAAATATCTAATGACAAAAAATGCTACTTGGTTGCAAATCACTTGTAACAATTCACCCTCTTGGTGCTGGGATGTGAAACTGCTGATGGGGGACAAAGACTCGACATCCACATCACTTGCCTATGATCCCAACAGCCCTGGCACTATTCCAGCTGAGTTGGGTTACAGAATGAGATGGGAAGCCACCAAATAGTTAGTTGGGAAGTCACCAAATACTGAGACACCAAAGACTGAACAATTTCAAAATACAACCGGGGAAAGGGTGAAAGCTGAACACCTACACTATGTCAAGGATTACAGGGTATTTATGCTATAAGCCATAACTGTTTTTTTCTATTTTGCCTCTCTTGCTTCAATTATAGAAGCAATACAATAAAAAAAGTACCAATCTCTTTCTCATAATCTTAAATAAGTGTGAGACAAGAGGGATCATGACTCAAGTTTTAAAATTCAGGTCTTGCCTATTCTATCAGACCACAGCGACGAAGAACTAATGAAACAACAAAATTGCAATATAAACAAGCAGCAGAGCGAATTACAATTAAATTCTGTTTCACTGCTTTCTTATTCTTTCTGAATCTAATCCCTAATCAACATTTTGGGAAAGTCATCTGTATTTAGAGCCCAAGAATTTAGATCCTAAGGTGAAGAACAAGATCTTGCAGTCACAATTTGAGTCCCATAACAGGCTCTCCATTAGGACTTTACCTAGTATCTTCCCACCAATAATATATGAGGTAGCAAAAGCAATTACATTTAAAATAAGACACCAGGAAGACTAATTATTCCACCTAACTCTCAAGGCAAACTCCTTTATGTTCTCAATTAAGAACTTGAGGCAGAGAACATTTAAAACTATGTTTAATCATTTATTTAACATTCAGTGCTTCAAGATCTATGACATGTACTACAGTTTTAAAACTGAAGTGAATAGTTCATAAAATGAAACATTCAGAACAAACCAGGGTTTCTTTCATCATCTGGTGGTTTGCTACATAGGGATTCTGGCAATGCTGCTCAATAGCAAAGTGCTTATAAAAAGACTTGCAGAGAATCACTCTACCCTGCAATACACATGAATGAACCCTCCATTGTTTTAATCTGAAATCTGATTAAAACACTTAATTTTGATGATTTATTACATTCCTTTGCAGGATTTTTCTGGCCAGCACTGCTGCATTTGCCAGAACTGAAGTTTTAAGTTAGTTCAAAAGATATGCTTCAGATCCTTATAACAAACTAATTTTTAGAGTATAAACCTTTATTGTTTCAGCTACTGTCAAACAAAATTCAGCCTTGTGGTCTAGGTAAGTTTGTTCAGAACACAGACCAATGGCTATTTCCACGTCTGGTCAATTAAATTGTTCTCCAGAGTCTGCAAACAACAACACCTAGACAGTAAAGTCTCTTAGCTGAGGTTAAAATGGTCTTTTATAATCCATATGATGTAATCCTCATCATTACCTTCTCTCAGCAGACAGCAGAACAAAGATGTCAATGTGAAACAGAGTACAAGAGTATAAGGAAGATAAGAAAAAAATCATCCAGCAAGACACAACTCTTGGAAATGAGAAAACCATGGTTCAACCCTAATCTGCCCGTTCTAAACATCCAGGACAAACTTCTTGGATTTGCTCTGCTTCAAATATGTTCCTAAATGATAACTATGCCATTCAAAACACTCTGAATTTATGAGGGGGTGGATGGGGAGCATATCATACAAGAAGCTGCTGTTAAGAGACAAATACATCAGTTCCACTTTGCACAACTCTTGGCCCTACTGGCTGTATCTTGAGTGCATAGCTTCTTCACATATAACACGCTCACACTTTCCCTCAGTAAAAGGGAGAACAGCAGGACACAGCAGAGATACTGAATAGAGAAAATGGGGGAAGTTGAGAGATCAAATGGAGTTTCATCATACTGCCCTCTAACCTGCTCTATGGCAGACAACTGGCTTGCTTTTCTCTTTTGAACACAGATAAATCTGGAGATACCAAACTGGAAATGCAGTGCTGATTTCAGCATCAGCAGCACCCAAATCCAAAATTTCCCCTTTTAATCTAAAGGATACCTTCTGATTAAGGTTTAAAGCAAACAGACAGGGAAGGACAAAGCTCTGTCTATTAATGCAATAAAAATATACTAACTCTGTGTGTCATACTGCAGTAATGGGCACCGAAACAGTGTTTTGCTACTTAAAAAAAAGTGTTCTCTTCTAGCACTACTGACAGCAATCATATCCCAAGAGAAAACACTTCAGCCTTGTCACCACTTAGCTCACACACCACCAAAGACATCTTTATCAATTTGGACACATTCTTCTAAATTACTATCAGAAGTTACTTTGTTTAGTGCATGAGAAGTAGTGGGATATAAACACTTATAATATACAGCCTACATGGTCTATTTCTACTTTTTTTTTGTACTGGACTTCTGCTACCAGTGGTACTTATATTGGAAGCGCAGCATCAAAATCACAATGTTTACAACCTGATTTATTCTCAGGCAGTGCAAAGAACCTCCACAAAGAGAGGCTGGCAAGGATTTCATTTGGGGCTGCCACCCAAAAGCCATTGTTCATTCTACAGCTCTAACAGCAGCCACAAAGAATATACAAACATAAAGCTCAAGGGTTTTTTTGTGAACATTTTAAGTTTAAAGAATCCTCCTTATTTCTATTAATTTCAAATTTAAAATGCAACATAAGAGAACAATATAACTCTGATATTTCTGCTTTGAATTTGGGTTAGTTGAAACCAGCTAATGTAGTTAAAAATTGGAAGTGGAAGGAGAAAAAGAAAAGAAGTGAGAAAACATGTGACGTCCCTTCCTTCCTAAAAAACAGAAAACAAGTAAAATGAGAGAATGTTAAGAGACAGTTAATGTCATCCTGTCCAAAACAGGGAGAAAAGGTTGGAACAGGCTTTTCAGAAGTACAGAAAAGAATAAGATGAGAAAATTCTGTTCTTGTACAGCCATAAATTAGCTAAACCCAAATTAGTTCATGTTTTTCTAACTTCGAACTCTTGAGCTGCATCTTTCCAAGAGGGGAAGAGGATCATCTTGTTCCCAGAGATGAGATGCTGATGTTATCAACCCTCAGCAAGGAAGGCAAAGTTGCACTGGTTACAACACCCAAGCCCAAGTGCTGGTGCTTTCATGTGATCTGCCTTATCCACCCAAAAGTCTGGGATACAAAAACTGCAGGAAGCGGACAGGGCCAGAAATCCCAACAGGCTGTCAGGCTCCTCCATCTCATACCCGTTCAAAGAGAGCACATCAACTTTACAACAGTGTCCTTCTGACCTGCTTGTGGAAATAATTAGAACAAACCATTGGTTCTGGACTTCCAAATCTATCTTACTCTTAGAGTCAGGAGCATCAAGGTGGTTACGAAGTGCCCAGTGGGATAAATCTGATTTACTGTGCTCTACATGTCTGCCCCCTATGCCCTGCCATGCTGATTTGGGCAGGCTGCTGTATGCACTTGAGCTGAGCACAGCTAAAGCTACCTAACTTCATTACACACCACTACCACTGCACTGTAGCACACTCCTCTCTCCATCACCACTTCCCAGCCCTGAGGACTTGCTAGCTTCAGCAACAGCTTCATGGCAAGGAGGGGATGTCTTGGGGTAAAACTCATTTATCTTCACAGGATGACGCACTAATGGAGGACATGAGGTTGCTTTGCATCTCAGTTTATACAGGGCACAACTCCTCCAACTAAAAACAGCAATATGAAGGTGCAAAGAGAAGAAATACTGCAGCTGGCATTATGTGAAGTATTAGTCTGGGACAAAATTCACAGTTGGTTGCTTTTGTCTAGGAGAAAACCACAAAATTTCATTCACTAGGGACTTTACATTTGGCAATCTGTGCTTGCACAGTTTCGGTGCAGGTTTGCAAAACATTTTGAAAGTTTCTATCTATAGTATAACTAGATTTTTATAACATTGTTTTAATCAGAAGACCATACTTCTGAGTACTAATTTTTATTGCCAGTTTCACTTACATACATAAAACAAAAATGCCACCAAAGCCCAATGAAAACATGTATGAAATTTCCCTATGAAGGTCATTGTGCAATGAAAAAGGGTTATAAATGACACAGTCCATCAACATTTAAAGCCTGCAAATAAGAACAATTAAGATCAACTACAAAAGGGAAGTTAAACAAAAATCACAGGGAAAGGAATCACACCTTCAGTTGATTTAAGAGGGCAGTAGAAACCCTGGCATGTGATTTACTGGCAGAAACTAAACACTCTAGTGTGGGCTAGTTGTAAAGAAAAAATATTGTCATTTTTTTTCCAGTTTGAAGTCTAGTGCTCTGAATCTTAAGAAAGTACAGGTTCACCCAAAGTGCAGACTTCTTTTGATGTTAAAGGGAAAAAAAATTAGCCTACTCCATATCTTCTATATTAAAAGTTCATTAAAGAAAGGCTAAACATTTCATTCACTGGGATGGTTCTGTTTTTTGTCATTTTTGCATAGTTAACAAGATCATAATTCACACAGGTCACACATTGTAAATATCCTCACTATATTGTTTTCCTTTCCTCTATAATTAGACCACCTTTTGTTACCAAGAATCCTATAAACTGTTTAACTGTGAATGGTTGTAAACTGCTCGTATTAAAAATTAGGCATCTCCTAACAACTCTGTGCAATGAGAATTGCATCCAACCCCCCCCCAACCTATGGCATATAAAATCAACATTACATCTCTGACACTTCTTTCTGCAGGGGTTTGACCCACATTGCATCATCTGCACATTTTATACAGCTTGGCTTTTTTCTCCATCCACACAAACTACTCTAGCCTAGGTATCTACCAACAAAGGGAGACACACAAGCTCACTGACAGCAGAACAGATTCAAGCAGCTCAGCTGCTGTGGAAAATAAAAACACTCAATCTTCACCAGAGCAGCTATTCCAGTGGCTTCTTGGAGGCAAATGCAAAAGGTGCACCAGTCCTGCCTGCTCAACCAGCACACAGCAGCAGCCAGGGAGTCCAAGAGAAAAGACAAGGCTTCCCAAGAGCCAAAACATCTCAATGTTGTTCTGCCCTTTTGCTATTTTTTTTAAGGTGATTTCCCTAATTAGAAACAAAGGTAGTCCTTCAGGGAATTATGGCCCCAATGCTGAATGACCTGAGCCACTGCTGCCCCCCACAGGTATTTCCAAGGTTTTACTCAGTGCGTTTGCTTCCCACTTCTGGTCATCCTCTGCAACAGCAGTCAAAAGTCTCTATATTCTTTTCTATTACAAGTTACAGAGCATATTTATTGGAGTAAGACCTAGGCAGAATTATTTCAGCTTATGGGTATTAAAACCCCATGAACTGACAAGGTTCATTGAAGCCATCAGTAGGATTAATAGAGCCTACCAGTGAATTTTCAAGAAGGCTCCTTCTGAAGGGTACAGTTCTCTTCAGAACACAGATTTTATGCAAAGGATAATTTGAACTGCTTAAAGCTGTCATAATCTGAATTGTTTTCTACAGTGTCAGCAGCAATCAATAGGCAATAGCCACAGGCTCACAAAAACTCTCAGTAAGCTGCTTTGCTTATTCTCAGACCAAATGGACAAGAACAGGGAATGAATGTGTGCCATTTTAGGAAACACAGCATCGTCCATGTTATTTTTTTTTCCTACCACATCTGAAAAGAAAAGAGATGGGAAAAAAAATTGTGGAAGAAATCTGTGTGGATGATCCCATTGTTCACCCACCTATTGGAGATTTAATTATTTTCCTGCAGTTCAACATGGCTTTGGTGTTTTAATTGTGATTTTGACACCAGCTGCTGTTTGACATACTCTGCATAAATTCTGATGCTGTGAGTAAATGTTTTCCAACAGTGAACTCTCACCCACTATTTAACCATAGTCTTAAAGACCTCATGTGTCTGCCCAGAAGGGTGGATTTTGAATTAACAAAGCACAGTCATTATATTAAAAAAAACCAAAAAAATTTTGAAGAAACAACTTCAGCTCTCTTAGATTAAGGTCATTTGGTCAGAGATAGATTATGAATTTCCACAGCTCACCAGGAAGAGCTGCAGGGTTACAGTCTGCTTTTCTTTTTCCTGGTGGCACTGTTAATGCTACAGCTAACATAGCTATAAAAGAAGGTAAAGACGGGCAGGACTGTACAATGGAAGATGGATCTGAATGCTCATAATAAAGGAAAGGTGGGCACCCAACCAAAACCACCCAAACCTGAAGAATCTATTTCAGATGAAACAGTAATATTACTTAGAAGTAGACTGTAATAGAAGAGAAAATGGTATTAATAGATAAAAAAAGATGCTAAATCCTTGAGGGCATTATATTCTCAATTAAGTAGTATAGAAACAGCATAAATTTTCAGTAAGTACATCTATGTTCTGTTAATTTGCTCAGGGCTTTGCCATAACAGAACACACAGAGGGAAAAGCCACAGAGATTTGCATTGCATTTAACTGGCTGCTTCCCAGCACATTTCACTGCAGGACCCAGACAACACATCCCCAGTGCTAACAAAGGCACCTTTAGAAAAGGTGCCAAGCTGCTGCTTTTCCTGGTGTCACAAAACAACCGTGAAGCTCAGTCCAACATTCATTCGTAAACTTCAAAGAATATTTTTAAAGCATTTCATTATCCAGCTAACAAAAATTCTGAGAAGTTTCCTCACTCCCTGTTTTCTGCCATATTTCAGAGTTAAAGAAAAAAACAAATAGGAAAAAAATGGTCCTATAAAAATAAAATAGTATTTGATGCACTACCATCATTATAATAACTAAAAGAAAACAATCTCTACTGCGAACTACTTTCCACTTGTAATAAAAGCCTTGGTTTTCTCCTTTTAACCCCCATTAAAAGATCAGAGGGAATGCTGACATACAAGATTTGGCAGGCACTCAAGAAAGAGTGGGTACCCCATCAGACATCTCTTGTTCTTAAACACTAGACATCAAGTAAAAAATGAATCTTGGCCTGATATCAGACCTTAATAGTAATCTATGGCAATTTAGCTCTTCATAAATGAAAATGTTCAACTTTTTTACATTTTACTTTCAGCAGAAGTGAAGAGAAAGGGAAGAGTAATTTAACATTGAAAAACAGCTTGCTAAACAGGTAATCTCATTACTAGACTCCTTTAATCTTGCTCTGAGCACAAATATGGTTTATGGATAAGAAACCTGTATTCGGATATAGTGATGTACATCAATGCCTAAATTAACATTATTTCCCTTGAGTCTTGGTTCATATCCCATTTTCAGTTATACTCCTATGCCAGGTTCTTTTTTCCCTGGTACTATTGGTCTCGTTTTTCTTAGAGAAGTATTTTCTAATGATAAATATGATTCACCCTAGTCTGTCATAGATTATGAAATATTTCTTGTATAATCAGAAGAAACATCCCAACTAGAAGCTGGTAAATCACCTTTACCTTTGGAATAGTGCAAACCTTAATACCAATACTGTAAATCATGTCAGCACTGAGAGAAGGCCAGCTTGCTAACGTGATTAACAACACTCACATATTACAAGCCTTGGAAATTTAAATTGTTCCAAATTCCCATTCAAGTCAGTTCAGTCAAGCCTTATGCTGTGCTCTTCATTTCTTCTGATATTATAAAAACCCCAAAGTCCCTCAAGCAAACCAGGAACCATGCAGTTAAATACAAGAACCCACAATCACTTCAGCCCTAGACAACAGTCCTATGGATGATTCTGTCGGTAGAATACCAACGGTGCATTTCCTAATTGGTTTGGAAATCTAAGGTCTTAATTGATTCAAGAAGAGAATCTGTGACCATTCCTATGGAAGTAGAAAATACTGTCTTGAGCTCTTCCAAGCCATGACCACCACATCAGTTGAGAATTTAAAGAATCGAGGTATCTTACACCATCACCTGCTCCTTGCACACCGAGGTAGCTGTGAAGGAAATCAGATCTGATTTTAAAAAAATCATTTTTTTCCCAGAAGTAACTCCAAAGACAAAACCAAGATGTTACAGTCTGGTTAGACTTAATGTTGGAAGACACTGCTGAACAAACATAGCAGCTGCATTCCTCCCACAGAGAAGTCCCTAACTTACTACAAACATATGCAAATACAGACACCTTGAATTTATTACAACCCTGCAATAACCTTAAACACTTTATTTGGCAGGTAATCGTAGAAAGACTTGCTTGGTATCTCCAGAAAGATAATACTTTAATATAAAGTGGACTTTCCTCTTTCAGTACTGTAAAAAATGTGGACCATTTGACAATCATTCCAATACTAGTACTAACAATGGAAAAAAAAATAATCCTGAATAAGGTCATTGAATTTAAAAAGAAATTATTAAATTGGTATTAAACATAGCCCATTCTTATACATGGGCTCTACATGTATGTACACCATACGTATATAAGTGCCACAATACATTCCTTTGCAAAGCATGTACAGAACAGGAGTATGTATTATGGACATTTTCAAGAGCACAACAGTAATTAGGTTCCAAAGAATCAATAAAATCAACAGAAACTAACATTTAGCTATCACGTGTATTTCAAAAAATAGTCATTCACTGTCGCAGACATCTTTTATGAAAAATCCTTTCTTTAAGATTTTTCCTCCTGAGAAGCTGAGAGGCCTCAGGAACAAAATGTAAACATTGATTATCTGCTGCTGTGGAATGCAACAGGTGGATCTTTGATTGGCCCATGCTGGTTGTTTCTAATTAATGGCCAATTACAGCCCAGATGGCTTGGACAGAGAATCTGAGCCACAAACCTTTGTTATCATTCCTTCTTATTCTATTCTTAGCTAGCCTTCTGATTAAATCCTTTTTTCTATTCTTTTAGTATAGTTTTAATATAAAATATATCATAAAATAATATATCAAGCCTTCTGAAACATGGAGTCAAATCCTCATCTCTTCCCTCAGCCTGAGACCCCTGTGAACATGGTCACAATTCATCACAACGTAAACTTGAGAAGACAGTAACTTCCAAGTATCACCACCAATTTAATATAGCATTAATTAGATACCAATGTTGCTTGCCATCACTGAAATTCTCATTTCATGATGAAAGACAATTTTTTATATTTTTCACAGTCTTCATAAGAGATTGCCAGGACTGCAGATCATAAGTACTAGAAATACTTCAGAAGTAGTGGAAATTTAATTTTGAAAGACTGCAAGAACAACTCTTAATTGGGAGTGTCCCAGCAATACAGTCAATAAGCAGTCATGATGAGGTTACTGAAACAATTAAAAACCCTGGCAATAATTAGATTTTGCACACTCTGCCCAAATTTAGAACACACAGAGAGAATCAGTGTGTTATTTTTACTATGAAAAGCAAGAAATTACATTTTGTTTGCTAAATACCTAGAAGCACAACAGTGAAACATACATTATGTAAAATTAAGAGATATTTTCTCAGATTCCAGGTCTAATTTTCCTTCAAAGCATTAATAAGAAAGATTCCAACAAGCCAGCCCTCAGGGTTCAGTTGAAAATAGCATCATACAACTGAAAACAGGTGTTCAACAAAGAGAGAATATGCTGCTTCTTGTGAGTAGTAGAATTATCCCAAGACATGCATGCCTTGTTTATTTTGGGCAAAACTTGCCCTAAATCACAAGTGTAGACATGTTTAAAGCTTCCTCTTCTTCCTGCTGTACTAGAACGCTACAAAGGGTACCTAAGAAACTTTTACTGAGGTACTCCAGTAACATGGGGTTCCACGGCCTGCCCTACTGCAGATGTATTACTACCCACAGACCTAGAATAGCTGTAAATTACCTACAGTTGTAAGGTGGGTGTTCTCAGGATTCAGGTAAGCCCCACTCAGAGAGCCCCCCTAATTTTTTTTGCCTCTTACAACACAGATCAGCTCTTAAAGAAGGGCGTGAGATCTCCTGAAAGAACATCGCAGCTCCCATCACTCCAGCCCGTAACAGGGGATGGATTTGCTTGGTATTTCAAATATTACAGCTATCCATGTACTGACAGCTTCCAGGAGAGGGCAGGAAGGGAGGGAATCTCCTTCTAGGACTAACTGCAGAAAGCTAGGAGCAGTTGCAAGATATTCACAGACACAGTCAAACAGATGAGGAATTTGAACTATTTGGCAGTCATTGCTCAAGAGAGAGCCAAACCAAGAGAAGAAAAGTAGTATTTTGCAAGGCTCAGGTGCAGTTGCACCACAAAAGAAACCTGCAAGAACTCATTTTGTACTTGCATCATTAAATGGAAAAGTAGTATTTCAAGTAAATATGTTATAGAGAAATATTAGGAGTACTTAAAATTACAACAAACTACAGGCTTGAACATTACATATCTAATATAGAAAGAAATTATAATTGGTTCAGACATATTACATAAGAAGTTGCTGTAGTATTTCAAAAACGAGAAATTGCAACAAAAAACATCAGCCTACAAATTACAGAGAACTTAATAATCACTGCAGTTGTAAATAGCAGTAAATGTGATGTATTTACTAAGGTCCCCAAATATGATTCCCTGACCATCACCTCTAGTAATGGGAACAAGAAAAACATGGAGGTTAATTTAGCAACATTCATGTATAAAAGGCTGCAAATGCTGCTAAATTTTTGGCTTTGAAGTAAACAGAATACGAAAATTGCTCCTCTCAAGATACCACAAGTGGAATTACACTACAAGTGGGAAGAGAGTCATACTTTAAATACTAATAGGATTAAGTTTAGGTGGTGTACAAAATAACACAAAAGGGTCATGGAAAGAATTAAAAATACCAAAAATATGTTCACCAAATACTGCCAAGAAAAACTCGAACAATTAATTGTGTGTGGTGTGGATACTCAATATACATTTATTTCTGGCTGGATGGCTGGCTATATATTAAAAAAAATATACTTTTTGCTCATCTATCGGCTTGCAGGAATACAAAGAACCTCCCCCCCAATACAATTTATAAATATGATTTTATACTATCAAAAAATAATAACCATTTTTAAAATAAAGGAAAATACATATAGAATTTTATGCAAGCATTTTCTAAATATTCAGAGAAAAAATCAGAGCAACAGATTACTGCTATTATTTGTGTGTGAACAACGAAAACCAGATTTTACAGCTGCCTAAGTTATGTCCCTACAAATTCTAATCACAATTTTCTCTCAGTGGCACTTGTTAAACCCGCATTTGATTTACTTTCAGTAAAACAGCACCTTCTTCTACATGGCTGTTACATTACCCCAGCACTCACACCAGCAAGCGCTGTTGAGATACTAAACACCTAACATTAGGTAAGAAACACACGGAGCACAAGCATGGCCTTGAAATTCCATTTGCATGTTTTTGAAAACATTACTGTTCTCTATGACAGTTCATAAATAAGTCCACTACTGCTATCAACTAATGCACTCAGTGACCAAAATTCACTCTCTAATATGGTGACTTTGTCAGGAAAAGGAAAAAAAAATCATTAACAGACTTATTTCTCAGCAGCAATTAAAAGTATTTTAATGTAAAATGGATCACAGAAAAACATCTCCCATTCATCTTCTACCTTTTTATAGGTTTTATTATATTTTTGAGGCTCTTATGCAGAAAAAAACCCTTCTGCTCCTTCTCTTTGGGCATAAACTAGACTGTCAAGCATAGCTACCTTGACCTACTCTTCCTTAATGAAATTGGTTTTGATGTGGTTTTTTTCTTTGCTTTTGTTTGTTTGTGTTTTTAAAATTTGGTTTGTTGGCTTTGTTTGTTTTTTTTTTTTTAAGAGCAATTATTTTCTTCTGCACAAAATAACTGCCACATTATGCTTTTCAGATTAATTTTGGGTGCCTATTTTGGTTAAACAGGGCATCAATGATCATGGTGCTCATTTTGTCAGAGCTGAATTAAGCCACACATTACTGACTTTCTCCATGCAAAACCTGACCAAAAAGAAGAAAAAAAGAGGCAGCATTATATATTTATTTCTGCCACTATTTGTCTTTCTCCAGTGGGTTCAAATGAACCCTCATTAGCTTTTTCCCTTTGTAGTCAGTATGCAGTTTAAAGTATTACCATTTTTTGCTAACTGCTTGTTCACGTGTGTACATGAAGTTTACACTCACTTACATGTTAATAAGGTTGAACAACACCAGACTCAAAATTTAAGCAAAGCCTTAATTTTATCTTTTTTGGAGAGGAGTGTGCAAGTCAAGTTGTATTTTGATTAGAGTGATTCTTCTAGGGAATACTAGGGAATTTCTAGGGAAATTGAATGGGAACTGCAGGTGCTTATCAGTGCATGGGAATAAATAAATTGAAATAACCCCACTTCAAGTGTACTCTCAAGACTGCCCCACAAGATCAAGCTAACCTTATCTTTCCAATCCTAAATCCACCACAACAGGATAGATGTTTCTAATTGTTTGAGGGATGTTGTGCACATGTATTTTGTAGTACTTTGCATGTTATTGAGATTAATCCAGCAATTTAAAGCTGCAGAATAGGCTTTCCCTTCAAAGGATGGATTTCTGTTAGGTCCTTATCTGCATATAGATGTTTATTTATGATCCTATTACCTGCAAAATTGTGACCAGCGCTTTTCAAATATTCCTTAGGGCTTCAATTGTGAGAGTTAACAGGCAAGAACAAAAGCAGCATTTTAAATAGCCAGTGTTGAAATTTTATGCCTACTATGAATTGCTCTCTAAGAAGTGCCCCAAAAGCAATCAGGAAAAGAATCCTCATTTGAGGTGCAAAACTGTGTCGAGAGAAAATGCAGCCATCCGACCCCGAGTCCTGCATCCCCCAGTCCCTGTCAAACAGCATGGCAGCTTACCCCGTGATAATATATGAACAGGAAACTTCAAAGCAGTGTCACAGCTTTGAAACTGTAGTTTAAGGATAAAAGATGGCTGCTTAAAAGAACAAGAAGTTTTCAGCAGTCCTACCAAGCAGAACAGTAGGGTTAGGTTGCCGATCAATGGTTTGAGAGCTAACCAGCCACAAAATCCTAAAACCAATTAACACCACATCCAAACACAGAATTTAACAGCAAATTCTAAGCAGTCTTACAATTTCACCTGAATAAATACACCTCCTCTGAAGAATCAGAACACATCCACCATTCTCTCTTCCTAGTCTAAAGAGGTCAAAGGGAATGGATGAAAGCACAGAAGATTCCAGTTATTCCAAAGCAATATACAGACAGTATACATAGTATTACTACTTAAATATCAAAACAACAACAACAAAAGGCTACCACAGCTTATTTTTGTTTAAAAGAGATGTGATGCAGTGAAGTAACAATTAAGCAGTTCAGCGTGAGGTTTCTGTTTTAGCAGGATGCTGTACGCACTGGATGGAAGAAAACCCAAGCACCTAATGACATATTTATCCTCCCAGAAGTATTTTTCAAATTAATGTCAATAAATGTTTTTAAAATACAGACGTGTATCCATCTTTTTAGTGAAGATTTCACTATTAAAAATCACCAAACTTTCTCCTCAGGTAACAGTTTTCAAATATTCCTTAGGGCTTCAATTGTGAGAACTAAACACTACAGAAGTTATGACAGTGCTTTTCCTCTGTTAATTTCTTTTCCTGCTACTATGTTTACCAGAAGTTCTCACAAAGGGCAAATCATATTTCACACCAATACGGAGCATTCACTTCCAGATCCCATAGCAATGCTCTCCCACCAAAGCGCACGTTCACACAGGTTTGTGAAAGACCTTATACATATTTATCTCCATACAATCTATTTTTGGAGTTACACCAAGGTGCATGCTTTTTACTGCCTTGAAGGTTATCTTTCCTTCTGAATTTCTTTTAAGTGTCTTTATCACTTCAATGCATCTTGGCAAGCCTGCTATTTCCTGGTATTTTGAAATACCTTTGGAGTCTGAAGACTCAAAAGTTGAGAGATTTTTATAACATCTAACAAGGGAGCACACCTTTAATTAAGGTCTCTCTATCTTCTGGTGACTGGAGTAAACTTTGTTATGAATAATGGACTACTCTGCATTCTAGTTTTTAAACTGATTTCACAACAGTTTTCACAAAATGGATGTGCTAAACTTTTTGAGTGACATCTTTCAACACCTTAACATAAACACTGCCCATATCTTAATATCACTTTTTTGAACGTGCCTACTGTATATATTTCTTGCAGTATTTTCTGCTTATTCTAGCTTGAAGTTTACCTTGAAACATTCTGGTCTTTTAAACAGGGTACTGCTAGGCACTGACTGATAATGCTTTGGCATCTTCCTCCAGAAACACTATTATTTGACATCCTTACCCAATTTCCTCTTCAAACGCTAAAAAGAGACACCAAAAGAAATAAGCATTTTCCAGGAAGTCTTTGACCCATCTCAGCTATCAAACATTTTAGAGGCATCCTCTAAACTACCACTTATTACCATTCCATCTGCTTCTGCCCCATTTACTGATAGTAGTGTTAATTCTCCTCTAGAATGGAACGTGACAAGAAAGCAAATTTTAAAAATCTCCTGTTCTTGCTAACAGCTTCCTTACCAACTGAAGATGCTGGGTAAAAAGGAAAACATTATACACTTAGGCTTATCCAACTTCAGGCTTTATTACTTTAATGGGTTTATTAACTGATCCTGCCCAGTGTTACCCTGATTTTGATCCCTGGAATTTATACACAAAATAACTATTATGCCTTAAACCTGAATATGGGACTTTGCTTGCAAGTATCAGAATGTCTTTCCCATTCAGATCTCTACAACTACCACCTTCCTTTTTTCTTCTCTCCTGTAACTCAAGCTGTATTGCCTGCCCCATAGTCAGGCTGCTTCTCTTTCACAGTCCAAAGAAGCATTTTCAACCAAAAAAGGTCAGCTCTCATCCACTAGAGCCGAGTTCCAAATGCTCATGCAAGATACACAGTAAAGGTACATTACACAAGCCCTCCCTTGCTCCTTTCAGAGAGGGAAGAAAAGAAGACTGAAACTCTCTAAATGGAAGTGCTTGAGGGACCCTAATGAGCCACACTGAACCACCTTCACATTATGCAATAGAAACTTGTCCTACCATAAAATCAGTATTTGCAGTCAGCTACATGTACAAAACCAGACACTGCCCAGTGTTCTGAAGTTCACATTGGTCTTCCAGGGTCAGAGTGGCTGATGGACTTTGTCTTCATAAGCACACATGCATACACTACCCCTGAGGCTGGTGATCACAGAAATACTGTGTGCAAGGATGTACCATCAATCCAGAATTTGAAAGACTTCTTTAATATCTTTCCTGAAGTTAAAACTAAAACCACTCACCACAGAGTAGGCTCCGTAAAAGAAAAAAACCAAAAAACCTCTCAACCTGTAGTTATAAAGCCTAATGACCATATATCTTTATTTACATAAGATTAACACTAAAGCAGTAGTTCCTCATGGGACTGCATTTTCTCCTTTCAAATTTAATTCTCTTACTGGTTTACCATTGGTAAGAATACATGCTGGATCTTCTGATTTTTACAATTTTATTTTGGCAGCTGATAAATGATTCATACAATTTTATTTTGCTAACTGATAAATTACTTTTGTGGTATCCAGACAGAGTTCAGAAAGGCTTTTAAGTGTGATCTTACATGATCATGTTTTATCTTACCCTGCCTGTATTCTTGTCTCGGTGCCCCTTATGTACAGGTACATATAAAACACAGAATTTCATACTATTTCTTGACTAGGCAAAGAATTCTCTGTGTGTGGATATATACACACATATATATAGACATACACTACATCTGTGTGTATATATATATACACACACATGTACAGACAAGATATGTAGATGCATACATCTACCTGCACGTGCAGGAGCCTTCTTTCATAGCCAAATGACCTTTATAAGCCCCAAGTTTTCAGGACAACCTAAGAGAATAACAGGATTGCAGAGAGAATTTTAGGCATGAGGACACAGCATTTCTGTGGCACAGGGAGCTCAACAAAGTACATAATGAAAATCTTGAAACCTGGAAAATACAGATGGAGGATTTTGTATTTAGTGTTTCAATAACTTCCAGCTTTCATAGGTGTCCTAAAACTAAACTTATAGTTCAAAGATTGTGTAGGCATGCATGTGGAGAAGGTTATTGTACATCAGATAATACAGTTTCAGAGATACAGCTTACAGGAGCACTAAGGAGAAGGACTTTGCCCTGCAAATGCTAAATCATTCATGCTTGTAACTTCTGCAGATGCTCAAGTCAGGCTCCACAGCAGCAGGAGCAGAGAATTACTGAGCACTGTTGTGCACAGAGCGTGAGGCACAGTCAGATTTCCTGCTACTGTAGAAAAGGCAGTGTTAAATGTGACGTAAAGCTATTCCCCATAGCCTCCATAAAATATAGCTCCTGCTTAGTCTGTATTAACTGCTGTCAAGTTCAGCACAGGGATTAGAGAGGACAGCCAACCATTTCACATGGGGGCATGCATGTCAGACAGGAGCCATCCCTCGCATGAGAGCAAAGCCCTGTACCAGCATTCATCATCTCCTGCCTGATAGCAGGCAAACAACCACCCTAAGCCATATATCACATTCAGCAAGGAAGAGACTTTGCTTTCCCATCTTAACTTGCTCAAAGGCACAGAGGGCTGCCTCCTCCTCTGACACCTTTCTACTTTCTGCTGCCCAGGAAAGGATCCCATCTCTGCATCATACAAGCAGCAGTTTGGCAGCCACCTCTCTGCTGCACAATTCCTGCAGAGAAAGGGTTATGACAGCAAGATCTAAATATATTTCTCCGTAGATCTCCAATATTGTATTTGCTTTGCAGTGTGGAAGAACTGATAACTCGACATGTCAAAGCCATTTTACTACTCTTCCAAATAGTTTTCCCTGCAATTCTTTTCCATTTTTTGGTGCCCTCCTGCACCACAAATATTCTAATCCACAGTGACAGGACTTAGGGCTGATTAAAGTGTTTGCAAGTGATGACAAAATATGCTCAAATGGCACAGAGGTTGCAAGGACAGATCTGCAACAGAGAAAGAAAATAATTTATGAGCATAACCAGCTTTAAATTTGCAGTGGAATCATTACCTTCACCATCCTCAATCCATCAGGAAAGCAAATAATTGTAATTTCAGATGGGACATAGCTCTTGCATATTTAAAATATTCAGTAAGTAATCGAGTGAAGGAAATCAAATCAAGTGCAGTAATTTTTTTTTCCTTCCACAAAAATGAAACAGATTTAATATAATCCTTGTCTAAAACTCATCCAAATCTTTAATATTTGTTTAAATTATATTAGTCTTTAAAGAAAAATCTCACTCCTACACTTTAAAAAAATAGCTGCTTTGGACAGCTTTAATGAACTTTTATGACGTACTTATTTTTTGCCTTCTTTTTTAATGTGAGATTGATAGCACTTTTTCAGTCTAGGCACCATGCCTGTGGCCAGTGTGCTGGCTTCAACAATTCACCAGCTACTACAGCCCAAAGACAAATCCTTATCCTGAAGAATTAAAAGTGAGGTACTGACTGCACTTCTACTCTTGCCCAAGCCAGGCCACAGCATTGGCTTCAAGACAATCCTATGGTACTGCCTGACACATAGGCTTGCAGAGGAAAGGCTCTCTGCAATGAAAAGCAAGCCAGCCATGCTTCATGGGCTCTGGTGAGGCTCAAAAGCTGCCCACAAACTCCTCTGTGTTGGCAGAAGAAATTTTGACTGGGATGAAAATATGAACAAACACTGGAGGATCAGTATGGAGAGGAACATTGCTTGAGAAGCCGATTCTTTGATATTTAATACAGCATGAATTCCTCTGGAATATCTTCCTGTACTTAAGAGCACTCCCTACCTCTCCATCACAGCAGATGACAAAATCAAGCCACTGCAAGTCACTTCCATTACCTGAGTCTCTCCAGGAAATTTAATGGGAACACCACCTCTCTGAAAGCTTCATCCCAATGGCAAACTTGGTTACAACCAGCCAAAAGGTGAGACAGGACCTCAGGTGAATAACATGTCCACGCACTGCCAAAAGGATCAGCTTAATCATTCCTTGCAGTTGCTTGAATAACCTCCAGGAACAGAGACACTCTCAAACTATTTTCATCCCACCCAAACACTTCTTACTGCAAGTTCAGCTGGTCACTCTTTGTCCAAATATGCATTTGGGAAGGAATAAAAGGACACAAATTCCTCCCTGATTCTTACAAAGCATTACATTTGACCCACTGGCTGCTCTTCTGGGATCCGGGACTAAGCTCAGCTGGCCCACTTCTTTTGTTGATTCAAAACTGGACTTAACCATTTGAGCTCATGTCTTCCCAGCACCACTAACAGCTGTGAAACACAGATTCTCATTTCTGTTTCCCACTGAAGGGGAAAGAGGCCTGACACTACTGGAAACAGTCAGGAATTAGTCACCAGAAGAAAAAAAGATGGCAGAAGGAACTAAAGGTTGAGAGGAGTTTATTGATTTGCTCCCTTTACCAACTCACACCTCCTGCTCCATTGAAAACAAAAATACAAAATGAGCATTTGATCCAAATCAAGCTCTCAAAACCTAGGCTGCCCATCACCATCTGCTTGGAGCCAATTCCCTCCTGGTTTGGTGTAGTGAACCCCAAAGATACAGGAAAAGCTCCTTGGAGAATTGAATGCTGAGTCATTCCTGAGCAAGTGTTATCTTGTCCCTCTGACCCGACCGTGTTGAAACCCAGCCCTTTAATCAGTTATTGGATTGTATTGTATTGTATCAGTTACAGTATTGTAACCCTTAGCTATTGGTCAGTTAAGGAATATGCTTAAACCTGCGGCTATTGGCTGTTTTGGATCCATGCCAAGGCTATAAAATAGCCCTCTGTACCCCCTCGGGTGGAGAAGAAGAAGCGCTGTAACCCTTCGCAGACCTCCCGAATAAACCATCGTGCGGAACCACGGCATCTTCTCTGACCCCTCTCTCTCCGTCTGCTATGCCGTTGCCCCGAGGCGATCCTTCCTAGCAGCAGAGCTGAATTCATGAAAGAGCTGACATCACTGAGCTGAATATCACTAGCTCGCTAGGAAGGAGCCCGGTGGCTTGGCCCCTGCTTAACTCAGCTATTGGGTCTCTGCTAAAGACTTGACTACTGAGCTAGCTGGGCATTATATATATAATAATAGGGCCTACCTAGAGAGGCTCGCTTTATTATATATAGTTTGGCATTCCTCTTACAGTACAGTGTCCTGTCTACACCAGGACACTCTCTTAAGAAGCTGTGTGAAAAGGCTCAGCACAGGGAAGACAAGGGAGAAAGAAGAGATGCTCCTTGTGAAGAAGCAGCAGACATTAGGCAAGAACAAACAGCCACGTTCATTGCTACTCTCTCTGTTATTTGAGGATTTGTCTAGGATCTCTTGAGAATCTATCTTTTATCTTACATGTAAGATAGCCAGTATGCAATTTCTCCTTTCACCTTTTTAAGAGATAGGCAGTAAATCTGGCTTTTTTTCTAATTTACATACACACGCATTCATATACATTTATAAAAATTCTTGAGGTAAGTGACAGTTATGTAGAAATCACAAAAAACTTCCCTTTCAAATTCATAATAACAATAAATTAAGCCTTGGAAATGTCTTTATGCAGTAATTTCTGAACACAATTTAAAAGTCTTCATAATAATCATAAATCACAATAAGACAGTCCTATCTTTTTAAGCCACTAATGCTATTGATTTAACCAAAGAAATAGCAAAACACAATTTGGTCTCCATCAAATCCCACACAAACTACTTTGCAGTTGGCATGCTGCTGCCTTTTCCATCCTCATCTGAAAACTGGGGAGGTATCAGAGAAGATAACTTACTTTGTTGCTCTTTTAGGTAGACCGTCAAACTCAAGACTATGCAAAAGACCATCTTGTTTGCCCTGTCCCAAAAGCCAATTGAT
Organism: Emberiza elegans; assembly: GCA_024865655.1. Lineage (NCBI taxonomy): Eukaryota > Metazoa > Chordata > Aves > Passeriformes > Fringillidae > Emberiza > Emberiza elegans. Next base: position 38,386,183 of record JALJVW010000206.1, read on the forward strand.
GGGAAAAAACCCAGCCTAATAGAGTTTCAAAACAAAAGTTTGACTATCTTTGTTTATACTTTTGTTTTATACTTTGCAACCTATTGGGGCTTAAAACAACTGATCCACTTTATCAACAAAGGAAAAGCAGGGAAATAAATGAAACATCCAGCTGAGCACTATCCCTCAGGGAAGAACTTATTCCAGTGAAGTCAACTCTAACAGTGAGCAATGGAAGAAACAACAAGCCAGCTTGAAAATTCTAATTAAACAAAGGAACAGAAAAAAAACAAAATTATGAGCCTGCAAGTTTTCCATCCCTTTGCTTTTGGTATCAATGAATCACACCCAGTATGGAAATTAACTCAAGCTGAGACTTCAGGAAGAACAGTACCTCATTGCAGGACTGCCTGTTTTCTAGGACTCCTTTCTACAGACTTGGATCTGTACTGATGTTACCCTTTCCTTAACCAGTCATATCTGGAAAACCTAGTGAACCGCTAGGTTTGAACCACTCATGAATTTACCTAATCTAAGGTTTATGCAAAGACATAGGCGCTTTTGACATTTAGAAATGTGTTTTAAGCCTTAATTTGACAATAAATGCTTTGAAACATGAGTATTAACCATGTCATAAAGACAGAGCTAACAGATAAAATAACAGTGAGCTAGTAAGAAATGGGAGTATTACTCCTAGCATAAAAAAAACCCCAACAGTCCAACAAAAAGAATCTACCCTCACATAATGTGTGGGAATGACAGATCCGCTCTGACTAAAAAGACAAAGCTGACGTGCCTAAAGTACATGTTTAGGATCCTAGACTTGGCTTAACTCAAACAACTTTGACTGGATGGGGTCCCTCAACAGTATTAAAACTGCCCTAATTGCATTCTTCAAGCCAGCTGAAGGCTGACAGCTTCCGCTCTCCCGCTCGCTATCAGGGCACATCAAGGACTTCTGTTATGAGAGGAGCACCTGGTCCAAATTTATTTCAACAGCCCAGAGCAAAAAGGGAAGGTGCTTAATGTTCAGCCACAATGGTGACATTTTTACGATACGTCCAAAGTTCAGAAACAAACAAATGAAGGATTTGAAAGGCGCACGAACAGAAAGGGTGACAATAAAAATTCAACATTAATACATCAATTTTAAAACATATACCACCCATATACTTGGGGGCAAGGCCAAAAGTTCGAAGCAGAGAAAAGAAGAAATCTGCATCACTTGCTTAGAAGAAAAAAAATATTAATTCTCTGTAACTGCTTGAAAGAAATGTTGACCTTTTACTGAAAATGACACATTTCATTCCATCCTATTTTAGATGACTACAATGAGCACCAGTCATTCCATCCAAAAGTGGTGGCACATTTCAGCTTTAGCAGAATAACAAGGAATACGGCTGGAAAATCTCTCTGTATTTTATGTTAAATTGTCTGGTTTGTGTCCCTCCCCCTGCCCCTGGTTAAAAATGAAATTAACTCGAGGAGCAGAAGGAGATGCACACTAATACTATAAAAGTAATACTATAAAACCTTCAGATCACCAGAGATGAGTGAATAATCATTGATAAATTTATTATAGTGTTAAAGAGGCTTGAATAAATGTTTCTCAATTTATTTGAAAAATACCATTGCTATTTTTAATCAAACCTTTATGAATATGACACTCTTGTTCAACTCAAAATTAGGCCAGCTTTATTTCTGCAGCTACAACTAGGCTAAAATTACAGTCATTATGTAAATTTATAGAAGATTTCTCATGTATAGAATGACTGAAGATTATACAATTTTAGAAATAGAAATGCTGAAATTGCTCCACAGTAATCAATGCATGTCCACACAGTAAAGCAAAAATGACAAAAAAACTCACATCTGTGCAATGAAATAGGAAGCATCAATTAACTCTTTATAAATAACAACATTTAGGAACAATTTTAAAAATTTTTAAAAACCAGGAAACAGATTATTCCACATTAAGTATTTCTGTAGTATATATAATAAAGACCCTAGCTCTATGCCTTGAAAATGTCTATTTAGGTATAAGAATATACTGAAAGAAAGTAAATTCTTAAATCAGTACATTGGCTTTTGTTTTGCAGCAGAAAGCATATATTCTCTCCTTACTTTCTAGTCAGTATGCATGGCCAGATTTGCTGCCACATACAAAGTTATTAGCACGTCCACATGTGGTATTTTTCTACACTAAATAGACAAAAGTGCAATGTAGTAACTGACTGAGAGATTCTGCAGGAAAATATAAAGTACTAAAAAAGATGTCTTTCAAGAAAGATTTAAATACGTAACTACACAGGCAAAGCCACACCATCTTTAAAAATGAATTCCAAGTAGCTTATGGAACAGTTAATAATGCAATTTCTTGTAATTTTATGCTGAAGCTCTGCCTCCTCATGCAATTTCCCTGTATTTTGCAGGGCAAATTAGAGAACAATACCCAACCCTTCTTGATGGTGTCTGCTGATACCAATCCTTAGTATTGACTAATTGTGACTATTGTGCTTGATCAGGAGCATACTCCTCAGAAATATTCTCCTTCTGCTTGCTTCCTATTAACTGGGACAAAGTTCCTAAAGGTCCTTCTCAAGAACTGCCTGATTTTAAGAAATAACACATTTCCTTATTTTACTTACTGAACACTTATATTGACTTTTTCACATAGCAATTTTTAGTGCACTAACAGACATTTTCTTTTCACTAAGCAAGTGATGTTTGTTATTAAAAAGCTGTCTGTGACAGGATTCAGTGATCTTTAAAAACTCAAATCCCATCCCCACTTTTCCCAAAATCTGCTGATGAAGTAAAAGTTTTTTAAAAAGAAAACAAAAGGGGAAAAAAGAGAGAAGACATGAAGAAGAAATACATGCGTAGTGGAAGAAAGAGTTAACAAAATCTGCAGTGTGCCTCAAAATGAGCTATAAAAGTTCCATAATGAACCTTCTAGTCCTGAACTATCTCTCAGGCGCATTCACTTATATTTCTTTATGCTGCCATCTCTCACTGCAAGTATAACAAGAGAGTTAAAATGTAATTTTACATGTAGGTATATCACCTCAAATTAGCAACATAAAATTACTGACATTTATTCTAAAGAAAGCCCTACTGGCTAGAGGTAAAATGCTGAACTAGCATCTGTCAGTACTGCTAATTGAGGCAAGGTTGGGAACTATAAAGTACTATTAAAGGAGTAAAATAATACCAAATGGAAACGCTGAAAAGGTACACTACCCTTCTGACACTCTAAATTATTATCCCGATTAAAGTAACTAGTATGTTTGACTCCTAAAAGTGCCATGGACAGTAATGTGCTTCAGAATTGCAAGGCACATTTTTATGGGCCACTGTACCTGAAAAAAAACCCACATTAACAAATTCTTGCAATATAATATCTATATGTTTGATGTGTTTTTAATGAAGTATTCCATCTCCTGTATTTTTAAAAAGCATCTGTCTTTTTTAGAAAGTGCCACATTTTCATACCTCCAGCTTCAGCAACTCTATCCTGTCCTCTTCAGGCTAAGCTTCGAGCAGATCTTTGGGCCATAAACTACTTGCAAGGCTCTTGCCATCATCTTATGAATGATGAATGGTAACAGGATAAAATCCAACAACAGACCAAGAGGTAAAACAGTTAAATCTAGAGGAGTATTCATAAAACTTAGCCAACTTTATCTTTTTTTCTTGTTTGGCATATCTACTTCTCTGACACCATGGTGTAGACTTCTGTGTATTCATTTAGGAACACACAGCAAATTTTACTACAGCATCCAGAAGTCTTTAAATAAATTCTGTTTATCAAACAAGCATTACTGCTTTCTCTTTCAGGAGGAATAGCTGGGGAAGAGAATCCAATTTATTGCTAGACACTGGCTTTAGAAAATTCAGAGACTTACAAAACAGCAGTAGCCATGGCAGTAGCCATGGTAGAAAACAAAGGCAGTATGGAGAACATTCAAAGATGAGAAGGACTATTTTTCATTTACTTCTGTGTGAATGAGAGTGAGAGGTAAATTTATTAGCAGATGCCTGCTCCTTGAGAAAAATGCTGAAATCTGATGGTAACATAGTCACAACAGTACGTCTACTCTGCTTGAAAAATATTAAGCTGTATTAGGTTGAAAGCAATCATTTCTGGTCATATCCTAAGGAATTTACTTTTGTACAGACTGCTCACATGAGGAAAAAGATACAGTATATATTTCTGACTTGCTAAAAACTTTCATAATAGGACTAGATATCAAAGGAAAGGTCACCCCCCACAGATGAACTGAAAAAAATTTAACTGGTTCAACATTTGGACATACTGAAAGGAAGCCAAATAGAACACATTTTAACCTGAAAATAATTCCCAGGCTGAGCTGTATTAAACTTATGTAGGCCATGCACAGAATCCTTAACCTCACAAAGTTCGCCAGTGGGAAGTACAAAGCTGCAACAACAATGGGAAATAGAGTTGCACGTGGGAAAGAACAGCCCTATGTACTAATAACGTGCTGGGGTCACTGTGCTGGAAAGCACCTCGGCATGTAACAACCTGGGTTCTGGTGGACACCAAGCTGAACATGAGCCAACAGTGTGCCCCTGTGGCAAGGAAGGCCAATGGTATCCTGGGCTGCATTAGACTTGCCAGAAGGGCTGAGTAGAGGTTGTGTTCCTCCACTCAGCACTGGTGAGGACACAGCTGGAGTGCTGTGTCCAGTTCTGGGCTCCTCAGTACAGGTGAGACATGGACATACACGGGAGGGTCCTAAAAAAGGTCCACCAACATGACAAAGAAACTGGAACATCTTGCCTACTGGAAGGGCTGAGAGCTGAGATTATTCAGCCTGGAGAAATGTTTTAAGGTTGGATGAAAAGAGGACAGAACCAGGCTCTTTTCAGTGGTGCCCAGTGACAGCAACAAAGGTAAAAAAATGAAGGAGATTCTGTCTGAACAGCTGGAAACAGTTTTTCATTGTGGGGGTTGACTGAGCCCTGGCATAGGTTGCCAAGAGAAATTGTGGAGTCTGCATGTTTGCAGATATTCAGAAGCTATCTGGACAAGGTCCTGGGCAGCCTGCTCTAAGTGACCAGCTTTGGGGTCAGCGGGGTTGTACCAGATGACCAACATGCAGAGGTCCCTTCCAACCTCAACCCCTCTATGGTTCTGTAAAAGAAGCTCCACAATTTCTATGGGCATTTTACAGTCACCAAGGAAGTATTTTTTGTATTATAAATTATCTGAAAGTCAGTTTTTGTGTGGGAGACTGCATGCATGCACACATGCATGCATATATAAACACAGATATCCTTACTCCTTTGAAAGGACAGAGAATTAGTACCTATTTTACTGCTTCAAGAATTCCACATCCCAATACTTCGCAAAAAAACACCTAGCTTAAAAAGTCAGGGTGAACCTATTACATACGGACAGTTTTTAAGAGAGGAAAAGGACACAGCTCTTCTTGAGTTAAGAATGTCAGGATAGTCTATCAAGCTAATTAAGGTGTTACCTGCCTTAAAAAAAGTCCCTGGCTTCAAAAAAAGAATAAAGAAAATCCTCAAAAGCCACCAAAGTTCTCCCCGGTATTTTGTCAGCATTCAAGTGACATCCAGAGATTTAACAGAAATGCACCAGTTAACTGGGGCATTAAAGCAACCTCTGCAGAGCTGGACAGTTTGTAAAGTTCATTAGCACCCAGATTACCTTCCTACAGACTCTTTGAGCCCCTCACAGTCATCTGAAAGATCATTAGATTCTGACACGCTGTTCTTATATATCTAAATGACCTTTTGGATATGCTTTTCAGGTTCTCACTGTTAACACTGCATGCCAAATGTCACCAAAATTCTTTTGAAGTTAAGTGTCACCAGAAGACATTTTGACAGGCCATTTTGTTGCTAGATACAGAATTATCCTCCACTGAGGGTGAGGGACTGAAAGGGAGAAAAAGCATCTGATCTCTAGCCAAGTACACCATTACTTCAGAGGTACCCAGAGAAAAGCTTATGGAGGAGGGAGAGGCCACTACTCCCAGCAGCTCAAGGCTCCAGGAATCCTCAGTCACAGGGGGTGTTTTAAAGAGATTAAGGCAGCTGGAGAAGATGGGCAGCATGGGCTGCACTACAGGGTAGTTCCCCTAAGCACCACCTAGCTTTCCAAACAGGCCCCACTTTTCTCAGTGACCACTTCCAGCAAAATGCAGACTGACAGCCTGCTTCCCCAAACCTCACACATTGGCATAAGATGATTGAATATTCTCATCTCTTCCGAGAAGAGAGCAAAAATGGGGGCACCCACCACCTCATGCACCAAGATAGCTCACACTGCCAGAATGAATATATGACTCCTTCCTGCAAGCCCACTGTACCTCTAGGTGCAAAGCAAGCATGAAAACTAATGGTTTAAGAGGATTAGGGAAGAGAGGAGCGAGGGTCAGGGGACACATTTTTATAGCAGAAGCGGAAAAATGCATTGTTTCGTCTGTACCAGATGTGAGTGTCCTTCTTTTGACTTGCCAGTCTTTCCCTTCCAAAGAACTCCGTGGCAGTAAGATGATCCAGTTCAAACAAACATCAGAACAAGTCTGCCACATTATCTGAGTCAATCAGTACAAGTGAAAAACCATTAGAAACCTCATGTGAATGAGCAAACAAAGCATCAAAAGACAGGAGTTCATGCACCTTCAACTTTACAGGGACAGCCAAGAACAATTTTCAATAAAAGGAATTCCTAGTAACTTCCAGAAAACTGAAAAATTTCTACGAATTACTCAGCAACTGAAAGAGAATAAGGCTTTGGGTCAGATATACTTTCTAATGCACATCTCCTATCCCCCTCAAAGTGTCTTTTTGCCAGCATTATCTGCCAGCATTATCTGCCAGCATTATCTTTTTGCCAGCATTATCTGGTGCACCATGAGCACTCAGGACCATGCATTTTCATGGCAGGAGCAGAAAAGTTTCCCCATCCTTAGGAGCAGGGCTGCATCTTCCAGCGTTCTCCAGAGACATCTGAAGACCGCTCATCTGACTGCCACCAATGTTACAGGAAGCTCACTCCACTGAAACTGTGTTAGGAAACCAAGGAATTCCAGAAGTGGGACTTCTCAGAGCCACACTGTTTACAATCTTGTTATTAGACAAAGAGGTTACCAATGGAATTGTAACAAAGAGGTAAAGAACAACTGTGACTGATGTGCTGATGAAAAAGCCACCTACAACCATCCCTTTTTTTTTTTTTTTAACAAAGAAGCAAAGCACATCATCACAGGACTTGCACAGAATTTCACATCACACACACTGAACACATGAACTAGACAGTGGGGTGTAGGGTGGTGTGTGTCTGCTCTACGCGCTACTCAAAAAAAAGCAGACCACCTGCAGCTTAGTCAGGAGGAGACTTTAAAAATACAGATGATAAAAGGAACTGAGAGGGTGGTACAAAGTAACTAGCTTCTCCAAATAAATACCCTTCACAGCTGTAAACGAGACTTTTGAGTTCCTGGGTAAGCAAGAACAAATCCTCAGATAAAAAAATGCCACACTGACTTAATTAATAGATATGTGGGAGCAAAGAAAGGCTGACATTTCTATAGCAAGAGAATTAATGGTGCATGGAAGCATTTAATTCCAAATTTTCAATTAAATTCTCTGTCTTTCACTGGGGTTTTCTTGGTGGCTTTTTTTTTTTTTTCAGTTGGTTGGTTGGTTGATTTAGGGCTTTTTTTGTTACAATGCAAACTAGGATATTTGTCAGGGTTTGGGAGTATCTAGATTTGAGATCTCAAGCAATAATGTAAGTGTAAATCAGCAAAACCAGCTAGACTTTATTCCATCTATAAGCTTTCCCCACCCAGAAAAGTTTCCAGAAACATGAGCTGAACCTTGAAGTTTGTTAGATGCTCTTTCCCAGGCCTTTTTAAACAAAAAGCAATAAAACATTGCAGGCAAACCATTCTGATCTTAAGACACCATGTACAGTACTTACAGCAACCACCCTATGGAAGTCTTGTTATTGCTGCCTATTAAAAAAAGAAATCTGAAAACCAGAAAGTTAAAGCCTTGTTGCTTTGGAGTAAAAGAATGGTCTTTTTATGGTGTGCTACTGCTGCCTTAAGGGGTAAATCCTGTTTAGGGCAAACCCTAGAAACAAAAAAGCCCGGCATCACTGTTGTATTAAACAGATCCCTCTTTTTGCTGATTTTATGGCACACATAGAGCAAAAACCTCCTTATCAGAACAAATGCTCAACTACTTACTTGGAGCCAATTAAAAATGATGGTAAGATGACTTTTAAATTAAGGCTTTCAAGATACTCAACCAGCCAAGTAAACTGTGAGAGCCGGATGCCCACCCTCAAAAGTTTAGTGCTAGCGTCCCACCACCCACTCCCTCTTGTTTCATAAATAAAGTTATTTAAGATTCCAGATCCTTTCTTTGATATATGCAAGCTGCTTTTTGGGAGGATTGGTCTTTTTATTTGCAGATAGAGTGGGGGTAAGGGGAGGAGGAAGGGAGAGAGAGGAGAGAGTCAAAGCTACAGAGCTTCAATTTGTGTTACAAATGGAAAAATTCTAGGCTCCTAACAAACCCCAGCCATTAGAAATTTTATGCCAAAAACCTAAAAGTGAATAAAGTGGAGAGGTAATATCAGTAAATCAAGTGAAGGTATCCATCTGAGGTTAACTTGTACTTTAAATAAAAAGAAGCTTAGCTCAATTCTTTATTAAAAGCTGTAGAGTGTTGAAGCAGTGGGACTTCTAGTAATAGAAACAACCCTCATCTTAGGCTCATCTATATTTTTTAAGGGTACTTAGAGAAAGAAATTAATTTCTACTCAGCTATTTCTATCTATAATTCATAAAAATGATAGCTAGACAGACATCTTAATTTTATTTAACCAGCAATGGGAAAGAATTGGTGAAAGAAGAAATGAAGTTTTCCTTCCCTTTTTCATCAGTCTTTAAAAAGTAACATGCACATCAAGAAAAGATTAATGAAACTTACGACACATTAACTAATTAAATGATAGTGAGCCAGTTTTACACTGCTTGCAAATACAGCCCCATTGGAAGATATGTCACATATTAAGTTCCAATCATTATCTGCCACATCACCAGGCTGGAATGTGGAAACAGATGTTACCAGTGTTTTCAGCTCTCTTTGGTATCCAAACACTAACTTTACAATGTGCAAAAGCAAGAAAAAAACTCAAACCTAACCACAATGTGTATCTTTAAAAAAAACCTCAAAACACAGAAAAAAAATAATATTGAATTAAGGACAAGAAACACCATTTAAGAGCACTCAAACTCTACTGTAATTTAAGAAAATCCACATCTTATAGTGCTGTTTACCACCAACAGTGCAGAAACCTTTGTAGGACTGTTCTTCTATATTAGAGAAAAGAAACACAAAACAGTGCCTGCTAGAGGTTTACTTCAGTAATCTCAAAGTATTTTTCAAAAAGTGTGTTTTAAGATAACACATCAGAGGCTGTTTAAAACAAACTTTAAACAATTCATCCTTTAAAAAAAGACCACACATGGATCACGTGACGTTTTGCTCATAGAAATGTATACATATTTACTGAAGTTAACTTAGCCCAGGTGAGGTTCACACCCAAATCCCTGTATTTAACTGAATATATATTTTAATGCTTTTCCCCTTGACCTTCATGCTCCATTGTGGCAATTGTATTTTATCTATAAATTGGCGTTTAGTGTTGGTTTATGTTATGGATAAAAGGCTCAATGTATTAATACTACAAGTTTTTTTTTAAAGTTATTGCACACATACTATATTCTAAAAACATTTATGACAGAAGTCTATTCATGTATGTATATGTGTACATACAGACACCCACACAGAGCCTGACTTCCACTAGGGAGAAAAGGGCAGGAACCTTTCATCTCAAAAGTGAAGTAATTTCTCAGCTACAGAAATAACACGCACACATGAAAAATTTGCAAGTCTGGGCTTTTGCCTTTGTTCGACTATTTTTGGGTTCTTTTTTAGTATATCTGCATTTTGAATGACTAGCTTACAGTCTAGAAACCTATGGTATAAATTTCATCCCAGAGTGAATTTTTATGATGGAGTTATAAACCCCTAAAGAAACAGGGTTTACAATGGAAGTGCTGACATAACTAACTATAGCAGCACTAGCAGTGCTTCTGTAATCAAGGCACATTATATTTATGAGGTAGGTAAAAGTCTGTAACCATCAATCACTGGAATCATATTGACAGATTCTAAGTTTGAGGTCCAACAGAATTAATGTATTCAGTTTCTCACACCATTGATATGAAGAGGAAAATTTGCAGGCACTTTTATGGGCTTTGAGTTTGACATCTTTACAGAAATCAGTGAGGGGCTGTCTTGATGAAACATTTCATTAAACTGCAGCCTCAGCATTTCTAGGTTTTGCACCAACCTTTCACAAAATGCTGGAGAAGTAGATTGTCCAGAAACCAAACATGACCTTATTCACAAAAGCATGCTTCATGAGCTGATCATTGCAAACATTAATTCTACATATATCCACCAGACATTTAAAGTTATACCTAGGAATGATTAATCACCCAAAGAATATCCAACTCCTAAATTATAACTCAACATCCCTATATAAAACAATCTAAAATGTCAGCACCTCTGTCTTTATGATATCACACCGTTCCAATAATTCTGTTTTACAAGTAAATTCCTATTATACATTAATAAGTGCTGTTGGTGGCTAAACTTCATGCCTTTGAGTAATGACCAGGTTGAAGGCAATTAGGCCGGCCAGGTGCAGCTGGGTTAGGTACTAATAAAAAGTTTTTAAATTTTACTATTTCCGTTTGGATTTTGGGGATGCATTCCAATCTGCCCAAATTAGGGAGGAAATTGTTTCCATGTTTTCAGCTGTTCCATGGTCTGACTAGTACTGACTGATAACCTGCACAGACTTTTTCTTTTACTTGCACACACACACACTCACAGGACCAATGTCTATTTTTCAACTTGTCAGAGCAGCACAATAGGAAAACTAAGAAACTATTATGTAAGTTTGCAGAAAGAGTTTCCAATTCAGTCAAAAGGATAGCTGAGCTTGAGTCAAATTTGTCTGAAATCAGAAAATCTGGGTTGGTTTCCAAAGTCTTTATGTATAAATGCAACCATGTTATTCATCATTCTTCCTAAAGTCTAGACTGTTGTGTGTTTTCCGTAACAAGTAAATTTTTTTAAATTACCTGACAACTTCTGTTTGCTTTTTTTAATCAAGCTGGCTTTACACCATTTGTACATGTAAAAGCCACGGATTTACTGAGCTGTATGTAGGAAAATGGTGCTAATGCCTGTGGTTTTAGTCAGAGGAGGAAGGCTTTCTGATGTGACACCACTGCAGGCAGCGTGCAAGAGTCTCCTGTGTGTGTACACACACACACTGACATGCACTGTCCTGCCCTCTTCCATGTTTTTATGTGTGACTCTTCCTCCAAAACTCAGCCTGAAATTGATCACAAAGACCAGCACATAGTCTGCTTCCAGAGGCATCAGGAAACTTCCATGCCTTCCCACCAGGATTTCTCAGAAGGCAGTGGCATTGCCGTGGACCTGAAGAACTGCGGGACAGAAGAATTACCCTGTTCTCCCCACCAAAAAAGTCTTGAGATTTTGTATGGCCTGAGATTCTCACCCACATTATAAATTCATTCTCTCTCATGTGGCTTTACTTTTGGCAAAATGGGAGCCCAGGACACAGGTTCATTTTACATTCTCACAGCAGCATTTGTTAATTGTCATTTTCTACTTGTGAAACATACAGAGATAGCACTTGGTTCAGGAAGGTCCTGAGCCACAAACTGCAGGTGAGAATACTCTCTAGTAGGATCAACAGAAGCTTTCCCCATTCCTGCTGTCCAGAAAGGCATCCTCAATGAAGCCTATGCTAAAATGCTGCTTTTAACAGGGACCCCTTTAACAGGGTCTGACTGACTTCAGCCACTTCTGATGAAAGCTCACAGCAAAGCGACGACGCCGAGAACACACTGCACCAGTGACTGCAGAGACACACTCCTCTGCTTCCCCAGCTCAGCATTACAGGCTCTTCAGAATACAACTGCTTGGTATTCTGAAATCCTTTAAAGCCCCAATCAGAAATTTAACCTCAACAAGCTGTAAAAGTCCAACAGCATTAACAAGAAGGCATCACTGGACAGGATTTCGACACAACTAAGCTGCAACCTCTGCTCATTCTGAAGCTTTTCCACAGACTTGAGCCTGGGGAAAAATATCATGAGTTTTTGAAACCAGAAAAAAAGTACAATTCTACATACCATAATTAATTCCTATGATTCTAAAATCTGAAATTTTACATGGCATACTTTCATTTTTTGAAGGCATTGCTTTGCAGGCAAAATGGAATAGCAGTGCAGCATGCAGGCAGGGACATAAAGGGAGCTCAAAGAAAATTACTGTCTTTGCTTCCACAAGTAAGCAGTGACCTGAGGAGGGCAACCTGTAGGTATGTATTTAAATATGCAGAAAACTGCTCTGAATCACATGCTTTGCTACAACTGCCTGGCCTTTTAAGGGATTAGTGAAGTGCCACACACAGAGTCAAACTTCATCATAAAATGTAGGTAGAAAGACACAGGATATTAAAACAAAGCCCACTAAAAAAATGCCAAAGCCCTTGCTTTCATGAGAATCAACAGGAATAGATGCTTAGAATCTGTAATATCTCACAATTTCTTGACTCTAAAGAAATTGGTTTAAAATGTTCTTGAATCAGGATGTTCAAGAAACAGATCATCTAATACTGATTACGCAAGTAAAATGGGAACAATTATCAAAATCTGGAAAAAAACCCATATCTGTTTTTTAATAAACTCCTATTTTGAAATGATTATAAATGATGATACTTTTCAAGTAAGTCAGTTTGACAACACAACTGATTGCGTGATACAAGTGAAACAAGTGATCCTCAAACCCTCCCCTGTAACCCTGCACATTTTAAAACTCAATTGCTTAGTCAGATTTGGTCAGTAAACTTAATGAAAATAAATCATGTTAATAATAATAGTAATAATTACAATAACAATAATAATGGCATCAGCTTGCAGACAGTTTTCTCAATTACTTACATAAATGTCAAAATCAGTCATATTGTTTCTTAAACAGTACAGCAAGGAAGATGGTTTCCAATTTAAAGTTTCTGAAAGGTAGTTACAGTTCTTAGAGAAAGTAAGACTACAAAGAAACCCACCATGAACAAACTGGAGACTTTTTAACGCTTTTCCTATCCCTAACTGCCCAGTCTGACTACTCCTACCAGTCCTACTTTTGTAACTGACCTCAAGATGTTGGGGTTTTTTTGTCGTGAAGGATAAACCTGGACTGTAAATACAGTGTTCGGCTATTTTAGTGAATAATTACAATTTATCTCTAGAAGCCTCACAGAAGACTGGAATCTGGGTAGCATCAGCACGTAAAGAGAATCGTAATTTCCGAAAGAGAGTTAACATAATTAGGGACCGGAGTAGCTAGCAGTACCTAAGAAGCTAATATATGGTATGATATAATGACAGATAATTATTATAAACACTATTGCATGACATTAAAACCCTGGGACGTGTAACAGCGGCGGCAGCAGCGCCATCCCCTGCCCTGCAGCGCCCTCTGCTGCCGCGCCCGCGGAAGCGCAGCCGCTCCGCGCTCCCAGCGGGAGCCCCAGCACCGGGGCCGGGATCTCTGCATCCCGCATCCCTTCGTCCCTTATCTCTCCCTCCACGGTCCCTTCGTCCAGGACCCTGCACTCTCCGTGCAAACACACGTGCACACATTTAGTTCGAGGAGCATCAACTGAGGGAAAAGAGCTAAACTGCACAAGGCATCGCTCGAACGAAATCCCACCAGGAAATATAAACCTGCAAAACAACTGGTTCCCTGGGAGGGATAATCCGGCAAATTATCCCAGAATATAAAAATATACAACGAACGAGGGAAGGTCAGAATTATATTTCCACCTGTTCACAAGACTCCATGACCCATATTTCTTTCAGTTTTTTGAAGCTATAAAGAATGCTAACACTCATAGCCTTAACCACAGAAATTCAGGAATGCATTATTTTAATGCCAGTCATTTTGTGATCCATCCCTCCCCCAATTAAAAAAAAAAGTCATACAGATGGATGGATGTAGGATACTCTTTTCAACTGGATACTCTTCCAAGGACAAGAGATGCTTTCAAAACAACATAAAAGGGCAATAAAAAACTACACTTGACTCCAAACTGAAAACATCATCAAAGCTCCTTCTCCTGAAAACCCTTCCGAGCAGTTCGAAAGACTCGATTAAGCAGTCCACATGCAGTGCGCTTCCCTCACCCACACACTGGGGCTCTGCTAGTTTGCCTTGCTTTTTGCCTTTTTACTCCACAGGCACACGCCACACCTTGAGGAAAAAATCCAGAGGTGGCTCTGCAGTCCCAGGTGCCCATGTCACCACTCGAGCACTGCTGCGGATGAGCCTGCTTACACCCAGCTAAGCACTTCCATGCTGAAACTTAGGAGCAGCCAGCACCACCCCTAAATTACAGAGCAACACCATAATTTATGGTGCAGAGCTGTACAATTCCCAGATTGTACAGGCAATCTGCAGGCAAGATGAAGTCAGCCCCAGCGCCCATGAAAACACATCCAGCCAGACAAAGCCTTGTCTCAGGACTGCTATTGGGAACCCCATTCACTCCCATCAAAGAACAGGGAATGTCAGGAATATTTTGGGCCACTAACTACAAGACAGACATTGAGATGCTGGTGGGTTGTCCAGTAAAGGGTAAAGGGTCTGGAGCACAAGTTTTATGAGGAGTGTCTGAGGGAACTGGAATAGTTCAGCCTGAAGAAAAGAAGGCTGGGGTGGGACAATCTCACCCTCCACAACTGCCTGAAAGGAGGTTGTAGCCAGGTTGGGGTCAGCCTCTTCCCCCAGGCAACAAGTGACAGGATGAGAGAAAAAGACCTTGAGCTACCAAGTGAAGTTCAGATTGCTATAAGGAAAAGTTTCTTCACTGAAAGCATTGTCAAGCACAGGAACAGACTGCCTGGGGAAGTGGTGGAGTCACCATCTAAAGGTATCCAAAAGACATGCAGATGTGGCACTTAAGGAAATGGTTTAGGGCTGGATTTGGTGGAAGTGCTGGGTTAGGGGCTGGGCTTAATCTTAAGGGTCTTTCCCAATCTAAATGAGTGTATCAACATTTGAACATTAAAAAAAACTAAAATATCTAAGAGGACTTTCTTCCTGTGTCTCTCAAGTTTTCTGTAGCTACATGAGAAAGATTTGTCTTTCAATATTAAGACAAATCTTGCTACCAGTGCTGGAGCAGAGATGTCAGACAATCTCCAAATGGTCACAAGTGACTTTAGGAGGCTAAGTTTATTTCAATGCAAGCACTTAAAGAATAATATCTCCAAATTTAGTTACAACAGACAATTCTCAAATGGCAAATCATAAGTGCTTGAAGCTGCAAGCAGATGCAGGAATTTAAGGTATCAGGAATAATGAGACTGCTCAATCAAAATCATTTAAGTATTTTAACATTAGTTCTCTCCTACAATAAACAAAAATGTACTTCCTTTCCTAAGCCATGTGCATCTAGTGGAACATGAAACATGTCTTTCAATTACTGCCAAAAGTACTTTCATTAAGTGTCTCTTCCACTTCAGGAAAATATATTCCAGTATTTTCAAGTTATGTTTTTTGCTTTTAGAATTATTATTTTCAATTGTATTATTTTAGTGTTTCTTCAAAATTCCAGACAGCAAAAACATGACAGAATCTTTGTAAAGCACACAAACTGCTGGTGATGCCATATGAATTTCAGTCACTGTATTTGTATTTTATAACTGAACATCCAGGCAGTTCAGTAACAGAAAAAAAATTTAATAAAAGGGAAGAAGAAAGAAAGGGAAAAAAAGGATCCCTTTCTAAAATGATCATTGAAGAATTATAAATAATGCTGTTAACTTAAGTGGGTTACTGAAAAGCAAAAATAAGTAAAATACAAGAATCCATCATTATGGCAAGGCACACACATTTTGATCTATCAAGCATGAAAAAAACATTTTTATGATAACACTTTGCAGAATTGTACAAAAGTTCCCCTTTGAGCAACAAGGTGCAACATCCAGCACATTGGTAGGGGCCACCAACCCAGGCTAAGCAGCGCAATTGCCTGGAGAGGAAGGCAATGATTGGAGACACATGATGGTCATACTTCACTGAAACACGTTGTCCTAAAAAGTGCAGGAAGAGATTATTCTTTGTTTTCCTCAGAGGATAGTAAGTGTGGGAAAGAAGCCCTTTATAATTCCTTTCCTCCTCTCCTGCAAAGCTGAGGCTCTCAGCTACGTATGAAGATGATCCAACAATGCACGTGAAAAACAGTATTTCAAAAGGAGGAGTTGCAAGCTGTGCTTTTAAGTTTTAACTTAATGAAACTGATACTGTGATAGCCACAACCATTAGAGAAGGAATTTAATCAGAATACATTTCAACTATTAACTGCAACTTGAAATACAAAAGCTGAGAACTGACAGGTAATTCTCAGGATGACCATCACAGACCAGCACGCTCTATTCTTTGGCAGGAGTGTCTTCACACCCCACCTTTTACTCTAGTGAAAGACACTACTGTTAAGGTGTTTGGGGAAGAGTTTCACTTTATCCAAAACAAACCCAAACTAAACCCACAGCAGGCAAGATGTTTCTCACTCTTAGTTTAAGTACATCACGTTACAGTTCATGGAAGAAGTCAAACATAGCCAGACGGTTGTGCTGTAAATGCTTTATCACCGTGGGCCTTTCCCTCTCTGTCCTCAAAGCTGCAGTAACTTCACTATGAAGAGAATTAAGTGCAATGGAATGAGAGCAAAAATAAGACCAGTATTATGCTTCCTTTAAAATCATTTATTAAGAAAAATGATAATGAAAAGAAAAAGCACTGCATGTGTCACTGGCCCCAAACACCTTATGTCCACCATGTGAATGTCAGAGGCAGCCAGTGCCATCACAATTATGTGGGCCATCAGAGATGGGATTACAACATTTGTGAACATGGCCCACCAAAATATGACCTTGCTAGCTTGAGGTAGCAAGCCATGAAAAGCCAGAGGCACCAACCTCTGTGTGTCTGAGAAGGCCTAAGAGCACCCAGAGGAATTGCTGCACAGAAATCATCTTCTCCACAGCACTGGAGGTTTTAAGGAGGATGCATTAAAACTGCGTTTGGCTACATTATTCACACAACACTATTTGCTTCCTGATTTCAATAGATTTTGAAAGTGCACTAATTCACACTAAATGGTCCAAAAAGTCAGACTCGTACTCGTAGTATTTCAACCCCAAAATCCCTAAAGCTGCGGGAGCATCCCTGCAGAAGTGCAAAGTTTTGCTTTTTTGAAAGGAAGCTGTTCAAAAACTAACTGGGAGTATACAGAAAGCACTTCAAAGTATGAACATGGCACAATTTTATCTAAGATGTTCTTTACTACACTCTTTGGGAGGATATTTGAAATCTTTATTTCCACACACTGCCATAAAAAACAAACACACAAGTTAAGGAGACAGAGCACTGATTATTCACCTTAGCTATCTGCAAAGCTTCTCTTCACTGGACACTGCACTACTTCTAGAGTGACCTACCTGACCTTCATGTCTGAAGCTGTAAAATCAGGACTTCCTGTGCTCTACAGCTTAAAAATTTCACACTTCATTGAGATGAACTTGCAATCCACCATGATCAGACTGCAGTTTAAGCTGATGAGAAAGGAAATGCTTTTCATTACATTCAACACTTCAACTGAAAATCAGGATTTTTTCTCTAGTTCCAAGTGTAAATTCATGAGCTGAATCTACTTGTTATTATAAGAGGCCCATTATCAGTTTGTGTATATCTGCCAGAACCGCTGCAGCTGAGCTTCCACTTTGACAGCACTTTGGAGCTCAAGATATAAAAATATCCCAATGAAGTCATAGAAAATGGGGAAAGGGAGATGGGGGAAGGAGTGATGGGTAGTGGAAGTAGTGTGGCAATTCAAATAAGCTTAAATAGCTTAAAATGTCATGAGCCTTTCACAATATTCCATCATTATCAAAACAGTATCAATTACAATGTTTTGAAACAAGGAAAAACAGAATTAAAAAAGGAAAACAAAAGCGAAACCTCACCATCTTTTAACTCAGAACTTTCTTTAATTTTGCTGTCCAAATAAGATAAAGAGCTAAAAGAACATGCCTAATATCTGTTCACAGGATATTTTTTAATGAGAATTAGAAATCACTCAAACAAAAGGTTTAAAAGGAATCAGTAAAATTAAAAAAAAAAATCTTCAAATGGCAATAAGGCAAAACCTGAAACAGAAAGAAGTCTTCATACAAATCCTTTAACAAAACATCTGTTGGTCTTCTGAGGCAAAGTTATTTGATATTTGTTTTGGTTCTCTTTTAACAAATGCACGTGAGTTTCTAAGGATTAATAATATTTAACAGTGGCATGGAAGTTAGCCTTATTAATTCCATTGGGTACAGTATTTTGTTATTTCATTTTTAAACAATGTCACGACTAGCCAAGCCATTTCACATGACATCCATTAATAGAAATAAATTAAAAAGACACTAATCCAAATTTAGTTGAAAAATTATCTTCAGGTATTTTCAGAAAATAATGTCTACTTGTCTGTCTGGAAGTTTAGAAGAGAACTGTACCTATGTAAAAAATATTGATTCCCCTGGCAGATCAAGGAGAAAGTTTTTTATCACCTCCTTAATTTTCACAGCTACAATAAGATTTTGGTAATGGGACATGTGGCTGCTCTTAACTCTAGAATTATTAACATGAACAAATTTTAAAACCACACCATCTTAAAGCTGACAAATGCAGTAAAAGTTCTCTTTGGTCTCTTAACTCTGCACATAAAACAGTCCAAAGCATTCATGTTTTTTGACACTCATATGAAGTGAGGAAGTGGGATTTCATTTGCAGTAGAGAGAAAGCAGGGAGCACAGACAGGAGCACACAGGCAGCAGAGTGACTGCCAATTCCTGATCACTCCAGCATGCCACACTGCATCAGGGATGAAACACAGGATGATCAGGGATGAAGACAGGAGCAGTGTGACAATACTGGACACTGCAGCAGTCAAAGTAAAACCTTCCACAAGCAGTGCCAAAACAGCCTATGCAAGTCTGGCCCCACCAAAAGGCAACTGCCTGTTGGATAAGTGCCTAAACACCAAAGATAATCTTTTCCACACTCAAAACTTGCATGTCCCCTGATCTTCCCCAAGGGGTGGGGATGGTCTGCAGTTCTTCTTGAACAAGGAGCCCATGAGACCAGACTCACCAATTCTCTTCTAGCGCACAAGGCACAGGGATGGACAGCCTGAGCCATGGGGTGACTGCTCTGTCTGCCTCTGGCACAGCCAAGGCAGGGATGGACAGCCTGAGCCATGGGGTGACTGCTCTGTCTGCTCTGTCAGCCAAGGCAGGGATGGACAGCCTGAGCCATGGGGGTGACTGCTCTGTCTGTCTCTGGCACAGCCAAGGCAGGGATGGACAGCCTGAGCCATGGGGTGACTGCTCTGTCTGCTGCTGGCACAGCCAAGGCAGGGATGGACAGGGATGGACAGCCTGAGCCATGGGGTGACTGCTCTGTCTGCCTCTGGCACAGCCAAGGCAGGGATGGACAGCCTGAGCCATGGGGTGTCTGCTCTGTCTGCTCTGTCAGCCAAGGCAGGGATGGACTCTGTCTGTCTGCTGCTGGCACAGCCAAGGACAGGGATGGACAGCCTGAGCCATGTCTGGGTGACAGCCAAGGCAGGGATGGACAGCCTGAGCCATGGGGTGACTGCTCTGTCTGTCTCTGGCACAGCCAAGGCAGGGATGGACAGCCTGAGCCATGGGGGTGGCTGCTCTGTCTGTCTCTGGCACAGCCAAGGCAGGGATGGACAGCCTGAGCCATGGGGTGTCTGCTCTGTCTGCTCTGTCAGCCAAGGCAGGGATGGACAGCCTGAGCCATGGGGTGACTGCTCTGTCTGCTGCTGGCACAGCCAAGGCAGGGATGGACAGGGATGGACAGCCTGAGCCGTGGGGTGACTGCCCTGTCTGCCTGGCTGGCACAGGGATGGAGGCAGGGATGGACAGCCAAGGATGGACAGCCTGAGCCATGGGGTGACTGCTCTGTCTGCTGCTGGCACAGCCAAGGCAGGGATGGACAGGGATGGACAGCCTGAGCCATGGGGTGACTGCCCTGTCTGCCTCTGGCACAGCCAAGGCAGGGATGGACAGCCTGAGCCGTGGGGTGATTGCCCTGTCTGCCTCTGGCACAGCCAAGGCAGGGATGGACAGCCTGAGCCATGGGGTGACTGCCCTGTCTGCCTCTGGCACAGCCAAGGCAGGGATGGACAGCCTGAGCCATGGGGTGATTGCCCTGTCTGCCTCTGGCACAGCCAAGGCAGGGATGGACATCCCACACAGCCATGGGGTGACTGCTCTGTCTGCTGCTGGCACAGCCAAGGCAGGGATGGACATCCCACACAGCCATGGGGCCACCACCAGCACAGAACACAGCCACTGAGCACTCTGCTCCATGCACCAGCACCCAGGGAAGAGGAACAGAGCTCTTCCTGGGTTAGAAGCTAAACCCACATTATTTCTCTATCAAAGGAGACAAGTAAGGTGCCTAAACCCACTTGCTTCACCCGTGCTGCTGTCAGCCTGCAATTCTTCATTCTCTCTCACACAAACATCCCCTTTGACCTGCAAAAAAACTAACTGCCCATCATGAAGTCTTAAATCTTCTACCCTAACATTTGGCAATGATAGTTGCTCAGCTAACATCTTACCACAGCATATATAAATTTTAAATAGAGTTTTAAACTCAAATATTCACTTCACTAACTGAACAGACAGAAGGAAAGTTGCAAGTGTGAAATGGTTCTTGTAAGTGAGGAGTCATCCCAAGCAGATGGGCTCCAAGCAGTATTACTGCCACACCAGATCCTAGACATGTAGTATGTGCCTTTTAAAGGTTTATTAAGCAAGTTACTACTGACATATTTGCTATACAAATCCTGAGATACTGAGAGAAATGGCAGAACATTGCGGACGGGAATCAGCATGAAAGAAACTAAAACTGGTCAGAAGTCACCTTTGGAATGCCTGCAACGGTAACAACATGGTGGAGAGGGAAATTCTCTTTTTTTGAAAGACTAAGGACTCAAGGCAGATAAGTTATGGTGGGAAGGCTATAATAGAAAAAAAAAATCAAATTTTAATTCACAAGAGTCCACATGATTTTTATATCAAGAATAAACACTGGAAGAGCTTAGCAAGTATTAAGATGACTGGATACTAGAAATATTAAGCTCAAAATCAGAAGATACATGCTTTCAGGAAAGTATTAGAAGTCCTGTAACCAGTGTTGGGCAAGAGGCTCAGATCAGCTCAACATTGTAAAGGTATCTGGTCTGCAAATCAAAGTTTGGTATCAGTATTCTGTTAAGTTTTGGTTATTTTAAAATAAAAATTTCAAACTTGAAACAGCTGCTACATTCAAGGGAAGAACAGACAGCTAGCTAATACTAGTCTGAAGCCTAAACATCAATCACAGCTGTACATAGTCACTTTTATCTGCGCCTCTCAGCTGGGATAATCTACAGAAGCACGTCAAACGGAGCTGAAACTCCTACTGCCCAAACACACTATCAAGCCCAGGAAATTCTTACCCCACAACTCATTTCTCTGGAGCATGGGGTCAGCCCTGGAAGAGCTGAGACTTCCTGTATGCAACAGGAATCCAAAACCAGTAAATAAATGAATCAACTAAAAAGGCTTTGCAAATTCTAAAGCAAACCTGACAGACCAGGGAATCCCACTGAACAGAGCAATATCACTTGCCATCCAGTTGCAACAGGCAATGGTTTCTCTTGATGTGAGATATGACCACAACAAGAAGAGTCAGAAGAACCCACATCACACAGGCATGAACCTCTTCCTGCCTCATTCTAAGCAGGCAAAACCCACCCTGCAACCTCACCACACTTCTGAGCCATTCCCACGTCACTGATGACACATGAATGGCTGCACACAAGACAGCAGTACCCAAATGCAAATGTTTATCTTTCCCCTTGTGCATTCCCACACACACTCTCTGCACAGTGTTTATACCTCTCTATCCCCATAAGTCATCTCACTCCTACGAATCTGGAAGTGAGTGAAGTTAAAGCCCTAAACAGATGGCACAAATTTTGCTTCTTGACATTCACATAAAGACATTTCAGTCTATCATTTGCTTAAAATCAGGCAGGGTTTGTTTTTTGTTTTTTAATATGTAATATGCCGATCTTCATTATGGACATGGATTAATGGTGGACTTGGCAGTCTGGCAGTGCCAAACTTAACAGCTAGACTTGAAGATCTGGCAGGATTTTTCCAATGTAAATTATTCTATGTGAGTGAGAAAGATTGTCTAGATTGCTAGCAGCTCAGCTTTGCCACAGCAAAAAAACATAACCATGAAAAGGAGAAATCCTCCAGAGATGCACCTTTGTTTATTCACTTTGACAGCTGTCACTGATAACAGTATTCAACACTGCAGGTGCTGAGGCTGGGAACCCCTCTGATTTCCATGCCAGGTTACACACAGGAATTAAGTCCCAAAGCAGCACCTTGCAATATTTGAGGAGTAGCTAATGTTTGTACAGAAGACCTCTTCAAGCCAGAACATGGCAACCCTGGAGTCTTTACACACACAAGAACCACAGCAAGGGTCTTCTGGGCACTGAGTGTTGTGTGGAGCAGAGTTATCACACACTTCTCCTGCCAACCCAGTAACAAATTTACCAAATATCCTCTGTTGTCTTGCCTATAAAAGAACTTTAGGAGGAGCAAGCTGTTCGTAAATCTATAGCCAAAGACAGAGTAACAGAAAACAAGGCATTAACTTGGCCTCTGAAACAAGGCTCCAAGTTAAGAACATCATCATCATAATGATCATTATTATTACTACTACTCCCTGGACTACCTGGATAAACTAAGAATACCACCAAAGTCTGTTTTAAGACACTCATTTTGAGATTAAAGTCAGGGACTCCCACCAATATTCCTTTAGAAGTTACATTACTGCCAGCTAAATTTGTCATATCAGCCATCATTTCAGGTCATCCAAATGAGCATTAATACCTAGATCAGCACTTTCTTGAAAACCATATGTGAATTTGTTTTTCCACAATCAAGTGGCCATGGAGTTCCAAGAGCACATAATTAAAATCCCATGACTGGTGTTAAATAATCCTTTAAACACAAGAGTAACATGCAAAGTGCAACACCAAGAACAATAATCAGTCTTCTTGCCAAATGAAGAAGAAAAAGTGCTTTTCTGTGTACCTATACTGAAAACATTCCTGGTACTCAGAGTCATGACACTTCTTACCCCACTCATCCAAGGAAACACTCGTTGGCAGCATTCCGTCTGATTTACAGGACTTGGATGCCAACCAAACATCCCCAGAGTAATCAAACTGAAACCTTTGACAGCTACACTTCAGTAGGAGCCTGGTGCATGTCTGAATGCGCACGAAAATGCAGTCTCTTCGTGTACCTGGGCATTCTCAATTGGCCCAAATGCAAAGCAAGAAGCCACAGAAGAAGTGAGAGACACCTCTAACAGAGAACAAAAGTACCTGAAGTACTATGTGGCTTACAGAGTGCCAGCCTGAGAAAGGTCTGCTGCTTCAACACCCATGGTCATCAACAGCTGCTTGAATACACCAATTTTTCTCCTGGGTAATGGTGTTGATAAGGAACAGAGCTAAGCATGGCAAAATCTGAAATACAGGCACGCCCACTCCAGCTCTTGAACAATGAAGAAATCTTCCCCTTAATCCTTCCTTAAGAAGGTAAGACTACTGAAAAACAAAGAGATTGTTTTCTACATAAGGAAAAAAAACCCTCAGAAGACACAGTTGAAAGAGGGGAAACACTGTAAAGGGCATAAAAGGAAGCAGAAATAAAGGCAAGTGAAGCCAGGTGTTATTCATGCTTGCCTGCACAGTAGATCATCTTCCTGCAATAGCTTTGCAAATGGTACCAAAATCCCAGATAGCTGCTTCCTATGTAAGTGGGCAAAACCAAGAAAAAACAGCTGGCAAGAGAGAGAGAAAAAAAAAAAAAAAGAGAAACTTTTAACCCACACCTGGGGGAATCAAGCCTAAGAATCTTAATTGACTCAATTAAATCCGCAGAGAACAGAGATACTGTAAATATTAGAACTAGCTTGAAAAAAGGAAGGGAAAAACCCTCCAAGGCAAAACATTCTTTTATTCTATGATCTCCATTGTGCCATGCAATTCAGAAGACAGAGGTTTGCCCCAGGGCTATATTAAGGGTTATGCTTTGTGGTTGACAATTTTGATATGCCATTTCTGAGGTTTCTCAAGATATCTCATGGGAGAGCAGGATTACAGAGTATGACAGAAACACTTGTTCTATTACAGAAGTTCAAATCTGAAGAACACACAATATATTGAACTGTCAATCCATCTGCCCATTGTTTCCTGTAAAGGGACAAAGGAAAGGAGAGCCTTTACTTCTTTCTTTAAGCTAGATGTTGTGATTCTGTTTAATAAAGTCTATGAGGCTTTTCTCTTTAATATATTATCAGTGTAACTAAAGAACCGGAGAGTGCTGTGTCAGGTTTTATGGCGATACCACAGCTACATAAAACCAACCACAATGATGGTACTTGGCCTGCTGACCAAGGAGAGAAAACACCTCATTAAATGGTATCACAGCCACAGGAGACAGAAAGCAGTAAGGGACCCAGCAATCCCATTCCAAAGTGCATCCTCATGCCACGCATTAGCTGGGGAATTTTAACATTTCAGCTCCAAAAACATACACTGAAGCCATGACAGAGCGTATGAACACTCAACTGAATATTACAAGTGTCGGCCCACTCAACAACAGAGGGAAAGACCTGAGTTTAAAGAAAGGTATTTAAGACCCATGTGTAGTTTATGAACTGTACAGTGAAAGTTTAGCCTCAAAAAACCTGTTATCTAAAACAGATGTCGCCTTTGCAATGTTCAATTTATGATAAATTGTTTTAATATTTATACCTAGCACAGGCACTGCAATAAATCAGGCAAGGGCAAAATATAACGAGCATTCCAAAGCATTCCAAACAAATTACACGCTCCCGCTCTGTGAGACCCGTTTGTTTGGAAAGCTGGGGGAATAAATCTCCAACGGTGTTTTTCTTCACTGGCCGCCTCACGAACTACGAGGCCAGAAAAGCGAAACCCAAATTATTCCGGGCCACAGCCAAAGGCCGGCTTGGCACTGGGAGTTGAGGGGAGCTGCGCCGGGCTAGGCCGGGCCGGGCCGTGCGCTGCCCGCGGCCGCCGCGCGGGGGCGCCCCCGCCCGCGCCGGGAAAGGGACACGGAGGGAAGCGCGGGCAGGGACGGGGACGCAGGCGGGCAGAGTGCTGGTTTTACAGCTTTTTACAGCTTTTTACAGGTGGGCAGTGACCCACCGTGTTAAATTTAATAAGCTTGTTTTGCGTCAAGAGGCTTCACCTCCATCCCCACCTCTCCTCTGAAGTTCAGATGTTGCCAAGGGACTGTCCAGGGGGCAGCTTTGGCACCACGTGCTGCACCTCTGTGGATCCTCTCTGTGGGAGAGGATACAGCTATGGATCAGCACATCAAATCATGTGAGCTGCAAAGAAGTTGGTATAATATATGGTGCTGATAACGCCGAGGTGGTGGGCTCAATCCCAGTATGGGATTAAGAGCTGGACTCGGTGATCCTTGAGGGTCCCTTCCAACTCAGAATACTCTGTGAGTCTGCTTATGTAGAAGATATAAAACACTAGTTTCTGCCTGATATATCTTGCTGGTAAAGACCCAGGTGCAGGAAAGCAGAGCCTTCACCTCCCCAAATCAAAGGGGACCTGAACTATTTCACATCAAGGGTGCCACAACTCCACTGAAATGCTGTTTCCAACAAGCTGAACTCTGGGTTAAGAAAGTGGGTAGTAGCTTCCCATGCTACCCACTGGGCACAGAGGGTCAGGAAAAAACCAATCGAGAGTAATCAGAATGGAGAAAATTGCCTGACACAGCTTCAGAACCTGCTAGTAATTTGAAGAATTTTCTCACTTTTCAGTTGTGTCATCACGACCCTGGAGAAGACCAAGCCAGCTCTGCTTTTGAGTCACATGCTATTATCTCTACTGGGCATTTGCAACAGGACCTGCAGTCCAGACAGCCAGGGAGCCACAGCAAGTAGGGGGAGCTCCTAGCTTTTTAATTTAGGGATTTTGTTTTACTTTAACAGTTCCCTTTAGCGGATTTCTACTGGCAACATTACAAAGTCAGCTTAAAAAAAAATTAAGAAACCCAGCCACAAACAGAACATCATCATTCCCCTAAAACAACAAAAAAAGACTTACATGCTGTTGGAAGCCACACTGACAGGAACTTTGATAAGCAGGGACTTAATGTTCTAGGTGCAATTTGCAATGGCCTTTCTCAATGACAACCCAGAAGAGTGCAGAAAGGTCAGAATAAAAGCAGCAACGAAGTCAGAGCACTGAAGAATCCTCTACAGTTCAGTTTTCTCCAGCCCACTTGCACGGTCTTGCAACTCCTCTCATCATTCTGCTCAACAGAAGTGGCAGCAACAATGACCCACCAGCTGGATGAACCAGAGCACTAATTTTGGCTCTATTCATGTAAAAAACTCCCCCAAAACTGAAGTCTACATTCCATTTGTTATCTGTGCCATTTAACCACTGAGGATTCTCTACCACAGGGCAGTGTTTTACTGACAAGCCCGTGCTACAGGCAACATTTACTGCAGAGCAACTCAGTTTAGAGTGTGAGCAGCGTGCCTGAGGAAGCAGAGATGCCACAGCTGACACATCACCTCGATAACCCACTGTCTGCTGGTGCCATGGGGACTGGAGAGGGCACTGTGGTTCCGGCTGCTTTTGGCATCACCACAGGTACAACCAACACCAAGAAAACTGACATCCACTCACAAAAACTGAAACAGACACCAGGCATGGGAGAGTACGACCAGAATGAAGTCAGAAAAAGAAAATCTCATTCTAAATGTAAAATCTGTTCAAGTAAGTAATCTTTATGAAACTGCAGGTGTTGCTGTATTACATTATGTGCTAGAGCAAGCAGGCAGTACATTTTGTGCCAGGCTGCCACCAGTTTGAACACTTCCATATAGAACAAGAAGCAGTGTCAAAGCAATTCCTTGAGACGAGTATTTTGCTTTTGCATTCAGAATTAGCAGCAAAAGGCAGCCCCAAGTGCAGACACCAAGAGGTCTGAGGGATATGTTTTAAGGCAAGGGGTACAATACACTAAAGGATCATCTTCACCAATTTAGACAGCTACTTCAGTTTGAATACTACCAGAATAACCTCACCTGAACTCAGCACTCCCTTTGAGGAAGCTGGACCTACATGAATTCCCAAGCTCCCTTCCAACATAAAGGACTGAGTGATCTAAATAGTCTGTGATGATCCAGTGGGGACAGCTTGAGGAGAGGCAGCTGACATACTTCCCCAACACCAGACAGCCTGTGAGCCAATCCTCGCAGGTTCCCAGTCTCCAGGTGCCTTAGAGTTCACTGGCTCTTTCCAGGCACAGCACAGCTCAGGAAGCCCTACCAGCCTAACAGATATTGTTCTTGCCTTCTCAAGATCCCACACTTGGTTCCCAAAGGCAGCAAGCAGCTGGGAGGGAGATGTCATCTCTGCAACTCAGCTCTTCAGCTTTGGATACAATCTGTCTTAAAAGGTCTAGACGGGGTATCTGTGCCAAAGACTTGGAGGCTAGACAGGTCTGGCCCAGAGAAGGTGCAGAAACCAGGGGTCAGGAGAGAGGACACAGAATTACAAGCTCCACCACCAGCTTCCTGGGAGTACTTTTTCAGCAAACAAGCTTTACCTGGTGCTTCTGGGCTGAAGCAGAATGTTTGGAGAGCCAATCCAGAAGTAAACACCATCAAGAGGAGATACTCTGGGAGGACTGTTACTCTATTTAAGGCTTGAGGCCCCAGCTAGCTCTGCTTCACAAGCTGCTCATACACGTGGCACAGCTGGCAGTTTAGCAGATACTCTCCTTAAACATCTGAAAACCAGCCCAAAGAAGGAATATGTTATATGGCTAGTTAAAGACAGAAACTGATGGTGCCAACTCAGAAGACTCCCACATATCTGAGATCAGGGTCTCCTATATATTCTCACACATAAGAGCAAGATTCCAGAGCGAGGATTGTTTGCATTTTCTGCTGGGCCAGAGATGGAAGTACAACCAAGTAGCTGAAATTTAATTGACATGAGAGTTGTGCCAGCTCCAACACCAACTATTTCAATAATCCTCTTTTTTCCAGTTCATTCAGGAGGCACACAAATAGTTGGTTGTAGAAGGAACAAAAAATCTTGACTCATCATCACCCTAACCAAGCCACAAGAGGTCTGAGGGATATGTTTTAAGGCAAGGGTACAATACACTAAAGGATCATCTTCACCAATTTAGACAGCTACTTCAGTTTGAATACTACCAGAATAACCTCACCTGAACTCAGCACTCCCTTTGAGGAAGCTGGACCTACATGAATTCCCAAGCTCCTTCCAACATAAAGGACTGAGTGATCTAAATAGTCTGTGATGATCCAGTGGGGACAGCTTGAGGAGTCAGACATACTTCCCCACACCAGACAGCCTGTGAGCCAATCCTGCAGGTTCCCAGTCTCCAGGTGCCTTAGAGTTCACTGGCTCTTTCCAGGCACAGCACAGCTCAGGAAGCCCTACCAGCCTAACAGATATTGTTCTTGCCTTCTCAAGATCCCACACTTGGTTCCCAAAGGCAGCAAGCAGCTGGGAGGGAGATGTCATCTCTGCAACTCAGCTCTTCAGCTTTGCATACAATCTGTCTTAAAAGGTCTAGACGGGGTATCTGTGCCAAAGACTTGGAGGCTAGACAGGTCTGGCCCAGAGAAGGTGCAGAAACCAGGAGTCAGGAGAGAGGACACAGAATTACAAGCTCCACCACTAGCTTCCTGGGAGTACTCTTTCAGCAAACAAGCTTTACCTGGTGCTTCTGGGCTGAAGCAGAATGTTTGGAGAGCCAATCCAGAAGTAAACACCATCAAGAGGAGATACTCTGGGAGGACTGTTACTCTATTTAAGGCTTGAGGCCCCAGCTAGCTCTGCTTCACAAGCAGCTCATACACGTGGCACAGCTGGCAGTTTAGCAGATACTCTCCTTAAACATCTGAAAACCAGCCCAAAGAGGGAATATGTTATGTGGCTAGTTAAAGACAGAAACTGATGGTGCCAACTCAGAAGACTCCCACATACCTGAGATCAGGGTCTCCTATATATTCTCACACATAAGAGCAAGATTCCAGAGTGAGGACTGTTTGCATTTTCTGCTGGGCCAGAGATGGAAGTACAACCAAGTAGTTGAAATTTAATTGACATGAGAGTTGTGCCAGCTCCAACACCAACTATTTCAATAATCCTCTTTTTTCCAGTTCATTCAGGAGGCACACAAATAGTTGGTTGTAGAAGGAACAAAAAATCTTGACTCATCATCACCCTAACCAAGCATTAGAAAAGTACCAAGCAGTACAGTCATGAGATGATATCAGGCACAGTGCTGGGGTCCAGTTCATTTCCATAGCCAAGATCAGGAGAAAACCATTAAACACTCATTGTCACATAGCATAGTATGCATCAAAACACAAGGAGCAGCCAGTCCAGAATCCAGAAGGATATACAGCAGACAAGCTGCTGGACTATGCCCACTCCTGCTTCTGCTCCTCAAAGTGATCATCACTAGACACTGTACTGGGGCCTCCAGCCACAGAGTCCCCAAGCACATGTACCTCCCCTCAAAGTCTGGACATTTGCAGTAACTGCTGCATTTGGAAGGATGCACATTGTGTGAAGGAGTTGTGGTTTGTCATTCCCTCTCACACTTCATGTTTCTGCCATCTTTTCACACACCAGAACCAACTGAGCAAGTTGGTCCATCAGCAAGGTAAGAGGGACAGAGAGAGCTGTCCCTCTCCACCAGTGCAGAGGCAGGTGAGGCAGCAGCCCTCCTCATGCAAGAGAGCTCCCAAAACAGCAGGCAGTTGAAAAGGCTGCCTTTTCTGCTACGTGGGTATGAAAATACAATTCTGTCTCCCTTACACACATGCTAGGGAGTATTTCACCTTTGCAGTGTGCTTTCAGACAGCCTCATATAGGAAGTGGATATAGAAATACTGTTAAATAATCTTTCTCATAGCAGGGTGCCCAAAATCACTCTCTTGGAAATACAGCAAGAGAATGACAAAAAATGATTTAGCAATATCAGGTTCAGCAACCAGCTCAACCTCTTTGTTCCTCTTTTTAAAAAAAAAAGTTCAGATTATAAATTGAGCTGCTACAAAGGAACAAATATTATGATGTTGACTTAACATAGCATTTTGTCACAACACACACACACACCCCTAGCATTAAAACATAAGTTGGCAGAATATACTTTTGAATGAAACTGAAAAAAACAAGTTTTGAGTAATGTCTTGGGGAGCCAAAATCAAATACACATCAGTGTTTGAACACCTGGTGAACAGTGTTTTGCAACTTCATGAAAAGAAAGACAGAACAAAAAGTCCTCTTTCTGTCCACTCCCCTTATTTTTTGAGCCTAGTCTCAGTACTCACATACAAGTTATCAGCCATTTTCAAAACCTGTGCTGCCGTCTGAGGAAAAAGCTGCAGTGTCACAAGAAGCCCAAGAAGATTGTTGAAACCTATCAACTGAGCATTACTAGAAGCGATATAATTTTCCTTATCATCTCATCCACACATGGAATTCCATCATTGTAATGAAGCCAACATACCTGCCTTCAATAACCAGCCTTCTTCCCCTCCCATAAACTGAAGACCCTGCACAACCTGCCTGTAGTATTAATAGTGTATATGAGAGCTTTGGGGAGGTCAGCTCTAGGCTTTACTGAGATTTAAAGTTTTCCCTTTTCTTTCTACATACCCCAAAGTAGCCACAAAGATGAATTCTATATACATCTGTTTCTAGCAGAAATATTGATGTCCCATCAGAGTTTGGGAGGGTAAATTGTGTCTTTGATACACATGAAGCTGCAACATTTTATGGGGATGGAAGCTGGAAATCCCTTTGCTTTCACATTAGACTGAGTTGCAACCATTCAAACAAAATATGCTGGATATCCCGAGCTGTACCCAGTTCCAAGATACATTTGAATTGCTGCTAGCAATTAATTATCAAGTAATATGAATATCCGCTTTTAGGGCTACACAATGATGTTTACCTCCAGTGAAGAAGCTTAACATAACAGAATACTCTGATGAAATACAAAGATTGCATACTCATAAGAAGTATTTTTAAAAAATGCTTCCCCACATTTAAAGTTGTAGTAAATCCAATAGGTCATTACTCTTAAAAACCTGATGACTGCAGTAAACATCCAAGACTAATTTCTTCCACTGCATTATGAGTTCCCTTCGGCTGTCCACTGCTGCTGTGCTTTTATTCATTCTGTGATAGTATACTCACAAAAGAAATTAGCCTTACTAAAATAATGTAAATTTCTTGCTGCCAGCAGGTAGCAACTGAACCTTCACTGGAAATTCTCATGAAGGAGATGCCTACAAACACTGGGAAATTTAACACAATGAACACAACTTCACATTAGTCCCTGGGAGAAAGTAAATCCCTTAGCATTACTTGACAGTAAGCAACCTCAATAACACAAGGAGAGTTCTTTGAAACTAAATCAAAGCAGCAAGTAATAAAACAAATGGCTCTACAACTATGCAGCAATATACAGCCAGTAAAACACATGTACCAAGTCCTGAGCTTCCTTCCTGAAGATAACCCACAGTGAACACATCAGTGAATGCACTGCCCTATCCTCAGGAAAAGAGCTATAAAGAGGTTCAGAGATTATGCTTAGATCAACCTTATAAAAAATTGAAGAGGGAGACTTTACTACTAATATAAAAATAAAGAGGGGAACTAGAAGGGGAACTAAGCTCACTTTCTTAATGAGACTCTGCTGGGTCAAGTAACCTATCTAAAAAAGAAGATTACAACACAATTTGCATTTGTGCATCCATTATTAGGTTATTCTCTCCCTTCCCAGAAAAGCAGTGGGCAACAGAAAAACTCAAGTATGACAAAACATTACAGTCCAGGACCCAGAATAAAAGCTTGGCATGTAGAATTATCAGACAAGAACATTGTGCATTTCCATGACTGCAAAATCAGACAGTGCTTTAATCTCTAGGATAACACTGTTCAGGGATAAAACAAAACAAAACAAAACCCCACACCTATTAACAGAAGTATAAATGAGTCATATGCAACCACTTAGCACAAGCTAGTAGTACACTATGACCTTTCACTACATAACTACATCCTACAGATGACAGATTCAATGGGCAGCACCCCAAAAGGCAACTGCATTTGCTTTTTGAGCACTCTACAGAAAACATGGGAGCAGTGGAAGGTATTAAAGTTTCTTGGGAAAAGCCAGTCACTTAAAGTAATACTTGCACAGAACTACTAGAGACTTTTGCCAAGTGAAAGGTTCTGCTTTTTGTTATGTATCCCACCTGAGACCCTGGCCACACTTAAAGGCCCTAAGAGATAGCCAATCCTACACAGAGATAGCCATTTACAGGAAGTTCCATGCTGACAGCTCTAAGTGCATTCTGTCTCCACAAGGCTTCATACTAGGAAAGACATGTGAAGTTATGCCTTGAAGAGAGAGGAGGCAGGACTGAGACTCACAAAGTCTCACCTGTGCATGCACACCATGCTATATCCCAAGCTCCTCAGCAAAGTCCTCCTTACTCTGTTCAGATTTGCTCAGTTTCCTTCCTAGAGTCAAAGCTGCTGAAGAAATGCATGTCCAAAGCTACCAACACATGAAAATTAGGAGTATGCAAATGAAAATTAGCTGCCTGAGCTCTCTTTCCAGCCACATTGTACCCCAGAGGCAAATATTTTATTAATTTTTTAAAGACATATAAAATGAGTTGTGAGAAAAAGCTATTTTAATCAGTGTTTTTCTGTAAGGAATGCAACAGGTGCCAAGAACTGAAGGAAACCCACATCTGCTCCACTGTGACCGTAGGCCCTGCCTGATCAGATTTTATAAAACGTATTTTGCACATGCATGGATTACTTAGAATTTGAGGAATGCAGCCCATACCACTGGGAGACCATAAAAATATAAGGAATCTGCAGTCTTTCCTGCAGCATGGATCTGGAATGCCTGCGCTGTTTAAACACTGCTACAATAATAGTAGCCCCAAAACTACTGTCAGTGTGATTAATTTCAGTAGTTTTCTGACCCTGGCCAGAAAGCTGTGAGGTTTACATGCCACACTGAGACTTTTAGCTCTGCATATAGGGTAGAAACCCACCTGACTACCTCACTTGGCCCAGAAGGTGGAAAGATAAGAATGACCACTGCTTTTGGAAGGGATTAAAAGGGGGTAATATCAGGCCAGCCCTCTTCCTGGGTTTGCAGAATTCTGGGTGCCCAGGGATGCTCGTGAGCTACTGACACGAGTAACAGCTGCAATCTTTGTCTAGAGAGCCCCGGACTGACTGCCCTGTGAAAAGCTTTGGGGTACATGAAGTGACCACATAGCTACAGCAAAGCTGTATTCTGTCTGGTTCAGCAGGATGGGGAGGCAAGAGAACCTCTATCTGGCCTTGTAAGGAGCTACATTCCTTCAACTGCCTTGTAGCAAGTTTCAGGGGATCGCCACATTTATATGCGCCACACAGATAATGCACTTGAAATGCTTTGGGACTGATATGAATAGGAACTATTCTTCCCTTTAATTAGCATTTTTGCCAGATGAACACTGCTGTGGAGTGCCAAGCTGTGGAGTCCTCCTACAAGTTCCAAGAGATACACAACTGACAGCCAGAGCATATCCAAAATCGGAAGATTTCCTTTTGCAGCTACAATTCGTTTTGCCCACTTGAATGAAAATAACACAGTTATCAAAATGATCACCCAAGATAAGGACAAAACCAGTGTACTACACAAACCCTGAGAGGTTACACATAAAACTCTGCTGAATTCTTGGGCAGTGGCATGATGTTCTTTGAATGGTGACTAACATTATAAACATTGACCACAGAAAAAGAAATGCATTGTCACTTCCAAAGAGACAGCTTATAATAAGAAGATACAGAATTTATGGGTTTTTTAAAAAGTCAAACAGCTGATCCTACCTCTGATCACACACACAAAAAGTAGTCTTGGGTGGCCATTAGACAATTTACAAGAGAATTTCTCCAAAACTTCACTTTAAGTTATAACCAGTAGGAAAACTATAAATCTAGAAATATAGAAAAGATGTAAGTTATACTGTTTGGGTGTTGGTGCTCTTGTATTACTAGATGAATTGCCAATAGAAGGACAGTATAGATTAAGGGAAAAAATACAAAAACATTGGCTTGTTTCCTAGCAACAGCTCAACTAAAATTACTTAACATTTCTACTCAATCAAATGTAAATTTGACTATGTTATCCCTTAAATGTTGATTATAACAGGCCTTTTCAAATGCAAATTCAGTGTGTAAAGTGAATGTAAACGTTGACAAAGCTGACACCAAAATCTCCTGATTAACATCATTTGCATGTAC
Source organism: Emberiza elegans (assembly GCA_024865655.1). Lineage (NCBI taxonomy): Eukaryota > Metazoa > Chordata > Aves > Passeriformes > Fringillidae > Emberiza > Emberiza elegans. The sequence continues at coordinate 38,420,936 of JALJVW010000206.1, forward strand.
ACAGCAACATTATTACAACCCTCCTAAAGACAGAGGAAAATGAAAACTGGAGGAGAATCACCTTCTGCATCATCTCATTCTTTCCCACTTTAAGAGCAAGACAGACTAAAATTTAAAGCCTTTTGGACTGCGTGCAAAATTCCAACAGTTAAAAAGTGCAACACAATATGCTGCACCTGAATGCTATTCCTTATGTACATAGCAAGTACAATGGGTGAAGAACTCTGGTTTATTTCTTAGTCGCAGAACTTGAGAATTACATATATAGCACAAGCAGACTGTAAAGATCATAATACCATGTGGCCAGTGGCAGCTAGAAAGTTTTCCTGCCTCTTTTACCTGCAACTCTTGCATGAGAAAAACAGGAGGGAGGGGGGGAATGATTATATGTTACTCCCAAAGTTTATAAGTTTGTTCTTTGCAACTTAACTCTGGGATTAAACACCTTAGTTATGCGTGCATTCACGCAGGGCCAGATTATTTTTGCCTAAAACATGTAGAAGAAGCTTCAGAGAGGATGTTAACACGTTTCTTCTTGTTGTAGCATTTCACAAGATGCATACTGAGGTGTATTATTTTACAATAATGTGCATTACATCAGGTTGGTTTACCACTCGTTAACCTGAAGTCAACAGGAAGCTGAGAACAGATGCAGTGTTCCTTCAGCACAAAGCAAGCAGCCAGACTTAACCTCTTAAACTGAGAGCATTTTCTAGTAAAAACCACCCACCACCCTTCCTTAGAAGGATACTGGGCTGAAACACAAGATCTCACATCTACAGACACCACACAGACTTATCATTGGCAACAGAGATTTTATTTTCCTTACTGATGCAGACTGGTACCTTGATAGCTTGCTGAGGTACACACATCCTCGTCAAGCACATTGACATGATGGGTATTTGCACAGCACCAGCTACAGCAGAGCAAAATGAACAATTTAGCATTCACCAGCCATGTCCTAATCTTTCATGGTGCCATGTTTTTAAAGAAAAGCAAAACCACTTTCTTCCTCCACTGCACAGCTTCTTAATAGAGCTATTACAGGCCTGTTGAGGATTATCTTTTCTACCCTGGATTAGAGGTGCTACCTAAAGTATTTTAGACAGGCCATAATCCACTCCCCCCTACGCCCCCAAGTTGCAAATTTGAGCCATGTCAGACTAGAAGTTTCTAAGAAATTTCTAAGAAATCAACAAGCACCACAGCTGAGTATTGGGAAGGCATAATCAGTAAAATGTTTACATCCATATATCAAGCACAAATCATACCCATCTCAAAAAGCCAGTCCCATCTCAAAATTACAGTTCTGGAACAGAGCTGAAAGTGAGTTTTGGACTTGGCCTAAAGGGTAGGAAGAGAGAAAAGCCCAGGAAAATAAAGGCAAGAATACTTCATCCTCCCATGCCAACTCCTGCCTGCTACCCCACTGCTTAAAAATTTCTATGTGCCACACAAGGTTCAAACTCATGTTTGAAACAGAGTCCAGTTTTAAAGGCAGAGCTCATGTCTGGAGATGTATTCTGATGACATATGAGCTGGTTTTCTTCAGTGAAACCTAAAGCAGCAGGAGCTCTACATCTTACCTCACCCTCATGCTGCACATTTGTTGCTCCATTCAAATACAGCTTCTGATAGGAGAAACAAGGAGATGCAGACTTTTGGGAAAATCTTGAGAAACTATTTTATTTTTGTTTGGAAACTTTCCAGAGGCACTTTTAGTGCCTTTTAGTATATACACATGAAAATTAATACTGTTCTCTCCTTATTAATACATTCTTTCAAGTGACTTTTACAGTCTGGAAGCAAAGGTCAGTTATACTGAGTTCCAAGAATCCACTGCACTAAAAAAGTAACTTTATTTGACCATATGTTACTATAATTAAACATACAGAAAAATAGTCTTTGATCTTATGACTGTCTTGAACAAGATGGATAATAATCCCATTTTTACAAATGATGATTCTAGTTGGAACCTTAAAAAATAAATCTGAAATACCTACATCGCTGATTTAATGCTTTACCATTAAAAATACCACCAGGGCACGTGACATGGCAGCTGTGTGTTGAAAGATCATTTCCTAACTAGGGTCTCACCTCAGAACCCTGACATAAGAGGCTGGGAGCTCATAAGCATGACAGTGACTGAAAGAGATGAAGCAGTAGTTGTTGAACCAGCAAGATATTTGTAGTTGGGAACTAATATAAATTACTCTCATGCAGCATACAAGTTCCTGTAGAAAAGGCTCATTAACATGAGAAACATTTGCTACAGAACAAAACTATGTAAACAAAATAAAGGCAAGATGTGCACAAAAAGTTATCTGTTATTCTACACCATATGGGCTATCACTGCCAATAAAGTTCCAGAGACAAAGATTCTAAACAACTGAAACTTAAAAATCAGCTAAAATTAGCTGAATTGCAGACAAGGAACCAACTAGCAGCCTTTACTTCTGTACAGAGACTGTAATAGAAAGGAATAGTCTCACACTTCCTTCTCAAAGAAATTGTTCAGCCTTAGGTGAGGTCCAATGGACACTCCTAAAAATTAAGACTACACTTATTCACACTTCATGATACACTAGGATCCCCATACTCAGGAAAAATTAAAACACCCTAAAATTAACCAATGGCGCTATTTTTACAGGAAAAAAAACCTCCAAAAATTTATTCTGAATAAAATGCTTGAAGTCCATAGCTGCACATGTAACTGCCTATCACATTTGCTAAGTGGGAGGATTCAATTCTTTATACTTCCAACAACGACAGATATCAAAGTTAAATTTAAGAAAGGTTTTATTACCACTCATCACACCATTAAGGACCAGAGCAGGTGAAGTTAAAGGTTCCTCCTTGAGTTTCATATGTAGCACAGAAGTGCAAAAACCATGGTAAACTCGATGCTGAAAGAGGAAAGAGGAAAACTATAAAAAGAAAGATGAGAAGAAGAACTAGCTCAGATTTAGACAGGTATTTGAATAAGATTTGGAAACATCACAGAAAATTAGTTTTTAAACACTTTGTGTTCTTAATAGGAGATCATATCAGCTTTTTCATCTTGTAGGCAAACCTCTCTAGATTTAAGACAAGCAAACAAAATAAATTAATCCCACACACTTCTGACTGTATGTGCTGCTCAGGAACAGGATGGTGACACAGAGGCATTGTCCTGCCTCATGACTGAGATAACCTCAGAGACTCACTATTCATGCTCTCAACAAAAAGTTAGGAATATGTGAGGCTGGGAGGGGCCAATATTTAAAGTAAATACTCATGAGCAGTTCTCATGACATTTCTTAACTCTACCTGGTGGCCTTCAGACAGACCACAATAAAATTTGATTTATAGAAAGAGAAACTACAGTAGATCCATGCCTGTGATTTCAGCCATAGCTTCTTTTATGAGCATAAGATAAACTATCTTATTTAAGACTAACTAGCTTCAGGAAGCCACTTTCAATTAACCAAATACTACAAACACACTCTTTTCCAGCTATCCCATCTAAGAAAGGCAAAGGCTCATCCTGCATTTATCTTAGTGTGCGTAAGCATAAGCACACTACAAGAGTACAAGGATGGGGAAAATGACAGTAATTAAGGGACAACCTGCTCACCAGTGCCCACTTTGATCTTTAGCAACTTGACAACTGAACTTGACACTTCCTTCTGGGTGAAAAGCAATTCATTCAGGAATCAGAGAATGATTTGGGTTGGAAGGGACCTTAAAGACCATCTAGGTGTCCCATCATGAGCAGGTATGCCTTCCACTAGATCAAGTTGCTGAAAGCCCCATCCAGCCTGGCCCTGAACACATCCAGGGATGGGGCATCCTCAGCTTCTCTGGGAAACTTGTTCCAGTGCCTCATCACCATCCATGTAAAGAATTTCTCCCTAATATCTAATCTGAACCTACCCTCTTTCGTTTGAAGCCATTACCCCTTACCTTATCACTATACACCCTTGCCAAAGTCCCTCTCTAGCCTTCTTAGGGGCCCTCTTTAATAGTGGAAGGTGCTGTAAGGCCTTCTGGAGCTCTCTCTTCTCCAGGCTGAACAACCCTAACATCTGTGAAAGCATATTCATACAAGGGGTGCTCCAGTCCTCATCTTTGTGGTTTCCTCTGGACCCAATCCAGCAGGTCCACATCCTTCTTGAGTTGGGGACCTGAGAGCTGGATGCATTTCTGGTGGGGTGCCACCAGAGCAGAGCAGAGGTTGGCCGGTCACGCTGCTTCTGTTGCAGCTGAGAACACGTTTGGCCTTCTGTGGGCTGAAGTGCACATTGCTGGGTCATGTTGTGCTTCTCCTCCACCCACACCTCCAAGTACTTCTCATAGGGTTAGTGTCAGTCCATTCTCTGCCCAGGCTGTATTTGTGCTTGGGATTGCCCTGACTCATCTGCAGGACCTTGCAGCTGACCTTCTTGAACTTCAGGAGGTTTGCACAGGCCTGCCTGTCAGGGTCACTCTGAATGCCATCCCCTCCTTCCAGTGTGTTGATGTAATGGAGCTGACTTGCTGCCTGGAGTGGCTGCAATTCCTTTGTGCCACCCTTCAGGAGCTCTCCTGCTGACCTGCAATCCATCTCCAGGCTCTGGGCATCTCTTGCTGGCACTGGCATCAAACTGGTAGGAGTAGGATGGATGGAAGCTCCCCTCCCCGCCAACTTTAGTTTAAAGCCCTCTTCACATCTTTTAAGACAGCTCTGTTTTAAAAGAACTAGCTAATCTGTTCTTACTAGCAAATGTAATCCTCTACCCCAGCATCAAAGACTCCATTTAGCTCAGTTCTTGATGTTTATAAAGAACTGAAAGGATACATGAGGCATGGAAATTAAAAACAAAATAGAAGAGAGGAAGCAGGCTTGCTAACTGCAGGAAATAGGACTTTTTCTACAATCTCAGCCCCAGTCCTACTTATGTTTTATTCATCAATTCTACTTGCAGTTTTTCTCTTTAGGCAAAGACAACCTGGCAGCACCACCTTTTTGTTATTCCATGTCAAATATAATCCCAGATCATCAAAAAAAGAGATAAAGTACTCCTCAGACCCTTATTAAGACTCAGGAACCTTGTTACCTGTCTGGGGTGCCCATCTCTGGCTCACATTCCTAGGGTTATTTTTGGCACAGTGGACTGGTCCAAGCACACACAATGGAAGCCAAATCCTATCACTTCACAAGAGAGACAGAGAGGCAGTTTACTTTTGTGACCTCTAACTCACAGCCATTTTTGCACCTCCCTGAGAAGCCATCATCCCTCTTGAAACTGTGCATACCTGCCTTCAGCATGCTCCTGCTACTCTGACAGTCTCAGGAGTTTTACTCACTACACACAACATTCTTCTGGTCTTCACAGAACTGGTGTTGCTGTCACTTTTCTCTCCTCCTCTCCTCCTTCTTCAAGACACAACTTTTTGAATTACTTTTTTTCAGGCCGGGTTCAAATATTACTAATGCTATATTACAGAACCTTCTGGTTATCAGTGTCAAAAAGTCAATGATTTACTGCCAAATCCATGGAGCTACAAGTAAGAATGTGCAACACAGTCATCAAGTTCTACTGTAGCTGTAGATGATGCATAGTAAAGTTGTTCAATGTTTGTCACATCAAAAGCTCTAACCAGATAAACTCTGGAATCAGAACATTTAAAAAGAAAGGAGAAAATCAAAACTAAAGAAATATGAGAACGTGAAATGGAAAAGACACCAAGAAATAAACAGAGCAACTAATAAAGATAATAAAGTCAGAAAAGGTCTCACAGACACTGCTCTGAAATTAAAGCTCACAGACACAACACAAAGCTTAGAAGTTAAAACACGTGGCTGCTGGGATAAATATCTATGATTCTCCTCACCTGCCCACATATTTGGACCATTTAAGATTTTCTCCTTCAGAACCAAGGTGATAGTTATCAACCTGAGATAGTTAGCAAAGCCTAAGCAGCATTATTTGAATTATAGAAAATAATGTCAAGAGTATAGTTCTTTTATCTGTTAACAAAAAAGAAAAAAAAAGAAAAAGGCCATCAGAAATAGAAGGCATTTAGCTACTCTGGAGTAAACCCATTTTTGAATTCTGTGATCATGCCTCTTTGAACAGGAAACTGCACTTCAGTATCTTACCCAAACCAAAACCAAAATATTTATTTACATGTCACATATTTACATGCAGACAAAGGAACTATAAACATCCTTCATGCATGTATATGTTTTGGTTTATATATTTACGTATAGGCTTATTTATGAGCTCCTGATATCCTCAATGGAATCTCAGCAGCAGAGAAATCATTCATGTTCCATCCAAAAGTGTCATGGATCATCCAAAGGTTTTGCTTCTGAGAGTTGCAAATTACATGCACAAATCTTTCCTGCCCATGCACCTCCCTGGCATCTGGCAACAATTCCTGTATGGAGGAGAAGATCCAGCCCTGCCACTAGCCCAGGACTGGTTTCACCTCTGCTCCATTGTTTGCTGAGCCATCTAATCCTTGCATTTCTAAATGAAAATAACACATTGCCAAACACTAATGCTTATTATTACAGTCAACCAATTAAACTGTAATTCTACCATTGTTATCCACCAACACTCTTCCTGCTTAAGTGCAAGCTATGTTTACTTTATTACTGAGGAGCTCAAACATTTTCTTTCACAATAATGTATTCTCTTCCTCCTCCCAACTAAGCCAAGGTGAATGCTCATGAATCAGACCAATAAGCAGAACAATGTTTTCACTTCTACACTGACATGAACAGATGGAGAAAAACTGAGAATTAGTATTTTCACCAGTTTTAGGATCCATAGAAAGATTCTGTAAACTCTGTAAAAAAGGGAAAGATGGCTGAGATTTCAAAAAAACAACTGAAAAAACCCTTTCTTCTACACCCCAAACACAACACTATCACCTAGAGTTGACATGTTCTTACCTTCTCTTTTACAGCATCACTGCTGAAGCTAGAAGTTCCAGACCTGTTAAACCAAATGAAATAGCCATAAAGGAAGAAATTAGATGGCAGAACAAGTAACAGACCTTACAAAACCTCAGGCCCATTAGCACTGTATAGATACAAATATTTTGGATTTCAGTCCAATCTGCTTTGCAAAAAGCCTCTCCCTTACCCTACTAAACAGAATCTGCACCAATAATGCTGGTTCACAGTTACATAGAAACAAAAACATGTAAATTCCACTTCTACACTGTATTTAATAAACAGATTAATTTCTTCTGTGGTCCATATATAGACAGAAAAGTACTGCCTAACTTTCACAGACAATGCTTTATCTGTTCACTTATAGTCAGCGAAAGCAGTCAGAAATAGCAAATCAAAATACAAGACTCCTAATCCACAATCCAGCTCAACTATTTTTAAAACTGGATGCAGAGAAGTTATGGAAGTTGGAAACAACACAGAAATCTCTATCTAGTGGTAAGGCACTGGTGAATTTTAGAGTTCACATTTGGCACCTTTACTTCTTCAGGAACACTGTATATATGATGAGAAGGAAAACTTAATCTCGAAACCTTGCATTCACAGCTAAATATGGAGTGCAGTGCTGGTAACCCACACTCAGGAAGCACGGAACACTGTTTTCATTATCCTATAACCAGTTCAAAATAGCATGGCTAAACTGACACCACAAGTTTACATCACCAGGAAAAGACTGTATTTATTTGAAAGTCTTACTCTGCATCAGAGGACCTCTGTATATGCTTGCTCCTTCAAAACTTGAACTGATAAGAATCAGCCCCAGCCACATATACAAACTCGGCATGAGACTTGCAGATCACAAAACATGTAGAAACTTGCTGCTTCTCAGGAAATGTCTACAACTGATTGTCAAATTCAAGACTGAATGTTAAATACCACAAAATACCACTGTGCTGCTTATCTAACTCCTTAAACTAGGACCATCAGTGTGATTATCTGAGCACTTGAACGCAATTGACAAATATACACTTCACAGCATATCTCATTTTTACTACATTTTTGTGGCAGGCAGACATACTGACGCTTCTCTGTTCTCTTCCAAAAAAGATTTCTGCTGAACTCTGCACCTGCACAAGACAGCAAAAGTGTTATTCAATCCATTCTCATAAGGTCACATCCTTACCACATACCCTAAACATCAGAAACAGAATTACATCTTTTGTAACTGAAGTTCCTACTACATTAACAAGTCCAACAAACACAAGGTATGCATGTTCTTAAACACATTCTCCAGTGCAGAAACAGCTCTGTGCTCTCCTCTGTGCCATCTCCAGAAACAGCATCTAAGAAGGGAGGATGGAGCTGCCTCCACTCAGATCTACCTCTTGCTACCACATCTTCGCTTTCCTTGGGCCATGAGGTGGGAAGAGCTGCCAGGCTCAGTTTAGTCTGCAGAAGTACTACACATTAGTACCATGGATCAGTTTTGTTTTACTAAGCCATAAATGTCACTTATAAAAAGCACATAGGACGAAAATGAGACACCACAACAGACAACCAGCTTTCAGAAGGTGAAGAGGTCAGCACTTCCTAAATATCAATCCCCCTACAAAAGTACTATGACGATTATGCAAAACTAGGATACATGTTGTCATCCCCCAAATCACTGGTTTTCCCCTCCCAAAGTAAAGAAAACTGTGTATCTGCAGACACACGGGAGTGTTACTACCAGAGCAACGCAACAGTTGCACTTTGCTTAGGGATGGACAGCCCTGCACACATCTAGACAGACAACCAGAAGCACCAAACCGCGCTGGTGTCTCAGCATCAGCTGCTCTCTCTTGCCCATATGATGTCTCACCGTGAGCTATCACACAGGCAAGCTGTGTTTCATGGAACTTGCAGGGATTTGTGCTCAGCTCAAAGTGTGTTCTGCCCACGTAAACTTGTATTGCTCAGGACACGATTACTCAGGAGCTCTTTTGTTTGTAGGAATCCTTTTCCTCATCCTACCACACAATCATGACACCACACCAACTAGTAGAGAGCAACGAGACAGGACTGTGAGACTTCAGCTTTATCTTCCTGGTAATCAACAACATATGTTACTCCGCTGCACTGCAAGGACACAGAGAGAAAGCAGCTCCTCTGCCATGCTCTAAGACATTGTGGGACTCAAAATACATGAACCAGAACAGTGCAATGTGCTTTCAAATGGGGTCTGTCTCAGATACTTGGGAAATTAAAGTCTGTCTTGGAAAGGAATCCAAACCAGGTTTGTATCAAGCATGAAAACTTCTGGCAATGGTCTTAATGCTGATATTCTGCTCTTCATAAAGTGTCAGGGGATAAAAAACCACAGACCAAACTCAAAACAACAGATTTGCTTTCCTAAGTGCTTATCATCAACCCTGCCCACTGGACTCTAAAAACTGCCACCATGCAAAGGTGTTGGATTGCTTAACCCCAGAGGTTCAAAGGTGGAAGCTTCAGTGGAGTCACAGTGAGGAAATCAGAGTAAGTCCACATAAACAGACTGCCTCCCAAACAAGCTGTCATTAACAAGTCTGTTCTACTAAGGTACCTACCCACAACGAGGTAGAAAGCAACCAAAGGGTATTCGGAAAGGAAGACTTTTATGATCCTGACAAGAAAGGTGTGCTACTGTGCAATCATGGTAAGAGAAATGACAGGAAAAAATAAATAAAAAGAAAAGAAAAAAAGAAAAAAAAAAGGCAAAAAGTCAGTTCTGCTACAATAGCAACAAAATGATGCTTGTTTAGGAAGGATGGGCTACTAGCCCAACATTTAATAAATCCTAGAACTCCAAAAAGGATGGCTTTAGAACTGAGCTTAAAAAAAAGGCTACAGTATTCCTGGAAGAACAGGAAGAGGATATGACATGATATGAGAAGGAGATTGCTTACTTACTAGAAGTGCTTCAGCACCCACATTCAGTAACAGAACCACGCTTTTGGGCTAAGCACTCAGTGCTCAGTATCCTGAGCAGGAAAGCTAAGCAAAAGAATTCACCTCTCAGATATGTAAAGCTCTGCTTCAAAATGAAAACATAGAGGGAAGTTATCCACATCTAGATCACTAATGTAGCTCTGAAGGAACATGACCTACAGAAAATGAGTTAAAAATCAGCAGTCCGACAGGTCAGCTGCAAGGAGGGAAATTCAAAAGAGGTACTGAGGTTGCTCAAAAAGGCAGCTACAATAACCCATAGAATTGATCTGGTGTCAGGATGTATTTAGTAATATAAACAAGAAAGGTTTTCAGGATAACTTAGGTAATGACTTTGTAGGCAACGAACTAAGGATACTTAAAACATCCATTAAGAGCTCTGAACCTCATCAAGTACATGCATCAAGCAGAATGCCCCAAGCATTCAACCTCAAAATGAGTAAGGAGAAATAAAGTAGCCTGTATAGCTGCTCTAGAATTAGACATGTGTCTGCCCAGCAAGAAAAAACATGGTTTATTTTCAGGCAGGTAACTCTGCAGCTTATGAGATTCAAAAACCCCAACCAAGACCTCATTTTAGAAAGCAGACTCCTTTGTTTTTCACAAACTCCTTTTCTCCCTTGCTTCAATTCCAAATTTTTTCATCTTTACTCCTTGCTATACTTTGCTTCTTTATTTTCTCAGGCAGCTTCTGAACTTATCTGGTTAATACAGAGGCCTGAACAACACAAGTACATTATATCCTACTATGCCTATGTTCAATGTCCTGTTCCTAAGCTACACCTGTTCTAGAGAGCACCAAAAATAAATAAATTAGAACAATCAGTATTCACAAGAAAAGAAGGCATTGAGACTTTACAGGACGAAGTGGTTCAGTGGTTCCAGGAGAGAAAAGCAGCAGCCATGGAAAGGCTCCAATCAAGCATTCACCTGTGGAGCAACAGGAGAAGAGAACAGAACGAACAGTCCGAGGGTGAGCAGCAGGTGAGCACAGACACCGGATGGACACTTTTTAAACTCTGGGTTTTTTAAGCAGTGACAGAACAGTAGGCATTTTCAGATTTCCCTACAAAGCCTAAAACAGGCACCCACCAACTCTACCACACGTAATACCTTTCTAGATGGGTACATTCTCTGCAAAGTCTAAACGACTTTGGGGCACCAAGCACCACAGTCTGGGGTCTGTGTGTACATAGAGCAGAATGCTCTGCTGAGCATAAAACCTTATCAAAAGCCAAACACTGCTGGAGCAGAGTTTCCTCCATGTAGGATTTATAATCCCTTTCTTTAAACCACCAGTCAGAGCTTGGCAGGTAAGCAGAAGTGTCAGGTGATGAGAGGAGTGAATAGCAGTACAGAACAGAAGAAAGTGTAAAGGTCCAACTTTGTTCCACAGTAAACACTGACAAGAAAAAAAAAATTAATTCCAAGCCTGGTCTTGTATGATGCTTTTTCACTCATGAAAGGATTAACAATCCCTCACAAGTGTCTTCCCAAAATAGAGATACTGGAAGGTTTGGGTTTTCAATTCCTACCTCTGCAATTTACTATCTTGTATCAATTTCCCAAAACAGAACAAGTATGTGGGCTCTTCCCAACCTCCTCTCTTCAGTTCTCTCTTCTTCTTCCAACTACCTGCAGCTCTGCAGGCTTCTGAAAGAAACAATAAGCTGGTCTTCAATTACAATTAATATTTTTAAATTATACATGCAGAAAGATCAGCATGAATTGTTCCTAATTATCAATATAGCAAGTCTAATGGCATACAATGAGTGCATAATAAATTTTAAATTATTACACCACGCAAGCTGACAATACTTTCCAGAGAGCTGTATACTCAATTCTGTGCTGTGGTTCTAGTCACACAACACCACAGAGATTATGAGCAAATACTAACAGGCTTTCAATATGTATGCACACCTGCTACTACAGAACAAGCAATTGCAAAACTGCGTGTTTGGGTTCAATCTTGAATTCATGAGGCATCAAGTGTTTTAGTAGCCACTTGCACCATTGTGGGCAAACCTCCAATCCTTTCCATTATTAAGGGGTTGTGCTTTGTGGGGCAGAGCAAAGGGATTTGGTTTCCAAATGCAGATGTTATGGCTCCCATACAGGCAGGGTCAGAGAAAAGGCATTCCCTCATTTCCAGAATGTTTGGTGGTAGTAAGCAATCCTGTGGCTGAAACACTGTGCCATTAGCAGGAACAGAAGGGTTCACTACATGTACACCCACCACATTTCTGAGGTCAGTGGGATCAAGTAGAACTAGGGTGACAATGAATGCTACAGGAACTACACTTTCTATATAAAAAAGAAACAAAGGAAGACGTCAGGTCACCACTGAGAAAAAAAAATGCAGCTATCAATTAATCCAATGTATCTCCAGAACATTCATCAAGTTTATAAATGCATGTCATTTTTGTTATATTTGTTTCAGTATTTGAAAGGCATTTGAGGCCATATAAAGAACTCAGATATAGCAAGAGCAGATATAGAACCTCTTGCCCATCTCTTTCACAATGATTTCTAACTCAGACTTATAAAAATGGCTGCAGAAATAAAATTCAAGTAAAGGCTGCTCAGAGGCATTTTTTTTAGGTTTCATTAAAATCCAACCACTTAATACTAAAACACAAGAGCGCAACCAAAAATATCCACAGAAAGTAGCAGCAACAAATTCCTTTTCCACATCCTGTGCATTCAACTATTGTTACATACCTGAACAAACCCTTGGTATTTACCCTGGCTCTGGAAGCAGGTTGAGCAAGCCACTAAAACTCCCTGGCATATAACTATGTCCCAGCTCACAGTATCCAACACAGACTTTATCTCCCCACTCAATCTGGTCTAAAGAGAGCCCTGGGTGACCGCCCCATGGTAACTGTCAGCAAAGATGAAGTATTTGCATTGTTCTGATGGCAGGCTCTTCATAATCACCCCAAAAAATTTAAACATTAAAAAAAAAAAAATCTGGCAGGAAGAAAGGGCTTATTCTGGATACATGAAATGAAAACACTAGGCACAGGTAGTTAAATCTCTAGATAGGTCTCCTAAGACAGAGACCAAAGTCTGGAAGCCCTGTCAAGAATGGCTGCTGAAGATAAAACACAGAAAAGCATGAGGACTGATATAGCTATAGTGTCAGCATTTCTCATCTGTAAGAGGGTATTTAGTCAATTTATGAGATTTTCCAAGATAAAAAGAAAATACTGTAATTACCAATGCCTTGACTGTGTGCAAAGAGTCCTACAGCACAACTAGAAAGCCTCTCTCAAGTACAGCAAATGCTCACAATGAGCCCAGGAAAATGAAGACTCCCTAGAGAAGGGCTGCAAAATGAAAGTACATACAAAAAATCTATGTAAAATTATCTTCCCACCCTCCTCACTCACCACACCACTACCTTGCCTCATGGAGCATAGAGCACTTAAAAATACAGTAAGGATCAGAGTCTTCCTAGTTCCTCCCTGGAAGGATGTACAACCATGGATTTTATTTTAAATACATTTAAACTTTCCTTTTTACTCCAAATATCACAGTAGTTACAAGCAATTTTTAAGTGAATTTGTTAATGTCAGCTGCCTGGTCCATGCTGCCACATCCATGACACTCTTCATTTGATGAATAACCTTCAGCCTGGGCACACAGAGCAGCATACTTCTGAGCCTCTTCCCCTTTCTGTGCTGCCACTGCTGTGGAAATTTTTCACTCCCCTTCCACAAATCCATCTTCTTCACATTAGCATACTTATTAAGTGAGCAGGAAGCTCTTGCAATATGGCCCAAAACAATTTATTGGAAAGAGTGGTTATTTGGGGTTTTCCTTAGTGGTTTTTCACACATCTTTCTCCATAACCTACTCTATGCAAAAGAAAAAATAAAAAAGTTGAGACAACAAAAACTTGATTCCTCAGGAGAAAGAGGAATCCTCTGCAGATACCTCCAGAGCTTAACAGGATAAACAGAAAAGCTCCCTGGTCCCAAACTGAAATAGAGATGAGTATGTGCACGATTCACAGTTATTTTCTGCATCAAAATTGAGATGTTAACAACTTTCACATCACCCAGTATAACCATCAGGTAGCAGACTCTCCTCAATTTAACAGCACGTTATAGAAGCTGTAACACCTCCCCAAAATATTGCTACAAAACCAAGAAAACTTCAAGGGCTTCCCTGTAAGTTTGTCATCAGATTCACTTGTGTCAATGTCAGTTCTTTGATCTGAAAACAAAGGAACCGAGGGTAGGCTTCAGTAATCTGGTATGCAGCTTTCACCTGCCAGCAGGCAAACATGTGAAGTCTACATTTAAATGAATTTAGAGGTCACTTCCACAGCGCTGATAAACACACTCTGATGAACATACGCAGCAGGATTACATCACAATAAATGACTGAAATAATTAAATAGCATTGTTTTCGACACTGAATGCCTCTAAGGGGCTGAGTTAACATTCATGTATCTCATAGCAGAGAAACCGGATCTCTTGCATCCTAAATGTACCACCTCCCTGTTTCTGGGTTATGGCTTCCATTGGGGTAATTCTCAGAAAGTAAGATAGTGACTACATTACACACTGCTGGAGAAACAGGTGATGCTCCTTTCTACTTCATACTGGGGTATTTAGAGGTTCAAATTTCATTCACAGAGTATTTATTATCTGTCAAAATACAATGGGAAAAAATTAATTTCCATAAGGAACTGAGACATTTGTAGCTTACTCAAGCTTTACAAAGTACCTGGGCCAGGTATCTCAGAAGTGTCCAAATATTCTCCAAATCTATAAAAAGATTTTGTTGGACCAGTTTCAGCAATGCCAGTATTTAAAAATGAAATTGCACAGCTTTTCACAAAAAAAAATCTTAATAAATAAGATGGCATTAATTAGCACAGAGTGAAATCTTTCTCAAAATTGGAAGAAATGTTTCAAAATTCATCCACAATCAAGTTCTAATCTCTTTGTACATAAAGAACTGACCAACTTGGCTTCAAAATCCCATTCAATTTCTCCCTTAAAACTGGTAAATTTCTTCTTTAGTGTCTACTCCATCCTTTGTAACACAAAATGGAACATTAAAAAGATACAACTAACACCTGTATTTAAGTCAGTTCAGTCTTTAATGAATTATACTGTTTAAAATGAAACTGCACAGTAGTAATATACTCCATCCTGTGCACTTAGGACACAACAAGTGCAGTGTCATCAGCATCTCTGGTGAAAAAATCCATTCCCCTTGTTTATCACAGCACAAAGTTAAGAAGGAGCCTTGTAAGAATTCAGGAAACACAAATATTAATAGCCAAGAAAAAAATCATTAAACCATAGACTGGAATATTTCTTCTACTCTACAGCTCTGAATATCGGTCCATCATCTCGTAACTAAAGCATAATAAACTGTATGTACTCTCCCAGAGCATTTCTAAAAGTCTCAAGACGAAATTAGGCACTGGGTAACAGGAATTGGTTGTTTAATTTTTAATGTGAAGTTATTCACTGAGACAGTCCTTTAAAACCAAGGACCCTTTATTGTTAAACACAGCTGATTTATCAAATCAATTCTCTAATTGTCGCCATTTCAAATTAACACTAAAATCTTTGTCTCTGCCTTTCTCAAAGTGTACAGAGCAGCTATTTTCTTAGATGGTTACCATCCAAATTTTGAATGACTGATGCTTACTACAGATAAAATTAATTCTCAGTGAAAAACAGCTTATTCAAGAAAAATAATTATAAATAAAGGAAAAAAAGCACATTCAGGAGCGATATAAAATGTATACTGCAAGCAGCAGACCTGTAGTGCTTCCTTCTTCTGCATTAAAGTATTCTGCAGCTTGACACAAAATACTTCTGATTACTTGTTTACATTTCCATTATATTCTACAAGAGGAAAGAATGGTACATAAGACTGTCTCAGATTGAACAGGTGTTTCTTCATCTTCTGGCATCACCCCTTCCTCAAATAATTTTTTACTATACTATTATTATTTTTTTATGCAATTTCATATTCCTCAAGAAATGAAGTGAAAAAAAGATAATTTGACTGCCAGACACCTGATTATTTTACAGTTCTCATAAGAACTGGAGTTTAGCTATGAAAATATCCTCTCAAAGCCTGAAATGCAGACATGACAATCATTATAAATTTCACCACAAAGGTAAATATGTCCTACACAAGTGAAGTGTAATGCCACTGCTACAAGTTACCAGATGTTTCTTCAGGTTTTCATTTTCCAGCTCTTTTGCAGACCTGCTGGCATACAAGAAGAACAATCCCTGCCAGTCATATGGATTCAGCACTGCAATGGGCTTTACCCCAAGCTATTCCAACAAGCGGAGGAAAAATGAAAGATCCCTATCGGCTTTATGTGAGACCTTCAATCTTAAAAATGAAAAATCAGTTTGCAGCATGTTCACAGATGTTCGTTTTCAGTCCTTCCTTCAGAGAAAATATATGACTCAGGCTTTACACCATCAAACACTTTATATCTTATCCTCCATGTACTTGGTAACCTCAGAGCAAGAAAAAATTTCATGTCACAGAAGTACAAAAATTGTTTTAGTCTAATTTTAATGGCAATTCCATTTTCCTTCATACAATTAATATATTCTGGCATTTTTTGTAAGAGTCACATTTACATTTTCTCACAATCTATATTCAAACCCAAAGAGCAAAAGAAGCCATACTTCTAAATGCAAAGTTATCCAAAAACCTGCTCTGCTCAAGTTTACATGTGAGGGAAAACAGTGCTGATTAGATCTTCTAGTCGAAAAAAGACTTTATTTGATAGAAACGCCCTCCTGAGATAGAAGGGCCTTCCTCACTATACCAACTTGCAAAGCAAATAACCAACATCCTTGGAAAACAGATCCTTCCACTTTGCTGTGAAATGCATTTTAAATAAGAAACAAAAACTACAGTTGCAGAAGTACTGTAAGGGCAAAGGATGAACTTTAGCTAAATGTAGCCGTAAATTGCTTTTCATGACCAACAATTAGTACTCCTGCTGAGGCAAATGCACATATTTGTTTGTTTATTTTGCAAGGCCACACGTTCATGCACATTAGTGGCAGGTAAGTATGGCTCTGTCCTCTGATCTCCAGATGCTGAAGAGAGCACTCCATGTATCTACCTGCCACACCACTCCCGGTGTAAAAAGCCTGAGGTTAAGATCTACCACCTTTTCAAACAGCCTGCCTCAACTCCAAATGTTAAATTACACATTGAGCAAATGCTAAGAGAAAGTTACATGACGGCAGCCACTTAAACTACATTCACACTCTTGTGAAGAGCTCAGTTTTAAGTGAACACAACCTGTCATACAGACTTGGGTTTCCAGGCCTTGCATAGATGCTGGTGTGTAGCCCCTCATCCTCATCTTTAGCAACATACAACAGGCGCATCTTCTTATGCTTGTTTTACACAACATGGGGTCAGCTCCAATATAGAAGCTGCCACCTCTGTCAGACTGCTCTTCATCCAAGTCTGGGCAACACAGCAGTGGGGAGCAGAGCCCACATTTTAGCAACACCAAATGACATTTTAGCATCTGCTCACAACCAGCTCATCATCCAACACCTGTAACTATCAAGGTGAGGACATCACACTGTTATTACCATGCCTGAGAAAATATTGAAAGCAACAACTCTAGGAAAGCTACATGCATTCAGCCAATGGCTTATCCAACTACTTGAGCTCTTTGCTGGGGAATCAGGCTGCATAATATTAAGAATTGAAGTCACTGAAGGCAGAAGATGTCAAAGCAACCACCAAACTTGGAAATTCCTAAGACTCTTTCTCCCTCCATATGACCTGAACTTTCCAGATGGGTAGTATTTCATATGCAAGGTTTTGGTCTGTCTTCTGCAATTATTCTTTTATGAAGGAAGTTTTATTTTTCCCTGCTAATCCTACCACTTACAAAAGCAGCTGCCTCTGCTCCCACAGCAAGTACTGTTCTGTCGCAGGACCCATCCTAGTATTTGGGAATCAGTCAAGCTTGATGAAAAGTTTCCAGTTCCAACAGCAATACTATAAAAATATTCCACTGAAAGCTGTTCAGCACTGGGACCTCTTGCAAGCCTATAATGAGATGATCAGCAACAGCTGATCACCTTTTTTTGTGCAACTACTGTCTAAGCAGATGGCCTTTTTTTCTGCCTTCCAAATTCTAGTAGTTTCAATGAAATACAATTCTGAAGCTCTACTTCTAGGTAAGAGTGTCTTCAGATTTAGGTTTTGCCTCTCTTTCCATCCCATCTTTTACTTCTTCTAGCCCACCATCACCTGTCTGGGCACTCATTTAATTTGCATCTATTTCCTCAACGCTTGATGAGCCTCAGGAGAAATAGGATTGCTCATATCAGCCAAAGAGCAACACCGGCACATACACCACCACATCAGCACTTACCATGAACCAAGTGACCACACAGTGCCTCATACAAACAGCCACCTCACCTGATGTTAAAGTATTTTACTACAAATACCATGCAAAAATTAAAGTAAATAAATGTTGTCAAAATCTGATGAAGAGATTCAGTTTAAATATTAGTCCTTCAGCATCAGAGTAAATTTGGTCTTAGCAACTAAGGAGCTACCTGACTCCATTCTAAAAAGTGTGGTTCAACTGCAGATAGATTGAGGGAGAAACAAATTGGGGAAATTCTATGAAGAGCTCAAAATTCCCCAGAAGACTAAAGTATATTTTCAGAAACACTCTGTGGAAGCAGTTGTGCTGGTCCCAACATCATAGCTGAAGACACTATGGGACTGCAGAAAGACAACAAAGTTTGCCATGTGGTCACAGCTGAGTATTTGGCAGTTCAAAATTTGTGGGTTTGGGGGTCTTTTTGCTCCTCTCTTGACATTACTCAGGGGAGTTGAGTCCATTCCATTCAACAGTCTGAATCTGGCACATTGTAGTAAATTCAGCCTTTTTCTCATGGACTAGACATGTCAGAAAAGTCAACCAAGCTACCTGCAAGGGGTCAGAGCAGAGAAAAACGAGAGGCAGGGAGACAGCCTAGCAAGGCAAGCCAAAAGCCCCCCTGCTCAGCACACTTGTAGAGAAAGTAATGGCACGTCAGGTTGCTTGGACAACGTGCTGGTAGAAAAAGCTGACATGGAGGCATTTACAAATCAGCAGTTTTAAATCAACATCCATTTCCAGCTGTGAGCCACAGAAGATGCGAATACACTGCTTAGTAGTATTGTTATGGACTGCAGAACACAGTCTCATTGCAGAGGACAGCAATAGGGCCTGGCCTGCCTTATGAATGATCCCAGAGCAGTGCTTCTGAGTGAGCCAAATTCTTCACAAGTCTTTGATCTATAAATGCAAAAACCAAAAAGAAGCTTATGTGTTGATGCACACCCAGCACCACCTTGGAGTAGAATGCTTCATCCAATGGCCACAATTCTCTCAGATTATACTTTTTCAAGTAACCAGTATGTTCTTACTTGGTCACTAAGATGTAGGTGGAAATAAAAAAACCAAACTACACCACTGTACATTGAATTATTTCATTAAAATATGATTCTTCATTAGTTTTATAAGCAAAGAAAGCAGCTGCAGAGTTGCTCAGAAATGCCTGTACAATGCCACAACAGAATGACAGAACCAGTAAGGCTGGAAGGGACCACAGTGGGTCATCTTAAGCAGGGTCATCCTAGAGCACATGGCACAGGATTGCATCCAGATGGCTCCTGAGTATCTCCAGTGAGGGAGACTCCACTATCACTCTGGGCAACTTGTTCCAGTGAGTAGGCTCCCACATCATAGAGAAGTACTTCCTCATGCTCAGGTGAGAATTCCTGTGCATCACTTTCTTCCCATTGTCTCTTTTCCTATTTCCTTATGCTAAACTGAGTTTTTTTCCAAAGGCTGACCAAAAAAAAAAAGCCCTGATTAAGTGTTTGCTCCCACTTTTCACATACAAACGAGCACATTCCTGCCAGTGCTCCACTGATGATGAGAAGGATTATCCCATCCCATGAGAGGTGGCAGAGCAGCAGCACTGCAGCAGCCAGACCACCTAGAGCCTGTGCCACACACACCTCCCCACACACAGCCCTTTGCAGCATCAAGTTTGTTATCCGTGCTGAAACACCGTCTGCCCAGCAATCACCCACTTCAGTTTAAACTAATAACGCAATATAACTCAATCAAGTTTTCTTTATTCCTGCAGCACATGCTGAATGTCCAAAGCAATCTATTTTTACATGGCATGTTACTCTTTACTCCATGTGCCAAAAAATACAGTCCATTTTTATAGCAACATATTTCAGTGCACGTTTCTAGGCCTGTATGATGGCAAAAGCTGGACACTGTTTGCATCATCTTCCTGAAAAAGTAATTCCAACAGAAGCTCCTATTCAGACATTTAGTCCTTTATTTCTCAG
This sequence comes from Emberiza elegans, assembly GCA_024865655.1. Lineage (NCBI taxonomy): Eukaryota > Metazoa > Chordata > Aves > Passeriformes > Fringillidae > Emberiza > Emberiza elegans. The sequence continues at coordinate 38,441,235 of JALJVW010000206.1, forward strand.
TTGCTTTCAGAAAGGTTAATCACCTTGTGGCCAAGCACTTATCTGGTGAGTTTTCATAGATGATCATCCTTTAGGCTGTGGCAGGAGTTCCTCGCACACACCAAACCACAGAGCTGAGCCTTCACATAAGAATTTCGGTGTCACTGGTTCAACTCCCTCCTGATTTTCCCAGTCCTCATACAGGTAATATAACATTGCCACATCTTGTGTTCACAAGCAGGTGAAGTTCAGCCTGCTGTCATGCAGAGGTGAAACATTAAAAATGAAGCACAAGCAGTCTTATGTCATAACACAGCAGTTTGTACTCAAATCAGCTGCTTCTGTGACACCATGTGCAGAGCCTCAGATGTGCGTCCTGGAAGCCTTGGCAAATGACAGTCTATTAAATGTGGGCATGCTCAATCAATAACGCTCTAACTTTGAGAAAAGGTGAAATTAATGAATACTGGCTATAGCATTAAATATATAATTATTTAAAATTACAGTATTTCAACATAAAGTTCTCTTCTGTGCAAAGAAGTCTCAGAACTGCTGATCAGGACTCAAACAGAAACTTACAGACCACGTGGGCACGGCTGTATCTTCTCTGACACCCTGTGGGCTGTGGCACCTAAGGGCTGATAATCCACTCAAGGGACGTGTAAGATGACTTATGAACTTTCATTTTGAGGAACTGTTTCCCGTAAGCTTTTCTGGTGTAATGTGATGCACGGTATAGGAAAAGCTAAGAATTGGAGACTAAAAAAACCCAACAATATCACAATGGTATACCTGCAGCATGTCAAGTCATAAATTACACAATTTTGCGGTATGTGGGTTTGTTACCTCACACTAGGCATCGTGATAATTATGAGAACCACACCTTTCATCTTGCTGACCTGTAACGCTACATTAATGTAACGCTACACTCGCAATTTAAGCTTCGGTGTTTTTTCAGGTATTCAGGCAGGCTTATTAAAACTTCAATAAACTGAAACGCATGCTAGCTTCGTCGTTTGTAGCAGCACTATTTCTTCATACTTCTAGCGAAACAGTCCCTAGGTACTTAAAACTTCTGTATTTTTTCTCCTAGTTTTAAAACTTGGTCTGCATGAAAGAAATACCTCGGTTTTTGATAGTTTAAGCGCTGTATTTTACTAACAAAAAAAGAAAGCCGGGAAGATGCAGATGGGAAGCAAGCAGCGCAGCAGCCAAGGCAGCACACCTGCCGAGGCGGGACGGTGCGGGGAGGCGGCAGTGCCGCGCCCGGCCGCGGACGAGATGCTTTTGCGGGCGGACCGTGCGCTCCAGCACGCCTGAGGCCCGGCCGGGTGCGGGCAGGCCGGTCCCGCCGGAGCGGGGAGAGGGAAAGTTGGCGCCCGCGGCGGGCCAGGAGCCGCACCGCCCCCTCCTCCCCTGGGCGCCGCCCGCGCCGCCGAGGGGCGGCCCCGGCGCCCCTGCGCACGCTCCCGCCCGCCGCCCATGAGGCGCCCGCGCCGGGAAGGCACTGACGAGTCATCGCCCCGCCGCGTCCCCGCCCCCGCGGCCCTGGCGGGACGGGCGGCGGAGGGGAGTGCGGGGCGGCGGCCGCGGGGGGAGCCCGCAGGTGATGCTCCGGCGCGGCCGGGCCTGGGCTCTGCGGCTCGGGGCGGCGGGTCCCAGCCGGCGCGGCCGCCTCCTTCTCCCGCCCGCCCGGCCCCGGGGGCTGCGCCGGCCCCGCCGCCGGGCGCTCCCTCCACGCCCACCGCGCCGCCGGCCCTGGGCTCCTGCACGCCGGTGCCTCCGCCGAGAGACTCCTCCCGCGCTGCGGCGGCCGGAGCGCGACCCGTGCTCGCCGCCACACCTAGCAACAGCGCTGACAGGACGCAGTGGCGGCGGCGGGAGGAGGAGGAGGAGGAGGAAGCGGAATGGCTGCCGCGGCGGCGGCTCCCTCCCTCCCCGGAGCCCTGACAGCCAGCGCCGGGGCGGAAGCAGCAGGCGGCGTGCTGTGCCCGTCCTCCTCCCTCCTCCTCCACCGCCGCCTCCTCCTCCGGGCTCCTGCGCTCCCTCCTGCCAATGCAAACTAACTCCCCCTCGCCAGGGCCGGCGGGCTGCACGCCTCCCCCGCACCCACCCATGCCGCCGCGCCGCACGCCGCCGCCTCCCCGAAGAGCGCTCCACGTCGCCCGCAGGACCCGCTCCTGCCACTCCACGCCCGCCGACCCTCCTCCCCCGGCGGCCGCCGCGCCCCGGCTCCCGCTGCACCTTGTGCCCCCCACCCCGCCCCGCGCCGCCGCCGCCGCACACGCGGCCCCCGCGCACCCCGCCCGCCCTGCCCTGCCCCAGCCGCGGCCCCGCGGGCACTCACCGATGTGGTTGTCCTCGATGTGCTCGATGAGCTCTGCCAGGGTTGGGAAGTGGAGCCCGCAGCCCCCGAACCTGCAGGCGTTGGAGAAGAAGGAGGCGGCGGCGATGCCTGTCATGGTGTTACATCGAGATCCCCCTGCGGTGCCTGCTCTGCCAGGGCCGGCGGCGGCAGGGCGGGGAGAGGCGGGGGCAGGGGGGGAACGGGACGGAGAGAGAGAGAGATGGGGAGCGAGAGAGAGGGTGGGGGTGGGGAGGAGGAGGAGGAGGTGGCGGCGACGGCAGCGGCAGCAGCAGCAGCAGCGTCGGGAGCGGCGGAGGGGAGGGACGGGCTGGGTGGGGGGAGATGAGGCAGCCGCAGCTGGGAGGAGGGACCAGCGCGGCTCTGTAACAGCTGTGCTGCCCCGGCGGCGGCCGCCGGCGGCGGGAGGAGCAGGGCACCCGCGCCGCCCTCCGCCGCCGGGGGACACCGCGCCGCCTCGTCCGGCCCCGCGCGGGGCTGGGGCAGCGGGGAGAACTTTCCCCCTCAGCCTCTCGGAGGCAGCGGCGGGGCTGGGGTCTGCTCCTGCGGCCGGCGGGGCGAGGGGAGATGCTCCGGGGCAGTTGCTGGGGCCGGGAAGGTGGCGCCCGCCCCGGAGGGCTCACCCAGCCACCGGGAGTTGGCTCCTAACACGGCCGTCGCCTCCACCCGCCCGGGGCGGGGAGCAACCAGCCCTCGCCGAGGTCGCTAAGCTGGTGGGCGGTCGCTCCTTCCCCAAGGGGGGCCGAGGCCGCCGAGCACAACCTCCACCTGCTCGGCGACGAGCCGCAGGCCCCGGGCACCTGCTGGGGGTACCGCGGTCCCCCCGGCACCGGGCGGGCCACGGTGCCCCTGGCCCCGGAGCCGCCGGTCGCAGATCCCCGTGCCAGATCCTTCCCGTCCCGCTGAGGCGGGTCAGGGGTGTCAGACTGCGGCCCTGGGGAGAAAAGTTAAACAGGAGTCGCACACACAGCGCTCCCAAATCCTATTTTGACTTTGTCTCCAGAAAGCTATTCAGCAGAGAGGCTGACTGATTAATTGATTTTAATGAAGGTCTCCCTAGGCTCAAATTCGCAGACAGCTTTATTTAAAATTAAAAGAAAACCAGATCGCTTGTCAGGAAGGCTCCCCTTCCCCCCTCCCCCCCCTTCTGTTTTATATTAATCTTTTTTCTATAATTACAGGATTGTACAACATTGTTAATAGTTTTGAGCAAAAGTGGGGCTAAAAAAAGCCTCAGAATCTGCATGAGACTCTGAATTGTATGGGCACAAGTGGTTCCACTGATCCTGCTGACAGATTACAGTTCCAAGCTGTTATCTCTGTAGAATCAAGCATGTGCACAAGAATAAGCCTACCCCTTGCATATCTTGTTACCTGTATTGCAGGTAAGGATGTTCCCGGCGTTGCTGTGGGAGCCAAAGAATACCAAATCCTAAAAATGCAGTAGAATGGTTAGTGAATGAAAAAATGAATGTTTGCCTATTTCCTTAAAGGACAAAAACTCTTGGAGCTAGTTTCTGGTATCCTGTATATCAGAGAGCTCATCATTTGTGTTGAGAAAACAAGCTTTAGCTTGCAGTTTATTTTAGTCATTTTCTTACGTGTTCACTTTAATATTTTTCTGATGTTTTGCCCTTGTCCACTTCTATTTTTCTGGATGTATAAACCCACTCATTTTAGTTTACATCAAAACAAACAAAGCAAAGACAAAGCCTTTCCAGAAAAATACAATGTGGAGAGAAGCCTTCTCTTACTTCAACACTCCACCCAAGCTGGAGTTTGTAAACAGAGTTTTCATAGCCATGAGATACTGAAACACAGAACTATTATACTTTAAAAAAGAATAGTAGCATAGACACATGATAGTCTACAGTATGTTTTCAAGGTTCACTGTGATCAATGTATAGTTTAGAAGGTTGGAAAACTGCTGCTTTGAGGCATTTCATGGAAATGAATAATTTTATTGAATAATGCAGAAGCACAACTGTCATTTGGTCCACCTGTTTCAAGCCTAGCTACTTCACATTTTCCTATTTTTCCAATTTCTCCACTGTCTTTATGGTGTTACCAAAGGAATTTGCTCACGGTGAGTTGTCTCAGTGAAGGAGGAGTTGTTCCTATCTAAGATGATCATTCTGGAAACTCATGCCACACAAGCTGCTGTCATGAATAATACCACAAAGTCAGGTTTGTGGAAGTGCCCTTGTAACCAAGACATAAACAAACAAATGAGTGTGGAAGAGGAGTGAAAAGGGAAGATAAGCATCTTCCCCAGCAAATTGCAGGTTTAGAGACTAATTGCAGAACCAAACACCTAGGCCTTTTGAATGTACAAGTAAACGTTGTCTTGGTGTCATTTACCAGTATAATTCAAATAGAAATTTTCTGAGGCAGTAAATCAAGATTAATCAGAATTAGTATTCAATATGAGAATTTCACGTAGCTAATCTATCAAGCTTAATAGATAGTGATATAGTCTGTTATGAAACAAAACTATGATGGATATTGTGTTGTTATCAAAACCTTTTAATAGCTATTAACAAAGACACTGGTCACCTACAAAGAAATCAAAGTATGGTTGTAACTGACAAGTAATAAACATTATGGTGAACCACCTGCTAGTAATATTCAATGTAATGATTGCTTTCTGATGTGTGAACTTGTCCAGGTAGCTGCAGGTCTCTTTTCATTAATTGTTTGCTAAACTCTCAGGATTTTTGTGGCCCCTTGGGGCAGAGAGAGAGCTTAACTCTTGCAGCACCCAAGAAGAGCTGGAAAGCCAGGAGTTACTGGTGTCCCATAGGGATTCAATTCATTATCTTTTGATGAAATTACTCCTATTCCATAGCAGCTGGTTTTGCACATATTCAACTTTGATGGCTTCAGTAGAAGTTAGAACAGTTAAACCACTTCATATGTTGTTTCCTATGATTTAAAAACTTGGAACACTCTCCCTGTTCTTCCATAGAGTGGAAGGGATTTCTCCCCTACACAATAAAGGAGTTTCTGCCCCTGGTTTTGATGTCCAGGCTCATAACAGACAGGCATGAACAGACACAGTGAAGAATGCTCCCAAAATTAACTCTTCCCATCCCTGATTCACTGTTATTATCGTGTTACCATCTGTGTATTACAGACAAAATGCATGATGTCCTAATAATTAGTGGTGCTTGTACAAAGAACACCCACTCTTCCTCATGCATTTGTTGTTTTTTTCTCTAATACCTGGGAGGTAGAGTACTTTTGTCAAACTTCTTATCAGTAGTTTATCTGATCCAGTATGTTTTGAAGTTCTTTATTACGAATGATCACAGTGTGAAGAGTTGTTCTTCACGGGTCAGTGTTGGGACGGGCACCATCTGACATCTTTTTGGGAACAAGGGCAGTGGGATTGAGGGCACCCTCATGAAGTTTGCCAACACACACTGGAGGGAAAGTTCCCCAGCTAGAGGGACCTTGACAGGCTTGAGAGGCGGGCCTGTGCATTCCTGAGGGAGCTCAGCAAGGCCAAGTGCAAGCTTCTGCATTTGGATCAGGGAGATGCCAGGCACAGATACAGTCTGGGCAGAGATTGGATAGCAAACAGCCCTGCAGAGAAGGACTTGAGAGTGTTGGCAGATGAGAAGTCTGACATGACCTGGCAATGTGCACTTCATCCCAGAAAGCCAAACGTGTCCTGGGCTGTATCCTGCCTGGAATCCCCAAGGGTTGATTCTCCTTCTCTCCTCTGCTCTCCTGAGTACTCGCCCAGAGGACTGCATCCAGCTCTGGAATCCCCAGCTTAAGAAGGATGTGGACCTGTTGGAACAAGTGCAGAAGAAGACCACAAAGATGGTCAGAGGGCTGGAGCACCTCTCCTATGAAGTTAAGCTGGAAATTGGGGCAGTGCAGCCTGGAGTAGAGAAGGCTTTGGGAACACCTCTCAATGCCTAGAAGGGGCCTAAAAGAAGGTTGGAGAGGGGCTTTTGACAAGGGCATGCAGTAACAGGACAAGGAGTGGTGGCTTTAAACTGAAGAGGGTAGGTTAAATTAGGTATTGGAAAGGAATTCTTTACTCTGAGTGTGGTGAGACACTGGCACAGGTTTCCCAGGGAAGTTGTTGGGATGCCCCATCTCTGGAAGTGTTCAAGATCATGTTGGATGGGGCTTTCAGCAACCAGGTCTAGTGGAAAATGTCTTTGCCCATTTCAGAGGGAGATTTTTAAGGTCCCTTCCAACTCAAACCATTCTATGATTTTATGGGCATTTTCTTATTCAAGTTTTATTGGGATAGAGACCTTGTGTATCCATACACACAACTGCCAAAGTGCTCAGAAGCTGCCCTGTCATTTTGTTCTGTGGGAGAAATAAATGGAAATTAGGCCCAAGTGATCTGTCAAGCCAGAGCTAATTGCTGGGTAGTTCCATTTCAGAGGTGTTAATAGCTACTGTAAAGGATCCTTCATCTAAATGGAGCTGAGAAAGAGCTCAAAGAGCTGGTAGGATCCTGTTTTATTTGTTTTTGAATAAGTTATTTTGAAGACCCCCTAAGACCTTAGTTTAACAATCATTCCATTTTGGGCAGACTCTTGGGCACAACTGAGAGCAGGACTGCATGTGAGAAGGGTGTGCTGCTGCTCAGACCTCGTGTACGAGGCTGAGAGCTGATTAGATGAGTAGATTTCCAGATCATCTTATTACCTGCTTTAAAATGCGTGTCTTAGGGCTGCATCTTTTCTTCACTAACTTAATATCTTTGTGCCTCACTTTAAGTCCATTTTATAAAGTAAAGAACATGTTTAGAGTAATTTTCCTTCAGTTCTACCTTAAACTGATGTTTTATCATCTTGGACCCCTTATCTCCTTTTAAATAGTCTGACTCTTAGACTCTTTTCAATGCCTTTTGTTTGCTGCAAGGTCTTTCTAATCAACAATTTTAACTAGTAACTTAGCAGTTAGATTGAGGTAATCAACTGCTTTAACTGCTGGGCCTTTTCTGTGGGTAGGTTACTACCGGCCACTCATACTATTCTGGATTCCCAAAAGCCAATTATTCTGTCCTAATGCTTTCTGAAGGTTACAGATGCGAATCTGAAAAACTTGGTAGTTGCTACAATTGGTGCTTTGAGGGTGATAAGCTTTTTATTGAAGACACCAGCCTCCATTCAGATAGTAAGAAAAAAGCCAATACTTTCTTCAGAGTCTCTTTTAAAGCATAGTTTAAGTACTTGTTTTCTGCTGTACTTATATTAGTGGACAACACAAATCTGTGAAATTTTTTTCAATTACTCTTTTAAAACTACATGTTCTGACTCTTACACTGCCAAAGTCATATTTGAAGATATTTACTTAAAAAAATAAACCAAGGGTAATAGCATATTGCAAGGAAATTATTTGCCTCACCTTCCCTTAAATAATTACTGATTCATTCTTCAATAACATTTTTAATCATTTTCTTTCTGCTTGCCTTTGCATACTGGCCATTATCAGAAATGTCACACGTATTGTGAAGATTTCATAACAAAGACATATCACTGCTGCAAAATAATTACACAAGTAAACCATATTTTCACTGCTGCAAAATAATTACACAAGTAAACCATATTTATGCAGTTTGTGTCACGAGAATCCTATTTTTAATTTATACTGCTGAATTAGTTTTCTCTTGGCAGTGTACTGTATAGCTTCAGGGTGCAATGGAAATACAAAATGTTAAGCTGGGAAAACACTGTATTCCCCACTAGTTCCAGATGCCCCAAAACAATAGATAGAATTCCTGCTTAGTTTAACTTTCTGAGAGACTTCACATTTTGAGAGGACAAAGCTTCATATACACAGGAGATCCAACTGCCTCTGTATTTCCAGTTACCTGTAGCCTATAAAAAAGAAAATTTTCTTGCTTTGACTACTTCAGAAAATTTGAAGCTAACATGATGTTATAGCATAAATTACTATTACAGTGTTAGTCTGCCCTGGAATTATAAAATGCCAACTATTTCAATAGTCTCTTGTAAGAACCCACAATTACATAGGTGTTGAATAACCTACTCTCTTCTTACTATGGATTATAGTGGAATACTTTGCCAAAATCTCTGAGTTGTTTCACTCAGACAATTGGGGATAATTAACATGTCCATTTTAAAATAACTGGCTTGAAAAGTAGTGCAATTTTTTTTAGTTTCTCTTAATGAAAGGTAAACTTGTTCTTTAATGAAGATTAGTGGTATAGAATGAAGCTTTCATTTTAATAGTTTTTACAGCATCTTAAAACTGCAGAAATCTGTAATTTAAATTTTTTTTCCTTTTCCATTTTTACTTCCTAAATTGAGTCCTCAAGTTGTAACCAGATTTCAAGGCATCTGCTGACATCATAATTTGCAAAGTCAATTAAAAAAGACAAGTTCTTTCCAAAGTATACTGAGATTATATTATCATTTTCACAAAAAAACCCCCCAAAAAACCAAAAAACCAAAAACCCCTCAAATTAGAATGAGCATTTCTTAGCGTTCTTTCTTTGGAGTAGAAATGTCATCACAAATGACAGAGCATCAAACTCTCTTATTCTCTGGCCCTGATGATATCTGGAGTCCAAAGACATGGGACACAAATCCCATGTGATTTTTGTGCTAGGTCACATTGTCTTTCCTTTTCACCTATTCCTCTGCCCCAAATCAAAGTTTACTTGAGAAAATCCAAGTCCTTCACTTCTGGATTTCCCAGTCACAGGGAGCTGTGCATTTTGGAGCCTGCAAATTCAGAACAGACTCTCTTCTGTTTAGCCTGAAAATTCCCCATTTAAAAATTCTTCACTGAGCCAGGAATACTGGTGACAGGCAGAATTCTGCACTGAGGCATGGATGCCAGCAGAAATCTGCTTGCTAAATCACATGTAGGGTCAGAGAATCCCTGGTGTTCAGTCATTTACTCAGGGAATTCTCCCTCTCCTTAAAATACAAGTCTCTTCTCATTCTTAACTTAGGTGGGGGAAAAGAAGGGTTTGGCATAAAATTAACTTACAGCTCTGGGGATGGATGGCAGTTTCTAAAAAAAAGAGGATCAGGTAACTTTTAACAGGAGGCTTGGCAGTTGTTGGCTGTGGAGCCTGACACAATTGGAAAGGAGATCCAGAGTTCAGAATAAGATTCATTTGCAAATGAAAGAAACGCCCATCTCAGTAAACTTCTTAAATGATCTTCTGGGCTGACTGAACTGTCAGAAGCTGAGCTGTGAGAATATTGCAAATCAGTTGCTATCACCCCCAAGAGTGTTTGTCAAATAGATATGTATTTCTTGTGACAGCTTAAATCAGAGATACAGACAGCGTGCCTGTCATCATCACATGGATTGTGAGATGTGAATATGGACACTTCAATTCTGAGCAAAAGAACAAAAAGCCATCAACTAGTGGAAGTTTAGATAGTTCTCCAGTAACAGCTGAAGACATTTTATCAAGATTCTCTGCCTTCCACTGAGCAGATTGCTACCCATAGTTTATGTGGAATCACCTGTTCAAATCCACAAATACATTGTATCATTGGAAGCAGATGTGGAACAGGAATAAAAGAAACAAAATCTCTGGAAAATCAAAGTGGAATATTAAAATTTTGCCATGCCAAAAATCCAGAATGAGCAAATCAGGTTAGTAGTACAGTGCTAGAAAAAAATAAAAAGCAATGGGGAGAAAAATACATGAATAGTTACAGAAACTTGGGAAAGATGATCAAGAATGGGAATCTAACACTTTCACAGACAGTATTTTCTGTATGCCATCCTAGTCGAGGGATATAATTCTATACCACATAATATATGAATACCCACTGAAGAAAAGTGGCAAGTAGACCCAAAGGCTCCATTGTTTCCTTCAGAAGAATGCACAGTTAAGAAGGCTTCAAGGACTCTTTTGATACCTTTCAATGTGTGTTACATCATAAATCTTACATTGTAAAAAAAAAAAAAAAGAACAAAAAGTTGGCATGTTCCTACAACATTAATCCTTTTCCCCATCTTGATAACAATGTATAAGAGTTGGAAGCTGTAAGATACATAATTACTTGAAACCCACACTTTGTGTACCTTCTGACTTCTGTACTGACTTCAGCGTGATTTTAGGTATTCAGCACTTTGCAGAATTTTGTCTGTAAACAGCTGCAGAAGCTCCTGCTTCACATAAACAAAAAACTACTCATCCTAGTTGCAGAAAGTAATGGGTTTCTTTCTAAACAAACAAATAAAAAAGCCTGTGCATAATGCAGTATTTGGAAAGAAACTTGGACATTACTCACTCTTCAGAACATCTTCTGATTTAGAGATTTCACATGAAACAACCCCCCCCCCCAAAAAAGTATCACAGGACACAGTGAAATGAAAATCCTTGCTCCTGATTTTCTCCTCTATATGGACCAAACAGAACAGATATTATTTTCAAGAGCTTGCTCATATCTTTGTGCTCTTGTTTGGAGTTCAGATTACTTGTGCTTAATCCATTGCTTATACCAATCCATCTTCCAGTATAAAATCTGAACACCTAAACCCAACATTATACCAGAAAGAAAAGAAATTTGGGAACTTCATAAACAGAAAACTTGATTAGCTCTTTTCTGAAAGACAATCACCAATGCATGTGGTTATTTTTTTTTAAACTACAACAATTTTTACTATTTTGTTTTATGTAGTTTGGGGGTATACAAATGTGAGGGGCATACTCTTCTGTAAAAGAGTAGAATTAGAGGCTTTTTTGTGTTTAACAGATATGACTTCTTGTGATGATAGTAAAAATGTGTTCCAGCACTGGCAAGCAAAGTTCGCACTTTGTCTTCAACTCATTTTTGTAGCAGATTTCCAGCTCAGCTGTAGCTTGAGACACCACATTATCATATTGTTTTGTCTTGGAAGTATATATAAATATCACCTCTTAAACTGTAAACCTGAAATTATTCTTTGATATACAAAAATAGAAAAAATATAATTTAATTTAAAACTTTTAGTATGTAACAATATTTTCTTTCCACCTCCTCATTGGATTAATAATCAGATGTTGGGTTTTTGTTTTCATAATTGCTTTGTCCTTTGAGAATTGTCAAAATAATTTTTATATGTATACAAGAATAACTAGATATTTAAACTTAATTAATTATGTAGATTAGAAAGACTCTTTCAACTGAATTAAGCTATTACAGAGCCATACAAATTGTTGGAGCATTCATTTAGGGTAGGATTTCAGAGAAAAGACTTGATCGGATGATGTAAAGTGTAACTCTGGCCATACCTGAACCTCCACATCCCAGTTTTCCACTGGTGATGTAGGCCTTGATCACAGAAAGCAGATGGATTCCTTTCCCCCATCACTTACTAACCCAGCTGAAGTCAGAGCGGTTCCACACCTATGTGGTCTACATGAAGCTCACAGCTGGTTTGCAGTGCCAATGTTTTCTGTGTGCAGTTCTTCTGTTGGATCTGCAGTGTCAAACTTCACAAGATTGGCAGTGGGGAATTTATGATTCACTTTGTTTTGGTTTTGTTCTGATTTTCTTTTGTTTCTGCTGTCTGGGAAAGCAAGAGCCAAATTCTTTTTCCTCCTTTCTCCAGGATGTTGGTTTGTTTGATAAACATATTCAAAGGACTGCTAGTACTCGGGCAATATCATCAATTCTGCAGTGAGTGTCTTGTGCACCTTTGATCTTGCACAACAGTGATGATGATGGCTCAACTTGAGACTCTTGAGACTCTTGAGAATGTGATTTCCTTGATGAAATGATGAGGATGAGCCTTGAAAGGTGTCTGCATGCCATATTTTCCCAAAAATGCATCTGGGACAAAAAAAAAAAGTGAGTGGAAGAGAAAATCCCTGCAGAACCACAGGAGGCCAGTGTAGATGGTCATATTTCTCTTGCTGCTGCAAATGAGTTGCTTTAATTGACCAGGACAAATCTAGCCCAAAAGAAGCTCAGTTAATCGGTCTACAATAAATGCAGACAGTTTGGTAAAGTAGAAGAAATTGGTTTTTATTTTATTCATCCCTGTTTAAGTTCCAGAGGGAAGCATTTGACACGATACTGAGTTTTAAGGACCGTAGTGAATCAAAAGACTGGTTATCACTGAAAATAACTGTTAGTATTGATTTAAGCATGTTACCAGATCCCTTCTTCATTTTACAAAGTAGATTTGTGCAGGCTGTTTTCAGGTGAGAGGTCTATTTCACAGAAAGCTCCAGGCTAAATCTATTTCTGGAGCCATCAGGCCAGACTGATGCTTCTCATGCTTAACTTTCTGCTCTCACACAGCACCTGCATAATAATAATCAGCAGATTTAATTTGGCTGGACAAGATAAGTAAGCCAAAACCATCATTGCTCAAGCAAATTGTTTGAATATCCTTCACTGCAGGGAAGCTGCCTCTACTTCATGAGTGATGCTGCTCAATTCTGTCGGAACTGTTTGTGTGCAGGAGAGGAGCAGAAGTGCCACATCTTCATTATCAACATTTTTTGCTGGAATAATAGAAGTTTTGGGGGCACTTCTAATTCCCTTTAATGTTTGAGACTCATCTCCTTTTTTACTTCTGGCAGTGTTTGGGAGGTGTTAGGTCCCACACTGGCGGTAGTTGTCAGTGCTTTATTAAGGATCATAAACTGTTAACTTGAAGCACAGCATTTCCTTACTGTCTAGTGATAATCCATTGTTAATTATTACCCAATACTCTTCTTACTACCATGTGTTACCTGGTATTTTTTCGTTTCAGTTTTAAGGCTGTGTGGGAACAGTTAACACACTGCCTTTTGGCCAGAGTGTTCCTTGGCCCATATTATTTTGTTTTTGAATAGAAAAGAAACACTCTAGCATCTCCTCCTGGAAGTGAACTATGATCTGTGTTGATGGTATTCTATGGTATCTATGATGGTATCTATGTTGAAGCCTCTCACTGCCTTGGATCACAAAATGATCTTTTCTATTTTGCTACTAAAATAGTATGAGGTATCCTTTGGAGGGTAGTACTGTTGCCTGGCTGAGCATTTCCAGTGGCCAGATTGTCACCTTACTGAGATCAATGCAGTACCTGCTGGTTTCCCTTTATTTAATGTGTATAAGTGATTATTAGAGAGTACACATTCAGGGTCATTTTTACCCCTTTCCAACACTTGGTTACCAAGCTGGCTTTATTAGTAGCAGAAGAAAGTGGTTGCGATGGATAAGGGCCAGCAGTTGGATAAGGCAAGAGCAAAGTGGTACAGCAACTGGAAGAGACAATGATGGTTTCTGTCTAATTGATTTCAGAAGATTTTGGACACCAAGCTGCTCATTCTCTGGTGACTCTTTTGTCATCAGGGATAGAAGTTGCCTGTTCAAGGATGGCAAGGCTGTATTTTTTGGGGGGTGATCAATGTCATTCAATTATAAGACATGGGACAGAGATCACAGTGCAAAGGGGAGCAGACAACTGGTACAAAGTAGCTTGTGAAGGTGCCCTAAATCAGAAGGACAGTGCAGTTCTGTAATCTGTTATACCCTTTGGTCATTTTATGTAGACTACTGTGTTGGAAAACTTAATGTCTAACAATCTGGGGCCACTGCAGAAAAAACTGGTAGTTTTGCTTATTAAGACACATTTCTTTCCCAGCTGCATTGTAAGTCTAGCTTATGGTTGGTGCTGTCTGCCTTCTGGCTTTTGGAGTAATTTTTAGCTCTTGGTTGTGATCTGGAAAATCATCAATGACCAGAGTTCCACTTAGCTGAGATATTTACTCCAGCTCCATGATATACTAAATCACCTGAGGCCAGGTGAGTGCCTGGCTTGAAATTGATCGTTTTTTAGTGTTTGCTTTAGTGTTAAAGCTTTTTGAGGGACAAGTACCTTGTTTTTCCTTTGGACTCAGCAGAAGTAGCATAAGGATTCACTGACATATCTAAGTTTAAAGTGAGTTGGAAGTGGATGATTTAAGGAATGAGTCAGTCTTCTAGAGGGCCCTGGGCTATTGGATCATCTTTCCCTGGCTTGTAGTAGGTACTGTATTTCAGGACTACCTTTTTTTCCCTTGCTTGTAGAAACTGAGCGTTGCTTGAGCAGGGATTTGACGTTTTGGAATCTGGAGAGTATTAATAAAGTCAGTTTAAATTTTCTTCATACACACACATTCATATATATATATACACATACATGTGCATATATATATATATATGTATAAAAATATGTACATATGCACACACACATACATGTTTGCATTATTTGTGATAGAGTTTTCATAGCTGTGCTTCTTTCTTTAGTGGAGTGCCTGGATTTTTGAAGAACATGGGCAAGAATGAACCTGCCATTTAACCTAACAGGGAGAGGGGATCTTAGTTTGTAGTTCTGGACTGCAAAGCAGTGCCTTGTTCCATCTCATAGCGCTAACTGGAGAGTCAAGAAATAATCCTATTAGAAGGCTTCAATAATGCCAGAGGCTAAGAGAATTAAAAAAAAAAAAGAGATGCATTGTTTCTATACAGCAAAAAGTTGAAGGGTAGAACTTATGAAATATTTAATTATTTACAAATCTATACAGAACATTATAAGTGTATATTGTTGGTTTAGGTTTATATATATGTCTAATGCAGAGGAAACGCATCTTAGTGATTGTCTTTCTGAGAATGTTTTTTTTTCCTTTTGTAATAAAAAATTCCTTATGCATGGTCTCAAACACTTAAACAAAGAGGAAAAGTAACTGAATCTCTGTAAACAGGAATTTAGTTCACCTACAGCTGAAGCTGTTCCTTTTCAATGCCATCTCAAACAAAAGCAATCAGGTTGCATGGTCATGAAGCAATTTGTTACAGCTGCACAACTTTAGTAGCAGGAATGGGTGTTTCTTTCCAAATATGATGCTTCCTTCTCTGAAAATAAAACAGGGGAATGAGGGGGAATTTACTAGGCCTGATCTGGGGCATGAGGGGGGATTTACTAAGCCTGATTTACTCAGAAATGCAACTGAGTTTCTAAAAATTAACTTTTGTGGCTTTAGAACAAGTTTTTTTGGTTGACATTGCTGTTTTCAGTAAACTACTTAAAGTGTATATAGTTAAAGATTTGAGATTATCTAAAAGTTTCCAACGAGGAATTTGTACTGACCTAAATACATTGTGGGGTTTTTTTTTTCCTAAACCCATTTAACTCAAGCCAGTGCAACTCCTTTGTACAAAAAATCTTTGTATAATCACTGAACAAGAACAGGCATTAATAAGTACCCAGACAAGGTGCAATATCCTTTAGAAATCTTTTCCTTCTAAAATGAATGGAGGCTAGATTACTAGTGTGATCAGAAATAGAAAAAGGCATTAGAGAAGTAAAATAAAGAACACATATAGAAGCCAGGATTCTGCCTATAGAAAATACCTACAGTACTATCTCAATCCAGCTGCAAATATCTGCAATATTATTCTGGCAGAATCATTTAAATCACCAGGAAGGATTAATGCATACTAATCAAAGTAACAAAGAGATCTCTTCAAATAAAATTTTGAATTTGTGTCAGGAAAGGCTTAGACTGGATATTAGAAAAAGATCTTCATCCAGAAGGTGTTTGGGCACTGAAAGAGTCCCAGGAAGCGGTCACAGCACCAAGCCTGACAGACTTCCAGGGCATTTGGAAAATATTCTCAGGCACATGGTGTGACTCTTGGGGATGATCCTGTACTGGGCCAGGAGTTGGACTCGATGATCCTTGTGGGTGAGTTCCAAATCAGGATATTCTGTGAGTCCACAAAAATCTCCTGAAGCTTCTTGACTTTTTCAAAAAGGCAGTGTTAAAAGGGTCTTGATTTATTGTTAAGCTGAATGATGATAAATAAAAATAATTAAAAAGAAAAAAAAGAAGAAGAAAAAAAACATGGGAGGAAAATAGTGATTTCCCCCAAAATGCAAACCCAGCCCAACCAACAACCATTTCTGTTTTTATTCCACTATGTGAAGTTTTACAAAAGTTTACCCTGCTGTATTATATCCACCCTAAACTGCTCTGCAGTTGCAAACCTCTTTTACACCTTTATTTGGTATAAAAGTGGTTTGGTTTCCATTTGGTTAAAGTCGTTGATGTAACACAAACTGAAATAAGCTCAGTCTGGACCAGATTAAGCCTGATCTCACCACTTCTTGCACCAGGTAATTAATATCAATTAAGAAAAGGGTTCCGCCTCACAGTTGGGATAATAATTCTTGGAGGAATAGTAACCACAAAACTGAAAGCAAGCTCTTTAGGCAGACCTTCTCTGCAGAGGCAAGAAGCCATCCTATCTTAGAAGGAAATAAACTTCAGAAAGGGCCTTCTCTCCACAAGAGAATGCTCTGCCTTGTCACTGCCAGCCCACATTACTGAACATTGGTGGTTTTTTGGTTTCGTTTGTTATGTGTGGTGACTGTATGAACATTCACTCTGTGTATTCTGGTGAATAACGGTGTGGTTAATGCTAATTTCCCAAACACTTAATGGCTTTTTAAATAATTTGAGCATTTTCAGAGTTTGGCACTTTTAGTTTCTGCCTTCAACACACAAAAGCCACAACAGCGTGCACGATTTTTCACCCAGAATTGCATGTGCTTGCAGTTTAAGAGTTACAAACATCTCCTTCTTTTTCCCCCCTCAGATACAATCAATTATTTAAAGCAATATTAAATTTAAAACTGAAGTGAAAATAATGGTATAAAGTAATAAGGCCCTAAAAATTAAAGTCTAATTAAGATAATACTGCTTGGAATGCAAAGCATTTTTCCTTTCCTCTCTCTCTCTCTTGTATACATATATATGTATGCATATGTAGTACATGTGTGGTACAGAAGAATGTGTAACAGTCTTTACTTGTGAGTTTTTGACTCTCCAGTATAAGGATGCTGATATGTTGTGGTGGGTTCAGCAGAGGGCAACCAAGATGATCAGGGGCTGCGGCACATGATGTGTAGGGAGAGACTTTCTTCATGAGCAGAAGAGAAAGCTACGAGGGGATCTTCCTGCTCTCCCAACCCACATCATGGCAGCAGAGCCAGACCCTTCTCAGTGGTATACAGGGACAGGAAAAGTGGAAACAGACACAAACCAAATAATGAGAAATACTGATTAGGTATTAGGAAAATCTTTTTCACCACAAGGGTGATCAAGCTTTGGAATGGGTGCCCAGAGAGGGTGGGCAATTTCCATCCTTCTGGGGGAGCCTGAGTTTGGCTGGACAAAGCTCCAAGAAACCTGCTCTTGGTTGGGTACTGAGCTAAGTAGAGACCCCTTCTGATCTAAATTATTATGTGATTTTGTGGTTTTAATGATGCATAACGCACTAATCTATGCATATTCTAAGCCATAGTAATTAGGCAGTTCTAGCCACCTCCCCTCCTCTTGGAAAGTTTTTTAAAATCTCCAAAACTGAAAAAAAGATTGTGACTCTTCACTACACAGTCAAGCTGACCCAGGAAAATTTATGAGCAATGGTTGACAACATACAGCACGGGATCATTATATTTAGAAGTATGGTTATTATTTTTAAAACTCTTGTTATGAGTCATATATATTAAAGCAACTTTTATCAGTCTGTTACTGAGACAGGTGGTGGCATGATTCAAGCTATCTGGCCAAGGGTTCTTTAATGAAATACAATTTTCCTACAGAAAACATTTTTCTTTTCTTTCCAATTAAAAAGCTGGCCTATGGAATTTTGCGATGTCTGTTGAAATAGTACATTTAGTGTACTTCGCATTCCTTAAGTGTTGTTCATGCTTGTAGTCCCTGGAAACCATGGGAGCTTGGGTTGCACTGTGGCCTAAGAATATCAGTTTGAACATTTTGTAAGCATAGATTCTTGCCTTTTATATTTTCATTGCAAGTTCCTGTTTAAATTAGAATCCTGGCAGGTTTTCTAGAGAAGATAGGACTATTTCTTATGGCATATCTATATTTTAATGGTCTTTTGTAATATAGAAACTGGGATATAAAAGTATTGAGTAAAGCCTTATTGACCTTCAGGATTTACCAAATGGCTATGCTGGATTTCATAGACTAGTACCTTTAACCTCCTCATCTCTTCATCTAAGAATGACAATATGATTGAAGCAAAAATTGTAAGTTACTATGAGTAAGTTATATAACTTTTCCAGAAAATTCAAGGCCCATGGATGCTTTCAGCCTCTATGCTATAACACATTTTAAATACTTAGGGTCTTAAATATTTTTCTTTGCTTTGTTTTTTGTTGGGGCTTAAACATGGCTTCATTTTTGTGTATGAGGTTCTGCAGATAACAGATGATGCACAAATTTTTCTGTGAACCATTTTTTTGTTTTGTGGATTTGCATATAGCAGACTCAACCTTCACTTTAAAAATAATGAAGCTTTACTGTTGAACAATATGGTCCATTTTTTGCTGTGAGATGAGTGAAAAGAATAATCAGAAAGATGCATTGATGTAATCTCTAGATGCGAGATAACCTAAGAAGATTCCGTGTTGGAGGGGCAGCAGCAGGTAACACAGGAACAGCCATTATTCAGCAGGTTTCTCAAGGACAGCAGGGGGTACTGCAAACTCAGGTTTGTCTGAATGGCTCAGAGCAAAAAAAACCCTCCACTGTTACAGAGAACTGCTTTTCTGTGGGTTTAAGTCCATCTTGACAAGTGTTGGTGAAGATACCAATCCCCGAAAAATATTGTCCTCTGTTTATTTATAGGACAGCTGTTGCACTAAACTCCTGGCTATACTGGCTGCCTTGACAACATGCCTGAAAATCCTGTGGGAATAGTTAAATCTCTGCAGAACTTTGGCCTCTCTTGCTGCGTATGTCAGAGAGTTCAAAACTTTATGTGTTAAGTCTCTTTTTTTGGCTCCTTAGACTCTCATATCGCCTAAAAGGAACAGAAAGCACCAAATGAACAAAGTAGCCTTGTTGTTCTGGCTTGACTCAGATTAGTAAATTATACCTCACTTGCAGTACTTAACAAATAACACCCACACATAAATGCTAACTTTATTCTCTCTGCTTTGCTTTCTTGAAATATGAGTTTATTAAATCAAGCTTTGCCTTTCTATTTACATTTGCAAAATATACCTCATGGATACATAACCAAGAACTTGTAAAGTACATCTGTTTTCTGTAAATGATTTGTAAAATCAGGTGTTCCATCTTATTCTGAAAGGGGTGGATTGCATATATGTGGCATGAAATTACTTTTAAAATAGTAAAATTATAAGCTCTGCTGGATACTATTCAGTATTTACTCTATAGTACATTTTTTATTTAGTATATGCCTCACTCTAACTTCAAAAAGGAAGGTTACATTAAAAATAGAAATCTAAACAGAAAGCTTCCTTGGAAAAGTTGCTAACCTAAGTACAGTCAAACAGTATAATTACAGAATTAAATTTATTTTGGCTCTGACTCTAGCTCTGCTGGAACCTCCTTTAGAATCATAAGATAGCATGGCATCATTTTGTTTTCCCTTTCATTCATAGATCAAGGATATAAGCTGTTTGACAAGAGAGATCATGCACTTCAATTCCAATTTTCATTTTGATTCAAAACTCAGTGTAGGTAGTAATTAATGAACTTTTAAAGAAACTTGTTTTTTAGGATTCCTAAATTCCTGAAGATGTTCTTTCATAAGTTATGTGATAGAAAAATATAATTTTTAACACATAAATAAATAATCTGATATTCACACAGTAATTTGCCATTGCTCTGTATCTTAAATATAAATTTGGATTCCTACAGGCAAAATACTTGACTTATCTTAGAGGGCAATGAGAATTGAAATGCATGGGTGATGAAGCAGAAGGCAGTGAGTTCCATGACCATTATCTGAGGGCTTTTGGTGTAAGGTGAGCTCAGGAGATGTAGGTGGATAAGTGATTGCACTACCAATTGCATAACAAGGATTTTTTTCAGCAGGGATCTTTCATGGATGCTTCCTCTGTACTAAGAAAACCCCCCAGAGATGGAGGGATTTTCTGTGATCAGTGGGTCAAGGGATACAATCAACACCCTAGCAAGATTTCTTCACCTGATGAATGAGGGACAAGGAGTCTTGAAGTCAGAGACAATGCAGAATCACAGTGATTAATTCTTATCTCACCTCTGCCCAGGGGGAAAAAACTTGTAGTGGTATCAGATATATAAAAAAGAAAACAAATGAAAGGAATACAGGAAATTATAAGTGGTATTACTTTTTTTTTTCTTTGAAGATACTCTAAGAATAGCTACCAGACCATGCAGAGCTAAAGTCATTCTATCTATACCTGGAAGTATATTTTATATATATAATTATATATATTACCATCCCTAACAATGTTCCAAGAAACAATTCAGCATGGCACTTCATGCTATGGTTTGGTTGATATGGGGGTGTTTGATCAATAGTTGGGCTTGCTGATCTTGGTCACTTTCCAACCTTAATGATTCTATACGTAAGAATTTGGAGGAAATAGCTGCCCTGATTGCTTCAAAGGTGAAGCAGCTACAGAGACAATGTCATGGGTTCCAGCCTGACAACATGCAAAAAAATATTAACATGCTAAGCTTTCAAAATTAAGCTGGCCTCATTCAGTGAAGGTCAAAATTAAGGCTTCAAAAAGCATAAATTAATCCTGAAGTACTACACTTTTTGCCAAGTGGTCTGTAAACTACTGATGGACTACAAAACTTATTCCTGTATGTACTGCAAAGAACCAAAATGGCCAAACCAAATTTTTTTGTTTAGTTATTTACTTAGATAAAGCAATCATGGGAGTGCTGCAAAATGTAGTCCTGGGATTTTCTCAAGAAGCTTAGGTGGATCTCTGACTAAAACATAAAAAAGCACCTTTATGATGATATTTCATGTAATATCTTTGTGACACAATTAGGGGAGGAATAGAACTCCTGGAACCAATCCAGTGCATTAGAAAGAGTAGCTTACTGTTTGCCCAATGCAATAAAAGAATTGCAGAAAAAATATTATGTGATAGCCTGCTTTCTGCTATACATAGAGGGTCAGAGTTAACTCTGACATTTTTAGTATTTATTACACAGGCAACTTAACTTAATTAACATTGTTTTGACTGCAGCAAAATTATGAACAACTGAGAGCAGAAATTTGAAACAGAGTATTAGAGCTGTGTATAAACTTGTTTGTCACAGCCCTGTAGGAAAGAAAGGAAAGAAAAGAAAGAAAAGGAAAGAAAAGAAAAAAAACAGGTACCTGATGTAGCTGTTCAGTTGATAAACTACATTTATCACCCAATTGATACTCCATAGCTTGTAATGGATCTAAATCTTAATTCATTTCTCAAACTGGATCATGTACAACTGTGGTGGTTTAATATTGGCTAGGTACCAGGTGCCCACAAAAGCCACTAAAGCCCCTCTGTCACTTCACTCCTCAACTGGACAGGGGAAAGAAAATAAAATGAAAGGCTCATGCATGAATTGAGATACAGACAGGGAGAGGTCACTCACTGATTAATGGAATGGGAAAAACAAACTTGACTTGGGGAAATTATTTGAATTTGTTACCAATCAAAATCAGTGAATAATACAAGGAACACAAATCTTAAAAACACCTTCCCCCCACCTCTTGTTCCTTCAAATGTCTCACAGGATTAGCTCAGCTGGTTAGAGCATGGTGCTAATAATGCCAAGGTTGTGGCTTCGGTCTCTGTATGGGCTGTGCACATCAGAGTCAGGACCTTCTGGATCCC
This sequence comes from Emberiza elegans, assembly GCA_024865655.1. NCBI lineage: Eukaryota > Metazoa > Chordata > Aves > Passeriformes > Fringillidae > Emberiza > Emberiza elegans. The sequence goes on from JALJVW010000206.1 coordinate 38,463,232, forward strand.
TTCCAACTCAGAATATTCAGTACATGATATCTGTAGGTAACTTCACTCCTGATTTCCACCTTCTCCTCCCTGGCAGTGCAGGAAGATGAGGAATGGTGGTTCCAGTCAGTTCATCACATGCTGTTTCTGCTGCTGCTTCCTTATCCTAAGGGAAAGCGTCCTTTCCCTGTCCAGTGTGAGGTCCCTTCCACAGGAGCCAGCTCTCCATGAACTTCTCCACTGTGAGTCCTTCCCACAGGCTATAGTTCTGCAGGAACTGCCCCAGTGGAGGCCACTTCCACAGCAGCCTGTCCTTCAGGAGCAGCCTGCTCCAGTGGGGGTTTCCCATCTTTACAAGTCTTGCCCGGAAAACCTGCTCCAGTTTGGGGGCCTCTCTATGTTTTCCCATGCATATATCTCAAATCTTATCTGAGGAGGTTATCTATAAAATTGATTAAACTGCTAAATTATCCATTTAGCAGTGCTAACCTGAAACTTTAAAATAAAAACTTAAGGTACAGTGATACTTTTGTAATATATCCACTAGCAGCTAAGCTGGAGACCAGCTCACTTTACAGAGATCATGAAATAATTGTGGATGGGTAAGTGCTGTGATCATATTTACCTGGGCTGGATTGGAACAAGCAGCTGAGAGCCAAAGTGTCTCAGGTCCCATCACCCATGTAACATAAAGCCTTCATTCCATCTCTTGCTGTGTTTTTGCACAGCATGTGCAAAATGTGTGACACAAAGAATACATTTTATAAACACCTTTTTTTAAAGGATTAAGCTACATTACATTCTGAAATTTTATGTGTTGAAATCGACTCTTGATTAGGCCAGTATATACCAATGAACTGAAAACTGTTGATTTTAAACAGTACAAGGCAGGGAAGAATCCACCCTTCTCCTACTACAGTGCTTGCAATCTCATTTCTAGATCTATATCTGTAGCATACAGCACACATTTCTGTTCACAATTTCACAATATACTTCCCATATTTACACCTGTTAGAAGCCCTTCCAAATAACTTGTCTGCAGAGTTTGGTATTAACACAGTTTCTTCTATAAAATCTGCCATGATGAGAATATTTGTATAGTTCATAGCACACAACCTTCCCATTATCTCCGTAGCAGTGTGATGTCAAGAAATGTGGGGTTTAATCTGACTGAACAAGTTGTTTTCTTAAACACTCTTTTGTCTTTTGGAGTCAAATCACTTTCCTCTCGAGTCAGTGGAAAACTCTTGTGAATTTAAGCAGAACTTGGACTGAAGCTTTAGCATAAGCATGTGTTTCTTTTTTATTGTATGCCTTTTAGAATAGAATAAATAGAATAAAATAGAATTTTGGAAGTGGAAGAAGTGTAAGAATAAAACGCACAGAATATTAAAATGAAAGGAACCTTTGAAATCAGATGTTTTACAGTTTACTCAAAGGCATTGACAATAATGTACATAGTGCATAGGCAATGGGACTGGGAGATTTTTGTAATGATTTAGTGCAGAGAACATAGCCATGTTTAATGAAAGATGAACAGTCTGCATTTGCTAGAAGGGGCAGCTGTCCAGGCTATTTCCCCAGGAATGCACTGGTGGCAACTGGCAGGGTCCCTCTAGAAAATTCAAAATGTGAAAAGGACTGATCCAGAGCTCGAGCACATCAAAGTGGAAAGATGCTAAAAACCTCTGGTACAGCAGTTAAGTAGCTTGCTAGGAGTAAAGTGAATATAGGTGAGTACTACCCCACTGAAGTAAGGGAATGCTTTAACATGGACTTCAAGAATATCATGGTGATCTCCATAAGTGAAGAAGGTCTGTGTAAGTATGTGATCCCAGCCATGCATGTCTTATTCCTGCAAGTAATCCCTTTCCCAGCTAGTATCCTTTTAAATGGTTATGTTCCTGTGTATAAACACTTTGCCTATGGTTTGACCTCTGAATTCACTGCTGGTGAGTATTTAAAAGTCTCTGTCACAAGACCAAGGATTTAATTGTCCCTTTGCTTACCAGTCCTTTCAGAGAGGCTGAGGCAGGTGGGAGTAAAGGTCAGCCCTTCCCATGGAAAACTGAAGGACCTCCAAATCTTCATAACCATTGATATAACACTGTTCAGCTACTAAAAATTGCACTATCTTTAAGAACAAAAAGTAGAATTCCCTTCATGTTCCTAACTTGTCCTCTGCTGAATAAAATACTTGTTTCCCTAGATGAGGTTTCTCTTAAGAGATAAGACATCTTTCCTTTTTTTCTTCTGTATTTAATAATTTCATCATCCATTATGTAGTCCATCTGCCCTCTTGTGGTTTCCTTTTTGATCTTTCCACTTTTACTTTGCATTTTTCAGAGACTTCTTGACTATTTTATATTTCCTGTTCTCTAAGTATGGGATGAGCTCACAAGTCAGGTTTCACCTCACAATGTATTTTTCTAGTCTGAGTAATTCTGAAATCCATTTTTAGAGTTAGATGAGGCTGGGAATTAGTTGCAGCCCTGGAAAGACTCCAGTGTCATGAACAGTACAATCAGTTCTTTTAGGACTTTTCCCAGTTTCTCTCACAGTCTGGGGGGAAAATCCTTTCTGCTAACTCTCTGTTCTAAATGTATTTTTAAGTTTTTTCTCAGCTGACTTGAAACACTTTTTCTTGAAAATAGAGTCTTTAACTAAGCAGTAGCCTTCCCTACCCTTAGCCTGGTGAGCACTATGTGCTATACATTAGTATTATTGATGTCAATAGGGCTGTTTGTTAAACATTGCTTTTTAAGAGAGGCTTTATATTCACCTTGGCAAGTCAAACTCTGTCAGGCAATAGGAGGAGATCTCTGTGGTGTATGGTTGTATCATGGGATGCAGGATGCTCACTGATGATAAGGTGGAAAAACTTTGTCCATATTTTCCTTTATTCTTCAAATGGAGTAATTGCTAAATCTCAAATCCTACCATCACCATGAAAGGATGTATTTGAGAAAAAGGTTCTTCCCAATGTATCATTATCTGGTGCTCAACACGCATCACGGAATGGAAATCTAGGATTGGATTCCTGGTTGTTTGCAGATTTGACCTTTTTAAAATGCTTTTCACATCTGTGATCCCAGATGGGGCAGCTGAGGTGTGTGTGGCAGGTGGTTGGCAGGAGAGAGTCAGGGGATCCTCTACAGCTCTTCAGAAGGGACAAGGTCTCTCACTGGTTGGTTCTCTTCTAAATACTGCATGCAGCAAGCTTTTAAATAAACTTCTGGGCTGCCTGAGGTGTGTACTAGAGTTTGCTGAATTATGTACTAAGATTTACCTAATTTGATATTTATTTTCTTCTTATTTTGGTTTCCAGAAATTTTTTAATTGTAATCAGCTTGTCAACCTCCTGTTTGACAGAAAAACCATATACAATGCCATTAACCCCTCCCATTCTTTATGGCTCCTTTGAGACTCACAAAACGACCCTGAAACTTGCTTAATGAGACCTGAGAAGTGTATGTGTGGGGAAAGTTTAGTGCTGAAAACACCAAGTGTTTGTCAAAGATTCCCAGGACAGAGTATAGAAAGTGAGAAAAACAAAAATGGACCACTCCTACATTTTTATATTCCTTAGCTTGGAAAGAACAACTTAATATTTTTGCTAAAAGTACCTCATGGGTATTTCTAAGCCTGTATGAGCTCTGAAAATTGAGGAAGCTGGAAGCTGCTTCCAGGAAGCCTCAGGGTGTATCTATAGAGAGAGTTGCAGACAGGAGGAGGGTACTCATCCCACACTAACTTTACTGGCTGCAAGCCAGCTGTGAGCAAGGGCCAGGTACAGCTATTTTAGCACAGTCCTGAGCTTCAGCTAAGATGCTGTCTGCCTCTAGGACAGCAGGCTCTTGTGTGAAGAGAGAATTGCTTCCTTTTATAAATCCCTCCTTTTGAGTTGCTACTCTCACAGCCAATGAAAATTAAATTCTCACCATTTGCAACTATATCACTAATCCAAAGCCTTTTCTCTCTCTTTCTTTCTTTCTTTCTTTCTTTCTTTCTTTCTTTCTTTCTTTCTTTCTTTCTTTCTTTCTTTCTTTCTTTCTTTCTTTCTTTCTTTCTTTCTTTCTTTCTTTCTTTCTTTTTCTTTCTTTCTTTCTTTCTTTCTTTCTTTCTTTCTTTCTTTCTTTCTTTCTTTCTTTCTTTCTTTCTTTCTTTCTTTCTTTCTTTCTTTCTTTCTTTCTTTCTTTCTTTCTTTCTTTCTTTCTTTCTTTCTTTCTTTCTTTCTTTCTTTCTTTCTTTCTTTCTTTCTTTCTTTCTTTCTTTTCTTTCTTTTCTTTCTTTTCCTTCTCTTTCTTTCTTTCTTTCTTTCTTTCTTTCTTTCTTTCTTTCTTTCTTTCTTTCTTTCTTTCTTTCTTTCTTTCTTTCTTTCTTTCTTTCTCTCTCTCTCTCTTTCTCTCTTTCTCTCTCTCTTTCTCTCTTTCTCTCTCTCTTTCTCTCTTTCTCTCTTTTTCTCTTTCTCTCTTTCTCTCTCTCTCTCTCTCTCTCTTTCTCTCTTTCTTTCTATCTTTCTCTCTTTCTTTCTTTCTCTCTTTCTTTCTCTCTTTCTCTCTTTCTTTCTCTCTTTCTTTCTCTCTTTCTTCTCTCTCTCTTTCTCTCTTTCTCTCTTTCTTTCTCTCTTTCTCTCTTTCTCTCTTTCTCTCTCTCTTTCTCTCTCTCTCTTTCTTTCTTTTTTTCTTTCTGTCTCTCTCTCTCTCTTTCTCTCTCTCTTTCTCTCTTTTTCTTTCTCTCTTTCTCTCTCTCTTTTTCTCTTTCTCTCTCTCTTTCTCTTTCTCTCTTTCTCTCTCTTTCTCTCTCTCTCTCTCTTTCTCTCTTTCTCTCTTTCTTTCTTTCTTTCTTTCTCTCTCTCTCTCTCTCTCTCTCTCCTTCCTCCCTCCCTCCCTCCCTTCCTTCCCTTCCCTCCTTCCCTCCCTCCTTCCTTCCCCTTTCCTTTCTTTTTTCTCTCTTTCTCTCTTTGTTTCTCTCTTTGTTTCTCTCTTTCTTTCTGAAAACCACTCTGGTTTCACTAAATGTATTTCAAAAGCTATTATAGAATTATTAATGTTGGAAAAGTCCTCTAAAGAACTGAAGAGTAGGATTTTCTTCATCCTCATAGAAAGTTTACTTGCTGCAGTGTTCCTCTCTCACCAGGGTATTTGTGTGTTGATTTGCCATTTAACATGTAAGGACTTCTGAAAACAGATAAACAATAAAGAAATAATTGTATTTATGTTCATCCCTTGCTTTATTCATGATCTCAAATTATTTTCAACCAAACAAAACCCAGTTCCTCAAAAGATGGTGCCTGGCCTTACAAGGCCTGAAATGAGCACTAACAGATCCTCACTACCATGCCTCAAACTTAGTTCACCTTTAGTAAATCATAAGTATCTGCTATCTCTGATTGTTTACCTGCTCAGGATGAGAAATTGTATATTAAGACTCAGAAGGAGACAACATAGTTATTATTCCTGCCCTTTTTCCAGAAAGCAAAAATAAACCTCTGTCATCAGGGTTATACTCCCTTCTGAACAGAGCTCCTGTGGTGTGAGCTATGAAGCGCAGCCAGTTGTACCCACAGACAGATGCCCCAATTGTGGAGGTGCAGGGGAAAGAAGTGTATTGTCTGTGGAGCCAGTAAACCAAACCTAAACAAATCCTATCCTGAAGACTCTCAGAAGTTAGTTGGTACTTTAAACCTTACTTGTTTTCATCAGAAATTAGGAGATGCAGACCACAAAGAAAGTAATTTAATTTTTCCAATTTGTCTTGAAAGCCTGTGTAACTGGCCTTTGGACTGAAGTAGAAGATTTTTTTGCTCATTTTAGGACAAACTCCAGTTTTATGTCCCGTATCTTGCCTCCAGAATTACTTCAGGTAACATTTTAAACATTTTCTAATTTACACTTAACCAGAAGAATATAAGCCTGCAGAGGTTTCAGCATCCATGAGAATAAATTTGGTCAGCAAGAGTTACTCAGTGTTACACAAAAGTTACTGTAATAATAGAAATTCTGGGCTAAATTCTGTGATGAATCAAATAGCATGGTTTAGTCAATTCTGTGAAAACTTATCAAGGGTTACCACCATGCAAACTTATCCTGGCTTTATTTTCTTTAAAACAAAAAAACAGTCTTCATGTGGCTTCTCTCAAATATAACACTTTTTTTTTCCTAGCAAAAGTAAACTGTAGTAGAATTTATTTTGTCCTATGATCTAACAGTTAAATTTAGTTACTAAAAAGGTAAGTTTTCCTAAGTCATTACCAAGGAGTAAACTGGGATTCCAGGGGTAGGCTGTGTTTCTTAAAGAAATATCTGAGCAAAAAAAAGGGAAGTACTATGAAGCACGGCAATTTATTGTTCTGCATTGTTCTTAAGACTGTGCATGAAAAATCAAAGGTTTTTGAACTGCTTATATTCTGGCTTTCTTTTTCCACTGCAGTATTTCTGAGTTTAAGGAGAAGCAATATTTACTGAGAAACCAAAAGCAACAAATGGTTCTCTTGTGCTGCTTCTAACACTCACATGATGTCACAAACATTATGAGATTGTAATGTCACAGTTTTAGACAGATTGAGTATACTCCTCCTGCTTTTCTGACTGTGGATGCAAAGAGCTGACGTTTGTGGTGTGCAGGGGCGTTGAGCTAATGAACACCACTGTCATTACTCCAGTGCCTAGTAATGAGCCCTGGTAATGAGCACTAGTGCCATCAGGTTTTAAAATTCTGACAGACAGAGCAGATTCATAAGATTACTACAGAATTAGTAAGATCTACTAGTAGCAAAAGTGTTGCCCTCATAAGACACGTGTATGGTGAGTTCAGGCTAGGCCATTATACATGGAATTCAGCTGACCTTGAGCTAGCAAAATCACAAATAGCCTAACAGCAGCAGCAGCAATTCATCAGTACTGCAACAAGCAGCAGAGTGTAGTACTGTAACCTTACTCAAATGCACGGCCAGTGCAGTTGAAAGATTTGTGTCTCATCCCCATAGACAACATAAACTCTATCATATTTCTTTTGCTTTTGAGATCACCTATGTCCATACAGCATTTAGTATGCTGGGTTAACCTGACTAAGTTGATAAGACACAGGAAGTTCTAAAACCACCGAAGGTATTATAAGAGCAAACTAAAGGAAAGCAGAGAACACAAGTCTTGTAAATCATAAGGCACAGAGCTGTCCTTGAAAAAGTCATCCTTGAGGGGAATGTGGTTGCTAGCAGTTTCAGCAGAGAAATCACAAATGGAATGGGCCTCAAAACCACTGTTCTTTCATCAGTTTGAGGTCAGGTTGTGGCTAAAGTATATTGAAAAGGAAGGGAGAGTTTTTCTTGTGTCATCCCAAAGGAGCCACTGGAACAAATGCCTTGCCCTCACAGGGAGAAGGAGGAGGAGCATACATCTGTCTCAGGCAAAGGAGCAAGAATGGCATTTGTTTTCCTATAAACAATATTAATTCTTGTAGTAGAACATGATCATATTGGCAGTGCAGCATAACAAACATCCTCATGCAACTCACGCATTTCTCTTCTGGCAACTGCAGTCTCAAGAACACCAGTCTTTGACTTTCTCCAGCTGTCACATTCATACAAAGAAGCAGTATAAATGAAAGTGTTATTGCTGCCAATCATCAGACCCTCTGAAGGATCTTCTGTCCTCTCTGAGTACTGTGGGGCATAAACATTAGTCACTATTGAGTATTGTATTTTAATGTTTACCACTGTAAATGTCACAACAACTGGACTAGCTACATCAAAAATGCCCTGATTATTACAAACATGCACCACATCAGTATTTATCATTGTGCCACCACCCCCAATGAGGAAGATTCATGCACCCCTTTTACCTTAGCTAACTCCAAATTATTTTGCACACTTCCTAATCGGATCTGACTGAGTTCCCACTCCTGTGGACCTCCCTTGGTCAGTCTTTGCCCACTAGTAAAGTCAGTCAGCAAAAGGCAATCTCAGGACCATATTCAGTGCTAAGTAAGAAGAAAAGGCAATCTGATCAAGGCACCCAATCTAGCAACAGTTCACACTACCTGAGTCTGTTTTACAGCCATTTACAGCCATTCACTGTGTGCCCTTGTCTTTTCCAAGGAGTCCTGTGATCTCTGAGCCTGCCTGATCACTTCAGACAGGTTGGGCTGGGAGTGGACTGTGTAGACATACCTAAATTTCCACAAGGAACATTTCAAGAAACTCAGTGCTATTTAGCTACACCATCATACTGATTCTGAAACATGCTCACATGTGTTTTACTGTGGCCAAAGCGTTGCATACCTCATTGATCAGATTTTCTTCCACTGCAAGAGTAATGACTGAACTTCCAGCATCACTCAGGGATGCTGCACCAACACACAGCATTGTTTCATTACTGAAAGGGTCAGATTTTGAGAAATCAAAAAAAACTGTGTAGAGGCCACAGAGGATCATGTCCGAATGAAGATTTTTCTTCAATACGAGCCATTCAAATAGGACGAGAGGGGACACTGTACTGCTTCTCAGGTGGAGTAGCATAAGATTCAAATCACTGCAGTTGTATATTTAAACATGAATAGTTCCCAACTGCTCTCTTCCTTCATTTCACCCAGGAACATTAAAGGGATGTGGGATTCAGATACAACAGCATGACTGCTCACCATTTGGACATGATTAAAGGAAATTCTACCTGAAATATCTTTGGGTTTACTTTATTTATCTTCTGTCTTAAATCAGAGGCAGTTGAGTATCTTCTCTCCCCTTTGACATGGGACTTTACAAGAAGTCAAACAAGTGTACATGGCTCCTGGATGCATTCAAGTGTGATCTAAGGACTGAGCAGCACAATTATTTGAAGTTACTGCTTATTAAATCACTTTACTTTAACAATATATTTCTAGTAAAAGCAGACTGTAGTGCTTTATTATTGACAGATTTGCAAAATCAACACAGAGGCTTTGATTGTATGTATTTACTGCCACTCACCTGAGTCAAACTGTGCAATATGCCCAAAGTATAATAATCTTCAAAACTAAGCACAAAAATTTTCAGTGGCCTGATCACTGTTTGTCCTACCTCCAGCTGGAACTGGTGCTGCTTCAATAAAGTCAGTCCATGGACTGGTCTTGAATATCAAATACAGTTGTGATTTTAAATGGCCTAAGTCTGCAACGTGGATTACTCTCAGTCTAACTAAACTTGACTCTTCATCTCTCCCTGTAAAAATGTCTGAAAGAAAATTTCTGCAACAATTGCCTGGATCCTCTGCAATACAAGCCATTGCTATGATTCATGTGCCTGTGGGTGGAGAGAGAGTGTAATGCAGCCTCTGTACCTCCAGGCACACTTGCTGCTCTCCCTGCTGTCCACGTGCAGCTCCATCCAGAAATATGGACAGCACTTTTCCTGCCTGTCACAGGTGCGTCCTAAATTAAATATGCCCTGGTTCCCCTGAATGGACAAGTAAATACTCAGCCTTGGTGAACTGTGCTGTTCCTGCTCTACACAAGAGCCCATGTGAAGTAAATAAAGCAAAACAAAGAGAGAAATTGAATTTACTAAAATATGAATATGGAAAGACTTGAAAAAGTATTTTCATTCTTTATCAAAATTTAATCTATCTTTTAATCCTTTGGCCACCAGTGTGAAGCCCCATGCAGTCTTCTGAATGCAAAATGTAGAATTCCTTCCCATCACTTAGCTCTGCAGAATTGTAATGTTTTGTCCAATCATATTCACATGCCACAAGCTGTCAGAATACTGATGGGCGATACTGACCCTCCATCCCCTGCTGGGAATAAAAACGTGTTGCATCTAAATGGCTGTGCTATAAATAGTTAAAGCTGGTGATATTTCCTCAGGATGGCTCTTGCTGGCTGTCGATGAGCTATCTTAGAAAAACACTTCAGAAATTGAATGTCTCCTGCTCCATTGCTGGCAGGAAAGAGGCCAGGGTCCACAAAAGGAGGATTGTCACCAGGTAGCACATCTTGGGGTGTGCAGAAAAATGCCATCCATAAAGAGACAGAATTTATCATCTGATGTAGTCGAGCAGCTTTACTGGTGGAAGTTGCCTGTGTTGGTATCAGAAATTTGTGGCTATTGTTTGCTCAAGTGCTCCACAAAGCTCAAGGGATAAACAGCAAGCAGACATGAGACTTAACTGCTTTTAAAGGAACCTAATTTTTAGAATCCATGCTTTCTTATGGAGTGTATTATCTTAAAAATCAATAAATTTAGAAGTCCCCAAGCTATAACTATAGTTATATAAGTCCCCGAGCCCAGAACAATCACTGACCACTTGAGTTAATCTTTGTTGTCCTTCTCTTCTTCCCAATTCAATGCTATATAAATATAGAGCTGGATCTAGTGTAGAACACAAATTACATAGGCATTCAGATTTGTGTTATATGACCTTCTTGGCAGTGAAGTTGTTTTTGTCTTGAGGGTTGAGAGGAGTAGAAGAGTTTATTCTGTTGTTGAGTTCATGCACTTCAACTTCCCATAGCGCACAGTCAGAGACAGCAGAGCAGTCTGAATATTACAGATAAGCAAACTAATTTTGGCACCTAAAAAGACCCTAGACAGGATGAGTAGACCCGTGAGACACTGACTCAAACTGGGTCTCAAGCATCCTTGTCCACATCTTAGCTTTGTTGCAATCTTTATATTTCCTGTGCTGGGCAGGTCACTGAGAATAGGGACGTTTCTATCTGGAGGTGTAATTGCAGCTTGGAATTACTTATGTGGGCTAACTTTAAATTAGCTCAGTCAGTCGTGACTGTTTGAGAATGGCAGGTTGAACTTCAGTGCACTGCCATAATCCCTTTGGGTTTGTGAATAGACATTCAGTAGGTAACACTTGTGAGTTAAGTGTTTTGCACTGCAACATTTACTATTGTGCATAAAACCTAAGGAAGAAACTTTAAAGGTTTGACCTGGTGTAGGCTGCAATGTGAATAGTATTTTAGGACTACAATGGATTTGTTCAGTTTGTTCTGCAGTTACCAGCTGTGTTAGGGAAATATAAATATTATTCTTGCCCAGGCTTTTGTCTGTCTTGCCTACTTAGATTGTGACCTCTTTGGGGCCGGAAATGTCTTTTATTTAATGTTTATACAGCAAATAAGCCTTGGATCTTCGTCGTGATTTGGAGCAGTTATTGAAGTTATGGAGCCACCTCTTGTCTCCATCTGATAGTGTGTTGTTTCATGAGTCTCCTGCATGAAGCTTTTGATGGGACATTTTGCTGAGTTCTCTTCTGCATGGAAGAAACCCAGACAAACAGAAACCATCCTCAGGTTTCTCAGGTTGTGGGCTTCTTTTAATTGTCTTTTCTTTTGCATGGTTCTGAAGCAGTGCTTTGGACACTAGGGAAAAGCATTAAAATATAAATTAATAATGGAAAATAATATTGTTTATGCTTTGTTTATGTTTGGTATTCCAGGAAAAATTAATAATTTGCATTGCCTTGAAACCCCACTGTGTGTATAATGGCCACTGTCTTCTCTTCTCTACCTTCTGTAACAAAGCCCTTGTTTAATCAGGAAGTGATATCTCTATATAATCAAACACGACCAATTGCTAACTGTCAGATTTCTATTTTGATTAGAAGAAAAATGTTTATGGTCTGGCCCCAAATGCATGCTATTCTGAATAGTTCCTAGTTATTTAGCAGTTAAGATATTCTTTGTGTATGTTATTGTTATTGACTGAGGTAGAAAAGAAAAACAGTGTTGAAAGTTTCCATTTTCACTATTTATGAGATGAGGAATTCAAAAGTATTGGCATGATAAATCACCAAAGACAAGTGAAATGTGTTATTCAGTACATTATAATGTTGTAACTTTGCCATTGGAAACAGTTGCTTAGCTAGGGACAGAAATCCGTGTGGGCCACAGGTTATGGTAGATGGGCAATGACAAAAGGTCTGACTTTATGGCTGATCTTTTGTGTTGCAAATGATTTAGAGCAGACTCAAAGCTGGACAGGCTTGGGTCAAATTGAATGAGCTGGTGTCCACCCATGGCTGCACCTTTTGTTGGAAGGATGGGTGAGCATAAACATTTAACAAAATGTTTCAGATGAAACTGCTGTCCAAAGCAGTGGCAAATTTGCCAGGTACTGTATGTTTCAGCTTCAGGAAAAAACTCAAGCCAAGGCATGGATTTAGGACGTGTGCAAGGACATGGATATCTAAAGTCAGCACAGCTGTTGGTGTCAGTGTAAGCTGTGCTTGCTCACAGTGGTTGCTCTGTGCATGTAATATGCTGGACATTCATTTTGCAATGAGATAGTATTTGGTGCTAACAGGGATTTCCTTTTCCCAGGGATTTGTAAGGGATCTATGAGCAGTGCTTGGACTGCAGAGTAGTCCAGGATAATGTACTTCAGTTGCAGGAAAGACAAAACAACTCTTTTTCTTTTTCCTTATTATTTTAGAAGTTCAGGACTATCCACCTCTGGAGTTTTACTGTTATACTTTTTGTGCTGTTACTTTCAACTGTTATTAGTTCTGTAAGGTGATGTACACCGACAAATTCAGTAACACCATCCTTGTATTAATCCTTGTTCATAATACTTTTAATGAAATTCTAGAATGAGAAAACTTACTGCAGGGCCAGTTCTTTATTCCATCCACTACTGTTTGTTTGTTGTTTTGGGGATTCTAGAAATGAGAACATTACACTGTGATATGTTAATGCTGCTGGAAAGGGGCATGAAGATTGCTTACCAGGAATATTTGCTGTAACTTTCTTCAGACGATAAAGTCTGACCTTGCTGAGTTCTCTTTACTTTTCCAACGGGTTCTTATGATGTCTTTATTATTCAAAAAAAGCTAATTAAGTTTGTTATGCTATTTCAAAATAGGCAGAATGAATGTATTTTAGGATCATCCATATTTTGGAATGTTCTCGAAACATCTAAATTAAATGTCTTGCTTCACAAGGCTACAGAATTGTTACAAAAGGTTGACATTCTGGGTTAAGTCCTTGACTCTCCTCGAAATATTGAAACAAATGATGTGCAAAACTTTTTTTATTGTGTTGTCCTCTGTGTAAAGCAAAGTAGAACATTCTTTTTGTTTGCTTTTTGTTATGCTTGCATTTGCAAGTCTGAAGCCAGCACTACATTTTTTCCCCCGTGTTTCCTTTTCTTCTTTGTTTATTGCTTAAACTCAAAATGGAATAACAAATCTAAAAAAATCTCAGAGTGGAAGGAAATATTTCACGTTCAGGTTTTGCTAAAATGTGATGAATTTCAGAGAAACTTTGAAGAAAACATCATTATTTTAGAAGAATTATTACTTAGCACATTTATTTATTAAATGTTTCTGTGCCATATTAATCTAAAACACAGTACTGCTATAAATTTGCTACAAAAACTGACAGGCACTGTTAGTGTAGATGAATCTTGCTTGCAAAGCAGAAACAGAACTAGGAATTTCATGGTATCCCACACTGATTATGACCCAAATGAACCTGTTTTACTCTCCTCTGAGAAGACTGAGCACCTATGCTGTCTGGTCCTGTGTTTTGGGACACGGTAACCTGCTGAAAGACAGCAATTAACTGGTACATGGAGTAACTTCATACATTGCTCCAAGTCATGCCACAGGTCCCCTACTCTGCCTTTTGCTGACAGTTACTTGCTGGGGAAAATGGTGTTGCCTACATGTAAGCTATGCAATACTTGAATACTATGAAGCTATGACTGTTACACTTTAGAACCTTTACATAAAAAAAAAAAAAGAAAAAAAGTGGGTTTTGTGTTTGCTTGTTTGTTTGTTTTTAAATAAGGCTCCTGGTGATGTGCAGCCCTTCACATTATCTTCTTGTACATTGTGACTATGCCAGTGAGTGTATTGAACAAACAAAATCAGTCACCCAAAAACTGGAATAAAAGCAAAAACAGTCTTGTAGACGGAAGTAGAGCTTCAGTTTGTACATTATTAATGGGTGTTTAACTTACATAGTTATATAGTTATATATCATATATCAATATTAATCTATCTTTGAAGGATAAATTTATAGTGCACAATAGAAAGTTGCATCAGTGTTGCCTGCTGATCCTTAATAATATTTAAGACAGTTTATGCAAAGTGAATGTTTTTAAATGGAGAAAATAAGTTTTTAATACCTGAACAGCACGGGTTAGCCATCTGCTGGAAAAAGGATACAGCAAAAATCCGAACTTCCTTCTTGTCTTAACCCATCCTGAGCCGTTCACAGAAAGCAATCCTGGGTCAACCTTTGAAAGGTCCTCATGTCCCATGGAAAGACAATATTGCTTGTCATTGTAACTGGTCTGCTTAGGCATCTAACTAAGCAGATCGCCAAAAACTGTTCTTTTATTTTTAAAATGGAGCTTAGCCAAAGTCTGTATCCTTTTTAGTCAATAACTGTTAGCTTTTGATAAATGTCTGAAGTATTTACAGTTTTTGCACGACCAAATGTTTTCAGGCTTAACAAAACCCACACTCTTCTCTAGTGTCTATGGATTGTCCAGGTCTAACATTTCAAAGGTTTGCAAGATCCTCTCCTTATGTCTCTAGGGATATAAATAGCATTCAGTTTAATTAACATCAGCATAGGCATGCTGAAAATAGATTTGCTCTGTTACTGGCTTTCTCAGTTTCTTAATTTCAAGATGTTAAGCTTTCCAAAATAATTGCATCTATATAAATACATACCTATATGTATAATATTTTTAAGGAGAAGAAATGTCTTCCTGTTTCTCAATAGAGAGGAATTACTTCAAATCAAAAGTTCATTTTATTGGTGAGAAAGCAGTGAGGAAGTGAAGTTATTGCTATGACGGACTAAGGATATAAGGCAGGTTAGGCCATATATAGCAGCCAGTATAATCCAAATACCACATTTCCCTGCAAATCCATGTTTGCTTCTTTTTGTAGCACCATTTAGTAGAGAATAGGGAAAAAAATTCCTAATTCTTGAGGCAAATGTGAAGAGCTTGCACTACAACAGTGACAGCACAGCTCAGGACAGAGGGCTGGGCAGTCTCGAGTCTGGCTACAGTAAATGCCAGGCCCAATCTCATCAGAATTAAAACCATTTTGGAAGCTGCTTCCAATTACAACGGCTGCAGTCACACCGTGCTCCTCCCCGTGCCTACAGCCCCTCCTGGTCGCAGAGGAGAAGAGTTGCCCCTGGGGCAGCTCCACACACACCCACAAACCCTTCAGCTGCGGCACAAGAGGAGGGAACTTTCTCCTGCAGTTGTCACCGGCACTTGCAACCGAAAGGTTGCTTAGGAGGCAAGTGCTCCGGTTTCCCAAAAGCAGGCTTAAAAGGCTGTAGGGTATGTTTTCAAAGCAGGATTTCAGCCATGTGACTCATTAATGTCAATGGGAATCATGTTGTTAAAACTTTGTGCAGTGCTTTGAAAATGTATCCCTGTGTGTCAGTTTTCTTTTGTAGGCAAAATTATCAAAAGCAGACCCTGTGGGCTGTTTTTTTAAATGAAGCTTTTCAGTATTATATGCTAATAAATCAACGATTTAGCAGGCTTGATCTGCTCTCATTCCATCCCACTCCATCTCCACTTTCCATTTTATCATTGACTTTGATTTTATACAGAGTTATAGTAGCGTATAGTTTTTGCAGACATTGCCTGGAGGAAGACAACTGCAACATTTCAGGCACTGGATTGCAAATTGTGTGGAAAGCAACAATGGTGCTATAAAGGGATAGTAGTATTTGTTGCATCATTTCAAATATAAAATAGAATCAGTAAGGAAAAGACCTGTATTTAGATTTTTTTAAATTACAGTTTTCATTAGAAAATTGCAACAAATCAACATTACTTATTAAAAAATAATTAGGTTGAAGGATTCAGAATTACCTTTTCAGGGTAACTCTGGGATCTACTAAGAACAAAATATCAGATGGCAAGACTGTGTGCTTAGCAAAAATGCAAACTAATATAATGAGATCTCTGATTTCTTGGAAAGAATTATACTTCCTTTTACTCCATTGAATACAAATAGAATTACCCTGAAATGCTTGTAAGCTTGAACTACAACAGAGGGATGATTTGTGTATTCCTGTTAGCTGCGTTTTGTATTTAGTCACTGATACGTTTTACTGGAGCAGCAGGAGGGTGAATCATTTCTATGTGCTCTAGAACTGTTCACCTTTAGATCACCAGCTCATGTCTGTCCTGGCAACCACATCTTCATTTGAATAAATCTCTGGAATAAAATGATTACTGTCTGTATGGATAGTGTACCATATGATTCTGTAGCTCTGTTTCTCAGCCAGCAGCTGTTTCATGCAGTAATTGCTCTTTTGCAAGTCTTAGCAAAGACACAAGACTAGAATTGCCCTCTCTTTTTTTTCTCTAAAGTCACTGTTGTGGAAAGTTTGGGGTCAGTATTGTTAAGAGAGCTTGCATGCTGCTGCTTTTTGACTGTACATAGCCGTTGGTAGTCCATCAGCAGGAATGTCTCCTGGATAATGTGAGTTGAAAATAACAGAGATGTCTCTTCATGATTGCAAATAAAGGAATAAGGAACTGCCAGAATTCTCCAGCTGCTTAGACACAGGTAGATGGAATTACTCCTAGAGACCATAAAGAAAGTGCACCCATCTGCTTACCTGGTTACTTTTATCTTCATTCTTCCTTTCCGTAAAGATGTCACACATAAGTGTTGTCCACTCTCCTATGTTCCTTAGCTTTCTGATAATGCTGGGTCTTAGCATTATTAGGTTATATCTTAGCTTAAAAGGGTAGGATTATTTTATTCCATGGTAATTCTGTGTAATGATGGTCTCCTATGTTCTAAGAGCTTAAAGCATGCTCTTTTTTAATGACTTCACAGAATGTGGCATAGTGCCAGTGAAAAGTGGACATCTGCATTATAACACCAAATGCGAGGTTGCCACAAGGGTTACTTTGAGAGAGAGACAAGTTCCAGCACAGATTCCAGTAGTCACATTTCTTCCTTTTTTACTTACAATTTTTTTTTCCCGGCATGCAAAAGCCTTTTAATATGCTTGTCTAGAATTGTTTGGGAAAGTTTAACTTCTGGACTGTCTAGCATTGTAAGTCATATTGGTTTTGGGGGAAGACAGAACTCTGTTCTGTACCTGATAGTCAGTAGTCATCCAAAGTGTAATGCTTAGGAAAAAGCCTGAGATGCAAAAGTTACTTTAATTTGTTGTTTTGTCTCATGGTCAGCAGCAGTTACTTCAATGTAAATCATAAAAATGAGAGAGAAACTGAGAGTAGATACCTTTAGATTCAGCATGAATAGCAATGTGAAAACTTGAAACAGCTCAAGTTCAACAAAGTAGGGTTTGTATGCCTTTCTCTCATCACTCTCATATTATTGGTAAGGAAATAATTTCTCAGTTTCCATGACACTTCTCTAAAGCTCAAGGCACTCTGGAAACATGGTCGTGCTCTATAAACTATGCAGGTGGAAAAACTGGCACATGGAGAGGTCTGTCTTCTGTCATGCTCCCCTGAAGTCCCACCTATCCCTGGTGCCCTTGTTAGCATTGTGGTTCTTGCCCTTCCTCTACTTGCAAGGCATTAATTTTGCTCTCTGCAGAACACTGAAAGCTCTTACAGAGAGATTTTAAAGTATTTAGGTTTGGATACCATGGTGATAAATGTAATACAAAACCTCAGTGAAAGAATGAGTGCTATGTTTCTAAAAGTTAGGATTTGGGGGTGTTTTACAAGGTACCAACAAAAGAAATTGTAATAGATTTCTATGTGCAAGGGTAGTAAAGTCACTTTTCTAAACTAAGTTGATATACTATGAATCTCATTAGAACCATTTATGTTATGATTAAGTAAACTTAATAAAACACTTGCCACATTGAGAATGGGAGAATTTTATTTCTACTATGAAAATGCTAGATAGTTTTATATACTCCTTTTGTGAGAACATGAAAGGGGAGCTCTAGAAATGACAAAAATATGTGTATTTTTTTCATTAACCCTGTTACCCAGTACATTTTCATACTTTCAACAGGTGGACATACTTTATTGCCTGCTTTTCCAAAGATGTGTAGCTTTAGTCTCCAGCACTCAAGGTAAAGCAAAATATGTGAATCTGCAGTAAGATATTGGACAAGCCATGTTCTGTCTAATTAAGCCTAGTTCATAAAATCCACAGTTTCCTTAGTCTTTTCAGGGCCTAATGGGCTGCTGCTTCTCACATACTCTTCCTCTTGATATAGCAAGAAGTATGCACCATCTTATGTATTATTATGGATTATTTACGTAACTTCAGATTATATCTGAGTTTGTTTTCCATTTTTCTGTCTGTTGGTGGTAGCAAAACATCTCTTGTGCTTATCCTCTGAATTTAAAAACTTCATTCCTACTAAGATCTGAAAGCATCTGAAAGCTGACAAACTCATTCCCTGATGATTGTGGTGTATTCCCTTGAATCTGGGTGTGTGATAACCAAATTACGCCTAATATCATATGACTGGGGTGATACAGAAATTTAATAAAAGGTTTGAGGACCATCACAGCTCAGTAACCCATACCTGTGCAGGTTCTTAACCTGCCCCAGGGTCCTCTTTTGAGAGTGCAGCTGGAGAGTGAACACTGGGTCTGTGATCACCATGTTGACAGAAGGAGATCTGTGCTCTGGATCCATCACATTAATTGCTTTGGGGGTTTCAGGATTGTCTTAGAAGAACTGAATTGCTCATGTAGCTGCATGATCAGTTTGAGCTGGGGATGCCAGCTAGACTGGGGAGTTTGATCAAAAGCATGAACCAGAGCAGCAGGTGGAAGGACTGACACCAGACTTTTCAGTGATAATCCATTAGTTCTGTATTCTAACCTATTATGGAAAGAATTGTAATAGGTGCTGAGCTAAGTCAACTTGTTTATAGAGAAAATAACCAAAAGGGAAAAATAACTCAAGATCAGTCACTCCTTTGGCAAATTCAGTTTAACCTCAATTAATGGAAAACGTGGAAAAGCCTGATGTGCTCCCACACCTTGAAGCTTTGCAACCCACAGACCCACAGGTCTGCCAAGGTCTGGCACTTTGCCTGGACTAATAAACTCTCTGACAAGCAAGAGCACTGGGGATCTGTGTGCTGAGATACCCTTGTGGCTCATGTCTGGCAGAGCTTAATGAGTCAGGTTCAGCATCGTGTGAGAGCAGCTGCACTACTGCTGGACCTGGTCCCAGAGCTGGCTCAAAGTTTCTCAACAGCATAATGACTCAGACTTGAAGTGGTGGGTGAGAAATTTTGGAGCAGGTAAAGGAGAATGGGGGAGGGAAATGGTATTGGAACAGTTATTACAGGGTTTGTAGTGCTGTTCATGGAGAAGCGACAAAATTTTTGCATTATGATTTTGCCAAGAGAATGGACTGAGTGGAGTGAGCTGTGCTTTGAGCTGATGAGTCCATTGAAGACCTGACATATTTTGGGGATTACAAAAAGTTTCCTTTTCATACCACTACTTCTGGAACCCCTTTGTAGTTTTGTTTTATGAGTGTGAAGCCTCCTTGTCCTAGGTCTGCCTTCTGGAAGGATCACGGGCCCTCTCCTTTACTTCTCATGTAGTCACCTGCTCTGAGCCCACCCTACACAGGCAACCACTTCTCCTCTGATGTGGGAGGAAGTCCAGGAAAGATACTAAGGGGAAGAAAGTCTTGATTTTGAAGCCATTTTTGAGATTCTGGAAAAGTTTTGGGAGGCTTGCTGGGTCAAAGAACCTGCTGATCCCAAGTGAACATCCTGGTCCAGCCTCAGCCCCTGACTGTCCCCAGGAAGTGCCTCATGCCCAGAACTAGGGCTGTCCCCACTGTCCCCCCAGCTGCTTTGCTTCTGGCTGGGATGGTGGGATGGGACTAAAGAAGCTGCAGTAACTTATCACTTGTGCTGCTTATTCTTATCCCTCTGTAACAGCGAGGTAACTTTAGACTGTACACCTTGCATTGGTTGAAAATATTTTTTAAATGTAAACTAATCCATTTATGAAATTTTTCTAAATCAAGGAGGAAAAATTATGGAGTCAAATTTAGGATTATCTCAGATTTCAGTAGCTACAATATTTACAATATTTCTAGACACTCATGAAATCAGCCATGGTTGCCTTATACTTTTTCTTGAGTCAGCCTCCTATTTTTCTTTTAGAATTCATAAAACTTGGTGTCTTTCCCCCCATATTTTACTTCCTGTGCAAGACTTCTTTACCACCCATAATTTTAATTTATTTCTTTTCACCTAGATTTCATTGGCTGTGTTGGTGTGCATTAATTCTTCTGCAAACATTTTTCCAGTGTATTTTTAAACAGTTTAATCTTGTTATATACATTTTTTTCATCTTAAATATTAGTAAGTAAGGCAAATAAATAAAGGCAGGGAGCAACCCTTGTAGCAAAATTGGTTTCACTGCTTGCTCAAAAATGTTGCAAAGTAATTAGCACTGTTGCAAAAATTTGTTGAGCAAGTCTCATAGTCCTTGTAGATGCAGAGAACAGGGTAAATGAAACTAAGCCCTTTGGAAGAGGTGAGCACAAGGTCAGCAGGCCATAGACATCCCACTCTGACTCCATAAGGACTGGAGTTTAAGATGAAATGTCACTTCACCTGTAGATATTACATTCGTTTGTATTGTAAATGTTTTTTCTACTTTTGTTGCTGTCTCCTTTGTTTCTTCTCACTTTCTTCCATTTCCTATTTCTTGCGCCATTTGCTCCTTTGTTCCATCGCTGCCTTTCTCCACCTTGCTCTCCTGGCTGATTGCTGCCTGAGATAAAGGCCCACATGAAGCTTGATACAATCACAAAGGAATATTGATTTTGTTATTAGTCACTAAGGTATGAATATATTCCAGTTCTCATGAAGACAATTTTCACACATCTGACTCACTGGGGGACAATGCTGCAAGTAATTGAAATAATGAAGGTTTTGGTCTAGTTGCTGTGTGAATTGAGCTGCATAATTTCACTTATTTTATTTTCTATTGCAGTTTTTCTTTGTGTGTGTGAGTGTGTGTGTTAATTTTGCCAATCTGGTTTTGTTTCAGGTGTCTCTGAGTACCGTTTTCACTAATGGTGTTATTACATTTAAGTTCTTTCCCCATATTTCATGAAAACTACCAGCCAAAAGATCAAAAGCTTTTCTGTGAAAAACAGATTGTTTAAACAGCTGAAATACTTCTTACATGTGTCTGCATCTACTGTAGATTTCTATGAAGTACTAAGTATCACACATTTAGGCATCTGCCATCTTTGAAGTGATTTCTGAGTAATGGATGTGAACAAGTCAGCTCTTCAGATGGCAACTTTCCATAACTGTATTCAATTTTGGGAGTGCTGTTATTTGATACTGCTTCTTTTTCTGGTAAATTTTATTTCTAAATTTCATTTTCATTATGTTTCTTTTTATACCATTTCCATTATTTATCCCAAGGGAGAAACCAAGACAAGTACTTTTGAAATAAGAATAACACAGAAACTATATTTGTATTCTTCTAAAGCTGGGGTTTATATCTTCTCTCACAAGTCATGAAAATTCATAGCAATAAGCTCATCTGAGTTCAAGATGAATGGAAAAACATTCCATCAACTTCAGAAAGTTTTGAATCAGGACCTGTGCTGTGCTCTTTGGAGTATCAATGAAATATTTGTGCTTTAAAATATTTCTGCAAACTTTCTTTTCTTGCATTTGTCCTTCTATTTTCTTTCTGACTTTTTGGCTTCAGAAGGTAAAACAGGTGAATTGTACATGAAGAAGGCTCGCTTCAACAATTTTACTTTTACTACCTTTTGGTTTTTCACTGATTGCCTAACTAGATATGTATAATGCAAACTAGTGTCTGCCTTATCTTTTTTTTCATAGATGTCTGGTATTTTCTAATCATGGCATGTACTTAGTTTTATCTTTGAAGCTGACATCTCCAACATTTTCAAGGTCTCTCATTGATATTTCCATGTCCTTTTCTGCTTCCAGTTTTAAATTCCATCTAATTTTGCAATACCTTTATTGACACGGCATTCATACTACTGATTTATTTGTGGAAGAGTGTGAACTCCTGATATAAATAATGGCATCATTCATACGGCAGTATTTCTCTCACCTATTTTTTTACTTCCTCTTACTTTTTGTTTCCTTTTTTAACCTTATCTGGGCATTGAAGTTACTTGCCTGTCTAGAGGAATGTCTGTGTCCCTCTGTTTAAATAAAACTGTCAATTTAGAAACCACAGTCTTTAAGGAATAATTTTAAAATCTGTCTACCCCCACATAGTGGGCTGTCTTCCAAAGTTCCTTGATTGTTCTTTTGTTTACTGCTTAAGAGGCTGTAAAATATGTTTAAAGTTTCTCACAATAACTGGTCAACAAATCTCCTGAGCTGGTGGGAAGAACTTACTCCAGAGGGAGGAAGAATGTTTTGTTCTCTATAGGGTAAGAAGTTTTCTAATGGTGTTATGTATGAGGGTGGTAGTGCTGCACTCAGTTCCAATTCAGTGTATTCTTCTCTCAGATGTTAAAATAAACATTGTTTTAAGTCAGCAATAGCTCATTTTTTAAAAGTTTGCTTGTAGTGGGGGAAAGGAAGAAGTAAAGACACCTGAATGTGAAGGTCTTCATGTGTGTACAGATCTCTAATTAAAACAAAACAAACCAAAAACTTAATTTTCCTTTTCCAAGGGTATTTGGGAAACAAATTCAGTCCAGCTGAAATTGCATTCCTGGAGGGAATTTCTATTCCCAATGCTTAATATAGGAGTACACACCAATTCCTCCTCACAGGGCAGGAGTTTTGTCATTAACAGTTCTTTGTTTAAAGTACAAGCTTCTTTGTCATGCATGTATTTGCTTACTCAGGTCTTTTAAGGATTAACAACCCTCCTCAGTGCTAATGGCAAGACTTTTTCTGATAACATTGGCATTTGGCAATGCCCTTCAAGTTGTTCAATGTTGTTGGACATTTCTTGACGGCAAAGGAGGAGTAAATTGCTCAGCCTTTCCAACAGTGTAGGATCAAACTGGGATGATGAAGAATAGTGCTTCTGTGATTTTGTCTGAAGGTCTGAGTTAACCAGTGTGTTGTAATTAGTTATTGAAATTCTAAAAATAGTAACAGATGCTTTATCACTTCTTCAACCAACAGATTTTGAGACACAGTTTGCTTTAAGAGCAAAATAATATGAGACTTCTTTGTAGCTAATTTCTTTTTTCTGACAGAAAAAAAATCACTGGCATTTTATCTTGGATCTGCTATTAGTGATGTTGGGTCAGCTTCATTTAAAGACTAGGATTGCCTGGGCTCTTGTAACTTGGCCATAGGTTTTGGAGGACATCTGCAAATCATTGAATGAATCAGAAAAGTACAAATTCACAACAGCTCTACTCTCTTGAGTTGTGTTTGATATTTCCTGTTTTTAAGGTTTCCTTGGTATCTAACACATAGCCTGCTAAACATCAGCTGTTCCCAGTGACTCAGATCTGAAGACCTTTGATTAATTTATCTTGTCATGATTAACCAATTTCTATACTGGAAGAAGGATGTTATCACTTTTTGAAGTAAAAATATTACACAAACATCCTCTCTAATTCTGTGCAGACCCCAGTTTCCGGTGTGTCCTGTAATCTAACTGCAGGTCCCTTTCTCCCCATTAACCCAAATCCTCACAATGACATGAGGGTTTTTTAAAGATATTCTCAATAATGGATTGGAGTTGGACTACTGACTAAACAGAACTACTTTTTTTTTTTTTTTTTTTTGAGTGCCTATTTTCTTTCAATTAAATTTATTTAAATATTTTGATTTATTCTCTGAAAAGGACAACAAAGGGGAAAATGAAACAGTTATGGCATGGTGAATCAACCTGTTACTGCTTACTAAGTAAGACAACTTCTTGTTCCTTAGTCTCCAAGTGGAGGGATTTTAGCTCTTTATACCTGCAAATGCTGTTAATGAACATGGACCCCTGTATAACTCCAGTACTTGCTCTGCTCAGAAGATTTTGAAATTCAGGGTTCTGTGGATCATAAGCAAGGAACACTTCTATGAAGTGTCATATGCATGAGAAAGGGAGATTGGTACATATGGATATACTAAAAATAATTCCATATGTATATATGCACATTTAGTCCATCTGTTAATCTGTTTTCTGCTACACCAGGTAAATTCCAAATCCATCCTGAAATGTGAAACAGAAGAAGTAGCAGCATGTGTGTTAAACCTGATCCTCCTTGACGCCTACACACATGTTCATTTCAATTGTTGAAATCCTTGATTCAGTTGGAATCGTTCCATTCTCTGGTCCCCTAACACCAGTATAGACTAGTAAATGCTTTCCTGGCTGTATGCATCTATTCAATGTCTCTCTCCAGGTGTGCCTATGGACTCTTGTATTTTATTCATTTTATTGAGCATGCTTGGTATGTAATGATTCAATAATCAGATTATATAAAATAAATATATTCTAATCTCTCTTCAAACCAACATGCAGTAGTGTCCACATCACTCTGAACACCAAATTTAAAAATAGTTTCTATACAGTCCTATAATGAAACTTTTCACAGACATAATGCATTTTTTAAATTACTATTTTAACAGTACTACTCCCCAGAATGGGGCATTAGCCCAACATACCCAAGTTTCATAAAGCCAAGAAAACACTGGATTATTCTGGAAGTCTGGTCTATAGAAGAGGGCTAGGGATGTATTAGCTGCACCCAAGCTTTCAATTGGACAGGTCATATCAGGGACACTTGTCTGATCCAAAGTGCATGCCACCATTATGGACTAAGCCTTTATTCCACTGGGTGTTCAAATCCCAGGATCTCAGTGTGCCAGAGGAACCTAGGTTAGATGTAGATAGTGAAGAGGTCACTGAGCAGCAATCTTCCTGCTTCCCAGTTATTACAGCACGTGGATATGGCACTAGAAATCCCTGTGCTTAGACGCCTATGATCTAGTCTGTCCACAACACAAAAAAAAAATGGTATTTATCCTTCTAGAGATATTTTCAGAAAAAGCATCCAGAAACAGATCTTACTGAATCTTATTTTTCATTGTAAAGTCTGGGGAAGTCTTCTTATCTCATATATGGTCCCTTCAGTTTAGCAAACTTTATTTCACTAGTTGCTAGATTTTCCTCCACATCCCTTTTTCCTCTAGCCTTTTTATTTTCATAATGTTTTTATTTTATAAGAGTGTTGTCTTAGGACTAAGACATATGGATGGTATAAGCAGAAAGAGTTTCTAAAAAAAGTGGTTTTTTCCTGCTGTTCTTAGGCATCATTGCATTTCTTACTGAAGAAAGCATCTCTCAGCCATCCATGGCTTTGTCTCCTGTTTTCTTCTTGCAGTGGTACTTTCTGATACAGCTCTCTGTAGGCAAGAAGGCAAACAGTAATAAAGAATATTTAGAATATTCATAATAAAGAAGCTGATAGATTTCCTTTATTCCTCCATTCTCCCCTTTTTCTTCTTTCCTTTGTCTTCCTGTAGAGAAAAGAATTGGGCAGGGTTGGTTCTTTGAGGAATTCCTGACTTTTTATTTCTGCTTAGGGTATCTGGGGTGTCTGGTGCTGTCTTCAAATGACTTTTTCATGGGAAATGTTTCCCCAGGTTTAAGAGGAGCATTTTCAGAGCTTCTTTCAGGTCTTATGAAGGCCTTAAAACTTAGTAGGGTCCCCTTACTACATCTCAGTTTATTATTCTTGAATGTTGTTGCAGGGTGCAGGCAGTCAAAGAAGTAACACGTTAGTAGACATTTCTGATAGTACCTGCACATGTTGAAAGGAATTCTTTTTTTAAATTTCTGGTTTGCCATTCCATTATTGGGATAACACACTTCTGGTTTTTAATTGTTCTTTATTAATTTAATCAACACTGCATTTGGACACTTCTTCAGTGTTAGGCTTTTCATATTCCTGTGATCAGTTGAAATGATCAATTGTATCAGCTTATGCCAAGACACATCTCCTGTTTCTTTCAAAAGAGAGAAAAGAGATGTTGAAAAGTAGCTGAAGAAACCTAACGCTCAAAGTATTAAACCAGGAAGCTGGGAAGACCTACACATGTTCTGAATGCTGAGCAGTCTGGCTAGAGTGCCCAACAACCTTTTGGACTGCCATTTCTGGTCCCTGCCCAGCAGCAGCATGTGTTGCACATCATTCAGTTCATGCTAATCTACTCACAGGCTGATAATCCCAGCCACATGGGCACCCACAGTTTTGGTGATGTGCATGACTTTTATTGCGAATTGAGCTGCAAATCCACTGTCGCTCTAACTCTCCTCTAATTAGCAGTAATCTGTCAATTCTTGTTTGGCATATGGGGTCTTGTTTCCAGCCCATGAGAACTGACTCAGCAGAGCTGCTGTGCAGCTCTGATGTTTTTGCTTGCTTTTCCCTTTTGTTAATTTTTAAAAAAATATTTTTAGTTATTTTTGCATCTTTATATTCTGAGAAAACATTTTCTGATTCAACTACTTGAGTCTGAAGAGATGTGAAACATCTTTACCTGCTTCCTTCTGCTTGAAAAAGCACTTTTTTTGAAAGATGAACATGTTTTGTGAAGTCCTTGTCCCTCTTCAGGAATATTTCCCTGACTTTTCAGAGTAAAAGGTGTGTCAGTTTTTTCTTCAGTTTTGTGAAGAAATGACTGCTATTCAGCTCTTTCAGTTATTGAAAAATATAGATGTCTTTCCATAATAAAACAGATTTCCATTAATCACTGTCTGCTTACCTTGAGAGCAATATAGAGGTGGTATTGAACTTAATTGTGTTATTTTTTGGTAATATTTGAACCATGATTAGGAATTTTAAAAGAAAGCATGGGGAATATCTGAAAGCTGCTTGTGATTAACTTGCTTTTTTTCTGTCAATGTTCTCCTGATACTGTCAACTCATCAGCCTTTGGTATTTATAATCATGTTGTTATGTCTGAATCAGGTAGCTTCTAGTACAAATTTCCAAAGAAACAATACTCCTGGTGGTTTACTTTTTGTGAGTGCTACACAAAACTGCATCTTGCAGGGGGGATTAAAAAAAGCAGCAAGACACAAATTTCTTATGGTTAGTAGATATCAAATATACTACTTTGTACAATAGCAAGCATGCAACAAATACAACAAATTTGTATGATATCAAATATTGTTTTTATCTGTGGTTTCTTAAGGTCTTTGGCACTAAAAGTATAAATCAGACTTGCCATAGTACTAAGATTTGTCAATAGCCAGAGACCAAAAGTAAGCCAGACTCTCATGAGAGCAGCACTTTCAGAGAAACATAAGGCAGCCATGTGTATGGGTACTTCATCCACACATATAAGGCCTCTATTTACTTTTTTCACACATTATATTATTGAAAAAAACTAAGCTATCAACTTCTAATTTTTGGCTATTTTTCTTAGTAATTTTTAAAGCATTGTAAAACCTCATGGGGAAGCATGATCTCTAAGAACAGAATATCAAGGCTTCTGAATATCAATATGGGCCTTTCGTACTTCAGTTTGCTGGACCATATTAATTCACTTTAGGCTTTGTTACATTATAATAGTGTTCAGGAATTTTTCTAAAATTAGTCCTGCAAGAAATATTTGATGTGAAATTGCTTTGATTTGAATAAGAAAAGTGGCTGCAAATCAGCACGCTTTGGACAATGTTCTGCAAGCTCAGTAAAAAAAGCTGTCAAAGCTGGGTATAAGTATCATTTTGCATTGTCTGGAAGTCTGGAAGCATTTATCAAGTAGATTCTATGGGTAAATTTGACTTGGAATGTTTGTGAAGGCAGTGGACAAGAGAAAAAAATTGCAAGCCTGAAACTGTATATATTTCAAATCTAGGCTGCTCTCAGAAATGGTGGCTGCAGATTATTTGGTTTCTTTTCTCTGTGGAAATACTGCCTTGTGTTGTTGTGATCTAATCAACAAAAATAAGCTAAAGGAGTGCTTTTTTTCCCAAGGAGCATGGTAGGGACTACAATATATCCAAGAGTCTTTCAAGTAAGTGTGTAGGATCTATCTATCATGTAGCTGTAGGTCATACTGTAGTGCAAGATTCAAGACAGTATCTTTTGCTTTCCACTGTAATGTATCACTGAAGCTCAAAAACAGGGAAGGAAGGTGGGAGGGAGGGAAGGAAGGAGAGAATTGGCCTGGTCTAGACACAAATGAGTTAGAGCAGATAAACTGAATCTGTTCCCTCATTCATAGACATTCAGCATGAGGCATCAGTGTTGAGAACAAGGGTGAGAACAAGGAAGTCTTGAGGATAAGGCACAATATTCCAGTCAGAGACTTTGGAGATATAAATGTTTAGATTTTTTTTTCCAGGATAATTTTTGGGCTTGTGTCTTATTCATACACATAGATGAGCATAAGTGAAGCTGTTCTTCTGCAAAAAGCTTGACATGTCTTTAAGGCCAAATACTTTTTGCACTGTGAAGAAGTGGGACACGGAAGCAACATATCCTGGGATTCAGGGCAGAGGAAACTGTAGACAGTGTTTAAAAAATCTGACTTACGTAAAATCTGCCTTCCCTCCTGCTTCTACTCCCTGGGTCTTCTCAAAGGAGCATATGACTTCTGTGAATGGACAGGTCACACACTGAGTAATGTTTTGGCTCAGTGTTTACAATAGAGGTAATGGATGCTGGCGGGGGAGCACACTGGGAGATCTGTCCCATCTGTTAAGATCTGCTATGGACTCTGCTGGAGATAGCTCAGCGTATTATCTTTCTATGAATCATCATTGCTCCTCTAACAGTGCGCAGAATTCAGTTCAGCATAGCTGATAATGCTTTGAGTACACCTTAGGTAAGAATGCTATTTTCTACAGTTCCTGCTCTGTGCTGCTGTCCTATGAATCTTATTTTTTAAATTCACTTTTGCATTCTTCTCTTTTGAGAGCTGCTGCTGTGTTAACCTTCCACAAGAAACTCAGAGCAGCAGACCACATTTGTAGCAGTTTAACGAAAGGACGTGCAACTTAATGTTTTATTTCTTTTTGTTACAGTTTCATTTGTTCCTGAGCAAATAGTCATTTTGAGAGACTTTTTCCCAAGTTTGAACATACCAGGGGTGAATTTGGCCTGAAGACAAAATGTAAAATAATGGACAGAATGTGAATTATTACCTTGGAGTTTAATGAAATTTGAATGACCAGTGGAGTTTCTCCAAACACACTTTTAAAATATAAAAAGTGAGTTCTTGCTCTCTTTAATCAGATTATTGGCTAAGGTTCAGGAATCATTTGGCAAAATTATGTAGCTTATTCAAGCTAGGTTTACCTAATAGTTCATAATGGAGGAAAACCTAGCATAATGCTCAACCTTAAAAATCACAACCAACCTTCAAAATTCCAGACTAAAGTACAAAGAACCACAGAAACGGATATAGCAATACCCAGAGAAATACCTTTATTCCCAAATAGCTCAGCTATTAAATAATAGGTTTAAACCTTCATGAAACCAGGATTTTAATAAACAACATTCTTCCCATATTGCCTTTGTATAATTTAGTTTTCTAATAAAGTTACAGTTTAGATAAGTAAGTAATAATATATATTGATTATAATTGAAGATTAATTTTATACTTAATCTATTATTTTCTTTTGCTAACCAGCAGAGTGCTTTGTTTTCATGTATCAGTGAAAAGAGGACTTGCCTTTTAGACCATGTGGAAAAACCCTAAATGTTATTATGTTAAAAAATAGTAAATTATATGTCTTATTTATTGGAATACTTGTTCTTATTCATTGTTGGGTAGAAATGCCTTTGGATAGAAAGAGAAAAAGAGCAGCTTTCTGGAAAAAAAAAATGATCTGCCAAAGAAAAAGTATATGGAATATGCTGGAAAAATAGAAAATATGTGATTCACTTAAAATTGATTTTTTAAAAGAAATCTTACCCATGAATGATTAAATTAATTTTTCTGGTCATTCAGTCTTTCAGAACCTTAGAACTAGCATGTCCAAGCCCCTCAGACTTTTTATTCATAGCTTGGAAGCAAAACACAAATTTCCCTGCTATTCAAATCCAAACAAATTTCTCAGTTTGAATGAACTGATTATTGCCTTGGCAAAGCTGAATAAACAGAAATGAGGAGGATGTTATCTCTGGAGCTGCAAAAGAGCCTATATTGGTCATGAGTTTATCCCTTAATATATTGTGTTTCCATGGGGTAAGAAAAAGATTTCTCCAACTCAGTTCTTGGTAATGGTTAAAAATAACCATCAGCAAGTATGTATTTCTTAATTGTGATTATTTAAAAATAATTTCAAAAATCTGAATTTAAAATAGATAAGTAGGTGACCACAATTTCAAATAAAACAGCTAGAATTTTAAGAGGAGAGCACTAAATAAAAAAAAACCCAAAACATTCTTATATGGCAGAGGCATGTTTGCTATCTGTGCAAAAATTTTTGTTGCCTTTGATAATAGCCAAGTGTTCAGAAATTGTGCCTATGGGCACCATTCTCACTAAAACTTCCAAATGAGGATATACCCTGATTGAGGATACACCTGTCCACAAGGGTACATCCTGAATCTAGGAATGGAGAGCCAGAGTGGCCTGCAGTATTTTTGTACCAAAGGGAATTACCATTCTGTGCATTAGGTGTCACTGCTGCCCAGTCACTCGGGATGAAGCCTCCTGTAATGAGCTAAGGCTTGGTAGAACATCCAGAGAGATAATGTGGGTGAGCTGTAGATGGACACCATCCCTTTCCTCCTCTTCACAGAGCTTTTCTGTGCAGTTCCTCCTCAGATGAGGTTTGTATATGTTGGACCAGGCATTTCCTTCAGGAAACAGCCCTGGGCTAAGAGTATCTGAAGTATGATGCTCAATAAAGCCTTTGGAAAGATAGGGAACCTCGTTGTCATGGCCAGCGAGGTCTGGGCAGAGCTGCACCACTCAGCTGTAGTGTTACACATGAGGGAAAAAGTCCTAAGGAGTCAATGTAGAGCCAGCTTCCACTTGGCAGGCAAATAAAATAACTGATTAGCAGAACACTCAGTTCCAAAGGAAAATGGACATTTAAGGCCATTTGGTTGGACTGCTGAAAGAGACAGCTACATAAAGGATAGTGGCATACTAGAGGAGGAAAATGTCTGTGTTTGGGGCAGAATAGGAAGATTTTCTGTTTGTTCATGAAGTATTAAAGTGCTCTTATTTTTCTTTGCAGAGTGTGGTAGTCTCACAACCCATGGGTTTGAAGCTCTTTGAGGTCATACTGTCTAGTTTGAGAGTAAAAGTCAGAATCCAGGTTGCATTTCAGGCTATAACTTCTTTTGTGTGATAATGCAGATAAAAGCTACTCTCCTTAGTGCCAAAATCATGTCATTACCTCCCCATAGTTCCTCCACAGATGTAGTTTCCTGACCTTATTTTGTTTCCTTAATTGCATGTATGTCAACTGGGACATGGAGCCTGCAATCATCTGCATTTCTACAGAGCTCTCTAGTGGAGAAGAATTTGGGAAATCTTCCTCCCAACATTCTGCTGATTAACCAGTGGCTATTGCCTTGGTTCAGGTGGGAAAGTGAGAGAGACAGGCTTAAAATTTAGGATGTCTTTAAGAAGTTAATGGTAGAGGTGGTATAGGTATCAGTTCAGTGCAAGGTGAATAAAAAACAACCTCTGGAATTTGTGTATGTGTGTATATATTTAAAATGAAAAGATTTTAAAAATCTATTCCTTTATTCCACCTAAGTCAAAGATATGGAATGTTTTTTTTCCCCATGAAAGCATGGTAAAACCATACAAAATAACAAGGATAGTACCTTCCCCACTCTTCCAATACTAAAAATGCAAAATCCTAAAGGAAAAATAGATTTGTCCAGGTCTTAGATAAGATCTGAACTCCTTCCCATGAAAGGAAACTTAAAACTTCCCATGAAAGGAGTTAGTCAAATATCTCTCAGAAAGTTGAAGTCACCAAAGAGCTGTGGGGTTTTACCCCAGAAGCATATTTCTGACCTGTGTAAACCCAGCCCATCAGTGTGGGCTCCTACAATAGTGCTGCAGCTCTATTTCAGTTGGACCAGCCGATGTAGCAGCAGCAGAAATGTGTGACTTTGACACTTCAGAAGTGCTGTCATTGCCTGGCTGTGCTTGGGCTTTGGATCCAAATGTTCCAGGTCTGAAAACAATCGGCCTGGAGGCAGCCCTAGGACATCTGAGAGGAACACCTTGAAGAGAGCAACAAAGCTGGGGACAGGGCTGGAAGGTGTGTCCTGTGAGAGGCGACCTCAATGCTCTGTACAGCTCCAAGGCGAGGGACAAGCTGATCCCTTCTCCCTGGGATCCAGTGAGAGGACTGGGAATGGCTCAAAGCTGCACCAGAGGAGGCTCAGACTGGATATAAAGAAACATTTCTTTACCAAGAAAGTGGTCAAACACTGGAACAGGCTTCCTAGAGAGATGATCTATGCCCCACACCTCTGAGTGTTTAACAGGCACATGGAAAATGCCCTTAATAACCTGCTTTATCTTTTGGTCAGGTCCAAGTCAGGCAGTTGGACTGGATGATCACAGTATGTCCCTTCTAACTGGACTACTCTATTCTGTAGCTAATCTTCACCTTTCATCTAATTTAAGATGTCTTCTCCCAGAGGAGAGGAACTGTGCCCTGGAAGTGCCTCTGCATTCCCAGTGAAAGCTCGCACCCTTTAAATGCAGATGTAGATACATATCAGAGTTGATCAGAGGAATCCCATACTTGGTAATTTCAATCACCAGTTTCAGCAATGATATAAAGAGTAAGCTTCTATTTTTAAAATAGTGATGCTGAAACTTGTTCTGCCTTTTTTTTTTTCTTTTCCTATAAAAGGCTAATTTTCATTGGTTAGAGAAGCAGTTAAAACAAATAAGCATTTCAAGCTCAATTTGATACTTGGTTGTGGCTTTTTTTCCCCCCAAAATGGACATAAGACATCTAGAAATGTTTATATAGCAACTAAATACTTTAATCTTTATCCAGACTCTCAATATTTATTTATATTTCTTCATATTAGGAAATGGCAAATAAAGCATTTATTTACTTATCAACTTTGGGTTTTATCAAGCTGCATTTAGACAGAAACTGTTAACAGTCAAAAGCTAACATTATTCATTTTAGTAATTTACTTGTCAGAAAGTATGCAGTAAAGAAAAAAGCTTTTGAAATTTGGAATGGAAAATTAATAAAGTTAATGAGTCTATGAAAGAAACCGTGATGGTACCACAGATGGGTCTGGGCACCACAGGTGAGGTATCTAAGAGTCATGTGAAAGTAAGCTTTGTCCTCAGAAGGGTTCTGATTGCCCAGCCAGCTCAGTGCTCAGCTGCTTGTATAGTAATCATTGAGGGAAAAGTCAGTGTGAATTGCATCCTCTGAAATCTTGGTGTGCTCTCATGCCTTTGGGAAGTGGGTACATTTTCTCCAAGACCCTGATTTTCTGATCTGTGTAAAGGATATACTCTGTTTAATAATTTAGATGAGGATATAAATTTTCTTGGTTTTTTCCCCCCAACTTAGCAGTATAAATGGAGGAAAGATTCTTCCCACTTCTGTGAGCTAATTTAAATGCTCAGGAGAAACACAGGCAAACTCTTTTTTTAATGTGCAATGGAGTCTGAACATGCTTTCAGTCAGAAGAAATGTAAATATCAGAAGTTGCTTAATTGAAAAGACTGAAAATAATGTAAATATTTAATGTAGTGCATGACTTTGCAATGTATTTATAAGGTGAGCTGACCTCAAAAATTTCCTTAACTACACATAAGAGTAGCACCTATTATCTCATTGGAGCTTAAGGAGAGCTCATTGATTCAGAATATTTTTAAAGTGTACATAAACAGTTTTCAGGTATTAAATCTTGGCCTGAACGTAGGGTGTTATAAAATCAAAAGTAACTTTAAGCAGGCCTATTTTTTTATAATAAAAATATGTTTAAATAGGAAAAAATATTAGCTGCTATAAAGTAGCAAATGTTATCCTGCTAGAATTGTTTAAAAATGCATCAGTTTTATAAGTTATTTTGGCTCATGTGAATTAA
The DNA here is from genome assembly GCA_024865655.1 of Emberiza elegans. Classification (NCBI taxonomy): domain Eukaryota; kingdom Metazoa; phylum Chordata; class Aves; order Passeriformes; family Fringillidae; genus Emberiza; species Emberiza elegans. The sequence continues at coordinate 38,497,200 of JALJVW010000206.1, forward strand.
AATTTATCAGGCTGGCTGAGGCAGGTGATGCCAACGGCCTATGTCTTTCTGACCAAGGGACTAAAGATTTGCTAGTTAGACAGTGAGTTTGGAGTGGGCATTTCAAGCTTGAATTCTGATCAAGCTGAAGGCCTTATACAGAGAGACTATTTATTGCCTTGGCCAGGAAAATAAGAAGGCATTGTGGAGGCTGACAGACTAGCCATGAAAAGAACTCCCTTGACTGCAGGGAGATCTGAAGCCCACCTTCTCAGCAGGGAGTGGATGACCAGGTTGGAAACCAAGCCACATCCTCATTTGAAAGAAGAAGATATGCCCTGTGAGAGTCCTGGAGGCTTGTGGAAGCAGGTAGGTGCAGAGACAACCTGTGTGCCATTTCTGTGACTGTGGCTCATCGCTTCTGCCTGTTCCCTCTGCCACCCAAACTCATGCTCATCACCTTCTCCTTCAGCTGCAAGGAGCATCCTGGGCGGTGGGTGATGCAGCATGCAGGGGGCTTGCCCAGTTCCTTGTGAAACAGGGAGAAGAGGCATGAAAAGTGAAGAGAATGTGTGGGTCATGGAAAAATCTACCAGGAACTCTATAGGTTCCTTATGAGGCAAACCAGCACTGGTAACAGCTAACACAGCTCAGTCACTTGTCCTTGTGAAGCTTTAATCACTTTTTACACTGCTCATGCAACAGCAGGTAGTTTAATAACCAAAAGGAACAAATTCAAGCCCAGCAGTCAACAACCTCCCATGTCTTTGAGCATTATCAGTTGGGCCTTTGCCCTGGAGGCCATATTTCCTTGGGAAAAGCCAAGAAGATTGTTATGTCTGGACAAAATATTGCTTTTCTTTGCCGACAATTCTCTTCAAGGAAAAGGTGTTTAGAAGAAAAGTTAAGCTCAGAATATTTAGCCTGCCTCAAATGGATGTGTCACTTTTGTTGGAATTCTAATTAAACATAGACTCATAAAAAAGAATACCTTCCCAATTTAAATATGGCTAGCTCTTATGTCTGTATGATTCCAAAACTTATGATGACAGATTAATGACTAGACTGAAAGTCTGTCATAACCTGGTAGGATAAAGCTAATCCAAATCGACTATATGCCATGATTTACTGACACAAAGTTATTGAAAAGTACAAGAATAATTAAGTGGAAATATAATGGAGGAAGCATTTTTCTGAGCTCTGGCACTGTGGACAGAGCCTGCCACCTGACATGGTTGGTTAGAATAGCAGGCCTGGAGTCGTCATACATTTTTATGTTACTATTTAAAGAAACTGTGGCTTAAGTAGTCCATCAGTAAAAATTTGTTTTGAAAAAAAAATCATTACAGCCTTGGCAGTTATAAAACAGAGGTGCTTTGTTTAACTGGGTGACACTAATTACAGGTAAGAGCTCTATAAACACAATCCTTTGTTCTCTGGAAGCTGGACAACATATCATAAAACTCTCTCATAACAAAAATGTCATCTATAAAGAAACAGAAAATAAATGCATTTTAATTGAACACTGATAAGAAAAAAAGGAGAACTTAAGCTTAATTTTGAGGCTTTGTTTTTTTTCTTTCAACAATGTTATTGATAAGGTCTTTGCAATACCTCCATCTGGGTCTTTCAGTGGTGACACTTACATGCAGGCTGAGCTGAGCAAAGATCCAAGCTAGTCAGCTTCATAAACTCATTATTTTGGTCCAAATCTCAGTGTCTGCTTAAGACTGGCTACAGGTGCTTTATCTAATGATGACCAAAATCAGAGATAGCAGAGTCTTATCAGCGCTACATTCTGTCTGAGCCAATGAATGCTAGTCAGAGGCTGAATTCAGTTCACATTTGGTTTCAAGAGAGAGATGGGATCGTTGCACAAGTCCTGAACTCCTCCATGCAGACATAACAGCTCCATTAATGTTAGCTGGATTTGCCTGCCTTGTGTTTTCCACTCACTGCACAGAGGAGATGTATGCTAAGAGATGTCACTTTCTAAGGTTGAAGTGAAAGTGGCCAAGTATAGATGTCTATTGATAGAGATCACACTGTTAGTAACAGATTAATTAATGGCAAGTATTACATAAACTGCGAGTGAAATTCATCTCCACTATCCTGTATGTCTGAAACCTGCATGAAGCTCACCTGTTCTTTATCCAGACTTCTCCGTAGCTGGTGGAAGGAGTAGTGCTATTCCAGAGGATGAATTACATGCCTGAAGCATGGTAGGTATGACATGCTTTGTCAATGCTTTACACACTATTTATGACATCTGGCCTTAATATATTTCAGACTTCAGTGTAAACAATATTTTAAGTATTGCATACTGAGTATTAATGCAGAAAAAACTAAAATGTAGAGATGTTCCGGTTTGCAATTAGAAATACGTATTCTGTACATGTGAAGTATGTTTAGGATGAGTGAGAGAAATGCATGCAGCAGAAGTCAGGGTGATGTGTGTGGCTACTTTGACAGGTGCTGAGGCATCACAGTGCTCAGAGCAGGCTGGACTGTGCCTGGGAGGCCAATGTTTCATGGCCTGAATGGAGAGTGAGGGAACAAGTACGATGTCCCTGTTCATCCCTGAAAGCCTGAATTCAAGCCTTTTCTCACCATTTCTGCAGAAGGGCTAAGTCCAAGTCACTTTGAAACCCTCCTCCCTCAGATCCACCTCTCATTTCACTGCAGTTTGGAAATCCATCTGCAGATCTCTGTGGTGGTGGAGATGAAGAAGCCAGGAGGGAGTTCTTTGGATATGATGAATTTCAGAGGTGTTAAGAAAGGTGGCTGTGGGCTCTGTTTATGGGATTTTTGCAGTCTACCTCAGGGCCCAGTTTTTCAAGGGTGGTTTCCATATGCCCTTTTATTCCAGGTCCCATCATATAGGCCAGACCATATTTTAACAATCTGGGAAAAGCTGTTTTAAGTGTTCTTTTGTAAACAGTGCAAGCTCCAGCGATGTGGATGTTTACACAAGTTGTACTGGCCATCAGTCACAAATTCATTAGCAGCACAATTGCGTGGCCGGCACGACCGTAAGAACCTGCTTTCCTTCAGCTCCTCCGGCCTGCTTCCCCATGGAGGCCGCTCGGGCAGCTGGCCCTGGGCACTGCCCGGGGAGCCGAGGCGAAGTGGGGCCCTGACGGCAGCGGGGCCGTGGCGGGAGCGGGGCCCTGACGAGAGCGGGGCCGTGCCGGGAGCGGGGCCCTGACGAGAGCGGGGCCGTGTCGGGAGCGGAACCGCGGCGGGAGCGGAGCCGCGGCGGGAGCGGGGCCCTGACGAGAGCGGGGCCATGCCCGGAGCGCGGAGCGGCTGCGGCAGCAGAGGGAGCTCTGCGACGGGGAATGGCCCAGGCAGAGCTCGGCTCAGGTCCACTCTCCTCCCGGCCTCGGGGAAGCCGAGCCCCGCGCAGATCCCACCCGTGCCGAGCAGCCTTGGGCAGCGGTGGGATTCTTTACTCACCGAGGAGCGGCATTGCCAGCCGTCCTAGCCATCCCCAAACGTGACTTCAGCTCTTTCTAGAAGTTCGACTCTGCGGAAAGGCTGCCCGAGATGGCATTTGTGTGGAAATATTGGCTGTGGGACACCAGAGCCAGAGCAGATGGGCCATGGGCATGGAAAACCAACGGGGAGTGCAAGGCAGCTGATCCACCCCGCGCCTCCCGAGCGTGAGAGGCGAGGTGAAAGGCCGAGGGGCAGGAATCACTATTGCGGGAATACAGGTGGAGCCCCGAGTGCTTTCCTGGGATCAGAAAATATTGTTGGAGATGAGGTATTAAATAAATAGGTTAAAAACCCCAAGTGTATTTCGTGTGGGTTTTCATGCCTTTGTGATTGCTGTACTTGAATTACCAGGTATACCTCTCATTTCAGCAGACACTTTACTAAGTTTTCAAATAATATTTAATTGATATTTAGTTTCTTTTAAACTACTTGCTGCAGAGCAATAACAAATATTTAGGACAACTTCTTTTCTAAACAGAACCAAACCAGGTAGCTTACTCTTAAAAAAGCTGAAAAACTGAAATACTGGGAGCTAAGCAGCTTGCAAAAAGTGTGCTAGTTAGAGCTTTGTAACATGGACATAAACATGAAGTTTTATGTGCCTTTCTTATATTACCAAGTAGTATATTTTAAAACTCTACTTTGCCCTGGAGTTGTGAAAAACATTAAATATGTTGCCAATTGGAAATGTGACTGTTCACTTTAAGTGTCACCTGTAAATTAAAAATTAAATAGAAAATCAAACTGAAAAGAGAAATTCATTAAATTGAAATAAGCCCAAGTGAATAAGTGCAATATCTCACTCAAATGAAAAAGCATGGGGCAAGAGCTTGTTTGCTGGAGACTTTTTGTCCTCTCTATGTAGCTTTTTTGTCCGACATTTCTAAATGGCATAAATGCTTACAAGTTCTGGGTATTTTCAATTACTATTGTTAGACAGAAAACCAGTTTCAGTTTCTTCAAACCTTATTTCATTGAATGTGTCTGAGTCATAGGAAAAGTCATTCCATCATGTCTAGAAACTGTTTTTACTCAGAGCACTTGTCAGGAAAGAAAATAAACAAGTATTAGTTCCTGCCACCATTCATTTCAGAACAGTTACAACCAATATAATTAGGTCTCAGATTTTTTTTTTTTAAAAGGTCTGAATGAACAGATATAAGATTATATATGTCAGTTGCTGAACATTTGGCATGAACAGCTTTTCCAACACTTGCTCTGGTTATTATAAGGTTTGAGTTGTAAATGACTGCATTCAGCAGCAAACCTGTCAGGTTGGAGAGCTTTTCATTAAATGTTTGATCTAGAAATTTTTAATCAGTGCACAAATAAAACAAATTATTAAAGCTCTACATCAGCTGCAGTATGTGTAATTGGGATGAACGGGGTGATGTAACTGGTGGGGAACAGCACAAGCATTCTTGACAGAAGGCCTGGAGCTACAGAACTTGTTGCCACTGGAGATGAAACAGAGCCTGAGTCTTAACCTGTATCTTGAAAATGGTAAGATACAGCTATTAAAGACATTCCCCAAAACCCTGGTGGTAGATCATATACCTTGCAGAGCTTTGTTGGAGAAGGTGGGGAGGGATCACCTTCTAGAAAACCTTGTGTTTGTGTGGGGATGGAGTGTTTACTGAAAGCACATGAGATTTTATTTATAAAAGGAAAAATAAGCATTTTATATTCTTAAGCTTTTTACTGCTGCTCTCTGTCTTAAGTGAAGGATCTTTAGGAAGTTATCTAATGTAAACTATTTCATGATTTTAGTACATTAATCAGGTGTAGTAGTTGTAACTGCTGAAATCAATGGACCTACTATGTCTTCGGTAGTTAAGATGTTGGTACAAGTTATACCAACATTTTAGCTTAAAAACAGGAGGTTTTTTATCTTGTTTAGTTAATGAAATTTCTGAAAATACCAGCAATGAGGTGTTGCAAGTAGGCTAACAATGAAAAAGGCAGCTAATTTAGATTAAAAGCCAGTGCCACATAACAATCAGATACAATTTTTAGGGTGTTTTTGTTTAACATTTGTATCTAGACTAAGATACAAAATTTCTAGTTTTAAAGTTTTGCTTCTTGTCTTTTTAGAGTTTAAGTTAGGAAAGAATACAAAAGCAGGGACTAGTGTTTTGCTCAGAAGTCTGCAATAAAGATCATGTTTCACAGCGGAGAAATCTGCCTTTTGTCTCTCCATCAGATAGTGTTGCTGCAGGTTTGTGTGCTTGAAGTCAGCAGCTGAGGTGAGTCAGTGAGTATTCCTATAGTCAGACTCAGGGGTGAAGTCTTACCCCCATCCAAATCACCAGAATTTTTACTGCTCTTTTCAGGGGAGCCAGAACTTTGCTTTAAAACATTAAATTTGGCAGCAGGAAGGGATCCCAGCAATCTGTGTATCACAAGGGTTACTATTGGCTTTGTGCTGGGATGCCCATGCAAACCATTGAGTGTTTTCATCTTCAATCCCAGATATAACAGAGGTAGAAAAACTTGAGCACTGTTTCTGATCCAGAGCCTCACAAGTCTGAAACAACAGGAAGAAAAGTATGTCTTGAAATTGCAGGATCTGTCATGGTTAAACACAGCCCTTGTGACAAAAACTCAGTGCAGAAACTAGATCTGGCTCTTGGTCTCTAGACACACACATTGGCTAATGCTCACCACATGGAAAGGCACCAAAGGTAAATGAAAGCAATTTTTGGTCGAAAATCTTTCAACTCCCATATTTTAATTCTGTACAGCTGCCAGTCTTTGTTGGTGTCTCCCTGCAGGATGAGGGACCTGGAGGTGTTGGAGCACCAGCCATGAGGGTAGGAATGGTGCTGTTTTTAGGTGTCTTTAGGAAAATATGTCTTTAGTACTCTGTAGAATAAGGGGATTAAAAGGTTTTATTAATTCGTTTGATGGAAGCTGGTTTGGCTGTGGCTCCCTAGGCCACAGGCAGCTCCATGTATCGCTGGGCAGCCTCAGCTGGCTCTGCAGCTAACAGAGGTGTTGTGTTTCCCTCCCATTGTGTCCTTCTGGACCACTGTAGGGACAGAAAACATGACTAATAAAATTTGCCATCATCTTTAATTATTACCCCCGCTGTACCTTTAAAATAAAATGTTTCTTTCATTCCTTTTTCCTTGTAATTTTATTTTTTTTAATTTATGCCTTGCCTTTTGAACAGCAATTTATATCCTGCATGCCTTATCTCAGGTAAGATAAAAATAGTGGCTTCACTCCATCAGTGTAATCAGTTGTGTTAATATCTCTGATTGTATGCTTGGCTCAGAGTTTGCATTACCCCATACAGGCTGTGTCTGTGCAGGTACATACTATAGATACCAAAACTACCACATTAAAGAAAAAAAAATCTGAATGATGAGACAGTAGTTTTTAAGAGATATTTTAGAACAAAAAAAATTTCAATGGCTTCCTTCAGATGACAAGTCTTTAAAACTTATCAGTTGAAATTGAACAACTTAGTGTATTTTGTCTCATTTCTCTATAATTTGCTAAACATGCTCTGACAGAGTATAAGCCAGTGCTTATATACACTGAAAAAAGTTCCCAGCTACAGTGTGAAAACAGTCATGTCTCTATATGGTAAATAATAATTTCTCTATATGGTAAACAAGAATATTATTAGATGCTAGAATTTGCTGCCTTTGAAGAAGGTTGACTTTGGTATAGCCAAGCACCTAATAATATCCCTGTTGGCTCTCATCAGTTTATTTCTTCTCTGATTCCCTGAAGATCTCCCCACATACTACATCTCATACTTTGCCTGGCTATTTTCTGCTCCACTTGCAAGATGAATGCTTCCAAAAAGAAATTAAACTCCTTAGAAAGTGCTTAGGTTCCTGTTTCAAAGTTACTCTTTCTTTTCTAGAAACACTCAGCAACAGAGTTCTAGACAAACTTACTATTTGTTATTCATTCCTGAGGCATGGACAATCTTGGCATTTTTCTGTGCGTGTCTTTTAGTAGCTCACAACATTTCACCATCTCTGATCGTCATACCTGCTGTTCTCTGTATGTTCTCCCCTGTGGGGAAAAGCTGGGATGCAAACACCAAGTCAGCAATTCAGAGTAAAACTTGTATGAGAATTGCCACATCCAGGATTTCAGCAAAAGTCTTTTTTCCCCTTGCACTTCCAGCAGGCTTTTTGCCATCTCTTAGGGCTTTCCCCAAACAAATTGATGTCTCAATCAGTTGTGATTGCCTTTTATTCTACTCTCCTGCACACAAATAAGCTGTTACATTTCTTGGTTTTTTCCTAGGTATTTTTGTTAAGGAGAACCAGCTCTATCACTGTCTGGCCATTTGATTTCCATTCTAGCCCTGTGATCTTTACAGCACTGTTTATTTCATGCTACCTTGTGCTCAGCGTCATCGGATCTTCTGGCAAGGGTTGCGTCGTTTTTCTTTCCTGACATTCGCTATTTATCTTTGCTACTGAAACAATACTTGAAACCCTTTAGAGGTACAGCTTCAGAAAAACAAGTTCTCCCTTCTTCCACGATGCAGCTTTATTTCCTAGAGGCAATTCTAGTAAGCCTTGCTATTGCTGAATGATTTTTAGTGGTGCTGTTTGCTTAAAGGACCTAGGTAATCCATGCTGGATATAGAAGTGCATTCATCTTTTCTAGCAGCAGGGACTATGAAAAGCTGTTTTATTTCCCATTCTGATTTCTCTTCAAGTTCGGATTTGTACTCTCCAGCTATACAAGTGGTGACAATGGGTACTCTCTGCCTGGTTTGTATGGTGGTTATTAAGGTAAAATTGAAGTTAAGTGAGATTTTTTTGAGCTAGAAGGATGATATTTATTTCTATGCTTCTCTATTACTTGCTTCTATAGACCCCCCCAACCCATCCACACTTCCTTGTAATTTATTGACAGGGCCTTGTGAGACTTTTATGCTGACAAATATTCCAGGGATTCACATTTATTCTTATGCTTACAACTGAGATATGTAACTTTCAGCAGAAGGAGTTAATTTACTGTCTCATTCAGCATCAGGTAAGTCTGAATTTCAATTTCTTGTTTATTTACATAACATGTTAATTTGGTGGCTAGCACTGCTATTAGCTAAAGTTAAGCTATGTCTGAATAAGGGTCTTATTTATGCCTTTGTGTCATATGCAAGAAAAACCCCTCCTTGAAAATTTAATGTACCTTGTATTTTAGAAGACTTTTAAAAATTTTTTGCCTTGAATATTACATTGCAAATGTAACTGTCAGATACAGTGTGTTGCTTGATCTGAGGGGAGGGGAAGAAGAAGGGGAAATCAGGTTCAAAATGTGTGCCATGTCTTTTGTCCCACTTCTCAATTTACTGCTGCTTTCATATGTCATTTCTTCTTTTTCACACTACTATGCTGGGGATGGAGACAAACAATGTACTGTAAAATAAAATCAATTACCTGCAAATATTTATCTGTCTTATTTTTTTGCAGTATCATCTTAGATTAATGACTGTCTCCACTTCAAAAGTGAAGATATTTGAATGCTTCTCCCTTTTAAACAAGAAAGAAAACATGCAAAATAAATTTTGCATAATTAAAAAGTGAATAATTCGGAAAGAGATTAAATTAAAATCAATGTATTTTTTTAATACCAAGTATCGAACTTGCTTCAAAAATCCTATCTGGAACTCGCTTACATAAAATACAAGTTATTTCCCTAGGAGTAACTAGCAGAGGCATTAATCCCTGAGTCTTAAGACTCCAAAATATTTGGAAACAAAGTATTTTTCTGTAATTTTTTTCCAATGTAGTCATACATTGGACCCTGTTACATTTTAATAATTGATTACAGACATGGGATGAAATGTTGGCCCCACTGAATCCATGGGAGTTTTCCTATTGACTTCAGTGAAGCCAGACTTCAGTTTACCCATGGAGTTACATCAGTAAAACACAACAAACCTGATTTTGTACTTCAGCTAAAATAAAATCCAGGGCATATTCTGTGTTACAGGAATGAAAGCAAAGCTTACCCTTTCTAAAAAGGGTTTTGTGCATCTACATGATTTTGACTAAATGAATGTTTTTGCACCTGTTGGGTTAAAAGCAATAAAAAGTAAACCTGCTGTCGTTGTTTTGGAATGTGTATCTAATTTTATAATACATACCACAGTAGTTTGTCCTAAATGAAAAAATTGCAAGTTTAATTCTTTTTTGTACACAAGTAATATAATCTCCAAGTCACATGTGAAAGTACCATGTAATTTATATAGTTATGATGTCAGCAGTATATTATGTAAGTTCTTAATGGCAGATGAGGTTTAGTAGTGCAGACTGATTTTTGTTTTACTTAATGTGACTTTTGGTAATTTTCCTCTTGAAAAAAGGGGTTTAAATCCTTGGGTGACCATGGCTTTTTATTTCTTCCTGATAGGGCTGTCACTTACATGTGTCTAAACAAAATAATGCTAAAAAAAATTACTGACTTTCCTGACTGATGTTTGTGTGAAATGCTGGCAGTTCTGCATGGCAGCAAACACTTTACTTCTCTTGCTGCAATACCACAATTACAAATTTTGCAATTACATGGGAACTGCTGGGATTATCACTCATCATCTCCTTCTCAGTTTTTCAGCTAGAAAATGAGGGAAAAGTTTGATTTGCCCTGCAAGGCCTATCTAAGCAGACTGTACAGAGAACAGTAAGAGTGGTTATGAATCCACAAACTGTGGGAATCTCCATTACAACCCCTCTTCAGCCCTCATCTGCAGGCTAGAAAGTCAGCCCCTGACAGTCCTCACTGCTGCCACAGAGTACCTGCACATTCTCATGCAAAATGTTTTCTCTCATTTTGTTTCCAGCAGCAAAACCCAGGAAGTGAGTAATGTGAATGTACGAATAAGACAGCTTTATAACACTTCTAAAGGAGGAAGAACAACTTTGTATCTCTGACATTCATGACATCCCCAAGAAAACCACTAGAAGACAGTCTGTTAAAAAAACCCCTACACTTAAAAAATGTCTGTAAGATCTTTTTGTCACATGGCTCCATGATTTTAATCTGTAAATACAGCTGTAGTGCTATTTGATTCCATTATCAATCAGAAATTTGACCAAATGAGACAGATAAGAATTTGTACTTTTTCCTTCTTGTTTAAATATGGTTTCTAAATTGGGCTCTCAGAAATATACAAAGATGTTACATCTTTCAACTCCTCTTTTTTTTAAACCTCATTCTGTTCTAAGACTAAAATAACAACAACCCACCAACTAAAAAAACCAACTATCCAATAAACTAAAGCCAACTAAAATCCAGTCAGAGGCCAAAAATCTACCTAAACCTCTATATGTGTCTAACTGGAGGTATAGTACCTAAAAATTGTTTATCAAATTAGCTTTCCATATAATGCACTAAACAATAAAATTATTACTAGGACTATTACAACAAGCACAGCATTAAAAATAGTAAAATAAATAAAAAAGAAGTCACACAGAATCTCTGTGGAAGAAAAATAATTTTGAATAATTTTGTTACCTCATCCCAAAAGACCACAAAATAATGGTGTCTGAGTACAAAGGAAACAAACTGTTCTTTGAGTTGTTGTGAGTGTAGAAGGAAATACAAAGTCTCTCTTTTTGGTCTCCTGGAACAGAACACATGGCACATGGCTACAGTGAAGAGAACATTCAGGTTTCTGGGATCTGACCTGCTTGGAGAGCCATTGTGTACCTGCTTGTCCACAAGAGGTGAGGAGTTAAATGGCATTGTGTATCAGAGCTCAGAGAACAGGTATGGCATCAAGAACAGGCATCAAAAACAAGTGTATGCTGAGATCAGCAGGAGAGGAGGTTGGTCAAACCGTGCTTCCAGACATGCTGGCATCACTCATGAATGGAGCAGGAGAAATTATTAAAAAAGAGGAAACAATTCTCTCTCTTGCAGTTCTAAGCCTCATGTGCATCCTCATTATTGTCACCAGGTTGAGGAGGCCAGCACACACCTTCCTGCATGAATGAGCTTCCGTTCGGGTCTTTTCTGTGGGAAGGGCTGTGCTTCTCCATTATTCTGCTCGTTCTTTTTATGTGGCACAAGCATGACCTACAGCTACCCTTAACTTTACCAAGTGAAAGGAAAAACATGGAATAAAACTGATTTTGGGTAACTTAAGAAGAGTGAAAACCCATCATTTAAAGCTCAGTTAGATGCATCCAACCAACACACCTTAAACAATTGTTAAAAGCCTGTGGGTCTAGAGCAAGCCTCCTTCCACCAGCTAGCTCTGTAGCTTCTCAGTAGTTAACACACATTGATTTTGTCCTACACATGCTCAGCAGTTCAGTTCAGACACGGGAGTCTGGAGTTAAGTGATTTGATGCAGCCTTCCAGGAAGTGGAAAAGAAATGGCCAATTCCTGGGCTGTGGCTTCTGCAGCATAGATGAAGTGAAACATAGAGAGCTCCTGCTTGGCTCATCCAACTTCAAGTCACTTTGTCTTTGCAGATAAACTCTAGCAAAGAGAACATGAATTCCCTCTTAGATTCATTTTCAGTACTCACATAATCTTGTAAAAACCAGGAGGTAATGCTAGGTATCTTTATTTCCAGAGGGCATAGCACTGTGGCAATTAGTACTGTTACGGGACAAAATGTGCTCTCACATAAATCCCTATTACCAATGTATGTAGGAACCTCCCTTGCAAAACATTTTCCTGCTTTGCCTCTACTCCTACTGAGACCAGGCTCCCTATTTTTGTCACCTGCTTAAAACACAAATGTCATTAAGAAAATGTGAGATAGATCATCAGATGAATGGGTGAGGAGACGTAGGTAGAGCACAGAAATGCAGATGTGACTTGCTTGGCATCCCACAGGACTGTTTCACATCCCTGCGGTGTATCACACTTCCTTTCCTCTCCAGTCCACTTGAGAAATGATACAGTTGAACAGGAACAGTGCACACCATTTACATTTCAGCTGATAGAACTTTTTTTTTTTAATGTTTGATACTACATAACTTCTGGTTAACTCTACTTATTCACCAGTTTCTGCCTCCGCTTTAAAACTAATCTGGCACTTCCTAGTAAGCTCCTGAAACCATAGAGAATACTTGGTTCCCTTCGCTGATATCCTGTTCAGTCTGTTACTAAAATAAGGAGAGGTGAGGTCTGAACAAAGATGTAATAATTAATAAATTGAGCATTTCATAAAAACACCAGAATTACATTTGTTCAGGATATCACTAGGATTATTATATATTAAATAGCATAATTTGTACCTCCTTTTAAAATGCATTTTACTATCACCATGGATTAAAGTATGTGTTAAGATCTAGAAATCAATTTTTCCCCTTACCATTTTTTTACTTAGGCTTCACTTCTGTGTAACTAGTGCTGAATTACTTTTTTTTGTGGAAAGTTTCACATGATAAATGGGGAGATCTGAAGTTTTAGTAGCACATAAGGAGGTGAATAAATTACTGTTCGATTAGACTAAAAGATATTGCTGCAAAGTACTTGTAACAAGATAATTGCAAGTGCCAGAGCTGAGAGTAGTGCTCAACACTGGCAGCAGCTTAGTTAAACATGTGGTTAATGATGTTATAGGAAGAATGGGTATGTAAAATATTCAACTCTACCAGCAGTAAATATTCATTTTAGGTGACAGCAATAGTGAAATGCTGAGACTGATTTTTGACACACAAAACTCCTATAATTATTTTAATATCTTTACTTCCCAATGATTTTAATGATATGACAAAGATTTTAGGTGTTTGCTAAAACAGCATTACTGTCATTTACTATCAGTCAAACAAAATGTCATTCTAACTCACACCACTTCAAATATCTGAGTAGTTTTAATACCCATTAAACTACTGTTGTAAAGAGTGTGTTCTTTTCAGGTTTTATACTTACAGACTAAAACTGACAAAGACCTATATGTAAACATTTGTTAGAACATACAATACAGAAAAGTATGCAAGTTGGGATTTTGCAATAAGTGAGTATAAAAATAGAAAAGCAGCGTATGACTTTGTACCTTTAAATTAGTTTATGAAAAAACAGGTAGTGCCTCGTGGAGTTGATTGCTGAGTACTTTTCATTACAAGTTTCTTCAATCTCTTAAAAACATTGCCAAGTTTTGAACCATTCAGGATGGAGTTTTCCTGCCCTAGGCAGGACTATTTGGGAAAGCTACTTCCACAATTCAATCACTCCTGAACAATATTCCATAAAAAGGAAGTTTCCTTGCCTAACATTAACCCCTGTTTCACAAGTTGGTGTTTTCTGTTTGGTGGTGTTTTGTTTTGCTTTGTTGTTGTTTTTTTTTTTTTTTAAACATATAGTGCTTTTGGAACAGGAACCTGAAGTTCTGCAGAATGATCATTTTGCTGTTCCAGGAGGTGCCTTTGATTAGCTTCTAAGATTTGTTCAAATTTGTCCCTCATATACAGCATGTTCTCAAGTTACGGCTTGTCAGCTGAGCTGCGGTAACTGACTCTACATTCCTCATTTGCCGAGTGGAATATGCTAATTCAAACCACCTTTAGAGGAGTTCATATTAAAGAGTTGTTCTTCACAGTGACAGCACACAAGCAGACATCAACTCAACTTGAAAGCAGCAACTTTGCAGGCAGAGGAGAGTCTCTTTTACTATCAACATCCCACAGTTTAAATCAAGAAAGAACTTGGCAATTACATTTTCTCAATGTCCCTTCTCTGCTCAGTGTTCTCAGGCTGAAGGCATCGACACATTTTCTTCTCTGTGAACTGCTCAACCACCAGGGATTAAAGTGAGCATAGAACAAAACAAAGCCGCATCTCAGTGCTCCTTTTCACATCCCCATTGAGAAATCAGAGGAATTACCAGAGAACAGAGACAAGGTTGGTAACAGGCAAAAGAAAAATGGAAATAGAGAAATAAAGAGCTGGAAGAGGGAGAAGAGCAGCAGAATCTGAGGGTGGCAAATGAAACAGAAGTTGGGCATGGGGAAAAGCAAAAAATGTGACATGTATTGCAGCAGATTTCAACCTCAGAGGAACTGTTGATATTATTCTGTACTCATTCTCCCCCCCAGGACTCCAACTCATTTCAAGAGTCTTTCCTCAGGCCCTGAGACTCATATCAGGAACCCAAAACCTCTCTGGCTCTGCTGTCAGCGAAAACCAAGGTAACCACCTGTCAAAGCATTTGTCACCACCCTCTGTGGGGCAGACACACACAAACTGCTGCCATGAGCTGCCTGTCTCTTTAAGTGGTAGAGATCTTCAAAGTATGTATGTGGCAGGTAAAGCTATCGATCTGAATAAAGTGGTGGTCCTGCTCATCTTGCTGTTAGGATTTTTTTTTGCCATAACTGAGTCTTACTACAGAGGTAGCCAGCAGATTTGGGCCCTGTTGTCCTTGACTGGCACCGGAAATCTCCATTGTCATTTACAGTTTGATGTCATTGAGAAAAGTGGAGAAAAACCTCACTGCAATCCCAGGAAAACCCATTGATCAGCCACAGTGCCAGCTGCATGTCTGTGAGAAGTGTGAGTACATAAATTGTACAATGAAATCTCAATGAGAGATCCAGAGCTGTTTCCTGTGCTTAAATCTTTTTGTCATGGCCTTAAAAACTGCTGTGTTTGTGTATGCTAAAACCCTTCCTGTGAGACAGAAATAACTGCAATTATTAATTTAGTCATCTATGCAGTTTATAATTCCAGGACGTTTAGAGGTAAGGCACTTTGCACTCGCTATGCAATTTCCAAAGATAATACCTGACAAAACGAGGGCTTACAGTGACAGCATCATTGAGCTTTATCCTAAGGAGTTAAATGAGTTCAAAACCTATCATCAGTCACTGATAGGATTCTCTTCTATCTGCCTAAATCCTGCATAAAGTGCCAGTGAATTGTTAAAAGCTGAAGATGATAATTAGACAGCCTAATATAAACCTGCAAAAGAATGGTATTATTAGGAGTAAAGTGCTGTATTATTGCCATTTGTAAAGTAGTTCCCGATTTTGGCAGTATGTGTTGTATTACTCTCTCCTTTCTTAATGGAATATCGGAGAAAAAACAAACTGAGCAAGCCATTGCAGATTCTGAGACCCTCAAAACACTGAGCTTTCCTCATGAGACATTCCAGGCTTAGGTGCTAAAACACTGCATCAGAATTAAGTCATACCTCCTGGCATGAATCAGTTGCTAAATCCAGTTCAATCGTGTATCTTTGATACAAATCCCTCCTGGATAACTGCAGTGTGGAGTAAAGTGCCAAAGGAACCTCCAGACCCAGGTGCTAGAGGCACTGTTGAGGTGCATTAGGCTGAGAGTAAAAACAAAAACAAACAAACAAAAAAAAAAAGAAAAGGAGGCACTGGAGTAGTTACAGGGTGGAACAATAACTTTGGCACCGGCAAGCGTCCCAGACGACGACTCAGAAACACTGCCAGCTAGATGCGGAATGTTTAAATGTTCAAAAAGCAATGAGACACTCTATTATATCAGTTAAGATTCTTTGTGACTGCGCTGCTCCAGCGCCCTGGGGCTCCGCCGCGGCATCAAACCCTGCCCGGCGAGCCCCGGGCACACCTGGGCAGGTGGACAGCGGCGCATCCTCTCATGGCTGCAGCTCGAGACGGAGCTTTCCCTCCCTTTTCGGGCACCGCGTTACTCCTTAAACATTTTCTAAAGAAACTCGAGCAAACAAAAACACCCGAAAGAGTTCGGGACTGCAGGACCCGAGTCCCAGCTGAGCGCGGGCCTCCAGTGCGGCTGTCGCTCAGCGGAGGCTCCGCGCCTGCCGGAGCTCGGCGCGGCCAGGAGACCGCTTTCTCCTGGCAGCGCCCGCCCGGCCCGGCTGCGCCCCTTCCCGCCCGGGCATCGGTGCCGGAGCCCGCGGGTGCCCGGGACGCGGGGGGCGGGCCGCCGCTGCCAGGCTGACTCACCCCCGCTCCTCCCCGCACCCCGCGGGGGAGGGACCGCCCGAGGCCGCGCCCCCGCCCCGCGCTCCCGGCCCCCCCGCCCGGCACGGACCGCAATGATTTAGAAGTTCAGGAATCCCACGTGACGTCACGGAGGGTGATGTAATGCTTCTCTAAATAGAACGTATTGTAACCGTCCCTCAGTCCAACGTGGTTCCTCCGGCCGCGCTGCCGGTCCCGTCCCCGCCGCGCCGGGCGGTAAGTTCCTAAAAATACGGGGCTGCCCCGGGAAGGCGCCCGGCGCGGCGAGCGGCGCGCCCCGCAGCGCGCCCCGCACGGAGCCGAGCGCAGCAGCGCAGCAGCAGCGCCCGGTGCGCGGCTGGGGAAGGGGCAGCCTGCGGCTGCAGGGGCTCTGCCCTCCGCCGCCGCAAATGCTCCGCAGGCGGCAGCGCCGGTCTCCGTCGCGGGCTCGGGGTCCCGTCGCTCCCGCGTCCCCGCCGTGCTCGGGGAGAGGGGCGTGAGCGACCCCACGTCCCGCGGAGGGTCGGGCAGGGCAGGGCAGAGCGGCGGGGGCGGGAGCGCACGGTCGCCGAGACGCGGGGAAGCCGGACTCCCCGTCCGCACTTCGGGGAGTTTGGGAAGTCTGCGCGCTGCTTCCCGGGACGGGACGGGATGGGATGGGATGAGATGGGGAGGCTGCCGCGGAGCGCAAGCAGCACCCCGCTGGCTCTGCCCCGAGCGGAGCGAGCGGGTGGGCAGCTCCCGGCGGAGCGAACGCGGAGTCCCCGCGCCCGCGGCGGGCTGGACGGCTCCCGGCGATGACAGCTCGGCGGCGCGCTGCCCCGCCATCCTCTCTCCCCGCCGCCCCCAAAACTTCTGGATAAGTTTCGCGGCGGCGGCCGTGCTTCCCAGCGAGCCGGGAGCAGCCGGCGGTGTCCGCGGAGCGGTGCGCGGGATGGTGCGCGGCCGCTTTCCCCGTGAGACAGCCCGGGTGCCGGGCTGCTGCCGGCCCTTACGTCATGCTGCGGGCCGGTGCGGGGCTGATGCTCCGCTTCTGATGCCCTCGGGTGCGGGGAGGGGGCGAGTGTTGACAAGGTCCCCTCTCTGCAGCCTTCCTCTCCCTTTACAGCCCCTCTGCTCGGCTCATCATCCCCCCTGCTCCCAGCTCCGCGTCCCCCCGCTACTGTCCTCTCTTACAGGGGTCTCTCTCTCCCCAGCGAAGTTTTCAGGACGATAAGAGCTGCAGGAGTGTAAGGGGAATACTTGCTAAACTCTGCCTCCTCTATTATTTATGTCCGAGCATGGTGAGTGATCCTTCATCTCCAGGGCTCAATATAAGCTTTATAATTGGAAAGAGAGAGGTAGTTTCAGAGATGGGGGTAGGAATAAAGGAAAATGAAATGTCCATATGTTGTTTGGTTTTTCTTTTTTTTCTTTTTCTAAATCCAGACCTATATGAGAAGTGACTTAAGCAGCAAGATTAGAAGATATCCATATATTATCAGTAAGAAACAGTGCTTAGCTAGATGAAATTGAAGCTTGAACAGAAGAATAAGAATTACTGTGAAGCATCTTACTTGGGCTTTTCTTGAGACTGCAGTTTTTAAAGAAAGATTCACCCGCTGGTGTGCACCAGACTTTCCTTGTCTGGCCATTTGGACAAGCAGCAGTGCGTCAAGGAACAGTGGTGTAGGAAAACTTTCTTGTAAGAGATATGTGGGGATAATCCAGAAACTGGATTGAAAGAAAATTGAGAGGTAGAAAGTGAGAAAATGTAGGGTAATTTGTGGGAATTTTGCTGAAGAGGTATGCTTCCATAAAGGTACTGTTTATTTTCAATATAAATGTGTACAGTGGTGAAAGTCCCTGCTCAGTGTTCTGTAACTTTTATGTGGCGAATGAGGTTGGCGGTATCAAAAGCTGGAAATTCTTAATAAAAAATGGCTAAACTCCTTATTTGTGACTCCTTAATCCTAAAGGGAGCTGTACAGGTCGCAAAGCACTAGGGAAAAGTGTGATTAATGATCAGTGATTAGTGATAAGTGATTAGTGGTTTTATTCAAACTGTTACCTCTGACCAGAAGCACACATCAGAGGATTAACAGGCTCTTTAGATAAATGCTCATTAGTGGAAGGGGGAAAGCAAAGATAATAGGCGTGCACACAGGGACAACTTTCTAGGAAAATCATTCCTGTCTCTGGCATAATAAGCTCTATTAGCAGAAAGGCTCTTTAATTTAAAAGTTGCTTTTATCTTGTAAATCAAAGATAGATGTAGAAGTTTGCTGTGCTATTATAGCCTAAATTTTCCCATATCAACTAGATGTGGATTATCTCAGTAGTGATATTTTATTAAAAAAAAAAAACCACACACCACAATTGAATGTGTAAGAAACAGAACATTCCCAAGGGCTAAAGCCCTGCATCCCGAGGCATCTGCTCCCAAAGCCTGCTGCTGGCAGCTGACTAGATGGCGCAACTAGTCCTGTTGTGAGCGAATGTACACTTCTGGGTTATGAACTTAGCAAGTAGCAGCTTGCTAGGTGTCCTTCAACACTTACAACAAAGTTGATTCTGTGCTGGGTTGGAGGCTAGACAGTGCTATGAGTTTGTAGTCACATTTTCCACTTCAGTTAATCTAGGGAGTTAAAGGCTGCTGGAAAAATTAGTCTCATTTACTGAAAGAGATGGTGAGAGAAAGAAGAAGAGAATGAGAGAGGGGCAGATAGCTACAGCCTGGGACATAACTCTTGATTGCACTGTTTTGTACTGCTTAAATGAAGTACAGTTCTGATGGCCCTAATTAATGAAGCCTGAAAGCTCTTGGGAGTTTTTCCCCCAGCTATAACTGGCAAAGTGAGTGTTTTTCTTTCTTTTAAATAAGTCACTAAAAAGAAGGAACAGTTGGTGTGGTGGTTGAACAAAACAACTTGGACCTGCCTGTGCTTTACAGATTATGGTAAGAAGTCTGTTTTTATGATAACTAACCAGGGATTTTTCATTACTCTTAATTATATATGGCTTGGGAAGAAGTGGTATCCACTGCTGTCGATAGACTTGGGGGTTTCCTTTGTCCCATTAGCTGGCATGGGATTTATGTTTGGTTTCATCTGTGGAGATCATCAAACTTTAAAAGAAACACTTGAGTGAAACAGGAAGTAGAAATAATGAACTTATGGCATGAAACAGAAATGGCTGTAGTCTCCTATTGTTACATCTTTAATTGGAGACTCTTAGGAATAGTTGGGCTAATGTTTAAAATCAAAAAGTTTTGTAATAGCATATAAAAAAGGTAATAAGCGCTGTCTGCCAGTTGTGAATATTGCATGGCACTTTTCCAGGATTTAAAATTGCAATATTTTTAAAAGTTTACACATTTAGAACAAGCGGAAACCTTTTCCCCCTTCCAAAACACCCATTTATAGTTCAGCTTCAATTTATCACACTCCTCTTCTGCTAATTTAACCCAGAGAATGAAAGGGGAAAAAAACCACGTATATACATTTAAAGAGAAGATAGAAGCGAGATTGTACATGTAATTTTATTTATATCACCACTTAGCAGAATGACTTACACAGATAAAGAGTAATAGGTGCTTTTTAAATTTGATATTCACTTCCTCACGCTGCAAATCTAAAATGTGCTGCACTCACATTTATCCTGTTCACTGCCGAGGAATCTTCTGTAAAAGATCATTGCTCTGAGAGCTGGAGTTCACTCTGGAGTTGATAAGACAGAGGTAATGTCCCTGTGCCATCAGAAGGCTGCTCTTACACACTAAACCTTTCAACTCTGTGTGGGCAGAATCTCTCTGAGCTCAGTAAGGCTTGCAGGATGATTTGAAACTGGGTTATTAACTTGTCTCCTTGTGCCCCTCTCTAAAAACCTGTCTCTGTGCTCCTAATCATGGTATGAGAATCTTAAATACTAGAAGAATTCTTGCAAGGTTGTTGTTGCTTTTAAAAGAGTTTCTTTAGTCAAGGACTTTTCCTCTACTTTTTGTCATCCTGTGTCTCTAATTTCTGTCATTAGTTAACTTTCTGGATTTCCTGTAAACCTGTTGCTTTGAGGGTTTATACCTATGTTTATGTATTATTAACTTTAATTTTAATTCCAGTGACCGTCTTTCTTGTAAACTTTTTATTATGAGAAAACTATTTCAGGGCAAGATTTTGCAATAAAAGAACAAAAAAAATGTTTTGACTTCAAGCATTTACAAATTATTATTAAGGACCATGTGATTTATTATTGGAACAAACTGAGTTTTTCTCTCAAGGCCCACAAACACTGATTTTTCTTGTAACTTATTGCAGGAATACTCTACTCAGCAGACACAGTTGCTGGAAAAGCAGTTGTATAAAGCAACAAGTCTTTCAGTTCTGCTTCACAGGTCTAGGTGTTTCTTTTGCTTTGATTCTGTTTTGGTTATCTCATGCTAATCAAATTATCAGGCAGACACATATAACTAAGCCAGCCTTTTTGGCTTAATATTTCATGTGTAAGCTTTCATTGATACAAATGCATAGGAGTCTCAGTGGAAATATTTAAAATACTTTGAGATTCTGTCAGTCCTAAGTACTAACTTCAAGGCTGATCAGAGAGCTTGGTAGGTCACTCTGCAATATCTCAAGCAATTTCTGTTGATTTGTCCTCTCTTCATGCTGCAAGCTATTTAACCCCTGTTCCCCCCTCCTCCATCCTCACCCACCCTTATTTCTTGGTAAATTATCTCAGCAAATTATAATGCTCCAGAGCTTTTAGGGCTCTAGCCTTAAAAAAGAACTTCTAAGGCTTTTGCATTTCTCTGCCTTGAGAAATGATTGAAGTTTGTCACAAATTTAAAGCAACAGTTTTGAATAAGAACTATGAAAACATATTTTTTCCTCTTACCAAAAGTCATATTACTATGCTAATTTACAATTCTGAAGGTGTAGTATTCTTGGCCACAGACAAAACAGTGATCTCAGACAATATGTTATCATGCTGGATTTTAACTTTGGCTATGTTATAGCATTAAGTACAGAAATTAACTTCTGTAGACTTGACATGTAAAAACAAAATCCTGTTATGGAAATATTTTTGTTTTGGTTACATATACAATCAAATAAATTATTTAAAGAGTCTCAGGTATACATATCAAGCACAACATAACACACATAAAATTATTATTTTGGATATGTGATGAAAGGACTTATTGAAGCAAATAAGCTCTTGTATTTTTTTACATCCGTGGAGCTCTTGTGTTACTTTGTGCACTGATTGTTTTGCTCCTGTTATGGCTCAGGTTAACGGGGCAACACTGAAACTCTAAAATAATACTTAATCTACTATTTTTCACTAAGGTGTCATTTTAGTCTGTAATTAAAATTACTGAGAGCCAGCATTTCTTTACTAGAAATTGTATGGGAAATGCAGGTGTTATTTGCCTGTAGAGAGTTAGGAAAGGGTTGGTTGCACTGGTTTGTAGGTTTTTAGGTTGTGATATCAAATGCTATTTCATAAACACAAAGAGATTTTCCAAGGATTTTGCTGAAGGCTGTAGGATTTTCAAAGTAAAACACTGAAAGCTTACAACAATTTCCTTAGCTTAAAAGATGTTTTGCTTTTGGTTCTTGTTTCCGCCTTATACTTTTTTGAGAATTTGTTCAAAAGTTGGTCCCACACACTACTCCAGAATAAATGCCTTGAAATACTGTCACCAGCAGTGTTTGTGTAGGTGTGTGGTTTTAATAATCTCTTCCTTTGAGACAGCTCATGTCACTGTCGTGCCGCCCTGCCACGTAAGGTGATTTTAAGGCTTGGGGTGAAGCCTCACTTGGCCAGAAGGCTCCACTTTGTGGCTGATAAAAATGGCAACATCTTTAGAAGAAGCCAGAAGGAATAAGATTTGAATTTAATTGGGGAAAAAAACCTACAAATCCTCTCTTACTTTTGCCAGCTGATTCTGCTTTTCTTTAGCTCTGAATGTTTTCATTGCTCTTACTGGGGTACTGAGACCTCTGCTAGCTCAGGAATTGGGCATGGTTTGATCTCACCTGCAGCTTTCTACCACACATAAACTCTACAAATAGTTTCTATGGCCTTTTTAACCTTTGTAGGGTTTTCTCAAGCAGCTTGATTTTCTCTCATCTCAGCTTCTTTCCTTCCTAAGGGCCTTGTCTTTGTGTGCCCCACTCATCACACCATTTCAATGCAGTTGAAATATCTGGTCCCAATCACTGTATGTTTGTGTATTTTAATGTTTTTTGTCCTGAGTTCAAAATAGTCATCCTTAAATACACTACCTAAAGTTAATACTTTAGAGATATGTAATTAATTTGGCTGATCTTTCCTCATTTAGAAGAAGCTGCCTTTTTTCCTGTTTACTTTGTGGGCTTGTGCCTTTAGTTACTTTCCCATTGCATGTAAGGCAGCATTGTTCATCACCACCTTTTTCTGAGCTGTACCCAGAAAATAATTTGTCTTTTCAGGGAAATCAACCTGGACCAGGGGCTCCTAGATCTAACATCTGAGGTTTTTTTTCCCTGCTGGTCTAATGTAAAGAATGCTAGTTAATATGGTCAACACAGGGGGCTCTGTAGCATAATAAACAGAATCTGAGACTAGATTTGGGATGCGTTGTATAGAGTAGCTACAACAGCAAGCAATTAATTGAGATGTTAGTGTCTTGTATTCCCTCTCTTTTTTTTCCCTTTTCTGTCTTTTAAGTCTTTCAGTTCTGGAGTGCTGAAAATACTACCTGAAGAGTAATATTCTGCCTAAATAAATGCTCCAAGATATGGATGATGATATTAGTAGGTCACTTGGTCCTGCACTGATGCTGCAAACCAGCTGCCAGGAATTCAGTCATGGTCGAACTAGTTTGCAATCATTCCTAGTCCAAATATTCCTCTCGCTTAACTTTTCTGAAAACTTTTATTCAACAGTAATGCTCTGTTATTAGGTGCAGAGCTTTAAATTATGAATGGCCTCAAGTTGCACCAGAAGAGGTTTAGCTTGCATATTAAGAAAAATTTCTTCACCAAAAGGGTTGTCAAGCATTGGAATAAGCTGCCCAGGGAAATGATTGAGTTACCATCCCTGGAGGTAATTGTAATTACAATATGTGTAGATGTGGCAGTTGGGGACATGGTTTTGTAGCAGATTTGGCAGTGTTGGGTTAATGGCTCAACTTGATGATGTTAAGGGACTTTTCTAACTTAAACAGTTCCGTGATTCTGTAATAGTAAATCATACCTCCACAGGTACTACTCTGAATTAACTTTAGGCAATTGGTTTGGTTACAGGTGCTTTTGGTTCTGGTCAAGTCAGTGAATGAGTTTATCACAATTCTTTTTTAGGTGCCCAGCAGGAACTCCAAAGGTAACCTGAGTGTGTGATGGCAAAGAGCCTGGAATTCTGCTTGTCCAGAAATGGCACTGTCTGTGTTAGAAATTTGGGTTTGCCAGTATCTTACTTATAGGAAACTTCTTTTCTCAGAATGGTTGTAAAAGCTAGAAGTGGAGCAATGGAGTAGAAACAGACAATCAATTGCTTTGTTCAGGACTATCTTTTCCTACCTATTGTTTAACTTCATTACTGAATAAATGCTTTAGGAAGAAGAAATTTTGGTTAAGGTTTTATAATAATTTCAATCACGACATCAACTTCATTTTTTGTGACTTAAAAAAAAGCTCATTTTGCTGGTGATGACTTGGGCATGGGGGAAATGGCATTTGCATATTTTTCCCAAATATGCAAATGAAGAGATCAGGATCAACATCTGTAGAGACTCCCATAATTTTCTAGACTGCGTAAAATGAGGGAAAAGAAGAGATTCTGTAGTTAAAAACAAGTTAAGGAATTTTCTTTCTTTTCTTACTTCCATATCCTTAAGTGTATCAGTGTAGCACTTTAAATTTGTTTTATATCTGTTATTAAACCAGGCCAGTGTAAATTTCTTTTACTGGATGTGCGATGGAAAAGTATTTTAAAAAGGCAGTGTGAGAAAAAAAATGAATGATGTAAAACTTAAACCGCTTTCTACAACTCCTGTACTGCCCTTTCATTCTTCAGTGCTAGTAAAGCAGTACATGGACTCAGGCATGAAAATGGGTTAAATTTGAGTAATTGATGGTTTTCCACAAAAAGTGAGAGAAAGCAGTAATCTAACTATTTTGATGAGAATCTTTAAAAGACAAGCTTCTGTAAATAATTTGCTATGAAAGTAGAAAGGATCAAAAGAGCCATGGGTTTTATGACTGGGTAAGTAGAATTACATTCTTGTGGATTTAAAAAATATCATAGTAGAGCCTAATTCTCCACTCACCCTGATACAAATCTGGAGCAACTCTATAGAAATCTGTGGAGTTACCAACTGCAATAATACTCATTGAAAAGAAAATTAGATTCACGGGGTCTATTCTGAACATAGCCTATCAGTTGTGCGCTGTGCAAATCCCATTATTAAAGTAATAGCCTTACATGTCACGTTAAGGACGGCTGTTTCCCCACGATGAACATGTTTGCAGCTCTCCTCATCTTGTGGATACTTTTTAAGGGGGCAGGGGGATATTGAGAATACTTATTTTCTGCTCAATTAATATTCCTTCCGTGCACTCTCCTTCCTCTCACGCGCTTTATGTGTGGGTGCGCAGTCTGCACTCTCCATCATCTATCTGTCTGTGTCTCTTTGGCTGTGACAGTCACCACTCTGGCCTCAGGCTTGAACAACATAGATGAAAAGCCCACCAAGCTTTTCAGTTAAACATGGCAGGATATAATTCTGCTCCTAAATATGATGTGCACTTTCACGATTAACGATGCAGCTGTGAATTGGAAGTAACACCTTAGACTTCAGTTACATTTTTTACGTGGAAGTTTTAGGTTTTCTTTCAGCATCTGAAAAAAAGGAGGCGATAGAGGGCGAAAGTAGCGAGGAGGCAGTGTGGCTCGGCAGTTTTAATAAATTGGAGTATTTGTATGCAGCACTGCAGAAAGCAACACCCAGGACACTCGGGCATCTTGCATAGCTCCCAAGCTGGCCTGAAAGTGGGAACAAAATCTTTGAGAAATCGGGGAAAAATGTCATCACTGCCTGAGCTGCTCTGATTTTGTTTTTTAAACAGCAATAAACAGAGAATTTGGAGTAAAGAAAAACATTGTAAAGAGTGATAAATAGACCGTGCCCAGTGTACAACCCACACTTTGCCCAGGCCTAATCATGTACACTTACTTGCTTCCAATTTTCTCCATTTGGCCCAGCATATGTGGGGTCAGCTCTTTTGAAATTGGCATAAATTGCTTGACTTCTCTGAAACTGTGTGGAGTGAGGGTATGGCCCATGGTTGATTATTAATGGCATACAAAGGGCATCTTCTGTGTATATTCTTTTGTGAAAAGCTATAACAAATATTTTTAGGCCCTATAACCACTCTGGTGTGCAAAGTCTCTGGATCCCTAACAATCCAGAGGTTAATTTATAAAAAAAAAAATGAAACAAACCCACAACTATTATTTCACTGCCAAACATTTTTAAAAAGCACTATTTATGTAGGCCCTATATAAGCACACATTGTTTTATGTTCCTTCTGCTGGCTTTGCGTTTGACTAAACCATTATTCTCGAAGCGCTGCTGTGCTGAGATCATCAGTGATGATGGTGTGAAAACAAACAAGTTTTAGCATGAGAAGTCACTATATAATTTGACAGGGAGGTTGTCAGCACCAAAACATCTACATTCATTTCATCTCTGGTCAAGGCAAAATAAAAATCAGATGGCTAATGGGGAAAAATGCATTCTTAGGAGGAAGGGAAGGGGATTGGATCTAATTCTGCAAGGTGCCATGTCAATCAAAAGTAGGACCAATCTTAATTCCCATTGAGGTCAATGGTTGCTTAGGGCCCTCATGGACTAGTGTCATTGGGCACCTTTTCTTCAAAGTTTAGTAAAACTGCTGAGATGAAAATCAATTCTTCATTAAGTCAAACTGCTAGCAAGTTCTTAGGAGTAAAACTCTCTTTGTTAAAAATCAAGATATGGTTCAGCTCTTCAAGAGTGAGCTAAAAAATGTATGTGCTCTAATTCTGTAGCCTTCAAGGAGTCCTTTAACATGAAGAGCTCTGCATATACCTTAATGGTACAAAAATCCTGCTTCGGAGAAAAACATTTCTGGCCTCTGTTACATTACACAAAATAGGGAATTTTATTCTTTTGAAAGTGACCTTTAATGTTATCAAGAATGATTTTGTATTCCCTAGTGTTAAGTTAAAAAACTTTGGGACTAATGAATGTAGCTCTATGCGTAGTCAAATAGGGGCTGTAAAAAATAAGCTGTCAGCTATGTGCATGCCCCCCAACATTTTTTTCTTTGTTCCTCAGCAAAAATTATAGCGGTCTGTTTTTAACAGGAACAGTTAAAGTCAATGGATCCCAGATGAGTCAACTAACTTAATAAAACCCTAAAATTTGGGAGTTCCAGATAGTTTATTTTACTGCTATGCAGTGGCCTTACACTTGAACCTCTTACTGGATTATCTAAATTGAGTGGAGCTTGCAGGACACAAGGAAACACTGGGAAACATTGCTTCCTCTGTAGCAGTCAGGACGCTACATGTTGTATTTTCTCTCTTATGTTGTCTGATTCTATATGAATTTTCTTGCCAAAAAGTTGCTATTCCAAAATATTGAGACAGCCTATTTCTAGGTTGTCAGTCTTCCAGTTTTCATTTCAGAGTTTTGAGTCAGTGCACTGTCAGCCAAAAGCTTTTCAGCAGGCTGAAAGCTTTTAGGCACAGAAGGAGCTTAGAAGAAATATTTTCAGCATTGTAATTAATTCTAAATTAATTTATGATGAGGACAATAAGAGGCATGATGATGAATGTTTTATCAAGCTAGTCATGAAAATAGATTTGATTTTCTTTTTAAATTTGAATTTGCTATGTTGGTGTCAGATAGCTTAAATGTACTGAGGATGCCTTGCAAGTGGCATGTCGTTTTGTCATACTGGATATGCAGAGCTCCTTGTTGTATGTCTTCTTTCAAGGAAACAGCCTTCCTTACACAGGGAAAAATGTGGCCTTGGGAGTGCTGCTGAGCCATGTGGCTGTGTGACTGTGGCAGTGAGATCTACCTTATGCCTCTCCCAAGTAATAAAACTGTGGCCACCAGAGTTCAGGTGCTTTTGGAAAGCCCAAGCAAGATTTCAAACAAATTTCTCAATTGGCTCCAGTGCTTAGAAAATACTGGACAGGGGAATGCCCACGTCTACATTTATAGAGAGGTATGTGCTCATTAGCACCTGGAATGGGCAGGTATATTGCATGGAGGAGGCATTTTGTAAAATATCAATTTTTTTTGTATCCTGACGTCACAGAATTTTAAGAGAAAAACCAAGTCTGCAGTTTGGCAACTGGTTTGTACAGATGGACTCTTGTTTACACAGTAAAGGATACACAGCAGTAAATTTTATAGCTTATTGTTAGGTGAGAAAGAGGTAAAAGCAAGTGATCCATGACATGGAAATAACATTTTTTATAAAGGTTGGTTGTGAAAGAGTTCAATGAAAATCCAAACAGGAGTACTTTTTTTGGCCTTTTGCAATTCTGTGAATACCACTTTCCTCACCTACCTAGTGCCTTCCTACAAACCATCTTCAACATATATGCTAAAAAAGAATCAACCTTTTGGTGCCCACATTAAAATGCCACTTATTTCTCCTCTACCTGTGATCTCAAGTATGGTGGGTGTGAGATGGTCGAAGAAGCAGCAAGGTGCTGACAGAGCCTCTTGTCTCTTGCTAAGCCCCATATTTAGCACAGAGGGGATTTCCTTGCCGTTGTGTAGAGAAGACAGATGGGCCACAAGGTTTTTTCTGCACCCCATCCAACCCTGAATTAAATCAAGTAGCAGTTGCCAGGAGTTAAAGTTGGTGGCCTCTGAGCAGCCTCTTTGGAGGGGAGTACATCTGGCCTTTGCAGCCAGGCTAGTGACATTTTTCGAGGGAAAAATATACTCACCAAAGGTTTTCACACAAAGAACTTTACTGAAAAGGGAATGGAGGCCTGAAAGTATTCACAGTTAAAGATCAACATTTCTGAGTAGCTTCAGCCAAAATAAAAGGGGAGAAAATTATATGAAAAAGTCAAAATACTCTATTTCAACATTTTTTCAAAATGAGGTTCATCCTCTTTGAAAATTTATTTATATTAAGGAAGACATAAGGCACTACATCTTTTAGAGCTTTTTTTTTTTTTTTTTGTGATGAATAAAGTCTTTCAGGTTGACGCAAACACTTTCATGTTTATCTGCCTTCATTTCTCTGCTCTTGGCTTGAGAGGCTGGGCTCTCTTTTATCTTTCTTATCTGAACAATATGGTTCCGTGCATATAAGACAGGGACAAGCTCCTGGAAAGCTGTGTTGTTTGAGAACTTCAAATAGCTGGGTAGAGGCCTTTTGTTGGCCACATCTCCCAAATATTTCCTAAGACTTGGTCTGGTCTGATCTGGCTGGAACAGGGAAGATGATTGCCTTCCCTGGAGGGCATTGCAAAATCAATGTAATCAACTGATGGGATCAGAAAAAGATTGGCTGAAGGAAACCAAGTCTTTGTACAGCACCTTTGCTGAGCGTAAATTTAGGAGAGGCTGTCCTCTATTAAGAATACTATCAGAAATATCTTGGACATTTTTAAAATTAAATCATTGCATAATTGGTAAAATTCAGAAATTGGAGTAGAAATTGGAGTAAATTTTTTTAGTTATGCTGCTGGCTTAGGTTTTTAGGGTCTTTTAAAACATATTTCTTCTTTATGGGAAAGGTAGATGACTTAAATGGATTTCTCTTACTGGGACTTATCTGGTGGAAGTTCTGATTAATTTGAATATTGAAAGATGGATTAAAAGGGAGCTGAAGGAACAATTAATGCTTCCTAGGTATGGCTTCTTTTTTTTTTTTCCTTTGAGCAGATTAGTTTCTCATTTTTTCTCAGGAGACATACTGACATACTAGGATTTGATGAGAAAGAAATTCTGGCTTATTCTAGTTGTGTGGAATTGCTTTTCTTAGACCATGTAAAGTATTTAATCTCCATGTGATGGCTCTTTAACTTGTCTTTTCAAGTGTGTGTTTTGGTGGTTTGATGGTATGTAGAACATTTCCTTCCTGTACTTCAGCATTTCTAACCAAAATCTGAGTATGTTTGAAACCTTAGCTTATTCACACTTCCTAATCATAATCCCTTTGGTTTCCTTGTCAGCACCTTTGTGGTATTTCTCTGGACACCTCTATCTAATATCTCCAGAGGTTATTCTACAGAGTAACCTTTGACAAGATCTATTACTTGCTACTTACTGCTTTTAGCAAGGTGAAAAGAGGTCAGTCTCTGTAAAAGGCAGGCATTATTAGAAGACTGCTGTAGAGTCTCTTGGTGGCTTGTCCATCTTCTCTAGCAACACTGCAAATCAGTTCAGGCACCTCCTCTACAGCACAAAGAAAATTACATTTATGACTGGATACGATCATATTTAGGTAATGCATGTCCTTGGGAAAGGGGCTCCTTTGTGCATTACAAAGCCCCAGGTGGTTTCTTTGTCAAGGTTGTAGCACAGTGATGCACCCACTGGAATCTGTTGGATTTTTGCTGTCAGCTTCAAGAGTAACAGGATTTCAGCCTGTTACTTTTTGTATGACCCGTTTAATTGAACTTCATGGCCAATGCTAATGATGTTTGCTGCTGCAAGAGTTGAATTGATAATTTGGTTACCCCTCCTGTCAGAATTCAAGATCTTCTAAATGAAGGTTGGTGTTGCCTGTTTCTTTAACCACATTAAGATGCAAAAGCTACCTCTTTCTGATTTGAAAAACACAGATTGCAAAATCTTATGTTGCAATGTTACTCTCTCAAAAGAGTGACTACAAGATCATTTTGGCTAACAATACAAAATCCCTGAAATTAGAAAAAACATATTTTCTTCCAGATTAATTAAAAAGATGACAAATTCCTTAGGAGACTTTAGACAGATCCCAGAGGCATTGAAAATACAATTTAAAATGAATGTCTAGTCAGTTTATCTACATGCATCCTCTAAAAATGAATGAAAAATCTTCTCAGGGAGCTTTGAAATATCTCAGTCTCAGGTTTTGTTAATGAAGGTAGCCTGGTTGTATCAGTTACTGATCACATGAAAAACATGTTTTTTCATGGTTTGTGTACATGTTAATTCTACAAAAGCTACTGGTATACCTTTCAAATGCAGATAGTTATAATACAGGGAAAAATGCCCTCTGTTTGAGCTTTAACAATAAATCATAAGGATTTTTCCTCTCATCCCCATACACTGAAATCCAGGCTAACTTGTTGCTAACATGGCTTTCACTTTCTGTCCATAGTCTACCAATTAAGCACGTGCAGATGTGCTCTGACTTGGAGTAGAATTTAAATTTGATTTACCTAATGGGATCTCATTGCCACATGACTACTGTATGCATATGGCCTGGGAAGCTGGGCCTGAGCTCTTTGCAAAAATTAGGCATGATAGCTGTCTGAGAATATTTAAAAGTATATAGGAAGAGCAGGGTATTAAATTTGAAATATGTATTACTTCCTTTGCTTCCAATAAGAAAATGAATAATGAAGAGAAGTAATGGTTTTTTTCAGTGTGATCATATAGAGGTTAAAATATAAACTGCCAAGGCAAAACAACTTTCTGCAAGGTGAAAAAGAGGTTTCTGTGAACTGTGGTCGTTCCTGATTTTCTGCTTGTTTTCTGTGTTAGCAACCTCTCAAAAATTAATTCACTAAGAATTTACCTGTAGGAGTCCTTGGCATATTCCTTTTTTCCAAGCCCACTCTTTATTTTTAAGCATGCAGAGGAGTACTCATGTATGTGTATATGTGTGTAATTTTAGTTTTATTTTTAATTGCATCTTCCCCTTTGGTTCAAGCTCTGTAGCTGGAGATAAAATAATTAACCAAGCAAATTGGCCTTGCACTCCAGGGTTACAACCCAAAGCTGTAGCCTGTGGTTACAGTTAAGGGCTCTGTCCTTGCAGAGATGAGCAAGTGTTTGCAGAACGTTCCTTTGAGACTGAACCCAAGAGAATGAGACCAAGAGGTTGTCAGGCAACTGGATGCATCAACATGGCAGAGCAGGAGAAATATATACAAATCCTTACTAACAGAGAGGTGGAAGAGCTTGCAGACAATTTCCTGGTCTGTTTTTGGAGTGAGAAATGTAAAGACTTTCTAGTGGGGATGTTGGAGGCGGGAGGTGGTGTAGAACCAGGGTGGGACTAGCCAACAGTGGGTGAAATCTGCTTCTTTCTCAAGGCCTTTGGGTTTTGTGGAGGCTCTGAAAAAAGCCATGAATTCATCCTCCACAGGTGGAACCCTTCCCCGCTAGAAACTGTTGACCTTTTACAGTAAATTAAGTCTCAACACAAATTTAGTACTTTGTACATTTTAAGTTCCAGCCACCAAAGTAAGGTGCTGTCAGAACAGAGAGTAATTGCTGCTCTATTTTCACTAAGATACGGTAACTCACAGTTGATGAATAACATCTGACTTATATTCTGTCTGAAAAGCTTGTATATGTGCTTCTTTGTTTGTTTATTTTATTTCTCTCCCTAGACCAGCCACAAAACCCTACTGCTCATCAGTACAAAACCTTGCACTGACTGAAGGGGGAATTCCATGCACAACTGCCAAAAAAAAAAAAAAAAAAAAAAAAAAAGGCAGACGCTGTAGTGAGGGAGAAAAGGAGAAAAATGGGTTTCTGTTTCTTCTCATCTGCTTCCATGCCTCCTTTTACTCAAGATTTTCAAATATTATCAATGTTAGAAACTCTGTATGCCCCATTTTTATTGCATTAATGCTGTAAGATGGATTTGCATGGATTTTGCAGTTTGCGTCAAACAAGAAAAAAGCCTCTGCATGATGGGCAAACTATCACTTAAAATCAAACTCCTGCTGATCAGTTCCCTGAACCAGGTGGTAGGTGGCACCCAGCTTTGCTACAGCCCCAGAATTTGATGGCTGGGCCATCTCTCTGCTGAACTACCAAACTCCTTATTAACTGTAAAAGACTGTGAAGCTGTAATTACAGAGAGTGTAAGTAAGAAATTAAGAGTTCAAAGAAAAGAAGGAAAAGACTCCGTGAATCCTTGTGTGTGTGGTGATTGAGAAGATTGATTCCCTCAATGGTCAGCTTTTGTTTGTGAAGAACTTGGTGGGGAAAATTTTGAGCAATCTAAGTGCATTTTATATTTTGATAAAGGTACCCGTGTGATGGTCAACTTTATGACAAATCAAATTACAGCTACAGATCTGTTAACTGTGGAGAAACTCACAGCTCTCTATCTCTCCACCACATGTACCTATGATAGTTCAAAAAAGGGATTTCTTTCCAAAATATTTGCTTTCTCTTTAAGTGAAAGTTGGAAATGGGAGGTCTGTTTGGTCTAGCTGGGTGCCTGCTTGTCCCCATGAGTAAGGCTTTTCCAAGTGATGGTTGACAATGCACTCGGTTTGAATTTCCTGGAGCAGAAATCTGGGACCTGCAGGGACCTGAGGGTCCCCATCAAGAATTTGGGCTGTGTTAGATCTTGCCACTCAGCTGTTTCCTGACTGGGAGGATGCATCTGTCCTCCCTTGTTGGACAGGGGGAAGGCACATCCCTTGCCCTGCTTGTCGCTGTAACTTTCTCAGTTACAGGGTCTGCCTGGGCTCCCTGCACCAGCACAAGCTGTGCCACATCTATCAGGGAATTCCCCTAACTCTAGGGTCATCAAAATTACATCTAAACATGGTGTCCTGCAGTGTTCCTAACAGAAAACAAACACCAGCTCACCCAAGCAGAAAGTCTGTTTGCAAATTTCTGGAGGTATTCAGAGGTGGCAGCAGTTGTGGCAGGTGGGTGAATATTCTTTCTTTGTAGGCTGGACTCAGTTTGGAAGATGAGATGTTGCTTTCTAGCAGACCATGCTCAAGAGAAGACCAGCTCTGTGCTCCTCCAGCAATGTCCTCTGGTGGCCTCCTGTGCTCTGTCTCTTAAGGCTGCTGAAAAAATCTTGGAGGAAACAGCCCCAGGTGAATTGGAAGAAGGGTGAAAGTGAGGAAATGTGATATTTCCCAGTCATGATGTTCTCAGCCCCTCCCATGTTTCCAGGATAAAGTTCATTTGCCATAAGATAAGGCAGGTTTTCTTATAATGAAAGAATACTTCAGAAAAACTTTGGCTTTAATTTCAAAGCAAAGCGAAAATGCAAATTCAGATCAATCAGAAAGTCAGTGAAGGTGTTTTGTGTCAAAAGACGTGTTCTTTTTTTGGCTGTAAACATTGTTACACTGTTTACAATATAATACTGTTGTTTATACTTCTTTTGTCCATTAGAACAAATTAACTTTCAAGATGATTAAAAGCTTTCAATTTTAAAACATTCTATTTACCTGGCTGTGTAGTGATTATGATTTCTTTGGGAATAAATTTTTGAGGTTAGGTGATTCTGCCATGCCAGCTGGATGAAAGGCCTTGCAGTAAAATGGGTATGGCATTAAATCAGATTGCTGCTGTTTCTGCCACTGAGCTGGGATTCTGCTCTAAGATGCTTGTAATTTCTGCATTTCCAAACGCTTGGAAAAATACTCTCATGAAAAACTAAACGTAGTGGGTAATGAAGGCTAAAATTGTTTCTACTAATCACATCAATTGGAAAATGATCTTCACTCAGCAACTCTTCTACCAGCAAATTAAGACACCAAATGAGTACGTCGGTGTTGGGGACTGGCTTCACTTTACAGCGAACTTCTAGTGGGCTCTTGCTCTGTGTTCTTCCTCAAAACAATGAGTGCATCTTCCCTTTCATTTTGAGGGCTTTTCTTCTCAGTCATACAGTTTGTGTAAAAAAACCATTGGTATGTGTATGCTGCAACTTGTTGCCGTTTATCCAGCAGAAGTCTGAGTTTGTGTTCTGTGCTATCTGGGCTTCTGAGGAGTGACCGCAGGCTATGCACATCTGCCTGCACCTCACTGGTGCCTTTTTGCATCATTAAACATAATTTTTGGTTACCTTTCTTTCACAGGTATCTTTAGATAAAAGTTCGAAAACCTGTAGGAACTTCTCGCGTACTTTTCGAAAGAGCAGTAAGAAAATCACAGCACTTCCAAGGGAAACACAAGCGGGCTTTTACCCGCGTTTAACGCCGCGCAAGCACTCCTCGCACACGCAGAGATGTTCAGCGGCGGCTGGGGCAGCCGGCTCGGCACCGAGCGCGGGCCGGATCGCCGGCAGCGCATCCGCGGGCCCGCTCCGTGCGCCCGGTCGCCAGCAGAGGCTGCTGCCAGCCCGCGCCTGGCGCCGGGAAGGGGCGGGACGCACCGGCCCCGCCCGGGCAGCGGCTGCGGCCGCGCCGCCGCGCCCGCGGCCGGGAGCTCGGTGGGACGGATGGATGGGTGGGTGGGTGGGTGGGTGGGTGGATGGATGGATGGATGGATGGATGGATGGATGGATGGATGGATGGATGGATGGATGGATGGATGGATGGATGGATGGATGGATGGATGGATGGATGGATGGATGGATGGATGGATGGATGGATGGATGGATGGATGGATGGATGGATGGATGGATGGGCAGGCGGGCTCACCCACGGGGCGAGCACAAAAACTGAACCACACAGTTTCAGAGACGAATGTTTCCTGCTGTGAAAACACTCTCTTAACAAAGCCCAACAAAATGGGGCTTATAAAGAGAGCTGTTGACTTTGCGTGAAAAACTCAGGGCATTTTTCTCCTACGTATATTTTCAATCCATTCAGCCTTTGCTTTCTGCAGCAATGTTTGGTTTAAAGCAGACTCTCATCTGCCAGTTTGTTTCAAGCATTCAGTAACCCAAGGGACTCAACATCAGATGTACATAAATCTCTCTAAAGAGCAGAGAGACTATACAGAGAACTGATTTTTTTGCAAAATCAAGACTGAATGGCAACAAATTAGTGTGTTTCTGCTATGGGGCATTAAAAACACTGTTTATGTTAGCAGGCATCCCAATATTTTTGTGATAATATGCTACTCTTTAAAAAAACCTGAGCATGATCAGTGGCAGTGGCTATTTTCTATAGACAAACGAAAGCTCTCTTTTTTTTTTTTTCCCCAGGAGTGCATGAGTTTAATCAGCAAGATTTAGATCTTGGGCTTGTTCTCTCAGTATAATAATAAATCATTCCTAAATCTTTAGGAGATGTGCCACAAATTCTACTGACTGTCAATGTAAGCCATCACATCCAAGAGCACTGATTTAAGTATAGGTCTCTTGCCTTTTGAGAACATACCATCTGCTTAAATTGTGTTTACTGAATGGAAGAAGTCAGGATTTTCCTGGTGAATTATAGAAAAATGATAGCCTGACTTACTCTGTAAGTGACACCTGTTTAGGAATAATTTGTTAATTGCTACTTTGAGGCTGATTCTTGTGTTCATCAGCTGAATAGGTTTAGTTAATATCACATACTAATTTACTGAATAGCTACTCAGTCTAATGCAGCACTAATAACATGTAATTACCTGCTGCGGTTACTCCAGTCTCCTTGCAGGGCTCAGCTCTGGGGAGAGAGAAACACGTGGGATAGAGAGGAGGTCATATTCTTCACTGGTGCAAAGGTACATTATTCATTCTTGTCAAGAGATTGCAGTTTGTAAATCTGCCACCCACTTACTTGATTTTGGGAGCCTTTCTGTGGAGGAGCTCTGGTGAGGTACAGTCCTGCTTCCTGCAAAGAGGGCTGCCAGGCTGCAGTGCTGGCGTTTACACAACTGCTCTTCTGAAGCATGTAACATCTTCATTTTAGTCCACT
Organism: Emberiza elegans; assembly: GCA_024865655.1. Taxonomy (NCBI): domain Eukaryota; kingdom Metazoa; phylum Chordata; class Aves; order Passeriformes; family Fringillidae; genus Emberiza; species Emberiza elegans. Next base: position 38,533,380 of record JALJVW010000206.1, read on the forward strand.
TACAGTCCTAACAGCTGGCCCATGTTGAAAATGATAGAAAATTTTTCTTAGTGAAACAAGGGGAGTTTAATACTTTTTGTGAAGTAATTGTGCATACCTTCTTTCTGTGCCTGGCTTGCACATGAAATATTAGCTGACATTATAGCAAACTATATATATATGCATTAATGTACTTTTGGTAGTGTTATTTACTTAGGATACACATAAAATTGTTAATTGTGAATATGGAACTTCAAAGTGAAGCTGGGCACATGAATGAAAATTGAAGATTCTCTGTTGGGTGTACACTGCTCTTACTGTTGTCGGCTGGAGCTGTAAGTGCTCAGTCAGTGAGAAAAAAATTGCTTCAGATGTATGTACTGCTGCTGCAGGCTGGATTTTGGTCTATGAAAGTCTTTATTTAATTATAGTGATGTCTTTTATTAGTGAGCATTTAGCTGTTTTGCTCAGTATTTTTTCACAGTGCATACTATACATGCCAGTAGCACACACACTGCATAGTGATATGGTTTAGTGCAGGACTAAACCATAAACTGTATTCCTGTAATGCACAGGAAAATATATCAGTCACTTTATTACAGGAGGTAGATTTGTTTACATTAAAAAAGTATGTAAGCAAATGTATACCAACAAGTACAGTGTGTGCAGTATGTACAGGGGAGTAACAATTGCAGTATTGGTGATTGATTTTGCACTTGCATGTGGGTTTATGGTGGTAATGAATTTGGCTACAAGAAGGAAAACTGTGAGAGAAAACCTTTTGTTTTATGGCTCTTCCCTTCTCTACAAAGGATACTACTGGGAACCTGGGGAGGGACCCCTGCCAAAAAAGGGCAGCAGCCACAACAGAGCAAGTGGGCATTTCATGTACAATATTGTGGGTTTTGCCATGGGTGGACTTCCCTATTGCAAGAGAAGCTGCCTTTAGTGAGACAGCTATTTACAGGGGTACTGCAGCTTTGGCCATCTCTAAATCCAGGTGCACGTAATGCACATGCATATGAGCTGGGTGATCTCACAAGTGAGTTTGGCTTATTTTTTTTATCTGGGAGAGGCTGGGTTGTTGCTCACTGATGACTGGTGAGTGAGCCTGGGAGTGCACTGCTGAGATTTGTTTAGTCCATCTTAGCAACTAGATCTTTTGCAACTTAACTTGATATTTTTTAAATGTTTAAATTTGTAAAATTTTTATTTTAATTTGTCTACCTTTGCCTGTTTTCATTATCTGAACTTTGCCTTCCAGACTCCCCACCACCTCCACTCCCTGTGCAAGGCTGGATTTTAACTGAGTGCAAGCGTCACATTGCTGATGCATATCAAATCTGGAATGACAGTCAAATACTCTGCCCACTTGTGTCTGGGTGTTTCTTGGGAGTCTTGGATTTCTTAGGATTTAGGATTGAGTCCCCATGTCCAAAGCAGAAAGTCACATTGCTTTTTTATTTCAGCTTACCAGTTTTCAGCCTCCTACTCTGCTGCGTTTAGGAATAACTGAAACTGGTTCTTACAGCCCTGAAATGCCTCTTCCTTAACATCTTCTACAGTGACAGCAACATTAATACATGAGTCTTTTCTCATGTCTGGTCCAGTTTACAGTAGGCAAGCCCTTGTATTTGCTAGCCAATAGATGTGGCAGTGTGCCAGACCTACTTTTATCATCTTAAACTAAGATGCCCTGAATATATCTTGATAGTATTGCTTCAGCTGATGCTAATGGATTTTGACCTCTTTGATCTGCCTTTTTTCTCAGCAATTTTGAATTGGGGTACAGCGGGTACAGCCTCTGATTTACTTTTTTCCTTTTATTTTGCTAGGATGGCTGATCTATTCTCAGCTAGTTTCTACAGGCAGAGTGCTTTTTTGCAGGGTTGCTGGACTCAGTAGGTCTCCCAAAGCCTAATCCCCCCACCCCAGCATTTTAGCATGGGTTTTTTTACTTTTTTTTCTTGGCTGTACCTTGTTTTCTAGGTGTTCTTGCCTTTGAAACTTAACCTATGTGTTCAGCCAGAGCACTGCATGACCCACAGCGACTATTCATTCCCAGGGTATTAGATGAAGGAGCCGTGGTGTTGTATTGCATTCAAATCAGTGTCTTGCTCTGCCCCGTTGCCCAGCGGTGGGTGGTACTCCTATGAGTCATCTGCTATAAATGCCAAATGATAGCATCTTTTGCTTCATGATGTTCTTGTTGGCAGCGTTGTGCATCACCAGCACTCGGTCACATTTTTCCTGTCTAATATTGCTGCTCATCACAATTGTGATCGTGTTGCACCTGGCTCCACAGCGCAGCTGCAATCCAGCGAGCTGTTTAATCCAGGGGCACACTTGCAGACACAGCTGATAGTTTTGTGTAGTATTTGTACACAGGAGTCTTTTCTTAAGTTTTACGTGTCCTGTATTCTCCTCCTAGAGTGAATTTTTCTGTCCTCAATCACTGCCCATACAACTACATTGTTTACTCACTCACCCCTTCCCCAGGATTACTGTGGCATTAGTATATAAAGCAGTTCTGTTTCCCACAGTTGTCTATAGTTTGTGTATTTTTCCTCTTTCAGCCTTTCCTGATGCTTTCCAGATCCTGTGCTCAGGAGCAGAGTGCCAGTAATCTCAGTTAGTCTCTGTTCTGCCTTCTAAATTCTTCAGATGTGTCTCTATGTACTTAATCTTCACTAGAACTTCTCATTGTTTTGATCCTCTCCCTGTGTAATTCAGCTGCCTGTGTTGTTTGCAGGTATTTACCCAGGGTTAAATTTCTTTTCTTCTATTGATAGTTCTACAAATGCTCTTGCTCTAACTAATGGTTTTTATCTGTCTAAACTTGAAGTGGATGTCTGCATTCCTCATTCTCTAATACAAGCATCTATTCCTTCTTTTTCTACAATATGTTTTAATTTGAGGTCACAGAACCCATTGTAACTGTTTTTTTTCCCCCACAATATCTCCAGCAATATAAAAATAATCTTATTCACTTTTTGTCTATTCACTGTTAGACTGGGGTAGTGATGGGACAGTGTAGTAGAGTTTTTAAAAATTGGTACGAACTCAGGTCCTTCTCCTAAGATTGTGGGATGTGTTTTATATGAAAATCTTTAATTTTTTTTTGGTAGTCTGAATCCCTTCATGTTGCCAGTACTTTTTGTTTCTAAAATTTATATGAGTCTTTGTTTTTAACTTTCTGGCTATCTACTAGGCTGGTTGCTGTCATGATTTTGGCATGTTGGGTACTGATTATCAATGCTGGAGGATTCTCTTCTGAAAGTGAAACTTTTAAAAACTAAAAGCCAGCCTGCTACTTTTGTCAATGCAAAATGCTACAGAATGCCTCTTTAGCTTTCTGAACCTGTGGGGCAGTGTTAGTGAAGTCAGTGGGCACAAAACTGTTCCTTATCTCCTGGCCTACAGCTGCAGGGGGGTACCCAGCACACTGGGTACACCTGGATGGCCTGGTGCAGGGATGCTGCAGGGATTTAGGGCAGGGCAGTCCAGACCTGCCAGACCCACAGTGAACCATGCTGATGCAGACCTGCCTGTGACAGAGCTACTCAGGTGTCACTGGAATGTGTTTCCTGGCACTCTGAGTCCTTTGTGGGTAAATTTGATACAACACCAACTAGTCTGCATTGGTCTCATGATAATAGATCAAGCAGGAGAGCAGTGCCAGCCTGACCCCAGAGCCTCACAGGCTCCATGTAACACTAGGTACTGCTTTTCTCTGTTGGGAGAACAGTTAATCCACTGAATCTGAAAAACCACCCATAGATAACTGAGAGTTGAGAGTGGTGGTGTGTGCTGAAGCCTAAGAACTCAGTTGAGAGCTTTGATGAATCAGGGCACTGATGATTACCCAAGGTGCAAACCAGTGGGGAACTGGGACCAGGATTCTTGGGACTTCAGTGGGAACATGGAGGAAACAAATAAATTAACCATATTTTAAATCTGAGTTACAGAAGCAGATGTTGAAATCCTGCCACTATCTCATTGTAGCAGTTAGCTTTGGGACCAAACTCTTCTTTCCTGCAAACTTGTGCTTCCTTAAATTTTTAACTTTTAAGCCCATGTCATTCTTAATCTGTTCTAAACACAATGCTTCATGGCATATCATCTCTTGTTTTAATTTGTTCTGATACTGATGTTTTCTCTTCCTTGATGAGCCTTTGCTCATGTACCCTGTCAGCAAGCAGAGAAAATACCACCTCTGCACCTTCCAATGTTAAAAGTTGGTGGCAATGTTAAAAGGTGGCAGCTGGCCCCATGCATCTTCTCACAGCCCATCAACAGGGAGGAGAGCTGGAAGGGTAAAAGTAAAAAAAACCCAAATTATTAATTGTGATAAAGACAGTTTAATAGGAAAAGAAAAAGCTGGCCACACAAAGAAAGCACACCAGGGAATTCAGTCACCACTTCCTATGAGCAGGCAGCTGTTCAGCCATCTTCAGGAGAGCAGGGCCCTACCAACCATAATGGTGACTTGGGAAGACAAACGTCATCACTCAGGATGTTCCCCCCTTCCTTCTTCTTCCCCCAGCTTTATACACTGAGCATGGCATCATTTGGGATGGAATATTCCTGGGGTCAGTTGGGATCAGCTTGTCCTGGTTGTGTCCCCTCATAACTTCTTGTGCACCCCCAGCCCCCTCCTTGGTGGGCTGGTGTGAGAAGCAGAAAAAGTCTTGACAGTGTCAGCATTGTTCAACAGTAACTAAAATATCCCTGTTTTATCAACGCTTTTCCCAGAGCAAATCCAAAGCATAGCCTGATACCAGCTACTATAAATAAAATTAACTCTTTCCCAGCCAAAACCAGTGCAAAGTTTATTTATGTTAAGCTCTTTAAAACTGAAAAGTAGTAGTAGTAGTAGTAGTAGTATTATTATTATTATTATTATAGCATTTTACTGTGAATCTCCTAAAATGTTTTAAATCTTCCAAATAACTTAAAAACTTTCATTTATCCTGCCTATGCCAAATCTTGAGACTCATTCTAGATTCAGAGCCAATAACATTATCACTGTTAGTCAGAACTTGATTGGAATGGGGATGTCTTCCATCTTGACCTACACTTCTTCATGGCATCGAAATTGAAAGGTCTTTGCCCCTTTTCTGAGCATAGTTTCAAACACATTCCTGCCAAAGGAGAGCAAGTAATTGGCTAAAAGCAAGTGATCATCCTGACTTCTTTTTAAAAATCATTATGTTAAGTTTCCTTGAGGGACTTTCCTTTGGATTGTTCTGTAACTTATTTTTTAATTAAAAAAAAAAAAAAGGTAATGTTGACTCAAAAGCTCCATCACTGGTTATGGAAAGGTTGGTATTGCACTTATAGTGAATTTAGTGGGGTTTTTTTTTTCTTTTTGTTTTGTTTTGATTTGGTTGATTGGTTTGGTTTAGTCTTTTTATACACCAGAAGACAATCAGTATTTTTTGAAATTAAAGACAAATGAAGAAAATGCAAATATTCCCTTGTGTGGGAGTGATATATTTCCGGGGAGAAACCAGGCTAGTAGTGGCTTTCAAACTTTTAAATCTGTTTTATGTGGTGTATAAGAGATTGCTGTCATCACCCAGATGCAGGAAATACCAGTGCTGGGCTTAAGGGGGACAAAGTAAACTCGACAATGGACTGAAAAGAAAAATAAACAATCGACCAACCGTTTTTATAGCTTGTTTTTTCTCTTGCTTTAGCAGTAACATTCACCTTCATTTACCAGAGTTCTGTGAAACATCTGTATCAAGCCTTAAACTTGCTTGACCTTAGTTTAGGTTCAAGGTTCAATATATTCCATGTGCATGGATGATTGTACAAATCCACAAGAGCTCTGTCTCTATGCAAACCTTTTCCCTGTCCCAGATTTGGCCTCTTTCTCGCTAAATAAATCCAAGGACAACTTTCTCTCTCTGTCTTTCTTTCTGCAAAGATTGCTGCAGGGGTGCCCTTGGGGCTTGCATGGTGTTACAGGGCTTAGGAATAGAGAGGGAAAGTTGCCTTAGAGGATGAGGTCAACCTACTGTAACAACGGCCCTGGATGGAACCTTTTATAACTTGAAGAATTGAATTTAAAGGCCTCATTTTGCTAAATCTCCCAAAACAAATGGTTCAGCATTTGTATAATTTTTAAATCTGTACTTCTTCTCTCATTTGTAAAATCAGAAAAAATTTCTAAATGGCTCCAAGCAAGTCTCTGAGCTGAACAATTGCTCTTCTCCTGCTGCCTAGCTATATTTCTTCCCAGGGCTTCTGTGGGTCACATTGCTTAACAAATAGCTGCCTGTATAGGATACAAAATTTGGGTCTTAAAGAAGAACTTGGTGGCAGCCAAATCATGAGGATGGAAACAGAAATTAAATTTTGAATTTGTTACAGTTCCCAGGACAAGCTATATTGATATGATTATAATTTAAATATATTTAAAATAATTTCTGTATGCAATAGCATACAAGCTCAATTTCTATCTCTTGCACACCTGTTATCTGAACACAGATGTACTTTGGGGAAAGAAGGATGAGAAAACATGACTTGTTTTCAGTGTCTTAGATACCCTTTGTGCTGGATTGGCCCCATAGCATGAGATGCCACACCTTGCTTGGGGTCCTGCACCACAGTGGTTTTCCACCCGAGGAGGGTCTGCACCCACTCAGCTGGAGGGTTCTGGTGTCCTTAGGGAGGCACCATGAGAGGGGGAAGCATTCCTTTCACATGGGATGGTGTAGGGCATTTCCTCTTGCTGATTCCAGCCAGGCCCATGGCCAGGTGGTGTCACTCGGATGAAGTGAGGAGATTGGAGCCAGCCATCTGCTCTGGTGACAGCAAAACTCGATCCAGTTGCGAAACAAGTGACCTTTCTTGAACAGTTTCTGAACCCATGACTTTCTCCTTTATCAGCACTTTATGAATATGAGTAGCACTCTTCAGACAGGCAGCCAGCATTATTAGAGCTCAGACATCTGTGGCAACACTGGGTGTGGAAGAGTTGGTTTTTCTGACTGGCATCTGTGTGGTGCCTGAGTTAATCCTACAGACTTCTTTCAAAGCTAGTAGTGAGAAATTGGCAATTCTAGCTCGTGATTCCTCTCTTCCCAGTGGAGATATCTGTATCAAGTGGATAGTGTTCATTGTGCCTGTTTCTCTCTGTTGACTGTGGGGGAGGTCTCGAATGACTGACTGAGGTGGAGATGCTGAGGAAGTGTAAAGCCAAAATGATTATGTGTGTGTCATACAAACCAGAAACCTCTCAGATGGGCGTGGTGGGCAGATTCCTGTCTGGAAGGGGCATATCTCCATCAGCTGATTTTGTGTTTAACTTTTCTAAAGACATGGCTGCTTAGCTCCAGAGCACTGCTGTGCTGACGTTACTTCCACAGTGTGAGCTGGTTATCTCTGCCCAGCTCTGCACTGTGCTGTGTAAACAGCCACATTCCCTCAGAGTCAGCTTTGGGTATTTTGTGTGGCACAGTGTTAGCCCAGGCATAACTTTTTGAGGCCCCAGTAGATTTTGCATACCTGTAGGCATGTTATTAAGTTGAAGGTTTTGCTCTCCAGAGGGCAGGAATTTTGTTGAAGAAGCACATAAGGGCACTGGTGTTTTTTCTTATCCCCAAGTGGAAAATGCCTCCTTGCAGACTGGCAGGAGACAGCTCTTCTCCACTAATGACTTTGATGTCATGAGATGCAGGCCTTATTTATCAACACACCTCTGGGAAACTATAGATCCCTCCTGCCCATTCATTCCCCCACAGTCAGTTCAATTTTTCCTTTAAGTAAATGAACTTTCAAAAGAACTAGGGTTTATGGAAGAGGGTTCATGGAGCTGTGATAAAACACTTCAGGCTGTAACTTACACTTGTTTCTGAGGCTTCACTTTTATTGCTTGAAAATATTCTCATATGATCTCATTTTAGAATTGGGTACTTCAAAGGTTGTTCAATCCATGTTCCTTCGAGGCTGCCTATGCAGCCCTATAATTTTTTCCCATGTTCTGTTCTTTTTTTTTTTTGCCTCCTTTCATCCTTATTAACTGGAAAACACCAAAGGGATTTTCACACACCAAAATGAGCAGTCTTGCAATATTGTAGCCATGCTGCTTTAAAAGTTACTGTAAAATCAGTCCATAGTGGATATGTGTTTGCACGTTCATGCTCTATTAGTGCCCGAACTAGTCTTGCTAACCAGACTCTGTTATGGTAGATCTGCAGCAGAACTGTTCTGGTAAAGCCTTCAAAAGGGAGTTGATTTAAATTAGAAATAATTATTTTACCAAAAATGTTTTATCACACAATTACAGCCTTCCATCAAAAAGCACAAGCTATACAGGTTTTGTGAGAAGGGATGAGGGCAAGAAAGGATCTTTCCCGGCATATATGTAGTCTTGTGGTTTTTTTTGCTTTCTCCTCCTTGCTTCCCAAATATGGAGTCATATTTAGTAGTGAAATGAACTTGACCTCTCTTGAAATGAGGTTGGACAGTTTGAGTCCCATGTTCTCTGGTTGGAAGTTTTGATGGCCTCACTAATGTTGTTCTCCCAGCTCCTGCAAAATGGATTTCATTGTCAGTCACACCCTGTGTGTGAAATGAAGAGCTGACCTGGAACTATAAAATTCCCTAAAAACAGCACTGAGCATGAAACCCAAAAATTCCAGAATTTTCCTCTGAACTCTGTGACACAAACACCTTCTCCCAAATATTTTTTCACTGTGGTTTCAGTTTCTTTTCACTTTTCTTTTTCAGTAGGAAAATATGAGAATGGGAATGAGATTGCCAGAGAAAGACATTAAGGAAAGAAGACATCAAGTACTTAAAAAGGAACTACTTTCCTTTATTTTCTTGTTAGTTTTATGGACCGATATAATTGACATTTTTTTTCTTTGCTCTGACACTTACTTGCCAAAGTGATTAATTTCAGTCCTTGTACCTAAGATTGAAATCTATAGAGAAAAATGTAGAGTCTACTTCAAGAGCTAAGCATTAGTGCTGGAAGCAAGATAACCTGTGAATACTTCTCACAAACAATTTATTGAAATTAAATAAGCTTTCAATGTATTGATCTTTGTTCTTTTATGTTTGTTAGAGCTCAGATAACACTCAGTGGATTTTTTTCAGGTTAACTTCAAGTAGAAGATGCAGCCTGTATCTACACATATGTTTTTTGTTATTTGTGAAGTGATACCAGAAGAGAGCCTTGTATGTTAGATTGGTTAGTTAGCCCAGATGTTCTTACATGAGTAGAGATATTTTGCTTCTTCTTTTTTTACCATTGTCTACATAAAGGAGATAACTTTTTAGGTCAGCCAAGGAAACAAGAGATGTATTAGTGTAGTATCAAAGTGACTTGGAGATGGACCTTATTTTCTTTAAACACTGTAGCAACAAAAAGTTCATAATGCACCGTGTACTGCAGGCAAATGCATGCTATGATGTAATACAAAACTGTATAAAATAAACTGTTATGTATGTAAGGGCAAAATGAAGGATCCAGGATCAGAGAGGCTTCTTCATTTCAGACCAAGGCAGTGCTAGAGAAAGGAGAACATGAGACAGTAAGAGACAAGTGCAGCTTACAGGTCTGCTAGAGGAGATGGAATGGTAGTGCTTGGAAGGAAATTCATGATAATTCTCTTTGTTCTTAATGCTTTCCAAGTATTTTTTTTATTCTCCAGAATTATGCAAAGAATCGTATTATTTGGATTATAATAATAGTGGGAACCTCTCTAGGTAAGCCCGACTATTATCATATATATATGCCCAGCTAGCTCAGTAAAACAAGTCTCTAGCAGAGACCCAATGGCTGAGTTAGCAATGGCCAAGCCGCCGAGCTCCTTCCTAGCAAGCCAGTGATATTCAGCTTAAGTGATTCAGCTCTTTCATGAGTTCAGCTCAGGCAGCTAGGAGGAATCGCTCGGGGCAGTGGCGTAGCAGACGAGAGAGAGAGGGGAAGAGAATACGCCGAAATTCCGCAGTGAAGGTTTATTCGGGAGGTCCGCGAAGGGTACAGCGCTTCTTCTTCTCCCCGGAAAGGGGGTACAGAGGGCTCTTTTTATAGCCTTGGCATGGATCCAAAACCAGCCAATGGCCGCAGGTTTAAGCATATTCCTTAACTGACCAATAGCTAAAAGAGTTACAATAGTATTGTCTTAACTGATTAAAGGACAGGGTCTCAACACGGTCGGGTAAGAGGAACAGGACAACGCCCGCTCAGGGATGACTCAGCATTCAATTCTCCAAGGAGCTTTTCCTGTATCCTTGGGGTTCACTACATTGGATGATCCAAACAAAACGTGTGTTAAACATTTTTTTGCCTGTTTTGACACATGAGAAGATAATAGCACCTATTTATAATTGCCACTTACTGTCTTGAAAGAAATTCTAGCAGCATTAATATTCAAAAAGCTATTTGTGGCATTGATAAATGCAAAAGCACTAGTCCAGTATCTGTAGCTGTCCATAAAAATAGCTCTCTCTGTAAAGAAAACTTAGCCTTACCTATAAAAGTACTGGATATGATGTCACACAAGATTATGACAACTAGAGTATATAGACTTAATGGCCTTCATATCGTTAGCAAACACTTGGAAAGGAGTTTCCTGCAGTAATATGGCTTTCTGAGAAAACTCCTGACTCCTCAGGTGACTGATTTGAGGCAGATGATACACTGAGAAGATCTGCCAAGTGCTTAGGATCAAAGTGTCTTTCAAAAATTGCACTGCCTTTCCCAATAGTGAAGCCTGCATTTGTAATCTCTTTATTGGAGGCAGTCACTGATCTTACTACCCTGTGAAATCTGCCTTTGCTGGGACACTGCCGCCTCAATTATGCCTTTATTTTCTGATTATATAGCATAGGTACATAGATCTGGGCAGTTCTACAAGTGTACAAGTTGTACAAGTGTACATAGATCTGGGCAGTTGCTCAGATGGTAGAAGACATCTGTAACATTTGTTTTACAGCCATGTAGATGGCAGTAGGCTTAGTGAATCTGTGTGCTCTTTCTTTTTTTTTTTTTTTTGTGTAATGGATTATAGTATCTATATTATCAGGGTGTGAATACTTACATTTGGGTTACTTTCAAAATAGGGCTATGTTTTTCTCTGTCCTGGTACAAATCTCAGTGTTTTTCTGTTCTTGCAAGTAAGGGAAAAGAAATTATGTATTCATATACTTGCTAGACCTTCAAAACAGCTTATGTATTAAATTCTCTTTTTAGAAACTGAGGCAATTACATGTTGAAATAGCTTTTAAAGTTTTTTTAAAATTCTATTTTAAGTCCTCATACAAAGTTAGTCATAAGTCTCTGCACCCTAGTTCAAAATGAGATAAATTATATTAATTAAAAATGCAAAAAGCCAGATCAGTCTATCCAGTCCATTCCCAAAATAATGATCTTGTAGTTAATCAGTACATTGTAACTATAAATATATATGTATTTATTTCCTGACTTTGCCACCAACTTTGCATGACTTGGGATAGATCATGTAAACTAGAATCTTCTAGAGGAAACTACAGATAAAATATATATAAAACTTCTTGCAGTTGTGGACTGCAAACATCTTTCAGTTCTGTTAAAAAGAATTAAAATCAGTCTTTGAAAGTGTGTTCTTTAGCCTCTTGTCTATAATTTTGGCATAGTATTACATCTTTGTGTTAGAGAGTCTACTGAGAGAAGAATGAACAAAATAATGTGTATGTGTCTGATTTTTCCTTATTTGCTTACTTTCAAAGATAAACATTCCCTAAAGGGATATAATTGGAAGAGGGTGTGTGCAGCAGGAGTTGAAAACGAAGACTTTTAAAGTATTTCTGATTGGACACATAAAAACTGGAGGCTCTCAGTATCACTGCTTGCTCTTGAAAACCTTAGCCAAGATTTTTTCATTTTTCCCAGAAGAGCTATGGCCAGGATGGCTGAGACTTGAAAGCTGTGTATTTACATAAGCACAAGTTACAAATCTGTGGTTTTTAGAGATGTTTGAATTTCGCCACTTTACACTTGCAGTACATTGTAAGTTGCTGTGAGTAGTTCACAGGTTGTGAATGTACAGCCTACAGAGAATTACCCCTCACGTTGTCTCCTTTTTCTTAGGAGAAGTAGTAATTTTTTCATATGTTCCAGTTTTTAAGGTTCTTGTTTGTAGTTATGGGTTGGTCACTGCCAGAAATTTGTGGCTAGTCACTGATTAGGAGTTGCTTCATTTTGATGTGCTGCCTCCTTCACTGAGGCAATAATCCATGGACCAGAAAGGCTGATTTTTAAAAAGTGATACAGGAGTCTTCTGAGAAGGGTTCAGGAGACTTATATTGCTGAGGGGACTAATATTGCTGACTTATATTGCATCCCTGTAGGAGGAAAGGAAAGGTCCCTTTGCACAGTCTCACCTACCCCACAGACTTGCATGTCTGTGCACGCAGAAAAGCACAGCCACTCCTGGAGTGCAGAACTCTCTCTCTGCTCCTGGGAGGGTCTCCCATGGTTTGCATGGACGTTTGCCAGTGAGGGGTGCTGTTTCAGCTGATTCTGGAAGACAGACTCATCCCTGTGCCCAACCACTGGTAGCAGTTCGCTTTGCAGTTGCTGTGTTAGTTGAGGACAGGGTGGCAGCCCATGTCATATGTCCCCTTCTTCTCAAGTGTCAGTGGAGCAACAGCTGCATTTATGTCCCTTCTGAATCCCAAATCTGTCGTTCCTTGAGGCAGGGCTAGAGGTCTGACTAGGCAGAAGTACACAGGCTGTGTGTAACCTGTCTGGGTTTGTTACAGAGCCGTGGAGTGCTCCCAAGGGACCAGCAGCTGAGCAGCATCCCCACAAGTGCTGTGGGCTGTGCTTCTGCTCTCCAGTGGAGACCACCAGGAAAGCTCTGTGTCAGGCACCACGGGGGTCTCCCTGGGGGTGAGAGCCTCAGGGGGTTCATCAGGGTGTCAGGATAGGATCCATCCCACCTTTCCAACAGGGAACAAAGCAGCCAGAGCAGCCCCTGCCATGGGTGTTGGCGTGTCTCTGCTTGTGCCAGAGCTCCTCTGAGGTGCTGATGTTTGAGCTGCTCTTCTGGGTATGGAGAAGGAGGCAGACTTTTTTGTCTCACATGCAGCAAATGTATTTGCAGGACATTATTAATGCTGGGACTGGAAGAGCACCTCCAACCCTCAGGAGTACTTCTGGAGCGTTCTCGCCCGAGGAGAGGAGAGGGAGCACCACTTTTGTGCTCAAAGAAAGCATATATTTGCAGAAAAGCCTTTGAAGACCTGTGTTGGCTCCCCATCAAAGTTAGCCCCTCTCCTGGGTCCAGACCTTTAATGGTTGAGAAGCTTGACCCAAGGGTTGTGGACACATCCAGGGCAGAGCAGGCAGCCAGAGCCTGGCTGGGGGGTCTGCGGGAGGGTGGGGAGCAGCACAAAATGGTCTGAGCTTTTTGTTTTGTTTTGGATGACTGCCAGGCAGTTTGTGGGCCATTCTGTTCCCTTCCCAAGTCAGGTACCTGAACTGCTGGGACAGATGGTCCTCAGCCTTCTCTCCCATGCTGGCTGGAAGGAGGTGCTGTCGGGGACTCTGCCACCAGCCTGTGTCATGGCAGGGGAAGAGGGGCTTCTGCTGAGCCTGTCAGTCCAGGGCATTGCTTGTTGCTCCCGGTGGTTTTGGTGCTGGGCCTCGGTAATGCCTGACTTTGGAGCCCTGGGAGGTGCTGTCCCTGCAGCACAATGCTGTTTCTGCATGGGACAATGTCCTGTGACTGCTGATGGAGCCTCAGGTACTCCAGAAGACTGAGCCTAAAATACCTGCCCTGCCTCTCCCGAAAAGCTTTCATTAACTATTGTGAATTATTCTTCTAGTTCACAGTTCTAACTCATTTAATAAAGTGGAAGACTCCAGTCTCACAAACAACTTCCATAAAGAGGTGGTTGTAAGGTGTAAGTGGGCCACAACTTATGGGGACAAACTTTTTAGCAAGGGCTGTTGCAATAGGACAAGGGTTAATGGTTTTAAACTGAAGGAGGATCAATCTAGAATAGGCATAAGGGAGAATTTTTTTACAGTGAGGATGATTAAATACTGGAACAGGTTGCCCAGAGAGGTGGTGAATGCCCCATCCCTGGAAATATTCAAGGCCAGGTTGGAGGGCTCTGATCTAGTAGAAGATGTCCCTACTTAATTGCAGGGGGTTGCACTAGATGACCTTTAGATATACTTTTTGACTCAAAATATTATATGATTCTATGAAAATATAAACTCTTGTTGTAATGTCTGCAGCTTCTTTGAGTGTATTTTTTTTCCTGGGTTATTAGTTCAAGGAAACACTTGCTTACTGCTTTATTTGTGTACTGCCCTTTCGAAGTCTAAATACACTGTGTTTATTCAGTGCAATGGATGATTTGGAAGCAGCTTTTTAACCCAGTCTCAGGACTCAGAGCCTCTTATTTTTATGAAGGTATTTCAACAGCAAGATGATTCCATATTTGATTTCCTAAAAACATATGGACAAGCCTAAATCCAAATAAAACTTACTGAAAATAGGTTGTTTCGCTGCTGATAATAAAACTAGTTATAGGGCTGGTGAGAGACGGGTCTGAAGATGAAGTGTGTGTATTTGAGGATGTGAGCAACTTCACACACACAATGTTTAAAGTGTTGCAAATCAGCCTGCCCTTGATTTGTCAGGGCTGAAAAGAACAGTTTTCAGTTTTTAGTGTCTAAAACTCTCTAGTGCTGAAGTACTGCCTGAGGGGACCTGTGGGCTGCTGGTGTTCTCAGAGGAGATTTTTTACCCCAGAGGATTTTATTTTATAGCTAGGAACAGTGAACACTGAAGGTTTGATTCAGGATTTTTTTTTGGTCATTTTGAAGAGAGAGAAGTTTCCAAACTAAAAAAAAAAATCTTTAAAAATGGTAATTAAAAATTGGTGAAAGTTAATAATTAATGGCTTGTAGCTGGTTTATTAATAGCCTCATTTTTCTATGTAATGAAAATCTTAAACTGTCTTGTATTTTAACTATAAAGCAAAAAAAAAAACAAAAAGTGAGATTGGTCCTAGTTTAAAATTATTTAAAACATACAGAATTACAGAGTTTTATTCATAAAATGTTAAAGTTTGTTTTCAGAGTTCTGGTTTAGGCATTATTTTATATAATAAAATATGGAAGGAAAATTTGGGCTGGCAGAATTTTCAAAGCTCGTGTTAAAGCCCCTAACTGCTTCTGGTATGAAAGTCAGCTAAGCAGCCTTGTGTTGTTGTTTCCCCCAGGATATCTTTAATGCTTTCTTTTTTGTTTTCTTCCTTCCCTTTGGAAATCCAAGTGTTTATTTGCATGCAAGTTAGGTGAATTCTTTTATCTATTTGTGTATCGTAAACCAAAGCAATTAGCATACTGCAGTTACAGTACACTTAAAAACCAAAACACCCCTACGAAAAACCTTCAGTCAATATTATTCCTGGAGGGAAAACTCTTAATTAAATTGTATGCAAACTACAACAATAGGCAGAGTTGTTTGGTGTTTAATAATAACTCTTTGGGTCAGGGGGAAGAGTAAAAAAGTAAGTGTAGCAGAGAGCTTTGCATGCCATTAACCCAAGGATAGAAATGAGGTCAGCCTTTGAAGGGACAGACAACACACTTATCTGCCAGCATTGGAAAGTCCCAAAAGATTAGGTTATTTGCCAGATGTTACTGGGAGTTCATCACTGACACCCTCTGCTTCATGGGCTTCATCTCTCACCATAGTTGCAGTTGCCTTTTCTGCCCTTTGCAGGCTTCCTGGAGATCTTCTCCAGTGCATAATGCTTGTTTTTTTTCCTTGAAGTATTTTTTTTTTTTGTTTCATAGCAATAGGCATGGCGAACCATCTTAACTTCTGAAGCTGATCTGGAGCCTCTTTGTTTTTCTTTCATACACCCACGATAATCCTCTTGGCATAGGAACCGTGGACATGAACCACAGTGACTGCCACAGCTCTGGGAATGGGGCTGTGTTTGTGAAGAGATTTGTAGAAGACAGACTGCTCACCTCACTTAATCTTGGTAACCTTTTGAAAATTAATGAAAATTGGGGCAGACTTTCTCATAGGCTAAGAATTTTCTGATGTTTTTTATCCCTTTGCCTGAAAAAGAACTGTAAATGCAATTCTAAGCAGACAATTCTTATATTACTAGCAGCTTTGTAATTAATCAAATATCACACTGAGGTGTATTTAAATGTGTAATCCACTAAAAATTGGTAGTGAGGGAGAGTGGGTGCTATCAGATCCATATTAGTAATGACTATATGAACCTGGAATGGCATTCCCTGTATGTATCTTCTCCTTTAAATCTTTCAAGAGTTTGGTAGTAAATATTGATTTCAGCTAATGGTGGTTTTAACTTTCTGGTGCACATGCTTTGCCCCAAGGGACTCTGTCATGTACAGGGAGAAGCCAAGACTTGCTCATAAAGAACAGAGCAAATATGTTTTTCCTTTAAAATGCTGGATATTAGTGGTGGTCTCTCAAAGCAAGATTCCTGCCATTTGTGTTACTGCAGTTGTTTTGCAGTGCTGCAGAATAATTTGGGAGATGGACAGTGACCTAAATAAGGACTGTGTTGTCACCATGTACATCTGGAACATTATATTATACACTGTATTATCACAATGCATCCGGTTAGTGCAGAGTCCTTTTGTAGCACACCATTTAAAGCATTTGACGCTTTCAATCTGGCTCTAACATAGCCCATCCTTCCCTCCCTTTCCTCCCTCTGTTCTCTTTCCTCCCTTTATTCCCTTTCCTCCTTTTCCTCCCTTTCCTCTTTCTTCCCTTTCCTCTCTTTCTTCCTATTTCCTTGCTTCCTTTTTCTCCCTTCTGGCACTTATTCCCCTTCCTTTTTCTGCTTTTCCCCATTTCCCCCCCTCTTTTCCTCCTCTTCCCCTCCTTTTTCCTCCATCCTTCTTTCTTCCTTCCCTCCCTTTCAAGACCCTCATGTCTAACTTAGTCTTCTGACATGAGCACTTCAGTTAAATGTCTGATGATACAGGACAATGACAATATTTGTTCACGTTGAGATAAACTTGACATTCAGATGCTGTTTGACTATCCATGGACACTTGGTGTTCTCCCTAACATTTGTCAAGTCCACAGACCTAGATACTAATTTTACTTCAGTAGGTTGAATTTCCAGCACAGGAAAGCAGAAATATTGCATTTAGGGAAAATGGAGAAGTGCTCTGTTGGTGTGTGAAACTGCTGTTGTTGAGTAGAGCCTTTTCCTTGCCTTGGTACAGCCTGTGCTGCTGCTTGTTCTGTTAAGCCAACCTCGGTGCTGTCAGCAAGGTTCCAGTCTGGTCTCTCATGTGTGTTCAGACTTGTAACCAGGGACAGCAGGTATTAGGGTTATTCTGCAAATGCCATCAATGGGGGACAGTTGCAGAACTACAAGCCTGGGCCATTTCCAGGTTAGGCTGGCCCTGTTTGGCCAATCACAGAGTGCAAAATAATCACATTATTCCTCAAAGTGTTTTTCCAGAGTTGAAGTAATAGCCATCTTGCCCTATAAAGATCTTATTTCTCCTATAGAATATTTCTGTGCTGAGATAACTTTCATGAACTGTTTTCAAAAGAGCTATATTTTTTTTTTTTGTATTTTCATTTTAAAGTCACTTTTCACCTCCGTTCTCCTATTTCCATTTTTGTCTTCTGTGGCCTGTGCTTAATAATTCCACAGCCATTTCTGTAAAACAGCAAATTCACTATATCAAGTGAATCCGTGATGGGTTTCCTATACTGAAATGGGGAGTCCAAGGAATGTAATTATTTAGACTTGTGCATTTCCACCAGTCTTGAGAGACTGATCATCCAGTGCAGAGGAGAAACTGTGCCCTCTACCAAGTACTTGCATGGGTGATACACAGTGCTGGGCTCTCACACTGCTGCTGCGTGGGAAGGCAGTAGGTCATCTGCTTTCTGTTTTGAGTTTCTTTTTCAAAGGTGTCCTTTTACTCCCCTCCTCTTCCTCAGCCCAGTCATCAGTGGTCTGCAGTCCTTCCACTGTCTTACTTTTTTCCATTTCCACTGCTGTCTTCTTGCCTCCAGTCCCCTTGTGGTTCTTTCTCCCTGTATTTCCCCCCCGTCCTTAATTCCAGAGTTTTCCAACATTCATTCTTCTGTTTTGAAATATCCTATATTTGCTCCATATTCTTTTAGTTATCCCCAGTTATGCCCTTTCTTCAGAAGAAAGCAGCTCTGCATAAGCAGAGGAAAGTCGGAAAGCAGCTATTTGGCTTTTTTTCATAACAGAAACAGTGGGTTTTAGTGGACAAATGCTGGGTTAGGGGACCAAAAGCTTTTCTCCCTTGGCTGACTTGAAGGTAAATGCATGTACCTGTAAGAGAGAGAAGGGACAAAATCTTCTGACTGCTGGGGAGCCTTCCCAGCACTGGGTTTTGCTCAGGCAGGCAATAAGTAAACCATGTGTCCATTTAAAAAATAACTAGGGTGTTCAGAAGCATGAAAAAGGAGTCTTTTTGATACTCTTTTTGCAAATGATCCTGGAGTGTTCCAGTGGCTAGTGACTTCACAGATGCCAGCCACGGGGAAAGGACCGAAGGAAGGCTGCTTGCTGTTGAGGCAATTCACACATCAACTGCTTTTTGAGAGCACTCGGCTCTGCCTGAAGATTTATGGGCCTCTCTTCTTTTAAAATAAATGAGTAAAGGACCAAGCTGAGTGTTTTTCCACACATAAATGTCATAAATGCAATCCCAAAAACTTCACTGGAGCACCAGCAAGGGCTCAAGCCCCAGCTCAAATGTGCATCGTATTAAAGTCCTTCTTGGGGACTCCAGACACAAATTGCTTTCCAACATCCAGAACCATTTGGAAATGCTTTAATCCTGAAACCAGGGGGTTTCTAATGGAAATGCTGACAGACCCTTCGTTGTAGCAGCTGAAGCAGGCAGGGCTGTGATAATGAGCCCGTATGCCTGCATGTGGAAAGCGTGATGCTAGCTCAGAAAACAAGCACTTCCACTGAAAAGCCCATGCTGAGAAAAACCACCATGCACCGTTCCAGCACAATGCTGCTTCAAATTG
This sequence comes from Emberiza elegans, assembly GCA_024865655.1. Classification (NCBI taxonomy): domain Eukaryota; kingdom Metazoa; phylum Chordata; class Aves; order Passeriformes; family Fringillidae; genus Emberiza; species Emberiza elegans. The sequence goes on from JALJVW010000206.1 coordinate 38,552,417, forward strand.
GCTTTGCTCAAGCAAGTAGGCAGTGGGAACAACCATGGGCATTAACCCTGCGTGTATTACACTTCCAAAACCAACAAGTCTTAATAGCATTTCTAATAACGGTCTAATTATCTATAAATAGCACAGTATTGAATAGCCATGACTAGCAATTTAAAATGCTGCATACACACTGATGGGGATCTTTGCTATTCACAAGTGCAGTGTGACCATGTCTCCTCTCACTTTTTAAACATTGTGCCTATGACCCTAAAAAAAAGGTGATGCTTCATTTATTGCTCATGTCTCTGCATAGCTCTGTTAGGGCCAGAGACTGTGTGCTGTGTACCTGTATTTGGAAATCTTGGTGACCTTGGTCACACCAGCCTGAAGAAACCTGTCTGGCAAGCATGAACCCAGGTGATTAATTTCAACAAACAGGTTGCTTATAAGAGTGTAATTACTCACTTGTGCAAATGGCAGGATGGGAGCACTGACCTGCATTAGACACATTGTAGTGTACACCTCCCCATCGGTTCTTTTCCCTCTGTTAATCAGAGGCCTGAAAACCCTGCAACATTTAGACAGCTTGAGGTTGAAGGCTGAAATGTCACTTTTAAAAGAGGGTTAAAAAGGTCACACAGCTGCAAATAATAATAGCCCAATGAAAATCAGATTCTTACTGCAGCCTACTTCAAGAATAACACTGAAACAGGAAACAAGCCTGCTTGATGTTTTTACCAGTATGGCAGTAAGATTACTGCTGAGTTTAAAAAGAGGGAGAGAAAGACAGAAAGGAGCACGTTTTCTTGATCTTAGATATGAGAAAAGTTTTTCTGGTTCAGAAAGGATGATCCTGGGGCTCTGCAAATTGAGGAGCCTGAGGACATGGGGTACTTCCCTCTGCATGCTGCTGAGAAGAGATGTAGTTTGTTGCTGTGTTCTGAGAGTGGTTTTGTTTCTTCTGTTCACTTTTTAAATCTTTGTTATGTTCTTGCATTCCTCACTGTGGGCTTCAGTTTTATTAATTATAATAAAAACTTTTTAGAAGACTCATGCAAAAATCGAGGAGTAGGAAAAAAACCTTGGCTTGCTGCGGAACTTACTTGTTTCTCTACCATGTGCCATAGGTTGGAGAAGCCTTTCTCTTGTATTTTTATTTATTTCTTTTTATAATTAGAGTACCTTGACTTCTCCTGAGCAAAGTGATATTTCAGGAGAATGGCAGGCTACAACAGCATAGCAGATTTCCTCACTTACACATTCTGCCAATAAGGCTCTTTACGTGGTCACAATAGGGCAATAAATGCTGACAGATGTTGTTAACATGTCTATTAAAATTCAGCCCCCTTTTCTGCTGGATTATACCCTCATGGCTATTGTTAATAATATCAGAACTAATGCTGACATATTGATAATAGTGTTCGCTTTTATTTATAATCCTTGATTGTTTCTTCAAAAAAGTCACAAAGTTGCAATAAATTAAGCTATTGATAACAGAAGCAAAAAATTCAGACTGGAGCAATTTTTTAACTTTACAGTCATCATAGATTTGTCTGATATTCTTCATGTGCATTAATTGCAGTTGTTATTAGTAGTACTACAAGAGTTGCATGAGTGTAACTTGAATTTTTAAGATCCCAAAGGCTAATAAGCGCCTTAATTTAGATGGAAAAGCTGCTGTGATATATTTTTATTAGGTGAAGTGGAAATGTTGCCATTGGTTGTGTTATTTCCTTCCTTCACCTGCACACAGTGTGGAAAAAGAAGATGTGGATTGTGTGGCCCAGGAACACATGTGAGACACGTGAAGAGAAGTGTGTGCCAGAGGCTGTGTGCAGCTGTCTGGGCTGAAGGATGGGAGATGCTTGCCTGCATCCTGAGAAGGATGCCATGCAAGCTGTGCTGTGCACAGCCAGAACAGCTCTGAGCTGAGAGCCCCCATCCTGCTGCAAACCTGGGGTGAGGCTGGTGCATCTGCGCCTTTTGCAGAGTTCAGTGGGATTGAGGCATGCAGGAGGTTCAACTCACAGCCCAAAGTTTCAGCTGCTTTTTTCTGATCAACATTCAAGCACAACACTGGAATTATTGCCATATGATAACCAAGCACCAGACGCTTGCAAAAAGTGTAGGCAGCAGGCAGCTTCTTCCACTCATTTACTGTTGTAGGAGAGTCAGTGGCACCACAGTCTCAACTGCAGTGATTGCACCACGTGCAAACACCAATTCTGCATGGTGCAATTTGTCCTGAGGGCACTGTACCACCTGGTAATATGTTGTACAGGTCAAGTTCTGCTAGACAGCACTTGGAGTGCAGGTGATACAGTCATTATGGATTATTGCTTCTTTTATGTTTAGTATCTGCAAAGAACGATTCTCATGGAAATAAGCAGTTGCTTGTACATTTGGGGAAAACAATTTGATGTTGAATCTGATGCCTTTTCCAGGTACTCAGAGTAAACAACAAGTCCATGTCTTCTTATAGTTGATTTCCTGGAGCTGATCCCTGCACTCAGGATTCTAGTCCTCATCTAGTGTATTATTTTGCTGCTTAGTAAATGCTTATCTACTAGATAACCTTGAGAATAATTTAATTGTTATAAAGCATGCACTGATGGATTCAGGGACTAAAGGTCAAACTCAGGGTGGGGAAGGAAGTCTTAGACTTGCAATACTCAATAAGAAATCAAACTCCAAATAATTCCTGGTAATGTTTTGAAATTCACTTGGACACTTGGGACCAGAATTGTAACTATCTTGTTTTCTTTAACTGAGTCTCATCTGTTGTTTTGCTATTGAAAATGCTGTTGTCACTGTCCCCTGAGGAGGGGAAAAAGGGGTAACAGAAATCTTTGGCAGTGCTTCAGTTGCAGGAGCAATTGAGATATTAAATAAAGCCTTTCATTATCCATGCGTAGCTTCCTTTTTTTTCTTTTCTTTCTGTGTAAAGGAAAAAGTTGTCTTTAGGAAAGACAACATGCCTGGGGTCACGTCCCATAAATAGAGGTGGATTTAAAAATCTAACTTAGCTGGAGGTTTTGGTTTTGTTTTTTTGCGGGGGGTTTGTTTTTCTAGTCAGTTATCTCTCTGCTGCTTGTTTCTTTCAGACAGGATAGTGTAATTCAGAGTATTTTTACGGCTTCATCTCTGAAGAGCTTGTCTATGCACAGTCTGGAACTGAAATAACTGAAATTAGAAGTAATTTAACACCTTAAGTTATTTTAGTATGCGAATATAGTCTTTCATTTCTGATTATGAGTATCCTATTTCAGTTTAACATAGCTGTAAGTTAAATCAAAACAGGATATGAATAATCTTAAAGGAGTAAATTAGGTACAATTTTAGTTATTTCAGTTCTAGCCTTGTGTGGATACATAAGTTATGCCTGAGTTAGGGTCTTTCTTGACACTTGATTGTATTATAAATCATTTGTCTCAGGCCAGATGTTGGTAGAGATGCCCATATCAGGAAGATCATTTGAAGCTTATTATCAACTTTTGGGAGTAGCGTCCTTGTGGAGGTTGAAGGGCAAATCAAAGTAGAAATCCTTCATGTCTGAATTCTGCTTCTAGGAGTCAGTGGAGTCAGACAGAGTGGAGTTTTTTATGTCACAATTAGGAAAATATACTGTCAGGCTAATGTTGTCCACCAGAATGAAGTTTAATTAAAAAGAAAACGTTATCACCCGGTGAAAATAATTGCTGCAGGTACGGGTCTGGCTGATGTACAGGTTAATGGTGAATTACACTCTCAACTGCAAGCATGCTGAAGATACTCCTGATGATAGGAAGAATAAACTGTAATTTGAAAAAAATTCAGTGGGTTTGAGCAATTTTACCACCTGTCCCTCTGCAGATTTTTGCAGTTATAAAATCAAATTCTGCTTCTCCACCAAGATATTTCTCTTTGGGTCATGAAAAAATTACCCAAACATCACCCAGATATCTTTCTAAAAGAAGCTGTGGTGAGGTTGTTTTAAGGGATTTCAGGGAAATTCTAAACATAAGTCATCTGCTTTCAGATGGGTCAGCCACTACATTCTAGCTGGTAAAAACAGTTGTTCCAACAGACTGAAAACATTTCCCAAATAAATGACGTACTTATTTTACTCCCTAGAATTTTACTAAAATTTCATTTTTTTTTGCTCGGGGACACTGCCCTAGTATTGACTCAAATTCAGGTGCATATCTGCATGCTGAGGGTGAATGTTTCACACTTTGCCTTTATTTAAGACTTGGGAGCTTTCCCCCAGGGTTTAGTTCAAGGTTACAGGACTGGAACTGCTATGTGGAAGTGCAGTTTTAGACAAAACTTCACTGCTGAAGTTCCTGAGGCTCTAGTTGACCTTTTAAAGGATGGGGATGCACAGTTACCTTGTGTGCATGGAGAGCGTGTATGTAATGTATTTAAGTTATTAATATCAGACAGTATGGACGCAGAACTTCAAAAAGGTGGACTCTTTCTCAGAAGTAACCTAGACGTCTGGTTTTAATGTTGTTCAGCAGGAACTGAAGGGGGAAAGGTAAAAACCTTTAATTCAAGATATTTCTGAGAAGACACGGTCTTATCTAATAACAACACTGAACATATGCTATTTTTTGAGGCAGATTTAGGCTGTGAAAACTGAACTTTATTTCTTTCTTAACAGTAAATTGATGCTCAGGAAGGAGCAATAAGAACTTGGACTCTAGAGAGCCTGCTGAATATTAGCAAAATTAGTACTCTGAGCGTGAAAACTTTGTTCTGATGTGTTCGCGAAGTTTGAAATAAAAGCACAAACTGCCATTTCTGTATGTTGCATGCATGTGTGAAGTTTAGAACGTATATATTCATAGGTTCCCTTTCTTTCCCCCTTCCCCTTTTAACATGTAGATTTATGAGGAATCAGAGATGAACTTGGAGCAGGAGAGGCCTTTTGTCTGCAGTGCCCCAGGCTGCTCACAGGTGAGTGGAGTCAGCGGTGATATTAATTGAGTCCTCAGCACTAGCTCTGGCTTGTATAATGCCTCCTCATATATTAACACATGTCTAATAATAATATCTGTGTCAGGGGTTTTTTGTGTGGGTTGTTTTTTAAGACCTGCTTCCCCTCAGTTCTCTCCTTTTCCACAAGACACTATTGCAAAATATTTCAAGCAAATACAGCAGCCACTCGAAAGTGAGATGGTACAAGTGCTCCACAAGCTGCTTCTGTGACTTTTCTCATCCCAAAGCCTAATGTTTCAAGACATGTATTGCAGACTTCTTTAGGTACTATCAAGAGAGGACACACTAGGCAGGACACATTTATCTGTCTTCTGCTGAGATGTATGATGGAATATACTGTGTTGCTATTGGAAGGCCCTAACCCTCCTGCGGTTTTCTTTCTATTTTAAATACTTAAATACAATGGTATCTTATTAGCTGATTTTATTTATTTATTTATTTATTTATTTATTTATTTATAGTCTTTAAGACATCTTCCTACTAAATATTTTCTGTGGAAAATGCAGCCTGTAGATAAATTTTGCCCCAGGGTGTGCATTTGGGATTCCTGTCCTTTTGTCTGGTGCTCTGCCATATGTCTCCAAGGGCAAAACCTGACTTGTAACATTAGATGTTTAATGAGCTTAAAAAAACCCTGAAGTGACAAAGATTTTACCTGCTGAGATTTGAACTGGGGTGTGTGTGGTTTTTTCAGTGATTTTGCCGTGGTGAGGGAAGTTCCCCCACATGCAGTGATGAGGGAAGTTCCATGTGTGGCACTTCTGACCCTAATTTGTTTTAGTAACCAGAGTTTGTGAGTAAAATCTTCTGACAAGGTCATCTTTTGGGCTTTTGCCATGGGCTTCCTGTGTGCATCCACGACACATATACAGCTTACCCATTTTCCAGAGTCCTCCTCTCTTAATTAGCGAACCTTTCCCTGTTTCAACTGTGTGTTGGGAGTTTTCAGCTGGGTAAGATATTTACAACTCCTTATGTTCTTCTGGAAGAGGGGTGGGTGACTGTTAGTGAAGTGGAGGTGTTGATTTTGCCAAGAGCTGAAATAAGGAGAGGCAGAAGCCTTCAGTCCAGTTAACAACTCTCTGAGTGGCTTTGCTGTTTCACTAAGTGGGAGTTTCTCCATGGGAGGCAGAGTGCATCTTTTGGATTATCCCTCAGGCTGAGAATATGTCCCTTTAGATTTCCACATTCAGAGTTAAACTTTCACCATTCTGTCACAGACGTTGAATAAAAGTATCTGAATTTAATTGTGATGTTTATTTACCTTTTTGATGAAACTAAATTCCACTGAAATCAATGGACTTGAGTGCTTTCATGTCAACTCTTAATTAGTTTCCTCAGTGGAGGAGAAGCTGATCCAGACAAACTCTTTTAGGTGTTCAGAGAGCAACTTTGGTTGCATGCTGTTACAATTTGGAAAGATGAACAATGTAGATGGAAATTCCATCTTAAAAAAACATTTAAATTCCCATTCCCCAACATGACCCCTGTTTGTAATGAATGAGGACTTGACACAAGTGCATAATGCAGAGCTGCTGTCCAGCTAAGCTGGCTGGGGCTTCTGTCTTGGCCCCACAGATGTGTGCTGAGGGCTGATGGAGTCAACCTTCTGCACAAGGAAGAAAGTAGACTTAGAGAAAAGACAGAGAAATCTGGGCTGGAGGAACGGTTTCTCCTCTGTTGCCACACACCCTGTTTAAGCTGGCTGATTTCATCATGAGAGAGAGCGTGGCATCCATGAAGGAAAATCAATTTTCAGGAGAAATAAATGTGGGATTTTTTTCACCCCCTTCATGATTTCATTGAGCAAAGTCTTTCTCAGATATTCCCTTTGTTCTTAACATAAATTCCTAATGCTGCATTTCTTCCAGATGAGTAAGCAGTGAACCAGGATTTCACAGTGAGGAAAAGGTCTTTGGGATTTCTTTCTTTTCCAGTTTTTTTCCCTTTTTTCCCCCCAGAGAATTAAATTCTATTATTTATTCTGCTTTGTCTATGGGTTTAGAGAGACTCTCAGAAGGTGTAACATATGGCAATTGTTTATACTTTAGCCACAAGCAAAGTCACTTAGCCAAGAGTGTACTGTGTTGAAACCATTAGGTCCCTTTAGCTCTGTTGTTGCCATTGTTTTTTCTCTCCTATGTACCTGTTGCTTTAAAGAGCTGCTTTTAATTTTTTTTTCCTCAAGCCTTGGTGATACTACTTTTGGCTTTTGGTAGTCCTGAAATAACCCAGTTGAAACCTCTCAGTAGCAAAGTTCTGTGTATGCACATTCTGGTGAAGGCAACTTCACAGAACCATTCTGCTGTTTGAGCCCAAATGTGAAAGTGCTTGAGAGTTTATTCAAGCTTGTCTCTTCTTTGTTTTGTTCCAAAGAAGTTATTTCTTGTATAAGTCTGTAATCAGATTGTAAAACAAACTTAGCACACTGATTAGTTTCCTACAAAAAAACATCTTTCCACCTTCTCTGCTTGACAAAGGAGAATAATTTGATTTGGTATCATAAAGGGTCATAACCAGCTGCTATAAAACTGTACACAATTTAATTGCCACCTCAAATCAAGTCAAAGTATCAGATATTTCCAAAATTACAGACGTGTTTTGCCTGAACACTTTTGGATAGAAAAAAGCTGGCTTATTTAGTTATTTTTATAGCTGTTCATCAGATATATGTTGCAGAAAGACACAAAAGCAGAAAAATCCAGTAAAGTGATTTAAGATTTGCCTCATTACTTAGCATTTGCCGTGGGCTAAGAGCATACAGAACAGCAGCTATTGCAGATGCTCAGGCACGTGGTGACTTGTGAGGCTGTGGTAGCTGGAGTGGGTGTCTGAGACCCTTAGAATCTAAAACTTGGACTGTAATTTTTTCCAAGCAGTTGCATGACACCTTACAGTTTGTCACCCCAGAGAGAACGGCAGCAAATGTGTTTCTAAATCAAGTACAGCTATTTGTTACTCATACTTACTTGTATTTTCAAATATTCTGTTTCCTGTGCCATTTGGACACATTTCTAGCTGGATAAATTTCTTTCTGTCTCTCATTTTTGAAATTCTGTCCAATGCCAAAAGTTTATTAGAGAATTAAATTATTCTTTTTTTTTTTTTTTTCTCTCTCTTCCTCTCTCTCTTTCTGTGTTTGCCTGACAGCGTTTTCCAACAGAGGATCATCTGATGATTCACAGGCACAAACATGAAATGACTTTGAAGTTTCCTTCAATAAAAACAGATAATATGTTATCAGGTAAGAAGACATGAATTCAAGAGTCGAGATAACTATTCAGATGATGTTGAAAGCATGACTCCTATTGGAAAGCTACTGGCAAAATGACTCCAAGATTGGTTTTAAAAAGCCCCAGCTCCAATTAAATAACAAGGAGAGGTGGATTGAGCTAGAATGCATATATTTGAATAAAAAGACTGTTGCCATCCTTCTGCCTTCATACAAGTTTGCCATGAGAGGGAAAGAAATCACTGAACCTCGGGCATGCTGGCAGCTCTATCATTGCTTTCCAGTGAAACGCAGGCACTTAAGTGTGTGTCACTTGGGAGCCCAGCAGTGAGAGTGTTAATGAAGTGCATTTGTGCTGTTGCTGGAAGAGTTGCTATGTAGGCTGGACAGACTCCCTTCAGCAGCTGGAAGAGGCCACATTGTGTGAGCTGCCTGTGTGGTGACTCAGGAACTGCCCCTTGTAAATAAATAGCCATAACCAGAAAGGTGAACAAGTGGGTGATATCCATTACTCTTTCCCCAACTCTCTCTGCACTTCCCCCTTCATAGACAGGGTTATTTGATATTAGGTACAATTCTACCCTTTAATTTCTTGAGTAGTATATTTCTTACATGGTCTTTCTGTGCTCTTCCCCGTGTAACCACTTATCAATGGCTTGCTGGCCTTCAGCCAGTGTTGGGTAAAGTGAAGCTAGCCCTTCATTTTACTTCTTTCCTCTCCTATTCCCTTTCCTATTGTTTATTCTTTGGGCTGTAGTAGTGGACTATTTAGAATAGTATCTCTAGACTTTTTCAGATTTCAAAGTAATGGTAGAAAATCCAAAATCCCCTCTGTGATGCAAATGTGTGTGTCGATGTTCAGTAGTGTTTGATATTTGTCTTTTGCAATAGGCTTCTTCAAGATAAATTGTGCCATTTCAGATGCAAATGTATATTTATTAAAGGGACTCCAGCAGACTAACTATTTTCTGGTTAAACTGTTTCCATTTTTAGGAAAATCATAATGAAGTAACAATGGCTTGCAAATATTTAGGTCTTTTTTTGTTTGGGCTTTTTTTGTTGGGACTTTGGGCACCAATGAAAAGTTAGACAGCCTTTTTCCCAGAAAGAATTAATTTTGCTTTTCATTTTAAAATCCTATAGTGGACTAAGTTTAGAAGGAAACAGTACACAGCATTTTGAAGACTAGGTCTTGTAAAGTGCCTGAGTGCCAGCTATGCCCACAGAATCCCATGTTTGCAAGCACAAATGAGGAAAAGCTGCTTTTGCATTTGGCTGTGTCCTTTGGCAGTGAAACTGCTCGAAGACATCTGTGCTGTGGGCACATTCACCCTGTGCAAGTGCTGGCTTTTGTTAAAACTTTCTGTTTGGCAAGGACTTTTGTTCGAGTGCAGTTTCTAAGGAATCTATTCTGTCATTAGGAATCCCCTGAGCAGAGTAGCTCCATTCGTGTTTGGTAACTCATTTGATTTAGCCATCCTGCTCCTTGCAATGGGTTGCTTTCCTAAGCAAAAACAATGTCTTCCAACACTGCCAATGGTACTGGGCCCCCTAAACCTGCAGTTAGCCAGCTGTACATACTAATGTGGAATTTTCTGGCCAGCAAGACTCTGAGATTGCTTCTAAGGGATGTATTCTTTGAGGTTTGTTTATGATGATCCTGTGTAGTAGTGAATGAGTAAAAAGACACACGTGTTCCCAAGGACTGTGGCCAATGCTCCTGACCATAATGCCCTGGCAAATTGGTTCTGCTGGTGTATTGATTCCTCTTCTTGTGTTTGTTTGCTGAATTTGTATGGCATTTTGCAATCTTTACTCAGGAAGCATCATAGATCATCTACTCTCTGCAGGAAGACATTGAAAAATAGTTGTTTCATTACCCACTGAAACCCTGGGGAAATCTAAATACCTTAATGTTTAAGATGCTTTATTCTTAGATTTCAGAATGAAAAATTAATGATAAATGGGGAAAAGAGACATACTTTTCTCTTAGACATTTGTCTTCATGTCTTCCTTGTTTTTTGCATTTTTGCTTATGTGACTTTTTTAAAAAAAATGTTCCTGTCATCAGTAGGTTCAAAGAATTGCAGCAGCAATTGCCCTGTAATAAGCCAGGTGCAGTGTTAGTTTTCCACCCCACTCTTTCTCCTAACCTGCCTAGAAGTCAGACTTCCTAATTTTTTTTCCAGTATGTTGTATACTATCTTTTAATTTGTTGTCCATGATTCATTTATTAGTAACAATTAGTCTTGAAAAATAACACACTGTATGCTTTCAGTTAGACATTAAAATTATTTACCCTGTTTACAGAGGTAGCTTAATCCACAGTCTAGGTTCACTACAATATCAATAATACTTAACACACATGAAACATGTTTTCTATAAACTCTTCCTGGAAGTAGGCACTGAAACTGTTGGTTTTGTACAAGACATCTTAGAAACTAAGCAAAGTATGACTTGGGAAGAAGTAACTTGTTTTTTGTGTGAAATCTGTGTTTGGATCTGAAATATAAGCTTCTAAGGAAGAGGTAAAATTATGTTATATGTGAAGTTACATGTTGTTGTGTAGGTGGGGTGAGTATCTAATAAACAATGGTACATGACCTGATTGCAACAATTGGTGCTGTGCTGGTTTATCAGGTATGTCTTTCCAGGAGCTTCCAAATTATCAACTAGCTTCACTATGTTTTCTGCCATTGTTTTCATGCTGGCTTTAGAAGAACAAGTTATATTAAATCTATTCAACTGATCTCTTGAACCAATTCAGAAACTCCAGATACCCATGTACACCAAACTGCTTTCTGTTCTCTGAGTGTATAAATGGAAGGAAAATCCACTAGAGTCATTGCACTAAAATGCAAGTGATACTTTTGTTGCACAACTTGACAACACAATTCTGTCTTTTAGAATTAATGTTCTTTGTCCTCTTTGTTGTATATATTTTAATTATGTTTGCTAGAAAGTCTTGTTAAGAATATGGATAGAGAGTCATTGCTGTTTTCCATTTCCATCTTTCCAGCTAAAAAAGAGCTGTTTGAGATGACACAGAATATCTTATGTAAGTTTTGCATGCTAGTTACCATTGCAGGCAACTTTATAGTTAAATTGACTGAAATAGATATCAGCTCTTTGCTGTTGTAGAGTGTGAGCAGTGTTTGCATTGCTTTGAAACTCTACATTGTGTTGTGTGACAAAGCTTTTGTGTTTAAACACCAAAATATTAATGTCTGTGGAATAGATTGCTTCCTCCAGGGAAATAATAAAAGCCCTGTGGGACTGAACTTTGGGAGCTGGGGATTATCTACATAGAAACCTTTTTTCCTTCCTCATTCTGTTTAATGAAACCAAATCCTCTAGAGTTTTGGTGATAAAGCCTGCTGTGGAGGTAGAAACAGTTTTCTCTAGATGGAAGAAGTGCCTGTAATAAAGGTAGTGCAAAGGTATTCCTTTTCCCAAGTAATGCCTGTGCCAGTGAGGTAATTTACATCACTCTTGGTTACCTTAATTTTTCCCTCCTTGTAGTTTACACAGAGAGGTTTATCTAGGCATGAATTTTGAGGCATGCAAAATGATTGGGTATGAGGACTCATAGTGTAGTTTGTTTTCTTGTTTGCTTCTGTGTCCCTTGCTTTATCAAAAATGAAATGAAACATTTTCTTACATTTACTGGTCAGTTTCAGAGTGACCAGAAGACTTTAAAAATTGGTTGTACCCAATATGCTTATCCCTCCAGGAAAGTCCAACCAGCGCTTTAAAGAGTACATATTTAGGCAGTAAAGTTCTTGGTAGCCCTCATCTGGGTGGAGCAGTTTCACCACCTATGTTTGGGTGCACTTCTTCTTCCTCTCCTCTTTCTCCACCTGGTTGTTGTGTTATGATGTTGAACTCCTCAGTGCACTTGGGTGGAAACCTGTGAAATCAATGAAGAAACCTTTCTGAACTTCTCAGGACATTCCTCTGTCTTTGTGGCTGCTTGATGGGCAGCCCTTCAAATTTCTGTGCTAGCCCCATTACTCTGACTTTGTTATCATTGTATGAAAGCACAACACGGTTAAGTGTATAACTTCAACAGAGCCCACAGCTGAACAAGCCAAATGTCTATTATTATTGCACATCAGACTAAACAATTTTTTTTTTTTTGAAAGAAAAATGAAGAATCGAGTTACACACTTTGCAGCTTGGCTGTTAGGTATCTTTCACCAAATCAGAATTAATTTTTTTTTTCTCAAAATGAAAGCTTGTTTCAAATAAGTGTCCTTTGGTTCTCCAGGGCTTTTTTAAACTGGTAGCGTGCTTTAAAATTTCCTTTTGTGTTTTGGGGCATGAAACTCAGGAATTCAAGGTAATTTTTCAAAACACATTCTGGATGAATCAAGTAAATTTCTGTATAGCAAGCTAATGTTGTATTTCCTTAGCTGTTGTTTTGAAAACAATGTATTGACACTGAGTGTCCTTTCTGAGACTAGAATTTCAATCCCCACTCCCCTAAATGAACAACAACAAAGAAACCCCCATGCATTGCCAAACGTTGTGAGTACATAATGGAACCTTTTGACTTTATTGAAGGCTTCAAGTTCCCCATTGCCTTACCACATATACCTTTTTTATGAGTCTGAAAAATCAGGTATCACTTAAGACATTGACGACAGGTTTTCAAAAGTCAGCAACCAAAATACACACAGTATGTGAAAGTCTGGCCTGAGTATGTTTGCTGAGTGCATCTGAAATCCCTTCCTGTAAGATACAGTAGGTAAACTTGGGATCATTTGGGCTTGCTCTAGGGCTTATATATTGTCCATTTACTTTTTTGAGGCTTATTTAAACTTGATGTTTCCTGCAGCCTTTCTGGCCATGGCTGTGTCATCAGAGAGGCTGATTATTCCCCTGAGTAATAGGCAGAACAATATTTTCATTGCCTAGTCTGAATCTGGTAATAAAAGGTAGTGCAAAGGTATTCCTTTTCCCAAGTAATGCCTGTGCCAGTGAGGTAATTTACATCACTCTTGGTTACCTTAATTTTTCCCTCCTTGTAGTTTACACAGAGAGGTTTATCTAGGCATGAATTTTGAGGCATGCAAAATGATTGGGTATGAGGACTCATAGTGTAGTTTGTTTTCTTGTTTGCTTCTGTGTCCCTTGCTTTATCAAAAATGAAACAAAACATTTTCTTACATTTACTGGTCAGTTTCAGAGTGACCAGAAGACTTTAAAAATTGGTTGTACCCAATATGCTTATCCCTCCAGGAAAGTCCAACCAGCACTTTAAAGAGTACATATTTAGGCAGTAAAGTTCTTGGTAGCCCTCATCTGGGTGGAGCAGTTTCACCACCTATGTTTGGGTGCACTTCTTCTTCCTCTCCTCTTTCTCCACCTCGTTGTTGTGTTATGGTGTTGAACTCCTCAGTGCACTTGGGTGGAAACCTGTGAAATCAATGAAGAAACCTTTCTGAATTTCTCAGGACATTCCTCTGTCTTTGTGGCTGCTTGATGGGCAGCCCTTCAAATTTCTGTGCTAGCCCCATTACTCTGACTTTGTTATTGTATGAAAGCACAACACGGGTAAGTGTATAACTTCAACAGAGCCCACAGCTGAACAAGCCAAATGTCTATTATTATTGCACATCAGACTAAACAATTTTTTTTTTTTTTTGGAAAGAAAAATGAAGAATCGAGTTACACACTTTGCAGCTTGGCTGTTAGGTATCTTTCACCAAATCAGAATTAATTTTTTTTTTCTCAAAATGAAAGCTTGTTTCAAATAAGTGTCCTTTGGTCCTCCAGGGCTTTTTTAAACTGGTAGCATGCTTTAAAATTTCCTTTTGTGTTTTGAGGGATGAAACTCAGGAATTCAAGGTAATTTTACAAAACACATTCTGGATGAATCAAGTAAGTTTCTGTATAGCAAGCTAATGTTGTATTTCCTTAGCTGTTGTTTTGAAAACAATGTATTGACACTGAGTGTCCTTTCTGAGACTAGAATTTCAATCCCCACTCCCCTAAATGAACAACAACAAAGAAACCCCCATGCATTGCCAAACGTTGTGAGTACATAATGGAACCTTTTGACTTTATTGAAGGCTTCAAGTTCCTCATTGCCTTACCACATATATCTTTTTTATGAGTCTGAAAAATCAGGTATCACTTCAGACATTGAGGACAGGTTTTCAAAAGTCAGCAACCAAAATACACACAGTGTGTGAAAGTCTGGCCTGAATATGTTTGCTGAGTGCATCTGAAATCCCTTCCTGTAAGATACAGTAGGTAAACTTGGGATCATTTGGGCTTGCTCTAGGGCTTATATATTGTCCATTTACTTTTTTGAGGCTTATTTAAACTTGATGTTTCCTGCAGCCTTTCTGGCCATGGCTGTGTCATCAGAGAGGCTGATTATTCCCCTGAGTAATAGGCAGAACAATATTTTCATTGCCTAGTCTGAATCTGTGTTTAGGCTGTTGATGAATTTGAGATAGAAAAAAGTTCCTAAATAATTATCAGATGCCAGGTTTACGTATGAAGTGACAGATGGCTAGAGGTAGATGCCTCAAAGGACAGTTAAATAGTTCTAGAGGATGGAACTAGTTGAGGATGAAAAGATTTTTACCTGTTTAACATTGGGATAGCTGATCAGTATCTTGGGTTAACCCAGATAATCTTGTATCCCAAGCTGCCAGTACAAAATACAGTTTGTGACTAATATTAGAGCCCTGGGTTGTGTGAGCAGCAGTGTGCCTGCAGAGCAGCTTCCTACATAACGAGTGTCCTCAGCAGGAATGCTGAGAGTGGTGCTGGCTCTGTCTGAGTTTCGGTCCAGATGGGTCTGACTCCTCCAGTTGCTGAAGTGCAACAAATCAGGGCCCTGTTCTCAATGAGTCTGCAATAGTTGTGGGCGCTGGTGATAGCAACAAAAGCTTTGTTTGTACCAACAGGGAACAATGAGGTCAGGCACAAGCTGTTGGAACTATTAATGCATTTTTAAGTGCTGAGAATTAGGAATATTTTATTAATTCTGGGAGACCTGATTTTGCAGCTTATGCTAGGGTGTCCCTTGTGATACTCCTCCCAATTAAAACATAAAGGCTTGCTTAATCTAGGTAAAAGAATTTCTGTGGGGTTGAGAGTGTTTTCTTCTACTAATTTGCCCACATCCTAAAGGAGAACTGGTGTTTAGCAGAGGCAAAATAGTTGGTTGCTCAGGAGCAAATCAAGCTCATTAGACTTGGGAGCCTTGAAATCCTGAGACCAATGAGTGCAGTGCATGTGCAGTGCAACTACTTTACTACACAAAGTCTCAACATTTTAAAGTCTGGATCTTTATCAGTTCTGCCCCCACAAAGACAGATGTTTTGTGGCCTTCTGGTTCCTGTGAATGCTGAAGGCTGAAGTATTAGGACTAGGAAGTCAGGTCTTGTTTTTACATCTGGCTGAGCTGACTTCCAGGAGGTCTGTAGATGAAGCTTCGGCTAGCTGGTTGGTGGTGCTCCTTCCTCAGTTGGGAGAAATGAGGGGCTGTCTGTTTTAACAAAAATCTTGATGTGAATTTCTGCCAGTCTGATTTCTGGAACATAGGAACTACAGTAGCAGTATGGGGAGACTGAGGTAATAAAATAAGATCACCATCTCAATATGTAGGTGGTGTAAACAGTGTCATTATCAGTTTTGATCTTTTGAGATATTAAAACAGTTAATTGGAAAGTTCAATTGTAGGTAATAACATTGGTTATCTCGTGGTGCAGAAGACACATTTTCAGCATGAGTGGAGAAAGGAAGCCACTGAGGCCCTTGTGCATTTGAAGTTACGTTCTTGCTCTGGCTTGCTTTTTTTTCACGGTTAAAATGGATTTACTTCAATGTGATGCCTTTTTTTTTTTGGTTCATTCTGGGCCCAAGCAACTCTGAAGAAATTTTTGATTCTAGTGAAAGTAGTGACATCTACTTCTTTATGAAACCGTAGTTTCTCATTTTGGCCATGAAATTGATAACTTGCTTATTTGATATGGATATATCACTTTTAATGATAAAACATTTCCTCTGTTTACCTCACATTCAGATACTAACGTGCCCTTTGTGTCCAGGGAGGCTTAGTGACAATTGTCTTTGATTTTCTACAAAAGAATGGTGTTGTTCACTAAAGTAGCATTTAATCCTTTTTGGAAATTAAATCTATTTCTCCTGCATTTTAGTTCCATTCATTTCCAGTATGAGCTCCAGTCCAAGGGCCAAAACCAACCCTGGTGTAAATCTACTGAGTTTACTGAGGTTACTTCAGAGATTTGTTTGGCACTGCTTATTTAGGATATGGACCTGTAAAGGGCTGAGTGTCCTCAGCTCCCATCAATGCCAGCACCTTGTTGACTCATCTCCTTGTGCTGAGTTCTTGCAGGATTCTTAGAAAGTTTTGTTTCTAATTCTGGTAATACAGTAGTTAGCTGTGAAAGGTAATAGATAAATAAGCGTGCATTCCCAAATACTTGAAGTTTGTTTCCTTTATGTCCATAAGTAGGATGCTCAAGCCAAAGGAATGAAAAAAGAATTTTAACATTAAGGACTTGCATTCTGATGTTCCATTAGAAATATGAATGCAAATGGGTGTCTTTGCCCTTGGATTACCTGAGAAAGTCAAACCTGGAGGACCATGCTAGATACAGGTGGAAATTGCCTTCTCCTGGCTTTATAATGGAGGAGGCTGAACCTCTTCCTTAGTTTCTAAGTGAAAACTGCATTTTCTTTTGTGTACCTTGCTTTTGTACTGCTCAATTAAGGGCTGATGTGCATTTCTATCCTGCTCATGTAAAATTCACGGTGTTAAGTAACTGTTTGCTGTAAGGGGGTAATATTAGAACTTGACCCAGCTTAGCTAGGTGCAAGAAAGCAATTTTTATTTTGTTGAAGTGGGAAGCTTTTTTCTGAGGTCAGAATTGACCCAATATGGGCAACAGGATTTAATATGACAGAGTTTTCTTTCTTTAAAGAATGAAATGCAAACAATAGGTAGTAGTCAAGACTATGCTGAAGATTATTTTTTAACAAATTGAGTCCAATCTTCATGTAAAATCAGGTACAAAGCATCTCGAGCTGGGACAGAGCCTTGGGGAGAAGGAGCCAAGGCGGAAATAATTAAGAACTAGACTCAGAATGAATAGAAGTGCCTCAGACCTGTGCTTTGAGGAGTCTTTGGTTCCCAAATTTGGGCTTGATTTTTCATTTCCTGAAGAAAGAAATGGAAGTCACTGAAATTACAGTCTGCATGGCAATTTTGCTTGTCTGTCTTGCAGGTTTTTGAAAAGGTATCAGAAAACCTTGTAATTTCTTCAGTCCCTCCTGCCTGTGGCATTAATGAGAATCCTTAATGTATTAATTCTGAGAGGGCAGAAAAATCCCAGAGTTAAAGGCATTGAAATATTTTTACTCCAAACTTAATGGTTTTGCATGTATTATTAACATTTTCAGGTATAAAATGCAAAAGGATGCTTCTTCATGGCCAGAATGTCACTTTTCATAGCTTTTCCATATGTTATTTAACTCTTCTTTCAAAAATTGTGCTGGAAGTAAAACTCCTTACCATGGCTACCTTTTTTACCATATTAATGTGTATGTTTGAGGGGGTTTTTGAGCTCTTGAAGGCATTAACTAGTGTGTATCCACAGCAGTTGTCATGCATGCTGTGGTCTGAATGTACATCACGAGACGCGCTGCGCGTTGTTCTGCATGACACTATTTTTGGAGGTTTATAGAGAGTTGCAATGACCATTAGCACATGTTAAGGAGATGCACTTGTGTTATGTGCCCTGGGAAAACCCATGCTGTTGTCTTTCTGCCCAAATGATGACTGCTGCCTGGTTTTGGACATTGATGGAAAGCATGGCTGCCTGCAGCGTTTAGTGTTGAAATTCAGCACTCTGTGTGGGTTTTTTTAAATGATGGTGTGGTAGGTAGGGATGGGAAGGCAAAGAGAAGTTTGGTTAGAACCTCTCTTTTCCTGGAAGTCTATTTAATTGTCTCCTTCTCCTTTTAATATTGAGCACCAACGATCATTTCTTGTCTTGTTCTCAGATCAGACTCCCACACCAACGCGCTTTCTGAAGAACTGTGAGGAAGTCGGCCTCTTCAACGACATCGACTGCTCCCTGGAGCACGAGTTCAGGAAGGCACAAGAAGAAGAGAACAACAAAAGGGTGAGCGTGAGCACACCAAGCCCTTTCTCCCCTTTTGATTCCTTGAAACGGTAAAGGAGGTGTCCTTTAATCTGTGAGAAAGCAGACTGAGCTCTACTACCTAGCAGTAACCTTTTGGTTAGAAACTAGGTGGCACTATAAATTGAGACATGCTTTTAAAACTATTGAAGCAGTTGACAGAAATAAAAACCCCAAACCAACTAAAAACTAATATTAAATAATAAAAAAAAAGTGTAACTGTGTTTGCCAGGGTTTGATTCCAAGTCTCTGCTTTTAAGTAAACTACAACACAAACCACACACCTCTTGAGGGAGAGGCTTGGGAAAATTATATAATCTTTGAAGTGAGGATTGCAAACTGGCTCAAATATGTTACAGGGAAATTTGGCTTATGAAAGGGCATTTACTTAGGAGCAAATTTTTTTCTTTTTCTTTTTTTAAAAATTCCTCCACAACACGTTGCGCCCCTGGATTTATTCATCATCAATACCAGCTTTATTATGTTTCTATATTTCTCATAAAGTTGAGCTGGGAAACTTTGACTTGAAACATCTAGTAGATAACATATCCCATTTTCAATTAGTATTCTTTTTGTTTATTCTGAAGTTATTCTGTCAGTATTCTGAGCTTTTGGTTGAATTATATAGGGCACCTTTATGTAAGTGTACTCCTGTACCCAAAGATAGTTAAGAGTGTTTTCAGGGATGTTTAAATTTTCAAGAATGGTAAAAGAGCTTAATGCACTAGAGAGGCCAGCAGGAAAAGAGGTAAAGCTGCGTGCTGAGGTGCAGAACAGGAGAGGAGGCTTGTAGAAAGGGAGGGGAATCCAGGAGCAGCTTGGTTTTGGCTTAAAAGGAAGGGAGTCTAGGTATTGTTTATTCGTGGTTCATAAGGAAAGAGACTGGACAGATGGAGGAGGAGAGAGGCTGTGCCATGGTGTGCTGAGCAAGGAATAAGAGTGTCCAAACGTGAGAGAGTTCAAGTTTTGGAAAAATAGCACAGATTGACCCTCACAGCTTTGTGTGTTAGGAAACAGCCATGCATTGAGATAAATGTGTCTAATTTTAGATTCGTTAAAAAATTTGTGGTTTAGGTTCTGCTGAGGGGAGTCTTAGTTAGAATCAGGGAGAACATTTCTGTACACTCCTACTTCTTTGTCCATTACAGGATTTTTAAGTTGTTCTCTGTGAATGGTATTTATTTTGCAGGAATAGGAGAACAGGAGAAATCTAGTGAAGTGGACCTGAGTGCAGCTAGCCCCGGACTGCAGCACTTGATGTTGCAGAGAGATTTCAGTTTGTGAGGGATAGTTGCAAAATCTGATTAAAACCTAGACAAGGGCATCAAGTTGCTTGATAATTCCAGCTGTTTAGCAGTCTCTGGGAGTCTTATTCTGCCCTCCTACCAACCCCTGCAGCTGCCATTGGTGATCTCCAGGGAGCAAATAAGTGACCACAGCGGTGGGAAATTAAAAAAAAAAAAAAAAAAAAAAAGGAATGGAAAAGGAAAAAAGGAAAGAAAAAGAAAGGGGCATAAGTCCCACTAGCTGGCTAGTCTGTAACATTTACTCTGTGTTTCCAATTAGTCTGCTGTATGTTCATTCTTACATTACTGACTGACTGTCAGATAGGAATCTGAAGCAGGCCCCAGTAGGGCTTTGCACAAATGCAAGAGACAAAGGCCAAGACAGAAGGAGACTCCTTGGGCTGCAGCTGTCCCTGAGGAAATGCTTCCAACAGCCTATCCCTGGAATATGAGTGTGATGTAGTGTTGGCCTAATGGACCTACCAACACATGGAGACTAAGGTTAACTGCATGGAAATCTTACTCACTGCACAGAAAAGTCTTCCAAAAATATTTTTGGTCATATTAATTTCTCTGGACTCTGAAAGAAACAGTTTTGTTTATTTTAGTATATCACTGCGGCTTAGCACACAGCTTGACACTGAAATCTTGTAACAGAAAAACACTTTCATTTCTCATTGACTGTTTTTGCTCCTTGAGAGTCATACTTTGAAAAGTCAGAGGATAAAGTTCAATTGAGTAGCTGCATTTTTTTTCCTTTCTTTCTTTTTTCTTTTTTTTTTTATTTTCTGGGTGGGAGCCCATGGATAATCCATGAGAATTTGTTGTGATGAAGCTGGTTATGCAGACTGGTGACTTTCCAAATTAGCTGTGAAGCTCTGAGTGCGTGGGTTTAGGAACACCATGTGTACCTTTTTTTTGTAAAGGTACTATTGAGTGGAAAGCACTTGCATTAATATCCCAGCTTCCTATCCAGGAATAAATCACTTGACATCCTTCTGCCAGAGTTGCTCATGTGTAAAGTGGAAGAGGTGTCTCTTTATGCCTCCCATACTTGGTATGCCTTGTGGTAGTGAGATCATCTGTCAAGGATCACCTCTGACAATGTATGTGGCTTTGCCTTTGCTTGGGGACTGAGGGGACTCAAGGAACAATAATGACGATGATGACCTCCAGGACCTGAACTAAAAATGGGGGTGAGTTTGTCTGCTGGTTTTGGCTTGTCTGCTGTTTATACCATCCTATATTAGCTGGAAGTCTCTCCTTGAGAAAGACCTGCTCCCTAAAGGCGAGGGATGCTACAGATCAGCAATGAGCGTATGGATAGGCATGTGAGAAAGAGGCTTTTCCATCCTACTGACAGCACTCCTCCCGACACAAGCCTCCTACCTCCCAAATTCACCACCAAAATTAGCACAGGTAAAAGCATACCTATACTATATTTCTACTTGGAAAATTGTAAATGTCGGAGTTCTTGGGAACATGAGGCAGACAGCAACTGACAGCTCAGACCCAGACAGAACTTGCAACCCAACTCAACAAGGCAGGTAGTGCTGGCAGATCACACGGCCATTTTAGCCCACTGGCTGCAGGTTTTAGGCTTGTACTGCCTGGAACATTAGGTATCCAAAGCATTTGCAGTGGGTTGTAATTGCAAACACATGACCTTTGCTGCTGCTGGATAGGCCCTGTTGTCACATCTTGTTCTGAGCATTGAATTGGGGCTGAGAGGATCCTGTCAGAGATGGGAAGAGTCAGAATCTGTTTCTGAATAACTTAGTGGACCCACTTTCTTAAAATGCATCTAGCCTGATGTCCCTGTGTGAAATGAGAAAAAGTGGAAATATGCTGATTGTAGCAAGTAGAGTATTTACAAATAGAGAGCTGAGTATTTTCAACATGAGGGCATGTTTAAAATCACATTCTGCATATCCTGGACTTTGGATGTATTGCTTCGTAAGACTTAACCTGAAACATTGAAATCTTCTCACCACTGTTCAGGGCTGCAAGATAATGTATGAATTATGCAAATGAGGCGGGGAAATGACTATTCTTAATTACAACTTGGTTTTAATGTGGGTGGTTCAGTGTCAGTTCAGGAAGCTCATTAGTCCTCTACATGGCCTAATGTTCCTGTTCTAAGTGTACTATCCTAAGGCAGGCACCTCTCTGCTAGAAAAGCATCAGCAAATTGAAGTAGTCCAATAAAGAAAAAGAGCAAAACCAAATACAAAGCCTTTAAGGGTTAAATAATTTCAGTCTGCAGAAGGAATAAAAATCCTGAGTATCCAGTTTAGCTGTGTTAAAAAAGGGATAATGCTACAGACCGATGTGTGTTTGAAAGACATATATTTGGTTTGTACCTTCTAGGATCTCCTTCTGTATATATTTCTGTGTATCAGTATGAGAAGGTGGATAAAATGCACTTGTCTAGCCTATAGCATATCACTATTTCATGCTGAGCTCAGTGACTCTCTGACTTCCAGAAGAAATTTCTTGCATATATTGCTGAATGTCACAGTTTGGTACTGTAGCCTATGAGTCTAGGGAGGATGATATAATTCAAAGCAAGCTGGAAATGATAGAATCTGTTCCTAAAGTAGTATAGTTGGGTGAAAAAATTAACTTAATTTCCACATCTTGCTTAAATTTCATGCAATGTGTATCTAGCCCATAGGTTTTGCTCTCTTCTGAAAAGTAAAACAGAAAAATCATAAAGGATTTTGCCTGTATTTAATAGTTGACATTACAGCAGCTGAAACTAGCAGTGCAGTAAATCACCCTTAGCCAGGAAAGGGTGATATGTATGGGGTCATAGGTACCCTTATATGAGAAGAAAAAATATTTCTATGTTGACAAAGCACATTGTGTAAGTGTTTGGGTTTTAGAGGCCTGTATTGTAATACTAATAGGCCATGGGGTAATGCTGGCAATGCACTCCCTTGGTGAAAGAACAGGGATTAAGGGTTCATTTTGGCTTGGCTGATGGGTGACAAATTAGCCCCAGTTTTCCCTGGTAAGTACTCTGAAACCCCAGTAGGGTCCTGGAGAAGAACACTGTGCTGGTAGATATTTCAGAGGCAAGTGCTCTGAAAGGGCTGAATTTCACTTGTGAAATAATACAAAGCAACAAACTCATGAGCCTGTTCCTGGAGCACTTTGTCTGGCACATTGTCTGGCAGTCTGTACAATGGAAGGAAAGACCTATGTTTAAACACTTACTATTTTGGTTTTTTTTGAAATTATGCTATCATAAATGCACATATGTACATTCTCCCTCCATTTGTCTAAACATGATATAAGACCATCCATAATTTTTAGTCAAAGAGTCTCCTGATTTCATATTTTCCCACTGAGATTAAGTATCTTATATACTCAGTATGTCATAGTAGACACAAAGCAAGACTAGAAATTACTGAGACTAGAAATTGTTTATGTTAATACAGTGCTTAAGGGCCAGAGTACCATTGTTGTATGTATTGTAATAACTTCAAGCTGTTACTTTATCAATCAGTTAAGCTGTTGTCAAGGTGATAGCTCAAAACTCTAAATTTCAAAGTCCAAAATATCACCCCACATTCAAAGGTTTCAGTACAATAGTTCCTATACTCTAAATATAATATCTGTATCTGTAAAGATGTAAGCATCCTCACACCATAACATTTTTTCTGGGTCACTCATTGAAGTACTAGAAAGATACACTGTAACTCTGTATCTTAATTTTTCTGAGGGTTATTCTGGATTTTCATATGCATTAATTGTATTGGGTTATTGATCTGCTTTTTGGGTTCATTTTTTGGCTTGCAACACCCCTTTTTTCTTAATTTAATTAACTTTTGCAGTATTCCTATGAAGAAGGTAAATACTCTGTCTCTTATTTTCTAACAGAAAAAACAGATTCCAGAGAACATTGCTTTCCAGAGCTCCTTTGTAGTGTGACACCAAGCTCTCAAAGGAATCACATACGTGGAGTGAGAATTAAAGGGTATCTGGGTCCTCTCCACCATTCTGCCAAAAGAGCAGCTTTCTGTCTCAATTTGGTTCCTAAATCTCTTTAGCAGCATGGCCCCAAAAGATTCATAGACTCCCTCAAAGACATTTTGGTGCCTTGCTCTGACTGAAACAAAGCAGGAGTAAATCAGAGAGCTACCATAAAGGATCTGGGCTCAAGTGACATGCTGAAAATTGCACAGGAAGTCTGTGGCAAAGCCTCGGATTGATTCCATATCTCCTTGGTCTCAGCATAGGGCATCCCACAGACCATGTGTGTTAAAGATTTATCAGCTGTTGTTCAGTGTTGCTAAAGACAGGAAGAATGCTCTCCTCCTCTCTCCAGATGGGTAGGCTTGCTGGATTTTAACTTCTTAACCTTTGTAGGTTTCATGGTAGACATGTGGTGGTTTGCTGTATTTTCTATGATGGCAGCTCCACAGTTGGCGCTTCAGTCCCCGGCTTTATGAGTCCTGTTTTGAGCACGTATCTGTGTCCAGACACCTCATTGCCACACTAGACTGTGTTACAAAAGGGACACTTTCTGCATAATGGCACAGGAAAGCTGTCAGGACAAAACTGTTTGTGACCTTGCAGAAATATTCACAAGAATAGGCTTTAATTTGGGCTTGTTGCTCATGGTACAGCGTCTTGTCCAGTGTCAGGCAGGACTCTCTTATCTTGAATGGAATTTTGAGTGGATTTATAGGTTTAGATCCTCATACTCAAAGAGAAGGCCTGAATATTTTTCCAGCAATAAGTTCCTGTATTGTGCAGAAAGGCAGTTCTTGAGGACATGCATTTTTGATTCAGCTAAACCTCCCTAACCATCGTCCTTCCATGTTCTTCTGAATTCCAGCTGATGAATCATCCTTCAGAGCTCAGTCAGGACAGTCCACTTTCCTCCTTCTTATTATTGTCTCTGTCCCAAAGAAGCTGAGTCACCCTCTTGCAATGTTTGGAGGTTTGTTATGTTTTCTGTATTTTGGCTACCCCTAACAAAAGGAGGCCTATCTGATTTCATTCTAACGTTTTTTTTTCACAGCAACACAGCAAAGTTGTGCCTTTTGCCTTGGTCTTCCTTGGAATGTTTTTAATGACACAACTTCCTTGTTACCAGTTCAGGTTTCAGCAGCATGGACTGGATGGCACATGAAAAAGGGATAAACCTTTCCTGTAGTGGCATTTTTATAAGTCTATCTGTTAGGTAAAACCCCTAAATCTTGGCAGTCTCTTTAGAGCATAAGCTCTGCTATTAAACACGAGCTCTTTGCTCCCCGGAGTGGGCTGCAGTCTCTACGGTTGGGTGGGTAATAAGATACTGCTGATACACTTCAGAGCAAGGTGCACTTTTCCTTTATTTATGAAGATAGACATGCTGGTCAAGGGCTTAATCACAGCTGATAAATCATTTTAGAAAGCCTATTAGAACCATATGCTGATCCTTCGTATTAACATGGTGTGTCTGTTTCGAGTCTAATAAGGCAGGGTCTCTTTCCCCTCTCCCTTCCCCCTGCCTGGTGTGCAAATTATTTATCTGTTTAAGTGATATTGCTTGCCTGGGGGCATTTCTCTCTACAAGAGGTACTGTTAATAAAGCAAGGTGAACTGAGGAAAGAAGGATCCTTTCTCTCCAGAGAGCGAAGCTGAGTGGTTTTGGTCTCCTTTGTTGATAGGGGATTGCAGAGCAATTGCCTGAAAGCTGAGGCAAGGGAACCTGTTGGTAAAACCCTGGGACACTGTGGCATGGCCTTCACTGCAGCATAAGGTTGTCATTTTGGCCCAGGTGGTTACAATCCTGGAGCCCAAGAACTGCCAGGGTTGGGTGTGCTGACATTTCGGTTACCTCACCTTTCCCTCACTCGGAGAGGGCTGCTGCAGGAACAGATTCCACAGCCATCTAATGAGATCCACATTGGTGAAGTTATCCAGAGCCAAGTCCTATTTATCATTAATTGGTGGGTTTGCTTGCAGATCTTTCCTATTATTTGCTGATTATACCCCTGCACATTTTATTATCTTGCCAAAATTCAAATGCTAATAATTTCTTGATTTATTGTTTATTTATAACACTGTCTACTGCCTAAATAGATGTAGTTAGAAGATTTCAAAACAGCAACAGCTCCTCTGCTGACTGGGTTTCTTTCACATTTTGCACATGGCAGTCAACTATTTATAAACCTCCATAGGGACTACTAAACCTTTACAGTTGGGTTCCTCCCACAACTTCAGCCTCTTTTCTCCCTTGCTCCCCAAGGCAAGTCTTGTTTTTTTGGCATAAAGACAATGATGGTGATTGTTAGGTGGAGAAAATGTCCACAAGCTATGAACTGTGCGTAGGATTTTAAATTTGTACATCAAGCAGGATGAATTAGAAGTCGGAGACATCCAGTAGAGTGAGAGTATCTTCACCATAAAGTGGGAGATCCACATCTGAGTTGCTAGTGTTCTTTAGACTTACAAAATCTGAAACTGAAAAACTGAATACTCATTTGTAAAGTGAGTTTGTGTGCAGTGGTGTGCATGCTGTAGCATGTCCCATTTCCAGTAGTGCACAATTTGACTTTTAAATCTTATGTACTTTACAGTAAAGAAAGGAATGGTGGAGAGGAGAAAAAAGCCAGAACTACGGTCACATGTGATGGCAGTTAATGAACGCCAGAGTGGGATGTATAGCCTCATACATCTCTGGGGCAGTTTCATTGACTTTAATGGAATTTAAATTTTTAACCTATTACAACTAGGCAAAGATCTGAAGGGAGAAAAGCCTTGTTCAGAGACCAGAAAAAAACCTACTGTGCTCATGTTGTGATGTGAAGTATCTTGGTAGCTGTTGATGTCTCGCTAAGATGTAAAAACAAGGCCTTTTAAAAATCATACCAGGGAGGTAAAAATTATACATATTAACTGTTTCCTCATTCTGGTTTCTCTCTCACATGCTTCTCTACAAAAGCTGCCAAACGCACTATTATTGAATAAATATCAGTATCAATATTAAGCTGTTTTTCCCCCTGAAATGTGAGTAAACTGTGTGTGGCTGGGTCTGATCCCTGGGAAGGGAAAAGCCATCGTGTTGCCATGTGAATGTACATGTCAAAGTGCAGCTCTCCCAGCCAGTCTGGGGCTGGGTGGGGAGAGACACGGGGAGAATGAACTCAGTGTTACAAACCGTCTCTTTTGAATTTCTACAACCTATTAGTCACAGCAAGCTGCCCTTATTGATTTTGGTAAGAGAGGTCACTTTTAATCCTCTAAAGTGGAGAGAGCTACATGCACTCTCCATAGCATGACATTAAAATTGACACAGCTCTGCATCAGTTCTATGAAAAAGCCCTAAACCTAGATGGATTATTGCCTTGCTTTTCAATGGATACAAGCTGCTAAGCAGAGCATGCTAACCTAGATTAGGTGTAAAAGCTTTAAAATGCTTCGTAAGGAATGCACAACCAAAAGAAGCTAGAAAATATGAGAACATGCTAAAAGAGCTGCCCCTGCAGAAATAGGCCATTAGTTTTCAGATACTTCTTTTCTCCATTTTAAAACATTTAAATGTCAACACAAAAGAGTGGAGATTATCATATAAAAGAACAAACAAAAGCTGACCTTACTCTATGATTATGAAGAAAGCTTTATTCTAGCTGATACCCCTTGCTAGTTTTGTTTATGTTCTTTAGAGAACTAAATCGTTGAATATAATTAGGACTCTGCGACTCGAATCTTAAGTGTGCCTCAAAATAAACAGCAGAGGTGAACTCTCAGCAGTTTTCTTTTCATCTTTGTTATCCTTGCTCTGACCCTTTTTTCCTGCCTAATGATCCTCTGTGGCATACTATTATTAAGAGAAATCTTGATAGAAAAATATGCTTTATGTGGATAGGAATATCATTATGAGCCTGGAAAAGTTTTTTTTCTTTCTTTGGAATTCCAGAAAATGACTAATAACCCTTTTGATTTTATGCTATTTATTTATTTGAAAATTTGTTCTCTGAAGGGTTTTCTGATTTTTTTTCTGTGAGTCTCAGTAAATATTTGCAATGTAGTGTTTAGGGAAATTTGTTGCCTTGTCATGCAAGCTTGTTCTCCCTTTTCATTAGCTGTAAGTTTGCACCACTATTTCTTACTGAAGGTTAGAAGTTCCCTTTCTAAATAAAAGACATCTGCAAAAGAAACAGTGACAAAAACCATTAAGTACAAGTCTGAAGTTTAATCTGTGGAGCCTCTAAGAGGTACCAGAGCAGCTTTCAGTAAATGTTAAAAGTCCTCTATGAGACAGCCTCTGAGCTCATTCTCGACAGAGATTAAAGTATGTGTGTGTCCATGAGGCCAGCATGGCTTCCCCTCCTACATTAAGAGATACTTACTCTTCCTCCCCTTCCTCCCTCACCTGAGATGTGTGTGTGAGGTGCTGGTATTTCCTCCCTCTTCCTGGGCTTAGCCTAAGGAAATTCAAAGCAGGCACAGAAAGGGAGCTGGCTTTTGGCTTTGTCACTGACACTGAGACATGACACCTAGGAGAAAAGGTGGAAGATGCCCAACCTGCAGATTGTCTGGGCTCCTATCTGGCAGCTTTTTTTCTTGTCCTAGCCCTACCTTTCCTTTTCTTATCAAGGAAGAAATAAAAACAAGGTACTTTGCCAGTTTCTCCTTTTTGTTGGAAGAGTCCTCCCTGATGTCACAGAGGGGAGAGAAAGAAGGAAGATGAGAAAGTAGGGGTTCCTAAAGGAGGCAAGAAATAAAAAGAAGAAAAATACCTTTCTTTTTTACTTATATGAAAGATTTATTCCTACCCCAGATCAGACTTGGTTGGGAAAATGGAAATGAAAATTCACACAGAAGAAGAAGGAAAAGAATGTTACTAAGACATGAAGAAAGCTGAGGGAGGTTATCATGAGGCTGTTCAAGTGAGAGAGATAGAGTGAAAAATCAGCACTCATATGAAGCCGACATTGAAAAAAACAGCTCTTTCTTTTTTAAGAAGTGGGATATCAAAATATTCCTGTGATGTACTTCTTAGCAGAATTGGGGGAGCAGAGACTGAGGAGTATATGAAAAGTAAAATTTGCTTTTCTCCCCACCATGCCCATCCTGTCCCTTCCACCCCCAATCCAAGGAAATGGAATTAGTTTCTCAGCTTAATATTGAAATGAGATGTCAAGGGATGTGGCTGTACAAGAAAAGAGGAGACATGAAGGTGCTAAGTTGATGTTGGATGTAGAGAGCTTTGTGGACATTTGGCTAGCTGAGAAGAGGGCACGTAGACGCAGTACCATTAACAAACTGAGAAGGACACAGGCCTAAGAGTCAGCAGTCAGTGTCCAATGACAAAACTAGGCCATTATAACCTTGCTGCAACATGACGATGTAAGAGAGTAGGGCCCTGCCAGAATAGGAAGAGTAGTTTCAGTAGTTGCAATGAAAAACCTAAAAGAATGTAGAAGTAGGTGTAACTGTATGATAAATAAACCAACCAATCCTGAGCTCAGCTTTGCAATATGTATGAACTTCATTAAATCAAATATGAATGTATGTGACCACCGATCAATAAACGAGATCTGCTGATCACCCATATTGGCGTGCCACTTTTCTCCCGCCGATCCTACAGTTGGGTATTAGAATAGCTTTTCCCTGAAAAAGTGGAAAGGAAAGTCAGTCTGGACGCTCATGTTTCTGCTTTCTTTATAGTCTTTTCTAAGATAATCTTTCTCTCATCATACTCCTGTCTTATCTCTGAGATCTCTTTGTATGTCGCCTGGGAAGTATACATCTGTGTAGGGCCTGTTCCTGTAATGACAAAGTAACCATGGCTCTTTCCCATTTATAATATTTTTTTCCCAGTACAATAAACTCATGCAAATGTAAATGCCAGCCTGTATGTTTCAGGAAAACCAGGAGAACTATTACGTGTGTTACACCTCTGCACATAAGTTCTTATTTTGTGGATTATTGTGTGGCTGGAATCTTTTTCAGGTGCACCTCTTATATCCAAATTTCTTTTCTTTGCTTCATCCATCTCAGCCAGTTAAATGTGTATATAACTGATTTTCTGAAATGGGGCCAAAGTCCATGTACTTCAATAGCTCTTAAACATATGGTTAACTTCAAGCATGTGTGCAGGGGTTTGCTGAAGAGAGATAGTTTGCTGAATCAGGACTTACCAACACCAAGATTTTAAATGACAAACAATCCTTTATTTTAATGTGTTTTAACTACTGCCTCCCATGGACTAACAAAAGGTAACTATTGTTAGTTGACTCCTGCAGATGAAGAGAGTTGTACTTGGAAAAACAGAAATTTAAGCGTAAACCAAATTTTTCTGATGCCCTTCTGTGAGAACTAATTTTTTACTTCTTCCTAATAAATAATTATGCAACATGAAAGGGAATAATGATCATAATTTCATGTTTTGATTAAAAACTTATTTTTCTGGGGGAGATAGAAAAGGTCCACTACTTAAAAATAAAAAGACAGTTGTTACAGCTTTTTCTTTCTTTCTTTCTTTTTTTTTTTGAGATTTCTGTATTTTTTGACTAAATGCAGTACTGAGATTATAATATATGTATGCCATGATTGACCAAATAAATATCAGCCAGCTATACAGTCTTCTGGACATGTAAATCTATGTTACTTATGGAGAAATATTAAAAAAAACAACGGAAGTGTTTATATATGTAAAAAACCCAAACAAACAAAAAAGGCTCAAAACAAATAAAAACAAACAACCCAAAGTCCACCCCCAACCAAACCAACTCAACTAAATCCCACCCCACAAAAAACCCCCAAAGAAATAGGAAAAAACGCAGCAAAAAATGCAGTTGCCTTTGTCCTTCACTCACATTGCTCCATGTGAAGGGATAGATGGGACAGGGCTGCCTGCCCTGTGTTGTTGTGGTTTTCTCCATCCTGGATCACAGGTAGTGTGGGGTGGAAAGTAGATCCCACAGAGCAAATGCATCTGTTGGAAGGTGCAGGCAAGGAGAAAGAGTCAGTGAGGGAAATGTTCCTTTCAAAATTGTACTTAACATGCTGTTAGTGATGGAGTGCTCAAATTGCCTTCCTGTTGACAGCTGGGTAAGGAAAAAAGGCATCTTTTGCTATTGAAGTTGATAGACTTAATACATTGTTTTAAAACAAAATGTTCTTCCCTTGGTTTTGTGTAAGGTGGTAAGACTTAAAAGAAGTTGGGCTTTCTTCTTTTCTTCCTACTTTTCAATATTTGTTTCCTCACATTCCATCTTCAAAGCAGCTAATCTGTATCCCCTTCTTCTTGAATAGCATTATCCTGACAACAAAGCAGGGAAAAAAGCAGAGACTGCAGGACTTCTAACAATGCCACAGGGACCCAGGAAGAGGAATGCCCTGAAAAAAATGTGCTTCCATCCAGCTGCCCTTCATATTGTTGTCTCCCTATCCAATTTACTAGAGAATTTCCCACTGGCTCTTGGCTCATTCCCAAATGAGAATGTAATCTTTTAAAGATTACACTGCATAATGGAGGGACAAGGAGCTCTTTATTAACTGGGATGGGGAGTCACTTGCTATTAGGCAAGGGAAGGGGATGGGATGTAGTCGTGTTTTGTGAGCTCTGCTTTCTGCCCCTTCTTGTCTCGTCAGCAGCAGGATGGCAGGGTGGGAGTGGGAAACCACTGCAGCTGCAGTGTAGAAAAATAAATAATTTAAGGTAGCTTACGATTATGGCAATTACTTTTATAACATGAGGGATTATGCCACAACTATTATGTTGCCAACAAGATTAAATTACTAACCTAATACCACAACATGTTTTCCAGGAAAATAAAAAAAATAATTCTGCTTGTTCCAGAGCTGATGCATTCAAAGAGTATTAATGCAGTGTGAAAGAGCTGAGCAACCAAGGAACCTGCAGTGCTGTCTGTACAGACACTGTCTGGACTGGACCCCTGTCACTTCCATGAGCTCTGCCAGCTAGACACCCTCACCCTTTCTGGGATGTAAAGCAATGTGGTACTCCGGTAATTTTAAATGCTCCCTCTCCTGTCAATCAGATAAGCTTCTGCCAGTAATTGTTAGTACAGAAATAATCAGAAGCTACACCTGCAATGGAGAAATTCTTGAAACTTCATGAAGAGAGTGATTTTGCTCGTGTAAACCCACTGAACTGATTGGAAAGCTTAAACTTCAATGTATTTTCATTCTGGGCTCTTTTTTTGCTACATATTTTGAAAATATGGCTCGATACAATGAATATCTGTATGTGAAATTATTTTAGATCACCTCTAGTGTGAAGTCATTTTTGCTGAATATGCAAATTGCCTAAATGCAATATGCATTTTGAGGCAATTTTTTTCTCAATATGCAGTGTGTTTTTCAATATTTTTTAACAAATATTTTTTCATGTACATGCATAGCAAATCATAAATGAGAATTTGTCATATAGCTGATACAGATACAGCCTCATATAGACTGTTCATGATAGGAGTATAAGCTAACTTAATTATGCAGGAAGAGCAGTTTCCTTTTGTTCATCAGCTGGAAAATGAGTAGAAAATTTAATTTTGGAGACTTGAGAGATATATCATGTGTTGATCATTATGAGCAAATTAACTGGCTTCATGGAAAAGCCAGTTCTGATTCTGAAGAGAAATGCAGGTTAACAATATAATTCTACAAATGTTTTTATTACTTTTTTTTGGTATGTGATGAATAATACCTCAAACAGTTGATTTCATTTTTTCTGTATGTACATTTAAGTCTTTTCACACCATTGCGCTTTATGAAAATACCTGTTGTTACAAAAAGCTATTGGAAACATTTGGAAAGACTGGACATGCATTTGTAAATCAACCTCTTCTTTTTCTGC
This sequence comes from Emberiza elegans, assembly GCA_024865655.1. Lineage (NCBI taxonomy): Eukaryota > Metazoa > Chordata > Aves > Passeriformes > Fringillidae > Emberiza > Emberiza elegans. The sequence goes on from JALJVW010000206.1 coordinate 38,584,913, forward strand.
TGAACAACTGGAGTTATGGATATCAAATTGAGGTCAAACAGGAGCGTGTTACTGTATTGTTTTGTCAGGAATAGAAACCTCTGAATGACAGCCTATACCTGATTTTATTCTTTTTTCCCTCCTTCTTTACTTCTGAGTATGTAAACACAAAAAGAAGCAAATACGGTTTCATGGTGGATAGTTTTGTTCTGTAGCAGATACGACCAGTGCAACATGCAAACTGTTTGTCTCAATGACACAAACTCTTGCCTTTTTGACCTTCCTATTCATTTGAGCTTTGAGGAGTCACCTTAGGTAAAAGGTGTTCTCAGTTACCTTCTGGGACTGAGAGCTCTGGGCACTATTAAGAAGGTTTTATTGTAAGCTGGTTTCATAATTTCCTTGTAGTGTCTAACCAGATGAACAAGGTGATACTTCTATTTGATAACTACAAAACATTTTTTAGTCAGGTAAAGGTGTATTTCTATTCCCTTGGCTTGTATAATTTTAAGACCATTGTGTTTCCAGAGAGACATCCTGTATTAGTTTCCTCTGAGGGCTTTTTATTTTTGTCCCTGATGCATTAGTTCCTAGCTGGTAGAAACAGTTACACAAGAAATCAGCCTGTTTTCTTACATCTCCTGTGCCCAGGGCGTATTAATAAGTCTTTGGTTGCTGCTTGCTTTTAGAAAGAAGGTCAGTGTGGGTTTATTGCACATCTGCCAGTAGTTTGCAAAACACTGGATCCTCATAGTGACCTGTGTGCCCACCAGGCAAGTGTTACCTTTCACAGACTGTGAGGAGGGAATCATAACCCATGGAAAGGGGCCCAGCAGATGCCTGAGGGCCATACCTCAAGCTGTCACAAGGGTTTCACCAGTTCTTGCTGTTCATTTGCTTTCCTGACCTCTTTGCATCGTGTGCTTAAGCACCTTAAAACCAGCCTGTGGCTCAGGGCTTTAACTGCAGGCAGCACTGCAATATGATCTGCTGGAAATTGTAAAGTCACTGATACCAATTTGGGTGGACTTCTGTGTGCCCCCTCACTGTTAATAGTTAATAAAATATTAACATTTCGTTGTGCTGGGGGATTTTTTTGGTGTGACCCTGTGCTTAACTCCCATCAAGACACAGGTGTAAAATTATTTCAGTTACAGGAGAAGTACTTGAATACCACCTAGACAGTAGCGTATTCAGAAGTTCTGGAAGTAAAATTGGATGGTTTTCTTCATTTTGTTGGTGTTACAACATGAGCTAGTTTGAATATAATTTTTTCTTTCTTTTCTACAAATATTCCAGTGGAATTATTTTCAGCGCCAAAGGGAAATTTCTGTAAGACCTTGTCATAGGCCATGTTTTTGCATTTTTCTTGTTTTCCTGCCAATCTGTAACCTCCCTGTCTTTCTAACACTTGGAAAACTTTCTGCATATTTATGTCAGTTTCTGTGTCAGCTGATGTTGAAATAGGTTTCAAAACCACAGCCAGAACTTTTATTTACCCAAATATTTAGCTTTCAGTTTAACCTGACCCTAGACTGAACATGTCTGAGTTAAAGTAGCCCAACAAATCAGCTAATTTCTACCTCCTCTGACATGCGACTGGCCGTGTGGATACTCTTAGCTTGCACTAAATATTGTGAAGGGAGGGAAGGAAGCATGTAAAGGTCAATACTGTGGTTTGCTTGAAGGACAGTGGTTTGTTATAAGCTGCTGTGACTCAATTGTTTTTGATACTCTGTTTATCATATCTCGGCTGAAAGATGCTAGGAAAGCTTCTTAGCTAGAAGAGGCAGGTATCACCAGCTTTTGTTTTCATGAAGGAACATGGACTATAAACTGCTATGCTACTTGCTATATGTTTGCAGAAGACCCATGTTTGGATCCCATCTTCAAGTAACACTGTAGAGCACATAACTTCTAAATTATGAGGTTTATTTTGACATTAAATCTTTTTAGCTGGATGATTTTTTTTGTTGTTGCTTTAAAACAATGAGTATTTTTACAACACATGAGTATAACATAGAAAGTATTCAGTTCCTTTCGATGATTTTGTTGCTGGATGTAGAGACACAGCACTAGCATCTAGCAAGCAAATACATTCCTGTGGTGTTTTCAAAAGCATATGAGAAACCATATGTTTTCATAGGAAAACAGCTGTTACCAAGCATATGCTTTCTGAGTAGAGTGACACATTAAAAGGGCAAAGTAGGACCACGGCTTGTCTTCTAAGTTGAATAAAGCTGGCAATAACTGTCTCTTTCAGTGTACAGTGGCACTGCATGTAGATATTGCCATGTGCAGTTGTAGCTGGAAGGAGGGAGACAGATTAACGTCCACAGTCTGCAGCTTGGAAGAGACAATATAAATCTCTGTCCTGCTCTGAGCTGTGAATGCCTCTGTAGGAGTTATAGTAACAGACAAATTAGCATAATGTAATTGGCTGGCAAGGTCAGCCCCTCTCCAGGAGCATTAGCAATGTTTACTGTAAGAAGAGACAGACCAAGTATTGTAGGGTGGTACATTGTCTGTCCTTTTTGAAGGAAGAGTAACCATTTTGGACTCCCTACATCACAGACTTCACCATATCTTATTAAAATTCAGACGATCATATTTCTGCCTTAAAGCAAATAATCTAACAGAACAACAATGTATATTCTCTACTATCACACAAATCTTTATTCTTTATGGCTTTGCTTTGAACCTCAATGAGTTTACTTTTCTTTTCTCTATTTCTCTGATGAATAATTTTTCTCTGGATGCTAAACTTCCATATGCATCCCTGCCAATAACTAATAAATCTTGTTGAGAGAATTAAAATTTCTGGTCATATTACATGGGACACAATTAGTAAATCCAGACAAACTTATCAGCTTTCTTGTTTGGCTCTTTGAAAATAAAAACTCTGAGCAAAATTCTGGGCCAGCTCTAACAATCCAGACTCACTGGATCCAGCTTTGCAAACCTTGTCACATCTGTAGGTGAGAAATGTGAGATGATGTGTTTTGAAGGAGACCTTCCCCTGACTCACAAAGAGCTCTGGCTTTTCAGCCCTTTGCTTTCAAAAACGAAAATTTGTAGCAAGCATTTGAAATGAGTTCAAGCATTCAGTTAGGAAAATGTTTGAGAAATGGCTTTCAGAATATCATACAGGGGTCACATTGCCTCTTCTCATATAACCAACAGGAGTGGTGAAGATTGTGATATTTAGTACTGTCTGTGTCAGGGAGCTGCCACTGTAATTTTCCTAGACAACTGGCAGAAAGGCTAAAACATACACAGAGTCACCTTCTGAGCACTATTGTACTAGAAAACCTCTTTCCTTTTGCTTAGACAGTGTGATCCAATGGATTTCCAGAGCACAGTCCATTCTGTTGTCTTCTGGCGATGAAGATAAACCAGGCAGCATTTCCTGGACCCTGCAGTAGCTATTTTTTGAGTCTTGTGTATTAAAAATGTAAGTTAGGTTGGTTTAAAATGAGCAGTGTTCAAGGTTGAAGGGTAATATTGCTCTTCTTAATGTGGCTACCCAGGAGCTGACTGCTCTTGAGAACAGGATTGTGGTGCTATTTGCGCTAGGCTGGAACTCCTGACCCTCTTCTCTGTTCTTCAACTTTCAGCTATCACATTGCATAGGTTGTAAACATCCCACTGAAAGCCACTTTCTAGGCAAAAGCTGCTCTGTGGAGATCACTCAGAATTAACAGTTCTCCAAGTGCAGCTAGGCTGTTGCTCAAGGATGCCTGCCTGCCCTGTTTAATTCATGGCTTAGCTGAAACTCCTGCCTGAACCATGTTTTTCCTCCTTGAATGAAGTTATCTATCTGGCTGGTCATACCAGGAAGACCAATTATACAGGAGGATGAATAATTTTTTACTTAGGAAAAGGAGCATTGTGGCTCCTCAGATGCAATGGGAACTTCACCAAGGCATTTCAGAAGTGTGTGGCACTCCAAAGAAATGGTATGTAATTTCCCCAGGATGGCTCCACACCACATTTAATTAGTGTGACTGGAAGCATGTACATCTGGATGATTGTCTGGTAGCATTATCAAATATAGTGCAGCTTCTTTGTTTTTCTCTCCATTTCCTTCACTCAGAAAAGAAGCTGAGCCAAACATATCCTGCTTTTACAATTGAGAATTCACCCCCTTCATCATCCACCACCACCATATAACCTCAGTAAGATTTTTGGCCTAACTCTTCTGAAATGGCTCACAATTTTTAGTGCCCATATTGGATGTACAGACAGGAATCCTTTAATTGGATACCATTTTCTGCAGATGATGAGCTCCCCTTTTCTGAAGAATAGATCCTGCAATGTTGTCTGGACTTTCTGGATTTGAGTATGCAGTCATTATTCTCCTTTACTGATTTACATGTCTTTCTCTCATGTTTACAGCTACCAAACAACTGTTCTTTTGTCTCACAGTTCTTTTAATGGTATTCATTATATAGCTATCTTCTGTATTGGTTGAAGTATCTAGATTATGATTTCTTGTTATTTCTGTGGTTTTGAAATATATGCTATTCTAAAGTCCTGTGGAGTTCTCTTACAAAATAACCTTCTTCTGCTCTGTCACTGACGTGTTCCCAGGTACATTGTTGTGTTCCCAGGTACACTGTGTTGTCTCTAAAATCTATTTATTTCTCTTCACTTCCAAGCACTGTGTAGCTGTTGAAGGTCTTTGCCCTGTTTTACATGTAAGGCAGAAGAATTTGAAGTAATTTGATCAAAATCATGCAGTAAATCTCTATAAGGGTGAGGAAAAGGATGGCTGTGCAGTTTCCAGTCTACCTGACCTGCAGAACACATTTGTTCTGTCCAAGGAGTTCTATTTTTGTTCTTTTCTGCTGTCTGCATCCTGGGAAGTTGTATGTCCAAGCTCCATATCAGCTTGCTTGCTTGTTCTTTTTCCCATTAACAACAGCTTTTCTTCCAGAGATCTCCATCTGTGTTTAAGACCAAGTCACAAGCCTTCATCAGTGGATGGTCCACTCTGTTTCTTGCAGAAGGACCAATATTGGTTTATCTTTCTTCCGAGCATGTTTATTCTCCTAGTCTTACTTATTGTTTTCCCTGCCTCTCTGTCACTTGCTGAAACCAAGGCAGGGGTGGACGAGGGCTGCTCCTCCTTAACCGGACTGCTTACCAGCTTTGAGGATTCAGAGGACACTTTCTAGTAATCTCTGTTCGCCAGTAGCCCTTGCTGTACTCAGCAGAAGTGAACATCCTTTAACTAGAAGTGTATCTAAATTTTGCCTTCAGTGTAGACACTCTGTTTGCCTTTCTAAACCTTACCTTTTTAAAATCTTATGGCTACAAAGGTTATTAATTTTTGTCTGAAGGCTTCCAAATTATGTACTTAATTTTCTTTAAGTTCTTTCAGTTCAAGATCTAAACTAAACTAGCTCTCCTCTCCCAAAGCATCAACCTAAAATCGATTGAAGTGATTGTGGATCCTGCAAAACTGCATTATTGCCTTTGTGATTACTTCCCAGGAGACCTGCTGAATTAATTTGATCCTGACTTGACGTCTTGGTGTTGCTTTTATGATTTTCACTGATCAAGATGATTTTCCTACCAGCTTACTTGAAAACCCACTTCACTGGTTAAACCTATGATCTCTCATTATGCTGCAAATGATTTGTCTGGGTCTTCTTGAGAGCGCCATTAACCTTCACTCCTGGACCTTTCCCAGGCTTTTGTTTGAGTGCCCGTGTAGTACTAGCCTGCCTGGCCCAACACAGCTGGCACAGTGGCTTGGGGTAACAGAATATTTAGGAGATGCATTTTATTACCAGGGTAGCAGCATTTCCACTTGACTTCTTAGCAGAAAAGTTAAACCTGCTGGTTTTCTGCTTGAAACTGCCTGAATGGAAAATCACTGGCTGTTTTGTTGCTACCATCCTTGCTCTCTTTACCAACTGCTCTGTCTAAAAAATGTTCTGGTCATTGAGTGCAGTCAACAGCCAGGGCTGTAACTCATGCAGGATGCCAATAACTTATGCCAGTGAAATCAATGATGAGAATTTCAAAGAAGCTCTAAATAAAATACAACAAATTTAGATGCCAAAGCGCTGTCTCTGTGAATTTGCTCTTAACAGATTATAAATGGTTTGCATAATGTTGAAAAGCCTAGTGCCTTCAGTTAGCAGTATCAAAGGCTTGTTTAAAGCAATTCCTGGGGGAGTGCCGCCCCCCCTCCCAGCTTTCTGTTTCATGATGGATAAAAACAAAACTCCTTACAATAAAGAAAGGAAGGCCAGGTTTTCAACTACCCTCTGACTGGCCTCCAGATCTGGCAGCTGCTTTTGGATGTCTAATTGCTTGTCCTGCAAAAGTTGACGTGCACCTACTTTGAGAAGGTTCTTTGAGTACCCACTTAGTATGTGCACTCTGTCTGATTTACAGAAATGAAATGATAGTGCTGGAAAAAAACTCAAGCAGAGCTCAAAATTCTGTTTCTTTTAATTTTTATCTACTTATTTAAACTTTTCTGTTCTTCTCAAGTCATAGATAAGTACTAGATGCAAGGAAACAGTGCAAAGTAAAGGATACTGGACTGGGAGAAAAGAGCCCTTGCATTGAGTCCTGATATTTGGCTGAACAATTCACTTTCTCTTTTTCTTTCCTCTTTCCTTGTTTTGTCTCTGGACTCTGAGGCTTGTGGACAAGTGTTGTCCATCAATGTGTCTATATAGGTTTTACCACAATAAGGCCTTGATTTCAACTAAGGCCTTTAGGAATTACACCTGGTAAGTGTCCTAGCAAATTTCATTTCTTCTTCTCGTGTTTCTTAGCAGCCCTTCTCCATTTGAAATGCATGGCAAGCTCCCTTGTTTATAGCAATCTAATGGGACCATAATTCTGTCCCTGAGATAATATTACAGATATTAGCCAGTTTTGCCTTAGACAAAGTTCTATGGAGAATGTATTTTCTTATAAACATGCTTTTTATAAAAGGGTTTGTTGTTTTGTGTTTATTGGTGTTCCATCTGCTCTAGAGAATACATTTGAGAAAAACTAGCTCCAGCATGGCATATAATGTTTCATTAGCAGGCATAACCTTGTTTATTTGCTTTTTAAAATTGTATTTAGAAAAGGAAATCAGTTTGCACCATTGACATGCTGCCAGGTTCCTGTTTATAAATGTCACAATAGGCAACTTAGAAGAAATGAAATAGTCAGTTTATGGCTTTTGCATAAAGAATGAAAGAACTGGGTAGAGCCAGGCAGCCAGTTGTGCTCCCCCTGTTTTTTAGCCTCCCGATTAGCAGTAGTTAATGTGGTGTTAGCAGTGAAAAACACCCTGAGTGACCCAAACTGGACTTTGCACACTTAGTGTTACTGGTCTTCAGCTGAACAGAAGAAGCTTTTTGTGCTATGTTGCTTTAGTGGCTATATTGGACAAGTAATTGTGCATGAAACAAGCAACCCTGAGGAAAAATGGGAATTATCTGTAGGAAACTTCAAGATATAAGCATGCAATCTGATGTCATCTTTTCCCATGGAGAAGTTATTTCCTTTCAAACTCTGGTGAAACCAATCTTCCAAAGTTTCCTTCTCCTTTAAAATATGTCCCTTTACATCACTTTTTTTCCTTTGCTCTAGTAAATGGTTTATCAGGGGTACCTCTGGTATACACTATATATTACTTACTGTGTGTAAGTAAAGAAGGCTTCATGTGTTGCAAGCATAGTCTGGACAGACACGCTGCAAAGGGCATGAGAAGGGTAGTGGGGGAAGAGGGGAGGGAATTGTGGAAGACAAGGGTCATCTTTCAGTATTCATTTCTACTGATAATTAGAGGGCACCACTGAATGACTGTAATTAGATCATGTCAAAAATATTAAGATAAAAGACCAAAAATTCCAAGTATCCTGCATTTTGTTCACAGTATCAGAGGAGTCAGAGCATTAGCTATCAGAGCAGGCGAAGTGGAGCACAGGCATGGAGGCTTCTCTTGCCTGTGGAAGGAGTTCACGGGCATTTCCCTGAGAAGGTGCCAGGAAGGGGCTGGAGGAGGTGACAGTGCTCCCTGGGTGCCCCAGGGGCAGAGGCACAGCGGGGGCAGCCAGAGCTTGGCCTGCAGCACCAGCAGCATTACAGAGGTTTTGTGCAGGGCTGTCACCCTTCAGGCAGCGGCCTTAAGAGGATTAGTAGTGCTTAAATGGGCCCTTTGGACTTTGAGTTACAGTGGTGACTGCTGGAGCCTTGAGATGGCTTATACCTGGCTTAGCACTTCATATGTCTGTCCTGTGTCCTGTGCCATGCTGCTTAGCAGTGCTGTGCAGTTTGCTGGAGATTAGCAGATGGGGCTTGCATCACTCAGTGTACCTCAGAAAGCCTTTCTGATAACATACGAACAGCTATTGAAAGAAAACAGGATAAAAAGATTATTTATGATTTTTTGGGGTTTTTTTGTTTGTTTGTTTGTTTGTTTTGTACCTCTTGAGGAGCAGCCAGAATGTCTATGCTTAAGAATAACCCATCCTAAGTTAAAACAACAAGGAAGTTTCCCTGCATGTTTCAACACAGATATTTAGGATAAAATTTTGCAAAGCTCCTGCCAGCCCCAGCACACAAGTCTGATCTATTAATTAACAGTGATTGTCTAATGCTCCAAAAACTGAAGACATTTTGAAAAAAGGGCAAGGGTTACTGAAGTTCAGAGATACATATAGAAATGTTCTTTTTTTGTCAATAAATTCTAGTCACGGTGCTCCAGTGCCGTGTTTGGGTGGCAGTTCACTCTGGTCTGCGAACTGCTGGTGGTCGCAAAGCTGTGCTAAGTCATCTGCATCTGGTCTGTGGAACCATCTTGCCTTAATTACACAATTTATGATAAGAGCACAGAGTGCTCTGTGTGAAATTCAGAGGGTTGACAGAGGTCTGTGATCCAAAAAATTGGAAACCAGTGGCTGAGACTGATAAGTACAGATTCAAAGCTTTATGATTTCAGTGAGAGCAATGTTTCCCTTCTTTCCCCATCTGCCTATCATTACTTGTCATTCTTGAGTAAGGAGTTTAATTTCTCTTTACATTTTTACCCCTTTGGAGATCAGGTTGATAACATTTGACTGAGCGGCCATGCCTGGGGTTCAAGAAGTCAGATATACCCATGCTGCTCCTGGCCTTTCAGTCTCCAGCGTGGTGTGGATAGCTGGCTGCGTCCAGTCTAGGGGGAGACCTTGGATGGGGGCCTTGGGGGCAGGGAAGAGTCTTTCCCCATTCTGGGATATATCATGCCTGCTGTTTCTTGTAATGTGCCATTTTTATCAGGTAGCTGCTAAGTGAGCATTTGCCTTTCTTTGAAATGTTTTGAGGAATAGATCCTTTGGCATGAGTTCTGTATTTTTATGTGTCAGCCTCACTCAGTGACTTCATACCTCTTGCTAAGCAGGGGAGTTAAATGGATTTTAGCAGTCTGCAATAAGATCTTCATAGTGCTTTGTCCTTATGCTTAATGTTACTACACAGCATTTTGCAGCAGTTTCTTTCTGTGTCCTTTTTTTTCTGGTTTAGTGCTTTTCCTCGTTCAAAGCTCTACAGATGTTACAGTTTAAAAAAAAGAGGAAAAGGTATTGAATTTCAGTCTCCACCAAGTTTACACTCACCCATTTCTTGCTTCATGGAACTTTTTCTTTTTTTTTTTTTTTTTTTTAATTTAAATCTTGATAGTAGGCTTTCTTTTTCCTGTAAACCTTCAATTGCATTAGTAACATAATTCATTTTTTATCTCTGGTTTCTTCCCTAGTTCCTCATCTGTGCTTACTGGCCCTGAGTGGGCAGCAAGCTTTGTTCTGTGTTTATAGGAGTTCAGATTTTGCATGCCAGTTACAGATGAAACAGTTGTGATGGGCTGGTGTGAAGGTGTTTTCCTTCCACTCTGACCTGAGTCTAGAGAAAAGAAATGAATTGGTGCTGTTTCTGGGGAGACTTGCTAACTTTTGTTTTTAAATTATCTTTTTATTCTGTCAGGAGAGAATTCATAGAGGCTTGGTAATTTTGAGATTATATATGATGAAAATAATTTTGAACCTTGCCTTTATTTGCCACATTTAATGTATCATTTTCTTTACAACAATGTCTTCCAAGTTTTTAAGCCAGCAGGTTCTTAGGTTGTGTAAGCAGTTTGTGCAGTGAGTGAGTGCGTCACTGGAGGCTTCCACTCACGTGTCTTTTATATATTATGAAGTTAAGATCTCAGTAATCAGGCAAGACATGACTGTACACTTCTTAAAAGTGCACATGAAGCTGCCATTTAAATGTGTATTCTCTTAGGGTATTTTTCTTTGTTAAAACATATTCATTGAGAGGACAGGCTGAATAAATTCAGAAGTGCCATTGTATATTTGATTTCTCTCCATTATTTTTTTAAGTTGATGCTTTTTTCTTGAACTATGAGAAAATATTTTAAGTTGTTGTGCAGGAAAATATGGATACATCATATTTTGCATGAAACAAAAATGTGCAAAAATGGTTTTGTTTGTGTTTAAATTAACTGCATTTTTATTTCAGTTTTTAATGGAAAATACCTTCTGACTTGAGAATTTATATAACAATCTGCAAAATACCTTTATGTACAATTGTTTGTAGGTTACACCTCTATTGATCTAAAAGCTTACACAGAACAATCCTGAATAATCTGCAGTTCATGTAAAACTGGTGTTTGCAATTCTTGGTAAGCCTCACAGTTAAAAAATAAAAGTAGGAAAATAAAAACAGACTTTGGTTCAGAAACTAGATCTTATAGTTTAAAACCACAAACAAACCCTGAAACTCAGAATGTTACAGTAGATCATGAAGGATGGATCAGTTGTCTTCATCCTTTGAGTTCAGTAGATGGTGGTTGATGTGAGGTGGTGCTGTGTGAAATGGATGAGCGTTTCTCTGGAAGAACCAGGGTTTAGGGGAATTGGTGACTGTCTGGGTGTATTTTGCCTGTGTTTGTGTAGCTGTTATTTCTCTGCTGTGCTTGCCAACAGGGTGTGTGTTCTTGTGGAGTGATGTGTAATCCTCTCCACCAGAACATGGAAGCATGACTTCAAGAAGTTTTTAGCCTTTAGAAAAAAGAAGTGTGCTGTGTATCCAAACTTAAATGGTTGCACGTGGGAGAAAAATGTTAAAATGTTTTCTTCAAAGTCTGAAGCTAAAATGGGCCATGAAGTGTAACTGGGGAGAAGTTAATATGATGATGATCTGCATGCTTTTTTCTTGCATCTGGAAAGGTTGAGAACGAAAACGTTGACTTAAAAGTGGTTTGTGGATATGATTTGTTGCTTTTGGTTTATTTGTTTGAGTGTTAAATACTAATGGAGAGTACTGCACGAGTACATGGCTGAGGGGAGCATTTCTATAAAAACTCTTCAGTGTTATAATTCTAGTTTCTTCTTCCTTGGGAGTGACTGGAATCTTCAGTGAGGATGAAATTTGGGACATAAATTCCTCCTCATATATTGGACCTTAAAGGACACAAATTCCTCTTCATATATTGGATCTTAATTCAGATTCCTAAAGGACATAAATTCCTCTTCATATATTGGATCTTAATTAAGATTCACAAAATGAATCTTAAGAGCATGTCTTTTGTGTCTCTGCAGCTCCTGACATATGGGTGGCCTGCTCCCTGTGTGAACACTTAGGTTCAGTTTAATAAAATAGATAATGATGAAGCTCATATGCCTTTTTCCAATGCTTAAGCACAGTAGAGAAGATACCTGAGAAAACTCCAAGTGTATGTGTGGGTATCATACAGTCTCAGAGTATGGACAGGTCTTGGGAATGTTAAAAGCAGAGGGAGAGCTCAGTCTATGTCACTGCTCATGTAGACTTCTTTGAGCTGGAATGGTGGGAGCTCCACACCTATCAAATAATCTTTACCATGGGCTTAAGAGCTGGAGGAATATCATAAGGGGAGTCAAAGGAAATTTTATTCATGGATGCCTGGTAGAAGAACACTTAGAACTCCTTAAAAGTAGAGCTGGAAGCAATTTAACCAATCAACAATTCAATATATGAAGTGGAGGTCTCAGTTTCAGTCAACGTTGCTGAGTTTTTCCTCTTTCTATAAGGGCCCAAAGTCGAGTCTGCAAGGAGCTTGTTAATATCCCACCCAGATCCATTCAGAACCAGATGCAGAGCCAACACAGTGAAACCATTTTGGGAGGTCTGAAGACTGGTTGCATCACACACGCAATGAGCCTAGCCTTGCTGTGCTGGTGGTACAGAGTCATTCTGTGTGTCATGATGCACACAGTGAGATCAGCTGGGCTTAGTGTCAGATCTGCTGTGCAGTACCTTCCTGCCGCCTTTTGGAGCATGCTTGCTGTCCTTAAAGTATGAACTCCCTTGAATTTCTCTGTAGATTCACAAGCATCTCACTGATGCAAGTTATTCTGAGATTGCCAAATCCTTTTCTTATGAATGTTAGAGTCATGCTGAGTTTGACATTTTGTTGGGAAACCTTAGGCTTTCACTTGGCAGTGTGGTGTACGCTTGCCCAACAGCAGTGCTTGCATTACTGAGAAGAATGGGCATCTAAAAGCATTGACAGACTTTCACTCTGCTTTTACTTTCCATGCACCACATACTCAACCTACTTTTTGAAAAGATATAGCTTACTGGAAAGTGATGAAATTTTGAAACATTGTTGGAAGTAAGTTTATGCATTTAGGATAACAGCTACAATGTCTTATGGGCAAAAAAAATTTTCCATATCCATTATAATTATTCTGTTTGTACCTTAGAGGGCTCTGTAATTATAGAAGAAAATTGAAAAAGAAGGAAAAGAGAAAGAAAATACCTAATTTAGGAGGACAGGAATCTCATATTAAATCTTTAAGTTCTGCCCTGCCATGGTACAACAAAGTCCAGTAAAACTCTGGGCAAGTACCAGGGTACCAGTTGTCCAAGGCTTGTGATATATTTCTATCCTGTCCATTCCCAGGCTTTGCAGATTCATGGCACCATACATGGTTTCTTTAGAGATCATTTTAGGAAGAGACAGCATTAAAATATTGACTGTACATGGATAGATATTAGATCTGTTTTTGCAAAATCTGGTCATGATTAAAAAAAACAGGTTTGAATCCTGAGCTAGATTTGGCCGTATATATTTTTTTAAAACTGAACAGGGTTTTCATCAGAAACCAATAATGTGTTGAAGAAGTGACATTTTAATAGGAATGTGGTAGGTGAGGGAGAACTTCTTTTGGAGAAGTTTTCATATATACAAGGTTATTGCCTGATCATCATGACATTCTTCTGTGCTATGAAATATTACAGTTAAGGTCCTTGGTCTGGCTTCCTCTTGCAATTTATGCTCCTTAAGTGAATACTTAAGTGAATAAGGAGCTTCTAGACCTGATTCATAATGTGTAAATTATTTACTGTAAGAGGAACTCAAAGCTGGGTCCTCTTCACTCCAGGTGAGGTGGTGTGACCATTCAACTGTAGGCAGCACTTCTGCCTCTTTATGTGTTAATGAAGACTGGAACAACTCCTGTAAAAGAAACAGAGATCCCTGTGTCCACACTGTTCTGGGAAATCACATGAAATATATAAAATTGGGAGATAAGGGGATAACAGGTAATGCCTTCAATTGGGGTCCTCTAATTATTTGCTCTCTTTTCCCATGAGGTGTAGTTCTTTATTTGGCTCATAATACAATCTTTCTTTAGGTCTGGGATTCAACATGTGCGTCTCTTCTGTTTTCCACATTTGATCAGAGCTCTGAGTTTCCTTTCCCACCAGCTTTATCTACCAATATTTTGCAGTGGTTGTGTATGTTTCCTAGACAAATTGACTCATAAATTGTAATTTTGAATGAAATAGAACTTTGTTTTTTAATCCTGAGTATTACAGTGGTTAGGAAGGTACTTTGTGTGAGTCTTAGTGGCAGTGTGTGCATAAGGGGTTTTTTGTTCCCATTTTCCTCAGCTTAGCATGACGTGACAATGGAAAGTTTCTTTTCCTCTTGCTGCTAACAATTCACACGTTGATGCCTGATAGGAAAAATAATGCTCTCAAGGTTACCGTATTTTTCATGTGTATGCATTGTGGCTTATCTCTGGCTTGAGAGTTTTGTTTGTTTTTAAACGCAGGCCAAGTCAAACCCTGCGGTTTAGCAGCAGTGTGTGCTGTGTGTACAGGCATGACAGCAGAGAAGTCCTATTCCATGGCTCCTTCCTTAGCAGTATCCTGGTCCCTCGCTGGTTGTTTGCTCATCAAAAATGAGTTATCAGTGAACTTCTGTTTTTTTGTTTTTAAGAACTTTTTAAGAGCTCTGAGTTACCTGAAGCAAAGGTTGTGTGTGGTGAAATACAGTGTTGTTCTAAGCCTCTGGGATACTTTTGCTGTACAAAATCTATGGAGGCCAATAGAAGTGGCTGTTTCATGATGTGCCATGTACTGTTTGTTAGTTTGGGGCTGTAAAACTTGATTTGCTTGTCAGTCTAAGCAGAGGCAGTACACAGTAAACAGCCCATGCACTAAATCAAGGTGTCATGTGCTCACATCATGTTCAGTCAGGAGAAATATGTGCTAAATATCCCCGTTATATATCACAAGACAGAATCACAGAAGAGTGATTAGTGAACCTATGGGTATTTTTACCCAACCTGTGGGTATTTTTCCACCTGTGAAAGTAAATATTTATTTTTCATTTCTTTATTGTTGTTGGTTATAACAAGACCTATTGACTTGGGATTTACCAGGAGCCAGTAACTTTTCATGTTGTTGATACTTTCAGATTCCTAATAGAATTCCTATAGAACAGAAAACCAAGATAAGACACATATTTATTTATTTATTTTAATTTTCTTCCACCATCTCCCATTTCCCTTCTTCTCACAGAATATCTCCATGCATAACACAGTTGGAGGAGCAATGGCAGGGCCTGGATCCCACCAGCTGACAAACACAAGGATGCCAAACCACGACACCAGCGTTGTGATTCAGCAAGCCATGCCGTCTCCACAGTCCAGTTCTGTCATTACACAAGCACCTTCCACAAATCGGCAGATTGGGTGAGCCCATTTCCATTTTCTCATTTCTCTGGTTCTCTGGCTCCTGCCTGTAGGAGCAGATGTCCTCAGGTCCTCATGTTTCTTAACGTCCAGCTGCATGCAGGCCCAGATGTTGTTCTAGAAGATTTTGAGGTTACAGAATTTGCACTTGACCCTGCCAGGATGAGCAAGGACCCCTGCAGCACATGCTGCAGACTGTGGGCAATGGCCAGGTTACTCCAGATATGGCACACTGGTTCAAAAAGGACAGAATGCTGCACTTACTGGGAAGTCCTGCTTTCTGCTACCAGATTTTGTTTTTTTTTAATCTTCTTATGATCATAGTGCATGTTTTTTCTATAACTGCTCTGGGAAGAAAGACAAAGTGTTTGTGAAGCTGATCCTTTGACTTCCTTCAATGGGAATTCTGGGATTTCCATGGATTTGAGCTATTTCCTATGAGGTATGAGGAATGCTGGAAGACAAAAAGACCATCAAGATAAATAGAGTTTGGCACAGTGTAAATAGCTGCTCAATTTGTGATGATGGATCCATATTTATTACCATAAATTGACAGTATGGATGCTTATTGTATTAGCTTGAATGCCAATTGAATGCTAATGCCTGGAGAACTGTATGAACAGAATCACCCATGTTTAGTATATGTTTATACCTGGCTACTTCCAGCAAGTATGAGATACTCATAAGTCACAATAACTTGTTTTTAATTGTACAGAAACTGCCCTGATGGCTTGAGGGTACAGTTTTTCATCACACAGCTCTGAGAATTTGGGGGTGGTGTTATACATTAAAATGTATGGATAAAAAGATATATTAGTGGACTAAGAAAGAGGCAATAGTATAGATTCATTATCTGTCAATTGTAATTTGGTCACATCAATTAGAGATATATGCAAAAGCAGACACTGTCCCCAGTCATTATCTAAATTAACTGATTATCAACTTTCCATTTTTTCAAAGTAAAACCATAAAGTGAAATCCTGGCATTGAAAACTGAAATTCTAGTTATTCTTGAGTTTTCTTTCAAGATTTTTGGTGTAGGCCACAGGCTCTGTATCTCCCATGGCAGCTGGGATGGCTCATGGCACTGAGCTCTGGGCTACCCAGCCATGCACAGAACACAGAGTCCATCTGCTGCCCTAGTTCTGTGTTCCTGGCCAAGCTCCTCTATTTTCCTTTTTACTACTATTTCAGGATTTGGTTCTTAATATATAAATCTGGTAGGATGGTCACGTAAAGCTATTTGATAGATGTGCCTTTTGTATATGTTACCTCTTGTCAAAACACAGTGTTCACTGAGATTTCACATGCAATACCATTTGCCTGTGAATCCAGCAAAGCTGTTGTCTTATATATGTCCCATTCTGTTCAAATAGAGGGGGCTGGGAGAGAGGGAGAGAGGGAGGAAGAAACAGTTTCTTTTTCAGTTTTAGAAAGAAAAACATTAACTAATGCCATTATTTGGGTTAAGGATGATTAAGCTGCTGTTCAAATTGTGACTTAATAGGTCTAGTGGTAATTATGATCCTAATTAAAAGCACAAAAAAACCCCAAACAACTTTTAATACTCAGTGGTGAGGTGTTTTATGTAAGGCTGTACTTGGCTTCCAAACAATTGTTTCTATATAATGAGAAAAAAACTGCATGTGGTTTTGCAAGACCCTGTCAGTCAGGTTTTAGGTTTGTGTTGGTTCAGGGCCATGGTGATTAGAATCTCCAGAGTTGGTGGGGTTTGGGATAAAAAGGTCTTTTCCTAGTCAGTTGTGTGTCTCACTTGGGAAACTTTGCCATGACATATCTTAATTCTTCCCTGTGACTGAATCACACAAATGTTTCCTAAGTCTGAGTCTAAAGCTGCTTTAATGGGAGGCAATTGTCAACATTTTAGTCTCTGTGTGAGTTGGTGTGTGAATAAGACTTATGGTGTGACCTCCAGCATACTCTGTTCCCCATTCTTCCCTCTTCCTAGGAGGTTTTGTTTTTTGTTCATGGTGTGTCCTAGGAGATAATTGCTGTATTTTCAACTTCCTCTACTTGCCAAAGTCTTGAGCATCCTTGTTTGTCTTCTTTTCCTTCAGTCTTTTCCCTGTGGTGTCTCTTTTACTTATTCAGAGAGCATATCTTGTCATTTCCATTTATCTTCATCTTATCCTTCTAAATGTGCTAAGAATTATATCCACGACTCATTCATGAGGAATACAAACTGGACAACTGAAAAAAAATCACACGAATTCAGAAAATATTTGAGGTCTTCAAAGTTTGGTCGTTTTGATTTAGCCTTGCAAAGTTGAGGTTGTTTAGCTATTTAACAAGCCCAAATGCTGAGGTCCTCAAATCAGTGGGTTTTGCTTGAGTTTCCCTTTTTTAGAAAACATCTGAATTTGCCCCAAAGGGTAGATGAGTCTTTACCATGAAGAATTGTGCCAGGGAAAATGCCTTTTAATGAGCAATAAAACCAGCAGAGAGAAACTGGGTAAAACTCTCACTGAGTTCTGTAAGAGCAGGATCGAGCCCTGAAGGTTATATAGAACCATCTTGTAGCAATATTCTGATTTTTATCACAACCACAAATATTTTAGTGTCAGACTATGGCCAAGCCACCTGCAAATGTTTATGATGGCCTTGCTCCAATGAAAACAGGGAACAGCAATGAAAGTCTTCATTTAGCCCCTGTTTGTAAGCTGTGCTCTAGTAACAGAGAATGGGACCCACCTGTGCCCGCACACAGCTCCTTTAATGGTGAGGAGTGGGCGAGTTTGTAGCAGCTGATGTTCCCAAGGGATGTAATTTTCCCCTACTTTCGTTTCTCCTTCTCTTTCTTCTCCCTCTCCCTCTAACTTTCTCCCTCCCTCTCTCCCTCCATGCCTCTTTTTTTCCTATCCCCTGCTCTGGGGGCTTGCACGTAAAATGAGATATTGACATAAGGCATGGGAAAACATGACAGAATGTGCATTGTTGGGCAAGCCTTACTGGCACAATGTATATCCACACATTGTTTCAGGTATTAAGCTTCAGCTACTACTGAACAGGCAGCCAGCCAGATTAATTAGATAAAAGGAAGAGCATGAAGGTTATTAACTTAAAAAATAAGACAGGGTGCAGCCCCACTTTCCTCCCACCATGTTCCTTTTGTTGAGAACAAACAGCAACATTAGCATTACAGCAAGCTGGCAGGCTGGTATAAAGGTCCCTGATAGTATTTATGTGGTGAGGCAGTCTCTAACCTCCTTGCCATCCCTCCTCCCTCCCCACCAAGCCTTCAGCATGTGGGAGGAATGCTGGAACTAGTAACTACTTGTGCTGATGAAAAATCAGTTGAGGAACACTTAGCAGTGAAGGGTGTCTTTGGCTGATTAATAGCACATCATTTCTAGATAAGATACATGGAGGAAAAGCAGTATGGCATATAGAGGAAGGCAAGAAAAAAATGATATAAGACATGCATTTGTCAAAGGTATAGAAAAGCAGATAAGCTGAATCAGCTCAAGATATGGGACTCTGAACTAGGCTGTACAATAGCAGTGCTTGTCTTCTTTTTAAAATAACTCCATTTTTTCTGTCACTGAATATACAGCAGTGTGTGATAGAGTTCTGGGCAGACAAATTGGTGACAACACAGCATGGTGGTTGCTCTATCTGGACACATCCTTTGCTAGGAAAGATGTGCTTTTCAGGCTATCAATTGCAACCCAACAGCATTCATGAAGAAGGTAACTTGCTTTCAAGCTAGTTTTTCAAGCTAGTAGTGGATGTAAATAGTATTTATTCCAGCTCTTCCAACTCTCTGGTACAGCTCTGCAGCTGATAAAGAACATGAGAGTTTGAAGGATTGTCACAGATGCAGAAGTTGTTAACATTGTGGTAAATGGGGAATGAGAGTGAGTCCAGTTTCAGTGAACTCAGGCTCCAAAGAGGACATAGAACACTAACCATGTGATGTAGATTATCTGTTTTTAAAGTGTTTTAGAGCATTTTAATTGAGATAAGATGGTCTTCTGGCACAGCATCAAACAGGAAAAATTGCAACCACATTTGGTGAAATGCAAGCAGGTAGGAGAAAGCAACAAAAGGGGTTTGGAAGATGCTTCTGGTGCCTTGATGTTCTGAAGAATCATGGTACCAGTGGGAGAACAGCCTTTCAGTCCCCACATGCAGCATTCATTTTAATGCTAATGCATTGCCTTACTGTTCCTCTCTCTTTCCTCTCATGGCACCACCTGTGTCTCTCTGGTTCCAGTTTATTGTCTCTTCATGGGTTTGAAGGCTTTTCAAACAAAAGGGCATGGGAAATGGAATAGTAAAAAAATTGACTACTCCATGCATGTGGTGGGACTAACAAAGGTTTGGTCATTTGGAAAATGAAAAAAGACCCAACTTCTCCATCTTAACTGGAGGGTCTCAGATGGCAGAAGGACAGAGTGTCTCTGTGGCAAGCACAGGAGTTTCACCATAGCAAAAGCTATCTGAGACTGGAACTGCTGGTTGAGTTTCAGAGTATCCTGTTATCATCCTTTATAGCTCAAGGAAACAGAAGAGACTCCTGTAAGAGACAATCACAGGCAGAAACCCTTCCATGATGCAGCTAGCTCTGGAAGGCACTTGGAATAGGCGGGTGACTGAGAAGGGTCTTTGTACATCCAAGAGAAAGTCTCTCTTTAAGCTCTTAGTAAGTTGGTGGAGTGTGTAGCATCAAAGAGGCCATGGAATGATGTGCTTTTATTAAATTCAAAGACCAGCTCCCTTTCCAGGAAATCGTTGATAAAAGCCTCTGTTCCAACTCATGTATTCAAACTGAAGTACCACAATATGTTGTGAGATGAGAAGAAATGTGCAGTGAGAGATGAAGCATCAAATGACCACTCAGTGGCTTGATCAAGTCTATTCCATAGCCTTGATTGTGCAGCATGTAAGAACATCAGTGAGATCACTGGAAGGGGAGGAAAAGGGAAGAGAGAGCAGCTGACATTGTCATTCTGTCCAATTTTTTTTTCTGTCTTTGTAGTAAAAGTTGGGCTTTAATTCCTGTTTAATGGTCCTGCTTCTTTTTTCTCTTTTTATGCTAAGACATGTTTTCTGTAGTCCCTTCTATCACACTGAGCTTGGCCAACCTTGACATGGAATCCCATCAAGTCACATTGTGAGTAGCAGCCACAAGTCTCTGGGAAGCTCTGGTGAATTACATAGGAAATTATTACACAGAGAGCATTCCCAGGAACAAATTGTCTCATAGCTTAGCTTAATAGAGAAGGTGATGAGGGAGAAAATGAGCTGGACCCTCTCAAGCTGCTCATCCCTTTTAGCAAGCTGCTGCCCAGGTCCACACATGGGCCTGCAGGCCAAACCATGCTGCTCTGTCTGTGATATTTAGAAGCTCTGTCTGCTCTCCAACATCCTCTGCTGTTGTATGTTCAGGGGTTGCTGACTCAATTTTTCCCCATACTCCTGAGTCAGGAAGAGAAAAAACAAACAGTGCCAGTCTGTGTGCCAGGCACAGCACAAACAGGTGGTTGTTCACAACACCTCTCTTCTATCCTCAAGAATATACTCCTCTGCCTTCCCAAAAACTCTTCCTTGCTGTAAGATGTAGGAAGGGGCTGGAAAGTATTGACAGACATCAAGGTGACTTTTGGGGGACTGAAAGGAGGACCATTAGCCAGGTAATAAATAGCCTTGATGAATAAATAGCCTAATGAACCCAGTGTTTTACATTTCATACTTTCTACTTGATAGAAGTCCTAAGTTTGTTTGAAATGTTACTTTCTCACAGCAAGAACACCAAAACCAAAAAGTGTAAGGGATATTGTGGGACTTGCTGCCCACTGGCTCTCACTAGGATTGTTGCCTCATGTTATGAGAAGAAACCAGCTCTCTCCCTCTCCTGATGGTTGTTTGAGACAGGCAGTGAAACTATGCTCAAGCCAGCTCTCATGCAAGTGATTTCTAAGAAATGGATCATGATGTTTTTGTCCTGAAAATCTTGTCCCACCCAAGAACTATAGGAAAAGAAGGTTAGAATATGTACTGCACCTATAGTTTTATCTGAACAGAAAGACTGAGCTTTCATATGCATTGGTTGGCTCTCACATCAGAGAAAGTCATAAATAGAACTTAAATATGATATATAGAACTTGGAGAATCTAGCATTGATTCCTTAATTTTAGTGGCTGGTATCTCTTACATACCTCCCGTATATATATATAATACACACTGTATAAATCTTCTTTAAAGGTGTCATCAAAATTTATGGGCAGAGCTTCTGATTTATATGACTCTTTGAACTAAAACAGATGTAAAATCATTTTCGGATGGAAGAGGATCTCAGAATTGCAGTGGGTTTGGTATGACAAATCAAGCTTTTCCTAGACCAGAAAAAGATCATTAGGGCTCTGCACAGCCGAATTTCATAGCTCTGCTCTTCATCACAGGTTTGTGCTTAACATGCCCTGATGCATGATTCCAGTATGTGTTTTATCCAAGTGTCAGCCTGTTTGACAGGTAACTAAGCTGCAGTAAAACACTAACTCAAACAATACAGACTTTGTTTGGTGTAAGGCTTTTAAAAAAAATTATTTTCATTTAAGCAACCAATTCGCAGGTTCCAGAGAAGCAGCAAGCTTTGGGGTGCTGCCTTACACCATGTCAGTTCAGAGAAGGGCTTAAAGGCTTGCTGGGGGTGACACAATGGCTCTAATGATATTAAAAAATGAAGTCCTTTATGTGCAAAGAATTCTGATAAAAGATTAGTTGCCCACTAAGAAGTTATGATTGTATCTGTTTCAGTAAAGGAATTGGTACTAATGTCCTTAACAGAGAACGCCTTGATTTTACATGGTTTGTCTTGACAGTGTCTTTTTTGAACACTTCCAAAGGAATATAAAAACATACTATAAGTTAATAAAGTGTTAACACTTTGGGTTGGTTTTTTTTTTTTTTTTTTTTTTTTTTTTTTAAAGCTGGTACCTGGCTGCAAACCAATTACAATAGTTCAGAGGAAAGTGCCTGAGGGAAAACACAGGAATTACAGACTTTGTGTAAAGTGTATGGATCCTATTTTACCACCTGTAAAAGTAGGCCTCCTTATGAACTGATGAGTTTTCAAAATCAATGATACAGTATAGTTCCATTTAAGGCCTATATATGGTTCTATTTATACTTATGGACAGGCCAAATACACATTTGAAAAAGAAAAACCAACCAAAAACCAAACCAAAACAAAAAATCCAAAACACCCATGATTTGAATCAAAGGCATGGGTAAATCTAAGACGACAACATTACCAAAATTAGTTCTTTACAAAAATGAAATTATGTTTGATTTAGAAGGAAAAAAAAGTAATTTAAATAAATCTGTCATTTGGAGACACTCTAACAAAGTTCCATGTGGTAAACCATAAATTTAAATTCTCTTAGTTATGTTTAGTAAAAAATTGCTGTGTTGAGCAAGGAACTGATGGCTAGACAGAACCTGCAGGTAGACTGAGAGTGCAGGAAAGTGTTCCTTGGAAGAAAGAACAAATTAGAGAGCGTGTTTTAGAAACATTTGCTGCTATGAGCATCTGTGTTCTGCGAACAGAGACGTTTATTCTGAGCTCACATAAATGAAGTGGAATTTTGCCAGTAAAAGAAGGGGTTGTGTTACTCCAGTCGTAGGATCCAGGTCCTAATTGGTTTATGAAATGAAGGGGGCAATCTTTGAGCTATTACCAGCTTCCTCTGCTGCAAGTGAAGTGAATCGCAGCTGTTCTGATAGGGTCCATAAAACTTGGTGAGGTAATAAAATGTTTGCAGTGAACAATTCTCAAAATGGGTGAAATCCAAATCCCTAGCTTATTTGACAGTATTAAGAGAATTGAATGTACTTCCTGGGGAATTCTGAATATTATGTTACTTTTATCTAGTTCTTTAACTGTAAGATGCAGGCTCACTTGTGCTGTAAATGTAAGGGCTCAAAGTAGCATTCTTTTTAACCCTACAGATTAAAATGCATTATGTACATATATACATATGTGATACAGGAAAAAGCTGTGATCATTGCTCATTTTCTAATGTTTCTGGCTTGTGCTTTTTACTTCTTTATAATTTTCTGTCTCCAAATCTCTTGCTCTGTTTTGGTGAGATTTTTTTAAAAAAAGCCTGGTTAGCATCAAATGATCCTACACAGAAATACTTGTGGTGCTTCTAGTCACATGATTTCTTTAATGAAAACAATAGCTGTTAATCTTTTTAAGTTTTCTTCAAGCAACTTAACATTTGCTAGACCTGGTTAGAAGTCAGATATGTCAATTGTAACTTCTTAGCACAGCAGTTGTTCTGAACAGTTCAGTTCATAGTGGTTTTGACCTAAAGATCTTCGGCATGAGTTCAAGTCCAAAGTGACATTTTTGGGTATCATTGTATTTATTGAGGAATTCACGATTTTCCTTGAAAGCCATTCAGTGTTTGTCCAGAGTTCTGTTGTTCTTCTCAGCATTGCCATAATTAAGGATTTTTATGAAGGGCTTGGATGTCTTTAAACTTTGTTTTTTCTTTTTATTCTCTGCTTTATAGAAATGTCTGTCATTTCCCAGGCAAAGACAGGATGATTCCACCTTTGATAGTAAAATGACCTAAAAAAAAGACAAATAGAGAAGATAATGAGAAGTTTCTTAGAGTAATGAATTGGGTTTCCAGGTTGGTTAAGTGCCAGCTGGTTGTGCTTGCTGCTCATCCCTTTTCACGCCTGAAGCTTCCCCTTTATATCAGTCCTTGTATGACAGAAGTTGCTCATCATATCTCAGACAGGCTGTTGCCTCAGGTGTCTGGAGAGTGACCAGCCAACATTTCAGCCACAAGGTGCTGCTTGAAGGGCCTCTGATCCTTCAAGCACTTTGCAAGGAAGTGCTGGGAATGGTGGAATATCTGCCTTCCTTTTCTGACAGGTTCTTGCTCATGCCATATGTCCCTGGCTTGTAAAAGGCATTAGGGCTGTCCCAGGTATTGCACAGGAAGATGTGTAAGAGATGCACAGATCTGAATGGTGGTGGACTCCTGGAGCTTTTGGGCAGAGCTGCGTGCAGAAAGCTTTCCTGACACACTAAAGCTTGTGTTTTCAGTGTGTTTTTGAGCTGTTATTAGAAATGTCCCTGGAGAGATGAACTGCTGACTTAATGCACCTGAAGGAAACTCTCTTTGGACATGCTGGACTTCATTAATTCATTATTGCTGTGAATTGTTGATGTAGCTTTTTTGGGCACCAGATGTAAATTAACATAATGAAAGTGGGCAAAAGGCAGCAGTAGTTTTTTAACATTCAAACAAGACAGTCTGTTAAGCTCAACAGGCTGTTGTGGGCAACTGATTCTGACCGAAATACAACTACAATATCTGAAGATATTAACTGTAACTGATAATCAAAGGAGACCAAATTTGAACTGATCTTGTATTATTTTTCTCAATTTGTGCTTGTTTCAAGTGGTTCTGTCTGAGATTATATGGCGCAGGTAGTACACCAAGTTCTGACTGACAGTATGTATTTTGTAGATGACAATTGGAGCCTGTCAATGCATACACCAAATGGAAGAGTTGTGAGGAAAACTTTAGCCTGTTTACAATTAATTTCCTTCTTTTTGTGTTCTAATTTCTTCTTTCTCTGCAGTCTGTTCCAAGCCTATAGAGGAGAGAGACCTAGAGTGTTGTTGAATTTTTTCTGATCTGTGGGGAAATAAAATAGGAAGCAAAATAATATTTCTACTGTGAAGTAGCAAAGGAAGTTGCTACTTCAGGCAGTGAGTTCCCTTTGTGCCATACTAAATGGATGTGGAGAAAGATATGGAATCTGGGCTCCATGACAGGGAAGAAAATCCATACTTTCTTCCAAATTTTCCCCTGGCCTGTATATTGTTCTATTGTTCCAATAAGAAATCTGTGACTCGGAGGATTTATTCAAAATCTATATAAAACATAATAGGCAAAGTTCATTCCAGAAGCCATCAAGTGAAACTATACTTCTCTGTAGGGAAAGCTGGGGTCCCTTCCAGTCTGGTCTTTTTCTGTATACAGCCTGGTAGCATGGAGCTTTTTGTTGCACATTAGTGCAACATCAAGGGGTTGTGGGGCCCAAAGTCCTATAAAGCAAATGCTAGAAACAATATTGGACCCAAGCAGTACCCATAAATGCAGAGGGAAGCAAAACCCCATCTATAAAAGAAAACAGGGTTTGAGAACAAAAGCACAAAACCACATTTCAAGCCTCAAGGGAAAAAGAAAATAACCCAGTTTTTGTTTTGGAAGAAGCATCCTTGGAAATGTTCAATTTTCCTTATGACCAAGTTGGGAAGCTGTAAGTTGTGTCCTTGAATACAGTGTATGAATGTATGTATAAATGACTCCTAGCCAAAAAAACTATCCCATGTTGACAAGAAAACCCCACCACTGAGGTATACATTTTCTTCTTACTCCTCCTGCGTGTCCATTAGACAAACAGGAAAGTAGAGACACCCCTGCCATGTTTACAGGGCCTGCCTTGTTATTTGTATGATGGACAGAGAGCTAAGAGCTGTGTTGCCAACACTGCTTATTGGAAAAACCTGGAAATAATTAAGGGACCTCATTTGTTATTGCTCGTATGTTCAGTGGTGGAAATTATTTGAGAGAACAGTTCTACTGGTACAGAACGGCGTTTAGTAATAGAACAGTAGAAAAATGACAAAGACAAAAGCAGCTTTGGGGAGAAGATGTAAAATATTATTCTAAAAAAATTTTTACATTGGTTTTGAAAGATTTTTTGTGTGTGTGTGTTTTCCAGTAGAGAAAAAAAGAATGTAATTTGCCTGAACTAGAGGATGACTTGTAATGTTTTTACTTGTTACTGATTTATTTACTTGAATGAAACCTATGAATTACAGTGGGAGTTTCAGTTGAGTAACATTCAATATTATGTTGTTATTTTATTACTGGGTCTGCTGAGTGTTCCCTTCTTCCAAGAGCTGTGAGTACTGTGAATCTTTTTCATGTTACTCTTTCAAAATCAAGGCTGTACATTGCAAAATGCTACCCAGGCAAAGGGACTTTCAGTGTTTCAGCACACTGCTCCTTTTCTACCTACATTTCTCCTGAGCTGTCTGCTTAATTCCAGATCTGCTCCCACAAGCTGATACAGGTCTTTGTTTACAAGTTGGGTCACAGGATACAAGGTGAGTGTACCTGTTGTACAGTGCCTTTCTTGTTGTTGTTGGGATATGATGTGCTTTTCTGGGTGGGAAGTGGCAGTACTGTTGTTTCACTTGAGCAGGCATATGGCAGAACACAGTGCAACAGAGACCAGTGTTGATGAGTGAACCATGAGTCGTTAAGGCAAAGCAGAGTATTGTCAAAGGAAAAAAAATCAGCAATTCCAAATCAGCTCAAGATCAGTATCTGAAGATTTCAGGCTTTGTTGGAATTTCTGTTTGCAGTTGCTTTTCTGTCATGTAGTGTGTGTTGGAAGCGTTCTCTGTTGTGACATTTGCTGTGGCAATGTGAGGCATACATGTTTGCATGCTCGTGCAGTTTTTGCAGGAGGTGTGATCACGTCAAGTTGCACCTATGTGCTCTTGTTCCCTGCGCTTCTCTTGTTTCGCAGAGTTGCAAGGGGACACAGTCTTTTACTGTAAGTTGTGACACTCCTGCTTCCAGTTCAGTGGTGGCTCCAGGGTTCAAACTTGCAGCCTAATAATGAGCCAGGCTAAAGGGCTGTTACTGTCAAGAATAAAGCCATGTACTGTAACTGAGAGTAATCAGTTTGGATCGCATTCGCAGATTCTTTGTATTAGCTTTATCAGGTCAGGCCATCAGAGAGCAGATAGACAGGTAAGACCAAAAGACCTCTGAACCCAATTAAAGTTGTACCACAAAGAAATCAAATTCATGTGGTTTACATTTCAGAAAGTTACATTTGGTGGGCTGTACTTACTTTTATTCTGTAACCTAATGCAGACCATGTGAACATTTGAAACGCTTTTAACAGTTAACCAGCTCAAATAACACAGAACCAGAGCAGCAATAAAGAATGAATTAAGACTGATTGCAACTACAGCCAATTTTTTTTCCTCATAAAGAAATATAAAAGGCTGATATATTTAAAAACTACCATATATATAGTAATTTTGTCTTCAGGTTTTAGCATGACAATAGCCATTCTCATAGCTTTTAAAATAAATGTTTGGTTTAAAAAGCAATCCTAAACCCACAGTCTTTGTTTTATTTGCAGTATTTTAGGATGAGTTTGGATGTGCTGTGGAACCACTGATAGTCCCATTGATGCACATACTTTGGGAATTGGTCATACAGCTCTGAGATAATCCTGAGGAGGTGACATTTAAAATACTTGGCACAATAAGAGCATGAGCATGAGAGGATAAGAAAATAGGTGTTTTATTAGTGTCCACTTTCTTAAAAACTGTAGATGTGTGTGCAGCTTTTCAGTCACAAACACTTCTTGCTTGCTGACATTAGATAGGCCTTACATGTGGAGCAAATAGTTTCAGCTGGTGCAGACTGCTATGTGCTCAGTTTTCCTTTTTTCCTAAACCAAGAGCCTGAATGAAAGTCTTGAAGCTTCAGGAAGACTAGGCTAGAGGAGGGACAGTGCTAAATGTGCCTGTGTCCTGCATCTAACTTCAGGAAAGTGATGTGATTTATATGCAAATGGAAGAAAAGTGACTGGCTTGCTTAGCAGCAGAATCATTCATTTGGATCAGTTTCCTTATTTTTGCTCTGTAAAGATTCTTTAGGACTTTGAGATCTTGATGTTGGGGAAAGAGATCAGGCCCACAGCTCTTGCCCATGTGTTACCTTCTCTCCTGAAGAAAGAAATTCCTACAGCCCCAGCTCTTTCCTAGGGTCTCCAAGACACTGAAATGCAGAGCTGGTGCCATTCTGTTTTCTGGCACCGAGCCACCTGGCTACCAGCAGCTTCAACCTCAGGAGCATGCTTGCTATCCTGGCTGATGCAGTTCCTTTCCTGCAGCAGCTCTCCTGATGTGCCTGTGTACAACATCTTTCCTCTCCGCTCCTCAAGGGGAGCAGGTTGCTCTCCTGTCTCTTTCCCCCCTTTTCCCATAAGCTTTTGGGGCTGGTGTGGTAGAGAGGGCATTCAGGCATGGGGCTCTCAATTTGGCTGGATTGAAAGCTAAGGTTTTATTTCATCCAGATGCTTTTGTGGCTGCTATTCTTCATGTGGGCCTTAGAAGCTGATCTTCTCTCCCTGGGCAGAGTACCTTGAAAATCTGTTGTCTTGCTTACTTTTCAGAAGCAGACAAGTAGAGAGGAAAGAGCTGGGTGTTTGTTTTTTTTTTTTTTTTTTTTTTTTTTCCTTTGAAATCTTAGTTAAATATGTGGCAAACCGCTTGTCGTCTGTGAAGGAATCTTCCTTGTATCACCCTTTCCAAGCAGTGAGTGATGTACTGCTCATGGAATGCAAGCTGTTTCAAAGTGTACATGTGGGAAACTGGGGCTGCCACTGCTAATTCACAGAAATGGGGCTGGAAGAAAATCTGCACCTCCATTCGTGCACAGAGACAGTTCTACTATGCACAGACCTGAACTAGTGGGGTGAGAGGGAATACACTCCTTACTCTCTCATTTTTTTAATGTGCTGCGTTTGGCAGCCTAGCTCAAGATGCTTGCATGGAATTAGTAAAAGAGGGATGTGTCCTGGGAAGGTTAAATGGCTGCTGCTTCTAATGCTCCCCTGCCACTCAAAAATGAAAAAAAAAACCACCCCAAAAAACCCCACCAAACCAGAAGACTGTCAAGTTCTTTACAGAGCTGAAAGCAAAGGGGGAAAACATTTGAGTTCTGCTGATTAGAGCAACAAAACATTAATCAAAGAACAGATCAAATGGATGTTTGACAGAAAGCAGTGGCAGAAGTTACTAAAAGTGCTAGTCTGGACCTAGAAAAGTTAATTTTGGTATCTTCCTCACCACTGATTCCTTTTGGCAAATTTCTTGGACTCTCTCAGATTTAGTTCACCAATTATAAAATATGAAAAGAAATACTTCCCCACTTTACAGGAATGTTAAAATGAATTTAGGTATTACAGGAGAAGAAGGTAAATAGGTTCCTCTGATACAATGTCTTGAACACTTGCTATAATTAAACATGAGGAATTTTACTCAGATTATAGTTCTTTGCCACAGAAATAGAGAAGAACTATGGTATTATGTCTAAAGTAATATGCTATTAAATTCCTGGAAGCTAAAATGAACTGCTGAAGAGTGACACAACAGAGTGAGAAAAATGAGAATGCTTATACTAGACTTTCCCCATGCATGATGTTAATCTAAGGCCCACCTATGGCAGAGGGGCTGGACAAGATAATCCTCAAAGGACCCTTCCAGTGGAAATAATTCTATGATTTTATGTTTTGCAGAAAGGAAACTGAAATGGAAGTTAATTATCAGACATATTTATTAAAAGAAACAAATGGTAACACACACAAAAAATAGAATTAAAAGTAATTTCCTTTAACTTTTCAAAATCAAGATAAGGCAAAACTAATAAACATTAAGATCTGCTTCAAAGGTGTTCAACATATTGAAGTGTGGGAAGGCTTTTGTTTTCTTTCTCTTTCTTCTTTTTCAATTAAAATTAGAACTTTTTCATTAATTCCATGAAAAAAAAAATCCTCTTAAATCTGACATTCACAAATCCTGTAAGCACGATTTTTCTTTTGAACAAGTATTATCCTTTGGTTATTTTTGCTTTTTTTCATTCCAATTAATTAATTCTATTAGAGTAGTCCTCAAAGACTCTAAACCAGACTCCATTATTTGCAAAATACTCAAAAAAGAGTGTTATGTCAAGAGAAGTACAAGCCTGAAATCCTCTCTCTTGTCTTCCATCTCTCTATTACAGGACTTTCTTCTATCTCTTTAGAAGGTATCCATTCATTCATCATCTTTTGTGTGTGTGTTTTCCTTGTTTTCCCTAGACTAGGCTATGCAAACAGTCTTATTGGCAGACAGACTCTGAGGAAGCTTTCCATCCTAATTTCTTCCCCTTAATGAAAGTTATGAAGCACTGCCAGTGTGAATACTGCCTGTAAACAAGAAGTGAGCGAATTCAATGCACTTCCCTACCCCCTCTCCTCCATGGGGCGAGTGGGACACCAGCAGATAAAAGTGACGCTATGACAACAAACGCCGCAGGCGTATCCATGCAGACTATTTACACGAGACAAAGCATTTTAGAAAAGAGGAGATTTAAGCTTCCCCATACATCCAAAGGAGCTCCTTTTGCTGCCTCCCAATGGGAAGAGCCTGCAGAATTCCAGGAACTCCTGCATTGCCTTCAATGGACAGGGCAACTGGAAAGGTGATTAGAGGCTGGGATTAGAAAAGCACTGCATGTGCTCTAATGCCAGCAAATGTGAACTTCTCACTTGGGTATGAGAATAGCAAGCTAAAAGAGTAGGAAAGGAAATCCAGTGTGCTGTACCCTGAAAATGTCCAGCTTCTATGAGCAGGGATACACCAAACACAAGCATTGGACTATCCAGCAGCCCATAAAAGTAAAATCATTCTAAAATAACTTCCACCTGGTGTGCTCCTAGGCTCTTAGAACAGATTGTTCCAAAACCAATCAAGTATTTTGTTTTTTTTTTCTAGAAAGATATTAACAGCAGGTCAAGAATTATACCCTCCAAACAATTAATTCAGCCTACAGCCTAACCAGAAAAATAATTATTTCCAAAAAGTCCTATTGACAGAATGCTGCAGCAACCTTTCAGAGCTGTTCCCACATCCGATGACAACAATAGAACACTGGGCTATTTTTCTTACCTCATAAAGTTGTCATCTCAGCACAGCTAAACGTCTGAGTTGCCACCCAGCTTGTAAACATCCTTATGTGGGGAAGGTTATCAAATAGGTCACGGAGAAGCAGCTCTCCCATTATCTAGAGTATTATCTAGAGCCCTCAGATTTCCTGGAGTCCTTTCTATCTGGTTTAAGACATGGTAATGTTACAAAGACACAGCCATTCCTTGGCCATTGCTAGTTTCTGATTTACTAGCTTCTACTAATGGATAAAGACCAAGTGCTCAATCTAATCTGACCTCTCAGGCGTGCTGGCTGTCAGAGTGTGTTTGCAGCCACCCTCTTTGTCTTAGCAGTGTCCCTGTAGGAAATGCAGCAACCTCAGGAGGAGAATACACTCCCTTTGGGTTACCAGCTTTAATTCTGTGCTCTTCACAACTTCTGCTGTTGGATGTGATAGACTCAGCTGCTGCTTCTTGGAACAGGAGCAAGCACTCCACTGTCCCAACCCTCTTCTAGCAGGTTACCTTTCAAAATGTCCTCTGTTGGAAGGTAGCATTCTGTACAGCATTCACATCAGTTTGATAACCTTCTTTAGTAGCTATTTGCCATGCCAGCCTCTAGACTGCTGGCTGCCAGGCTCTCCTTCCTCTGCTTTCATCAATGCTACTAAAACAAGGATACCTCACTGTCCTCTTCTGCAGATTCACTTTTAGTGGTTCTGTAATCAAGTTTTCTGACATTAAAATTGAGATTACATGAAATATGGATGCCTTGAAGTATTAAAAAATAAAGTGGGCAGGAACATTATCTCTAAACATCAGCTTTAGCCATTTAGAAGCAATGTATTCCCAGATTCTGGGTCTCCTTAAAGTCTTCTCTCTTTGCACAGCCAAGTGCCTGCACCTCATCAGCAAACAATGGAAAAGATTCAAGTAGTAGGATCCTGCCCAGTTCAGATTTATTTAACCCTTTGTTGCCACTATATTCTTTTGACCAGCCTTCCTCTTTATGTCTAAAACAGATGCTGAGATTGTTGGTGCCAGAGAGTTAATCTTATTAATAGTTTCTGTGTTTATTGTCAGAGGGACTTGGTTACACTCTCCTCTCTGGGCCAATAGGTCAGGGGATTCAAGTTCCCCGCTGAGGCTTGGAGCAAATCTCAGTGCTGACTGTGCACCTTAGACTGGAAGAGGGGGAATATGCTGCATTGGTACAGATTTTGAATTTCCAGTAAGACATTAAAGCAAGGTCTTGCCTGTCTTTTTCAGGTAGAAATTTCTGAGTAGAAATTACTGAGCCACTTAGTGGAATTTGACTGCACTTCACCCCTTCTACATGATGGGAAGATGTGAGATTGTGTACCCCACACCAAAAACCAGATCTGGCTAATTTGCTACCTTGCCACCCAGCAGGGAATTGTCCCCTTACATCCTTTAGGAAAGATGGTGGGGAGGCAGAGATTTAGGTGTCTGGGAGCACAGCCTGTGCACTTGAAGTACATGGGTCTGACACACTCACTTCAGATCAGCAGTAAGCAGCAGATGTGTTGGAAGGAGGAAAAAACTATGAGTCTAAACTCTTTCATAATATGGAGGGATGACTGAGTTAAAAAAGGTGAAAGGAAAGGAAGGGAAAAAAGCTGAGGAAGATGTTTTCTTTGGGCTTTCCTTGGAACTGTCCCTCTTTTGTCCCCAAATGGAAACTTCAAGAGTTCACTTCTGCCTTTCACCCACCACTCCTCTGCGCTGGAAGAGAGCCGCAAAGGGGTAAGAACGGAAAAGTGCTTGTGCTCAAGTGTTTCCAAATGTTTCACAGCCATAAGCATTTATTGGTTCTCACCCTCCACCCTATCACCACGCCCGCCATATAAAATCAGAGACTGAGCTCCAGCATCCAGGCAAGGGGAAGCCTTCTTCTCATTTTTAGAAACCTACATGTTCCAGTGCAGTGCTTACAATGCACTCACACTCTGCTAGGACAGCTTGCCAAAAGGCAGCATCAGAAAGCTGCTGAAAGAAATGTCTTTCAAAGATATCCCAGAGAGTCAGGTCATTTGGTGTGGAAAGCAGGCAATAGTTCTTTCTGGGCTCATGGATATAGGGAACTTCAGCTTCACTGAATTGAAGGATTAGCAAAATTATTCTCCCACTGTACCCCCTGCCTTTAATACAAACCCAGCAGTTACTTTCCACTCCACTCTGTGTGTAAAACAAGGCTGAAATACGATATTTAGATTATTCCCAAGGATGCATTTGATGAAAAGGAAGGCATGAGCCAGATCCTCCCATGTGCTTGTTCTTTGTCAGTCTTGAATTTTGAATCATTATACAGAGGGAGAGAACACACTAATTCCTAACATTGCTAGTATTTCAATGACCACTGCTATCAATCATTTAGGATCTCATTCTCTCTTAATATTTGGATAAGTAAAATTGCCAGTAGTGAAACAAAATCAACCAAAGTCTCCCCACAGGAAAAAAAAAAAAACAACCCAACACTGCAAAACAATAGGCTTGAATGTAGTCCATTGTCTATTTCTGTACAGAACAGAAATAGTAAACCAGCATGAGTAGAGTCTGTGCTTAGACAGAGCTGTGGCACAGCAGATGAGGAGCTTATAAATAAAGGCTGCCATACTGCAGTACCACTTCACTGCTGGCAACTTGAATGGCTGGTTATCTTGCTTGGTCATTTAAACACTCTGCATCCAAATCCAGCTTCTCTGCAGCTATTCTGTCTGCTTTACATGGGCACTGCAAAGAGACTCTGTTGATATATCCAAGAACTGAACAGACTTTAGAAACTTTCACTTATGCTGTTATTTTCAGAAAGCAAAATAACTGGAGCAAACTGCATTACAAAACATCCATTTTCCTCTTTCCAATTAAGCCTGTTGCTGTTCCTTGTATTACCAATAAAGAGAACAATATTGGAATAGCTGGTATGTTTTCACATGCAAGATTTCAAAAAACCAAAAAAGAAGAGAATGTAGGGGCTCTAGAAAGACACCAGAGCTATGTGCCCAAAGTAGGGTACTCCTTGTCACAGCATTGCCCCTGAGTGATTTCCTCACACATCTTGCAATCTGGGGTTTGGTTCATTTAATGAAGCACCAGCTTCCACATTTCTGCAACTCCAGGAGATGCTTATCTCCCATTTTCAAGACATTCCAAATTCTTACAGCTGGAGATTAATCTTGAAAACATGAGCCAACAAGTTTATAAGAAGAGCAAAAAAAAAGTTTACTTTTTAAAAATCTTTTTGGCTCGAATCAGGGGTAAGGCACAGACATTAATAAAATTGATAATAAAGTAGGTGTTCCTTTTGCTTGACATCTGGGTTTTCATCCTGTGGGGGTATGTTGAGACATGCTTTCAAGTCATGCTTTTAAGGTTTTCTCTGTGTCCATGAGGGCTAGTAATGTGTAAGTTTTCTTTTTAAATGGAGCATCAAAGTCTTCCAGAGCCAGTATTTGAAGAAAAGAAGACACAGTGATGCTCTCAGTAATAACACTGACATTTGAACTGAAGTGATAATAATGGAAGGTCAGAGGGGTCTCTGATCATCCTGGCAGAACTCAATTACCTCTTTTTTCAACATCTGGTTTGGTACTGTGGTTACTTTCCTGCTCTACCTGTGTAGCTTTTCATATCTTTTTCGTCAATGGCAGAACCAAGCAAACTACTATAAATGAATGATAGAGAAAAATAAATTGAGTCGTTTGTCCTGACTCTGAGGTTTCATGATGGTACTTAGTCCCAGTGAAGCTACTGGCAAAACTTTTATTTGTTTCAGTATGGTTAAAACTTCTCTGTTACACATTACATGCTTTTTGGGGAGCCATCTGGCATAATCAAATCTACCAAGACTATCAATTTTTGTGATAACTGAGCACTGGCATCTGCATTTAAAAGGAAGGGCACCTAGGAAGATCATTTTGTGCTGAAAAAATTAAGTTTTTCTTTGTCATGTTGGTTTAGTAGAATTACCACAATATATTTTTTTCAAACCTCTCTCCTTCTGGTCTATTCTACAGAATCTTCTCTGTGAAACACAAAATAGCAGAGGACACAGGATTTCTGGGCTATGTCACTGGTAGAGAGAATTGTTTGTCAGTTCTGACACAGAGGCATAGATATTTTCTTATATTTCCTCATCTAGTCCTAGACAGATTTCCCCAAACCCCCTCTGCTTTTCTTCTCCATTCATGTTTGCCCTTTCTCTCTATCTGAAATCAGGATGTGGATTTCTTTCAAGTGCCTTTAATGTTCTTTTTTTGTTTTGTTTTGCTTTTGTTGTTTCTTAAATGGTTGATAAGTCTGAAAGTTAGTAGAGATGATAGTATGGGAATGTTATCCCAAGAAGAACGAAGCTCAATTTATTGGTTTAAATTTTGGAAAATGGAAGATGAATTATAGAAAATTTATTAAATAGTGACTTTGATAAATGCTGACTTGGACAGATTTGGAAAAAAAAATAATCAAAATGCATTTTAAAGAACCATATTTCCTCTAAAGAATTGTGTTTTAACTATGGTTGGGTTTGCCACAGCTGACTTCTCCCTCTCAAATGGTATTTCAGATGTACTTACTCTTTCCCTTTTGCAAAACCCAAGCCAAGGAGTGACACATGTGGTGCTTGTTGTATTATCAGGACCTGTGTCTGAAGATTGACACAAAGCCAGCAGAGCACTTTGTTCTGCATGTTCACCACTGCTCATTTAACACCTTTCTCTAACCATGGTCGTGACCACTATTTTGCCTTGAAATTGCTAACATGGACACATTGGTTTTGGTTTGTGTCTGGCTTGTCAAAATCTTGGTAAAAGAATTTTGATGTGGGCTGAAACTTGTTAGGAAAAGGGGAACAAGAGTAAAATGGTGTAAGATTTAAGTCAAAACTATTTTGAGGCTGTTGCAAATTTGCTTCACAGGGCTTTTTTCTCTTCAGGCATTCCCAGAGCTAGGCCCACGTTCAAATCTGAT
Source organism: Emberiza elegans (assembly GCA_024865655.1). Classification (NCBI taxonomy): domain Eukaryota; kingdom Metazoa; phylum Chordata; class Aves; order Passeriformes; family Fringillidae; genus Emberiza; species Emberiza elegans. The sequence goes on from JALJVW010000206.1 coordinate 38,620,687, forward strand.
GCTACTGAAAATGGCTGTTTTCAGCTTCAGGACATCCAGCCAGGACACTGTAAATACTTAGGGATGTGCAAACTGCACACATTCTGCTGATTTTACAGCACTACTCACCTGCTTGCAGTGATACCCAAGCTGAAGTAACTTGCTGCCTCAAAGCTGTATTGTACTGTTTTGCAAGAACTTACACTGTGCAAATTTACTTGTCGGTAGTCTCACTGCTTGAGGTCATTCAAAACACTGAATTGAAGGATATTCTGGAGGTGTTTGACAGTGTTTTAAAGGAGTTTTTTAATTTCACTGAAAAATAATTTACTATATTCCTAAATAACTTCTGAAAATGAATTTACTTATGTTTACTGAGCCATAACACTAATCCTGCATTTACCTAATTTGATGTTTGTGTAGTCACATCTACTTCCACATGAACAAGCTTAATGCAGCTGAAATCACTGTGACTATAGAACTGAATTTAAATCAGTCAGCTGCTTACCTGCTGTCCTTAAGCAGAGTATCTGCAGTAAAGATAAAGAAAGAAAAATCTTCTCCCTCCTGCTGCAAGGGACCTCCCCCTGACATGTCAGTGGGACTGGTACCAAAATGCCCACGATGACAGCCAGCTGCTGCAGAGCACACTGCCTGGTGCTGGCAGTGCTTTGCTCCCTCTGTACCGCCCTTGCTCTGGTGATAGCTCAGGCAGGCTATCACTGCACAGCATGCCTTATCTTGCTCTATCAGTGCCAGCTCCATGGTGCTCTCTGACCTTTTCCAGTCCTGATGGGTGTGAGCTGATAGCAGCTTAGGACAAGCTTGTGCCAAGTTTTTTTTTTTTTTTTGTTCTGTGATGATAGACAAAACATGATGTAGCTCAGCCTTGTGCTGTGCTCTTCTGAGCTGCACAGTGAATGACACTGAACTTGTCAGAGTTCTGAGAGTGTTGAATTGACTTGTAAATAATGGGAAGTGTTATTAATAGCCATTAAATACTTTCTTTTCTGCAGTTCTGTCAACTTTGTTTATTCCCCTTTTTTTTCTCTGCTCAAAGCCAGAAACTGGTAAACAAGTAAAATTGCAGGTTTCTGCATCATCAGTTTTGTCAATTCAAAATCCAGTACCTGAATTTAACTATCTGTAAGGGCTTGGATGCCATATTTCAGTTTATGGTGTCTACTGAATTTCTTTTAACCATAATCTGTCTTAAAATGAGACTTTTCTCCACTTGCCTTGCCTCTGTCAGGAGCCCAGTTGTGAAGCATCAGTGGTGGTTTGGTCTTCCACACCAGCTACTCCTGTTGTGCCGTACTCCACCATGCCCATCAGCCCCAAGCCACATTCCCTGTGTGCCCAGGCCTGCTCTTGGGGTGGAGCAGGGGAGCCAGGGTGGGTGCCAGTGCGGGGTGGCCACGGGCAGAGGGGGCAGACTGTTGGCAGGACGCCGCAGCCAGCAGCAGAAGAGCTCCGTCATACAGCAGGAATCTCTGCCCTGGGTGACGGACAACGCTGATTAGAAAAAGGCTAAATGTCAACATTGTTCTGAACTGGTAACTGGCAATTTTCCAAGAGCATTTTAGACATGAGACTTGGGAGATTTTCTCCTCCCAGGCTGCTCTCCCTTCTCCTCCTCCTCCTCCTTCCCCCTCTAACCACTGTAACTCATTCTGTCAAGAACTGAGTGCTGTCCCTTCAGACCTTCAGATAAATCCTTTACAGCAACAATTTTGAAAGCTGCCATAGTGTCTCTTTCTGTCTGTCTTTCCCTTCTTGCCTTCCTCCTTACTAATTTATTTTGTGGCGAGGGGAAGGTGGCCCTATGAGCAAGGTGGGGGTGGTGCAGAGCAGAGGGGTGAAAGCCATGTTTTGACACATGTGGCTTTCCATTTTTGCAGAGGTCATTAGCACTCTTCTTAGTGACCAGAAGTTGATTACAAACACCATGTAGCACAGATGCTTTGCCAAAACACTCGGAGAGGAGATCTGCGCTTGTGCTCCCCTTGTCCAATTTGTCTTAAAATATATTATTACCAAAAAGATTTAAAGAAAAATTTATTGCTTGCAAAGAGGGACCCAAATCCCCAGGGCAGAATAAATAAAATAAAAACATGAGAAGTGCATTTATGGTCCTCCTGAAAACAAGAGTGCAGTCTTAAAAAGGTTTCCTTAAAATGAAAAATGAATGACTGAGTCGCCAACTGCTACTAATCTAAAAGTTAGTGCTTTTGATAGTGATGACTGTGCTGCTAACTCTTCGTTAGCAAGGGTATTTAGTTGTAGAATAAGAGTGCTTTATAGAACATTTGCTCCCCTGTGGTTTAGAAATTAGCCTGTATATGGAATAAGTGAGCAAAGATGGAATGTATTTTCCATTGCCCTACTTATTCCTGTGCATGTGTGTGTGTGTTGGTGTGCTTTTGCATGTGTGTGTCTGTGCACTAATAGCTTTGTGGTGATGACGGAGATCATCAAGATGATACAGAATGGAAATACTGTGTGATTTTCTGGAGTCAGCCTTTTAGGACTCCCTTTAGATGGGGAAGGCAGTGATCTCTGGAAAGCAGGTTTGCCAGCAGGCTGCACTTAAGATCCTTAGATGGTATTTACTGCAGAAATGCACATTACTGTGATGTATTTGAATCTGGAAATAATTTTCTCCCACAAGGGAAAAAACACCTTGTCATAAAATATAGTGTATTTTACTTGTTTATTCAGTGTTATGTTTTTCTAATAAATTGTGGACTTAGCCTTGTTTCCATTTATGTTAGTGGAAGATTTTCACCTGCATTCAATCTAGTAATATTGACTGTATCTAGCTCCGATGCTCAGTGTGAGATTTGCTTTCCAAAGCTTATACTGGCATTTCTGAGGGTCAGGAGCCATAGCTGTTCCTCAAGCCATCAACAGCAATGTGAGCCCCAGCAGAAACCCTGTGAAACCTTTTTCTCCTACACACAGTTCATGTGTTTTAAGGCTCTATCATGCTCTATCATGCTCTATCATACTCTATCATACTATCATACTCTGTCCTCCACCCTCCAGTGGTCTCTGGGCAGAAGGAGCAGAGGCATTCAGGAAGAAGTACACTGGTATTTTCCTCCGAGTGTGGCAGAAAAGCAATGTGTCCTGGTGGGGTAAGAGCCAGAGAACTACATGGGCAGAACTTTCAGTTCAGCTGCCAGATCTGCTTTTTAAGAGCAGCTGGTAATGGGGAAATGAGTCGTTCAAACTGAGTAGAGTCTTGCTTGTACTCTAGAAAATGGGTCCATTTTCTTCTAACAAGGGTCTACTGAAGGGAATACTGTTTTCTGCTCTTTCCTGGAAAAAAAGCTAGGAGAAATCCCATTTTTCTGTATTGTTTGTTAGGCTTTCCTCTTTGCAGGTGAAGTCAGGTCTCTTTCCCTGTACTATGGTACACTTAACCTCATCACCTTTTAGTCAATAGGTTACCATGTTGAACTGATAAATGACTCGTCCCCTGGGGCAATGTCTTAATGCAATTAATAACAATCCTTTAAGCAAAATTTGTATTTCTTTAAATTGAAAGGGCTGATAGCAGTAGGCAAACCTCCCCTTAGGACCCATGGTGGTGAAAAACCTTGGAGGCAAGAGAAGAAGGTCTCTTGGAGAGACTGTACACACAGCATCATGTCAGATTCCAGTTACTCTGTCTCACGCAGCGCTGGACGTCCTTGGCAGAGTGACAGCCAGGCCTTATTCCCTGAAACCCTTCCCGGCGCTGCGGCCACAAGAACACCCCAAGTATTTTAAGTTAGCTACGTAGGTCCTATTCTTAACTTTTCATCTCATCAGATACTTTTCTTATTAGGGCTAGAGAGCCTTTCCTCTAAGGTAATGATGATGTACATAAAACATCCGCGATCAAGTCCTGGCTTGTGCGTTTCTAATGTGTTATGACTGTGATCCGTGCGGTAGCTGTACTCCAGCCCTGCTGGGCCATGTGACATAATGGCGTTTTTAATTTCCTCCTTCCAGCACGATTGTCTGCTCTCGCATGTAGGAAATTACTTTGTTTTTCGTGTTAATTGGTAGCATGACCTGTTTCAGCAATTCACCATCTCGAAGGTATGTCTGAGATCTCCAAATGACTCACTGACATAAACGCAGATGAGCTAAAGCCACTTACAGTGTTACAGAAGGGCCGAAAGCCAAAGCAGGGTGTCTTGATATCTGAGATAGCCTTTTAGCCTGTAGGACCGTGAGCCCGTGGCCCACTTTGTTAATGACTGCATTGAAGTCTAGTGGCAAATGGTAGGTTGTAAGAGGCAGCCCGCAGAAGTAGTCATGTTAAATTCATGGCCTCTAGCTCACTTGATCAATTGCAAGCTGGTAGACATTTATTTAAAATTTATACCACATGAATGTCTGAGGTAATAGGTGAATACTGTAAAGGGTTTATTTAAAAGAATATTTGACCAGTAGGGTCTTCAGAGATCAAATATTTCATTTTCAAGGGTGTCCTGCGTATTTGTAGAGGAGGAGGGGGAAATAAAGAGGGATTTGGATAATGCGAAATACCACAGAAAGCAAGATTTTCCAAGGAAAACACCAGGAAGCTTGGTATGAGCATTTAATGTATGCTGTAGTTTTTAAAAGGAAACATTAATGGTGAAACATGCCCTCAAAGGACAAGCCAGCAATAAATTTTGTGTCACAAAATTACCTGTCAGTGAGATTATGTTTAAATAACGTAGAATTGTTCCTACTTCTTCAAGGGTTGGGAGAAACTTCACGGGAGATTGTTCAAAGTATTCAGAATTATGTGCACAAATCCCATTAACAATAATGGGATTTGTGTGTTCAACCCTGCTCAAATGGCATTGAAAAATGCGGCTGTTGGTTGTTCTTCCCCAAAGCACAGACATAGCAAGGGAGCAATGAAATCCAAAATATTTTCTCTCAAGATTTTTTTTTTTTATTACCTTCCAGACACAGAGTATCTGACTAGCAGCCTGTGTGCACTGCATTATGATTAAAGCCCACAGGCAATTCTCCTTTTCCCTGTGTCAAGGGTGGGGTGGGATATAATAGCAACAGCAAAAAAATCCCACCAAACAGATTTGACATGTCAGCATTCCCATTATCTGTGTCAATGGGGAACATTATTACATAAAAGATCAGCAGGACTATGAGCATTTTGAATGAGTGGACTCCAGTAAAAGGGGTTTGGGGTTGGCTTTTTTTTCCCTCTAATGTCCTTACTTAAAAAAATTATGGTCTTTGTTTTGATGTATTGTAGATGAGACCAAGTTCTTACAAATTAAAGTATAAGGCAGAGAATCTCCAAAGGTGGAAGGCAGAGGAAGAAAGGGGAAAAATACACAATTAAGTCAACTATGACTGAACGTGTTGTCATGGGATTTGATCTTATCCTATTTACAAGAGAAAACTTATGACTCATGGGTTCTAAATGATCGAGTCATTACTCATTTATGGAGTAAAAAAAATGGATACCTTTTATGGGATTTTTATAAATAATGATTACTTCCCCATATTTGTGAATGCCGAGCAAAGACATGCTGTAGTCATAAAGCTCTCTGCATGCATGGCTTCTGTGCAGACTTTTTGAGAAGTATTTAGTGTTAAGTGATTGTTTCTGTTTTCAAGCTTTATTCTCTGTGGGGTTCTGCTCATTGCCTGTGCTGAGTTGTAACCCTTATTTCACAAAATCACAAAGGGAAAGTAGGATGGGTTTTGCCAAAATCCAGACAGATGATGCCTAAAGTGCAATTCAGGATGGACTTGTAAAAGATATCTTTTTTTAACTATTTTCTTTCCACCTAAGCCTGGGAGGGCTCTGCAGGATTCCAGCAGTTCTGGTTGCCAGTGGTCTGTTGTGGTGGTCATGATGCTGCTTACCATGTACTTTTGCCTAGTCAAGTTTTTTCAGCTGTTCCTGAGGAGCTTAAAAGACTTTAGCCTGCCCCTGCAGCCTTTCTGGACCCTGCTGATTTGTGGGTTATCACCCTGTGGCTCTCTGGTCCAGCTTTAGTACTGTTTTCTTCTGCTGGTCTTTGTTAGGTGCAGTTAATGCTTTCTTTTATCTCCACCACTGCCCTCACTCACAGGATTATTAAAACAGTAACCACTATGCTCTGTTATTGAACTCTTGTCTTTTTGCCCCAGGAGGGATCCCTGCTCTTGTGGTGGTGCATGTGAAGGGTTAACCTCTTGTGCTGCTACCCTTCCTGAATGGGTTTGAAGAAGTGCACGTAACTATTAACAGGAAAGAGATATCTGCATATCAGATTAGAATCTGATTTGGTGAGAGAGAAATCTGTTTAAGAGCTTGTGTAATGGGGACAGTCACAGAAAAACCACTATTTTTTAAAAATTTTGATGTATGACAGCTGGGTAGATACATCAGGAAAATGGATTTTTCAAGGGGAGCGACTGTAGTTTTAAATTTTATTGTTTGATGCACAGCCTTTGCAGTAACGTTTCTCCTTGGGTGGGCAGTAATTTTATGATGGCCACAACTGGCTTCTGACTGAGTTCAAATCTAGAATGTTCCGGATCCTAGAGATCAAGCCCAGTTATAAATTTTGCACTTGAAGTTATTCACATTTTCCTGAGGGAGACTGTGTGAAGAGGAGAGGATGTGGGAGCAGTGAATGCTACATTCAGTGCTTGGGTTACAGTCTACCTATTATATCTTTCCAGTTGTGCTTGTGTATCCATATTTTTCATATCCCTGAAAATATGTCTCTCTGAAAAACAGACAGACTTAGACAGAGGATTCATAGATGTGGATTCTTAAAGCAGCTGGACATGGTATTGAGATAAGCTTCCAAGACTTTACTTTAGTCTCTGGAGAAAAGAAACAATTGGAAGAGAAGCATAAAATGAGTAACTCATACAACAAAGACATCCCATGGATGTAAAGATCAGAAACCCCTTCTTGAAATTCATTCCTAACACCTGTCTTGTTGTGTAGAGATGCATTTTTTAGAGATGTATTTTTTATGTAGATTGACTCTGGATACCAGAAGAAAGTGGAATCCGCTTTCTTGTTAATTCTGTTTCTGTGCCAACCTTTGTGTTTGTGGGAGATTTCAGCTTTTAATATACTGGGCAGTAAAATCTAGTGTTTGACTTAATGTGATTCTAGTTGGCTTATGATGTCCTAAGTGTTACAATACATTCACACATTTTAGTGGTTGCTCCAACTACTAGAACCAGTCAAAGAGAGCTACATGGTGCCCTTGACATGGTACTACCTCAGAAAAAATTAGAATTAGAATTTATATTTAACCCTTTAAAAATAAATATATAAATATATACATATAAAAATATATATAAATATATAAAAATATAAATATAAATATAAATATAAATATATATATATATATATACACCTGTACCATTGAATTGCAATCTGTAAGGAATCCATTGAAAAAAATGGGAAGATATGTACAAAAGACAATACATTTGTAGAGAAAAAGAGAGAAGATATTTGCAGCCTGTCTGAAATAGCAAAAGCTTTTTAGTTCTAGGATTCTTTTATTTGCACTACCCAGCGCTCAGTGACCCTTTTTGTAAGTTAAAAGGAGCATTAAAACTTCACATGTGCTTTAACTTGAGGATGTGGAGAGAATTCTGGATAGCACTATTGTTCCTCTAAGCAAAGCCAATAAACTAATATCCAAATCCTTTTTCTGCTTTGGTGTCAGACAAGGAGATCAGCCAAAATGCTGGACTTATCTGGCATGTATTGGATGTCAGTTATGAGCAAAATCTTGGTTCCAGCTACCAGAGTCATATCTCATAGCTGCTCTCAACAAGTGAGATCAAGAAAGCTGTTGGGTTTTTAAAACATTCTGCTCAGTGCCAGTGAACTAATGTCAGTTGTGTTCTGGGTGGCTGTTGGACGTCACAGCTGTAACAACAAAAAGTCAGATTTTCTTTTTAACATCATACTTCAAAAGTTAAATTAAAAATTCTCTTGCAAAAATAACTCTGTAATAAATAGAGTATGCCTCAATAAATGTACCAAGGAAGGGCAATCTGCACCTGATATAATAAAAATATTTCTCATGAAATTTCTGTTCAAGGAAGTGGAGCATTTAGTTGTGATGGGTGACTTCTCTACAGAATTTAAGAATTCAGTTTTAGGATGGAATTTCTGTTATATTAATGTCCCATTTACACCATTTGGGCTTCATAAAAGGTACTCGAGTATATAGGAAAAATTTGGTCTATAGAACATTTTGTGCTCTGAGAAGAATTCTTTATTGAATTTTATGGGTTGCCACAATTTTCAAGTCCTTTTCTGTGGAACTTAGAAATTTTAATCATTGTTAGTGTAAATATGGTAGGCATGTGTGGCTTTAATTTGCAGCAAAGCATTCAACACTTCCTGTTTTAGAATTGCACTTAAGCTCAGGCTAAATTTGTGCTTACAATAGCACAGAAAGATGCCGAACTCTCCTGAAAACACTTTGCAGCATTCAAACTATATAAAACCAAAATCCTGCTCTGGCCTGTTGGACAGAGGTGATTCTTCTGGCAAACATTTTTGTCGTGTAAATAGTTAGCATGTGGTAAAATCTCTGCCTGATTGAGAAATGTACTTGGGAGGAAGGTGTCTGACCTTGCATCAAGTTGGTGTTTTAAGCTGGTTTTTATTTTCTTTCTCTCTTTTGGTCCCCCACTGTGGTTTTCAAAATACTTGTATATAGCTCTTCAACCACAGATAATAATATTATAGTAATATTCCAGTATTTGAAAAACACCCTAGATTTAAACCTACAGGTCCATATATGTGAACAACTGGTGATGTTGCTACAAGATTCCCATAACTTTATTTATTGAGAAATTAGATTTTTTCTTATAAGTGAATACACTGTTACATTATTTTTAGGATAATAGTATATTAACTACTGTGACACACTCTGCTGTGAACTAACTTCAGATGTTCACGTTATGTGATCTGAAAAATATCTCTGTGGAATTGGATTTTGAAAGTACACATGATTCTGCAAACTAAACCAAATGATCTAGCACACTTTAATCAAGAGCCATTTCAACAATCACCCTCTTATGGTGTACTGTAGTGTCTCCTGTTACAGAAATAAATATCATATCATGAAAAACAGAGATAGGTTTTTAATTTGTTAAAACAAGATGTGCCTTGATAACAGAAATTACTTGCCTGGTGTCACAAAATGTAGTTTCCATCCATTAAACTAAAAAGCTGAAGAGTTATAGCCTTTTAATAATGGTGTGAGTGGAAAAATGGAAGTGCCAGATTTCTGCTCCTTGTACTGGAATGATGCCCCAGGAAGGGTGTGAAAAGGTGTGGGGTTCTGCAAGCATGACCCAGGTTATACACATGCTGCTAATCTCTTCATGTGCTTGAAATCCTGCTTGCACACATTACTACCCACTTGGAACAGGGATCATTTAGGGAAAGGGAAATCTTTCACAGTCTAACACCAAGAAATAAAATAAAAGATAAGGAGGAGCTGTAGGTTGGTGTCAACATTGGAGAGAATGCCCCCACTGTCTCCCATGAATCCTGCCTCATAATGCACCTCTATTGTTGGTATATCACAACTCCTGACACTGCATCACATCTGTTCATCACTTTCTCTTCAGTTATAACTAAATTTAAAGAACTTTGATTTATTTAATATTATTCTTTTTTCTCATAATTGTTATATTTTTCTGTTATTGTTGCATTTTCATGGCAGAAGAGGAAGACATTGCTCAGAGGTGCTGCTTTTTCCCCCTTCACATTTCTTGGTCCTTTTTCCCTCTCCTTCATGTCCCCAGGTTATTACACTGAGAAAACTTGTCTCTCCTGTCCACCTGCCTTTATATCAGGGTATTGTTTATTTCATAGCCTAAAATGGCTCTTACTCCTTGATCTGACTCACTTTTTTACAGTACAGTTACTTAGAGATCAGTTTTCTTTCAGATTCTCAAAGAAACATATTCTATGGGAATCTATTTTTTCTGATCAAGAGATAGTACCAAACTAAAATACACCACTGGAGGAAATATCCTCCAGCAAGGATACAAGGACCCTCTGAAAGTTGTTTCATAAAATTTGAATGTCTGTTTTACCCTTCTGCAAACCTTTTGGGATCAGTTTAAGGAAAAAAATGCAGAAATACAGACACTTTCATGTCCTGTGAGGCACGTAAGTTATTGTTTACTGCTTTTTTTTTTCCTACATACATAGGTAATTTCTTTGTGAATGGAAGATTTTGCTCCTATCTGCTCTATGAATTTTCTATTTCTAAGATTGGAGACGGGCGCAGGGGGAAAGAATCAACCCCACATTGTCATACAATTGTCATTCAGTATTTGAAGTAACTGTTTGGCACTTTTGAGTTGGTTTTCTTTGTGTTTTTTAGCTCAAAAGTGGAAGGGTTGGGAGCACTGTGGTACACTCTGTGCTCACTCAGTCCTACCAGACATAAGTGGTTCATTAATGGTTCTTTATTTATTACCTGACATTTCTTGGTTTTTTTGAAGAATGATAAATACTGCAGAGAGTTTATGTTGGTGCATCATAACTTCTACCTGACATATTCCTCTTCATATTGTATTTTTATTTTTAACTTTTTTTGTCATTTGCATTTTTAAAGCAATTATTAATGAAAATATATTAGTCTGCATGTCAAAGTAACAATATGCTGTCTGTAAGAAAGGAGGGAGTCCCTGGACCTACATGCTGCAGACCCCTAACATTCAGCCAAGCCCCATCCAGATGCTGATACGTGATTGAATGTTTCTGTCTGCTGAATCCCAGACAAGCAATGAAAATACCATGCTGTGCAGGAGATCCACCAGGGAGAAAACACATGTACACTTCTAATTAAAAAAAGAAATCCACCCCAGCCCTGAGTACAGCCCTGTGATGTCCTCTCTATTTCAGCTGAGGGTGTCATACTATTGAAGGCTGTGAGGAATGCTGTAACACTATTTAGCTGTACTGTTCTTCTGCTTGCTTCAGATGAAGTTGTTTTTATCCTAGGCTGTGTTACTTACAAGTATAATGTAGGGATAACTTCCTGTATCCCTGCAGTGTTTTAATTATTATTCTCACAAGTTAATGTTAGAGTTAAAATGTTATTCTCAGTACATTAAGAGGGTAACAGCAAGACAATCTAATTTTACCTCTTCTTGTGGAAACCAGGGCTTCAGCCTCAAAAACTGTGAACGCTTTTTTAATACCAGGGACACATGCAAGAATAAATAGCCTGAACTTTCTGCAACTAGTAAATAATTGTTTTTACAGGAATGGCAGAAAGCAACAGTTTGCCTTTTCCTTTCTGAAGAAAGAAAGGGAAGGAAAATAAGGAAACAAAACCAGCCATGCCTTTTTCTCATGAACAGAAGTGCAGAACACAGTCTGATAAACAGGACTTTCTAGAGCAATTGTTTTTTTTATAAAGAAAGGGAATAAAACATCTACAACAAATTTGCTAACAGATTTTTCTTTTAAGTGTGTGAAGGGGAGAATATATGGATTTGCATTCTTGTATACCAGCCTTTTGCAATCCCTCTGGCTATTGCAGAGACTATTCCCTTCTATTTTGACTTGGTATTAAGCACCTGAATGTCTGGATTGAGGACCATGCTGGGGTCTGCCATATGCTGACAAGCAGTCAGTGAGGTGAGAATGAAGCACTTGGGCATCAGGCAACACGTGCTCCACAGATAACCCAGGAGGAATTTTGGCTGAGTTAGGGTTGTCCTTAGGCTATCCCTATAGCTTACTCCCTATGCTCTTTTCAGCTAATTGTAAGAGATAATGCTTCTCTAGGCTTTTAGTCTTTTTGTGTATCCCCACAAGAGAATCTAATTAATGCCTATTATAGCATTGACTCTGTGAGAAGTCATTTAAATGGGGCTATCAATCTGCTGTCCAGCTGTTACAGATACAAGTGGAATTTGAATTGACAGCAGAGCCTGAGAGGAGCTGTTTTATCTCTTTACCGTTTTCTGATGCATCATTTTAAAAGCATGCATGGCAATAGATGGGGTTACCAAATCTATATTTTGGGACCTGACTTCCAAAGGAGGTGAACACCTGCATCTTTCATTGAGTTGTGCTGAAATTGCAGATGGTACCTCTGCAGACAGGCTCACCAGAATTCTTGAAACAGAATTTCAGAGGTGAGGTCTGTGGGCAGCTACATCCAGGGATCCCTTTTGATCGCCATCACGTCTCACATGTACCAGCAGGGCTGCCACAACCACCTCCTTCCCTACATGAGTGAAAATGGGAACTGAGATCCCTCAACAAGCAATTCAGCTTCCCCTTCAGATGACTAAAGCTTCCTTGATGCAAGGTTGCCAGTCACAGAGGAGGGTGACACCATCCTTCCTGCCCACACTTCATCAAGGCCTCCTGTTGCATACTGTGCTAATTTTTGACTTACAGGGAAAACCACAGAGGTTTAGTGGAGGTAAAGGCATTAACCCATCAACTTTAGTACATTTGACTCTAAAAAAGGGCAGTGGAAAGGAGATGCCCTAGGATGTGTGAAGTAACCAAGCAAAGCAAAGCCCTTTAAACTCTGAAAGAAGTTCATGCATTTACATGGTTGCCTGTACTTTGGGCTCTAGGCAGGGGGAGATTGGGATGGAGGAGAGGGAAGGGAGGAAGTTCATTAATTCTTTAAGGATTTTGTTCTTTCCCTAGAATGTGGTATTTTTCAAAGGCCAAAGTTCATTTAATACCCATGTGTTACCACTTGGGCATATACCATTTTCTTTTTTTTTTTTTTTTTACAGTGATCCATTTGGTAAAATTTGTGATCCTTTTCTGTCAGGTGATGTACGTCAAGAGTATTGCTAATAAGCTTTGGGACTTGCTTGGAAAAAAGACCTTTAACATCTTCAAACTGTGGACAGCTTTTGAGCTGGTGGTAGTAAAGTCCTGTTACTCTGGCTGTGGTCTAAAGCCTGTTGAAGTCTTTCCACTCACTGCAATGGGCTTTAGATCTGTATCCCTCTCTATAAGCAGAGCTAAGTCTAAACCATTTAATGTTTGGAAGAAGAGAGCAGCACAGATTACATTTCCTGGCTCTGGAGTTTCCTTTGTGTTGTCCTCAGGTCAAAACTTGTCTTCAGATTCTGTCTCTGCAATGTTTATTCTCACAAAAGGAGATAAAGGTCTTTGTTACTCTAGAAGTCCCTAGATGACTAGATTGAACAAACAGAGCAGTAGTGTTCTCACTGTTTTCCATCACCTACTAAAGAGCAGAACCTTCTCCCTCCCCCAGCGTTTCCATTTCCTCTACTTCCTGTCTTTGCAGATTGGGTAACAAATGCTGAATATTTCCTGAAGTTGACTAATGACAGGACATTGGTGTCTGCAGCTGAGCAGTCTGGTTAGTGCTGGGTTGAATTCTTGACTGAAAGGAGGTGCTACAGCTGTGTTTATGGAGTCGTCGTGTCACTCCTCTGCCCCCCATATGCTTCTGTCTTTTTACTACCCTTAGGGTATGCTATCAGCCCAGTCTAAGCATCCTGTGGGAAACAAACTTCAAATTACTTTTAATTTTATTGTACTATTATTATTCCCTCAGAAAGATTATTATAGGCCAAGCTGAGATGCAGTGTTTATATGGTTTTTTTTTCACATTTTGCTCAAAAAGGCCATTAATAATTGGGGAAATTCATTATCTGAAATGAATGGTTGTATTTGGTTCATGCAGGTTTTGAAAGCAGGGCTGGCTACAGTGGTGGCTTCTGTGAGAAGCTGCTAGAAACCTCCCTTGTGTCAGAGCCAATGCCTGGCTCCAAGGTGGGCCCACTGCAGGCCACATCTGAGACCATCAGTGATGGTGATAGTGCCTCTGGAATAACAGATATAAGATGGAAAAAAATATATTTCTCAGAAAGGATTAGGTCCAGAGAGGGTAGGAGTGAGAACACGTGAGAGGAACAACTCTGCAGACACTAAGGTCAGTGCAGTAGGAGGGAGAGGAAGTGTTCCAGGCACTGGAGCTGAGATTCCTCTGCAATCCATGGGGAAGACCCTGGTGAGACAGGCTGTCCCTTGGGAGGCCATGGAGGTTCATGGTGGGAGTAGAGATTCACCTGCAGCCCATGGAGGAGATCCATGCTGGAGCAGGTGGATGCCAGAAGAAGGCTGTGATCCCATGAGAAGGCCATGCTGGAGCAGGCTCCTGGCAGGAGCTGTGGACCCATGGAGAGGGGAGCCCACACTGGAGCAGGTTTGCTAGCAGGACTTGTGACCCCATGGGGAACCCACACTGGAACAGCCTGTTCCTGAGGAGTGCATCCAGATGGACGGATGGGATCCTTCACTGGAACAGGTTGTGAAGATCTGCAGCCCATGGGAAGGACTCATGTTGGAGAAACCCATGGAGGAGTTTCTGCCACCAGAGGCACCCTGTGTTGGGGCAGGGGAAGAGTGTGAGGAGTCCTTCCCATGAGGAAGAGACAATGTGTGATGAACTGATTGCAGGCCCCACTCCTCAAAGGGGAAGGGGAGATAAAGAAATTGGGGGTAAAGTTGAGCCCAGGAAGAAGAGAGGGGTGGGGAGGAGGTGTTTTAAGCTTTGATTTTATTTCTCATTATCCTACTCTGATTTGATTGGCAGTAAGTCAAATTATTTTTTCCTCGAGTCTGTTTTGCTTGTGATGGCAGCTGATGAGCAATCTCACCCTGTCCTTATTTTGACCCATGAGCCTTTTGTTACATTTTCTCTCCCCTGTCCAGCTGAGGAGGGGAGGGACAGTGTGGCTTTGGTGGGCATTTGGCATTCAGCCACGGTCAATGCAGCACAATGGCCTGTTAAAGTTAGGAGGAAGAGAAGATAAGATCTGCAGGTGGAAATCACATTGGGTTTGGTTTACACAAAGTTTGGTTATGCACTCCCAAATCTGACAATGTTTAGAACTGGGTTTTTTAGGTGTCCTAGCTGTCCTTTATACTGAGAGTATAACTGCTGAGAGGGAAAGGAATTTTATTTTATAGTCTAGGCTTTTCCTCTGAAATGGCTAGACTGTCTCCTTTTGTCTGGGGGATTTCTTTCTCATTATGTCATTAAAACTTCAGTTGCTCCATTTCTTTTGTGCTGACAGAAATGCATAGATCTGTGTTTCTGTATGTATCAAATTATATGGTCTTCTATGAGAAAAAAAGTCAAATATCCATGTGTCCCTTGGCCTGATTAGTAATGGCATTCATGTGAGCGGAGAAAGACCAGTGGCAAAGAAAACCAGATTATTTCCTTAGCTGATATGCAATGGCTGTTGATTCCAGTGTCCTAAAGTGCTACCAGACATGCTTGCTTTGGAGCTGGAAGCACCTCCTCAAAGACAGGCAAAGATCAGCAACCAAAACAGAGGGCAAAACGAAAATTTAAGCTCCTAAACAAGGAAGATGAAAATATGGGATAGAAATGGCCTGTGTAGTGATATGAGGGTTAAGATAAACAAGGAATTACAAGGAATCTTTCCCATGTGGCAGCAATGTTTGTGGATCTTTGATCTAAAATCAGATTGCTGCTTTGTATGTGAGTCTAATGGATGGAATTCACACCTGCTGGCAAATATACCTGTGAAATAAATCTTAAAATGAGTGGGCTCATCTCCTGGCATACTACAAAAAACTATTTCTTTAACACATAGGCTTACTTTGGTGCCATTGGCTTATTCTTGACTTAAATAGGATTTTAGCCTTGTTTAGTAAATTAAAGTAGAAGACATATTTGGCTTTTTATATAAATTGAGAAAGATTAAACTAATCCAAATTTAGGATACACATAGAACACTTGTGACTAGTTCTGGGGCATGTTTTCATGTGCTACAACCATTTGTCCTTTTTCAAATTGAATAATATCTTTGCTTTTATATAAACATTTGTATGCTAGCTATAACAAATGTAGGAAAAATGTGCAGTTCAGTAAAAAGCCCACACACCATCAAATCCACAACATTTCTTCTTCCTTTTCCCCATCTTCTCCATAACTGTTATTAATTTTTTTCCTTTGCTATGTTCTGATTCTCCAGTGTAGAGGCTTTCAAATGAAAGTTAACAGATGCTCTTCCACACAATCCGACTGCTCCTGAGGGGAGCTTGTTCCCACCAGACGTTTTACAACATCTGTTTGAAGCTCGCTTCACGTTCCCTCTGTTCCATCTCAAACTGGAAGCCCTGATGAGAAGAGATGAGAAGGTACATGTACAGAGGCAGGGCTTTGATCCACGATGCCACACGCTGACTGACATTTCCACTTACACTGAAACATGCTGCTCTCAGTACATGGCAATAAACAGGACTCTTCAGCTGGCTAACAGAGATGGTGTTGAGACAGCAGGGAAAGAAAAATTTCACCTTTGTTAGCAGAAAATTTCTTTGTATCTAAACCTTGGAAATATATTACATTGCTTATACAGTCTGGTAATATTTTTTTTGTTTTATTCACGTACAGCATGAAATTTTGTAAATTTAGTGATGTGCTAGCACACTTTTTCTAGTGGGTCTGCTGGAGTTTATAGGCAGAACTTCAGGGTTTTTTCCCTATACCAAATTTTATCACTTCAAATTTATGCTGCTACAGTGTGTAAATGCAATTTTTTTCTCCATTAGAGCAATGCAAACTTCTGTGTTAATTTTAACTTTTCTCATTCCAACTATTTTGTCTTTCTGTTCTTAATTAAAATTAGTTGTCTTTGAACTTATAGCATTCAATGCTATCTCTTTAAAAAAATAGGGAAACAAAGATACACATTTTTCAGAAGGGGAAGGATATTGCAAAATTGTTTTCACAATTCTTCAATACATCTAAAAATATAACACTGCAGAAACAAAGAAATTATTTCATTGCACTGCCATAATACAAGCAGTTCTGAAGTCAACTGAAAATTTTTCCACTAATACTGATGAACAGAGTTTTCTAGAGCTCTTTCTTTTTAACATGTTATCTTTTGAATGCTGATCTGTGAGAATAAAGACATTTTTTGCAGCATTTAAAAAAATTTGATTGGATATATCTTATTTTCCATTTTTGAAAACTGTATGCTTTGTTATTTTAATCTATAGCCTGAATGCCACTGAAAAATGGTGAGAACCTTAATTTATTCTGGGCATTTTAAGTAGAGGTTCTGGAGTGACCTAAATGCTTATGTATTTTGAAAATTAATAGTAATTTTACCAAAAATTCTCCCTGCCCAATGATCATCTCATCTCTCATTCTGTTCTGGCTCCTCAAGCTTTCACAAGCTGTTTAATTCCCAGTCCTCTGAGACAGGAATTTAGGAATAAATTGGGTCATCTTTCGAAGTAGTGGCACTGACCAAGTAATAATTTTCATAATATTTGATTCATCCTTCATGAATTGCTATGGTCTGTTCCAGTCCTTTTCCTAATAAGTCACGCTCCTGACTTGCTGCTTCACTGTGCTGTGTGAGTGGCTGCTGGAAACAGGGATGGCCAATGATGGAGCAACCCTGCCATGCCCATGAGAGCCACAGTACTTCCCAGACTCAGCATTTGAACTGCTTTTAGTTGGAAAATCTCTTTTAAATTGTCTCCACAAAGTTCTGGATGAATCTTTAAGGGTTCTCAGTTGCTCATGTACTATATTCCATGCATCATGTAACAGTGATGGACTATCTACTTGAAGATCATCACTTGGTCTCACTATGATGGACTCTGAGAGACAAAGGAAATTCAGAGAACTCTCTTACTTTGTTCTTCTGCAAACTAAATAGCTTGGACCAGTGATATCTCCCCAGATCAGTAGTACAAAATCAGTGAGCCAGGCAGGGGAAGTTGCTCCAAGATGTGAGAACCCAGTATGAGAGTTTCTAATATTTTAGGCTATTTGGATTTTATTGAAGTTGGTTTTTGAAAGTACTGAGAATCTTAGCTGAAGTATCTGACAGGAGGCCAAAATGAATTTCCCGATCTCCAGATCTATTGTGAATTACTGTGTCATTGCAGAGAAAAAGGGTGGTATTATCTTGAGATTTGATCTTCAAATCCACAGTTCCTTCCTTTCCTAGATGGTTGACTCCAAGACAGGTTGGAAATTTAGACAGTCTGATCATGTTACTTCGGATTTGTAGTGGTAAATCTAGCAGCAGTGACATGGATGAATGACTTCAGTAAAGAAGTGCAGTGGAATAGCATCTTCCACAAACCTATTTGTACCATATGTCATGGTCCCAAATGTTGCTTTGGTAGATCCCACAACCTTGGGGCCTTCTGCTTGCTATTAGAAACATTTGCTGTGAATTCCTCACCACTTTTGGTGTTGGTGGTGTGGTGTGGGGGGAATATGGAATATCTGAAAACAGTAACTCTTACTCTGTTCATTGACATAAACCGGCTGCCAGTTCCTTGTGGGACCCAGGCTGATAAAAAACAGGGAAAAACTATTTTATTTGCAATGTAAGGAATTTTAGCCTGTGGAGATTTTTAGTTCAACAGCAGTAAAGGTAGGGACAGCAACCAGTGAGGCTGTTAAAGGTTACATTCTCTCCCACCCTCTCTTTTTTCCCAGTCCCTTGAGTCATAATTAAAACTCCAGAAAGTGAGAAGCTGTTACTAATGCTAACATAGAGTTTGGCACAACAGAATCATGCATTTACTGACTTGTGGTTTTTATTTAATTTCATTTTTTATAGGTCAGGCTGAAATTTTACTTTAGTATTTGGTTTACAAAGGGCTTTTTTTTCCTGAATCTGGAACTTTTAGTTTGATTTAAGAGTTTCCCAGGTATACAATTATAGAAACAAACGCCTTGTTCAGCAGCCTGACAATAATTATCTCCTAATGGAACAATTAGGCACTTTAATCAGATGTGACTTTAGAGTTCTCAAGTTGAAAATGCTGGAGATGGTCTCTTGTGCTTTGTACTGTTTAGAATTTCTCCCAAGAAATTAGTCGGACACAGAGATGAATTAGTTACCCTCTGTATCTTTTTGAGAGCTGTTCAGATTTGCAGAAGTGCTTTCATAATAATGATATTTATATACTATCTTTCCTGGGACTGAAACAGTATACAGGGCTACTTAGAAGGCTCCTGCTTACACAAGACTTTGTGAATTTGGTGGGTAAAGTCTGAGAAAGAATTTAGAAATTTGTAATGCTGCTTTCAGCCATTTCCTTAATGTTCTGAAATGTTTTGCGACTCATTTATAAGAAAGGCTCTCTGTCAACACAGGATTCCTTTGAGTACCTGCTGGAGAGGTTTATTTACAAGCTTTTATGACTGTTCATTTAGAAGTTAACTACTGACAGGTCTTAGAAAGCCATTCCTCAGGAGAAGGTGATTATTTTTCTAAGACAAATGGAGGTGGAAGGCTGTTGCTCCAGCCTGAGACTCATATATGAGCTTATACTTCCCATACAAATATCACAGAGGCAATTTAAACTGGTCAGTGAGATTCTTGGAAAATCTCACAGTGAAGGAGAAAGAATTATTGGCACCTGCTGGATCACCATTGCCATTTCTTAAAATACATAGCCCGTTTTGAGGTCATCTGTTAAACTGCTGGTCACCCTGACCTTGCAGTCTGGTGTGAATTCACCCCAAGGTAATATGAACTAATATGAAAATTAAAAAAAAAAGTTTTCCTCCTGCTGCAGATGCATTTCAGTGCTTAAGAGCCATTTGTGTTTTCTTTTTTCCCTTTCTTCTCTATGGGACAATATACCTTTGGTCTCAGAAAGCCTGGAAAGCCTTGGACTGAAGTTTACCTGATGGCATGCTGTTCACAATAGATCCCAGTTTTTGTCGTGTACTGAGACCACCAGGTTTAGATCAGCCATTCCCTGTTTCCTGATTTGGTGTTGCTGTGCAGGGTATGGCAAACTGCAGGGCATGAGTTTTCATGGATTTACTGCAAGACCCCAGGCATGCAGATGCAAAAGACAAAAGTATCTCTTGAGATGCAGTTACAATCCTTGAAGAACGCTCCAGCTGCCATCCTCATTCTCACATTATTTCTTGATGCTGCCATCTATCTCTCTAGTATGACACAAGAAATGTGAATTGTGGGGAAAGTTTGCCTTGTTCTCGTTCAAAGGACAGTACATGGGGATTAAGTCTTCTCCATAGATTGCCAGTAACCAAAGTCTATTAGGCCAAACTGCTTGCAGAGAACAAGATGTTGTAAATTGTGGAATCAACGCGTATTTCCCCTCTAGCTGTCTAGATAACATATCAAAGTATATCTGTTGCCATACTTAATAAGGTAGAATTGAAATTTTGCATTAAATTATTAGATTGAAGCCTAAATATAAGTGGTTTTTGTGTACTAAGATAGGAAAAGAGAGTAGAATTGCTTGGTAAGCTTACTTGTGCTACTGCTGCTTGAAGTACTATTTTGTAGTGCTTATTTTCTACAAATATCCATTCATCCATTTTTAATGAGTGAATCTCAAACCAGGATACCAACTTCCAGATGCATTTCTGCTATCCTGGAGAGTGTATATTTTCATTCTGAAACAAAGTGAATTTTACTATCATAGAATATTTTAAATAAAACCAAAAAAATCTCAAATTATGTATTGATACAGTGCACTTGTTTCTAAAAACCTCAGAAGAAGCCAAATAAGTATCCATACTGATTAAACAGATTATTTGCTTTTTAAATATTTTTGCTTCTTGTACTGCTCCTATTGTGGTCCCTGGATTCTTGATTATTGAATCCTGAGGGTGGGGGCAGAGAGTCAGATGTTCACTGTCTTGTTTTAGGTCAGGAGTTGAGAATACTTCTTTCATGGTTTGTGACCTGTAGACACCACCATAATATAAGTAATAATAAACACACTGATGTGTGCCGGGTGGAACTCCTCTGAAGCCAATGGGGTTATGCTAGTATAAGGTAAAAATCAGGCTGAGTATTTGCCTTAGAGGCATCCTACACTTTCTGTATCTGTAAAAACTACCAACAATTGCTCTCTGGGTAGCATTTACAGCTATGGTGCAGCTCTATGAAGTTTTTCTGAAGGTTTTCATCTTTTTCTGTGTCAACAGTATTTAAGTATGTGCTGCCATGGAGGCTTACTAGTGCATCCCTGCTGTTATGGAGCAGCATTGTAAGGGGCAGTCTGTAGTGCCCTTCACAGTAGTGTATCCCAAGCTCCCAGGACTGTTGGTCTATCTACATGCCATGGCAGGAGATGGCACTTGGATTGACATTCCAACACCTTTCTTGCCCACACAGCGAAGCTCCAGCATTGCCAGCTGACACTTTCTTTTCAGGCTGGAATTCAGTAGTTATAACTCAGTCTGTTTGCATGTCTCAACTTCTATTTTTAAGCACTGCTAATCCCCAGCTAAGGGCCAGCCTTCATCTGGCCTTACAAGGGTGTGTGGTGGCGAGGGAGGTGGCGAGCAGAGACTCTCCCAGACCTTGTGCGGTTGTCCTTGAGAGCCAGGCACAACTGCTACCCTAAAAGCATGGACAGACAAGATGTTCTGGCCTTGTCTCCCCATTGAATGCAGAAATGCCAGCACCTGGAGGAGCTGTGCCCCATCACATCCTATATGTCCCACAGAAGGAATGCTCTCTCTCTGAAGGACACACTGCAAACGGCAGTGTCAACCTACTACTCTCTCTTCTGTTGTGAATGTTGTCTGCAGAGGGCAGTTGAGCTTTGGGGTGGTTGGATATGTATTTTTTTAAACTGTGAAGGTCCTCATTTTGTGTGCTTTCCCTTATCTTCACAGAATTGTAAAATGGTTCAAGTAGGAAGAGATCTTAAAGATCATCATGCTCCAATCCCCCTGCCATGGGCCAGGGACACCTTATTCTAGGGCAGGTTACTCAAAGCCTAGTCAAGCTGGCCTTGAACCCTTCCAGGGATAGGGCACCCACAACTTCCCTGGACAACGCGTTCCAGTGCCTCATCACACAGAAAAGAATTTCTTCCCAGTAGCTAATCTAAACATATTCTCAGTTTAAGCCATCAGCCCTTGTCTTATCAAGGTTAACAGTTGTCAGTTCACTCAAGGAAATTGGGTCTGTAGTCTGTGCAGACCTATCCTTGCATTTGTTGCATGTTTTCCTAAACAACAGGAAAATAGAGATAATGGAGTGGAAGTCACGTTGCAAAATGAGCAAGCAGCCTGTGTGCCGCTAAAATGAGTAAGGAAACTCTTCTGTTTGTCAAGGAGATATTGTTTCTGCTGGAAAACTCCATTGGAAAGGAGTAGGGCACCAAAAGGGCAGCACTTGAACAAACAAATAATTGTTTCCTTGAGAGCTGTACCCTTGGTTTTTTCTGTGTGGTTTTGCAATCCACCCCTCCAGCACCTCAGTGAGGATGATGTGGAAGGTGACTTTCCCACCACAGACTCTTCTGACTACCCTGCTGCTCTTGTGTCCAAATAGACCGTGGAGACTGGAGAGCTGATTTTATAGTCTTTTGAAATAGCTGGCTTATTGAAGCAAGGAAGGATCAAGCCTGCTCTCTTTTTTCTTCTGGGAATGTTGAAGACCCAACAGATAGGGAATTATGTTACGCTTTCCAAAAGAAAGAGGGTTAGTACATGCTATTGCTTGCTGGCAAAGGCTCTTGTTCATTAAGTGGCCAGCAGGAATATAACTGCTAAATCTTGAAGAAGATGTGGTTTCACTGGGCTTTTGCAATCAAAGTAGTTGAGAATCATATGGTCTCTTGGATCTTTTATTCACATTCTGTTTAAGTGATATCCTTTTTAGTGAGATGTTGAAATTCCTTTCCTGCAATATCTTATGAAGCTTATTTAAGTCTGCAGCAGTGTTTTGTTTCAGCTGGGCAAGGCCTTTGGCTTATCAGTTGGAAGAAGATGGGGATTTGGAGGACATTCATAAAGAAGAAGTGATCAGTAGTGATACCAAAGGATGTCAGCCAAACCCGTGCTTGCCGGAGGTGTACAGAAAGTCTCAATGCCTCTAGGTTTAAAAGCATCTATCCATTAGCATTAACCTTCTGTGACAAAGTAAAACACATTCAATTAACTTTTTCCTTCAAGTCAGAGTTTGCAATTAAAGGTTTGTTCATCCAGACACAAGATGGACCTTTCCGTCTCGCACCTGGATCCCTGATATTAAGGGCGAGCTGGGAAAGTCTATCACGATACAAACTCATCTGCCGTGTGTTACATTCAAAGACTAAGAAAGAGGGGCCATACATCCTGTGCAAATTAAGTAGGTTTAATCTCCAATAGGGATCTTTCTACTTGTGCCAAGTGTGTATCTTGCAACTCACCAATTTTTCAATTACTTGCACTGATGTTTAGCAAGATGATAAAGGTTGTGGAATTTGTTGTGCACTTTTGTTGATATTGTTCTGCTCTATTTACTAACTTCATTTATGAGATTTTCCTTGAGTGATGGAAAACTAGTATGAAATTGTCCAAGTCTGGACCTGAATGAAATATACGCATTGGTATCTGCCTCAAATCTGATTCACTTGAGAGTAGCACACAGTGTACTGAAAGCACCATCTATTGAAACTTCATCTTTTAATATTTAACAGTAGAAATAAGAAAAGGAAATAATTGGCACTCTGTGTATGATGAAGCAATTAACAATAAATTTCTGCTTATTATTTTACATTTTATTAGGGAAACAAAATATACTATACATTTTGTTTTGCCTGAAATTATATAGGCAGTAAAAGTTTGTGAACGAAGGAACACATTTTGCTCTAATACCACAGCACCTCTATTTCATTTTATGATTTTTTTTTATTTCACTTCTGAGAGTACTTTTCCTGAATTCAGGGAACAGTAGGAAACCCACCCACTGGCTAATTTACCCTTTAAAATTTGTTTTTCTTCAAGTGGAAAAAAAAAAAAAAGTAGCCTGCTGACTATTTTATATATCTGATTTCTGAACTTTGATTTTGTTTTTGGTTTGTTGTTATTCCTTGGGTTTTGTTTGTTTGTTTTATTGTTTGTTTGGTTTAGTTTATTATTGTTTGTTTAGATGGGTTTTTTCCTCCATTCATTTCATAATGTATTTCTGATATTAATCTAAACTTGGAAAAAAGAGACAAATTAGACATGTCCATAGAAATCCATTCAACAAATGTGCAAAAAATATTAACTATATCTATAGATTCAGAATCTATTAAAAAACGAGGAAGGAAAAAAGGCCAGCTTTTTTCCTGATTAAATAATAAGACAAAAACCAGACTGGAAGTGGGATTCTATGAAGAAAAGCATTCTAAAAGGAAGACCTTTACAGGAAAACATTTAACCCTATTTTTGTATAGTTAGTCTCAATATAGTTTATATAGTAAGCCTTTATTGACAAGCCAACTTGTCTTGGTAAGGCAACTTTATATGGGTTATTTGCCCTATTACCGCTTGTCTTTTAAACTCCCACGTGGAATAGTTTTGATCATCTGCTATAATCCTGTTTGATGCTTATCTGAAAGCATTTATTATTATTTAAAAAGTCTAACTGGAATGTGTCTGCAATCTTTTATTTTACTTCACAATTGTTTTACTAAAATGTTTGGGGTACTTTTTCAGAGCAGAGTTTTCTTTTTAGCTGTTTTCTTCATACAGTCACTGTAGATTCTGCTAATCAGATAGTCACAGCTATGGAGCTCTAGAGTAAACTTTGAGTAGAGAAGAGAATAAAGATTTGAGTTTTACATCTAGTAGACATCATTACACATCCCTTTTCTATTACTGTGCTTTAGTCCGTGATTCCAACTCATTTAATTTATCATAAGAAAAAAAAATTTTTCTTGTTCTGCTCTTCTTACAGACACATGCATTCAAAAGACTTTGAGCCATCATGTTCCTTCCCATTATTTATGACCCGCAGAAAACATGCTTATTTAGAGAGTTATGTGACTTAGCCAACAAATGCTGTTCAGTATCCAAAAATTAAGCTGTGGAAACAAAAGAAGTTTTATTTAAGAGAGGACTTATTTGATGGGATATTGTACTGAATTCCTGGAAAATTCTGATTTTTGGGTTGAATTAAAATTTAAAAAAAGTTTGCGACTGCATGTGGAATAAATGTATGTGAAAATGCACAAGCAGTCTACACATACAGTCACTTCAAGCCTGCCTACTGGGCTCCATCTGTACTTGATATTAAAGGAGGGATTAGTGAGCCAGTGTGTAGCACTGCGTGGGCAATAGGTGGGGGGTTGACCCAGTCAGTCACATGTGATGTTAATACAAGTTGGGCTGTGCATCAACCTTCTTATAGGAATGGGAGGTTTATATTTCTGAAAAAGATGCATTTTAGGATGGATTATGGCATGGTTCCTGCTGAGGTTTTGCTCTTTGCTTTTTATTGTGTGTCAGACTGCTGCCTTTTGCACTCCGGGACAGCCTGGAGTGTGTAGCTGGTGCTGCTGCTTTTTCCAACTACATGGGTAAAAGTTGATATTTTCTTGTTGTTTGAGCATCTGGCCTGAGTTATGAGGCTGAAAAGAATGGTATTATCTCCTTTTTCCCAGCTCCTTGCCCTCTGTTTGGGTCAAGGTAAGCCTAGCTTAATAGCAAAGTAGCCTTGCAGGAAGGCAGTCTGAAGGCTGCTGTGGAAAGCAAAGGAAGTCACTAGTATTCAAACACCATAGACCAATGTGTGGTTTCATGTGTACATTTTTGCTGTCCACTGCATCTGATGTGCAGAATTTTTCTTGTTCCACACCCTTCTTTTTCAGTCCTTTCAATTCTTTAGTATTTTATCAAGCAAGTCTTGTGTGACTATGCTGTGGTGCAGCAGATGCTAGGCCAGCCAGCATTAACAGTTCAAAATCTGTGATTAAGGGGAGTACTCTACCTAACTTATCTACACAGAGGCTCTGTGAAGACTAAAATTTATTTGAATTGGTACCTAAGATTGAGAATAAAGTGCTAAGCATAAGATTCATGAAAAATGATGGGGGATGAGCATAATTGCTTCTCTAAGTGGTGTGGACTTCAAATGTAATCTTGCATAGCCCTGCCAAAAAGCTCCTAATGCCAATACAAGGATTTGACTTGTAGTCAATTGACATTCAGCCAGTTTTACTCAGAGGGTAGAATGCTACTGACTGAATTGTTAACACCGAGCAGTTCCTAGGAAGCCACTAAGCCAAAAATATAATCTTGCACAGCAATCCAGTACCTAATGAAACATGATGAAATCATAATTTCATATGCTGTGATCTCCTCAAGGCTGATAACTGTTAAGACTTAGGTGGCCATCAGATCTGGGCTGATGAACTAGACTTTCTAGGATATGAGCTGTGATGACTGCAAGGTTTGCTTTTCCACTATTTGCAGCTGTTCTCCAGCTATGACTGTTACCTGTGAGCTGGGAACATCCATCCTGGGGTTTGTGGGAATTTAAACAGGCTGGCTGAGCTCCTGTCATCCCTGCAGGCTGTGCCATAGGGAGGGTGAGCAAATTGTGCATATTGACCTCTTTACTGTGGACCTCAGGACTGTGCTGCTAACAGAGCCTGACCTACATAGCATCAACCAACTCCAAATGCTCTGTGAGTTACAGTCAGCACAGCAGAGACTTAATCCAAGACTGCGGTGAGAACTACTTGGATCAATCCCAAAGCCAAAGGAATATAAGTTTGGCATCAGTGTAGCTTTTTACCTTGAAATATTTAGTTTTAAACCCAAGTTATTTGTCATGTCTAAGGTGTTCCCTTACTGTCATTTTATGACATGGCTTTTCAGCCAGCAGTGCATGTGAAGTTCATGTTTGTGTTTTCTGTACTGACACATTTTCAATACCTCTTTCTTTATAATTATTCCTTGTCCATTGCCATGAAACCTGTTTGGCAGCCTAGGCTTTGGAACACTAATCTTTAAATACAGTTTGCCAGATTAATATGTAAATGGTCCCAAATAGAGCCTCAGTTCATGCCTCCTACTATTTGACCCCCTGCATCTGGAGGTGTGGTTTGGACTGTGTGTCTGTCTCAAGTTATGCTCATAGTGGGATAGTTTGTTGTTATTTGAGGCTCTAGTTTTTCCTTGAATAATTCATTTTGCAAAATTCTAGCTGATCAGTCTCTTGTGTAATAAAGTAGAACCCATCAGTCATCTTAAACTGGCTGGTTAGATAAATGGTATAGCTGTTAGTGCAGCCACATCCCCATTCACTGAGAAATTCTGAGATGTTTTCAGTGCTTTATTATGTTTGTAAATCTCTTTGTGCACACTGAGCACTGATTGAGCAGGATGATCGAGCCCTAGCTATAATTCCCAGGCTGTTTACTGAGCAGGTGTAATAGCCCAGCTTATGACTCATGCTTTTCAATCAGCTGCTGCTGAGACTGCTCACTCTGCACCTATCACCTCTTTAATGAATTGGCACAAATAACATATGGGGACAAGACCAGCTGCTGAAACACTGCTGGTAGTCACTGCTAGTGAAATAATAGAACATGATGCCAATCTTCTGACTTGCCTCCATCCATCCATCCATCCATCCATCCATCCATCCATCCATCCATCCATCCAGTTGTCGAACTGCACACTTCCCTGTGCTGAGCTATATTGGTTATCTCAAGTTCTGGGAGTCCAAAAGTAAGCCCCATTTCAGACTTCACCAAAGCATTTTATAGCCATTGATAACAGTGGCTGCTCATTTCTATACTTTTGGAAATACTTTCAAATGTGCCCCCCTGGAAATGCCTGGCCCTGAACTTTTTGCTCTGCACCTGGCTCTTGTGTGTCTTTAGTAACTTTTAGTTCTCACTCTTTTGTTATCTGCTTTCTGAAAGATCCCTCAGATCTCACAGCTGTGCTGGAGGGCTCTGGCACGCACCAAAAAGAGCACGGCTGCACTGATTCACACAGAAATGCAGAGGACAGTATCAGATAGACAGCTAGATGAGGTCTAGCCCACTGGCCCACAGGCAGCTCACAGTGCTCCCAGGAGGACTTAGGCTGGGTTTCTCAGGCTCCAAGCTGATTAAAACAAGAGGTAATATAAAGGCCATATCGAGTCTCGATTCTGGGGCTGGGGAAGAAGCTGACAGCTGTCTTGCAACTGGAGGTAAAAGGGGCACAGATAGCAGCCACAAGTATGGGAAAATCAACTGTAGGGACTGATAGTCAAGAGCAAATTAAATTCTGGTATGCATGTGTTTTTCTTCAGGATATACATATATTCATAAAAGTCATTACTTTTCTGTGTAGATTTCGAGGTTCAAAATTATGCCCCACATTCTGTGCTTACTGCCTCTTAAAGCAGAGCAGTTCTGGTTAACAAATTTTAAGTATAAATACCACTAATTTACTAAAAGCCATGAGTGTGTAGGATTGTAGAAAACACATGATGTAGACAAACCCTGTAATACAGACTAACATATGCTGTGTCTGACACAAACTCAACAGAACTCACTGGGAATAATTAGCAAACATTCTTAACATGTGGTGGTGTTTATGTATCTTATAGTTGCAATGAGCATTGTCATTGGAGATGCCTTTGAAAAAGTGATGTGCATGGTTTGTCCTTGGGCATCATGTGAAAGTATCTCTTCTTTCTGAGGTATAGGGGTAAAAAGAGGCAACATGTTAGGAAGGCAAAAGCAGGCACTGGTTTGGGGAACTACAGAGATGCTTGTAGGGAAAGCTGGAAATCTGTGCTGTTGGCATATCATGAAACTAGAGATAATTATCATTCTAGAAACACAGGCTTGTTGTTAATAATAAATATGCTTAGGTCTCTTTGTCTTATAAATATACAAATTGTAGGAAACTTAAATCTGAAAATTTACTGAGTATGGAATGGAGGGTTTGTAATTGCATTTCTTCCCCACAGCTTTTCTCCTAAAATATCTTTGCGACATTGCAAAGTGTCTGAGAACAGTTACCAAAGCTCTGGTCAGATTTTTAAAGCAGGTACCAAAGCCCATTGAAAATGTATGATTGATATTTTATGCTTAGTTTAGCTCATGTTACATCCTGCAAGGTGAGAAACTTTTTGCGAATTTGTAATGCTGAGTCTGAGAAATGTATGAAGTTCAGAGGACTTGCAGAAAGGATTTTGATTCTATAATTCCTGGGGCGTGAAGCTATCAAATCTTATTGTCAAACTTGTGATTCTATCTAGAAGTCTCACCAGTGACTTCAGTCAATAGCACTTAAACAGAAAATTAAGCATGTTGAAATTAGATCTCCTAGATTTTTTTGTTTCTGAAAAAGGTGATGCATGACTTACCTATGATTCCTCCAAAAAGTACAATTAAGTGTTGTGATAAATAGCCAAAGACTTAACCATTTTCTCAAAGCATTCTTTCTTAACTGATGGGCCACTGTCCTTTAAATTTTTTGCTGTGAAGATTGTTTTTATAGGTAAATTCAAGATTGTGTGGCTTCAGTGAGATTATTGTACAGTTTGCAGTTAAGGATGGGCTGAAGTCACTTTGCTGTAGTCCTGGGTTTAACTCATCATCCGTGTAGTCCAGTCTTAACTGCCAGGGTATTGAGCACTGCTCTGCATACTGTGTCATCTCCTTAATTATTTTACCTGGTCCTTTAGCTGCCTAAGTAATGGAAAAGAGGAAGAATATTGACTGCCACCTCTTTCCGCTAACCTCTTGCTCCTTGGGTACTTATTCTTTATAATATGAAGTGTCTCAAGCTGGTGAAAATGACCACCACAGCTTGAATGTCTTTTGTAACAGGCAGATAAGTAACTGCTCTGTCAGGTTGCAGGGATTTAGAAAGGTCTATAAAACACTTCTTTCTCCATTCTGCAGTTCACTAAAATTATAGTGAAGTCTAGAATCATTTCAACAGTAATTAAGCAAGCTTCATGACAGCATTTACAAATAAATGTATTTAAAAAAAACCCATCATAATCAAACCAACAGATGTAAAGTTTACTTGCTAGTGTAATAGATTCCTGGTATTAAAAGAAAAAAAAAATTAACTGATTTGGGTGCAAATTTGGGTTTGCTTTACTTCCATGTACTTGTATTATATTCTTCAGGTATCTAAATGCTTTTTAAAATGCAGCTTAGCTTTGCATGGTTATTGTAAGATCTCTTTGACACTGAAATATGAGCAACTTTTTGCTGCAAGCCCTGTAATAATATCACTATGAGCATCACAGATGCTCCAAAGTAGCATGCATGACAGATAATATTGTACTCAAGTAATAGCTAATAGAAATTTTAGGAGAACTTATTCCAGAGAGTGTAGTTTCCTGAGCTGGATCTGAGTTGTGGTATCAGCCAGGCTGTCTCAAGAGGGTAACCATGGGGTTTATTTCTAATTTTTTAAAAAATGTATTTTTCTCAGGAATAAACTCATGCCAAAAATTTCAGTGGGGGATATCTGACTTCTCATTCAACACCCACCAGTTTTATGGTGTCAGTTTCCTGTTGGTCTCGGGAAATAAATCAGGATGTTCTTGCAGAAAGCAAACTTTTTATTTGAAAATGAGAAAGTACAAAAGTTCTAGATTTTTAAAGCTTCTTTCCTCTCCCCAAATTTAGTAAAATGTTTTTAACCATCCCTTACCCACACTGTTATTAGTATTGGCATGGGTTCTTTAGAGATCAGAGACAGACTCCATGGTGTCTAGTGGACAGTGAGGATGAAATGCTTATTTTCCTAGCTTAATATCTTTTTCTGATAACTTAGTATCTTTCCTGATACAATGCTCAGAAAGCACAACAAATGTTTTTGCCTAGTCTATGCATGCATGAGGATGATTGATGTGGCTGGGATTTCTTTGAGAAGCAGATGTGAGGAATGGGAAATGCTGCTGATGAGAAATGTTGCCTGAAGGGATGGGATGTACATATTATGAGGATAAAGGAGTGGCTAAGCTGCTTCCTTAAAAGGCAAATTTACCCTAAAGTGATTTTTACAAGCTGTCATCCTGAAAGGAGTCATGCCTTATTTAGGAAATTCAACTTTAAGAGCAGGGAACATGCAAAGTATACACCTTGGACTTTACAGAGTATTAAAGAAGCTGAAACAGAACAGAGAGACTGAATGCTGCTTTGAAGAGCCTGTGAGTTTTTGTCACTGGTAGAGATTTTGTAGAGGCTGAAATAAATCTTTCTTCTGTGAAAATGTGGTGCTACAAATATGTTGCTACAAATGTGGTTTTACAAATGTTAGTTATTTAGTTAGCCAGACTTTGAGTATAAGGAAGACCTTTCTCTTTTCCAAGTTGCACACTGACATGGCGCACGTTTGGGAGTAAGTAATTGCAGTCACGTCATGCTCTGGGTGTAACTTCACTGCAGATTGCAGTGGGAAAGGGTGGTGCCCATTTCTTGAAAAATCAGCAAGTACAAGAATATTTGAGGTTTTTTTTTTTTTTTTTTAGCAGAGACACCATTTATTGCAGTATGGAAACATAGTCATTGTGTTGTCAGTACACAGTTGGTCTTGTACATCTGTCTTAGACATTTCATCCATGTGGAGCAATTTAGGCATGTTTGCATTTGGAGAAGGAGCAGGCAGTGTTGTTCCTGTGTGTGGACTCCATCAGAGCTTGCACAGGGGACTGTTCACACAACCACAGGAGCACCAGGGGCGTGCATGCCTGCCTGGCTGCTTTGGAGTATGTAGAAATATGTCCACAGGAGACTCAGTCTGACTTTCTACCATGCAGTTCCCAAAGTGCATGTTCTGGTGTTCTTTCAGCTTATTTTGAGGATTTTTTTCCTCTATCACTAGAAAGGTAAAGATATTCTGCAGGACATACATGTTGGGAGGGAGGAAATTAGTTCAAGGGTGCATAAACAACAGAATATTACTGAAGTGAGTTTGGGTTTATAAAAATAGCAAGAATTTGCCTTGCACCCTTCTAATTGTTTTGTTATATTAAAAACCAACGAATTGATTGATTTTTCTGGTCACAGAAAACTAGCTGGACTTTATTCTTTCCTCTAGCATAGGTCATGTATTTCTGTTGTTATTTTTGAATTGCTACCCATTTTATGTTAAGAACTTTCAAAAACGCGTTGTAAGATAAGCCAATTAGATTAAAACCACAGCAAAAATCCCACATGCATATAAAATACAGTGAAAAAAAGGAAAGTTAGGGGCAAATGATAGTTGTCCCTGAAACAACAGGCAAACCAGCCATCTGTGAAGGAAACTAACATGATGTACTAAAGCAGAAACACAATATAATGGGGAAATGCGGTTCTTTGTTCAGATCCGTTTCCTATTAACACTTATAATGTTATGCTTGTGCATGCCATCCCCTGAGGACCACTTGGTCAGCCTTAAATGAATAACAGTGGAATATGTAAAAACTGCTAGATGCATAAAACTTCTGTGCACCCCTAGTCTGTTGTGTGTATGTGTTCCTTTTAAAGGAAATCTGAGCTATTTATTGCATGGAAGTTTGAGTTAAAACGCCGTTGTGTTGCCAGGGGCCAGCCACTAGCAGTAATTTTAAAGGGTGAGAGCAGAGGAGATTAGGGCAATTTGAGCATGATACTTAAGGTCTCTCTGGCTATTAGTGAAGGAGAAAATGTTTTAGCATTGAAGGAGGGGAAGAGGACTTTGTAATGCCACTCATCTGGGCGGAGAGCAGTGAGAGAGGCTTCTGTGAGGGGCTGTAAGTCTGATGCACTATCGAAGTCATCTGTTTCTTTGCTCTGTAGGGTACTGAGGCAGATGCTAGTCAAGTGTGTGATCGAAAATCATGGGGAAGGCTGCTGTGAAACACTCCTTCCTGCTGATTTGGAGCTGAAGGGGAAGATTTAAAATAACTGACCATATGTCTGATCATACATCCTCTGCCTAATTTGGGGATAGATGTTGAAGTCAAAGGAGTAAACATTTCTCATTTACAAAAATGCATTCATTTGAGGGTGAGTGGGCATTAACACAAAAAGAAGATTACGTGGATAAATGTAGGAGTACCTGTTTTATTGGCTGCTTTACTTGCAGAACTGTCCCTAGGTATAAAGAGCTCACCATTTCAGGTATTTAAGCATCTAGCAGCCATTAGAAGTTTAACACTCTATACAGACTCACTGCAAACAATTCTGAAAGATCCTGAATGTAAACTATCATTGACATAGGAGCTGACATATATATTCTGAAAAATAAGTGAGTTTTTTGACTGATACATGGGTTTCCACGTGAGAGGATATTCCTCTGGATGTGGACTATCTCCTAAGGCTGTTTGGTGTTTTAAGGACTGTCCCACTAAGGGCTTCACCAATCTGCTTGATCCAGAGCTGTGGTCTTCGCTGAAAGGGATCCTTTGTGATCAGCACAAGAGGATATGATACCCATGGTTTGAATGTAAACTGTTTTTAAAAGGAGAGTATTTTTCTGTGTTAGCTTCTAGCTTACTTAAAGGAATAATTGATAGCCTTCCTTCTAGGGAAAAAGTGAATTTACAATGCATTCAAATAATAAAATAACATTTTGCTGTTTAGTTCTATTATAATGAGGAGAGAAATCTAGGTGTTAAAAATAAAACAAGCTCTTTAAAGTGTAACAAAATTGGGATCTCTGAGTCTACAAGGGCAAAAGAAGTGCATTTTGTGTCTTGGCTTGTTAACTACCTTTTTATATCACTCCCAAAAGCACAGCTTCAATGTCTGTAATGAAGCAGAATTACTCCCCTAAAACTCTCTTACCACAAGACATTCTCTCAGTGTCTCCCTGTACAACACTTCTGAACACTCATCATGTCCATTTCTCCACCCTGAGGTCTGTCTAGTTGAGACTGATGAAGTCTGAACACAGACTTCGAGGGATTTCTAATGGTATAATCAGGAGGCTTCAGTACATGTCATTTTCAGGCTTCAGTGTTTGTTTTAAAGCTTAAAGGGCACCTTAGGTTTCCTAAAAAATTAGTGAACAGGGCCTCCCAAATGCTCTTGTTGGTTGGTTTTTTTTTTTTTTTTTTTTACAAAATTGACAGTGTAGTCAAGAACCTGTTAGGTAAAGGAGATAAATATAATGGAAGAGCAAAGAGTGGGAGAAGAGAGGAGTTGTGTGATAACATATTCTTCCTGGATGTCATAGACCGTGTGCAAATAATGAGCACACTGAAGGAAAGGCAGAACCTGGTTAAGTATTGTGTCAGGAGAGCCTGTGATCTCAGGCTATTAAGTACTACAGCACTCCTTCAGAGCATCATCATTCAAAAGGAAGGTGACAGGGTGGTACCCGTGAGCTGCTGCCTGGCATCGGGCTGGAAGGGAGGGGGGAGCAAGATAGAGCAGGCTTTGGGATGAAAGGAGGTTATCTCATTTTCATAAGGAAGATTACTCAAATACCTGCTTTGACCTCTTGTGTTAGAGCATGAATTTCAATGAAGGGATAAATGGTGACATCTCACCCCTTTGCCAGTTTTTGAGGATTGAGCTGTGTTATATTAAATTGTGCTTGGAAATCTCTGGTTAATACATTTAGAGAAACAGCTCTCAGAAACATCTACCTCCCTTCCTTCCTCCTTAAAACAGTAATGAATCCAAATTGCTAATAAAATAAAAGAGCTCAAAGATGTTGTACACAGACCATGTTTCTGGGCTGAGTATTTTTTTAATGTCAGTTTTCCCACAGCTGTTAAAATGTTACAATCATTAAGGTACCAAAACTGTCTAGCCAAGAAGAGAGACTTTTCTTTCTTTACACTCTTGAATTGTTTGACTATTTTGTTTAGAAGGGCTCAATTCTTTGCTTCATTCTGTGGAGAAAGTAAACTTGTAATCTGTCTGTACTGTAAATCTTAGTTAAGAGCCATTCATTGAAGAATAAACTATGCTTTCTCCTGTGAGGCTGTTTTTCTAACAAATAAGCTTACGTGCCTGCAGACGAAGAAAGGAGATTAACAGATACATGTTGTCCTATATGCATTTTGAAACTGTTTTCCTAAATCGTAGGAAAAACTCATTTAAAGGTTATGTTTATTAAAAAATAAAAAAGTACTGACATTCAGGATTTATTTCTGCTTTGCCACGGGTTGCCAAGCAAAACCAGGGAGGCTGTGCTGTAGTTCGGAATTAGAAAAGGACTTGTTGAAGGGATCAGGAATATTTTGAAGTGTATGTATTTATTGCAGGAAATTAGGTCCTTTTTGCATGACATTGGGGAGCAATCAAGGGACCAAGGATGTCTTCCCTTCTGCAGCCCTGGACCCCTGTACTCAGCATCCCGACCCAAGAGCATGTTTTTTCTCAGGGCCACATGCCAGCACTGCTCAGGCTGTGTTAAACCTTTCTTCTTATTACATTTTCATGCTGCCTCTTCATCTCCCTCCAATGTGACAGCAATCAACCCACACGGCTTTCCCTACAAAATAACTTGGCAAAAGCTTTTTTCCCCCTGATCATCCTTATTACTGAGTAACTTTATACTTTTTTTGTCTTTGTTCAAAAGAGAACAAAAAAGAATCAAGAGAGAAAGGAAGGATAGTTTCAAGGTAGTTTAACCTGGACTTTAGCAATGTATTTTCTGGGAGTATGTTCATCCCTAGGCTTTTTAATGCAGGGTGCAAGAGGCCCTGTCAGCTGAAGGGGTTATCAGCTAATGCCAGCACCATAATTTCTGCTCCAGGGGGCTGATCCAAACTGCCCTGAACTCAGCAGCTAAACTGGTATCCAACTGATGAGAAAACCTCCAGGAAAAGTTGGTGTGTTTCTTGAGGTCATACATAAATATTGGGGGATGTCTTCCTTTTCCCCTTTATGAATACTTTCCCTTTTTTCTTCTTCAAATAAAAAGGATCTGACACTTCCACAAGCATTAATGAATTTTTTGTCGTTTGCGGCATTGTTTATTGATTTAGATGTGAAACTCAGATCTTCTCTGGGACTTTTTGAGGAAAGAATGGTGGAAAACTCTGGTTACATTTATGTTAAAAAAAGCCAAATGAGCCAGATCTCAAAACTAATCTTGCTTATACATCTTAAGAATGAGAAATTTTTGCAGCCATCCCCCTAAAACTGTGGCACAGTTTTTAAACCTATTTAATGTCATGTGTTTTAGGCTTTTTTTTTGGTGGGGTGGAATTATTGTTTTAGAGTTAATATAAATAGGAAGGAATCTGTAATCCCAAAGCTATAAATATTTTGCTTTCATAAAAATTATGGAACCATTGAGCTATATGGCTGGAGGGGACTTCAAGTGTTCATCCAGTGCACTGCCCAAAGTAGGATTAAATAACATCTACATCATTTCTGACAGAAATATCTTTAATGTGTTTTTGACAACCTCCAGAAATGCAGAGCACACATCCTCTTGCTGTGCTTAACTCTATTCACTTTGAGACAAGTTTTTCTTTCAGGCTGACCCAAACCATCCCTGATGCAAAAGCAAAAGTTCCTTTTATTTTTTATTTTACTTAATATAAAAATGGAGAGAGATATTCTTCTTTCTGTCTTCAGCAGCCTCTTGTGTATTTGAAAACTCATTATGTCCACCTCTGCTTTGTCTTCAATAGAACAACCAGGTTGCTGAGTTCATCCTTAGCCATCTTCTAGACTTCAGAGTATTTCTCCAGCTGTCCAAAGGCTTCTCTCCTCTGCCTGACACCCCCTTTAGCTAGGAACAGTACCTTAAAGTGGATGTGGTACTTCCAATGGGACCTACTGAAGCAAAGGAACGGATTCATACACCTGTGTTCAAAATTTTGGGTAGGAAATAAAAAATTCACTTCCTATTGGTGAACACCAAGAAGTCCAGCTACACTTACAGATGGTTCCCATTTGAAACACAATTTTGCCACTGAAAAAAATTAGAAATAAATTTTTTCAGCTTATTCGAACCAAGGCAACTCTGCAGCAAGGACTGCTCAGCAGCAAAGACTTCTTTGTTTTAATTTCAGAATCTATAGCATCACTAATAAATCATGACAGTGTGACAAATGACCCATCTCAGCAGGGGATCCTGCCTGAAATCCCATTTGGTTAATGGTGTTGCACCTACTAAGGTTTCTGCGGGAGTGGCTGGTTCAGAGCTGACTCCAGGGGAAGTGTGCCACCTACTGAATCACCAGCTCTGCTTCCTGAAGCACCCTGGGATTCCTTGGAGGGCTCCCAAATGCATTTGGCCAAGACCAGCCCTGTTTAGCTTATGAGAGCAGAGCAGATCACAGCCTGAGGCTGTTATGGCTGCTGGCCATATTACTCATTGGGGATGTTTAGTCATGTATCTCTGTGAAGGGAGACCATATTGCATTAAATGTCTCAAGTTAGTTCTGCATATATTGTTTGTAAATTGCTTTGTGAGCCTTTCTGAGTGGAAAGAGCTGCATATGTATAAAATATTAAGACTTAATGGAGTGTATATAACATGTATGTATACCTTGAGGTAATTTTTATAATAACCATTCACATATAGCTGTGTCATTGAAAATGTAATAAAACAGAGCAGGAAGGCAGCCTCTCTTAAGTTCTGCTGTTTCAGTTCTGAATTATTCAGATTTAACTGTTGAAAGTCTGGCTTTGATATTTAAATGTTGCTACATTTCAACAACATGGTTTAAATCTAATAGAAATGATTACTGGGATAAACACTGTACAGCTTACATTAATTGGAATGCAATTCCACTTGACTGCAGTAAGTCTTCATTGATATTTTATTATTACTAAATTCACAAATGGTAGATGCCTTTGCAATAACACACCTCATTTTTTCATTCTAGGCAACACGCCCCCCTCCAGTAGGAAACATACAACAGTAGTGTCCAAGTCTCCCAATATTAGGAAGAGTTATAATCTTAGGAGAGTGGATGCTGCTACGTTGTATGAGATATTTGCTCCCTCTCTCTAACTTCTCCAGGGGATAAGAGGCAATACAGACACTGATAGCTGAGTATACTATAGGGTGGACTATAACAGTTGATTTGGTTTCAAAAGTACAGATAAACCCCAACAACTACAAATTAGCATGCTTTACATCTCTGTTCAAATTTCTAAACTTGACATTAATATATTTTTTTTGGTCTCTTTTAGAGCTACTAGCCCTAAAGTATGTCTTGTCTTCTGTGAACAGTCTCTTACCCTGGCATTAATACCCCTTATGACTTTCCTGTAGTCATTCGCCTCACAGTACCCCTGCTTTGACTGTGTACAGCAGGAAGGAATTCAAAATAAAAAAGCATTAAAGAACTGCTGGCACCTTGTGGTAAATGTTTGAAAAACATTTTTAGCAACAGTTTAGACTGCAAAACATATGAATTTTATCAGACATTAAAACTATTCTGATGAAAAAAAGGATCCATACTATTTTATTTTATTTACCTCCTTTCTATGACCCTTCAGTCCATTTTCTGCCTGCTGCCTACAATGCTACCTGGCATGTCCTAAAAAAAAGCTTTTTTAAAAAGCAGTTTGCAAAGTTACAGTGGGCCTGGCTGCTTTCAAATGTTAGAGTTTTGTTTGCAAGGTTACTGAGTGAGAGGCAAGACTACTGGGCCAGAGCAGATTTGTATGCAGGGAAGAAAGCTTAGCTCAATGGAAATATGTTTAGGCAGAGAAGACAACTCAGATGTTTCCTTGTGCTGGTTTTGCTTCTTATTAGCTCAATGCAGAGAGGCAATATGAAAGACGTGACTTGGGTGGGATTTCAGAAAGGCAGAGCAGTGGTGTGGTGACCTAAGTTGGGAGGCTTTGCTCAGGAAGAATGAGGCTTCAAGGAGCCTCATTTCCAGGGAAGAGATGGGGTGGAGGGCAGCAGAGCTGCAAAGGTCACAGATGTAGCCAAGAGTAGGCCGAGTAAGTGAGAACTGGAAGAATAAGATTGGTATCATAGACCAGGAGACCCAACAGGTTAGATCAAATATATGTGTGAAGAAGACAAAACAGAAAGCTCTTATATGAAAACCATTCCCAAGAATGAGCTGAGCTGTGTTTCAGACAGTATATCAGCCCATCTCTCATCTGTGCTTGCTTCTAAATTCACTAGCATGCTGCACTTTACAGACCTTTTTCTTTCTATAAATTTTTTATAGAAGCCAGGTTAGCTGAAATGAAAAATGGAGTTGTTTTTCTTAGGTGCATGATTTCAAGCTTAGTGAGACAACTTGGGGAAAATATAATTGGCTTGAACAGAACAAAACTGTGAACTGCTTCACCAAATAAAATCTAATTTTTATCAGTGCCCTTTTAGGCATTTTTTAGTGGACTGCTTTCATGGCAAAGTTCAACTTTGTTCCCAGGGTTTCTGACTGAACTTTTTACACATTTTGCTATCCTTATAAAAGACAGGCAAAATGGTTTAAGGAAATGTTTTTTAAAATATTCATTATCTGGCAAAGATGAGGCCTGCTGTAGTTCAGCCTAAAAAGGGAAAGTTTTGGAGGTTTTTAAAATTAACTAAAAAAGGGAAATAGAATGAAAATGAAGATACAACTGCCAAACATAAGTTTTCATGTAATTCATTCTGCATCTTTTAAAAAAGTCAGCTTTATCTTTTTACATAGTCACATTTAGTATATATGCATAATACTTTGTGTACGATAGTATCTGTTATCCAGGTGTGTGTTTTTGAGAGATATGCCCCCACATATACGGCATATATCTCAAAAATTACTCCTACATATGGGTATTATGAGCACACCAGTAAGGCACATAAAATCAAAGCAGTCATAACCTAGAATTAATCCTGGTTTTGCTTTGTATTTACCCAATTGGCTCTCCATTGACTAAATCCTTGGAGCTGCATTTGGGTAGCTGCAGCTTGCATTTCTTTTACTGTACTTGTAAGTATTTAATATGTTTTTGTTTGAGCACTATGGAAATGCTGACCAGCTAAGGAATGAGATGCAACTGAATAGAGATTTTCTGGCTTGACTCCAAAATATAGAGGACCAAGAATCTTATAAGCTGTCCTGGGTATAAGTTAGGTGATGACTGTGAGGGCTGCCCATCTTTATGTCCCTTTAAGCTGGAGGCACAGAATTGCTAACACGGACAATCAAAGCAAAATAAAAACACGAGAAAGTGAAGACATATTAACTGACCAATAAAAATAATAACATTCATGATAATCAAGCAACCAGACTGTAACTTGTGCTCTGAACCTTGCCAAATTTGGGGCTGCTGGCAAGCCACCAAGAATAGCACATCCAACAGACAAGGGCCCCTCATCTGGGAGAGCCTTGCTCTGGTCTCCAGAGAGCTCTGCCCTATGAACCCACAGCGAGAGCATCGCAGCCGGTCTGAGCAAAGCGCCCGACATCGCTGGGAAGGGACACTCGGCTAAACTGCTGCGCTGTGTGAATTGAGATTCAATGAAGGCACTCAGTTGTTATTTAGTAAAAACAGTTTCCTAGGTTACCTTGGAGTAATTTTTTACTGTGCTGGTATGATGTAATCAGCTGGTTTAACATTTAAAGCTAATAAAAACTGTGCGTATAATTTTTTTTTTAAAAAGATGTGCCTAATCACTTTCATTTTGCACCCACTTAGCTCAATATTAATTGTTTACGTTGGCTGAGGATTTACAAACAGGCTTAGGAGTGTAATAATTTAGATTTCTACATCTGATGGCCTGAAAGTTAGAGGGAGTAAAGAGTTTTGTCAGACTCCTAGATCTTTCCTCCCACACATGCTGGCCACCAGATAAATCATGTGTATGAGTTTATAGTGGAGTCAGTGCTGGATGTTAAGCAACACCCAGAAGTGAAGTTCTTGAAATAATTTCCTGTGAAAGCAACAGTAGACAGATTTGTAATCACAGATCACGACATTAATCAAGTAAACAAACCATCCATTTTTTCCTATGACATTATTGAAATCCCTTTTAGGAACACTGAAAATTGTGCATAATGACACTGCCTAATAACAAGCACAACTGGAGCAAAATGGTACGCAGTGCAGGCAGCTTCTCAGTTCTGTGGAGCCCAGATGTAAAATTCCTCTCTAAAACGTGCTGAGTGCCAGCAGACATCTGAAATACTGCTTAAATATTCTAGTAGTATTAATGCAACTACTTATCTCCGTTGTAATTAAAACATTTTTCCTCTTTAAATTTTTACAAAAAAGTTGCTTATTGCACTCTGTCAGCCAAGAGAAATTTCAGGCAGGGCTGAGAGTGAACCAGTAAGTAAGGGTAAACTTTGTCCTGCACTGCTATTCACTCTGATGAATTCCCACTCAGTAAAAGCTGCAGACAGCTGCAGACTGCTCAACAACTGCAGCTAATGTGGAGGAGTCTGTCCTAGGAAATAGGACAGGTAGGTTTCACTCGATGTGCTTTAAGATGAGGTTTGCTGGAGGGGAGAGAACTGTGTGGTGTTGAAAGGGGAGGCTGCTTGTGGGGCTACACAGTGCCCAGTATAATCCTGATTTGGTTTAGCGCTATGTTCTCATTAATGATGGTAGTGAAAGTATGTCAAGTCCTGCTGGTGACGCAGGCTTTGGAGACATTGGCAGTACCGAGACAGACCTGGATATCATACAAAAGAAAACAAAAAAGGAAAACCAACCCAAAAAACAAGGATGAGCTTTGAGTACTGAAGTAATGGCAAAGGAATGAAATTCAGTATTAAAAAATGCAAGGCTGTGCCTGGGGGGACTAATAAAAATTTCTAGAAGCAGAAGAAGAAGCTGGGAGCTCATAATCTGGAAATGTCTGTGTAGGAGGAGGGCTCATGGATCGGACTAAGTGGTCATGGAGTGGCAGCAAGCTTCTGTGATGATTTGCTCATTTCCTAGGAACTAGTACTTGTAAATAACACTTATCAGGAAGATGGCTTTCCAAAGGGGATGGGAAGTATGAGATGGCATGATGGATTGATCTGGATCTAATTTTAATACTGATGAAAGCATGCCAGTGAAGGTGGGGAAAGTTGCAGGAGGAAAACTTAGGTGATTAAGGGATACACAGAGAGGGTTGACACGTTCAGCAGAAAGGGCTGGGGAAAAGTTCCTTGCAACAGGAGCCTGGGCAGATATGAAAGAGGTACAATTACATTGGTAAAAGCCAGAGAAAACGATGTTGCAACTATTGACGTGCAGGGTGG
Organism: Emberiza elegans; assembly: GCA_024865655.1. Taxonomy (NCBI): domain Eukaryota; kingdom Metazoa; phylum Chordata; class Aves; order Passeriformes; family Fringillidae; genus Emberiza; species Emberiza elegans. The sequence goes on from JALJVW010000206.1 coordinate 38,662,573, forward strand.
TGAGACATATGTTCCGGTTATGAAGCAATTACAAGAATATATAAGCCCTGAAGTGTTTTCAAGCTAAATTCAGGTTGGCATTCCATGAAGAATAATTAACACACAAAAGCTTGAACATAAAGAATTCTCCTACAATAAGATAGTAGGAGAATTCTAAATCCTAAGAAATTAAATTCATGCTACTCAAAAGGGGGAAAGAAAGATAAAGTTTTGGGCAGACAAGAAAGAAAGAGTAAAGGCTAAGGATTTGGAAGGTTAAAAACTGAAGGGATAGATCTCAGCTAAGAGGAGAAACCAACTGAAGGGCTGCTTCTCTTGCATCAAAACTATTCAGTTATAATCACAGAAATGTTTGCTTATGTTATGTCTTGGGCTAGGAGTGAACTCTGCAGGTTCTCAGATGAGTTAGTCATCATTGTTTTAATCTGTTTATCCTGTTTCCATAATAAATATACTTTTCCTCTTTAAACAAGTTTAAAGTTTAGTTTGTTTGCTGTTTGTTTTTCTTTAAATTGAGCTGTGGATTGTTTTTCATCCTGGTGCACTTTTTCCAATACAGAATTTACAGAAGTGCCTCATTTGTATGGGCTGCAGTCACTAAGGACAAGCAGAATCATTTGGGTTTGTACAGCAGCAGGAACAAGCTAGTGTCAGAGGATATCCAAGCAGATGACTGTGTAAATGTAGTAGAAACAGTTTGTGTGGAATGTGTACGTACTCACCGTGTACTTCAGAGTACATGCATGTTTTGTACAGATACTTTCTCATTCCAGAGTTTGTTTGACTATTTTTTACGCAAGAATGGAAAAGCTGTATGTTTTTATTTGTAGAAACTGATGTTGAAACCAAAGCAGCATCCTGCACCACAGAATGTGAAAGTGAAGCTACAAATTATTTCTCTTTCATTATTCATCACAGTAAAACTAGTGGTGTAGCTCTGACTCTGATCCTTTCTAGTCAGTCCTGAAAGGATTTATCTGAGTGTCTACAAGAGATCTGTTTGGTTTTAATATGTTTGGAGTTAATAGATAGCCATACTTTTTTTCAGAAGAAAAGCACTGGAAGACTAAACAAGTATGTAAATCCTAAAACCATAAGTGGGTACAGATGGACCTCACTTGATTTCAGAAAGGGTCTATCAGATAATGATTCTGTGGCTGGAGAAGTTCCTATGAGAGAAACTGAAATGGATTTCCTGGTTAACTCCTATTTAAAAAAAAAAGGAAAATACATTAGTTATTCCCTTTTAAAATACCTAGTTATGAAATAGCTTTATAAGTCTTATGGCTGACTTGTAACACTGGAAACTTTACATCACATATTTCAATGAGAGTCACTGCAAATAGGGAATTGCAGGCTGGCCCTTGTTGTGGCTGCACCTCAGTTTCTGTGCTGCAGACCTGCGTGATTTTTAAGAAACATTAAAAAATTCTAATTTGCACAAGAATAGGCTGGTGTTTAGGAGTCAAGACTCTGGATATAAATTAATTTCAGAGTCTTGGATTAAGCCAAGTTGAAAATGGTACCTCCTGGATCATGAATTTTCCCCATCCTGATAGTGATTTAAAGCCCATGTGTGAGGATGAACCAGGATCAACAGAATTACTCGGCTACTTGTAATTCATGGAACTCCAAAGCTTAAGTCAGTTTGCTCAGCAAGAGTCCAGAAAAATTTCCTAGTGGACTGTTATAGCTGTTCATTTTCAAGGAGGATATATTGCACTATCAGCTGGATTACTAACAAAAGAGGGTGTATCTTAAAAACAAGTTATCTTGTGTATGTTTTTATCAAATAGCACTATGAATTTGTCCTGCTGTAATGAGGTTACTGTCTGAGTACAATCTGAGTCCAAGTGCTCTCCTTTTCCAGTTGGAACTGAGTTCCAGATACTTGCCTATTTAAAAAAAAAAAGTTTCATTAGAACGTTAATTATTGCTATCATGCAGAAAAATTAAGATGAAAGCTAACAAAAATGCATGGAGATGACAGTTTAGGGGAAGAATAAAATTTGGTTCAGTGCTAAAATTTGTTTCAGAGCTCCACTATTTATTTTTCAGTGCTTACCATACTGTACTTCAGAGAAAATATTTTCAATTACAGCATATGCTCTTACATGTTTGCTCTTTCAATCCAAATTATACTATTTCAGCTTACTTTTCTGTCTACTAGAAGTAAAATGAAAAAGCATCAAAACCAGATCTGTTTTCCTGTTACAATCTTTGAGATGCAGCTATATGTGATAAAGTTTTTACTGTGTCCAAGACAAAGCCTGTGGAGTTTTGACTAAAGATTAAGATATTTGAGATCTAGGGTCAACATATTTATTGTAAATGTATGGCAAAGCTTCTTTGAGCAATCCTAAAAAGAGCAGTGGCTCCACATTTTGACCAGCATACAATAATTATCTGTTTGATTAATTAGAATCGCAGTGGGGGAAGGGAACCTCCATTCATTATGCATCAATATTAAAGATTACATGATGTTTTTTACCTAATTGCAGCTGTTTGCTTCTGTCCTTTGTCAGCATCTCCCCTCTGCACTCCTGTGCCATTGGCTGGCTGCAATCTCCTGTGTTGGAGGTAATTGCCCCACATCACAGTCAATGGCTGGCCTGCAAGATGCTCTGTGATCCTTCTGGGTAGAAGGTTCTACTGAAGTGTAAAATGTTATTAATTATTTTGCATAAATTGCTACATTATTTGTCTTGGGTATTTGCGGTTTACAGCTCCAATTAGAGAGGAGGCTGACCACACTGCATGACTCAGTGATATGTAACTGGATACAAAGCTCTTCACTTCCAGGTCAGCCACTTGCCACTTGCCACTGGCCCAAGGAATTTGATGACTATAAAGCAAGTAAGCTATTCTACTTCTTGGTAGTTGAATGTTCCCAACACAAACCCCCCATGATCCCAAGTGGCTTTAACGTGCTTAGAACCATTAGTGGGAAAGTTTTTCTTGAGATCATTCTTGAAGATTCATGGCCAAAATGTTTTGGGGAAGTCTACTGGCCATCATGCCCATGGCACATTTCTGTATCCAGAGAGGCTGGACCCAAACTTTGGCAGGTCTTCTTCCTTAAATATTTTCAGTGAGGCGTTTCTAATGGAATAGTATGTCTGAGCATGTGTGTGAGAGTGGGAGATCTTTGTTCCAGGTTTCATTTAGATTTTGTCCAATCCTGTGCTTATCTTAGAATGCTTATGTTCAATAAATCTGGGGCCGTTCTCACAAAGGCTATTTCCAGATATTTTATTTCATTACAATTTGGATAGTTTATAGGAAAACCTTTGATACAGCTCAATGCTGAGCACTTTGATCTGTGTCTTCTTAAACAAAGAATGTCTTTTTCTGAAGAGCCAAAGTGACTTGGGAACATGTACCCCATTTTCTTATGAGTAAGTCGAAGAATCCATGTTTAGCACTGCTTTACTTTAGTTTCTTCTGAAATTGTGGATATTTACATTTTTTTGTCTTTGCTAGTGACAGCTAGCCTGCCCAGACAGCCTCCCTGTGCAGACATTTGTGCAGACAGTCCCTCTGTCCACTACAAAAACATGGGACACCCAAGTTGAACTAAATGCTGAATACCACCACATGGGTTTGCAGTGGTCTGTAACTGAAAAGGTTCACTGGAAGCAATTTGCAAAGAAATCCTTAGGAAACCACCTGGATGGTTATTTTAAATTAAAAAAGGAAGAGATGCCACTTTAAAAAAATAATTTTTAATACTGAGTTTAAGGTTCCATACATGTGATAGTCATTAAAGCTTATTTAACCCTGAAATTATCTGGCCTCTTTAATTCCACAGGGACTGTAAGGCTCTTGGGTTAGAAATGAAAAATAATGTCAGAATGAAAATGAGACTTTCCTGAGTGCAGGACCATTATTACAGAATATTTTCTTAATCAAGCCTCTTTAAGTGCCAAGCAGTGGAGGAAAAAAATAATCAGGTTATGCTGCTTTTATCCACAGGGCCTTTGCTGATGCTCTGGGCCACTGATTGACATAGGCAAAAGTCAGTCCCAAGAGCTAGATGAGACACACTCACCTGAAATGTGTGTAGGACCTGTGACTTGTCCATCCACATTCTCAACTGCAGAACACCCAGTTCCTTTTTACAATACACATTTTGGATAATCCCAGTGCACTCTGACGTTTGGGCTCTTAAAAGTCAGAGTTTTCTGGTTGTTGAGACTGGAAACTTTCAGCAGAAGCAGTGATTTTTGTCAAGTTTCAGTTACACCAAACATCTGTGGTGTGCCCCACCACCCTTTCCCCAAGGATGAAACATTCTGCAGGGAGGGTGTTGCAAGAATTCCTGAACTAGACAGCTAAGCTGGAGTCATAACTGTCCTGGCCAGGGCCCTAGTTTGAAGGAGGCTCCCATTAGAATTAAAACATCCCATAACTCTCATCACAACAGCCCTATTCTTGATGAACATGGAAATTTAAGGCTGGGGTTGGAATGGGGGCAGAATGAAAAGACAGACAAGTAAACAGATAAAGAGGGAGCTCTTGCATGCAAGTGGAATTTCCTCTGAGCACAGGACATTCTTTATCATTAACTGGTCTGTCAGAGGAAGGAAAAGGGGAAAACAGTGTTTCCTGTTAGGGGGAAGGAAAAAATCAATAGGCTTTGGAAATACCTGCCTGGAAAGAACTTTTTGTTTTCCCATCAGCAAGAGCAAATACGTTTTTAACTCCTTTGGAGCATGTTGTCTGTTTTAAAACAATTTCTTGAAATAAGACTTCAGCGTAAACATGAAATTTAGAAATGCAGTTCAGACTGATCTTTCTTGTTCATTTCAGAAAATGCTCTTACTCCTAGAAATATCTTGTATAAGACACTGTTTTGAAAGCAGTTTAATTCTTCTGAGTCTGTGTCTATGAACATAATAAAAATTAGAAAAACTGTTTGCCATGCACACATGGTGACTCCTGTGATACTATGGTTAAGATGCTCACAGATGAGCAAATGGTCTGCTATTGCTTCTGGTGAACAAAATTTTCTTTTGGAAAGAGAAGACTTACAAGGCAAGTCCTCAAAGCCTCAGGAGGACGATGAACCACCCTGTGGCTCCTACGTCACCTCTTTGGTTGTATTTTGCTTTGAATATCTACAGTGTGGGTTTTTCAGAAGAGTGAGAAGAGGCCCAAAGACTGCAGGAATGGGTGTATTATACTCACAAGCAGCCTCATGGTAACCTGAGTTGCTCAGGGTAATTCTTTTTCTCTTTAGGTGGCAGCTTGCCTTTGCAAAGCTGGACCAGGGGATTCAAAGTCGTTCCTCAGTTGTAGCCACATTCTCGTGTTCTGAGCCAGGGGTCTGTCCTGGCCCATGACAAAGTTTACAGCAGTGCCAGTGGATAACTGAATGAGCAGAAGCTATGTAATCCAGCAGTGTAAATGTAAGAAGACAAAATAAAAAGAAGGAAGGAGGGAAGATGACCTCTTAGACATGCACAGAAAAAGGGGTGGAAGTTTCATTTTTTTAAACGGAGAGGGAGAAGTGGGATAAGCTTAAAATGAAACTATCAGCAAGGCTGGAATTAAAAGAGGGCTTTAGGAATGATCTAACTTTTATTTTATTACATGACAGAAGACAAAAAATCAATAGCTGGTAATTCAGACATAAATGAGTTATACAGGCCATTGACACAATGGACCAAACTTTATAACAACCACATCTGATGCTGTCAAGCCACAGGCTTCAGTGGCGCCAGTAATAATTATGGCTGATCACCTCTAATTCAGAGCTGCCTTGCTTGATAAAGGTGTCACTCTGAGTGGCTGCAGCCTCAGTATCTACTGAGGATGTCATCCAGCAGGTCAGGCTGCTGTGTAGAACTGTGGTTTTTAATGGATTAGGACAAACCTTTAGTTTTCTCCTCATTCTGTCTGTAAAAATCATATATATCTTAAACAAAAAATCACTTGAATTCATGACTGAATCTACTTGAATTCAAGATCAAACTATGACAGAAGCTAATAGTGTTGATCCCTAGAAATCAACACTATATATATTCTAAACTATATATCAACACGATATATATTCTAAAAATAATTTAAAACCATAAGAGTATTCTCATGAGGATACTTTGGTACTTTACAATAATCTCTGTGGCACTGCTGCTGTAATCAATTAAACAACCCACCCCAAAAAACCCCCAGTGTGGTAAAATGCTGCTAGGCAATAGAAATTGATTTTCCATAAATTCACATCATCATAAGGAAGAAAAGAAAGCACACTGACTTTCCTGTTTTCCTTACTGTTTTCTGAATTTGGGGGACGTAAGTGCATCCACTGAGTATTGGAAAACTGAGTTTCACTCAGAGATATGAGGTGAAATGGCATTGTGAAACAATTCTTGATCTAAAAAGAAAGGAGACAAATACCTCTATGGTGTTTCATGGGCCGTTAATACTTACATCCGCAGTTTGATGTAGAAACTATTAGTCTTTGAGTTGCTCAGGGATGCTATGTGTGCTTAGACATTTTCATTTATCATTATTATTATGATTATTATGAATATTGTTGTTGTTACTTAGGCTTGGCATTCTTTTGTGGACCAACTGCTTGGTACTGCATTGACTACAATCAATTGGGAGTGATGAACAGTGAGAAAGCCCTCTGTGGGGGAGGACTCTGTGAGAGGTATTTCAGCCACAGCCACTGTGGCATTTAGCATCAGGAGCACTTTGATGAGGCAATGCACTTTACACCACAAGTGCGTGAAAGTTTATTATAGGTTCCATTTAGAAACATTCTCTATGCTTAAAGAAACCAGACTTGTGAGAGAGACACGGGAAAGGCAACAAGAGCAGCACAGCAGTGAGTTAGTTATAAGCTTGCTGTGCTGCGAGGCTTTTCTGGTACTTTTTTCTGTTGTGGGGAAAGAAGGTGCCTTGCACCTGTGTGTTTGGATACGGAGGAATACGGTGCAAGAAACAGCCCTGTCGCTTTCCTTCAAAAACCCGGGGCTCAATTCCAGCTGTGCTCTGCTGAGGCAGAGAAATCCCGGTCCGCGGCGTGACCTGCGAAGCAGCGCTCTCCATCTCCCAGACCCGCACACAGCCCCGCTGCTCCCCGGCTTCTCCGCTGCCGCCTCAACTCAGGCTCCATCTCCTCCCTCTTCCAGCGGCCGGATCTCCCCGAAGCTCGGACCGTGCGGGGCTCGGGAGCGATGCAGGATCTCCTGGCGATCCCCGGTGGATCCTGTCAGCCCCGTGCCCGATCCCAGGGTTTTCCTGCGCTCCGGCCGGCAGCTGCGCAGGCCCTTCACAGGCAGCACTGTTTCTTTCTCTGTTTACTCGTTTCCAATGGCAATTGCACCACCGAGTCTCAGTACGTCTGGAACTTGGCCTGGGGCTGTTTTGGTTACATTGAAGTTTTTGCTTCAGCGCTGCCAGATTTAAATGGTGACTTCACCAGCACTGAGCTAAAAAGGAGAAAAGGGGAGGAGGGAGGTAGTGCAGCGAGCGGGAGCGAGGGAGAGGGCCAGGGCATTACATCATCGCTTGGACGGGAATCAAATGGGAAGGATATGACTCACTCGGGCTAGTTAAGCTTTGGCTCAAGTTCTACATACACTCATTCCAGGGCTCTCATGTTCTGCACCTCAGCAGGGAATTCAGGCTCAGTGATGTCCATGAGGTTTGTTTTTAATTTTCTTTTCCTTTTTTGATTTCTATATAGTTTTCCCCCCCTCCTCGCCTTCTTCCTCCTCCTCCTCTCCTCCTCCCCTCCCGAGTCCCCTTTTCCCACTCTTTTCCACTTCTACAGAGTTTGTTTTCTGGTGCGTGTAACCTCAGCTCTTAGGAGCAGAAGCTGCTTTTTCGACCAAACCAAACCCAAACAAGGAGCACAGCAAACTTGAGAGAAGTTTGGCAGTTTGTTGTGGTTTGGTGTCCCCCCCTCCATCATTATGTTGCTCCTAATCGAAGGAGACAGGGAGAGAGTTAAAATGCGGGAACCAATCGCTTGGACGGTGATGTAATGCTGGAACTGCAGGGTTGTTAAGTAATGTGAGAGGAAGGGGGTCAGGGTTGCAAAGCATTTACCTGCTGTCAAGGGGCTTTAAGTTTATTATCAATTGCAGTGACTGTAACTGGCTTCAGACTGCACTCTCTAATTATTCACAGACTCTCCTTTTTTATCTTTTATTATTAAAAGTAAAACTATATTACGGTATTTTAAAAAATGTGATATTATCACAGCTGTGAATTATTTTCCACTGGGGTTTTTTGATATTTTTAAAATGGCTTGAAACTGGATGTCTCTTTCACAAAAAGCTCCGAGAGAGCAAAGAGAAAGGCAAAAGGGGTGGTTCTTCGAGCGTGGCTGGCGAATTTGAAACTGTTTGAAGAAAGCAGTTCAGCCTCTGCCTAGCAGAGCGAGTAAAAGCTTCTGCTGTTGGAAATCCGCTGTAGAAAATAAAGCATTTAAGGAAGGCAGTTTGCAGAGCTCATCTCGACGAGCCTCAGCTTTTCACCCCTACCACTTGTCAGCAGTATTCTGATCCTCAGCTTACCCCGGGCTTGTGGCTGTCTCGCCTTTGCTGGGACCGCAGAGGTCCCGACCCTGCACAGCAGATCCCCTCCTGCCACGGTTCTGCTGTGCAGAACTGTCGGGCTCTTGGGGCACCTGCCTGCATGCATTTCCTTTACAGGACAGAGCACTGCGCTTGTCTTATTAAGTCTGTCAGTCTCCCTGCAGACCTTTTAGTCTTTTTTTTCCACATAGCTAATAGTCTCTAGGTCTGATGTGGAGTGAGGAAAGGTACCTCTTCCCCGAGATCACTGTGAGCACTTAGCCCTTAGGGTGGGCCACGGAGTTTAACACTAAGCCCATGCTCAGGCATTGGTTGTGTTTAGGTGTGGGATGAATGTGAGCTATCAGGTGTGTGTTGGTGTCCTGAGGGTACCTGTTCTGCTCGGAGAAGCTCTGCATCGGGTTTCTGTGTCAAGAGCTGTCTGCTCTTAAGGTATGACTCTCAGATGTGCCTCTTTCAAAGGGAATTTTTGTCTCTCAGGGAAGCACTGTATTGGTACCCACTGCAATTGCAGTGAACTACAGATTTGCTTGGTTAACTAAAGATAGGCATAAACATGCTTTTGAGAGGTTTGGTTTTTTTGGGTTATTTTTTTTCTTTTTTTTTTTCCACTTGTATTGGGGACAGACTGAGCAAAATAGCAATCAGTGTTGTTCTGTGGTTGATGGCAAAACCTCCCTCTCTCTTTCTGAATGAGACGAGAGCCCGTAGCCAGCTCCTGCCTTCTCTTCCCTCTGGTAGCCCTCTGCAAAGCCATCTTATGTTGACCTGTCATGTTCCTGCACTTTATTCACAAGTTTTCCCTAAGTGCCCCTAAGTGATTTTCAAGCTCCTCAGTCAACTGCTGAAGCACAGTTGCTCACGGGCCAAACCTTTCTCGGTGGAGAGCCCAGCGCTAGGCCGCAGGCAGGCCTGGCCCCTGTTGCAGTGCAGGTATACCACAGTGCAGATATACCATAGTGCAGATATACCATATGGACCGGATTGCGCAGTGCTCTGCTGAGGAGGTGTGGGTTGGGGAGGGAGCTGTGCTGCTGCAGGAGTTCCCGTAGGATTTCTGACTCATACTTTCTCCTAGAAATGTTGGGAAGTGCAGCTCCACAGACCATCAGAATAAAGCATAGTCGATTCTTCCCTTTGCCTGCCTGGTTTAGATGCTGGGGTAGACTTGTCTTCACTCTTTCCCTTCCTGCCTTTTCTGGCTGGAGACTTCAGGAAAAGTCCGTCAGTGTTGTCCTAGGATGGTGTCTAGCCATGCTGGCAAGATGCTGGGCAGAGGATAACAGACTGTCACACTCCATCTTTCCTCTGCAGAAATGCATCCCTGCTATTTCTTTTACAAAAACACATGTAGAATACCTTGTGCAGCGTGGCCTGAAAGTCTTGGTGTATCAGATTGCATTCCACAGGGGATCAGAGTCTCACTTGTCTGGTATCAGCTATTAACATGTCACCTGTCTGGAAGGGCAGCAAAAGAGAACGTCGTGGTGCTCTGGACAGTGTGGACTGGCTGATGACCCTGCTGTGTACTCAAACTTTCACAAATTATCCACCCTGCTGATTCATGCCCAGTGAAGTTAAGCAGAGGGTGTAAAGATGTAAATCCTTCTTGCCTTTCAGAAGTGCGCTGCAACTCTAAGTAACAATTTACTGCTGCTACGTCACTGATTTCAACACAGCACCACAGGAAAAACAGTTGTAAAAGCTTCTTTCAAAAAGCTGCAGTTGTGAATTCCATATGCATACACACACAGGTGTGTGTATGTACGTATGTATATTTGGTTGTTGAAGCAACAGAACATTGAGTTAATGAAGCATAACTGTCCAGGTGAGTGTCAGACAGCTCTGGTTGTGCTTGACAGGTGCTTGTGCAATGCACCAAAATTCTTTCGGACAACAACAAAAAAAGGAAAGTAGCTGCCCATTTGGATTCCTCTGCTTCTAGTTGCTGGGACCCAATGTGCAGGTTTGCCAGTGGACTTGCAGCTTCACAATCAGAGGTCAACAGCCCTGACAGTCAAGTTCCACACATTTGAAGCTGGGTCTTTCGGCAAGAGAATTTCCTTATTGAAGGATGATATCTTTAGAGACCTAATTTTTAAACAGGAGCCAAGAAAAATATTAACAGTGCTCTGAAAATGAGCATCAGAAGATATATTCAGAAGCACATGTAACCTGTCAAACAAACCAGAGGCCAAACACACCAGAGCTTGGGAGTGATATTTGCACTGAAGAGCCAACTGTGCGTGGTGGCCTGTGAAGAAAGGCAATCTGCTCCTAGCAGAGCCTGGCTGGACGAGTCCCAGTAAATTTCCCCACCAAGATCCCAAGTAACATTTCTGCCTGCATTGCTGAATGTGCATTGACAGAATATCTGCTCTAAAAGCTGTGTGACTTTAAGCCATAGTTTGGTGCTCCTTAGCTGGTCCTGCATTGCACAAAAAATTGGCTCTGTTGGTGGGGTACAAAAGCAGGAGGTAAATATCAGACAGCATGTTTTTATTTCACTGAATGTGGTCCCTCTGCTACTGAATTCCTCAGTTTCCTAGCTCTAACGTGAGACCTTTCCCTTAAACCTTTTAGAAGACTTGGTTGATGTCTGTGAAGCCCCATGAAGCTTTTAGAGCTGGTGTCATGTGTGCTGAGATCAGGGCAGGTCAGGTGTTGAACAGAGGTGGTGGCGGGCCTGGCCACATCAAGTTTTGGACACAGCAGGCAGGAAGACCAAGTTGTTTCCTGCACTTGTGGGAGGATGCTGGGGCAAAGCAGCCTCCTGTGCCCTTCCCCATCTCTCTGTGCTCTCACCTTCCCACCCTTCTTTTGTTCATCCTGCACATGCCTGGGCCATGTTCAGCCCAAACTGTTGAGATCAGCTTTGCTGAAAATTACACTTCAGATCAAAATGTGAGTTAGGTTCCTTCCAGTGTGAAGTGAATGCTGGGTCTGTCTCTGCAGCTACAGATAAACCAGATAGGAAGGTAATTACATCTCATTCCTATCTGACTCTCTTATTTACCATAATCTCTTTTAATCCCTTTGATACTCATCATAATAATGTTAATCTTAATGAACTCATTTGGTATTAATGCGGATGTGATTTGTAAGTTCAGAGCAGGCTTGCCATCCTTGTTTAGCGTTCATTAATATCCACTTAACTCTGTTTATGCTCTCTTTCTCCTGCAAATGGACTTGCATATCTTTGTCTTCCACCTAGATGATGTGGCAATTCCCATAGTGGAACTCTCTTTCCACACTCAGGTTTGTATTTCCTTTCTGTTCTTCTTCCTACTTACTAGATCCCAGAGCAAAGAGCTGTTGGAAACACTGCATCCATCTACTAGTGGCTCTCTGTACCCTGTTGCTTAGTCATTTCTTCCACCTTTGACTTCAAAATTGAAGGAACCCTTATCCTCTTATTTCTCATTCATGTGGCATTCCTTCTTAGATCACTCTAGAGATACTGCCTTACTATAGCCCTCATTTTATTGTCTCAGAGGGTGAACAAGTAAGAGACACAACCCCTAGTCTTGGCAAGGAGACAAATTATTTGTTGCTTACTACAGTACTCTCCCCAAACGCTCTGTTTATGGGTGGGGTACCTTGCCCAAACAGTTTCCAGTGTGACCAGCCAATTTTAGTGAGTGAGGACTGCATTTGGATGTTGAGCCTGATCCAAAGCTTACTGCAGTGAATGGGAGAGCTGAGTTGATGGGCTTGGGATAAAATCTGTGGAGCTATCCTCTTTTCAGTCCTTTGAGCACCCACATATTTTTTTCAACATCTCTAGCTTTGGAATGTGCCCTCTTGAAAAGCTACTTGTTCAGCCACAGTGATCCCAGAGGCTGATGAACCGTGGATCTCTATTAATGTGTGATTTCCTCTCTATGTGGGTGCTTGTGTTTGTTTTTAAACGTGGCATGGAATTTTTGTGTTGTGGCGCTTGCTCCCTCTCGACTTCCTGCAAACACATTTCTAAAGCCTGGATTGTCAAATACAGTGAATTATTTTTCAGTCCCAGTGACACACATTTTGCTTTTTAGGTCTTTTAAATCCCGACAGAGCCAGGAAAGTATCATTTACTTAACACAACACTCTTTATTCCATCCTCACTTCCATTCTTCATTTTATGGCCTGATGTTTCCTTGTAGCATCAACTTCAGTGTAAAAATGAGTATCTCCATTGAAAACATACAAGTTTTAATTTACTGAAAGATTTCTGCACATTATAATAAAACTAGCCATTCTCTCAGTAAAAACTATTAATTGAGAATGAGAATTGTAGTCTCTCAGATCACCACAAGCTGTATTTCTGTGGTGCTCTTTATTTTTACATCATATCTTTAATTCAAGAGCATTGCAGGATGTTTTCAAAATTGCAGCCATTAGTCAAACATATTAGAGCTCTGTATTAATATAAGCACAAGGTATATTAGTTTAAATAACAAGATGGAGAGTTTTGCTGCAGATATCTGCAACTCTCATGCTGCTCCATGACAATAAAGAATATGGGCAATGTTGTTCAGATGGGCACTATTTTCTACAGATCAATAAATCTCTGCCCATTAGCAGAAGAAAAATTATAATTATAATAATAAAAAAAGTTCATTATTACAAGTTCTCTCTAAGGTAATGTCAGATGAATGTTTTACCACACTGGAAAAGCCCATCAGCACAGGTAATTTTATATGTCAGATTTAACATGAGCTGGTTTTTTCCAAATGAAGTCTTACAAATCAGAACAGAAAAAATGTGCTAGACCAGGTTCTTCCTTGACCTCAGTTTAAGGCAACTCAGTATCATGTCAGAAAAGTTCCAGTACTGTGTTCTTTGTTATCATTTGGTTTCCAGGTCAAAATGAACTTTTCTTTTGCTGCAGCTAAGGACATGAGCTCTATTTCTCTTGTACCACAGAACTGCAGGAATTCTCATTGTTCTGAATACTGTTCAGTTTTCTGATATACTTTAATGAATGAGTTTTTTTAGAAAACTCATGTAGAAATAAGATTGGCTAAAAATTTGATATAAACACTAAATTAAGGTTCATTTTACAGTTTGCCTGAATGACCAGAATTCTTGCCGTTGGAATCCAGTGTTGACAAGTATCTCCTGTGGCCATTAGTATGAAGGAGGGATGTGTTGCACAAAGTGCAGATTGGTACACAGATCTCTGTATGTATGGATCTGTTTGTGTATGTAGGGGGGGTGTGTGTGTGAGTGTGTTTGTCCCCATCTTTGAGACTGCAAGGCAGAATTATGTCCTGCTATTTCTAAGCAATCATTACAGAAAGAATTTATCACCTGAATAAGATTTCAAGTTGCGCGACTTAAGGTGGTGATATTGGTATATAAATTTGATTGATGGTTTCTTTCTTTCTTTTTGAAGTTGACACTCTATTAGCACCCCTCAGCTCTCTCTCACATTCATGTTTTTCTTTAAGAATGAGAAATCAAATTTAAGCAACAGTTAAAGGGGGACGTTGCTGTCCATCACTACATGTTCGGTTTGGCTTTTTACTTGCTAATCTTGTGCAGCATGGAACTTTTCCCAGCTGCTGCAATTCAGTAGATATTCTAATATTTATGAATTAATTAAGCCATTTTTTTTCATTTAGTTTAAACTCTTTTGTCAAGACTTCGTAGAGCCCTATAAAAATACTGCAGTACATACATACTACAGGAAAAGTAAAAAACCTTACCAGCAACATTTGTAAAAATATGCAAAAATAAGTTAATGTTATAGGGAAAAAAAGATTATAGAGATAGCTGGAAGAGCATGAATTTATAAAGGTCTTCTTAGAAAAGTGAAATGAGGCTGATTGAAAAGTTTCCTGTGAGACTCAGTAATTATTAAAATTTGAGGTTTTGCCAATATTTTTTTCAAGAGAAATTGGGATTTTTAAAATTTTTTTTTGCTGACAAATACCTTTTTTGTTATTTAAGAAAGGGCTTGAAAAAGAATGTTTTTTACTTGCTATGCCCTGAAAGATGATTAAGCTTTGCACATTTCATTTTCTGTTTGATATTCATTGTCACTTCTAAATAGTTCTGTTACTTCTGATATTTCTGTGGTCAAATGCTCAGAAAGTGTGACAAGTAGCAAATGATAAAAGAGGCAATAATATTCTGGCATCTGCACATGCTACATTCCAGAATTTTAAACTTTGGTCTCACCTGGTCTCGCCCAGAACAAGTTCTTGATTGAAAGCACAGCCAGCTGCAGCTCTAATACCTCTTTCTTTTCTCCCCCTTAATAGACAGTTCTTTATCTCAGAGAGACTTGTTTTAAAGATGCAAAGCTGCAATAACAGGATTCTGGAGTGTAGATCAGATTGAGCTGGATGTAGGAAGGGTCTGTGGCTTCCTCATGTAGCACTGAGCACAGGAGCACTGAATTTCAGCAGTACATCTGCACTGGCATGTTTCTTGTGCAGAGCAATTATCAAATAGGACAAACATTACATATAATAATTAACTGATTGGCTTAGGGTCAGATATTTGGGTTTGCCCAAACAATCCCCAGAGAACTCAGAAAAATCTGTTGTGAGGGCAATACAAAATTTCAGTACCCAAACAAAGTCTGGGGCAGTTTTGGGTGAAATCTACTTGGACTGTTGAATAAATCCAAACAAATGGGCACACATGTTCTTGTGTGAGTCTGCAGTGACTTCCTGGAAGGTGGGTCAATTGCACAGAGGACAGATGGCATTATGGGCACCTTCCCTCAGCTGAATGGAGAGAGTAGTCACAGAAGCAGAGATTGGGGAATCTTGATTTATTTATCCTGAAGAGACAGCTACCAGGGGATTTAATTGCAGCCTTCAGCTACTTACAGGGTAGTTACAGAGGAGATAGGGTCTGGCCCCTTTGCAGTGTGAAGGCAGAAGAGCGCAGGCACAAGTTTCAGTGAGAGAAAATTCCGTGAGACCTAAAGAAAGAAAAGGTTCCAGCAGGACAGCTGTGGCAAGGCACAGCAACTGGCTGGAGTCGGTCTCTGCTGCTGTAGATTTTCACACTTTGTCTAAAAAAAGGCCCCCAGCAGCCTGCTCTGATGCTGCATTTAGTCCTGGCTGGAGCAGGAGGTTGGACAAGGTGACCCTCTGGGGTGCCTTCTGACTGAAACTGTTCTCTGGACCTGCACTGGGCAGTGATGGCAGCACGGGCTGTCTGTGCAGGGGCTGGAAGCAGGGAGAATTTTGATGAGTGAAAAGCAATAAGAAAAGTAAAAGGTGAGATGAGAACATAATGTCATCTAAAGTATATCCTGTGCCTGCTTGTGTCCACCTTGAAATAAAGAATGAGAAATGAAGAATGCATGCACTTGACGTAACACTCTAAATGTGGACTCTGAATTGTTCTGTGCTTCAAGGTGCTTCATTTCCTAGCTTTCCCATCACCCTGTAAGTGACAGGCACTCAAGTTTTGGTAGATGCCTGATAAATGTGCAAAGAAAAAACAGTAATCATGAAAACCAGCCATTTTTTGGCTGAAATGTTACCCAAAATACAGCCAAATATGTTTTCAGTCTATAAACAGCTAAAGGGATTTTTTTCCCTTCTTGACTAAGCACCTGAAGTTTTTCTTTATGGTGAAGAATTGCAAGAGAATTCTAAAATCCTATGAGAAAATCCATCTCTGATGTATCTCCAAATTAGTATGCTCTTTAAAAGTAGGCATCCCCCCCTCCTGTTTTTATTTTTTAAAAGGTAATGGAATTAAACCATAACAAATAAAACTTTTGAGCTGCCCCATGGTAATTTTCAGCATGTTTTGCAAAACTAGTTTTGTCCATAACCATGTGAGGGATACATTTGCTAATATCCCTATAAGCTCAAATGTGTATTTTACAGGAATTTAGCTAGCAAAAGCTGCTCCCTCTATAAAAGTAATGGCACATTAATGCCTTTTTGCCGTGAACTCCCTGTATACCTCATCCTGCATTCATGTTTGTGCATTAACTAGTGACTATCCAATATTCTGTCACTACTATCACATGTAAAATCATGCATGCTCAGTTATTTTATTATTGCAAAATTGATAATTTATTGTTGAATAGAACATGAAGACTGAGGATCTGTATATTACTCTTCACTGACAAAATTTTCTCGAGTGACACTGACTCAGTCTTATATTTGTCTTCAGCTAAAAGGCTCAGAGAAGCATGTTCAAACTTAGAAAGTTTCTAAAAGTGCAGTCTTAGAGTGTACAGCCCTGTTCTCAGTACGCCACTGGCACCTTCATTTTTGTCATGCATTCACCTTGTTTGCAAACTCCTTTCTTGTACTCTGGACAAGCTTTGTCCTTTTAAAGAGCTGCTCCTGACACTTTGGTAAATGTCAAAGATGATTTTGCACTGCTCTTGGATGCAGAGAAAATCACGACGGAATCTGGACGTGTGGTAAAAGCTTCCTGGCTGGAAGATCTCCTTGGAAAACAAAACAAAAAGTCCCATACTTTCCTGTAGAATATCGTATTTTCCCCTGAAAACAGCATTCCTACCCAGTTAATTTATTACTGAATCTAATCAGTCTTTAAGATAGCTTTGAAATACCAGTGTTTGTTCTGTTTTTCATTAATACATTGATATTGATGTTCAGGTTTCTAACTAGCTATTAAAATCTACAGTTAGGAAAAATTTAGGAAAGAAGACATAAAAGAGGAATGAGTTGGAGTATTGGGTTGTTTTTAACAGAGCAGGAAATGAAGAAAAACTGACAGATTTAAGGTTTCTTTTGTGTCATTGCTGTTCTTCATGCAGGTGAGCTATAACGGTAACCAGTTTTATGTGAATAACAGGGTTGTTGACTTAGTGGCTGAAATTAAAAACAGTAATTTAAGTCAATATGATTTAATTTCTTAATTGTTCTGTCCAAATAAACAGCAAGGACATTCTCAGGTTTTCAAGACAATTATATTTTTAAAATAACTAGGTAAATTTTAAGATTAATATGCCATTTCAGATTGGAATGTTTAGAAATGCTAAAAATTTCTGCTTTTCCAAATATTCTATTCTTCTCTACTTCCAAGATTTATGTTAGTTAATTTGCTAGTGAATTTAATAATTTTGGTCAACCTGAAAATGCTGCTCTAGCTTTTGGGCTTGGCTGCAATTTTCTGCATAAATCACAGCAGTTACAGTGCAAGTGAATTCACTGTGATAGAGTATATTTAATTTGCACATACTCTGTAGATAATTGAAGTCTCTATCCTCATGTAACTTCAGGGGTTTGAGTTGATATCAGGAGCCTCTATAAAAAGCTTTCTGTCATTTCTAACACAGGCATGGCACCATTCTCACAATGAAAAGTAAGGGGGTTGGTGCAAAAAAGGCTTTTGCAGCTTGATTTTTCCCGGTATAACTTTGTCCTCGCCTGGTGCGGGTTTCAGGGCCAGCAATGCATTGTGCTGTACTTTCGTCATCTTTTCCCCTGGTAAAACTAACTGTAAGTTACTGTGGCTGAAGAAATCTTGCAAGGTTTGTAAAACTGAGGAATATTAAAGGAGGGCATGTAAATTCATGTAGCTAGATGATTGCAGGATTGGAGACTAGATGTCCGTAGAAGACGACTGAAAAAAACTTGTTTTTTCACCGATGACGGATTAACAATAACTTTTTACTTTTAACAGAATTTCCAATCTTTCGGGACCTCTGGGAAAGAGCTTTTTGTGGAAAACTAGTGACCTAGAGAGTTAAACAGAGTTAAATCTCCTCTTTGGTGGCTTTATTCCCTGGAGTTTCAGTGACTTGTTATTTTGTCTGTCTGGGGTTTTGATGATTTGAAATACCAAAGGGAACTGTAAGGGATTTCACTTTCACATAGTCCTAAGGACTGATGGTCAGTAGGGCAGGTGTGACTGGATGCCCACAATGTTGATTGCATTTGAAAATCATGTTTTTGTTCAAATGGGGTATTCCTCAATTATTTTTTCTTCCTCAGGTAAGAGTTGGAAGTTAATGAGGAAGCTCATAAAACTCCATTTTAAAATTGCATTCTTAAAGTCATGAAATGAAGGCCCTTTGAGTGAGATAAGATGTACTAAATATTAAACACATCATTCAGAATGAATATTTTTATTTAATGACCCTTTTTTTCTCAGAAAAGAGCGCAAATGAAAAGTATGTAATGCTCCGTCTAAGAAGAAATCTATCAAAACTTGACAAGTTTTCAGGTTTTTTGTTTTTGGTGAATAGCAAGTTTTGGCTGTGTTATAATTTCAGTTGGTAAACTTTTTATCCCATAATGTGGAGTTCTCATTTTGTTATTTCTTTTAGCACTGATCCCTGATATGCTGCTTAAAAAAAGTCTGAGCAGTTAAACCATATGTTTATATCATAGCTCCTAATGTCAAAATTTTAATTGATTTTCTCAATATTAAGGGTTAGGAGGGGGCCATATCATGTTCCACTACGTCATAAAACCAAAAATATTTAAAATATGTTTCAAATAAAATGAAGGGGGAGAAGAAAAAATGCTTAACTTAGAAAAGATGTGGGATTCATTAACAAAGGAAAATACTGGCCATGGACCAATGGCAAGCCAAATGTTTTGCCAGCAGTTTGCAGTTCACAGTCATCTTTGCATGTCACTCCGCCTGCTGCACCAGCCCCTCCAACCATATAGGCCTTCCTTTTAAAGAGAAACCTGTCTGGTTTGAGTTGAATAAATTAATTTGGGTTTACTTAGTTTAAAAACAAAAATATACAGGCCCCAATTTTATTTCATTATGCCCATGGGTAAAGCAGTCCAAGGTAATTACAACCACAGTGCTGGTTGCTCTATCTTAATTAAAGAGGGTTTTTTTGCACAGAGGTTTTTGCACAACATAATAAAATAGTTTGTGGTCTGGCTAGCCTCAGTATCACAAGAGTGTACTCACTTGAGAAATAGTCCAGCTTTTCCAAAAGCTGAGGCCCTTCCACTGGAGAGGAAGCATGGAGCTGCTGAGCAGAGCACAGGTAGTTTACAGTAAGGGCACCATCATAAATCCTGCAGCAAACAGCCTTTCATACAGTCTTGTACATTAAGTGGCAGGCTTGTCAGCAGCAATGAATCTGGACTTCAGTAGGTCTTTAAGCAATAATGTACACTGCAATATTACACACCTGTGACCAAACCTCTTACTTTTCCAAACTTCCCTAGCAGTGTTTTGGGTTGGGTTTGGTTTTTTTTTTTTGGTTTGGTTTGGTTTGGTTTGGGTTTTTTTGTTTGTTGGGCTGGTTTTTTTTTGGTACGGAGGCTGTGTCTTCTTTGCAAATAAATATGAGTTATTGCTTAGCAAATAATTTTAAAGAAAAGGCATCAAAGCCATTTAAATAATGTATTTGACATGCTAATTAAAAAAATCTCTGAACTCAACTCCCAACAAGCACGGGTGAGATGGCCTGTTATTAGAACAGTCAAAGGAGGCATGTTTGCTCATTGAATAAATCAAGTAGCGTTGTAAAAACACTGTCTCAGGGATGATTAAGGGTAAGTGGTTTTCATTACTATGTTAAGTTCTCCTTTCTGTTGTGGTGCTTTTTATATCACATCAAGCTTAGCTATTTACTTATGCTGCTTTAAAACGCTCCAGCCCCTCACTTACTTAAATCATGACTCAGTGCATTGATTCAGAAAGACAGCAACCCAAGCTAACTTGACATAATGATCAGGAACATGACACAGGTCCTTCCTTTGTAAGCCCTCTCCCTACATTTGGTAAAGCTGAACTAAGTTTTGCAAATGCCAGTGGACCAGACCCCAGGGTGACCCAAGTCAGTAAAATTTCACTTCTTTCAACAGATTCTCCTCCCTACCTGGTGCTAGGTGGTTTCCTTCAAGTTGCACAATTTTCCTTTTTCATAGATCTGAATACTCCGGTTTTATGGTCACCAAAAAAAATTGTCCTGAGCCAGATCATGTTGCACGTTGGCAATATTTATTTGCCAATTATTTCAATATTTATGAAACTAGCAGGAAGGGTCTCAAGGTTGGCATAAGGAACATCAAAGGGCCCTAGATGCCTTACTCAGTGAGTGACCGGCAGTGGATTTTGTCTCTTTCTGTTGGAAACATGGATTCTCCTATGGAGGGACAAGTGAGTTTAGCTTCAACTGCTTGAACTGGCACAGCTTCACCTGAGCTTGTATTTATGGGGAAGGAAATGCCAATGGGATGTGCACTGTACACAAAGCAGGGCTCCAACCAAGGGGAGGGCAGCCCACAGCTGCATATGGGCTGCTCTGAAGTACCACTAGCAGTGGGCTGCCTGCAGGACGAGGGGAGCTGGAACATGTGGTGATTGACAAAGCTGAAATATCTTCCAGCCTCCTTAGGCATGGCTCAGATCCTTGGCAGCGCTGGCTACATAGGTCTGAGTGTGTGATTATAGACAGCTGGGCTTCCTAGAGGTCTTCAAGCCTAGAATTAGCCATGTGTAAATGGGGAGAATTAGCCTGGAGGTGGACCTGAGTGACTTCCATCCTCTGCTCTTAGGTTCAGAACATGAAAACCCTGGCTTGCTTTCCACTCTGTGTGGTAAGGCTGAAGCAACAACATCCAAATACGCTTCCAGGATGCAGCTGCCAAAGAAACGTTTCACAATGAACACAGAGGGGCATCCCTGTGGCAGCCTCAGCTGAGGTGCTAATGATTTCATAACCTGTTCCTTTATTATGCAAGCTACAATACCTGCTGAGACTGTTCAGCATGGGAGGGAGTGCCTGCTGCCAGGGCAGGAGCCAGGGCACGATGGTGGATTGATAATGGGTTTGCATGTGGAACAGATCTGTACTGTGTGTTTTACATACATGGCTTTGAAACTACGAGAAAACAGCCACTTTCTATTTCCATTTGCATTAGAGGCTTCTTATGAATATATGAAATAGACATTTATTGTGACCATAACTCTACTACAAATTAAGATCAGATCCCAAGTCCCCTGTGAAAAGGCTGCTCATTATAATATGTGGAGATGTCAAAAATGATACTAAATGACACTTAACTTTAAATTCCAAGCACTATGCTTATCCATAACTTAGGGTTAAATCTACACTGTAAATAAGACCAGGAGCTAAGCAAGGTTTACAAGGGTGGGGGATGTCCCAGTAGATGTATAGCCACAAACTGAAGAATAAACAGCTGGTTGTATGTGTCTG
The DNA here is from genome assembly GCA_024865655.1 of Emberiza elegans. Taxonomy (NCBI): domain Eukaryota; kingdom Metazoa; phylum Chordata; class Aves; order Passeriformes; family Fringillidae; genus Emberiza; species Emberiza elegans. The sequence goes on from JALJVW010000206.1 coordinate 38,684,263, forward strand.
CCAAATACAAAGTGTCTTGCATACATACTGCTGCATTTTCTTTTCTCAAGTCACAGATTACCTTTGTTACATATCCTACATGGATTGGGTCAGATTTATATGAGGTGCAATGTTGTTGATTCAGATGGCTTGTTGCTATAGAGAGATAAAGACAGATTTCTGGTCTAAAGGTACACATATTCCTAAATGCTTAGTTTCTCGTCAAATTTTATGTATGAGGCATTTTAAGGACTTGTTATCTGGTAGGCTAATACAAGGTCTAAATCCATGCTTCACAAAATACAGAGACCAGGGGAAAATAAAATACAAACATGCTGCAGACCTGCAATCTGACTTTGCCCCTATTCTTTATGCTCATGATATTTGCCTTTCCCATTAAAAAAAAAAAAATAAATAGAACAACAGCAGAAAATGTGGAGCAGAGTGAGTAAGCCATGGCTTCCGACCCCTGGAAATCAGCCATACTCACTGCTGTGCAAATTCCTGCTGCTCTCTGAGCTGAGATCATACTGTTGGAGATGGCAAGTGTATAGAGCACAGATCTGTATCTTTCTTCCATTGCTAAATATTAACAGTAAAAAATAAATGCAGGTGATGCAACAGGCTTTGACTGGGTCTATTTATGTGACTGTTGAGATATTTTAACCAGATCAGTAAAATATTTGGCTCCCTGTGACCAAAGCAAATAGATATGATGTTAGTGCAAACTGAGTGGAGCTGCCACTTTGCTGTTTAGGTAAAGTTAATATTTTTTAACACGTTCACCTGCAGCGTATTGACGTGTCTCAGGCTACATGGGACAAACACTTACTTTATAGGAGACATCTGGAAAAGGACACATCTCCTTTCCATTATTCATCTTCTGCTTCGTCCCCTCCCTAAGTTGAGTTGTTTTCCTCTGCCCTCCCAACTGCTCCAAGCAGTTAAAAAAAAGAAAAAAACCTCACAAAACCAACTAATGTTTCTTGAATGTCAGCAGGCACTGGCTGTCAGGCCAGCAGGACAAACAGATTACATTGTCAGAGGCCTTCCACTGACAGCTCCAGCCTACCCGTTCCCACAGTTTAAATCTGGAAACTCTTGATGCAAATGCTGCAGTTGATTCTGATGGCTATAGTGCCACTTCACTGAAAAGTGCTACTTTGGAGTTGGGTTTTGTAGCATTGGGAGTTGGTGGGAGTTGAAACAATGCTTGTGTTTTTGGGAAGGCATTTTCCATCCTGCGTGTCTACAGGAGACTCAGGCCACGTCTAGATCATTGGCATTACTTCAAATGTGGAAATACAGCAAGAGAGCTCCTTCTAGCCTGGTCAATCTGGCCTTTTTGAAGTATTTTATGCAAGGATTATTTCCTCCTTGCTGAATGTTGTGTTGAAAACGGTGGAATAAAATATCTTAAAGTTTTCCAGTACCCACAGATTTTCAAATTCACCTGACTCAGCTTTTGTCAGTGCTGATTATAATTCTGCTCTTTTACTTCTCCTGGCCTGGCAACTTTCTAGTTAAAGCACTGTTTCAATGGCAGTTCTCAAAGAGGAAAAAGTGGAGGAAAAAAAGTAACAGTTCAAACTATGACTATTCATGGCGTATGCATGAACACTTATGGTTCATGTAGAGACATTAAATAAATAATTAGCAGTCTGTTAGTTCATACTGCAGACTCTTGGAAGCTGGCAGGACAACCTGAACTTTTTTAACATGACTCTCTACTGACCATTAAGCCCTTTACTCTAAACTGGTGCAGAGGGTGTTATTTTAATCTTCAAAACAATGTTCTGGTTTGGGAGAATGTTTCCTCTTTAAGACAGCATTTCTTTCAAGACAAAGGTAAGGTAGAATTAGAAAAACTCCAAACAACAAACAAAAAACCCCCATCTGTGAAACAGTAAACCAAACGCATCAGTACAAATTGGAAGGTAAAGATGTAAAATAACCTTTTTTTTTTTAGTAGGATGTAGCATGTCATTAGCAGGCATTAAGCCAGTATTCAGGGTATAATTTAGCAAAATGTCTTCATAGGGGTCATATGTTTTTATGTGTCTCCATCTATTCTAAATGACTGTATTAGCAGCACTCGTTTTCTTCAATGGCAAGAGCATCATGCCCAAAAGAACATCTGCCCCCTCTCCTTGTCTTTCTCAGTTCAACTGCACAAGGCAAATGCCTGGTGAACAGAATGGTGGAAAGGTGCTTTGCAGATCAGCCTAGGCTTCAGTGAAGGTGTCAGTAAGAGCAAGGGTGGAAGTTTGGCCAGGAGAAATTTTGTGAATATTATGGTGATCCCTCTTCTTCACTTCACAAGCTAATCACCACCAGGGATCAGGACAATTTACTTGGTAGCAGTCCACAGACGTCAAAGTGGAAGATGGGGATTTTTGTTTTCTTTTGAGTCATAAGATGCAGATGGGTGTCAAAGCTTGTTTTACAAGTGTATGTAGTGCATGTTAAATACTGTCTGTTTATGGAGCGTGCGTGCATGTGTGTGTATGAGTGAGATTCCCAGTTGGTTTAAATCCATTGTCTTTGGCAAAGCTGTGTGCTGTACACCATTGAGAATTGGCTCTCTTGATGTTGATGTATTCATTTTATTCTTGTTTTCTGAAATGATTGTGTTAACTGGGCTACAGCTCACGAAGTCTCTTTTTTTTTTGGGTTTACTTTCCTCAGCAATCACTTGGTCATAAATAGGCACATTTTGAATATCATCAGAGAGACTAATGTGGAAATAATTTTAGGAGAAAATTTTTGAATATGATTTTTGAATATTGATTGTCTCATTTTAAAGAATAGTCAAAAGAGAACATCAAATTCCTGGTTTAAAAAAAACCAACTTAGAGATACTTACCTTTTCATATTTTATTCCATTTCCACTTGCTTCTATTTAGAACATTTCATAACAGTTCCTTTCTGCTGTAAGCTAGAGAGTAAAAAAGACAAGTGTGCTTTGGTATTTGCATTACTGGTCACTTAGACTTGATGCTTTTTATCATGTATATTGGCTGGTTTGTATGCATTTTTCTTAAACCAAGATTTAAGATTTACATGTTATCTGAAATTTGATCTATGACTTGAAAGGCTACCGTAGCCACAATAAGAATGAAAATAACCCTGAACTGTTGAAAATTCAGCTCAGAGCACCCAAAGTGGTAATGACTGCAATTGTAGTTTTGTCGATATTTTTAAATCAATGCAAACCAGAAACTGGTTGTTTTAATTTAGTACAGTTTCAGTGTAACTGATACCCTCAAGTTTAGAGCTTTAAGCTTTGTGAAGTGCAATATTATTGCAGGGCATGCATCCAATTTTCAAAACATTATATAGATTGGAGACAGATGAGCTTTTCAGAATTATTTTAGGCCTATTTTGATTGAATGCCTGAGATGCATTTTCCAGTGGAAATTAATTGCATTGATGTGAAAACAAATGAACCCCAACCTCAAAATTAGCTGCAGGTTCCTGCTCGAACCAGCACTTAAAAGAGAGGGAGTGGGCACGGATAGTGACTGGGAATTACGATGACAATGTACACTTTGTTGGTAGAATAAAATAACCTCTCTTCAATGCCTTCTCTTCTTTGCTGTCTCTCTTAGCATTCATGCATGCGTAGAGAGAGAAATTTTCCCATGTATCTGTGGCTGGACATGAGTGGACAATGGCTTTTATTTGCTATCATTGCTTCCCTTTGCGTGCTGCTGGAAACCTTTGTTGGTCCATGTCAGCAGCTAAGTGTCAGCAAAACCTCCCACGGCCACTACCTGTAGTGCTCCTGTTGTTATGGGACATTTCTGGAGCACACATTTCTTGGGGATTGGGCTAGGTGAATTTATTAATAAATAGCAGTACCATGATTTCCATCCTCCAGTGTAATTTGCCTTAGTTATGTAAAAACTGTGTTTGTGATTCCTGTTTCTTTGACTGATGCTTGCAATCAGTGGATGTGTCCCAGTGAGAGGTAAGCAGAGAAGGCATTGTAAATCCTTTAAATTACAAGAGCAAACAACACTGGCTTGGAGCTGATCTCTGTTGAAGTACAGCTGCAGTAGTTCTCCATCACTTTTTGTTCTGTGTGCCTTGAGATTCACCTCTTCCCTGTGCTTCTCATAATTTGTACTAATATAGCTGTCAGCTGGGATTTTTAGCATGTTTAAGAGATGAAGCGTGTGCAAAGGTTCCTCCCAAGAAATGGCATATATTCATTTTGATCTTCATGAAAGTTTGAAGGGAATCAGTGAAGTGGGTTGGGGGTGGGAAGAGGTCACTGAAGATGCATAGCTATTTGGCAGCATTAAAATATTTTCACCCCTGGCGATGACTTGCTGAACAGATAATTGAGAGAACACCCTCATGAATGTGCTCCTCTGCGTCCTCCCCCACTGCCACCCAGTGAAACAACCAGCAGCTTTGAGACGCTGAGCATATTTGGGGCTGTGACCACGGTGGGCTGTGCTAACTTTCCTCTAGGCTGTAGAGAGAGGTTGGCACTGCAGGAACAATGTGCTGATGGCAGAAGTGCTTGGGAAGCAATGAGCGTTTAAAAGCACAGAGTTTCTCTGTGGCATTCTTGTTAAAGGATAGGATTAAGAGCTGGATTTTGGCCTGATGCTGATGTCATATATCTGAAGAGTTTTTCAGGCTTCTAATTTTCAATTTTGCTTATTTCCTATTTTGTTTAGGAAATCATGCAGAATGATCTTAAATAATGTCTTGCCTAAAGATATCTACAGTATGTGTTACTTTTATAGTATTTTTAGTGTTAAGTCTAGAATTTAAATCTCAGTAAATAAACAATCTCACATGTATATACATCTACATATTGTCTTCATTAGTAACTGTGCTCTGCTAACCAGAGCAAACTCTGCTTTCCATAGTGGGTACAGAAGACTTGTGACTTGTCAACAGGAGACACACTGAATCTGCCAGTGACAGATGCTGGACTGGTTTTCTCTCATTTAGGCTGTTTTCTTTAGTCAATCTATTTTCTAGCAAAACTGTGATCAAATCTCTGCTCCAGCCATAGCATTGGGGCTGCATGTGCTGTGAGTTGTACTGGCACATGGTCTTGAGACTCAGCAACACTTGGAGCCGCTGTCTTTGTGCAAGGTCTAGACTGATGAGCATGAATGAGAAACTGATGGCTACAGTTTTATTAGTTTATTAATATGGAGCTGAAGAAGAGTGAGGATTCAGGTTAATCACCTTTTAATTAATACTATTTTATGTTTAAATTGCTGGAACTTTCCTTTGGGGCCTACTTTGTCTTTTTGTGGACTACCCACAGCAGCTGTTTTTCTGTGGGGACCTAACTGAATTAGCCAAGACCAGAAACTGGCCTGCAATTTAAAGCCTTCACTTAACTAGCAATCTTAATTTGATTAATTAATGCAGGACCCTTTTCCTGTTTCTCTTTGTGCACGGTAACCTTTCTGCTCTAACTTTTACACCGTTGGATGTGGGGGCCCACAGGGGCATTGCTGAGGAAGAAAAAGTCAAGAGAGGTAAAGCCACCCAAAGTATTAGTACAGCAGCGCTGTCTGCCTGCAGGCACATGAAGACATCAGCAAGTACATCTTTCTTAGACACCCAGGCAGGCAAACATCTCTGGAACACGGGGGCATGAAACTGCTGCCGCAGCATCCATCATCCGGCGAAGGACAGTGAAAACATGTGCTGTCATCTTTGACATTTTAATTGAAAAGAAAGCTTACACAGATTTCGACCTTAAGCAGTATGTTTATACAAGTGTATACAGAGAAATAATCTGTCAGTTCAGTGCAGGCTCATTGCTATAGGAGTTGGTTTAGTAGCTGAACAATCCAACATTAGCTCACACACCTTGCCTTGTTCCATGCCTCAATAATTTTTAGTAGAAATACTTTGCCTAGAGGCATGCAGTTATTAAAAAAGAGGCTCAGCTTGCTTAAAGTCTGGAATTATTAGCTCATGGTAACAAGCCTGCACTGGAGAAACTGTTGGTTCTTTGTTTTCATAACTTTGCTGTAATTCACCATCTTATTTTCAGAGACAAACTTCTGCATTGTTTGGAAAGTTTAAAAAAAAAAGAAAAAAGAAAAAGAAAAATAAATCACTTCAAAAAGATTTTCAAAATATTTTTATTATAAAGTGGGTTTACAAAGCTCTTTTATCTTAGTATTTCTATTAAATTGTGCTGGTCCAAATAATAATGGTAAATAGAAAGACAATTTTGAGAAATTTGTTTTACCTCATTTCCAGTATAAGAATCAGTTGGTAGTGAGCAATCAGTGAGACCTCCCTGTAGACCCTCTCAGCCCTTTAAAACTCTTTTAAAAAGTGCTTTTTCTCCATCCTTTTTGCAGCCTACTGTCCCTTTCAGATGCAAAGTTGTGAAGATCAAATAAAATCCATTTGCACTGCTGTAACACTTGTGTGAAAGTAGTCACTTGAGCAAATGAGGGCTCCAGCACCTTTAGATAGCCCAAACCTGGCAGAAGAGTTACTAGTGTTCTGTTGTCGCTTTACCTGGATGCTGTGTGTAGGTTTCTTTCCAGCTGTTTAACCTGTTGATATTTTTCTCAGTGAGCCTCAGATTTTAAAATTTTCTTGATTTTTCTTGTCAGGCTGGAATCTTAAGCCCAGATTTTAAAAAGAATGGTCATGATAAAAAGTGTTTGTTATGTAAGCTTTATTGCCATTATTATTCCTGGTTTTAAGTCAGCTGCCATTTCATGTATTTGTCTGTTATAGCTACCTAGTTTTTCAATGAAAAATAATACACCTTTATTTGTGAGGCTGAAAAATCATTTGTTTACCTGAAGAACTAAGCTTGGTTCTGTCTGAGCTGAGAGACTGTGGCGGCAGTGGAATCAGTTTGACATCATTGCTTGCTTTTATGATCAAATCATATTTATGCTGCAGTTTTTTGGGTTGATCCTACTTCTTTTTTTTCTTATTTTAATGCAAGAATGTGTTTTTATATGGGGTAGTTCTTTATAATCCTTGAACCTGCCTTTTGCAGTGTTTCCCTGTTTTGCTTTAACTATGCCATTATCCTTCACATATCATTTGTGAGCTCCAGCTGTGTGCATAACACTGTACAGAACATAAACTTCTCCAAGGAGGTTATAGTCTAAGAAACCATTCTAGCTTTTCTTATTTTTCTTGTAATGGGTCACACAGTAAGACCCAGTGAAATATTTAGAGGGAAAGAAAGATTGAAACCAGCAGTTTCTAAGACCTGTAAGAGCCAAAAGGCAAATGTTAATGGGTTTTGTGAGGCTTCCAAGGACCTGCTGGTCCTTGTGCTGAATTTGCAGAGGTTCCTTAAACATGTGTTCAGGAAATATAGGTGGCATTAGCAGAACTGGAGTTTCTAAAGGCAAGATTTATCATTGACTAAAACTTTAAATAGACTTTGGCTCACTAAACACATGATGGGGCTGCTGATTTGTGGGGCTTTTCTCCTACAAGCTCAGGGGAGAAGTACAGAGTTCTTAACACATTTTGAAGGCATTTTTCCACAGGATAATAGCATTTTACTGGAGATATATATATATATCCATTCTCTGACTGGTTCTTTTGGTTTGTATGTTTGTTTGTTTTACTTATTCTTTCCCTTCATTTGGTTGTTCTGTCCTTGTGTATTAGAAAAGTGATCAAGAATACATTTCTGATGGAGTTGCTTTGTTTCCACTGAACAGCTTCTCCCCAGGTGACAGTGAGGGACATTTGAATTGAGAAATAACACCTCTTTAGCTGCTTTTGGTTTCTGTTTTGTATCATTTCCCATCTGCATGCTGCATCTTGCTCCTTTTGTAATGCTTGTTGCTGAATTCCTTCTTCCTCTGTGCTGATGTATAGCTTGTTACCGTAATTGTGCCAGCTCTTCTGAGACACTTACATGGGCTTTCCCTTCACTTTTGAATCAAGCTTCTTGTCTTTAAGACTTTTTGAAGCTTAGCCTTATCTTATCTCAGTCCTCCAGTTTCTCATTACAGTGTCAAGCATCACTTTCACATGGCCAGTGTTTTTACCATCAGCTGGTTTCTCTTTCCCAGGCAGGAATCTCTTCTTGTCCAACACTGGGAAAATACCTAAAGGTAAAAAATATATGAAGATACATGCACACCTCATTAAAAATCTCTACAGAAAGCATAGCTTTGTCTGGATGCTTCCCAAATCCTCTAAGTTATGAGCCACAATTTTCACTCTCTAGAGTGTTGCCCTTCTTGTGTCTCAGTCTTAGCTACTCCCTTCCTCTTGCAAACTTTCTCAATCCTGTCATTTCTGAGCATACTATTTAAATAAAAAAACACACAAAGAAACAAAAAGGCAACCAGAGTTGTGCCTCTAAATTGTCTCCAATTCTTTAGCATATTTATTTGCTTGTGTGTTCTATCTCCTTCTTCTACTTTTCATCTGGTTTGTGTCCCTAGAATATAAACATGCTCTGTATGAATTGTCTCTTATCTGTGTTTGTACAGTGCCAGGCTCAACGGGGTCCCGGTCCCAACTGGGACCTTTGGGCACCACCACAGTATAAATGTCTGCTACTGATAATAATAATCTGCCCACATCATGCAGATGTCTGAATTATCTGAGAAATACAAACAAGAATCTTTACTAGGCTGGCAGGGAGCCATGAATTCTAGGTGCCAGTTTTCTTTTCCCCTGAATATGCTTTGACTCCCTGAAAAATCCTGGTGACACAAACCTCCCACTTCTTGGAAAGCTTGGCTGTCTGGTGGTGATGTGATTAAAACATCATTAAACATGGGATACAGCAGGTCAGGTGAGGTCCCTTGCAACTATGCAAGGTATTCCAAGTACTGGTCTGATGCTTTGCTCTTGCCTTCCCTTGTGTTTATTTTTTCTTTCCTCCTCTGAACGACAAATGGATAAATTGAAACTAGACACAACTGCCCTACTTTGAGGGTGGGAAAAATGGATCACAAATAAGGAAAGCCCTAGTTAGACTGGTAGGTTTAAATAATAGCAGTGTGGATCAAAAAACAGCAGACAAGCAGTAAATGAGGCAGCCCCTCCAGTCAGAACACATTTCTCAGATTAAAACATCCCCTCCATGTTTTTGTCTCTGACTGAATTATTCAAATATTGAAGGTCCAGGACAGCACTTGGGCCAGGTACTCTAGCTGCAGTAGCTGCTGTAAAAGCAGCTTGCAGCTGGTCTGTGGAAACACATGCTCCAGGAAAGTTACTTTCCGCAATGAAAAGTTTAATTGTGACAGTACCTGGCTGTCAATGAACTTTCAGAGGGTAGACTGCAGCCAGCTGTGCTTACTCTCAGTATGGTAGGCTACTTGGGGGCTTCAGCCTGAAAGCCATCCAAACCACATTCACATACTGACATGCCTTGAAAAGATCTAGGCTGCTGGCATGCAGTGATTGCTCCTCATTACATTGGTCATAATGATATCATTGATGCCTCATTCACCTCTGTCTCCCTGTTGCTTCTATTCACTCTCCCTCATTTTTTCCTTGATCTCCAAGCTTTTTGGGGCAGAACCTCACCCACCTCACTATTTTAAATCAAGGCTTCTAGGCACCTTTGTAATAAATATGTAGATACATGCATGTTTATACATATATATAAAAATGATGAAAATCTAATCAAGTGTGTTGTGTAACAGCAGTGTGGTACAGAGATCCCTCAGCCAGTGCTGAGCTGGCATGGCAAATTGCCATAGCACAGCCTGTGGGCTGCTCTGGTGTGAGCTGGCTGGGTCTGAAGGCTATGGAAAGTCAAGAAATGAGTTCCTTTACTCCAGTGCAACTTGGTATACTTTTTGGCTAAACTCTTTCCACACCAGAGCTAGCTGAAGTGGAGCAAACGGGGTTGTGATGTAGGTATTCTTGATGACCTTGCATGAATGTTACGTGCAGGGGAGTAAGGAGCAGGAGAGAGGTCATGGTAAGACCCACTGACCTGGAGTGCTTTGCCATAGCAGAAAACCTTCTGCAGTGATACTTTAAATAGCATCAGTCCTTTTGCACATAGCCCCAGATGGTCTAGGTCAGTAGGAACCTACTCTCATGAGACCTCAGCAACAAATCGTCATCTGCCCAAATTGTCCTTGAAGACTTCAAGTTAAGGGAAGCCCAGCCTTTTAATAGACAAGTGTAGTGTTTAGTCATCAGGCATCAGTTGCATCATGTCAGACGGAGTATTTGGTATTAATCAAGGAGGCAGACACTGAAGTATATATCCTAGATATTTGATTGCATTAGAGGAGTTATCTTTAATCATTGGGTAGAGTCATATGATGGAACATGATCGAGTCGCCATGGCTTAGCAGGGTACCACCCATCTGTTTAAATGTTAATAAGAGTGACTCATGGTGTTAGCACGACCATGCAGAGGAAGAAGAGCCACACGGTCAGTTACAGCAGCTTGGCTAACATGTGGTATTTTACTAAGCCACCGTAATGCTGACTATCCAGGCCATGTACACCCAAAGTGTACAAATGCTGGCTGAGACCCCATCATGTTCAACAGCAGCCTTCTGCTGGAACACAGTAAAAATTCCTAAATTTTGGAAAAATTTCATGGGTAGCCAGATTTTCAGTGAGGTTGAGCATCTGCCAGTTCTCTATCTTATATGTCCTTTATCTGTGGGCTGTTTGCCCAACAGCCCTATTTATTTAGCAACACAGGTGCCAAGGAATGGAGATCTCCCAGTCAGCAATGTTGATTGACAGTCTGCAGGCAGTACATCCTCAGCATTTACAAAGAGAGGAGCAGATTCAATATGTCCACCAAAAATAACAGTTATAAACTCTCACTGACTTTCTTTGCTGCCAGATAGAAAGCAATAACAAAAGAGATTGTGTTGTCCTTGGAAGAGATGTCTTAGACAAATTGAATATCTCAGCTTGTAGGGTTCTGTGCCATACATATTCTCTGAGCTCTGTGAGAGTGAGTGTGCAGGAGCACATGCTAAATCCATGACCTGTGTTCAGTGTAGGAGCAATGGAGGTATCCATGAGTACTGGCCAATGTCAGTTTCCCTGGTATGGGAGGGGGGAATCCAGAGTGCATTATGTAGCACTTTTATCGATGGGAGAAGCACTGCAGGCTTTTCAACAAAGAGGCTCAACCTTGATGTGCAAGTCTTCTCTGACTGCTCTGCACGTCTTTTAAAAAGCAGACTTGGGAACAGCCTAGCAAGAGTGTAGTAAGAAAAAATATCTGAAGAACTGAAGATTTTTTTCCCCTCTAGCTAAGTGTAAAGTATGTGCTTTCCCCTAAAATGAATCAGTGTTAAAGGTAAAACTGGGGGCATCAAGGAAGCTTCTTTGCCATTTTAATAAATACCAATAATTCCCTTTTGCCCATGCCCCATATTCCCAAACTCATTAAAGCAATTTAGGAAAATTTTTTGGCTCTGTAACATATAAGCAAAACCCAAACCATGCAGTCCCTTGAGAATCACTTGCGCAAAATGTATAGGTCAGGCCAAAATAAGTTTCTGTCAAACAGCCTAACACCTAAGCTTATTAGGAAACTGGTGAGTTGTACAAAGGGTCTGTATATAGGGCACTCTCAGAATGAATAAAGGGGTGAGGGGGCTCTTTTCCCAGTGTTTATTTTACTTTGACCCCACTGAAAACTCAAGAGGTATTTTTATTGAATGCGTGGCTCAGGCCAGTGCAGTTCCCATAGATTCTCTTCCATCGATCTAACTTCCCACACATCTGAGCTGGTGGACTCAGAGGGCTGCAGAGTGGGCAGGTGGCTGCACAGCTCAGTCTCATTCCAGGCCAGGCAGGAGAGTGCACCAGTGCTTCCTCCTTTCCTGCCCACTCCTCCCACCCACTGTCTGGGAGGAAGCCCCATGGGTGTCCCCAGCCGGGAATGCAGCGTACTCTGTTCTGCCCGTCAAATGCCCCAACATGGGGCTCCAGCCCTTCTCTCTGGCACATGGACTTTAAAGCATGAGGGAAGAGACCTGTTTGAGTTTGTCATCTGCTCTGCAGGGCAATAGTTCTGGTGAGGATGGGCCAGTGGGAAGAGGATCCTGCTTGTAAGAGTCACCACAGCCTCTAAAAACCAAAATGAGATCTCCTCCTCACATTCAACCTGGTATCTCCTCACTTTTTTCTTTTCAAAAGAACACTGAATCTGCTTTTCACGCTATTTTGACCCTGTCCTATTGATTTGTCAAGTCTTCATGTGTGGATGAGTGCTGGTATACAGAGCAGCTGAATCTAAGTGGACAGCAGAATGGGTCAGGGTCTGTGTACTTTGAGTATATTTTCTGAGCTCATTTTTCCTGCACTGCATCCATTTCACTTATGCCACCTCCACAGCACCCCAGGCTCAGCCCATGCGCTGAGCTGACTGTAGAGCTGCATATCCCAGAAATTCAATCATGCTCCCTCACAGAACTTACTGCACTCTCTCCCAGGATTACACCACACATTTGGAAAATGTTGTCTTGGGTTTTTTTAAGGTGATATGAAGATGTTAGTACATCACATTCCTCCATCAGCAGATAACAAGGGAGCTATATAGGAAGAACTCCTTATATCTGAGATACACTTGTTATTTTTGGGCTTCTTTCTTCCCCTTCTGAATAGTACTGTATGTGTCTGGGAGGATTTTTAAAACATCCTTCAAAACACAGGCTTTTTCTCTCCACAGAGAACCAAGACAAAAGGATGGGTTCAGTTGTGTGCAGCTGCTAAATGAGGGCAGCTGAGGGCAGAAGGGTGGGAGGAGCAGAGTGTCTTAGTATGAGGGAATTGTCAAGGCACGGGTTTTGAGGTGGCATTTGTTGGGATAGAAATGTTTCTAGGGAAACAGGGTTGAAGATATGAGGGTTGAAGGACTGCAAGTCCAAGGATGGGAAATACTGGAGAGTTTTAAAGAAAAGGGGATTAGGTGGCTTGAAGTCTTGGCAAAAGAGAAGGAGACTTGTATGTCAGAAGAAGGTGGTTTTGCCATCAGAGAGGGACCTACAGTTTGGGACCCTGGATGTGGTGCCCTCCAAACTGGATGTCTGTGAATCTCATCACTCACAGGTTTGGGCTTTTTGCATGATGCTTGATAGCTGGAAATGACAGCTAAAGTTAGAGGAGGGTTGTATATATTCATGGTTGCCAGTACCACTTGCAATTGGAGGGGCAAAACCTCCTCATTTAGTGTGACACAGTTCAGACCAAGCAGGATAGTATTACCTCTTGCTCCTCCAGGGTTATGACTCTGCTTCCCTTGACCAGCTCAGCCCAATTTTGAGGCTTTTATGGCTAGCTGAGGGTTGATCACTGAAGCAAAGGATGCTTCTGCCGAGGCTTTAAATCAGCCGTGATGTGTAGAGGCTCTAAACATCTTAGGCTTTTGCCATGATTGCCCCTGCAGAGGCTCCTCAAACTCACAGATTATGCCCCCGCTTCTCCCGTCCGTCTTGTTCCTTTAGGGGCAACTCTCCTTCCTAATAAACAGTCTAAATCATATGCTGTACAGAAAAGCATCCTGTTCTCTGAGAATTTAACACACATACTTGTACTCTCAGTGTTTGTTGAGGCACTGTGTGTGAAAACTTTATTTTCAAGGCTTTTGAAAGCTTGAAAAGGTAGCAAATTACACTCACCCAAAACTTCAAGGCAACTCACACTTTCTTCAAAACTAAAAAAAACGTAAACCAACAAAAAACTGCTAAGATAATTCCCAAGGTCATATTCTTAAAGGCTTTTTTTTAAAGTGTAGTCCCAGCATTGTTTAATCCATTAATTTTATGATTCTTCTTTGTGAGTGGGCTTGCTTTCTCACATGCAGTTTTCCCTGTGCTGTACTTAAAAAAATCCTTCTAAATCTTTTGAACCCCTTTTGCCAAAATAATTCACTCTGCTTTTCTGTAGTTGATATGTTTTGCTTTTATAAACTGCTTAATCTGAATGTAATTTTCCTAAATTTATTTCTACTTTTTTTTCTCTTTCCCATTTTTTGTGTCCTGGTGGTGTGCTAAGTGGTAAAATTAGTAATTTTTTGTTTTTGAACAAAGGCTTGGTACATTTTCACAGGAGAGATTATTAAGAGTGATTTGAAATACTCATTTTAGAGCAGGTTATTTACAGGTGATACAATTTCAAAATTAATTTAAGAGTGGTTAATTTTCTGTCATAGTCTGAGAAACTATCATCCAGATATTTTTGTTCCTGAGGGCTAAACTTACAGCACTGCACTAATGCCAGCAGATTTTTCTGGTTTGTCTGTAGAAAATCTTTTCATACTATCTTTTTCTAGCCACTATGCTGTGCAGAGGTGCTGAGACTGAGACCAGCTGATAGGTTTACATTCATGTTATATCAGATGAAATATGCTGGAGCTTTAACTGATAAAGAGAATAAGGAAGGTGATTCATCCTCTTCTTGAAAACTTTATGTTCCACTGATTTATGCAGGAAAGGACAAATCCGGGATTGGTTTATCTGTGCCTGCTTGTCTGGAGCTGCCTGTGCCTACCAATGGCTGGCAGGGTAAGGCTTGTTTTGGTCTCCACAGCCCATGACAACTTTCTTTTCTTTTCCTTTCTTCTAGGCCTGTCCCAGGTTCTCTGTCTTCACTACTGCACCTACACAACCGACAAAGACAGCCTATGCCTGCCTCTATGCCTGGCACCCTGCCCAACCCTACCATGCCAGGATCTTCGGCTGTACTCATGCCTGTAAGTTTTCTTACTTGGCTTTTTTTGCAAGGTGGAAAGTTGTATTGTGTTTGATTCAATCTAAGCAGAGGTGAAAGTCTTCTGGGTTTTGTAAAAACCCAGTGTAATAAGGAAGCTGGACCTTCTTTGGTGCTTCACCTTAGACTAGAGTATTTCTGATTAAGCTAATCAGTGTGAGAGTGATTAGAAGCAGTTTGCATGAGACTCCACTTTGTGATTCTCATACTTGTTCATGTAGGTGAGATCAGTATGTCTGTGATGGAACAAAAAGATTTTTCTGAATTCAGAAAAAAACTGGAAAAGCAATGTACATAAGTTGTGTCAGTGAACTCTAAGTGATCCTCTTGTGCGGGATCTAGCAAGTAAGAAATGTGATTTACTTTTCTGGCCCGTAAACTTGCATTTATTGAGAACTAGGTAACAATTCCTGCTCATCTTTCATCATTTTTGGAGGGATAGGAATATTTCCCATCTTATGGAAACCGAAGTGCTGCTTTACAACTGTAACTTCAAATTTTGAATTATTTAACCTTTCAACCTTTTCAGTAGAAGACATTTGGGCAGGTTAGGGGTGGAGAAAAGTAAGGATGACATGGGGAAGAGGGGATGGAGAAAGGAGGAGTTTTTGCTTCATTTCACTGTGTTCAGTTTGCAAGACAAACCTGAGAGCAATTGACCATGGGAGGTAGAAAAGCACTGCTTTTTCTTGCTTTACTGAATCAAGGGGAACACTCCACAGAGATACAAAGATTCAGGTTTGGCTGCTGTTTGAGCAATCGTGAATAAGTTAATAATTATTAACTTGTCAATAAGGCTCTCCTGGAATATCGATCAGGAAGTTTAACAAAAAAAACATAAGACGTGTCATGGTGGGAAGTTTTTTTTTCTGGCATGATTCCCAAGAAACCCAAAATGCAACAAACATCCAGCAGCCATGTAAGTTCAGTGGCTCCAGTCTGCTGCTGGGGAGCCCTTTGGGCAGCTTTCCTTGCAGAGGAGCAGGCGTGCTCTGGCTGTGAGCCCTGGAGGGACGAGCGTGGAGGCGAGACAGACCCTGTCAGCACTGGCTGCTCCTCCTGCCCCACAGCACTCCTGAAAGGGCTGCAGGGGACATGGCACTGGGAGCTGCTCCTGCCCCATGGAGAAAGGGAAAGGGGGAATTGGCAGCTTTTCTCTGCCAGGGGAGAGTGGAGGATTCACATTTCCCTGAAGCCCAGCACCCATTTTTGCAGGCATCATGGAGGATGGGAGACAACTCCTCACCACAGGGCACAAAAAAATAGCTCCCCTGCTTGGATTGCTCAGAAGGACCCAAAATTTTCTTTTTTGTAAGAGCCAAAAATTCAACAGACTGGCTCAAAGCAAGGTGGGATGCTCAGCTCTGTCTGGAAGCAGCGCCATAACCCTGTTTTACCACCCCTTACAAGGCCTAGCAGTGTCCAGGGCTTGTCTTTTTTTGGGGGAATACCCCCCAGGAAATTATTTTATAGAGGATTTAGTGCCATTAGGTTTTGTTTGTATCCCTGCCTCCCAGCCTAGTGACCCTAGCTTGCAGAAAGGGCTCTGAACAGCCAGGAAAAGTTTTGCTTTGTTTTTTGTTATCTCAGCAGTGCATGAAAGCTTCCCTTACAAGACATGTGGAAAACTCTTCCCAGCTGAGCAGTCCGAGTGAAGGAAAATCAGCCAACTTGTTTTGCATGTGCTTGAGATTGTAGATTTTTATTTATGCTTTTAACAAGCTAAGTTGGGCTGCACCGGGAGAGGAAGCTACAATTTTATACAGTGATGCTTTTAAAACCACTTAACTCTGAGTGTTGTTATACTGAAAGGGAGAAAATCATTACAAAAAAGCACAAACCTGGGTGGCTGCTATATTTGTTTATTAAAGAAACCCTTTCCTTATAATTGGCTGTGAGTTTTCAGGGCCGATTCTGATGAAACACACGCCTACGTGCATACACATATTCAATTCATGACACAGATTGTTATTTTCCCAGTCATGACTTGAAGAAATAAAGCTGAGTCCATTTAAATAGAAACCGAGAGTAAATTCTTGCAAATGTCTCCAGAGGTTTTCAAAGCTTTTTTTTTATTTGTTTTAAAAGATGGAGCGACAAATGTCAATGAACTCCAACATCATGGGGATGCAAGGGCCGAACCTCAATAATCCGTGTGCTTCACCTCAAGTTCCCCCAATGCATTCAGAAGCCAAAATGGTAAAAAGAGAATTTTTTTTAAATTACTGCATTTTCTCATATTGCTGTTGCATACCAGTTACCCAGACAGTGGGGGGGGATGTAGCCAGACACTGCTTACTTCATTCTTAGTCATACGATGTACTCTTTTTTAATATGCTGCAGTAAATTGCCTTTGTGTCTCTGAACTTTCAAGTTGTTCTTAGTCCTAACTGATCTCTAGGTGAGAGGGAACTGAAGGATGAACTATCTGATCCATACTGTGATAAATGGGATTTTTGGTGCAGGTCAGTAGGATTTAAGCAAATCGCCTGATTGTTTCTCTAATGGTGTCTGTGCTCCACAACTTGATCTAAAGAAAATTGTCAGTTAATAAAGGATGCAGTATAAAGTGTGTGCTGCAGACCCCTTGTTCTTTCCAGATAGGAGCACGGTGTGTCAGAGAAGCATACAAAATAATACTTATCTATATCTGTCTATCTATCTATCTATCTGTCTGTCTGTCTGTCTGTCTATCAATCTATCTCTGGGATATTTTATTTTTCTGTGTTCCTATCAAAAAGTACTGTCAGAATTTGAGCAAATGTAATTTATTTATACGAGTCAAATGTCATAACAAAAAAACAAAATTGTTTTTTACAGTTGTTCTACATCTTAAAAGGTCAAGGTTTCTCAGGCATTTGTGCTGATATAGGATTAATGTACTTAAACTAAACTACAAGTGGACATATATAAGTTTTCCCCAGCTTTATATGCACTCTTGTGGAGGTATTTGGGACTAATATCCTTTGAATCAAGTTATCAGTGTAGAAATGCTTTGGATTTTAAGTTTCAGAATTGCCATTTGCTGGTGTCTGATGGAAATATGAAAACAGAAATTTTTAGTTTTAACTCTGTAGGGCTTTTATTCTCTCAATATATCTCATCATAGTGAAAAGGAGGATTAACTTCATTGAACTTTTTTCAGTGGCACTTTGCCAAGGTGAAATTGTCATAAGTGAGAGAATGAAATCAAGCCGACAAAGAATAAGCAACCACATATTTTTATATCTTTCTACTTTTCATGACTGGTGCAGCTTTTAAAATTGTTGTCCTCCATCCTGAGGCAAAGAAAAATATCTATTTTTCTATAGGTATAGTGCATACAGGAGAGTCTAGGTTAAGAGCAACAACATATACAAGTTTATTCCACCTCTGTTTTCTTAGGTTGGGTAGGTCATGCCTTTGCCTCACTGTTGGTCTGGGTTAGGCTGTTAACCCAACCTCTGTTAACACTCTTTCTAAAACCACATTCTGTAAACATGCAGCCATTTGGCCAGAAGAAGAAGGATAGCCAAAAATGCTGGCTCCTCCAGCCAAGGAAAACCTGTGGTCGAGAGTTCTCTCTGCTGTACCACACAGTGACGGTGACATGCCAAATGGCAACAGCATCTGCAGCAGAGCTTGTTAAAAACTTTTTGGAATAGGCAAGTGTTTTTTCAATGCAAGTGTAGCTGAGCCAAGCTAAATACTCCTTGGCTGAATAAATCAAAAACTGGCATCTGTTTTGGGGACTAAAGGTTCTGTAGTTTACTCTCTCCCCACACCCCCTGCCTCTTTTTTACTGGTAGTGTGAGGCTACTTAAGAACAAGATTAAATTATTGGTGCATATGGTGAGAATTCTGTGCTTTAATAACTGAAACTGTATTTTAATACAAATTACCTTTTAATCTGGGTAATCAGGTTTTGTGCCTAAATCTAATATATGAAGGCATTTTAATGTATGAATAAATTGCTATCAGTTCCAAAATGTGGTGTAGTGAACAAGCAGAGCCTTTACTTCTGCCACTCTTTCAAGGGTAGAAAAAAATCTGCACATATTAACTCTCAAGAGGTATAACTCAGAGTTCCAGGACTTTTCCTATTTTCAAATGCAGGTTTGTGGTTTTAAAAATACTTTATATTTCTATATTCTAATTTTATATTTTGTTTCTGTATGAACACACAAGCAATGTAAAAAGCTTCTTCATTTAGTCACTGCTTTGAGGAATATGAATCTATTAATAATACTCTGCCTGAATACAAAGTAGAAAAAATGTAGGAAATTTTCAGAGTAAAATTATTTCTTACATGCAAATTCATGGATTTTAAATCAGAATCATCAGTGTTGCAGGGATGTTTGTTCTTATTGTTAACCGTTTCACTTTTCCTCATGCTTTCACATAGTCTGGTGACTTAGTTAAAAGTTAAAAGTCAGGATGCTTAGTACCTTACCAGACTGTGTCCTGCATTAGGAAAGAATTTCAGATTTCCCTGGATTCTGCAAATGGTATTACTGCTGGTGCATTCAGCATTGCTTATGCCCTCTTTGGCTGGCCCACCCCGAGAAGAAGGAATGTATCCAACACCAGACGGAGTATGGTGCTTGTAGTAAGATGCTTGTAGCTAGTGACTGAAGTAACTGGAGAAGTCCAGGAGACTTTGGGCCTGATTCACCAGGTGCCCAAATCCGTGGCAGTATCAGCACTTTTGGGAGGCCTGCAGGAGAGAATGTGGGACAGGTTCCTCTAAATGTGAGACCCAGATGTGAGACCAGATCCTTCTGGCCTCATGGCAGCATGTACCTGAGCAATGCAAGCACAGTTTGGCATGCAGCAGTCATAACACTGTTTGGTGACACATGTGACTTAACTTGCCTCTGTAAAATGCATGTGAATAAATAATATCTGTGGGGATGCTGTGTGATGCCAGGTTTTTTAAAGAAAGCAGATAGATGGCAAAAGATTGACACACCTTGATTGTTTCCTAATTGGTTTATATGTGGGAAATAGAAGCCAGTCTGATAAATATATACATTGTCTGATATACAAGCAGATCTACACACAAATATAGAATATGTGTGGCATTAATGTAATATTTCTATAATAAGCAATACGTATTTTAATCACCTTGTATCACCTGGCATTTATGGAAAGCCACACTCTGCCACCCAAGGTGCTCGCTTCCTGGTTTAATTTTTTTCAGGAGAACATTCCATCAAGTATTAAGGTATTGTAGATGACATCCAAGAACTGATTTAATTTATCACAGCAATCTCAGTTTCCCTCACAGTATGCCTCTGAATTAGGTTATCACCAAATGCTTTAAAACTGTCCTAGTAAATGAATGAATGAACATCTAAATCAATACTGCTTTCTTCTTAGATTCACAGCCGAGTAGGTAAAACTCTTATGCTGCCCACCAAAAACACACATTGATTTTGTATTAAAATATATTGCACTGGAAAGAGAAGGAAACATATAGCTCCTTAGTGTATATGGTAAAAATATGGCAAAAATACACAGAGCCGCACATGTAGCATATTAACATGTGGTTCAGTAGGCTGAAAGTATTATGAAGTTGGAACTGTTGGCAGTGCCTTTGCCTTAATATGCTGCCTACACATAGCTTGGTTCTGCACTTTCATAGTACTGGCGGTTTTAGAACTCAGAAGTGCAATACTGCGTGGATCAGTGGAGTGCAAGATAAATAGTGTGCACTGAACCACTGCAAGCCTGTGTGAGAGCAGGTCTTTTCCAAGCAGCTGATGCCTTTCTATCTGAATTTTGCACAGCATTGATCTTTACCTGCAGAAATTTATGGCCTCTGAAAAAAGGTATAAAAAGGCAGACTGGCAATGAACTTAAAAACACAGTTCTCAATTTAATCTATTATTTTTTTTTCTTTTACAATTTCTGTCTGCCACTTGCTTGATATGTAGTTTTATAAAATTTAAATTAAATGTTATATGTGTAGCTTGGCTGTGCCTGTAATCCTGATAGAAAGTGTATGTTTCTTTAGAAAAGAAAAAGAAAGATATTAATTCTGTATCAGAAACACATAAGACTGTGGGCTGTTGTTTTTGAATTGTAAGCTTTACTAGGCTGAACAGAAAAAAAAAAAAATTTGAAAGTGTCTGTCAGGTGAAAGAATGAAAACATAACCAGAAAAGAAAAGTAATAAATTGGTAGAGCACATGTTCCTAATTATAACAGTAAAATAACCAAACCTCCTAATATACCTAAGAATGCCGGAGAGCTTTGGCAGAGGAGGAGAGAAGTGAAAGAAATTGCAGTGTCATCAGCACTAATTTTTATTCAACTTAATTAGAGGTAAGGGTCCAGATCCTATCAGTGGCTGTGTAAATCCCAGTGCAAGCATCACTCAGCTCTCCATCCCTGAGGAAAGGCCAAGCTGTCTGCAGAGACCTGGCTGCATTTTGTATGGCCCTAAGACAAGCACATCTCCCTATCTGCAGGTACACAACAGCCAGCCAAACGGGAAAGGCTTGGCCACAAAGGTCCAGGGCTTCCATCAGATGCAGATTATGGTCTGGGTTTGGATGGAGTCTTCTGCTGCTCCTTGTTTTACAAATAACATTTTGCTTTACAAATAACGTGTGCCCGTGAGCTGTGATGGTGCAAGCAGCACAAAGAGGGAAGCAGCTGGAGGAGGGTCTCACCCCAGCCCTGCTTTGGTGCTTGGCTCAGCCTTTGCAGCAGCCCTTGGATGTGGAAGCAAAGAGTGCTGCCCAAACAGCCGTGGCTGGGACAGCTGGTGGCCTTGGGAAGGACATCACTCTGGATTCCTGCTCTGGGCCCAGGTTTGCAAGGTTTCCATGCTGATTTCAGGCAAGGGGCTGACATAGGTAGTCCAGAGCCACTGAACTCTAGGTTTAGATACTTCACACGTTGTGACTGAAGATACTTTGTTGAACAAAATAAATGGTTTGAAGTCTATCTTTTCCTATCAAGCTGTCTGGGAAATGGAATCACTTTAGTAGAACAGCACATACTGCTTCAGGGCCAGAAGGCTTTTCTTTGCATGGGTTCTGGACTGCTGAGTAGAAAGAAAAATGTTGCATCTCTGCAGAACTTTCAACAGCAATTGCTCATCTTGTACTTCACAATAAAGCAATGAAAGCAGCATAGGAGAAAAAAAAAGTGCAAAGTAACATCTTCCAAATAAAAAAATAGAGTTGTGATGAAATTTCCTGTATCAGTAACTGAGAAGTGTTTTCACAGAAAGGACTGTTGTATAGTTAAAACCCACATTGTTTCTGCAACTGTTGACAAAACTAACTGTTCTGAAATTGTATCTCCTGTTATATTTGTGCTTATGTTTAAAAGTCCTCAAAGCCAAATTTTCGGTGTGTTCCTGATTTGTGCTTTAAAACCATTCCTGGGCAGCAGCTTTGCCTGCAGACATTGTGCCTTGCTGTGGATTAAGGTATTATTGTGATAGGTGAAGATAAATCATATTCTGGTTTGTTTACTGAAACAGGACCTTGTACCCATCATGTCTAAATTCTGGATTATGTACTAGACTGGGTAGGAACTAGTTCCTAAGCTGTCAGTGGCTCATTAAGTTCACTAGAGAAGCAAGGCAGTTCCATTACTCAGAGCTGCTGCGAATATGTGCTCAGTATCTGATCTTGCTTCTCCCGAGTGCATATGAACTGCATTGCTTCTCATAGGCACAAGTTGTAACAATTCCTTGCATTTTTCTTTCTTTGTGTCACTTTATCCTGTGGTGATCTTATCACCACTATTTCCCTAGAAGAACTTGGATTTTTATTATTTTGTTTGCCTTAATTCAGCTGGGTGTTAAAGTGACCTTGCTTTCTCCCCCACCCACGAGCCCTCACCCTGTCTCTTTGTCCCTGTTTCTCCACCACCCTCTTTCCTTAGAGGATTTACTGCCTTTGTAGATTTGTTTCTCTTTCTCCTTTTCTCCCCAGTGTCCACCCTGATTTTGTAACCATAGCAATAACTGAAATACAATCCCAGTATTTGCTTGCTGTGGCTATCATCTAGCTCAACAGATGAACTGTTGGCTTTTGTGTGTGATAAGGTTTTGAAACTTAAGTCCGATACATCTGTACACATAGGGCTAATTTGTTTGGTGCACAACTGTCCCTTACAGAAAAGGTTTTGTTTGTGTAAAGTTGTGTGTCAGTGGGTGCTGGTGCAAGTAAAAGCAAGCCCTTATGGTAGTGAAGCCAGGAAGGGAAACTGTAAAAATAAAAACATGGTTGCGTTACAGGGAAGTTCTGCTTCACACAGATGTATTTCAGTCTCTTTCTTGGAATATGTACAGTGTTCATTTTCCAGGATTTTTGCAAGATCCACAAATAATGGAAATTGCTTTGAGCTTCAGGCTGTTACGCATGAAGCCCAGCATTTGATTGGGATGTGCTAGTGCATCTCATGGCAAGGGGGTGGGGGAGATGGTTTTGCACACTTTACCAGCCCCATATTTTAACCACTGAGGACACAAGAGCTGGAAGAAAAATCCTCATGGCAATAAATTTCTTCTTTTTGGACAGGCTAAAAAGTATTTTCTAAAAACTATGCAGTAGCTAATGAAGCAGTTTATTAATTATGGTAGTCTTCCTGTGAAATAAATAATTTCAAACTGTTGAACTGAGAGAGAAAATTGAAGTGACTCACTAGAGGCCACACAATTTGTCAGTGGAAGAGCTGAAACAAGCATAGAAAAATTTCTGGCTGCCAGTTCCAGAAAACACAATTTCTGTCTGAGAAAAATTTATGGTTTTTGTTTTTTCAACTTAATATTAATGTTGGTAATATCAATATAATTGTTGAAATACACTATTTTTTCATGACTAGTAGAAGAATGAGGAGACTGAACTCCTCAAGCTCACAGGGAGTGCAGGCTCAAATTTAGGATTCAAATCTGAATGAAGGTGGCGCTTTGAGTTTGGATTTAATGCCCCTGAAATTTCCTGAACTTTACTGATGAGATTTTGGCTCAGAATGACAAAAATTAACTGATCTTCTGAGACTTCTGTCATCTGAGATGATGGAAGCCTTGTGAGATCAGCTTCCCTGGCATCGTGGCTTTCACTGAAATCTCAGGAGAGCACTTAGTTTCATGTAATGTCAACCATATCCAAACCAGGACTAAAGAATACCCTGCAGAGCTCCTTGTAAGATCACAGACATGTTTGAAACCCTGCTACAAGCTGTGTGAAGTCCGAGGGAATGTTCACAGCATTTGTTGTTTATTCTGTCAGATATGGCCGGTGACACTTCTCAGTGCTGGGGAGGATATGCACTGTTCTCCAGATGTTCATTAGTGCAATTCCTCATTTATGTTCAGAGGAGGCAATTTAAAAACTGGGACAGGCTGGGTCTCCCACCCTGGAAACACTTACGCAGCAAACTATGCTCGGCTCCGGTTTTTACTAGCAAATTGCTGGCCAGTAAAGTTTATCCGAGATTTTAGTGTATAAAATTATATATATATATATATATATATAAATATGTATAAATAATCTTCCCAAATGTGCTCTGTAGTCAGACTGCATGGGATGCAGCATAGTCAGTTGTGTCCTCTGCACTCTGTATCCCCTTTATTCTGACTGCTGCACAGCCCACTTTATGGGATGCCCCCCAGGGGACCTGAGCTGCCTTTACTCCATTAATTGCTCATGTGCTGAGGACTGACTCTGGCAATGTGGGCACATCCAAGTTCTCTGCTTTAGATAGTTGCCTTCATTTCAAAGAACTTACACTACAAAGAAGACAGTGAAATAAATACTGGACATTGCTGGAATATGGCAGAGGCAGGGGAAACATTGACCAGCTGAAGGTGAACTAGCATGAAGATTTGACTAAAAAATGTCAGGTTATTTAGGAATAGAATTCAATTTAATCAAAACCTTCCTCTTCTAGTCATGGGTGTGCTTTTTTGTCCCCCCATTTTTTATATTAAAGTCACACTAAAATCAACTCTTCTTCATATTGAAAAAATGTTCCACAAATCTTACTTTGAGATAATATCAGATTCTTCATCAGATTCTTCATTTAGTGACAATATTAGTGGGGAAGAACTTTAATTTAGGATTGTTATCTTCATTATATATATTTTCATTCATGAAAGTTTGGTCTTAAAATTATGTCATTAAAAAAAAAAAGAAAGCTTTTGTAAAATAGAAAACAGTAGACAGGATTCCTGCAGTTTTGTTATTCAGTTTACTGGAAATAATTTAAAACCAAACATCCACCTTTTCACTACAACTCCTCTCCATTTTATTTTTCCAAAATGAGTGCTCAGAAAGGAGACAAGCCCCATGAGCAACTTAAAATAGAATTTCATAATCCTCTACTTTTATAATATCAGATTCGAATTTTAGTATAGTCAAAGATTGCTTTTCTAATTTAGCCCTGATCCTCAGATGTAAACTTGGATGAGATGACTTCAAATGAATTGTATGTTTTTTGCATCAGCTGAGGACCTAATTTATACTTCTGAGTTTCCTAGATTGGCCTTTCCAGAATTTGATACTGCCAGGTAAGCATTTTGTTTATTTTGGCTTTAAATTTTTTTCTTTAGAATTTATATTCTGTATTTTACAGAATGTTCTGCAGACTACATGCAGTCCAACTACAGAGCATATGTGGGAATGTTATTAGTTGCATTTTATACACTAAATATTTAATACATATTTGCCTCTTATTCTTGCACGTCGGTGTTTTGACAACTGCTCTAGAATCTCATATGAACTTTATCTGACTTAAGTTTTCAACTCAGCTTCCTGTAGGTGTTCATTACATAATATTTAAGGATATGTTATTTTCTCTAATCCCCAGAATAATACCAGATGATTTTTATAATTGATTCATCATACCAGACAACCACCAGCAATTTTGTGACAGGTATTGGTATCTGTCCCTAGTGATTCATAATGAAAAATTGCCAGATATTTCTTTGAAAGTGATGGATGATTCATGTTGTTATATTTAGGTCACATTATTCTGGAATGTTTAAATTAGACTACAAGCCACCTTTGAATATACATGTGCAAACATAGAGTACATTTTTAGTTTCCCATCTGGAAATACATATAAAGTCCAGGACTGTTTGCAAGTCACGAGAAATATTGTTATCTTTTTATTTTGGTATTTCAGTTCACACTCATACTAATATGAAAAGTTTAGTAATGGCATATCCTCAATACTGCCCTTAAATGCCAAGGTTACACATGAAGTCCAATGGGATCTAGCAAATGTTTAAACTTTTATTAAAGCCCAAAGCCTAAAATAGACTTTACTAGACCTGTACAAATTATTTTAAATTATGTAAATATTTTTAATATGTCTGGCTTCTGACAGAACACCACTATACACTGAAGTATGACATTCACCTTACTGTGCCAACTTTTTAGGTTTTTTTTTTTTCCCAAAATACCTAGCATCATTACTGGATTTGACTAGAGTCTGCTTTATGTGCTGCTTGTGGTTCAGGAGAAATATATGTGAAGAGGATGGACTGTGTTCCCTGACTGTTAACAGAGGCTCTTTAGCATGAGGTTAAGCGTGAACGTTGTTTTGGCTGCCAACAAAGCAGCCAGGAGATACCCAGGGTAGGGGGGTGGGAACCCCTGATCTGCTTTCCATCTAATGGACGTGTGCAGCTGCTCTGCGGGCTCTGCAGGCTGGTGTTGGTGTGCAAGTGTGTGACTGTGTCAGAGAGAAAACTATTTATTTGGAGGTTTGTAACAGATACTGCTCTAACTTCATCTTCCAGGAATTTTATTAAATTAAAAAATACTGCCAAAACATTAATATATGGATTTGTGCAAAATCTGGGGGTTTGAGTTCTTCATTTAAACTAGAGGCAGTTGTAGGTGATAGTAAGAGCTAACAGTCTGAAGAGCCCTAGGTTTATTGGTCAGATGTTTGAACGTGTGCATGTTTGTCCACGTGTCCATTTTTTTTCCTGTGGTTACGGTGGGTTTTTTCCCTCCTCCATTCCATGCAATTTTGCTATGCGAGCATAATCTTATCTAGGCCTGTTTGGGTAACTTTCTCCATCTATTTATTTGCATATTACCTTATCTTCTGTTTAGAAACCATTTTTCCTGAAATACTTTCGAATGCTGAAGAAAAATAAATGTCTGAAAATCCATGTGTGTTATCCAAAGAACACTTACCAACACTTAGGATGGCTACCATTTGCACAAAGAAAAAGCAATTTGTTAGGCTATGTGAATTTGCTGAGGCTTGTCAGTCTTCTAAATCATGTTAGTGGTGGATTAGTTTGATTGGAAACTTGATCCAAGCAATGTTTGAATTTGTTGCATACCGAGTTCCCAGAGGTAATATAGAGTTTATGTGAAAAAAGTTATATAACCACATAAGTATTGAAAATTAAAATAGAAATGAATTGCCCTTGGTGAAATTTGTGGTTACTGGGATTGTTCAAGGATACTGAAATCTTTCATTTAAATAAGAAATAAGAAAATAAGGTAGCTTAATCTCATTTAAAGATTTTAGAAACTAAAACTTCCTTTTCTACTACACTTAAAATTCAATATGTGTTTATGTTAGTCTTAGTAAAACTGGTATATGTGACTCATGATGCTAGTTTAATACTGCCCACAAAAATCCACATAACATAGCTATGACTTGTAGTACCCATCCAGTATGTTCTTTCCTCCTACAGAGGGAAGGAGGAAAGTTATCCCTAGGGCTTCTGGTCAGTGCAGCCTGAGTGATGACCAGATGGATGAAGTAACCCTGAACTTCCTTCCATCTTTGGTTTGTTCCCTCCATAGAGAAAAAATCATGAACATGCATTTCTCTGGAGCCTGTAAGATCTCCCTGCAGGGACTTTTCCAGTCTGAGGTAAAAGTGAAGCTCTCTTGAGTTGCAGGTGTGAAGGACATGATAAGGAACTAGGATTAAGTCCTGGATGTCTTTAAACAGATTCTAAATTCTGTTTAAAAAAATCTGCTGTAGATTCTGTTGAGTCTCCTGCCAGTTACAGGACAGGAGAAACCATGATGCGCATGTAGTTGGGAAATGGCATTTGCCTGAAGCCATGAGGTGCCTCCTGTCACTCTCCATCCTTTGTTTCTCAGTGGGATGTTACCATCACAAGTGATGGACCATATCCACACCGATGGTGACAGCACTGTGCCAGGAGCCTCCCTGCAGAGGCTGAGGCAAAAGGGAAGGAGGGGAGGCCAACAGGCTCTATTCAGGCTCTATTCAGGCTCCAGGTGCTTCCAGTGCTGATAAGGGGCCACCATACCCAGCAAAGGAGACAGACCACAGTGCTGGTGCTCCTGAAAGGAGACAAATGACCACCCCGTCCCCCAGTGTTTGGTGCTTCTCCTGACATCTCCTGGCCTGAAGGGCAGGCAGGGCCTGGTGCTGGGCTTTGCTTTGCAGGACAGCCAGCAGTGCATCCCTGTCCCTGTGGGCGCTCCTCTTTGATGCAGAAAGCCACTCAGGCCACACCCCCAAGCCCTTCTCTGCTTGTACACGCCCAGCAGGTAATGTTAGCATGGTATCAGTGAAAACTCTACCTGTCCACTTGAATCTCTGTGTACATCTGATGTATCTCCCATAATAAATTATGTACTTGGGGAAGCAATAACAGTGGCTGAGATTCTTGAGACAAGAAGAGTCACATTACCAGAAGCACCAAAAAGACTGATTAAAATTAAATCGTAGCAGACAACAGTTGTGTTACAAAGGAAGGCTCGATTACAGCCAAATCACTTTCTTTGCTAACCTCTGACTTATTTATTTCTCCTGCATGCTGCAGTCTGCATACTCTTTCTGATTGTAATGAGCATTAATTGATTAGCTGGATCTATGAAGAGCTTGAGCACTCGTAAGTACTATCCCAGTGGGTACACAACTAAATAGTTTATGAGGTAATTAGTATTTTAATGCCTTTTCTAATGAGCCTTTTCAGTAATGAAATCTCATGAGAACATTATTGGTTCATATATATTTCTTCAGACAAAACAAAAGGTAAGCTGATGCTATTAAGAGATTTTAAAGCTAGTTTATAAAATGGTTTTCAGTAACTTATTTTTGAATGCTTGCCTTGGTTCATTTTGCTTTATTAAAAAATGTAAGCCATCTTAGTTTTTCCCTCACGCTGCCTCTTGCAGTCCTCTCTTTTGACAGAATTCTTACACTATGCTGCAATTTCAAATAATTGGGATAATTTCTGAGGCTGCCACCCGATCTCCTAAGCTCAGCTGTAAGTAAATAATACCATACTGTCTGAGAGTGTTGTTTCAGATGTGTTCTCATCGTGGAAAAAAAACCAACTCTGTGCCTGGCTGCACAGTGCCTTGGATTTATGACTCTGTCAAGTTTGATAGAATGACCAACCTCCACAAAGATTTTCAATGTCAAGCTGAGCTCTATTCTGGAGGCTTGAAAGCAGCACAGAACTTGCGACTGTACAGGCAGTCTTCAGCTTTGTTGTATATACTCCATTTTACCTATGTTTAATCCACAGTGGAAAGGACAAGTCCTTTGCCTTGAGTTTTATTTTTCTGGTACCTAAAAGAAGACAGCTGAATATTGCTTTTCTGGAAAAAGATTTTTTAGTGTATGAATGGCTCATTTTATCATTGGCCATAGAGATTTTTGTTCTCTGGAGATCACAAGGCCTCAGTAGCTTTTATGTTCTCATCTCTCTTAGGGCTCACTTCTAGATGGAAAGTGCAGTCTTGTCCTGAGTGGGATTTCAACTGCAGTTTAACAGCAGATAGAAATGTGGGGAAACTTCCTGAGCCAAGCACTGAAGCATCTGCGTTTTGGAAACATGTTTCATAAATTAGTTTTATATCAGTGAAGCATCTGTGTTTTGGAAACTTGTTTCATAAATTAGTTTTACATAATCTAGGTGATGTATGCCTTGAAATGCTTTAGAAACTTCATTTTAATTTAGGGATGTACAAATTCCTATTTAATATTAGAGGCTGTAGGAATAAAACTGTAAGAAATTCCCCTATACAGCTCTCATTATGTAATGTAAGATGTAATGAGTCTAATTCATCCTTAGGGTGTCTTTAATGGTGTCAGCACAGTTTTTGCAAAGGATAGATTTGGTCTAGGTACATCACCACCATAAAACCTATCTTCCACTGGCATTTCTCTCTGTCTCCAAAGCTTTACTGTGACATGTCACTATGATATATTAGTAGCCTTGTACTTTTTGATGACTCTAAGTTAGTAGTAATATGGGTGTTGTTTTCTTCAGATGAATATAAAAAGCCCCATTTCCAATTATGGCAACCATTAAAGCCCCCTCCAGAACATAGAGAAATGGTGTCTTTGGCATCATGTGTGTGACACTGCTTGCAGTACCATGCATTAGCAACATTTATGAGATGAAGAACGCCCAACACTGACCACTGCTTTCCACATTGCCTGCCATCTCCACACCCTTTTGCAACTCAGAACCCAACAGCGCAGGCGAGGGTGACGCCTCCTGTGTCAGCGCCCGCAGATCATCAGGCTCTCCGTGCTCACCCATGGTGTGCTGGAGCCCTCTTGTCAAGGCACAGCCCAGCATACTTTTAGGATGGGGGCTGACCAGCCTAATCTGTTCCCTTGGCTAGGATGAGGTAGCTTCTTGTGTCCACATTAAGCATTGTTCAAAATGCAGAGTGAATCAGATTTGCCTGCCTTTGCCTTCCGAGGTGAGGCAGCCCCGGTTGCCCTGGGACCCTCTGCATGCTCTGCAACCCCGCAGGCTGCGACCACACCAGGGCCCAGAGAAGCAAGTTCAAAAGAGAAGGTGCACATCAGGTTACCAGCCCAAGAGCAGAGGAAAAATATTCTCAGAGAAATATTTTGGTTTCCATTCTGGAAACTTCACAGAGGGTGTTTCTGCTCTATATTCAGAAGCTTCCTTAGGGGACAGATGATCCCTCATCTGTCTGAGGGTAGGAGCTCCTAACTGCCTGTCCTTCTTGGCCTTTGGACTTTGCTGAACACTAATGAAGCACAGTAAGAATTAAATTGGGGTGGTGGGAACACCAGTTGCCAGATGTTGCTTTTGATTTGGTAATATTTCTTTTAAACTTGAAACGGGCTGCTGTTGTTTTCCTTACTTTTTCAGAGACTCTCTATTTGTTTGTGCTTCCTGAGTCATCACCTGTCTTTGCCAAGACTTTATTATATCTAACAAAAGGTATATTATTGATGCCCTGTGGCATGCACAAAGCCTTTCTATGAACTCCACTAGACATGTGTTCCTTCCAGATTAATTTTGCTTCCTGTCTCTGCTCCTGAGCAAGTCCCTGCTCCAGGCTCTGCTCTGACAGTGTGTAAATGCTCAGCAGGCTTTGACACCTCATCCACTTGAAAGCACAGCTTTCTCAGCTTTTGATGCATTTTGATCAGTCCTCTTACCTTTCTATAATAACACATATGTAGATATACATGTATATACACATGTAGTCACTGAAGAAGTGTCTCTATTAGAAATACTTGGAAAGAGTAAAAGCAACTTAAAAGAGAAGTTTGCCGCTCTCTTTCTTTCTCCTCCATGTGTTTACCATGAGGTCATGATTAATGGCTTTGGTGATGTTTGGAGGGCAGAAATCACTTGTATGTTAAATTCAGGAAGACCTCTGAATCGGCAGGGCCAGGGGAACCGGCAGCTCTGGGGCTGGAAGGACCCATGATGTCATCTCATGTGGCCACAGGGGACACAGCTATTACTTCTTTAGGCATTATTCTTGGATAGCACTAAGGTGTGTGGGTTTTTTTGGCCTTGCAAATGCCTTCTGCCCTGAGCCATGGAAAGATTCCCTGCCCTCTGGGGAGGCTGTTTAGGATGGAGTGAGTCTTAATGTGCAGGACAGGGGGCTGTTGAGGGTGAGCGTGCAGGACAATCAGAGGACTCTGGACTTTGCTGATACGCTTCTAGGGATGCAAACTGAGTGCAAAGGAATGAGAACCTCTAAATGAAGTGTACTTGAAACAAAGCTACTATGAGATGGAGAAGTATACACAGTAGAGAAATAGGATATCTTGACACTTATTCATGGTTTTCCTGGGATGTCTTGGACTGTACAAACTCACTGCCATTGTGTAAGTGAAACTCTAGATTCCCCGAGGCCATAAATGTTACTGAAATTTAAATTATTTTGCTTTGAAGAAAGAAAAGGAAAAAGTAAATTTATTACAGTAGTGTAACGCTTGTCAGTCCCACATATAAAGGAATTATGAAGAACATATAATTTAAGAAATTATGGACAAACTCATAATTTTGTGATAATTTCTTTCCTTCCATTTTGAGAATACATATTTTCTATGTAGAGGGAGGAGTGGAGGTGAACCTCCCTGGAGGTTCAAACCTGGAGTTTTCAGCCTCTTGTTTCAGTAAAAGAACATGATATTCAACACATGTTGGGCAGTCTGTCTGGTGTCACTGAGAAGCTCTGCAAGAGATATGCTATCTCTGTTTTCCTTTTAAGCTAAATGAACACATTCAGAAGGCATGGATAGTGTAAGCATGGTATTCTCAGGAAATCTTAGTTCCTTACAAATCTACTAAACTTTAATTCAGAATAATTGTGTTGTATTTACAGTTCTATTTAGATAATGTTTACTAGTGTTTACATATTGTTCCTGGCTAATAGATGGCAGATATAGAATGAAATTAAAATACAGAGAATCCAGAC
The DNA here is from genome assembly GCA_024865655.1 of Emberiza elegans. Taxonomy (NCBI): domain Eukaryota; kingdom Metazoa; phylum Chordata; class Aves; order Passeriformes; family Fringillidae; genus Emberiza; species Emberiza elegans. The sequence continues at coordinate 38,716,614 of JALJVW010000206.1, forward strand.
AATAAACATCCCAATCCACAGTTAGTCTGTGAGTGTTTGTGCTTCTTCATATTTCAGTGATTTCAGAATCTAATTAAGCAGATGCTCAAGTAGCTTGGGGATCCAAGTCCTAAATTGCTCTATTAAATTGCATTTCCCTATCAGAATGAGCTTAAGTGTCAAGGATAAATTTACGATGAAGAACAAATATTTAAGATGAAAAGAATGACATCAACTAAATCACCTCAAAAAGCCAGAAATAAACTGTTAGCTAACAACATAAAATGCAAACCAGATATGGGAAAAGAGCATTATACAACAGGATTGCTTATTGTGAAGAAGACAGAGCAAAAGATATGCCTAAATGCCCGAACTGTTTTCTGGGAATGTGGCACTATTTTGCAGGCAGGTGTTATTTACATTACTAAGTAATGTAAATTCATTTCCTTTCCCACCTGTCTATCACATCCAAATATAAAAATTGTCCCAGTGCATTTGTGTGGACAGGAAACAGCTAGTGGCATATAATTTAAACTAAGTAGGAAGAATATCCTAGTTTATATGTAAATAAAGTAAAAATTGGGGATGTCTTAAGTTGCAATGTCTCTTTATGAATATCACTGCTTTATTTCATTAACGGTGTTATTCCTCAGTAAAGAAAAAAGGATTTCTGGATTTGTAAATGAAGCTGAAACCATGGGGTTCGCAGTATGAGGGCCACCCTGAGTACAATGTCTGCATTAATCTTTGCTCCTTGCACAGAAGGCTGGAGCTGCCTGCCAGAGCTAATGAATGGATTCTGACTCTGCCACGTTAGGCTATTACCAAATACAAAGGCTGGTCACACATTATAGTTTGTCTGATGGCTTCAGATATAAGCATTAGAAAAACATTTGTTCAACAGCAATAATTAGTCAGCGACAGAGGCAAGTTATACAGATTGCTTTGGAGCACTGAGGCAAATGAGACTTTCTGTGGGAAAAAACGTGTTGCCTGTCTAGTGATTCATAAAAAGCATAAAAAGGCACTTCAGTTGCATCTCTTCTAAAGGTGAGACCAAACCACAGCATTTCTGCAAAACCCTAATAGCCCCAGTCGTTACTGCAAACACTGTAGTGTTTTAAGAGCACTACTTTTCTCCAGTTTAACAACAAAAAAATCTTGTTGGGGAGTTGTTCCTGGCTTGGATTAGGGTCATGCTTGCACAGATACAGTGCTTCACTGAGTGGATTCTTTTTAGCTTAAACCTTAACAGTTAAATTAGAAGAAAACTCACAACTGGCTCAGAGGAGCTCAGCAAATCACCAGGCAGCCTGGGCTGCTGAGATGCTTTCGTTCTTTAGCAATGAACTCATACCTTGGGCTTTTGTATTCTCGGGGAGAAGAAGCCATAGTTCAGAGAACTGCTAGAAACAGGATGGTTAAATGAAGCCCAACAGTAAGCAATTCGTGTTACTGAAGCATGTCATTGAAACTTGGCACAAGAGCTAGGTGGGAGCTTGTGCTGTGGAATGGCTTTAAGTGCTTGTCATCCCATAGATACCGCTGCAAATGTTCTGTATTGTCCCTCCTTTCCTGCACTGTCTGGGAGAGTGAGTACAAGAATAAGTCTATGCGTTTTCATTTGTTTGACTTAGAGTTTTCTGTGCTTTGGTTTCAGTAGCGTGGCTATCAGATGAATGAGGTTGAATCCGTGCCAGAAGGGATGCAAAACAGCCCATTACTTCATTGTGTGGTTGATTTGCTTGTTTGTTTTAAAAGTTTGCATGTACTGGTGAATGCGAGGGGATGATAGCATCTAATAATTGTAGTGCTGGCAGGAGCGATGCAAGTTTACCCACACAGCCTGCCAAGGTACCTCTAGTCTGCCTTGCATCACCTTTTTTTTCCCCCATAGGTTGTCCTGCTGCTGTATCACAGACCCAGAGAGCAGCTTTAAAGTACTCACAACTGGCGCATGCAGGGAGACCACCAAATTAATTTTCCTTTTTCATGTGATTAGTCCTTGACTGCTATGTTGCCATATCTTGTGCCAAGGTATTTAACAGGGGGCTCCTGCTGTGAGAGTCCTCATTTCCACTTTTGCACTGATGCAACTAAAGGGAAATTATTCCCTTCCCAAGATGATCATTCTGCAAAAGATTTTCAGAGGGACCTGCCAAAAGCAGAAAGTATGAATAGATTAACAAATGCTGGTAATCCCTGCATTGCAGAAAGATGGGTATATTTGCAGGCTTGTATCAATAGTCCAGAGAAATATAAGATTGTCCTAATGAGCTAGTAATAATTTCAGTGCATATAGTTTGCTTCAGTTCTTTTCATTCTAGAGTTCCAAGGACGAATTAGAGGTGTCACAACAAGGGCTTCCTCTGCTGCCCATATTCTCTTGGCATGGACTCAGGCATGGTAAGGAGTGCACTGTAAGAGTGACTTCTGTGATCTAGAGCAACAGAGTATAGTTGGTCATTAAATAAATTGTTTCTAAGGACATCCTTACCGATGCTAATTAAAATACCTGTAGTTACTAAATTATTTCATTAGTTAAGATAAATCTCCAGATTATTTTCTGTTTACTGGGTTGCTAGGGGTACCTAATACATCAATATGTGTAGAAGTGTTCAGTGAGGCTGCCAGGTTTTTTGAAAGAGTTTTACATGCTTCAGAAGTAGACTCCAGTTGGCTAAGGAATTGGCCAAAGACTAAAAATGTGACATCATTCTTGGCAAGTCATAGAGATATTTTTGTTAACAGACACTACATAAAAAGTGTACTATACTACTTCTAAGCAAAAATCTGTGTGTAAGAAAAATGAAATATCTTCTAGTGGGGAATAATTTTTCAAAGAAATGCAATTTATTGACTAGTCCTTTGTATGAGTCTGTTAATGTGTCTATTTGTTCTTCTATATCCTTTTGCTCTTTAAATACAATTAATGTGTGTGACCTGCATACTTTTAAATCAATACCATTATTTAGCAGACAAATGCAATTATTCCCTATTAATTCTTCCATCAATTCTATGTTTGTCTAATAGACATACTGCAATTGTCTTCTTGAGTCCAATCACATATTTCAACTTCCAACAATTATGCTTAACTTAATTCCAATGACTGATTAAAACCATGTGTATTCAGGTTTAGATAGATATGCTTACTACAGGATTGCTAGACCTGCAGAAAATATGGTTTTAATAATCCATTAGTATTTAATTAGCATGCAATAACTGTCTTATTAAATCTAAATTAAAACCTTATTTGAAGCATGTAATTGAAAGTGCCATTGGGTAAAATCTAATCTGTCAGGGATGAATTTACATTGAATAACAACACTAAAATTTTCTTTTTTGCAGTTTTTAGGGTCTTCCAAACATTTGCTTAGTCATCATAGTGGAATCTTGCAACAATCAGTTTTCTGCAAGTGCAGCATTTAAAATGTGTTATGGGTCAGAGTTGTCATCTTTTGAGAGTTCATCTCAATTCGAAAGATGATTCTTTGGGTGGAAGATGAGGAATTCTTAAACCTTTACCAGATGCCAAAATGTGTGTGAATGTTTCCCACTATTCAGTGAAGAAGGTGGTTTGCAACACACACCACATGCTTAGGTGTCCCTCAGCATACTCTGCAAATATGAAAAGAAAAGAGGGGTTTGAGACTCTACCTCTTTATAACAGAGAAGCTGCTATGTATGAGGGGGTCACACAACACAGCTGGTGAGACCAAATTACAGCAAAATCAGACTATTGTGACACTGTTCTGGAATAAGGGGGATCCATAATCCATCCAGAAATGTGAATTCATAAGTGCTACTGGTGGACTTGTGTCAGCAGGACAGCTGGGGAGTCTGTGTAAATGATCAGCCCAAATTGCTTGTAAAATTCTAGACATCATCAGTTGGAGCAGTTTGAGATTAATAGCTATTAGAGTCCCTGTAAAGATGTGTTTAATTAACTGGCTAACAAATTTATAGCAAAAGTCGCCTCTCAGATCTGCTTTGCAGGGTCCAAGATTGCTGTTTCCTTTTCTCATAGTAACCCTGTCCTTCCTTGAGAGTAAGTGGTAAAACTACAAATGCAGGAAAGGCGGGACAGAAGAGCAGTGATTTAGCAGATAAATCACGGGAGATAATTTTCCCAAGGTACTTTGTATTGGTCCTTGCCATTTGACAGCCTCAGTCTTCACTGGATGCCAAGGGAGGACTCCATGGACATCAAGGTCCCATTTGGGAGCTAACCATTATCTTACTTTATCATTATTATTACCTTGGTCTGGGCAATGTCCTCATGAACCTGAGACAGTTCACCAGATTGGGATTTGGCAGTAATGGATGGGGTAATTCCAGATGTTCGTGGGGTTGTCTAAGGATCCAAGACTGTGGTTAGGAAGGGAATAAAAGATTACCAAGGATGGAGAGCATGGAGAAGGAGAAAAATATTTTGCTGATTCTGTAGCCAGTGTTGGCCAGCAACGCCTAGAGTGTTGACAGACCTCAGTTCCTGAGTTGTGGTGGACAGTTCTGTCCCTTCTCAAACTGCTCACAGGACAGAAATTCACCTCCTCTGTTTTTTATTAACAAGTTGGGGAGGATGAAGACCAAAAAAAACATCAAAGAAGGATGTAAACTAAGGAAACTTTCAAAGGAGAAGGAAGAAAATTGAGAACAATCTCATCTATGGACAGGAACTTGGCCTTGGAAGCAGGACAGGAATTTTCAAAGACACGTACAGTACAACAAGTGAGCTGAACAGAAAGGCATCAGGGCTCTTTTGAAAAAGGCCAAAAAAAATTATGTGTCCAGTGATGGGAACAACCTCTAGAATTACCCAAGTCAAATTAAATGGTTCCTTTTACTTGAAATATGTTTATGCTTAGGCCACACATGAATAGCTGTCATGGTGAAAGCACTACGTGTGTGAATTGTGATCTGTTTATTTGAACTTAGACTTTAAGTGTTACTGGACACTCATGAAAAACTGGAATGCTCTTATTCTGGAGTTGTGAAAAGTGTAATAATATCTGCAGATAGCTCCATTTTGCTGCAATTTACTTTTACCATGTGTCTTGTGTGATTGCTTACACGTAGCAGCATGCAGTAGAAACTCTTGTTATGAACAAATACAGCCCATGATAAGCTCCTGAAAACCCATGGGCAGCAGAATTCAGTCAGACCACCTAAGCCCTGCAGTAGGAACCATCCAAGTACATGAAACACAGTCAACACAAATGACTGTACCCCATGGAGCTGTTCAGAATCAACACTGCGATGGTGACTTGGGGTGGGGGTAGCAGAGGCTGAGGACCACTGAGCAGAGAAAACAGGGTGCAAAATGGTTTAATTGCTCATCTTCATTTGAAATTGGTGGAATGTCAGGTCTAGGTATGGAAACTATCTGGGGTTTATTTACATAGCCTGATTTGAGGCACCTGTCTAAATCAGGAGCCAGAGCTCCTAACAGGGTTAATAGATCACTTCGGTTAAGAGCTAATTACAGCCTAATGTGAGGTTCTCTGAATGGCTCTCTGGTGGCACCAGTGGACCGCCCAGCCAGGAGGCTGATTCAGGTGGTGTAAGTAAGCACTCAGACCCTGAGCTTCAGCAAGTTCAACAGTGGAGTAATTCTAAATTAATTCTAAATTGATTCTAAATTCTAAATTCCATAGTTTTCATTACTATCTGCATGGTTAAAAACAGTGCAAGTGACAGAGAGAAAGATATTAACCCCTTAGCAAAATGGCATATATGGTGCTAGCAGCTTGGGGTTAAGGTTTCAGCAAGAAGGAAGTGGTATCTATAGAGCTGTGGTTACCTCAGCAACACCAGTTTACACCTGCTGAGAATCAGACTAATTGTCGTTTCTTAAGAATTAGTCTTCTATCCACTCTTGATGTTTACACGTGCTCTATTTCCTTCTCTCGCTAATATTTTTAAGCAAAAAAAGCTGCTGTGGCATCAGGACAAGGATATTAACATGGTTATTAGAGAAATTATTGCATGTGGTTCATTGTCTTGTTTTTCAATGCTTGCCTGTACAATCAGTATTACTAAAAAATAAAAAGTCGCTTGCAGATTGCAAAAAGTAGAAGCATTTGACTTTCATTTCTAATCAAACAGGCTAAATATTCATGTTTATGTGCCTAAATGAAACTTTTGTATGCAGTCTTCCACCCCGTCTGCATGAATAGTGGCATTGTAACAGGGTGAGGTCACTGCAGAAGGGAAAGTGAGGTAAGAACACAGCTGAATCTACAGCCTCTGTGCTACATGGTGCACCAGCTTGGGCTTAAAGGAATACAGTGCTTTTGCCCGAGCCAGAGTCGCTGTGGGCACTGCCTGCAGAGCTGAACGCCTCTTGCAGGGCTCTAGATGCATTCCTGGCTCTGCTCTATGGTCTGATGCACACTATAAGTTTCCTCTGCTTTTACAAACTACTCTTCAGAGACCTCTTTACACATCTAATATAAGTGAAAATCCATATGGTTTATTTTATTTTAATGAAGGGCGGCCCCTTCATTTAAAAAAAAAAAAAATAAACAGTTCTCAGGCCTCATTCTGCTTTGACTTATGTGGCATAAATCCTGAGCAGTCCCTTTGTAATATTCACTGATGTTCAGGATTTATGCCAGCAACAGGGGGAGAAGTGTTTGGCCCATCAAAGGGCTTTTCCCCTCTCATTATTTTCAAAAGAAATGACTCAACTTTATAAAGACTGATGGCTTCCTATTGGCATCACCTGTGTCCCTAGTGGGAATTCTCATATAAAGAGAGTATGGCATAAGCCAGTGTGTGCATCTGAAGGGCAGTGGAAGGGTGACATAGTGAAGAAGTGTTTGAAGGAGTGTGAGATTTGCTAAATCTGTGTGCCAGTTCATATTTTACCTATTCCTTGCATTAACTTAAAAGGCCATATAAACAGGTTGCCAAGGGTACACTGGCAAATCGCCGTCCCTCGCCCACCATCATAATTAGAATTCTGAGAACTTGGAAAATCCTGCCTAGTGAGCAAGCCCTTCTCGCCCTTTTTCCACAGGAGTCTCCAAGCTCACAAACCTGGGTAGACTTGGAGCAGCTGCTGCTTCAAATGAGACTGTCCATCCTCGTCTCACCACCTAGCACGGGAGCCAACGGGGCTCTCTTTTCATCCCACGCTGCCTCTTGCTGCTTTGGCTTCCCAGCATAGCTTCCTGAATTTCCAGCAAATTTGTCTGAAACAGAAACACTCTCTTGATTGCCTTTGCCACATGATGCAGCAATGAACCCTTTATTCTTCCAAACCCAGATTAACTGGAGCAGCCTGTTTCTATCTCACCTATCAAACTCTTCCCTCAGTGAGCCACTGATAACATTGGGATCAGACCACTATGCTGGCTGATGTTTCAGAAACAGGACACAGTTCTGCTGCAGCAGGCTCAGTTGTGATCAAGCCAACACCAGAGTTTATTAACCAATTCTGGATATTTTTAAACTTTTTTTTTCACCTCACATCATGGGCAGTGGGTTGAGGCACAAGTGTTAACAAGGTAAAATTGTAAACATTTTAGAAAGGTTTTTCAGCTCATTTGTTCTCTCTCTTTCTTTCTGCAACACAGGAAAAACAGGTAGGAGCTGGTGAGGGAGTCTGCAAAGTCTGGAAATTCTCTTTTCTGTGAATTATAGCCATTATTTAGTTACCTGTGTCAAAACTTTGTTGACCCTAGGTTGCCAAGCAGGACAGTGTGCATTGTGGGTTCTCCCTGTAGAAAAAGTAGCTCAGAGGCTCTCTTATCTTTGCTCCGTGAATTCCGTGAATTCCCCCAAAACCAAAATAATTTCTGTTTATCCCGCCCCTGCAACATCCAACTTACTTATGACCACTATAGCTGAAAATGGCATCTGTCCTTGGACAGTCCTGGTTTAAAACCTTCTCATTCCTTCAGCCTCTCTGACCCATCTGAGAGTTTGGGATTGTGGCAGCACAAGAGAGAGAGGAGGGGAGGGGGGAGAGAGAGAGAGGTACAAGCTTGGGTGATGGGGAGAGTGATAGTGGGATCTAAAATGGCATAAATGTAGGGGAATAAGTGAAGCAAACTTAAAAAACATAATTGTATAAAGACCCTGCAAAAGGCAAAGGGTGTCCAGAGAACTGCGGGCAAAAAACTAGTATCTGGGTAGCATTTCAAATAGCCACATTCAGTCTATGGAAGCTAGACATGCACCAGAAGCTGCTTCTAGTTAGGAAAGCACAGTAAATGCCACACAAAAGTCAATGCCTGTGCTTCTTTCCAGTTCTGTCCTTTGGTGCAACTTGCATCTGACTCTATTATAGCAAAGGAAACATTATGGGGCGGAAGCAAGGGAAACTTGCAGGGCTGCCGGAAGGAGCAGACTGTCTGCTTCCCTTCCCTCTCTTTCCTCCTCCTCCTCCCTTCAGCCACCTGTTAGCATCCCCTCACCCCCTCCCCCGTCATCCTTACTCCTGCCAAAGCCTCTCTTTATCTTAATGTGCATTTTGAAGCCTGGTCTTGTTATGCTTTAATTATATTTTCTGGTGGCTGTTGCTTCTTTCCCAAATGTCTGTGGCCTGTTTTTGTCAGGACAGGAAAGGCTGAGAATCAGAGAGTGGAGGGGGAGGAATTCAGCCTTGTGCAGCCCAAGCATAAATGAGCCTTTTGCTTCCAGGTCAGTAGTTCAAATCCAGCCAACAGAAGTCAAGTTGAAAAGTGATAGCTGCTTTGGAGTGTGTAAAGCATTAGTTGGTGGTCTCATTTGGGTTCAGAGCAGACAGGTGTCCCAATCCCTTCTGGCCCTAATTGGCATCTTTGCTGGCAGCTTCAGAGGCAGCGCCACAGTGTGTGGGCAGCAAGCCCGCGACACCCTCGCCTGGGTGGTCCTGCTAAGTGGCATCCCAGCAAGCTGGCAAGGGAGACAGGGGGGCTCAGACTGCTCTTGTCTGTGCTGTGCCTCCTCTGTAAATAAACAGGGATATTCAGCTCTGTGCTTTGATTTGATTCTGCTTTTAAGAAGGTAATATTTCTTGTCTTTGCACTAATTTCTTTCTTTTCTTTATCTTACCTTTGAAGTAATTACTCTTTGAGGAAACTAATGGATTAGAAATGTGGAACTAAATTTATTGAGAGGCAGCTCAGGCAGAGAGCCATTTTGGGGCAGCTGATGGAGATGGATAAACTGGAGTTACTGGAAGAGCCTCAGTCCGGGACATTTTAAATTACTTTTGTCTACCAAAGCACTGCAGCTATGATACCTTGCTGTTCTTGGTGTTATCACCCTTGTGCAAGTCCAGGATCAGTGAATGTAACTTGCAGAATTTTGTCTTTATGGTCCATGATGTTTCTACACCATTTACCTGTATCTACTTATAAATAGTAGCTTCCAAAAAGATAAGGCTCTGTTGGGTTTTCACATGCATTTCTGAAAGCTTTAGGGAATCTTATTTAAATATGTGTATCCCTTTTTATTTTCTTTGCATTTATGCAGACCTCTCAAGTCCTGGAAATCAGATACATGAGGCTGTGCAATGCTCGTGTGTGATGCAGGCAGGCATGCAGGTGCAAATTCGTGTGATGTCCTCCAAACACAGTGATGATGGGGTGGTAGAGGCTATCAGGCTGTTGCTGAGAATTATGATGTCTTTTAGTGCTGCCTGGGTGCTGCATAACCTTCCTGGCCCTCTCCTGCTTCAACACCCTGCATGGTCAGGTCGCTGCTGCAGGTAAGATTTCAGAGCATGAGAGATGCAGTCGTGTCCAGATGAAATTCCCTGAGACTCTGGTGGCCCCAAACAATGGAGCAGGAGATAAGGCCAAAAGTTTTGAGTCACTTGGGAACTAGCAAGTCTCTGTCTTCACTGAGCAAAGCAGGGTCAGTTCCTCTGGCCCTGCAGGTCTCTTAGCCCATGTCCATGCAGTCAGGATAAACTAAATAATCCCAGTGGCCTCCTGGTGCTGCGCTCATCTCAGCGGTGCTTGGAGAGCTCTCACAGTTTTGTCTGCCACAGCTTCCGAGCCCTGCTAGGGACAGGGTTGAGCAGCCTGTGGGAAGAGCGGTGTAGGAATGTTACAGAAGTGGGGAGCACTAGGAAACATCACATGTGATACACACAGCTTTGGTGTTGCAAATGGCATTTCCAAAGTGAATGTAAATTGTCACTGTGTGATTGACTTCAGCATTTTTTCATCTACTCACTCCAGGTGTTGTTCTGCCTCATGATCTTCAAACAGTAAAAATAAATTTTAAAAATGTTCCCCAACTTTGCTCTGCTGTTGTGAAGCTTTTAAGCCAAATTCTGCTTGGGCCTCACTGAGTATGGCTGCTGCTTGTAGATTCTTAAACTCTTGCAGTGGTGCTGTCCTTGCAGGATGCTGTAAAATTTGCTTTTTGTCTTAGTCCAGGTTATTGTTGCTAATTTTCATCTGCAAGTGCCAAACTCCTTCTTTAAAAAAGAAAAAAAACCCCAACCATATGCTAAATTCCTAGCTGTGTAGTAAAGATTGATTACATGTGTTTATGTGTAATTTAAAAATGGTTCATTCAGGAAGTGTATGGTCTTTTAAAGGCAAGTTTAAAATCTTCAATTTTACCTAAGTTTATTTATATTAGGGAAATGGGCCTGGAGTACTAAGCAAACCTCCATGATATATAGGGTTCAGCCTGAGAATTCTCTGAACTATTTTATATATTTTTATTCTATCAATATGCTCTTTCATGGCTACTAATTAGTTTTGTTAGTTGACTTACAGAAAAGCACATATAAAATCAGGAGTATGAAATTCCATAGCACTAATAGTATTAATGAAAAGCACAAAGTCTGGAGGCAATTGTAAAAGCACTACTTCAACCAAAAAATAATTTTCATTTGAATTAGCATGATTAATTGCATAGATTTTCCTTGTCACAGCACACTGCAATTGAAATAGTGAGGATGTTCTAAAGCTTTCAGTGTATAATTCTAGTATGTGTTAGAAAAAAGGTGTACACACATTGTGTTCACATGCATAAAATAAAGCTATAAATAAACGAGAAAGACTAAACTTCAGTTCTACTTTTAGCTGATTGTTTCAACTTGAAACAGCATTAGATTTAATTGCAGAGGAAAGTAAATGTGACTGTAAGTTGGCATTGGTTCCTCCTGTGTCATGAAGAGGGATATTTGGATCCCCCAGCTTTTGCACTACGTGCCTAATTGGTTTGCAGGCTGGATGCATTCATGCAGGCTGCAGCTATTTTGCCCAGAGGGGTGGAAGAGGAATCACCTTGTGTAGTATTTGCTTACTATGTGTATTGACTCTACAAATGTCACACTCTTTGCTGATTCTGAGTGTGGGCTGGTGGAGGGCTGCCTGGGGCACACAGAGGATGGTAGTGGGTGTTGTGGTGCCCATGGGCAGCACCGGGTGTGAATTGCTCTCCTTTCCAGCACCGCACATCCTTGCAGTGTTCCTGACATGCCCAGGTTCCCCTAGGCCTGCCGTGTGCCCTGGGTGTTTATTATGTGGAAAAAAAGGGAAATCCTGCCAATCCACATCACTACTGCAAGTTTGTCAAATGACATCAGCAGCAAAGGAGAATTTATTTTCTAACCACATGCAAATAGGTCCCAAACTGCTGGTTATGCCATGATGTCAGCTCTGATTTCTCATCCATTATTTGATGGGCTTCAATGTGTACATGCCAGAGAAGTTCCCTCTCCATTTCCTCTCTTCCCATTCAGTACTTCAGGGTTTGTTTTATTTGTGAAAAATGTGTTTTGAACAACAAACGTAATTCCTTAGGAGAAGTTTATTTCAAGGATAATTTCCTACTCAAGCCTCCCTTGTCTTTGTTATCATTTTGCATTAGGGTGAGCTGTTAAATACTAGAACAGTTCGGATATTTTCCCAAGGGACTCAACTAAGTGTTAGTAATCATTCCAATATTCTTTGTCATGAATTGGCATTAACTTTGTTAATAAAAGCTACTGCATTATTTTGGCCACGTGAAACATGTCAGCCTGCCTGCAGGTATGCCAAGACACAGCAGCAAAGCAGGTCATGTCATGCAGGTTAATGTCAGGTTAGATTTTGTGGCATGTAGGACTGCTTGAAATGGCATGGGCCTCCAGACTGGGACATTGAACTTGTCACTACTGGGTATAAGGATTTAAGCCAGCTGAGCTATGAAAAGTGTGTCTCTTGTCACCAGGCATTAGCTGTCTCCTCCTCAAAGCTGTAATCACTTCCTGGGGGTAATTCAGCCCTGAAACAGAGGATGGTTCGTCCTCTGCAGAAATAATCTAGATATGTGTTCTAGACTACTGAGCCCTTGTTGAGCTGTCCCTAAGAGGCAGTTCACTGCCATTTAGAAACCAGTTCCTTTGTTTCTGGTATCTTTCCCAGAGAGACAAACAGGGCATTGGCACCTTCTGAGCACAGGCTACATCCCTCTCCCTGAGGGATGGGAGATGCCTTAAGAGGACCCTGGATTAGTTGCTCTTTCTGTGAAGAATCATGAAGGACTTGGGAGTACTTGATTACTTTTGGATTTAGCCTGGATCCATTATTTTCAGAAGAGAGCTTAGAAAAGTTGGGGAGAAGAGAAGCTTACGCAGATGTCACAAGAAATTTAATTTGGTTTTCAACCAGAGGTCTTTGGGTCACTTAACTTCACACAGTCTGCACACATCAGTTCAAACTGTTCCCTTATAAGGCATTCTGTAAATAGTATTTCCAACACAAGGGAACTCAAGTCTATTTGCAAAGCTACTGAATAAATACACAATACCAGAATAGAAATCAAATTACAGGGGCTGATGTCTTTCTAACCATGCTTAGGTCAAGTAAAGGAGGTAGTACAGTCAAGTGAGAGAAAACCCCCCAATCACAGATGTAATTAATTAATGTCTACATTGCCAAAAAAAGGAAAGTATTTTGACAACAGTTATTTGGAGCAATTATGAATTGCTTTTTCTTACAGCCCCAAAAGGCAAAAGCAGGAATGTAACTACAATGCATTGCCCTTTTTTCCCTACTTTTTCTTTTCGATCAAGTTTTAGAGCTCACATATTGAGTAACTGGGAGAGATGCCAAAACCATTCCCTTTACAAGTGATTTTAAACTATGCATGAGGTGTGTTTTTTCCTTTTGTTTCATGGAAACATCTCTGGTTTTGGCAAAAGTTTTACGTTAGGAAAGTTGGTCTATGATTCTGTATTGCCAAGGTTTCAAGACCAGGCCTAGATGGTCCATAAAACTATTTCCTCTTGAGCAAGAGTTCCACCTTATTAAAAACAGAAACTGTAGCCATCCCATGCCTTTCCCTGATCGCCAGCTCTCCCTTCTGGGGATGCACAGCTGGTGGGAGGTTCAGCAGCCCTGCATCTGCCCCTTCCTTTTGCTGGAGCTCTGGGATCTCTATGAGGTTAGTGCTGAGCACTGGTTTGAGGCGGTGGTGGGGTGGTGCAGAGGTAGAGAGGGGCGTTTCTTCCCTTGGGACCCCGCTGGTGTTTTTGGGGATACTTAGGGAGGTCTTGAAGCAGTGGGCGTCTCCTGCATCCGCTGTCATGCGGTCATGATGGGGACTGTGCCAAGAGCCGCGTGCTTTTGGGGAGGGAGCTGCTAAAAGAGCTGACGGGGGACAAATCCATTATGGCCCTTCCCTTCAAATCTGCTCAGGCAGGAGCATTCATACCTCAGGCCTCCCCTAGGGGAGGAGATTCAAGGGAGACTCAAACAAGGGAGGCAAAAGTCTGCAAGTAAGAGGGCGTCAACCGAGTGGGACTTGGCTTCTGGCTCCAGTTGGCAGGTCTCTGAAATCATATTCTGAGAACTGACTGCAAGCCCTGGCTGGACCATTGTGTGCTCCTCAGGCCTGACAGACAGACAGACAGACAGCAGTGCCCTGACTCACAACCAGCTCACAGAGCTCACAGGCAGCCCGCACCTACCTCGCTTCTCCCCTGCAGCTCGATGGAGGTGTGGGTTTATGAAATGGTAAAGCTGCTTGGGTTGAGCCACCCCTCATCAGGGCAGTTAGTGCTGTATGACCCAAATCTCTGCTGGGGCTTGGATCTCTGCTCTTATCAGTCCCAAATTCCTTATCTGTTTGCATGCTCACCCATCTTTCTTTTCCCCAAACATTTTTACAAATTTATAAGTAATTACCAGAATTAAATAGACCTCTGCACATTATTGCTTTAACTTATTCAATGTAAACAATCTGCATGAATAAATTTAAAGGGCTTGACTTGTGTAAGAACCAGAATGGTAAATAAGGCATTTGCATCTTAGTTTCACAAACTGCTTATGGTAGAGATACAGATAGAGGCTAATTCAGGAGAATGCAGTTAACCCAGGAAGAGAATGAAATTTAAGAATTGCTCTTGTGTCTGTTTCAGAACTACCTGGGAGAGCTTGTTGGGTGCTTTATTTGAAAGCAGTCTTCTCATGGGTTTTATCCTCATCTGAATAGATTGACCCAGTGGCACATGGGATATAAGTTGAGGTTGTTAAGTGCATTTGTGTCTTGTATTTGAACTTCTCAGGTACATGGTAGTCAATTGCACCCCCGTTAGCATAGGAAGAGACAAAATTTGGTCTCACCCTGTTTTTTCATGCTTGCAGCCTTGCTGCAGTTCTTCTGGGTTTGTTCTACCCTACATAAAATACAGATCATATTTGTGGTATGGACTGAGGTGAAAATATCACTGCTTGCTTTATTTGGAGGAGGAGGAGGAGAGAGGCCAATGCATATCAGACTCAATACAGACTGAAACCCAGTGATGTTTTTCCTCTCTAATTTATATGAAAGAAATTTAAAAAATAATGCCTGTTACCATTTTTTAAAACAAAAAAGTGATGTTTCCCCTCTCTAATTTATATGAAAGAAATTTTTTAAAAAATGCCCATTACCAATTTTTTAAATAAAAAAGTGATGTTTCCCTTTTCTTTTAATTTGTCAGCTGGTGGAAAAATATTGATACTTACAACAGTAGACAGAATGAATCAGACTAGACAACGATGCAGGAGGACTGTACAGACCTATGTGCTTGTGAATATGGGCAAGTTACAGCTGAACAAATTAATTGCCAGGTCCTCTTCATTAGACCTCTCACTGCTTTAGACCTGGACACAGCTTCTGAATTGCTGCTTTTCAAGTGCAAATGTCCCAAGCATGATGGGATGGAAGACGTGTCAGAAATTCAGTGGGATTTGTCACTGTCTGGAGGTGCTCATCCCTTGCATAGGCTATAAAGGATGTTTAGGTGACAGGGTTGAACTAATTTTTTTCTTGTTGATGTAAAGTAAGATAAATACATTTTTAAATGGGTTTACTGCTGAATAAAAAGGGCCAAATGGGTACATTTTATATCTGTGCAACCTGATTGGTAATACTGAAGATGTCTGTGCAGGTGATGATTCCTGTTGGAGTTTATTTTGCACTGCACATTCATTTCCATTGAAGTTCCCAGTGTTTCATCTGTCTCTGAGTTCAGAGACAGAGTGCATGCTGTACATTCATGTCAGAACTCCTGTCAGTTTTTTTGTTTTAAATTAATGCAGGCAAGTATACATCCTTAAGAGTCACTGTTGCTGTTGAAAGTCTTAGCAGCATTTCTGTTATTATTTCTCGGCACCTCAGAAGGGCCATGTAAAAAAAAAAAAGCTAAATACATTTTTAAAGTAATATGTGTCATGTGTTATTTCACATCATCCATTCCCATGAAGGTTGGAAGCAAAACTGAGGCTGATGTCAGTGGGAACAAAGTTAAGTCTACAATGTGGAGTTCAGACCCAGATTTCACTTCCTGTTAATATGAAAAGCAGTTTGAAGTAGTAGATTATAAAGTCTTTACCTACCATATTACCCACTATTTTCCCTGATACTTCTGTTGTTTATAAAAAAAATCTTTCATACTTTACCTTAGACTAATTGGAGACTGGAGATCTATAATGCTCCTGCTATTCCCACATTTCAGTTGTCACCTAGGAATTTATACCTATACTTAGGATAATGAGATTTAGTAGGGTCATTTACACTCTGTGAGCATTCTATAAATCACCATTACCCACTTGAGTATCATTTGGCTTTTACCTTTTCTATAATAGATAAATATTTTATACAGTCTGTTACTATTCATATTCTCTTTATAAAATTCAGCATATACTATTCATTCAGACAATGACAACAACAGGAGATAATGTGAAATCCAGTATTAGTCATTGGAGTGCTGTTTGGGGGTTTTTAAATAAAAAAAGAACTGAAAGCATAGGTTGCCTTTCAGTGCTCTATTTATTGTTTTCAGATGTTAAAAGGCTCTTGCTGTACAAGAAATGGTTGTAATCACTTGCTGTCACTAGAGACAAAGCAATTGTGTTGTCAAATAACATTTTAAAAATCAAAACAATATTGTAAATTGCTGTATATGTGATCATTCCCAGGATATCTTTGATAAATATCCATTCCAACACATTCCATTATGTTATTCCTTTAAAATTCCTGTTTCTTCCTTTAAATAGAAATAAGGAAAATCTTTCTTTTCCTACTTAAATTAATTCAGAAAAGTCCCTTTTAGGGTCTTTGCCATATCTTCTATAACTCTGACTCTAGTAAAGCAAGTGAGTAAGCACACTGATTTCATTTTGTGTTTTTGTTCTGCTTGGCCTGGGCTCTAATTTCTAGCTGAGCTGTATTTTACTACCATTTGCCCAGACACTGTGGCACAAAGCAGTGCAAATTTTGACTAGGGCAATGTAGACT
Organism: Emberiza elegans; assembly: GCA_024865655.1. Lineage (NCBI taxonomy): Eukaryota > Metazoa > Chordata > Aves > Passeriformes > Fringillidae > Emberiza > Emberiza elegans. Next base: position 38,733,318 of record JALJVW010000206.1, read on the forward strand.
CACACAGGCAAACAGAAGATGAGAAAGCCCTGTTCTGCAATCAGAAGACTGTTCTGCAGTCTTCTCTGATTTGAGCAAACTTTATAATTTCCTTTATGTTCACAACTCCTGACAAAAGGATGGACTTGGGAGAAACAGACTGCACCAGGGGCAGTGGGGGAAGCACAATTTACCAGAGCAACTGACCACAGCAGCTTGGTCTGACCTTGTGTCCTGGACCTGCTCAGCATCCCTGCATTGCCCTTACCCACCTCCTGAATCTGAAAAACCCAGCAGGGCTGAGGGAGGAGCACCACCCTTCACTCTGTGTTTAGTCATATGTTGGTGATCTGTGGTGGTTTGAGCCAGCTCTTACTTTGCCATCTAGATTGCAAAGAAATAAAGAGAGAGAATCAGGAGAAAGGACATGCACCGACAGAGATTTCAGGGATCCAAAACTCCTGATTGCATTGCATTTGGACAATAGTCCTATTAAATGTGAATCATTCTGTGTATTATTCTTATTACTCATTCACCTCATATAACAGGCTTGATCCAAGCACTGCTGAAGTCTTTCCACTGACTTTACTGGAGTGGGATCAGGTCCTCAGAGCCACATTAGCTGGGTGCTTCCATGTCCAGTTGTAAATCTTTTGTTTCACACAGCCTGGAACAAAAATGCAGAAAACACATCCTTAATGTTAACTGAGTCCTTTTTGCCTTCTTTAGGTTCACTTTTTTCTTCCAATGGAGTAGACTGATTTACTGATAACAAAGAAATGTATTCACATAATGATCCAATTGTTTAGGTACAAGTTGTGACAGGGGAGGTTTAGATTAGATTAGATATTAGGAAAATTTTATGACGAGTTGATAAAATTTGAAAGGGTTGTAAAGCACTGGAACAGACTGGTGGAGTCACCATCCCTGGAAGTGTTCAGAAGACATATGAATATGGCCCTTAAACACATGGTTTAATGGTGAACATGGTGGTGCTACTATGCCGATAATTGAACTTAATGATATTAAAAGTCTTTTCCAACCTTTAGGCTTCTATGATTTTATGTTGAAGTATAGAAATTACTCCAATAGCATTCAGAAAGGAAATTGGTGCTTCGGGTCTTTGCCATGTCCTGTTTGCTTTGACCTCTGTAGTGAAAAGTCAGAAAAGGCTCTGGGTGAACTTACTTTGACTTTTAAATGGCATATTGGAATAAGTGTACTGGACTTATCTATTTGGAAATATTTAAAACAGTTGTTAGGTTGAAATGGTGTAAGTCTCTATGCAATAAAGTTATCACACCCAATAATGAAACTGTATAAATGAAAATTGATGTACACTTCTCTGAAACATCTCTGCATGCAATATCTTTCCCTGAATATGTCTCTTTCTTTTTCCAAAATTTGGCCAATGAATTGCGCCCATTAAATCCTAAATTTACTAGCTGGTGGTTGCTGAATCTGGCCCTTATTAAATGTCCAGACAAGCTTGTTGTAGTTTATTTTGTAGAACGTCTGGTTAGAACATTAAATACAACAAGTAAAAATAAACTTAAAAGTAAAATGGTTCAACCCCTGCCCTTCTGGGAATTTTTTTCCTTGATTGGATGGAAGCAGAAACAGGTCACTGTTTCCAAGTGAATTATCCCAAATTTAAAAATTGGATCAAATAATTTTTGCAAGGACAAATCTTACCAAGAAACACTATTTTTTTTAAAAGTTGGTGGTGGTACTTTTTGTGGGGTTTTTTTTTTTTTTGTTTTGTTTTCTTTGTTTGGGTTTGTTTTGGTTTTGGTTTTGGTTTTTTTTTTTTTTGTGGTTCTGATTCATGTGATTAGATTAGTTTCTACTAAAATGGGAAGATTTTGCTAGAACCAACAACATTTGCCAGTAAAAAGATTTTTTAAATAACCTTGCATTATCATTAAGAGTCCTGTTTATTCATTTTTTGCTAATTATGATTAAAGTTTTTCTTCTAACTGAGATTCTAGCTGTAATTCTTTTTAAAAGATAAATGAAAATTGTAGCCTATAAAAAATATTACACGTGAGTGCCAGCCCATAACAGGCTGTGCATTTACCACTGAAAAAAAGGTGTTCCTTTAAATTTTTTTTGTCTTTTGTCAGGCTCTGATGTCCTCAGCAAATTTTTAACTTATCATCAGAGTGAGCCGTGCTAGCAATGAGCTTCTGTATTTCTTAAACAGTCTAGTAGAAATTCCCACATTCATTTTAATTATGCAAAGATTTTTAACAATCTGAGATCTGTAAAAGTCAGTCTTTCCCCCTGTTATTACACAGTAACAGTGATAATATCATTATAATTCCCAAGTTTATCACTTCTCTGTATTAGACTGAAGGGGAATGGACTGTCTCAGGCATATTAATTAGGAAGTTCATTGACAGTAGGTCTGTAATCCCTGTAATAAATTATTTTGAGAAATCCTCAGGAATGTGTAGTTACTATAGACATCACATGCACTAGTACACTCAGCAAACTGGGATGTTTTCAATAATGAAGCTTTGGTACACTGTGTGTTAAGATTTGCCATATTCCATCACAAAAGCTCTCAGAACAGTTCCAGGGAAGGGTTGCCTACTTTGTCACTCTCTTTTCTTCCCAGTTTAAATTCTGAGCCTTTGGACTTGTTTGGTTTTAGTTGTTTTGAAGTGGCAAAGTTTTGTTAACTTACTGCTCCATCCAGTCCTGATTAAACATCACCTGTCAGGTCCACCATCCTGCCAAGCTGTTCATATTCCTTCCTAATCTTCCTGATATTTTTAATGCTTTGCTTACAGTTGCAAATACTTTCACATGATGTTGAACAAATTGGATGAAAAGTAGCTGTTCCATGGTTTTGATTAGGAAACCTCCCAAAATTAAAACTCATTTCTATCAAAAAGTGGGATCCTGAATCATGTTCTGCTGAAAATGAAATGTTTCCCATATTTCCATCTAAGTAGACGGAAATAAAAAAGGGTGCAGCGATAACAATGCTGGGCTTTTCCACACATCTCCTCTGCACCACCAGGACTAAAGGAGCCTCCTTAGTTGGTCACCATGTGGCTCTCTTGGTAAAGCTCTTATTTGTTAGTTCCTCACTTCAGAAGTTGCTGGAGAAGGTAGGATGGGTATGCAAATGTATAGTAATGTAATTATTATGTATCAGCATTGTCATAGTGCCTGAAGAGCCCAATAAATTGTTCGGAGAATCTGTGGGCGGATGCTGAAGTAATAGGAAATTACAGTGACTGTGGGTGGTAGAACAGAAACCCAGAGATAAAAATACCATAAAATGGGAGATATTAATACTGGAAGTATCAACCAGGAACACAAATCTTTCCTAAAGCATCCCCTGAATGTTTCTGTAAAGCAGAAACATCTTCACATCTTTAAAAGTGGCAGGGCATCTCACTGTTACAAACAAACTCAGTGGATAACGTTGCATCCCTCTGTTGTTTAGACACTGGGCAGGGAAAGCAGGGGCGGCACTGGTGTGATAGTTGAGCTATGCAGCACTTACTGTCAACTGAGTATTACTTTGTGAAGTCATAATTTTGTTTTGCTCTAATTACCAACATGTTAATTAGACATTAACATAAATAGGGCACTCACTCCCAGATAGAACCCTGCCTTTAGAGAGTAACCTCTGAGCTGCACAGTAAGGTGCACGAATTTCCACACATTTCACAGACCACCTTCTGATGTTGACCACCAGTTGAGTAACACTGCTCCAGGACATACTGGGTTTTACCCTACAGGCATTTGGCATTTACTTTTTACACGTAGGCAAGATGCTGTCTTCATTGCTCAGGTGGTGGGATGTTGCACTCTACATGGGTCCAAATGACTGTGTGAGAAGCAAAGAGAGTTAGATGTATTGAATTTCATCTCAAAGCCTTTAGTAAGTTTGAATGACTTTTTATACTAAAATGTTTTGAAGTACAAAGTTGTAGCTTCTTAGAGAATCAAAACCTCTCAATAACTTCAAACAGAAAAGGGGGATGCATGTTTTAGATTTGTGGTCATAATTTTAAGGAGGTAGAATATGAATATTCTGGCTATCTCTTTTCATGTGACAATTCTAGGTAAATTCTTACATCCCTTCAGTTATTATAAGTGACCCAGGCTTTTGTTTGAAAGAAGAGAGGAAAAAGCACTTTCCACCAGTGAATTTCTGCCACCCCTCACCTACTGCACCATGCTGGGTGACTGTTTTTGCTAAAAGAGAAAGCCGTGTGCCAGCTGGATGGCTTCCTGCGGGAGCTAGGTTTTCCTTGGAGGTTTCCCATCTCTCTACTAACTAGGCTTGACTACGCTTGGCTTATTAGCTTTTGTGAACATCCTTGCCAAGGTGGGATGACTGTAGGTAAAATGAGTGCAGCAGGGAGACAGACAGAGGCAAATAAGTAGGAGTGATCAAAGTCTAGAGGTTTGCTGGCAGCCGCGCCTCCTTCCTACGCGCTCCAGCCAGTGGGTCCAGTGCTTTCCCCTTCTCCTACGGATGAATCAACACATCCAAGCAAGCTGTGCCAAAGCAGGGGGTGGGTGGGAGACAGCTTTAGCACTGTACGACAGCTGTTGTTTTGCCAATATATTCAGTAGGAAATTCAGAACAGAACTTGCCTTTTGGACCACGAATCTCATTAAAGTTCACCAATGACTGGGAAAGAGAGGACTTAAAAGGTTTTTGCTGGTTTAGTGCTCTTACAATAGAAGAAAGATACGTAGATGTTATAAAAAGCTGTCTTAAAAGTTTGGTGAGGGTTTCTGCTGCCAGTCCTAGTGAGACCCTAGAAATGGTAAAAAAGTGAATTTGCCAGCAAGAAACATTTATTAGTGCATGGCATAAAGTGCTTCCTGTTGAAATGACAAGATTTGGCAGAGATGCTGAAGTCAATTCCCTTTAGTTTTTTCACCAGGGTTTTACAAGGAATCAGTGGTGTGAGCCAAAAGATGTAGAGTAGCAGTGATACTGTCTCAGTTTCTTTGTTCTTGGTCTCTGCTTCTAAACTCAGTAAAAATATGAGCATGTATTTTTACATGGAAGTATGTAATATTTATTTTACATGTACGTTAAAATGCATACACGTATTTTTAATTATTTTCTTTCATAGCAAAGGCCTTAAAAACCAAAGTTACCCCAAAACATAGAAGGAAACCTTTAGCTGGCACTGCATGAAATGTTATAGTGCCAACTGCCAGTTTGCTGGGCAGTTAGTGTTTGATTTATACTTTCACATATGGGTTTGAGTGGGTGGCTCACAGCTTTTTGGTGCCTTATTTTCCATATTTTGTAACTTTGGTTAATTATTTCATTCACTGCAGTCCCTGTTTCCAACAGCAGAGTCCTACCCTTGATGGGCGGCATGTTTGTAACTCTTCAAACACTGAGCTCCTCCACAATGTTAGATTCCCCCCTTCTCCCCCCAGTGCCAGTAATGTCTTTTCCTTGCTATGCTGGAGGAGGAGGAGATCCTGTGCCAACTCTTTGAGCTCTCACTCAGCTGCTGCCTTCACAACTATAAACGTTACCAAGCGCCCCCGTTGTTTTCATTCTCCATCCGTATACTCTATACTCACTTGGAAGTGAACCTTATGGAAATTCTGGGTTTGTGAAGAACCTCGCAGATATTTCCACTTGAAATGCCATGGTAGCAACAACACACTGTGCTTGCAGTTTGCTGTCCACCTAGTGACCTTGAGCTGCTTTGCAGCCGCTGCAGAGTGAGATGCTGAGGTGGTGGCAGCTGTGCCCAAGGACCTGTGAGGGCCTGAACAGGGGTGCACAGGAGGGTTTTACAAGGGGGCAAATGAAAGGGAGTACAATGAAAAGGTGCCCACACACACATGGGTGTGTGCACATCTGCACAGCCTTGGGTCCAGATGAAGGAAAATACTCACTTCAACTACTGTTAAATACGTATGCAGCAATTCACCTCTGCAATCTGTGTGTGCAATCACTGACAACAAAAATTCAACAAAACATTCTCCTTCACCATCCTAAATGCCACTATGATAATTTGCAATCTCATTTCCTATCTGTTGTTTAGACGACACTGTCCTTCTAACACTAATGCAAAACCACATCAGAGCAATGTGCAAGGTGACCTGCAAAATGTATAAACACTGAGTCACCGCACTTGTATGAACAGTGGGGAATTTCTGGGATGCTGGCTGGCAGTTTGTCCTGGGCTTGTGTTGATCATCTGTATTGAAGAACCATAACCTAGCTGGAAAAGTTGGCTTTGGTGGCAGTGACACACCAAGGGGCATGTATAATTCTGTTCAGTTTTCCACACCTCTTGCATGTAGGCTATAGAATTCAGAGTAATGCACACAGGCATAGCTTTTCTGCAGTAAGCAAAATCATGCTCAAACTCTGTGCACTTTGCAAAGCCTCTTACTGAGATTGCTTATGTTATCTAGTTAATTCCTGGGGGGTGGGGGCATGTTAGGTTTTGGCTGGTTTTTTTTTTCAGGGTACTGCTTCAGCACAGTATTTTGAGGAAGAAATTGAAACAGAGGAAGATGAAAGGTGTTCTGTGGTTTCTTTTTAATTGGAGACTGGAGGCAAAGTGCCTCCAGATAATTTCTCAGAGAAAAGTCATTGTCTTCTCCCACTCTTGCCATTAATCTCTAAAATTATTGCACAATTTCTGTTTAATGTGCTAAGATTTCTTAATATGTTAAGACAATGTGGAAAGAAAAATTTGAACAGGAGGGAGCATGTTTCTTGAATGTATAATTTTTAAATCTTTTTCTGAAGTCTTCATCTGTCTTGCCAGGCCTTTTGCAGTTAAAAGCTTCATCAAACTCAGTACGATTAAAAATATGTATTTTTATAGTGGCAATTCATCAAAATAACTGGAAATTCCTACAAATATTGGGAGTGATGGTCATTCAGATTTTGCGAAGGTACAGATTGCTTTTGCTGTTGCTGTGTTAACCATCACTGAAAAGGGGGATTCCCATAATGTGATATTTTCAGTTCCAGAGTTTTTTATGTGTTACAAAGGACAGTATTGAATGTCAACATATTCTAACATAACATGGGCTTAAATGTAATAACATGCCTAAAAATATTGCAGTATATGTATGTTTTGATGTGTTGCACAATGGCCATTATATTGTTTCCACAAACGAAAGTTTGGGTTCCCTCAGTCTAAATTTCTATTTTTATAATTTAGTGTGATGTTGCATTAGTGAAGCCTTTTTTAATCAAACAGAATCAACAAGCCTCAATTTGAAGTATGCTGTGAATCCATGGAGTCTTCATACAAGCATTTTTGGATGGTTTGACCCTCACATTAGAGTGGAGTAACTCACTTGGATAGTCTCAGCAAGGACTCTCAGTTTTCCAGAAAGAGGGTCACCAGCAAACTGTTGTTTTCCACTCTAATTCTGCTGTCAGCACAAGCAGTCTTATGTTTTTTGTCAGCACATCACTTTGAAGTTTAGTAAGTCAGTGCAGGTAACTTTGTTGACATTGTGATGCTGAGCATCAATCAGAAACACCAGCTATTTGTACATGACCATGGCATTATTTGCAAAAACAGTTACTCTGGATTTTCCCCCTCCCCCAGATCACTCTCACTCCCTGGATTGTTCTATATCCAGCTCAGAAGGACATATTTATAAGACTTGTTATTCTGACTCACTGAGTTGAACAGTATTACACAACTATTTTTCTGTCAGTCATGGGATAATATTGCCAAAACCTTTCTGTGGCTTCTCCTATGCATTTGCTGGTTTTGGTGGATGTTCTAGTACTCAGCAAGGTGGAAAGTATTGAATGGGTATCAAAACACAGCCCCTGCTGCTGCAGAGGGTTAGTCAAGCAACACTGTATAATGTAGATGCTCAGCAATCAACTTGGGGCATTGCGACAGTTTGAGTTGTTTTTGTTAATAGAGATCAAATTATGGGTGTAACTAGCTGGCAGTCTTCAAACAGACTTTTGCAAGCTGTTTACTCAGCTGTCCCACGGCAACAACTGCATACGTGAAGTGAATTCTTCCAGTATCTCTCCTGTGGTACATTTAATTTATCTTATTTTGCCACAGTGTGAGAGAAACAATCTTGAAGAAAGTAGGATTCATGTCAGATGCTGCGCTGCAGACAGGCTGCGAAACTGGCTGCACAGTTTGACATTGTGGGTGAAGATTTTGTTACTTCAAAATATACTCTTACTTATTTTCCAGTCATTTAAACCCCCAGAATCAAAAGGAGGAAGAGACCAAAGAAAAATAAACCACAGTATGTCTAGTATAGATGAGTTTTATTTTTATATCAACATGGTTAATATTAATAATAATAATACCTTCTGGAAGCAGCTGCTGAGACTTGTCTAATTCTAGTTCAAATTGTATATGTCTAGTTTAAGTGGACATTATTTGGTCCACCCAAGAATTTACCAATTTATGAAACATTTGTAAAATAAACCATTATTTCCTTTTGTGGGGAAATCCTGTTAGATACATGTTGCTCTTAATCATATAACTTCTTACTTAAAATACAGTGATTTTAAGATCAGACAAACACATTCATCTATGCCTCCATGGTTTTCAGTCAGAAGAAGATAACAATAAAAATATCCTTTTCAACGTATGGACTTTGAATACTGGTGAAATTATATAGGACCCTCCTTTAAGAAAATGAAAATACTAAATGAGTGAGGTTGTCCCTTAATCTTACTAAAATATTTCAGAATGCTGTTTTAATGCAAAAAATTGCTGATAAAATTAATGGGAAAGAATTGGGAAAAATTTAAAAAAACTTGCAGGCAGTTTAAACTGCTACTATATCCCATTACATTTTCTCTCCCACCTCAAATGTAATGAGAAAAAAAAATAGCAATAGTTCTTCAAGCAGGAGCAACAGAAAAGGGCTTGTGGTAAGAAATAATGCTATGGTGTGATTCAGAGCTGTGCAGGGCCAAACTGTCTGTAATACTGAAATACAGAGCAAACATGAAGCCCTGCTTGCTGTCCTGTGAAGCTCTGTGCAAAACAAGTGTGTGTGACTTGATGGATGTAGTGGTCTGAGGCATTTCTGGAGCAGGCAGGGAGGAGAGCAGGGGGAAAAGAGGGAAGGTGAGGCATTTGTGAGGAGTGGGGCCAATCGATCACTTCTGTCAGCTGCCCAGAAAATTAACTACTTTACAATGCACTGGTGTATATAATATGTCATATTCCTCAGCTCCAGATTAAAAAGGTGTAGCAGTGCCGCAGCTAGCACCAAGACTAGCTCAATGTCTTGGGCCGGTGATCAAGTTCATTTGAGCATGTGGAGCTGGTTTAGAATTTTTTTTTTTTTAATAATTCAGAAAAATTTTAGTGGGCTGCTTTCGACATTGTTTTTTAAAACTTGGTAATGTCTAGACTGATTTCTTACATTGCAAAACACACTGAATGTCCTTTTCCCTGAAAAACGTTCCTTATGATTCATAGATCCTGGACACCCAGGTCCCTTTGGACCAAGAGTATTCAAGCTATAGATTTTCATTGTCTTAAAGGTGATAAAATATATAGACCTAAGCAAAAATATCTCTGGCTGCCTTCTGAGACCTCAAACACAACCAGATGCGGTGCTCGCCAGCAGTGCTGGCATGGACTCGGATGGACTGACGTGTCCAGGTTCTCAGATGACACGGAGCAGTGTAGCAGCCCTGCAGCCACCATCCAGCTGGCAGGGGAGGGCAGGGGAAGGGGGCTGCCTGCCTGCCTGCCCACCTACCTGCCTGTCCACTGCATTTGGTCTGCAAGCACTAGCCCTGCAGAAAAAAATTAAATAAGCAGCAAAAGGAATGACCTCCTTGCTTAGCTTTACTTGTTTTGATGAGCAGTTTCTGAATTGCTTTTTGACCGCTGAATGGTTGTTTATAAACCAGGGAGAGATGAGAGACAAACAAAATGAGACCAAAAATAAAAAAAAAAGAAAAAAAGAAAAAAATAAGTCAGCCAATCAAATTTGGAATTACTGTCCTGCCAGGTGATGACAGAGTTGCTTCAGACTTTCTCTTTGAAGGCCCATTGCTTTGCTGTACTGGCCAGTGAAGGAGTGAATTTTTTAGCTGCTGAGTGAGTGGGGCTACCTCATGTAGAAAAGATAAGCTGTGACTCAGAGGAGAAAGTTGTCAGAAAGAACTTTCCTGTCAAAAAAAAAAGGCTCCTTATTGAGTGCATCTTGGTCAGAGCTTTGGGGAACCGCAACTGCTGATCTAAGGATGTCAGAGAAGAGAAATAACTTATTAAATTGCAGAGCAAAGTACATCCCTACATACATCCCTGTGTTTATACTTACAACCCTATGTACATGATCTGTTTATCTGAATAATTCTGTCTTTGATACATTACATGAGAAGAATTGTATGTTCACTGATTTGTTAGATGAGTTGTATAATCGAATTTTTGTTTGCATGATACTGACTGCCCAAAGTAGCCACCTAATTAAAGCTAAGATATATATCTACAATTTTTCTATTTTCTGTTCCTAGATTTAAGTTACTGCCTCTGGTAAGGCACACAAAGATTGACTCTTTTTGCATCATGGAGACTTGCAATTCCATTGGCAGGAAAGAGCTAAAAGGAGCAGTACTGTTGCCTGTTTGTAAGAAAGTCTGTGCTTGGACTGTGGTTCTGGCTCTGCCACTAAGGGTTTCTCTGATATTGAGGCAATCTCCGAGTTTTAGTTCAGTGGTGTGTAAAGTGGGTGTCCCACCACATCCAGTGACACTGCCTTCATCTTCAAAGCAGTGTGAGGTGAGGCAGCATGGACCTATGCAGAGACACCTGGCAACTTCCACAGTTGGGTTTGATGTTTACAAAATGCTTTAAGATTCCTGGAAAGCATGAAGGCTTGTTGTTCACTCACAGCAGATTGTGTCACCAATTCCCAGGCCAGTTGCCTCATAGACCTGAATTAACCAACCCAACACTTGGATATATCAAATATTTTAAGTAGTGTGAAATTGTGCCTGCTATCAGAGAACACTGATACACCTTCCAGCAGAGCCAGACTCCGTGAGTGCTGGCAGGTTCCCTATCTGAAGATGGCCACCAGCTAGGTGGTGGTAATCCTCTCCTAAATTAGGCCTTTGCCACATGGGTCTTTATTTTCCTTTGTGTCTGCCTGATGTTTGAGTGAGCAATGTGATTACATGTGAGTTTATTGCAAACCCAGGCTGCTGCTGTACTAAATAAAACCAATGAAGGCTCAGAATTATATGGAACAGTTTTGCATTTAAACGTAATAGTTTAATTTCACATCATGCTGCTACACATACCAGATTTTCTGCAATATGGCAGCAAATGCTTGTTTCTCTTCTTTTTCTGCTGTTGGCAATGCAATACCTGTAAGCTTCTGGTCTTGTCTTTGGGGTAGTTGCTTATTTTTATGATGGCAAGGAGTAAAACATATTGAAACAGTCATGGTTACAATATTTATAGATTCTGAATGCATATTAAATTAGAAGCAAAGGAGAAGCAGAATTACATTTGTTTTGTAACACTGTACAGTTAAAGGCCAGAGCCACTCCTGCCAAAGCATCTGCAAATGCTTTAGCTCCTAGCTGAGAGTCAGAGCTACATTGCTAAACATGGGTGGATGGTGTAGCACAGCACAAGTGTCACCCATTGAATGAGGAACCCCTCAGAGAATCTGGCGAGAGTAATTAATGAATCCATTTGGAAAAGTCAGTGCCCTTCAATTAGCCTGAATGTAGCAAAGCAGATGGGATCCCATCCTCCAGGGAGAAAATTGAGAAAGATCCTAAGAAATACTGCTTTGGACTGATTTATCTGGGTAATTATAAGCCTCATTTGCACGAAACTGTTCAATATGGCTGCAGTGAGAAAATTAAGAATTTATAAAATGTTGATAGGTGGTCTAAACTATCAGTGGTAGTGGAATCATCTGTCAGGCAGGATCTTGGTTCAGAATATTAAAGTAATCATCAGCCAGGAGAAGTAAAAGGCAAACTTGGATGTGAAACTGAGGGGTGGAAGAGGTGTATTTATAGAGAACCTTTTTTTTAGAGGCTCCTTTGAGCTTATGTGCAGTGGAAACATTCACTGCCATTCTGATTAGATATGGTGTCCTGCCTTGAAATATCCTGCAAGAGTTCAAAAGGCAGAAGAACTAGTCTAAAGAAACTTAAAGAAAAAAAATTTAAAATGCCGATTTTGCTTAAACATCTGGTGGTGCAGGAGCAAAATGAGAAGAGCAATGAAAGAGCATTTGAGAGCATGTGTGTCCTAGCCTTATCTCAAGGAGACCCCTCTGTCCTTGTCAGCAGTCTCATTTTTAAGTCAAAGAATTGCAGGACTTACCTGTATCAATGGGAAGCCGTATGTGCCTTTTCTGTAGACACATAAAAACTGGAAGCCAGTACATCTATATTGCAACTGTGTTTATGTATGGCAGAAAAAGAAGTGAGAGAAAAATAAACACTGTTTATGACAGCATTGGAATTGCATAGAAATGATGGTCTGCAGATTCTAGGGCTGGAGGATTGTTTTTGCTACAGGGAAATCACACTCCAGCACCGTGGACTTCCCACATATCTTGTGTTTTTGGAAACACTTCAGCTCAGATAGCTCTAAGAAGCATTTTGCACAACAGTATCTGAATTTGGAGCTTCAACAGTCAGAAGTCTGAGACTTTTTAACAAGTGGCAAAGAAAACTCATAGTCCTAGATAGGCAGAATGAAGAAGTGGCCTCACCACTCTTCCAGCCCTCCTAGCTCAGGGCATTTCTCTGCCATTCCAAAGCCAGCCTCCCCCCCACCATTTTCTTCCTCCTCCACAAATATCCCTTTCTCAAAGATGACAAGTGTTGGAGGGTACCTGGGTAGCACACTCCTTGTCCTCTCCTACCCCTTCCAGCAGCCCTGTGCTGTATTAATGTCTTGGTTTGAGCACTCTCCCCACTGAATTCAAAATTCAAAGTGTATTCAACTGTTCTAATAAAGTAAAGAATTCAGCTCTGGGCAGAATGTCAGACATAACCAATACTTTCAGGGCATGGAACTGATGGCATCAAAGCTGTGAGACTTTGACTGTAAGCCTGCTTTGGACATTCACTGGTGTGCATAATGTGTGCTGTTAGATTTTTTTTTTTTCCCTTCTCAGAAGGCCTGAGATGGTGCAGGGATGAGCACACGGGCCGGAGAGGTGGGGGCAGGACGTTCCCACTCCATGTCATCCTCTCAGCCCGACAGCAGGAGGTCTGAGACTGGCACAGTCTGGCCTGTGACTGCACCTTCTCACCCTCTGCTGATAAATAAGCAGGCTAATTGAATTAATAAACAGATAGCTCTTTTCCCTGCCAGCTGGAGCACCATCAAAACGTGTGATAAATTATCTGTCAATGCCTTAACTGCAGAGAAAAAATGAAAAAAAAAATAGCTGCCTCAACGTTTCCTCTCCAATTCTTCTCCCACTTTTCCCCTTCCCCTGTCCACCCAAGCACCTGATTTGGTTTGTCTCAAGCCTCCTTGCCCCTGGTCTTTTGTCCTTTGGCAGAACTCCAAAGAGAAGTAGCAGTGAGAGGTTCACTCATTTGGCCAGGCCGCTAATGGGTTATTAAGACTGTAGGCAGGGCAGACGTTCCTGTGGCTCACTGGGAAAGAGGAACAGAGGCACAGTTTTGGGGCAAGACTGCCTGTGTCTCACCTGCCAGCACACAGCCACCTCTCAGTTGTGACCTTTGGCTCAGACAGAAGCTGCACATGAGGGGCAACAAGGGCTGCAATCCAGCAGGAAGGGCTGTTGTTTAATATCTTCATCCCTGTCACAGACAAAGGGGTCAAGTGCACTTTCAGGTTTGCAGATGGCACCAGGCTGGGTGGCACAGCTGAAGCTCCTGAGGGATGGGATGCCATCCAGAGGGACTCTGGACTTGCTTGAGAAGTGGGGCCATGGGAACCTCATGAGGTCCAACAAGGCCAGGTGAAGTTCATGTAACTGGGTTGGGGCAACTTTCAGTATCAATACAGGCTGGGGCTGAGGGGACTGAGAGCAGCCCTGCCAGGAAGGACTTGGGGATATTGGTGAAAGAAAAACTGGACATGACCCGGCAATGTAAACTTGCCACAACTGTATCCTGGGCTGCACCCAAAGCAGCATGGCCAGCAGGTGAAGAGACAGGATTCTGTCCCTCTGCTCTGCTCTCATGAGACCCCACCTGGAGCACTGCATGCACCTCTGAGTTCCTCAGCACAAGGAAAGACATGGGCCTGTTGGAGTCAGTCCAGACAAAGGCCACAAAGATGATGAGGGGGCTGGAGCACCTGTCCTATGACAGGCTGAGAGAGATGCAGCTGTCCAGCCTGGAGAAGAGAAGGCTCTGGGCAGATTTTATTGTGGCCTTCCTGTACTTAAAGGGGGCCCACAGGAAAGATAGGACAAACTTCATAGCAGAGCCTGTTGTGACAGGATAACTAGTAATGGTTTTAAACTAAAAAAGGGTAGATTTAGATCTGATAGCAGGAAGAAGATTTGAAGAAGATTCTTTATGATGAGAATGGTGAAACACACAGAGAAAAGGTAGATTATAATAATAATAATGGAGCCTCTCTAGGTAAGCCCAATTATTATTATATATGCCCAGTTAGCTCAGTGTATCGAGTCTTTAGCAGAGACCCAATAGCTGAGTTAAGCGAGGCCAAAGCCGCCGAGCTCCTTCCTAGCAAGCCAGTGATATTCAGCTTATAGTGATTGTCAGCTCTTTCGTGAGTTCAGCTCAGCAGCTAGAAGGAATTGCCCGGGGCAGTGGCAAGCAGACGAGAGAGAGAGGGGAAGAGAATACGCCGAAATTCCGCAGTGGAGTTTATTCAGGAGGTCCGCGAAGGGTACAGCGCTTCTTCTTCTCCAGGGAAAGGGGGTACAGAGGGCTATTTTTATAGCCTTGGCATGGATCCAAAACCAACCAATAGCCGCAGGTTTAAGCATATTCCTTAACTGACCAATAGCTAAAAGAGTTACAATAGTATTGTCTTAACTGATTAAAGGACAGGTTCTCAACACGGTCGGGTCAGAGGAACAGGACAACGCCCCTCAGGAATGACTCAGCATTCAATTCTCCAAGGAGCTTTTCCTGTATCCTTGGGGTTCACTACAGTAGATGTCCCCGCTTATTGCAGGGGGCTGAACTAGACAATTTTTGAAGGTCCTTTCCAACACACACGGTTCTGCAGTTCTATGGTTCTATGAGACAAAGCATCAGGAAGCCTTACCTTGACTTGCTGGTGTGCCAGACAAAAGGGGGCATAAAATCCAGACAAAAATTCACCATAACCTTTGGTGTCACAGACACGGGTAATACCTGAGATTTTTTTGTTTCAAAAGAGAGGAAAATTGTGAGACAGAAGGGGTCAGGCATTTTCATCATACAGTCAGAATGTCCCTGCCATCAGGTGTCAAAGTGGTGTTCCCTTTTGGAAATACCTGTGTTCCTCAATATTCCTGAGTAACAGGAGATGAAAAAGATTTCACTGCTCCAGATGCTCAAGTAGCATGTAATAACTGAACTTCCTGTGCATTACCTTGATTTCCAACATGCTTGTGCAAGTGCTTGTGTTCCTTTGCTTGGTCTGGTTTCCCATTGCCACATCTCCTCTGTAAGTTTCCCAGTAAGCAAGCTGGAAAAGCTTCCCAGTCCAGCAAAGTCTTACTGCTTTTTCTAAAACAGCAAGAAATGGGAGGTACTGCAGAGTCTGAAATGGGAATGAGATCACAGTGTTATGTTCTTGTTCAGAACATGACTTTTTTTTCTGGTGCATATGTCAAATGAATCAGACAATGGTGGTGTCAGGAAGATGTATAATGCTGTCTGCAAGGCAGGGAGAGGAGACAGGAAGATGTGTTAAACAAGATGGTATTTATGCCTTTCTCTCTCACTCCATAGAAGTACACAAGAAATATTTTAAAAAGGAAGATAGGGTAATAGCAGGAGCAACTGGATCCCTCTCATGCTTTTCAGAAGGCTCATTTGTGCTGTGAAGGACAGGGAGCACAGACAGATAACTGGTGTGCAGGAATTGTCTCCTCCCAGGATGCTGGCAGCTGCTTTGGGTAGGTGAGGAAGTGTCTGGTTCTGGCATCACCCCATTCTGAGTTTGGTGCTCATCCAGAAGGTTCTATGTCTCTCATGGTGCAGGTTGCTGCGTGGAACCTCCTCCTATCTGTCCCCAGACAGGCACCCTCTTTCAGGAATTTAGTCTTAAACGGTTATTTATGCCCTCTTTCCACTGGCAGGAGGAACAGGGAAGAGTCCACAAAGAGGCGAGGCAGGACACGCTGTACCTGTCACTTGGTGCTGGAAAGGAAATCCTGCTTGTGTGACACCCTCTGCAACTGGGGTCTAGCCAGGCCCCTGACCTGTGCAAATTTGTTCTGTATCCTGTGGTACATGCCAAGAGAAAGCCAAATCCAGCTGTCCAGAAATGACAGGTTGAGTCAATGGCTTACCAAGCAGGCAGTATCCTTCCCTTTGCTGGGGAAGGTGGTTGTTTTGGTTTGCTCTGACACATTGCTCTGAAAAGCAGCACTGCCAAAGAGTAAATATGCTACGTGCAAGAGTGCGAGCTGCTAATATATTGCATTTTACTAAGCCATTGCTTGTCAACTGAACCATGGAGAGTGTGTAAGGATGCATTCCTAGCCCTTTCAAATACAAAGTAAAACCCATTAGTATAAATCACTAACTCCAATAAAAAAAGAATGGCTGAAGGCTTCATTCTTTTTCTCTCTTGTTTCACACTGTAACTATCCCAAAGTGTATTAAAAAAGCTAGTGGCACTGATAGAGTAGGCAGATGGTATCTGGTAGAGGTTTGAGATGTTGCTGTTCCTGGAGCCTCAAGTGGCTGTGAAATTCAATGCTTCTGACCCAAGACACCACTGTTTGAAAGCAGCTGATACATGTGAAGTGGTGAAAAACAAGGCAGCAACTTGAGCTGTCTATGAACAAAGGGGGATGGCATTGCAGGTGGAGAACAAAAGGGGCAAGATGGAGGGCAGCAGCTAAAGGGATGGACTCAGGGGGACCACATGGGAAAACATGGAAGGGCATAAGAGACCTTACATGGGGGCGTAATAGGACTTATCAACACCCATGTGTTCTGTGCTGAATATTCATGACATCCATTCATATAACTCTCAGCATAAATTATATTCATTTTATAACAGTGAAAATTGACACTAAACTAACCTGTTCACACTTTTTATGGTGTGTATTTATCTACTACATGCTGTACCAGAGTGAATGTATTTAAAAAGCTACTAGACCTTCCGTTTTCACAGGTAGATAATTGAAAGCTGTCTGTGAATTAAAATGCTATTTTCATTCTTTTGGGTTAGATGAAGAAATAAAGCTTAAAAAAATGTGAAATAGCCCATAAGTACCCTCTCATTCTAAATGTCCTTGTACTGTACTTTATATTCTAGTCATTTCTTCAGGAAAAAAATCCATGAATGCTTTAAAAATGTTTCAGGAATCACTTACCTTTAGAAATGAAGAAGAAAAAAAAAAACTTCACCTGAAACTGCGTGGTAATGAGACAATGTCTAATTACCTGCAGTGAATTCTCCAGTCAGGCCAAGGGGCTAATGAACATCAATACTCTTTCACAGAGAGCCCTGGGATCTCTAATGGCTGTAAGTGGTCAGGGCTTCAGTTTTACATTTCAGAGTCTCATTGGTATAATCTTGAAACAAAATCTACAGACCAGATCGTGTCCTCTGTGCTCTGTGTCTGTGTGTGTATGTGTGTATGCCCTTGAGCACTGCACATCTGGGACGAAATCAAAGGACTTTTAAGTGCACATATATCCGATTTCTGGCTTGCTAGTAGCCCTTTAAATGTGCTGGGTTTAATCCAGGAAAAAAGAGCATTCAAAAATCACACCAGTGAAAGGAAAAAATAAAACCCCAAGTTTTATGTACTTGGATGGCATTTTTCTTTGAATATGAATGACTTAATCATAATCAGCCTTGGTGAGAGGTGGGTGATGAAAGTTCAGAAATCTTCTGACAGGAAAGACTTTGAACCTGCCCTTCTTGTGTTCTTGGTGTGTGTTTTATGCTCGTGAGAGGGAGAAGGAAAGTCAGCAATTTACATTGTCATCAAAAAGCTGAAGTACACATTAAGGGGTCTCAAGGCTTCAGAGCAGTATTCTGAAGGGAGAAATTTTTGCAGTGCTAATCCCATCTGATCTGATCTCAGTACAGATTAAGATACTCAAACCTGGTGTTCCTTGCAGTGTTAGAGTGCCGTGATTTGAGGATTTGCTCTATATCTGGCTTGTGTAGGAAATTCCTCAACTTCCTCTGAAATCAATTCCCACTTTTCTCATTAAATACAATCATAAATGTTCATTGTGTTCTCAGGCAAGATATATATATATACACATATACATATAGCAATGCAGGCCTGTACAAACACTTTCCACTTGCATTGTCCTGGAACATGGAAACATGATTTTAGAAACTTAGAGCATTTTCTTGCAGGAGTGAGGAAGACCTGAGCTGCAACCCCTTTGCCAGATACTTTGCTAAAAGTGCTTTATGTCCAATGTGAAGAAAGAACCTATGGTGCCTCACCTTGGGAAGGAGTTTTAAAATGGATTTAAGAGAATAGATCATGATGAGCAGTACAAACTCAGGTTCATTTTAAGTGCACATATATCCGATTTCTGGCTTGCTAGTAGCCCTTTAAATGTGCTGGGTTTAATCCAGGAAAAAGAGCATTCAAAAATCACACCAGTGAAAGGAAAAAAATAAAACCCCAAGTTTTGTACTTGGATGGCATTTTCTTTGAATATGAATGACTTAATCATAATCAGCCTTGGTGAGAGGTGGGTGATGAAAGTTCAGAAATCTTCTGACAGGAAAGACTTTGAACCTGCCCTTCTTGTGTTCTTGGTGTGTGTTTTATGCTCGTGAGAGGGAGAAGGAAAGTCAGCAATTTACATTGTCATCAAAAAGCTGAAGTACACATTAAGGGGTCTCAAGGCTTCAGAGCAGTATTCTGAAGGGAGAAATTTTTGCAGTGCTAATCCCATCTGATCTGATCTCAGTACAGATTAAGATACTCAAACCTGGTGTTCCTTGCAGTGTTAGAGTGCCCTGATTTGAGGATTTGCTCTATATCTGGCTTGTGTAGGAAATTCCTCAACTTCCTCTGAAATCAATTCCCACTTTTCTCATTAAATACAATCATAAATGTTCGTTGTGTTCTCAGGCAAGATATATATATATATACACATATACATATAGCAATGCAGGCCTGTACAAACACTTTCCACTTGCATTGTCCTGGAACATGGAAACATGATTTTAGAAACTTAGAGCATTTTCTTGCAGGAGTGAGGAAGACCTGAGCTGCAACCCCTTTGCCAGATACTTTGCTAAAAGTGTTTTATGTCCAATGTGAAGAAAGAACCTATGGTGCCTCACCTTGGGAAGGAGTTTTAAAATGGATTTAAGAGAATAGATCATGAAGATGAGCAGTACAAACTCAGGTTCCCTTAAGCCCAAGTTTTCATAGTGTCTTACAGTGTGTGATTAACACTGAGTGATTTTATTGCCACCTTTTTTTCTGTGTTTTCCACAGGTGACAGTGTAGCATGCATGTGAATAGCCCATAGATTAACTTGGAGGACTAAGTTAGCAAAAGACTATTTGGAGAACCAGAATGGTGATTTGATATGTGCCTGCCTACTCATAGCTTGCAACTCAGTCCCACTTTCTCTTGGTGGAATGGGGGATTGATTCAGAAGGATAGAGGTGAGAAAATGCATTAATTGAGATAACGACAGTTTAATAAGTAAAGCAAAAGTCACACAGAAGCAAAGCAAAACAAGGAATTAGTTCACTTCCATGAGCAAGCAGGTGTTCAGCCATCTCCAGGAGAGCAGGATCCCATCAACCATAAAGGTCACTTGGGAAGACAAATGTCATCACTCCGAGCATCCCTCTCTTCCTGCTACTTCCCCTCACTTTATATCCTGAGCAGGACAGCAGATGTTATGGAACATCCTTTTGGTCAGCTGCCCCGGCTGTGTCCCCTCCCAGCTTCCTGTGCACCCCCATCCTGCTGGCTGGTGGGGCAGGACAAGAAGCAGAAAAGGCCTTGACCCTGTGCAAGCCCTGCTCAGAAATAACAAAAATGTTGCAGTGTGTTATCAACGCTGTGTTCAGCACAAATCCAACACACAGTCCCATAGTGGCTACTGTGAAGACAATTAGGTCTGTCCCACACAAAACCAGCGAGCAGGTAATTAATCCCCAAGTGTCAGGAATTTTGCTGTCAGAAACTGGCCTCTCCAGGGGTAGGTAGCAGCTAAGTAGCTGCTTTTCTTTTGGACTCTGGCACACAGTGGGGAAATCAGTCAGAAGTTGGTTGTATTTTTTGGATCCTTCCATTGGTATTGTGTGTTGAAATTATATGACACCATTTGCCAGTAATAAATCACTTTGCTGTCTTTTGTGTGATTACATAATTAAATATCCCTTGTCATGGATACACATGGAGGGATTGACTTAGACTTGGTGGGAATTAGGGATTTGATTTTTTGAACTTTACATTTCCTGACTCCTGTGCAAATCAGATCCAGTTGTTTAATACTGATTTGAGAAATGATTCATGCAAGAAATAGTATATGGTGAGAAATATAAACCATGCTTTCAGTGTATTTTCTGCCTTGAAAATAATTTACTTGTTCATTAAAAATGCATGTAGAATAGGAACAGAGAATTTAGTCTTTTTCTAATCCTTAAAAAGGTTCATCATTGCACAAAGATACTTATCTCTTTTGCAAGGTGTTCTGAGATGAGCAGAAGGAAATTGCTGGGTGTAGCTGGGATGTAAACTCACTTATGTTTTCTGCTGTCCCTGGAGCCATGGCTGTTCTCAATGAAACGCCATCACCAGAAGATGGCAGTTCCAACAGAATACCCTTGGGCCACCCTGGCTTCGACCTGCACTGGATCACTCAGAACTGGCAGTCATGCAGAGAGTCGTCCGTCACTGGGGCTGATGTCAGTGTGGCTTCTCAGAGCTCCCCCGTGCCCCCACTCAGGGACACTGGAGCAGCTCTCACAGCTGACCCATCCTTGAGCAGTGTGGTGTCTATTAGTTTTATTGCTGCTTTGATTGTTTGCAGTTGATTCTTGCTGCTTTCTGCTGAAGTTTAATTCAGTTTCCATTTGGAAATACAAGGGAGAAAATTTGTTGTTTTTATTAGAGGCTGAGCTGCACTGAAGGCGGGATGACGATCCATTGTTCATGTTGTTACAAAATCCGACTAAGTGGGGAAGCAAGCACAAAAGGAGGGGAAAGTATAATTCAGATTTGCCAAACAGCCTGAGAATAATTCGAAGATTAGCAATTTGGCACTGTTTACTGGCAAGTTGTGAATTAAATGTATCCCACTTTTCTCTTTACATTAGTGTAATGTGTCACTTCAGTTCTGGATTTCATGTCCTTCTCACACATCTTACTTCTCCTTCTGTCAATAGGCAAGACTGTATTTTACTGCACAACAAATATAGGAGAAAGCATTTAATGTGGCATCAGAGACTTTCTAATTGCCAGTCTCTGAAATGTGCTCATAATATCTGCAGTTTGCTTATTGAGTGGAGATGAATCGCTTCCAATTTACTTTTATGAATGCAAGTGGAACATTTGTGAAGAGTGGTTTCTGTTATTTACACTGTGAAATGCTTGTCAGCAGCCAAGTGTAAAAGACCTGGGTGACATTTATGCTAAGTTCTCTTGTTGCAGTCATAGTTAAAGGAAAGGATAAAATTTGGTGTGATGCTCTGAAATGCACTGGGTGAAGTTCTGTTCACAGCTTTAGCTGTCCCTGGCTTAACTCTGTATATTCATTTTGGGTATGATGCTTAGAGTTAAAAGGAAAGTTTGACTATGGCAGATGAGAAGACAATATTAGTGACACTGAAGTCAATGGTATGTTTGCCATGAAGATTGGCTAATCACTCTGAGGTTGCTACTGATCTGCAGATGTATGGTGATGCTTGATGTCTGTAATCCTTTCTGATTTCCCACCCCTCTGTAGACTCTTCTGTCCCCTGTGGGGAACTTATTAAACCCTTGTATTATAGGGACTAGAATCACAGTCAGTAGTGCAAGAAAATATCTTTGAGATCATATTTCATGTGCCTTCCGGGGTCTGATATAATCTCCTGATAAGAATATACCAGACATTAACTAGATACTGCAGCTGGTCTTGTCTCTTTCTAATTTAGTGGGATTTGGGCATGCAGACCAGAGGGAAGAGAGCTTTTTTTCTGAGTGCAGCAATGCATACTTATTTGGAACAATTCAATCCTATTCAAAACCAGCATTCCATGTCTGTCCCAACCTAAAATTCAGCTGGGTGTTATAATAGCTCATTGTTTGATGCAAGCACAGAGCACCTGTAAAATTTAAGATTGTTATCATTTCTCAATTGAGAGATGGAGAAAGTTTTATTTTATAGTCATATACAGATTATGGCATTAAACATGCATAGCCTGTTTTAAATATGATGTTATATAAATATTATAACTATTGATTACATATTACAAGTATTAATATACACATGAAACCCAAAAATTGTTTGCATTTTTAAATGTAGGAAAAGCAACCTCCAAATTTACAGGTTGGTTTTGGCTTTTTTTCTTTTAACAAACTGAAAAAAATGCTGTCTGTTTTTGCTAACAATTTTTGAGAAAGAAAAGGCAGAAACCAAGCCAACTTTGAAATACATGTCACAATTGAGGAAAATTAGAAAGCAGCAAGATCCAGAATAGCAGAAGTATTAGGGAAAGTGATACTGTTTTTCATTCAGGATCTCAAATGATTGAAGTCTATTTTTGGCAGATTTGGGGTTTGCCCAAAGATGTTCAGTGTATAAGTTGGATCTATGCTGATAAAAGGAATCATCAAACAATGAACTGCACCATGATGTCAGCCTTTAGGTGGAAGAAGCACTGTGAAAACTCTCTTGTTTCCAAAAAACCCCCAATATTCCAGGTACAAGGATACCTTCTCTGAGGTTTTACCTTCATATGGCATTCAGTGGGGTAGCTTCAGAGTAAATGTGTCAGTTAGGGCCATTGCCACAAGGAACAGTTCTGTGTTCTGTACAGGGAACACAATGCTCATACCTGTCAAGCACCAATACCCACTGTTTCCCTTTCCCATCCTCCTCAGAAGATGAGAGTACTTCTGACATCCTGTAGGATCAAAAGGGAATTTTACTTATCCACTTGATCAGACGAAAAGCAGGCTGTTCTCTATGAAAGATTTCTCTTGCTGTTTGTGTCACTCACAGTCACTTATTGAAATGTTATGACTGAGTGGAAATCAGCTATAACTGATGTTGGCCACTATGTTACTTTGATAAAATAATAAAAATAATCAGTAAGGGCCAAAAGTCATGAAAGATGAGGACCTCCATTTCCTCTTGGCTTGGTGGGGATTTTTTTACAATTGCCTTATAAAAGGGAGAAAAAATGCGGTTGTGCCCTAAAAATCTCTGGTATGAGATTACCAGATATTTTATGTTTAGGTGAAAGCAGGTCTGAGTAGCAAGTTTTCTGTTTCATCCCAATTTGCAAACTGCCGAGTCCCTGCGGGCTCTGGTGGAGTCAGTCACACAGTTGCTGAAAAAACTGAATGGCTGCAGAATTGGATCTTGGGTTACCATTTCATTCTAGAGGGGATTTGGTGGTGTCGTCAGTCCAGTAAGCTCAATTTTTATGCCATCACATTTTATTTGACACTAAACTAAAACAGCTGCTTGCAATTAGCACACATGAAAGAAACAATAACAAAACTGCAGCCTGCCCTTCAAGCACTACACATACTCAGTGCAAAGAGTTTACCAAGTTCTGGTGATTTTCCCTCCCTCTGCTCTAACTGAAACATCGAAAACAATTGATCTCACTGGAACCAAATGAAAAAAAAAGTTTATCATTCCCTGAATGTTTCGGATTGGCAGCAGTGACTGGTTGTTGGAAAATTTAGGCTGCTCCAGATGTGGGCATGAACAGGACTCTCGCTGCTGCGGAGCTGATCTAAGCATGAAGTTAAAGGGAGGCAATGGCTGTTGCTGCCCTGGGACAGGATGATGTAGAGAGCTGGTTTCTTACCAGGACTGGGATCCAGGGCAGCTGGCCCTCCCTCCCATTGGGAACAGTGAACAAGGAGCTTGTAAAATACACAGACCAAATGGAAATGACCCCTACTGACTGAAACCAGCTGCATGTCAGACCTCTCACTGTCTCTCTTGATTTGCTATCTCAAATAAATGGATGTGGTAGAAGGGCTACAGAAAGAAAACAAAATAATTTATTCTCCTTGAAGTTGCACCACACTAGCAAGCTTCAGTTTTTACAGCTGAAAAAAAAATGTTTATTCACAGATTAAGTTTTTCCCTCTTCTTTTTTTTTTCACTTTGAAAGTCTGCAGTTTAGAAGACATACTGTAGCTCAGTTTCAGAAGTCTTTGACAAATAGACGTGGTAGATTTTGTAAGGTATTCGTCACATAAAACTTCTGGCTAATGAGAGCTTGGTTGTTTTGCATTTAGATTCAGAAAACAAAGTTATAGCAGCTTTTGTTGGTGCTTTGTCTTAGATGTGCATGGTGGCTCAGCTCCATGAAAAACATCTTAGTGAGTTTTGAAGAAACATGACACAGAGAAAGATTGGACTTATTGATTCATTTTTCCCCGTATTTTTCCTAATACACTCCTGGGTAACATCAGTTATTCTGAGCATTGTGAGGAGCAGCTTGAAGTAACCATGGTAGCACTTGAATTCAGGAACAGTTAAGGACAGCAGCTTCTCCAGTCCTCCATTTGATGCCCAGGATGGGTTACTGCTGTTGACATTAGATTGCCCTCTGTTCTGATTTCTGAGGTAGAGAAGGAGGTACTTAACCTCACTGTCACCTTTGATCTCTTATTTTGAGAAGATCATCAGGATGGGACACATGCCATGCAGTTATGATTTGATAGACTTTTTAAAGGAAACTTCTTAAAAGCCATCAGTCTAGACTTCATTCTCACAAACTCACACACTGATGTGTTTTACAAATATGTATTTTTCTTTTTTTTTTTAAAGTCATGGTCAGCCAATTGATCATTAGTGAAAGAAGCCACCAAATTTAGATTAATAGATCTATTAGAGTGTCTTGGTAGAATGACCTTCATGAAGTCTGAAAAAGCATGTGGATACAAAAACTTGAGGATGACACTTTGAAGTGAATGTTACTTCTTTTGCCTTCCACAACCTTCTATGTCTTCCTCTATTTTCCTATTCTTTTCTACCCCCTTAAGAATTTGTTTCTTTCTCACTAACAGTTGTACAAACACAATACAGTAACAGCTTTGAACATAGAACCCTTTACCTGTGGCCTTGCAGTGTTGCAACAGACAGATGTTATTTCAATACAAAATAGACTGCAATCCCCACCTGTAGGTTCTGAGAGTCTGGCAGTCACTCTTTTTGCTTTCAAAACAGAACCAAAATGCAGTTCAGCCTGGCCATTGTTCTTCTGCTGGCATTTTTTGTCACATTGGCTTATAGGATCTTCTGACAATCACCTGTGGCTCACAGATAGATATTGCTATGGGGAAAGACTCATCTCTGTGCCTCCTACCATTCACCTCTCTGCCTCCTACCGCTGCATTTTTTACTGACTGAACTAAGGTGAAATCTCTACAGATGAGTTCTCTGCTATTCATTCTATCCTCTGGCTGGATATGATGTAGTTCTTGGGTTATTCAAATTGTGCTGGTTTGACATCAAGTGGTACCATGCAACTCCTTCCTTTCTTTTTAATCTTAACATTGTCTGCTAATTACTTGTATTAGTGAGAGTAAATCAATTTACTTCTTTGAAAAAATAGAGTTAAAGAGACCTTGGGTGGCTGCCTGTAGATAATGTTCTATGTCGAGCAAGAAGCAGAACCATGGATGTGAGGTTTCTATGGGTTTGGAAGAAACTCTTCTCCTAGCTGGCATCTGTGAGGCTCTACCTTTGGCACACTGTTGTAGAAGGCCAGTGATTCCAGTAGTCCAAGGGTCAGATGACACCAGCAAGGTGTTGGTATGCCAGTACACAGCTTTGGGATGACCCTGTAATTGTGCTGAAAGGGAATTTTTTACTCTGTATTTCCACAATATCCTTTGTACACAAAGGCCCAATGCTGCCTATGCTGAAAATGTTTAAACCTTTCCCTCTGGCCTTTAAGTTGTGTTCAGGTAAAAGTGAACAAATCCCATTCATACTAAGGAAAGTTTTGCCCTGGTAGATTCCAGGGCCCAATCCAGTGACATGTGGCATACAAAGCAGAGAGAGGTTAGCATGTGATGAAAGGACAACACACACTTGAACTTTCAGCAAAGAAGGAGGAGGATCAGGCTGAGGCCATCCTCATTATTTTCCCATCTTTATAATGAAAGAACAGGTTGGGTACTAGTATAACAGAATTTGAAAAACATGTAAATGTAATATATTTTCCAATGAGTCTTTAAATAATGTCTGAAGTAAAAACAAGATTGGCATTTTGTTGCATCTTTATTTTAATCAGACTTTCATTTTTAAAAGTTGTGAGAATACAAGCTTGTTGAAGGTAACTCTCCTGAGCTGGCCAAAGACAGAGACAGTTATTTTTCCTCAGAAGCACAGTAGGAAATGTGTAACTGTTAAATTTCAATTCAGATATTTTAATCTTTAAATATTTGCAATGGAAAACTAGATTAGACCCCAAGAATATGTTCTTTTTCAAACTGAAGTAAGATGCCTTTTAGCAAGGGAACAGCAAGAAAAAAACTAAATAAATCTCAAAACACAAGACAGGGCACCATTTCTGCAACAGTATTTCTGATTGCCATGTACGAATGTTGAATTTTCTGCCTTGTTCTGTTCCAGAGATTGAAGGCAGCACTGACTCATCATCCTGCTGCCATGTCGAACGGGAATATGAACACCATGGGCCACATGATGGAAATGATGAGCTCGCGACAGGACCAGACACCACACCATCATATGCACTCACATCCTCATCAGCACCAGACACTGCCACCTCATCATTCATACCCACATCAGCACCAGCATCCGGCACACCATCCTCATCCTCAGCCTCATCACCAGCAGAACCACCCCCACCACCACTCCCACTCGCACCTTCACGCACACCCGGCACACCACCAGACCTCGCCGCACCCACCACTGCACTCGGGCGGACAAGCACAGGTAGACCTTCGTGTCCTACTGCATCTCTCAGTTTTGCTCTTGGGTGGAGTTAAAGCCTGATCTCAGTATTGTTTCTTCCTGCATGCATGTCTTGTTAGATACAAGCCCGTCAGGCCGCTAGCAAATGTCTGCTAATGGTGATGGGGATGCTCAAACTTTATTTAGAAAATGGAGTGAAGCAACAACTTGTTTTGCTGCCTAATTTACTAGACATTTGTAATTTCTTACTTTATAAGGAGCTCCAAGGCTTTTCAGTGCTCTGAGCTCTGCAGATTGCCACATATCCTTTTATGGATGAGGTTTATTACAGAGATTGGCACATTATATATGTTGCTTAATGTGCTTGAACCTGAACTTCTCAGGCCAAGATTTAACAAGCTGTATGAGTTCTACCTGCAGAAATACATAACAAAGTCTTTATGAAATGAAATGGCACTGGTGTGTGTGGCCAGGGGCAGTACTCAAGACTGGAGATAATAGAGGTAGTTCTAATTAAGGATACACTGGCTTGGAAAGGACTAATTGATCCACACCCTGTGAAGAGGACAGACATCTGCATAGTATGAGACAGATTAGCTGTGAGTGCAACCAGTACTTGGTGCTTGTTGTGGCAGGAGAAGGAGGAGGATGAAGCCAGCCCAAGGAGAGAGATTTAAACAAAGAAGGCAATTTAGACTTGTATTCATGTGACAAGTCAGTGAGGGTCTCCACTGAATGAGATGGAGAACTCAATTTTTTGGACCAGGTATATTGGCTTCAGCAGTTTTGATAATTCATTATCTGAAGTGAATGTTTCTTGAACTAATGAGCTAGTGAGCACAAACTTCAGCAGAGTCATTTTTAAGAGGAATTCTATTAATGTCTTAAGATGATAGGCTTCTGCATCAGGATCACACAAGGAAATAAAGCTCTGGAGGCAGTTACTGTAACATGTCAGGTCTGGAGAGCAATGTTAAGGAAGACAAACAGGCAGTGCATGGAATGTGAGGACAAAGAGGAATGCCAGCCATAAGAAGTTCAATCTGTGAAGTATTGTGTTGCTTGCAAATACCTTTCAGAAAAGCTCTTAGAAAACATTAAAGAAAATGAGAGTATTTGGCTGGCATCCCAGTGTCCCACAACATTAACTATTTACTAACATCTAGCTTTATTACTGCAGAGTCTGCAAGCACATGGGATCTCCCTAAAGTATTTGCTAATGTAAAATGAATTGTCAGCTTTAGAAAAACAGTCTAAGTAAGAGCAGCAGACTCCCCTGTGAGAGGATGTCCATAGCTTTCCTAAGTTTACTTCAGTTTTTACTTTGTGAATTCAATTATTTTCCCATCTGCTAATGAGTTATTTTCCTTGGAGTTGTTTAAAAACTCCAATAAATAGACATCATCTCGTATCAGAGAAACCAAAAGTAATCTAATTGCTGTATTGGAGATCACTGAGAGAGTAAGGATAAAGTTGTCCTTAGCCAATTGAGGACTCCATGGATGAGATGGCAGAAGCCACTTAACTTTCACTGAGGGGTTAAGAGAATAAACATGTTAATGCAGTGGAGGGCATCCGATCCCATGGTATGGAGCACTGCTGCAAAACATTCATAGCACCACTTTAAACAGAGAAGGAGAAAACTACTGGGGAAAACAGCTACCATGGGGAAACAAATCTCACGGTTTTAAGGACAAGATCAGTGAGCCAATGGCCTTCCTCTAGACCCACTTGGACAGGGACCTTGACTTTCTTACACAGTTAGGACGGCTTCAGCGTCTTGTGCTTTGTATTCCCTGCTAGCTGGCACCACAAAAGACTCTCAGGCAGGCAAGAAGAGATACAGGCACATGGGTAGGTGGACTGACTGGCAGCCACACAGCTGTCAGGGTCCCTCTGTGTTCAGTACTACATGGTCTTTGGAGATGTGTCTGTGCAGTCAGATGAGTTTTGCCATGCACAGTATGTCACTGGAGGCAAGAGACCCCATGGGAAATCAAGGAGATCTTCACCTTGTCCATGGGTGTAAGTGTCACCAAAGGGATCGGACAGAGAGTGATGGAATAGGAATCCCAGGGTCAGTGGCTTCCCCAGGCAGCAGAGCTCTTGGTGTGCATCTGTTCCTCTGGTGCAAAGGCAATAGTGATTTCTGAACAGATGCACTGGTGGGGGGAAAAGAAGGGCTTGCTGAGTAATAACCATATAGTTACTACTTTCAAAGCTCATCCAGAGTCCCCATGGTAATGGCCTCTTTGGGGATCAGATTGCTCCAGCAGACGTTAATTTTATGGTGCGATTTTCTAATTATTAACCTCCTTATTCTTCTGAGCCAGATTCTTCCATTCCAAACCACCTGCCAAATGACAGCATGGTCCATGCTGCTGTAAGCTGCATACTCCCATGCCGAGACTGTTGTTGTCCTGCACCGTGCCCTTCTCTAATGTTAGAATTAATTTCATGCTTTTCAGCTACCATTTTGACACACAGGAGCCCAAGGCATTATATTTTCATAGAATGAGTGAATGGGTATTAGTATTGTGGTAAATTGCAAAGAAAGAAGTAAATATTGGATAAAAGCAGAAATCAGCTTCTGATCTTTCTGAGAAAGAGAGATATTTTACAAAGTTCCAGCTATGCTGCCTCAACTGCTACAAAAATTTTAGTGTTATTTTGCATTGGTCCTCTAAAGATTTTTTTATATCAAACTTGGCAGAGTGATAGCTCAAGCAGAGTTGCGGTTTGGATGCCATTTCATTCTCTTAGCTATCCTATGTTTGTCTTCATGATGGATACCTGATTAGCATCCTCTAAGAACACCAAAATTAACTTACATTTTTATATTTAGTTCATTTTCTTTCTTATGTCCTAGGCAGGGCGATGAAATCCTGCTAGAAAATGATGCTTAGACAGTTACTAAGATATAGTCTAACATATTTCAGGGTTAAGAGCTATCAAGTAAGAGTCAGTTAATTACCCCACGTGACATTATTAGTGGAATAATGGCAGCCCTTATAATTAATATCTTCCTGAGATGGAGAGGAGATTTTGTTGTTCTGAAAATGCACTCTGACTACCCAGACACTGCCTGGTATATTCTGAAAACAAAATTACTCACTAGTTATTCAGAAGAAAATGACCACATAAGAGGACTTATTAAAAAAAAAAAGTATCATTACCTTTTTCTGACTCTGTACCAGAGTTCACCAAGAGAGTTAAGAAACAAGAATTTTTAAAGCTGAATGGAAAAGAAGCAAAAAGGGATAAGGAAATATAAATAAAAGATTTCTGAAGTCTGGAAAGGTGTTATGTATGGGAAAATGAAAGGTCTTTGATGAGATGTTGACATTAAAAGGTACTTCTGAGACCTCTGCACTCAGACATGCTGTTAAAGAGGCAGCATGCCCAGCCCTGGTGGACAGGGAGCAGCTGGACCTTGGCAGCAGTCTCCTGGCAGAAGGCAGAGGATGCTGGTGAGAATAGGGGACGTGCCCACTGCAGCTGCCGTGGACCTGGCACTTCAACCCTCAGTGTGGACAGCATGTTGAAGATTTTATCAGCAAACATATGGAGTTCATGCAAGCTGAAATTTTGAAAATCAGTCAGAAAATGTGGGGTGGCTTATTTATTTTAAAAGGTTATTATTAAAATTTTTTTTTCTGCTCCTGTGAGAGAGATTCCCTGACGGTGCAACATAAAGCTGAGAATAAATTCGGCTTTATGCAAAAAGTGTTATCAGATGTACAGAATAATCACACATAAAATTGCCACTGTAATTGCCACAAGTCAGCTGGGGGAGAGAGCAAACTAGATTCTAGACAGAAAAGCCACCTCAACTTCGCAAGACTCAAGACGATAGTATCGTTTTAATTGAGACAGACTGAGGTGTTAGGCAAACATGTTAATTGCAGCAATTGAAATTCAGGGCTCAGTCTGACAAAGCACTGAGTTCGTCCACTCCCTGGAGTCAAAAGTAAGCACCTTGGAGGTTTGGGCCTTTGCCAGAACAAGAGGGTTAATTTTGAGTCAACAATTCCAGTTTCCAGACTGTTCCAGACTGTGCAGGAGTGGCAGCAGCAATGTGAGCTGAGTGTAAGCAATAGGATCCATGGACTGGGCTCCCAGAGCCCAAGTAGAAGGAGAGAGAAGGTGTCTCCAGAGGCCCGTTGCCTGGGTGCCACAGACAGGCAGGAAGGTAGTCCAAAAGCCTATTCCCAGGGAGCTGAACATTAAATCTGGTGCTGGTTCCTGACAGGGACACGGGAATGTTACATCTGCCCAGGAGTCATTTGGAGAATAGTTTACATGGCACTGCCCCCACCATGCACCTTTTCTGTAATATTGTGGGCCAGTTACTCTCAGGAGCAGGACCAATACTTCCTTGTAACTGAAAAAGCATAAATACATATCTTTTTCCATAGTTTTGTAGCAATGGACTGGATGTGGGGTTCCTATACTCTCAAAGCCAGGACTAAATAGAATAAAAACAAGAATAGTGTCCACAGCACAGAGGCCAAATGGAAACTGGTAAGAGGAATATCCCTTATCCACACAGTGCAGGGACATCAAAACATAGTTTCAAGTTCAATTCATCAAAACACAGGCTCAACCTAAAGTCTGTCTTTGCCCATGAGGGGCAGTGAGGTCTGCTGCCCTTGTGCAATCCCAGCCCACAGCTTCCCAGCTCCATGCAAAAGAGCTCTGCAGCTCCTGTCTCCAGAGATGGCAAAGATTGAGGTAGAGATGGTGAAGGTCAGAAAATATAAATGGCCTAAAATTTTAGGCAATTGGGGCACAAGGGGAGAATGAGAGACACAGAAATTAGACCACTACAGTCCTCTGCTTTGATTAAAACAGGTCGTGAGAGAAACTGGACATTGCAGATTTGAAATAAGTGGTGGCAGAGAATGCATCTAAGTGAATGCTTTTCACCTAGTGAAAGTTAGTTCTTCTGAAAGAACTAACTCAAGGGAGGAAAAATACTCAGACGATCATTTAAAAAAAACCTCTTCTGTGACTATGGCAAGGATTTGCCAGCAGCTGCTTTCAGTGGCACCTGGTGCAGCTTTTGACTTGAGCCTGTTGCAGACCTTGCTAGGGAGCAGGCAGAGTGTGTGTGATTCCCCTTCCAATTTCAGCATCCCCCTCTGTAACTTCCCCCCTTGCCACTCCCTGCAAAACATCTCCTTGCCCCACAGGTTTCGCCAGCGGCGCAGCAGATGCAGCCCACGCAGACGGTACAGCCACCACAGCCGACTGGAGGTCGCCGGAGGAGGGTGGTGGATGAAGACCCAGATGAGAGGAGGCGGAAATTTCTGGAAAGGAACCGAGCTGCTGCCACGCGCTGCAGACAGAAGAGGAAGGTCTGGGTGATGTCACTGGAAAAGAAAGCAGAAGAGCTCACCCAGACAAACATGCAGCTTCAGGTGCGAGCCACTGTCTGCGCCCCTGAAGACACAGAGGGGCTCTTTGTGCTTGACTGACGGTGCCTTTGGGGCTGCCCCCGCACAGCCAGCTCCTAGTGGGAGCTCAAGCACAATCAGTCTGTTAATCAAGATGTGTGTGCTTCAATTAAAGAAATAATTACATTTTAGCGGGATAAGCCAGGAAAAAGCTGTCTTGGGATTTAGAAGCCTTCACTAGATGGAGTTGTATTTATTTTCTTTCCTTGCCACTGTTTTTTGTGGGGATTTTTTTTGAAGTGCCATTAACATGTCTGTAAAAAATTTCTTCAGAGCAGGGCATGTAGTTAAACCCTAGTTCAAAGCCAGTGAGAGAGAAGCACAAATAGATCAGTCTATCAGTAAGGAAAACTGGATAGATGGAAATGCCATGAATATGATAATAAAAGCCTTCCTTACAGTGCTGTCCTTCTTATGGTAGGCACAGTACTTACGCTTCATGCAGAGATGTGCCTGTGTGCTGCCAAGGGCAGAAAACCATTTGTAGAATGGCACTCCTCCAAAACATTTTCCCACAAAACTCAGAGGTGCGAGCAGCACCCAGGCACTGGCTGCAGCAGAGCTATAGGTGACAGCAGTCCTGCCCCTGAGCATGGCAACGTGGCCTTTGCTCCCATGAGTCTGCCCCTGGCCTCATGCAGAGAGCCCCAGTATTTCCCGATGAGACTGAAACACTGCCTTAAGTATCTCTGGTGCTGTGAAGTTAGTTCATTTGTCAGACTGGCTTCAGAGATTACAAAATTATGTCACTGACAAATATTAAAATAAACCCAGCACACAAGCTCCTGAATGCCTTTTTTTGCTCAGTTCATTGAAAGTTATGGAGCACGTTTCATGGTCTTGGGTAGAAGCTTTGTGGAATGGCGTGGTTTAAGCTTTGTTGCTAACCAAAGTCTCTCTTTCCCCTCTAGAATGAGGTTTCCATGCTGAAAAATGAGGTAGCACAGCTGAAACAGTTATTGTTAACACATAAAGACTGTCCGATAACAGCTATGCAGAAAGAATCACAAGGATATCTAAGTAAGTAGCTGGTATGTTTGCGCTGTCTCCACACTCCTCACAGGAAAGCAAACCTTCCAATTCTTCCCTCCAGAACCCTTTCTTGGTCATATTATCACTTGAACCTGTCTTCTCAAACATCATCCGAGCCATCCAATCTCCTGCCCTTATTTATCCAGCCCCGCTCAAAACCAAAAAAGCCCCGGTTTGCATCCCACACAGCAGAGCTAGTCTTCCCCACCCCTCCTTTCGGCAAGGAGATGCACACGGATGGACGCTCACTCCCCTGTGGAGGATCCTGCTTGAACTCACAGCTCCAAACCTGCAAGAGTCCTCCTGGGCACGGCGCTGCCAGAACCTTAAAATAACTCTCAAAAGGAAAGTTAAAAAGGAAAACATTACAGTCCCCTCCAGCGAAAATGGTACTGTGCTCTGACAGTGGCACAGACCAGGCCTGGCGCAGGTTTTCAAGGTTTGTTAACTCTTTTTTAACTCTCATCTTTCTTTCTTTTTTTTTTTCCCAAAAAATTCTCAGCTAACAGAGACATTTAATCAATTCTTTCTAGTTGACGCATTTTGTGAGTAGTAATTTAGCGACAAATTCTCTGTTTCATTCTAGAACAGTTCAGAAGTGCCTCAGGGCTTGCTAGATTGTGACATTGTCTTAAAATAGAGGCCATTTCTGTCTCCTCTGCATCACTATGCATCTGTCTCTTTAACAGTACTCAAAGAAAAAAAACACATAATTGCATTACATGCCTATCAGCTGTTGCTTGAATTAGATTTTCTGTGCTGCAGCGCACTGCACTCTAATTTTGATTCCTGCTGGAACAAATAAAGCATTTAAGCATCCCAACTGATTTTAAAGACCTTAAGATATCAGACTTTTTATCCCAACATTAGTTTCAGTTATTAAGGCCTTGGACTTTTTTCAAGACTCAACTCCTGAAGTCAGGTTAATATCAGAGAAGCTAGCTTGAAAAAAAAAAAAGGAAACTAAAACAATCTTAAGACAGAGAGTGTTGGCTAACTCTAATTATATTTTGAAATCCTGGACCTTGTGCATGCTTCAGGTCATCAGTATTTCCAAGAGGATCACTCAGCCTAGGTTTTTTTACTCGGATGGAAAAATGAATGTCTGTTGTCTCTGTGCCCTCATTCCCTTTCCAGGTCCCGAGAGCAGTCCTCCTGCAAGCCCGGTCCCAGCTTGCTCCCAGCAGCAAGTCATCCAGCACAACACCATAACGACCTCGTCCTCCGTCAGCGACGTCGTGGGAAGCTCCACTCTCACCCAGCTTGCCAGCCACAGAACAGACATCAACCCCATCCTTTAAAAGTGGTTGATCAGAAACTGCTGGGGGAGTGTGGTACCGTATCAAAGCGTCCTCTCTGCTAAGGACATTTGCAACCGTAACTCAAGCCTGGAAGATTCCTCAGTTCTTGAAAGACTCTGGCTATTCATTTTTATAGTTATTAAAATGTCTTTTATACTTAGTTACATGAAAGGGAGTTACGCAATTAATATTCTATCAGCTTGAGAAATGCTTTGGTGCTTTCTCCGTTTTTTTGGTACCAGTTACTTGTTTATAAACCTAACTGTTTCTGTACATAGTCATGTTTCCTTCTCACCAGTCTAGCCCGCAGCCTCAGAAATACAAAGTTGTGTTAAACTGCAGCTTGTTAGCCAATGTGAGGCATGAAAAGTATTAAACAGAGTCAAACATAGGTAACTAGGAGTAATTAGGCTATAAATATAGACCGAGGGCATCTGCTGACAGCATAATAAAAAAGAGTTAGCATTGTGCTATCAGCAGACCGCGTCTCGCATTCAGAGCCTCTTTCAGAGCAGTTAAATAGGATGTGGCTTCAGGACAAAATCAAGCCCAAATAGCGTGCTCTCTTGTCTAGCCCTCCCCCTTCCCTGGCCTTTTTCTCCTCCACTTATTCTCACACCTTCCTTTTCCCTTCCCTTTTCATTTTCCAGCTGGTTTTTTCCTTGCCTTTTTTTTTTCATTCCAAGGCTTTCTTGCTTCTCTCTTTTTCTCAAAGAATGGTAATGAACAAGAAAACTTCAGGCCCACCTAAAAACTGTCGGCACGGCTGCTGCTTTCACTAGCTCTTCACCCGCAGTTAGGCTGCGCCAAGCATTTGGCTTTTAAAAACTACAAATGCTCCTGATTTAGTGTTTTTAATAAATAGGGAAAGGTGAAAACAGCGCAGCCCCAGGTGAAGCAGGATGGTGAGCCAGCTGTGCTGATGCTAGCAGCCCTGTAAGCTTCTGTGATGCAGTAGAGGCATAGTGAGCAACACCTGAGAGTCACAGCAATTTTTTGCACTGCCAGTCATTAATGCAGGAAAATCCATGTAGTATATAATAATTCAGAAAAGTTCTGTTCCCTAACCTGGTTGCGTTGTTCTAGCAACAAAAGCTAAGAGCCTCAGGCTTCATGGGCTATAAATGAGAAATAAATCAGTGTAATGGTTCTGACCAGTTGGAAAAATGCCATTTTTAATTCCCAGGGAAAGACCTGCTCTCTGCAGGCATTCCTTTAAACTTTCACAGACTGATCCCAAGCTGGCAGACAGCAGTGTAGCTTCACTGACTTTAATGGCACTTAACACCCGCTTACCACGGGTAAGGAATTGTTCTTTAGGACACTAAATAATTTTTAGAAGGCACGCAGCGGCTAAAAAATGCTGCAAGAATGCCAAGTCCCACACTTGGGATAAAATACAGTCCTGTAGAGAGGGTCTGGAAAAGAGCCTTATGCTACAATTAAGGTTTTTGTTTGGACTCTGAGCCTGCCCCTCAGCACAACTGATTTGCATCCCCGAGTGGTCCCAGTGATTGATGGGAAAATCAGACAGAGATGATGCCAGTTAATTATGCTGCCTTGCTGTATATTGGGACCTGATTTTGCTCTCAAATCTGTCAGAGGCAAAACCTCCTGCCGCTCAGCCAGGGAGCAAGCTCCAAGCTGGTGAAAAATATTCAAACATTTTGAGCTACATGTTCAAGAGCAAAATTCACATTATTCCCAGCAAATCCTCTAGCCCCGAACACACTTTGTTCTGAAGCAAAACTCTCTTCCTCAAAGACTGTGTCTTTGGAGAAGTCATGAGTTTTTAAAGGGTGAGTCTTATCCATGCAGAAGGGAGAGTGAAACAACTGAAGTGTGAGGAGGCTCTGTAAGGAACAGGGCCTGTCTGGAAGGGAAAGCAAATTTCTGAGCATCAGTCATTGCTGAATTAGTTCTTATCTTGGTGACTAACTTTTTATCAGTACCCTTTTCTTTAACAGCTCGCTTTCCATTTATGCAAATACATTCAAAAGAAGAAGATTTTTAATGTACAGTGTAAATCTTGACTTGATTATATAGTCTAAGAACCAAAAAAAATTATGAAAAAATACAAATGTAAAGGATTTTCTATTATATTTTAGACAAACATATACTTTTAAAGTGTTTTAAATACTGAATCTATAATTTTTTTTAATCTCCAGTTGTAATAGCTAAATGGTTTTGCTTCATCATGGCTCCCAAGAGAACTTTTTTCAAATATGCAGTCAAGAGAAATGTTCCAGCTGAGTATCCACTATGTGAAAAACCTAAATAAGCATTTCCCCCACATCTGAATTTCATCATTCACCATCTAAAAGGAAATGCCATTGCAGGGTTAATTTAAAAAACTTTACCTCTATATGGGTAGCACTTAAATACATTAAAAAATAAAAATCAAAGTTGTTGGTAATATTAGAATACCCAGTTGAGCTACACTGCACTAGAATTACGGTTTAGCTTCATTTTATTCAGTCTCCTCAATTAAAATATTTAGCCGTTAAAATGAAAGCCTCTACATTAAAAAGGAAAAAAAAAAGGAAAAAATACAAAAACCTTGCCTAAGTTTTGTTAAATTCAGCAACTTGACAGTTTGACTGATGTGTATTATATATAGCTCAATTATTTCTTTTTTTAATGCTAACTAGGCAAGCCAACCACACATGTTGGCCTAAATGTGTAATTACAATGAAATGTCTCCTCTCTATACTATTGGCCTTTAGGTATAATCCTTGCTAGTGATGTGGAAATAAGTAAAGGATGAAAAGCTATTTGCTATTGCTTCTTGTAACTCTGCCGCAGGTTCACAGGCCAAGACAACATGCAGCATATTTATATCGGCTCTATCATTGGGAAAAGGACCAACCATACCAGGCACCTTATATTATTCATCAGATTTGCTTCCACATTAAAATGCTTTTGTTTTCCAGGGGAGTGATCCTGCAGCCTTTCCTCAAGCTGCTGGTCCAACCAGGCACTGGAGGCTGCCTGAGCAAGGGCTGCGGGAGAAGCCCCAGCCCTCTCTCTCCAGGATGTCCCTCTGCCATGCGGTCAGTGGCAGCAGCCTCTTCCTAAGCATGTCACTAAATGCACTTCCTGGGCTCTTTCCATCAAGGAGGAATCCTGCTTTTCCACAAGCTACTTCTGGAGACTGCTTCACTTTCCTCTTGCCCTACCAGTCCAGCCTGTTGCCAGGCTCACCAGGCTCTGTGCCCTATCCCACTGCCAATGAAGGACAACTCTGACCGCTTCCATCATCCACTCTCAAGAGCACTTGCAGGATGGTGAGCCTTGGCCAGTGCCTTGTTCAGGAGGAGGTGTTACCATACCATAGACAGCATCTTGTGGGTGTGACCTTGGAAGCAGGTTGGAAATTTCAGCCGCGGAGAACTGCAATACTTTGATCAGAAAGAAATGATGCTGCAAACAGCTCTGGCACCCCCAGCCCCCCTTCCCCAAGTCAATTTATGCAAGCCATATTCATAATGCTGCCTGTGGGAGACAAGTAGTTTGTGTGCTATCATGGTGTGTTTTATAAGGACAACAACGATGATGATGATGATTTATGGAGAATTTCATGCTGTTGGGAATTAATTCCTGCTATGAAGCTAAATGTCTGCTGCCCATATTCTGAATAGTGGAAAGTCAATGGTTCAGTGCCTCAGTGCGTGTGGATTTAGTGTTAATGACTCAGTCCTGTTAACTAACAAGCCAGCTGTAACTGTTGTTAAATGCCCAACTTTTGAGGATTCATATTTTTTTAAGCAACAATATTTAGTGTTGAAAACTAGCCTTTTAGTTTAGGCAAAATGTGCTTTTTAGCAGCTAATACCTTTTTTAAAAAAAAAGCGTATAGAGTGAATTTATGAAAATTCATGAGGACCAAAGCAATTTTAAAACAGGAATCTATTAATTTAGTATTCACATAGAATTTTATAAAGTATTTATTAATAAATGTTATTTTAACACATTCCATTTGAACAGTATTCTTGTACAGAATCTGTTTGTTGTTTTTTTTAAAGTTACAATATTAGTTTTGCAATAAACTACTCTAGGTGTGTGTGCATCTTAATCTTTCAGGGTCTCAAGCAGAAGTCATCCATCTAAGATGGAACAGTTTGCTGAGGTCAGTTGTACAGAAATTCCTAGAATTAAATGTTTTCCTTAAAGCAGCATCTGCTTTTTTTTTTTTTTGGGGGGTTTATTTTTTTTTTTTTGGTGACAATGAAACAAATTATAAACCTTCAGTTGTTTCCTTTGTATTGCAAAATGTGCTTTCTCATTTTAGAAAGCATGAGTCAACGTATAACTGGAAAGCCTGTCTCTTTTTTTCTGCTTTTTTTTTTAGGGCTGATTTTATACATCACCACAGAAGATCTAACCCCATCCTCATTTCTTGTCTAATATCACATAGTGAGTTGCACTATACTGCCTTATCATTGCCTCTTCAGTCCTCTTACTAAGCAGTGTTCCTTAGATTTAGATCATCGAAGCTCCATTATACATCAGAGAAAATTACTAGAGGGGGAAGAAGAGAAAAAAATTGATCCGTAGACATAAAACCTAAACTGTGCCTATAAAACAAAACCAGTTACAACTAATTAGTATCTTATTTCTACATTTCAATTATTTATATTCTTTTAAAATTGCACTTTAGCTCTTGCTCTCTTTCTTGCTCTCCCTTGTTGAATCATTAATAAATACGCTTGTAAAAGTTTTGCACCAGATACATTTATATGCTTTCACTGGTGGCATATCTACAACTTGTCTCTCACACCTGCCCAAGCAGAGAAGCTGAGACCAGCCAGTCTGCAGTGTGACTTAGACTTTACACTCTCTTCATGACAGCATATAAATGTTTTATTATGCAATGTGTGTGATGTGAGGCAGCATTTAAGCTACATTTATAATCTCTCATCCCAAGAACCAAAGTGTCCTGTATATCCTAAGGTCAGGAGACTGGCTCTGTTGTGCATTGTGAGGCACTTTGACTGTTGTCCCACTCACAGTAGCTGCAAAGCTGCAGTGGTAACAGTGGCCATACTATGTATTAGAGTTCTGAATCAATAAAATATGTTGCCTTATAACTTGACTAGGGACAGCACCTTTAAAAAGAAAAAAAAAGAAGAGACAAAAAACTTCTAAGAACAAATAAAAGCAATAAAATCTCAAGCAATTTGAACACCAAAAAAAAAAAGGTTCAAATTTTCAACATCTGAAATCATCACCTTACTGTGTAGACAAAAGAGACTGTTTACATCCATAACCTCTTTTTGTTGTTATTGTTTTTTTCCCAGAGCTTACAGTTATCTCAGTTTTATCAGTGGCTTTAAACTTAAGAGCTAAATTGCTCACCATTATTGGTTTGCCATAGCTTTCAAAACGACTTTATAGCAAATCCTAAACTGCATGAGGCCAAAAATGTCAGTGTTCACACACACTCAGAGACAAGATTGATTCTTTAAGTGGAAATCTGATCCTTTCCCAGGCTCTGCTTGGACTGGAATCAATAACTGCAACTCGTTATATTTAGACCAATGTGTAATACCTGGGATTCAGGATCTCCAGTTCTACATTTATGCAAATTAAATGTTAGCATTGCTGAGTTTCACCTGGTGGAACTGTTCGCAAAGCCCATGGTCAGAGCCTGCTATCTGATGCCGTGAGGGTCTTAGACCCAAATATCTTTCTTGACTGAAAATCTGCATGACAGCCTTCTGAATGAAGACCGAAAGCTCCTTCCAGCTTTGCAGAAACTGCAGCAGTGTCCTGGCGTGAGGGAGGTGGGAGGATTGATTGGGCATTTCCAGGGAAATGCTTCTGTTGGTGGAATCTAGGAAATTTCAGAGAAATATTTTCCCCACCCCACAGAGCTGACATTGCAAGGAGTTCTCTGACAGAGATCACTTTTAGCATGCTTCCACAAAACAAACTTCTTTGCACGAAAGGTGTATTTGCTCTTCTGAGTAAGAACAATTGCCACTGAGAGTTTTGTCAAGGATTTTATCATTGCGACCCAAGTGTTTCCCAGCCCGTGGCCATGAGCTCTGTATCCCTCTCTCTGTAGCAGCTCTCTTCAAACACTGGGTAGCGCTCATCAGTGAACATTGCTTCTTTGGACTATTGCCATTGTCCTGGTTTTAAGGAACTTTTAGCACTGCTTGGAGTAAGCCTAAACTATCGAAGTTTATATATAAATATATATATATATTATATTAAAAAAAAAAGGTGCTGTCACAGTAAGTTTTGGGCTTGAGGTTGTTTGTATTGTATGCAAAGGTTTTGTGTTTGTATGTCTGTTTTATTCTGTAAAGCAACCACCTTCCTTACTGGAGGGAGATACTTTTTTTTTGGTACATAAATGTAAATACTTGCTGCAGCATTTAATATGTTTAATTTTATGTTAAGCTTTTTGTTGCATTGTGAACCCATTATTGTTACAAATGGACAATGAGTTCATTGAGACTGTTCAACTAGGTCAGATTTTTACATCTCTTTCTAGCTAGAGGAGAAAGGGATTTTTGTGCATTTGTACAAATGTTAATAATATCACCGCAATTCCAATATAATAAAGCACTCAAATATAAATAATTCCAATAGTTTGTCTGTATCCATACTCCAGACATTTTACCATACGTGTAACTCCTGCAATTAAATCAAGCTATTCTTCACTGATTTCTATTATGACCTACAACCCCTCATCTCCCTCCAAACTGGAGGAGGACCACGGTGCAGGACACACTGCTGTCTGGTGGCAGGAGCAAGGTGCTGTGCAGACCTTGCAGCTCACCATTGTCCCCCAGCAGCCGAGGTGACTTGGTAAGAACAAGTTCTCTGAACCTCTTCCAAGCAGGGAGGCTGCAAAGCCTCAAACAAAAAGACTTACGTGGTGGAGCCTGACATGAGGCCTCCGCATAAGGATGAGACAAGCTGTTACTTTACTTTTCCTTGCAGCTGGAGTGTGCTTGTATCAAAATACACTCCATGCTTGTTATCCCGCCAACCTCTCGTCTTGCCAAAAGCTGCCTGGAAATGGATTTCCTGCTGGGCTAATTAGCTCTAATTGTGATGGCCCTGTTATCTTGCCAACCTCATTTCTCACTATAAATTGGTCCAATACAGACCTTGGCACAATAACGCGTAAACTGTAATCTAAAGTTAGTCGGGATGAACCCATCTCTCCAGTGGGAATCAGATTAGC
Organism: Emberiza elegans; assembly: GCA_024865655.1. Classification (NCBI taxonomy): domain Eukaryota; kingdom Metazoa; phylum Chordata; class Aves; order Passeriformes; family Fringillidae; genus Emberiza; species Emberiza elegans. The sequence continues at coordinate 38,775,546 of JALJVW010000206.1, forward strand.
TGTAGATTAATGCAACTTGATGTCTTGCTGGCAGTCCCAGAGCGAGGGCCTGACCCAAGCAGTGCAGCCTCGGTGACAAGGACCAGCCTGGCTGCAAGCGCTCTGTGCTGGTGTCACACTGCAGGATATCGGCCCCATGCGGTGTGACCGTGCTGCTCCCTTGGGGGCCCTGGCACAGACACAGCTTCTGCTGCTCTCCCCCCTGTTTTTTAAAATGCTAAATCTGGCCAAGAGCATTCACCCTCCTAAAATGGGTAGGAAAAAGGCAGAGCCGTGCCCCTGTTCCCATCCTCCCCTTGTAAAAGCTGGAAGATGGGGCAGTGGGTGCACATGGGGTGTACCTTTTTAAGGGGGTACAGCAGACATTTTCCCCAAACATCAAGGCATGGCATTAGCTGGATACTTTTCTGAGGTCATATACTCCTGCACTGCCTTTAAAGCAGGGATGTCATGACACTGCTTAACATGTATTTATAATGCAGGGCTCTTGCTCTGGTGCCAAATACTGAAAGAGGATCATCATATCTGTAAAAATAGGTGCCTCCCATGAAGACATATCACAGGATAACTTTATTGTCCACACAGTTATATTTACACCTGACAGTATGAGCTAAGCAAGATGTATTCAGACTGAGGTAACACTGCCCTTTACAGCTGATTCATGGTTTCCCAAACCTGATCGTAGTATTTGTTCCTCTTCCAAGCAGTCCACTGTTACTATTGCTCTCTCCAGGCTGCTCTGGACATCATAACAAAGTTATTATTAGCAAGAAAATGAATCAGTGTGCGCACACACTCTTCTCCTTTGCAGGGATGCAGCCAAAACTAGACTAAGCTGAGGACACTCTGCATCAGCACGAAGGTTGTCCCAGGTTATGCTGGTCAGAGCAGCAGTACAGAGAGACTCCTTCCCTCTGCCACACCAGCCTCTCATGCTTTGGCTGGATCCACTTAGCTCCTCAACGTGTCCCAGCTTTTTTCTGAACCCAGGCTGCAGCCTACATGCTATAAGGTCATTCAAAACTAATGGCAATGTAGCACAGAGTTCAAGGAGGGATGATAAGCAAGCACAGAGGACACCATAGGTACCCAAGGACATTGGCAAAAATCAAGGCAGAGTAACAGAGCAACAACAGCAATTTGGAGAAAGCAAACAGCTCCCCAAAAAAGGAGTGTGGAGCTAGGGGAGGGTGGTGAACCTCCATGAGCCCAAATGTAAACAGACACAAGAGCTGAGAAATTGGAATTGAGCTGGTGCTAGAGAAACCCTTCAGGGGAGGATGAAAAAACACGGCAGACATGAGTGCTTTTTTGTTAAAAAAAGTTTACAAATACTGGGATAGAGGGAACACCGTACCTGCAAGGATGCAAAGCTCTTCACTTTCATACTGACTCTCTAAAGAGACAAAGCATGTCTGACCTCCTTTTGGATAATCTCCCTGCATGCAACTAGTGGGGAATCTCCCCACATGCAGACCTTGGGGACAAGCTCAGAAATTATGTGGTTGATTAGGTCCCCTCATTAGCAACACTTTCTACCCACAGCTCTAGAAAAGGCTTGCAGGACAGACCTACCTCTCAGCCTTCCCTGCCCACCTGGAGTCACTGTCTAGCTGGAGGCAGGCAATGGATGTTTTCTTCTCCACAATAACTACTGGCTGCTGAGGGCCCACTACAGGAGACTCCAGCTCTGATCCTACCCTCAGAATTAACCTGTTACACCCACTTTCTTTACACTTTACTCACAGGCATTTGTGGACTTACCCACAGGGAACAGGCACAAGAAAAATCACAAAAATGTATTGAGAATTTTTTTCTAGGGAGTCAAAAAATTAATCAAGCATTGGAAAGGAAGGATCAAAGTTAAACCAGGACCACCACTACCATTTAGGTCAGAGCCAACAACTGATGGTCTGAGACTATTTGCTCAATTCTTTAGTTGGCTTTGTTATTGCAATTGCCCTAATTTTTTTTTTCTTTTTGCCTCCGAGCTGCTGTGCAGCAACAGGGACATTTGTTTCAGTGGCTCTAAGAAGGGCATTAGCGCTGCCATGCGCTTAAAGCTCTCTTTCTGCAGCATTCTTGAGCAGTATTTTTCCTCTAGCCTCTATTCTCCAGCAATACAATGCCACAGTATGAGAATGACCCAGGGAAGCTGATAAAATATTTAAGACGTGTGTTCTGATTGTGTTAGGTAAGAAAATACTACCAGAGCCCAACCATTAGTGAACCTGATCAGTCCATTCCCCCAGGAATCAGTCCATTCCTGCCAGCAGAGCAAGCCAGAGCAGTCTGAACTAGAAGCAGTGAGGCAGCTGCCTTTCCCAAAAGAGAGGGAAGCTTGAAAGTGTATTTTGCAGAGAGGAATTTGCAATCTGTGGGTCCTGCTCTAAAAGCAAGAAAAAGAGACATATAGATAAGCAGACATAGATTCTATAGATACATATAGACAATACAGATATACAGATGCAGACAGCAGAGATGAGTGCCTGTGTGTATACACAGCAGGTCAGCAGGTGTTTTCACAGGGCATTGCATTCAGCTGACAGCAAGTCAACTTAAAAGAAAGAAAAATATTTGACATAACTGGCCAGTTCATGTAGGAAATTGAGTTGAGAAAAAATAAATAAAGGCAGAAATGGATTAGTTTAAATTTGGGGCCCTCAGGATTATAATGGATCCCATAGGAAGACAGGAGGCTTTGTATGGAAGGACTCTATATCCTCCTTGCACTTTCCCTTTTGTTTCACTAATCATTTTCATTCTGTGTTATTTGGTGGTTGAGCCAATTCCAGCTTAGTAGAAGCTTTTCTTAGTTTGAAGAACCTGTGCTACAAAGACAACATGTAGCCATGGATAAGAAAAAAGAACTGTCCACAGTGGGACACGGCTGTGGACTCCAGTTATGCTGGGTTGTGTAGGGTATCACAACACCAGCCGTTGTTTTGACTTGGGTTTTTTGTTGTTGGTATTTTGCTGTGGTTGCTCCCTGTACTTTGATCTATACGTTAAATAGTCAGAATTATAGTCAGGCAGTTTTCACGAGCTGGATGGGGAAGATAAGGAAGGGGTAGTTTTGCTACCAGTGTCCTTCTGCAATGGTGGCTGCCTTTAGAGGCAAGGTTTTATTGTTCACATGGAGTAAGGGCAACCTGCACTGACTGACTCCCCCTTGAGTGCCTAATTCCTGTAATCCTAGATTCATCCCTTAGAATAGCTGAGGGACTATCAGCCCTTTGTGAAGGTGCTTCTGCTACCTCTTTGTGGTAATACTGTGTGGCATGAGGTGAAGTGCCTGGGGGGACACCCACAGCCCCATAGTTCCACAGTAACACAATGTGGTAACATTCTGGCAGCAAGTTTTGCAGGGCTCCCACTGTACTGACACACTGCGCTGCAGGTGACTCCTGCCACTACACTGCAAAAGCTGAGCTAAACCAATGCCCTGCCATTAGTCTGACTGGGCCTCAAGCCAATCTGACTGACTAAAACGAGGGAAAAATGCAGTGGAAAATTATTTATCATGTTGCCAGTGTAGCTAACTGGTGTGGCAAACCATGCAGCTCACCATGCGCAGAGCCTGGCGAGGGCAGGAAGGACAGTGGGCAGGTGAGTGGGCAGGGAGTGAGCAGAAAATGAAAAAATGGCCAAAATGTTTGTGAGTTGCTGCGTGGTGAAGCTCTACTCCTAGGCTGTGCCCAGACAGAAACTCAAGTAAGATGGTGTCTGCATGTTGTGCCATTAGTGGCAGTGGTTCTGCCCTGTTGTTCCTGTGAGGTTTCTAAACTGACCCATCACCAAGGCTTTACCCAGAGTTGTCCTCCCTCTCCAAAGCCCATGAAGCCAAAAGTAGCTTTAAAACGTGACCTGTTGTCTGCCTTCAAAGAGTCAGCAATACTCACTCTGCAGAGACAGGGAAACCCAAGCTACTGATCACAATGTGCTTTGAAATTATTTTTACAGTGGATCTCCAGAGCAGAACTCACATTTTTATTTGATTAGAAAGACCTTCACGCGTATCTCCATGAGGGCAATTTTCTCTGTCATGTTATGCCTCATGTCACTCCAGGAGAATTATACAAAGATTCTTTTTAGCAGCAGCAAAAAGAGGTACCATCTTGATCTGCCCACAAAAACATGCCTGCTTTCCTTGCAAGCCCATGCTGAGCAAAGAGAGCGTGCAGGGCTGAGCCCTGTCAAGGGACAGTGCCACAGAAGGAAGCATGACACCCACAGCCCTGGCACTCACAGCTTGTTTCTGGTTCGGGATGAGAAAGGCCTGTTTTTCCCAACTGGAAAATAAGACCCTTTGGCTTGCTGAAGCCGTAGAAGTCAGGAACACAGCAGTCCCTTTTCCAGGAAAACTCTACTTCGAATGCTGTATGGGAGCAGTAGGAACCCATCAGAGCTGCAAAGCAGAGCTCCATCACTGCTGCTGGGCTAATCAGAGCCAGCAGCTGGGAGCGAAAGCCAAGGACAGCTTTTAAATGCACACGGCAGAGAGAGGAATGAAAAATATTAATTTTAAATGGATCGACACTAGCCTTGGAACTAGGCAGGCAAACATCCAAACCTGTCAGGAGGGAGTAATGAGGGCTTTAAAATTAGATGTGATCACCTATCTGCGGCTGTACAGAGTGTTTGCTGAGTATCCCTCATACCTTAGGGAGAACCCCAGACATGTGAGGTTACAAGTGGGCTGTCTGTCTATGGGCTCTTTCATCTGAAAGTTTCAAGTGCTTCTCAGACTTTAATTTAGTGCCTTAATTACCCAGGGATTTAGGTAAATATTAATTGTCTTCATTTTTCCCAGCAGTACACAGAGAGGAATAGACTGACAGAGAAACCAGAAAGCGTGAGCACGCCCCTCACTCTCCTACCCACCCTCTCCTGCTCTTGCCAACAGCCCGTACATCAGGGCCCTGCCAGGAGACTGCGGGCAGGCAAAGCTTTACCTTCTGAAGGCATGCATGCAGTCCTCCCTAAGAACTGTAATCCTTGCCCTCAAGGAGAAATGAGCTGTTTTGCTTTCCATTTGTCTTCTTCAAAGCTCTGGCCAAACTCATCCTCATTAGGAGGCCATTAAAACACCGCTGTTCTTCACATTACGATTTCCTCTTGGATTAGATGGGAAGATTTTTACACGCTGTAAAAAGATTCTCTGGTTCTGACATCTCCTTTTTTATTTGCCCAGACCAAAAGCCTGCAAGGAACAGGAACGGGAAACCATACCAGCATTCAAATAAAATGCCACAATCATCCACAGAGGCGAGGGGAAAGCCCTACAGTCTTGTTAGCCAAACTTGCACATGGTTCTAATCAAATGGGTGGGAGGGAGACATTCCCTTGGCCACGGATACCAACGATTTTTTCCTTAGGTTCCAATTCTGTAACTCTTATTCATCTGAAGATAAACGGGCTTTTCAGGCAGGGAAAGAGGGCTTTGGGACCAGGCTTTAAGGCTTTTCATGTATTCATGAAGTTGTCACTTGCCTTTTACATTCAAATTCTGATGGGTCAGACTTCCTAGATGGTGTCTTTCAACACCTAATAACTCACCCAGCAAGCTCCAGTGCTAATACAGACGTCTTCTTATCAAGCTTGAGACTGAGAGGTTTGAGGATTATTTTAAAGACACTTTTTGGATTTATACTGAATCCTTCACAGGGATTATTTATGTGGCATTTCTTTCCCATTACACAGTTGAAAACATCACCTGTTTTAGCAGTAGATTTCTGGGGTGAGAGCAGAAATATTTTGAGGAATTTGGTTATTGCAATTTGCTAATGGAAAATGTAGCAACTGAAGCAGTTTTTTTTAAACCACAATAAATTTTATATTTGTTGCTGCTGGATTCCCATTAAATGCATTAATTGCAGGAATGTTTAATGAAACAAGTGAAAAAAAACCCCTCCATTATGTATAGAGCACTGTGAAAAACAAGGTATTCAGCAGCGTGTGCTCTTATATACTCTTAATAAAAGACCTTACCATAAGGTAAAAACCCAATAAAATATGCTATAATGTGCTATGGGACCCACCATTGATTTACAATACATTTACTCCTTTAGCACTAAGCGAGTTTTGCACAATACACAGCCAGCTTTTATATATTTATATATAAAAACCGTTTTCATCTCACAAAGACTTATTGAATTTCCCCAGAGCATATTAATTTTCTAAAAAGTTCTTTGTTTTGCTCGATATTCATTGTAATAAAGGCAACAATCTTCTTCCTGATTGACACCCGTGATATTAAAATTACCAAAAAAAAGAGAGCTGATATCGTAATACTTTATATGGAAATATTACTCTGTAGGCTCTGTGAGACTAAATGCAAACAGTGTTTTGCTAATCTGGCATTTTGCAAAATTGCAGCATGTTGGGTGAGGTCTAGAAATACATGGCATAATTATTGTGAAGTTCCAGTTTCTAATTCTTCCAAGGAACTATAAATGAGTAATTTTAAAAATAAGCTCATACACCTTCTCTTCCCCCAAATTTAAATTACGGACATGTAAAACCCACAGCAGAAAGTTCAATATGACTGCTGAGAAAGTTAAATTATGCATAACATAATGAACATGGGTTGAAATCCTTGAAGAAATGAAGGGGGATTCTCTGAAATGCACTTGCCAATCCTTTGCATGTCATCAAAGACTATTTTTTCAAGCACGATGTAATGTCTCATGATATAATGGAACAGTTCCCGGTGTTCCTTACTAGTCACACAGGTTATTATGGTTGGCAGAGGGTCCTCTCTGCATTCCTTCCTTAGAGGTACATTTGCTCTCCGATGCCCATTCAGTCCACTAGAAAATTCAGCCCCCCGGATTTAGAAGGGCAATAATGGGAGGGCAACGTGCAAGACTCTCGTCCTGCAAACCCGCGCCGCGGACTCGTCCTGCGACGCTCCGCAGAGTTCGCCCCATGAGCACAGAGCTGGGGCCCCCAGCAGACCGAGTGCAGGAGGCTTTGAGAGGAAAAAGCCTCTCCGCTTGCCTTGCCCAACTGAGGGAGGTCAGCTTTGCTGACAGCAAGTGCGGCCCTGTTTACGCACACCTTTGGGGCAGCCGTGCTGGGCCAAGATGCTTCTCTGCCTTCCACAAATCTTCCAGCTCCCGCACGGGCGCTGCCGGGGCCGCTGCCCCGCGCTCCCAAGCCCCGGGGCCGCTGCCCCGCGCTCCCAAGCCCCGGGGCCGGTGAATGTGAGCATCGCACAGCCCCGCTCCCAAGCCTCGGGGCCGGTGAGTGTGAGCCTTGCACAGCCCCACTCCCAAGCCCCGGGGCCGGTGAGTGTGAGCATTGCACAGCCCCGCTCTCTCAGCCCCTCACCTGCGGCCATCCAGGCCCGGCGGGCGCCGACCCTCTCCCACACGCGCCGAGCGGGCCGGTGGCCGAGGGCGAGCCCGGAGAAGCCCCACGTTCTGCACCATCTCGGGCAGGTGCGTTCGCCCGGCCCCGCCGCTCGGGCCCTTCACACACGGGACCGGCCGCGGGCAGCTGCGGCACGGCGGGGCGAGGGATGCTGGGCGCACCGGGACACAGAGCTGATGCGGCTCGGCTCGGCACGGCTCGGTTCATTGGCGCGTTCCCGGTGCGGCCGTGCCCCCCTGTGGCGCGGCCGGGAAGCTCAGGCGGCCTCCGCGCCGGTCCCCGCTCAGCCCGGCGGCGGCCGCGTCTCCGCGGTGGGGCCAGGCCGGACCGGCCCCGGGGCGCGGGCCGCTGTCAGCGCCTCTGGTGCTGCTGGTTTTCTTTCCTCCTTTTTTTCTTTCCCCGGTGGCTACGGGGCAAACTGCCCCGAGAATTGATCCGGCCGACACCTAACTGATCAAACCCCAGCAAAGGCGAAAGTTACTATCAAAAAGTCTGGAATTGTTCCTCCCCGCTTTGGCCAGTGGTGGCTGCGTGATCACTGGGTGTCATGGGAGGAAGAGACAGAGCAATGCACTTTTTGCCGGAGCAGGGAACCGTTCATCACTTTGCTGGGAGGCCCACAAGACACCAGGGTAGCAGCAACGGGGAAATGCTGCCCTGACCCATGGAATGGGGTCTCTTTGTCATAGCTGCTCTTTCGTCTGAGGCAGGGCACATGGGTTCAAGGGGCTGGCTTCTCACTCTGCCTGCAAATCTCCCCAAAGAGAAAAGAACGGGGATTGCTCTGGTGGTTTCTTCATTTTCCTGTTTCAGAGCAGACAATTTTCAGCAAGAAACCAAATATGAGGCTGCAACTGTAAAAATGTGAATGAATATTTTCTGCCAAAGTGTGAAAGCCAGGGAATTAAGAGTTATTACAAGTAGCATCCTTACTCTTTATATATAACTATGTGATCTTCAAGCTTCCTTCCAGCCCTAACCATTCTATGATTCTATGTGATATATATTTCAGCTGCTTTCTCTGTGGACTATGCAGACTATTTGTGCTCTTGACTTCAACAATTTTAGAAATGACCAATTTAAAATTTGACAAGAAAATGCTCTGTTGGACTAAAGCTCCGAAAATTATTGAAGAGCACACATAGCCACATGCTGTGAATGATGCATCTCTCTATTCAGCACAGCAAGGACAGTGTTCAGCCTTCTGAAGCTTTTCCTGTTAAAATGCTAAACCTGGAAGACCTTAAATGAATAGTGCTGAGTGAGGTTTCTATGGAGGGGGCAGCACAGCCTGCAGAGGGACCCTGTGCACTGGGCATAAATGGCAGGAGTTTGGTAGCAGGCAGTGACCAGTGTGGAGGGAGGGCACGAATCACGGAATCATTAAGGTTGGAAAAGACCTCCAAGGTCATCAATCCAACCATTAACCCAGCACAGCTGTGTGACCGCTAAAGCAGGTCCCAAAATGCCACATCTTTTAAATACCTCCAGGTATTTAAGTGGTGATTCCCTAGGCAGCCTGTTCCAGTATTTGACCACTCTTTCCATGAATTTTCCTAATATCGAATCTAAGACTTCCCCGGTGCAACTGTCACTTCATACTTGGGAGAAGAGACCAATACCCACCTTACAATCTCCTTTCAGGTAGTTGTAGAGAGCAATAAAGTTCTCCCTGGCCCTCCTTTTCTCCAGCATAAACAACTCCAGCTCACTCAGACACTCCTCATAAAACCTGTGCTTCAAAGCATTCACCAGCTCCAATGCCCTTCTCTGGACATTCTCCAGCACTTCCATGTCTTTGTTATAGTGAGGGGCCCAAAACTGAACACAGGATTTGAGGTGTGCCCAGAAGTGAGGGACAGTCACTGCCCTGGTCCTTCTGGCCACACTGATACAGGCCAGGATGCCATTGACCTTCTGGCTGGCTCATGTTCAGCTGCTGTCAACCAGCACCTTTTCCTCTGGGCAGCTTTCCAGCCACTCTGCCCCAGCCTGCAGTGCTGCCTGGGGCTGATGTGACCCAAATGCAGGACCCAACATTTTGCCTTGTTGAACCTCAGGCAATGGGCCTTGGCCCATCAATCCAGCCTGTCCAAATCCCCCTGCAGAGCCTTCCTACCCTCCTGCAGACAAACACTCCCGCCCTACTTTTCTCTGTACTCTCTAATTAGTAGTCAGAGATTTATGTTAATTGGCAATAAGTAATAAAGTAAAATTCCACAAATTGAGCCTATTTTGCCCATAACACCCTGAGCACATTATGCTGGCTGACATGAATAAGGAGGCCATAACCCCTTGTAACCCATTTGAATTGTAAATCTACCCTAGTACAGCATACCTTGCACTCACCATCTTGGAAACTACATTATTCATCACAGAAGTTTCTCATGCATTTCCAGTGATTTAATTTGTCTTTGGACCTATATCTTATGGGAATCTGGTAGATTACCATTTAGGTGATTAAGGCTTGAGGCATCACTGGGAAGAGCAGTTACTGAGAAGAAACCCAAATCTTTTGGTCACATGGGACTTCTCAAAGAAGCCAGATAGATTTTACATGAAAGTATTTGAAAGTTTTCAGGCCATGTGCAAAGATTTCAGTCCGAGGGAGTGCTCATGCCTTTTAGGTAAAACCACTAAACCAAGGGGGTTTAGGAACTAAGAGAAATGTCAAATATCTGAATAAAATTCTGAGTTGCACACATCTTACAGTTAAATCATTGTAAAGTTAATAGGAAAGAAAAATGTTGTTACTATTCACCAGGAATTTTTTTGTCCTATTTTGCTGTGTTTCAGCAACTCGTTTTTTTTAAGGAATCCTAAACAATACAGCACAGCTGTATTGTTAATTTTATTATTCTTAATTCTGTTGTTTGGAATGAAAACTTGAAGCAGAAGGGCCAAACAAATAAAGCAACCCTTTGAATTGTGCCACTGAGAGTGGGTTTTGCTGGAAACTACTTCTAAAAAACAGTCATTAAGTTAAAACCAAAACTGAAACTCTCCTTCTTCTTACTGATACTCCAAAACAGTACAAAAGATACCTGTGCAAGTGCTGATTTTTATGCCCATGTTGAACTTTTAGTATCATGGGACTATTTGTGGTAGTGCAGATAAGCCCACATGTGAGTGTTTGCAGAAACTGAGCTTATCTCCAGCCCCTTTTAGCTGGATTCAGGGTGCTCAAGCAGACACACACTGCTTTCTCTCAGGAGCCACAGGGTGAATACCCTCCAAGTTTCAGATCTCCTTTTCCACTCCAAAGTTAAAACTTCAAAAGTCTGCAATAAGAACCTTTGGGGATTAATGTAATTCATTCTTTCCTGTCCAAGTTTTACGTTGTGGGGTTATTACGCTGCTCACCACAACTGCAAGCTCTGGGCCAGAGACAACTGCTTCAGTTTATTTTAACAGGGTGTTTACCTTACTAAAGTAATAACAAAGAGGGATGATTGCATTAATTACTACATCAAACTAGCTGCCATGGCACTCCCCTGCCAACCCTCAAATCAATTAGGTGCATCTGTCAGTTAAGTGATTGAAGGTTTTTTATTATTATTCCTTTCCCCCACTATTTTTCTTTTAATCCATTTTGCCACTTAATAGTGTCTCTTCGAGTGAAAGCTATTGTTCTTCACTGAGAGGATGAGAAAATTTAGATGGACTCCTAACATGTGGTAAGAGGTTCAAAGCTTGATTCATGGTTACTCAGACCCATCCGAAGTGATACATACCCAACAAAGTGATTTTAAAATGCTGCTTTTTTTACTGATAGCAATTTAGACATGCCTTGCCCTGGATTAATTGGTTACAGGGGTTCCAAAAAGCAGTAAACCTTGGGGGTTGTCATATCTCTGTGAACAAGTGGCATTGGTGGTGTCACACTAATGAAGATCCAATTTTAAGAACATGACCGAGTTAGGTACTTCTCTTGTTTTTGTGTTAAATCTAGTTTCTTAATGAAACAGTGCAATGTGCTGCATGCAGGGCAGTGAGTGTACATCTTTATCTCCATCCTAGTAAAGTTGAAACCATCAGATAATTTCAAAAAAGTGGATGGGCAGCAGTCACAGAGCTCCAACCAGTTTCATGAAAGGAATGGGCTGGATGAAGAAGAGAGAATGCTTGTCCCATAATTGAGGGAGAAGTGAGCAGAGACCTCCTTGTCCGCATGTGAGGCACAAAGCCACAATTCCACCAGTGGTCTGGGGGGTTTGGATACACCCACTTCACTTCCCCACACAGCAGCCATTTCAGAGGAGCACAGAGGGGGTTTCTTTGCTCCCAGGATTTGAAAGGACATGTGCAATCAGGGTTTTTTAGGAGTGGAGTTAATTTTTACATCAGAGGGGGAGGCAGTGCCTCTTTATAGGAAGCTGCCTGCCAAGACAGCAGCGGGCACAGCACAACCTCCTGCATGTCTGATGGGGATAAGCAGCAAGTCCCTCAGCATTTTTAGCAGTACCCTACAGCTGCCAGTTGCAGATATAAGGTAGAAGGATAACAATAGAGGTTGCTGCTGCTTCCCAGTTCTAATTTGATCCAAATCAGATCATGAGCAGTTAAAAAAAAAGGCTTGGGGCTGCTTTAAGCTAAACCAGCTGTTTATCAATAGCCTGTGAGGACAGGGAACAGCAATACTAGTCCTGTCATCTCCTTTCTTCAGCGTTCTGCCTGCCACCAGCTGCAGAAGCCACTGGAGCTACAGATTTCCCAACAATGGAATAAACTGCACTGTGGGAAGATCCATCTCCTTTTGGTCCTATTGTTCTAACAATACAAAATGTCTCAGTGCAGCTGAGAATCTGGCTTTTCACATCTCTCCCAGCTTCTAATTGGTTTCAGCAAGAAAAGTTGCCTGTCTCATTTTACTGAGAGTACATAATTGCTATCAGAGACATCCAAACTGATTTTATTTTTTCTGAAAAATTGTTGCATGTTGGACATGTCACCTAAAGTTGGTTGAGATGGGAATAGGGGGAAATATAGGAGAGGTTTCTGCCTGTGTCAAGGGGGAGGTCTTCACAGCAAATTTATTGTTGTGGGGGACATCAGTTTTTAGTGTTATTATTAACCTCAGCGTCACCATTGCTATCAACTAGTAGGACTAGGAATTCCTCTGATATCTCTGGGCCAAATTCTACTAGTTGATGCTCCATTTGGCTTCCTGCTCCATTTTCCTCAGCTGGGTCATATGTATGCATCTAGGAGTAGCATTTGGCTCAAAAAGAGGAATTGCCACTTCTGTCACAAGCAGAAGCATTTGGTACACCTCATGTGGGTTTTCATTCCTGGGTGGAAAAGTCTGGGGAGATCCACAGGGTTCCTTTGTTGCACACTGATTTAAGATGTTGCATGACACCTTAAATTGAGGTTGGTTTGCATGACTTTATCTTCTATCTTCCAACACTCACAAGGCTTTACTGAGTTAACTGGAAAGAAAGAAAGGCAACACAGGAGTGAGAGAGTGGCACCATCTTACATGGATAATTCCTGTGTACTTAAAACATTAGAGAATTCCTGTGTTTAGGAAGAAAAAGAAGAGAGCCGACCCACCATTGCTGTGCCCTGGTGCTTGCAGCATTATGCCATGCAAGTAATAGAGGGTATGTTTGTGTTTAAAAGAGTGTCAAAGCCAAGTGTGGTAAAGAAAATAATCTGGTGTGATAATAAATCACTTAAAATGTTTGTAATCTTACAAAACAGGGATTGTTGAGAATTTTTGTGTTTCACTCCACATTTTCTTTCAAAGGAGTGGGAGGAGAAAAAGTTTTCAATTTGTCTTGCGGACACGTAATTTTCATGTTCATGTTATGTCTTTAATTATGTCACTGAGAAGCACTCAGCAGAATTTGCCTCCCTTGCAATACCTTCTGAAATGAAAAATTAAATTCTGTTCTAGTTGTAATAATAGGAGAATTTTCATCTTCAAAAGAAAAAAAGAAACGTGTTCAGGCCAAGGCATTTAACTAGGACTCAGGGCATATAAAGAACAATCCGAGTGCCAAAGCACAGGCACTTAATGCAATAGATGCAAAGTAACCTTTGATGCCCTGTAGCTCCAAGACAACTGCTTGAGGCTGGCAAATGTGACACAGTACATCTGCAGCCTCCAGAAAGGGAGGTGAATGGCAGGCAGGGTGTCTAAAATGGCATTGGTTACCATTGCTTAGGCACTAGAATTTCTACACACTATTATAATTTATTCCTGCATAGGTTTGACATTCATCTGATTATGTATTTGATGGGAAGCACATGTTACATTGTAGTGACTCTAGAGTAGACATACATGAGTAAAAGATGCACAAAAATGATGCCATAGTGTCCTTCTATGTTACTGACAAGATGAAGATTGATCAGGAATTAACTGCAGGTGGGAAATCCAGAGAAAAGCCAAGGATGTAAAGTGTGCTCAGAGGCACAAAGACAAATTCAGGAGTATTTTCTTGGCCTAAGTTACCTTATGACAACAGTCAATCAGCTTCTGGTCTGAAGAAAAAAGACCTCACTGGACTTTTCTACAGTTGAATATTTAGTGAAATAGCAAGTCCAGAATAAGTGTCTTTAGCAGCACTTACCCAAAGTAAACAGTTGAAATCAGAATTGTATAGAATAACACTGTATATGAGCTTATACCAAAATAACAATTCTGAAAATATTATCCTGGAGAAACTCAAGATTAATTAAACCTATGGCCTTGCAAAGAAAATAAAAATAAACAAAATCTATTGGCATAGTGCTTCAAAAGTTTCCCTCACCTTTTTGGTTTTAGTCTAGGAATTACATTTCATCTGGAGCTTTACTGCTTTTGGAAGGTAGCAAATAGAGTACTCAATTGTACAAAATTGTGGAAATTAGGACTCCTTTGGCTGCCCACTGTGGTGCTGTTCCCCATGGGCTCATTTGAAGGAGAGCTGCCCAAAGGCCAAACTGTACCCATGACTGGGAGCACACACATTTCTCACTCTTGCCAAGAGAAATTCCATGCACAGACCAAGGCAGTAAATTGTGCTGCATACTTACTTTAAAAATTAGTGATAAGGAGAAACATAGGACATTTTTAAGGAGCTTGTGCTTTTAAAGAATGATTGATATCATCTTGCATAAAGTATTGAATATTTAAATGGGCTGGGGAATCTCATCTGCTGATTACTTGATGTTAAAATATGTCATTTCAGAACTCAGAATACCCTTTCAAAAATTTTGTAACTTTCTCACTCTCTCTGGAGTCATTAATTATACGGTTTTGAGAATCAGTCAGGGATATACTCAGTTTCTTTCTCCACTAGGCAGAGAAATATAGTTCAAAGTACTCTACCTAGTCTCTCAGCAAATTAATGGACTGGCATATGTGCTTCCTTGGCTAACACTTTTCACCTGTGACAACTGCAGGTAATTATTTTGCCCAAGTGAAACTGATTCTGGGCATTCTCAATGAGAAAACCTTTCTTTCTTTCTTTCCAGGTTCAATAAAATTTGGTATGCATTTCACCCTTGGAACCTAGATCTTTCATTATAAAGTTGTATGGCAGAAAGAACTGACTCTTTGCATTTGAATATTGGTCTCCAAGAGACAGCGAGAGTGGGAGCAAGAGTTCCAATGTTATTCTTTAAAGATGAGGTAAGTTACATCCTGTCCAAACTTAGGAGATAAATGAGTTTGTGACAGTTATATTTATTATGACAGGGCTGCCTGCAATGGTTAGAAAAAAGCATCTGCACCAAGATACTTTTTTAGGATAAAGTTTGGCAAAAACTTAAGTAATTCCCTTATTTTGAGTAATTATCTTATTTCAGGTAAAACTGCCTGCAAATTTATCCTAAAATCTGAAGGCCAACAGAGCTTTGGCAAACCCACTATTTTAAAACTACTGATTGTTTCCCAAATATTTACCCTGATTTAGAAATCCCATCAGAGCAACATTAGATGAAATATTATGTTTTTTAGGTCAACTTTTGTAAAAGTGTGTTCTCCATTGCAAACAAAATAAACCTCTGACAACAACAATTCAACCCCAAACCAAACAAAGCAACTCCCACAAACTAACAAACCAAAGCCAAAAAACAAAGAGAAAGCCACAGGTTCAAAACTGGAAGCAAAGTAAGGGTTCTCTGGCCATTGGAGACCACATTGGTAATGCTTGCCTTCCAGTGTCACTCTTTTCAGCCTGACACTGCCACGTGGTGCCATTCCTGATGGTGATGCCACACCTCATGTCCCACTGAGTTTCCCCATCTGGTTTCTGTCCCACACCCAGAGCTGTAGGGCCATTTCAGCCTCCTACTGCAGAGTAGTTCATGCACACTCCTAGAAATGTTAGGGCTGGTGTAAGGAAGGAAGGAAACAATGGCTCTGCTCAATTTCTGTTGTGTCTTACACCAATAATCTTGTCTGTTCATCTGAATGATCTGAGAAGAAATAAACATTATACTAAGGAGACAGTGTAGAAAAATCATGGTGTTCTGAAACTTGTTTATGAAGCACTTTCAAATTCTCAAATGCAATACAGTGAGTGTTGGGTTATTGCTAATAAAATCTGAGTAACTTATTGAAGTATTCATAAGGTGAGTGAAATACTTATATCATTAGTCTTCTTAAAACTTTTCACAATTGAATTCTACAAATCAGCAAACAATGAAATTGGTTATTGGGTGTGGTAATATCTACTTCATCACTGCAAGTTGCTTTTATTGGGCATTATTACGTCAGCTAATCATTAGCAGGTCTGCCCTTAGGAAATTTTGTTCAGCAAACCAAAATTATATCTCTTTTTAATGTGAAACAGTTGACAAGAAGGATTATGGATATTACATGATGATTTGTATTTTGAAAGGGGGAGCTGGAATGTGAGAGGCCTCAAAGCACATATATTCCTGAGCCATCTGTTGGGCCAGCTCCACAAAAGCCAAAGAGGGACAGGAGCTGCTTGAGCTTGGGAGTGCTGCCATGAATACCAAGGGAAGAAGGATCCACAGAAAGTACCCTAAAAACCACAGACTTAGGGCTGGGAGGAAAGAGAAGCATCTTAGGCAAGCTGAGGATCCAAACTGCATCCACTTTTGCTTTTGGACTCCAGTGCTCCCTCACCCACATGCTAGAAACAACTGTAATCTTAACAGTGAATACTTCAAAAACCTTTAGGGGCAATACTGGAATTTGGATGCTGAGGAGTGCTCCAAAAATTCATTTGCCCTACTTCATGTTGAGACTCTCTGCTATTGTTTTTTTCTTGAATGGCCAGCCTCTCTCTCCCCTGGAAAAAAAAAATCTAATACAGATGAAGACTGAGAAGCAATTTGAAAGAACCCTAAGAAATAGAAAAAAGCTTTTGCCTTTCATCCAGGTAAAGAGGGATCCCCACCCACTTTCCATGACTGTCAAACACCAGAGCTGTTTGTTTTCTTTTTGCAGTAACCACTGGAATTTTTGCTCAGTTATTTTACACCTCTTTAAAAGCTAGATTCTATCATAAACTTCTGGAAATCAAGTATTATTTTCTTTAAATGTCAGAAAGTACTGTAGGATCCATTAAAATAGACACGGAAAATAAATTTAAAATCATAGATGCGCTTGATGAAAACTTCTGCTGCAGCAGAAATATACACTACTCACATCCCAATGAGTAGAAACATGGGAACTGGTTTTTTCAAGCCCCACATTTTCCCCCACAATACTCAAACACTTCTGAATGCCAGTGTAGTTTTCAACATGTGTTTAACTGAGATTTAGTGTTGAATACTATTTGTGGGAAAACACATATATTTCTCAGCCATTCTGTGACTGACTCATATCTTCCTGATTTCTAGGCTGGCAAGTATAGCATTGATGAGGAGCTTTTCACTGTTCCTGTCATCTTTGGCTGACCCAAAAGCCAAAAAGACTAAATGCATACAGTGTTTGGAATCCATGGTTTAGCAACCTCAAACACTCTGCCCCTATCCACATTCTCACCACTTGGTAAGGACAGGGCTCTCACCACCATAGGTGATGAAGAGCTAATTTCTCACTTGTGTGGAGAGCCATAATTTCTTTACCAAAAAAAACTTGGTTGTTTATTTTGGTGTTTATTTACCATGATGTAACTGGTCCCTTGCTTCCTTTTACACACTTGCCACCATAGCTCCCTCTCTTCCCAGTACTTTATCCTCACTTTACTACCCAGAACTGCATGTGGTTGCAGCTCAGCTGAGCACCCAGACTTTGTGGGGTTGATATCTTGATACCAATGTCTTACAGCAGCCAACACTTGAAGATGCACAAGGTCGAGTTGAAAGGTTATATTTTTCTCTTCTTTGTACAATTAAGGAGGCAGCAGTTAGTTGCTGCTCTCAGATGGGTTATAGTTCATCTACTCACATGGAAATCAGTAGATAAAATCATAAAAGAGAGACAGCTTGACTCTCATGGTGTCTACTGCAGCACTGTCACTGACTTCAGGGTGGCTGTGAAGTCACCTCATACCTTTTACTTAAGCTAAATACATTGCATGATACCTCTGCTGCTTATGGTCAGTTTGTTATGTACCTTTCAAGCTATTGAAAAAGGACTTGATTTCCTTTAATTTGGCAAGCAAAGGAGATGGGTTTTTCAAAATAAATTCTCCATCGCACTTAAAAAGTAAAAGTAAAAAAAAAAAAAAAAAACAACAACAGACTTCTATTAGGAGAGTGTGAAAAGTAATGTCTAATGGGTTTCCACAATTTTATTTGTAGTTAAACTAGTGTTTAGAGAAGTTGGATAAGATGTCTAGATAGATAATTATATAGCATCACAGAGATTGTACTAGAGACATCCTCAGTTTTCACTGAACCACACTTTATTTAACCTCATTTATATAAATAACACAAATTGTTTATTTGCTTTTCATCAAGAGAAAGTTAGATAAATATTACTGAAACACAACATGACCTTTTGAGCTTTTATTTACACTGCTTTCTCACCAATGCACGTCTTATAAACAAATGATCTTCAGCACTGAGGCTTGATGCCTGAAGAAGTATTTGATCACGAAACTTCAAAGGGAAGACAGGGAAGAGAAATCCAGAAACATCTTTCACATTTAAAGAAACCACTGACTAGGCTCTAATAATTGAGATAATTCAGATAAAGCTTGACCACTTGCTAACCGGATCTCACTTGCATTTCAGAATTAAGAGATTGGCTACGATTTCACTGTAAGAAATGCCCCAGGAATCTCAAGACAAGACACTTATTATCCCAGTGTTATGGCACTAAAACAGCATAGAAACATTGTAAAAATTTAGTACTGTAAGAGTGTTGTGTATCTGAAGAGAAGCTTTTGAATATATCAAATGTATACAGGATGTGTGGAGATTAAGTGTTTCACTAAGATTTCTGAAAGGATATAGACTATGTCAATCCTAATGTTCAGCAAAATTCTAATTGTATTAATTACTTACTGTTTATCTGAAGAGTAAAAATGGGATTCGACTGAAAATAGTTTCAAATGGTAACATATCCCCCAAAGGTCCATCCAAACTCTCTCACAGTTTCTGCCTATGACTGCTTTCACAGGATTAATGAAATTTTCTACATTTCAAAGAGCACTCCCAAACAAATGCCTCCTTTTTAGAATTACCTTAATCCCAGTGAACTCCATTCATGAAAGTCACATGTTGTGAAATCAGATTTCCAAAACTGAAATAGTGTCACGCTTGTAGAAAGTGAAGACCAAAAACTTTGTTTGGTGTCCCAAGCATTCATGTTGTTCCTGTGAAAAGAAGCCCCACCTTCGCAAGCACACACATGTCATGTGCAACTGACATTTTGGAGACTGCTGAAGAATGTAAGTTCATTTATCACAAAGGGCACGATTACATTTTTATGATGCTTTAGGAGATACCTGTACTGTTCCTTACCTCACTGTCCCTCGGTAGGGGTTCAATTCATAAGAATCTTTTATTTGCCTTGCTGAGTTTTTAGGGAAAGCCAGAGGAAAAATTTATTGAGAGACCATTATTAAAATAAAAGCTTTGTTTACTAAATAGAAGCAGGCATTTCAAAGAGGCTTCTGATTCTGAGTGCACCATGCTGGCCTACTTTTTAAAAATGCTCAGCACCTGCGGTTCCCCCTGCAAAGGAGGCTGGAGAATGAGACATTCAACACTTCAATTAGTGTACTGAAAGCACAAAAGCTTTAATTAACATAAGATCCAATGCAGTGATTTATGCAGATTAACCTTATTTACAAAGTTGAGCTCTAACAGGTGTTTTGCTGTCCTTTCTCCAAATTTAACAGTGTTTTAATTTTTCACTTAGGCAACCAAACTCAAACAGAAACTCAGTTGAATAAGTACATGGATCTGCTTTTGCCATTCTGACATCACAAAGATCATTAAATCACAGAGGACTGGACAACATCATAACAAGAAAAAATGCTTTACAAAAAGGGGAAAAGAATTATGAACAATCCTGCATGTGTAAGAATGCCTTTCAAGGAAGACAGAACATTGAACGAACCCTTGCAGTCCCCACAGTAAAGCTTCATGTATTGTACCTCCACTTATGGACTGTCAGCATTATGCCTTGCCAATTCATAATTAACATCTGCTGTAGCCAAAGAACCCAATGTCAGATGCAAACTGCTAAGATCCGTTTCAATTGTGGCACCACAAGTGCAGAAAATTATTTTCCACTGAGAGGGAGAAAGTTTCAGAACATGCTCTACAGAATGATTCACTTAGAAGTCATGCATGGCATTATTTAGCTTGTTTGTTTTTTTTTTCCTGTAGTTATCTGAAAAGTAGGGGTATGGAGTCAGCTGGTGAGAAGACTCCAGACTCTCGCACTTGTGTCAACCATCATCTCAGTGGCCTGCCTTTGAGTCTTCATCTTCACCTGACACCTTAAATCAGGTTGTTTTGCCTATGTCTTACCCAGAGGAAAGACTTCAACTCCATTTGGCCTATTTGGCTGTTCATGAAGGATTTTGTTAGGATCACTTGCAAAGCTTTTTAGATGGTGATGTATAAACCCAAGAATCAGATGTAAGAAAATAACCTGGAGATCTCTGGTTGAAAACATCCTCATATCCAATGAATTAGGAGGTGAATTTAGGGTGACAAGAACCAGAACCTCCTCCAAAATTGAAATTCACTGTGGTATCTGCAAGCAAAGCTGTGTGTGTGCATACAAAATTAACACTGTCTGTGAAAATAAATAGCCTTGGCAGCAACACTCCAGAGCTAGAGCATAATTGGCCTGCATTTTACTCCCCTTTTTTTCCTTGTAATTTCTTTGTGCTGTGTTTCTTTGTGTAAAGAAACCCTCATTCGAGGGATTTATAGCCTTTCATGGAGGAAATTAAAGATTCAGTGTCTCTCCATCACTCACAAAGAGCAAGATTTGATTTTTTAAATATTGTTGTTATTTGTGACTGCAGTTTATCTGCATATCTGCAGACAACATTAGCTGTTCTTGCATGAGAATTTGAAATACAGCAACTAGTGAGTGTGATGGGATGGAGTTTAAAAAGGAAGCCCTTTCTTTTCCCTCCAAGGCATATTAGAGCATGATGTTCACTGAACATCATGGAGACAGCCCATATTTGTACTTTCCCCCTCACACTTGTGTGGATCAGCCTGATGAAAGATCCAGATTTAGGTTCATAGCATTCTTTGCCGTACTCCTCTGAACACTTGATAAAAATAAAACTCAGGCAATTGATTATGGATAATCCAACCCCCCTACCCCCAGACATTACATTGAAACTTCAAAAAAGCGTATTCTAAAGGGGCCTTAAAGAGCAGGATGAGAGGTTATTCATTGCCTCCTGTGAACTAGACTGTGTTAAGTGCCTGGTCCTCAAATAGATCCGATCCTGCAAGAGGGGGAAGGCCTGGGTCCCACAATGGGCTCAGTGTGGCAGCCCCCCCTGCCTACACAGAATCCCATTGACAGCATTCAAACAATCTCGCCCACTGATGGGTGTTTAAAGGTCTACACTGGCCATGAGGTTTTTTCCAAGAATAGCTATGGTTATTCATCCTAAATGGCTCAGAAAGCCTGGAGAAAACTCATGTATTTTTGTTGAGCGTGATGCGCACAAACATGAGCTCACAAGGGTTAGCTGCAGACTTGAGGAGGGAAAGATCTTCAGTGTAGGTTTGTTCTGTGTGTTTAGATCCATTTTCTCAGAAAACTTTGAGAATTAGTCCTGTCTCTGAAGATTGCAGCAAATGGAAACAATGAGAAGTGCTAAAGCTAAATCGACCCCTGGGTAAATGACATAATTCTCCCCAGTGCCAAAACATTGTCTGAGGAATTCCTCAGTTTTATACTAACCTGCTGTAATTCTTTTAGGTGTCCCTTAGCTCTCATACCACTCCCCCAGGCACATGAAACCCGGCTATTTTACTGGACTCAAGTGCTCGGACTGCACAGAGAGCAAAACAGAATTTCATAGGGAAAAGGAGCAGGTATGTTATGAGAACAAGCCAGGACAATTTTTCCAATATACAAAGCCTACAGATTGTCACTGTCTCTTTCCTGTAAAATTTTCATGCAAATAAAAGATAGCTGGTCTACTGTCCTTGTTCACCAAATTTCATTCCTAGTTCATTTTGCCTGATCATTCTAGGACAGCCATCCAATATTTCACCAATGGACCTTTCACTTCTCATTTGAAAAATCTAATCAGCAGAAGAAACTTTCTTCAGTTTAAATTTAACTAGACTCAAATCTACTTGATGCAGGCTTATGCTTTCAAAATAATACACTTCTTTGGGCATATATATCTGTTTCATGCAGCAACATCCAAAATGCCACAGTGATAAGGATTTCTAGTAGCAGTACTCTTACGAGTTAAATCCAAAAGCAGTTTTCCTGGAGATAGTCTGAAAAAGACCTAAGAAATACCCTGAAGTACAGAATAACACCGTAGCCAAGAGGCAAAGGGAAATCATTGCTTCTCCTAAAGAAGCCACACAGAGAGCATTCAAAATATCTTCCATAAAATACCCATTTTATGGCTTGAAGAAGTATGCAAAAGGCTTTAGTAGAGGTTATGCAATGAAGTTATGTTTAAGGAATATTATGATAATCTGAATAATTTCACGGAAAATAGGGAAGAAAAGGCTCTGATACCTCATGAATATATTTGAGTTCATTAAATAAACCAGTTAGCCCATGGAAAGCCCATCAGGAAGCTAAACTGCCACAGAGCAAGAGGAAAGATCTTTCCAGAGAGTAGGAAGAAATACTCAGGTTTCTCTGTTGGAGAACATCAAATGCTCTGGTAGAGTCTGGTTCTGAAAGCCACACTATTCAACAAATTCCTAAAACTGTAGAAAGACAGATGGTTACTGAAGCAATGAAATTATTGAGGATTGTATGAATAAAGGACAGCTGGGAAGAGCTGAACAAACGTCAGAAGATAGTAACTGGGTAAATAAATGGCAAGATGAAATCTACAGGGAATAGAGACAGGAAAACCAGCCATCGGTTGTATGTTATGTACACGATGGAGACTTCTAACAATGCACAGCTATGATGGAGACTTCTAAAATTTACAGCTACTCAGGAAAGAGATATTGAAGTTTAAAATGTGTACAAATATGTATCATTTAAGAAAGGCAGATCATATTACATAAAATAGGAGGGAAAAGGGAAAGAATAAAAAGGAGAATGGTCCATTACTGCAAATGTGAAATGGACATCACTGTGCAGTTCTAATTCTGCTCGACTTGAGATATTACCTAGAAAAGGTGTGGAAAAGGCAAAAAAGGTGATCTGGGCTAAGCTGTCACCTCAGTGATGATTGGGGCAGCAGATTCTCCAGACCTGATTGCAGGGTGATATGCTACAGGCTAATGAAATCATTAGTGACAAGAATAAGGTAAATAGGGAAAGAAAGATTGTTTATTGCCTTCTAATCCAAGAACTAAAAAGGCATTTAAAGGTAAAAGCAAGCAGCAGGTTCAGATAATCAAGGGGAAATACTTTTTCATTTATCATATTCTAAACCATAGGACTGTGCTATGCCTAAAAATTCCTACGTTATTTTGGAGTTCAAATTTATGGAGATAAGTCTACAGCACCACCTTGGGTCCAGGCAATCCCTGAGCATGAGCAGCTGCAGCTGGAAGAGCCTGTCAGGGAAGCATCACTACATGTTTTCCTTTCCTAAAACTCTCCCCGAGGCATTTGTTGTTGACCAGTGTCAAGGCACTAATAGATTTGGCTTCTATATGTGAATTGAAACAAAAAAAGACCCTCATGAACTAGAGCTACAGGATAGCTGGGACTTAGTGCTATGAGCCAGCATTGTGGAACAGCAGTGAAAAAAGCAGACATTTGAACAGTAAATAAAACAATGCATTAGTCATGGAACAGAGGCCAAAGAGAAGTTCCTAATCTGTTTTGTAACATGAGCTTGAGGAGGCATTCAATCAAAATTAAGTGTTGACAAAACTCAAGCTGGCTGAGGAAAACACCTTTCCACATGATGTGCAAATAGGCCTCAGCATTCAGCTGTCAAGGCCATGAACTTAGCAAGAGTCAAAAATGAACCAAATATTCATGTGGATAAATCACTGTTAATGATGATAACTTTGGATGGGACATAGAAATCCACACTTCTGAGGTTAAGCCTATCCTTAGAGGTTAACTCTAATGAGGGAGGCAAGTCATCCAAAGCGTGCTGATGCAGGATTCTCACACCTTCCCTTCTCATCAGGCAGGACACAAACACCCATAGTTCCTTGGACCAAATCACAAGCTCTGCAATGGGAACAATTCTGTAGCTTTTTAAAAGAAGGTTTTGCACAAGTTGTATTTTCCAAACTGATTTATTATGTGTTTCATCCTGTTTTTAATAAGAATTAGTAAAAATATTTATGGTGTCTTTATGTCTTTTATGTTCTTTGGGGAATCCAAGAGTGGGGGAAGTGTGGAGGCTCAAAGCATATTGTCTGTGACCATTTGCCTGGGCCAGGAATTTGATTTACTGGTTATGTCACCACATTCTTGATAATAATCATAATAACCAACCTGTGAGAAAGGGATGGAAGTGTTCAGACATATCAAAAAGGAAATCACAGAAAAAAACAGGGTCAAAGTGATAAAGCATGGAGCTATTACTCAGTGTCTACAGAGCAAGTACAGTTATGGGCCTCATAGAAGGAACTTTAATGATAACAGAAAGCAGCACCAAATTAATCCATCAAATTAACAAAGATTGCACTTAAAATAATACCTAGAAAATACTAAATAGCCTATTGAGTCTGTCACATATGAGCACTAGCCTGGATCAGGATTCCTGGGCAATCAATGAACCCCCGCAACGAAGTTTCATCAGGCTGGGAATGGTGCAAATTATTTTCATGCACATCTAACTGGTTCATTTAACCACAAACCATTTGTTTTCATAAAGCTGAAGTCGTAAATCCAGAAATGTTTTCAGGTTAGAAATTAAAACAAAATCGATCTCTCAGAAAACAGTGCATGAAAAGACTTTTCTGTCTCAGCAACACTGTATCATTCTGTGACATGAACTGAAAAAGGAGGCAAAATAAATCCTATTAATATATTTGCATGCATAAATAATGGAAAAACTGAATACAGTAAACCTAAGTAATGAAAAATGTTTTCATATTTTAAAGTGTTTCAACAACCACAGTTACTGGTAAAAACAGATATAATTCACACCTTTTTTTTTTTTCACACATGTGAAACACTTAAAGTAACTAATTTAGTCAATGGTGTGACCTGTTGACCCAAAGCTATCATATTTCATGATCCTCAAATTGGAGACAGTTTGACTCCATGCCAGGAGACACCTGCATCACCCCCACCAACACTGTCCAGCCAAGGGTTGGGCTGGGAGCATGAATAACCAGATATGGGTAAGAAAGGAGGACATGGGTAACTCAGGCAGGAATGGCAAAAGCAAGGAGGTTGAGATTTCCTAGGAAGGACTATGGAAAGACGCTTAAGGAGTACTGAACTTCAGTTCTGGTCATTGTTCCCCACTCTTTCGCAAGTTATCACATTTGTTAACTTCATGAAGGTGGCAGGAGGCTTCACTAACATCTGTGAAGTACTTTAAAGTTACGTAATGTTATTAAACGTGCATTGTACATGCCAAAAGTAAATCCTGCAACTATGGCTTGCCCAAATGGTTGAGATAAAGCCAATGGGAACAATAATATATGGGTGAGCAGGGAAAAAAATCCTCCTAAGGAATAACATGGAGCAAACTCCAAGGCATTTATTGTGAGAAGAAGGGAAAATGCGTATTTTATTCATTTTATGACAACTATTGCACAAAGCTGCCCTTGCTTATCCCCAGGGGGCTATACCCTTTCCAGCAATAAGGGTCTTTGCCACTTGCATCAGCCATTTCGGTCTCAAGCTCAGTTCCTGTCAAAGTTAAAAGAAATTTCACAGGGTCCTGCCAGGGCAGGCTCCCCAGCCTGGCTGTCATTGACATTTTGTGCAATTAATCTTATTTCTATCACTGAAGTGAGGAACTGGGTAACCTTTTGTGCACATAGTTATCAAAATAAGCATTTATAAATGAATATACAAAGGACTTATTTAAAAGCAACACAAAGAGGACTTGAGAGGGTGCTGGACTTCATGACCCCAGTACACAGCTAAAGAGGATGGACAAAGAAATGGGAGGAGATATGAAAGAGTTAAAGATTTGTAAGGATAGAGTTTTAAGTTATTTGGCATGGGAATTAACATGAAAGGGAGACCCAAAATATTCCTTTTCTTGGATGAAAACCTGTCCTGTGTATGTTTGAGGAAGGCTTGTGATTCACTATTTGCCTTAACCCATCCTGCTGCAGTCAGAGATGTTTTTCTCCCTCACCCCTCTTCATGCTGCTGGCCCTCACCACCTCTCTCATGCCAAGATGGCTCAGTGGAAGTGATCCAGCTTTTCTGGTTTACTCAGCAGCCAGCCCAGTTTTCAGGCCCATCTACCTCCATAGATATTGATGGCACAAGGTGGTGCAGGCAAGGAAGGAGCTAAACCACCAACAAGGAAGGGACAGGAAGGAGGAAGGCTGATCTATAGGGGAACTGATTTACTAGGAATTGCAAGAGAAATCCTTTCCCACTCAAAAAAAAAAAAATGCAACAAACCAAGAGTAAAATGATGAAGCATCACAACCTCACTAACTTGCTGGCCTCAATAGCAATTTACAACACCGTTTGCAAAGGTATATGTTGCTCCCAAAAAAGCAGCACACAAGATATGCAGACTGCCATGTTCCCACATACCTAGCTCCCACAGTTTTAGAGGCTGAACAGGATAAGTAGATCCCCCTGGATTTATACTACAAAAAACCCTACAAGAGTAACAAGAAAGTAGGTTTCAAGCAAGTGTCTTACTAAGTGTCTGTTTAGCCTGGTTCTGGTGGGAATACGCTGCATGAAACCTTTGTGAACACTTCAGCACTGGTGAGAGTCCTCTGTAAAGCTTCGAGCTCCCCTGTGGTCAGCTGCTGAAATATCAGTGTAAGCTCTGACATGAGCATCTCTTAACCACAGCACAAACGCAGAAAGACATCAGCAAAACCAAAGGAGATAATTGCCAGTCTTAGTGGACTCAACAGATTTCAGTACATTGAAAAAACAAGTTAAGGTTAATTGCATAATTAAAATAAACCTGTAATATAATCTCCCACATATAACTTCATTTATTATGTCCTATATTAAAAAAACTGTTGTTTACTAATATCTTCTCTTATGGTACAGTAGATGAATCTCCCTTTATCCTTAGTTTGTTTTTGTTCTGATTTGTTTGTTTTTAATTTGCCAAACTAGAAAGTTGAAGTGTAGCACCAGGAATCATGTTAAAATATTATAGGACCAGACCTGCTGCTGAAATGTGGACTAAAGTCTAATGAAAAACACAGGGTCTTCAGAACCTTACATGTTTGATATAACACATCTCTAGTGACAGCTTTCTTACTTTAAAATTCTTACATTAAAAGAAAAGAAAAAAGAATTATTAAGTTATTGAAAGTTATATATTGAAAAACCTTATTATATCATTTAAATAATTACCCACTGTACATTCTCTGGCACTCTTCAGGCTCTACAACTTTAGTCCAAGTCTGAAATAGCTTAGATTGCAATGAAGGCCTTGCTGAAATAAAATAACTTAATTAGCTGGTTTTGTATGTGACTAGGAAGACTTTAGACTCTTCCCAATGAAGATAAAAAGGGGTAAAAAATCATTCTGTTAAGTATTTTTTGCTGTCAGTGGTACATTTCCTTTTTACTTTAGCTTTGTTTCTGATATAATTTTCCCATTATATACAGACCAACTAATCACACAATGAATATACTAGGTTGAAGGTGGGGTTTTTTATACTTTTGCTGCTTGGTTTGTAGTTTCATGAAAACCACCTGCTGCATTCAACATCTTATTTTCATGGTCTATATAGAAATCAAATAATTATGTTTTAAAACATTTTTGCTCTGGCAGAGATAAAACAGGTTCAGACTTGAAGGCTTTCTGTAAACATAATATAAAATTGAGCTTTGCAAATGTAAAATAAACAAAATAATGCAGTTAATGATAACATGGCAAACTACAACATATGATCAGTTACATCTGTTTTCATTCTTGCTCAATTTAACAATCATTTTCTCCATTCCTTGTAACTCCATTGAAAAAATGTTAAGAGGGCAGCACTTGAACAGTCACTGAAACCTTGTTAAAGCCTTCCACACATTAAAGAATATTTTCATTTCCCATTTACAAAGAAGCTGTGATGACAACATTACAAATTTTTTTTTTAAGATACATAGAACTTGTGGGTAACCAAAGACCTGAAGTTTTGCAGAAGAATTTGACACAACCAGAGTAGGACAGTTTGAAACATCCCAAACACAAGCAATTTATTTGCATCTGAAGGAAGTAATGCCACATACGTTTATGACCCTCTAGTGCTTTTTTGTTTCCAACCCCAGGAAGGACATGGTAATCTCATGAGGTTAAACAAGGCCAAGTGCAATGTCCTGAGCTTGGATCAGGGCAATTCCCAGTATCAATACAGTCTGGGGATGGAGGAATTGAGATCAACCCCACTGAGAAGGACTTGAGGGCACTGGTGGATAAAAAGTGCCCATGAGTTGGCATGGGATCACTCATCACAAGAGGATCCTGGGCTACATCCAAAGCAATGTGGCCAGCAGGTCAAGGGAGCTGATTCCGTCCCTCTACTCCACGGTCATGAGATCCCACCTGGAGTGCTGCAGCCAGCTCTGGGATGCTCAGCACAAGAAAGACACGGACCTCTTGGAATGGGTCCAGAGGAGAGTGATTAGAGGGTGAGTAGAGGGATGTTTCATGTCTCCTGTGAAGACTGTCTGAGAGAGCGGGTTTGTTCCAACAGGAGAAGAAAAGGGGAAACGATGTAGCCTTTCATTAGTTAAGGGGGGCTTGTAAGTAAAATGGGGACAATCTTTGTAGTAGGTCCTGTTGTGATAGGACTAAGAGTAAGGGCTTTAAAGTAAAAAAGTGCTAGTTTAGTTCTGATATAAGGAAGAAGATTTTGACAATGAGGGGAGTAAAATACTGGAACAGGTCGCCCAGAGAGGTGGTAGATGCAGAAATATCTAAGGTCAGGTTAAACAGGGCTCTGAGCTACTTGATCTAGACGAAGATATCCCTTCTCCTTGCGGGGGGTGGGGGTGGATTAGCTGACCTTCAAAACCATCCATTTCTTATGATTCCATGATTTTACAGCAACGAACTCAGAGGTACTGCTCTCGTTTCCCCGCCGCCCAGCGGACCAGGGCGCTTGTCAGGGCCGGCCCCGTGCGGCTGCAGTGGCCGCCGTGGCCGCTGGGTGGCGCTGGGTGCCCGCGGGAGCGCCCCGCAGCCGGCGCATCCCGCACGATCCCGATCCATGCGGCTTTCCCGGGAGCTGCGGGTCCCAGCCGCCGCTGCTCCTCCCGGGGACAGCCCTGCCAACTCTGGGACAGCCTGACAACGCCCTCGGCCCCTCCGTCACTGCTCTGGCTCGCTCGAGGGGCGGAGTGGGGCAAAGGAGTGGTGGCGCTCCTTCCTGCGTGATTGATGGTTCCAGCACGGCTGGCTCAATCCTCTTCCAGGTTAAAAAAGAAAGTTTATCTGGACACAAATACCATCTGGAATACCATGCGTGAAGATGTTCTTATATGGCAATCACTGAAATAATGTATGACCCATATGCTTTTAATTTTTTTTTTTTTTTTTTTTGCAACTTCTTCACCTGTATAATCAGCATTGCTCCTTAATCCCATAGAAACTCTTTTCTTTTACTAACTACCAAGTACCTTCAAGTACCTTCAGTTATTTTAACCACTGCTGAGTCTGGAAAGACAGCTCACTTTCAAGCAGTGTCAGTGTTACAATCACAAGCAGAAACACTGCGTAAACTATGCTGAGCCCCAGTGTGGCCAGTAGGGCTCCACAGGTATTTTCAGCTTGCAGAAATCCTGTAACTAGTGATAGATGAGCTGGAAGAACACAGCTTCTATCTCAAACACATGAATCCTGGGACCAGAAGTTACCAAAATCATCTTTCTACTTCTAAGCTGAAGAATACCTTACAAAATGATTGGAGAAAGCTAAACATAAAAGTAATGTACCTCCTTTAAAGCCTTCCTAAACAGGCCAGTGAATCTTATTATAGCTTGTTCACTTTTACCAAAATTACTTCAAAATCTTAGCACCCCGAGGACATTTTTCTCAAAATCATATCATGTTCTTTCACACTTCTGGAGCAGTAAGCAATTTATATAAGCTTGACCACACTATGGCTCAAGTGGGGGCTGCTGTTTTTTTTCTGACAGAAGCAAAACACTGGTGGGAAAAAAGTGAACTATATAAGGGAGATGCTGGGTTAGCAGCCAGTGAACTGTTGTAATGATCCATTGCAGCAGCTCTGTGGCCTTGCTATCTTGAGCCATTAATCACCAAAGTTTCATCATCCTCTCTAGCACAGGTCAGTCAGCTGATGCTTAAACACCATATAATCATGGTGTGCAGGCTTGTGCTTCAGGGCTGAAATTTGGGATTATGGTTGAAGATAATCCATTCAGGCTTTGGAAGTCTTTATGATTTCTTTTTTTTTTTTTTTTTTTTTTTTTTTGTTTTCCCTTTTTTTTTCCTACTGCAGAATGCATTTATTTGACTGCAAACCAAGCCAGAAGAAGCACAGAAACTCTGTGACCATCTCACTGGTTTTGGATTCCTCTCTGATTCTGGACATTGAGACTGTGAGCTGCACTTCAGTGAAGCAGGGTTTTTGAAAGCCAAATTGTCTCACACAGCCCCTGTCTGCAATTCAAGAATGATCCCAAGATTTATTATCAGTTTTCCACTCCAAAGACAGCAGCAGGACTTTTCCTCTTGAGATCCTATTAGAGCTGGAGTTGGTGGGGCTGCAGCAAATATACTTAAAATGCATTTATGTGATTTAGTTTCTGTGCAATTCCCCCCCTACCATGCACTCTCTGCAAAAAGGGCTGTAATTAGTGCTACTCAGTGCGCTGTGGATATCTTTATTTAATTAGTGTTGTTAAATTACATGGCAAAAAAGCAACTCCTCCTCTCCTTTCATGTCCATGAAGGTTCCCACAGACAGCAGAACCAGCATCTTCCTGGGAAGCAAAGTTTTTTGACACCAGGCAGGAATTGCCATGTTCCTTGACGTACTACAGACAGGCTTGACAGACTCTGTGTGTGACTGGAGATGGGAGCAAGGGCCTGAGGAGGGCAAACTTCAGTTCTTAGAGCCAGGGCTCATACACTGTTGGTTTCTTTCACCCCTGTTGCTGGATCACTGCTGTCTTGAACAAGGATTACTTTTTGCCCTATTTCTACATTTATTTCCAAATACTAAGTTTGGACAAGGTACAGAGGAGTCACTGCTGAGCGTCCAATTAGCACAACAACAGGAGACCTACTATTCAAAACAATGAGTAGGAAGTAACTTTTGGGCACATTTTAAGGTTCCACGATCTTAAAACATGATCTCTACTAATGCATCCCACTTTCAGAAAGTTGCAGATTCCAGTACTTCATCAAGGTTACCAGCTTGCTTGATACCCAAATAAAATAACTTTCTTGCAAGCATCTGACCACTGAAGCTGACATTTTTATTACTGTTGTTTCCTTTACTTCAAACTGACCTTCTCTAAGAGCAATATATCTTTCCCTGGTTTAGAAGCACCACTCCAGCCCATAAGAGCAGTTTTATTCTGCAACAAAATTGTACAGGACAAGGAAATGAGAGGGGGGTCTTCTCCATCTGGCAGATGATCCTTAGAAGTAGAAAAGAAGATGTGCAGGCTTATGCTATTAAACCTTTTGAGTTCAAATGGGATCCAGCTGTTTGGGATCCACAGCATTCTTGCAGTTTAACTGTTCACAGTATGTATACATTCATTCCCTTAATTTTTGTTTTCTTTAATTGTTGGGGCCTGAGATCATAAACGCCTCTGCCTTTCAAACGTGAAGTGCAGCTCTTGGTAATTTGTTCTAATCAACTGCAGTAAGAAATGTCTGCTCCATAACCTTGAATGCTTTTTCTCTCCCTTGACAACAGAATAGACTTCATACAAAAAAATAAACATCTGGTTTGAGTTGAACATCAAATTGCAGTTGCTTTAAGTGCCAACTATTAAATTACCTCAAATGTTTTATGTTTGAACATGATTTTTCAAGACAGCTAAATTTTTTAACTGTAGCACAAATGTACATTTAAAATTGCTTTAGAAGGTTAAATCCCTTGAACATAGGGAGTTTTTTTAAATCATGGGTAGTTTGGTCACTCTTCTTTCTTTTCATTTACAGAAATTATTATTGACAGAAATTATTATTACAGTTTTTTATACTATCAAATATGCCTCATCAGATGGTAACAGAAAGAAAAGCTTTGTCTAGAATTCAGGGACTCTGGAACATAGGGAGGTGCTGTCAAGACTGTCCAGAACTTACTGAGTCAAGCCAAAAACTCATATGGACCAAGATTGCGGTCTGTATTTTCATCAGGAAGCTAAGCATTAAAACTCCTATATAAGACTTCCCTCATCTGCAAAAAGCCAACCCTCTTTCCTTATCTAACATTATTTTCTAGAGATGAGTTTTACAGTCTGATTTGTATGACAGCATTTCAAATTTACAGCTTTACATAAATGTTGCTATTTTCCTGAAACTACCCAATTCTTGATCCACCACATTTTTGCAGGAGAGATTTTTCTTTTCATTTCTTTTTTTTTTCTCTAAGTAGGCTTCCAGTTCTCTCAGAGGGATTTTTTAAGATAGAGAACAGTACAATTTGAACTATTGAAAGCAAATTAAAATGAACAGCAAATTAGCTGTTTTGCTTATGCTTGCAATTTCTGTAACTGGAATGACTGGAATTGACAGTGTTGCTGAGGGGTTTTTATGATGTTTCAGGGAGAGGGGAAAAAAAAAAAGAATGTTTTATTCATTGTGAGAGGGCTCTAAAAGGGCACCAGGGAAGTGTAAATGAAAACCATTTTCATATTCCCTTCAGTATTTCTGCAAAACCCTTCTCCAAACCAAAACACAGTAACTACAAGTGCTGCCCAATAATAGCATTGTTTACTTCTTCCCTGATCAAAGTGAAACCACAAGGAGAATTAACAAAAAAAAAATTAAATTAAAGCACAGATGACTACAGCTGGGCAAATTACTAGCAATTACTCTGGTGACTTCTAAATTGGCTGTGACCCAGTGTCAGTGGTTGTCTGTGCTTGTGTTTTCACCAAAGGCGATTGTAATTGTTGTGATGATAGTTACTCCAAGGAGAAATTAGTAATTATGAAGGTGAGGCCACCTGATAAAAGTTTCCATATTATTTAGATGGCTATTCATAATACTGACTGACTTTATCTAGAATATTTGAATTCTGTAACACAGCTCAACTCTCAGATTCACTGAGGAGCACACTGAAACCTTGATAATAATAAAAATCTGCTGATTGTTTCAGGTACTGCATGGGAAAA
Organism: Emberiza elegans; assembly: GCA_024865655.1. Taxonomy (NCBI): domain Eukaryota; kingdom Metazoa; phylum Chordata; class Aves; order Passeriformes; family Fringillidae; genus Emberiza; species Emberiza elegans. The sequence goes on from JALJVW010000206.1 coordinate 38,808,928, forward strand.
ACAGTGACTGTTTGTGGACTGTAGATAGATAGGAAGAATTACTGAATTTACCAACTGTTTTTGCAGAAAGTGGACTGAACAGGTTCAAGGGACACAGGTCCAAGTGATCTTTGAAATCCATCAAAGACAACAAAGAGCACATTTTCATTGCAAAAATATCTAAATCAAACCTGACTAACCAATCCTACTATTGCTAGACATTCAGAGTGTCTGGAAAATGGATATACTTGATTTTCTTTTACTGAAATTAATCAGCAGATATATTCTGGTGTATGTGATTAGGGGAAAAAAACCCAATACATTTCTTCAACCAGCAGTTCTTCTTGTAGCTTGATGGAAATGCTTTCAGTTACCACTTAAATAATGCAAATGGATAAGGATGAAAATTAAGTCACAAAATCACAAGAGATGAAGGGTGAAATTGGAAGAGACCTCTGAGGTTATGTGGTCCAAAACTCTTCTCAAGCAGGGACACACAGAGCTAGTTGCCCAGGACTGTGTCTAGATGGCTTTGAAGTCAATTTCTCACTAATTCCTCTCATCTGATGAAGTTATTTCAGTTTATTCTTCTTATTAGCAAAACTTGCTAACAGAAATTTGCTGGTAGAAAACATGATAAAAACTCTTTGGTTTCCTTCAGTACACTGAAAGAAGTGACCCTGCTATTTTATAAAAGGCGTTTATTATTTTCCTTCCACTTTTTCCCGAAAATTCACCTGTCTGGTTAATGTTAACAGTAAAAACCAAGAAGAACCAATAACCTTCAGCTAGTTTTCACCTGAAATATGTTTTGAGAACTGCTGAAGAAAGCCTCAGATTCCTCAAGAAGCTTGCTTTCAACCTAATGCATGAGGCTGGACAGACCCTAAGGATCTGAGGTATGTTACCCTGTTTAAATGTCCTCCTGTTGAAATAATTTGTGCAAATCTATTTCAGTTGAACTTATGACATAATAATGGAATAGCAATCAATATCAGAGCAGGATTATATCATTACTTTACCACCCAAGAGTCTCTTGTCAGTCTTTAAACCAAACATAATCTACTGAACCTCATATGCTTCCAGCAACAAGGAGGGTGAAACCTAAGGAAGCTGTTTTTTCTGTGTCTGTGAAAGTGGTTAGAGACTGAAAATCACTAATTTCAGAATAAATATACTTCCAGATTTTATGAAGGCCATAAATTGATTCACCAATTCAAGTAAGGATACTTGAACAAAGAAGAAAAAGAAATAACTGTGCTTTTGTACTGGGGAAGGGAATCAAAGTAAAACAGGCAGAAAAGGGTCAAAGAAAACTAGCTGCCTTAGAAATGTTCCACTGTTTTCTGGAGAAACTATGTGCAGTGATAAAAGGCCTTGAGGCATGGAAGTTGCAGACTACCAGGGTAACTCAAGCAGAGAATACATGTGCCAAGGTTTTTTGTGTCATTCAGTTTTGTATATACATTATAAAATTAATTACTTGGCTTGTTTATAATCTCAATACATCAACTCTGTAATTATGTGCGACAACATCACAATTCTGAAGAGGTAAATTGTGCATCCCCAAGGATGAACTTGTGAGGAAATGTGCTTGAACTAAAAATTTCAAAGGGGTTTAAATGAGTTGATTTTTAAGCTTCACATCTCTTTTGAAGGAAGGAGAAGGGAAGCTGTGCTCAGGAGAGGGGTCAAAGTTACCATGAGAAAATCTGTCAAGAGAGATGCTGGGAATCTTCACAACATAATTAATCTACTTTTTTTGCAATATAACATAAAAGGTTAATGAACACTCAGCCAGAAAAACCTTTAAGGGCTCTAACAAATGTGTGGGAAAAATGTCAGTAAGAAGTTAAGAAAAGTAGAAGTTAAGGAAAAAAGGGTGAAAATAAAAATACACAAGAAAGAGGCAGAAAAAGCCAAAAACTATACAAAGCCAAAAGAGCATAAGGGTTGCATTTTAAAAAATGTATGTATGTTTGTGCTTCCTTCTCTCTATCCCTAGTTCCATAAATTCAGCTTCTATTCTGGACATGCAGTCCACTGTTCTCCTTCGGTCAGCGTCTCTGGCCTTACAGAGTCTGTAGGGGTTTTGGCTCTCACCAAGCTCTGACTCTTGAGTAGAAAAGAAGGGGGATTCAAGGAGGAGAGGTACATGCAGAAAATCTGCACAGTGCCTGCAGTGAGTAGCCTGTTTAAATGGATGATTAAATAACTGTGTGCCTTGAGCTCTTCTCAGGGCTGAGCCCGCCACATGCTAGGGGGTATGCACCACTGCCAGTCAAACTCTCTGTCTAGGAAACTACTTCTCCTGAGGCCAAATCTTCCCCCAAGAGCTTTTCTACCAATCTGGGCAAGTCAGCTGCAGTGGGGAATTTCTCCACACCCTGCACATTGCAGTGAGATCTCATGTGAGAGCAGAGGAAGATCACATTCATACTGGAACACCACCTACAGGACTCAATTACCTTCTTGGTTTGTGGCTGAAATAATAATTGAGTTTAATTCCATGTAGCTGCCCACATACCATCACATCTCTTATCAGTGAAGAGAACTCCATGACTGCATACCTTCACTTGTTAAAAAGTATCCTATAGCATCCTGGCAACTGCAGCATCACCCTGATGGGAGCTTACACATAGGCCTCATGCAGCAATGCAAGTTTCCCATGACATTCAGCAGCTTTAAAGAAATTGCTTTTATTTCCAAGAAATGTGATATTTGCCATTATTTGTAATTTGACAGCATCAACCCACAGCTGCAAGTCTCATGCCAAGAGCCTGGGAAAGTGAGTGCAACGTATGGCAACCTATTCAGGGAGAAAGAGAGAAGCAGAAATGCTGTATGGCAAAGATGGAACTTGGCTGTGGAACCTCTCCTTCCAGCTGCCCCAGAGCCAGGAAGAGTCTGTGATCCTATTTAAAATGCCTTTAGACCCGCTTACTGATATGATACTTTGCTGCCAGAGGCAGCAGCCCACTGCATGTATAGACCCTATTTTTTAAAGAGAATTCTGTCCTCAGTGGACTCTGACTACTCAGTGCACAGATGGGCAAAAAGGGTTATGGGGTGGTGAGAGAGTTGAAACACTCATATTCCTGTCTTCTAAAAAATCCCAAGCAAACAGGAAGATCTGTCTCCTGTCTGTTGAACAGAGATGGAAGAACGAAACAATTCAGCTGGCCAAAACAACCCAATGAGCACTTTTGGCCTTGAATTTTCGGTCAAATAACCCGGTCAAAGGTTCTGCATGCTGCTACCCTGTTTTCCTCACCAAGCCCTTGTTTGGCTATCATTCTTGTGGTTGCTGAAGCTTTGTCTCCAGGCAAAATCTCCCTCTTCTTGTTTTCCCATCCCTGCCTATTGGCTACACAACTGGTCTGGAAGCTGCAGTTGGTCTTCTGGGCTCCTTGCCCACATATGACTGCGGTGGAAATCTCAATGTCCTCGTGCCTTCCCACTCCTCTTGCAGCTGCTCCCCTCTGGAAGGAGGAGGAAGGGTGGCATCCCATCCAGTTAGGAGAAGCCTGCAGATGTTAAGCCCTTGCACACAGGGAAGGACTCCAAGATCTGAGCAGGCTTGGACAGAAGGCAACAGCACGGAGCGAGGCAATATGGAGGCAGGCTGCAACAGGTAGAGAATCACCTGTCGTATTGAACAACCAGCTTGAGCAAACCAAACCAAGCAATCCCTACTGCATATAAGGTATAAGATTTAACCTCCTTAAGTGAGTGCTTAGTGTACTAGGGACTACTGCATAATAATGCAAATCATTATAACAGGTAAATATTTGCATTCATCCTCCCTTCCCTGAGGACTTCCTTATCTGTTCACCTTTTACAGTGGGGTGTCCTTTGATCATAGATCTATAATTTGCTTAGAGCTGACTATCCCTATCATTTGTGCATTGTCAGATGCAAATAAACAGCCCAGTTGCCTTGCCAACGAGCAGCAAGCAGCAGCAATGTATGTTATCAGTAGTGTCATTACCCAGCATGTTCTGGATGGACAGATGGAGGGGATGAGCATCCACCGGCAAACAGGGCTGTCATTTTAACAGCATTCTGAAAAGTTTGTGCCAGCTTAACCTTACTGGGAAACTACAATTTGTTTCCCTCCACCAGTTTTGCTTAGCACACCAACAAATGAGGGAAACACAGAATAACCAAGGCACAGGGAACTTTGAAATCCACACAGTGTTTTAAAGAAATACATGAAAAAAATATTTAAACCCAGTATGTTTACATGCAACAAGAACACTGACACCACAACAGCAGTCCACTGGGACGTTCACCCCCTGACAAATAGCTTTTGAAATAAACCCATTTCTCATAATGTTTTCTAGTCCTTTGTTTTTCTCCGTCCCCTCCAGTCTTATTGCTGCTTGAGATAGCCCTTGTCAGGACAATCTAGACAGCCTTCAAAGGGTGCCAAATTACAGGGACCTCAGGTTTTTCACAGTTAGTTGCTCTTTCCACTGCTGGACTCTTCTAAAGCAAACGAGATTGAATGAGTATGTTTTTACTGTATCTGTTCCTCTGCTCTGCTATTTCCCATGGCCTAGCAGAGGAAGTGTGATTGCCAAGTGTTTTCTCATTTTGTTTAATCTGATACAAAAGGTCACCTCAAGTATCCTTTTGGTATTTGCTCCAGAGCTGAATGTAAGCGGTGGCAGCCCCATGAAGAATTCATGTTGCTAAACTTCAGAAATATTTGGGTTTTTAGATACAAACAGATGTTTCCTTTTGGTAGCTTGATTTTCCGTGTGATATTCCAAGAAGCGTAACGGGTGTAGCTGAATCACAGATGAATATTTTCCGGAAATCAATTTGCTTCACACACCGCTTCACCAATTATGAGAGTACAGCTTCACAGTTATGTGCAAGAGATAAACAATTGATTTGTTCAATCAGATTCCTATTTAAATGGACCACCAATTCTTCTTAATATCCACAGCTAAATTTTTCAGCAGAAGCAGGAAAATAGAAAAATTGGCTCAAGTTCAGGTCTGATTTAGAGCCATCAGAATTAGCTAAAACTGGGCTGCCTTGAGGTCAGTTGTGCTACACCAGTTTGGCACAATGTATTTGCCAAAATACAAATAAAACAAATAATTCTAGGAATAACTATTTAATCTGGTGGATTCATAAACAACTGTGGGTTCATTCTCTAATCCTGTAGTATAAATTTCTTTTTAATATATAATAGTTTCAGTTATACCCAATGCTCTTCTCCAAAACAGTCCCTTTTGCAAAGTGATATACAACTTCACATAATTTTAAATGGATGGTGAATAAAGTCTTCCTGGATACACTAAGAGGGCTTCTGTCCCCTCAGGAAAATACATGCCATTCCGACCTTTTCAGCTGCAAAGTATGTGCTCTTTGGAAGTTTGTATTTATGGGTCAGACATAATGACTTTACATGGAAAAGATGAGTCAGGAAAACTCCACTTACTTTTTCAGAAGAGTAAATTGACCATTTGAGGACACTAAAAGGGCAGAGAAATTATGAAACAAAGGTTGTTTAAAATGTTTCAGCATTGCAGTTAAGCAGATAAAGCATCAACTCTGACCCCTGACTTCAAAACACAGAGGTCATGACTCAGTTTTGGCAGCTCTGCTATAATGACCCAGTTACCATAATCCTGATGTTTAAAAACCTGAGAAGGCAAAGAAGGAGGGCACATGGACAAGGCCTATTGTACAGCAGGAAAAAACCCCAAACCAAAACCCAAGAAGCAACTGCCAAAGGCTTCTGAGAAATGCGTGCTGATGCCAGCAGTGCACAGAGGGGTGGCATGGGACAGAGGGAGAGCGCTGCGGGGGAGACCAGCAAGAGAAGCTGCCTAAAATGAAATGAGTGCCTTAGAGAACCATGCCAGATTCTGAATTCCTCTTTATAAAGTATGAATTATTCTTGTTTTGAATATTCAGATTCCTGAACACAAATAAATTTCTGACTGTTCTTGTCTGATTTTGATCACTTCTGGTCCAAAGGGCACTGTCTGAAAAACAGGAGCTACACAAGCTCTTTGAAGTGAAAACAGAGAGGTAATAAAAGCTCTGCCACTGGCCAGGTATGTCAGGATTTTACCTCTGTTTGTCAAGAAACTTAAGAAACTAGTTTAAACCAAAACGAAAAGATCACAAACATAGAACAAGAGAAGTCCGACAGCTTTTCCCTCTCAGGAGGGGCAGCAGTTGTTGTGAAGAATCAGACCAAATAGATCACTGGGGCTGTCTGCCTGCATTATTGTCAGCTGAATGATAAAGCTTTAGGCAAGAAACACGTTTCCTAAATTCATAATTCCTCTTTCCTTGTACTTTTTTGGTACTGCATAAAAACAATACCCAGTATTTTCACTTGCCACACTGCAGAAAAATGCAACCTGAGTGGCTGCAGAAGAACAAGGTCAAAACACAAAGTAAGAGGTACAAAATGTGACACCTCATTACAGACCACTAAGAGAAACAAACCAGCAGCTAATAGTGATATATAGGGAGGATAACAGAAGAGACATAGTGGGAGATACAGGGAGTATAACACATGAATTTGGACAGCTATCCGTTTAATGACCATAATGTTGAACTTGGATGCCTCTTGAAATCTGTATTTTGCACATTTTGTAAGGGAACATATTCTCTAAGCACCTCCAGCTTCTCAGACACATTGAGGGGATGCTCAGCCTCCTTAAACACATATTCCAGTCATTCTTACTGTATTAATCCAAAAGCCTCTAGCCAGGTGGAGAAGCAAAATAAAATAGCAAAGACAACAAAGAACATTTCAGGGGAAAACCCCTATAATATGGTGACTTATAACTCCTAAAGTATGAAATCAGGTCTAGTGATGTTTTTCACATGCTCAAATTTTGTAGTGTTCCAAATCTGAACAGCCAAATGATTATTCTAGTGCATCCACATTTGAGTCATGCCATTACTCTCACTTCTGGTAAACTTTGGCAAATGTAGTATATAGCAAAGCTCTAATCCATCATGGTTTTTACCATGAGGGTGTGGGTGTTTGTGTGTGAAACAAAAATCAAAACTAACCTGTCCTGATTGTTAGAGTCTGACTGTATTTGGAAGGTTGGAAAAATCGTAAATTCTCCTGTTTCATAACCAACTGCATACCTCAAGGCCTAGGAGGTTGTAAATGAAGATTATTTTCTACCACAGTATAAGTGAAAAGGCTAAAAGTAAAAAACTTTTAAGTGGGAATGGCAGAGATTTACAGGTACAGCTGTGCTAATTGGAATGGTAGGTGATTTTAGCAGGTTGGATAAAAGCATATGATCAGACTGAAATTCAGGTATGCCTCAGGTACACTTCCAGGTGCCAATAAAAACAAATGAATCCAACATCTGAATAGATCAGTATCACTGGAAGCTTACAGTTTGGCATTCATTAGTATTTTCTGCCTGGGACTTAGTCTAAATACTTCTGAACAAAATATATGAGAGACTATTTGAAAGTGCACCCAATTATATACTGCTAACACCTCAAAGAGCTGTTAGCACCTTCAGCAAACTGCCAGTTACTTCAGCCTGTGCTGACTTCAGTTTTACAGAGGAAAACTAAGGAGACTCCATCTTCAAAAATGTCAGGTTTTTGATGATCCCTTTAGTGTGAATACTATTTATAACCAAATCAGCTTAGGTCAATACATATGTTGGAGAATAAATAAAGTTCTTAGCCATTCTGATGACAAAGATGCTGACCCTGAATCTCTTTTCCATCTGAGCCACAGAAATGGAAGGAAGAGATGTCTTTATTTTCTGCTGGACCTCTACAGTCTCAGGTTCTATCTATATAGGGTTATATCCTAGCAGGAAAACCAAAAGGCTCTGCACTTTATGCAGCAGAATAGTATCAGTGGGATCCCAGTGAACCATTCCAATCACACATCATTACTGAACAAAATAACTTCAGTTTAAGCAGTATTTATTGAAAATTCAGTACTCCTTTTTTCTTACTAAGAACAGATTGCATTTTGGCTGTTATCTGTAGGCTGTAAAAGGCTGTTATCTCTTATTTCAGAACAGATAAAACAAATCAAAACAAACTCCCATTATACAGAGTTTAAAAATGAGATAGGAAAAAAATAAACATCTGCTGGCCTGAACGCCCCAAATTTCTTGGAAAAACCCCCTATGCCAAGGAGTGAGAGAGATGTTAGAAGGTAGTGCTGCACCAGGAAGAGCATTGAGGTGGAAGGCACAAGTAGAACTGCACAGCAAGCATCCCAGCACCTTCACCAGGCTTACAGGAATACTGGGAAGTTCCAGATTTTTGGCTCATTTACTACTTCATTCATTTTCATATTGAACTCAGGGAGTACAGATAGCTCTGAGTTATTTCTGCCACCCTTGCATTAAAAAGCTGCAACAGAGTTTTATACTGCCAATACCTAATACAGGAGTGATACTGGGAGGAAAAAAAACTGCAAAGGTTTTGGCAAAATGTTTTAAATTATATGGCTTAGGCAACAAGAGGAAGAGGAGAAATTTGGTTTGGGGAAAATTAATTAATTTGGTCCTTATGGTAATGTATTTAAATCTCCGAGTTAACAATTTGCAGCAATGCTTGTGAAAGATTGTCCCTCTTTGGTAACGATCAGCTGAGACAGACATTGCCATATCAGTTAACACTAAAGCTCATCTCTCCAGTTTGATCAGGTCTGAGAAGTTATGTATTTCTTTTAAGCTGAACGTCTTAGAGCGCAGTCCTCCAATACAATTAATTCCATCACCACAGACCTATTACTGATGGGTCCCTACATTAAGAGTCTTGAAGTCTTTTCACTCTCATGGAGTGAAAACAGAAGAAGGATTAAGCTGTTGCTGAAAAAAAAAAAAAAGGCAAGCTAGAACATCTGCTGTATGTACTGAGCAACACTCCAAACTGTCTCATAAGTCTAACATATGCTCCCTGTCTTGCAGCATGCTTGTTCAAGATTTAGATCGTGACATAGTAACGGCAAATAAACCATGTTATCCTTCAGTTATAAACAACATTTTTTTTTTTCTGAAACCATTCTTTTCCTGAGAGTGTTCCTCTACAGTGAAATGGTTTTTGACCTTTCATCCAATTGGGATCACTACTGTGTAACCCCCCCCTACTTCAAATTGTTTTACAGCAATCAGATAGAGGCTGCTACAGTGCTGAGCAACTTTAAAATTTTACCTTTAATGTTTAAATATTTAGCAAGACAAGGAAAATAAATGGTACTATCATAGGTATGTTAATGGTACAATGACAGATGAGAGGCTAAAGATTGTACTAAAATATGGATTTGGACATATCAAAAGAGGTCTTTCTCACTGTCAGGATGAAGTACAGCAGTGTAACAATGAATCACAGATACAATTTCAGTGAACTTTTCTGGATCCAGACAGGATGCACGTGTATCTCCATGTAATATAATTTGTGAACAAATGCCAATGTTGGCTCTTGTTGGCAAGGAATTAAATAAGAACACCATGCAACTACTTACAACCTTCCTACCTTCTTCATGGAAAGAATATTCCTTTATTGACTTAATACTGACATTCACGTTTATTTCAAAGACAACATTCCTGAACTATTTGTCCCTTAGGAGATAAATCAATCTCTCAATGAGAAAACTTGTCTCATTATCTTTCTGTATATGATTCCTATCTATTATACTTATCCAGGCCTTCTTCAGCTATTCAAATTACTTCTAAATATTTACAACAAGTAAACAAACATACACTGAACTAAAGACAATGAAACAAATTGCACATGAGAAGCTAAGTGAACCAGGAAAATGCTGGCTAAAGATTTTTGCCAAGGACTTCACAAAAAGCTTATCTGCTCTATTTCCTTGAATTCTTGTCCTATAGTCAAGTTTGGTTTTTTCCTAGTCTCACATGGCAAAGCAAAATGAACTAGACCAGCCCAGACTGATGTATCAGGTGCTACATTACAGTAAGACATTTGCCATCACTAGAAAGCACAGCTGTGACTCTGCATGAATGTTTTGTTGGGCATTCATTCATATTCACAAGATTCTAAAAAATAAACTACTCACTTCACAACCTCTGAGCACTTGCTGCATTACAAAGTGCTATGCATATGTTGACTGACAGATTGCTTTAATGTTTGTTCAGATTCTCTCTTGGTACAGGCTCCATGTGGGTGGATCTCAGAAGTGCAATAAAGTATTTTGAAATACTGAATATACACAAAATTGAAATATTTGGGGGAAAAAAAAGTGATTAGAGATCATGTTTTTCTGGACATTAAAAAAAAACACCTCAGTAAAGCAAAGAACAGGATTACGCCTATATCTGAAGTCAAGAAACACCCACAATTTATTAGCTAAGGACTACTTTACTTGGCAACAGCTTCAAATGCACTTTGCAATGAAAAATCAGTTTATACTTTGGTGAGAATAAATACTTTTAACAGTATGCCAACTTTCTTCTTCAAACTCAATAGCTTCTGAGATTTATTTATATGGGGGTCTTCCCATTTCTGGACAACAAACCATTTATTTCTACAACATAGAATTATTAAACATAGATTATCAAACAATAAATAAATGTACCTATAAAAATCCAGCAACAAAGGAGATGTGTGTCACAGCATAAAAACTCATAAAGCCTCTTTAAAGTGTCAGATTCCTCTTTGTTAGTAAATATCTCTATTGTGTTTGAAACAGTTTTCTTCCAACAATTTATTCATACTGTATTATTCATTCTAATTATTATGGCCTTGTTTCTAAAAACAAATGAGATATCAATTTATTTTAAAAGACTTATCATGGAGCATCTCTATAAATAAAGTCATGTACAATGATACTAAGATAAATATTTGTGTTTAAAGACAATTGACTATTTTTCTACAGGAATTTAATTTCTATGGGAATTAAAGTATGCACTTGAGAAAACTCAACTTTTTGTGGAGAAAAACACAACATCAGTATTTGGACAGGCTGCCAAAACAACGCTATATTTAGCATGGAGCAAAAAGGATAAAGCCAACGTCCAGCACACACTGTTTCCTAATACTTATTCCTCATTTCTACTTAGAAAATATCAGATTATAGATGCAACATTTATGAAACAACTTATCTCAAAGGAGTTGCCGGCATGAAAAAATCAAATACATCCCTATGCATGCATAATTTGTTGGATTTAATGAATTAATTTTAATTTTTAAAATGTTTCTTTAAACCAAAGCTTTACTCATGGATCTTACACAACATATGTACACCTTTGGTGGCCAGAGAAATATGAATTAGTGGAAGCAGCCAGATTATTGGAAATCACGTAGTATTTCCCTTGTTCACTGGTGGAGTTTTCTACAAATTTGTACACTGTCATGGAAACAAATGATTTTTGTAGACTCATCCTCTACAATCAGAATGTTAGTTTAGTAGTTAAATAAATATCCTGATAAGTAGACAAATAAATATCCTGGAGCAGACTTTTTTCCTCCCAAATCCTCATTTTTCAAATCTCTTCCAGGAAGGAGCAGAAGGGAGAAGGCACAAGAGACATGTATACCTTACAGTTCCTTCTTCTAAGGGTTCAAATGTTGATGGTATTTTAAAATGCACTTGCAGCACATTGTGAAAAGTGAACAGCACGGCATAAAGAAATCAACATTTTTATAAATTTAGCTGTGCTAGCTCAGGCTCTGATAGCCAAGCAGTGCTTTTTGACAAGGGGCATTCATCCACATGCAGACATTCACTGACACCATTGTACCTCTGCTCTCTCCAGATTGTTTCTCTCTAGCCCCATGCTGTAGCCTCAGTATTTCTAGGATCTTAAAGAGAAGTTCTAAGCATTTTCAATTCTGCAGATCACAATTAATTTCCAGTAAAGTTAGATCACCCACAGAGCATTTTTCTCTAATGTGAATAGCCTAGATTTTCTTAGACTGTGGCCAAACTGCATGTCAAGACTAACCGAGATTGTCCAGCAGCTTTCCATCCTTCACCGTTTTTTCCTGCCTCTGAACTCCACACCGCGTACTTGTGTGAGTTAAGCAGAATCAAAGAAACTGGGCTGGATGAAAAATGCGGGAGAGGGGAGGTGCTAGGAAAGGTTATTTTCCAGAAGGAACAGTTTCACAGTTCACCTTCCAGCTGCACAACCAACCATGCCAGCTGGATGAAGTGAAGTCAGGAATTGATGAGGGAGAACAGGAGGTTTAGGAGTCGGCCAAATCAGGCAGTGCTGACACTAGGGAAGCCCTGGTACCTCTTGCAGACCCCCCAGCAGCAGCCCACTTAATTTGATGGGGGCAGTATTTTGGTGATTTTCAATCTTTGATATATACCATGTTCAGTAATTACTCAGCAGAACAGTACTCAGTTCACTGTTCCCTGAGTTGCATGGATTCCATGAGAGGACACAGCAGTAAAACTCTATTTCTGCTAGAAGGATAAACATTTTGAGCACAAATTGAGGGCAGATTCACCCATTTAGAAAGGGCTGTTTTTGCAGTCATTCTTTAGGAAGGAGCTTACTTTAAAAAAAGACCCAAATACATATAAATACCACTGGTAAAAACAGAGCCACGTTATATTTACATTTTTCAGTTATTCAAGGTCACTGACATTTCTTTCCTCAACCACCTGCTATTACAGTCCCTTCCCTGCAAAGATGCTGCAAGTAATATCTGCAGACAAAGCCCGTAAGTATTCCTAGAGTTACAGAAGTTGTGGCTTTTAAAAAGCCAACAGCTTCATTCTGTTAACTCTTTTTGTTGTTGCTGTTGTGCAGATCTATGTATCTGCTTCTCCTGGGCTGAAACAAAAAAGCCAGTTCCATTTCATTCTAGCATTTCTCCAGATGTTTGCGAAACTTCAAACAGAAGCAGTGAATTCTTAATTAGAACAACATGCCTATGCTGAACAAGACACCCTGTTATCATTAGCCTGATAACACTGAAAAACCCTCAAAACTGTAACTTCCAATGAGCATAAACTACTGGTATGATCCCAAGCACTCATTTTTTCTTAATTTTCCTCAGAAAGGATCAATAGTTCCCTGATGTAACAGCCCCTTATTAGCTTACCTTGAGACAGCAGAACTTTCAGAACTGCCCGTTTTAGTTATTTTTCTGTTTGCACTGTCCAAGCATATTAAAAACAAAATAGGGAACATTATGTATGTTCTTTCATATCAAAAGATATTAAAAGAATGATGAGACATTGTCCAGAGCCCTCATGCTCATAAAATGAAGAAGTTACAGCCAATCTATGATTGAAGAAGGATGCTTGATGAGATATAAGGTAAGACACAAATTTTCTTTACAGCAAATGGATTTATTGACAATTGACTATAACCATGTACAGCATCTATGCATCTCCCATTGGAAGAATATCCAGTGATAGAGCTAACGTTAGTGTGATACACAGCTTTACTCAATAATCCCACTGCATTTCTAACAACAAACAGTGGTGTATTCCACAATCATAAATGGCCAAAAGCAGTGAATTTTAATCTATACACTGACAACCGAGTTTGGCCCCTGATATTCATGTGAAAACTACAGCCTGTCAAAATGAAATCCCAAAGGATTACTTGCTACTGACCCAAGAAACAAGACTTTGATTTTTTTTCCTCCATAGAAAAGACAAAGATTAAGGCAAATGATCTCTACACTCTCTCCCTCAGAACATCGTCTTTTCTCTCTATTCAGTCACTGAACTCCAACTGAAGGTACCAGTTACTATGGTATCTTTTGTAAACACTTGTTCATCTGAAAAAAATGAAAAGAAAAAAGAAAGAGAGAAAACCTCCAAACTGCTTACTTGCCATTATGGTAATAAACAACTTGTAGTCACGAACACCTCGGGTTAGCAATGAATGCATGATATTGTGACAAATGTCTCCATAGTACATTAACACTTCCTTCAAGCCATTCAGTTCCACAAGAGTTCATCTGAGGTTGCACATTAAATTCAAAGGAGCAGAAGTTGTATCAATGGTCTCAGCAATTTACCAAACTCCTTTCTAAAACATTTGCATTTAAAGTGCAATCCCGAGTTGGACCTCTTTAACAAGCTCATTTGTAGACCACACAGAGAGAAATATTAATGTAAACTAAACCACCATATTTTGTAATAACAGAACCACATTCTGTAAATATTTAGGAAAAAGTCTGAGAAGTAGAGAGCAACTGACCATAAAATGATTAGCATTGGTCTGAAACCAAAAGCAAAACCCTATTAAAAAAAAAAAAACCCACAACAACCAACAAACCAAAACAACTCAAACATTTTATACTACTGCATAAGGGTTTAACTCTAGCATTACTCACTCAGCTACACGAAACACATAACCTAGATTAATACACAAAATGTTTTATTTCACAGTGAGGTACATAAAGCTTCTAACTTTAGTAGGCTAAGGCTAGGAGAGAATTGCCTGTTAGGGTAAAGATTGTTTCACATTCCTGAAATATTCTCACCTATTATTGTTTCTGAAATAAGGCACCAATGATTATTTATCCATCAACAGTTCACCTCTGCACCCCCTATTTAGAAATGAAGATGGATTATGTGAGGGTCAGTGATCTGCTGACCATCATGGACCCAGACAACTACAGCACACATTAATGTGTACAAGTACCAAGCAGTATTTATTCAAAAACAATTTAAAAATAGCTCATTTGTAAACATTCTACAAAAAACTGTTAGTTTTTTCTTAGTGGTGTCAGCAAAGTATTCCTGTAGAACTAACCAGCTGCATTATTGTTTCTCGTTTACAGAAAAGTACAAAAGCACACTTGTGCACATTAAATTGCCTCACATTCGGTTTGAGTTGAAACGGCACAGCCTTCAAACCATTGAGCAAAACCCCCTACATTTCCAGCCCTCCAGACAACTCCTTGGTTGCAAACAGTTCAATGATAAGATGACCCTCGATCCAAATTTTTGAATAGGAAGGGCTGGTGTCTTGGAAAAGACCTGTTCAAAGCTCCTCACACAGGGCCTGGCCGCTCACTGAACTTGTTCCCAGCCTGCAGTCGGAGGAAACCACCTGTAAAATAGCACACTTAAATTAACAGCTCGGAGTTTCCTTGGGGGAGGCACTGGCTGCTCTTGGCAGTAGCTCCTGCCGTTTGCTCCTCATGGCAAGGCACGGTTACCGCCTGTCAGGGCTTTTCCTTGGGTTAGCGACGATTCCTGACAAAACGGTGAGGTGCCGCCAGAAGTAACCCGGTCCCACAGGCTGCCTCAGCCCCGGCCCGCAGCAAGGGCGGCTGAACGCAGCCCCGGAGCCGCACCATCCCCTCGGAGGCCGCGACCCCTGGGCCCGCACCATCCCCTGGCAGAGCGGCGCCCGCCTTCCCCTCCGCGCTGCCGCGGGCCCCGGCGGGCTCAGTCGGCGAAGCGCTGCAGCAGGTGCTCATCGCCGTGCCGGCCGCCGCCGCTGTCCAGGAAGCGCTCGCAGGGGAACTCGATGAGGTCGGCCTCGCTGAGGGCGCAGGCGGCGGCGCCGCGGGGCGGCCGGTGGGACTGGAAGCCCGAGAAGTCGGCGGACACTCCGGTGCCCATGGAGCGGAGCGGGCGGCGTGTGGAGTAGAGCTGCCGCACGTGGACCGGGGCCGCCTTCCGACGCCGACGGCCCAGCACCTTCTTGCGCAGCAGGCGGCCGGCCCAGGCGGCCAGAGCCGCCAGCAGCAGCAGCGCGTTCACCGCCAGCAGCACCAGCGTGAGCAGCTGCTGGTCGGGGCCGCGGGGCCCGCCCGCCGCCGCCGCCGCGGTGCCGCCCTCGGGCAGCGTGACCAGCCCGGCGCAGTGGTCCCGCGGCGCCACCGGGCACACGCGGCCGCCCAGGACGCCCTCGACGCACACGAGGTAGGGGGTGTCCGGGCGGAGCTCCCGCAGCGTGGCCGCCGGCTCCCCGCGCTCCGGCAGGTACACGAAGCGCTGGAACTTGACGGCGGCGCCGAAGCGGTCGAAGAGGAGGCGGAATCGCGCCGGCCCCAGCAGGCGGGGGCTGCGGTGAGGCCGCACGGCCCAGCGCACCGTCACCCAGCTGGAGCCCACCGCCTCCACCGACAGGTTGTGCAGGAACAGCTTGTTGAAGTCGCACGGGTCGGACACCAGCGGCGGGACCCCGGCGGCACCGGCCCGTCGGGGCCACGCCGCCGCACTGGGCAGCGGTGCCGGCGTGGGGCTGGCGGCTATGGGCACCCCCAGCGTCAGGCGGGCGGTGGAGGCGGCCGGCGGGGGCCCTGGGGGCAGCCCTGCCGCACTGTTGTTGCCGCCAAGTCCCTCGGGGGATGGCGGGGAGGGAGAGGCACCATCGGGGCAGGGGCCGCCGTCCTGCGGCAGCGGCAGCTGCGCATCCTGCAGGTAGTCGAGGTACTTGCCGGCCAGGGCGGGTGGCAGGTGGCACTGCACGAAGACGGTGAGCAGGCGGCCCTGGGAGTGCCAGGCCGCCAGCCAGCGCTTGAGGCCGCGAAGGCGGCAGTCGCAGCTCCAGGCATTCCCCTCCAGCTCCAGGCGGTAGAGGGCCAGGCTGGAGGCGAAGAGCTCCCCGGGGAGCGTGGCCAGTGCGTTGTCCCGCAGGCTGAGCTCCCGCAAGCGGCCGAGGCGGCCGAAGGCGGCCGGGTGCAGGGCGGTCAGTGCATTGCGGCTCAGATCCAGTGCCTCCAGGCTGTCCAGCGGCTCCAGTAGGGTGGCAGGTAGGTGGCTCAGCAGGTTCCCCTCCAGGCGCAGCTCCTTCAGCGAGCCCAGCCCCCTGAAAGCATCCGGGGCCAGGTGAGACAGTCGGTTGCCACTGAGTGAGAGCTTTGCCAAGCTGGGCAGGTGTTGGAAGAGCCCCCCTGTCAGCTGTCGCAGGCTGTTGCTGGCCAGCAGCAGGGTGTGAAGGGAGCGCAGCGGCCCAAAGATGTCAGGGTGGCGAAGGGAGCTCTGCTGGTTCCCTGAGAGGTCGAGGAAGCGCAACTTGGCCAGGCCAGTGAAGGCACCGCGGCTCAGCCAGCGGATGCGGTTGGACTCCAGGTGCAGATAGAGTAAGTTTGGCAACCCTGAGAAAGTGGAATCACCCAGCGAGCCCAGCTCGTTGCCATCCAGCCGCAGCTTGACAAGGCTGTCGAGGCCAGAGAAGGAGGCAGCGCTGAGACGGCCGATCTCGTTGGCGTTCACGTAGAGGATGCGCAGCTTGGCCAAGGTGCTGAGCGTGCCAGGGGCCAGCGCTGGCAGCAGGTTGTTGCCCAAGTAAAGCTCCTCCAGCCGCTCCAGGCGCTCAAAGGCCTTGGGGTGCAGCGAGCGGATCCGGTTGTACTGCAGGTCCAGGCGCTGGAGCCCTGCCAGGCGGTGGAAGTCGAAGGCGGAGATGTTGGCGATGAAGTTGCCCCCGAGGCTGTAGGTGAGGATATCCTGCGGCTCGGCAGTCTTGGGCACGGAGCGCAGGCCGCGGTTGGTGCAGAGGAGGTGCTGGTGCTGCTGGCAGTCGCATGGCTCGGGGCAGATGGGCTCGGCCGCGGGCAGCAGCAGCAGGAGGAGGATGAGGGGGACGGAGCCCCAGAGCACCCGCGGCAGCAGCATCAGGCGGACCCGGCGCGGCGCCCCCATCCCGGGACGAGCCGTGGGCTGCTTCCCTCGCCGGCTTTGTGTCCTCCGGCATCCCCTCCGCCTCCTCCGCGGCTGCTAATGGGCCCCTCCTCTGCTCCGCGCCGGGCTGAGCTCCGCACCGGGCAGGCAGGCGCGGCGGCGGCGGCTGCAGGTCGCGGTGCCCGGCACCATGGGCTCGGCCGAGGCGGCCGGGAGCGCTGCCGGGGCCGCCGCCCGGGCTCTGCCGCCCCTCGCGGCCCACGGGCTGCGGGGCGGCGGTGGCGGAGCCGCGGGGGGCGGGCGCGCTGCGGAGCGGAGCGGGCGGCCGGCGCTCCCGGGGGCGGAGGGGACGGGCGGGGAGGGGGCGGCGGGCGGAGCGGGGAGCGGGAGAAAGACGAGCTCCGAAAGTTGCCGAGAAAACTCAGCGGAAATTCGTACTTCCCACACTGTGCCCTGGGGGACCGGAGGATCGGATGGAGCGGGGGAGAGGGAGGACGGCGCGGCGGGGGGGCGGGGGGAGGAAGCCCGCGGCCGGTCCTGGCTCGGCTCAGCCCCGGCAGCGAGCAGGGGCGCAGAGTGGGAAAGTAGGAATTGGAACCGGCTGTGGCTGCCTCCCAGCCACATGGGTTGCAGATAGAGCTGCTCATCGGGGAGGGGGAAGGGAGCAGAAGTAAACTAGACGTCGTCTGCCCACCCCATCTCTCTCTCTCTTTTTTTTTTCCCTTGTATTTAGAAACCTGCCAAAAGCAATAGTTACGGTTTACTACGGATCGAGGACTTTTCTTTGTGTTGAGCAAACGGCAGTCAGAGGACTAAGCCTCCTGTAGTACATAAAGGAATGAACTTTCATTCTTTCTCTGCACCGTCCTGCTCACTAGGTTCGCGAAAACGCTGCCAGTGAGGATGCAATTGAACATGGCTCCAGCTCCATGAGGGGCTCGTCAGAATGATCCAGATGTTCTTCAGAAATTCCCGTTTTAAAGATTCTTCTTGCCCAACAAGACACAAATGCAGAGCAAAAGGAAGGTGTTGGAAGGCATACTGAAAACGAAACATAATGGGTACCCATCCTTTCAATGACTTGTCTTTCCCTTTGACATTTTTTGTTTTTCTAAGACATCCCCAGTCGAGTAAATAAGTGCCTAAGGGCAGAAGGAAATGCCTAAATACTTAGGTATATAAGATATCCAGGGATGACGAGGGAAATAAGGTAATGAGCAGACTACTGTGCTGCAAGTTTAGTAAATATGTTGGAAACTGATTACACATGAAGTTGTATGCAACTGCACACGCTTAGAATACATTTCTGGACTAAAGCTGTGCACAAACCCCTCTTCTTTCTCTTACTAAAAGGCTTTAGATAGCTGTTGTGGGAACTTTGTTTTAGTGGCCATGTCAACATGAGCAAGTAGCATGAGTGGTACATTGGAGTGAGGCCCTGTTGTCTGTCTGCTTTCATGTTAAAACTCTGATTTGCTTCTGAAAAAACCTTGCTGTCATACAGGACTGTTCTTAGCTTATCTTGTTTTAAATTTGTGTCCTAAATTATTGATGTTTTCTGAATGTGGATTCAAGAGGATCGTTTAATTCTTGAATGAGTTAGAAAGTTTCTGTTTAAATTATTCGTAACTGCTGTATTTTGAACGTGCTTGCTTAGTAAGATGTTTTTTTCTGGAAATCAGTCTGAATAAGTTTCACAAAAATAAATTTTTGCTAGCCTTTTTTATTAATTTTCCAGGTTACTCAGAAAGCAACATTTATTCAGGATTCGAATGACCATGGGTTAAGAATTCAGACATTTTATCTCAGTCTCTTCCTTATTGACTATTTTTTCACTTTTCAGCTTTTTCATTTCATTACATCACATCATGTCTAATATTCAGGGGAAAAAAAGCAGATATACACTTTCCTCCTGCAAAGATTCCATATTTCTTTCCTCGTTTCTGAAGGCCCCATGGTTCAGGGAAAGGCATCCTGCCTCTGAAAGTTTTCTGTAATTCTGAGCAAAGACTGACTGATGGCACATTTGCTTAACTGGGGTGTACTTTAAATAGTAGAATTTTAGAAAACCATTAAACCATTCTGTATAATGGTATGCTTATTTTCTGTTCCTTTGGGTTATTCTTTTGAAACATGGTTAAGCTTATAAGGGCAATTTATTAACTGCCCTTCCTGTAGAAGCACCATAGATCTTTTTCTAGTCATATGTCATTGCACATACTAAACATTTTAAGTGAGATTTTGTCTTATGTATTGCTTTTGATTTATGCCTGCTGAAACTTAGCCATTATAATTATTTTCACTGTGTTTGGGAAATTATAAGTGGCAGGAATTTAAAAAAAATGAACGAGTGATTCTTCGGAAGACAATTCATTACACACTTGTTCTCACACTGAAAATATTTTATACCAGAAACAAAATAAACAATTGCAATGGATTTTTTTTCGTTTTTTTTTTTAATTAATTCAAGTAGGAAGTTTAATATTCAAAATACATTAGAAACACAGTTGTTGAGATGAAAGATGCCACGTTTGTTTTCTTATTTTGGAAGAGGAACTTTCCTATTGCTGTAGTTCTTGTTTCCTTATCCAAGCAGACAATTTTAATGCATGGTTGAGAAGTAGTAATCTTTTTATACCCCAACCTACAAAATAAATCCACCTATTGAAAAATGGGTAGAGGGAGAATTAGAAGTAATCTATTCTTAAAAACTTTAAAGTTTACTTTAAAATACACCTTCATGGTTAAGATTTGAAGTCTGAGGACTTTGAAGGGCCAAGAAAAAATAGTGAGATCAGAAATACCATCTTTCCACTGAGACATGGAAATTATCATATTCCTATGATAATTATGAGAAAACTGACCTTAAATAAGATATTGTTTCCTAGCTAAATGGTAACCATATGTTTGTTATACCTAATACCTCTGGTTTTCTTTTTTTGATTTGTTTTGTTTTTTTTTTCAAGAGATATTTTTAGGTACTGGTGATTGAAAGTGGACACAGGCAGAATGCAAAAAGGAGTGCAATCAGCCGCATGCTCAATGTGGCCTATCTTAGCATACACTGACTGTGGCAATGCCCGCATGAGAAACTTCCATTAAATAAAATTAATATTTCTTGATTGCAGAATAAGAGAACTGGTGCTGAACAGGTAAGTTTAAGGGCTGGTATCTGATAGATGTATGTAGTTGCCAGGAATGGTAACTAATTATCTGTAGCTAAATCTTGAAAGAGGAATATTTTTCTGGTCTATACAATTTTTCTGCCCACTGCACATCATAAATGTTTTCATCTGGACTTGTAAAAATGTTTCTGGAAGTGTCAGCTTTGAACTTTCTCACCAAACTAACTGACTTCATAGAAACTTTATTCAACCTTAGTGTCAGAATTTCGCTTTAAATGATTAAAAGTTTCTGTAAGTTGATATAGCAGCATGTTTAGTTGGTTGCAATATAAGAACTTAATTTGAAGTTATATGACTTACAGTGTCATAGGAAGTTGTTGTATACATTACTCCACGGGTGATGCCAAGTTCCCCTGAAGTAAGAACAAAGAAAAATGAAGATACTACACCATTTCTGTTCTTTAGCTGATGAAATGTCATTGTATGAATCTATACTTTTACAGTTATTTTTGCTTTTCAAAGAGATAAAAATCTTGAGGAGCATTGTGTAGAATTAACAAAACTGGTTTATACACCATCTTTTTTACTGGCTCCTACAGCCCATGAATTAAAGCACCTTTTAAGTGGTCACCACTTGATATTGCATATGTCAGTTGAAAAAAAAATATATATGATGCAAATACTATAGTGTATGAAAAATAGCAGAATTCTAATGCCAAAAGCACTATTTTTTTTTCTTCAGAATTGCACAGACAGTTCACCTACATTCTGTAATTTAGGTTGGTTGTGCTTACTGTGAATAATTAAAATTTTAATTAAACCTTTTCCTGATACCATGGTTTGTGTGTAATGAAATGTCACTAGCTGCATCCAGTTCTTCAGGAATAAAGCATGGCTCTCAGGCCAGCAGTTAATATTGCAGGACAGTTCAGCTCCACAGGATGAAATCTACCGGGTGTTTTATAGATATCTGCTCCTATCATCTATAGAAGTCTGTGGCCTACAAAACTCTGCTGCAAATATCTTTGATTTTTTTCAGAATAAACATCTCAGTAAAGCAGTTCTGGTTTTTTGACATATGATACCAGTCTAGACATGCATGTACCATTGTGTGTGTGCTTTGTCAAGCAATGAAACCCCACTGGATTTTGTATAGTGTAGGATTTTCCTCTTTGACTTCCTCTGGGCAGGCAGTTCCAGGCCTTTGTGTTGAATACAGCAATTGCTTCCTTTGTGCGTATCAGTTTACCTGCCAAATAATTTCAAATCTGGTTTTTGGAGTTTCCCTGCCTGAACTGTGTGAAACCAGTTGTAGCTGTATCCTCAGGTATGCTGTATTCACATGTTCTCTCTGCTAGTGAAAATCAGCTAGCTCAATCTATACACTTCAATGCAAATCAAGCAGTGGATGATGTTGCTGTTTATTGTTATGAAATCAGTATTTCATAACAATAAACAGAATTAGGTGTCTGTGTACTTCTGTGCAGTGATGTCTGCCAGTATGTATCACTTACAGAGGTGAGATTCACTGAATCATACTTGCAAAAGTCTGTTTAGCTGACATATTTGGCTTTATCCAACACTTCTTTCCTGAGGGAGAAACTCCTAAATAGAAGTACATACTTTTTGTATGGTTAAGCATCTGTGATGGTAAGAAAGGAGAGATCCCTACTTGTGGCACAATAAGAGTGGTGTAATTTATGTAAAACAAATGCATATGTAGCTTAAGCAGGGCCAATCAGGTCTGCAATTCTTTCACATAATTATCTATCTGTTTTTATATCCAATCTTTGCAGTACTGTTAGACCAGTTTTTCCATAATGGGGTAACAAATCAGGCAAGTGTTCTTGCAAACATTTTCTTCTTTTTCTCCATAAAAGGGTATGTGTGCATATGGCAATTTCTTTCATAGTGGTTAATACCCTTGACATGTTTTTATTGTGATAGATGCTCTATTCTGTTCCTATCATCCCATAATTTGGAGAGTCTGTAGCAGAAAAACCCTAAACAAAAAGCCACTTAGACCAGTACATCTATTACTAATTGATAAAACATGTTCTGATAGATATGCAGAAAAATAGAAACACTCACTGTTTGATGCAACTTTTCTTCATCAGGTTAGAAGTGATTGTTCAGTGCCACTTAATCCAGCCTTCCAACTAGATCTGGTTGCTCAGGGCTCTGACAATTCTCCAAGGGTGGATAATCATGATGTCTCCCACTGGCTAGCTGAAGGCAGCAGAGCTCTCTTACAGCTAAACAATTACTTTTCTTTAAGTCACTCCTCATACTCTGGGGAGCTTCAGTCTCTTCATGCATGACTATTAGTGGGCCTCCACTGTACTTTCTTCCACAGATCAGTGCTGCTGTTCTTGTATTGGGGCAACCAAAAATCCCAAGGCCACTAAGATGATTAAGGGACTGGAATGACTGGAACATCCATTGTACAAGGACAGGCTGAGAATGCTGCAAGTTTAGCCTAGAGAAGAGAGGGTTCAGGGGGATGTCATCGAGGTACGGTAATACTTGAAGGTAGGATGCAGAGGGGATGGAGCCAGCTGCTTTTTGGTAGTGCCCAGTGGCAGAGGCCGTGGGCTTAAACTGGAGGCTCTGTGTGAACATCAAGAACCTCTTCTGCTCTGTGAGAATGATGGAGCACTGGCACAGGCTTCCCCAGGGAGCTGTGGAGTCTCCATCCTTGGAGATATTCGGAAGTCAAATACACTGTTCAATGACTGCATTTACCTTTGTTCAGTTCAAGAGCATTCAGTTGTCTCCTCCAGTCACTTGAGGTCCCTCTGAAGATCACCCTTGCCCTCCGGTTTCCCTCAGCTTTCACAACCCCAAGTGGTTCTTGCTTCTTTATGGAAACGGGTCCAACAGAGCACCTACTTAGCTTGTCAGTTATCTGTATCAAAAAATTGCCATCAATATGTGCTCCCCACTTAAAGTTTAAATAATTGAAAACTCTGTACTAGGCCCTGAACTGGAGTCATTAAGGAGTCACTGGAGTCACTAAGGTGACTCTGCCTACCTTTGACATTATTAGACCCACGTGCTTGTATGTTTTCATAAATAAATATCTGACCTCAAGTCCTAGATGGTTTTTAAGAAATCATTTAAGCATGACAAAGTTTTGGTCAGAAAGACTGACTGGGTCATCAGTTTTAGTCATGTGCTGTGAAAGTGTGTCGTATGAGTTCATTCACATCCTTTTGAGAAATTATTTCAGTGTTTTTTGCTCCTTTGGCTTATACTGGAAGAATGAGAACATTCTGGTCCTAGTAGGCAACCTTCCAATTTCTGATATAACTTCTTCCTACTTAGTATGCATTTCTTCCTGAGGGTCTAAATTACCCTTTAATTAAAAAAAACCAACAAACCTTTACTTATCTTTGGCATTTATTGTTCTGATATTTATGGAAAGCCCAGTCCTGTCTCTTCAGGCTGTTTTGCTGTGATAAACAGTCCAAGCTGGTTAAAGCTGCCATAGAGAGATAGACTCTTGATTCCCTTGATTCCCAGATGCCAATCTGTCTCATCTCTTTTTTAATTACTCTTTATTGGATATGAGTGATAGAAATCTACACCAACTCCAGATGAAAACTGTTTAATGCCTGAAGAGAGTTTCATATGCTTAAAATTATGCTCACTTTGAAATCACTTAAGGCCATTTCATTCAACCCCCTTCACTAACTTGTACATTTTTGTCATATATAAACAGGGAAAACTCTAGACTTAATTGAAAAATGGCTAAGATTTTGTCACTTTTTCTTAATGCCACATTTTTGCTATATTTGGTGGTATGTGGTACCAAGAATCATAGCTTTAATGAATATGGGAGTAAGGCAGTGCTATATAACCCTTCCATCTTAAGCATTGAGAATTTATATATACATTGACCTGTGGACATATGTGTGTTTAGTGGGGGAAACATAAACATTTTGTCTTAACACTGTAGACAAAAGCCTTTAAAGCAGACATGCACATATTTTTTAATCCTGTATTGAGAGCTGTTCTGTGCAGCCACTTAATTTGTGTAAGAACCTCGGTAAAGTGTTTGTAGAGTTTTTCAAAACATTTCTAATTAAAAGGAGGGGACCTAGAAAATTGAAGTGGAAGCAAAAGCATTGTGGACCTTATATTCTTTTATTTTTATAAATATTTGCATTTTGATTGCACAGTACTTAATACCACATGGTGAAATGTGATACTGGACCAAAGCTGTTGTTCACGCTGTAGCTGAGACTTGTTTAAAATGGCTGATTTATTTGTAGTATTCCATGATACTCCATACTGTTGAGTTACATGTTACTTTAGCTGAATATGTTCCAGTTAGCTCTAAATAAGAGTATATGATATTGTCTGGAATTTTGGACAAAAGAAAGGCTTGCTATGACATGTAGTTTAATGTATAGAGCTGGTGATGAAAGAGCTGTAAGAACACCTAACATAAATAAGAAGGTACTCTGATATTCTCAGGGTCTTGGAACACATAGGCTAGATGATAGTATTCTGAAGTGGGAATAAATGTGGCTGGAAGACAAAACTGATCTGTGTTGATCTATAGTTGCTTTATGACTTGTCAGGTTTATCAGTTTTGGTTCTTCATGGATTTATCCTCTGCTGTACATTAAAAATCTGGATGATGGAACAGAAAATGCTCATTTAATTTACTGGCAATTCTGCACAGAGGAAGAGCTGCAGATATTGGAGGGTAGGGTCAGACATAACAACTACTTAAACAATTAGATAATCGAAGGAAAAAAAGTAATTCACAATCCCCAAAAAGAATGTGATGAAGAGAGAATGTAGGCAGGGAGGGAAATAAGTATGATGAGTGTTACAGCAGTTTTGGTAGTAGGAGAGGATATATAGGCTGATTTAATGGACATGTCTGTAGTTTTCATGTCTGTAAGTGGTCTTATCTTAAAAACATGCTGATAAGACAAGAATTACTTTTATTTTTTGGGTGGTTAACTGAGAGCTCAATAATTTTTTAATGTCTAAATTGAGAGTCTCATCACCTGGTTTATAGTCATCATTTATGTAGTATTTAAATATTTAGTATTTGGCTTCTGCTAACTGAACTTCCACCTTTAATTTAGAGGTCACTCCTTTTGAAAATCAGGCTTTCCAGATGTTTCAAATTATACAGCCATCAAATAAAGGACTCTAAAGTTGTGGGGGTTGTGGGTTGATCTGTGATAAACACAAAGATAGAAACAGCTGCCCCATGGAAGCATGTAGGTATTTGGACTCCAAAAATGCTTTTTCTCCTTAACCCTTCCAGTCCATGTCTCCTGTATAATTTGACTTTCATGTCCTGCTCATTGCAACCTCTTCAAGGCTTAGAATTTCCATGCCACTAAGCCAAGATCCCTGCTTCCTTCATAAAGGACTGTGCAATATTTAATATCAGAACATATGGAAATATAGATGTACATAAATTCTAACAAGGTTTAAAGGCATGGTTTCTAAATTCTGAAATTTCTTAAGATGTTTAAATTTTAGAATCATAGAATAAAAGATCTAAATAAATAAGTAACTCTTTTTGTTTTTCATATCAGATTGTGAAGAACCATGCTGTTTTTTCCCAGGTTTTACACGATAACTGATGATCCAGTTTGAAATTAACAATCTTCTGTGAAGTCTGAAGTTACCAGGACAGTGGATTGGGATTATATTCTAAAGTAAGGGTTTTCTTTGATTAAGAACTCATTTATTTCTCATGTAGCACACTGAACTTAGAATATTAATATCTATAGTCATATATAATACAGTTTTTATCTCTGTAGCCTTGTATAATATGAATAATGTTGAAGAGTCTTGATAGGGCTTCTGCCTAGTCTTGTTCAATTAATCATTGTAAAATTGTCCACAAAAATCCCTATTTCAGATTAATGCTGAATATTTAGATAGCTACACCAGCATTGTTCTAGCAGTGTTATTTTAGCTCACTTGGATTTTTTTTCCACCTCCCCGCCGCCATTTGTTTTACATCATGGATAGGGGTTTTGCACAAAATTACGAAAATAACCCTGTACCAAAATTAACATCCTGAAAGTAATAAAACTTAATAGAAACCACATTTGTGATGGACTGCTTGTTAACTGTAATCTATAGGATCACTGCAAATGTATTATGTAACAGATATCTCATTCTCAATCAAAGCAGGTTCAGAAATTGGCTTCAGAGGCAGAGGAAGCAAATAGAGGCAGAATGGAGAGCTATAACTTAAGGGGAGAATCTTGTAGATTTATATTTTATGGTATTTTCAGGTTACTTGTTGAGGAATTCCATTATTCTGCTCCGTTGTTTCTTACTGTAAATTTATTATTTGATTGTCCTTGGTATTTCATAAATATTTTTATATTGCAGTGGCTTATTAATAGCTGACCTACTGTTGATTGTACAGGCCATGTGAGAGAAGAAAGTAAACAGTAGTGACACCAAGGAACTTGTGTAACACAGCCTAGTGCTGTCCAGTCTAAATGGATGGAGACTGGTCTTTAAAAAAATACATATTTAGCTAGAATCTCAAATGAAACAACAGACTTGAGCCTTTACTATAACATACATGTACTTTTCTTAGGGGAAAGTGCACTAAGCACAGAATATTTGATTTTTAATGATTTTTCTGCCTCAGTGACTTCTCTCTTAAGCTGAATATACACTATATTTTGGGCCAGACCTTCAGTTTGCATTATTTCCAATACCATTACAGGCTTCTCCTTACATGAGTTGAAGTGCTGGTACATCAGGATGCAACATTTTTACTCGATCCCTCCTGTAAATATTTAAAAATCTTCTATAACCTGGAGAGATTGAGTTATGTATGAGACATAATTACAATAAAAATGAGATATATTCAACAAAATTCATATTTTTCCCCAATGGTAATATTAGGTAGTATTACCATGTTCAAGGGTTGAAATATAGTAAGAGAGGTGCAGAAAAATTGCAACTTTTCAGTTATAACTTCCATTTTGTTCATTCCATAGAATAAAAGTGTATCTAAAGGAAATAATTCATTTAGAATTCCCAAGGACCTTGTCCTGTATAATAGCTATGATATGGGAGATTTAACATTCCGCAGAAATTACAGTGAAAGCATGTATTAAATATATACACTATATATACTACCAATTGTTTAAGTACACTATTAAAGTTGCTAATAAAAGACAAAGCAGCTTTAAACCAAACCATTGTAAAGTAAAAAAAAAAAACCTTATCTGATTTCTTTAAGGAGGGAGGACTTGCTTCTTCAGTGTTCCTGTGTCAGGAACAGCTTTGTGGTTTTGGGTTCTCCTCTCCACCTTGCTTTCTTGAGTCACCTTTATTTGAAAAATCTTGGTTTAGATCAGGTATTATGAAAAAATTCTTTACTGCAAGGCTGATGAGGCACTGGAAGAAGCGGCCCAGAGTGGCTGTGGACTTCCCATCCCTGGAAGCGTTCAAGGCCAGGTTGGATGGGGCTCTGAGCAACCTGGTCTAGTGGAAAGTGTCTCTGACCGTGGCATTGGAGTTGGAACTTTATGATCCTTAAGGTCCTTTCCCACCATAACCACTTTACAATTCTATAAAGTAAATAAAACCTTCTTCCAGGGGCTGTTACTTGTTATTTGCATACTTGAAATATCACGTGAAATATAATTTGTATGTACAAGAAGTGTTACACCTTTGGGAGGTCATTATTCTCTTTTCCTGCTAATAATGAACTGTGCAACTTTCTGTTAGGTCATAAGAAATTGTGAATATCATAGATATTTGAAATTTATTTCTATAAGAAATTTGATTGTTAAAACTACTAAACTCAAACCAAATGAATAATTGTATTTATAGATTAGGAAATAAATATCCTGAAGCAGAAAGAATGTAAGAATTCCCATCCTTTGCCACTTGGCCATTAAAGCTGAAAACTTTTATGTCATATGAGAGAATCATTCAAACTTCCCCATCTCAATGAAAATTCTTCTCTTTTTCCATTTCAGCATTGTCAAGTCCATTAATAGAATAAACACAAAGTAGGATGCTTGGACTCCTTCAGCTTTAGGCATCCCATGTAGGCAAAGTCAGTGGTGGTGAGGTCAGTTTATCCCCTGACTTAGTAAAAGTGAGTCTCTGGTCTTGTTTCTATTTAGAAGGCCTGGTTCTTGCATCAGAAAAATAATTTCTAGGCTGAAGACTAAAACAGACATTATTCTACAGCTATGTCTGTGTTTAAAATGCATGCATTGTAAGAAGTGGAATAAAAATATGGAGACTTATCAGTGGACGAACATGCAATAATAACCAAGTTTCTGGGGGAAAAGAAGGGAAGAAACAAGAATGTTATTTTGTGCAAACAACTTTAGATCATTATTTCAATTGAAATGGGTTATTAAAAATGTACTTGGATAAGAAAATTTGCAAAATATGGGACTGAATATTTCTCCTGTTGGCTTATCTAACTTTAGTTGTTCTCACACATGACAGTGATGCCACTGCCTAAGAAGAGAATGGTTTCTGAGGCCAATCCAAGGCTATGTCTACAGTGTTGTGAAATAGGGTTGTTGCTCTAATACCAACTCATATGTCAGTTGGAGACAGAAGAGAATTCATTCTGTCAAAATACTGTGATAACAACCAACATCTAAAAACATTTTCAGAGGAATATGCAGGATAGTCTGTCCTACCATAGCTATGAAGATTTCCTCTTGTTCAGTAAACTTTCTCTTTTAATGTTTTTTCTTCTTTTTCTTTTTTCTCCCCTTTTTTTTTACATCTGTCAGATATTTTTACTTTTTACACCCTTCTGAATTGTTTCCTTTGATTTAGATATAAATATGTATTTTCTGGAAATTAAACTTGCTTTGACAATAGAGGAAGATTAATAAGCTCTCTGTGTGTCTGTCACTACTAGCCCTTCACTGTGAAGCTGCTCTTGTGCAGCCTGCTCAGCTATTTCTGTTGGCACACAGCAGAGCTGGAGTTTTGCCTAGAGTAGCACAATCTTTTTATGTGCTGGAGAAACAGCTCACCACCTCAGCTATATGATACTCTGCCTACTGCTATGCAGGGACACAGTTGCAATATTTGTGATAGTGCCCTCATCTCTAAAGCTCTGTGATGTCCACACTTTGTAACTTTTTTCCTAGCAGTTCTCTGTATTCCTGTTTTTTATGTGTTTTGATGGTTTCTTTCAGCTTCTTACTCTCAGTCAGTGCCTGACTTGACTACTTGCTTAGAGTTGTCATGCCAACTCCCAAGCTTGAAAACTGAAGTAGGGAGTGTATTTATCCTTTACTTTCTTTTTTTTTTTTTTTTATTTTTTTTTTTTTTTTGTGTGAAGTACTCAGTTCACAGTTACCAAGCTGCATGAACTGAATGCAGAAGTATGGTTAACAGCTCTGTGACATTGCTCTGACACTTAAACTTTTAAATATGCGTTTCTGTTTTGTAAAGACTTTGAACATCCCTTCCTTTATCCTTGTTGCTTGTCTGCATGCTGAAAATCAGGAAAACTAAAAAAATCAATGTGAGGAAGGAATTTTATAGAAGAATTGTCACATTTTTATTTAAACTGAAGTGCAAATATATATCAAATACCCTACACAGAAATAATCTTTAAAAAATCCATGAGTCTGTTCAATCTTTTTGAAAGTTAGATATTACTCAAGTTGATTCACTTTTCATGTCAAATCATTCAATATTTATCTGTATCAACTTTCCAAATAAACAAGTGAAAAATACAAGAGAGGTACAGGAAATCAAAAATGCAAACCCTTAAGTCCTTGTATTGAATTCATCTGCAATCCTTATGCTTGTTAGTAATGTATGCAACAAAGACATAGTTCAGTGAAAAATCCTGTTCTCCCATATAAACAGTAGTTTTAATAGGTTTACTGTAATTGACGGATACATTCAAGGGTAAATTGCTTTGGAAAATATAATGTGTTTAAAGGAAATTGCTTTAAAGAGGAAGAAACATGGAAATTTCATTTCTGGTAATATTGCTCTGTAGAGATTCCTGTGGAGGTAAGTTTGCTCTAGTTTTCACAGGAACCACCTGTATGGCTTGTG
Source organism: Emberiza elegans (assembly GCA_024865655.1). Taxonomy (NCBI): domain Eukaryota; kingdom Metazoa; phylum Chordata; class Aves; order Passeriformes; family Fringillidae; genus Emberiza; species Emberiza elegans. The sequence goes on from JALJVW010000206.1 coordinate 38,839,651, forward strand.
TACCACTGCATCTGTCTTCTGCTTTTCTTAAGTTAAAAATGTGTCCTTTTAACTCAGGAAAAAAATTGAAGAAATAAATTTAATTGGTTGAAGATATTTCATTTGTAAAAGCTTGCTGTACATCTTTTATTTGAAATTGCACTTTCCGGGCTGCAAACTTTTATTGAGAACATGCTTTTATTTTGCATTAAGAACTTTAGAAAATCAAACTGGCTCAGCCTTTTCACAATTGTTTAATAGTAAAGTTTGCTTTAACTGAGCTTGTTCTAAAGTGGAAGGCTTTTATATCTCCTTGAAAAAAACCAAGAAACCTCAGTTAACTAAAGAAACTTTAACTTAGTAGACAGCTGGGTTCTGGAGCTGTATTAAATGTTACCTATACTATGACAACATTGTAATAATCTCAGATAATTTAACAACAAATGCAGAAGACTCTGCAGTTTATGTGAAGCATTGACTAGGTTTCTCAAAGAGTGTATGACTTGCTCTGGCCCTTCATACAGGAAGAGGAGGAAAGGTAATTGCATTGGTCAAGAACTTCAGGCTCCAATTTGCAAAAAATGAAAAGTCCTATCAAAAATCTCTTATCAAATCTGTGAGATGGGGGCAGGACAAAGTATTTCACTCTAAAGATGTCCAACCTAATAAAAAATCAGCCTTAGTGGTTGTGGATAGCTGCAACAGATGTTAAATCTAAAAGGCTACAGAGACCATTTGTACCTCTACAGAAGCCTGTAAAAAAGGCCAAGTTACAAACTGCCATAGGAAGAAATATGAAGCATTGAAAATGTCTGGGGATCCTGTGGTAACACAGTCTTTGACCAATAGTTTCTGCATGACCTTTAGAAGTGTGTGTATGGTGTATATGTAGATGCTAAGGCAAGAAATCCCTGACAGGACTTATCCTTTTATTCCCAGTTCTGATGCCTTAAGTGGGGATATGAGCTGTCCTTGAAGGGCTTTAATACTTTGAGGAGCACCAGCACAGCTCAGCTTATTTCATCTTGTGCTTTCCATCCTAATACTTGTTCTTGATGAGACAGGGTATAAACCACATAAAAACAGATGATCAAGCAGCAAGATGACCAAGAAAGATTGTTTACATTCTACATCTGCCAAGAGGAAATAAACTCTAGCCTTCTATGCTAGGAATGCAGCTTGAAAAGAAATGTTACTTTCACATCATCTCCTTGGTGCTTCCTTTATACTGAATTTTATGCATCTTTTCCTAGCTAGATTTATTGTGAGAAGATGCTGGGATGGGAGGAGACAGAGCCAATTAGAAGAGCTAATCAGCTGGAATGCTGAGAACCATTGCTTTGGAGGCCTCCCATCCACGCGGCACTGTCAGATGCACTTTGCTGAGCAAAGGACAACTTGTTTGTTTTGGCCATGCCTCATGTGAGCAAAGATAGTAAAAAGCCAGGGAATCTAACTGGATAAAGAACATCTGCAAATGATGTTCTCTTAATGTGCATTCTATCCAAAAAAGCCTTGATGCTTGGTCTCAACTCTGGTCTTAGCCACACAGGCAGGTTCATTCAGAATTAGCTTTGGTTTCCTGTAAATTAAGGGGGCTAAGAGTCTATTTCATGCTAACCCACAATGACAGTGTAAACTATTTCTAAAAACAAATAAAAATAGTGTTTGGTATATGCAAATCCATTATGGAACTAATTTTAAAAATTGTGGATTGAGAAGTTTAATTAAGTTTTTCGTTGTTTGAATCTTGCCTTTATTTCTGTATGGGTTTTTTTTTTTAGTTTAAGAAGATGGATTAATTTGCCAATCTATCAAGAGAGTGTGAGAAATAAATTGCCTGCTGCCCCATGTGACATAGAGGCTAAAAAGTTAAATATAAAATTTCGAAGAATATGCTAGGTGACTTTTGAGAGGTAATGGGGTCATATTGCTGCGGAAGGAGCTATTTGTTACCCGTTTTGTGAATTAAGTTACAGTCTAGGACAAAATAATTTGCCTTTAAGTTTGATAATCTTTCTTTTAAGCAGAAGCATCTTTTTAATTACTTACTGTCATGGTCCTAATATATTAATAATCATGAATAGTTGGTTATTACAGTTGTATAATTTCTTCATTCTGCATGAGTTTTCATTCTGTACTCTGGTGTAAGGTGGCATAAGCAGAATCTTTTTCTCTCTGTTTCCAGAGAGAAAAATATATATGATTTTAAGAACATAGAGGTGAAGAAATTTTGCTTTTGGGACAAACTCGCATTTAATTCAGTTGCTTGAAAGCACAAGCTGAGTTTCCTGTCCTGTACACATGCTTTGCATGAAATTGATAGCTGATATCATGTCCAAGGAGATATTGCTGCAATACCTTTCATGAATCTTCTCTCATGGATTCGAGTCTTGATATTTTTTTCTCTGCAGTCTTTCTCTAAGTGAAGACAAAAAATAGATTCATCACAGAATGACCTATGGTATTTTGTATTTATGGTAGTCTTCAACAAGGTAAGCAGTAAGTTAATAGCCAGTATTTCACAGTCTAACAACTGCAAACATTTGTATCTATATGTCCCTTTATGTGAATTTGCATTGTTTAGTAAATTAAGATAATATTGAATTAAGACAATAATCCTTATGTATTTTACTGCAAACTGTTTTCCTCTTAAAGCTATTTAACATTTATACCATTGTTGCAAATTTAATTTTACGAATCGAAGAGTTTTAGTATGAATTATTACTTGCACAATACACCACAATAAACCAACCAATTAAGCTTTCCTAATTGACTTTCTGCACTGACTGTTGTTGGGTTAATTCAAACATTTTTTCCTCTCTTTTTTGTTGCTTACATATTTTATGTAATGGTTTTTTATGATTTGGCTTACAGTTTTTTGGTTCTTTTTTTTTCCCCTCATCTGAGGTTCTTTGATCTTCTATTTAACTGTTTCTGTTAAACTGATAAGGAAGGAACATGCATGGTCTGTCGTGGCTCTCAGCTGCTGCTAATGAGACCATGGTACCATCTTTCTTGATTATGGAGAATATATAAGAAGACAGTGAGATTTCAAATATATTTTCATCTTTATGTGTAGTGTATTTTATCGCCTCTGTTTTTCAATACTGACATTATATTTAAATAATAAAAGGGTTTTTTTTCTCCATTACTATTGTGTATCAGACCAGCTTGTCAGCAGTCTGGACACTGGGGATAAGAAAGCTTAAACTGAAGAGATTTAGCTCTTCATACATATATATCACCAGTCTAATCTATGAAAATTTAATTTTATAAAAACATGTGAGGTAAAAAATCTTTTCTGATTACTTATATAGCTTCAAAATTTTAAGGAGGGAGGACTTTCCTTTCATTCTTGAGACACCTTTACTTGAAAAATCTAGGTTTAAATTAGGTATTAGGAAAAAATTTACTGTAAGGGTAATGAGGCACTGGAACAGATTACCCAGAGAAGCTGTGGATGCTCCATCCCTGGAAGTGTTCAAGGCCAGGTTGGATGGGGCTCTGAGCAACCTGGTCTAGTGGCAAATGTCCCTGCAGGGGTTGGAGCTACGTGTTCTCTAAGGTCCCGTCCAACCCTAAGTATTCTATTCCTAAAACTCAGCTGTATTCAGAGGACAGTGAATTAGTGTCATTTTTAATCACTGCTCTAAGGTAAGCTCACCAAATTTTGCAGGATCTGCAGCAACTTGGATTTGGAAGCCTATGTCCCCTGCCTATCTGGGACTACAGAAAGGGAATCTGCCAACAACTGCCCACTAACCCGGAATTATGTTGCCTCTCTCCAGCTGCAGGGATTGCAGCTCACCAGTTTTTATCAGCCCAAATTGTAGTGCTACACCCTCTCTGAAATTTATTTTTCAGCCTAAAATCTCACATGAATGCCACAATTGAGAATAGTCAGCTGGCTGTAGAAACTCTAAATACACCTTGATGGACCCATCTTTAGTAATTCAAACTCTCTCATCCATCCAATCTTTTCCTACAACCTCTTTGTTTAGGAGAATAGTCAAATCTCTCACTGCATTTTGGAGGTGTTAGTAATTCAGTGCTTCTTCACCTTATATAGAGACATATGCCTTATACAGAGACACTCCTTCAGTGTTAATCAGGGGTAGAATCCCTCTGAATCAATAGGTTACTCTTCCTCCTGAGCTGCTTTTTAAGGTGTAGTATTGAATATGTCTTTTACAGCCTACTGAAGTACAGAACAAATTTTTCTTATCTCCAAAACACCATACAGTACAAAAAAAGGGTTAAAGTTTCTGAATTTCTTTGATTGGCTAGTAGGGGATTTTGAAATAGCAATTAGGAAAATGGTTTCAAGTGCCTGTAAACAATATAAAGATTGACATTCTCTCTTTTTATTAGTAATCTATGCTATGCATCCAGTTTGCTTTTGAGAATAGGATATTAGTGACTTTTGAAAATTTCTCATACATTAAGATAAATTTTTTTAAAACCTACACTTCACCAACTAGACAATTGCAAATAATTACTCCTATAATATTCACTCTATTTAAACTTTTTGAATGGATTAATCATGTCAAAAACGAGTACAGCTAACTCAGTGTATATTAGGTTGCATACAGCTTCAGCAAAACTAGATACTTCAATTACCCAATGAAATCTAAACATTCTTCCAACTATATATAAAGTCTGTTAACTAATCTTTACTGTTTAAAGAAAAATAAAGTAAAATAAGAGGAAATCTGACTTTCATTACAGAATAACAGACTTTTTTTATTCTCTGCTATGTTTTTTTCTAACAACATATATTTTAGACCCTATATTATTTAAGCTTTCTTGTATTTTCACACAAAAGACCCTAAACTAGAGTATTACGTTCAACTCATAAAGTTTACCTTTAAAAACCAAATTACTTCTATCCAACTCATCTTACCTGTGAATTATTTTCCGAGAAGTAAATTTCTGTATCTGACTTTCTAACATGTGAGATCCTCTTTTCTGGATACACATTTAAAATGTTTAATTATTCCCATGAGAAGATTAGTAGATTTATTTTAAAAAGCTCCATGTTCCATGATTTCTGACATTCACACAAGACAGGAAGAAAATGCAGGAGGAGAAGCATCGTTGCATTACCCTGCCTCACGTTGACACTGAGTATGAAAACCTGGGCTCCAGAGGGTGAGAGAAAGTTCAGACTTCATGCTAAATCAGTTTTGGGCCTCACTCCCAGGATTTGCCAGCCGTGCCAATTTCCATAGGACATAAACTCTAAGATAATGTTAGCAGAAAGCAAACCACAGCCACCACACTCATTTTCCTTTGGCAGGGGGATCAGTTTAAATCCCCAGAGCAGTCAGTGCTGTATCCTTCCAGACAGCACTCTCTTCCCTAATCCAATCAGCACCATGACCAGAAGCTGCTAACCACGCTGTGGATTTCCAGATTTCTGCCCTAATTGCTGGTCTGCAGGAACTTGAGGCACGAGACAATGGCTGGCACAGTCAGGTGGGTGAACATCTGCAGCTCCTCTGCTCCAGGCCCTGCTGCAAAGCACCTCTGGGAGAGGCTGCCCCAGCAGAGCCCCGAGCCTCACCTGCAGTTGGGCATGCTCCTGGGAAACAAAACAAAGGTAGAGGTGGGGGGTGGTGTCCTTGTCACTTTAGTTGTGACCCAAGCTTCCTCTTTGACCTCTGTGTTGTGGGCAGGAAAGGCACTGGCTATGGGATGTGGCCAGCCTGTGTAATTGTACCAGAAAAGCGTGGCTGGCAGGACTAGGGAAGAGACTGTGCCCCTGTACTCAGCACTGGTGAGGCTGCACCTCAAATCCTGTGTTCAGTTTTTTCTTTTCTTCTCAACAGAAGAAAGACTGAGGTGCTGGAGTGTGTCCAGTGAAGGGCAACAGAGCTGGGGAAGGGCCTGGGTCACAAGTCTTGTGAGGAGTGGCCAAGGGAACCGGGGTTGTTAGGCTGGAGAGAAAGCTCAGGAGGGGCCTTATCACTCTCTACAGGTATCTGAAAGGAGGTTGTAGTGAGGTGGAGGTTGGTCTCTTCTCCCAGGTAACAAGTGAGAGAACAAGAGGAGTTCTTGGCTTCAAGTTGTGCCAGGGGAGGTTTACATTGGACATTAGTAAAACTTTCTCCATGAAGAGGGTGGTCAGGCACTTCTCTGAGGAGCCTGGAACAGTCTCCTCAGAGAAGTGGTGGACTGCTTTAATGCCTGGAGGTATTTAAAAGATATGTAGATGTGGCACTTAGTGACACAGTTTAGAGGTGGACCTGGCAGTCCAGGTCTTAGCTAGGCTATCATTTGGACTCAACGATCCTAAAGATGATTTCTAACCTAAATGATTCTATGATTGTGGATTTAAATAAGCCAGGAATTTAAATAAGACAAACAAACATGAAGCTGGTTGAATGACATCACTGAGGTGTATCTTAGTGGTTTTACTCCTGTTATGTAAGTCCCAATCAAAATAATCCTGACTAAAACTGTCTGGTCTCTGGTTTAGGTTGTATTAAGGCTTGCAGGAGAGATTGCATGATCCCTTGCATATGGCAAACCATCTGTGTCAGAGGTGACTGCAGACAGAAGTTGTGGCTCTCACCATGTGTCAGGTTTACCAGATGTAGGGACAGACAGCAGGTTTACCATGGTCAGTCTCTCTGTGGAGGAATGTCCAGCAGCTGACTGACCTGGTGCCCTGGTGTGTCACACAGGTCAGTCACATGCTGTGCAGGCAATGTTTCTTTCTGGATTATATTTACCTTCTGCTCACTTTAAGCCACCTTTTGCTTTTTTGTAAATAAAACACTTTAAAAGAAAACTGAGGCTTCTTTTTCTTTTCTATAACATACCTTTTCCAATAGCTGAAATATAAGTGCCTCCAGCTATGTTTTTCATATCCATTTCTCTATCCTTTCCTTCCCACCAGTACTTCTCTATCCTTTCCTTCCCACCAATACTTCTGACAACTATTATCTCCTGGATGAACCTTTACAATAGCTGTGATCAACACTGCTTGGGTGAAAAGTGATCAGGTTCTCCACAACATACCTCCTGCAGAGGTGCCAAGGTCGTGATGGACATAAATACTGTTATTTACTGTGCTCAGCTATGGACAGAATCCAAACAAATGTCTCTGGTGGCTTGCTGTCAGAAAGGCTTTGGAAAGTCCTTGAGGCACTTCTGCAGCACTGCACATGAAAGAGCTGAAGGGAAAGGATTTCTCTGTGCTAGAGTTTTCCAACACAGAGAAGCATTGTTTAATATCTTAGATGAGCACCAAACAATGTCCGACAAGTGATGACTTCTGAAGTTTAACCTAATTTGTTAAGTGGGTAAGCCTATTGTTTAGAATAAATACTAAAACAATCAGTGGAAGTAGCCAGTCTCCCCAAAGGATATTATTAGAGAATGAATGAATTATTAAAGGGAGTATGTTTGTTCTGGATCCCACTAAAACCAAGCTCTCACTGACATCCTTCCTTTAATCCAAAAAAAGTCATTGCTAAGGGCAAGTCAAAGATTTAGAGTAAAGACTGCCGATATTTTAAGTAAAAAAAAATAAAATCAAACTTGTGTATGTCATTAGCAACATCTGCAAAGAGAAAGTTTATATTTATATTTATTTCCATGATGCAGAAATAAAGATTTATTTTTGCCAAAATAATTTTATTTTTGCTGCTATTTCTTTGTCTTTCTTTCCTCCTTTCTTTGTTAGCTAGCCTTATGCTATGGTTCCTTGTGGTTTGTCTGGGATATTGGGAAGCATGTTCAATTAAGCCAATGAGAGGAGTACTGTGAAACAGATGTGGACAGACCCCAGCATAATTGGGGGAGTGAACTGCTGGAAGCACAGAGCAGAAAAGGCCAAGTGTGTTCTTGTTTTCTGATTTCTGGCATGGGACTGGAAGTTGGCTGATAGTGGGTGTTTTGAACAGCCCTGTGGCTTTGTGGTAATGCAGTGCAGTATCATTTGGGAGAGCAGCTGGATTCCTGATGTGGAATTATTGTTTCCTGGCTGAGATGTGCTGGGGAAGCAGTGAGCTCTGCTCCAAAACTTAAAGGGCAACCTGCCTGGCATGGGTAAAGCTGGAGAGTGAACTGATAGGAGACAGCTTCACTCCTCATGCAGATGGTTGGCAACTGCAGGAAACAGAGACTCAATGTGTGGTGAAATGCAACCAAGAGCTGAGGGGTGAATGGAGATCAGGAGCCTCAGATTGATTTTGGAATAGCTCCGAGTTAGTAGAATGATTGTCTTGGCTTACAGTCTCATCTGCAGTTCCCAGTAGCTGTAAAAAATCAGCCTGGAATATGAAATTAATAAATACCAATGTTACATAATTCATGTGTTAAGAAGTTTGCAACCAGGTTTTGTGCAGTCCTTAAACTCTTTCTCCAGGCAGCAGCTGACAGAACGAGAGGACAGAGTCTTAAGCTGTGCCAAGGGAAACATAGGTTGGATATTCAGAAAAAGTTTTTTGTGGAAAGAGAGATAAAGTACTGGAATTGTCTGCCCGGGGAGGTGGTGGAGTCACCATCCCTGGATGTGTTTAAAAAAAATTGGATGTGGCACTCAGTGCCATGGTTTATTTGAAGTGTTAGGGCTGGGTTGGACTCGATGATCTTAAAGGTATCTTCCAACCTATTGATTCTGGGATTCTGTAAACATTATTTACATAATGAAACTATGAAAACTTAGTATTCTTAGATAAAGCTGCATGAAACATTCCAAAGATATATTCAAGTTTTCTTCGATTCAAAATCTATTTTAAGTATGCATTTCTCTAAAGAATATACCTTGAACCTACTACAATGGCTTCAGAGTAATAAAAACAATGAGAATTTCATGTGAGCCCACTCACATATCCAGCAGGAAACAGCATCCTGACCAGTCAAACATAATTTTAAAATCGAAGCCAATTGTACTGTTTAAAATAGAAGGCAAATTTTTTTAGAAGGCCAACGACTGTGCTTCCTTTGTTGGCACTCACTCTACATTAGCACTGGGAAAGGTTTATTTATTGTCCTTTGCTCCTCTACTTTTTGCAAGAGTTAATGCAATGGAAGAGGATCCTGGTTCCCCTAAGGAAAAGCATGCAAGACAGATTCAGTCCTCTCTCCACAGCACACCCCAGAGAAGTCAACACTGAGTTGAAATCAATGCTTGCACAGGAGATGTCTATTTTGTGTCAGCTGTGAACACCAGGCAATAAAGACCCTTTTATTTACTGCCACTTACTTCTACAAAACAGAAATTTGTGCTATTAAAAGCCCCTTTTTTTCTCTGCCAGCATAAATGAAAGTGTCTCCCCAGCTATTTTCCATACACCATGGGCTTGTGTCTGCCCAGTTTGACCCTCACCAGCCAGAATGAATGTAGTTCTTCATTCTGCACATACCACTGGCAGCATATTCCATGTTTGGAGCAGGCTTCATAAGCTGAGCATTGTGGCTGCCCTTGGGTTGGATGTAGTGGTGGTATCAGCTGCATCACTCCCTGTCTTGTTCCCTGGTGATTCAGCAGCTAGCTGGGGGAATTTGGAGCTTCAAAACACAGCTGAGGTCACCAAGAGTTTGTTTGAAGTTAGATAAAACCATCGTCTTTAAATAAATGCAGCTAAAATTTTGGAGGGGAAGGTGAGAGAGGTTGCTTGCTCGCTCTATCCAGAAGTTCCTCTCAATGAACTAGACTGGTGTGGATCCTACTTTTTCACACTTTTATCATTCAGAGCTCTATAATTTATTAATAAAATACTGGTTTACTGTAATGCCTGTGATATGCCTAAGGAGGAGTAGTTTTCTTGTATAAAAGATCAACAGGTGTAGGGGTTTATTTTGAGTCCAAGGCAGATCTTGGGACTTAATTTGCAGTCCAATCTAAGTGATTTATGGAAGTTCACTTCCATTCAGTATGACAGTATGATGGCAAAATAATTGGTCCCATCTTGTTCCAGGATATTTTCATCATTTACTGCATTTTTGCTTGCATGTTTCCCTCAACCAGAAACTACAGAAGAAGTAGTTAACTTTTTTATTTATGGTACATGTGAGTAACCTAATTTATTAAGTTGTGTCTGTGGCAGTAGCAGCAGTGAGATATTACATATACTTCATTGGGTGAAAGAAGGAGAAAGAAATGGACAGGGAAACAATGTTAATCTTTAATAAAGGTTAAAAATGAACTTCTTATTGTAAACCATGCAAGCATTCTTGTTACTCAGACTATTTTTGGAAGCCTTGACTGCTGCTGAAGTCTTGGAGGCACAGTAGGCAATCTATGATGAAACTCTTTTACCACATGTGGGCCTGCAGGCGTTAAATCCCAATTTCATGAGCAACAGTTCAGGTGGAAAGCCACAAATCATTTGGTATGTTAGCTTGTTCAGTGGCTGGACAAGAAGTGTTTATTTAACACATTAGGGTTACAAAGGCTGTGAAAATAAGCAGAGTCACAATAAAAAATTTAAACATTCATTTTGACACAACGAGAACTATGAACATTAAAGATGTTCTAAAATCTAAATCTAAGAAGTGGTATGGTCAGCAAAAATGAACTACTGTTCTGTTACTTCCTAATTTATGGAATTGCTTCCCATTTAAAATCACTGGTAACTTGAGAATGTAGAAGATGGATTGATTTCTATTGTATTTGACTACCCAAAAAAAATCCTAGTGTAGTTAAGCTTTCAATTCGGCCTGTGGTACACATGATTAAGTTTTTTTCAGTCGTAGAACTGCAAAATGAACATACACGGAGGATTATATTTGGGGAAAAAAGGGAAGACCTAAGGATTCCAAAATGTGTACCTACTCATCTATCAGGTTCGCACACATGTATATTTAGCATTAAATACTCAGAGAATTAAAGAATTAGCATTAAATAGTCAGAGGGTCTATGCTGCCTCTGTGCTGTACTCAAATTGTCCACTGAGTTTTCTTTTCAAAGACCTGTGCCTAAGCAGTGAATGAGAATCCAAATGCATGCTTCACAGAACAGGCATCTGCATTTTTAATTTAACAGAGACAGCAATAAAATCAAGGTTTTCTTCCTGAAAAAGAGCTGGTCCAGGAATAATTAGCCCAAATCTATTTAGCAGCTTGCAGATTGTCTAATATAATGTACGGCAATGGGGCAAACCAGAACTATCTGATTAGGATTTGTCAGTTCACTACCTGTATTTTTTTATTTAAAGACCTTGTGTAGAAAGTTGCCAGGCATTTGTTTGTATTTATTCTTTTTTTGGTTTGTTGCTAGACCAATATTTCTAGATCTGTTCTAGTTTGGTTTAAGAAACATTACTTGGGAGAATAATCAAAACCCATTTTCAAAATACAAATGTATCAGTCTATTCCTAAAATATACTTTAATATGACTTTGTCTCAAATACTTTGATGTTCCAGTATGTCTACCTTTGCAATTTGTAATTGTTCATTGCAAGTTTTTTCTTATTTTACCGATGCATCCACATGTGACAATTTTGCAACTATTTTCCGTCTCTGTCATGTATTCCCACAAAGGCTGAATACTGCACAAGTTTATTTTTCTACCCTCTGCTTCCTCTTCCACCTGAAAGTGTTAAGATGCAGAGAGGAACAGGAAGAGAAATTAGAGGCAGTGTCCACATAATGGCTGAGCAAAGCAGGTCTCCTGAGTCTGCAAGGGACATTTGAAATAAAATATGCGTACAGTAAATCATGAGAGGCACAAAGAAGGTGGATAGTAATTTCTTGTTCTCTGTTTTCAGTGTAGGTACTACAGAGTAACTAGTAAAGCTAATAAGAAGTGAAGTTTAAAAAAAAAGGAGGAGCTTCTTCATCTAACTGACAGGTAGTGTATGACTACTATGGTAGTAGTCTGTCTCACAGTTCTGTGAATGCTTGAAATGGAGAGGGAGCCAAAGGGGGACTGCAGGGATTGCCAAACGTCACGACTGATTCACGTGGTCCTCGAGCGATCAGTGGCTGCAGACGGGGACTGCCATTGCTCAGCTCCCACATCTTTCCTAGAAATCTGCTTCTATTAGCCTGTCCTTGAGTTTTAGCCAGTTCTACAGCACTAGCTGATCTGTGGAGTTAATATTATTGTCAGTACTAGTAACTTAAAACATGGTTGTAGCAAAAATCTTCATGTTTTCCATTTTTTCCTCATCTAACTTGACTAGTCTCTACTATGGTAGTAGTCTGTCTCACAGTTCTGTGAATGCTTGAAAATGGAGAGGGAGCCAAAGGGGGACTGCAGGGATTGCCAAACATCACAACAGATTCATGTGGTCCTCGAGTGATCAGTGGCTGCAGACGGGGACTGCCATTGCTCAGCTCCCACATCTTTCCTAGAAATCTGCTTCTGGCCAGTGTCAGAGAAAGAACTCTGGATTAGCCTGTCCTTGAGTTTTAGCCAGTTCTACAGCACTAGCTGATCTGTGGAGTTAGGTATAGTAAGATTCATATTATTGTCAGTACTAGTAACTTAAAACATGGTTGTAGCATATCCTTCAAATCTTCATGTTTTCCATTTTTTCCTCATCTATACTGGGAGATTGTACCAGGTACAACATACTGTAAAATGAATCAGCCAATTGTGCAAACTACAAAAACATATTTATAATTAACTGTCTTGAGCTTGACTTCTCTCAAACCAGTTTAAGTTCGTAATATTCAAAAACTAAGTTTGCACTGCATTAACGACCAAAACTTAACTGTACCAAATTTCTTGGAGTCATGTTTCTTTGCTCTTAATTTTATGGCTTTTTTCTTAAAGACAACAGTTTTTATGTTCTCTTTAACACATTGAGCTTAGCTAGTAAGCATCTATCATACTGTAGTTAATTTTAAATTTAAGAGCCAAAATGTTTGGCAGAAAAAGTTTTCCTTTTTGTCAACACAAGCACACACTTCTGTTTTATGTAACTAATGCTGAAATGAAAGTCCACAGCAATTACAGCCCATTTTTTTCATTTCCACACACTTGCCATTTGTAAAGTCTCCAAAGATTCAGGCTGCATGGAGAATGTTTTTTTGATAGTGCCCAAAAATTGTATTTGATCTTTGAGCACTGAGAAGACCAGATATCTGCTAACATTTTAAAATCAGCTGTATAAAAAATGAAAAGGCCTGGATTCAGAATTAAACACCACTTAATTATCACAAACACGTGTAAGTCTCCTTTTTCCCCTTTCTGCATGTTACAATCTCTTCTCAACATATGTGTAGAGGCTGTATAGTCTATGTGTGGATAAATCACTAGGCTCAGACTTCTAAAACCCAGATTCTACCATGGATTTTGCTACATGGACAAGGGAAAATCCATCCCATCTTCTTGAACAAACTTTTTGCCAGAAAAGTATAATGACAAGAGAGAGACAAATAAGGGGTATTTATTTATGATTATATGCATTATTTTATGGAAAGAATGAATTGCACCCTTTAATTTTCCTGTAGTTTCTGAAAAGGCTTTCAATTAAATAATTTTACTTGTCTTTTCACCCGTAATTTGCTCATTCTGGTTTAAATTGGATTCACCTTCCAGACAGCTGAGTACTTTGAGTGTACCAGTTATCACAAAACCAGGTGTGAATGTAGGAGGGTACATTCACAGAAAGAAAACAAAGAAGAAAACCTGAGGGTTCCCTAAGATGTTGTTTTCAACAGGGGAGCTTTTTGTGCTTAGCATTTTTCTTCTACCTATTCTGTATCTCCTGACACGAACCAGAAAAAAACCCAGCCCACGAAAATTAACTGTATATAGTTTGCAGTCTCTGTGGTAGATTAAACTCCAGAAAGGCTTAGTTATGTTTCACTATACACAGCACAGGAGATGCTCGGGCAGGCTACATAGTTCAACTAATCCTCCAGCTGCTGACCCACAGCAAACGCACAGCCCTTCTGTGCATCAGAAGAATCACTGTTGTTACAGTGGACAGCCTTGGACAGAGCTGTGACAGAGATCCAGAGTGACCTTGCAGGCTGCCTGGGGTCAGTTCAGCCCCTGGAGCACAGAAGAAAATCCCTGTTTCTGTGCTGCAGTACGATGCTCTCCCAGCACAAGAGCAGGGGTGGGAGTCATACACCCCCTTCTCCTGCCATGGAGAGAGGGTGTATGACAGGGCAGCTGCTCCATGTGCTCCAGGCAGTGAACTGCTTAACAACACTTTTCTGCTAGAGAGGCTTTCTCCTCAAAAAAATATTCAGAAGGCATTTCTGTGACTTTCCAGAGGCAAGGAACTGAACAGCCAAGAGGTTCACTGTCTCTGGGTGGCAAATTGAATAGGACAAGAAAACTCTGTGAGTTGAGGACAGAGAGGGCAAAAGGGGGAAAAGATATACATGGTAAGACTTCAGGGGCTTATGGACCTATTCTCAAAAGAGATTACTTTAATTTGCACAATAAAAAATGTAGGCACAGACTAAATTCAACCCAAACCACTTACAAATCCATAGGATGTCTGTGCTCTCCAGGGGCACCATTTTATGCCTCTCTGAATTGGATCCTGAAGGTCACAGGCAAAATTATTCTTGGCTTTAGCTATAAGATCAGTATGTGCTCTGGCTCTTTTCTTCTTAACCATTTCTGTGTAAGTGGAACAGAGTCTAATCAAGTTTCCTTTTTTAACATGTTTTAATTTTCTTGTTACAACCAAAAAAGAACTACAGACACTACAGAAAGTACACTGTAGCAAGACAGAGTACTGAAAGAATATCCAGCAGAAAAATAACTGCTCTGAGGTGCTATTAAAGAAAATAGATGTGTTTTCTTCCACCCTGACAAACTTAAACTCACCCCTATCACACCCCTGTATATATTTTGGTGGTTTTTTGAATAGGTTGCTAAAGAGCTCAAAGAAGTCATCTGTTGTGATATGAATCTCCATCTGTTGCCAGCCCCCTTTGAGAGCTTGTCTTTCGTATTACAAGACATTTAGTGGAGTATTTTGCCAGCTTTTTAGAATGACCATAAGAGGCCTCAGACTCTCAGCTTTCATAGCTATATTCCAAAATTAGAGTGTTCTCACAAATTGGCGAATTTCCAATTTCCAAAACAAAGCATAGCAAAATCCAGCACTGTTTTAGCACTTGTCCCCAACATCCAATGCTAAGCACCTCTGCTGGTGTTCTCCAGCTACCCACAAGAGTTACCTGGACTATGGTAAAGAAATTACTTACAGTTGGAACAGTAATTCAGTTACCAGGAAATTTAACAAGGGCAACAAAAAGGTCATATTTAAGAAGAAAAACATCACAGGAACCTTATGAATATACTTTAGACTAGTACAGAACACAGATTATTCTGATACTTGTCTTTCCATTGTTTATTCTGTAATAATTTTCCTCAAGATGCAGTGAAGATTTTAAAGAAATTAGTGTGGATCTCCTTATTAAGTACTTTTTCAACTGGGAACAAAGATATTGTTTCAATTTTGGACAAGAGGATCGTCCTTGTAAGGAACTGTCTTGAGGCTTCAAACCTGACAAGGTTTGGCTTCAAACAAGAGGAGCCAAGGGAATGGAGCCGTGCAGAGGCGGGTGTATCATGGCAGAGCCCTCTGAAGGGGCGGCAGCGTGTGGAATTGAACCAGCAGAACGGAGCAGAAAGTGGTGGCTCTGCACAATGGGGATGATCCAGCTTTTTAAAGGGTTGATCCTTCATTGTTTTTCTTGGCTTGGCCTCAGGGACCGGAAACCCTGGCTGCAAGAGGGCCGTCTTGTCCTAGTGCTGGGAGGTCATGTGGCACTGGGCGCAGGAATGTCATCCTGCCATCTTGCCTTGGAAACAGCCCTGCGTCACTGCTGAGCCACAGGAACATCCACCATCCTGTCTTTGCCTTGGGAATAAGCAAACATCACTGCTGAGCTGCAGGTGCATCCCCCTGCCATCTTGTCTTTGTCTCAGTGGCCAGGCAGAGCTAAGTCAAGGTGGTGAATGCCTTCTGCGTAAAGCACCTTCTCTTTTTGTACGCTTTTGTTATTAGCATTGCTGCTGTCACTGTGTTTCTTACTCCATTGCTGTTTGCTTTCAGTAAATTATCTCAATTGAGTAAATTGTTGTCTCAACCCACAGTGTCTCCTTTGTCCCTCCCTCACCAGAGGAGGACAGGGGGAAGGGGAGTGGCTTATTTGGAGTTTGATTCCCAGCTGCTGTTAAACCATCACAGCAGCCTACATCTGTCCTCCAGGTTAATAATGAAGATGTTGAACAGTATTGGACCCAGTAGGGACATCACCAGTTCTTGCTTGGTTGCTTTGCCCCCTTTGGAAGCAGCTTAAAATTTCAAAGGTGAAAATTACACTAAACCATCTCTGCCCGTATACTTTGCTCCCCTCCTTCTTCACCAGGGTTTCTGCAGGCCATCAGCTCCCAGCCCTGCTCTTATTTTTGTGAATCCAATTACCAGCTGATGATCACTGACACATTAATAGACTGTGGTAGACTCAAATTTCCATCACAAATATCTAAAAATCCAGATTCTATATGTCATGTTTGACTCCAACATTCTCCATAGACTCCTGACAACCTGCAGAATAGAACAGAAAGCTCACGTTTTGAGACATCTCAGTGGCAGCATTTTATCTGCTTATTCATTTTGCTGTACAGTGTATATGCATTTCATATTTCAATGACAAAGGAGGAATTCAAAAGGTTCACTTAAATGAGAATGTGAGTCAGTGATGGGAGGTTTGGGGGGCGACTCAGAGCAGGAGCTTAACTTTAGACACTCTAAATCATAGCTCTGAAGGAGCCTTTTTCTTTCCAGTGCCTGTAAAGGAAGTGCAGAGAGATTAGCCTCAATCAACACTCCTCTAAATGTCAATGCAAAAGATTGCATATGATGGCAGTTAGGAAATCAGATAGTTTAATGCAGCCATTAATTAAACACAAACATTAAGGCAGTCTCACCATACATTTTCGTAAAGCAACTGAACTAGAATTTCAGTGTTTAAAAAGATTTTTCTAATTAATTGCATCTGTAGAAGCAACAAAATACTAAGTGTCTGAAAAATTACCCCTTGATGCTTCTAGTACATTTAAGTGAGCAAAAAATGTACCCTGTCTTTTCATAAGTGCACTTACAGTACAAAAAGAAATGGTTTGAAGAACTGTCATTCAAAACATGGTACATAACTGTTGCAGCATATAAATAAAGCAGAATGAAAACTTTGGTAAAATGTTTGTGCACACTGTAAGATTAAATGTTTCCTTAAAAACACCCTTTACAAAAGTGGTTGATATACTAAAAAATGCACTTAACCTTTGGACTGTGTGTCTGAGCATTTCCTGGTATAGGTTCATGGTAGCAGCATGAGGAACCATAAATCTGTGGAAGACACCACAGTAAATGTGGGAATCGATGTTCCTGGACTCCATCAGGTTAGGGGGAAACAGGCAAAAGGTTTTGGCCAGGGAGCAGGAGTAAAGAAAAAAAAGCATCCCTATGTTGAAAATACACATTGCTTTAGAAGAAACCTACTATCAACAGTCAACAAAGGAACACATTGGGTAAAATTAACTTCTAAATTCCAGGCTGAAGTAGTATTTACATTTTATATCAACAAGGAACCAGCAGCAATTTTGTAGGATTTAAACCAACAAAAAGACCTTTTCATGTGCAAAGTATAAAGATCTTTCCTCTAGGAGCTACTAAAAATCCCAAGGTAGGCACAAAGGTTTTCTGAAGTCTCATCCCATCCAGATGAATGAATACTTGCAATGTTTATGTGTGTGAGGGATGTTGAGAGATCTGTACTCCTCACAACATCAAGAGAATTTTCTGCAGTTGAAATATTTACCAGCATAGACACCATTAAATCTGTCTTTTACACCACATTATGGATGCAAACACAGAGAATTACTATATGCCCAGGATTATGCATCTTAACTCTGATATTCTCCTGAAAAGTATTATTTCTGAAATGTTAACAAGCACTCAGATTACATTCATTGTTAGCATTAATTTCTTCTCTTATTTGCTACTGTTGAACGTTTTTATTAAAGTGTGTATGTCTTTATCTACATAGAAAATGCAATAAGATGCATTACAATGTAATGTAAATATGGAACTGCAATACAACTCAGGTAGAAATTATAGTATTTTTCAATCATTTTTCCATGAGTAATTGTTGGAATAGCATCTTATTTGACACAGAAGAATGAAATGCTACTTTAATGGTTTTTGCTAAAAAGAACAAGATTTCTAGCATTAAAAGAATTCAATATGGAAAGATGAGGTATTATGCATTCCAGTGCATATAAAGCATTTTCTCATTAACACTATTTTATTGAGAGGCCATCAGAAACTTATTAAGTGCATTATCATTTTGCTAGAATTTCCTTTATTATCAGTCAATATATTTTCTCTCTGTGTCTCTCTCTTGCTCTCACTTTTCTCCTCCTAAGGCTCTAGGATCTCTTAGTGGTAATTATTAATATGTTATCAGTATTTTGGCCCCTGGCATATAAACGTGTGTTAGATATGCAGGTAGTGAGCCATACAAACAGCGTTAATTTTCAGGGGAGGAATTTTGGGGCACATATTTGTGGCAGCTGAGTTATGGTAGATTCAGTGTTATGTCTGGGCTCTGAGCCAGCCTTAAAATCCTTCCCGTCCTACCAACCATCGAGGGCACACAGTCACTGATGGGGTGGCAGCTCCAGGCTGTCTAAGAAAGCTGAGATCCAAGGAAAGCCAAATATATGGAAGGCAGCTCTGAGGCAGCTTGGCAGCAAGTCAGATTCTAAGTAGTAATGCTTGTATGAAATATATTCTGCCTTCCTCGCTTAATAGTAATAAAGTTTGATTGAAGTCATGTTCAAATTGCACTCTGTCTGACGCCAGGTATTTAATATTAAGCAGTTTGGGGAGTTTTGCTATCTGAAGCAAAAGGGATTTAGATTTATTTCAGACTTTCACAGTAGAAACTTGCTTAATGCCTGGAGCCATTGAGTTGGAAAAAAAAAAAAAAAAAAAGGAAAAGGCTACTGGAGATCTGATCATCTTCCTTTTGGCAGAAAAAAACTCATGATTCTCTTGCATGCTTTTCAAAATTGCTCTGCCATAAGAGGAATTAGCCTATGCTGCAGCACCAGGAAATCCCCATTTTGCCTTGAAACTGCTGCAGGGTCAAAAATGATGATATTATTTCTTTCTGCAAGCACAGAGCTCATAACTTCTGTGGTGATGAACTCCCATCTCCCTTCCCCCCTCCCTCTTTTGCTGAGACACTTCCTTCCCCTTGTGTTTGCAAAATTAAGTTTGCTGCAAACAAGAAACTCAAAACAAGAGAAGCAAAAGAAAAGAACCACAAGTTACATATTGTTTTTCCTTTGTTATTTAGAAAGCCTCCTGCTCCTGTGGCAATCCAATTATATTTGAAGCCTGGCTCATGACTTTTGAATACTCCCTGGCACAACAGATATCCTTGGGGACCCAGAGCAGGCTCTGATCTTCCATAAAAGCTGTATTAGGTTAATACATAATTCACCATTTAGAAGACAAATAGAGGGACAGCCTTTCCAGCACAAGTTCTTTGTTTACTTTTAGGTGAGAGGAAATACAGAGCCTGTATTTGAACTCTGATTAAAAATTTTATTAGCTCAACATTTCATATCACTAGCTGACAGCACACATACAAGTATGTGTTGTATTCATTTGGATTTGCATTTGCTTGGGTGGTTTTACCTATAATGCAGTTGTAGACACAGGATAAGAATTGTCAATAAAGTAATCCATATACTGAGGAGATAAATCCCTACCCGGAGCATAAACAAAGAATTTAAAATTCAGAACCATTGGCATAAAAGGTTTTGAAATGTGCCTACTGGGTAAGTGTCCTTTTGAAGCTAAGAGCAGGTAGCAAGAGGAAATTAGGAGACATCCTTCCACACTGAGCTGTGGCCTGGGAAAGCAGGTGACTGGATCAAAGTGTGCTAATATGTTCCCTCTTCCTAAGCACCCTTAGCTACACCCTTGCAGAAACACCTGAGGGTTGTTTCAGGCTCTCTGCTTGTTGAGGAGAAAGTTTTACTCTTCCACCCCACCACCTTCTGTGTTTTTAAAGTATTTTCATTGTTATATCTTGATGTGCTCCTAGGAGATGACAATATTTTGCAGACAAACCCGTAGCCCTTTCCCAATGACCCAGTGATCCCAGTCTCCAAGGCTTTGTGATTTCCTGAGTGGGGAAGCACCAGAGCAGCAACCTCAGCTCCTTCTGCAGACTGATCCCAGCTGACTGCAGTGCATCTGCATTTTCACTGCTTTTCTGTTCACTGACCGAACCAAGCCAAGGGTCAGGATGGCAGAGAAACATCTGCAAAGAAGAGAGTACATTTCTTCCTTCTGCTGCTGGAAACTCTAGCTAATTTTGGAATGCTTTTGGCTGTGGCAACACGACATTTCTAGCTTTGTGCTATTTTGTGCCTCCTGTGTTTTTTCCTTGCAGCAGCGGAAGTGGGAGGAGAGGAAAAGGATTTTCCCTGGTGTAATTGTTTGTGTCAGGTAAACTCTCCATAAATCTCTTCTTGAGGAATTCAGTTCATTAAAGCCCAATTAGACACCAATGGCTTGATTTACCTCATTAAGGCTAATTTAAATTAGCAGAAACAGCAAATTACTGTTAGGGATTTATAGCTAGAGTTTTAGTGGACTGTCAACAGACAAAGAAAAGGCTTTACTTTTCACTCACTCATATTTTTGAGCATAAATACACATTAAAAGAACACTTACTAAACCTGGAATCAAAATGAACTTGCAACAGGGAAGACATTATCAAATAAAGTAATTTATCTTTAATTCTTTTGTGTGTATGTGGTGTTTAGATTTTTTGGGGGAGGGGTGTGTTCAATTGGGGTTTTTGGGGTTTTTGGGGTTTTTTTTGCTTTCAGTTTTTTTTTTTTTGCTGCTGTTGCTTGTATTTGTTTGAAATATTACCACATTTTTCTTTGAGATATATTAAGTGAAAAGACTTTAAAAAATGAAAATAGTCAGGATGAGTTTTTCCTCTCTTATAAAACTTCTAGTGAAAGAACTAGCATTTCCATACATTGCATCTGCCAGCATTGCAAGAGCAGGTTTGTTCCGTTTTGGAAACCATTATATTTGCAAGAGTCTGTGCATACCTGATAGAGAAAGGTATGGACACTATAATATACTCACAATTTCAAGAACTTTCAGAGTAAGTATTCTGAGTAAAAAATTACCCAGAAACATATCCAGCTCTTTCAGAGGCCTGGATCCATGTGAAAAGGAACTTTGGTTCTTTTCTTTACCAAGCTGAAAATGTTATCACTATCCCAGAAACGGCTGCTTGAGTACAGCAGGAAAGCACCTACACACATTCATGTGAGTCTATAATTCCTTAATTTGGATTCATAAAGTCAACTGGTGTTCCAAGAGGCCTGTAATCAATCCAAAATTTTGGTAGCTGACCTATTCTGCTCATCCAGTCTCCCTCTCAAGTGAACAAATATGCAAGAAGACTTTTACAGGTGCCCTACAAGAGTTATGTAGTTGTCTTTATTGCCAGATTGCATGCTACACTACTGTGTGTGCTGGGGGTGTGTTGCTTTAAGAAGGCAGAAGTGAGGTTAGGTTGTCTTTTTTCAGCTTGCAATCAACTGTTATGGTACAATCTTTCAGAGGGTTTACTAGAGGTAAAATGTCAAGATTTTTAGTAGTCATTGGTATTGGGTTTGCATGGCCAGGTTTTGGTAGTGGGGTTGCACAGGGGTGGCATCTGTAAGAAGTTGCCAGAAGCTTCCTTGATGTTCAGCAGAGCCAATGCCAGCTGGGTCCAGGATGGTCAGGCTGCTGGCCAAGGCTGGGCCAACCAGAAATGGTGGGAACACCTCTGTGATAGCAGATTTAAGAAAAAGAAAAAAGTATTGCACAGATATAATAGCAGTCACAGAAGAGCAGGGTGAGAATATGTGAGTGGAGCAGCTCTGCAGACACTGCAGCCAGTAGAGAAGGGAGGAAGAAGGTGCTCCTGGTCCTGGAGCTGGGATTTCCCTGCAGCCCATGGTGCAGATTGTGCTGAGGCAGCTGTGCCCCTGCAGCCCATGCAGGTCATTGGGAATGCAGAGATCCACCCATAGCCTGTGGAGGGGACCCATGTTAAAGCAGGTGTATGCCAGACAGGAGACTATGAACCTATGGGAAGCCCATGCTGGAGCATGGTTCTGGCAGGGACCTGCAGATCCATGGAGAAAGGAGCCCACACTGCAGCAGGTTTCCTGGTAGGACTTGTGATCCCATGGGAGACCACACTGGAGCAGCCCATGCCTGAGGAACTGCACCCCAAGGAAGAGTGACCCATGTTGGAGCAGTTTGGGGAGAACTGTTGCCTGTGGGATTCATGCTGGAGAAGTTCAGGAAGAACTGTCTCCTGTGGGAGGGACCGCATTTTGGAGCAGGGGAAATCTCCTTTCCCTGAGCAGCAGCAGGAACAATGAATGATGAACTGACCATAACCCCATTCCCTGTCTCTCTGCACTGCTGAGGGGGATGAGGTAGAGCTGGGAAGGAGGGGGTGGGGGGGAAGATGATTTGAAAGTCCTATTTTACTTCTCATTATCCTGCTCTAATTTTGTTAGGATTAAATTCAATTAAGATCTCTAATTCAAGTCTGCTTTGCATGTAAGGGTATTCAGTGAGTGATCTCTCCCTGTCTCAACTCATGAGCCCTTTCTTACATTTTCTCTCCCCTGTCCAGCTGTGGAGGGAAGGGTTAAGAGGCTTTGGTAGGTGTCTGGCATCCAGCCAGAGTCAACCCACTATCAGACACCACGCTTCAAAAGCTGTACTTAACTACAACATGGATACAATTGTGTGTGTGTGTTTGTGTATACATGCACCTATAACACCTCATTTGACAAACAAAGGCTGTAATAGTACATCCTCTGATGTATGCAAAAGGTCTTCCCTGTGAACAGCCAATCTCAGGAATTATTTCCACCCCAGATTTATGTTCCCCAACAAGGTTGCATGTACTTAAGATAAAAATACTCAGATAACATTTGTGCTTTTTCAGCCCAAGATTCTTAAAGGAGGAGGGAAAAGTTGCACGAATCAGGTATTTGAGCATTTGAACTCAAATGTTGTAACTGAAGTCAGTAATAAAGTTTTAGATATAGCAGAAAAATGGTAAGTTTGGATCACAGTTTTCTCTTGTACTGAAAGATATTGGAAAGATGTGCTCTGTCAAGAATAGTTTCTGCTTAAAACATCAGTTCTCTGCAGTTAAACATTCAGGCTACAGACTGGGAGCTCATCAAAGCCATTGAACCATGTCAGACAAATCAAAAAGGTAGGTATGCATTCAGCAGTCAAGAACAAACACAAACACTGCAACAAAAATATTCATCCATCCCAAATGGAAAGTTATTTCTGATATTCTGAAGAGCTAAACCATTAATGGCAAGAGAAGATAAAACATAACTGCTTCCTCAAGGTCACCAAAAGTTCTGTTAAAGGCTTATAGTTGTGTCTTAGCAACAGGGATAAATCATAACCTACTTTTGGAAATTCATCTTCAAAATACCCACAGTTGCCACAGCTCTCTGTTCCCATTGCTCTCTCTGACCCATCCCAGAGTGCTTGAATAGAAATGGGATGCTGAGAAAAGACTGTGTCCCACATCTGGAAGCTTCTTTGTGGTTTTTTAATCTTCCTTCTCTGATTTTCCTAACATTCATTGTTAAAAAATGCTTATCTCTTCTGTGCCATAGATTACTAAATGCTTTTGAAAGCAGTGTTAAAATCTAATTGTTACATCTGGTAAAGTTTTCTCCGGTGATGTTTATGGGAGAAATTTGGAGATCATTTTACACAGAAACCCCAAAAACTGTGATTGCAATTTAAGTCCTGTGAAGCCAGTTCTCTCAATTAAACTGAATTTTCACTTCTCCCCCTAGAAGACTTAGTGTGTGAAAATTTGCACATGCCAACTAAGGGGAATTTTTTTTCAGGAGCTGTGCAGAACAGCCTTTCTCCATCACTGACTGGAGCCTACATTTACCCCAAAGTTAAAATCAACAATTAAACTTTTAATGCTCTTAACAGTGTGGTCTGGTGAGCAGCTGAGCTGGTCTAAGAGTCTGCTGTTGCCAGAAGGCAGTGCCTTCACCTTGTTGTCCCTTCTTTTCCCACATTTCACCCCCAGGCTCATCCCCTCTTCAGAGCTGCAGCCCCCCTGCAAATCAGCCACAGTCTGAGCAAGAAGGGAAAGCAGAAACTGAGCAACTGCCTCAACATAACATATTAAGCTGGCAGAAAAGAGCAGACCAAAATTCTGATCTCTCAAATGCCAGCCCCCTTAACAAGTCTGCTCTGTGCCTTGTCTAAACAGTCCCAGTTAGGTCAGCGTGGGCAAACAGGAAGAGGTAAAGTAAGCAGAAGGCTTCTTTTTCCCTCCTTCAGGAAAACAAAGTGGTCAAATCAAAGGAACTGATTTTCTGCTTATATTTAGAGGAAGGCATTGACATATAGAGATCATGCTTCAGTTTGACAAGTGATACCAAATAATACGTGATTTATGCAAGTCCCAGGGGAGTGTAGAAGCTCCATTTTTATCCTGATTTTGGGAGGGATGGGACTCCTGCAGCTGTGATGTCCATCGGGCTCTCCCCACCATACCCAACCACTTTTGAACCCACTGGCCAGCTTCAACTCATTGTTCATGAAAAGCCATTTCTAAACAGAGGAGAAGGAAACACAGATTATTAGTGTAAGAAAAACAAGGCTGCAGCCTGTGGTTATTCAGGAAGCAGAGGAGAGAGATCATGGTACTATGGGAGATTCAGGAGGCACAGGCAATTTAATGATACTGAAGCAAGGAGTAAATTGAGCTCAGGCTATATCACAGGAAACAATACCACGGGAATCCAAGTTTTTTAATTCTATTCTTTCTTTCATGGATGAAAAAGTGTCTTTGTGGAGGTTTTGAAACAGCATCAAGTGTTTGAATCTTTCTGTTCAAAATCTTGTCTTCTGTGTGATCTTTTGCTTTCAAAGAGGCAGTAGGAGATCATATGTTTATGTCTTTTGTGGATGGAGATCTTACACAGAAATAACCGATCAATGCATTTATATAATTTTGAGTCTCACATGTGCAGTTTTCCAAAACAAAAAATAAATGCATATACCCGCAACATCTGTATTTATTTTGGCCTTTTCAAAGGGAAGTTCTACAACTTTCTACCAGTGTGTTTCTAATTGCTAAAGTAAATGCAACATTATATCCAAAATTTGAAATGAGACACCATAGTGCCTTTCCTAATTAGGAAGAGATGCTTCTGCTAATTTTTTTCCCATGAGTCAGAGGCAATGCAATAACATTCCTGAGCAATGGGACAAGTTCAGAAGAAAGCCTATGGTCACAGGCAGTTGCACGTCCTGTCCTTTGGAAATTAATGAGCAAGATATCCTTAAAACAGCCTTAACATTTTTGAGTTCATTCATAAATAATGCTGAATAACATTCCTTCATGATTGAAGTCCAGAAAAGTTCAGGTAAAGAAAGTCAGTTGATTAAGTCAATGTCATAAATTTTATTAAGTAAAGTTTTGATGCCTGGAAGAGCAGTGGAACCCCAGCAGAACCTCAGTCAGCTGCTCTGGCTGGAGAGACTTCAGGGTTTATACAAACCTGCCCACAGGAGCCAAATTCTCCTTGTTGTCTAACAGCTGCATCATAACAAACTGAGGCATTTCAGCAAGATCAAGCAGTTTTGCTTTTGGAAAGAGTGACAGAATGCTTTGGTATATAAAACAGGCTGCATGAAGGATATCCCACCTGGACTGGTCATCTGTCCTATACCATGCAGACTAGCCAAGAATAAATAAAAAAAAAAAAAAAAAAGAGGTCTGAGGGAAGACATTTGTCTCCAGTACTTGATAAAGTAGTGCAAATTAATAGCTGATACGTGATGAACTGAAAAGTCAGAGCTGAACATTTGTATTTCTGCGCAGTGGTATGCAGGAGCAGAGTGCCTCAGCATCAATCAACAGAAGAAAAGGAAAATGCTCCAAGATGGCTCTTGACCAAACAGACATGCAAAGGCCTTGCTAGCTTTCCTGGGGAGCTTGGAACACTGCCTCATGTATTCCAGATGTAACCTACAAGGCTCATTTGTTCTGGTGATGGCTAGATAGGGATATTTCATGCAAAGGTCTCAAATGGTAAGTGACTAGTGCTTAAAAATAGCCGTCACACAAGCACTGTTCACATCAGTGAGCAGGAGATCTGGGATCAAACTTCACCAACTTTTACTTCTGGCTCCATAAAGCATGAGAACATGACACCAAGAATGGCACAGGACAACTCTGCTTGGTCACCACGTGAGTTTAGCAGCAGCTCCTCACCATTTTCCTCTGTAATTTACCCAATGCTAACTTCTCCAGCTCTTGGTTTTTTAATCTATGAAATGAAGAGATTCTAAATATCACTCAAGTTCTGCAAGACCTGGTTTGTTAGTATTTATGAATTTGCTCTGGTATGCAAAAATGTACATCTCATGAGACTGTATAGGGAAAACAGACTTTCTGAACAGGAAAAACTGTGCTGAGATCCTCTTGGGATAAGTAATAATTATTATCCAGTCACCAGTACTTAGCATCAGAAGATTGATGGGCGATCTTGCAGAACTGCACTGCCACTTTCTGTGCATAAAAGTGTAGTTTTGTGGAAATTAAATGGATGCTGTATGACAGCCTAGAGAAATGTTCTTGTGTTTGGTAGATTTTTAGATTAACTGCAATTTTTTTTAATTTTATGAGGTTTCTTTCCCTTCAGGATTGATTGTTATCACTTTCAAAAACACGGAATGTCTGAGAAGACAGCTCACAGGTAAGTGCAATATAATTAACAGAATCAATCAAGGCAAACAAGTATAACAAAACTTAGTAAAACCAGCAGCAATAGCTAGTGAGTTAACATCCTTCCTTGCAACATCAGCTCCTAATAAAAAATCACACAATGACAATATATCTCAAATAGGAGACTTTACAAATTGAATTTATTTACCAAATTCATGTGAAAAGACTCTTAAATCTTGCATATCAGGGTGGAATAATGATGATGAAAGAGTAAAAAAAGCAGAAGCTTCATTGAAAAAGGCAAGAATTTTTAATTTATTTCAGTGATCTAAATGCTAATTACAGTGGAATTATTCCCACTGCTGCAGAAATTCTTAAACTTGCAAAACATATACACTACTTACAGGTATTTTTCTAAAATACCTGTACCAGAAGACTTGTGTCAGCTGAAATAGGCAGTTTTGGGAGAATAAATAAAAAGTTGTATTTGTCTCAGGATCATATAAGCAGAACTGAAAGTGATTAGTTTCTTTTAACTGCAAAATAAAAGTCAATGTTTCAAGATAAGGTGATGTTAAGGTTGGTGCATGCCTTCTCCATCTTCAAAAGTCTATCCTGGAGAAAAAAAAGAACTCTATCACAACTCTGACTCATGGATTGCTTCTGAAACTAGTCACCTGAAATGATGAATGATTCTAAGCTATGAATTTTGCTTTAATTTGTCCGAATAGGAAGTACCAAGAAGGAGGGTGCTGGTGGATGAGAGGCTGGACATGACCCAGCAATGCACTCACAGTCCAAAAAGTCAGCTGTACCCTGGGCTGCCTCCAAAGCAGTGTGGCCAGCAGATTCAGAGTGAGGATTCTGCCTCTCTGCTCCCCTCTCAAGAGACCCCGCCAGTAGCACTGCAACCAGCTCTGGGGTCTCCAGCTGTCCCCAGCACAGAATCTGTATTTCAGCACATGGGCCTGTTGGAGCAAGTCCAGAAGAGCCACAAAGATGATCAGAGAAATGGAGCATCTCTCCTATGAGGGAAGGCTGAGAGAATTGGGATTGTTCAGCCTGCAGAAGAGAAGGCTTTGGGATGTCTTAATTACGGCCTTCCAGTACCTGAAGTGAGCCTATGAGAAAGATGGTGAGAGACTATTTACAGAAGAAAATAGTGATAAGACAAGGGAAATGACTTTCAGCTGAAGATGGTAGGTCTAGATTAGATATGAAGAAGAAATTCTTTACTGTGAAGGTGCTGAGACACTGGAGCAGGTTGTACAGAGAAGTTTTGGGTCCCCCATCCATGGAAGTGCTCAAGAAAAGGTTGGATGGGTCTCTGAGCAACCAGATTGAGTGGGAGGTGACCCTGTCCATGGCAAGGGGGTTGTAATTAGCTGATCTTTAGGGTCTCTTCCAACTGTAACCATTCTATGATTAAACTAGATATTATTTAGACTACAAGATAGGATGTATTCAAGCATTCTTTTTCAGCTGAACACTGGCAGTAGAACTTTTTGGATATGAAAATATTTGAATTATCTAATGAAATGTGGGGGGGGTGTTATTTATAGCAAATAACCACTTGAATTTTTTTTCTTGTGATTTTGCTTTATGAATAATTTCTTTGGTTGATAGAGACATGGTTTTTCAGCAAATCATATGATGACAACAATGTGATAGATAATTTATAGATAATTCTGTAGAGAGGTGTTCATGAGAAGGAACAGAAGGAGCAAAAGAAGTATGATCAATAATAAATGAAAAAGAAATAATTTTCATGCACTATCTTGCACTGAAAAAAAAATATAATTTCCTCTGCATTTCCAGCCCCTTCTGGGAATAAGCATTTATGTCTTCCACAATTGAACTAAAAGACTGAATAACTAGGGTACAATTTCTAGTGTTTTGAACAAGTTAAACCTCTACATTCCATTGTTTTCTGTACAAGAAGTGACTAAAATAAGGGAAATCAGTTGGATTTTAGGATTTCACTGTGCTAATTAGGCTCAGAAATATTAGAACCTGTATACTAGGGTGAAGCTGCAATTAACTGAGATTTAATGAGCTGTGTAATGATAAGTGGCAGGGCTATGTGACTTTACAGCCATAATTTCCTGATTAGATGAACTCCTAAACACTGCAATCCTACGTCCTACCCCAAGGCATGTTGACCCTTCTAGCTGGCCAGAAGAGATACAAACTTTTGCCTGCACAGCTTTTTGGACCTACACAGTATTTTAGCAACAGGAAATTCCTGTAGTTTCAGGGCAATTTCTCACTCTGATCAGAGCAAACATCGTTTTCCATGCTAATCTAAACTTTTTTTTTTTTCTGCTCCTTTTAATCTAGTTTATGTGGCTAGGAGTGTTTGTCTGATGACAAGAGGATCCTCTGAAGTAGCCACGGCCGGATAGGATATCAAGGGCATCCAGTATCCACAGCCACATCAAACACAGTTTGGGTGATGGAGAAGATGCACAAAGAAACCCCATAATAAAACACCTCATAAAAGAGGGCCAGAAATGCAACCCCAGAAAGAAAGCAAATCCCAACTTTAGAAGAACTGTTTGTGTAACATTCATGAACATCAAGGGGAAAGTCTGCTAGATAAACCATGGGCCTGAGAATCAAGTGACTTGCTACCATTAATTGCTTCTGACTGTCTGCTACTTTTAACAAATTCTCTCAAATTCTACAAGTTCTCTCTACCAATTTTAACATGGGGAATATTACAGATAAAAATTATTTGATGACAAAATCCTCAGCTTCCCTGTGGGAGACACTAACATATTTCTCATGCTTTCAGAACTCAATAAAGGCAAGATTTTCTTTTAAATCTTAAATTTACTAGGATGGAAAAACTGTTACATGTGCCATACCTGTGTAGTCACTTTTATTTTTTTTCCTTCATTCCTACGCCTCCTGCAGCACAGAGCACATACTGCCCATGACTGATAAGCATTCTGGATTTGGCCTAATTTTACCACATTTTTTTCCACCACCATCCCCTGTTCTGTCCTTTCACTTTAACAGAATTTATAGTGAACAAGACTGAGAGAAAAAGCAATGAAAGAACACCCAGAAAGGTTCAAAACTGAGTTCCACTCATGTTTGAGCATGGTGCAGAAATTCTGCATAAGCCATGGAGATATTGAGTTGCTGGAATCTGGCAGAAAGCCCATCAGCATTTCTAAGGTTGCATCCTTGGAAAACATACACAAACCATATATACACACAAGTCATGGCACTACCTGGCACTTTGAAAACATCATTTGGAAGTGGGCGACTAGAGAGGGAGTAATGAAGGAAACAGATGGAACCTGGTGATCCCCAAATGCCACATCTGCCATCTTTACTGTCATGTATTTGTTATGGTGGGTGTATAAAGCCAGCAGTATGATACTGAGCCCTTATCAAAAGTGCCAAGGAGGTAATAACTGCTCTGATATGTAGTTCAGAGCTTCTGGGGCTGTGAAATGTGTGATGGCATGGAATTCCTCAGCAGTGTTACCAGCTGTGATATCCCCCTGCCTTTTTCCACTGCCTGCCTCTCTTTGCTTCCTCAGTGGCTTGACATGCAATATAATTATACTTTTCTGGGGCTGATAGCCAAATAGACTTTTTTTACTTTGCTTTTTTTGTCTTACCTTGTTCCCCAAGCTGGTGCCCAGCCTGGCTGACAGGTAGTCACACTCATGCAGCAGAGAAGGCACAGCTGCTGTGACAAGGCAGTAGGAGTATATTAAGCCAATTTTGCTACAAGAAGAGTAATGTGTAATGAGATTGTGTGAGAACCATGACCTTATCTAGCTGTGAAAGGAGTCAAATACAATTGTAGCTCAGTTAACATCCTTAGGAAATAATTGCCAACTACCTTTTGTGCTGGAAAGCTGGCCTAGCCCTGGACAAATATTACCATGCTTCATTTACACTATCACCAACACCTACAGCTATTCAAAAATGCCACACAATCTCCACTATTTAAATAATTAGGCAAGGAGGAACATGATTAAGCGAGACAAATTTTGTATTTAAAGATTGCAAGTTCTTTGCTGTGGAATTCTCCTGTAATCAACTTCTTCCTGTTTTATCCTACCTGCTGGGACAGGAGGTGGGGAGGTTGCAGGCAGGGCTCAGGACACAGCTCCCTTGTGCCAACCTTTTTCTGGGACGTGCCTCTCACTCTTTTTTTATCTGAAATAGGCAAAGGCAAATAGCAGCAGTAGAGAAGGACCTGGATTTAGCCGCAGTCTTAGGGGCCATGATGAAGAGCAACATCCAGTAGTGGGAAGTGTCTCTGGGGGAAATGCAGAGCCATGATCCATCTCTCTTTGGAGAATTCCAACCCAGGACAGACTCTGTAAAGGGGAATCCCCTTTTCAGCAGCACTGTGGATTGTGTTGAGGGAAGGCAAGAGTGGGAAAAGGAAGCAACAAAAGGTTGAGACATTTGGTTACTACTGCCTTTGACCCTGGCATGGCTAGCTGCCTGCTCCTTTTGCAATTTTGTGGGGAGGCTACATCTTCATAAAAATCAGAGTTTACAGATTGCTGCTGGCCTTGGTTCTCTTTATTTCTTTGTTCATCTTGCTTGCACACTTCTCAGGTTCTGGAAAAAAGGCTTTAACAGATGGGTGGATAATATCCAACTATGACAAAAGCTTTCAACAGTCATCTAATGTTCCAAATGAGTAACTCAGTGTGGAACACAAAGACCATAGAATGAAGTGCCAATAATGATTATATGCAATCTTTCCCAAATAACTGCCACAACATGCACAATTAGGACTTGCCAAGTAACCCGAGAGTGAAAAGTGATGTACCATCAGTCTTTGGGAGATAAGCAGAGGAGTCACACAATTCACACTAGCGTGCCACAAACCAGCAAATCATCACATGCTACTCACAGTACTGGGATTTTGTGCCCCTCTTGCATACTGGTGGCATAGCAGAATCACTGGTGAGTGAATAACAGGAGTTTGCTATGTTAATGTCATTTTATGAAACGTGCTTCTCAGCCACTCACGGGGCTTTGAAGAATAAAGTATACCATTCACTTTTTTTCTATTTCCAATTAAAATACCAGCAGCCAGACACTTAATGCAAGAAGATTAAATGTATGTGAATTATTTCCTGAGGTCCTTTTCTCATTTCACTATGAACAATGCAGCCAAAGTTGTGGGAGAGCCTGGAAAAATGGCCAATTTGCTCATGTGCCATACTTTAATCACTGCCTAAACCTGTTGGAATAATATTTCCTTGAAAGTGGCAGCATAAAGCATATTCTAAAAAAGCTTAAAAAAAATCTGTAAGCAATGCAATTAAATAGTTCAACACCTGCAAGAGAGAAACATACCAAATTATTTTTGGCTTTAAAGTCAGCTTGTAGACAATCATTTGTCCAAGTAACAGAGAAAAAAACCACAACCTAATCTCCAAACCCTAGCACAGAAAAAATACACCAATGAAAAAGCCCCATGTCCTATGCTCAAGCAGCAAAAATGTTTTCATAAGATTTTGTACGTTTTATCTTCAGTAAAATAATATGAATTAGTTAAAATCCCTTCTGAAACATTCTGGAATATAACATGATTTGAGAGGAGGAAGCAGCAAGAGTTTTTCATCCCTCCAGAGGACTAAGTTTAATATAGTCATCTGTTTGAAAAGGCTTTCCAGACAGGCGTTCCTCTAATGCAGCAACTGCCTGGTAACTGTCATTTATCAAAAAGATAAACTGGTGGAAATTGTCCATCCCTGTTCCAGCATGAGCAGTGCATGATGAAGAGTGTCATCATTTGGAAACAATCACCTTCCCTCTGTTCCCTCCAGTTTCATCCAGCAATTCCAGTAGTCCTCTTAAAATAAGATTTATATCAGAAAATGCTTTCCCAGGAACTCTTTAACTTAGTAATGCTATTGCATTTAGTAAAGAACTGCATATATTGGTAATGCCCCACCAATACGATCTCTGGAATCTAATTTTCAAAACCAGCTTCTGGCAACTAATCACGAAAGCAGCTCTCATAATAAATCCACCTGCTTTAGCTGCCACAGTAAACACTCAACTATGATCAGGGCAACATGGAGCTTGAATCCCAGCTAGTGTCTTGGATTGGTGGCATTTTTCACCTGTGTTACAAGGCAATGCAAAAGTTGTTCAACTGTGTAGTTCTGTATCTGTTTCATTTTCCTTGAAGTTTAATCTTAGTCTGGATTTCCTGAGGATGTAATGCTTATTCTTGTGGTAATTATCCTAAATGACTGATTTATACACAAACTCAACTGCAGTTTAATACTGTCTCTAAATAAAAGGACT
This sequence comes from Emberiza elegans, assembly GCA_024865655.1. Taxonomy (NCBI): domain Eukaryota; kingdom Metazoa; phylum Chordata; class Aves; order Passeriformes; family Fringillidae; genus Emberiza; species Emberiza elegans. The sequence continues at coordinate 38,872,723 of JALJVW010000206.1, forward strand.
TCCTTCATGGTTTTGTTGGGGTTCTTTTTGGGAGGTTTGGTTGATTGGTTGGTTGGTTGGTATTTTGGGGTTGTTTTGGTTTGGTTTGTTTTTTTTTAATGAATAAATTTCTATGCATAATCAAAATTTAAAAAGTCAAAGAAAAAAAATGTTGGTACAATAGTTGTCTGAGACTGTGTACCAGGAGAACACATTTGAGCCAGCCAGAGGAGCTGGGGTGGTTTCCAGCATGGATTGGCCAGGTGGGGAAAAGTATTAAGGCTCATGGGCCTTGGAAATGGTGAAGGCAACAAATTTGAGAAGCTGCAGGAGCCTCAGAGGTGAATTTTGGACAGATGGCTAAGAAATTGTGAACAGTGTAGAAAACAAAAATTGCAGTGAGGGCTAAAATCACAAACTCTGGGGCATTCAGAACAGTGAATAAAGTGACTGAAGCTGGAAGAGAGATCCTTCCTTCCTTCCTTCCTTCCTTCCTTCCTTCCTTCCTTCCTTCCTTCCTTCCTTCCTTCCTTCCTTCCTTCCTTCCTTCCTTCCTTCCTTCCTTCCTTCCTTCCTTCCTTCCTTCCTTCCTTCCTTCCTTCCTTCCTTCCTTCCTTCCTTCCTTCCCTTCCTTCCTTCCTTCCTTCCTTCCTTCCTTCCTTCCTTCCTTCCTTCCTTCCTTCCTTCCTTCCTTCCTTCCTTCCTTCCTTCCTTCCTTTCCCTTCATTCCTGCATCCCTGATTTCACTGATTTTTAACAAAAGGAGATATTTAAATATCTATGTTGCTATTCATAGCAAAGACATTTTCTGTAAATAAACATTACATTTCATCAAAGAGGTTTATTTATTCTTATTTAAGTTTTATGCCAAGTAATTATTAAATCTAGTAGTATTCTAAATTTTGCTCTTTACATTTGGAGTAAGTGTGTGATGTCATTTGTACTTAAACCTCTTGAAAGCAAAATTTTACTCATACATGAGGAAGTGACTCATCTAAACAGGAGAGGGAAGTGACTGAATTATTTCCTAGCAAAAAATTTCCTTGGAGAGAAAGAAACTCGCACCAAGCAGCCATAAAACATGACAATGACTGGAAATTAATTCAGACATGTACAAAACTAAAGCATATTGCACAGGGCTCGAGCTAATTGTAATCACTCAGTTTAAACCCCTTCTGGCAGTTGCTTTGGTTTGGGTTTGCATTCTGCAGAGATAAGCTGAGTGATACCTGCCCCAGCATGTGTTCAGTCAGTATGTGTGTGCTGGTTCAGTCCTCACTTCCAGCTTGCAGCGTGCAAGTTACATTCTGTGACAGGAATTGTGCTCCATTTTGGAGGACAAAAACTTGTATCACTCATCAGCACAGAAGTTGTGCAGCTAAGAAGCTTTGTAATTAAGAACCCTTACAATTGCATCCCATAATTTATTCATAGTATCAATTACAGAATTCCTGGTAGAGGAAGTCAAACTAATTATATTTTTTAAAATTTAAATTAGTTTCTTCTGTTCAATTAAGGGAAGCCAGAAGCTCTTCAGGGTACCCATTCTGCCAGTGGCAAAGTGTAATAGCTTTGCAGTGAGACAGTCAGCTGGAGCAGCTGCTGAAGAACACTCTGAGAAACAAAAAGCACCAGTAAAACAATGTTAGCCAGCTTCATCTTGGAGAGTGTCAGGCTCAGCCTGCTGAGTACTTGAGTGCTACTGGCTTTATACATGGTTGCAATTCTGCAACAATAAAAACAGACACAATGAGCAATATATCCAAGAGATCCAGTGCCTTTCAGGGTGATGAATAACCCATCTCTGATGAGATGAATAAATGCAGATGGCTGCTTGTAAGGTGTGTGTTTGTGTCCTCCTCATCACCTAACAATGGGCAGAGAACAACAATTTCCTAGACAGACCCCTCAGACACAGGAGGGGGAAGTTTTGGCCCTGCAATCCAAGAGTGCAGCTGAGTTGTGTGTTTTTGTCGTCCTGATGTGATGTGGGTCCTGTCACACCCTCTGGCACTGGTGGCTCAGGGGCTGAACTCAGCAGAGCTCCCCCCTTACACCCTGGGCTGCATCACTGCCTCCCCCATGCTCCTTTCTCTGGGTCAAGGACATCACTGCAGCTCTTTTGTGGAGTTGGAGGGAGAAGGGAACCATACATTTGCACATAAAATGAAACATGTTTTATATATATTAGATCCTCTAAAAAACCCACATTTGCTTGCAAGGAGAGTGATACAACAAGCAGCATTTCTGAGAATGCTGTGGGCATTTTCTGACATACTTTCAAGTACCAAATAAAAAGCTCTGGGCATGTATTTCATCTGCAACTGCTTATGCCCTGATAACAGAGCAGAGGGCCCCAGGACCCATCGCAGCAGTTATTACAGGACATTCCTTCACATATCCCACACAGTGAGTTACAGCGAGCTGTATTATAAATCCAGCTGTATTTTTAGGTGCATTAGTGGTCGCTTGACTGCAACTGAGTCTGGTCAGAGTTCAGATGCTTGGTGGAGCTTTTTTATCCCCCACTTTCCTCCTAAGAGCTAGGATATCTCACTCAAAAACCTCTGCCTTGCAACTTCCATCTACTGACTGGAACAAGGGGAGTGTGCGTGTGTGTATTTCTTTCAGGAAAAAATCCAGAAAAAGTTATATACTACCAAGTAGTTTATTGTATTTTCTAATTACAAACACAACAGGTTACCAGATCAAGCAAAACCAACACCTTATCTTGAATCTATTCCTCATGATGCAACAGTAACTTTTGGTAAAAACTCCTCAGTGTCTGGATCAGTAATTTGTGCGTGGCTAGGATATGGGATATAGGCAGTATGTAACCAGCAGGGAAACTAATTTCTGCACAGAAAAAAGACCAGAGACTGTGTGGTTAGAAGTTCTTGTATGCATTAATGCAGCTAACAAGGCTTTATTGTCTTCATCACATTTTCAGTTTAAAACTATGCAACTACAGTCCAGTTGTGTAAAGTGTGGTTTCTCACATGGGTGAAGTAATTCAGTCTGGGAGCAATGAAAAATTTCCAAATCACTCGACTCTTCAGGCTCCTGTTCTAAGGAAAATTTCTGTGAACAGAATAAAAATACCTCAAACAATGCAATCAGCACCTATTTCCAACATCACAATTATCACTTAAATAAAGAAAAGCCTCTCCTGATTTTTGAAATCTCTCATAGCACTTCAAAGTTCTACATCATTTGATGCATTTAATGGTTTTGTTTTTATCAGAATAAACAGCAAAGTAACCCAACTACCTCTCGTGACCCAGAGAACTACATGTTTTCTAACAGAAGAGAAGTGAAAGATTTTCTTTGCAAGAGTCATGCTTCAGTTACCACATCTGCAATCCCTCTTTCTCCCAAGAGAAAATGTCACAGAGAAGCAAAGGTGCTACATATTGTCTTTCCTCCCACTCTGTGAGAAAGGAGTGAGTAGCTACTTAAATTTACATTTTATGCATGCCAGGCAATGAATTGAAGCTGATTGTACCAAACCCACTCCCAGCAGTATTTTAGCCTATTCCCAATCATTTAACTCCATGCTCGCAAGGTCTTTGCTTCTGGACTGTACCATGGGATCCAAAAATATAGTTTGTACAAAAGGGCTGAATCACTTGAACTATAAATTAAAATCTTAGTCCTCTAAATATCTATTTCTAGCAAAATATCTGAACTTTGAAGAGAGTTTGTATCTTCCATCAGTCATTTATATAATAACCTGCTATTAGCCCATGTCATATATCCAAACTCCTTTCAGATGCAACTCTTACAACCAAGTGTCTTTTAAGAATTGGTTTTCTCATTTTTGGATAATTCCATAGAGAGTGTAAACATCTTCTGGCAGACCTAAGTAAACCAGTAATCAACAAATGATACCTGTAATATCACTTCCAAGCTAAGAAATCTCTAAAAAAGCAGATTTATATGGGGGCCCAAATGCGCAGTTATGACATGCTCTTATAAAAAAATTGACTCATTATTGTGAAAATTCAGAATGATCCTGTCTCTAGAAGGGATTACACCTGTTATGGGGCAGTTAATTAGATACCTCATTTCAGCCTCTAATTTCATATCCAAATGCCAGAAAAACATAAGCGGCCACTTTTGATGGTTTGACTTCAAGCACCAAGATCAGATCATAATCCTTATCATTTATGCTGGTCATAGCAATTCTGAGTGAGTGCACTGCAATCCTCAAATAACCCCTACTGTAAGGGGAAATGCCTTCACAGAAATTGAAGTGCAGGAGAAGTAAATCCATGACCATGCAATACAGCTGTTTCTGATGAGGGTGGAAAGGAATTCCTCTTCAGACAGAGACTAAGCTCTAGTAAAAAAAGTGATTTGGTTTGGATAAAAAAACTATCAATAAACTCATTAATGCATCAAAATGTCCTTACTATCAGTCTCTGATAGTCTAAGTTTATACATAAATGAGTGTGTAAGTCAAATATTATGTGTTTGAGTAGCCTCTTTGAAATCAGTGCAGCTCCTCCTCCTCTTGGATCAACATACACTGAAATGCATGACCACATGGCAAGGATAAACCAAATTTTACACTTGCTGCATTTAGGCTATTTCCTAGTGCTGGTATAAGAATAAGACATCTATTTACATTAAAACATGGAAGTTTTTTTCTTGCACACCAACCAGGTGGCACAGCAAGGTCATTTGTTTGAATCATCCTGAGGGCTTGCCTGGCAATAAAACACATTATAGAAGTTAATATATTCTTTAATATTCTGAGGGAGGGAAGGAAGATAGTTTGTATTATTATATAGCCAACCAGATAATATCTGGAGAAACAATCACAGTAAACCAAGATGGATGGCTGTACTTAAAATATAACCTCTATAATCAAAAATTTTCTTCTACATGAATTTGTTTTCTAGGTCATGTTCTGTAAGTTCAATTTTCAATCTCCTTCCAAGTATTAGTATTAAATGACTGTTTACATTTTTTATATCAAATCCACACAGAGAGAAGAGAACACTTTCATATTACTAGTTCAATAATATGGCACAAAATGTTCCCTCACACCTGGATGGAATTGAATTACTTTTTAATTTAAGCAGTTTCATATTTGCAGCCTAACTCTAGTATATAGGGAGGAGTCAAAGGTTATCTATTCTCCATGGAAGCTAACTTAGGACTATTTACACAGTGTAGGACGGGTCTGTTAAGATTTGTAATTTACTCACAATCATCAAACACTCCTTTCTGTCTTTCATTTTCTATAGTGGACTAAGGTCTGCACTTAACCTCAGAGAAAATTCAGTCTGAACTGAATTATTCTGCTCCCCCATGAATAATGGAGTTTCCCTTTCTTCCCCATTCTCTCCCTTCACCTCCTTTCCCCCACTTCCTTAACACTAGATTCTCTATGGTTTAGTTTCTTGGTACCATTCAGTTTGAAATATTTAGATACCTATGAATTCATGACATTTTTAAGCCTGCATTCAACAATACTTGAATTTGTGCCCAGTTCAAGGTGTTCTCATAGAAGCTTTCCAGTTTGGATTTTAGTTCAAAAGATTTGAAACTAATGTTTTTCAAAGGGATCTCTGATTTGTTTCCAGCCTTAAAAATAGGGCTAAGGGAAGGCTTATACATGCTTGAGTAAAAGTCCCTGCAGAGCTGAAGGGGACTATATTTACCTGTGTTATCATTTCAGTAAAAAATACTCATTAGAAGACAAATTCCATTATTGCAGGTACAATGCAAATAAATAGAGCAAAAATGTGACTTTTTCAGCTCATTTAAAGCTTCAAGAATAGGTTTATAAATAGTTTCAACTATTATTTTACAATCGTACTATAAGAAAATTTCAGCTATGTTGAGTGTTAGCTAATTATCACAGAACTCATTCAGAGCAAAGGTGATGCAATTTATTTTCCTCCACAGCAACCAATAAGTGTTGAATTATCATTTGTGTTCCAGCTTCTACCATAAAAAGCAGTCCCTGAGTTTGAACTTGTCCTGTAAAATGGCCTGGCATAAATTGCTGTGAAGCCTTTCACCTTGTTTAGATTTAGTCTTGGTGACTAGCAGAAATTTGAGGTGAGTGATAGCGTGATTTATTTCACTGTTTTAACAGAGGCCTCATCAGGTACATTAAACCTCTTCTAAAATTGCTCAGTTTTTCACCTTGGCTCCCCATTTTCCCCAGACCTCCCATTTCTAAACACCAAAGCTTGTGGTCACATGAAAAAGCATTGAATTGGGTTTAGAATTGGTCTGGAACACCTTGTATTGCTCTATGACATTTCTGTCACAAGTTAGTCTTTTAAGATGAAGCAGTAGGCTCAGACAAAATAGATTAATGGTATCTTCACAGTCACACTGAACTTCTGAACAAATATCCCTTTTCTGGCATACTGTGATAGCTCTTATTACTCACACCAGTGTAATGTGTGAAAGAATCTCTTGGATATACTACATCAGAGACAAAAAAGCTTCCTTTTAAGGATTCCCACATTGCTTCATTTCTACTGAGACAAAGATTAATGGATCAGATAGTGTAAATCAGTTTCGTGGTCTTTTTTTTTTTGTCATTTTTTTTTAATTGTGAGATTATGAAAACCACCTTTAAACGTTTGTTTTCTTTCTATTTGTCATCCTGTTATTCAAAACATTTATTTTCCATGTGTGTTGGGACATTAAGAGAAAGACAGAGCAGCCCTGCAGAAAGGGATCTGGAGGTCAGGTACTGGTCAGCAATGGGCTCAGCAGGAACCAGCAGCCTGCCCTGGCAGCCCATCCTGGGGGAAGCTGTTCCAATGGCATGAGTCTGAAACACAGAGAGGAAAGGTTGTTGGGAAAGGCAAAATCCTTTATTTGGTGAGCTTGGCATTGTCTTCTGTAAGTAAAGATACAAAAAAAATTGTAGGTCTTTGGAGAATGTCCCCTGTCACAATTTTAGAGCTGGATATCCCAAAATTTAGCCCCCCAGACAGGAGTCAAACTTTGTTTTCAACCATACAAATATCTCTTCACTGGAGGTGAACAATGGCAGATACAATTCTTGAAGAAATGACAAGCTGCCTATATGTGGACAAAGATATACAGGTGTTTATCTGACCTTGCTTCCTAGAGTGTCTGAACCATGAAATTTCTTTAAAGAATTAGTCCTTGTAGCATTCCTATGAGATGAAACACACACCTTTGCCTACTTTACAGGGGGACACGAGCACCTGAGGGTCCCATGGCATCAGCGCAGGCCTTTAAAGGCATTGAGGTTATTAGAAACAGCCAGCATTGGGCCTAAGAAGGAATTTGTGCCAGGTGAATCTGTGCCTTGCCTACCTGAGAGATTTTACAAGTTTTGAGAAATGGGAATATTACAGCAGTTTATTATTTGCACATTTGCAGCCGTATCAGCAAAATGTGTGCTTTATGGGAAGGATTTCCCCAAAAGCAAACAAGACACATCAATACATGCTGTCAGAAGCTGCTAGGTCATATGCAATTTTACCAGGCTATTTTCTTCACCTGCTAACCGAGTGCAGAGGTATATCACCATCTCAATTTCCCTGACACAGCTGTCCCAGTGATATGGATGGGCTGCTCCAGGGCTGGCTGTGGAGTGGGATGATAGCCTGCCTTGGCTGCTGAGAGGGCTGGCACTGTGCTGCTGGGCCAGGAGAAAGGAATTGTGATAACGAGTGCCTAGTTTTCTGAAGTCTTACTCTGAGCACAGCCTTCATGTTTTGGCACAGATCAAGCATGAAATGTCCAAGGACTTGGAGGCAGGTGTCCAGCTTTCAGCACTCATGCCAGTCAAAACCTTTCACTGGGGTGGATATGTTTTGTGCTTCAGCCTTATCAAATTGGCTAATTGTTCCTTTCCAAAATGAGCAGTGTACTGCCAGACCTCTTGAAAGGCTAAAAATAATGCTGCCTTTTTTTTTTTTTAATGTAGCATTTGTCTTCATTTATTGCTGTCTTTTGCTGATGTTAATGAGAGACAGATTTCTGTGTATTAAATGTGTAGTAGCCCAGACACAAGAGATGAGCAGCAGTTATAAATATGATCTGAAAATACTTATTGAAAAGCAAGTTACACATTAGGCATACAAATGATAGGATTATGACAGTAGAGCTTGCTGGAACTTTTTTGCAGTGTGTTAATTTGTGCTTAGAAAATATCTGTGCCATAAGCTCTAACAGCTACGACCTGGTGTCCATCAGAGAGTTCAATGCTTCCTTGAGATCTCTGCTCAGCAGTGCCTTAAAACAGAGCCACTGCTTCTGAATGTGAAACTCATAAAGCATGTGGTCAAGCCCACATCAGCTCTCCCTAGGCTGCATATCTTCTGATTTCCATGGGATAAGTCAAACCTTCAGGGCTCACAGAGCCTTAGTTAAAGAAATTAAAACAGCTCTTGAAAGACAGGACTGTATAAACAGATTGTGAAGGGGCTCTGTTTGAAATTAGGCCAAAGCAAACACTGAGGCCAGCTCTTCCTTTCCCTTTGGTTGCGTCTCCGCCCTCGGCGCCGCTGCAAGGGACACCTCTTCCAGACGGCTCCTGACCTCCCTCACGCCCCTTGCTGACCCCCAGCCTCTCAGATGGTTTTAATTGCACAAGGCCAACTCAAGGTCCTTCAGCCCGTACTTCAGTGGCATCTCTCAGTTTCTTCTCCTGGATATTTTTAAAGGCGCGCTCAGCCAGCTGCTGGATGTGCCTCTCCACCTCTTGTCCCTCAAGTCTGTCACTGAGCGGGCTCTGCAACCTACATCTTTCAGACAGACATGCAAAATCCAGTACAGGTTCCTGGAGAAGGGATGTTTTACTTCTGGAAGATAATATTGATTTGCTATTGGTAACTAACAAAGACCTGAATATGTTAGAACACATTTTATATAAGTCAACAAAACAGAGAATCAATTTGGTGATGTCTGAATTTTTTTTGACAGATACTAGAGGTATAAATCTATCAGAAAATAATGTGCACAATGGCTTTTATCAAAGTAGGATGAGTCTACTTAATTGCAAAGACAATAGAGATACAAAGAAAAGGTAAAGTTCATGCCACCCATATCCATAAGCAATTTCTTTGAAATTGATCATAATCTGGAAGGTAGGATTGTAGGTGTGAATTTAGTACCAGATAGTAGTAGGTGCAGATTTCCCATCCTATGATTGAAGGAATGGAAGGAGCACTAGGGTGATTGAATCAATGATATTTTTTGAAATGAGATCACATGGTCTGTTTTGTGTTAGGGTTGAAGGATTTCTGTCTTAGTCTGCCTGGCAACTTTTTTAAATTCAGCTTTCATGAGGTAATTATATATTTCTGGTCTTTTTTGTTTCAATTTTCTTACAGCATTTGCCTTATCTATTCCTAATGAGCAAAAATTATACTTAATGGCATAACCAAAGGGATTCCAGGTTCTATGGGCAAGACTGTCTAATCATCTGGAGGATTTGAATAAAAAATTCTCATGACACACAATAGAAATTGAGCAGTCCACATAGAAACCTGATCCTTTTAAAGTATTTTTTTCAGAATGATTTTAGTCATTATCAAGGAACACAGAAACATGACATGCCAGCTTTGTTTTCAAGCTCCTAATTCACCATGCACAACATTGGGTCTATTTAACCTGTGTCTAAAATGGTTATGGCTGCAAAGAAAAAGACCAATGTCTGAACAGAACAACAGGTGCAGAGCACCTGGAACAGCAGCATTCAGACCAATGAACTGCCCCATTCATCCCAGTGAGCCCAAGGTGTAGCTTTATGATACAACTGAGCCTCCCTGTGCAAACTGCTCACAAAGAGCCCTTGCCCTCCTCCTCCACCATTTCCTTTGAGCCAGCTCAGGCATTGGCTTGAGAACAGAGTAAAGCAGATCAGAATTATTACATGGAATAATTTTTTTTTCTAGCACATTTCTATACCCTAAGAAAGGGAAGGAAGAAAGAAAAGACTCTTTTGCACTAACTGAGAAGATAAGGAGAAATGGCTTGGAAATCTGTGACTTGCAAATGTATGAATCTGGCAACTTATTCCTCTCCTCAGGTGATGTTCAGCATATGATTAAAACCCTTCTATTTGCCTTGTTACAGACCCTTGAGCAAGCTCTGATGGTGCTGACATGTCCGTGCTGCACTGGGACAGGCCATTACCCGCAGCAGCATTGTGCTACTGTGCAAGCAGCCCCAGATGGAAAAGAAGAGGGATGTAGTCACCAGCAGGACCCCAGTGACATGGCACCTCACTTGGGACTTTGGGCTGGCACAGAGGTCACTATGTTTGGGAATGACATACTGTACACTGCAGCTCCCTGAGGAGCTTAAACCTGTGATCTCCTCCTTCTCCCCAGCTGATGCCACCACTGTCCTGGGAGAACACTTGTGCTCATTTCCCATATTCACCCAGTCAGCAGGTGCATGATCCTGGGGAACAGACAGGACTGACTGGGTTAAATGGCTCTTTTTGCCATCACCAGACGGCTTAAGCCCATGAGACCTTCCTTATGTATGCGGGTGGTGATTCCATATGACATTAGGAATGGCATAACTATGCCAGCAAAACTTTCTAGACTGGCCTGCCCTGTTTACCTTGCAGTGTGGTGGCCTACATTGCCATTATTTAGGAGACTGATTTTTTGCCTCCCTTTGCTTAACAGCCTGGTCTGGACCAGAGTCCTATGAAAACAGGGTGTGCACATCTTCCAGATGCATAATTTCAGAGTCTTAGATGAGCTGCAAATGGTAGTGGTCCACTCTTTTCCTCCTAATGTACCCTTTGGGCTCTCTGCTAGGAAGGTTTTGCTGTTAAGTTATAATCAAAATCAATGACCCATCAAATAACAGAGCAAAATTTACTTGTCTCTGTTCTAAATTTCCTATTTCATACAGTGACTTTGCCATGGTGTCTTCAGGAAATCAAATGCTGAATGAGAAGCAACTGGCACAAACTGAATCTGGCAGGAATACAGTAATTCTGGTCAAGCTGGATAAAGAGAAATGCTTCAAAAAGTATGTGGTACATAAACAGTACCTTTGCTTGCCTCTATCTCTGCTCATGCCAGCATCCAGGTCGTAAGCTGATGCTAATCTCATCAAGTTAGGAAACCCTTAGAGGACGAGCAAAATATACTTTTGACTTTCCTTCCAAGAGAAGATCTGATACCAAACTTCTTCACTGTTTTTGATGCTAGAAAAGTGGGGGCTGTAGTGACAAGTCTCATTCTGGCAGGAAAATGCAGCCTACCTGTGCTGGCAGCTGCAGGTGTCCCTGCTTGTTCAACCATCTCTTTGTTTTCCCAGCATTGCTGGTCAAATTTCAAAATTTAATCCTCATATTTCACCAGCACCTCCAAATCCATCTATCCGATTTCCAAGATTAATTATATAAGGCCAAAAGAAAGCATTTTTCTTATCAAAAAGAGTTTAGTTCTCACAAGCAGAGACCATGAAACAAAGTCTTAACAGTTAAAAATGGATTTAATCTACCCTTAAAGCATTCCTTATCATTTCTTCTAGGACAAAGATTTTCTCGCTTTTTTTTACTGTGTGCATATTTTCATTACCATAACTGCACTTTTGCCCAGGGCAAGAAGAGAAGAAATTTCTTGAAGCACAAACAAACAAGCAAAAAAACCCCCTAAAAACAAAAAAAAACCCCAACACCCCCCCAAAAAAAAAACCCCAAAAAACAAAACAAACAAACAAACAAACAAACAAAAAAACACAAAAAAACCCACAAAAAATTTAGCATAATTTCCTCAAGGTAAAGTAAAAACCAGTGAACTAGGGTGGCTTTACTCTTATAAATCTGAAGAAAGGCATAGGTTCAATACCATATATATCCAGGTAACCTGTAATATTTCCTATGAGCAAAAAAGCTGAAGGTGTCATATTTTGTTCTGGAGGTGGACAGTGCTTTACAGGAACATGAGACCGGTTTCTGTTTCAGGAAATGAGAGACCAATTTTACTCTAATGTGTATATGAGTTATGTTGGTAGGTAATCAGAATGGCAGCATACATTCCTTTCCAAAGAGTAGAGTCTGTTTTACTGCTTTTCAAAAATAAGCAGGATTTCTAGTTTATATGTCTTTTCTGACCTAAGCTGTGTGGATTAACCAATTTCTGTGAAAACAGGCTGAGTTGTTTTCCAGAAAGTCAAAGCATAATGAAAGGAACCTGTCCCAGGCATTAGTGTTAGACACCGTCTAACCCATGCTAACATTTTTAAACAAAACCAGCCATTGTCAATGTTTTTGTGCTTTCTGTTGTTCATTACTACTGAAGCAGTGGTTTTCCTAATGAAGAAATCAAACTGGAATCTGACACTTCAGAGTCCGAGTAGCTGTAGAGAACAGAACTATAATGAAAACAATATCCTGGGAGCAGAGTCTCACATGTGGTAGCAGTTACTCCTGCTGCCTCTCCTCTCCCAGCACTGCCTATCTGCATAATCACGGGCTGCAGAGCGAGTTCAAAAGGCTTTTCTGCAGAGGAGCCCCACGCTGCCTCAGCTGCAGCACAGCACATCCCTGCATGGATGCCCAACAGTTCAGAGCTGAAGGCAACACCTTGGCTCCGTTCTGTCCTACAGAGCAGCAGAGCTTGGCTGGGGTACACTGAAAGACAGACCAACTCTCTTCTGTCCACTGGGTTGTCTAATTATTTTGTCAAGCCTGTATTAAATACTCCAACTAACTCAAGAATTCTCTGGGCCCCAGATTGCTTGTCCCGCTTTTGCAGGTGTTGATATTTCCTGACTGCCACAGGAAGGATCATGGGCTGAACTGGCTGTAGATCTGGTACGATACAAGTATTACCATATTTGCATGTTTATACAACTCTATTTAGAGCAAGAAATCAACACTTGGCTCTAATCTCATAAATTATACTTTGCCATTAACTTCAGGTGGTCCAGGATTTTATCTCAGACTTTTAAAATCAAACTGTCTCGTTATATATATTATATATATATACTGTCTATTTCTATATATTCTAGATCAGTAAGTTAAGGAAAGGAGAAGATCAGACATGTCCTTTAAAAATCACTTCTGACCCCTTCCAAAAAATTAATTCTGACTCAAAATACTCCACAAGAGAAGAAGGGCCCTCAGATGTTTCACTGGAGAGTTAAGTGAAGCAAACTTAATAGTTACCACGCTGTTTCTTCTACAAGTCCCTCAAGTCCATTGTGCTGTTGCTGAAAAACCGATGCCTTGTGCTCCCTCAGCTGGTTAATTCGTGAATGTTTCCCAGAGCTCTGCTGCTACTGGTGCCTGAATTTCCCGCAGCTTGCCAATGTCTTTACACATGCAAAGATATTTGTCTCTCAAAAAAAAAACCATTACAACAGTGATAACAGCACGGTTTGGAGAAGCAAAATGACCCAGTGTTGGGGCACTGCCTGGGATCTTGAGTTGTGTGACTGGGGTATCGAAAGATAACAAATGAAAGCAAACATCCCTCTCATGTCCACACACTTAATTAGACTTTACCCTGACAAAACCCTATTCTTTAAGTGAACAACCTTAACCCATAATTCTGTGCTCTCGTGCAGCACTTCACATGGTATTGCAATTAATTCAGGAAAACAGTGTTTTCTACAATGGAATTCCCTGAAGTTTTGTTGGGTTTGTTTTTAGGTTTTTTTTTTTTTTACCGCTACTCTCAATGCATTTTTATTATTTAAACACTGGCCTGTCAGTGAAAAGCATGCAGGACTGACCACAAGCTCTCAAATATGCAGTCTGTGGAATCCATTCACTGCAGCAACCCAATATAGGCTGAAATAGAAAAATAGCAAACTTCTCATCCACTCAGCTGTGGTTTGTTTGAGGTTTTCCTTGGGATACCAGGAAATTCCATTTTGTCTCTGTACCTTTTTATTACCAAGCAAAATTATTTGCCATTATCTTTTATTCAATTATTTCCTATACTTATTTTTCTCTCTTTGCCTTCCCTTCTAGACAAATCTAATTGAAATTTGGTAGGTCTACTTTCTCTTATTAAGTTACTGTAAAAATAAAACACAGCTTCAGTATGTTTAATGAAAATATGCAATTAAGTGTCAGCAAAGGAAATGTAATAATTCTGTTTCATTTACACATTTGAGTAGATTAAAGCATTATATGCTTTCAGTGTAAGTGGACATTTCCTTTAGATGCCAAGAAGAAAACAAAGGAAAAGTAGGGCCTCTAGGAACTAAATTCTCCAGTGAGCATGTCTTCCATTTTATGTTTCTTTATGAATAGCCATGTATATGAGAGGTGCCTTTCATGAGAAGTTGTGTTGGATTGTTTGGATGTTTTCTTGTATGGTCCTGGTATTTGCTTTTACTGAACAAATGAGTTGAAATAAGGTCATAGGAATGACCTTATTTCCTATTATTTTGTCATGCAAAACTGTCACTAAATAGGGCTTCTACAAAAGCAGCTTGTACCTATAGCAGCAACTTGAGAAACAAAAAGTAAGCATCTTTTCTTTTTTTCTCTCTCCATATCTGAGATGCAGGCAATATTGTACAGAAATAACACAATTTCTGTAAGCAATTTGGTACAGAATCTACTTAGAAATCAGATTAAGAAAATTTTGCAGGCGCATTTGAAATCAGAGGAATGTAGCTATCTAACAGAGGCCTCTAAGGAGATGGATTCCTGATTCTACTTAATTCCAAAGTTGTCTTTATATTAATGAACAAAGAATTGCACAGTCTTCAGAAAGGACTCAGATTCTTTTCAGAGTTTCTTGCAAGGATAAGGCCAATTTGGCTCAGGAGAATAATAAAACGTCAAAGTGAATTGAATGCAAGTTGACAAAGGAGACAAAGCCACAGCCCTGGCAAATGAAGAATGTGTTTTTCTCTGGGTGGGTGAGGCAGATACCAGACCATGGTCAGATAGTCTTTCACTTCTCTTGAAGGTCCTTAAGGATCTTCAGCATGAGATATCAGCTTCCAGCCAGCCCTGAAATGTGAGCCAAGGTGATGCTCAGCGTCCAAATCATGGTGGTTCACGGGGTGAAAGCCACAAAAAGAGATGGTCTGCAGCTTTTCTGAAGCATTTTTAAGGTCAAATGGTTAGATAAAATATTTGTACACCTCTGGGTCATCCTTGCAGATAGCCACATCACATTCTCTAATCAGAGGAAGGAAACCCAGCAAAAGTCTCAGAATACTACTTCCCTATGGAGTGAATGATGGAAAATAAAAGCCTTTCAACCAATAGAAAAAAACCTTGCAGTAAATTGTTTTAAAACATAATCTCTAGCAGCACCTTCTAGAGATCTTCCAGATAACTCTGGGACTCAATTACAGATGAATTTGCTAATTACCAAATATAGTGGGGGCCTAGCTTCACAAATCCATGTTTCAAGATCCAGGCTTGCCTAACAGCAGAAACTGTTGCATGTTCTACCAAGAGGAGAATTCAGTGAAAATCCAATAGTACTGCAAAAGCTCCAACAACACTTTCATGGACTTATTGTAATAAAGCAACCTATAAAAGAACTAAGATGAAAAAGAATCTATTCCAGTCAAGTCACTAATCTTAAAATGTAAATCCAGTGTGTAACAGAACAGTAAAGTAAGTTTAATCTAAAATTTATCTCTAGTAAATCTGGGGAAGATGGTTAATAATTTGTCACATACACTTTAAAAGCAATGGTAGCATCTCCTGATAGACTGCTGCTCTGAAATAATCTTCTGAAAGAACTGGGGAGAAATGTGCATAAATTGAAAGATGCATGTGACTACTCTCTCTGTAAGGTATAGAGAGAATTTAGACCCACCTTTTTTCAGGTGTTCTGCTAATCTGGTTACAAAGCTGAAATATGCCAAGAAAGACCTTAAGAATCAGACTCTGATGCAGAGAATTACATTGTACTTGAAATGCTTCATATTCATCTAAGACAAGGAATGCAGGATTTACAACAGAAAAATGTTCCTATCCCTCTTTACCCTATGAGGATCCTAAATTTTCCCTTTCATCATTCTGCTCACTGGTGTCTGTCAGAGAGTAAAGCAATGAAGATTTATTTCTTGAGCTCCCAAGTAGTTATAAAGTAAGATGGTTTCCAGGGACTGGGGGCTGTTTTATCTGAAGTAATTTCTCCAGTGACATAGAAATAATTTTTCTGGTAACACAGAAATCACTGGGAAAAAAAATAGATAAATATACTTGGACTATAAATAAAAATACAAATCAGGCTTGTATAGGAAATGTTCTCCCAATTCAATCAACATATTAAAAGTGCATTTACTTGAAACAAATAGCAGAGTTTCATATAGTTGTGTTTTTTTGGTTGTCTTATGATTAGAAAACTCATTTTGCTATGTTTATGGCACTTGAAAAGATATAACTGTCTCATTACTTGGTGTTGAAAATATAACTCCAGCCTGAGCAGTCATCTCTTCCAGAATTCACATAGTTTGTGGGAAATGCAGCCAATACTAAAGGACATCACAGGTCACAACATTTCTAAACTGACCTTTGGAGACAGCAATTTTTTTTTGCAATGGGATGATATTTAGAATTTCCTGGCTCATTTGAAGGAAATCTGCATGGTGTATATGCAAGCATTGAAGCTGAACTAAGTTCTGTTTTCTTAAATTCTGCAGCCAACGAATAGGTATCACTGAGTCTCAGTGGAAATGGGATATGACAGTTTTCATCTGGTGAAGGTATAAACAGCATTGTTGAAGGAAACAGAACTCTCCTTTCAAGAAGACAGAGAGGGAAATGCAGCTGGCTTTGGCTGAAACCCTGGCCATAAAGAGGGCTCTTTTCTCTCAAGTGCTGTATGTACCCCCCGGTTACAAGCAGGTAGTAAACGTGGTTAAGGTTGGAGAAAAGTTTGTTAGTCCACAAGACAACCATCAGCAACAACTGAGTATTTAAGTGAAAGGATACAGGGCATAAAAATGGCCCACCAGCCCTTAATTTACTGTAGCTAGTCATGCCTTTCTGGAAATTTTAAACTTGCTTTTACTTTTTTCTCAGTTCTAGGGAAGGGGACTGCATTAGACAGAGGGGAAGATGCCTAAAAAAAATAAATTGAAACCTATGAAGAGACAGCTGAAATCAGTTTTCTGCACTAGCCTTTGATTAGCTGTTCCCCAGCTTTAAACCCCTGAAGCTAAAGGAACTAAAAAACCCCAGCCATAAACAATGAATGCTTTGAATTAGCTTCTCTTCATATGTCATGCAAGAGGAGAAGAGTGACGTGCCCACAGTGAATAGCCACAGAGAAGGTCAGCTGGAATCTGCAACGAAATCCAAGGGTGGAAACTAACAGCTAAAAGCTAACAGCTAAACATCTTTGGGACAATTAAGGAAAGCTGCATAAAAGTCAAGACATCTGTTAATTGAGCAATAAAGCACTTGTTAATGCAGGAGAACAGCCGCAGTGTAAACTCACCTGAACGTGTGGTGGTGGTGGTGATGGCTCTGAGCTCTGTCCCTGTGCTGCCCAACACTTCTGCCCCACTTCCTTCAATGTTCAGCCTCCTCCAAGATGAGCCTTCCTGCTCAGGGATGCGAGGAGACAACAGATCTAGAGGAAAGTAAATGTATCTAAGACAGGAAATTCGTTCCATCCACTTTGAGATTTTGTTCCTCAAAACACCAGTAAAGCCTCAAAACACCAGGAGAATAAGAATGCTTCAACTAAGAATTAAAAAAAGACCAAAAAGATATCTGATCAGTTGATAACATAGTATCCATTCTGAGAAATCCATTTACACTGAAATCGGTGTCTTCTTCTGACAGATATTCAAACAGTCTGTAAATATCCAGGTGGACTTTTTAGTGAGTGTGTTTATTTAAACAAAATGATGCAGGCAGAGGCTTGCAAGAGAGCTAGTGGAGGCTTCTTTTTTTAAGAAAAAAAGAAAACATCTACACCATGATGGTAGGAGAATAGTTTAAAGACATAAACCAGACAAATCTTAGGAAAAATTAATTTATTTTATTCCCACTTGTTCATGGGAACTGGTTACTGTGGTTGAATTTTTATAAGGATGAATTACAAGGCAAGTGATTTTTCTTTTACTACTTTGAATCATTACTTCCCCATTATTTTTCCCTGAAGTTTTTTTATTTCTGATTTTACTTCAGTTAATAATTTATATTGCAGGTATTACAGACAATTTGGTGCCCCAGAGAGATTTCTTAACACCAGTGATTATCACTAAAAGCACTAACTTCTACAGGGCCCCTTTTAACATAAATTTCTTTAAACTATAAAGGAGAAAAGCATGAAACTGAGAGGTTTTAGAGGTTGCCCAGGAGATGTTAGCAGTATCAAATTCTGGGAGTGCAGAGGGCAAGTGTTTAGAAAACAGCAATAATATAACCTAGGAAGCAGTATTTACCTGTACCAAAACCTTCCCACAACATCTTCATTTAATACATATCCTGCAAAATTAGCATCACTAAAGCTAATCCCAAACTAACAATTAAGAAAAATCTAGGGCACATGAGAAAGAAAAGACTACTCCTAGCTCTTCACCTCTAAAACCAGCTTGTAGGGTTTTGCTCATTTTTCCTTTTATCATGTAGAAACTAACATCATGTTGCTTCTTGATATTAAAATGAATAAATTATACTTAGGGCCTCTAAATTTTATGGAGAAAAGATTCTCTTGCATTTTTCTCTTATGGCATTCTACATAAGCCCAAGAAGATGGAAACCCACATGCAAATTTATCAACCTCTTTTTAAAAATCAGAAAGAAAACCCCAAAGTTCTTTGGATTTTATGTCTGCTCCTTAGCCATTATGCTCTAACCACATTCCAGAAACAAGGGGTCTTCCATAGGCTGCAGACTTGCATACATCAGGATGGTTTTTTAAATATAATTTCTCAAGCAAGAATGATAATGTATGTAAAAGTGAAGTTGCTCATTTAGCTAAAGAGGTGCTCAGAAAATTCTTAGATGTCTATAAATAGATGTGTACTTTCATAGATCATAGAATCATCAAAAAACCATAGAATGATTTGGGTTGAAAGGGACCTTAAAGATGCTCTTGTTGCAATCCCCCTGCCATAGGCAGGAACACCTCCCGCAGGACCAGGTTGCTCAGAGACCCATCCAACCTGGCCTTGAACACTTGCAGGAATGGGGCATCCAAATCTTCTCTGGGCAACCAGTGCCAGGGCCTCAACAACCTCACAGTAAAGAATTCTTTCCTAATATCTAATCTAAACCTGCCCTCTTTCATTTTAAAGCCATCCACCCTTTTCCTGTCACTACATGCCCTTGTGAAAAGTCCAACAAGTTGCAAAAGCCTTTTATGCAGCTGTCCTTCTCCCTGTGCATGCACAGGGTTCAGAAACTTGTCTCCAAAGGTTTCTTTGTTTCTTAAGAGCTTGTTGCTGAGGGGATGTTGGCAAGTACAGACCATTTACCTTCAGGTATGAAGGAGGAAATTTGTATTCAGTGTTTGTGCTTACAAGGTTGTCAATGGAAAACCTGGATGTACAAGGAAACTTGTTTATTCACTGATAACAGATTTTTTTTTTTTTGGTCAGCTCTGCCAATTTTTGAATGATGGAATTTTTCTATTAAGCAAACCAAACAAACAAACTACTACAGAACAATACAGTAGATGTCTCCCGATTTTCTTTGACACGTGCTGCTGATTTCAGTGCCACATGTAAGAAATAATTATAATGCCAGTGTTATAAAATTAATATGACCATGGAAAATGTGCACAAGAGAGACAGTAGCTACTGTATTTTCCCAGTATGTTCTGCATTATCAGTGTTGAAGCAGTTATAAATCCTGGTTTCAGTTACCCAATTCCAGCCACGTTAAGTTTGTATTTTTCAGTCCAGAGTTTTGCCTAGGACAATTTAGAGGAGAATGTTTTATGATTTAGTTTTTCAATGATTTTCAAGAGTTACCTTAAAACATCCTGGTGATCTTCCCTTTAAACAGCTCCTATGTTTCTGGCTTTGAAACTGTACTTTGGCAGGATGATTACTCTGCCCATGATGCACCAAAGAAAGTGAAGCTGATCTGGAGAGCAGTGAGGATGGGAGAGATGGCATGGTGGATGGAGAATGGAAAAAGAATGCACAGATGGTTGGCATGAGGATGGTGGAAGTGGTCATTTTCCCTCTAAGGCTGGATATCAAAGTGTCTCAGAATGGAGAACATTAAAACTGGAGGAGAGACTGCAGGAGGAAAAGTTTGGGAAGGAGGTAGCAAGGGAGAAGGAGGAAGGAACAGAAAAGGAATGATGCTGGGGGAAGAGGTGAAGGTGGCAGAACAAAACACATGTGAGCAGCTGAGGAGTCCAGCAAGCAGCTGAAATGGGGCTGGGAGCACTAGGGAGAAAATTTAGGTGGCAGGCCTGGAAGGATTGGATGGGTAAGAAAAATTATACTGGAAGACGAAAAAAAATAGGGGGGAAGAAACAGAGCCAGAGGGAGAGAGGTTTGGCAAAGAAGCATATGGGCAGAAAAAGATAAAGCAGAAGGTCAGACCAGGGGCTGGAAAGAAATCTCGGAACAACCTATGCCTCATTGGAAAAACAATAAATAGCTGCCTTGTTCAGGAAAATTTTTTCAAGTGAAGAATTCAAAAGATAGAAGTTTCAGATTAAGGCTGTCTGTGTAACCCTAGCTCAATCTTATTTGGGGTATTTTTATCACAACTCTCACTCAGATTTGCAACTGCTTGCTTTTCATGGCACTTCATCATTACAATTAAATGAAATTATTATCCTTGCGTAACGAAGAAAACACAAAGCAGACAATGTTGGTGAAAACATTTTTTCAAAGAGTAAAAGTGGCAGAGAAAGAGGGATAAGAGAGTTCATTGTAAAGAAAATGCTACAGCATACTCTGGATAAGTGAAATTCATTAATAACCGCATGCTTTTCTGAAAATTATATATAATGCAATGTAATAACCAGGAAACAAATTGTATCAAAACAGCAAATAAACAAGCAGCACAGTGGAAGGCAGGAAGAAGCTCAATGCAGGTACATCTATTTAAGTGCAAAATGTAACTGTTACATATGTTGAATGTAGGGGAAAAAAAAGATATTGCAGAGCTAGGAAAGTTAAAGAGGCTACAGAAAAGTACAGACAAAATATTTAAGAGCAGTTTGAATGTTTCAGATTTGCACCAATAGTCTATATATTGGATCCTCAGGATTCAGGCTCACTGTACAGTCTGAATCAAAAATCCAGTCAAGAGATTCCAATATGAAGTAGAAAGGCCAGAAGTTATGGGGAGTAGAAATAGTGAACATTCAGAAGAAGGTGTATTTTAAGTTTTTACTATTGTTCCCAGTAAAGTTCACTGTGCTTGTACTCACAGGGCAGCAAAGAAATGTCGATGCTACCAACAGTGCTATTTATTCTTATAAATGCAACAAAACCCTTCAACCAGGATTCAGCCCAGATAATAATGCTGGAATGCAGCCTATTCCAATAAAAAGAAAACAGAGGAATTTCTGAAATAGTCTGCCCTATTTCTCAGAAACTTTTAAAACCTTCTAAATCCTATTGTCAGTGGTGACAGAAGCTCTCTTTCCCATGACATTCTCTCAAAGTCTCTGCTGATAGCAAGAGTTTGGAGAATGAATGGGGTTTAAAACCCAGTCTTCCCTTATCAAGAAGCCAGGAAAAAATAAAACCCAAAACAAACCAGAAAAGATGTAGTGAACTGTCATGCTCTCTTTTATTTTTTTGCCTTTTCAGATTTAATGGAAAAAATACCCCATTTAGGGGTCACTATTGTTCGAGAATTACAGTCAGAAAACAATGTTTGGTGTCCGTTGAATTCTTTTGATGCCCCCTGCAGGCCATGCTGGATAGGAAGCCTGAATCTTCCTTGGAGAAATCCTGGTGGTAGTATCAAAATACCTATTTTATCAAGGAATACAGCTGCTACCAGTTTAGCTTGCCTGATGAACCTACTGACACGAAGTCCTTCCTGTTCCAACACGCAGAATGTAAAGCAGCTCTGGATTCCTTCCCGCTGACCTAATTAGGCAGAGTAAGGAAGGCTGGGGAGCAGCGCAGCACAGAGACGCGCAAGGCCAAATATGGGGGTAAAACTGGAGACACCCCTGGCACATGGGGCTTGCAGGAGTCTGCCCCATCCCTGTGGGGACGTGCAACTTGGCTGTTTTCTGTCCTAAAGATACCAATCTCTTGTCAAGTGCTTTCTGCTCCCGGTGATAGTGGCTCCTAGAGATGAATAAACTCCTGGAATTAGTCAATAGCACAGCATACGTGGAGTCAGACACCTTCAGGAAGCTGAGGGTTTCCCATTAGGGTGGCTTCTCCATACAAAACATCCTCCAAGGCTTCACAGTACATGCCTGAGAGTCTTGCTAGGCTCTCCTCTCCAACCTGGTGCAAGTTCAGGATCCTCAGGGACAAACGTGATAAAACTGCACTAGCTGGTTATTTTTCATTACTTTCCTTTTTAACCTTGGAGACTACACATTTTATTCATTTCTCATAAGGAATCTGTTTTTCTAGCAGTTTGGATGAAATATGCAACTTCAGTACTCAGGAGGAGAGAAAAACTGTAATCACACATCATTAAATGAATCACCCCACTAGCCCAGCAGCGTGTAATAGGATATGGTGTGCCATGGAAACCTGCTTTAAAAAGTTAAAATGAGGCTTTCTTTAAAAATCAGGCACTCTTTTTTTTTTTTTTTTTTGAGAAAAGATACATAAGGTGTAGAAGGCATGAGGTAAAATGAGGTTGGATAATTCACCATAATAAAATATTAAGGGTATAGATTAAAGAAGAAATAGAAGACAGAAATTTCTAAAGGATGTTTGTGAGATAACTTGCAGGGAAGTGAATAATACTGAGAATAGATAATTAGCAATGGGAAATTAGTACAAAAGAATGCAAGGTTCTCATAACCTTTTGTTCCTGCTGTCATCTGTTTTTCAGGAGAAAAAAAAACCCTCTGAGACAGGTAGTCGAAGTTTGATGGACGCACACAAGCTGATCCGGGATCACTCTAGACTTCTTAAATCAACCTACAGCAGTTTGGAGCCAACATTCAGCCAGTGAGAATGATATGGGTAGGAAAGAAAGGACACAAGGTGCAAGCAAGTCTCTCCAGAGGAATCACTGCTATTTTCTGGTTTTCGTTACACAGATGTTAACTCCAAGCTATTCTGTGTGCTTGTTTGATAGCTAGTGTCTAAGGTATAGTGCTTTTCTTCTGAAATGTCACGTTCCTATTGTGAACAGTGAAATAACTGCCATGCTGAGGTTTTGGGGGTGGGTTGTTTGTTTTGTAGGGTTTATCTCTGCCAGCCTCTTGCAGGATAACTCTGCCTTGGCAGAGAAGCACTCAGAAAAGATTGCTGTTTCAAGTCTTGCTCAGTTCAGGGAAACCAGAATAACTTTTCACTTTAATTCCTTGGAGGCGACCAACCAAACTTAATTTCCTTCTCAAAGAATAAGAGGAAATTAAAACAAGTGTTTAAGAGGAGTGGAGTATATTCTTAAAACATTTGTGAGAGAGTCAGTTTTAGCTAAAGCATACATACACACACACAAACACACACACAGAGTTATTGGGTAAAGTTTTCAAGGCATCACATATTTGACTCATATACTGAAAATTAAATATATTTACAATTTAAAGCACTTCTTTGTACACAACATTATTCACCTTATGATTTGTTCTGATATATTCTACTAACTGAGGTGGCTGTGCTGATTCAGACAGCAAAAGAAGAGGCTGGGTGAGTGAAACTCCAGGCTTAGGCAGATAATAGTGTGTGGTTGTTCACTTGGAGAGGGTGCCAATGGGAAAACACTGGCCATTAATTTTAGTGACTATGTCATTACAAGACATAAACTGATGGACAGAGATTTTTTACACACGATGAATGGAAAGAGAAGAATAAGAAGAGGACAGGCCAACATTGTGTATCCTGTTCCCTGAGCAAATATTACCACCTGGGCATCCACAATTCCAGAAGCTGATTCTTTCTTTACAGGCTGTTAAAGCAATGGAGAATAGGAGATATCCACACCATCAGCACCTTAATTTAGGGCAAGTGCCACAAAGACTTTGGTTCCCACTCCCATCTATGGGATGCACAGCCCACGTTGCAGTGAAAATTGCACAGTGGGCCCTTAGGGTAGTGAAGAAGGAAAGTCATTAAGCTTACTAATAATCTTGTTTCTTCTGGCATCAGACACTTCACTTGAACTGGTTTCTTAGGATCCTGGCTTCTACTAGATAGTAATTTGGAAAATGTAAACTCTTTTTAATTTGTTGTGAGAGAGAATAAAACCAAAAACCTATTTGGTTAACACACATTGTAAATCTCATAATTTTGTTTTCCATATTTTCAGAAAATTTGCAGAGCAGAGTCTCATAATTACAAGAATCCCTTTAAAAACTAGTTATTTAACAATACATTAAGTAATATTTTAAGCCCCAGCACAGTTAATGAAATCTGCTGTTGCTGTATGAGCAGTACATTAGGCTATGTCATCGCAGTCTCATTTAATCTCTTGCTTTGATTCTTAAACTCTTGCAGCTTCAGAAATTGGCAGTGATGGGGAGTTCCAGATCCCTGGTGAAGAGTCTATAAAATAGTTTTAACTGTGCTGCCATTTTCAAAAGAAAGGGTAAGCAAGAGCAGCTGCTCTGGGTGTCCTCTGGGTGGCTTGCAGTCCTTTATCTCTCCGAGCAAAGACTTCTGCTGACTCCTAAGCTTCCAGGTATGCTCAGCAAAGCCAGGAGAGCTGTTGTTTTAGACAATGTCATTTAATCATCCCAGGTAGGAAAATGCATCACGGATCTGAGACAAGAATCTGCTGCTGTGCTTACTTTGCTCTGCTTAATGGGCTATCATGTCATTCTATTTTATCTCCATCTCAAGATGGTATGAAGAATCCTCTAGGCACCCTTTATCTAATGCCTCCTGCAGAACAAATTGCTTTCACTTCTTTAAGTTGTTCTCACTTTCACAGTGATACAGCAGAGGAAAAGAAAGTTTCTGATGATTTACAGCAAGAAGTAGATAATGTGCCCTCCTGGCAACACTGAAGGAGAAGCAGAAAATTTTCATAAACACATTTCTTAAAGGAAGATCAGAAACAGCACATTGCAACTTCAGAAAAGCCTCTGCTACAGACTTTGCATTTATGTCCACAACCTCTTGCAATTTGGGATTTTTTCAGCTCTCAGGTAGACATCTAAGGCTGCTTTTCCATGACAACACAATTTAATTCTGAATTTTAAAACCAACATTTCCAAGAGGTTTTATGTGTTGATGCCACAGTTCCCAAAGAATGGAAAATGAAAAGAAAAAATATTAGCAAAGACTAGGAAGAGTAGAGCAGCTGGAAAGTTGCCCTGCTGGAAAAGGCCCCTGGGGATGCTGGTTGGCAGCACCTGAACGTGAGTCACTGGGTGCCCAGGTGTCCAAGAAGGTTAATGGGATCCTGGTTTGTGTCAGAAACAGTGTGGCCAGCAGGACCTGGGCAGTGACTGTCCCCATGTACTCAGCACTGGTGAGGCTGCACCTCAAATCCTGTGCTCAGGTTTGGGCCCCACACTGGAAGAAAGACATTTGAGGGGTTGGAGTGTGCCCGGTGAAGGGCAACAGAGCTGGAGAAGGGTCAGGAGCTTATGGGGAGCAGTGAGGGAACTGGGGGTGCTAAGCTGAGGAGGAGAAGGCTCAGGGGGGATCTTCTCGCTCTCTACAGCCACTTGAGACAAGGTTGTGGCAAGGTGGGGCTTGGTCTTTTCTCCCAGGTAACAAGTGCCAGGACAACAGAAAATGGCCTCAGGTTGCATCAGGGGAGGTTTAGATTGGATGTTAGAAAAAATTCTTCTTAGAAAGGGTTGTCTAGCATCAGAACAGACTGCCCAGGGAAGTGGTGGCATCACCACACCTGGAGGTATTTAAAAGATGTCAAGATATAGCACTTTGGGACAGGGTTTATTGGTGGACTTGGCAGTGGTTGGTTGGACTTAATGACCTTAATGATCTTTTCAGCCTAAATGATTCTTTGGTTCAATGACTCAAGCTATTTAGGTCAGAAGTCTTTTTTCTTCTGTGTATACAGTGCCCTACAAAGAACTGCTCAGGAGCTTGAGACTGTGGGAAGAATACTGAAGGAAGATTTTAGCTAGATCAAATCTCCAGGAAAAACCTCATGGATTTGGTAACAATAACAGTTTTCAAATGCATGTTGGTTTCAAAGGAATATTTGCCTAGTACAGTAAAACAAGCTCCATCATTTTGACACTATCAAAGTAAAGGGGAAAAACTCCTAATTTAAAAGACATTTTCATCTTAACTGGAAATAGGTTTTCTGACTGTTCTAGAACTTCCAGCAAATGAGAGAAAACCTGTATTTTATGGAGTTTGGCTTCAGATATTATTCCAACAAAGAATAGATAGTAAACCTTCCTTGAGGTCTCCCGACATGAGATTTTGCAAATGAAAAAAAGGCAGGATTTTTTTTTAAGTTCACTTATATTTCTATAAGGATTAAAATAGAACAATATAACAAAAGGATGTCAAGCCCTCTAGAATGTTCAGCATTTTAAAATAAAACAGCATTAAAAAAGGGTATCAGGCCCTGTAGAAGGTTCAGCATTTTCACAGCTCAGGGTTTGGGAAAAGGTAGTCCACAGATGGATGTAGTTCCACAACACCGCATGCTCATATCTGCAATAAAAACTAAAACCTGCTGTTCATTTGAAGACAGGATCTGTGGTGAGGTACAGCTGTTTGTCTGAGCTTCAACACTGAAAAATAAGCCAGATAACCAACAGCACAAGTTTGCACCCACATGCTAAACATGTCCATTCAAGGCTTTAATTGCATTTATAACACAGACCAGAAAATATGCTACAGGAGGGCTGGAACAAAAAACAGCTTCTGTGACTAAGAGAAAACAGACATGTGTGTGCTAATTCAAAGGGCCAAGAAAACTGTGAGGTTGGAAAAGATGGGAAGAAAGGTAGCAACAGCCTGAAAATAATATTAATATAGCTCTGTGAATAACTGCTAGTCTTCTGGAGATTGTCTGAGTCCTAGGGAGAAAGGCAAGGAAAAGGTATTTTTTGTTGCTGAAATGAAAATCTGAAAGAACTATTTGGTGAGCAAAGTCACTTGGTGGTTTTGGACACAGGATAGTCCATTCAGCCTCAACCCTTTTGGAACTGAGTCAAGAGAAACAATCTAAAGAAAGGGTTGGAGTCAGAAAGTTGCTTGGGCTGTTTAAATGACTCATTAGCTAGAACTCTCAGCCAGCAGAAGAGATTGCCAGATTTTATTGATTCTCCCTCTTTCAGAGGCTGAAACTAGTATCTCTTGATCCCCAGGAGAGATCTGTTTTGATTTTCCTGTCTCTATGAAAGGGCTGCAACAGGCAGTTCCATGCTCTAATATAGTTTACCAAACAGTATTTGAGTGAGAAAACAGAAGCTGAAGTGTTCTCTCTCAATTCCATGGAGCAAAGAGACATCCCAAGGAAAACAAAGAAATAGAAAAACTTCTATACTCATCTATAACTCCAGTTTACTGAAAATCTTCACAAATTTACAAACTGTTGTAGATGGAGACTCATTCATACAAAGGCTGAACTGTATTACAAGCAAAGCTGTTTCCTTCATGTTGCTCTTATAGATTATGCTACAGGCCAAAACTGGTTAGACAAGGGCCTTGGTTAATCAGTGGATTAATTTGGGTTCAGCAATTATGTTGGAAGAGAGATGTTCTGCATTTCATAAGCTGTTGCAGTATTCATTTGGACACTAAAGGCTCTATCAGAAGTAAGCTGGTGGTTACACCTACAGATATTTCTCAGTCATAAAAGGTGTGTAAGCTTATATGGTTCCCTTGATCTGCCTTTCCATTTTTTGCCTTAAAGAAAACATTGCAGGAAAAAGCAGTTTAATTGCAACATCCCTAAAAAAAAAGCTGCAGTTTGCTCCTGTATCTGGATTAGTGGAAGTGATTCATTTGAAGATACTATCTGTTCAGCAAGCATTGTTCACTCCCTGATTTCTTTACAAGGCAGGAATCAACGCTCCATTCACCAGGTACAAAACATTACAATTTAACTTGTGAGCATGTTCTGATTTCCTGGCATCACTGCTCCACAGACTTCTCTGAAAAGTTACTTCATGCAAATCAGCCCCGTCCTTTACCACTGGCTTAACGCTGATTGCATAGGCCATGGGAAGAAAACACTTCAGAGCAAATCTTTGTGCTAGCACTTCTTGCAGCACATCAGCAAGAAAGCAAGGCTGAGAATCAGTTTCCTGGAATTTCAGACACACCTGAAACCTTAAAGAAATACCCACTTTCTCACTAAGGTTCTCTGACTAATGAAGCTGACCCACTGTTCTTGCAAAAGCCTGCTTCTGAAAATTAGTGTCCTTTTGAAAATTAAGTGATATTGAAGGAATTTGACAGCAGTGGCAACCTGCTGTATCCCTGTTGACCACAGTCAAAGATACATGCTCTGGTTAGTGTGATCAGTAAGATATCATTATCTCACAGCTATACTGCAGAACCATTAGCCTACATTGTTGCCTCTCTCCTGGAGTAGCTGCAGGTGATATGGATGAATACTACCCATTAATATCAGTTTTTATGGTCTCATAACAAAATCATACATGGAAGGATGGGTGCTGGGATTTTTTTAACCCAATCACTTACTTCCACATTATTGTAAAATGATAAAGTTGCAATTTTATTGCAAAAATAGGTGTAAAATTCCTACAAAATTAATCTCTTTTCAGATGCTGAAGAAAGTGCAAGTGTGCAATAAAAAGACTGTTTTTTCTTTTCATACACACACTGTATGACAGAGCCAAGTATTTAGTATTCTAGGCCAGACTCCTCAAATCAGAGCAGCTACTTGCTACTCTGCTGCCTGGCTAATCTATTAAGCAGTCTTAATCTGACAAATGAAGGACAACGGTGTTTTAGTAATGGACCTCCTATTTGCTTGGGAAGCCTGCAAAGGGGCTCTGAGCACTGCCACTCTCCTCCCAGTGCAGAGGAAGGCATGGAGCTCTCCCTGACTGCAGCAGGGTGTGCAGGACGCAGCAGCAGCCCTGGCAGAGCTCTGTGAGCTGCGGCGTGCTGGGAGCAGCGTGCGGCATCGCTCGGCTGCGCACCCAGCACCCAGCCATGGCTCATCCCTCTGGCTGGGCTCCCACAAACACCACTGGCAGCGTGACTTTCTTCCACTGGCAAGGCTAAAATTCATTTATCCTGCTGATTTAGGGTGTTAGTCACTCTGCCAGGATCCTTGCCAACCCTCAGGCATTCTCCTGCATGATTTCCCCCAAGGCTGACTTTTAGACTGTGCGTATGTTGGTCCAATGCTTATTTTTGTTCTAAACATTTTTAAAATTCCTCCCCAGCTCAGAATGGTGATACCTGATGAAAAGCAGGTAGTTAGAAGGCTATTTAAAGGCCCCTTGCCCTGCTGGCCTATGCTGCTATAATTCTTCAGCAAGTAAAGGAGATGGATCAGAAAATAATGCAAAATAAATAATGCAAACATTTTTGCAGCAGTATGAGAAGTATATTGGTTCCACTCCCACAAAATCACTCAATCTTTAGCAAACAGACCACCCATCACTATGAGTTGTTCAATGGATTTCAAGAAAGGAAGAGTAGCAGGAAGGCTCCAGTCCTGAAAACACAAATTAGAGATTAGACAACGAGGGTGATCCAGGGCCACTTCTGATATAAAATACCAGATTTAATCCCCATCCTGCGGTGTTTCAGTCATCACTCTGCATTTTCCTGGGTGCAACAATCTGAAAAGCCTGGGATGATTTTTTCATGGCCTTTCCTTTTTTGGAGGCTGGGAAGGATGGGAGGCTTTCATATCCACACCTGTGGAAGGACTAGCTGAAAACACAAGAGCACACAGAGGAATGAATGAATGCATCAAACCAGAAATCAGGTGCAGTACCTTGTTGGATCAAGCTCCTTCCTTTTAATCCATTTGACCCCTGCTGCAAACTTTTGACTTTAAAAAGAGATGAAGCAAGGTATTTCTGCTGAAGATGTTAATTTTTTATAAAGTTAAGTCCCTTATGCAGAGTTAGGGAAACAAGTGGAATTCACATCAAAATGGGAGCCTTTGATTCAGCTCCCTGCCTAAAGATAAGCTTTCTGACATGGGTAAAATGTGTGTCTGTCAATTAGATGTTTTTCCAGCATGGTGTTCATGCATTGCCTGTGTTTCAACCATCTGGTGAGCACAAAATTCCTTCAGAAAAGGGAGAGACAGCAGCAAGCACGGCAGAGATTTGCGCAGTTTACATTACGGCTTTACACCCAACTGTGAGGCCGCAGCACCGCGCCCCGGAGCAGAGCTTGGCAGCAACCACCAGCACGTCAGAGGAGACCAGACACGGCCCTTGCACTCACAGGGACCACATTTCTTCCTGTCTTGGCAATTGACACAGATTTTCGAGAGCACAAACATGAGGAAAACAGCCCTGAGCAGACTGTCTGTGGGAGGTGCCATCAAGGCTTTTGGAAGTGCTACCACAGTGCACCACGGTGTCCCAGTCTGGTTCAATCACTGTTTTCACAACATAGCAGGAGCAAGACACAGGAAATTGTGTGAAAGGAGTGATAGTGTGGAGGGGACACTAAAACCTACTCTAACATCGGTTAGGGAAAACTAACACAAATAAAAGCTGGCAGGCTGTAACCAGCAGGGTGGAAGATCTGCTTTCAGAAAACAGGCAGGAAAGGTGTGAGGGAACATAACTTCCTTTTATAATTGTTGGTTCTCCTACCTTGGCACAAAAAGAAAGCACACAGATTTTATCCTCTGACTGACTCCAGGTCACTGGAACAAAACACTTCCTTTAATTTTAAGCACAACTGCTAAACAAAAATTTTCTACTCCTGTAAGAGGTGATGGTAGGTAAACCTTCCCCTTGTCACCTCTTAGGTGTTCTCAGAGGAATGTATCATTTAGTGTGGCTGGGAATCATGCAATCGCAGTCTCCTTTTGGCAATGGGTACTTCTGTCCTCCTTTGATAATTTCATTTAAAGCTTTGGGTGAGGCAGAATGGTCAGTCACCTACTGCCATCCATGTTTCCCCATTCTCTTCCACTGTTGCAGCTTAGAATGTTTAACAGGTTGAGCCAGTTCAGGTAATAAAGGGAGGTGGATCTAAAATTCTTCACTGTGGTTTGCCATTACTTAAGGCAATTTTTGGTTTTGGCAGTGTCATCATTAAGCCATCAGAAATTTGACCCCATTTCATTTAAAGCAGCCAAGATTTTTTATAAGGTGCATTGAGATGACTAAAGTAATAATATCCAGGATTCCACATCTCAGAGTGCAGATGAGTATCATAGAAGAATCATGTAAGTGATTTCTGGAAAAAAAAAAACAACTGGGTCTTTCCTATCGCCATCAAGTAGCATGAAAATGCTCTGAAGTTTCACTGAGTACCAACTTACAGTTTTGAAAAATGAAAAAATTTCTCCAGCAGAGGTCTTCCAGACAAGTGCAAACCAAAATACTGTTAAGATAGCAGGGAATAGATATTGGGCATAGACCCTGTGCAGAAACCTTTGTATTTTCAAAGCTTTACACTTAAAGTTGGTTATTTTCACTGTTGGTTTTGTGATTATACAAAGGGGATAGAAGACAACCCTGAGTGATATGTTTCTTGAGCAGTTCTGCAAAGGTAAAGAGTGTAAGAACTTGGCATCCAAAACTGTTCTAACTTTACAGCAAATCTCAAGACAAGGACAAGCTATGACACTTATGTCAAAGTTGTTTCTCAGGAAGTAAATAAAAGCAGACATCCTTCAAGATGTTGGTTTAAGAAACTTGAGATTTTCTGTATCTTTTACCTACAAGTAACCAACTCACTGAGGAGTCCTTGGTTTTTCATATGAATGACAGACTATTAACTTTTAAAATGAAAGTTCTGTCAAGAGTGGATGTGACACTGTGAAAAATGGGAAGGCATGCTGCATTGCCATCAGTTCACAGCTCTGACATAAATGCTATTTTATTCACTTCCATCCACAACCCTAACTAATAAAAAGGATACAGCTTACAGAAACTGAATTTCTATGCAATTAAATCCACAGCCGTGGAATTTGATACTGTATTCAAAACCAATTTATTTCATTTATTTTTCTGGGCAAAAGCAGAGTGTGAAATTTCATCATACATGTTTGTTCCTGCAAAATTACTACTATAATTAAAGAAGGATCTTGTGGTTAAGACATGACTAAAAGACAGCAGTGACAGAGGCTGTGTACAGCTGCTCTACAGCTTACAGAGTTTCTGGCTTGAGTCTGCACAATTAGAATAATTTAGTCATAGCATAAAGTAGACGGGACAATGTGTATTAAAATCCACCTGCAGAAATAATTAATAACTGTGCATTATCCCAAATACAAACTCAGAGTAAGTAGCCATATTTTATTTTTTTGAAAATGCATTTTACACGTTTTAGTGAATACTAAAATCATCAAGAAGTTCAAGGCACTACACTGGGACTTGATCTAGGAGGTGTTCTGTTTCTTTCCTATAGTATAAACTCAAGAAGTTTATAGTACCACTGATAGATAAATAAGACATTTAAATTCTGGAACCCTCATGTTTCCATATATGCTCAATAATCAGAAGGCCAATATCATCGCTGAACACATTCCAACTGCACTTAATGCAATTAACTGGGTTTTAAGAGACTAGGATTGTAAATCCAAGCATACCTAGTGGACAGAAAGTATAGATTAACCTCAGTTCAAGGGGGAAAAAGTGATAATTCTTTCCTTCATAATATATTTTTCATGTAGGTCTCATATTTTAACAGCTTTAACCAGAGTAATTCTGTGTTACTCACATGCAAATCAATTGTAGTGAATCTAGGCTTGCAAATTAGAATTTTATTAGCCATAGCAAGGTTAACAAGTTATCTTGCAGTGTAATACTTCAGTGTCGTTTACTCTTCCATTTTATCTGACAGAGGCTCTTGATACCCTCATGGAAGACAGAAATTATTCAGCCTTAGTGGTAACTATCAACACATGTGGCCAATTTGTCTTGAATGATGAAACCACAGTGGCAAAAAAAAAAAATTCACAAAAACAACTGCACAGCTTTGCAACCCCATCAGACACCTGAAAGCCTTAAGCAATTAAATTATTGTATCTTTCTGGACCAAAATCTCCCGACTAGTTTGGAACTAAATTCATAGTAACCAAAAATTTCCTCCCTCGAAGACAACTGATGATATTTGCTCTTAGGTGTTAATCTGCTTGAAAAAAACAAAGTCTTCATTTAAAAGTGCATTGGCTGCTGCTTGTAGGGGCTAGAGCTACATGTGTGGTATTTGTTATCAGCTTGTGAAACATATCCAATATGATAGTGAGAGATCCAAAGAAAATAGCTAAGCACTAATTAAATCAATATGCTTTCAAGATGCCAATACAGTTGTGTGCTTCTAGAGCATAGATCAGCCTTTGACTCCTGTGCAAAGTTCTGAATCTCTGCTTTGAGCTTGCACCCACTTTTTCTTTACTTGAGAAATCATTCTAGACAGTGGAAGCTCTTTAACAGGAAAGAGCCCACTGTTATTTTAGAGCTACTCACTTTCTACAAAGTTGCAGGATTTCTTTCTGAAATATATATTTTGAGACAGTGACCTTAATGGAGACACTCCATGTCAGCACCAACTTAACTGGTGTGCTGGCTTCCAGACTGGTTCCAATAAATCTTTTGATAAACTCATTTGCACAATGTGTTTTGTCAGGACAGACTGAGGGTCAATGTGCTCCCCTTGAGTTTGTAATAGATCTGCATTCTGGGATTTATTTTTAAAAGCTTATTCAATCATAACTTTGGTTGGAGAGATTTGTTTGGCTTCTATTTTATTTTAGATGTTAAAAATGCTAGAATTTTTCTTTTAAGGGAAGCGTAAGATTCCCTAATCCATTCTTCCATTACAATGGTGCAGGGAGATGGGACTCCTATGACAGTGTGACCATAATTGAAGTGGAGAGAAGGAAATACCTTCTCTCACCCCATATACACAGGCCTAGGAACTTTTTGACCCAGGGAACTTCAGAAAACCTAGAGAGCACCTGAGAAAGTCCATAACATTTTCTATTTCAATAGAATTGAACTGGCCAAGACTGTTTATTTTCCTCAGCTCCAAATGTCTCAGCCACTGCAGGCTCCTGTTTCACTGTACATGGCCCATTCTCCTGAAAAAAAAATAAATAAATAGGTTAAGATTATTCTCAAGCATAAAAAAGGCTCAAATAGAAAAAATAAGACTGTATGTAACATATCTTCCCTGTGTGATTACTGAGGCCATCACAGTGCAATTGCCTCAAACAAAATGAAGTAAAGAGAATAGATTGGCCAAGTAAAACAAACCCCTCATTCTAATCAAGTGGACTAAAACTTGTAAATCAGATCTTATTCTCTGAACTTTGTAGTTTGAGCTTAATAGATGGAAGATTTAGAAGAACATCCAATTTTTTTGAAGCTCTGGCTTCATCTGCTGAGGGGATTCAGTTGCAGCAGAGCAGAATCAGCTTCTCTCTCTAAAACAGAAACCTGTTACCTGAATGGCAGCTGAATGGCTCTTTGGGATCTGCTGATGACACTGATAAAATCCTGACTTACTATAATGGAACCTAAGTCACTGAGACATCTAGATGCCTAAATTTAGGTGCCCTCATATCATGCATCCTACTCATTCCAGGGGGACTTGGATGGTTCATAGCAACCCTTCTTGAGCCACAATTTTGCAAACTAAATCATCTAAGGACCTAGAAGGTATGTCAAACCCTAGTTAAGCCTGAAAGACATTCAGAAATCAAATCAAGGAGTAAAAATAAAGATCACAAACTGTAGTTTTCACTTTCCACCATATTTTGAGATATATTCTTGCAATTGGAAAGAAAAACCAAGACAAAATCTAAAAAGTGCAACTAAACATTGAAAGATTGCATCTTGTTTCAAGGTCATAAAGATATTCTGTGGCATAGTGAGCTTATAATACAAAGCAAAATCCCAAAGTTTAGGAGAGTTAACTGTAGTTCTCAGAAAAATCACAGTATAAATGGTTCATGAATTGCAGTGAAAAACTACTGCCCACATTACTAAACACTAAAATAAATCATACTGAAAAAAAATAATACTGATTCTAGATTTTGATAAATCTATTTCTTATATAATTTCTTGTCTGCTAATTTGATCATCAATTTTTATCTGTTAATACTGGCTTGATTGTTGAATCAAGTAACTTCATTGAATCCCGTTCCTTGATGCCATCGATGGCATTGGTACGACCTCTTTTGACTTCTTCACTTTTCTTAACTTTTAGGCTTTAAGCTGAGCTCACACGTTATATTCAGAAGAGTTCTGTCAAATTATTTTCCAAGAGTGTATCTACAACAAGAGGTTCACAATACTACAGGATCCCTCAGTCTCTCAAGTTGCAGACATTTCCCCACCTCACACCCCTTCTGGGACAGTCAGGCAGGCATTACTGACACACTATCCTGTTCCTCTTCCATTTGCAGCTGCATCTCCACTGCTGCCCTAGGAAGTTATAAAGTTATAAAACTTAATCATTCTCTGCTAGTGAGAGATCCATAGGGGATGCAGCTTCTCAGAAACTGGTCCAATTTATTTGATGCCATCATCCCTCAGGGAATGGCATTTACAACTGAATTGAATGTTAATGATCAGCATTCCATGTTCTAAAAATGGCGAAAGGTCTATGGAATAGTCTCTGTAGCTATTTCTTGGATGCAATGTCAAGGATAAATATTAACAGGCCCTCTATAAATATAATAATTTGCCCTGCAAAAAAAACCACTTCAAAGAGTATAAAATCCTTCCCAGCATCTTACATGTACTTAATCAGGCACAATAATGATTCCCTGTATAATGACAGTATTAAATTGTGTCTCAAATTTGTGTCAGTGAAAATTCATTTAGTGTTTTTCACTTAGAGGCATCACAGGAAAACGAGTTGAGACAGCCCCACTACTGGCTGTGACAGAAACATTTGTCTTCCAATGTCTGTAAATAGGAAAAAAGGAAATAAGAATTGATTGAGAAAAATTTGAATGGAAAAGAGGTTAGCCATTTATCGGTATGAAGAAACTACTATCACAAATCTAGTCTGAATAATGCACCATACTGAGACAGAAAGGTTTCCATACAGCCCAAAGATGAAATCAATACTCACAAAACTCATGTTCTAACTAAAGTTTTTGACAACTACTTTCTGATTCTAAAAGAAGTAACATAAAGTCTTTTTTTAAGAGACAAAATATTGTAAGATTCAACTAGCAACTAATGCTCTCTATTTCCAATACCCTGAGAACAACAGTATGTGAGTTAATTTTAACATGTGGAAAGAACATTTAATTTTATCAGAAGGAAACAATGAAGAATCTAATTTATTCTCCACATGTGTGCATAACCCCCATTGATATTAATAAGAGTTAAGCAGCCTATGGAGAGGAAAATAGGGCTCCAGATGTGGCAAAATGTTTTAAGAAAGTTATGTGCGGCTTTCTAATGACCACAAAAATTATTTCTTTTTCTATATCAGTGTAGAGAGAAAAATTGCTTCATATCCAGCCAGTCGTGAAATGTTTCTGGCTTTCCTGAGGCTATGTGTGTGTGAGCAGTGGTACACACACAGACACAGGCACACACTCACAAATGTGCATATGGATGGTGTCTCATGCACACACAAGCGCATCCTTCTCAGTTGTTGCCTTTTTCAACTAGGGAGATCCATGGCACAAGCTTGTTTGAAATTCCATTGCTCTTCCTACTGGCTGCTCTTCCCAGCAGGGGTAAAAGAAGGAAAATTTTGCTCAATTCATTTTTTTTAAGAGAGTGTTTAAAGTGCTGTCAGAGGTAACCAACAGGGAAAATAAAGGCTGGTGAAAAACCTTCTTTGCCCTACACTACATTTGACTGTAATTCTACAAACTTTGGGAAGTGTGGAGGATTAATCTTGATTAACCATGGGCAAATTTCCTCAGTTTCCCATTGGCACTCCTGAAGTGGGATGTGTTTTGACTTAATCCTTAACATTTGTACCAATCACTTCCATTTTCGTTTCAGAATGAACTGTGATATAAGAGGTTGGTCTTTAGCAAGTCATTCCATCTAATTATTCATTCTTCTGAGGCATTTCCTTCTGAAGACATAAAAATACTTTGCTGTTTCTATGGTAGAGCTCTTTCTCTTAATTTTCTGAACTTTATGAGAACACGGCAATCCTTATGTACTTGTCCAAGCCAACCACTGCTAAATAGAACCTCTGAAGACCCTGAAAGGGTTGTCCTTTTATTGGTGTTCACAGCAGAATTTTAACTGAATGTCATTCAACTTTCTTTTCACAGCATCCCCCAGGGAACTGCCTGGTCCTTGAAATCCTGCGCTGCATGTTCTCTGTAGCCAAGAACTTGCAAACCTGAACCAAATCATCCTCAACACTTTTATAGCCCCCATTCTGCCCAGCTGAGCTTATGACATGTTAATGTTGTTTGCACACAGACACTTATTTATGACTCTTTTACATAGCTTTCATCCAATTGTAACTTTAATTTATTGTGCAATTTTAGAACCATACCATTTGAAGCGCTTGCCTCTGATAAAATTCCCTAAAATTTGCATTTCACGTAATGTCTCTGCATGCTTAAAAATGTCAGAATAATAATGAGAGCAGCTCTTCCAAGGTTTTGTTTCCCTATTACATCTATGGAATGAATGACAGGTTGGGTATAGGCACCTCTGTTTACTTTCCTTTTGAATCATAGACAATAGGATCTTTAGTCACTGATAAAAGCTCATTTCTGCTCTGAATGTTTTCTTGTCCACTTAAGCTGATTTTATATAACATGCAAAATGACTATTCAATATTCAGTTAATTATGCACCAAATGGAGTAAGCCAAAGAATTAGCTTAATCAGGCATTCTTTTTTTCCTTAGGAAAAACCCCCTGACAAACCAATCCAACTAGAAAAAACCCAAAACCAGATAAGAGCTATGACAGGTATTGCAGATAGACTCCTGGCTTGACTGTCAGGAGACATTCATTCCCTTTTTGATGGGGCTGTTTACCTCTGATGGTGGTTTTAAACTGGAGATTTCATTTTGCCTTCATTTACTTTGTCAGCTTTTTCCGTTGTCAGGGTTAGATAGTTACTTAGCAAATTTCTACTTATGATACAGGCTATAGATATATTTATATAGTATATATTTTTACAACCTTTTCATTTAAAGGTTTCCTCAGTTGTGCTTTTACCCTTGTAGGTAGAGACCATATATAAATATATATATTTATAGCAAACTACTTATGGAATAGAAATATTCTTTACTATCTATTCATCAAAATGTTTCTTCAGCTGAGCTTTTATCTTTGAAGTCCAAATATGCACCACCCCAGCATCCCCCTCAGATCACAAATAAAAGGATTAGAAATACAGAAATTCTGTACTGGGACCAAGACCTGGTCTTCCCTTCAAAGAAAGTCAGGGTTGTCACATAATTAAATGGACTTGACTAAGGAAATGAAAAAAGGGCCAACAGCTCAAATTGTTAGAGTTCCTATCCCTATTTCACACTGCCTCTACTCATCCATAGTCTTCTATAGTCTGCATACAAGATAGCTTCACCTGGTTCTGAATGAAAGACAAACCTGATCCTCTTTTCCTTATATATATTTGGTGTGGATGCTTAAAACTACAGCAAAGCATCTCAGGCAGAAGATAAATTATTGGGAAAAGTTAACTAAAGAACAAGGTAATCCATGATGCCATATCTTAAAATGAAGTTGAATTCACTAAAATCTGGGTTTTGCCAGGATAATGGTTCAATACCCAAGATCTGCAGAACATGTTGGATATTTACACTTTTCTCAAACCCCTTAAAGCTCAAAATCCCATTTCTAACCCTCTTCATGACTGAGAAATGATAAGAAGAGATTTGTTGGTAAACCTGTCGTTACCTTGTGACTGCCCTTGGTGGAATGGTACTAGGCAGGTGCATGGGGGTTTTATTGTATGAAAGGATGTATTTTCATTTATGCAACAAAAGCTTCAGTTTTTGACTAGGAAGATTCATCTCTCCTGGTTTATTTCCTCCTCCCTCTACTGCAAAAAAAATATTGGCACTACCTTGCGGCATTGCAGTTTTTACTCTGGTGCATTATAGTTTTCAAAGCACAGTAATTTTTATGATATGTGGTAGCTTAAAGGGAAAAGCAGTATCCAGCAGGGAAATGAAGGGTGAAACTCTGGCCTCTTTGAAGTCAGTGAGAAAAACTATTACTGCCTTCAGTATGGGCAAGGTTTCAGCCCAAGCATTCAGGGAGAAACATGGAGCTGTGTATTGATTTTACCTCTTAGGCAAAACTGTAGAGAAGAGAAGAGAAATGCAATCATCTGGAATCTAGGATGGTTAATGTCAGTAGGCCTTTAGGAAATTGTGTTACATAGATGAATGGTATGTTGGTCCAATCAAACATCCAAAATCTCTACATTTGACCTCCAAGTCTCCAAAAGAAGAATAAAGAATCCAACTGCAAAACCCATTATATGTTGTAAGGTTTCTGTTTACATATGTAAAACAGAGCATCCAAATCTGAACATATTGAAGAATAAAACAGCCAATTTTGAGGCTCCCCCAGCTTATATTAGTAAATTGCAAAGTATACCAAATACATTTAGACAGTATTTTGTAAAGGAGCAGTAAACATTTATAAATAAAACCCATATTAATATGGGAATTCTCTCCTCGTAGCTGCCCCTCTCTAATTTAAGATATTTTTAGCTAATTAAGGGAATATGGTATCACAGTTAAACAGGGGAAATATTGAGATAAATAATTCATGAACATCTGAAGTAAATAACTTCTAAATAGATACTTTGACTATTTTTTTTGACAAATTAATGAGCAAAGCTTTGTTTTTGCAATAGTCTGATGAACTGAAATTTTCAGTTCTGTATCCGAAATAGAACTTATTTTGGACAACTGCTGGTTTAATTTCTAAAGGTTCATAACACGCAATTTAGGTAACAAAACATACAGTTCTACCACTATTTATCAATGCAGAGTATCTGAATACATTTTTGCATTCAACTGTTCCCAAATCTATCAGCCAAAATTTGTCAGCACCAAGAAATAGTGAGAATGCTGAAATAGCAAATAAATTCATTAATTAAATCTTAGTAGGTTTGCGTAAAATTCACATACAAGGAAAAGATTACAGGAGAGTTAAAGTAGCTCTGTTCTGAACCCCACTCTTTCTTGCTTCTTAATGAAAGAGTAAATCTGAGGCTTTGATATCACTGCTTTGTCATGGTAATTGGGAAACTGTGAATTCAACGTGATGACTTTACTGCAGGTTGAAGAAAGGAGAGATGTTGAACTATGAGGAAAAGAATTTATTTAAACGTCAGTCTAGAGAAAAGGCTAAAGGTTAGTAAAAGCTATTCATTGTACATTATGGAGTTTCTTTTTAGGTGCGATGTACTTGAAACAATTCTGTATGAAAATCTCAGTTTATGCCCATTAGGCCCATATTTCTCATTGAGTTTGCTAATACATAGTGAGATAAGAACTAGAATACTCAGAAAAGGAGACTGATTATTGTTGTTAAGTTCATCAAAATTGTTTCTATTCTTGTATGTTTCACCTCTTCACCTACATCAAATTATGTGGTAGTGCAATTGCTTCCAATAATTATAAGAAGGGGAAAGTAGCTCTTATACAAACATGACCTTCACAGTAGATAAGGATCTATTCTGTTCAGAGAAAGGCAATACAGAAACATGGAGAAAAGTCCGCTTTTCCTATATGTGCAGGACTTGTTTGATACTAGTTGCCTGGACCAGTAAAGGGTTTCTCTGTCCAAAATTATTAGTGTTTATGGTTCAGTAAAAAAATTAGACACATGGTTAAATATTTAGTAGCTTTGTGCTCCACATCTAGAAAAATTTAAATTAAACACTATCATGTTCCAAAGTAAGAACATAATCATGATGGAAAAGAGAACTATACTGCAAATAGTCGGGACTTTCAAATTGTATTCTCTAAGGCAAAATATATGAAACTTGCTGATTGTTATTAAGAATGGTAAAACACACTGAAGTTCAATTTCACCTGAACTGATTCTGTATAATTTTTTTTAATAATAAAATCTAATGGCAGTTACATAGCTGACAGGTAATTTCAAAACCTTTATCAGTTTCCAATTACAGCTTAGAGCTCCACAATAAAAAACTTTGAAATCAACATAACAAGGAAATTCTCTACCCCAGCAAACTCCCTATCTTGAGGTTTAATTAAAATAGGATGTATGAGACAGGAAGAAAGAGGAAAGGACAAGTAGGATGGATGTTCATAAATTAGTCATAGCAGCAGCTTTAGCACTCACAAATGATGACCAGCCCATTTGCTGCATGCTTTTTTGCAGAGCTAATAAAATTCAATAGATGCCTCTATAGAATCACCAATTGAAGGTGCAGAGCTAAAAATTGCACCAGGCATTAGGGGTCTCTAGCCTTCCTCTTTGGAGTATGAGGAAAAAAGCGAGAAATCACAGAGAGTCTTGAACTACACCACCACCTGCTGTTGCAATCATTATGACTCACATAATTTATTCATACCCAAATACAGTGTGCATCTGCTATTTATTGATATTTTGGTTTATTTTTCTTATTATAGCTTCTGCTTATATTGAATCAAGTTTCCAAGTACTGTGGATAGTATATAAATATGGATTATATGTTGCTTATAGAGGCCTTTCCCTTTCACAGCATCAAAGAATGAAAAATGCATTTCCTCTCTTTCCAGCTAAGCAATATAAACATCAAAGGAAGGATTAGCATTTTAGGTCTTTGCACTCTAAATCTTTGTGTCATATGTCATGCTGTCTCACACAGAACATTTATATTTCTATAACTATTACGTAATCAGAGCAGTCAGCCAAACATCTTCACTTTCCTCTTATTTGCATAATTAATTAAATTCCAACATTTTGCCAAGCTATCTACACTCACACTGAAATAACAACTGCCACTTTTCGTGCTGAAATGAATTCATTACCTGGGATTCAAACCGCTGCTCTCCCTGCCAGATGAAAGTTTACAGCACACAGTCAGCCCCTGCTCCTCTGCTACAATATCCCAGCCAATGTCAGATATTGTGGATTATGGCAGATTCCAGAAACATAATCCCTGATGCTATGACTGCAAAACCAAAAGGGCCTTGAGGATTGTGCTGCAGCCACCTACAGGGGCCTGGCTGCCAGAAGGCAACACAGACCTTGGCTCTCATATGGCATGGAGAGGGCTTGAGGCTGAGGAGGCTCAAGATGTGCTGATTTCAAGCCAGATTCTTTTAGAAGGGCTCTTATGAAATGTCCCTGTATAATGGAAGACTTCAGCAGCTTAAAGATAGCAATATAAATGATTGTCTGCCTTGGATTAATTTCTTTCAGATGAAGTAATCCAGGCTGATACAGAGGTTCATGTTACTGCAGGCCTTATCTAGTGGCCCCCCCCTTTCTTTTTTTCTCGTCTATACTTTTGTTTTAAATCTCTTTTTCTGCAGCAGGAAGCAATCTGCCAAGTCAGTAAAATGAAAGAAACTCTATGCAGAGGTCTTTGCCTCCACTGTGAAAGTGCCTACTATGTCTAAATTCGAATGAGAGGAAAACATCAAATTAAATATGTGGATACCTAGCTATGCAATAAGCCATTTGGTCAATAGGGAGAAATCTGGCTTCCTGAAGGAAAGCAGCACAGCTCTGCCTGCTTTCCTTTATTTGTTTTTTCTAGGTTTTCAGCCCACTGCACAGAAGGGTGACTTTCTGCTTGCTTTTATCACATGGGAACAGTAACAAATCTTTGCCAGCTAGGACTTGTCTTCACAAAGTCACTGCAAGTCAGCTATGGTAGTGATGGCCATGCAGAAGGCAGGTGGCCTTTCTCATCTGCAGAGCCTTTTTTTGAAATAAGGACACAAACCAGTACATACCAGTTGGCTGGGGAACCAAGGCCACTCCAGAGGTCACTCCACAGCACAAAAGCAGCGCAGACATGTCCTCAGTTGTCAAAGTCACTATGTTTTGCACTGATGGCTCTTCAAATGCAGGTCCTCACCCTGCTTACCCTTACGATTTCACCAAAATACATTCTTCCACCAGAGTTTGCGTGACAATGAAATTATGCATGTACCTACACGCCAACAGGTTTCAAAACACACAGTGAAAGGAAGTTACTTTCAAATGTAATTTTACTTATTTTTGTGTTTGGTTTAACAGTTCTTGGCCTGCAAGACTTATTATTTGTTGTAATTCCATGGTGTTCACTCATTTTTGTTTATTGGAGAACAAAATGTGTGTGAGTTCTAGCTTGAACAGGAGTTTCACCATGCCGAAGTATAATGGTGGATAATTAGGCTGCAGAAATAATCTAATACATTGAAAGTTTGGAGAAACATTTTAGGTATTTTCTGAGATTTTTTTTTTTGAATCCAGCTGCAATGGGTTTGTGTCACTTTAATATTCCAGCTAGTACCTTGAGCTTCCCGTATCTATTAGTTTTTAGAATACAATGACGTCTTCCACAATGAGTCAAATGTTATTTCAAATTTCACGTTGCTAGCTGAGTTTTAGCATTAGGCAGGTGCTCACTTCTTTGGAATGTTGCTATAGACTGACGACTCGTTTGTTCTTCAACAGACTCTTTAATCTGTTAAAATAAATAAATAAATAAATAAATAAATAAATAAATAAATGAATGAATAACAGCTGCCAAAAACAAACACTCAAACTGTGTCAGTAAAAACTAGATTGAACCAATCTAGAAGAAAAGAAATCCTAAGTAATCGTCCCCAGGAATGAAAACCAGAAAAGGTCTCAGATCTTTCTCACACTTAAT
Organism: Emberiza elegans; assembly: GCA_024865655.1. NCBI lineage: Eukaryota > Metazoa > Chordata > Aves > Passeriformes > Fringillidae > Emberiza > Emberiza elegans. Next base: position 38,916,662 of record JALJVW010000206.1, read on the forward strand.
GCGAAGTATACAATTTTGTATTTTTCCTTTGCAACTCACCATTAATGTCAAATGCAGTGTCCTAAGGTCATAATACATAAAGAAATGTGATTTTTCTGAGTTCCTCAATACTTTTGGAAGCTGTGACTTCTCATCAAGTGCAGATATCATGGATGCAGGCACTAAATTTAGTTCTATGGGGAGGGTAAAGTAGAAGATTTTTATCAGAGTTTTATGAAGCATACACTTATGGAAAGCCCAGGAATAGTTTACATAAGAGTTTATCATTTAAAGTTTATTCTTGATACTAAGTATTTATATAATTAATAATGGGTATATCTCGGCTCTGCCAAATTGGACTAGGGCAGAATCTGTTTACAGTTTCTGTAAAATAGAACTGAGATGTGATTGCATTGTCTTTACTTTGCACATTTTGCACATAACAAGGCTGCTTTTGTGTCATTTAAATTTGCTTCCCCTTTGATGTAGTAATTTCCCCTCTGGTGTAATGGCTTTTAAGTTCTTTGCTTGTAACAAGAAAAAGGCCATCCTGTCTTGAAATGTGAGTTTATTTTAATCTACAGTACATTTCACTTAACTTTATTAATTTACCTTTCAGTGTTGCTGCAACTGAGATTACACAACCTCATACCTGTTGTTACCACAAAAATTACCAACAGTTGCTGGTTGATAATTTCAAAGGTACACACACTCATAACCAGACATGTTCATACTCACTGGTTTTGGATAGAAAATACTCCATTTTCAATTACTGGGATGTCTGGAGTAATCATTCTTTGAAGAAATTGCTCTCTTGATTTATCCATATATATATATATTTTTTTTATATATATATATATATATATGTGGGTGGAAAGATGATTTTTCATTAGTTAAGGAAATTCTTTTTCTGTCTGCTAGGTCTCAGCAGAATGAGGGGGTTTTCTCTCTTTCAGGTTATTTGCCCCTGCCCCTGCAGGTTCTGACAGCGTTGTTAACACCGCCATATTTCACCAATCATTTGAGACAAAATTCCAAGAGTTGTTGGAGAGACATGAGGGCAAGAGAGTGCTAGATTATGGAGGGGAAAATGAAGACATAGCAGGCTACGAGGAGGCAAACACTGGAAAGAGATATAGCAGAAGGAGCAGGAAAAACGACCATGTAGGATACAAGGGAATCCCATTTGACTGTTTGAAACATCACAATGTTACATTGCAAGTAACAATTTACCAGGATAGTCTTGATGTTCGCTGTAGTATTGCAGTGTTTTCCTGCACCCCAGGTACCAGCCTGGTTTTATGACCTATCCGCCTTTCTCATTTTGCCCTTAACACCCCGTCCTCAAGATGCGTGACACTAAGTATTTGGCCACAGACCAAAAAGCAGTGACACGCCTGTCCCGGTTTTCTGTCCGTACGTGGCAATTTACAGATTAATAGGAGTTGGTGCTAAAGCCTGGTTTGAAGCCCGTTCCCTCTCACACGGAGCGAGCCGTGTTACAAAATAAAACCCGGAGAAGCCATCGGGCCTCGGCGGCGCTGCCGCAGGACCCCCGCGGGGGCAGCGGGACCCGGCGGCCGGGACGGCGGCACCGCTGCCGCCGCCGCCTCCGCCGCTAGAGGGGACTCGGGCCCTGCTTTCCCGAGGAAAAACCGGGAACCGGCTGCAGCTTCTCGGGAGCCCGGGCTGCAGTTGGCTCCGCGGGAAAAGGGAAGCGGCTGGGCGCGGGTTACAGAGCGGGCAGGCGGTTTGCGCGCTGGTTTGGGACGCGGGGGAGCTGCGTGGGTAAGGCTTGCATTGCCAAAGAAACTTTAATGCGCTTCCTCGCTCCCAAAGCAACTTTGTGCTGAGACTCCCTGTTATGAAACATGGAAGGCTTTCATAAATCAGCGTCATGGCAAATAGGTTTTAAGCTTCTTACAGATCCCGTGCCAGCAGGACTGTGTGCCATGCCACTCGGGCGCCCACCTTCCTGTAGCCTTTCCACCCATGTTTTTTAAAGTGAGATGGAAGCTTTGGCTGGCGATAAAACATTGGAAAAGGGAACGAGAAGGACAGACAACAGGCGGAAACCTCCAAGTGATGCTTTCTCGGCTCTTCTTCTTTCCCACTTGCACACTAAGACAAGGGGCTGCGATCCCGGCTGGTCGGCCAGGCCCTCCATGGCCCCGTTGGATGCTGCAGCCGCCCCCCGTGTACCCCAGAGCCCCCGGGCCGGGAGCGCTGCAGGGGGAGGTGGGAGGAAGAACCCAAACTGTGGCCAGGCCGGGGCCCCGCACTCCCTGTGCACCTGGCAGGGCAAAGCCCCCTGTTGGTGTCGGCCTCTTTTATGGGGATTTTTTACTAAGAAAAACGGATGTCAGAAGGGAAAAAAAAATGAAGAGGAAAAAAGGCGAAAGTGGGCGCTTACCCAGAGGGAGGCAGAGCCCCGCGGGAACGGAGGGAAGCCCGCGGGGGCAGGAGACGGACAAAGGGCAGCGAGGGCGCGGGGCGCAGCCCTGCCCCAGCCGTAGCGGCAGCGGGGTCCGCGGCGGGCGGGGGTCGGCGGAGCGCAGCCCAGCGCGGGGCCCACGCTGCGGTACCGCCGAGGGAGCGCGGGCTGAGGCGCTCAACAGGCGCTGCCGCCCCGCCGGGACGGGGCCGGCACACGGCGGGAGCCGCGCTCGCTGCCAGCCCCGTGCCAGGCGGCGGCGGCGGCCGGGAAGGGGCTCTGCCGCCGCTCGGCGGGGCTGCCGCGCCGCCGGGGCTCGCCCGAGCGGGACCCACCCTGCCCGCTCAGCCGGGGCCGGCAGCCCGGCCGGCAGCGCCGCCGCTTCCTTTGTGTGCGTGAGGGGAGCTGCGGCGGGTCCCCCCGGCGGGCTGTCAGCGCTGCCCGCGAGGAGGCGGGGAAGGGAAGGGACGGGAAGGGAAGGGAGGAGGCGAGGGAAGGCGCTGGCAGGGCGGCTCTCTCGTCCCCGTCACAAGGTAAGCCCTGCTCCCCGGGGCGGAGAGAGGCGCTGGAAGCGCCGCGGGGCCCTTTGCCTGACCTGCCGAGCGGCTTCGCCCAGCCCCGGAGAGCGGCCGGCAGCGGCTCGGCGGGTCGCCGCCGCCTCCTGCTCCCCGGCGGCGCGGGGAGCCGAGCGCGGGCTGCGGCGGCGGCTCGGCGCGGCGCGGCTCCGGCACTTTGCGATGGGCTGGCGGCAGCGGCGGCCGGACAGCAGCGGGGGCCGACGCGGGGCTCGCAGCTAAGGGGCGAGGAGGAGGGACCATGGCCGCATCCAGTAACTCCAGTTTGTCCGGCTCGTCGGTTTCCTCCGGTAAGTTTCTCCAGCGAGCGCCGCATTTCTCCCCTCCCTCCATTTTAGCAGGGAGCTACCTGTCTGCAGAGCGCCTCGCCGTCCCGCTCGCCCCGACCGCGCCGCAGGCGCGCCCCGAGCCCCGCCGGGCGCTCCCCCGGGGCGGCGATGCCCCTGCCCGGGGTCAGCTGTCCCTCCGGCGGCACCGATGGGGGAAACCGGGACGGGGGAAGCGCGGCGGGGCCCGGTTCGCCTCCCCGCCGCCCTGCCGTGCCTTTGTGTGGGGTGAGGGAGAGGGAAGCCCCGCGCCCGGCTGCCTCGCGGGGAGAGCAGCATCCCATCCCTCCTGGCTCGGGAAGGGGCGCGCCCGCGGCCCCCGCGCCTCCGCGGCCGGCGCGGTGCCGGGAGCTCCCGGGAGCCGCGGGGCTTGCGGTGAGGAGGGCATTCAGAGACCGGCGCGCATCCTCTGCCCTGGTCCCCGCGGCACAGGACTGACCCCGTATCGCCACCCGGCGCGTCGTGGTGCCCTGGGGCGGGCGGGGGTTGCCAGGCGTGCCCCTTGGTGGGTGTTGAGGCACACCTCGCGTTTTCAGTACTCCTGCAGGACTGGGAACAATTAAATTCCCGATCCAGATTAAAAATGCTCCAGGTGACGGACTGCCCCAGGGCTTTCGGCGGCGGGTGTGAGGCGCTTGTGCGTGCTCTGGGTTTTGGGGATGCCGGGTGGAAGGCGGTGCGGTGCGGCGCTCTGCCCCGCTCACGGTGGGGGCTGGCTGCGCTGCAGACCCGCAGGAGGGCAGAAAAGTTACGGTGCGTTTTTAACCCAGGCAGCCTGAAATTGAAAGCAGTGATACAAGAGTACCACTGCCTGCTGCTTAGCTCACGAGCAGTTACTGTAATATTTAAGTTATGAGAAATTGGCTGAGAGTAACATCCTGGCATTTCAGTGGGCTGAACGAGTAAATAGAAGCATGAACAACTTAAGGGTTCAAGGGACTTGTGACTCAGTGTTTTATTTGAGGTGCCAGACAGATTTTTAAGAGCATTTCTTAAACATAGCAATATGTGCTGTGAACGGCAGACAAGCTCCTCTGACTATCTATACAACTCTGGCAAAATATAAATAAATGTAAAGGCCAATAAGCAACTACATTTTTAAAAAGACAATATATGTAACTTACACAACATATTCTGTGCCACTGTTCCAGTGTTCAACACTTACAAACAGATCCGAAGAAGGAACTGGGTCCTAAAAACATTTTTTTTAAATAGTTTTAACAAAAACCTACAAACATTGCAAGCCCTTATTGCCTTGACTCAAAAGCACCTGAATGAAATAGGCATGAGAAATTCTGCCTTGTGTTCACATTCACGGTGCAAGACTTGCAAGACCAAAATGAAAATAAGCAAGAATACAGGCAACTTTATGACTTATTAGTGGAGGTACTCATCTGGTCAATGTGGTTTTATTTTATGCATCATTTGTATATTTTTGCATCTAAGTTATGTGATAAAACTAGAAACAACTTTAAAAGCCCAGGCTGGAACCTGTGACTCTCTTCCTTGGTGCTTTAACCATTAAGCTGCTGAAGCATGTCCTCTGCTTGGAGAAAGTGTGTAGCTCCCTTGCTCCATGAATCTCATGGTATTTCTTGCATACTGTTCCTTCCTGTGTCTGTGGAAGGATACTGAATGCATCCCTCTGAATCCCCTCTGCCTTTACTAAATCTGGGATTCAGGATCCTTCTTGTGACTTGAGAGATGTGCATGCCCTGCAGAGTTGGTTCAAATGCCTGAAATGCAGGGAAGAGTGGGAGTTTGGATACATCCTTGGTGTGAGCAGTTGATGTCATCCAACTCCAGGTGGCCTTCTGCTCATCAGGTAAATCTAGTGCCAAAAATAACATCCAGCCAAGGAACTGAGATCTACGCTTTAGCTGCACATCATTGAAAGATGCACATCAGGAGTTGACATGTGACAGTACCCTGCTTTGTATGAAGCCCTTAGCTATGGCCTACAACGGTTTGTGGTTTGTCTTTTGTTTTGTGTTTTTGCAAGCGTGAGCACAGCTGAGCCTTGGCCCATGCCTGGGGCTCTTAGGTGCCACAGTAGTACAACTAATAAATACTGTCAAGTATTTATTTTATAAAGCAACTGAGTGACCTTGACTTTCATAGCTTATGACCTTGGAATGGTTTTTGGTTTTGTTCCAGTTTATTCAATCTATATTTCTTCTATGCATATACTAACCAGCAGTTAAATTTGCTGCAGCATGATAAAGTTGCCAATATTAGCAGACACACCATTATCTGACTATGTGCAGCTGTATTCTGGCTGTCTGTGGTTTAAGTTCTCAGAACTCAGCAAGTCTTACAGCATTTTGTTTACATGGTCTAAACAAACAGTCTTGCCTTAAAACTTAGTTTGGTAGAATTTATATGTATGCTTAACATGCCAATATGAAGATTTCCAAGTTGTACAACTATTTCTATGCCACACAAGAGGGGAGGTTATACTACATTCTACTAATACAAAAAGAAAGTGAATTTTGAGGTTGATAGCAGAATACCATGCTGCAGAACTCAGGTCTACCACTTCTTACCAGTGCTGCCAAAGCTTGAGAATGTGTTACTACAAGTGACCATTTGTGATGTAGTATTTCTGCTTCAATTCCTGCCAATTCCTGCCAATTCATGTCAATGAGAAAGTTCAACAGTTCAAATATAGTCATTGTGAGGAAGCTGCCCAAGAACTTTACGGTGTAGACATTCTGCTTGCTCACTTATATTTCTGTAAATGTACAAGTGGGATTCATAGTCTTCACTTGATCTTGTGTCTGCACTAAAGGTGAGAATCTGGTTATGTTCTGGAGTGGTTATTTATAACCACTACTGCCCAGTGTCATGGCAGGGTGGTGAGCTGTTGTACAGATGGGGAGCTAACATGCATGGAGGGCTATGACTTCAACTATCCTCTGGTGGTAAAGCAAATATTCATACTTAGGAGGCTGTTGCTCCTTTGATGTCACAGCTGGAGGACCATTCCCTCCTTCAGAGCTTGTGTCTGTGGTCTGTGTGCTCATCTCAAGAGTTGCTGTGAGGCTGCTAATTATGGGTTCAATAATATTAGGTTCTTGTTACAGGCCCCATCTGACCAAAGCCCATGAAAGACTTTTTTCAGTAAGCTGGCACTCACTGGTAACAAAATCTACAGGAGAGCCATGGGTATTTGTATTGTGTTTCTTTGTATATAATTTCTTCAAGCTCTCTGCTTTTGGTAACAGAACTTAAACTGCCCTGACTACCAGCTGTTGTGTTTGAAGTGGCTGGGGGAGAAAGAAGGGTAATATTCTGGGGAAGAAGGGGGCATGGTAAGCAATTACATTAAGTATTCTTTTTTGGACCTTAGACACAGTATAAAAAGCTGATATTATAATTACTTCCACTGGGAATTCCACTTTACTTTCCTGTAATCTCTTCTTTAACACATACCCAGGTGATCTATTAGCTGTATTCACTGAAAACCCCTAAATTTTGCTCTTCTCCCAAGATGAAGTGCTGATTTAACTGCAAGCAGCAACTTTTCTCTCTCTCCTATCCTCTAAAGAAAACTGTGCATGTTTTTATGCTTTCGTTCATGCTGCAGTGTCCTTAAAATAGACATTCCCTTGCCAGTGCCCATCTTAGTATTGACCCTTATTCTCACTCATTATAATCTTTCTTTTTAAAAACTTCTTTGCTGTTGCTGAAACTTCTCAGCTTTTTCCTGGCAAACAATCCACCTCTCCCACTTTGTCACTAGCTGCCTCCAGTTTTCTCCACCCAGTAGCCAAATACTGATTATGCAGAACTGATGAACTTGAGACTCGACTTTCTGGAATGTAAATAGAAGCCTGAGTGAAGAGACCTTTGTGGCTGTGCCTGCTTTGCTTCTCAAAGAAGCAAGAAATGCAGTGTGTTTCCCACCTAGGCTCAGTGCAGTGGTATTTCTAGTCACTGTACTTCTTTGTGCAGTTATGCCATCCAAAGTTAGTACAATGTGGCCATAAATGCCAGCTGGCTTTTAAATCTGCCATTCTGCTTGAGAAGTCTTGTGCCAGATACCCTCCCTGTGGCAGGTGGATAGGTTGGATGGCTTGGGCTCTCTGTCAGAGAAGGGTCCACAGCGAAAGTAAATGCAAATACAAGCCTGATAAATCATGAGGTGCAATCAGGCTTCCTCCAACAGCAGGATTCACAGTGTGCCAAAACCTTTGCATGAGCCTGAGCTTGTGCTGTGAGAGTGGCAACACTGCAGGAATTCAGGTGAGAACCCAAGGCAAATATGTAAATGTGTGTGCCAGTGTACCCTGTATTTTGTTTCTTCTTTGAGCTCCAAAAACAAGTTTGCAGGTGTTAGGGTGTAGGGATACCTCAGCACCTTTCTGCTTCCCGTCTGAACTGGTGCTTCTTCTTGTGCTGTAAGCGTTTTGTGTAGTACCTGTCAGTAGGGCAGGTGATGGAGTTAAAACAAAAAGGCAAGCTTTCTGCTACAGGCTGAGAAGGGCTTGTGTGTTTTGTCAGGGCATTTTTACTTTTCAACTGGATCCACAGCTCTAATGAAAGATAGCTGCCTCTCCCCCCAGTCCCCTCTTTTTGCAAACTCAAATACTGTATAGAAGGCTGTTACAAAGTAAAGTCACCTATTATTCATAGTATTTTTAAATTGAAAATTAAAAATTTTTCTGTCCCCAAGCTCAGAGGAAAAGGCCTTTAAGTATCATTTAAGAACTGATCCTTATTAATTAATAATTAATTTTATGGTTCATAAACTAATACTTGCAATAAATTGAAAGACAGCAAATTGTTAGGGTTTTTTAAAAATAAATTGGCATTAGTTGTTTAAAGAAAGCATAGTTCTCAACGTGGGTTTTTACACACCCTCCACTTTTTAAGAAGGATTAAAAAATTCTTATCAAGGGAAGAAAAATCTTTGATGGTTCTAGTGACTTAACAAGGTCAAAATAAAATATTAAAGGCTCGTGACTCTCTGGGGGTCATGAAGGTGCTATGATGTGAAATAGGCAGATATATTATAAAAATGAAAGTCAACATGGACCGATTTTAATTAAGATGCAAGCAAGTGGGAAGAAATGAAATTACTATTGTACAGAGATTCAGAGACATTCTAATTGAGAAAAAGATTAGTAAATGAAAATAGATGTTTATTCTTAATGATTTAATAGAAATAGTGTTGTGAAGCTGGCACATGAAAGCTATTGAAATCATGCTGTCATTATGCTGATAAGGTACTGCTTTTGGTTTTTAAAAGGGCAATAATGTTTTTTTATTTCTGTTCCTCATGCCAAGCTTCTGCTGGCCGGGGTGTTCTTGCTCTAAATTAAAGCTGAAGTCTTTTGTATCTGATGATTACAAAGAACTCACCATTCTTATTAAAAATAATAAAAATTTTAAAGGGAAAAAATGCCATAGTACTCCATTCTGATGTAGTGATTGATCCAACAGTTAGTTACTGACCATGTAGGCTGTGATTATTGAGAAAAAAAAATAGCCTGGAAACTGGTACAATGCATGTCTGCTTTACAATTTAGCTTATAAGCACTGATGCTCTCTAAAGCAAAAGTCTTGTTCTTCTTAGGGATCTGCCTGTCTCACAGACATATGTGCAGGATCAGGTGAACAGTCTTTCCTGCTGTCATGCTGATAACCTTTTTGGACATCCGTTCCATTGGAGTTCTTGCCTCCTGTCTGATGGTTCTAAGGAAGCTTGCATTTGCCAAATGCTGAGTGGCTGTAGGTAGGAATATTTTTACATTGGTGAATGTCATAATGAGACCTCTTGTATCCCTAGGTCCATGATGTTTTACATGTCTGAAATCATAATGATTTGGCTACTGTGGTACATAGGCAAGTCTTAAACCTGGGGTTTTAGATGAAAAAAATCTCCTTTTTTCAAAGTTGTTTTGTTTATATACATACCTTTAGCTAAAGGGCAGCACTGGCTGGATTGGCCTCGCTTACAGCATTGAATGCTGGCAGAAGCTGTTCCCATGCTGGGGAGCCAGTCTGTTGTCACTCGTTCTTCTCTTCTCCCAGAGGAAGAGATACTGAGGAGATTAAATATTTGGAGAACTCTGTGTTAGGGAATGGCACATTTATATTGCACCAAAAAGCTTTTGTTGCAGGGAAATGTAGCAGGATTTATACAAGAAGCTATAAATCTGAAATTCTATAAATATCACATTTTTTACAGGTGTAGTCACAGTTTGTCCAAGAATTATACAGTATCTAGTGCAAATGTATAGTTTTAACTGCTATGAATAATGACCCATTCTTGCTGTCTTTTTCTGACCTTTGATTATGAGAATGTAAATTTGAATGTTGCATTTGCAGCTGGTTATTACCAACTATGAATCATGGAGAATTCAGCAATAATTGTTTCATCACCCTGTTTTACTCAGCAATAGTCAAAATCCTAGGGCTGGAGGGTGAGTGTATCCCTGCAGAAGGGAACTGATGTTGCAACAGTGCTGTCATAACATTAACACACTACAAAGTTTGCCAGTGAAACTTGACAGTGCAGGCTGATGTACTTGGTAAGGTAAGGAGAGGTTAAAGGGTTTTTAAAATTCAGAAGAATACACAAGTATCACATGCCTCGCTTCTGGTATTATTGATCAAGGTCATCACAAAAGAATCAGTTCAGGAATTACGATATCTGTTCTGAAGATATCTTTATCAAGCAGTCCAATTCCATGGAGACAAGGTGTTTGCAGTGTGGTGCTATTACTGACAGTATAGAAAGCACTAGATGGGGACTGTCTTATCATCACTAAATCACGTGTCACCTGCTGTGACCTGTGCATCAAGTCACATTTCTCAGTTTCTTCTCACAAGCTTGTTGTGTAGCTATTCCTCTTCTTCCTTCTCTTCTTCTTGTTGGCTGCTTAAACATCACTTGTAGATTTTAGGTGAAGTGGTGTGTTTGTGGTGTTACACTTTTTATTTCATCACAGAACAAAACTGGATGTTCAGAGAGATGGAAATCTCAGTCTGTAAGTGTGGCTCAGTTGTTGAGCAGATGTTTAATTGCTAAAAATTTGTCTTATCTTGACAGATCAATTGGTTCAATGTTTGGCTTCATGTCTGGCAAGGAAGAAAAATGGCAAGTACACATCATGTAAAGGTACATGGGGACAGCCTTTGCAAAGGCAGGCAGAAGTTCCCTAGAGAAGTAGTTCTTCTCCAGCAGTGTGCTGTGTGCCAGAGGATGTGTGCTGTGGTCAAAAGCAAAAGAAGCCTAAGAGCTCTTTCAGCATTAAGTTTGCCATCAAAAGTCACGGATATTTGCTGTCATATTTTTCTGCTGTCTGAAGCTGCATTGATTCCACCTTAATTCCCCAATATACTAAATCAGGTTGACCCAAAGGAAAGAGGAAAGGATGGGGGATCATGAGAGACCCAGACTCTCAATTTTGTGAGATACACATAAAATTCTCAATTTTCAGCTTCTCCAAGGCATTGGATTGATTACTGTTAAAGCCAGTTGAGTGTCACTTTTTGTGTGGCTGAACCCTACCTTTCTGTGCATGTAGCCCCTGTAGTATTTTGGCACATTCCACAGTGCTGTGGCTGCACAGGCAGTGCTAGCCCTTGTGTGTCCCATTTTTAAGCAGTTACAGTGTGTGTAAGCATGTATAACTTAATAGCAAACCATATCCTCTCCTGGTGTTGAGGGTTAGGCACTGCCTAGAGTAGACACATAACTGTGGGCCTCTTTGGCATGGAAAATTAGAGATGCTGGTGGCTGGCCTGGGCTATTAGCACATTTAGATAACTTTGTAGGAGAAAGATCCATCTACTGCTGTTAAGCACAATGATAGCAGCCCTGCCTGAAGTCCCTGAGCTGTATGTGAGCTGGGAAGCTGGTGAAATATGTACGCTATAAAGCTGCTGTATTCTTTAGCACTTCCTTATGTATCCGCTGATAGTCACTGTGGGAGATAATCTACTGATCTGACCTGTCACTGCTGTTCTTATCTGTCGGGCTGGTAGAGTTACTGCTGCTGAGTCAGCACACCTTTACTTCTAGTCCTGAGTTCTAAAGCCAAGGGCTCCTAAAAGAGAGGAAAAATTGGGGGCAAGTTTAAAATACGGAATGCTGACATTATGCTTTGCAGGTTAAAAACAAAACCAAAACCTGCACCTGTGTTACAAGGAGACCTGATAGGAAAATCTTACTAATCATGTGCTGTATTGAAAAGTATATAAATTTGTCTCAAGCTCCCTTTCTTCTTTTGATTGAAAGGCTTTTTTCCCTCTTCTCCTTTGCCTTGTGAATACATGAACCAGCTGGATTTATGATCCAGCTACAGCTGGATCACATTTCATTCTTACTGATTCCAAAATTAAGGCTAGCAATTAATGAACTTTCAAGAGCTAGAACAGAATTTTTCATATACGATTCCTCAAAGCTCCAAGATTTACAGCTTAAAAGAAAAACTGAATGTTGCAATCAAATTTTTGTAATTCACAGAAGTGTAATAAAGCTAAATAAATTATTTGTAGAAGATTTGGTTTGTTGATGAAAAACCCTTTATGAAGACAAGATGGTAAGTCTTGACCCTTCAAGCTGCTTTGTCCCTTCTGCTCCCACTTCATCGAGTTAGTAAATCAGCAGCTACTGGATGGGGGAGCTGCTTTTTTGAGTATTTTTATGCAGTTTCCATTAAAGTAGCATCTGCTGTTAGGATGGGACAAATTATTATAAGCTATGTGGTAAAACTGCTCTCATCCAAGTACATAACTTATTTAATTTTAATTTAAAATATTTTTTATTTTCAATTAAATTAATTAAATATAAATAAATATATTTAATTTATATATATATTATGTATATATATATATATATAATATGTGATGAATTTCCAAGGATTATGTACAAGACTTAAATTATATGTAATTTCTATAAATACCTGCTTCTTGAGGGAGCATACTCTCCATAACTCCTGACCTTCTGCCAGGCAAACCAAGATGATGGACAGCTTTTGGCGTCATGATGTGATAGCTCTCTATTTGTTTTATTTTGCAACCTGAGGCATGTGGTTAGAATGTTTCATGTTGACAAATGTATTTACTGAAAGAATATTGGACCCTTTGATGTCTTAACAAAAATGATAGACAAATTTCAATTCTAAGATTCCTCATGCTCCTTCATCTCTAGTGTATTGGTGTATGTTGGAATTTTTGCTCAAGTTTAGAGATAACTATAAATAATGAAAGAGAGCTGACTGTCATGGATGAAATTTAAGGCTGGAAGATATATTAAGCCATGGAAATGACGATTGACAGGCATGCTTTTTTCTTCTGTTCCATTATGACAATAAAATCAGCATTAAATCAGTAAACCCATGAGAAATAAAGTTAGCTGAAGGATGGAGGTAAGAGATGCTATACTGGTGAGTATTCACAAAGTTACTTGGACAAAAAAAAAAGATTTTTTTTTTGGTTGTACAGAAAGAAGAATCAGGATCCTGAACTCTCTTTACAAAACAGGTTGCTGTATCAGCCCACATTATTTACCAGAGTGGGAATGTTTTTGTTTTTTTTTTTAATGTAGAATTGCTGATCATTTTGGCAGTGGATGAGTATACACTAAGCATGGGAGAGAGAAAGCCTGATAGAAGATGTTGAATGCTGGGTTCAGGCCTTACCTGGTGTTTCTGAGTGAGTGCATGAACAGATGAGCTCTAAGGCACAGCATCAGTCCCTGGCCACAAAAGCTTGGGCTGTAGCCCCTCTTCCTCCAGCTGAACCAACAGGTGACTGTCAAAGTGAATAATTATCCTGTGCTGTAGTGGCATTTTAGGTACACATGTGATACAATAGCATTTCTCTGGTACAAAGTTTCAGGGTTTTATGGAATTCTGCAAGAGCTGCATTTCCATCCACACGGTGCCTGGAGTGACCACTGTGGTGGCTTTCCCTATAGCAGTTTGGGTGATTTCTCCTGCAATTTGAAGAAGTATTGTGAATACATGAGGTTTTCTGGCCATGCTGTTGGGTAGCATGGCTGGCTAGCACTTTTGCACAGTGCTAAACACTTGTTTTATTTCCTTTCAGAATTGATGGATTAGTTCCTTCAATAAGCTCCAAGAAAGAAAACCCATGAAACTCTCCTCCCAAATCCATTAAATTGCCTTATACCATTGATTTTAAAAATAAATCTGAAGAAATGAAGTACAAGTGCAAAACCAGAGTTAAGTGTATTATTTTTAATGATTAATGTAACAGTAAATCTTTAAGCACTGGCAACTTAAGAAATCAACACATAGTGTGTGATTTCCTCTAGCACTACAAAATATGGCAAATGTGTACAGGTTATATATGGGCTTGTTTGCACATGAAAGCTATTTTCAAAAAAGATTGTAAGAGCTATACTGAAAAAAAAATATTTTCAGACATGGAAATATTGCAGAATAGTTATTCTGGAACAGCTATTCCTGAACATTGTTCAGTTATGTTATAGCAATGTAGATCATTGACTTAAAAGGTGCAGAAATACAGCATTAATTATACTCATTTGCTGAGTAAAACTAAGCTTCTCATCTTTCATTTTCCTTTCTGCTGGATATATTCTTGGAAGCTCACTGCTCCCTTTTTTCAGACACAGAATGCATTCCTGGCATCAGAAATTTAAAACTGAACCTACTATTTTCAAGGTTTTTTTCCTCTTTTTATTTAGTTTTGTGTTGTTTAGCTCAGGAGCTGATCACATGATGGTTTAACTATAAAAGGATGAAACAAAGATAAAGGTGATTCATTCAGAGTAAAAGCTTGCTAAACAAAACAGGTCATTGTTATTAGAAGTGCTCATAGGCATGTGAGAGGTGCAGGCAGGGCTGGAGGTCTACTTTGCTGAATGTTGTTGAACAGGATATTATAATTACTATTGTATCATTTATGCTGACAATACACTTATATAGAAATCAGGTGAAAAAGCCACAGAGAAGTGGGTAACTGTATAAATATAGAATAAATGCCTGTTGGGAGAACAAAAATCTTGCAATTTGAAAAATGCTAGGAGCATGAGGGTAGTATGTGTAAACTACAGTCAAAATGGTGAAGAACTGGCACATTTTTGCTAATGGCATGTATCAAAATGTGTGTGTGTATGTTTAAGAAGCTAAAAGGAGTGAGAATGTTTAGGAAAATAGCAGAAATTTGCTCCCTGCCCCCCCAAGAGCCATTTCTCCTTTAATTCTGTTAACTGAGAAGAAGGAGGCACATTTTCTCTAAAGAGTCACTGCAGAGAACTTTGGCTTGTGGAAAACCTTTTTTGTCTTGTTTTTGTTTTAGATCCTTTGATCTCTTTTGGTTTGATGAGTGTGTGTCATCACTTGGTGTTACAATTGCTTCCTCTTGCTCAGATGTGACAGTAATAAATACATTCACTGAAAAGTGTAATTTAAAATTTATATTATTCACAGTTATTGGCAAGTACTGTAGCCTAAGTGATGAAAATGAGGGAGAGTCTGGTGCAGGTTGATTTTTTAAAAAAGAATTTATTTGACTTATCAATATGCACAATAAGCTTATGAAAATAGACTTTTCAAAAATTAAGTAAGAAAAAACTCAATATAAAGTGATTGTAAGTGTAATTGAGTAGTGTAATTTACTTTCACTTTACAGGAAAAGGCTTTCAGCTCCACCTCTTAAGCAGCTTTAGAAAATGGCACACTGACTCCTGGCAGTAGTGTATTGATTGAAAGTGTCCAAAGCATCTAGAAAGCATAAGTGTACATAAATTTGTCTGAAAGGGATATGTTTTATAAAAGAAAACTCCATCACTGTCTAGGATTTGTAAGAAGTATATTAACTTCAAAAGTACCGGAAATACTATAATATATAATTAAAAGCTTGGTATCAGCAGGATTTCTTTAAAAACTCTTTTTTTCACCACCCTGTAAATACTTAACTAATCTTCACAGCACCTGTTTCACAACTGGGAAGAAATTAGGCAGAAAAATGGAACCACTCAGCTACTATCATGAATAAAATTAAAGTCTAAATAGAACAAAAATAGAAGATTCATTAGGAAACATTCTTTGTTCATCAGCAAATGCATTGCAATCCCTCCTCAGACCTCATTGGGATATAAAGGATGTATTTTTTTCCCCCATTTGTATAATTTAACTTATTTTGGTGTTGTATAATAGGGTGTCCTAACTTGTCTTATACGTTTTTGGTTCTTTTTATTAAATCCGTTCACAACATGCTTTGTGTCAGTAAAGTTTAGATAGATTTCTTTTTGTTTACTCCTCCTTTCTCACATGTACTGTCTTCCCCGAAATGTAAAGCTTTTCTATGCTTAGGCTTGGGGTTAGGTAGACTTATGCTTAAACCAGTTAAGTAACTGCAAGAGATGTCAATCCCATGAACAGTGTTATCCTGGATTTATGTTCTAACAGTAACTCAGTCTGATGCTGACTTTCCACATCCTTGATGATCAGACTGCTCCAGAGTAAACATTTCAGAACAGATTTATTCACTGCTATGTACTTAAGGAAGTTGGTGCTGTTCATTTCTGGGGCTGTGGAGCACCATTTGGAATAGCAGCTGCTGAGGTAACAATTTGGACATGTCCCCTACCATTCCTGAAAGGAGAAACATCGTGGGCGCGCAAAACCTTTCCAAAATATCAACGATATGCAAGCCTGAAAGCATTTGCATATTTCAGTTTAACAGATTTTTTCCCACCATGAATATGTTTATCTTGCTTGTAGATACTGAGTCTGTTTGTGAGATGTCAAGCAGGAATGACTTCAGGACTTTTTGTATATCTAGAGCTCCCATACGCACAAGAGCAAGGGCATTTTCTTTCTGGTTACCTGCCAGGTTGTGACAAACTTAAAGAAATATGATCTTATGGGTAAGACTTAGTAGTCAGCTCAGTTTACTGTATCCTGTGATTTATTGGAGCCTGCAGTCCATGTAATGGGAGATGCCAGCTCTCATTCGAGGGAACTCTAGGAAAGAATGAGAAACTCATCTTCAGGCCTGTACCAAATTTCTGAAATGCTGAGAAGAGCTTTGTAGTGAGGTTATTACTTGAAACCAAACCAAATTTTAAGCCAGCCTGTCTTCATCCCATTGCTCCTCCAAAAACAGCCAGACCTTCACTCTTCTGTCTAGTAAACACACCAGTGTTTACTGTAATCCTAAGGACCAGACCTTGGGGAGAATCAGCTGGGTCCTTCCTTCCATCAGAGAGTCTGCCTGTAAGTGTTCTGTGAGAAGTTTGAGCAGTTGACCTGTCAGAGCAGTGTTCAGTTCCTGGCAGTGAAAAGGGAATCAAAACAGATCTGCTACTAAATACCTGAATCTGTAATGCTACTGTGGGGTTTATATTGTCAGGGGTGTATTTCTTTTGGACAGGTTAGTAAGAGGAATATAAAAATCAGCCTTACAGTGGTACAAGTATGAGGAGACTATCTCAAATCCTTTGCAGATCTTTGTCAAAATGTCTTGCTCATGCTGGTCCTTGTTCTTCCTACCTTTGGAAATAGTAGAATAAATGTATGAGAAGACAGATGAGCCAAAAAAGTATGAAGGGAGACAAACAAAATTCCTGTAAGATGACTTTGTCTCCATTCTGTTTTCCCTGTTCTGGGTCCCTTTGCAGGATATTGGGCGGTGCTGGGCAGCTGGCTGTAGCACAGCAGCCAGAACAGGCACTAGAGCTTGTTTGTGTAGGAAGAGCTGCAGCTCCGTGTCCTCCTTCCACCTGCACCACCAGCCAGTGCTGCATAAGGGTAGGGCAAATGCATGGAGTAAACTCCTGCAGGATATTCTGCTGGCACCCAGAAATCTGTGGCTTGGGATATTCCTGAGACAAAAAGCTGGGTTCTGAAGTTTAATATATAGTTTTTATTCTCGTATTTCATGTCATGAAATTTGGTAAGTTGTTATGTAGACCCATGTAAACTTTGAACATCCTGTGAGGAAGAGCTCCAGACTTTGAATGTGTTGTGCAAAAGGATGCCTTTTTGATGCATTTGAACTCATAGGGCTAATTTTATTTCATAAACTGTACTTCTTTTATTTCAATAAACAGTAAAAAATAGGGGTTTTATACATGTGTGAAATCTGAAGCAGCATAAAGCCCTTTATTATTATGCCACCATCAGCTCTTTTCTAGCCTGAAGAGTCAGAGGGTACTTGACCAATCCTTGTTTGGAATGGCCTACCTGTCTGGTCATCTACATTTATTACTCTTTTCCTGTTCTCATTTAATCTTATAAAAATGGACCAGAAATTAAAACAGTCAGCATGCGATGAATGCATTTCCTATTTATTCCACTGAAGTTAGCATGTGTTCTTGGTTCCTTGGTATTTGCTTTCCTTTTTCATTTGTATTTTCATGCTTTTATGAGAGTTGTGTTGACTTGCCTAATATAACATCTTACCATGTGTCTGCCAGCACTGTTCTTTTCAATAGTTTCTATCAATTTGAGACTATCTGGGGTTTTTTTGGGCTTTGTCTTGGGGTCCTTTGTAAAATGGTCATGGTGTAAGGCATTTTGCAGTCCTTTGATTCTGAGGCAGTTTTAAAAGAGGCAGATGCTCAGAGTGCTAGTGCTGTTTCATCCATGAGTTCCTTAAGAATGCTTTCATAGTATCTCCTGATCTGTGCAAGTTGTTATTGTTCATACATTCGTTCTGTAGCCTTTTCCACTGAAATCTCCATGTAAAATGAATGATCTGACCAGTACCTCATAAAGAAATGTTCTGACATGTCAGCTTCTTCTGGGTTCTCTGTATGCAGAGCTCAAAATACTTATTTTCTGCTCTAAGTGGTGCTTTTATCCCTTGAATATCTATTGGTCAGACTGACAGGTTTTGCATTCAGATGTGAAAAAGGGGCTGTGGTTAGTTCTTCTCACAGTCATTTTGCAAGCTGTCTTTTGACTTACTCAATTGTGGTTTAAGTTAGCTTTCGTTTTGGGTTGATTTTTAAAAATAATTTAGCCAACAATAGGTCATGAGTCTTTCTACTTCCTTCATTTGGACGTGACACCAGCTTTGTTTGCTTCTTACAGCCTCTCATACCCTGTTGTTCAGCTACACAGGCTTGCTTTCCCACTTTCTCAAATCTTTCTGTGCTGTGTGGCATGTATTTGCACTCAGCCTCCAGCATGGTGTCCCTGTTTACCCTATTACCTGGGAAGGTTTAATTCTCTTAGCTTCCCCATTTAGCTAGTTTCCTTTTAGCAATATTTAATGTATCCTCCAGGGTGACTTAAAAATCAGATTTTGAAGGTTTTATCAGTCCTGTCAAAATTTCCTGGTATGTGTATCAACACTAGCTATACTTACAAACCCATTAAAAAAGTCCAGACTGTAAGAACTGAGTGTGACTGTGTAAGTGTGTGTGGCTGTTCATCATAGATAGGGAGCAGATAATTGTTCTTGACAAGAGGAATAATTCTAAGTGTAGAATCTAGGCAGTCAAAGCTGGGTTTTGTTTGTTTTTATCAGGCTCTAAACCAGCAGAAACTGTCTCTTCAGATGTGATGCTGCCACCTCCAACACCTCTGGCTGCTTGAGGGTCAGCCAAGCTGCCTTTGTACCCAGAGGCTGGGAAGGGAGATCTCAGTTTTGACCTACTGTGGTTTGGGATTTGGATGGCGATGGTTTAGCAAGGCAGCTTGTACAATTAGACATTCTTTTTCTTGGAACCAAAGAGGGAAAACTTTATCCCAGGAAGGATCTGGAGCACTCCCCTAAAATTGCATGTCTTTGTCACATCTGACTGTCAAAAATACAGCTGAGGAGTCAGTAGGTGTTAGTGAAGAGCCTTAATAAGTGTGGACTGATGTGGTCCAAACAAGTTTAGTAAAGTCCTGACACTTCACTGTGGTATTGTTTTTTGTGAGAAAGCCTTTTAGAGAGTCAGAACCATGGGGGTAATGGATTAGGTCTTATTAGCATAGGTCTTATGGATTGCACCATAAGACACCACTGACACTGCAGCTCGAAGGGAAGAGAAACTGAGAGGGATTCGTGATTTACAAATATTTTAAAAAAGGTAAAAGCATTTCAAAGATGAAACAGTGAACAGGCATTCTTCTTTAAACTAGAATGAGTCAGTTTGTTTAAATATAATAGTAGACTACAGAAACATATACATGCACTCAGAAGCTGTCACATTACCCAGCCATTAATCTTGATCTGACCTGTTCCAGGCAATAAGCACTTGCTCTGTAAACTTTCTTCTTTAAACTTCAAATGTGAGCTCTCTTTATGATAATATAATTTTTTCCATGCTGACTTTCTGAACCTTCCTCCGTGTGTTTGAAATTTACAACACTGAGCTTTATCTGAAAGGAAATTTATTTTTAGACCTTGCAAGAGAATAGTTCAGCTGTGTGAGTAATGTGCAGAGACCGAGCAGCCTGGAAATATTCCTCTCTGAGAAGCACCTCTTGGCTGGCCACAGCACCTTTCAGTTTCCCCATGACACAAAGAAACATAGAGTGTGTGGTTTCAGGTTGCTTATTTGTAGTTTATTAATACTTTTTCTATATGATTGTAAGGGGTGGGGCTCTATGTTAGTTAAGGAAAAGCAGACACTGAAATCTGTTCCTGTGAATGGCTAGGGAGGTCCATTCCAGAAGCAGCAGAAATAACACCCCAGAGGCTTCCATCTGACTGGGATGATGTGTCCTCACCTCTCCCTTTCCTGAGGCATCTCCTTGGGGAGTGTGTTCGTCCTGAATGCACCTGCCATGCTCTGTGTAACTCCCCTCCATCTTTTCACCTTGCTCAGAGTAATCCCCAGCACTGGAGAAGATGTGTGGAGTGGGGTCACAGTGTGAAGATCCAGGAGGCAGCTTGAGCAGGCTGAACATCTTGATGGTGCCAGAGAGAGGTGGTGTCCCAGCCTGCTGCCTGCTCCCGGTCCCTGCTCTTCCTGCTGCCGTGCGTTCGCGGCGCTGGCACTCCTCTTGTCCTTCTGTGAGCTGGCAGCCAGCACTGCTTGAGAAGCAGGGCTGACAGCAAAAAGCAGAAATCTCATTATGGCCTTTGTTTAGCAATGGTCTCCTCTCTTTAAATATGCTTTTTCTTTCTCTTCATACGCTTGACATGGCACGTTGATAATTTCTAACAGCTTTGCTTGCAGGGGCTTTCCGAAATGCCCTGGTCTTTCTCTTCAGTTCCTCATCTTGCTCCCCATCCTTCCTCCCCTCATTCAGAACTGTAAAAACTTTTGGTGCCTGTATCACTCTTTTCATGTAACAAACAATATTAACCTAATCAATTGTACATGGATTTTGCTAATTCTTTAGTATCTGAGCCATTTTTAGGTTTTATAAAGCATCTTTGGATATTTTTTTGAATTTCAGCACAGCTGACCATACTGGGAGCTTTCTGAGAAAAAAAAAAAAACCCAAACCAACAATATTCTCAATTAAAAACAAAGCAAAAATGGTGCTAAGGAGTGTCTACTACCAAGTTATGATAAACCATAAAATTCCAAATTTGAGAGTCTGGGTGCACATTTTCATGGGCTACTGTCAGCATCAATATTGAAATGTAATTATCAACCATGTGATGTAAAGTTACTTTGCAAAATATAAAATCACACAGTTTGTGCCTAGAATATTACCCCATCTCTGAAACATGCTGTGTTTTATTAGGTGGGTGGGCTGGAACTCAAGAGAGCCATTTAAATGAAATGTGCTTATTAAACAGAGGTGGCAATAGTTGTATAGCACCAAAGGATTAAAAAAAAAAAAAAAAGTAGGGAAAAATGAACTGATGCATGAACATTTTAGAGTCCTGCTTTGCTGTCTGCATGAAAAGACTTGGTTTTTGTTTGTTTTCTTTTTTCCTAAGGATACAGTCTTTTTTCTATAATTTTTTCCCCGTTCCTTTGAAACAGTAGACTGGAAACGATGATTTTCTGTGACCTATTGTATTAACTTGGGCTACTGCCAAGAAAACTTTTCTGCCTGGAGAAATAGTGCCAATTTTCAGGTTCAATATTTCATACTATCTGGGTGATAAAAATATTGTGAATTTCTGTGCAGCTGACAGTTTGTCTTTCCAATTCAATAACGCTGTTACTAGAAACTGGTTAATTATTAATCGCTGCAGCATTGCTTTCTTTTTTAACCCAAACTGTCTCTTGAGCAGCTTTAGATAAATAACATTTACTGGAGGTATGTTTTACCATAACATTTTTTCAACTACAGCTTTAAATGCTGAATGAATAATTTCTTTCATATATTAAATATTTTCCAACTGACACTTAGATTACTTTTAGAGCAGAGAGATTATCAGACTGTATCATTTTAGGAGACAGATTCCTCTAACTTGAACACATTCTGCAAACTTTTTTCAGTCTGTAAGTAACTTGATAAGTTTAAGTTTTCAGATGCATAATGACATGATAGTAAAATAAGAACATAAAATCATTATTTACATGAAACACTTTGGTCCCATTGAATCTTGAGAAACAAAGCATTAGAAATCAAACAACTATGTAGGGAATTTCAGAGATGACACAGATATTAGTTTAAACTCTGGGAAAAAATAGTTGGAAAAACATAAAAACTTTAAAATCTTTTCAACAGGGAGTAAATGCCACTTGCACTTTTGTCTCTAAAATATCTTTCGTGGAGTAGAAATGCTTTGGAGAACAGTAAAGTGGAATTGGCTCCATGGTTCAGAATATTAGATCCCTGCAAATGCTCAATAACAGATAATGAGGATATGTGAGAAATTCAACCAGGAGTGTAAAGAGAGGCTCATTCTTCCAATGAGCTCCATATGGCTACACATTTCTGCTTTGCAGAGCATCACTTCTATCAGCAGGTCCCCACACAGTACATGGATCAGCTGTGTAGAGCTGATTGCATCATCAAAATGAAGTGACAGCATGTCTCAGTGGTCAGCTAAGGGTTGTGTGATATTCTTGATCATGGAGATAATGCCTGTGATTATTTTGTTTCCATTAGCTGATTCAATTGTGTGTTTCGTCCAGTTATTCTTACAGTGTTTGTTTATTGTCTGGGATAACACATGCCTAAGCTTTTGTTTGGAATGGAACTGTTTAGTCCTAACAGCAGTTTCTGGGGAGTTTCTAATGGACAACTTTGGGGATGGTGACTAAAATAAAGAATTCTGTGAATAGTTGTGCATCTTAGCTCTCTTTATCCTGAGTGCTCTGAGCTACCCACTACCATGACACTGGATCCCAGTTAGGTGCTGTGTGACACCCCAGCTGTAATGTTCCAGACTGCCTTCCCCTCACATCTGCTCTTATTTTCCTCTCTGTCCATCTCCCTGCCTCCATCCCTAATTTCCTCCACCTCCTCCTAAATCTTTAAGCTACTTCTTGAAGTATCCTCTATATTTTTGGGCTTGGTTGGCTGAAACTCACCCAAGTCCTTTTGTTGGTCTCTAGCTGTATGTGAGCTTACTCAGGAAATGCGTGCAACCCATCAGGGGTTGTCTGTCTCCAGAATGACATCCCCAGTGGGGTTCTGTCCCTTTAACACTATCAGTGGTGTTTGATTTCTCCCTGCCTTTTGAGTCTCACAGCCACATAAACCTACAGGGACTGTCATTCTGGTGCTAAGTTGAAACTCAACTTTCAAGAAATGTGAAAGATGATTTGCTGTGTCTGTATGAGTGACTGGATGTGATCCCTTTCAGATTAGTTACATACATTAAAACAGGGGGAAATTTATTTGTTAGAGTTTGAAGTATGTCTGTAAATGAAACAATATCAGTATTAATAAACTTTGTGATTATTTAAAACACTGAGAAACTTCAGCTTCCTGTCCTTTCAAGTCAGGATTTTTCCTGTTCATCTTGAAACTTACCTTAACAATAATAAGTAATTATATTTTTAGACAGATCTAAATTAAAGTATCCATAATTCAAAATAACTTTCAGTTCTATCTGTTTGAGAAGTGATTTGTTGTTAAAGCCATCCATTTATTGCATCCACAAGAATGCCAATTTTGGGGCCAGGTGAGACACTACCAGCTGGTTTGATTGATGATGCCGATAACTTGTGTTCATGGAAGACATTTAGTCAGGGAATTAAGGCCTCAAATACACTAGAAGAAGAATTTGGGGGTTAAGTGCTGCCACACTCTTCCAGCACAGAGCAAGGTCAACAGGTCATTGGTGAAAGTTACAAAGCATCTGCTGCTGCAGAGGAGTTTGTATGGGAGGGAACTGCAAGAACCCCAGAGGGGAGCTTAGCACCGAGAGTGAAGTCATTGCCGCTGCTGGTGTAAAATTAGTCATGAGTTGAACAATCCACTGTGCTGGTTTATGGACTTTCTCTAAAAGGTGACACTGCAGGAAACACATGGAGTTTGCACAGGAGATCAGCCCAGTGCAAATCCGAAGGACAACGTTATCGTCACCTTCAAACCGAAGATGCAGACTTGGCACTGCTCACTCCAGATGTTTCATGAGCAGCTGTGATTATCATCAAAGTCTATCACACAGTAGTTTTATTTTAAGACTTGAAAATGCATGGGCTTAAACAGCAGAGGTAGAATCTGCCACATTTTTCTGTCTAGACATGCTTTTAGCTGCAGCATCTTCAAGTAACAGAACATAAATTTGTAAAAATTGAAATACAGCAGATAGAATCTTGATGTCAGGGTGGGAAGGGACTGCATAACTATTTGATCATGACAGGGACACATGAAAAGAGAACTCGGTGGCTTACGCTAATGTGAGAGCTGATGCCTTCTTCCCCTCAGCAAAGCTGTGCTTTACTTCTTAGTTGAATGATAAATACTGTTGCTGAAAGTCCTGGTTATTATTTTTGCGTACATTTCTAAGCTCTTTCTTATTTCTTTGCAAATGCATTTGAAGCATGAAGAGTGATTTATAAAATATTAGCCTTTGACCATTTTAAGATCCACATTCAATAAAAATACCATTCAATTTCCAAGCTAAAAAGGATACAAAGGGATGATGGCTTCACTGTACTGTAAAATTTATTTGCACTCCATTGCAGTGACTGCTGCAAAGCTGAGGTAATTCTCTACTTAAATTTTTCCTGCTTGCAAGTGCTAAGAGTAGCATATCTGACAAGCACAGGTTCAAACTGGTAGTAAGAATTGCTTTCAGTCTTGAGGAGAAATTTGTAATGATCCAGGATTTCCACAAATTTTTGGGTGAGACACTCTTGACATTTTAGCATTGGAGATGTTAGGATCAAAGTGTGATCGGACAGCAGAGAGAGATCAATCCTTTTCAGGGAGGAAATATATCTGTCTCTTTTCCCAAGGAACAAGAACTAGGACAAGAGGAAACTTGGCCTCAAGTTGCAGCAGGGGAGGTTTGAATTCTGTGTTAGGAAAAGTTTTTTCAGTGAAAGGGTTGTCAAGCCTTGGAACAGGCTGTCCGAGGGAGTGGTGGAGTCACCAACCCTTGGAGCTGTTTAAACCTGTGTAGATGTGGAATTTCAGGGTATGTTTTAGTTGTCACTTTGGCAGTGCTGGGTTAATGGTTGGACTTTTACCTTAGAGGTCTTTTTCAAACTAAACACTTCTGTGATTCCATATCAAATATTACAGAGAAGTCTTATTATTTAAAAAAAAATAATAATTGTACATGTTAGGATTTTTCCTTCCTTCCCCCTCCCCCTAGTTTCTGTAAAAAACTCTGGAAGTTTTCACTAACAACTTCTGTCTTCTTAGCTGACATATGGAGAAGCCATGATGTTGGCATGAAGTTATCTCCCAGTTACAGTGCCAGCAGTGTTATTTTGCAGCATTGTTTAGCATAGGAAACTGCTTTGCCTTTTGTCTGTAATTTCAGTTTTTCTGAATGTTTTTAGATTCATAATGTTAATATTGACAGCTTCTTTTGCATTTTGAAATGTCTAATAAAAATATAATGGTAGTCAGAAATATTTTTGTTGATCTTGTATTTCTTTTTTAATTCCCTCTCCATTATGTATCTTTAATGAGTTCTCTGGGGCAGCTATAGAAGAATTGAAGAATAGCTGTTTTAGGAAAAATTGCAACATAGAAATGCCAACTTTTTACATCTGAAAACCTTTTATTAGTGCTAACATTAAGATCCATCTTAGCTGTGTAATGGTGAACTGGGTGCTTCTCTGTTAAGGCAGAAAGCAAAACTGCCAGCACAGGTCAAATCCTGACTCTTTGCTCACAGCAGCAATAGGCAAGTCAGGAGGAAGGGAGTGGGATTTCCACATCCCCATTTGTTTCTTGACCTATGGACTGAATAATTATGATTTGTGAAGTAACTAAGAAAAAAGGCTTCAAAATCCTTTTAAATAATGACAGCCAACATTTTTGATAGCAAGCTGTAGATAAAAACCCTGGCACTGTTGAAGTCAGCATTAAAAAATCCCACTGGCTTGAGCAGGGCCAGGATTTCACATGCGGTGGTGGAATTACTGTCAGGACATTGAATGATTCTCTGCTGACATGTCCAAGAGATAGGTAGGTGGGCAATATTATTGCCTTTGATTTGCAGAGCAAGATAGCACCGTGAAATAGCTTCCCTTCCTTCACAGAGAGTCAGTTAGTGCTAGGACAGGAATTTGGGGTTCCTTGACCTCAGCAGTCAGTTCATGCCTGACACCATCCTTAGAGAACACTTTTGTATGATATACCCATGCGTCATGTTGATACTCCATTCCTTGGCCGTGTTTTTACTTGCCCATCTTTTTACTTACCATTTCATTTATCGTGTGCTTCTGTAGCATTTTTTTCCCCCTACTTAATTTACAGTGGTTCTATTTCTGGCCATTAGATTTCCTTTCCTCCTTTTATGGTTATAACAGAGCACACTTGTAAATCATCCTTTGGGCTGCATGCACTGGCTGCCTTCTTGCTGCAAAACACAAGCAACTCTACCCTGACACTGTTATGCACTGACATGTAGCAGATGTATTACCATTGTTCCAAAAGTACTTTTCCTTAGTATTTTTAAATGGCCTTCTTAATATTTTTAATGGCCTTTTTAACTTTACTAGACTTCAGTCTCTTATCGTGAACTTGATAGATGCATCCTAAAATGTGCAAATAATTGTTGAAGTATTTGGAAACAATCTGTACAGGCTTAATTTTTATATTACTTCCAGTTGCAGACTATTCAGTTGGGTGATGTGAAATTCATTTATCTGTCCTGGTTATATATTGTATTCTACACAAAAACTTAAATTACATTCTTAACAAAGACATCATGTGAACAATGGTGAACATGCCTGCTGTATCCAACATCTTATGCTGTGCTTCTGGGAACAAATAATGTGCTATCTTTTTAAATTTCCTATTCATTTCTCCAGTCCATTCCTTGTTGTACTTGTTCTCAGTTCAATGCTGGCTTCTTTCCTCTATCAAATGAGATCTTTTGGAGTACCTTGGCATGTGTTGTGATTTAATAGTCATTAACTGGGTTTTCTCTGTGGACAAAGAAAGGCTGGCACAGGCAGAACTCCCTGAGTCCCTCCCTCCTTTCTCTTCTCCCCTGGAGCCCTGAGCTCCAGCTTTTTAACAGCTGGGGTCTTGTCTGTGTTCCCTGGTATTTGACATGAGGGTTCATCACTTAGTAAAAGACAGCACTCATTTCTTTTAAGAGTTGCATTCAATGATTTTGTAACAGCGTCAGATGGCTTGGGCTAAGTGAGCTGAATCTGAGTTTGAACACAAATTTTCTCCGGTTGGTAGTCCTTATCATTTTGTTTTTCATTTCAACTGCACAGTCATGCTGAAATTTGCAAGTTTAATTCCTTATAACAAAATGTTGAAATGTGGCAGCTTGGTAAGTGAATTGCCACTTGCTTTCTGCTAAGCATTATAATCAGTTTTGGCTCCAAACTGAAACCTTGTTCTCAAGTACTCCAACATTTTGATCTGGGAAAAATCCAAAATCCACATAGTATTTGTCTCCTGATTCTGGTTGAGAAGGCATAAGGCTTTGCCAAGAGCAGTGATTTTTACCACATCTCAGTGTAAGAGGGAATGATGCCTTTAAAACAAATAATTCTGTGAGATTTCTACTAATTTTATGCAGCTAATTTTTGGAGTTACTGCCTTTCCTTTCAACTTGGGTTGCTGTTGCTGCAGAAGCAGTTGCTTGATTCACATCTAAACTCTGGTGTAAAAACCACCAAAGTCTGTGCCCAAACTAATGCTTCTCAGTGAATCTTTGCCTGTGTTATCACATCACTATTAATCTATTTCCATAGTGGAGGGGAGGGAAGGATAGAGGAGGAACCACCATCCTTGTGAGCAGTTTCATTCATTATGTGCTCAGTAATGCATCCTGTGACTATAGCAGGCTATTCATTTTAAATGGTATTATTGCTGTTCATAGAGGCATAACTGAAATGCTGGCTTGAGCATTAGATCATGTATATATAAATGGTAAGAGTTGTAAAAAATGGTAAGCACTTAATAGCTGTGTAATTTATTACTGAAATGACCACATGGATTTGTACTATTTTCTTGTGTGTTAGAAAAATCCATAAGTTGCTTTTGACTCAAAAAATAGGAATATACCTGAATATGCCTTGGGGAATGCCAGTCTTGTATTTTTTCAGAAACTTTGGAAACCCATCCAGAAAGATACAAATTCTAATATTTAATGTAACAGAAGATGATAGCAGGGTTCATTCAAAAATCTTTGAGTATTCATTGACATCTAAGAGTGCTTGATTCTGTGAGTAATTACTGAAATACAACTGTACTTGCTTTTTATGGAGGAATTCAGTATTACTGGAAAACCATTTACATCAGTGCTCACTCTTCCTGCATTGTGCCTGCATTGTGAACAGGCCAGATGGTGCTTTGCTGCATGTGAGCACAGCAATAATTGCAGTTCTCAAAGTGAATGACTACATTTTGCAGCATGACACCAATTTTAGATGAAAATGAGGGCTGGTGTATTGACAGACACAAGCAGAGTGAAGCCATGGCCCACAGAGGGGGAGTGGACTTGCTTTCTGGTTATTCCTTCCTATTATTCTTTATGTACATTTAACAAATGTCTATGTAAAATAGGGCCATTTGAAGAAATGTTTGGGTGGGATGAAGTTTCAGGAATTATTCTTCTTCCCAAGACTGTATGTTTCAGGATCCTGACAAATTTCTTACAATGTAATTTAAAGGTATTAAGGCAAATAAATGTTAGTATGTATTTTGAAAAGAAAGTTTTGATTGGTAGAACTGGAGAATATTTTGTGCCAGTTACCTATTATTTCCTAGTTGGAAATATCTTGTTTGTATCTCTATACCAACTTGT
This sequence comes from Emberiza elegans, assembly GCA_024865655.1. Classification (NCBI taxonomy): domain Eukaryota; kingdom Metazoa; phylum Chordata; class Aves; order Passeriformes; family Fringillidae; genus Emberiza; species Emberiza elegans. The sequence goes on from JALJVW010000206.1 coordinate 38,945,239, forward strand.
TTTCAATCTCCAAATAATTTGATCAACTTTAGTACAAAGTGCATTTTTTCTGCCTTATTCTGCCCAAAGTCTCATCACTAATCTTCTGGTCTGCTCAGAAATTAGTGAGCACCCATCACTGCCTGCCTTTCCTGCTCTTCTCTTTTCCCTTTATCCCACTTATCAACATACCTTTTCTCCTTTCTCTGTTCTGTTTGAAGTCACAGTGTTCAGCTACCTGGGCCCTCTGCCTCCACTGTCCTCTTTTGAGGTCTCAGACTTGCATTTTTGGATGGGACAGAAGGAGATGTTGAAGGCAAGTTGTCAGGCTTCAGCAGGTCTTAATAGGAGAGAGGGATGGGGAATTGGGGAGGGGGGGGGCAAGGGTGGGAGAAGGTTGCTAAGGATTAGGTTTCCATCTGCCAGTCTCTCATCTGTCCTTACCCTGGCCCTGAGCTGCCAGTGCTCCCCTCTTTTTCTGCTGTAGAAGAGAGGGAAGAAAGCACGGGCTTTTTTTTTGTTTAAAAGCATAAAAGAAAGAGGGAATTAAGGTTATTAGTCCTTCCTTATTAGTCACCATTGAACGAAGAGAGTCAGCTTGAGTTAATGCAGGCTTGCAAAATGATGTAAAATCATTCAATAGCAGCACTTAATGGGAAGCTAAAATTCTTTTTCCTGCAAATTTGAAAAATACTGAAAGAAGATGATTTTACATCAGAGTATAAAAATCAAAATCTGACATATTGTATCACCAGTTGCTTCCTTCCATCTTACTGATTGTCAAAAGAATCTAAATACTTATGAGGCAAGAATTTTAATTTATACTTGGGTTAGCTCTGCTGTACATGCTACAGACTTGGATTGTTTACTGCTGTATGAATTCTAAGAGCAAATTAGTTACTTTAAATGAGTGCTCTGAGGTAATATATATAAATACTTAAATCTGAAGTACATGAAAATTCTCAAATAGTTGTGTTTAGTAGGATTTTGTTCTACTTTCTGGACAAGCTTCTGTTTTCCTGCTCTTGGCTTTATCTTTGATCGATGCTGTGCTAGAAAATAGACCAAATTCTGTTATCTGCTCTGATAAGAACTGTTTTCTTGATTTGAATCATGGAAAGCCAATTCCTGTTGACAAGTCACTGGGCTTACCATAATTAGAAATTGGCTGGGTGCTGAGAGTACTTAGTTAACTTAATCTTTATGATACAGAATGTCTAAATGCAGGATATAAGTAATTTGCTAGGATGTTTTGAATGTACTGAAAAGGCAGCATTTGATGGTGAAATAGTACAAATTTTCATTAAAAAAAAAAAAGTATCAGTAGCCTAAATATTCCCAGATATTCCCAGGTAAACTACTGATGCCTTTTACTGCTGCTACTGTGTTGGAGACTGCAGCAACAAGAAGCCACAGTGCAAACTGAAGATATTAACAGGGAAAATTATCTTGGGAAAGCAGTAATTAGTGCATTCTTAGCACATTTACATGTTTGATGAACGCAAGAGGCATAGCAACCAGGGTGATGTATTTCCAGGTGCTTAGTGCTATGCCCCTCTGCCCTCTGTGGATGTGTGTGTGGGAATCCAATTTGCATCAAAATTTCTCTTAGCTTGGGATGGCAGTGGCAGGTGGAGGTGGTCTCATGCAAGTAGGCTATGTAGAAAAGGGAAATGGGCACTAAAATTTCATAGACAGCATTACTGTTTTCCTCTTCCTCTCAAAGATTTTATACAAATGAGGCTCCTGACATTCTTTGAAATTATGAACATGAGTGTGAATCATTAATATGTCCCCATGAAGTTTATTGTATTTTTACTTTATTTTCATGCTCTTGAAGGAACCAGTTTCAGTGAAGACAGTTTCTCACAGAGCTTCAAGACAATGAAACAGGCAATTGTTTACAGTACTTGTAACAACACCTTCATTGATATGTCTCATTTTTAGTATCCTTTTATCTACATGTCTAAAATTAAATTAGGTCTCCATTACTAAAATTAGAAGAGTCATTGGATTAGAAGTGCTTTCTTTCTGATCCTTAACTGAATGAAAGGAGCTTCTTTTGATAAAACCATAATAGAATTAAATGCTCCACATCTCATGTCCCAAAACCTTATGGATGAAGTATTAAGTTTATTATATCCATGAGACTAAAAACACCTTAAAAGGCAGAACAGAATTCTCTGAACAGGGAAATAAGGTTTATGTAAGAGAGATTAGTGATTCAGCCCCAATATTACTCTCTTACATAGTGTTTTTTTGTTCAAGGTAGGATTTCTACCTTGCATAAACAGAACTCCCATTGTATTCAACACGAGTTTTTCTTGTTTAAGGCAACATGCTTTTCATAAACTTCATTGGATTACACTGGTGCTTTATACAAAGCTTGTACATAAGTATTTTTACTAATTGGGATCTTAGCATTCAGCTTCATTGAGCTCTGGCATCTTAAGGACTTTAGGATTAAATCTACTTCTTGGCACTACTACTCAATATATGCGTTTTGTATGATTAAGTATTTGTATGTTTTAAAATGCTTTCTTTTCCACTCCAGAAATCATCCATACCTGAACTCCAACTTGCTTCTTTTGTGCTGGGGTTTCTGGCTTAGATGCATTGAGTGAACCTTCAGGAGAAATGGTGTAGGGAAGAAACAGCCATCCCAAAAAGCATCTATGCCTTTAACAAGTCTGAGCTCAAGGATTGAACAGAAATATAAGAAAAAAGGTTCCAAACTTCACATTTCTCAATGAGATACTTCCTGTTAGCTGGCCAGCAATTATTTGAATATTAAAAGCCAACATCATCTTTCCTAGGACCACAAAAAAGGTCTACATTTTCCCATTATTTAAAAGTAGGATGATCCAACTCCTTCAGAGCAGTTTAGCAGAGTTTGTCCTTAGAAAGATGTGAATCCTTCAAGGTTTTTGGGGACTGTGGATTCACCTGGTGTGAAATGGCCTCTAGACAAGGCCTTTTCTGCCTGCTGCCAAGAAGCCTTGGCAGATGAGACTGCATGATGGGTAATTAAAAAGTGACATTTTTTTAGTACTTTGACTCAAAATCTAATCTATGCCAGTCCCACACTCTGAGGTTATTGGGTCAGCTGGGATGGTGCAGCAGAATACAGGATGGGAAGGTATGTTCAGGAGGTGCCTGAGTTCTGTCCAGTTTTTTGCAAACAGAGTACTGCCACGTCTCATTTCAAAACTCTTCATCCAACCTTGTCAAAGAACAAGGGCTCAGGTTAAGAGAACTACATTTTTGTGGAGATAAGCTTATTATATAGCTGTATGTGTCAAATTTTACATGTACCCTAACAATCAAAAATTCAAAGTAAAGAACATAAAAAGCTGTTCCATTGATGCCATTTCAGTTGTTGAATGTTTTTTGGGGTGTGAAATTTATGTGTCTTTGAATTTATCTGTTAACTTGTCTTTGAGATATATGAACATAATCAGCATGTGGGCATGGGAGGGAAAGCTAGTGTTTAAATGTCTTTAATTGGGTCATTCTCCATGAAGAAATTTTCCAACTACACTGGGGTTATTTTAGCATGGTGCAATGTATTCTGCAATGTGAGCAAGTCTCTTTCATGTCTGATGTGTCACTTTTATAAACAGAACTGTAGAGGAGTATCTTGGAAAACTCCTAAGGTGATACTTGCAGTTTTCATGACCTTTTATTTGTGCCTGTTGAAGCTGAGGTATATTCTAACTGAGCAGTTCCTGAGCTTACCTGCTTTGGTCTCTTTTCCTGCCTTCCAGCTTTGAAGTGAAGATTCCAGGTGCAAGTTGCACTGCTTTTCTGGAGTTGAGACTTCCACTGAAACCCTGTTTCTGGGTGGTGGGATCCCACCTGGTCTTGTGGACCCACTTTCCAGCCTGATATTTTCTACAGTAGTGTTAAAGTTTGGTTGTCCTTGCTGTAAACTGTTGTGGCATGCTGTTGTGTCTGTCACAACTGGTGACAGATGTGAGATTTATCCATCCAGCAGGAGAAGGTCCAGGCCTGCATGAAGAAGACAATTTGTTGTCATTCAGAGAAGCAACAGGCAGATACTAGGGATAATGAGAATCCCAAAGGAAAGGTTCATTGGGAGGTGCTGCCTGTGAAATGGTGGAAGAAACCCAGAAGAAAGCAAGGAGTGTGAGATGTGAAATACAAGTTTCATCTGCAGCAGGATAAGTGAACTATGACCTGTAGATCTGGAGCAAGTGGGGCTCTAAAAGTCCTGCTTCACAGTTTACATAAAGGATTTATTCAGAAGATTTGATAAGAACATTCTTGTGGTACAAAATGTGTAGTCGTCAAATGAGTCTGTCTAATTCTAATTTTACATTTGGTTTTAAGGAATGAGGTAGATTATAACTTAAATCTTAGGCAAATGGCTGTTTAGAGAAAGGGAACTTGCTCCTATTGTTTCTTTTTAGGTTGGAAGGGGCTTGGAGTGGCAAAGGCTAGTCAAGTTCACAGAGGGGCAGGATGTAACTGGAAACATTTCCTGGTGCAGTGAAGCACTGATCTGAAGAGGAAGTGTTTGAAGGGTGGATAAATGCCTGTGGGTATATTTAGCCAAAACCTCTATGACAAAGGGCAGCAGGGAACTGGAAGGACTGCCAGGACCTTGGTGTGCAGCAGAGGTAGTGGAGGAGCCTGGAACAGGCAGCACCCAACCTTCTGTTGGGGCTGGGTGCTGACAGCAGGGTTTGGCCTCACAGAGTTTCTCTTAAGCACCTGGTACAATTTCAGCATAAGTACAAATTAATTGTTTAAAGATTACTGTTTTTTCACATGTCTTTCAGTGAAGGCTGTGAAAACGTTTAACAAAACTGCTTTTTACCTAATTTGCAGAGTCTGTGAGGTGTGTGAGCAATGCACCTGCTTCACTGTTTACTGGGGAAGCTAACGTTTTGATGTTGTGATCAATTTTTTGAAGGACAGGAGTGTTGAAACTGCAGGAGAAATTAAAAATCCAAATTCAGTTTTGTTAATTCAGGTGTGTAAATAGGTCATTCCAAGACAAAGGGATAGAAAAAGCCTGTGAGCTAAAATCTCAGTTTACAAGTATAATTTTCTGTTTATTTTATATGAAATATATTTTATTTAAAAACCTGACTTGGGAATTTTTTATTTGAGGGGGGAAAAGCCAAGTCTTAACTTCTTAGAAAATGCAGTATTTTCTGGAATGCTTGGTTCAGCATATATTAAACTATGTTATGAGAAATTTATTCCACTTAACTCCATTAAAAGAAACCTGAGCATCTGGCAGCGTAATAGGAAAGATTGGAGTGTGTTTCTCTGCAAAATGCAGCTGAATGCAATCTTCCCCCTGACAGTTCTCATGAGTATGTGATATTATTATATATATGAGTATCAGCTATTTCTATGTTACTTGTTTTGACAGATTAACATTTTGATGGGAATTTTTCATGGAATTAATCTTTTTGTAAACATGTACTTAATAAATTAGAAGTTGACTAACAGGCAGTGATGACTAAATTATAATGTAGGAAATATTAATACGACAAGAATTCCTGTATCTTAAGAGTGATTTGAGTTTCTAGTCTGTTTGCATATGTTGCTGTTAGCAGCAAGCCAAGTCAAGGAACAAACAATCCATCCCCTTGGTATATTTTTGCAAGTTTCCAAAATAATGTCAAGTCAAAAACTGCACACTTTTGTTTTCTAAAAGCAGTTTTGCCCTTCCATAGAAAAAAAAGATTGGTAAAAATCTCATTTAATGTAATCGATATATCACAAAAGAGAAACTGAAAAGTTTGACAAAAGAAAAGTTACATCTCTCAGTATTTCTGCTATTTCTTGTATTTGGGTCTTCAGTCTTGTTGTCTTTAAAGTATCATTTTCCATTTCTCCTTCTAGATCACCAAGAACATACATATCCAGAAGACATATTTGCCATATAAAAATTAATGTAGTGATTAAAAACTTGGGGAATTGCATGTTGGACAAGGCTTTTTTCCTGTTAAAACTCATAGCTGGACTAGCAGAAAAGGTGATGCCATTTGGGCAATGTGTATGCTAATTCCTGAATGCTTGAAGTTTGCTCCTTTTTCCACCTTGATGTGTCTTCTCAACTGATGAGTAATAAATCAGTTTTCAGCCAGGGCACAGGGGACTGTGGCATGGAAGAAAATGCAAGGATGACAGGCTCATTTACTGGCTTAGCACACAAAGACGTTGGGCATGTTGCCATTGCTCATCTTGTGTTTGGAGTTCAGTTCAAAGAGATGCTTGTCAATGCATCTCCAAAAGGATGCGTCATTTCCATAACCATGATGGTGGTGACTGCACTCTCAGTAGAAGCTGTGAAGAAACTGGAACTTCCTCCTTGTTCTTGTTTTGACATGGGATATATGGTTTATACAAACTAAGTTATAAGGTATTAAATTTAATGAGTAATTGTCCATTGTTTTCTGGCTAGAAGAAAGTTGAAAGCACGCTTTTCAAAACACCAAGCCCAGACTTTGTCTGCTGCATTACCAAAGAGAGAACATGCCCTGATTTGTTGAGTGGATCACCCTCATCCAAATGGACTTTCTGGGACCACAGCTGGTCAGAATACCCTGAGGAAATGGGGATGCTGAGGAAGCCCTTGCACATGGCATAGGCCTGGTCACGTCTGTCCACTATCCTTCCTGCTCTCCTGTTAAAGAAAGGCAGTGCCTACAAACTCATTGAACAATGCCTCCAAGTAAGCCTGAACTGGCTGGCATTTCCAGAGAGGTTCTAGAAAAAAAATCAGAAATTATTTAAATGCATTGTCAGAGAGAAAAACAAAAGCCTAGAAAATTAATTTTATCCTGCACACCCAAAGAGAAAGTGTTCTACCTTCTTTTCTGTCCTGCTATCCAGAATGGGGTGTTCCGGTCATCCTGCAGGAGGATGTTAAATCTCCCTTTCAGGTTCTATTGTGGTAAGTGGCAGGATGTGGTAATGCCATCTGACAACTTTAAGCATTTTCTCTTTCAGAAACAAAACACAACTTCAGTTTCTCAGAGGAAGCATTCCTTGTCTAACAAGGAATAGATTGAAGAGGAGAAATCCTGATGAAATCCTTGCTGTGTTTTTTTAAAGGATATTTTAAAAGGTCTGATTCAACAACTTCAATGGGCATATTCAATGGACATAATACTTACCTGAAGTTTAGCTGTGGGGCCCTAGGTGTGGCCATGGGTGAGCAAGCCTGTATAGGCACCTTACTTGACCTGTATACTATAGATTATACTTTGACAGTTTTATTCTACTTTATGAAAAAACTTTTGTAATGAAGTAAACTTTCTAATACTTTTTAAAATGTCTGAAGTGAACTCTCTCAAAATCAAGCTCCTTTTAGAGAAAACTCCATGTCTATGAAGTCTTTCTTCTAAAGTATTTGAAAATCAGATTAAATTCTGTCTTCTAGTCTTTGTATTTAACACTTTGTATATATTCCTTGTATCTCAGTTTATTTGTTTTGACATCAACTTTTTACTACCTACCACTGAGCCCACAAACATCTGTAACTTCCTTAACAAAATTAATTTCTTCTATTAATGAGAGACATCTTTTCCCTGTAGAAACACATAATCAAAAATTGATTATGCCAAACAAAACAAAAATTTCCATGAGCTTGAAACTGAGGAATTCCCAGTACAGACAATAGAAATGCAGTGCAGCTAGACCAATGTGACTCCTGTTCATAGTTATTTCTACAAGTAACAGGAACTAGGCTATGCTAATAAGCAAGTCAGCCTTTGAAGTACAAAGAGTATGCAAATGTGTTAGCCAAAATTTGGAGTCTGGAATGTAATTAATTGAGCTGAAGAAACACTGAGGGTGCAGAAAAGTTAAGGAACTATGTCCCACTTTCCAGGTGGAATTCACTGAATTTTGTGAAGTTTTTCATCATGTCCCAGTTTTTTTTCATTCTTCTGATTGTAATTTCAAGTTATAAATGATACTGTAAACTGTAGCAATTTATGGATACCTGTTTTATAAGTTAATGTTCATGCATTCTTCCTGCTGTTCCATGCAACTAAGGAACTTGTGCATTTACCTTTGCATTACTTGGCTCTTAACAAGCACAGCATTTTGGGGAATTCTCAAGCTTAGGTTCCTTAAATTCTCTTAACTTCTTTCCAGCAGCAGCATTGAGCCAATATACTCACCAGCTCTAAGGGGAATTTAAGAGAAAAAGTCAGCCCAGACTAGAGCTTGAAAAAGAGGAAAATGAAAAAAAATTACTCATGAATGGATATAACTGTTTGTGGAAGAAAAAGCCAATAGAGAGAGTATAGAAAAGGGAGAAAATAGGTGGGCAAGAAGGGAAATTTCCAACACTCGGATAATAGCAGAAAAGAGTAAATGAATTGATAGAAGAAACTTATCATAGATAGGAAGTGTATTTTCAAAGCATACCAAGCCCATCCTGGCTTTTTCTGTATAGAGGTCTTCAGCATCCTACTTTGCCTTTAAAATCTACAGTACTTTAGCTGAAAGTTGTAGCACCTCCTTGTGCCCAGATCTGATTTTTTAGGGAGCACGGTGAGAGTTGCAGTCACCCTGCTCTCATGCATAATGAAAGTTAATGAGTGAAGGTGAGTACTTGGTAATGTGGGATAGAGTTCATTGCTCACTGTCAGGAGGACAAGAGGAGTTACTCTGGAAAAACAATGTTTGTAATATGCAAATCCACTAATTGTATTGCTCACAGGAGCAGCTGTTGGAGAACTAGGCCGTATTCATGCAAAATCTTAAGGGTTGGGGTTGAAGTAGCACTATCTCAGGGGTACCAGATTGAGTCAGAGTAGGTGCTTGGGAGCTGAATTACCTCTTTGGATTCCTTTAGTGCATTGACCCATACAGCACTGGTAGAATTTAGTGACAGATTTTAAAGGTAGCCCTGACTGCAGTGAAGGGAATAACTGGGAAACTATGCCTTTCATACATTAGTCATCTTTGTTTTGCAAGACTGTTGATAAGAAAAATGCTGGTATTTTGGTTTATGTTCTGAAGTTTCTTATAACACAGATGGAATTGAAAAATAAATTTAAAAAAAAAAAAAGAAAATGGCATCTTATCCAGGAGAAAAAAAAGCTACATGGCACTTCTTGGGATGCTGGGATGTTTGCTTTTTCTTTCTTGGTAAAAAAAAAAAGCTTTCAAATCAAATTTGAAAGCATGGATTAGAATGTGTGGCCCATGTATGTGTCTCCTACTTGTTTAAGAAGACAATGTAGTCGTAATAGTACATACTACAGTAGTAATTGTCCAATGAAAATTAAAGATTAAATTCTGAAGGGAAAATCTTCCAAAATTAAAAGAATCTTCAGAAACATATTCAGTTTACTGAAATTTAATTATCAGATGAAAATCTTTTCTACATCCAGAGGAGCCAAGAGTTCAAAGTTCATAATTTTTATGAAGGCTTCAGCAAGTAAAGAAATTCTATAAAACTTGAAATCTCATTAAGTATAAAAGCATAAACTTTTAGTGATATTGAGGACCCTCGCAAAATATTGGAATCCAGGATAAATACCTTTGTTGTGGGTTGTGTTATTAAAAATCTGCCTTGAATTCTCTGTAGTGGAGCACTTCTGAAAGGCATTTCCTATCTCTGATTGTTGATTAGCATGGGTCACAGAAGTAGCTGGTGAAGCCTGACAGGAAATGATCGTGTGCAGCCCCGCACGCTTTCACTCCCCTCTTAAACTGTTCATATCCTGTTTTTTAAATGGCTAATGATTGTTTCACAGGAAAACAGAACTTGGAAGGTGTAGTATTCTAGCTTTGTTTATAAATATTTTTACGTGCATGTCTATTTTCTTGACTAGCCATGTTTATAGTCTGATGTTTTATTGCCATGCTGCCCATAATGTTCAAGCTGGGACTGGGAACCTTGTCCCATAAACCACCCTTTACCACTTCAGAAAATCTTACTCAGTCTATGTCCTGTGTAGAACAAAATTTGCTTTTGTTGGCAGACATGATGGTCAAGGTTAAGGATGTTAAAACACCATTTTTAAAGTTATGCTTTTCATGCAATTTTGGTTCCCATTTGCCTTCTGCTCAGCAAAACCAGCTGGGCATGAACTGTACAGTGTGGCTTCAGAATCATAATTCCACAGCTGAGGAAAGAGATTATTTACCAAATGCTTCAGGCTTTTCAAAAATGAGACTGAAACCAAGGAATATTTTGAGATTTCTCCTCACATGCACAAGCTGTATATTATTTCCTCGTGGAAAATACGATTTTGTGTGTTAAGATACTGTTTAGAAATGGCTCCTGTGTTGCCTGTACTCCAGGAGTGACTGTGAATGGCAGTAGGAGGTTTGGGAGTGCAAGGAATATACATCAGAACCATTCTGCACAGATCTTATTACAGACTGAGTACATAAAACATGGAATCAGATCTCCACTGAGAGAAAGCACTGAAGGTCTGTGGAAAGCTGCAGTCATCATTGGCATCCTCAGGATTAGAATGAGGTTAGCGAGCTGCTGGCTAAGGCAAGCTGTCTAGGTCACACGGATGGTATTTAGGTTTTGGACTTATCCTTTCTTGGCAAATTTACTCTTGGGAAGGATGTTAGTTGTGCTTGATGTAACTAGGGAACTTAATGTATGAAAAAATAGAGTGATTTCTGAGAACATTTATCCAATAGCAAGTTTAAATACTGTTAGAGGACAGAAGTCCAAGAGGAGTTGTTAGGATTGTCCATCCAGAGCACTGGAGACCCTGGGACACTTCAGAAATCATTATGTTTCTATTCATTCTTCCCTCATATGATCTAGTTGGACCTGCAGACAACATTGCTGACCTGTTGAACGGATCAGCAATCCAGACAAGAGGTGGTGGGATCTGAAGTACAAAAACCCTAGAGATGTGAGGAAGTAGCACTGTATGAACATGGCTTGGACAAGGGAAGAGATAGGAAGTGCCTCCACCTTTTTGAACATAATAGATAGAATGGTGGGTAACACTTGGGAAATGGCAAAATGTATAAAGCAGAGTTCAGAGACAAGGAGGGTTGCATTTCAAAATAAAAGGTCCTTTCTGAAGATTGTTTTTAGACAACCTGTTAGAACTGGGTGTGTTAGACTCTATCTTCCTTTTAATGAAAGAAGACCTGAATGTTTTATACAGTAACATTCATTTGCATGCTGTGGAAAGTGACTTTTATGTTAAATGCATTTATTCCATAAGTTCAGACAGATGCCTTAAGGAATGAGCCTGGTATAAGCAACTTCAATATTAACAAAATTTTCACCAGGGAGAGGCTGTTAATGCAAACTTAAAATGACAAATTTGAACTTTTTTTAAAACTAATTTGGAATTCATTGCATATTTCATACCGTACAAATTGCTTAAAATATAATTCATATATACTGTTGTACTTAAAAATTGAGCAGAAAGAAATCAGTGGTTTCCCATCTCTGGGCAGAAGCCTCAGCTCAACCAAGCATTCCAGATTCAACAACCTGACTCAGAACAGTTTGGCATGGCTTCATCCTGTGCTCAGGGGTGATTTACTGAGGGACCTGCTTAGTATTTTTGGGTAGTATGAGAAGCCACAACAGTATAACTACCATGGGTTTCTTGCACAAGATGCCAAGGTCATGACAAATCCCCAAGTACTCCTAAGTAATTTTCTTTATTGGACATGAGAAATGGAAATAAATGCTTCATTCGTGGTTTAAAATTTAAAATCTGTGTAATCTGTGTTATAATAACTCGCTGAAAGTAGGTCATTCCAATTCTGGTTTACCCTTCTGTATGGTATTCACTGGAAAGGTGAAGTTTTTGTTTCCTACCCTCTTTGCAATGCAGTCAAGACAACACTTTTAGTGATAGATTGACTTCAATCCCATGTCCCAACTACCACTTACTTTTAAGTCTATAATTTGTTATAATGTCTATTATAAGGAAGCAAAACACGACTAGATGACTTTGAGAAATCAGATGTGAAAGTGTTGTGAAATAGCCAACACAGAGCTATTAATTGCTATATATATATATATATATATGTAATGTTTCCTTTATTTTTTTTGCTTGCATTACACGTGAGAATCTTTAATAGGAGGTGTGGATTCCAAAAGCCATGGAGCATATCAACAATGAAGCAATTGTTTCAAGAGACACTGTAAGGCTGATAATCCCAAATTCTACCTACATGTTTTTTGTTTACTTTATGGGCTTGATGCTAGTCTAGACATGCCACTAATGCTGCTAGCTTCAAAGCTGCTTTGGTGCAAGAGGAGCCTCCCTCTGCCTTTTTTACCTCTGGCAGTGTGGTTGTTTGAAGCTGTTCTTTGTTTTCAGTCTGCACATCATAATGTTAGTCTGCATATAACACAGGCATTCAGGTTCTTTCAACTCTGTAGCAATAAGATTTATGAGGATGTTGTTGGGGTTGTAGTCAAAATGTTCATTGATAATGTAAAAGCATGTTTTTACCTTAGGTGTACCTTTCAAATCACCTCACTGCAAGACTGTGTCCCCAGTAAATCAAAATGATTGAGAAACAAGGTTGAAGAGAACCAAAGCCAAGCAGAGAATACATTTTGAAGACTGTAAGTATACTTTGGTGGTGTGGAATATCCCAGGTGAGGCAGTTGGAAAGCCTGCAGGGACTCTGTTGCATGAGTATTCAGGATAAATAAGCAATTGAACTTTTAGGGTCATGGGCATGCAACAGACAACCTCAGTGCTAGGCACTGAATTGACATGTGGAGGTTTTCACTTGGAAAATGTAACATAAAACAGTGACTTCAGTAATAACTGATGATCAGTCTATCCAAATTTTAGGTGAGCAACTTGGTACTCCACGAACACCTGGTTGAAAGATTCTAAAGATGAGAAGTTAGGACTCAGAATCTCTTCAAAACAGGGCCAATGCCCCAGCTAACCTCAAATTTGCACTGCCAAATTCTTAGTGTTTGAGAATTATGAGCAGTTGGCATTGTGTTGATGCTGATAGGAGCACAAACCTTGCAGAAAATCTCATTTTTAATACTTGATGCCTAAACACAAGTATTTACATGTATTTTGCTTAGTAAACATTCATTCTTTATAACACAGACCATTTGGCAAAAGATTTGCATATTGTTCTTCCTTTTATTTGGTTCCAAAGTTTAAGACAATCTTAAATGTCTTTTAGCATCTGATTCAGATATGCTGTTCTCTCATAGGATGTTGGCTTGGTATCCAAGTGTGATAAGATCTTTTGCTCTTAGTCATCAGGCATAGGCTAGAGAGCATACAGACTACCATGTAAGTTTATATGTATTTACCCTATCTTCATTGCCCAAACAAAAATGAATAAATAGCAAGAAAGGAACCTGGCAATTTCTACCTGTGAGTAACATGGCTGGCAGGTTAATTGCAGGCTTAGGCATGAATATGCAAAGGCGGAGATGATTCAGAATTGCAGGAATAAAAGGACAATGAATGGAGTCTTTGGCTAGATGCACAGTTATGCCTGGCACCAGAGAGGATGAATATAATACTTCCTCAATTGGGCAATCATCATGATCAAGAACAAGTTCTTCCATGAGCAGAACTGCAATGAAATCTGGTTTGCTCTGGGTTTGTAACATTCACCTCCTCACCTTGTGCTTCTCCCCAGTATCTGCAGCTGCAGTTTCTTTGGTCCTCGGTGCTCCCTTGCCTCAAGACAGTCCCCTGATCTCTATTCCCTGTCATATTTCCTCCTCCTCTCATGCTCCCTTGACTGCCACCTATGCAGTTATGCTTTGCTCTTAAATTTAACAAACCAAACCCTTCTGTGACCTTCTCCACATTGGGAAGTCACAAATTGTAACCCTTGTTTTTGAGAATGCAGCTGATACAACATGAACCTTAAGACATAAAACACTTGTAGCCTTAAGACACTATTTAGATGGGAAAGAAAAATTTGAGATGTTTGAAGTCTAAAATTTCATTGGATTGTCAGAAGCTTTTAACAATCTCTAGTCCTTAAGATGCCCAGAATCCCTTGACTAACTTCTAGTTAAGTCTTACCAGCTAAGGAGTAAAGTCAAGAGCTATTCTTTCTATCAATCATGTATTTGTTGATGGGCTTTTAAGTTTTGCCACTTCATTGGTAACTTGTTTGCAATGCTACATAATGAGTTAGAAAAGTTGCTTTTTTTTAATATACCTGTGCTGGATAATATGAGTGGTGCACTCTGTGTGGTTTTGTGACCATAAGGATTTGCAAAATGCTCATTTGCAAGGTTACAGAATACTAAGATGAATCTGGACCGTCTTCCCACACAATGTGCTTTTAGCTGCAGTAAAACTTCACAGTTAATCTGTTGTGAAAGTTGTGGCACTGGCATTTTCTGCTGTTGTTTCAGTGCACCACAGTTGCATTTTCTTTCTCCCTGGTTTTGCTTTATGTTCTGTGACAGTTGAGTCACTTGAGTGTTGATGAGCTCTGCTTTTTTTTGTGGCTTTTCAAAATGCCAGAGTGATGAAAAAAGCTGGAATGAAACAAGATTGGCTCTACTTGTGCTTCCTTGCTGATTTTCTCCTGATTTTTTTTCAGTGTAATTTCAATGTGAAACAGATGATAGTGTGGTGATCCGAATAGGTTTGAAAAGTAATATGGCATTTACCAGAAAGTACTTATGAGGAATAAAGACTGAATTGGGTTCATGGCTTTTTGGGTTGTAGAGGAATGAAGCTTTGATCAATAATCTTGAAGTACACAAAATTGCTGTGGATGTATATAATGAGGACAAGGCAGCTGTGCAGAACTGCATGCATATCTGAACCAACCCCAAAAAAACCTCTAAAGCAGTTCCTGCTTTAAAGGGTCGTCTCTGATTGACTGTGTCAGAATGGGGCTACAGTGTCCCAGCAAATGGGTATTTTTTTTGAAGACTAATAGTGAAAACACAACTCGAGAGAGGCTCTTACAAAATGAGCTTATAAACTTTGGGATCATGTAAGTAGGGCAGTAACTATCAGGAACAGACCAATGACTTCCAGTATGCATGTCACTGGTACAGCTGGTTCTAGAGTACTGAGTCAGTCCTCATCTCCTTCAGAAAGGAAGTTGTAAAAGGTAACAGCAGACAAGAGGCACACCAGAGATAGGGTCTGAGTAATGAATGAGTCTCATGCAATAAATATAAAAAAGACATCAGGCTTATTTTGTGATTAAGGAATTTGAGGGAGAGCTAGATTACAGCATACAAATTCCTCCACAGAGGAGATATGGAGTGCTAAAGGCTTTTTTAATTCAGTAGAAAATGAGTCATAGTCATAAACAGAAACAAGATAAAGTCAAAGTAGAAATTAGGTACTCAATTAAATGTGAGAAAGTATGAATGAGTGAGGAGATGGTGGCAGTGTCTATCCCTTGATTTCTTCCAGTCAAAATTGAACATGTCTCAAAAAGGTGCATTTCCATAAAATAGTATGAAAAGTAAGGATGTGATATATAGGACATTACGTAGTCTCAGACCTGGTGAAACTTAATAAAATGACCAGATCACTTTGGCTGAAGACAGTAATGTGGCAACTTCTCCACAAGAAGCCTATATGCAATTACAGTTACAGTGCCAGCTGTACACACCAACCTATTGGAGTGCTAAAATAGTGCAATGGTTAAACTCATGAGAAGAATTAGTCACGAACTTGTCTCAGTCTTACATTTTATATTTGTCTTTTAAAGTTCTTATCATCTCACAACACTTTTGTTTGTAAAGCAGCATTTCTAATTAGTACATACATCATACTGAAAATGGTTGTAGGCAAACATTGCTGAAAAGCCAAGAGAGAAAGAGTTAAAATGCAGTTTTAATTGCAATTCCCAATAATTATTTGCTTTTCTTAAATTGAATGAATGGCAGTGGCCATGTGGATGCAGAGAAAAGTGTGTGATGCTATCTTTCTAAAATTTTATGGCTTTAGGATTATCTCAGAATTGGAGAAAGGAAAGCAAAAGGGAGATGGGCTTTTCCAAAGAGTTAGAAAAAATATTTCAAATGATATTTTAGGGTTAAATGGCTGCAAAAATTATACTGATTATTGTTAGAGCAACTGCAAGAACTTTTATAAATGTCAGTCTTTATTCTGAATTCATTTTTTTCTGAAGGAGGCTTTCAGGAAAGATTATAGGAATTTGAGGTGTAACATTTACCGCACTAATTTTAGGAATGAGAAAGATGCTTTGGTAGCAGCACAGCAACCATTTTTTTTTTTTTTTCTGTATTGTTATGAGGGGTTTTCTTGCTTAGCTATATGGCCTTTTCATTTCTTTAAAAGTAGCTACAGGGAAAGGTCAATTGAGGGAGTACAGCTGATGCCTCCTGGAGGGGGACGTAGCTACATAGCTTGAAGTACAAAATACCTGATCATTAGCACCCTCCCCAGAAGGATCTGAGTGCTGTAATTAAATGCAGTGCTATATTTTTGTAGTCAGCTTTAGTTTTCCTGAGTGCTAAATACCCTCAATTTTAACCATACTCTGGTCTGAAAATGACCAGTTGCAGGAGCAATTCATGGTCTTACACGTTCTGTACCTTGTCAGACTTTTAATGGTATCTACTCTGCATCTTGACCTCTGCCCCTTGCACACTGATCTCTACAAAAAGGGTTAGAAGACTGTTATATCTAATAAGAAGGATGTAGCAAGAAATGTTAGATGGGTCTGGAAGAAGAAAGCTGTCAGTAATACATGGTATGTAGTATTTGATTCTAAATGACGAGCTGTGCTCTAGTTTTTTATTTTCTGTATTTTTTTCTTCCTCCAGAGTTGTACTATGTTACGTGTCAAGTGAAGCAGCTTGTAATTTTTCTTATTTTTGCCATCCTAGTCATTTAAAGCTTAGTTTGGGTCATGAATTAGAATAATCTTTTATTTCCTTCCCTATCATTAGTGGGGCTTTGAGTGCTGAATGGCTTTTTAGGAGAATTACGCATTTCCTTTTACTTTCCTCTCTGGCCTGTAGAATAAGCTACAGGGAGGTGAATTTTATTTCACTGAAGCATTCCTCTTGGAAAATAAAATGAAAGCTGTGCCACAAATCCAGCCCCAAGCATCCAGTCTGGGGAAAAGCCAATGTTTGAAAATGACTTTGGGGGTTCTGATGGGTTGTGTGACAGTTCCAGTCTCTAGAACCATCTTAGTGAGGGTAGGCTGACCTTCTGCAGACCTGGGAATGGAGAGGAGAGCATCTTCAACAAATGAGTAGCACACGAGAGGAAAGAGTAAAACTTAATTATTGTCACTACTCATTTGATGAAAAAACATGTTCTGATATCAGACTTGGTGTTGGTAATTGCCATTTACTGTCACCTTTTTCCATTTTCTTTGTGAAGCATGTGCCCACTAAAAAATGGGCAAATGTTCCTCATGAAGGGAACTCCTTAAACTCAGGATTTAGAAACTAAAACAGCGATTTCCTGTCTCTCTGTCAAGAGAAATCATTTTAATTATTTACAATTCTGTTCCCATTTCCTACCTTTGTTTTAGATATGGTTGAGAGAATTCTTAGGTGAAATAAGTACAGATGCAGATAATTTTTAGCAGAGCTACAGAACAGCCAACATCTAATTTATAAAAGGCAGATAGTGGGTCTGATAGGGTTGAAAGAATTCTTAGGTGAAATAAGTACAGATACGGATAATTTTTAAGCAAAGCTACATGACAGCCAATATCTAATTTATAAAATACAGATAGTGGGTCTGAGCTGCTGGAGGTATTTGGGGTTCTTCTTTACATTAAATACATTCAGTTCCTTTGGCATTTTTTAGAGGTCCTAATGTTTATAGGAAGTTTGATGCATAACAACAGCAAAATATATAGCAAAATTTTATAATGTGGATTGGAAATTGATTTTCCAGTGGTGATTTCACATAAATTAAAACTCTTGAGGGGCAAATTTTGCACTCCTCTGAAATCAGTTTGAAACTGATCCTTTTCTCCATCAGAATTCTCTTAATTCATATGGGGAACAGCATTTCAGTTTTAGAGAACTGGAAGCGCAACCTTGCTCTCAGCAACATAGATAAAGTCGTGCATATGCATATATGTGTTCTGCATCTTCTTTATGCATGAACATGTTCAGGATCTCTTCATAACCTTGGATGATAAATTCTTGGCTTCAGAATCACATTTCCAAGAGGCTGAAAAATTTAAACAACATTTTTGTCTTGTCTTTGTCTTCTATCTTTTCTTTCAGCACACAGTCTCATAAGCAGATTCTGTACTGTAGAGGTGGAGATGAAAATCCTCTCAAAACTTCCCCCATTATGGACCACTTGTCAGACTGTTCTGAAATGGCTTCTTCCCCATGGTAGAAGTGGAGAGATGTAGCTCACTTAGGGGGAGAAGGGAGTGAAAGAGGGGTTTATTCCATTCATCTTGCACAGAACTCAAATAGACCTGGAAGCTTCTCTTTGGGCTGGTACTTAAAGTAGCCTAAATTACTAGCTGAGACCTAGGTGCACAATTTCACAGTGGCTAGGTTGAGAGAAACACCTGGAAGTATTCTGTTGTGCTCACTCTGCCCAGACATAGCCTTTGGACAGTCTGAGGCCTGACAGAAGAACCAAACCAGTTTGGTCACCAGCTTACCAGTAACCAGTGGGTTTGTGTCCAGCTGTCTCACTGCACAGGTGTATCTAAAGTGTGGTAGAAAGTAGATCAGATTAAGGTGTTTTAATTCGGAATAAATTACATGCCAGTCTGACCCATCATTTCATTGGCAGGTTCAGGCAAAAGGTAGTGTTGGATTTATTATCTTTGGAAAGAATATACCAAACACAGCACTGTGGATGCCATGGGACAGAGAGAGAGAAACGGCAAGCGCTTCTCACAGCATCTTGTAAAAATTTTCAAGAAGCTGTAAAAATGTGATAACTTGTTAGTATAAACAATCTACAAGTGGTGTTTTTCTACTTTGTCTTTTTATTCTTCTCAAAGACAGTGTACACAAAAAATGTTTTTGTTAACTAACCAATCAAATAGAATATATCATATCACTCCATATAAACCGTGTGGTTCTCTTGAATAAAGCCTTCTTTGCTCTTTCTACAATACTGCCTCCCACCCGTTCCTGTGTCATTCTTGGCACAAGAGTAACACAGCATCAGTGTGTTTTCTGTGATTTTTGCTTTGTGACTTTTGACAGGGTTCCAGCCACTGGTTTATTTCTGCCTGTGTCACACCATCAGAAGCTTCTAGCTAAAGTTTTGACAGTTCTTACCTCTTTATGCACTGTCATGACACCATTTACTTGCTTTGCTCTCTGTGTACTTACATGCATTGGATCTTGACTAATCAGCTAATTGGATTGTGTTAACCAGCTTTTAAACTGCTTTTATTGGAGACCTTTGGCTGAGATGTTGGAACAGGGTCAGCATGGTTGGAATTTCTGCTTGGATGTAGTGTAATAAATTTTAAACTCCAGATACAATGAGTTTCCCTGTTTGAGAAATGTAGTGTAAGTCTGGGAGCTGGACCTGTCTGTTTGGTTGGAAATCAAAAGAAAGAGGACAAGACATGAAAATTCTTGCAGTTGTTTGTAGAGCCACTGTGGGGAGGTAAGGAAGGTGTAGAGTTCCTGGTGTACGAGGGCAATCCTGGCAGAAGCTAAAAAGTGTACAACTACTTGCATAGCAGCTATTGCCAACTCTGAAACATGTTGCAGCTTTTTTTTCCAGCCCATCCTCAATTTCTTATCATGCCTGTAGTGCTGCAAGTAACTATTTTCTCAGATCTTCCCACAGATATGCTTATTTAAGATGTTTCCTGACCTTGTTCCATCCAAAACAAGCTTGGTTAATTTTGCAGCCTGGAAAACATGTCTGTATTTAACCCTACCTGATGCACTTATGTGGGCTGAGGCATCTCAGGTTGGACTTGACGATCTTGGTGTATTTTTTCTAACCTTAATGATTCTATAATTCTATGGTCTGGCAGGAGGGCTGTGTGAGTGAGCTGGGCAATAATCTTTTCATTAAATCATAAAAAAGTTGGATGGAAGTGACCTTTGGAAGTCGTGAGTCAAAACCATTTCCAGCACTGTTTCTGATGAACCTGGTCTTTGTCCAGCTTAGTCTTGAAAACCTCTAAGAATCAATGTTGCCACTGGACATCCCACTGGACAAATGAATTTTGTTAATCACATTTGTCAAATCTGAAGCAGCCAAGCTGTAGTTTGTGATATTTACCACTTGTATTTCTGCTACTACCAAAGTGAATTTGGGTCTGTCAGCACTCCAGAAGTTCTTTAAACCATTGTAGACTACTATTAGATTGCCTCTTGACCTTCCCTTTGCCACACTAACAAAGCCCAGCTCCCTTAACCTTTCATTGTGGGTCACATGCCTTCTGTGTGGTGTTTGTATTATTTGTGAAGAAGGCACACTGTTGGTTCCTATTTATTTGGAATGCACTGTGACCTCCAGGTCATTTCAGCAGGGCTGCTACACAAGCAGTCGATTTCCAGGCTTCAGTGATGTATGGATTTAGTCTGCTCAGAAACCAAACTTCACACTTGTAGTTGAACCATGATGAAGTTTCTGTTGTCCCAGTCCTCAGTTTAAGGATAATTGGGACCTCACTGGATTCTCATTCTCAGCTGAATCTCTTAGGGAAAGATTGAGCTAAAAAGTAATTTACGATTGTCCACAAAGTTGCTGAGGGGTCTGTTTTGTCACTCAAGTAGTTGATGGAGATACTGAACAAGATCAGCCTGCTACTGATACTGCACTGTGCTGCTGATTACCAGAGCAGTTGTAAAGTCCCTTCAGGACTGTCAGTCCACCCAACCAGTTTTCAACAGACCCAGGAATCTGTTCTTCTAGCCCTTACTTCCTCAACTCTCAAATAAGTACGGGAGAGTCACAATATCAAAAAGTGTAATAAGCAGAGATATATTGTATCTCTCTCTCTCTCTCATCCCCAGAGCAGGTTAATTTTGTTACAGAAATCAGTCAGCTCCACGAAGCATGGTCTGTCTGTGTTGAGTCTTTTTGATTGCCTTCTTGTCCTTCATGTGTCTGGAAGTAAACTCCCAGGAATATATTTCCTGCCTGTACAAGGACTGAGATGAGGCTGACTGACCTGTTGTTCTCTTGGTCCTTCTTCTTGCTTTCCTTAAAATAGGCATATCAGTCTTTTTCCAACTCTGGGGGCTTACTGTGCATTTTCTCATACATAATGGCTGCACAATCACATCAGCCAACTCTTTTGGCACCCCTGGATGAATCCCCTCCAGTCCCAGGTGTTTGAATAAATACATTGAATTTTGCTGATGAGTCCCTAACCAGTTACTTACAAACTGTCAAGTGCCCAAACTTTCTAAAACTGTAGTGGTCCATGCAGGGGTCTGGAAGCAAGTTTTTCCATACTGTGATTCTGCTCCAATAATCTCTGGGTCTACATTTCCCTTGAACTTCCTTTTGCTGCTGGCATTGCTTGCAGAAGCCCTGCTTGTTTCCCTTTGCCTAGCTGGCTGATTCAGCTGTAGCTGGCCTTTGACCTTCCTGGTGTTAACCCCCAGTGACTGAGCAATGTGTTTATCCTCCTTCTCTGGTGCCTTTTTAGCCAGCAGAAGTGCTCCTTGGGGAGGATGTGTGCCTGCACCTTGGGTGTTCACTGGAGCTCTGGGAAGCAGTGAGTGCACAGACGGTGTTCCCGTCGCTCTCCCTCCAGGGCAGAGGAGTGCCTGCTAAAGATACCATCTTAATATTTACATCATTTCAGTCACTTGCTTTTGTACACATGTAACAGGTCATGAGAAACTATTACTTTCCATATCCCTGATGGCTATTTGCAGTATGACTAATTTATCTCAGCAGGGACTCTGTTATAAATATGTATTATATTGGGATAGTGCTGTAAATGACCATGTTGTTCAGAGGAATTGCTGTGGTTCAACATAATACTTTTCCAGTTACACTACAGTGCTACCATTTTTTAATTCAGTGCAGTTAAAGTGTCATAAAATTGAAATATAGGAAGTGAACCTGTCTATTTTTTTACTTCAGAGCCCACATAATGGTACAATCCTGATACAATCTGTATTTTAAAGTTAAGGTAAAGCAATGCATACATAAAACTTTGCCCATGCTTTTTCTATATGAATACTGATGTATGCCATGGAATTGTTTATGTCCAAAGCACTTCAGAGTGAGTGGGTGTGATGGAGCTCTGACGGTGGCATGTGGGAAGAAATCTCCTTCAGTTTGGTTGTCCTGCTCTGGCATTTTTTGGAAACTGTGGGTCAGCTGAGACAGGCAGTTTGTCTTACCTTAGTATTGCCACCTCTTTGTTCTCATGACTTTTGCACCTTGATACTTTTTTCTCTTATACACATTTAGTTTGAGTGAATGTGTTTTCTAGTACATTTTATTGGTAACTACAACTTGTCAATAGGATGGATAGATAAATGATGTTGTGAAAGCTTTTCAAGTCAAACTTTGAGTGAATGTGTTTTGTAATGCATTAATGGCAGCACAAATATCCACTATTTCACTAATTGCATTTCTTATTCAAGCTGAAATCGCTTATTCCTGGGCTCTTTTCTAGTATCAAAGTAACAAAAGAGCAGTTGACTTTGACCTTAATTAAGTTTACTCAAAGAGACATCAATGTGCAAGGTCTGTTGCACAATTGTGTTTCAGAATTATGTTTCTTTTTAGAAGACGTCTCAAAGGTCACAAGAGACGCTTCTAGAAAGATTTTCAATAACAGCTTATTTACAAGACAAAATTTCAAATCAGTAAATGAATAATGAATAGAGTTGGAATTTGATATATAACAATAAGTTTTAGAAGTGGGTAAGGTAGAATGTGTTTGAACAGAAAAAAAAAAGTGCATTACTTGAAATCAGAAAAGATATCTGAGCTGTACAGCTGTTTGATTTAGCTTTTTTACTGGATAATTCTGTCTCTCCCACCATACTTAGTTGATTTTTTTCGTGGGGGGCAGGAGGGGGAATTTTTTTTTTTTTTTGTTTGCTGGTAACTTTTGTCTCAGTATTTCAGTTACTTCCTGCACTTATCTGCTTCTTTGTGGAGTTATGGAGTACTTTGTTATTCATGAGGAAGTAAATCAATCATCACTTTCTCATGTCATCTTGCATTGCATCAGCTTCCTTTTTCAGATGAAATGGATGGGTGTAACTCCTTATGGAGTTTAGCAGTGCTGTTTGCTGTCTTGGTTTTGAGTGGTGGTTGCACAATTTTAGCTTAAGCATTTAAACATTGCAGTTAATTTATATTTACCCATGCCAATGCAAGGCTTGGAGTTTAAGCACTGTTGAGGTAAATGGGCATTTTCACTGCAGTAATGTTGTACCATTATCCCTACAGTCATAATTGCAAAGATTTGCATTTTCAGTGGAAGTGGGTAAGGATTAAGAACACAAGCAGGAGAGAGGTGTGCTGTAGAGATATAACTGAGAACGCAATTTGTCCTGCCAGCATCCTATAATTGCTAATGATGCCTTAGAAGAAATAAAAGAACTTGGGACTCTGCAAGATTGCCAATTAGTTTGTTTACTAGGGGGTCGATGGAATATTTTATAAGTTATGAGAGCTGACAGGTAGAAAAAAATGCCTTATAATTTCAAGTTTACTTTTCAGTCTGGAGCTGCATTCAGGTTTGAGTAGAATTGAAATTCTATTGAAACTGAAAAACAAGATTTTCTTCAGTGCATTGTATGGTCTACTCCACTCCGATTTAGTTCCCTGATGTCATAAGAGTCTGCTACCTAAGTTATTACATTAATATTCATTGGGTAGATCAGTATTGCACTGCTGGAGCTGATAAATTTTGGTTTAGTTTAAAATCAGAGACTATATTTTATACATTATGTTAGCATACAATTTTTATTAGCATATCAGACTGGGGAAGAGTGATGCATTGCAGTAAAAAGCCAAGTATTTCAAGTTAATTGCTGTTCTATTAAGTAGAAGTGGTGGTTTCAGCTTAAAAGAGTGTAGAGAAATGTTTGGCGAATGAAAAGAGCACTCTGAGTGATAATAATTGTTTGATGTAGAGAAGCTGCTGGCTGAAAATACCTCAGCAGTCAGAACTGAAGGCCCTCAGAAGGAGGTGCTGAGATGGGGCCAGTCCAGCACGCATAAGCACCTATGGGGTGAGCCCAAAAGGCAGGGGTGCCCACCAAGGCCCTTTGTGGTACTAAAAATAAATAAAGAAATAAAGGGCTGCCAAGATAAGTATTCAGCAGCAGGTTTGTCTAACCTGACCTGCTCTTTTTGTCCAGAACAAGTTGTACAAGAGAGGCAAAACCACATTAAAGCACTTGGTTAGAGGGTAGCTGGTAGATGCAGGTGTGATCCAGCAGATTCTTCTGCACCATGCAGTGCTGGGGCATTGCCAGCCCACACAGACAGGCATCTCCTCTCACAGGGCCACAGGAATCAAGACAGGTGGTTGTCTTAGCTGCTTTCCTTCTCTTCTGCTCACCCTCCTGCTGTGCTTTGGGCAGGTGTGGAGCCATCACTTCTTGGAACGTGCCACCAGTCACTGACAGCTCCCTGGAAGTTCCCCCCAGTTTACCTACTGAGCGTGATACTCTGTGGTGGGAAACATCCCTCTGGCCAGTTTTGGACATCAGTGTATTATCAACATAGTTCTCACCCTAAATCCAAAACAGCACTGTGCAAGCTGCTAAGGAGGAAAACTAACTCTATCCCAGCACAAGCTCCTTCTTGATTTCCTTCCACACCCACACCCTGAGGTTCCTACTTCCTCTACCATGACAGGGTTGCAGATTAGAGTGGAGGAAGGGAATCCAGCTTTTGCTGACTGCTGTGGAGATCTCTGGTCAGAAACACTGAATGAAAGCTCCTGAGACACATTTTTATTCATAATACAACAGCAGTTCCTTCCCCGTGCCCCTCTTCAATGATGCTCTCAACACCTGCCGTGGATTTCTGTGCACTGATTTCAGCCCTGCAGCACCACAGGGTTATTTTTGTCAGATTAGAAATATCCAATCCCCTGAACTTTGCATTGAAGATTGGATTTGTTTACTTGAGTCTCCCTCTCTTTCTGTTTTTCTGCTGTAGAGAGCTGCTTGTTTTTGAAATGTGTCCTGTTATTTGAGGCAGCAGATGTATTTATGGCTCATTTTGTGATGATGTCTAAAGGCCAGATTTGAACAGGGATTCTGCTGCTGCACAAGACTTGGGCTAAGGTGGCTCCTTTCCCAGGAAAGCTCAGAGAGGAAGTTTTTCTCTCTCTTATAACAATGAAGCATAACACAGAGAGCATTTGGAAGAGTTAGAAATTAAACTCAGTGTCTGAAGATTGAGAACTGTCCTTTAATTGCAAACCATTCTTTAAAGTTTCTAGATGTCAGGCTGTTCCCTCCTATTACATCCCTGAACTGTGTCACTGGTCTGTCTTTTGTCTAGCTAGATCCATGAAACTCTGAATAAAAATTGGTAAAACCATAAAATTTATTTTGGAAGTCAATGCAAAGAGGGAAGAAAACTTAGTGATTGCCATATTATGAAAGATTATATATGATTCCAGTTTTCCAGTGAAACTACAAGGGATCAAAAGAGTTGCAGTGAGCATGTGAGAGGGATGTAGTACACTGATCATATGTAAAAAAATAAAGACCAAATGATAATAAGTAGATATGGTAGAGAAATCTACATCTATTCATGCTGGTAAATGTATATGAACATACTCAGAAAAAAGAAAGTTGGACTTCAATAAATTTTTTTCTACATTAGGATATAATTATTGGAAACAAATTCATTTCAGAATCTGATTGTACAGCACTGGTGTTTGATCAGGTGTCTTTTACTTTGATTATAGGTAAAGATTCAGCTTTCTGTTCTAAAATAAGAATATCTTGCCTATATTTAAGGATGAAGGAATTTGACTTAAAATAGATTTGAGTCAAAATGTGTTCTATACAGCTTCTATTTTGGGATCTTGGTAGATCTTTTTAGGTTAGCTTTTAAAGAGGTTTTTAATAATTGTTGGGGTTTTTTTTCCACAGGCTGGACACTTCTTTCAGTGATTGGCAGAATCTGTATTCGTGCAGTGTATACTTCAACGAACAGACTTCTGTAGTTCCATAGGTGCTTTTAATCTTTACTGCTTTAGCAGTGCATGCAAATTCTGTCACAGGAGAGTAGACCTGGACATGCAAAGACCAAGTGCCCTTTCAGTGGCAAAAGTCCTGGACTGTAAGGGGTAATGAGAGTGGCAGGCTCTGGTTAGCATTATATAGTGCATGAATAAAATCATTATAACTGGTAAAGGTAAGTAGAATATATTGCAGTCACTGGTACTGAGCTTACCAAAAGAACATGAGAACCATCTGCAGTTTAGTACCATGACCACTGGGATTTCTGAGCTCACAATGCTTATATACAGCTCTGGACAGCTCTTTGGCTGAAATAAATCACCCTCACGCTACTGAAATCAATGGAGCTGTTGTAAGTTTTATAAATTGAAGTTTGGCCATCTCCGATATAAATTTTTTTTTTGAGTTGAGACATCATGGAGGTCTCAGTTGTAGGCTGCATTCTTTTTTTTTTTTAGGAGATGTTTCTTCAGTACTGATTATGCTACTTTATTTATGCTAAGTTCACTTTTTGATAAATCTTAAGCAAATACATATTTTGGGGCACTTTTTAAGTAAACCATGCAAAGATTTGTTACCTATTGTCCAGAAGACAATAAATATAATAATTGAGATGCGGAATAAATAGTGAGTGAATATAGTGCCCTAGTCTAGGATGTGCAAAAAATTAATTTCTACTTCTGTAGAACAGCAGGAGCAGTCAGGGCTCAGCTCTGAAATCCTTGTTGGAACCAGTACAAAAAGATACTTGTACTTTGAAGGACATTGCAACCTAAAGTTGAAACTGTTTTAAGAGAAATCATAAGAGCTGCAAAGCCTTTCTTCAGAGATGGTATCAAACCATTTTGGCACCTAATCAGTTGTTTCTCTCGTTGTTATAAAAACACTGAAGCATTTTCAAGTTCAGTGTTTTGAGAACAGCATTTGTACAAGGCTCTCCTGCTGTATTTGAAGCACCTGCAATGCATTTCTTGGGGACATGTGATTTGCAGCTAATGATCATGAAGAACCACCTCATGTTAATATTCTTCCACTGCTTTTGTACACAACCACTGGGTTGCTTGATGGAAGCTCACATTGCGCGTCTCCTCCTATCCAAGGGTTATGTCATTGTGAATTGCCTGAGGCAGAACCTGGCATTCTCCTGGATTTCACTGTCTAATGGCACCAATTGGTGCCTCATGGACCTCATCAGCTATACATGATTGCTCCCAAATCTGGCCTCCTCACGCCAACAGGGACTGAGTCTTGGACCCTAATGAGTGAGAAGCTGGGAGGAAATGTGGCTCTTCTAGGCAATAAATTAGGTTCAGAAAAGAAGCATTTATCAGTTGAAAATATTTACCATTTGGGAGTCTCTGGACCACACTTTGCACAGCAGCAGTGTAAGTAAATAGACTGGCATCAGATGAAATGATGCACCGGAATCTAACTGCTGAGCAATAGGCTATAGGCATGTCTTTGAAAATACAATAAACTCAGCTGCTGTTCTCTGTTGCACCTTAAGCAGGGAAGGATATGCCCAGGGTGAGCTGCAGTTTGCTTTGGAATAATTCACTCTTCAATATAGATAGGTTATTATAAAACCTTGATCCAAAATAATTCTTTTATTTATGTGATGTGTCACTTCTATAAAAATGTAACATAAATGTATTGAGGTTGTTTTTCTTTGTGCTCTCAGAAGAAACTAAATCTCCACCATTTTTCTTAACATTTATAAGCAAACTTCTCTCATGTAGTAATAAATCAGCTTATCCTAAGTTATTTCTTGCGTATTTATGTGATGCTCTGTGCTACTTAATTTTTTTTTTACCGATATCTTCTTCTGTTTTCTAGTTATCTTTTCATTACATTCAGATGAAACCACTCTTAGTATTTAGGGGAGGATGCTGTGACTGGTACTTATGGCTGACATGGGTAGCATTCTTGTTACCCTATTCCTTTTCCATCTCTTTTCCTTTTATCTGTTGGATGCTTGCCACACACTATAATCACAAGCACTTTTAGGTCAGCGACTGCTGTGTTTTATTTTTAAACTGTACTTGTTAGCAGTTGGACGTAACACCAAACCTGATTTTGGGTTCCAAATGCTACCATAATGGGAATATTTAATGACAATAAAATGCTTTGCTTCTCTTTTATTTAGAGTTCCACCTAATCTGACTAAGCAATCAGCAGTTAGTAGGCAGATCTAAATGAAATATTATTACTCTATAAAGCTGTTTAAAATTGAATGACCTTTTATTTAAGATGCATAAGCATTTTTGCAACATTTGCACTGTTAAGCAAAGTATATGCTATAAAAGAAGCATTTATTGCTTGCTTGTAAAAATAAAATACAATATTTGTAAGTTAGCTGGAAGCTTGTAGATATCCTAAAAAGATGACAAGGTAAGATAAGCAGTAGAGCTAAGCCAAAATTGCTCTGGAGGTCTTTCTGAATAGATGTCAGTTTTATGTTCTCTTAGCACAATAATGGGCACTCCCAGGAGGTGGGAGTCTCATGGGATAATTATTCTTCTGAGGTTTAGACTGGTTTTTCTATGCCTTTTCCACAGATTGATAAGACTGCCTTATAATTATTCTCCTCTTTCACTAGATTTTTCTAATGTAGAAATTAATAGAATTAAATTTGTAAACATGCACTGTACTTACGTTACCTAGCCTATTAATGAATTTCAAGCAATATTGAATGCTATCAGATGGCAATAGTAAGTGGTCTGGTTAGCTTTTATCTTGCAAATTGGATTTAAGTCTCACTGCCCTTGCCTCTTGAGATGTGTTTCTTTTTAATATTCAAGTCTATTTTCTGCTGTCATAAGCAGGCATATTTACTCTCTCAGATTGGTTTGCCTTAACTATCCTTGAAAATAATAAGAACAAGAAATAAAAGTTCAAAATAAATGTATGTTTTAGAGCTGTTGAATATTTTTAGAGTTCTCGATGCACAAAGCTGACACAGTTGCTCACTATCTCCCTTGTGAGCATCAAAAACTTTTGATGAAATTAAGCAAAAGCCTGGCAAAACCTCAGCTTCCTTTGGGGTGAGTTGTTGGGCAACACACTATCTCAGTCATTAGTTACAACTGATGTTGCCAATAAAATCACAGACAACCAGCAACCTTGTCCTCTGGGCTCTCAAAGAAATCTGTATTTTGGGAGGTTTTGCTGTTAGAATGATCTGACAAGCTCTGACAGGCTTTCCTGTATGATATAACGAACATTCAGGAAAAGCAGGAAAACCTTTTTCAAAAAAGATACACAGGTATTGGTATATTTCCAAGATGAAATACCCATCCTAGCTCTGGTGATGTTGGACATGAGTGAATTAGCTCATCTTTTTACCCAGTTTTCATGTCTCCCAGGATGAGAGCAGAGCTGCAGAGCAGCGGTTGCCACAAAGACTTGCAGTTCTTTCTCGGCACCAACCCTTCCCCTTAGCTTAAAAAAACAGCATCATTTTGCTTTGGACGTTTTCCAGATCTTTCCAAAGGAAAGGCTTGCATGTTTTTTGTTCTCCCCTCTGTGCTCCAGAGAACATTAGTCAGTTTTGAGTCTCTGAGCATGTAGACACACGTTTGTCCTTTGGGAGTAATGAAATGCTTGAATGTGAACCTTGCTTGGATGAAGATCAGTATGTTATCAGAAGAACAAAGCTCTCCTTGGTTTCATAACTGGGAAGCAGATGATGGAAAGCACCTTTTTTGTGTCCATAGGTATTGATCTGCCAGAGTATTGGTACCTCCATGTGAGCCCTGGGAGCTTGGGCACAAGGACAAAACAGCTTCTGTAGTTCTGCCTTTCATTTGGCCAGGTTTCATCATCAAGGCTGTGGTTATGCTATGGCATTTAAAGAATTCTGACTCATTTGCTGTTTAAAGGGAAGACTGTGCTGGATCATATAGATCAGCTGCTGATTTTGGCCTACTGAAAAAAAAAATGAGGATATTTGATGTCTAAACTTTACCATTCAAGGTATAAATCACAGTAGAAAGTGTACTTGCTTAATGGTATTGTATTGAATATTTTTATTATTTACCTGCTGGAAGCTTACAGCAAATACATTTGCAAAACTTTTGATGACTATTGCTTCTTTTCCCTGAGCCTTTGCAATGAAACTTATTAAATGCTGTTGTGCCAAGACCATAACCTTATTCATAATTAATTGTTCTTACACAAAGTGTTTCAGGGGGACAAGTTAGAGGGTTTGTGGCAAAATTGTGGCAATTGGGTGTATCTTTAAAAATAGCAGGATAGAAAAGGGTATTTTTTCCCTCACTGACTGATTTTATGATCGAAGATATGATGGATGTGCTTTTAGGCACTAGCTTTACCATCCTCTGAGTCTTTCTGCAAGATAAGTGGAGTTAGAAACAAATTTTATTTGTTCTTTTTACAAGGGCGAAGAACAATTCCAGAAAAGTTACAGAGAAAAATTGTGCTTTCTCCTTCCCTTGTAATTTATTTATGTAAAAATAACCAGCCTATCTCCGGTTACACAGAAGCAAAATCCATTTTAATATAGGAATTACTGTTTCCACTCTATTTGGTCTACTTTTAGTGTGTAAAGAAATTTCATGTGTTCTAAGACACTTAAATACAGCATTCTTGTGCTGTCTGCATCTTAATAATTTGCAAAGTAGGAAACTGGGGTATTACCCAGGCTGCAGTTGCATCTTTCTTTATACATTGTGGGTGGCTAAATTCTGTTCTCTCATTCAAAGCCACTGGAGACACTCCTACAGTTGTCCTATGAGCACCAGTTTGAAATTTGACCAATTTTAATTTGACAATGAAAATGCTAGAGAGACATGGGGTTGGCCTCATCAGACATGCTGATGGCCAAAGTTTCTTTGGGGAAAATGCTGCCAGAATTGCAGGTTGCAAAGAGGAATTGTCTCACCTATGCCCAGGCATCAGGACGTTTTGCACAGACCTGTTGGTTAGTTTGATAAAACTTGTGGAATACCTAAGTGTATTTTAAATTTTATAAGGTTTCATACAAGGTATTTTGTAAATATATGATACTGTAAGAACTCATTATCAACTGTTAAGGTGCCAGGCTGTAGTAAAAAGCTCTTGGAAGGCAAGTAAAATTCTTCTCAAGTAAGGAAACAATACATAAACCATATTAATCTGAGGGCAAATACTCCATTATAGTATTTTAAATACTGGTAGTAATTATTTTATGGCTAATAGTACAGAGAAGAAGGTGTAGTTACATAGATCTTTCTAAGACATAAGTTTCTTGTCAGGGTAAACATACTGTCATGTAGCTGAATTTTAAGAATGTCAACATTTCTCCAGCATTCAGATCCAGAGTAGTAAGAGCAGGAGCAGCTGTAGTGGGAGATAGTTAAATAGTGGGTGATGATAGAATGGAACACACCCATGAAGTGGTTGTCCAACTGCACAATATACGTAATGAGAAGGTGGGTGCCTCAGTAATAGCTGGCCTTAATCCAACCTATTTTCTTAGAAAAGTTGAAGATTTACAGACTAATATCACATAAAATAATAATTCAATTGGCCTTGAATGTAGTTGATGCACTTACATAAAACTGCCCACCAAAGAATGTGATTAATAGTGTCACATTTTTCTAACAGGGGAGGTATATAGGTACAGTGCTGCTTCTTATCCTAGGAGTCCCATTTATCCCAAGTTTTACCCAGAGCTGTGGGAATGATAAATATGCTTCGCAGGTGGGTGGTGTTTTTCCTGTTTTTCGTGTTTTAATGTAGAGACACAAATGCTGCAGCAATACTGCAGGACCTGAAAAGCAAGCCAAAGTAAAATCTAATTATTTGCTAAGATTTTATTCTTCTACAGATCATTATGCCTGTTTTGAATGACAGGATAGTTCTCATCTCTGATTTCCAAGGCTTTAAGGTGTCTTTAGACCACAGAGTTCATTAAGGTCCCTGGGATATGCATAGCCCCTGTGGATTTCCATTTCATTCTGAGTATGCAGTTTCAGTCTTTTCAGTAAGAAATGCTTATATTTTTGTATCCAGAGAGGGGCAAATGCAGGGCTGCATGGGGCAGATGGGGATGATCTCTAAAAGCAAATGAACAGCCACCACAGTCAGCTCCCCACTAGGACCACCTCACATCCACCACAAGACAAATACTTGTGCCCCTGATTAGAGGGATGATAAAATGACTCATGTCAAAAATGACAGAGTTACCAAAAGCAATGATTTGGACTTTGCTACAGGTTAATAAGTTTTCAGGGAATGTACTGGCTCTTTTGATAAGCCAGATAAAGGGGTATAATGTCAATGTATGAGTGAATTTCTGGAACTGGGAACGTGTTTGCAATACTTCAGCATAAATGTTCTAATTTAAATACTTCATGGTGACCATTTTAATGCCATTTTTTGGCATTTTTGTAGTTATTTCTTTCATATGCTCTTTCCTACTATGCCTGAACTGCTTTGCTGAGTCCGGGGATCACTGGCTGGAAGGTTGTGGGGGGTGAGTTTTTGGCTGCAGTAAGTAAATGACTGGAAATGTGTTGCCATATCCTGTGCAGTGATAAAATTACTGCATCAGAACTATGCTCAGATATGCCAGCTGATTATCTGGTTTTGATTTTTCAGCCAAAAACTAACTGGTCATTAGTTAGAAGCTAAAGTGTATCTGTGCAAGATAGGAGGTCTGCTAATGTGATGTGATTTAACTTATGTCATGTGCTTATTCCCAAAACATGTGGAACCTCTCAGTCAGGAAGAGCTCTGATAGTCCCATTTTAATGCCTTGATGCCTCTGGTTTATAGGTTAAAAACATGAAAAGGTGAAAATAAGTGTGTTAGATTTTAATTACATTGGCTTTAGTGTTAAAACAGAGAATGGTAACAGTCATTTGGGTGTAATTTTTAGGGACCAGATTAAATTTAATGGCAGCTAATAATGACAACATATTTTTTGTCAATGAAGGATGCAATATTTTTGATGATTTTTCATTGTCTGCCTTTCTAGTTTATAGAGACCAATCTTTAATAATCTGTATAGGAAATTCTTCATTACTGCTCTGGGAAAAAAACCTTTCAGACCACTTAGATTATGGAGGTTCTTAAATGCCATCCAAGGGCAATAGATTCAGTGTGATTCAGCATTAAAAAGACTTACCTGTCTAAGATTAGGTAATATGATTACTCTTCTGCACTCTTAAATCTTGCATATTTCCCAGGAAATATTTAAAGCATTGAGAACATTTTTATCAGCTTGCTTAGATCCCTGTCAGCTTCTTGGATTTGCACTCTGGAAGAGATTGTTTAATTCTATTTTTTGGGCCCTAAGAGATTGTTTAAAATTTTTCATTGTCTGCCTTTCTATTTTTAGGGCCCAGACCACTAATTATGAAAAATGCCATCTAGATTCAGTGTGATTCAGACTCCTAAAGAGAGTTTGAAAATTTAGAACTGTCCCTGTCAGCTTCTTGGATTTGCACTCTGGAAGAGATTGTTTAATTCTATTTTTTGGGCCCTTTCCTAAAGAGAGTTTGAAAATTAGAACTTCCCTTCCTATTTTATTGAGAACCCTGAGAACCCTATTCTTTTTTCTCAACTTCCAAATTTAAAATTATATTTTCAATGCTTTCAATTATATTTAAATCTGTGCAAAATGGAGAGGCAGGTTTTTTAATTAATGGGATATTGCTCCAATCCGATGGTCACAGCTGGGTGAACATCACTCACCAGCCACAGAACATGGCACCTTATAATTTTGTTATACAAGTTTATCTGTGGATTTAAAGCATTCAAAACTCCTGTGATCTGTTGGAGGACATCCCTAATAACCCACATACTTCAAACTCATATTTTTTGATACTTGATAACTCTTCTAAATTATCAGGATTACCTATTTGCATGATCTTTCACCTGCATTTTAGTAAAACAGATATGTGCATTAAACAAAAGTAACTGGGGACCGACCACCTGTCTGTGAATGGAAAGATACCATTTTGAAATCTGAAGCAAAAGCAGGAGAGAACACAATCTGGTTCATAGAGCTGGCTAAGTGATCTCCCTTCAGAGCAGTGCCTTCTAATAGCAAGTTTGTGGCAGGCAAAAGGAAAAGATACAAAATAGCTGTCAATTTATATTGTGGTTATTAACAGCTTACTGTTTCAGTCTAATTGTTGTGTGAGAGAGAACTCCACCCCTTTTGTGAGCTTTTTTGACATTTAAATTACACACTATTGCTGATTTTTAATTTTTTTCTTAGGAGAGAACAGCGCAGTGGGAAGCTCCCATCATCTGAATTAATACACCAATTATGAACTGTGTTGGAAGTAAACAGTTTGATCATTTCTGTACCTTATGCTGAAAGCTAAAGTGCCTCATTAAGACAAGAACTGAAGTCTCATTCCATATTTTAGCTGTCCATGTACTTGTGATGAGAAAGTTCAGTGATAAAGCTGGCAACTTCTCACTCCTCCATGGGCAACTATTCATTCTGAATGAAACATTAAACAGAGTTTTTGACATGCTGAAATATTTCAACAGCTCCATTGCTAATTATTTACTGCAAGAGAGTTAATTTTGCTCTTCACAGTAGCAGTGACTTTTCAGGATTTAGGGTGGGGGACGTATTTGACAGTATGATTATTTGCAACTTTGAAAATGAGAATATTCTTTCTTAGAGTGGTCAGAGGTGCCTGTAAGGGTAGTTAGATAGAAGTCATCATGATGTCCAAAGTATATGCCAAATGAGTGCCATCAAACATAGAAAAACGTGCCAATTTAAAGTAGTTTGCAAAATGACTGCAAAGTGACATAGTTGTTTTTGTGTGAATATTAATTGTTGAGAGGGCAAAATAAATTAAACCAGCCCTTCACCAGAATAATATTAGCCAGTAGGGGATCAGATAAGAAGTAATTGGTATTTCTGTAATTGTTAATTGGTAATTGGTATTTTTTCTTACCACAGAGTGGAAACCAAAGAATGGATCTATGTTTTTTGTGTCAGAAAAGAACAGGTGCCCCCTAAAAAAGCCCCCTTACTACTCTTACACTTTAGTCTCCATCCACCAGTGTATGCAAAGAACCTCCCAGCTGGAGAACTTCTTGGCAGAAAAGCACCTGGGGTTCTGTAGGACCCCGAGTTCAAAATGAGCCAGCAATGTCTCCTTCCCTTGAAGGTGGCTGGTGGGACCCTGGGCTGCAATAAGGAGCATCATTGCCAGCAGGTCAGAGGAGACGTGATTCTCGCCCTCTGCTCGGTGCGGATGAGGCCACAACTGGATGCTGTGTCCAGTGCTGGATTCCCCAGTGTGAGAGAGCTAAGGAACTGCTGGAGACATCCCTGTAAAGGGCTGCAAAGGCATTGCAAGGCTGGAGGATCTGTCCTATCAGGAAAGGCTGGGTGAGCTGGGACTGTTCAACCTGCAGAAGAGAAGGCTCAGGGGAATCTTATCAAAGTGTATAAATATCTGAAGAGAGGGTGCAAAGAGAACAAAGCTCTTTTCAGTTGTGTCCAGTGACATTACCAGTGGCAATGGGCACAAAAATGCAAGACAGGAGGCTCTGTCAGAGCATCAGGAAACACCCTCTTCACTGTGAGGGTGACCAAACACTGGTACAGGTTGCCCAGTGGGGTTGTGGTGTCTCCATCCTTGGAGATACTCAGGAGCTGTCTGGGCATGGTTATTGGTGGCCATGCTTGAGAAGGGGGTTTGGATCACATCCCCTCCACAGGTACCTTCCAACCCCAATCATTCTGTGGCTCTGTGATGGCTATCCACATTGAAGTAAATTGAATAATAAAATTCTGTCTGTACCAAGAAAAATATTAAAAAACCCATCAAGAGTGCAAACACTGTTTATGTTTCACAGAAACTCTTACTCAGCAGTCTTCTATTCTATATATAATTACATATATAAAAATAAGAAAGATGTATTTAATAATATATGCTAACAATGTTTTGGAAACACAGCAATAAATATGAAAGTGTACGTGGTAAACCTGTGAAAAAGCTCTTTAAAGGAAATATACAAAGAGCATTAAAACACTCATAATTATTAGTCTTGGTCCTAAAATAACAATAGAAGATTTAAAAAATTACTAACTAGACTTGTTCATCCGGTGAATCATGTATCTGCACACTGCCAGTAAACCAGTGGCTTCCAGATTGGCTTTTCCTCACACACAAATGTCTTTCCTTGCACATGCAGGTCATAGTCTTAAAATTAGTTGTTACTGGAAAGGAAGTCCAAAATTCAGACAATGGTGGCAGAGAATCCAGGCTGAGGCAGTTCTTCCAAGGTGAACTACAAAATATTTTTTATAATCCTTTAGTAAGGACAAAGGCAAAAAGAGAAAATCTTTACTCTTTTTTCATAGACACTATAAGAAATCAGCAAATAATGACAGTTCTCCTTTGGGAGCTGTCCTGCTGCTAGCCTGCTTAACTCTTTACTGTCATGGGAATCACTAATACTTTTTAGCATAGCTAGACCTGGGCATGACATATAGCTACAGTATGGATATTTGTTACTGTTTTCCTTATGCTTAGAAATGCCACTTATAAGTCATAAATATTTGATTCATGTGGTGTAATTTGTGGGCTTTCCTGTAAAACAGTTTATGCTTTTCAGTGCATTACCAGTCATGAGAGTCAGAAGAATCACTTTGAGCTTAGTTTCTCATTAGATCTGCTTTAGCCAAATCAGCCCCGGTGCTGGTAGCACAAACCCACGTGTGTTGGCATTACATCATCATTTTCACAAAGTACAAGGAAGTAGTAAAAAGCAATTCTGTCATTCCTGTGTCTTTCACAACTACATCCAGAAAGGCAACACTTTGGTACAGGGCCAGGCCCAGAGAAGAGCAAGGGTTGAAGTCCATGGATGACTTTACTTACTATATACTTAATGTAAGATCAGTTCTCAGAAATTGCTTAAGAATGGCTCTGAGTAATGTGTTAACCCTTTACTGCCCACTATTGGCAGTAATAATGCATTCTGTCTTCATGTTTCTTTAAATGAAAAATCTTATGTGTTTTTACTTTTTATCTGTCTGCTTAAAGTTTTGTCAACTTTTCAGTCCTCCCTTTGCTGTAGTCTTTCTACACTTACTCAGCTTTAAGTGTTTCATCAGCTTTAGGAAAATATATTTTCCTAAGATCCTTTTCATCCTTTCTGCTCTGTGAAGAGTAAAGCAAATAAAGTGAAGCAATAACCTTTTTGTTCCTTACTCCCGTTTTCCCATTCCAAGCATCATTTTTCGTTTGACAATTTTCTCCAATATATTTTTTGTCAATTTTGCATTATGAGAAACCTTCTCATAGCTGCAGTATTCCTCAGGAGTCAGCATTCTTCATTCCTTTTGCTCTTCTGTTTAGCATACAACTGACTTCTAGTACTTTTTTAGGTTTAATAAATATTCACTTTCTTAGCCAGAATGTTTCAAAGCTTTTAGCTTACAGTATTGCCTGTAATATTATTTGTGGAAGTCTCTCATGCTTTATTTGCCAGTTCTAGTCTTTGCAGTAAGTACTTCAAGGTTTTCTGGTTTTGCCAAGGTCATTTATGATACAGTTTTGAGAAGACTTAAAAGAATTTTAAAAATACTTTAACTGGACATTCTGTAATTCTTTTACAGCAAGTCTTTCTTATGCTGACATTCATGAAAGTATGTCACAGATGACATTGGGACATTTTGTTGGGTTTTTCAGTGCTGTTACTCATCTTGTCTCCTTTGACAACTTCTTTCAACCTTAGCTGGCACATTTTCTGAATCTAGACAAGAAGTCACTGTAGAAAATATGAACCTTTCAAGAAAAGAACAATAGGAAAGACCCTGTCTTATCACCTGAGAGTACCTCAGTGAACCTTTTCCCCACACTGCCAGTCACAGTTTTGGTAGTCATTACAATCAAAGTTCATATGAGCAATATCATTTCATGAGACATCAATGCAGGGCATTCGTCATTTGTGCCAAGTCTGATTGATTGATTGATTGATTGATTGACTGATTGATTGAATTTTGCTAAGTGGCTCGAAACTGAGCTCTGTTGGCCTTGCTGAGACCATTACCATGTGCAGAACTGCAAGCACAATCTGTGTGTAAAGGTGTCCTGTAGTAACTGAGCCAACCACCCAAACTTTTATTGTTAATTACTGTGAGCCACAACTGCTGTTTAAAGTCTCATGATGGAGAGTGGAACACAATTTAATGAGCAAAGCTGCTGTATAATACAAAGGAATAACAAAATACAGAAGAACAGAAATTTCAAAAAGGGCAAATAGAAGTTATCAAATCTGCTCAGGCAGGATTTGCCTCTTTTACCTCTGACTTAAGAATGGTTGAAGTTCAGTCTAATCTAGTCAACCAGGATGGGAATCCTAAGACTTTACCATACAAGGATGAGAGTTGTTTAAACAGGGGCTCAGCAACTTCCTGCCACAAAGGAATAAAGATGTTTCTATCTGGCTTCCATTAGACCTCTCCCTGATCCTCAACCATGATCCTTGTCTCCAAGTTGTATTTAAACGAATTATTCTTTATTTCCCTACAAATGGGTGCCATCAAACAGCTTGACAATAAACTCCATTAGTACTATCACTATGGCATTTTGTTCCCTGTGATTCAGGGACAGGCTTTCAGCTGAAGGGATCACAGAGGATGTGGCAGTACCTCACCAGCAATGGTGAATGTGGCACTGGTGACACATGGGTTTTCTCCAAGTGCGCTGTCTTTTAGAATTATTTTAGCTATTGAGGAATGGTTCTGTCCACGCTTTCTGGGGCTGACAGATTCATAACTGTGACAAATCAAATGCAATCATTGGGAGTTTTGTAGTATGATTTATCTCTTGGATGATTCTCCATTTTGCCTGCAGTGTTTTCTCACTCTCAGTCTGTCTCCAGCTAATGAAGCACTTTATGGCCACTTGTAGATCAACTTTCTCTGTTGAATTTACTGTGCACGTTTTAATTAATTTGGAAGACTAAAGCAACAACTGATACTCATTGTTTTTTCATTGTTTCTCCCACTATTACTTCCTTATGTGAAGTCACCAGTACAGATAATAAGATATTTGCATTATCTCAGTGTTTCTTCAGTTGAAAATATATAGTACGTGAAGAAGGAAATTCAGAAATTCTCTTGCAGTAGCACAGAAGTATTGACAGAAGAATTTAATATACAATATTATGGTGTTGTGGTAAACTATATGTGAATCAATAGATGTATGGGGGGGAAAACAGAGGGACATAATACTATTAGAATTTGAGAAGAGAAAAAATTATTTCTTTTATGAATACATTTCATTCGTCTCATGAATAGCCTCATACAATTTAAAATAAGTTTTCTGCATAATGAACTTGCAAGCTAATTACTCTTGGATTGCCACAGCACAGTATAACTCTGTTAGTCTGGGAGCCTTTTGAACTTTGCCTAAGTTGAAAGGTAGATTCAGTTGAAACTGAAACTGAATGGGTTTCCCAATCAATATATCTATAAATTGTTGCAGGGTGCTATTCCAGGCAGTAACTGTGATTATTGCTAGATTTATCCTCTTCTAAAACAATAGAGTTAAAAGTGGCAGATGGTAGTTAGTGATTAAAATTCCTAGTAAACAGACTTTTGCAGGGATATATTTAAAGTAGTTGTGTATATGTAAATAGACAAGGAGCATGAGCTATGCAACTATAATTGAATTATATTAGCATAACTTAAGTAGAAGTTTAGTAAATAACAAATACCTTAATTAACCTGCACAGTTTTGGCAAGTTAATGACATACCCATGGTAGGACTTTACATACCATGAATGACTTTAAAGTTTTTGGCAGCATGGCAGTTCAGAGTCAAACTAGTACCCAGTACGCCACCCTTTGTCACTGGTGTTGCTCCTTCTGCTCCAGCTTGGCTCCTGCTGGGATTTCTGTAGGTTACAGCAATTGGCTTTCTTGCAGAGAGCTGGAAACCTCCCCGTGGAGTGGTCACTAAGAAAAAATACCAACTCATGTGCCCCTTTAGTCAATAATGTTAGAATAACGTAACCAATTTGTGATGGCAGGTTTTGCAGCCTTTCCTTTTTCTTGTTTGTTGATTGCTTTTGTTGATTCAGCTTCTGGAAAATATGCCAATTATATATGGGTTCAAGAAGTGTAGTTGACTTTACCTGAAACTGTCAGCTCTGTGCATCCGTGTCCAACCTGAGCTGTGCATCTTTTTAGCCCCAATGTGTGTTATTCATTGATGCTCATTTTCAAATCTTACTAGTGGGGTTAGAAACCACATTGAAAACCAGTAGTGATTTATCTGTTTATCATGCCAGGTAAAGCAAATAAATAATGTAGTTACCAGCCCAGTTAATTATTTTAAAAATACTGGTGATTAGTGCAAATCAGTAAAAAATTAATTTCTTTTACAGATGAATAATTTGGGAAAAGCACATTGGATCCACAAGTGGTTGAAATTTGTATTCTTCTCTCACATAGCAAACTGTACTGTAAATAGGCTATCATCTCTCTTGGGAAAGAAATGTGAATTTTGCTGACAAGAAGAGGTCTCTCAGCAGAAAAATGCAGGCTGACAGTTTGACCCAGTGGCCAAATGACTGATTTCTTTCTCCCTTTTTGCTTCTATTTTAGATGCTGAAGAATACCAGCCTCCAATATGGAAATCATACTGTGAGTATACAAGCAATTTGAATAATCTTAGTGCCTTACCAAGGTGTCTGTCACTGTTAGGTATTTTCTCCTTTTTTGTTTGAAAGAAAGACATAAATTTACTAGATGCTTGTACAAATTACTGTATAGGATAGCAGCAAAACCTGAACTTTTATGGATTCCACGGAACAAGGGCAGCCGGATTATGTGTGCCAGATTCCCTGCAATGCCTTAAAAATGTGCAGCTCCTAGGTTTCATGGTTTCTCTGCTGAGATTTTCAGGAAGGATTTCAGAGGTAGAGGTTAATGCTTTGTATGTTTACGAAAGGTCAGGCTTGAGAATACTTGTGTTTTTATATGGGTCACCAAATCACTTTAAGATAATAATATTTTTGATCCTTAGCAATAGAAGCTGATTTTTGAAGTGGTGGTTTAGAAGTTGGAGACAGCATTATCAGCTCTTTGAACCTTCCTGTCTGCCTTTAGAAAAATCATTTACATAGAGTGCAGTGCAGAAGTGCATATTTTATGCTCTTTTGCTTTGTTCCAAATGTATTTTCTAATAGAGTCGCACAGATCTAAGACAAAATATTGGCTTTTAAATCCCTTATTAAGGATAGCCTTTAAATTTGATCTTTTCATTTTAAAACCTTCCTGGAACTTTAATAAGAGTATAGCTTCAGGTATAGAAATCTGTTTTATTCTTTTTGTTTTCAGATACAGAGCTTTCCTAAGCAAAAGTTTTTTATTGTGGCAAATTCAGTTCCAGTGCCATTACCAAAGTGCAACTACAAAAACACAATGATCACAGTAGCTACATGCATGCACATGTGTAATTTTAAAGACTAGAATAAACTTGTTGGCTTCACTTATATGCACATTGAACTGTCTTGCTGACTTCAAAGACATCACCTCTCTGTTACCTGAGAATGACATTCTGCCCCAGAATGGACTGGGATTTTTTTCAACCAAAATTTGAATATGCCATAAAATTACAGAACTTGCTTCTCAGAACACTGTTTTTAAACACTTTGTTGTTGTTGTTGTAATGTTTTGAACATGTAAGAGAAGCCTCCGAAAAAGTCAGCAAGACTGTTGGACCATTCTAGTATTCTTTGCTGAGTACTTGAAAAGAAGCAGACAGTTGAGTAATTTTTTTAAAAAGAGCTTACTCAAAATCAATGAAAAAGCTGTCATTGACACTGAGAAGACCAGTATTTCAAATGACACATATTTCCTTTTCAGCAGTAAGTTTTCATTAAAAAGTCAGGAGATAAGAACCTACCTTTACTTACCTGCTCTTAGTTGCCCCAGTTGTGCAGCAGACAGATCACTGCACAGAGTGAAAAAGTTTGGTTACTTTTATCTGATAGCTTACATGTAATCCAAGGAAACATTCTTTTAAATGGAAAAAATAAACCAAATGCAACCACAATGGATGAATAGTCTATGAATATATAATTTCCTATTCCACTATATGTAGGATGCCAATATTGTGGTAATGACAAAATCATGGCCTCAGTGTCTAAACTCCATGTATGAGTGACCTTGAAAAAAGTTGCAAAGCTCCAAAAGGCAGAAAATAGTTTAAGCTTAGAAAGATTTACTCCTGAGACTGCTTAGCCGCAGATACACATTTTTCTTTGCAATGATAGTTGATGTATGCTTCTTTACTCAGCAAGAAGAATTCTGATCTGGTAAATTAATTATAGAGATTATGTCCAGCAATAGTTTGTCTATGATTCAACCTGCTGTCCTATCTCATGACAGTTTCAACTTATATATATTTTATGCTTAACACTTTGAGTTTACTGCCTATTTAACAATTATTTTCAATGTATTTTCCCTAGTAATTTTTAAAGTTTGCTAACATACTAGTAAGATACTTTGCATATAGTTTTGATTTCTTATTTTAAGTCCTGGATAAATTTAGGTGACTATGTTGCCTTTTACTGATGTCAAGATCAAGGCTTCATTCCTTCTAGCTTCTAAACAAAGGCAGATTTTCCTGTTTATGCCAACAAAGTATTCAAATAAACAGTGTTTCACGTGTCCATGGACAAATACTAATCAAAGTGCAACAGTTTTCAGATCTCAAGCCTTACTGTTTTGACATAATGTAAAAATTTGATTCAGCTATATTTGGAAAACATGAACACTTCTAATGCGGAAGATCCTCACTTGCTTATGAGGAATTGTTAGAATTTCACATAGATTTTACAGGTCACAAAGTTTTTCAGACTTTTTCTGATAGCCCTGGGACACAGACGATAAAAGAAATGGCAAGAATAATTTTATATTAACAGGAAGGAACCTGGAAAAAAGTTTGGAAAGTTTCTAGCAGCCAGCAGTCTCTAGGCAGTGGGTTTGATTGCATTTTTACCTGAGAAGCAGATCAACAAATAACAGATTTCTTGCATTGTTCCAATAACAGATTTCTTTTTGTAGTCTGCCATATGTTGGAAGTGTTATAGAAAATGGTATTTTGCCATTTTACCATCTCTGAGGTAATAAATAAAGGAAGATAGGAATCACAGAATGAGGGTTGGCAGGGCTTCTGGGGTGAGCTGATCTGGCTTCCCACTCAAAGCATGACTGTTGCTGGCTCTAGAGCAGAGCAGCCATGGCTTTGCATAAGTGAGTCCTGAAAAGCTGCAAGGGTAGAGCCTCTGCCACCTTTGTGGGTAACCTGCTCCAGTACTGCACTGTCCTCTTAGAGGACAAACTGCTTACTTACCTGCTTCTCAGGAGGAGTAGGCAATTTGTTTGACTGAAAGAGCATAGTTATTGCTGGTTTCCAGCCTCAGCACTTATGTGCTTGAATTTTGAAGAGATGTAAAACCACTTTTTTCCTCCTTTTACCCCTGTCGAGACTGGCATGTGCTGAGTCAGTCATGTGTCAATGCCACTTCAATGTTTGCTTGCATTATTCAAGACGAGTGTGTTGGTGGGAAGCAAAGTGGCAAGGCACAGAGCATCAGCTGATGCCATGCTTCAGCTCCTCACCAAGTCTCCCTGCCTTCTGTCCTTCATCAAATAATAGGCACAGTGTCCGAGACTCATTTTTGTTAGA
Source organism: Emberiza elegans (assembly GCA_024865655.1). Taxonomy (NCBI): domain Eukaryota; kingdom Metazoa; phylum Chordata; class Aves; order Passeriformes; family Fringillidae; genus Emberiza; species Emberiza elegans. Next base: position 38,989,015 of record JALJVW010000206.1, read on the forward strand.
AATTAAGTCTTTGTTTCAGCCAAGCACTTAGGTTCCTAATTAAGCATGTGAGTAATCCTGCAGAAATAGGACAGCTCATATTGTTCAGGCTCAGCACATGGATAAAAAATGCCTGACAGAGATGAGGCTGAGGAATTGAAACTGAGGAACTCTACGAAACATTCTGAGACAGAAGGCGGTGTGTTTCCTTGCTGCTTTGTAAAAGCCATTATAGGATTTTTTCCTCTCTGCTGGAGCATCACTGAACACTCATCATAGGTGAGTTAAAGGAGAAAGCTTGAGGTCCTGACACACTGCAGAATGAGGAAAAAAAAAAGTATGAAGAAATGGGTGATAGCCCTTCTTCCCTGGCAGAAAAGGAGTAAGTGTTGATTTTTGCATGTGACCCCTTTGTTTCTTAGGCAGATTGGATTTTGGAATTAGACAGTTCTTCCTAAAACATACTGTAGAATTTCCCTATTTCATCCCCTGAGACAAGACTCGTGCTCTAACAGGAACAAAAGAGAGAAAGACATATTCTAACCAGCTACTTTACATCTCAAAGAAATGCTCCTCGAGTAATGCAATAATAAATTTAAGTTTTGTTAACGCTGTAAGTTCCAATGTGACTATGATACTATGAATGCTGGCAAGCTATCCTGAAGTATGAACCTGATAAAAGTGTTCAAGGGTCAAATAGAAGCCACTGCATTTTTCTGTTCCAGTGCTGAATTTTTGCCTAAATTTAATGTGTGTTATTACTGTGCATTTCATTTGCATCTGATGCTGAACAAAAAACCACTCCCAGTCTGATGCAGTTCTCTGAGAGCAGTAATAATACATTTTCTTTTTGCATGCAATTGACTTTTTATAAGGTTAATTTTCTCAGGGCTAAAATAATAATGCATCATTATGTTTGAGTGTCATCTTTTCTATGATCACAGTGGGTTTGTCTGTAACCTGCCTGTCAGTTCTAAAAGCTGGAATTGACTGGGTCAGATGTCAATCACTGCTTGCCACTGCATTAAATAAGTGTGGTTTTCTATTATTTCACTTAACCATGGTCTTATACATTGAATTCTGTTTTAAGATTTTCAGAGATGGGAAAATGAGGCAGAAAGGCAAGGACTGTTGGCCATTTGAGCAAGTAGGTGAGGGATATGTGCCTTCTGAATCTCTGACTATCCCCTGGACTGTGCTGGGGTCTCAGCAATGTCAGCCTCAGTGCCAGTGCCCAGCACTTTGGAAAAAGTGTATAATGAGATCAGGCAGAGCTGCAGGATGTTCAGCACTTCTGAAAATGAGGTCACTTAATGAGGTGTCTGTGCTCATTGGAACTTAGCTGTAGGGCACATTTTTCTCAAGTCACCTTAGCCATAATACTGCACTGTATTCATAGCCCATTAGCAGGATTTCTCACAGCAATCATTTGAAGCAGAAACAGCAGAGACCTTTCTAAAGGAAAACACAGCTTTTAGTAGGGTCACACCGGCTTTGCTCCTTGTTGCCTTAGTCTGGGAGACACTGCCTTCCTTGTTTTCCACTTAACTTTCACTGTTGTTTTACCTTTTCCACCCTTGCCTTACTGTGTGTCCTTACTGGGAATTCCTGGCAGCTGTGTGTCTGTCTGTCTGGTCCTTCTCTGTTGTCTGTCTCCCCCTGAGCTGCTCAATGTCCCTTACCACAGTGCCACTGGTGGTTTTCAGTCCTTTCTCTGCTCCCAGTCTCTCTTCTCTCCCTCCATCTAATGGTTCTGTGTGTCCCTCCAATTGTTCCACTGGTTTGTCTTTCTGTCAGTTTAATAACTATCAATTTAAAACTAATATAGCCAAGTCTGAATTGTTTGTCCTTCAGAGGAAACTATTTTCCATTTCCAGCATTTTCAGTTTTGATCATGCTTGGGCCATTTTCTCGTCCAGTACATTTAGCATATAATTTGTAATTATTTATTTGTATAGTTATAAACTGTGTTTTCTTCTGATGTATTTCTAAATCAGATATGTTTCTCAGTTCATAATATTGCACAGATTAATTACCCACCTCTGTCTGAGAACAACAGCAACATTTTCCACTCTATTCAAAATACAGTTGTTAAGATGATTTGTCTTCCTTGCACTCATCATGAATCCTTGCACTGATTTATCCCACTACATCCTATAAACCCTACAAACATCCAGTTTTTTGTGTTTGCTTTCATGTCTTTCATGTCTGTATCTGCCCTTTCCTGTTAATCATTCCTTCCTTTGTTTTGTGAAATGCTGATTCTGCTCCCCACCATTGCTTATTTGGTGTTGTCAGCCTCAGAGATCCTCTTGGTCATGTTAGAGAGCTCTTTGCTTTTTTCTTTTCTCAAAAATATAGCACATCACAAAATAGGCTTCCTGTGTGTTCTTCAGACCTACTTGTTTTACATCACTCTTATCAAAGTTGTCTTAGAAACTCCACTAGCTTAATTGGCTGTGTCAGTCTATGTTTAAAAGATTTGATTATTGAAAAATGGAATTTTTATGAAGTATGATTTTTCAGTTAAAATTCTAATTAATTAAATGGGGAAATAGATAATTTATTTTAAATGAGAAGCAGTCATATTCTTGTCATATTTTGAATCCTTAGAGTTCCTTCTCTCTACTGGAAATGGGGGGAAAGAAAAAATTGTTATTTTCCTATTGGATGTGTTTAGTATTAAGCATCATTAACTTGCTCAATCAGTGGTTATGCTCATTTCAGACATTCAGAAGTTAATTCTAAAATCATGCTATTGGGCTCCAGAATAATCAGAGGTTTAAAAAACAATCTGTAGTTTTGAACAAAAATTTCATGCATTGTTTGACACTTTATTCAGATACACAAGTTGTTTGATCACAAAAGAGTAGAAGTCTTTGAATCTTAGTCACATAATTACAAGAGGTAAGAAAGACCATATTTATCATGGAGTTATCAAAATATTATCAAGTTATCATAAATCTTGTGCAAAAGTAGCAGGAGATTTGACAGTGCTGAATGATGCAGAGTAAATCCAAAGCCTCAGTAGAAATTTAGAGCTGGATCACATCCAGCATTAAAATTGGTAGGGAATAGAAGAAATTATGAACTGTTTTTCTGTGCCTCTCCCAGGAACCAGGGATGAAGGTTGGATCAGTTAAAGAAGAGGTTATGGGTTTTTCCACTTTGATGTGAGCAGGAAGCAGGAGCCCCCAAAGCTTTCCCATCCCACTGAGTTTGTGTGACAGATTTGGGTGCAAGCTGAGGATTTCCCCACTTTCCAGATTTCCTTGCTTCAGGCCCCAGTTAAAGAGAAGGCAGGAAAAGGCGCTGCCTCAATTCGCACCTCTTCAATTCACTTTCTGCAACAGTTTCTGTGTTTATCAAACCTAGAGACATTTCTATTCCTCCCATAATCTACCACCTTTCAGGGCATAGTTCTGAGCTTCACTAGCATTGTGAATAAATGTGTGCTGGAAACTCAGTCTTTTAAAAAAATTCATGGGCATGACATGATCTTTCCAAATACAAGAAGGTCAGCATACAGAAGGCCTTTCTCGAGGGAGGCAATCCAAACCTCTGGGATTTTTATTGGAGTTAGGAGAGACAGTCTGTCTGTGCTGGAATTGATTACTGTCATTGCATGTCAGCTTCTTCTCACGACTCTGGAGTGGAAGGGAGGGAGAGGATCTCATTAAATACATGCAGTGAAGAGTCTGGGGGCCAGGCAGCAAGTACCCCTAGCCTCAGGTCTCTCTCCTGCAGTCCTCAGAAGATTTGCAAAATTGATCCAGGGCCATTTGAATAGGGCATAATTGCTCTGAAAGGAATGTTTGCTTGCTCTTCAGTAATTGCCAGTATATCTTGAAATAAATTATGAGATTGTGATGAGCCCATTCAAAGGTATTGAACTTTTTCTTGGCCTATCCAAAAAACTCCTGGTGTTACTGGTAAACAATCTGTTCTTGGGTTGTTACAGCATGGTGTATGCAAAAGTGGGATTTTTCTGGCTAGTCTTGCCTGGTACAGAAATGTAAAAACCAGTACAAAAGGATAATACTTCTAACAGTTAAAGCATTGACTACTTCAGTTAGTTTGCCAGTCAACAACTGATTTTCATATAAATGACTTAGACACACTGAAATTCCTCATTTTGCTGTCATGTCTTTACATTTGCATTTTTCTCTGCAGCCCCTGGCTAAAGAGACTCATCTGAATAAAAGTTTGTGTATGTTGCCATCTTCTAATGATCTGTACATTTATATGTTTGACAGTGTATCAATTGCAACAAGAGGCACCACGTCCCAAGAGAATCATCTGTCCTCGGGAGGTCAGTTCTTTTGCTCTACCTTGTTATATCTGATGAATTGTCAGCAGCACATGATCACCAGAACATCTTTTGTGCAGTCTGTGGGTGTTATTTGCTTTAACTTTTCTATACCATTATTTTATATCATTATTTCCCTTAAGGCTGATTAATTTAAGCTGGAAAATATTTGCTAATTAGGAATGGCAGCCTCATTCTACCACTAGAAGCACCTTTATTAGACAAGTACTTACCCATCATTGTTCAGTGTGCTTTTCTGTGTGCCATCTAAAGTTTTGAGTTTCCTTATCATGGTGTATTTTTCTTCCTACATCTGCATAATAATATCTGTGTTATATGTTTCAACATGATATACATAGCTTCAGTTTCTTGAATGCTTCCTGCCAAGTACTATGTTCAAGTTAAAGTACTGAAATGATAGCCAGAGAACTCTGTTCTCTCACAGAGACCTTGAAAATTATAGAGTACTTAGAAATCTGCAGGGCTGCAGGTTTGGCTGAGTCATCTTGTCCACTTGTTTTCTTTTTTTGTATTTATTTCGTCATTTCTACTTGCTTTAGTATATCAGTTCATCACCCTGTCTGGCATACTAGTAACAGAAAACATGTAGATGTCTCTGCTCAATGAAAAAAACCTGCAATAGATTTATCTCTTATAATGTCAGGGACAAATTTGGTGCAAACAGACATGCAATACTAGCAGTAGAAGTATTAAACACATGAAGTGATTGCACAGGGTGTAAAAGATGATGTGCAGGAAGATAGAAACTGCGGCTCATGGGTGTGATGTTCAGCTCTACTCCCAGGCTTCATCCTGAGTTCTGTCCTGCTTCCCACACTGTGTGCCCACAAAAGCAGTCCTAGCACCTCTCAGACATTTACATACTGTCTCAGAACACTTCTGAGGCAGGAGGTTTTGCAGCAAGACACAGGTACATGCCTGGGTTCATGAAGAAAATCCATTGCAAACCCAGGAATTGAGTACAGTCTACCAGAGCCTTAACTGAAAGAGATCTGAGTTTTTCTCTCAAGTGCACTCTACTAGTTTTAGGGCAGAGAGAGGCTCTTGGCCTCAGTCTGGAAGTCTTCAAGTCCTGTCAGTTTGGGATGATCCCAAGACATACACACAGGATGCTCAGAAGGACAAGCAAACCACCAGAGTGGGTGAACCCTTGTGTCATCCTTTCTCCCTGTCAAAGACAAGGCTTGGGGAGCAGAAGCATGTGCTAGCCCTCTGGGACTTCAGTGCACATGTGCTGACAGGTTTATCCAGACCTTCCTCTCTGAAATCCTCATGCAAACCAAAGGACACGGAGGTCTCTGTGGCTGGTATTCTTCAAAGAGAAGGACAGTAAGGTTTTTACTGAATTAACATCACATAACAGATATCAAACTAGTCATGGTATAGTAAAAAAATAAAAAGGTTTTAAGATAGAAAATTAAGGTAAACAATTAATTTTCTTCCAGTACAGCCTTAGAAGAATTTCTTTCTTTTCTTGATATAATAGTGTATCTATTTTAACTATTTCATATTGAGACTACTTTTAGGAAGGACTTATCTTTAGAAAAACTGATTAATAAGAACTGAATGCTTAGAAAACCATATCTACAGTATGAACTCATATTTGTGGGAATACAAGTTAATCTGTAAAAGTTTAATCCAAAATATATTATGCTAACTCAAATTTAAGTATCTTCTAATTTGCCTCCATGAGAGAAAATTTGAATCAAGGTAAAATAGTCAAAGTAATGTAGCAATTGTATTCTTGTTCTAGAAACAAGGTTATATATGCAAGGAAAGTGAGTGTGCAGCTGTGAGCTCCTTACCAGTGTGCTGTATTTAACTTATTTCCTTGAGCTCAAGAACATGTTATGTACAACTGAACTTATCCTGTTTACCTGATGTTTAAAGACCATACATATTTAGTGCCTATTCAGGTCACTTCCAAAGATTTGCAGAAAGAAGCTAATATCACATTAGTTAAATAAATACATAGCTGACAAAACAGGACATAAAACAAGCAAAATATGTCTTTCACATAGTCTAGGTTTGGTTGTAACTAATGAACCATTTTCAATTGCTTGCTTCATAGACTGCAGAGTCCTATTTTGAGTTGTTTGGAATTTTATTTTAAGTTAGTTAAACAGCTGAAAATACAGAGACTTTGTTTAGGGGTTGGTATATAAAGCAGTATGAATTCCCACAAATATGGCCTTTGGTTCTTGTTACTTGGATTTTGAGCTACTTTGTGTAGTTCAATTGTATGTGTTCACAGCCTGATTGCCAGAAACACAGATTCTCTGACCCAAGAGCCAAAAATCCACCACGACACTGCTGATGTGCACTGTTTTTGCATATAGCTGGGGAGGTGGGGCAGATGGGATGTCCTGATGCTTTGAAGATGTCAACATAGAAAAATATGTGGTTCATATTATCAGTTTATATTATGAAGTAGAACTACACAGTGGTTTTATTTTAGAGAGGAGGTTCAGGACTCTGTTCCTATGGCACCTATTACCTTTTTCTTAGCATGCAGTTTGTAAGGTGGGTGTTTTGGGGGTGTTTTTCTCAATTCTAGTTTGATTTCACTGTCATCCGATGATTTTAAAGGCTCTTCACTAAAGGTGATGTTTTATTAATACTGAGTTTGCCAGTTACATAGAAAGATCTCAAAATCTAATTTTGAGCTGTTTATTAATTAATAATAATTAATTGGAAATACAGTAGCTATTTAGTACACAACTAAATGACGGTTATCCAGTATCTGGAGAGAAGGTGTCAGCAGGATGTGTGGCTGACAGAAAAGATTTGTCTCTCCATGTGCATATCATAGGAAGTGGACTTTGCTGAGGGTGTTCCCATGTGTAATTTAGTATTCAAACTAATTCAAACAAATTTAAAAATTGCAAATAATTTGAAATCCTTCATGCTTGTGGGAAGATGTCTTTCATAATTGGCAAATTCTACACTGTTTGCAAGGAAAATGAAGCATCTGCTGCAAACCAAATCTGTAATAATGCATAAACAAGGATAGGATGATTTTTTTTTCCTTTCACCATTTAGCATTTTCATTGTTCTCCATCTTTTCCATTGTCATCTTTCACATTCTCCACATTCATTTGCTCTTCTATTACTTCTCTGTTGCTCCATAGTCACAGGGGTTTCAGCCTCAGATCTCTGCAGTTCTCCCATCTAATTTATGCAGATTTCTTAATAAACTATGCTGCAGAGACAGAATTCACCTCTCCTGATATGTACACCACCAGACAAAGCTGGGACTGTAAATAAAACATGAACATTTATATCTTTGTGTCTTTGAGCTTTGCTATCATAATTTGCCTTTTCTTCTTTTGGTTGCATAAATACCTTGTCAGCAAAAGCAATGGGAATCATATTGAATGAGCCATTCAGGCTTTAGGTACCCAACATCTTTTAATTAATCACCACTGGCAGCGGACTAGTGTGAATATCCTACCTTCCCAATAACATTGGATTTCTGCCAATATCCTCATTTGTAACCATATTCCTTCCAGCAGTGTTTTAATGATTTAGCTTTTAAATAGAAAAAGTTCTGTTTGAAAGTGCTGTTCAGGTGGAGAAGTAGCTTTTAAATATTGAGTGGTGTGGTGAGAGGCACCAAAGAATCCCATCCATGTTGTGAGGAAGTCATATTGTAAGGTGCCTTTTAGGGTTTATTCTACAGAAATGCTTCTGAAAAAATTACATTTTCAGAAAATAACTCAAGCTTTCAACTTCTTTGTTTTATTCAAAAGGAACATGTCAAATTATTCTTAATTTTAAGAATTATTTCAGGAATAGATTATTCAAAGTTAAAATATCTTTTTAAGAAATTGAGGCCTTAACAAAGTAAAAGAATTAATGAAGGATGGTGACATTACTTTGGACTATTTTTGATTAAACAATAGGCACATTCAAAAATTTTTTTGAAGAGTGAATGAGACTTACTCATGGGTTCTTGGGTTATTTCTGTAGAAATATTCATACCTGTGAGTGGTATTCCCATTTTGTTCCAAGAAGTCCTTAATTGCTGTTAGCAGTTTTTGACGCTGGTGAATTTATCTGCATTAGACCTTCCACATTCCTAACAGTGCCTTGGCCAAGCCAGTGTCAGCAACACTGAGAAACTCGTCTAAATTTCCCTAGTGTAGACAAAGCCTTAGAGCCCTAACTTATATTATTGTGTAGAAAAATGTCAGTTAATTGCCTTCCTTGTCATTCTGAATTCCAAATAGGTTGTGTCAGAAGTGAAAGATCATTGTTTCTGCCTTTACAGCATAAAAATTATGGTTTCTTGACTAAAAACAAATATGATTACAAAAGGGAGACAGTTCTCTGGAAAAAAAAAATAAAACCTTTTTCTTTTTGCTTAAGTCATTGTAAGAGATTAAAATAATGATGGCATATTAGAGTGTACTGCTGAGAGTCTTTAACCATCCAGAAGGTCAGAACAGTTTCTGACCCTCTGGGTATCCATTATCTAGATTTATCAAAACAAGTGTACAAATAGTGGCATTTCATGGAGCATAACTGTTGAAATGGTCACTAGCAGGTCTCTAAAGCTGTTGCCCTCTTGTGCATTACTGGCTGCAAATATACAGGATTATTGAACTTCTCCAAAACTGACCTGTTGCAGATTTGCTCAGTTCTCCCCAAAGTTCCTTCTGAAACATGGGATTCAAGCTGAGAACAATGCAATTAGAAGAGTATCATTTAAATAACTGCAATATTGAAAACACTGGTACTTGTACCAGTCCTTGTTTCAGATACAACAATACTTTATATTTGTACATTAGAAAAAGTTTGTGATTAAGCAAGCTTGAGCAAGGTTTTTAAAATTCAGCCTTACTAAGATATTGAATAGTTTATCTGAGTGGATAATAAGTATTTAATCCTTGCAATAAGTTTTCCACGAATTCTCTTATTCTACTCACTTATTGACCTTTACAAGCTGAATATTTCCTCTTTGCCTCTGCCCTCATCCTTCTAAAAACAATTTCTATGCTGCGGTAAAGTACTAGAGAGCTGTAATAGGGCATTGAAATTGGCCATAAAATTGGTGGTAAATAATAGGAGTAAATGGGAATTTTCATGGCACTTGTTCAAATCACTCTACTGCAAAAAGTCAGACACTGCCACGAGGTGTCTTTTACTGTCAGTCCTCAGAGCTTATCTGAGATAATTCAGAATATTATATTATCTTTCCCTTAGAAAGAAACCTCAGAACACACACAGGGACACACCAAGAGACCCCATTAGCCAGCAATTAAGTGAAAATGAGCAAAATAGTGCTGAAACTGTTTGTGTTAATGAAAATGTTTGTACATATAAGACTTAATGGAGCCTATATTTTCAAATTCTTATAATATTGCTGATGCTTTAATTGTGTGTTTATAATCCTCTTTATGATAGAAACAAAGAGGACACAGCAGTAGTCTGTGGCAAATGAAGCTAAAGAGCAATTTTGAATAGACATTGACAAAAGGAGGAAAGTTCTTCAGCTGAAACCCATAGCAAGGGAGTGGGAAGCCTGGCTGCACGGGTGATGGCTGGGAATAGTTGAAGGCCAGCAAGGGTGCTCAAGTTTAACTGGTGCAGAGGGGCCTGTGGAGTGTCAAAATATATTGTATTCAACATGCCTCTAAACTGGCTACCTGCAGATATTTCTAAATAAATTTCTAAATAAAAATGTTATTTCTCTGTAGTATCTCCATAGTGAATTTTGCCCCACAGAATGCCTGTGGTTTGCAGCTGAAGGGAAAGAAAGAAGGGGGCTGGAATACTGCTTGCCCAAAATTCCCTTGTATTCATCATATCAGAGAAATTTGCTGGTGCTTTTTTCCAAGGCATTTTAGTGACTGACAGGAAATCTCATCTCTCCTAGAGTCCATGAGCAGTCTCTGTCTGCTGCAGTAGTGAGGTGGTGGAGCACTCAGACGAAGCCACATCATTCTCATTTTAACAGTCCATTGACTACCGAACAGAGAAGAAATCTTCCTAATTATTCTGCAGGCATGAGAGTAAATATTTCAGTTAAGTAGTTACAGCTAAACAAAACTAGAAGAGGTTTATCTGTTTCACTTGACTTTCCTCAGTTTTGATTTACTAATGGTCTAGGGTATGATTTGCAAATGAGACTAGTGCTCATCTTCATCAGAGGAATACAGTATGAACCAGTTGGAGCGTTCATTGATCACCGTGAAATGGAAAAGTTAAAACCATCTTTTTGGAAGACATGATGGCAAGCTCTGACTTGTTTGATGAGCACAAACTGTAGGTAGCTGTCTTTATGGACTGATAAACGTGCTAATTATCCCTCTGGGTTTGCTTGAAATCTTTGCAAAGTTTCATGCTCCCTTCCATCACTCCTTGGAAGCGTGTGATGTGTGTGTGTGTGTGTGTCGGTGTTTGTGATTTTTGCTATCCTCATAGTTTTTTATTTCCTTTTACATATCCTTTTTACATATCACTCTTTTAAGCTGGTTCTTTTTATTTAGACATGGTGTTGAATATAAGAAGTTTTCAAGCCAAAATAAATGAAAGCCTCTTTCGTATCTCGACCTAGATAAAATTTATCAATAAGCCTATGTGTAGGTGAAAAAGCTATGTGCTTGTACAGGTTTACACACCTGTTCCAATTCAGGCCAGTATTCCTTGTACCTGTAGAAGGGGGGGTCTTGCTGTCTCTGCTCTCTGACTTTGTGTCTGGTAGCTTTTTTCAAGTTCCAAGATGAGGAACTGTCCTGGTTTAACCCCAGCCAGCAGCCAAGACCGACGCAGCCACTCAGTCACTGCCCCACCAGTGGGATTGGGGAGAGAATCAGAATAATAAAAAGTAGAAAGCTCATGGGTTCAGATAAATACAGCTTAATAGGGAATGCAGAAGCTGCACACACAAGCAAAGCGAAACAAGGAATTAATTCATCACCTCCCGTGGGCAGGCAGATGTTCAGCCATCCTCTGGAGAGCAGGGCTCCATCAGGTGTAACAGCTACTTGGGAAGACAAACACCATCATCCCAAATGTTCCCCCCTACCTCCTTCCTCTCCCCCCTTTATGTACTGAGCATGATGTCCCATGGTCTGGAATATCCCTTTGGTCACTTGGGATCCTTTGTCCCCACTGTGTTTCCTCCCAGTTTCCCATGCGCCCCAGCCCTTCACCAGCATGGCAGAACAAAAAGCAGGAAAGGCCTTGGCTCTGTGTAAACCCTGCTCAGCAGTAAAAAAAATTCTCTGTGCTATCAAATGTGTTTTCATTACAAATCCAAAACTCAGCCTCATACCAGCCACGGTGAAGAAAATTAATTCTACCCCAGTCAAAACCAGGAACTCAAAGTATTGAGCAACTGATGAATTTGTATTTCCTAATAGGAATAAATATAGAAACTCTGAACATCTCTGTCTTCCTTCCTACGCTTCCTGTACATGTATGTATCTAGCTAAAGACAAGAAGGATCAAATCACTCAGTCACATCTTTTTGGAACTGTGGACTGCCATGGCATGCATCATAGGAATGTTTTAGTGCTTCTCAGTTGTTACAGAAGGATCCAGAGCATTGATGTGGCTTACTGCATTTATCTGCTGCTGCTGGGGATATTTTGCTTCCTGTTTAAATGACTCAACAGACCATTCTTAGAAAAAAGGAGCATAGTTTAAATGTTGTATTCAAATTTTTCATCCTGCATTCAGGGTAACATCGATATTCCTTTTACATTTAATGATGCCCCTACTGAGTGAATGGAAGCTGCACAACAAAATAGATGATTCCTGCTTTTGCTGTTGAAATTGTTTGAATCTGACCCTGTGTCCCCTGACTGTTTAGCAGCAGCCTTCTTGATTAAGATTTATTTCATTTTTTTTTTAGCTCATGTTCAGGGGACCGTTATTTTCCTTACTGCATGAGAAAATATTTGGATTTTCATTTCCTATTCAATCTTGATATTTTCTGTTAGAGCTGAGTATATATAGAAATATGTTATGGTTTAGTAGCAATAGAGATGTCCATGTTGGGAGGGATTTTTGTTACCTTCTGGAGTTTATAGTATTTTGTCTGGTGTATTGATTATTGGCTGCTGGTTGGTTTGTTCAAGGTCATAGAAAGGAAACAAACCTGAGTTTAAAATACCCTCAAATAAGATGGCTTAAAGCAGCTCTTTTGAAAATTTGGTACAAGCAAGTAGACTAAGCAAATGGTTTAAATTAATTGAGCATAATTTGTCTTTAAAAATGGTATAAAGATCCTTGACTGAGTGGAAATCAGAAGTGCTACAGGAACAGTCACATCCATGGAGCTTCCTGTCTTTCTTTGCTATGTGTTATCCTTCTGCAAGAGTCATTATGCATTTTGCCTTCTCTATAGGTTGCAGCATGCCATCAGAGCAGAGACGTGCAGCTTTGAACAGCAGTTAATAAAAGCATTCTTTGTGCTCTTTACTCTTGTCTTATATTATTTTACATTCTTTCTAGTGGTGAAGAACACTCCTACCTTCTCCCTGGCACTGTAAAATTTTCCACAGAATTATTTTGTTAGAAGATACTACACACAATTTGGCACTTCATGATGATGATGATGATGGATTTAAACTGGCTTCTGTTATTTAATTAAGCGGTGACAAGTTTATCACTTGAAGGCTTGGCTTTCTCCTCCAGAACAGTCCTCTTGGTGCCTTGCCTTCTCGGTGCTTCCTTCTCTCCTGAGAGCCCCATACAGATGGGCAGAGTATTATTGTTGTTTTAGATGTGATTTTTACAGCCTGTTCAAGTCTGCTCCTTGCTTCTCCCTATCTCCTGAGAGCAGTCCAGGCAGAGGTGAGGAATTGGCTGGGCTGTGCTATCTTGGGGCCAGAAGAAACTCAAGATGTTGTCATTCCTGGATCAAGAAGACATGTTTGCATATCCATTTCTTAAATCCTTGAAAAAGGCTTCTTGAGAATTTCTGGACTGCCTCTGCTTATTTAGTTAGTGTTTAATTATTTTTAACTTTTTTTTCAAAGTTATCTCTTCTTTTTTAGCAGTTTAACCCTCTTTCTTCTTGTCACATCTAGTCAACACAGAGACAACAAATCTATTTACTCTGGAAAGCAGCCTTCTTTGTACCTTTCTGCAACTCTCTGTCTTCTATTCTTTAGGCCAGTCTTTCTTCATGTCTTCTTGTTACATTCCTGCTCACCCCGTTTGTTTGCTCCAGACTTTCTTGAGATGTGGTGTCAAACCCAAAGTCAGTATTCCATCTAGAGACATTCTGAGTGGACATCACAAGGACAGGATTATTCTAAGGTGTCTTGTCAGCTGCATTCTTGGGTTTGTACCTCAGTATGACATCCTGGGTTTGGCAGTTTTTGCTACAGGCAGCATCCAGTGATTTAAGTTCATTTACAGATCTGTAATGATGGCAGGATCCTTTTCTGCAGAGATCTGTCTAGTCACGGGCCCTCTGGTGTTTTGAATGGATTTGACATCTTGCTCCCAGCTACTTTCCTGGAGGCACTGTAGCTCCTTGCTGTCTCGTGGCTAAATGTGCATCCTTCAAGTGGCCACGACGCTGGTGTCTCCATGGCTCTGACAAAAGGAGATGCACACTTCCAAACCATTCCTGTCACCTTTCTCTCTGCACAGCTTCTGGCACATGGGCAGTGCGGGTGGAATTTGTTCTGAAGCCTTGGGCATTGCTGGTTTCTTTCTGAGGAATGCCTTTGTTCCTCCATCACCACACAATCACAATACAGGAACATACTCAGGAAGTTACACGCGACAACGACTGAAAATCTAAAGGGAGAAAACCATCTTTTCATTATGTAGGGGCACTGTAAGTTCCACAACTTGGCTGGGGACTAGAGGTGTTTTGTTGCTGCTATTCCTACTGACAAAATTTGCAACAGACTTTTTGGTGTGAAACATTTTATAAAACCCAGAGTTGTTTCTCTTTGAAAACACTGGTGCCAGAAAGCCTGATAAGGTAATAGAGAAAAAAATCGTTAAAAGGCAAAAGAAAAAGAGATAAATATTTCCCTTCCAAAAGAATGTTTTCTCAAATTGCTTAAGAATCATTGGTGTGAAATAATTTCTCCTATTTGGAGAGAATTTTAGACATCCGAATTGATCTAATGAGAATTTTTCTCCTTAAAATTGTGGAGGCAAAAAAAAAAAAAGGTTTTATAGGAGTAACGAAATACAGCATAGTTTTCCTTCATTCCATTTAATAGGGGCTTGCAATTTCCCTTAATCCATTTTGGTTGTTGATTGTAGGTATAAAGTTTGCAGTGGGCTTAAGATAAATCTGCCAAAAGCTGAACAATACAGACAATAAACTCCTTTTCTTTACAGTCTGTTTTTTACTGGGCTTGTCTTGAAAGCTTCTCTTCCAACCCTTCTATTTCTCTTTATGTCAAACTGAGCTGAAAAACATATTTATATCCAGTCAACCAGAGTTACTGAAAAATAATTAGGATTGTTCCAAACAGAAAATATATCAGATTAAACTTCCTTTGGGAAAATGCCTCACTGCCTGTGCTGAGTAAACACACCAACATTATTAACTCGTGGATCTTGTTTCCCTGTTCTTTCTGTATTTTGAAGAACAGAGAACCAGGTGCAGATACCCACCTTATTGTTTCTTTCTGAAACAATATTTATATTCTCATCATGGATGTATTAAGGTAGTGGCTAAAATAAGTGGATAAGGAAATATGTCTTGTGCAATGAAGCTGAAGAGAAATTAAATTTTTCTGAAAATAGGGTTATTTTATTTCTGTGGTAGTACTTAGGCAGAAAGAATTCTTCAGGGTATCTTGAACTCTTCAGTGCAGTGTGGCTCAGATGTCAGGGCTTGCAATGACAATCTGTCACATCAGGGGATGCTCACCTCCTGCCTGCATGGTTCCCAGTAGTTTTGTGATGAGTTATCTTGCAGAGTGGTGTGGGATTTTAATACAATAATCTGTACATTACTGGGAATATGTCATGCTAGGGCTAAACCATCCTGGCCAGAAGAGGAGCCACAAATCCCAGTGCATTGAAATTCAGTAAACTTTGAAATTATGTAAACATACTATATTGAATTAGCTCAGATAGCTAGTTCATTTTAAGAAGGCTTATTTTCTTCTCAGCGTTGACATCAAATCCAGGTACAACCTTGAAGGATATGCTGGAACATTGTAAAAACTTATGTAAAACTAGACTGTGAACAATTAAGGGGTTTTGGGGGTTGGGGAGAGGCAATCAGGTTTGGCAGGCTGGCAGTCAGGGCTGGAGTATGCAGAGTCTCTCAAACATGAGCTTCCAAAGGCTGTTGTAGAGTGCCAGGAGAGCCTGTGCAGGGTTTCATTTCTCTTTGAGCATGCATCAAGATTAGATGTCATTGAATGTTGCTGGCTTTGTAAGATTACAGGATTAGTAGTGATTTAGGTTGTTTTACCATACATCTTATTTCCTGATCAATGTGACATGAGTTTTAAACAATTTTGGCATTCACTGTTTTTTCACAATTTATGCAACTATGAATTTCTTGAGTGATTTTCAGCATATTCCCCATGGCTTCTGTAACAACAGCCAGAAATGCCTACTCTGGAAGAACATTTTTGGTTTGAAATTGGCAAGAATGCCTTTTTTCAAGCCAAAAAATTATCATCTCACTTTTGAATTGAAAGCTGCCACATACTTTTAGTGGAGAGGGAGAGACCATGTAATTTATCTTCTGTATGGGGGAAGTAAAAGCAAGCTGTGATGCTCTTCAAGGCAAAATATGTTTTCACTAGTGAAGCTGTAATTCGCCTTATGTAATGTGTACTTTGGTTTTGTCTGTTAGCATAAGGATCCATAAATTACTCAAACCCTCTGATCTCTCCCCTTGCTCACTGTCTAGGGAGTTAAGCATTAGAGCCAACTGGTTGCCTAGGAAAGGTGGCTCTTTTTTCAGCAAGAAAATTGTGAGGACTGTATTGAAAGTGACAGAAAGAACTAAGTGTTCTTCATGGGCATTATCTATGCAAAAAGCCCTAAGTGTGTGTGTGTTCTCAGAACAGGGCTGATTGTTCTGGGCTCCTGCCACAGGAAATAGTCACTTCCATACCTGTGGATTTTCTGCTCTTTCTGCTGCTGAGAGTTCTTTCAGGTGGATCTGCTTGACTTTGTGTGCGCAAGCCCATTTATAACGGGAGAGGAAAAGCTAATCCCAACTGAATTTCAGTCACCTTTGCCTTCTGGAATATATAGAATTTCCCTTGAAGTTTTTACAGAGTCTGCAGTCGGCACAAAACAGACCTACTGGCTCCTTTGATATTTTTAAGCCTCTGCTTCATCAATTGTGCAGGCTTTTGGTTTACTTCCAAGTTCAGTCCAACGTTCTGGTTTTGATGTAGAGACCCTGATGTTATTTTTGATCTTTTATCTTGCTTTAACTTTGTTTCCTTGTATTTGTTCCTAGTCATAAATTTGGTTAGGACAGAAATTGTTATTTCAGAGCAAAGGTTTCAGTAAGCACAAGAGGGGATTTTTAGATTCTGAGGCACCAGGATGGTCTGACAGATCAGGAGCTTCATTTCAGGAAATACTACGGTATCTTTCCTGTCTAAAGCCAAATACTGAAGTTGTGGTGATTTTAGACATGTGAATGCTAAAAGATGTTTTGGAGTGAAGGTTTCTGTTCTATGGAATAGGAGGAAGAAGAGAGAAGTAGAGAGACTTTGTGTGGATTCTCAATAGAGCAAATCTTTTAACTCATGAACAGCAGGAAAAGAGGAAATCACATTATCCAGGGTGGTTTGGTGAGCTAGTCAACTGATAAAAAATTTCACAGAAAAGTCTGTATTTTTGCATAGAGTCAGAAGGATGAGAAATGTGCCTCTCTTTGTTCAAGGAGTTATTTCCAGATTGCTTTTACACTTTAAATTGTTATATATATATATATATATATATATGGGGAACATGTTCTTAAAGCTAATTTTGAAGGTGTGTCCAAGTGACTTTCATTTTTCTGAGGTAGATTGAAAGTGTTGGGGTTTATTCTGTATATAAATGCAATCAAGGTAAATAAGTATTTTTAAATAGAATCAGATTCTGACTACTAAATGAAACTCATGCTTTACTTCTTTTGTCTAAGTAAATTTCACTAATTTTCATCATACTGAGTAACCTTTGTTTCCATGAAAGAGAAGATTGCATGTGGTGGTCTTACGTAACCCAGCTTCTGATACCCAATTTTTAATTGAGTTGCCAGCTAAATCTATGCTTTCAAGGGTTATTAAGGTCTATAGGGATGACAGGAAGGCTGCACAGTTCCAAGATAATAAAGTCATATAATGCTGTTGAAGATGAACATATGAACAACCTCCTTTCAGAGGTAATATGTCTTTTGTTGATATTATTTTTTTACCTAAAAATAGAAAGCTAAAATGGAATTAATGCACTTTCTTCTCTAAGTTCCCATGTATGCACATGGAAACACAGCACCTGCGTTTGGCAATTCCTTTGATTTTGCTCTCCCTTCAGTTCTGTGTATTCTTTTCTCTCTTATTCCTGCCCCTCAGAGCTCAGAAATGTTTGTATCAAGGTATTATTCCTGGGCAGGAGTTCCAAGGCTATGATACTGCTTTTGTTAATGCCGCACTAGAAAAGAAATGCCGAGCTGGGGGAGAAGCACAGTAAGGACTTGATTGAACTCCCATAGGGCTTCCATTGAAGATTCTCATTATCTTGTACAGACTTTTGTTCATCTTGTGCTGTGTTGTAGCCCTAGTGACTGCAGGGTAGAAAGTCAGCTGCTTCTCTTCAGTGCTTGGCGTGTAAAATCAAAAATGTGACAGTTATGCATTTGCTATTCAGAAAAAAAAAAAAAGTAAAAAGAAAACCTTTGCCAATTTAAAGTTTTTATGAGCGAAATAATAAGAATTCATGAAAACAAGAACAAGAACTTGTTTCCAGTCAGAGAAATTGAGGGAAAATCACTACATGGGTTTTATGCTAAGGAATGAAACAGTCTTGAAACCACAATTTGTCATACACGTTAGCATGTGTGATGCAGTAATTCCTCCAATTCTCCATCTTCATGGAGATATACAGAGCTCAGATAATCTTCTTCAGTAATTTGGACACTTTATGCGTCTCTTAGAGGAAGTTCTGTCTCTCTTCCTGATGAAAGCGCAGCCTGAAGCTGCAGCCCGGCGAGATGGAACTATTGGTGTGCTCTGTGGCTGGCGAGGGAGCCGCTCTCGCTGCAGACACTCGGGTGCGGATGCGTTAATGACGCCCGGGCGCTAATGATGCCCGGGCGTTAATGATCCCCGGCCGGGCCGCGTTAATTGGGGCGCCCCGGGAGCGGCCCCGCGCCAAGGCTGGGCCAGCGGCGCCCCCTGCCGGCAGCGCCTGGAGCGGCACCGGGAATGGCACCGGGAATGGCACCAAGAGCGACACCAGGAGCGGCATCGGGAATGGCATCGGGAATGGCGCCGGGAATGGCACCAGGAGCGGCGCCGGGAATGACACCAGGAGCGGCATCGGGAATGGCACCGGGAATGGCACCAGGAGCGGCGTCGGGAATTGCACAGGGAGCCGGGACTCGCCATGCCACGCCTGCCCAGAGCTCCTGGGTGGCAACCTGGCGTCCCTGAGATGTGGTTCAAAGATCTCTGAAATGATTGGCAGTCTTCCCGGCCACTTCCAGTGTACCTTGGGTCAGGCCTACAAAAGCTTGAGACTTCACGGAATTTAGGACTAGATCTAAGTACATAAAACCCTGGGTTTTCCAAGGATTTTAAACATTTTGTTTTGGGTCAGTTGCCATATAAAGGCAAAAATGTATATAAATGTCTATATTATATATAGTATACATACATTTTTCATATGTGACATAAATGAAGGCTATACAAATGTATACAAAAGGTATATAACAAAAATAGATTATAGATACTAGATTGGCAAAACTGCAGTAAAATATTCTTTGTCTGTTTGGTCAGATGTCATATAATTATGTGTAGTTCTATTTTTTGACCATTGATACATGTTTTCCCCCCCAGAAATATATCAATAAAACCAGCTCTTCTGTTTTCATTTTTATGTTCTGTGTAGTCATGTTCCAGTCACAGTTTTGAGTCTGCAGAATATTGTAGCTTAGATGGGTGCAGTAGTCCTCCTTATTAATCAAGAGTAATTTATTTTTATGTAGTTTATTTAGAATTATGTTTTTAATACTTTCTTTCTTCTTTTCAAAATTTAGGTGGAGAACAGACCAAAGTATTATGGAAGAGAGTAAGTATTTTTCTCTTTTAAGTGTCTGTTTGGTATATCCAAAAGTTGTTACACTATAACTAAGGAAAAAAAAAGGCACAAGGGAGGTCTAATATAATATTTTATTTTACCTTTAACTGGGAACCAAATACAGTGAAAGCCTAATAATATACCTGTGTTACAGTCCATTGCTGCTGGTCACAATTGTTGGATTATGCTGTTGTGTGAGCCTGCATGTTTGTTTTACTCATCTCAGGAGAGTTTTGAGAAAAAAAATTTATCTAGGGTATTCTTTCTTTTATTTTAGTAGTTGTTTAAACCTGCTAGTGGTTCTGTGCTGGTCTGGGAAGGGGAGAAGCAGCTTGTCTCTCTCACTGCCTTTTTGTGTATGTTCCTATGCTTTCACCACCCTACTATGTTGTGGAAGTATGTGTATACTGCTGCTTGTGTAGCTGCTGTTCTCCCTGCTAAAGTTACAAGGTCCAAAATAGCCAAAGAAGAGCACTATTTTTCTTCAAAGAAACCACCAGAGTATAATTCCTTTGGGCTCAGTGCCGTTTTTGCCAATAAATAACTAGGAAGGGGCTGTGTTGTGCATTAGCATGGAGATCTAGGCAGGTGAAGGGGAAAGGTGCAGCCACTGCAGCAGTCACCCAGCCTTGGCATTTGGCCTTTACTGGAGTACTATGCTGAGACCCCAGCCTTTATCACTAGCTGAATTACTTAGATCCCATGTTCTATTTTCCATTCCATCCCAGACACACCGTGTATGTTTAAGGATCCTTCTCTATCACCAGAAACCTCAAGAACCAGTAGCTTTGCCCCTAATTATTGAAGTTTCATTTTTTAAATATTACCTTTGCCAATGAGGAATTCAGATCTAGCCACTAGAGTACAACAGAGCTGGAGACAGCTGCTACTTGAGTTACACATCACACTTCCTACAGCAGGACTTGTAAAACCATTGCTGCAGCCTCTTATCCAGGAACGTGCCTGGGTTTGTGGGGCAGCAGGGCTGACAGGAACTGTAAGGTGTCATCTTGGTTAACCTGCCCAGGCAAGATCACCCTAGTTATTTCATTCAGAAAGGAGATTTCAGAAGTACCGAGGTAGTCCTATAAAAGCAGCTGACTCAGTACTCAGAAGTACTTGGAAAGAGAAACAGCAATTTCTAGGGAAACTGGAGAAGCCATCATTACATTACTGTATGAACCTGTGATGTGACTGCATTTCAGGTAGTGCACATATTTCTGGTCCCTCTCTACCCTTTACTCCTCCATCCTTGTCTCGAAGGTTATGGGAGAAGAGAAAGGTGCTGCCAGAGGCAGCAATGGTGAAGTGAAGGGATTCAGCTCCTGCCACAGGAGGTCACCTCAGTGGTGCCCAAGAAGGGGACATGCACAGTACCTCTTTCAAGTTCATTGCCAGAGGCAGCTGCAGAGGCCAAAAGCACCGAGATCTAAAAGGGTTTACAAGTGAGATTCTCAAATATGTGGAGAGTAAGGTCACAAGTGATCAGACACGATTGTGTCTAAAGCAGTGATGGATAGGCAGGGATGAGAAGTGAAAGAAATATGTCACTGCTTCCTGCACCCTTTCTGTAAGCATTTCTTGTCAGCTGCTGTCAGAAGCAGGCATTAGTTCAGGGGATCTTGTACCACATACCAAGGTCTTTTCATGCTCTTACAAAAATATACTAAAAATATCCATAAGAATGCCCAGATTACCCATTACTTACCACTCATGGTTAAAGAAATTTCACAAGTATCCCAAGCATCACATCCAAGTGATTTCTTAAATTGGTCGCAGATATTTTGTCCTAATATCTAACCTAATGTCTGCTGTATTTTGTGGGGAATACCTTATGCTTATTTTTTTTACTAAAACGACGAATTGCCTTGAGTTTACTGGTTAAAATCATGTTTCAGTTATGTCCTTTAGAGGATGTTTTCCGCCACCTGTACAGAGAGAAAAGATTAATCAATTCACATTACCTTTAACATAAAGTCACACTGGAAAGGTCATCTAAACCTAATATTTTCAACAAGCATTAGTTTTGAAAAGACAACGTAAAGAGAACGGAACAATTGCATTTACATCCAACGTGTTTTTCTTCTCTTTCACTGCCAAGCCAGAGGCAGTGTTAGGAATGTGCCACTTCATATGTATTGTCAGAAAAGAGAAAATGCTGAAGGCCAGTACATTTTAGTGCCTTTTTTTAGACAGCAGCAAAAATAGAAACTTTCAAAACCTCTGAAGAGACCCTCAGAGACTTATCAGCTAGCAAAATGTGCGTAGGAGTTAAGACTCAAACTGCTGTCAAGACTGAATTTGTACTTATGGAGAGATCACTGCTAAATATTGGTTTTCATAAGGTTAATTGTGCATCCTAGGCCCTCTTTCTTTCTTAAAATAGCAATGACAAAAGAATCAGAGAAGTATTGCTTTTTTCCAGCACTGAATGAGGAGCTCCTTGACATGAAGAAAACAATGTTTTTCTCAAGACTTCTCTGTACCTTCTTCTACTTTAATATATGCAGAATAGAATTTTGAATAATTGTTTCCATTTTTGTCTCTGTTTTCCTTACAAATTTGAGGAAGCAATATAATATTAAAATGAAGCAAATTGATTATCAGAAGACCTATGATTTTAATTAGACTTAAATATTTATGTATATAAATACCTACCTTTAAATAACTACGTATTAAAATGCAATAATTCAAATGTTTTTAAAATGCCTTCTTGCCTAGTTTTCAATTCTGTTGTAAGGCCACCAGAAAGGAAACAAGGAGGAGGAGCATAGACTGGTAAAAGAGAAAAGTTGTGAAAAGACTGGGCATTTACAGGAAATAATCTTTGGGTGCAGCTGAGTTTATCCTGACTGAAAGAGAATTTCCAGTGTAATTTTTGTGTCTATGCTGAGCTTGTCCAGGCCAGGTGACC
This sequence comes from Emberiza elegans, assembly GCA_024865655.1. Taxonomy (NCBI): domain Eukaryota; kingdom Metazoa; phylum Chordata; class Aves; order Passeriformes; family Fringillidae; genus Emberiza; species Emberiza elegans. The sequence goes on from JALJVW010000206.1 coordinate 39,011,487, forward strand.
ATCCCGCTCCTTGGATGCTACCCTGATGGCATAAACCACGGTGCTGGAGAGTGCTGAAGTTTTCAGATGTTTTTCTGGGATGGAGAAGGGTGTTTTTCTGGCTGGATTATTCTGTAAGTCACTGAAATATCTCCCCCCTCAGGTTTCACGGGATCATTTCTCGGGAGCAAGCAGATGAAATACTTGCTGGTGTAGAAGGAGCGTATATTCTTAGAGAAAGCCAGCGGCAACCCGGCTGCTACACCCTTGCTCTCAGGTAAATGCTGGTTTAATAGAGGCCTGTAGTTCCAATGTAAGTGTGTTTAATGGAGGGGATTATATTGGCCCCTTTTTTGTGAAGTCTGTCTCCACCATCACCTAATACACTCTGGGACACCAGAGTGCTTTTACACCCTCTTCTCAGCAGTTTGACCATCACTGGACTGCAGCAACCCAGACTCTCCTTCAGGACCTGCCTAGGAAGTCCTTTTTCAAAAGCAGCGCCCATTTTCAGATTTATTTTTTTTTTTACCTAGAGTTAAGTTTTGTAAAGATGGATCTTGTCCTTCAAGACTCTATAAAATATGTGAGTGAATACAGAATAGGAATGCATCCTAGTAGGGGACACAGCCAAGCTGTCCTTGGAGTTCAGTATTGTGTACAAACATCAACAACTATCTGTGATAATAACCCCAAATAAAGCTGGAAAATTGTGGCATCCAGAAGCTGAAAACTGGCAGTTTTCTTCTGCAGTAGGAGCTCAAGTTTTTTGTAGGAATACATTGTGAATCATGGGATGCTGCTGCTCAAAGTAGGAGTCTGCTATTCAACTGAATGAAAAATGCAGGGGGAGGCCAAGCTCCAAACTCACTGCCCCTCACAGGTGCCTTTCCTGCCTTAGCTGTGTCATTCAAAACCTGCCCACTCAGGTCTTAAAGACACTGTGTATTAGCAAGAGAAGAAAGAGAACAAGATATTCAGTTAGATGAAACAAACTCCTTGACAATATTTTGCAATTTTTATGGCATTATTATTCCTCTGAGATACACACAAACTACAAGTATGCATTTTTACCCTTCTGCTAGTAAGACAGAAAGAAAAATCCTTTGAGGAGTTAGCCCAAGTAGCTGTGATGCAGTGCTGAAATCATGCTTAGAATTTGTATTGATGTGCAGATGGTAAAGCTGGAAAAGCTGGTGAGTCATGCCAACTAAAAAGTGGTGTAAATTAAAACCAATTTGTGTCAGCTGAAAAAGAACAAACATAGTTTTTTAATTTTGGAGGAGATTTCAAAATGAAGAAAAAAAAATAAAGTATAAGAATTCTGGCAAAATGCTTATTGTTTTGATGAAACAACATGTTTTCTAACTCCATCTGGACAATTATTTGCAGAATCAAAAACTGAATTTAATGATAAATTGGGATTTTATATGAAAAATCTGGGTGAAACATAAAAGGCTTAAGCCATGTGATTCGAAGTCCTGACAAAATTTGCAGACATGCAGTTTTGATGCAATGTAAGGACCATTTAACTCAATATTGTATCTTTGAATGCTTTAATCAGTGATGGGACTCCAACCTCAGTGTCACAAACTGAATGTGCTACTACAGCACTTGGATTATTAAAACACTTAAAAAATCCCAATGGGTTCCACCTGCTGTAAATAGGACTAGAGTTTCCCCACAGAACTTTGGATATTTAATTGGGCCCTGAATTAGGAGCTGGTCTCCCTGGCTTCCTGACAGAGCCTGATTCAGACCCTTAGGATTTTGATTACTTGGTAGATGTCCATCTCTTCGTTTACTGTAAATATGCCCATATGTGGTTAAGCAGCTGCTTTCTGCATCTCAAAAATGTTTCATGATGGAAGCCTTCACTGAATTCTCTCTTTCTTTCTTTCTTCTCTCCCTCTGTTATTTTCTGGTGTTTGCAGATTTGGTAATCAGACCTTAAACTACAGGTTGTTCTATGATGGGAAGCACTTCGTTGGGGAGAAGAGATTTGAATCCATCCATGATCTGGTTACAGATGGCTTGATAACATTGTACATAGAAACAAAGGCTTCTGAGTATATTTCCAAAATGACAACAAACCCCATATATGAGCACATTGGATATGCCACTTTGCTTAGAGAAAAAGTGTCCCGGAGGCTGAGTAGAACAAAAAATGAATCAAGAAAAGCAAGTGTAACAAGCGAAGAAAATACTCCAGTTGAAAAGGTAAGTATTCAGTTTAAAATTTTTGTAATTAATACCAGTCTTTCTATCAAACCTGAGAAGAAAATTTTTGTCAGAGGGCCTGTTTCTATTTTCCTGTACTTTAATAAGTATTGCTATCCCACTGCAAATTTAATATGACCTTGGGTCCCAATTAATATTTGACTGGAGCTTATGATAAAAACTTTCTAATAAGTACAAATGTAAATGTTTTTATCATGTAAATATATGGGTATATGCCATTTACCTTAGGAGCTGCATCTAAATTGGTCACAGGTTATATTTGTCCATGTAGATACTCAAGCATTTTCCACAGCAGGGCTATGAATCTGGTTCCCACCGACCCTTCACCACAGCTCAAGTTTGTTATCTTTCTGTACGTGGCTCAAGGCTCCTCTTCTCTGACAAGCCTTTGGTGGATGGGTCTCAGATTGGGATACTGTGTGTTTTCTTTCCTTCTCAGGGATCTGAAATTGGGATATTGCCTGTTTGCCTCCATTTCTTCTCGCTCTTCTCATTTGAAGTGGGCTTTGCTTGATCTCCTTCTCTTATGTGCTCGTATCCCAAAACGTTGTATGGACTAGGACTTACATGATGATAAACTGAGAATTTTGTGCAGTTAGCAGCCATCTGAAGATTTAAAAATAGAAATTATTTTACATATGAGAAACAGCCTTGTAAGCAGTGACATGTGGATATTTTCATTTCCCAGGTGGTATGGCAGCAAGAGCTGTCAAACAAAACTTTGTTTTTGAGTCTGGTCCTTGAGCTGAATTGACTTACTGACATTTGTTAAGCATACTTCTGCAGAGTGACTTGATTTTAGTGTTCAGTGTGCTGGCCAGCTAGTTGGGAACTAGAGCCAGTTTTTATTTGGAAAGCAGTGAGTGGATTTCCTGCCATATAATCATGGAGAGTATGAAAGAGATCAGCTTATTTTATATGTATCTTCGTGTCTCCAGGGCATTTCTAGCAGGATCATCTGTTGGGTTCACATATCTGCATTGGCTGATTATTTACTAGTTTGGATTTCTCAGTAATAATAATTGCTTGAGTAACTGACCTGACATGTAAACCTATTCATCCTCCATAACAAATCAATTCCATTGAAAATGACATTTTTTAGGGAAGGCATACTGATGCAGGGAAGGCCTTTGGAGAAGGGCATAACAAGTCCTCCATTCCCATTTTATTTCAAAATAAATCCACTGGTGATAGTAGTTTTTGGTTCAGTTGAATGGTGTTGTAATACCCAAAAGGATTAAATGCCATTGAGATGCTCATTCAGTTAATTCCTGTGATTGGACACTGGGTGATTTTGAATGCTGTGACAGCCATAAAAAAGGAAAATTTTACTTTATTTGAGGCACAATAAGAAGTAGACACAGTGCACTGTGACAGATTTTTGGAGTAGGTGTTTCTGTGTAAGTAAGGGAATGGTCCAGAGGGTGGTCTGGAACTGGGTCATTACTGGGATGATTGTAAATATTATTGCATGCATGTAGTGTAATAAAGCAATCATGGCAATTGAAACCCATGCTACATTATCTAGGAAATCAGAAGAATTTGATCTGTACAAGGAAAAGTACAGTTTCAAAATTGTGCTTAGTTTTACTTACAGTTTTTGCAGTTTAGGAGCAAGACTTCTGTTATTCTCCAAGTGCTCTCAAAGGCTTCAGAGGGGTTTGCTCTAGTACCAAATATTCCTTAACAGATTATGTTTTCTGTTGTGCTTGCCATCCTTCAGGCTGGGCAGCTTTAAGTAGGCATTGCAAAAACCCTTTTAGACCAACAGAAGGCAAACCATTGCGGAAGGGATCCCTGGCCTCTCTCCTTCACCACTACCTTTTTATTGATGTATGGTTTTGTGCAGCTGCACAGTGGGTGACACTGGCAAGCAACTCCAGATTAAAACTGACTCAGCCAGGAGAAAAAATAAGTGAATTTTCTGCCACATCTTCTACCTGATCCACTTCATATGAATAGAAATGCAGCACAAGACTCTTCCCTGATAACAGCTCAAAAAACTATTGGCTTAATGTGAGAGAAGTGCTGCATCCTTAGTTCTAAGTACCTGTGCTTAAAAATGTTTGGGGTTGATGTAATGCACTGGCAATAGTGAAAACACACCTCTGGACCTCATTAATGATTGTGTGAGGTCCTCTTTTGTATTGCTGCTGAATGGAATTTAAGTGTTTAGAGGATTATTTGTCTCTGAGGAGGTGGTTCTAATGTGAAAGGCAGGTCCTTGGCCTACAAGGACTTGTGCTCATCTAGATTTCTGTACGTGCAGGCAGGAGCAGCCTGCAAGGCAGGGCTCTGTGGCTGTGCTGTCATGTAAAAATAGCTGGCTTCAGCTAAGCAACTACACTGTTGGCAACCCTCTCTGCCTTCCTCCCACAGAGGGGAAAAGCAGAAGGAGGAATAGCAGCTGTTTCTAACATATTTTACTTGCCAGGAGGAGTAGGAGCAATCACAGCTATAAGAGGAGTGGGGCTAAATAGACAAGGGGATCTGCTCAGGCTGAAGACCTGGTGTAGCAGCTGAAGCCTTGATATTGATGATTAGGACTCCCAGTGGGCTTCTCTACCGGTAGTAGTAGTTTTCCATCTTCTCATGCAAATCCATGTGAAAAAAATAGGATTACATCAACTAAAATATTAGCAACTTTAAAAAAAAAGCTTACAAAAGTCTGTATGATGAAGCCTACTATGGCTGCTTTTGATTCAAATGCTCCTGGGGGAAGTCATGAGAGGTTTGGTAGCAGAGACTCATTGGTCATCTTCCATTTTCTTACTCACAGTAGCCTCAGATGAGGTATGGACTGAGCTTTGGGATAAACTGGTGAATTATCAAGCCATTGAGTAGTAACAAATGGGGATAAAAATAATTTCATGTTTGTTTTTATATAAACTTTAGAAGTCCTCTAAAATAGAAGAATATTATGGGAAAGTGGTATTCATTGAGAGTTCTATCAGACATTTTGCTTGAGGCTGATATGTCTTGTACATTATTTTAAACAAAGGCCATGATTTGCCTGCAAATCACAGCCTTCACCCACTTCAGTAACTCCAGTAAATTTCAGAACCCTAGAAATAAGATAATGAATATTCAGGATGACGTTTTTCTGCAAAGTAAATTCTTTGCTGATTGTGTGAAAAATCATTAATGTTTTTTTTCCTCTGGCCAGCTGAACAGGCAAAATATTAAAAAATAAGATTATTGGGCTGTTTTATTTGAAAATGCTGCCTAGAGTGTTTTGAATGATCCAGAAATGGATGGGGGGAAGCCATACATGCAGGACAGAAAATTCCATTATTTCTCAAGAGGAGGATGAGAATTCAGTGCTCCAAGGTTAAGCACCAGTACTCTCTTCTAAGAAATTAGGCTCTTTACAAGCGAGATTTTGTTTCATACTGAAACTAATTCCAGAGTGTGAAAGTGCAGCTGAAGGCATTCATCTCCTCTGTGGGTTTGTTAGCACTGTCCAGGGAGTCTGTCTGTTCTGTCACCTCCCAGGATGACAGCAGGGGATATTCAGTGTCACTCCAGTGCCACCGCTTCCGTGGGGTGGGTCGGCAGAGGGGGGCCACCAAGGCACAGGCTGGCAGGAGAAGCCAGCACTCGGATGAGATGCCTTGGTACTGCCTGGGGTACTTGTCTGTTCCCATAATGATAATTTCTTTGAGGTTGTAATTAGTGGAGTCATGCCCATTCCAGAAGGGGATGTGATAATTGGGCTGGATTAAGCTGTTGTTGTTCGTGCTTTTTTTATCCAACATTTTTTTATATCGGGCCTGAGAAAACATTTATGCTCTAAGATACTTAATGCTGGCATTTCATCCAAAAGTTATTCCAGTCTGATTTTGAAGAGGTGCTTGATTTGTAGACACAAATTCCAAATTTTAGCCTGAATAGTTTGACATATCTTTAATCTGAAAGGAACCACAATGATTTTTAGGAATGAAGTGTTGGGGGGGATCAGCATGCTGAAGATTCTTTCTTAGCAGAGTAGGCAACTGTCGTTTTAACAGGATCCAGGCTCAACAAGGATTTTTGGATAGAGTTTTTTATGCCAGGAAAATTTGGTGATCACATGTTGTCTGTTTAGAGTTGTGATTTAAGCTTGGGAAAGTTGTGATCACCTGCTTTATGTTTGCTCTGCTTATGGAATGCTGTACTTGGGGCAAATGAGCACATACCAGAGAACGTAGGGCAGATAAGTACCTGGTATTGGTGCAGCCTCTAATTAATTACCAGTAGTTCAAGTTAATGGTGAATGTAGGTGAAGTGTAACCTGCTGTAAGCAATTAATCTTCACTTACAGGAGTGAAAAAAATTGCAGTAATCTGTCAGTAAAATATGTTTCTGAAACATTTATTGCTATTGCCTTTTCCTGCAAATGCTGCCCTTACTGAGTCAGCAGTCTTTGTGCCACAGACAGGGAGAAAATAATACCCCTTTCTAATCCTACCTCAGCAAGTGCAATTTAGAAAATATATTTGAAGACTTGAAATGTTGGAAGTAAATACAAGCTAGTAGTTTCATTAATGCTCTGAGCAGGTAAAAGCTGTCCCAGTTGCTGATGGAAAAGCCATCCTGATTCCCTGCTCTCGCAGTTTCAATCCTATTCCTGTGACCTGCCCTGTGCACTACTGCAACCACCCCGTGCCTGGGTGAGACCTGGATGCTGTGACACGGTGCCCTGTGTCAGACAAAGGCTGTGCCCCACAACTTATTTCTTTGCTGTGCTGGTCTGATGAGAAGAGCAGGCTGGAGTTAAAGAAAACCCTTGGCAGCATTTGAGCTTAAACTGTTTGCAAAAACAATGATCTTAATCTATCTGAAAGAGGACAAACTGTTGTAAGTGCAGTAAAGATTAAAGAAGGCTTTTTCCAGTGCCAGGTCTCTGCTTACTTGGGTCCTGGCAAAGCTCCCATCAACTTCTCTCCTGGTCGGATCTGGCTCAGTCGGTTCAAACATACCGGTTGCACATGAAATATGAGTTTGCTTGGAGCCTGAGCTGCACTGCTTGTTCTCTCTCTGGCTGCAAGTACATGCCAGAAGCAGCACGAGGCATTTAGCAGTGATGGTCTGTACAGAGCAGGGCAGAGTTTGAGCTAAACCAAGAGCGAGCTGTTCACACTTCACCGCGGGACAGTGCAGAAAACTCTGTGTTGCTGTTTGACATGGCAACCTCTCTGTATCTGTTTTGGTGGAACTCATCACTAGACATTGAAGTGCAAATGACAGAGCCCACAGTTAATATTGCAGCTAGAACTAAAGAGCTGAAATGATTAGCATATCATGAAGTCTGGAAGGCTGTAGATTTCTGTGGCAGAAAATACCACACGAGTAATAGGCAGATAAGAAAACTATTCCTATTAAGGCAAAGGTGACAGAAAAGGAAGAATAACTTTGCTAGAAGTTGATATTACTGTTCTCATTAATCATGCTGCTCACACACAGTTTCCCATAGAAGAAAATGCAAGACTTCCAGGAAGGACTATTTTCCAACATCCCTTAACTGGAGATGTAATCTGGTTATGGAACTAAATTTTTAAGGGCACTGCTGTTTTTCTTACATCAAAATTGTACAAGAGGCAGTCAATGTTAAGACAACCTATGATTTGGCTCAATTTTTGTAGGTATTTGACACTTTTCAATTGTTATTCACACCACGTCCCTTTCTCAAGGCTTTTTAGCCTCATCTTACAACTCCATTTTTGTCTCTTCATTGAATTTTCTACAGGTACTGCTATTACCCAACAATAAAGAAATCTTTTCAGTCTTTCATTTATTCATTATTCTTCCCATTCTGCAGCTCCTCTAAGCCTCTAATGATTCTATTACAGGTTGCTAGACAGTGTTTAATTCTCTGCTGGGATGTCTATCCAGATGTTGAGCATTTCCTTCCACAGGAGGGCTGCAGGGTACTGTGCTGCCCCAGCAGCAGATCCTGGGGTTAAGAAGGTAGTGAGCAGAAGCATCTGTTCCTGCAGGCTCTGGGCTGGAAAGGCACTGATAATTTGATGTGGTGTATTTTACTTTGCCCTCAGCTCCCTTCTTTTTGCAGCATGCTTGGTCAGAAAAAATTAAAGTGCTCAGTTCTACATGGATGTTAACGGCCCACCATTGTCTTTTTTTAGTGGTTACAGTCACACTCCTGTATGCATGGCCACAGAATTCACAAGGGACTTCTCCCTGGCAGAACTGATTTTTCCCAGAAGATGCTCAGACACCACACTGATAAAAAGCAACATAAATCCTGTACACAAAGGTGCCCTTTATCTGCAGGGTTAAGTAATACATGCAGTGATAAAAGGTGTGTGGCATTTTTGCTGCTAGAAGCAGCAAACTAATACATCAAAATGACTTTGGGAGTAATGAATTCTTTTCATCAGTCACTCAGGCTTGTCCTGCAAGAGTAGCATTCTGCACACAGGTTACCACACGTATGTACTTAATTGTAGCATGCCTTGACGTGAGTACTTAACTACACAGCTGACTCTCTTTAAATAACTGTTAGCACTGATTCCATCCAGAATACTCTTTAGTATTATAGCACGGCAAGGAAGAGTTTATATCAATACAGGAGGTCTACCAGCATATATATTTTAATATTTTTTTTATTTCAAATGACGAACAGCATCATACCAAAAATACATTCAGCTGATAATTTTCTTTTGCCCATCAGTGTTGGCATGCTTTTGTATTTTCCAGCTGTGTCTCTGCAGCTTTTTGTTTATTTAGTGCATCATAAATGCAAAATAGACACTATAAAAGAAATAAAAATAAGAAAGCCAGCAAAGTAAAATTGTGGAAAGTGTCTGTTTCAATTCCTTCCCTCTGGCTGTCTGTTTAGGAAAATGGACAGAGCTTTGTAGTTGACTGTGGCACTCCTAACTATTTAGTCTGATTAAAGAAGGATTTTTGAAAGGAATAATTCTTATCAATTATAACAGTAGTGTAAATTGAGGGAATCAAGAGAAAGAGAAGTTCCATAGCAAAGTATTTGCTTACATTGCTTCCCTGAACTGTCAACATCTCTCCAGGTTCCTGGTTTATGTTATTACTGTCAGCTTAGAATTCATGACTTTTGCCTCAAGCAGAATAAGAGATATGATTATGCCTGAAGAGAGCTTGTAAGTTGGAGGCAATACTGATTTACACAAATGACATGATGCAATGGGTATAATCTGATCCATATGCTGCTGAATTAAGGGAAAGACCCCCAAGGATTTCACTGAGTCTTGGAGCAGTTCAGGGCATTGCTAAGCATATGGAGCAAAGGTAAATATCCAGTTTGATACCATCATGGTGTTTTCCAATCCAGTGTTTTAGAAAGACAGCCAAATGGAAGCAATGTGAACGTCACAACTAGGTGGAAATTTTCTCAGATAAGAATTTCAGTTTAGTACTAAAAATTATTCAATACACCAGAAGTGCTTATAGTACTCCTAAGGCAAATGCCACTTGTCTATTGAAGTATGGTTCTGTCTATCTGCAGGTAGGCTCTACCAAATTCATAAATTAATCCTTTTCTCTTGGGTATGTTCCTCTTATGATCTTATTAATAATTCTACTAAAGCTAAATATTTGTTGCATAAAAAGCATGCTTAGTTTGATGTACTAAAAATAAAAGCTTACATGAGGGTATATTATCTTGGCTTTTATACTCTTTACACAGTTTGATGGCATTCAATTCATATAAACAAACTTCTGCAGGGATTGGGATGGAGCCTTCAGCATAAACATTTCATTTGTCTAGTCACTGGAAAATGAAAAAGCATTTTTTAAATAAAAATCTATACTTAATTATCTTGTAGGAATAGGCACTCAATTTTACAAGTGCCTTTAAACTGCCATGTTTTGATATTGGAAGACAAGTGTTCAACTTCTTAAATATAAGAAAGAAATTAATTTCTGGTAGTGGAGGACTCGGAATTAGTGTTAAAAAGAGAGTATTTAGGTTGTGAGTAGTAATTTTCCTTTTTATTTTGATTAGAAAATAAGTATTTTTAATGATGTGCATGTCTAGGTCATACAATGGCTTGGCTAATTATAAGAAAAAAAATAACCTGTCTTCTGTGCTCATGCTGAATATGGCAAGAAATGATAGGACTGAAATGTAATGATAAGCATTGCAGGTTAACTATTAGGGAGAAAAGAAAGAATAATGAAATGCTGGGCTATAGTGCCTGAGGGGGTGACAAAATCTCCTTCATCAGAAGGCATAGAAGCATATTAGAAAACATCTGGCAGAAATGGCACAGATAGCATGGGTACCTGAGGCAGGCAGGAGAAAAACCTCTCACAGTACCTTCTAGTCCTATTTCTCTGTGGTTTTCTGTGTCTGAAAATATATTATCTAGGCTCTGGTTCATCTTGGCTAGATGAAGACAGTGTACTAAAGTAGGACCAGTTATTTGATTCCTCCCCCTGGGACAAGGGGACATTCAGCCTTCAGTTCAGAATTGCGGCTGCACTAGTGAGGCACTAACTGCAGCAACAATCCTGGTGTCCAAGGCTTTTTCATCTGGTCTCTCACCACAGAGACACAAGGTTAGCAGCCTGCATCCACATCCTGCCTCTGGGATACTGGGAATCTCCCTGGTCACCTTTAGGCTGGGTCAGCAGCAGAAAGCTGGGCACAGTCTCAGTTAACAGTGCTTGATGGCTCTGCCAGGCAGGGGGAGGCAGCAGCCTGGGCAGGAGGACAGCTGGTAGTGGCCACAGTGCTGTTGACTGCTCTCAGCTGAGGTTGGACTCCAAAGTTCAGGAACCAGTTATAAAAATTGCTCATGTTTGGAATAGAGGATGCTGTGGAGTGGCAAGTACAAATGGTAACAGTGGGCTCTTCCTTTTAATGCATTCCCAGCCCTGGAGATCAGTGGGACTGCACACAGTTGTCAGCATGGTTATAAAGAAGGAATGCTGCCAGTTAGACTTGATTGCCTTTTTGATAGATTTACAAAAGTACCGAGTGAAAAGAATGCAGCAGATGCAGAATAATTGGATTTTTAGTAAAGTAGTACAATCTCTCATGAAACTGCACTCTTGACATTAATTCAAATTTGGTTGGCTCGTGAACATGGTTACCCAGACCAAAAATAGGTAGAGGAATTTCAAGCAAAGAATAGACAGCAACTTGATGAGCTGGGGGAAAGTGGCTGATGAAGTACTGCACCAACAGGAGTTTGATTTAAGATTTTTATTGATCTGGAAAAAGTGCAAACAAGACATTTCCAAAAACTCAGGACAGTTTGAACTATGATGTCACTTGGTACAGGAATTTAATCCCTAGGAGCATAATGAGCATCCATGACAGAAGCATCAAAAGAATCTCATTAGGATTTGTAAGAGGAGAATTTGGTGTTTTTAAAGTGCATAGAAAGGAGCCAAACCACATATGGGCAGTAGCTCTTCTTTGAGGAGGGTTGTTTGCATTTAAGCCAGGTGTGTAACTATTGAGCAGGAGCTGGAGGTGACAAAGGAAAAGATTGCCATGTCTTCAAGAGAAATTGTCTTCTGCTTTTGAAGATGTTATAATTTGAAAGCATCTTTCCCTGATTTTCTGCTGGCTCCATCCATCAAACCAGTACCTACAGCTTTGATGACTCATCACTTTTGGCAAGCTGTAAGCTAGAAACAGTCCCAGGTGAATAATTCTGCCCAGTACCTTTAGGCAGGGAGATGTGGGAAGCCTGTCTGTGCCAGGTGCCATTGGGCAGGTGGTTCAAGGCAGCTTTTCTGACAAGTCTGTCAGGCTTGTCTGGGACCTTGACAGCAGAGATGACCCTCTGAGGTCCCTTTTCAGTGCCTTCTGCGTTACTCATGGCAGTCTGAGCTGTGGGCTCCTCAAAAAAGAAGGATGGGCTAGGAGTGTAGCTTGGCAGAGTTCATGGGTAGCAAAACAGAAGTTGAGACAGGGCTTTTTGTGGAGGGGGGGAAGGGGCAAATCTGGAGAAAGCATTTCCAGATAAATCTGCCTAGACTCTATACAGCCTAGACTTGCAGGGAACAGCTTGGGAGGAATCAATCAAGATGATTTATGAATGAAGTTGTCACAATTAAACACTAGGTGGCATGTTTACTTAAGAGTTTCTGGGGACTGAATTAGGGCATCTTGCACTGCTGACACCCATTTGTGCTTGTGCAATGAGTGGTTTCATGGGAACATGACCACCCAATGCCTTTTTTTGACAACAAGCATTCATCTTGTTCTTAAAAATGTGTCACAACAACACCATTGCTTACTTCAGCCTTAGAGTTAGTCTTTATCTTCTCAAATTCACTTTTGTTTTAAAACAGATTGTGAAATGCAGCGCTGTAAGGAATAGGTTTGTACATGGAGATGGTCTACAGAGGGGTCTAGCTTCAGAGGACTTATGTAAATAGTGGCAGGGGTTAATATGCAAAGACATCATATGATTTACTTGTTTTACTTATCTGAAAAGGTGATGTGGGAGTATACAATGCATTTAAAAATTCAAATGAAGCACACATTTTTATGTGAACGAAAAGCACAATTTTTGATTTCAGAGCTGGAATTTTAAATTAATGGCATCCAATGATTAGGGCAGAAAATATGTTTTTATTCTGCATGTCTATGTGACACGTTTTACATCAGCCAGGCTGCAGTTTGAATGCATACTGTTGCTTCTCTATTCATGAAAGAATAAATGCAGCTGTCTTCTGTTGTGTGAAAAAAAACTTTTCACACAGTTCATCCTTGAGAAAAGCCAGGACCGCCGGGCAGAGCACTTAGCCTCTACCAAAAACATACTGTTCAGTTTGCCTGCTCAAAGTTGACAAATAGATCCTTTGGACTAACTGCAGATAGTGTGAAGATGAACTTTGTTCATGCAGGAGAAATGGATATTGCTGATTGCACAGGTTTTTGCAGCTCCCCCTGGAAGGGACTTGCAGGTGCCCCACCAGCCAAAATTCTGGGATGAATCCTATTGTCTGTCAGTCTGCTCTGCCATAACTCATGTATGGACCTGAGTTGACAGAACTGCTTTTAGCTGTAGAGTGTGAGCTCGTACAAACAAGGTTGGCCATATAAAAAGGGAGCAGAATATGTAGGGGTGTGCTCATTATGCCAGTGCTGAGGAGTGTGGAAAATAGACTTTGCCACAGGAACAAGATTATGAGGTTAAATCCTCTCCTTGCTTAACACTAGGTGAGCCCCAGATGTGCCTGGTGTTGGAATTAGGTGATCTTTAAGTCCCCTCCAACCCAAGCCATTCTGTGATTCTATGATTTTAACAACTTGCATTAGGACATCAAAACTGCATCCAAAGCATCTGTGCTCTGGCATCAGTAGAGTCTTAGTGGTTTGTACCGTAAAGATGAATTTGTGCCTGTTTCCATTTTCAGTAGTCCTGGTGCCCACATTCTGTAAGGGGTTTTATGTCTGTTATTTTTGCAGGCCTCAGGATAATACTAATAGAGCAGCACATAGTTTGGACAGTGAGCAGCTGTCCTGCATGTCCGTGGCTGCATCCCTGATTGCTGCCAGGCTGCATTCATAAAACTGTGGTTTGCAACCTGAGTACATAGAGAGACACCTGGGAAACTGTCTCAAATAAATTAATTCTATTTCTTTATGTATTTTAGGAAGTAGAGGAAAAACATTTTTTCTTTATTTCTCTCTTGTCCTTTCTTTAATTTGATCAATCCAATCAGTGGACTTTCCTAAATCCATCTGGTTTTTAATGCATTGCTGAAATTGAAGCCAAGTGAATTTGCAGACAGAGCTTAAGGCACTTCCAGAATATCTGAAATTGAAGAATGCTGCCAGAGATTGGACTAAGGAGAGTATTTTCAAGGACACTATTCACCTGATTTGCTTCCTTATAGACCTCAAAGTACTAGGAATTAAGAGAAAAGTCTGGATTGTGGTTTCTTTGTGGGCTGGCAGAATCCCAGTTGAACAGAGTCAAGTCATCATGTGATATAACTTGCTTTTTATGAGACACCAAATTCAATGCAGGATTCATATAATTTCCACATGATACTTTGCAGGGAATTTTTCCATGTGTGGTTTTTTAATGAGCTCTAAATTCCAGGTCTTGTTTCCTTCTCCACATACAAGCTGTGCATCATCCAGCTACAGACACAGAATTTTGTGAGAAAATACAAAACGTTCTCTGATTTCCTTTGTTCTATTTCTCATAAATTTGATGTTGCAAATATTAAATTAAAAAAAAAAGAAAGAAAGAAAGAAAAAAAAAAAAGAAAAATGTAGCTAGGGTGCCTGTAGCATTTTCTTTCTTAGTAGGCCATAGTGCATGCTCTCAGAAAAAGGTGTGATACTGAAATGAGACCAAGCCTGCATAGCCACGGGCTGAGGCACATTGCTGTCCCATTAGAGCTGCCCAGGACTAGAAATGTGGACCAATGTGTGGTGATGCACATGTCCAGGGCCCAGGGCCTTGGGGCTGTGCTGAGCCAGCCTCCTGAGCAAGCACAGCCTGAACTGTCTCTGGAGTAATAAATATTTGTGTCTTGTCAGACTCAGAAGAACCCTCTTTGGTGCTAGCAGATGGAGGTGGGCAGCTTGAATCTTCTGCAAGTTGTATTTGAGGTAGAAGACTGCAAATAAAAAGACAGTAGCTGAAATGTTAATACTTTTCCAGTTTATTGCCTATTTTCCTTTTAAAACACAAGTTCAAGTACCTGAATAAGGGTAAGAATCATGCCACTAATAAGAAAGAGGAGATTAAAAATTTCAGCCATCAGCAGCGTTTTTGAGTGTATGTAAATTGGCTTAACAACTGTGGAGGTTTGCACTCTACCACCACCACCTACTTTTATCTTGTCAGGTAGTGCTAAGAATAATTTAGTATTTTGAATAGTTGTGTTTTTAGAGATGTGTGCAAGAATGCAGAGAAAGTCCTTGAATATTTAATAGTCCAATAAACAAATTTAAAAAGAAGTTAATTCCATTTTTGATAGCACTTCCAATCTAATATAACATTATCAGGGCCAATTGAGGAAAAAATATATTCCTATAAATTATTTATAGATTCTCCTTCTGTAAAAATTTAGCAGATAAATTTGTACATAGAAAATAATTCTTGATATTCTCAGCTTGTGTTTAAAAAACACAAGTTCTGCATCATCCTCAAGGAAAAAACTGATACAGTAGAATCTGGTAACAGTATAACTGAGTATTTATTGCAGTAGAGAAGATGTATTTTTCACAAGGCTTAAAAAAAGAGCCAGGGGAATAGGGGGATGTAGGAGGAATTGTTTGTATCCCTGAAAAAGAGAAATTGGCAAATAAGAAAGAGTTTCATAATAGCTCATTTGGGACTGCAGAGCATTTTGGATTAGCCATGCACCACAGGTAATACTAGTTTATCTTTTTATTATTGTTGTTCCGTTCACAACACACTGTATTCCGAGATGCTATCCACGGCCTTTTGGGGTGTAATTACATTTTTCTCTTGGTCTGTAATTTAGTAGCTGGAACAAGAAGACAAAAGGTTATTTGGAATCAGACTGACAGCCAGGAGGCTGAAGTGCTGACATTAGTCTGCCTCTGACGGGTCTATGCCTATGTTTTGTCTATGCATGTGTTTGTGATGCATTTAAAAAGTAAGAAACTTAGTAAAAAGGAGTCTCAGCCCACACACAGGTGCAGGCAAAATGCACAGTAATGAGCATTGAACTGTCTGTTTTATTTTCAGCAGAATGTCTTTTTTTGGGGGGTGATGGAGGTTTTTTTGGCTTCCTTTTTCTGAGCCTGGTGAAAGTAACTGTCACACAGAGCATCAGAGGATGCTTTTCTCCTTCCATTATCAGTGCACATTCTGTTGAACTTGAATCCATATTACTGAGCTCGTTGTCTGCCTTGCCATTTTTGGACATCCCAATTAGTCCATTGGTGGACCTCTGTACTGAGAACCTGTTGTGTTGTTGTGACTGGCATTTGGTAACCAAATAATGGGAAGTTCTTCACTATCTGCCCTTCACATCTGTATGTAGACATGAATGAATGTCTGTACGTCAGCAGTTGGTCAGATTCCTCCTCATGGCTTCCACTAAGACTTTCTCTCCACTGCTATTGCACAAGAGACTTTGCATGTGGACACTTCTTCAATTCACAGAAAGGAAAGCAGGAAAGCAAAGATGCACAAACTGGCTTTAGGACAGAAGTGCAGATCTGTCTTGCTCAAGAGTGATGTGTCAGTGGCAATGGTAATTAGGGGCTGTTTTGTAAATACAGTCTCATGATGGTTTATTTGGAATAGTAATATTGATGCCCAAGGTATTTTGTATACTTGACAGCTCCAGAAGTCAGTCTCTAGAGGAGGGTGTTAAGGAGGGGGGCTGTTAAGGAGGCACACGTGTGCCAGTGGAACTGTCACTAAAGGTCAGGGTTGTACCCAAGCATGTCTCCACGACAAGCCAAGACCAAGCCTACTTTGGCATTGTACTCAGGGCCAGTGAGGTGTTGCTGCCAAAGACTGTGATAAATCCCAACAGAAAAGTACAACCTCCAGCAGATTTTCTTTTAATTAACATCTCTTTATTGATCTCAGTGGCAAACACAGAAAAGACAGCTATTGTGAAGAAACTATGGAACCATGAGAGACAGAAACAATAGCAGAAATGGCATAAAAGCCTTTGAAAAAATTGCTTGCTGTTCTCAGTCATCAGCCTTTTTCCTTGAACGTTCTTGTGTGGCACAATGCCAAAGTCAAAACATTTTGCTTTAATTACACTTTTATAGATTTCTTGATAGTTCAGACTTCTGGACCTAAAAACTGCAGGATTTTTAATATATCTCTGTGGGTAAGCATAAGACAAATACAGAAGAGATAGAGCTACAGATTTCATCAGTTTCAGTTGCCAAAGCCTGAATTTCCAAATTCCCTTGCCTTTAATAAATCTTCCCTGATATGAGTAGACAAGCACGCAATTTGCATCAAACACAGCAGCACAGGGATGTGGTGAGCCTTTGGCTGCAGACAGTGAGATGGGAGCAAAGGTTTGAATTTAGCAGCTTTTGGCTCTTAGTTCATCCCTTGGTTCAACAGGTCCCACTACCTCAGTTTTTCAACTCTGAGTAAAATTTCACATTGTGTGCTTAGGAGAGACTTAGTAAATAGAACATTCTTTTTCCAGTTAAACATTTTGCAGCTTCCACATCTATGACTTTGCTGAGGCCTCATGGGTGTATCTCTGGTAATGGTGCTTTGAGCTTTACCTTCCTTAGCTTTGGCCCCTTCTGTTCAGTCTCATTACTTGCTTTTACAGGGCTTTACTTTTTTCTTCTCAAAATCAAGCTTGAGAACTTTTGGTGGTGTAATAAAGGAGTCCAGGGAACTTGTTCTGACATATGAGACTGTCCAAGCCAAAAGCTGGGGAGAGTGATTTCAAAATAGAGTCTCTAAAAAATTTGAAACTGTGGATGTGGCTAGATTCCACATCTTTTGAAGGAGACACTTCAAACAAGGAGCTATTGTTGAAGCTAAAGATGTGGTCTGTATATGTCCCACAGCAATAATCAATTTTTTCTCTATTTTATATTTTGTTAAAAATACCACTGCTGTGCTGTCACTTCAGAAGAAATTCTGCTGCTCTGTTCAGAGGGATAGCCAACAAAATTGAACGTTGTCTTCCAATACTGCAGTCACCTCAGGCTATGCTTCAGGCTCTTCCACCAGGCAAGAGGGACAGGAGAGGCAGTGACTGGTAACTGCACCCTCTGCACTCCTGAGCTGATGGGCAGTAGGAATACAAACCCACTGGGCTTTTAAAAAGCCCCATGTACCAGCTGCTACAAAGAGTCACCACCAGTTTGCCCCAGGATATGAGATATTGAATTACTGCCATTGCCACCCTTCAGTGAAGGGGAAACTCCAGCAGTAGGCCCCTGCTGATAGTTAGAAGGAGAAATTCAGGTGTCTGGACCTTGGGAAGAGGCAGCACCAAGCTCTGATGTCCTGTCCCATCCTTTGCCTCTCTGTGGGATGACCAAACATAACTATCATAGCTGTGTTGTGGTGTCCAGCCTAATCCCAGAGAAGGAAGAGTGTGTAGTGCCAGATTTTATTTATACCTCTTCCCACTGGATATTTGTAAATCTTTCCTATTGTTTGGATCCTAACCTGAAGGGCAGGAGATCAGCCTCAATCCTTCTTTCGAAACATGAATCTCTTATAAGCGTTGAAATGACAAATAATTTTGGCATAATGGGGCTTGAGGTTTATCCAGATTCTGTTGCAAGAGAAACATGATAAGAAATGTGACTTCCTGTTGTTGCTACTAAGGAACAGAGCATTAATAATTTCTTCTGGCAAGTGACATCACTTCCAGAGAAGCAAAGAGAAAAAAGCAAACATCAAAAATATGAAATAAATATCTGTCTGGGCAGATCTTAGTATCTGTTGACTTCCCTTTTCGTTTAAACAACATATACACATTTCTAAACAAACTCTCAAGGATCAAACATGGGAATTTTTGAGAGATATACAGAAATTGCCTTCTTATCTGTCTTTAGTCTTAAGTGACATTGAAGGCACAAAAACAAGTGGAAAGAAGTCTTCCAAATTCAGAACAAAATGGCCATGTTTTACAGACATATATACAAGATATATAATAAAGGGTTGGATTCAGCTAAGCTACATTATTTCTTTTTAGGAGCAACCCTTTTAAATATCCAAGGATTGTGATAAATTTTGTGCTTACCATTATTTAAAGGAAGAAGATTATTAAGAATTAAAACTAATTATTTTTGGCCCCAAATGGATGTTATGTAGATGTTGAATACAAGTAATATATGAATATGAAAATTATGTAAAGTAAAAGAAGTTCCAGACAAGGAAACTGTTTGATCTAATTCTCCAACACCTTGTATCAGCTTGGGGCTGGTATAAGATCTGCTTGCCAAAAACAGGCATTGAAGAATTGGACCATTATTTTTGTGGAATGCACACTTTTTTTAACAATAAATTTGAAGGAATTCTATGTCCATAATTATTTTTTTCTATAAAAACAACAAAATTTTTTAGAGTGTGCTCATGTGCTGTTGTTGCCCTTTTTTAACTTCCTTGAGATCATCCAGGCTGGCTGTGGGATCCCCTCATTGGGAAGTATTTTCATATCTGACATTAAGTGTGTGGCAATCTCAGCTTTTTCCTTATTAACTAAGGAAATTATGGACATTACAGAGTTTTGGTCATAGCAGGATTAATCAGAGCAACATCAGGACAGACAGTCTCTATAAGGCTGCTCAAGCCCTTGCTGTCTTGTTTCAGAAGTCAAAGGGGGTATGGGGACTCTCCTGAGACTCTACGGAGATGGATGCCCAGGAAAGGTGTATGAAAGGCTTTTTAACCCACTAGATGACTTGGTTTCCCTCCCTGAAGCAGATGCTTATTAGGAGGCATGCTCTTTTATGTGTAGCTCTTTTGGAAGAGGAGCATGGAAGGGAGAGGAGAAAGACCAGTGACAGCTTGAGGATCCAGACTGGAAAGAAGGCAATTCAGAGCTGTTCCATGAAAAAACCTAAATACACCTGTTCTTTGGGAGCCAAAAAGAACAGACTGACTGAGAACACAGCCTGCTTTGTGTTTCTCCTCAGCCTTCCACATTCCCTACCAGCAAGCAAACTTGCTGAGCCCCAACATTTTAGGTCTCAGATTGAGATTCTATGTTGGGATTCTGCCTGCAAAGTTCTCAGGTGTTGCTCTGAGTAATCTTGGATGAAATGACAACTTTCATCCCAGCCAGCTGTGATAAAGTTCAGCAAAGGTTGCAAATTCAATTGCTGTATAAAATTGTCTCTCAGAAGCATCCCCCAGCAGGAATTTTGCCTTAACACTCTAAGAATTTAAGGAGAGAAATCTTGGTAAAAACATCATATGAGAAACCAGCAGACTTGTCTCCAATCTGATGCACTGAAATGTCTCTCCATCCTTACTTCATGGGTCTTCCTTCAATCATTTTTATTTCCTTTATTTAAGCTATCATCCTAAAAACCACATTATGCCACCCTTGGTTTGCCTCATTATTTCCCCTCTTGCCTTCCCAGGACAAGAAAAAGTCTTTCTTTTGGCTTTTTCCCACTTTATGCTTCAGAAACCCCAACACAGATACCCTGGTTTCTGCCTATGGAGCACCGGCACAACAAAGGAAAACTGTCACCTTCTGCCGCAGCACAGAAGATGCAAGAAGGACCAGCAGCAAAGGGGTTAAAGGGAGTCCCATAGCAAAGATATGCAATGCCTTGAAATTTTAAGCACTAAAATCTATTAATACATAAAAGAATAAATCTCTGCAATTCCAGATATTTCTGGCTGACACAAAACACTTGGAGGCAGTTATTAAAGGGGGCTTTTTCCATTGTGAGCACTGGAATTGGTGATGCCTGGCTTCCCTATGCATTTGTGCTCTGTCTTTCTGCACACTGTACTCCCCCTTCAGTGAGCCCAGCCATCCCTGCAGACCTTTCAAACATCCATCCCTCACCTCCATTCCTCCTTCCTCTACCCTCTTCTCCCCTTATTTCCTTTTCATTTCACCACCTGCAAAGGAGGCAGAAGGAATTGCTGCCAGGCTGGTGAGGAGAGAGCACAGCAGCTCAGACCACATCTCTCACCTCAATCAAGCTATCAAGTTTCATGAGACAGACTGTTGCTCCATCAATTTTGGATAAAATCAGTCAGTTGGTTCAAAAGATAGTCAGGGCAAGTGGCAAAAGAGACTGACATATACTGCAATCACATTTCTAAGGCACCTGCCTAATTTGAAGCTGATATTGCTTTTTCTTTTTAATAATATTTTTTTTAATAATATTTTTTAAAGCTCCATAGGTACAGTTTCTAGGCATATTTTTTACCTTCCTGAAAGTATAAGTGTAGTGATAAGATATACCTCTACCTTTTATTCCACCCTATCTTTGTAAGCATACTCCTATCTGCAAAATACACGGCTGCAGGGGCTCCACTGGTTTCAACCAGTGCCACACAAACTGCTTCTGGGTGCTTGTGACTTGCCAACTTATTATATTTCACAGATTGGCTTCAGGTGGCTTAAAAAAAAAAAAAAAACAATGAATTTTGCTTTTCCCTGAATACCACAGGTGTAGCTGACCATAATTTTCACTTCTTGATAGCTGCTGGAAGAAAATGTGTCTGTGGGGGAGTTGGGCACTTCACCAAAAGTCTGAGACCTGCTCATTTGAGTTTATGAGGAGGGTGAGTCCTTCCTCTCCAAAAAGTGGCTGGTGTTTTTACATGGGATTGAGGAAAAAAAAAAGGTTCTACTTGAGCTGTTTTTCACATAGTTGGCTAGCATGTAGCTCCCAGACTTCTCTCTTTTCAAGTGGACTGAAGGGAAGAGAACAATTGCTCCTGCCTTTAGCTCCTGGGAATAGCAGCTTTGGGAGGTACAAAGAGCCCTTATCTTTACGTACAGCAGCTAAAATTGATTAAAAATCTCTTTCCTTTCCCTCATCTATCAGAGATGTCTGAAAAATTTCTCATTTTTACCTCCTTCCCTTGAAATGAGGGCTCTGGGGGAAAGGGGCATCACCCTTCTGTGATGGAGTTAGGTCCCTAGCTAAGGAACATACACTGCCTCCTTGCAGAAGTGGTGAGAAGGGCCTCCAGAGTGGGTCTTGTACCTGAGCAGACATTATAATCATTCAGGACAATTTGTTCTGAACCAGTTTGCAAACTCCAGTTCCCCAGATTATGCTTGGAGTTACAGGCACTCAGTGATACAGAAAAAATACAACAGAAAAAAAGAAAACAAATGGCATCCTCTAGGTTTGGTTTGTTTTAAATCTGTGATTAGGCTACTTCTAAAACTTGTTCTCCATTTTTCTGATTGCCCTTATTCCAAGTGCAATCAGAAATTGATCTTCCTTCTCTTCCTCAGTGGCACTGTTCTCCAGGTGAGTTACTCTCTTGGTTGTGCGGAGGGATAAATATGTGATTTTCTCAATTTGAAAAATACCCAAAAACATTCTTCTGCTCAGCCTCAGCCGTTTGGCTGGGAGGTTTCCACATATGTGTCAAGCTGGATTTTCTTCTCTGACTGCTGGAAACTACTCAGATGAGGTTGAGGGAAAGTACAAGCTTTTGACAGCACACAGAAGATTCCAGCTGATGTAGTTCATTGGGAATTTTTCTACACAGCATTTTTCTGTTGAATAATACCAACTCCTTGTAGTGGAGGCTCAGCTCCAACAAATTGCTGACTTTAGCAGATAGAGCCTAAAGGAGGATGGTCAATACATGACACTCTCCCTTTTAGGACTTAAAATTCTGGATCCATAGTCTCATAATTGCCCTGTTGTCAGAAAAAAGTTGTGAAAATTCATTGATTCCTTATGCTCTTCCCATGACTGACCCATCCACAAAGTTATTGCCTACTCCTTGCTGAGCTGTGCTGGCTCATGCTGCAGATATGTGTCCTTGTTTTTTTAAGCTCTGGTCCAGTCTGGGCAATTAACCCTGTTGGAGTCATTGGGGTACCCCAGCTCACACTTTTAGCCTGAGAAAGGGATTCATGTTGTTGCAGGAGTCCAAAGAAATGAGATTAAAAGAGCTTTGAAGGCACAAAATTGAGATAAGGAATGTCTGACAGAGGGTCACCACTACAACCTCAGCTGTGCATTTACATGAAGGGGGAAGTTTTAGTTACAGGGTCTTTTCTTTCATGGGTTTCCTGCTTCACTCAGTGCACTGGAGAACCTTTGCCCCACTAAAGCAGCATGGTTATGTGGTTAAACATGCTGCTTTCCCTGGGTTCAGTTCAAGCAGTTTGAAACCAAGAAGAATTTCCAAACTTTGCTTTCCCCTGAATGCCACAGCTCTAGCTGACTATTACTTCAATTGTTTCCACTTTTCGATGACCATTAAGTCATGGCTGTGAGTGAGTGGGTTGCTGTGGGCAAGTAGCTTTGCCCAGCTATTTATGGAAGTGAAAGGCATGTGATAAAAATGAAAAAAGAAGTCTACTGCAGTGATGAAACTGGTTGAAAGTTGCTCAATAGGCTGGATTACATCCCTGCCCAGAGCCTTCATTTTGTGTTGGCAAGTAGTTCAAACATGTTAAGAGGCTAATGAGGCTACCTCTGCTACTGAATGCACAAATTAGATTCTGCAGAAGTATTGAGTAACTGCAGGTGAAACTAATGGGATCTGTTATCTAAATATAGAAAATAATATAGCCTATTAAATTTCATTTTAAAAATGCAAGCTGCAACTCCAACTAGGTGCCAAAAATGAGAAAATACTAATACAACGAGTCAGCCTCTTGTCAATGAACCAGGAATAATACCAGCTTTTTGATGAAAACTGTTGTGCAGAATCCAGGCTCCACAGCTTCCCAGTTCCCTCACGAGCCAGGAGGGAAGGGAGGGTCATTAACATTCTGGATTCTGAAGAGTTTGAGAGGAGCCTGCATGATGTGAACTAGCTTGGAGAAAAATAGTCTATGCTCATGTAAACATAGACAGCATCATAAGACTTCAAGGGTCAGAGCTCAGCTTGAATTAAGACAGATCTCTCTTATTTAATATTTAGCATTGGGAGGATGAAAGAAGTATTGCCCTAGAAAAATCAGTTTTAAAATTCTGCTGGATGCTGGGATTTCACTTTAGAAATAAATAGGGATGTTCTTTCCTTTGCTTTGCACTTCAAAGATTTACATACGTGACAATGAGTAATCAGCTGTTTGCTGAGCACAAGTCAGTGTGATGGAAAAACAGCCATTGGTTTGTTCTGTGAAGTCATGGGAAGAAACAAACAAAACAAATGACACAGGGAATGTTTGATGGTTTTTTAAGAGCATAATATGGCTGATTAAAGAATTTTTTAGCACTAAGGGTAATGACCATTTCATGGTTGTTAGAAGCAAATTTTTTTTGTGAGAATACTGTAACAAAAAAGGAAAGAATCAGCTTTTTCAGAACATGCTCTGGAGGGTTTATCCCTAGACCATGCTCACTGTGACCTTCAGTGTGTCACTTGCTTCGCATCACCCAGAAGCAAGTATCTGCTTATCTCATAGATATCCTGAGGAATACTGTTATTAGTTTCATTTCTTATTAATATATTCTTTCTTTAGTAGCACTGATGTGTACTAGGCACTTTATGTACAAATGAGGAAGTGAATTACTTTTCTTAGAAACTTGTCATCAGTTGGGAAATGCCTGAAGTGGGGTAAAATGAATCTTCCTGGGCTGTAATTATTTATCTATTACTTGTAACAATTTATCTTTCAAGCCCAGCTGCAACAGGTCTTGTTTTACAAAACCCAAAAACATAGTAAGTGATCCGCAGTAGAGTCTAAACATGGCCTACAGCTGGAATGGTATTTTGAGGGAGATAAGAAACCAACCAACCACCAAAATTCAAAAAAATATGGTGTTGGCAGGTCAGTCTTGCTTGGTACTCTTCCTTGCTATTCACTCTCCAAAATCCAGCCAATCTCAGAAACCCGTCCAAGCAGACGTTTCTGAGCCTGCCCAGTTTAAATGCTGGAAAGAAATGGGAGAAGCAAAGTCCCCACTGCTGATGGAGAACCACTGGGGGGAAGTGAATGCCAGGGAGCCCCGTGCAGGTGCTGGGTGCTCTGGGCATCCTGTCCTCACCAAGAAGAGAAGGCTGGCAGCTACGGCCTGCTGTGCAGAGCCTCAGGTGGGTGCTCCAGGTTTGCTCCTGAGCAAATGGCTTGGAGGTTCTTTCACCCTGGAGGTGGTAAAGCAGGGAAGAGTCTTGCAAATTCTACATGAGAGAAAAAAAATCACATCCTCATTGGTGTTATAAATTATGTAAGGCACTGCTTTCGTGATGGCTTAGAGGGGATACTAGCTCTAATAAATTCTGCTAATTGCTGGTACCATTTCAGGGAAAGATGATTTATCTTCCTTGGGTAGAGAGTTTAGGTTCTTACCAAACACATTCGCTGACACAGCTGCTGGAGATTCCTATTTTAGTTGGATCCTTCCTTGCACAATCTTTTTTTAAACAATAACATTTCAAAGGTATGCAAGAAGAATAGGTGACATGTCTTGCTAAAAAAAAGCTTTTTTTTTATTTGACTATGAACTTAGATCTGCATGAAAAAAATGTGGTGAGTCTTTCTAATGCTGTACTTTTTCCCTACACATCCACTACTATAAAATACAGTTGTGTGGGACTGTAATATCCAAAATTGTGTATCCAAAAGTCTAAATATTTGCATATTTCTGATGAAACATCCCGGTTATTGTACTTCACCCATACACAGTTTAGCACAATAACGTCTAGTTTGGAGACAGACTGTGGGTATACGAGGGCAGTATTTATTGTGCATGGCTCCAGATAACATGCCCAGTCTTTCTTTTGTCTTTAATACATTTTTCAAATATGGACAACTAATTAAATTTAGATATAGAGGTTTTTCTGTACTGATAAGCATATTATATGTATATATAACATGTGTGTAGCATTTCAAAATATATGTGCATATGCAGACATACTAAAGACAAATAGTTAATGTTACATTACATGCATATAATAGATTCATAAATATAAAATATTTTCACTGTTCTTTGGTTTCCATGCAGATTTATGGTCTATCAAATGGATTAAAGCCTGTGGCTGCTGCATAGTCAAGTAGGCAGCTGCTCAATATTTATTTTTATCTTCATTGCTGAAAAAGTAGGCCCACTGCTCATTAAATTAGTCCTGGTTCTTCCAGTAAGCCCTATCTCCTTCAGCAGGAGTACAGGTTAGAGATATTTGGAAGTTTTCCAGCAATCCTTTGGGGGTTTTTTATTATTTTTTAGAAAATATATATTTGAGCCTGAAATGTTTCAGTCAAAAGATTTTTCAGAAAAAACAACTGTGCTGAGTCCAAGTGACCATATGTATTCGCACATCACACCTCCACCCTCTGCATTCACACCTCACTACTTCCTTGGATTTCTTTGGGTGTCCTGAGCCTCAGTTTAATCTGCCTGATAGATGGGCTAATTATGTTGAAAGCTAATGATCCCTGGGCCTTAGGCAGTCTGCCATTAGGCTGAGAACCCAAACCACAGTCTGGCTGGCAGGATCTTCCCCAGGCACAGCAGACCTGAAACTGGGCCATTTTTTGCCAGAAGACTCCTTCCATCAAAACCCCACCACTTCCCCCGGAGTTTGAAATTTTGGAAGAAATACAAGAAATTTCACAAACCCCATGCTTTTCAGCCAAATCTAGTCCCCTCACAGTAGGATAAAACATCATGTTAATCCACAACACCTTTATTTTAGTATTTGCCTTTTCCTATTATGTTCATGGAATGACAGACTCTGTGAGTACATACATATATATATGTATATCTATGTGTGTGTATATATAGATACACACACACCAAATTAGACAAAATATGTTGTCTGTAAGTAGGTAAGATTTCTGTTGTGCCCAGAAGGGCAGGGGGGGAATTCTTCAGATAGTTCTTAGCTTTGGTATTTCTTGGCTCCTAAATGTTTTATTTTGCAGTCTATTTATAAAGTTAGAAAGTTATTTTAAAGATGTATTTTAATGGAAAGTCTAAGAGAGGCTCATTTTGAACTAAATGACATATGATTTTTCAGTAGATTTTCTAAAAATAGTTTTGTTGTGTATGTGATGTGGACTGCAGAGTTTTGCAATAGCAGGGTTCTTGGGCAGATTGCAGTTTGTCAGGAATTACAAAATGCAGTATTGGGTTATAAAATAATCTACATCCCATGATAATACTCAGGGAGAACTCTGGATTCTTATAAACACTGAATACATTGACTGGCCATTGTTATACACATTCTCTCTTAAATTTATGCTGTTTTATTCCCTGAAGAAATAAGGGATCTGGTTACTCTGAACACAACAGGGACAGCAAGGAGAACAACCTTTGAATTAAAATGGGATTTCTACTTCTGTTCTCTTCTTCATTTGCATTTTAGTCAAGAATTCAGCACTTAAGCGGAGACAGGAACTTTATTACTTGGGGTACTACATATAGTGCACTTTTAAAATCCTCTAGTAATTTACTATTGAGTCCTTGATCTGATATTTGAAAATTCTTTTTTACAGCCTTAAGTCTCTTGTGGTTATGTTTCATTGTTTCATTTCTTTTTTTTTTTTTTTTTCTTGTGTGAAAAAGAAAAGTGCTTGTTCTGGAGGTGGGGCAGCTCTCTAGAGTGTAAGCTCTGCAGGGCAGGGAATGTCTCTGTGTTTGTACCCCCTCGCTTTGCCTTGACCTGCTCAAAGGCTCGAGCTTCTGTGCACTGCTGCAATGCAAATAATAAACACTACTGAAAAGTAAAGAGTCTGTCCAGTCAATTGGAGTCTTACCCAAGGATGAACTGAGGGAAATCGGGTGTCAGAGTCAATGCTCTCCATTGTAGGTTGTTTTAGCACATAGTGACAATTTAAAACAGTAGTGAGTTTTATAAATTAGCTGTGTAGCTACTTGATAATTTGCAGACTTTAGAAGATTTGCTGATGGTAAATATGATGACACTTCTTGTTAACAATAAATAGTGAGACTGTACAGATTTGCCAAACAAAGGAGAATTCTTACTCTGGGATCCTGTCCTAAAGGGCTTCTGTGAGTATAAATGTCTGTAAACTGCAGTATTGCTAAAGCATATACAGCTAAGTACTTCTGTAAATGCAGAGAGTCTAATCACTCAATTTACTGCATGAATTATCATAAAGGTAACTGTAGATGGCCTTTTTTTTTCTTCTAAAAAAATAAGTTTCTCTAGGCAATGGCTTAATGTGTAGTGGTGATTCCAGACATCTTAGCGAATAAAAATGGAGGTTTACAAGCTGAATTAGTTCAGAAAGTATTTTTCTCATTTAATGCTTCATGAGGTTTGCTGTCAACAGAGGTTATGGGTCCAGAGTCATCTGAGCTGAATGTGAACAGGAAATCATGGGAATATTGATGTTGTGTATAGCATGTGTAAAACTGCATTGAAAATAGTGGCCCAAATGCGTTCAGTAGGATGGATGGCCCATTTCTAATCTGAGAAAGGCAATTACACTAGGGCAGGAAGCAGAAGGTGAAAAATATACAAAGTAGAGGTCTGTCAAAATGACAAGGTAGAGATGACTGTTTATAGCTGGTGTTGAACTGCAGAAGAGTCTTGACTGAGCATTCACTGGATTCTTTTTCCTTCCAAGTGGAACATTTTATTGTACAAAAGTAAAAAATAAAAGAGCTGCTGTTGTTAGTTGTCTTTGACACTGTAGTTTTGAAGGAATGTTTTAGACATTATTCTGTCTCCTCAGGACAACTTTCTGATTGCTTAGATGATGTTTCTCAGATATGGAAAAATTTGCCAGGATTGCCACTGTTCTTCTTCACTTGCAGGTTAAATTTCTGTGACACTGGTCTGTGTGAAACTACAAGAGCTAATCTCCTTATTCATGACTGATCTCCAAGGTTCTTCTGATCTCATTTGGTGCTTAGCACTGACTGCTTTGGTTTTAAGAGGTGATGCTTCCCCATCCTTGTCCCTTTCCAGTACCTGGTCCTTATTGGCTGGGTGTGGAGAGCTGATACTTGGATGGTTCCTAACTCTTCCCCTAATCAGTAAATATGTATGTTTTTCACACTGCTGAACCCATCACTGATCACACTGTCAGTGCAAACATTTGTCAGGGGAAACAGTTATAATGGTTTTTTAGTTGCTTTTTTGTTATCCGAGAGAAGCCACTTCTTTATTTCCAGCTGTTGGTTCTTTGTCCTGGGACCCCCTTAGGACAGATGCTCCTCCTTTTTTTCCACCCTGACAGAGGCCAGGCAGCTGTGGCACTCCAGAGGTGCAGGGCTTTATCTCACCTACAAATGGTTTATTTGCATCTTGCAGATGGAGGCTGCAATGTGGAAGTCAGTGGTGCAGGCAAGTTCTAGAAAACTTGCAGCTGAATCTGGGTGATGTGGTGAAGCCACCTGGGAGTCTCTTGAGGGTCACAGCTCCTTCAAGTCCCAAGGTTTATCTGTGGTGTGTTACTAGATCCTGCAGCTGAGGTATTGCTGCACCCTGTGCTCCTCTTCAGCACTTCTAGGCAGCGGTATCTGGTAAGGGCACTCATTTGTCTACCTTGCAACTACTTGGTGATTGCAGCTGTGTCCTCTAGAAACATTGACTGGAACCACAACCTGCCCCATTGCTGCTACAGCTGCTTGTTCCTGAAAGCCAAGCCAGAAACTGGAGTTGGAGCAAGAGCCTCTGCGGTGGCTCGTGCATTGCGGAGCAAGGGGTGCACACGTGTTGTGGGGCACGTTTTACCTCTTGGTTTGCAAACAAATTTAGTATGTTAAGGCTTAAAAGGCTTAAACTTATAAAGCCTGAGGTGATTTGTGAATTGCTGCCTGAAATTGAACCTTTCTCTTCCCAACATTTTGCCACTGCTGGAATTAGCGAAGAAGGTTAGTAAGAAAGCAGAAAAAACCCCAGCTGGGAAGAGCTTGTTCTACACATCAGGAAAGTTTCCAGGTTTGATGCCATGCAAGTACTGTGCAGCACTGATAGCTGTGAAACTGGGATGCAAATGAAACATTGAGCACAGGGATAATGGAAGCAACTGGCTTGCTATCCATGCCAGTCTGTGACATCACTAGGAGCCCATGTTGGCAAAGAACAAAAAATTGCTATAAATTAAGGTAAAACAGGGGCAGCATGCAATCATAATGATGTTGATGGAAGACGGCAGGTCATTTAATGAAATCTCCCTGTATTACAGCAATAGTAAACCACCTTGTTAAACTTCTGAAGGATTAAATGGCTTAAAAATAAATTGAAAATGCATTTAAGAGATGAATTAACTAAGTTTTTTTGAGTGAACAATAAAGTGCTCAGCTTATTTTTCAAATGTAGAACGAATGATCTGTTATTTTTAATGTGGAAATAAAAAATATATTTGGAAATTGATGTAATATAAATGAAGGCAATAAGTGTGTACCAAAAAGGACATGCATGGAGCTATGGTTTTATCTCAGTGCAGTGAAGCCTGATTTCAGTTTTCTTGTGCTCTGGCAAGTTTTGTCTGGTTTTTGTGAACTCCAGGTTTAAAATGCTGCGTTGTCTGATCCTGGCTGGGTAAATTCTTTGTTAATGCTTCTATATTAAGTGTGTCTGGCCCCTCCACAGACTGGGGGCTGAAGTGTGATACTTTGCAAACAGCTGAGAGCCTTTCCAAGGCATTCTTCAGGAGCACTTCTCATCCCTCAGCCTTCCCTGAGGCATGGCTGTGGTGTGTCCCTGTACCTTGCTGGCTGGGTTAAGTCTGGTTTTCCAGTGGAAATCCCCAGAGAGCAAAAATGAAAGCGGAAGATGGCCATGATTCACATCAGCCTTCTAGGACATGACTCTTTTGTTACTGCTTTCTTCAAGAATGAGATCCTTTTCTGCTTGAAATTATAAAGTGTTTAGATATGTACCTTTTGTTTTAATAGCAGAAAAGGCATTCTCAGCGATATTGAGTCTGTCACCGCAGATTGAAAGAGCCCAGGGGAACGACTGATTAACAAAAAGAAAATTAATGTAAAGCCTTTGTATTGTCTGTATTGAGCTCATACAGGGGAACTTGCTTAGCAGTCATCATTAGAAGATCACCTTTGAAACTAGCATTTTATCAGAGCATGTAGTGGAGAACTGCATTGGGTAGTTTCTGCTCTTTTGTTTTTACTTCTGTCTGATTTGCGATGAAAGTAAAACTCAGCTTTTCATGACCAAGCACTGAGGAGGCAGGATAAAGGCAGAAAAATATTTAAGTTCAATTGACTGAAACTGTTCCAACTACTTTTAATATTTTATTAACTGCTTTTAGCAAAACATTTCAAACTGGAAACAGAAAACTGGCTTTTAAAATACTTTAAACCCTAGAGTTTCCACATTTTAAAAAAAGCATAATTTGGCTCTTGGTCAGAACTTCCCTGTGCAAAGTCCCTGGTCTGATGAGTCACATGTTCTGCAACAAAAACTGTTCCCTGAAAAATTCACCCCTGGGTTCAAGCATGCTGGCTGATAAGATGTTCTACTCTTCAGATTAGCAAATAAAACATGATAGTACTTTATGAAACAAATGAATCATCACTCTTCTTGCTCATCACCTCTGGTCTACCTCTATGGTTTGCTGAATTCTGTCTACTCTGAATTAATGACAGTGAAAGCTGTGTAACATACTGTGGGTTCGAGGCCTTCCACTCTATGCTGGTATTGCCATCAGCATTGCTGAGACAGTAAAACTCAGAGTGTGTTTGGATAGGAGCTGTTACATCTCTTGTCTCATCAGCATCATGGTTTTCTGTGCTCCTATCCACTGCTGTGCAAATGTACTGAAAGCCACAGCTTTGCTCCAGGAGCCTCCCAGACAGAGCTGGTTTGCACAGCTGTGCCCAAGGGAATAACCTGAACCTTGCTCTGGGTGGTTTCATGCAAGGAGAGGCTCTGCTTGGTTCTTTGGGCAGAACCACAAGCACACGGTGATGTCTCCCACAGATGATGGTCAGCACATAGGAGCAAAACCCTCCTCAGGGCTGAGCCTGATTCTGTGGCTGAAGCAGGAGCTGTGCCAGGGTACTGTCAGGAGATGGGTCCCAGCCCCAGCTCAGGCCGCATGAGGACTGCATCTCCGATGTTCCCAGACACTCAAGGAGAGAAAAAATTGCTTGCTTGCTTTCCTTTCAGGGAAAAACAAAACAAAATAAGAAAATAAGACAAAAAACCCACCTGGACGGAGCTTTTTATTCTTTATGTTCTTTGTGGAATGGCTTCACCGTCACGTGGCAGCATTCCTGCACATGTAATGCCTGCCAGTAACATAAAGAGGGTGGTAGCAGCTAACGTGGCCACTGCGACAAGTGTCTTCAATGAGACATCTGTTGCAAAGCAAAAATCTTTCCTCTGGAGAAAAACATTGGTGCAGATGGCACCAACCACCACACATAGAGTGAGGCCAAATTCCCATCTCCCAAACAGGAACCAAGCAATGTGCTTAAGATGATAAATAAACTCAGATAAATACCTTTTGCATGTAATAATCACAAAAACAAGAATTCAGCGATTTCATGCATCTGGAGCTGAATTCAAGGCAGAAAAGTGACAACACAAATCATTACTCCCAGAACTAACGCTTTGTGGCTTTTTTTTTTTTGGTTGGGTTTTTTCTGTTCAATTGACTCTATGAGATACAGATTAAATCTTTTAGCTACAAAGTGTTGTAGCAGGACCTAATGGTGAAAATCATTTACTCTGTATTATGTTTCCCAGCTACATTTTAAAACCTCCTCATCACAAGTGAAACAAAATAAATCTGCTTTAAACCAAGTTACTGCAGTTGAGCTACGCCTAGGAATAGAGGGAGAGTGTAGGGTCAGTCTTGCTTTCAGAGTATTTTAGAAGTGCTGCTGCTGATAGGATAGTATATATTCAGATTAACTAAAAACTGTTAAAGAATATAAGTATCAGAGTGTTGGCAACTGTATATTTTTTAAATGTCTTGTAGTCTGCAAAATGCAAACTTTTTCCCTGTCTGTGGGCCAAGTCTACTGGAGTGTCAGGCCGTGCCACTGGTAGCCCCACAGGTCCCATGAATTAAATTGCAGGCTGAAGAGTGATGTCATTCCCCCAGTTTTTTTTAATCTCCTTTTGTGCTGAGAGCAGCCATCTGTCCCTCTCCAGACAATGATGGAAGCAGCTGTGCACGGTGTGCCATCAGCAACAAAACCCTCTGCTTCATACCAGAGGGCAGCGGGCTGCAGGTCAAAGGGGGTTATAAGGCTATCAGGGTCAAATGAGACCTGTACAGAAAAATAAAACTAGGATCATACAGCCTTTGTGTGTTCATTCACTAGCAGAGAAGTGGGGTCAGCCTTTGTCTGAGTGTTTCTGCAGTGGCCATGGGAATGCCTATGTGTTTTCAAGGATAGCTGTGCCACTGCTTACCCAAGGAGTAATGGAGCAACAAAGCCAGCTTCAAGCAGAGGGCAAAGCAAACACAACACAAAACAATTGTTTTGAGGGGAAAATAAAACAGCTTGGATACATTCTGGTACTTTCTGCAGGTTCAAAGAGTGTTATTTCAAGTGGTTTGCATGTCCTATAACATGCTCTTCTAAAAGCGCAGTGAACCATGCTTTTCATGTGCATCTGTGGCACACAGGAGTTCCCTTGCTGCTTTGTAAGAAAAGGGAAGCTGAACAAGAGCCAAGGTGCTCAAAACCTCATCTATGAGAAGAGGAAATTAGTTATGCTTAGAGCAGCTTTTTCTGCAAGGTGAGCTGGAGGGAGCTGGAGGAGGGTTCATATCCCATAAAATTAAATTGCCCATTCCTGCAGGTGCCTTTCTACTTTCCCATACGTGGTGCCAGCCCTGTCCCAACTCTTCTCTTCTGTGCTGGGTCCATTTCAGAACAGAAACTGATATAAGTGTAAGTTATAGGGATCCTTCTTATGTTAACAAGGAGGAACGTAGTACATTCCTGGAGTAAAGTCCAGGCATATAATGAAATAGGTAAGTGAACCTGGCTACGTTCCGAGCCTGCTGTCTTTTCTTTGACTCCACATCACTTTTTTCTGCATGAATTCCTTCCCTGTTTTTAAGCAAACACACATTTTGAAGCCAGAGAAATACCAGGGACCATACAGCCTTACCACTTCTTTTGGGATGACAGCTGGGATTTGACACTGTCTCTCACTACCAGGGTTAATGACATTGCTTAAAGGTGATGGGACAGAAGCACATATTTCACAAATGGTAAGCTGTAAACACTGTGTGCTCCTGTCTCAGGGGCACATGTCCTGGGACATTCATGGAGGTACAAGTGAGCTCAGCCAAGCTCTCAGACAGCCATGGCTGGGCCATCACCAAGAGCAGTGATCTTCTCCAAGCCACAGTTTCACTTATGCATGTGGACAATGGTTCCCTATTGCCCTCTTTGGTTTTGCATTTTTTGCAATACAATTGATAAAGAATACTGAAATGAAAGTTCACAGTCATAAACCACAGCATTTTTATAAAACTAGCATTTCTCCCTTTTTTATCTGGTTAAGGGCTGTTGGTTCAAGCTTGTTAAAAAGTATTCTTTCAACCTGAAAACATGTTGTGTTCTTATTTGCTAATTGCCTACTTTGTTTCCTAAATGGCATGAATAAGTCCTTTCACCTTACATTGTCTACTGAGTTTATGCTTTTTTAATGGGAAAAAGTCACAAGATGCTGCAGTAAAAGGAGACAGAAATATTACTAATGATGGAAAACACATGACTAGGTCATTGTACTGTGGAGTTTATCTGAAGGTGCCATGACTGCTGAGCAGCAGTGTAATTCAATCATGTGAATTAGTTGGAGACTGAAGATTTAGAGTTCCTTCACACCACCAAGAAACCGCCAAAACTAGAGAAAAATCCTGTGTGCCACTTGATGCTGGTTTTGGCACTGTCCCCCCCCACCCCTCAAACTGTTTATCATTCCCTTCTCCCTGTGAGTGCTAAATGAACAGAGCATCACACCATTGAGAATTCGTTCCTGAAAAACTGTCCAGGAAAAATTTTACAGATTGCCAGTTTTTTAGACAATGTGATCACCAGTTCATGAATCACTGGTTCACTAATTATTTGTTCCCTTTCAGGCTGCATAAATCTCTATTTAACCCACAATAAAGTCTCTTGTTTCAAGCTGTCTTAATCTAGGGCATAACTTGGGGCGTTGCTGTTGGTTCCTGGGACTGCCACAGCATGCTTCACATTCTGGCAGCCCCGTCAGCATCGCTTTACAGCTCCTCCAGAGATCTGCCGGCTCTGCCGAGCGGTTAGTGGCTCCGGACATAAATACCATTCCTGTCCCACTGTTGTTTCTGGGAAACATTCATGAAGCCTGTTTTTCTCCACATTTTATCATAATCCCAGGAGGGGCAGATTTTTCATCTCTATATGAGCAGGCACTCTGACTGTGCTGTATAGGTTTCAGTCCAGAGCATGTGCTGAGTTGAAGGCTGAGTTGATCACGCTCCAGGACAATTTTACTGTCACTAACATATAGTATCAGAAGCCAAAATGAGAAACAGAAGAACTTTCTAACTTCTGTTTTCTGTATTGTGTTTATTATTGTGATGTTACGTTTCACTGTGTATGGAGAAGATAGACAGTTATTGTGTTTCTTTGGGATAACACCTGGCTGTAGGGTGTAGTAGTGTTTGAGACAGAGAAATGAGATTTTTACCAAAAGTGAGGGTGTAGGTGTTTTTGGAGGGTGCCATGTGTACATTTGGGAGCATAATGAGGCACAAGGTCAAAGATCCAAGCCTTGTGCCCACTGTACAGCATAGTATCTGTATAGCACTGGGACATACTGGAAAGCTGATATTACACAGACTTAATGCAGTCTCACAAAACATGATCCTCAGTCTAACCCAGTGTTTGAGCATGACATCCAGCTAGCTCCATTAAGCAGCTATGGTTAAGGACAACCCCACCTGAGCAAGCCTGGAAGCCCCAAGGGCAGGTCCCCTGTTGCCGATGGCATCTCCAGACCTTTTGCCATCTTTTCCTTTTCCACTTATCACATCCTTTCAAGGGCACTGTCCTGCCCTCACAGGACTCGCCTTTCTCAGAACAGACATTCTTGTCTCTGTGCCTCTCCCCAGACAGGGAAGTAAGAGCATTAACTTCTCCACTTCTTTGTGGCAGCCCAGTGGGTTTGGCTCTGGTTCAAGCTCTGCAGTCTCCTTGCAGGACAATGATGGTTTTAATCAATGGCAAGCTGGCTCTCCTAAACAAAGTACTGTTTCTTTGGAAAGCAAGAGCTTCATGGTGAAAATGTAAAAATATGGGCAGGTTGTATAGCTTACATGGTGCTGAGCCAGCATCCACTCCCCAGTGGATCTGGATAAAAACTGTAATGTTTAGGTTAATTTTTTTAATCTCTGTCTCTTGACTAACAGTCCCATATATTGTAGACAGCATGAGTCACTTCCGTCTTAACTCATTGAGGCCATTGTATGTCATATTAAGCTCATTTTGTTGTTAGGCTGTTTCCTCTGTGGGTGAGATGTCAAAATACCGGCTACCTACATAGTCAGTGTGAGAAATCTGTATTAATATTGACTCTTCCTTCTATAGTTACAATTCTCGAAAAAGTTCATTCAGTGAGCCCAGATAAACCTATAAAGTTGCATGCAGCTGTGTAACAAATTATGTAGTAAGCTCAATATTCCATGTTTCCAGAGCTTGAGTCTTAGCCAGTCTGAAGTATGGGGAGTATTGATAACCAAAACAAAGTACAGTTGTTAATCATTAATTACATATAGGTATGGTTGAGGCTGATTACATAAATTATTCCTTAATTTATTCTGAAATTGAATGGTTAACAGAAGAATAGAGACAGAAAATAGTTCAGAGAGATATTGATTTTACCTAATTTTGAATATCTTTTTTCTATGAGAGCCATCAAGTTTTCCTGTATGATCTGTACAGGACCTGCAAGAAGGCAATTCAAGCTCATCCATTTTAGACTTGACCTCTCATAGAAGACAATGAATCACTGTCTGGAAGTTTCTGGTTTTCTCCTCTGTTTATAAAGCAATAACATGTTACTGTTTTAGATTAGACACCTGCTATGCATCCATCCATCCATCCATCCATCCATCCATCCATCCATCCATCCATCCATCCGTCCGTCCATCCTTCCTCTTCTTAAATGTCTATTCAATAGAAAAATACTGTGTTAGTTCTGTTGTCAAAAAAATACCATCATCATTGACAAAATAACAGGATCACTGCCAATATTTTGCAAATATCAGGATAAATATAATGCTTGAATTTTCATTTGCCTGCAGGCCAGATGTTATCCAGGATACACATTGATCTGTACTACGTGTGATAACAGTACTCATTGACAGACGCTGCAGGCAGGAAAATCCAGTCAGTTATGTGTGTTGTATCCCCAGAGGGAACAAGAGGTATTCAGAAATCAATCCAGTGCAGTTTTCCTGAGCAAGCCCTGTTTGCAGATGAAGCAGCTCCTGGCAGCCCTGTGGGGGCTGGTGTTCTGTGAAGAGCTGGTGTTTCTCTTCCAGCACAGCAGCAGCAGTGGCCATGGTGTGCAGTTCTGCTCTCATCTGCCCCACTTAGTCCTCATGCCTCTTCTCTCTCTACCATTTTGGTCATGAATATTAAGCCCAGAGGAGAGGACCATGAACTTGGCCAGGAAAACGTCATTAATAACCTTGACAAGTATGGAGATGGATTGGAAAGGATAAAGGAGAGAGTGGGAGGAAAGGAAGTCGAGACAATAAATAGGCTAGACCTGCTGTTACCATGTTAATCTCTTCAGGGTTATTTGAGGGAATTGCTGTGGTAGTTCATACTGTGCCTAGGTCCTTTCCTCAGTTCTGCACTGTTTTTTCCATGATACTGACATAGTGTTTGTAACACAATGCCTATATATTATAGTTGACAAAAATAAGAAATCAAAATACTATTTCAGACATATTGAATACAAAGGTGGATAGGAAATACACAAATTAATGCATTCAGTGATAGAATTTCCTGACAACATAGAATCTTTTAATCCACTCACTATTTTTTAATTGAAGATGGCTATGTAATTGCATACCACTTAATTTGATCTCCAGTTGTCATTCCAAAATAGACAATAGTTTATTCTATTAATACACCATAAGAGGATTACAGCAACTATTATTTTTAATAATAGTCTCACTAGTGCCTTCCTGATTATACACTATTTCACCTTTGGCTGTTGTATTGTTTGGTTGACTGCATTGTTTTGAGAAAAATAATCATACAAAAAATGATTCATACAGAAAAATCTGTTTGAGGAGGATTTAGAAAGGAGATCTGGCATCTAAGGGAGATTATATTTCCATTTGCTGCAGGTAAATTATGTTTTTATCTGTGGAGGAATGGACTGAATACATACATGGACAGAAATAAGTGCATATAAATGACAGCTGGTTGCTAAGATGCTAATAAATAATCAATCACATCAATTTAGGAGATGTATGAATATTACAATTTTAATTACTTTTAACATCAGAGCATGTACTTTGGAAGTCTTCCAAGATAATAAACTGTTTTAAATGAACAGTTTCTTTTGCTGTGGATTATCTGCAAAAGATAGGTCTGAATGGTGGTGGTGGAAGTGCAACCAGGTTCTTCAGAACAAGAGCCCAGTGTAGATAAGTCTGCTGTCTAAACAATTATGCATGTTGTTGACAGCTGCTAAGTCATAATTTTCAGAGGTACTGATGGTTATTTAAAAAAAAGAAAGTTGAAATTCCAAGTAGTAAAAAGCAAAACTATAGATAAGTTAATATTAAAAAAAAAAAAAAACAGTGGTTTTTTTGTTTTTTTTTTAATTAACAGTGTTCTATTTACTGAATGACAATTCACCTTGAAAGGGAGTTTTCTGCTGGAAATGAGAGACTTTTGGGTTGGGGTGGGGAAGAGGCAAACCAGAGAGCAGCAGCAGCCCAGTAGCTGTGCAATCTGATTTCTCCCCTAGCTCCTGGCCACATGTTGTGGATCTTCCTGGCCCTGCTCACCTGGGCAACCTCTGCTCACCTAACTAGCACTGGGAGCCTTCCCATGGGAGAGAGGGTTTCTCAGGAAAGTGGGCTTTGTGAGATCAGGCTGGCAAACACCACTCTTCATGCATTGTGCTTGGCTTTGTGTTCAGCATGTTTTCTGCTTGGAGCTTGTTTCCTCCCACTGTTTCAGCAGCACAGAAGCCTTTTAATGGCAGCTCACAGTGCCATGGCAGTGGGAGGCACGGACCAGTGGGATTGTGGTATGGCAAAGGCCTTTGGCTGACTGGTCTCCATTTCCCCTCTGTGCCCTGTGTCCTACTAAGA
Organism: Emberiza elegans; assembly: GCA_024865655.1. Taxonomy (NCBI): domain Eukaryota; kingdom Metazoa; phylum Chordata; class Aves; order Passeriformes; family Fringillidae; genus Emberiza; species Emberiza elegans. The sequence goes on from JALJVW010000206.1 coordinate 39,050,553, forward strand.
GATTTGAGATTTGCTAAGGGGTTTCTTTGACGTGTTCTGAGTTCATCGTGGGAAGAGCTCCGTGGGAGAAAACTAGGAAAAACCCAATCGCTGCAAGATTCCTGCTCCGTGTGTCATCTCCACCACGTGTTTGCAATTGAGCAAACATAATCTGTCTGGCAGATAACCCAGCGTGCCGTGCCTGCAAGGAAACAGGCCTCTCTTTGACCTATGACTGTATCTATGTGCAGAGTTAAGTGCATTTAGTTAGAGATCCGTCATGGATTTGTCACAGCTCCTCATCATGGAGAAATCTCCATTTCACTTGTGGTGTCATCTGAAGAGACATGCCCGTGCTCTTCCTTTTCCCCCCTACAGCTGTGTCCTTCTGCAGGCAGAGCAGCAAGCCAAGGATGTGCTGCCTGATCTCCCTTCCCTGCCAGCCACGGTCAGGCATGGTGGCAGCTCAGGGAGAGGAGCCACCCTTCCCACAATGTCTCTTCCCACCCCCTTGGAGCTGGCACAGACAAGCAGCAGGCAGAGTTCCCCCAACACTTGCTTCCAGCAAGTCCTCTGTGCTGCCCACACGATTGCAAGAGAAATCATACCACATGTACACAACCAAAAGCTTTTCATACTTCAATTTGTTCTTTCCTGCGCCCGAGGCCTTTGTTAGCAAACAAGATGCCAGTATTTGGGGGAGAGACAATGGCGTGGTTCAGCTCACGCTGCGGAGGCACACTGGAAATGGTGCAACAGCTGAGTTGTCGCCCTCTTCCCCCTGCTCTGCCCCTTAACTTTCTTATTCTGGTTCAGTGACATTTATTTGTCTCTAGATGCCCAATTTCCTATACAGCACATCTGTTTTTAAAAAAGACTAGTAAACTAAAAATACACTTCAGGCAGAAATTCTGTGATCTGAAAACACAGATAACCCATATTCTCCTGCCAGCCTTCACTGGCTTCACATCCAGTGACAACCAGCAGTAATGTTCTTAGCCAGTGGCCTTCTCCTCTTTAGCTGCAGGCTAACTCACTAAGTTGATCAAGATATGCAGTTTGAATTAGTTGACACCATGTGCAGCCAATTTTGTATTAGGAAAAAGAAAGCAGATAAAAGAAGAGCGCTGGGTTGAGCCTGTGGTATCAGGAACTGATTGCAGCTGAGAATTTGTCATTACTGAAGTTTGCACTGTATTTAGAGAAGGAAGTGGTTGTATGTGTGGTCCAGCTTGTCTGAGGTTTGCAGCACCATTTAGACACCAAACCTGTTGGGGCTTTGATTAAGCTCCCTAAGAGGATGCAGTCACTGCTGGCCTTCTGTGCACATCCTGTGTCTGCAACGAATCCCCCTGAACTACTGTCTAAACAGGGCCCAAGCAAGGCAGATTCCCAGGGGATAAATAAAATTTCATATACGATAAACAGTAAATACTGCTCTGCCTTAGTCATATGAACCGGTTTGGCTGAGTTTTCCTCCCTCAAGTCTATTAAGTTTAATGCTTCTGTGCGAACACTCAGAGTTTCCATTAAATATGTCTGCATGTCTGATCCCAGGATGACACTCTGATATTCCAAAAATAGTTTAATAAATTGAAATTCCAAGATGTATCATCATAAGCCTGTCACTTGAGTATCAAATCTGCCATGTTATGTAAAAAATATTGGTTATATAATGGGATTTTTATCAGTCTAGTGACATAAATGCAAATATTAGAGCATTATTAGGAAACCGACCTCTCTCTGACTTTGGATGTGTTATGCTGAAAGTTAGAGAAAAAGTAGCTTATGTACATGTGGGGGATTTAGATGCTGCAGCTTCAGAGGTGTCTGACAACCCAGAGCTAGTTTGGGGGTTTTCTGTCTGATAAATATAGATACATTTTAAATGGCATTGAGGAAAGAAACTGAAATGTGGTAAGAACTTTGAGCAACTCCAAGGTTTCCTTTGTGATGGCCCAAACTGATGCCATTGATGCTGGCAAAAAGCAGTACTTTCTACCTCTTGAAACACATGGAGAAAAAGCCAGGCAGCTTTGGTCAGCCTCATCTGCCGGAAAGCAGATAAAGGTCCTGAGCTAGCAGAAACTGGGACTCACGACAAGAGGACATATGGAAGAGCAGCAGGGATTTCCTGCAGGCAGAGCAATGTTCATGCATGCATCCACAGCCAGTTGTCAGCAGTGGTCAGATAACAGTGCCAAGCCCCAGGGAAAGGCTGAATGGGCAGCAACTGCTCAGGGAGCAGAGGGTTTGTGTGGAAGTCCTCCTTCTGGGGAGCAGAAGCTTTGAAGTACGGAAATGTGTGAAAAGTGCTGTTGTGAGTTACCTGAAAAAGAGAGGAATTATATGAGCTATATATAGAAATAAGAGCATGGTTTTATGAGTGAGAAGCTGATTTTGCAGGTTGCACAACTTCTTGAAAACCCTGAGTAGGGTACTCTCTGAAATTGCACAGCCTGATGTTACTGAGGGACAACCATCTGTCCCCATGGGCTTTCAAATCAGCAGAGCATCACTTTTGCTAAGCACAGGCAGTCTGTGGTGGAGGGGTTACTAAGTGAATTAGATGAACCTTCTGACTTTTCAGCCTGAGGTAAAAGCAGACTGAAAAAAATAGATGCAAGGTCAACTTCACAAGTTAATATAAGTGAATTAAATACTTCAATTTCACATATTTTCTGGGTTAGTTGAAGTGGGGCAGACTGTAAAAGGCTGATGTGGTCTTTAGTGTCTCCAGTTCAAATAGGCAGTTTTCCCAGTAGCACTGGCAACTCCTCACTCTGCCCTTTCCCAGCCCTTTGAGCATCAGGCACACCTCTAGACTTAAATCTCACAGTGCTCTGCCAAGCAGGTAACTCCTATTTTTTTCTTATGGATGGGGAATTGAAATACTAAGTAAAGGAGTAGAAATGGGAGCTGGAGAGAAGGAGCCAGTGGGGAGGGGGCACTGAATGTGCTTCTCAGCAAATTCTCAGTATCAGACATTTGTGTCCTGGAACACAGAACTGCCTGCCTGTAAAAAAGTGGATGACATGTCCAAAGTAACACTGAAAGCTCTTACTGGTCAGGGTCCCCTGGCCTCCTTTCCCTGGGCTTTAACTAGAAAACAATTCCCCTCAAAATCTATAGATGCAGGTAACAGAGCAAAGGAAAGCCACTTTTGTCACCTTGAAGACCCTGTTCTGGAAACAGAGCTGTGCATATGGGCCTCCTGCATCCATGTGAACTCCCCCGCTGCCTCATCCATGTGAACTTTCCTGCTCCACGGGGCTCCAGGGCTTCCAAGCCCGCATAGTCCCAGCTGGGCTTTCAGCTTTCCCTAGCAGTGAGCTACCTCAGTGCTACCAAGTGCACACTGACAAAATGCTTAGTTTAAACCATGGTATAAAAGTGCTATTAATGCTTGGACTGGTGCTGTATTTTTTTTCCCTTGTACAGGATAGGAAAAGGAAAAAAATAAAAACCAAAAACCAGAAAGATTTTTTTTGCCCTGTAAGATTAAACAATCATGGTTTTAGGGGCTTAATCTGCTAGTATGCAGACTGCTGGCTGATAAGTCTCTGAGTCTGAGCGTAATTGGATGCAGCATCGGATTCGGTAGTGTGGGCTTTCCAGGGGCTTTTTGTTTGTTTGTTCATTTTTTACCACGCTGCAGAGTTGGAGAGATCTGTCCCTGGAAATGCCTTTGGGGGTGAAGCTGTAAAGCTGTGTGCCCCCCAGCCGTATTTCAGCAGCACCTATCTGGAGACCCCCTCTGGGGGAGCACAGTGGGGGAGGCTGCTGAGTGTATGAATTCGAGCTATTGTTCGAGGCTCACATCTGCCTCAAGAAACTGCACGGCACAGGCCGTTACTTATTCAGATGCAGAAGCTCCTTCCGTCCCACAAGACGGCCCATTCAAGTCACATGCCAGAGGTCTCAGCAGAATGGGCTGCAGCTGCTTCAAATCTGCTGTCTAACATCAGAAGCAGTTGGACAAACTGTACCGTGCTGACTACAGTCAGGCTCCCCGGCGCCGAGGAAGACAGGGAAAAGATTTGGGATCCCAGAGCAATGTTCTCAGAGGACCTGTGGCTGGAAAATGAGAAAAACTGTGCTGTTGTTCACAAGTCCAAACGAGGAAGGAAGCGCCAAGAGCTCCTGGCCGTGGCCCTGGGGGTGAAGGTGGGAGTCAAGGGGGCACTTTTGTGGCAACCTCTGAAACTCTTTGCCTATTCACAGATCACCTCCCTGGTCAGAAGAGCAGCCTTAACTCAGAACGACAACCATTTCAACTATGAAAAAGCACACAATTTTAAGGTAAGCACAGCTTGCTATTATTTTCAGGTTGAAAGTCCTGCTGAGATGCCTCACATTTTATTTGTTGTCATGAGGTTTGCATGCATCAATTCATACTAGCTCTAAGAAAAGTGTTGAAAAATTAATTTTTCTTTCTACTTTAAGTTCCATTAACTGATTTCTTAGTATGCTGTTACATAGGCTCTTAACCCAAATAATGGTTTTCCTGCTAACTGTACTACTTGACTGGCAATTTAACTCTTTTTCACAGATTCAGTTTTCTTTTTTATTCAGAAACAAAGTCCTTCATATTTATTGTGTTCATCTTAAGTGTATCTACTTTTAAATAAGAAAAAGGTCCCTTTTCAAAATCCAGCTATTATCAGAAGCCAGTAGGATTTTACCAGCAAACATTTTGCACCATTTCTGATTTCAGAAGAAGTTGAGAGAGCTCGGGTGCTCCTAACAATAAAGCAAAGCACAGTGGTCAGTATTGTCTCCCAGCTTTTGTTCCCCCACCATATGCTAAGGAAATGTTCTCAGAGTCCCACTGAGCTATAGGATCTGAGCTTGTGTTTGCTTGTCAAACTGAAACAAATCACTGGGCAAACACAGGGATGTTTAAATGGATCATCTTGCTCCTGTCTATACATACAAAATCAGATTCTTAGGGATTCTTTTCCTGAGTGCTGTCTCTGGCAGACTGCAGCAGGGAAGTGACTCAGCTTTGGACATGGACCTTCCAGGCAGCTTGTATTAAAATGTTTTGCCAAAAGGACTGTGCTGGTTTCAGAGCACGCCAGCCAGTTACCGTAGCTAATGCTGTCAAATTGTATTTTGATGCTTATCGGGATGAGCATCAAGAATAAGGGGCAGTAACAAGACAAGAAAGGAACATATCTCAGCTTTGAAACATCAGTTTAGCTAATGCTCCTTGAGGATGCTGATCTCGGTCACTGTCAGTATAGCTCAACTCATTAGCAGAACAAGAATTTTCTGATATCCATCTAGGGCCTGTCAAAAAAGGAGAAGCAGTGATCAAAATCATTTCACTTAGCAAAAAGTTTCACTTCTTATTTTTCTACATACTCTGCTGTGCAGGCATTGCTAACCTCTGCAGTGCTTCTGCTGTCACTGGCAAATCAATAATTTAATATTAGTGAACAAAGAAAATAATGGCATCCCTTTTCTCATTCCCCTTCCTTGACCCAGTCTACAGGAAAGTCGATATTTATCTCTTTGATCAGCACTGAAGAAAATAGGGGAAACAGTCTGTGTTTTCTTGCTTGATTAAGCTAACTGTCATTCTTTCTGGGTTTTGTCCTCATTATCATTTTAATATCAAAACTATTTTAGTTTAACTAGAAAATATTTTCTCATGACTGAGATTTCTTTCCACTCTGACCCATGCATTCTTTCCTCTTCAAAATTTCCCCTGTTTTGGCTTTGATTTATAATTGGACCTGTGCCCAGTTAACTTTGTGTTTGCACAATCTAGCTGTTGTACAGTTTCTGTTCCTTCCTGTTTCAAAAGACTCATAGTTTAACTGGAAAGCCACATGATTAAAATAGATATGTATTCAAAGACTTGACAGCAGAAAATAATTGTTCAATCCTAGTAAAGGCAATAACAGACCCTGGGGAACAAACGTTTTTAAAATAATTGTCCAGAAAGGTCAATCAAAAGTGTTACATTTGCTTAATGGACAAATATGTTCACTATGAAGATACAGTTACTTTTCCAAAGGAATGTATTAGAACATGTACAGTTGTTGAACAAAAAATGTGGATAGTATACTCAGAGCAGAACATTTAAATTTAAAACATGGCTCAAGGCTAATATCTTTAACATATTCCATATCCATTAACATAAAAGGGTTAAGAAATCATTTACAAAAGAAAGAATGGCTTTATGGGTCTTGGGGCAAGACACTTGATGGCTTTTGACAGCATTCAGGCTATGATGATATGGAGTTTATCTGAAGGACAGTGCTATATTGAAGACATTCAAAAAGTTGTCTTCCCCATTTTTAGGTGAATACTGATGTGCATTATATCATTCATCTCAGTTTCTAGGGATAAGCGTTATGTGTCACAGTGTCCCTCATATCTTGTCGTGGGCAATTCTTCATGAACAAACAGGCACTCTTTAGCTTTTTGTCTTTTAACCATGAAGAATCTAAAACATGAAGGGCACATTACTAGCGAAGCTGATGGGATTTTTGTATGTCTTATACAAAGATCTTACTTACTGCCAGAGGAAAGGAACAAAAGCAAGAAATAAGTGCAAGGCACAAATTCAGAGCAAGGATGGCTCTCCCTCCATCCTTGCCAAGCTAATACAAAAATTAAAAAGCAACACTGAAATTTGGAGTATGAGGGCACCTGGTTTATGTTCTTCTGAGCATCCATGCTTTTTCATTCAACCTCTCTTCCAAATTTCAAGACAGTCAAGGCAAGTGGACAAAAAAAGATTTAGTATCCAGGCTGATTTGTTAAGCTGTGTTCATCTTGAGCACACCACGCAGTCACATGAATTTAGGTTTGGAGCTGGCGTCTGTCTGGCGGGACAGCTTTGCCTAAGCCAGTGCAGACATACCATAACTCAGGAAAGGGAATAAATCTCTGAAGCCCCATTTAGAAAAACACAGAGGTATTTCTCTAGCTCTGTGGGCGTCAGCCTAACTGGATCCCAAAGTCCTCTTGTGTCTTGTTCCTGTTCGGATCCAGCAGCCTCTTTCGGATGTGCTTTACCTGCCAACTTCAGTGGGGTCCCAGCTGGTGGTGAGGCCAACCTCGTGCCTGAGGATAGCAGCATGGAGTTTGAGGATGCTCCACGCTTTTTGTTCTATGCTGGGAATTCATGAGAGGGCTTCTGTACTGCTTTAAGTGAGCAAATACAGCTGAATAATGTGCCTTTTCCACAATACTGTGCCTGTTTGCCACCATAGCATGGGCAGATCCCATTTGCAGGCGGGCTGGCAGAGTGAAGGCAGCTGATTACAGACAAGTCAAGAGATCTGCCAGGAGAGAGGGGTCTCTGGGATAAATTTCCCCTTGTGTTAAGCACTGCTTCTGAGAGACAAAGGGTTTGAGGGGAATATTTTTTACAGACATCATGAAGATTATGTGCATTCATTTAAACAAAAATAACAGCAGAGTCAGCTTCTCTTCCCTTCAAATGGCTCAGGTTCAGCAGGAGTCCATAAAAGAGTCTAAATGTGTCTGTATTCAGACAAAAGTCTGAAAAAACCTTTTTCTTGGAAAGCAAATAGAAAAGTCTCCAGACCCAGTCACATAAAATGAAAATCGTCTCAGAAACAACACTGTATAACATCAATTTAAAAAAAAATTATTTCAATTCAAGACAATTGTTTTTGTTCATTTCTGCAGTATTGCTCACAGCATTATTTTGGTTTGCCACTGTAGAGGCATTCCTTAACTCTGGTCTGAGTTTCCCCCTCTGTGGAGATGACTCAGACACAAACTGGAAGTGAGTAAGGTAACACCTGCAGGGGGAATGCTGCCATTTGAAAGCAAGGGCACCTGGGGGCGAAGGGCAAAGAGAACAGGAAGGCAACAAGAAAAGGCATGCAGGGTAGTGTTGTGTGAGATTGTCCAGCAGAGAAGGGACAGTGAATGGAAGAAGAGAATTTTCATTGGAGGAGGATGAAAGACTGAACAAAAAAAGTACAGTGTATAGTCTGAAACGTCAGGGGGTTGGCTTATTTTAAGAAATAGTTCCCTGAAAATTCTTTTTAAAAGTTTGAATTATGTGTCAACTGTAGCTCAGGCAGCTTAAGTCTGTGTGTACACAAAGAAGTCTACTGAGACTTCAGGATGGGATAGGAACCAGCAATAAATAGTTCCAGATCATAGTTCCAAAATATCTATGCCCAGTCTGTTTGTAATGATGTGGTTACAAAGAATGGGGCAAAAACTAAAACTCCATCTCAAAAACCTGTGACTTGCTGTTTACGTCTCCCTGTTTGAAACAGAGATGAGGCCAATCTTGCAATAAAAATTCCCATTTCACCATTCAAAAATATTGTGTTCTTAAGAACAGGCTTCCTCCATTATTTCTTTAAAATCAATGACAAGCCATAAGAGACTTAGTTCAAAACTTCATCTTAAGGGAATTTTTGCGCCTTCATCTAGAAACTTTTGAAGTTCTCTCTTTTTTCAGTTAGTTTCCCTGTTTCAACTTGGCCAGAAACCACCAAGACTAGCTTTTCACAGAGTATTTCAGCTGGAGACTTGCCATTTGAGCTAAAATGCGGATCCGTGAAAAATTGGAGTGAATGAATAAATAGAACTCAACCTTTGAGGGCCACCAAGCTGAATGGAACAAGGGAAGGATGCGCTGTCAGCACTTCTCAATTGGAGCCCTCAGTCAGCATTGATGACTTTCCAATTAATGGCAGGAAAGATCAAGGAATAATCAGCTGCCGTTTTCAAAATAAGCCTCAGCCAGATCAGTTGAAATAAGCTTTATGTAAAGTGAACAAGTAAGCCCCAAATATCCTAGCAACTGCAATGGACTTTATTTGTGAAATGGTGCATTTTTAAAAGTCCTGGCTGAGCTCTTACAACATCTTCTCACAAGGTTAGCTTTTGTAAACTGCTGCAAAGCAGAAGACACAGCTAGTTATCTTCCCACAGCAGATAATTTTCATCCACAATTAAGTGCAGGTGCAGACCTACTAATTATGTGGCTTTCAGTCTATAAATGATAAAGATGCAGGCATAATTAGTTTTATCTGTAGTTTTGTATACGCTGAAGGTCATATAGTGCATGTGACTGAAACTCAGGTCATCAGCTGTTACATACAGCCATTTACCCCCACAAAAAGCCCTGTCTGAAATTCATGCTACCCTCTCTGCAAAATGAAATGAAATTAAATGGGAAAGAAGGATTATATCTATTAATATGTCCATCTCAAACTTTATTGCAAAGTCTTGTTTCACAGATATGTGTTTTCCTGAGAGGTAAAATACCATCTCAAAAAGTCAAACATTCCAGTTTTGATCTTTCACTGTCAAAAGGGAGGAAGAACTACTATTGCTTTAAGTTTATTAACACAATTATTTAATTGTGAATAGTTGGTCAGGAGCCATTTGCAGTCAGGCACATTTTTATCTCAAAGTCAGGAAGAGAAGTCTGTATTAAAATCACAATATTTCATCTTTCTGGACTCAAGAGTACAGGCTTATGTCAGTGTGATCCTGCAGACAAATGAGGCAAAAACATTAGCATGCAAAACGCTTGGCCTAAAACTTTACAGTTTATCTGAAAAAGGCCAATGACTGTTTTTTCACTCTATGAAAAGCAAAGAGCAGCTTTTCCCATCCCAGGGGTGGAAGTGGCCTTTCAGCCATCCACCCAAATGGGTAAACAAGAGCAGAGAGAAGGAAAGGATGCATTAGCAGCCAGAGTGTGCATGATTTATGTTTTGTTAAGCTCAATTAAGTCTCTGGCCAGAACTAGCTCATACCATGCCCATTCACAGGGGCATAGACCTCACTATTTACTCTTCATTTCAATGAAAATTAAATGCTTACTTTACCAGAATACACATCTTAAATAAAAAGATCTTCTGCTGTAGCCTTTGGAAAAGCAGTGGCGGAAGCAGCAGTGGTGTGCAAAACATGGCTGGGGAGATGTGGGCTCTGTCAGCACACAAATAATTTTATTCTTCTTTATTTACTTGTGTGTGGACTGTAGCAAAATGAAGTTTGATCTGCTGAAAAAAGACTCTGTTGACATATTTTTCCTATGTGAGTTCAAATTACTCACTAGACTGGGGTAGGGTGCTTTTATCTACAGTTCTTTGGATTATTAGTTTTACTTATTTTTCTCCTGGTTTCCTCCCCTCTGCTATAGCTAGAATGTCAGCAGACAAAAATTATTTGTTTTCAGTGTCATCCACAGCCTGGTTCTCTGCTACGTTAAGCCTATTGAAAGATAAACTTCAAGATCAAAGCAAATTTCTGTTCCCATGGTTTATTTCATCTAGACGTTGGAAGGATGTGGGCACTATGCGCTAAAGATTTACTCCTACTGAGTCTTCTGTTGTTTATCCATTTCAGTTGCTCCATCTGTCAGACCATCTGCCTCCCAGTGACCCCATTTCTTTCCCCCACCCCCCTTGTGTTACAGGTCCATACGTTTCGAGGTCCGCACTGGTGTGAGTACTGCGCCAACTTCATGTGGGGTCTCATCGCTCAGGGAGTGAGGTGTTCAGGTAGCACTCCAACCTTTTCTGTCACTCTCTTGAAATGCTCAGACGTCTGTCCCACCCCATCCTGCACTCCCTGCACAAGTGAGGGCTGGGATTTCTTTAAAGAACAAAGCAGGAAATCCTCCCATAGACATTAAAGCATTTTCATTTGCCACGTTAGCTGGTTCAGAAATGAAGCCATCAGCCCTTGGTTGCTGAGTAACATCCTCTCCTAGTACCTTGATCCTGTGCCTGCTGTGTACATTGAAAATTGTTCTTTATGATTAAGTTATCCCTGATGTTTTTATGTCTTAAAATGCAAGCACTGGAAATGGCAAAGCCAGCCAGCAACGAGGGTTCATAACTCCTATTTTGCTACCAATTGCTGGGAAGTGCCCTTGTCTGCAAAAAAGACTGCCACCTGTTTCCCATAAAAATACCATGCATTGCTGCAAGCCTGAAGTATTCCACCTCAAGATAAAAACAAAAATATGACACTCATTTTCCAAGAGGGATTCATTTTCTGGTGCTTGTATTGACATTTTAATAGTTTAATATTTAATAGTTTAATAGTTTATTTTAAATTTGTTTGTTCTTTTGGGGAAAACAATTATTGTGTAAAAATGCAATAATCATCACATCATGTGCTTTTGGATTCAGCAAGTGAATTAGTATTTGGTACATTACAAATGGATTTTCGTAACTTCTTTCTCTAGATCTGAAATCACAAACTTGTTTGTCTTACCTCTTCCTGCCCTTCCCTCCAGGCATTCCTGATCTCAGACTGGCACCAAACACATCCAGCCCTGACATCTGCCTTTCATAGACAGAGGAGGTGGTTGTTACCTAAAATTAATTTAGATCACAGTTTGAAAGATCAAAATAGCTTTCACAAATGCACAGTTTTAATAAGTGCAGTCTCAGGTGAGACTGTAGGTGAATAGTGGTAACACAAAGAATATGAGAAGGACATTAAAAAAGAGGAATAGCAGTTTGCTTTTCAAGCTATTTGATCTTAAACACAAGTGTGCAAAACTTGACCTCCCTAATGCACAGTGCTGTATTTGTTCACATACATAAAATATTAAACTTATGAAAAGGCATATTTATTTAGTAGGAAACATAATACTCTCCCTCATAAATTTACCAGCATTTAACTTTAACTACACAGATGCATTTAAATTTAACTTCACCTGGAAGAAGAACAGCACTGAACACAATGCAGGCAGGATCCTATTTGCAGCTTCTCACATTTGTTTAGATTTCACAAATAATGAATTATGCAGTAATAACTGTACGGAGAAACACACAAAAACCTACTCAATTCCATTAAATGTTTAGGTGTGCTTATGATTTTCCTTGATTAATATTTTATAGAGTATAGTATTGAAACATGCTGCAAGTAATAGTCCTGTTTACATTTTTAATAACTTAATGTTAAATTAACTCAAAGGGTCATCAGTGATGAGCATGACTGGGAAGGTATTAAAAAAGGAATCAGAGTTATATAAGATAATGCAACTCATGGTGGTGGTGTTTGCTTTACTGAAGCTTATAAATTCATTTGGCTGAATACTTGGATCTAATAGAAAAATTCAGTTTGTGGAGGTGAAGCAGTGATGGTTTGACAGAAACCCACCTGTGCAACCGAGGGCAGTATTTGGCTCTGGAGTAAGACACCAAGAACTATTTGTAAAATGAACCACTTTTTTACATCACGCCTTTCACAGCATTTTATGTGCCTAAGCTGACCTACAGGCTAAGTCACAGGGGACACTTAGTCACCAGTGAAGTGATGAGCCAGGGATGGGGAGTCTGCTGATGCGGCAGAGCGAGCCAAAATGTGACACTGCAGGAATGTGGAAGGGGGAGTGAGGCATGCTGGCTCACAGCACTGTCCCAGCTGGAGTGCTCAGGTGAATCTGAGGTTCTCTGACCATGATCTGTGCTAAGCCACAGGACAGCCAGCAACAGACAGTCACTACTGTGCCAATTTTAATCACAGCTAATCTAAAATACCCACAAGTTAAGTCTCACATGTTTAAATGCAACACCTTGAGCTGTGTGTCTGGTAATGAACTGATCCAGACTGCACCAGCAGTCTCCTTCAGCTCAGAGGAGTGTAAGGGACATCCAGAGTTTTTAAAGCTTTTTGACAACCCTGCTGGAGTTTACTTGTCCCACCATGAGATTTTTACACATTTTCACTCTCCTCCTTCTCATCTCCACACCATTCTATCTTTCCTGACTGGTGGGGTAACTGTGCCCCTTGCTTTATGTGGAGCAGGGAAATAAATTGTTAGACAAGACCTGTCAGCATTAGTATTAATAAATGACTGAGTTAACGTGGCTAACTCTGCTTGCAGACTGCGGGTTGAATGTACACAAGCAGTGCTCCAAGTACGTGCCCAACGACTGCCAGCCAGACCTGAAGAGGATAAAGCGAGTCTACTGCTGCGACCTCACCACGCTGGTGAAGGCCCACAACACCCAGAGGCCCATGGTGGTGGATTCCTGCATCCGGGAGATCGAAGCGAGAGGTTTGTGTGCTTGGGAGAGCAGCGGGCACAGTGAAATGAGGCTGACTTGAATTACATGCTGAGCTAGAACGCGGTGCTGTGCTCGTGCACACTGAGGACAGGATGAGAAAATGGGTTTTTTAGTGCAGGTGATACATTGCTTTGCATTAGCTAGTAAAATTAAATCATGGCATTCCTTAATGCAATTCCCTGAAATGCTTTCTGAAAACATGTCAAAACATGTATTACGTTACACTTCTGAAAGGGGTGAACTTTACAGTGAACTTTTAAGTTCATGTTTATGTGTCTTTCTTCATTACTTTATTTTAACATACCTAGGGACACATCCATTTCAGAGTAATCAGTTTAAATCAAATCCATTTTTAATAACCTTTATGGATGTTGTGGGCAGGAGAACACGAGTGACTGGAAGTGACTCGGACAAGTGAGGTCAGGGGCTATAGTGTTTTGTGGCAGGACACATCTCATGATGCTCAGTTACTGACTGGTGGATCCTGTGGCACAGCAGCCTGTCACAGCCAAAACTCTACCTTGTGTCCAGTTTTTGGTAAATGGATGTGTGGCAGATTGAAGGAAAAATGTATCCCCTTCAATAATCATGTATCCCCTCTGTAATATTAATGTATTTTTCCTTTGGATAGAAAATGTGCATGTTGTGCTGCCCAATAAGCCAAATTTTCCTGTTAGTCACAGCTTCAGCACAGGAATCTAATAATGTTGAATTCATGGCATCCCAGTAATCTGCATAGCAACACACTGATACTAGCCATAGGGATTTCAAACCCACGCATCATCTACTGAATTGACTCAAAGACTTACTAGTAAATCCCCTGCACTGCTCTGTAAAGCTCTAGCAGGATTATATCATCATCACAGGGACAAATGGAAAGAATAGTATGGACTAAGACAGAAGAGCTTTACTCTGATGATATGGCAGGAAGCTACATTGCATTTGAGATCTAATCACTTACTTGTACATTTATTGATTGAGGTAAAATCTGCCGCATGCTCTCCTTTTTTTCAACATCTTTCTATTTCCTTAATTTCCATAGAACTATGAAAGATTCTGATTTTGTTCTTAAGAATACAAAGAATATTGGAACTTATAAGTAGGTTAGCACAATGCATAGTTACACTTAGGGATTTGGGGATTGAAATGAATAATGTGTGCGTAACTTGGCTTGCTCTGCTGAGCTGCCCTGCATTTCATGTTGGTGTGGAGCAGTTGTGCAAGTGAGCAGATCTCTTGTGGGGAAAGAACTGTAGAAGGGATGTACTGGTGTGGGGAAGGACTGAATCCATCACATCTATCAGCTGTGTATAAGTAAAAGCTGACAGCAAAACAGGAACGAATTGTGCTCATAGAGAAAGGCAGTCTTTCACTTGTGTTGCTATTTGTCATTGGGCAACTGTTAAAAGGAAGGGAGACCTCTAAAGCTTTATTAATTATAGCCAAATCCAGGAAAATCTCCTATATAAAATGAATAAATCATAATAACATCACATGGCTCACCATTAGCAAATTGCAGTATTTTTCTCTAACACAATCAAATCAACCATGTACCTAACAAAATCAGAAAGTATAAATTCTAAAATACTTTAATCCTTTAAAAAAAAATTACATCATCTTGATCTTTCCTTAACTGCTCCAGAGTTTCACATTACAAATAACATTTTGCTGTGCTTAGTAGGTCTGCTGTTCTTGCTTTATTGTTCTTAGGCCTAAATACCTGTTGGTTACTGAAGCTAAGTAAACAAGAACTTTTTGTTTCAGGTTTAAAGTCTGAGGGCCTCTATAGAGTTTCAGGCTTCACTGAACACATTGAAGACGTGAAAATGGCCTTTGATCGAGGTACACCATTTCTTAATCTTGTACAGTTTTAATCTAAGCTTTCAGTTCTAGGACATTTCAGATCTTACGGCGTTTATATATGTACCATGGTAATGAAACTGACATATAAGCAGAAGAACAGAAAGTAACCTGTCTTTTCTGAGTTTAAAGTGATCTGTAGTCCTTTTCATGAGAAGAAATTATGTTTGATAGTAGGAAGGAATAGTTAAATGTGACGTATTGGTGTGTAGACACTTAAGTGGGGGACTGGCTAATTGCTCAACCCAGCAGCACAGACTAGGGACCTAGTTTAAGTGTGAGCATAGGTGGTATCAGGGGAAAGTTGTTAGTCCTGTCTTTAATAGACTCAGCAATACAATAATCTATTTATGAGTTTAAGGATTAGGAACTGCAACTGGGAAGTCCTTCTGCATGCAGCCTTGCAGAAAGCACTGCACCGCTGTGTACGTGATTGCATCTGAACAGCAGATGAGAGGGGCACTGAGAAGATCAGTTGTACAGCATGTTGAAAAACCAACAATTAAAACACTGCCTGATTACCATCCTCATACCCCTTCTAATTGATTGAGCTGATTATGTTGGTTCTGGTTGTGCACACAGTCTTTGCACACAGGACTAACTTTAAGTGTGTATGTAAGTGAGCAGCAGGTAGGGCCGCCATTAATAGAAAATACCTTTGCAAGTACATTTGAGAAGATACATGAATATCCTTATCATTTCCCATAAATAATGGTTTCCTTCCTACCTAAATTTTTCAGGTATTTCCTCTGCCAAGGTAAGGAATAGGGTCAGACACAGCCCTGTGATCACAAGTCCGTGGGTACGAGGCAGGTCCAGGTCAAGCCAGAGAGCCAGCCTGTGGGTCAGGGTAGTGACCAGGAGGGTGGACAGCCCACACCAGCATGGAGACAGCTATGATGTCACTCAGGCAGGGATGGAGGGCCCTGGGGACTCATGGGCAGGAGGTGTGGGGGCTCCAGAGGAGGCTACAAAGCCCAGCAAGGTCTGTGGGAGGCACATCTTACACTTGCCGTGCCTCAACATTTCTTGTTTGGAGGCAGTTTGTTATGCAGACATCTCCATAAAGAAAGTCCAGCTAGGAATTTCTAAACTGGCTGTTTTCATCCTGAAATATCCTTTAAAAATAATACATATTTTAAATATGTTGGATGCTGTGAACATATGCATACAGACACATAGGTCAGCCATTCTTTGGGCCAGAGAGATGCACAGTGATATGACTGCTGTCATGGCCAGATAGTGTTCTGGATGTGCCACATGAAGCAATGATCCTGGGAGGCTCACAGTCCTCATAGGTGCCATTCTACCCCCTGCAGGTAGATCTGGCCTGGCAAACTCTTTTCCTGTGTGTTAATTCTCATCTAAGTGTAACAACCTGGATGAAACCCAGAAGGAGAGGCACAGGTTGTGGAGGGAAGAGTTGGAAGAAAGCAGATTTAAATTTATGTTTGAGTATGACTTTAACACTGCTGCAGCTGTAGTTCCTTTGCAAATGCTTTGAAACACTGGAGCCACTTGAGTTTATTGCCTATTTATTAAGTATTCTCCTAGCATAGTTGATGGCAATACACACTTGGATTAGACCCACGGCAAGGGAGACAGTGTGATTTAAAAAGGCAGCAGCACCTAGAAAAAGGAAGAGGAAGGTGACTAGCAGTATTGGATTTCCAAAGGAAAAAAGACATGGATAAATGTGAAAGCAGAGAAAGCAAGAACAGAGTTTGTATACAAAGGCTGTGAGGAAGGCCATTGGGCAGAAATAGACCAAAATCTTTGTCTTCATTTTTTTAACAGTTTCATGAGGGGGAAAGGGCTAAGAAAGGAAAGAGTGTTGCTATTAAAAAAAAAAAATTAATAAAAGCAGGAGAATAAAGAACATAATCCTGTCATGACCTAGAGAACTAGAGTATTGAGGGACCAGATGCTGACAACTTCCAACACTTTCCTGTTTTGAACATGTTTTCTCCCTTAACTGGGGTGGAAAATCAGGAAGAGTTGAGAGTTTTTACAGGAAAGGATTTAAGGAAAAACAAAATAGGGGTTTTTTATGTTCTGACTTGTGGGGTGTGCAGCTTGAAGATGGCTGTCACCTGGCAGAAGTTTGAATTGCTAAGACACTTCCAACCTGAGACCTCAGGGCTTGTTTCCCTGTCAGATCTTTAAGAGACAGGGATGCCACCTGTCTGTGAAGGTTTTACAGAATTTGTATTTCCACATTCACTACAGAAAAGAATCTTGGATTTAAAAAAAAAGTAAATGACAGGAAAATTAAAATTACAGGAAATAACCTTTTTTTGTGGGGGGTGGGGGGAAACATAGTCAAAGGAGATGCTGAGAGCAGGGATATAAACCAGAAAAGAGAACTCTTTAATTGAGAGCCTTGGCACACTACTGGAGGATGTACACTGTCCAGGAATAAATTTCATTTAACAATTTAATGACCATTTTTTAACCATCTGACAGCAAGGCTTTCAAACAACCTTCTAATAAGAGCAGGGATAAAAAACATTAGTTAGTTTTGTAAATGGAAGTTGTAGGGTTTATGAGAAGGTGCCTGTGGTGGCAGAACACTGCACTTCAGCATTCCAGAGGTCCCTCCCTGCCCATCATTTCTGAATCAGTCCCCAGGCACCTGGATAAAATTCCAGGACACTTTCACATCTCAAGAAATACAGCATTGAGTAAAAGGGTTTGAAAACAGACAGGCAAGGAGTCCTCCCATTTTAATGCACAGGATGCATCCTTCAAATAATGCCACCATGTGTTCTGGTTCCAAGCTCCTCATCAAGCCGCAGGGGCCAGAAGACAGCAGGATACAGTAGGATGAGGCATGGGAGCTGACTTGGCCGTGGGGGACCTCTCCTGCTGATCTCATGTGCAGCTGAGGGGGTGCAATGAAGAGCAGCCAGCTCTCCCTCTGACTAACTCTGCCTTGACAAAGAGCCACTCACTTGGTGCTTCCAAAGAATTACAGCAAGAACAGAAAAAAGTTCCCATCTCCGGAAGAGAATAGCATCCCGCATAAAACTACTTGGGCCAAATGTAGCTGTGACGGCTGGTTTTAAAAAAGGGTGAAGTTGGTCCTCATCTGATTTAAACTGCCTTCCACAGCCCAAGCAGCGTAAATACCCCTACTGTAAATTAGCATTAGGCTCTCTGAGGCATTGACAATGTTCCATTTTAGTGATTTTTGTAATGA
Source organism: Emberiza elegans (assembly GCA_024865655.1). Classification (NCBI taxonomy): domain Eukaryota; kingdom Metazoa; phylum Chordata; class Aves; order Passeriformes; family Fringillidae; genus Emberiza; species Emberiza elegans. Next base: position 39,068,646 of record JALJVW010000206.1, read on the forward strand.
GAAGGAGGGGAATAATGTGGATTTATTTAATCTGGTGAATGTTGGTGCTGTAGAATGACAGTTGCTCTCTGTCAGCATTGTTGAGCTGTGGCGTTGTGGCATCCAGAGAACACCCATTGTGCGTTTTGTCCACAGAGCTGCCATTGTCACCACCACATTCTGTCCCCCCACTTGTTTGTACAACTGGCTGGTACAATACACTGGCTAAAAATATTATGCTGTTAAATATTACATGAGCACTTAGAGGCATCCTAAATCATACTCTTTTGCCAGCGTAGCTGAAAACCTGTGAAATGCCAAGAAAAAATTAAAAGAAACATGCTAGTGTGGTAAAGGCTGTGCAATAAAAAAAACACTTAGGAGAAAGGAACTTAAATAAAACCTAATTCAGTATTCAGAGAGCATGGGTGAGGCTTTAAGAATCTAATACTTATTCAATTTCATTCTGTAATGAACTATTGATAATTTCTATGGCATCCAAAATCAGCTGAAACCTTTAAGAAAAAGAATAAAAACTTTATTTTTCTTGAGATATTCAAATTTCGACATAATACAACAAGATACATTGAGAGTCAAACTAACAAAGAAAGAGAAATTATGGGGTTTGAGTAGAATTAGGTTTGTAAAGCTGAAATTGACTACATGTTTGTAATCCAAAATACAAAAAAACAAAACTATATTAACATATGGATGCTGCAGTTTTACTGCAAATACCAACTACAATCTGAAGAAGTTCCTGCATTGAAGAGTGAAATACTTATTGTGGTAATGCAGAAGGTACCATGTAAGCCACATGTAATTCATATATGCATACACACAAGAATCCCTACATATCTGCTAAAAATGTGCAGGGTACATTATAACAGATGTATTGCTGGGCTCACTTTAAAATAAAGTTCAGTGCATTTCCAATGGATGTGTATTTGTCTCTGAAGAGAAGAATAAAATCTTTGACTCAGGAATTCATAATTTTTCCTACAGTAAGCACATATGTAAGTAAGAGGTATGTTTGAAATACATTGTACTTTGAAGTACCTCGAGCTGAAGTGCCCCTCTAAGGAAGGTTTCTGGGCTGCTTTGTAAAAGTACTAAATAAATAACACTTCCATTTAGTATACTGGTGACCTGGATAATACATGTAAGCTTGTGCTTTGCTGTATCTGTTCTGATGCAGCTGCTGGCTCCTTGGAGGTATCTGTTTTCAGTGGAGCATTTTGAGTGCTCAGTGTCCATCAATTAAATAGAGCTCTCCACACAAAGCTTTGCAAGACTAATGCTACCGTGCCTGGAATGTGTGGATTAAACAAAAGATTGGGGCAGTGCAAACATCCTCCTAGGGCTTATTGATGCTGTATTAAATTAAATGCTGATGGATGTATTCAGACTGCTCAGCTGCATCAAGAAAGGCTGTTTGTTTTAAACACTTAAGCATATAATCTCCTCTTGATGAGAACATGTAGTGCTATTAGTCTTAATGAGAATTATGTGCATACATTGGACAGGACGTATCCCTGCAAGATTGATGCCATAGGTTTGTATAAAATGTCTGCAATCAATATAAACTCTTTTACTGTGCTGTGAAAGCCTTTATCTCCATCTTGGTATCAAGCACCCCCACTCATCTGTCTGTATCAGGGCATGTCCACAAGCACTGTCACTGTGAGACAAGCAAGGCAATGGCTTTCCAGCATGTCAGCACCTTGGTGGCAGCAGCCCAAGCTTGTGCCTGCACCTCCTGGCAGACACAGCAAACCCCTCTCTGCTGCACAAGCAGGCAGAACCGTGCATCACCACACTCACCATGTGGTCCTCACCTGCACCGCCTGCCCTGAGGGAAGCCTAGTATCCTTAGCTAAAGCATGGGAAATAGGGGCTACAGGTTATAACTGACCTCCAAGAAGCCTGAGGTAAAGATAGGGGTAAAATCCAGACAGCCACACCCCGTACTTAACCATCTTTCTACTGGAAGACCACCAAGATAGAGAGGTCCCAGGAAGGGAGGACAGCAGAATTTCTTGATACGGAGAAAAAACTGTGCGTTATGAGGGCACTAGGTAGTACAGAACAGAAATAGTAAATTGGACTTGAAAAATTATAGTGCTCCTGCATTGCTGCTACTTTTTGTAATTTCGCTCATTGCAAGCCAGGATTTCCCAGCAACACCTGTAAACTTTAAACTCACGTGTTTAAAAGGCTCTTTCATAGAGTTCTGACTGTTATATTGTGGCAAACAAAATGTATGCATTTTTAGATTCATCTGTTGAGCATTTCATCCATTAGAAGTATCCATATTAATTTAAAAACCTGTGATGCACATTTCAGAATAATTGTATAGCTAAATTCCTTAGCATGCCTATTTGAATTCAGATCTTTGCCATAAATAAGTCAAGTATTAAGACATTAGAAGATAGCAGAAAATAAGGCAGCTTTCTTTTCAGCTAATCACTATAGAAATGTTGGTACAAGATATGCAAGTTTTGGATGTTTCTTGATTTTTCCAACTGGTCTCCTGAGGGTCATTGGAAATTTATGTTATTTCTCTATGCCTCTCTTTCTCCAAATAGAGATGAAAATATGGTGCATATTCCTATGCAGATGGAAAATATTATGTCAGAACAAATTATTAATAGCTTAGTTTCAGTGAATAAATGGGCTAAATGCAAGAAATATGTTATTAACATAGTTTTTCATCCAACATGAAAACAGTATGTTTGAGGTGGTACACTGCAGATATGGATGCTGTAATCATCAGCCCCTCCAAAAGATGTGAGCAAATGAATTGTTTACTAAAACATAAAGAAACTACCATTCCTCATTATACTGTATAGTTGGTAGCAATATATTCTCATTTAAGCCTTCCAAGCACTTTCAGGTTGATTCTCTTGTCAGGTTGCACACAATAAATCTGACTTAGAAGACTAGCCTTGCTTCCATCAAAATTAGGGTGGTTTTAAACAGATTTCTTTGTTCTTTTCTAGATGGTGACAAGGCTGATATTTCTGCCAGTATTTATCCAGATATAAACATCATTGCTGGAGCACTGAAGCTATATTTCAGAGACTTACCAATTCCTGTGATCACCTATGACACCTATTCCAAGTTCATAGAGGCAGCAAGTAAGTATCGCTTAGCATTTGTACCAACTTTCATTTACATTTCCCATCCATAAAGCTGTCCATGTTAGAGGAATGGACAGAAGAAACTGGGGAAATGGGCACTGTCTTCATTCCTTCTCTGCGGTGTCCTTTATTCACGTGAAGCTTTTGTCTGATTGTTCATCAGATGGGACGTCATGCAGGTTAAAAAAATAAAAGCAAATGTATGGTATCAAAATAACCGACTAGTATCAAAAAGTGTGGTTTTAGTGTCTTTTTGTATGTCAAGATAAAAGAATAGTGTAAATCCTGCTCAAATGTTTGGAGAGATTGCCAAACTGTTCTAAATGAGCACTGATGCTCAGTATTTGTAGGTATCATTGATACCTACATATTTCAATACCTTGAGAAACCTTGAAGTAATTCCATGCTATTTCAATCTCTACCTAAACCTACAAATTCAAGCATAGTCTCCTAAAGTCAAATATCTACACTCCCATCTAGCTTTGAAGGCTAATGAAAGTTATCTTTTTTAATATTTTAAGTGGGCAGTTCTGGGCAGAATAGTATTATGAAGAACTTGACAAAGCTTGGGTACTGTATCTAGACAGACCTGTGGATAGAGCTACAAACCATGGAGATAACTCCTGGGAGGTCTTTGTTGCTGATTTCTTTTTAAAACCTTTTTTTTTTTTGAGGATGCAGAAATTGCTGATAAGCGTCACATTTATGAGTGCAATATTTATCCTTGCAAGCACAGTCAATGGCTTGTAAATGATTCCATAATAATAAGTTATCTTCCTGATTTATTGCTGTGTACACATGGAAAGCCCTATTAACATTAATCCTGTTTGGTGTTTTTACAGAAATCTCCAATCCTGATGAACGACTAGAAGCAATACATGAAGTGTTGATGTTGCTCCCTGCTGCTCACTACGAGACACTTAGATACCTAATGATTCATCTCAAAAAGTGAGTTAATTGACATGCAGGGTAATTCTTGAAGAGCTTAACAATTTTCTGCTTTGAAAGAGAAATATTACAGAAAGTCCTAATAAAGCTTCCATTAGGGCACTGCCTCTAAACCAATAATGTTACAGATAAGCAGACAAGCTGTTTGTATAAGTGCATATAAGCTGTGCACTTATGTAGCATAGATCCTTTTGCTGGCATATTATTTCAAACCTTTCAAGAGTTAATTGACATTTGTCACGCTTCTCTAAGGCAGACAATATCTGAAAAATACCCAAGGGTGGGTACTCCAGAGATGTGCTGCTGTGAGGCAGCCCTTGACCATGCTTTCCTTCTGCCTCCCCTTACCTCCTCTTTTGTCTTCTTGAACAATAACCCTAAAAGGAAAGAGCTTTCTCTTATGAGTTGTTTCCTCACATGATAGGAAGCCAAGAACCAAGCAGGGCCTATTTTTATATGACTAGTAAAAGTAATACAGGACCCAGTTATATCTCTCTTGTTTTAAAACATGTTCTGCCTTATTTGCTTTTCAAAGCTTCTGTAGGCATACTTAAGATATCCATGAGGGGCTAATTAAAGCTTCATAAGGCATACAGAATTTTCAAAAATGCCTAAATTTAATTTTTTAACACACTTAGGAGTGTACTTCCAAGTTTTCCAAATTTTCAGCTAGGTACCTAGAAAAATTAAGGACTGCTCCAACGAGGGTCCATCACTTCCACTCGTTTCAAGCAAAACTGTTTTTCAAAACCATGCTAATTCTACTTTGCTGTTTTGGGTATTTACATGCCTCAAGGGGTCTTCTTTGTAAGTTTTTAAAAACTGAAGTGAGTACAGACTGGTGCTGTCATCTCAAAGCAGGCCTTCATTTATGGCTATATTGCCCAAGTTATTCCTTGTCTCTGGTTAAACTTTGCTACTTGGAAACATCAGAAGAAGGGATAAGGGAGGAAAAAAGCTACTGACCTTTTATTCAGAAAATCATTGATCTCTTCTTAGTTGTCCCACTACTTGCAACACAGCTGTAAATGTGGAGTATTCCCTTGGTTTCATCTGCACTATTCTGCACTATTAATGCCAACCTAAAAAGACCTCAATTCACATAAAGCTGCATCAGAGAACTTTTGTGAAGTGAATTTCATGCTCTATCAGGTTCTCATTATTCAGAGACTTTTCCTCATTTTGAATCAGCTTAGGTCATTACAATTGAGTAATTTTTCCCCTTGATGGGACATTACCTGGGCATGCAGGAGTTTCTTTGGACTCTGCAGAAATGAGATGTGCAAATACCCACTCTTGTTGGTACATATGCATGGACAACTGATGGTGACTCACATTAGCTTTTAAGAAAGCCTGTGGAGGCTGTAGAAAAGTGACCTGCACACAGAATCAGTACTTTCATATCCTGGCATCAAATTTTTAATAGACATATATGGACTTATCTTCCTGCTTTTCATGAACTGCAGTCCAGGCTTTGGTTCAGCTGTTGAGCTGAACTACTGATGAGGCAGGAAGAGTCTGAAATGCTGATTAGGCTTCCTCTCTCAAATATCTGCAAGTCATGCAATGAGTTTCCTCTCCATTCCCAAATTGTAGCTTTTGGTGTCTGCCTGGAAATCAAGTGCGTGTCAGTTCCTCTGTTTGGTGTTTTTACAGAAATCTCCAATCCTGATGAACGACTAGAAGCAATACATGAAGTGTTGATGTTGCTCCCTGCTGCTCACTACGAGACACTTAGATACCTAATGATTCATCTCAAAAAGTGAGTTAATTGACATGCAGGGTAATTCTTGAAGAGCTTAACAATTTTCTGCTTTGAAAGAGAAATATTACAGAAAGTCCTAATAAAGCTTCCATTAGGGCACTGCCTCTAAACCAATAATGTTACAGATAAGCAGACAAGCTGTTTGTATAAGTGCATATAAGCTGTGCACTTATGTAGCATAGATCCTTTTGCTGGCATATTATTTCAAACCTTTCAAGAGTTAATTGACATTTGTCACGCTTCTCTAAGGCAGACAATATCTGAAAAATACCCAAGGGTGGGTACTCCAGAGATGTGCAGCTGTGAGGCAGCCCTTGACCATGCTTTCCTTCTGCCTCCCCTTACCTCCTCTTTTGTCTTCTTGAACAATAACCCTAAAAGGAAAGAGCTTTCTCTTATGAGTTGTTTCCTCACATGATAGGAAGCCAAGAACCAAGCAGGGCCTATTTTTATATGACTAGTAAAAGTAATACAGGACCCAGTTATATCTCTCTTGGTTTAAAACATGTTCTGCCTTATTTGCTTTCCAAAGCTTCTTTAGGCATACATAAGACATCCATGAGGGGCTTATTAAAGCTTCATAAGGCATACAGAATTTTCAAAAATGCCTAAATTTAATTTTTTAACACACTTAGGAGTGTACTTCCAAGTTTTCCAAATTTTCAGCTAGGTACCTAGAAAAATTAAGGACTGCTCCAAAGAGGGTCCATCACTTCCACTCGTTTCAAGCAAAACTGTTTTTCAAAACCACGCTAATTCTACTTTGCTGTTTTGGGTATTTACATGCCTCAAGAGGTCTTCTTTGTAAGTTTTTAAAAACTGAAGTGAGTACAGACCGGTGCTGTCATCTCAAAGCAGGCCTTCATTTATGGCTATATTGCCCAAGTTATTCCTTGTGTCTGGTTAAACTTTGCTACTTGGAAACATCAGAAGAAGGGATAAGGGAGGAAAAAAGCTACTGACCTTTTATTCAGAAAATCATTGATCTCTTCTTAGTTGTCCCACTACTTGCAACACAGCTGTAAATGTGGAGTATTCCCTTGGTTTCATCTGCACTATTCTGCACTATTAATGCCAACCTAAAAAGACCTCAATTCACATAAAGCTGCATCAGAGAACTTTTGTGAAGTGAATTTCATGCTCTATCAGGTTCTCATTATTCAGAGACTTTTCCTCATTTTGAATCAGCTTAGGTCATTACAATTGAGTAATTTTTCCCCTTGATGGGACATTACCTGGGCATGCAGGAGTTTCTTTGGACTCTGCAGAAATGAGATGTGCAAATACCCACTCTTGTTGGTACATATGCATGGACAACTGATGGTGACTCACATTAGCTTTTAAGAAAGCCTGTGGAGGCTGTAGAAAAGTGACCTGCACACAGAATCAGTACTTTCATATCCTGGCATCAAATTTTTAATAGACATATATGGACTTATCTTCCTGCTTTTCATGAACTGCAGTCCAGGCTTTGGTTCAGCTGTTGAGCTGAACTACTGATGAGGCAGGAAGAGTCTGAAATGCTGATTAGGCTTCCTCTCTCAAATATCTGCAAGTCATGCAATGAGTTTCCTCTCCATTCCCAAATTGTAGCTTTTGGTGTCTGCCTGGAAATCAAGTGCGTGTCAGTTCCTATGGAGACTCTGTTGGAGAGATTTGAATGTGAAAGGAAAGAATCATTAAGGTTCAGACTATGCTGTTCTGTAGATTAAACACAGAGTTCCAATTCCAAACCCCTAGGACTCTTCCTGCATGGATAAAACATGCACCACTATAAGGGAGTCTATATAAGGACTGCAGGGTCATAGCATCTACATCACTGCTGTTTCTCAGTTGAAAAGAAACTCCAGTTGTTGTTAAAATGACAGGTAAATCCAGCAGAGGACAACATCAGCAACAACAAGAAAAACCAAGTTTGTAGGTCAATTAATTACCTTTCTCATAACTTTTTGCTCAAAATTGAAGGAAATGCAATAGCATGAGCAGTCCCCCCTGTGGTGAAATACATACAACTCCATCCACACTGACATTGCAGTCAAGCTCTGAATCCCTGAATCTTCTCTGTGTTCACTCCAGCTGTGCAGCAAGCCCCACAGTCCTGAACAGAGGTGCTAGTAAGACCTGTGTAGCTTTGCACAGCTGTTGAACATCTGTGCTGCATGCATGCACAAAGGGAAAGCAGAGTGTCAGACTTAGACTTGCTTCAGCTTCGAGGTGAAGAGGTGGCTTCAGCTGCCCAGCCTTGGTTTGTCTTTGCTCCTTGCAAAGCACAGCTAATATATGTGCTAGAAGATGAGGATTTATCTGTGAGTAGGGGCACTACTGGATTTCTGTCCTGAAAGCAAACAGGAACAGCATTTTCCTGTGACAGAGCCATTCTTTGCAGAGAGATTACAGCAGAAGCACAACCAAGTCATATGAGTAATTGCAAACATGGGAAGACCAGAGTACTTCTGGTTTCAGCCACTTTGTGCTCCTGTGATGGCATGAGTGAATCCAGCTGGGAATTGCCATGGCTAGGGAAAGCCTCAGCTGTTGCCAGGAGAGCTGTCTCCAAAACTAGATGTGCTTCACCCTGGCAGAGCAGTTGTATGAAGGAGAGGTGAAACCTTTTCCAGGATGTACTTCTCACAGGAAATGTCTGGTCCATGACTGATCAAGGACCGTGATGGATCAAGGGACTGTGGCTGTCCCACACCACAGTGCAAGAGCATTCTCAGGGCTGAACTCAATATGCCACACAAATAGGACAACACTGATGTGATCCAGCACTGCTACCTGGAGGGAAACCTTGAGAACAACTTGCATTTTCCAGTAGGCCTGCCTGATTTTTCCAGACAGGGCTGACTTCTCTGCAGCTTGGCCAGTCCTTGGTAGCCTTTCTTTGCTTCAGCCACAAGCAGTCCATCTATTCTTGTATTTACCTTATATTACCTATGGCAGCAAGGGCTCTTCCCTGAAGTGCCTCTGTTCTCTGCCAAGGATAGGTGGCATTTATAGCAGCCCCATTTAAGCCACCTCTCCAGGCAGGTGCAGGATTCAGCCTATTCCTGAAGTGTTACAAGGAATTGGAATCACTCAGCTCCTGGTTGGCCTGAGGCAGCCAGCAAGGCAGAACATCCATGTGAAGGGGTGGGTTCCTGCAGGCTGGAATCACGTCTGGGAGTGTTGGTAGTCCAAGGAAAACCCGTGCCTGTATTTGTGGAGCACACCTTCACCCACTATGTGATACACACCAAGCACAGCCTGCCAGAGAACTGCAGTTACTGTAGCATAGAGGACTGCTCCATACATCGTCATTTAAATCATATTTATGCTTTTAAAAAAGCAATTGCCACTAATTCTTACACCCTAACAGACAGCCACATGGAAAAATCACTGAAGAGGCCCATGAGAGATGTTTAAAGGCAGTAAAAATCTCAGTCCTGCCATAGCTGCATTGTACTTGTTGTGAAAAAGCAATAGTATAGGACTGTGAAACAGTTATTATATTAAGAAAAATTAAAAATGCCTATGTCCAGTGCTTGATGTGAAGCAAGACTACAGACAAAGATGCAGATATTATTTTTTTCTGGGAAGTGAGCAACTAATTACTTTTTTTTTTCTATTTTAGGGTTACCTTGCATGAAAAGGAGAATTTTATGAATGCTGAAAACCTGGGAATAGTGTTTGGACCTACTTTAATGAGACCTCCAGAGGACAGTACCCTTGCTACACTGAATGACATGCGGTACCAGAAGTTAATTGTGCAGATTTTAATAGAAAATGAAGATGTTCTCTTCTAGTCAGAGAGGCATATCTTCAAAGCCATTTGTTTTAAGATAATTAGTCTGAAGTAAAAACAACATTTCTTTAAATTTTTTTAAACAGAAAGGAAGAGTTCCTTGACTGCACTTCAATTTCTGCAAAGTTGCAGATGGATGCCAAAATGTTTAGGGAAAGCCTATGTCTCATAGACATATGCCTCTTTGTAGAAGGGAAAAAGAAGGTCAGAAAAAATCCTCTTACCTTGTATCTTTTGCCTTGCCTCAGATGTATATTTGTTTTGAGAAGTTTCAAACAATTTTATTGTTAACTTATTAAGAAACACAAAACGTATTTTAATATGGCTAGAGAAGCAAAAAGGTACTTAATCAGTGTTACTTGTATATGTCTATACCTTTCCTTCTTCATGAGACGTAATTATATATGTCAATTGTGAAACAGAACCTATATTATAAAGATATTTTTACTTTACCTAGCTGAAAGAATGGCATTTTATTTTAGCAAACTATACGTCAATGCGGTGCATTGATTATTTTCACGTAATTATTTCCTGCATTTTTGCTATGATATATTGAAAACAATTGCCACTAATGCAGTATTATCCTGACATACCTCTTCCATTGCAAGTGTTTTAAATGAGAATACATTTCTTGTGCATATTTCAGCTTTCCTTAGATTTGCATTTAGGCACTAGCACCCTAGGATCGTACACTTCCAGCCATTTGCTATTTCCCAAAACATATAGTATATTCTCTTTTTTTTTGTTTTTTTTTTTATCCCATGTGAAATAAGGTCTTGAGAATTGTTTTCAAAGTCCTGGTGGTAGTATCAGTTTCACATGCCAGATTTTTCTTGGATTACAGTAATATATAAGTTACATGATGCTGGGACACTGGATATTTTCTGGCCTTGTTGAAAGTCAGCACTTTTTTGGGTGAATGATGAAGGATTTGGTTTTTCTGTAAAAATTGACTTATGTTTTGTCATGTTTCTCTATTTATAAATGTACAGTAAAACTGCTAAAATTGTAGGTATTTATCTTGAATGTGTTTCCTGATGGTTTGTTAGAAAAAAAAAAAAGAAAGAAAGAAAAACAGAATGTGTAGGACATGTGGGAGCTGGTAAATTTAATTATTACCAAATTTTAATATTTTTCTCCCCTCACAAACATTGACCTACAGAGTTCGTAGTCTAACTGCAACTTATTCCTAATGTTAAAACTGTTTCTTAGCATGAAATGTTCCTGCAAGCATAGAAAATCAACATACTTTACTACCAAACTCAATTTTCAGTACAAAAAAAATTCTAATACTCCCTCATCTTGATCATTTGTATCATATGCTTGGTAGCTCAGTGATGCAGTTTCCTGAATTATTTCAGGGAGCACATGTTTCTATTCAAATTGAAATATATGTGTAACTATGATATTGAAGAGAGGTAGAGGGTATGAATGTAAATTTATTGTCTTCTAGAGAAATAACTAAGGGCTAGATAGATTAACCCAGATTGCAGAGCAGGTGCTAAATAGTCTGAGTTCCCAATACTTCCATAGATCCTCCTGCCTTGTACAGGACTATTTGTTGTAGGTTATGTACTACTTAATACTGTCATAAAAATGATCTGGAAATGGTTTTATTTTGTGAAGTGAAATATGCTTTGTAATTTATGATAGTGTAAATGGAAGGAAAAATCCCATTAAATGTGTTAAAAGAGTTTTGGTGTCTGTCACTACACGGCAATCTGCCAAACAAAAATCAATCACTAATTACCATTCTGACATTTCTGGAAACTTTCCTGCTCAAAAAGTTGAACAGTTTTACTGCAGGTCACAGTTTCAGATTGGCACCAGGTTGCCCATACTACCACAGCCAAGCACATGCACACATTTATTTTCAGAGACCACCCTGAACCACCTCTATGCAAAACTTCAAGCAAGAAATGAATCCCAACATCAGTCTAATCAATATCTGAGAATCAATGCCATCAGAGTATTTTTCCACACGCTTGAACACAGACATTTGACTAACAATGATTTTCTTTATTTTTTTCTGGTCAGTTGCATTATGAGCTGGTTTTTTTAAGGTAGAACACAGGCATCTTTAGCTTGTCTCACAGCCTGGAACCTCCAACACATGTCCCATCTTAAGGATTTGATGACAGTACAAGACACTGTGCCTAGAAGCAGCCATGCTTAGTGTCTGGAGAGCAGTTTCTGATCTGTTGGACAGAGGGATGAATATGATTCTGCATTTTAAAACAGAAATATCTACGAAATTGTTCACATTTCACTTGGCTAACTAATCAGCTGATGTGCAGCATCCTCGGGGCATGCTGAGCACGGAGGTAAAAGGCCCCTGTCCCCTCCACACCTCATCAGTGCCACCTTGTGCTGCGCCTGCTTCATCTCGTGTTGGACTTGCTGTGCCCATCACTGCTGCACCTGGGCTTGAGCTGCAGGGCTGAGGTCAGACCATTTCACATTCATCATCTGAAAAAGTAAAAAGGCAGCAAACTTCCCTCTGCAAAACTCACTGCTGAGACAGTAGAAAAATCATGTTTACCTTTAATGGAAACCTATAATCCAGTACACAGGGGGGAAAAATAGGTTTGACTGGATTAAACCAAGTCCTTCCCCTTGTTTCAAAGCATTCAGCAAGAGCATGATGACTTATCTCACATGAGGCACTAGCAGCAAGTAGTAAGAGTCCTTTGAAAGATGCTCCAGGAGGCTGTGTGTGAGCCCAGGTAACTTCCCTGCTAGGTCACTTCATCTCAAGTAGAAAACAGCTGCACCTCTAGGGGCAGGTGAGACACCAGTGTGTGACTGCAGGGGATCCTGCCTGCAGCCAGGTGCTCAGCAGAAACCTTGTTCCCCTCCAGCTATTGGAGAAGGCCTTCGGTGAAGCAGCAAGTCCCCTCCTGCAGCCACCCACTCCCAATTCCCGCCTGCCATTCAAGTGTCCCCATGTTCTGGGTGCCCTGTTCTCTGTACACCCTCACAGCAGCTGGAAGGAGACAACTTGCCTTCCATAAAGCTGAAGTGTCTTACCCACGATCAGTGAAGCATCAAAGTTATGTTCGTGGTTTGTAAGGTGGTAGCTTCCAGAGTGCTGTGGAACAGCTGAAATCTCTTCTTGATACTCATCTTTGTGAGACTCATTGCTGTCTGGTTTAAGTATTTGGAACCCACCAGGGAAGTGAGCAAAGGAATTTTCTCTGACACCACCACGCTGGAGACAAGGCAGCATGCTCTGTGTCTGACTCCAAAGCACACACATCCTGAGAGGGCACCGGACAGGGAAGGGCCAAAGGGTTTCCTCAAATGAGACACCAATTTGGGGCTCCTCCACCCAGACACCAGTAGCTGAGAAACTTAATTCTCTCTCTCCTACTGTCAAATACTATTGGAATTGGACAAAGGATGTGGAAGTTACTGAGGAAGGAGAAGAGATTGTGGGGGGGGAGAGGGAAGAAAGAGAAACAAAGTACATAGTAAGGAAAACTTTTTTTAACATGAAGTTACAAAGTACAAAGAAGACAGAGCTTTGTTCCCAACTCTCTGCTTTGCAACCTGAGGTCAGTTTAAGCTACAAAACAGGTCTAACACAGCACAAACTTGGGTGAATATGAACCACATTCATTTTATTTCTAAAGAAGAGGTAGGGTTACACTTTCCCCTACATATAACGTTCTCGTTCTCAAAGCTCACACAACACTTGAGTCTTATTGACAGAGACAGTGCTGCAGGGGCACTCAGCCTAAGACTCTGGGAAGGAATTTATCAGGTTTGGGGTCTCTTCTGATACAAGGTTTTGGACAGACCTGGGCTGCATACTACTGGGAAACACAGCACACGGGAGGTAGAAGCGATTGCAGGTGTGGTTAAACCATGGGCTTAGTGAGACCTTGGAGAGGTGCTGACAATACCTGGAGTAATAAATAGCTGGACTGATTCACAGAATCCAACTCCTCTGCAACCTCCCTGCAGGAGCCTGTCTGACCATCTTCTTATCTTTTTTATCAACAAGTACAGAGAGAAGTTCTGCAGAAAAGAGAGAAAACATATTGCAGTGCCAATAAACCCCCCAACTCATAACCAGGGACTGAAAGCACAAAAACTCTTTGAGTAGGGAGGTGGTTCACAAACACTTAGGCAAGAAGAATGCCATCTAACTGGATCTTCAAAGCAGTATTACATTGTTATCCCTACAGCTATCTAAAGGGAATGAGGAGACTATAGGGCTAATAGAGATAAGGATGAGAGCATCAATAGGCTTTATGGTTTTTAGCTGTAGAGATTAATTCCTTGATTAAAGAAAACAGTTAAGATTCAGAAATCTGAACCTTAGGGAGCTAAGATTATTGCTGAGTGCTCTAGGGCCTGCAGATTCAGGACATCAGTGGAACTTATATGGGGCCATACTTTACACTATCTTTCTCCAAAGGCATGGTGTCCTGAATATAATTATGCTGATGCTACAGGTAGTGCCAGGACTGGGAATTCAAAGCCTGAAGGACATGGATTATTGCAGGATGTTTTAAGGACTGCAGTTAGGAAGAAAGCTGGTGTCAGATGCAGCAAGTGCTTCATAAGCTACAGTAGAAATGAACAGCTGCTTATAAGTAGAGAAACTGTCAGGGTTCCATTTGCAGCAAATTTGAGGATGGCACAAACCAAGGTTGCCACTGGAAGTGTTTTCACTGCAGAACCTGAAAAAGTGACAGTGAAAATATTCTCTCTTTTCTTGAAAGTATGAGCCATTTGTTACCACTAAAAGGAATGTTATAATGAGGAATAGAGTTAGATCCTGAAGAGCACAAATTGCTGCCAGCCATATTTGAAGATACCTTAATTTCTGTTCTACTGTGGGGCACAAATGATGATCAATGTACAGAAAATCCATATTAATTACCACATGCTGCTGCCCAAGAACTTCAGGAGACTGGGCTCCATAGGTATCATAACATCCATAGGTAACAGTTAGGGTTAAGTTAGTAATCCAAATATTGAAGAACCAGACTTGTCACTGCAAGTTGCACAGCCCTCAGTATCGGGAATAAGAATGATGCCATAGGGATGATGTCAATAAGGAGCTTCACAATAAGGAGGTTCACAGTGGGGTTTTTGTTGTTTCAGACATGAGTGTCATAGTTACAATTAAAGTAGGAATTAATTAAAGTAGGGACAGACCTTGGAAATCTAAAGCCCTAATGACTGAGTGGTTCCCAAAGCTGTGAAAACTGCAGCACTATGATCAGCTCTGTCTTTCCAAACAGTGCATGGATTCTCTGGTTAAGAATAGGAATATTGGATGAACAGACTTTTTTGCTAGGCCTTCAGAGCTAGGAAGGGTACTGGTGTCAATAGTCACCATATATATCCACATTTTTCTGATCTGCTGAAGGAATAGGACCTTTTATCTTCAGATACTGCAAGGGTGAAAGAGAAGACAAATTTTAAGAGTTTGGGATTCAAAGAATCAGACTGCTGCTGGACATACAAATGTAAGAATAGGGCTGATGTCAGAGGCTGGCTGGGAACTGAAAATTTGAGGAGCTGTGTTTACAGTCCATTTTGATGAAGTTTTGGGCCTTGTAGTGTTTTAGGTAAAGTTTCAGAACCTGTTGAGTTCTGAGGCAGATTTACTTTTGCAGTTGAACTTCCCATTGAATGAGAGTGAGCACTGGCACTAAGCTAACACCCTGCATTCCACTACAGGACTAGTTCCCTTCACAGTGCCCATGTAAATAAGGATGTTGTCTGCCCTAGTGTTGGAGGTAAGATCAGAAAACCTAAGAATACATCTGTGTCAGTCAATAAAATGGAGTGAAGGCAACCATGCCCTATCCATATTACACTGTACTTAAATGAGGTCCTCTCAGTGTCACCTGTGGCCTTTGAGACTCATTTTTTTTCTAGAGGCACTGGTTCAAAAATTGTGCAAGGACTGTGTTTCAGCCCACCAAACATCTGCTTCCATACCCAGAGGCTATGGTGCAACACATGTCCTAGACTGTTATATGAAGAGTGGTTGGGAACTGAAGTGTTGGAGGATGCAAAGCCTGTTGCAATAAAGCTGGGGAGGGTGACAAACTTGTATAGTTTCATCCATCCTGCTTAAGGAGAATAATCCTTTGCTCCCAGTGCCTTGAAACCATGCCTGACCAGTGCACATACAGACAGAGGCCCAAATTTGAAATTATGTCAGGGAGTGACCACTAATAAGCTAAATACACCAGGTGCAGGGTTAAAACCTGTGCCCTGGTAATATTTTGTTTTTCTTTTTTTTCTTTTTTATTTTTTTCTTTTGGCAGGGCAGATGTAGACTGGTAATGAATGCTGCAGTTCCACAGTCTTGAGCAGCAGACTACTGTCAACAGGGAAAATGTTCTTGCCCATTATAAAATGGTTGGAGTCCTTCCTGTGGTTATTATAGTAAAGCTAAGATTTGAGATGCCACTAGCACATGGAAATCTAAATCTAAGAGAAATTAAGTTATTGTTTCCTTCTTCTGAATTGGCAGCTTCACACAGATGGGAGACAGATGTTTGTGTGATCTTTTCCTTTGCACAGAGGTCCATTGGTTTAAATTAACATAACATTTAGGCTCTGAGACTTAGGAGTTCCAATAAATGGTTTTAATGCCGGATGTCAGAGAGCCAACCTGTGCCAGCAGGCATCAATGTTGCTTTTTTTTTTTTTTTCCTATGAGCCAATTGCTCAGTTGTGTATCAGGGCAAGGTTAAGAGTTTAATTGGAACTTGAAGATACAAATGTTGAATATTGCTGGGAAGATGGATCTTAGCAGAGCTCTGCTCTCTAAAGGTGCCAGTGCCATGCCCTTCAGCTGGTGTGAACACATCCTTGGCCTTAACATTAGCATTTGAGAAACTGAAGTTTCAAACATCCAGTATATTTGCTGGATGGTTGGGGTTTCAGGGTAGATGAGAGTTCTGACAGCAATATTCACTAGTGCATGTTTTGCTTCTGGGGTTCCTCTGGGTATAATTGTAATTGCACTTAAGATCAGAGCTTTGGAAACCAAAGTATTCCATGGTGTTGGGAAGGCTGATGTTTGCAGTGCACAATGCCTCTCTTGTCCTGCCAGTAGAGATGGGTTCCCTCAACACAATTAGATAAGGGTGTGGTTTGGCAATCCAAGTTTACCAGAGCCCAGTTGCAACAGGAGCACAGTAGGGTCTGCAAAGTTTGGAAAAAGGATAGTGAGAACTGCAAGAAGCACTAATTTTTTCTTTCATTCTCTGCAGTAAGAGTTAGGGGTTGTAAGTAAGATTAGTTTGAGGACTGCATTAAAATCAGTCCTTGAGAATCTAAGTCTTGAAAATACCAGGACATGTCTGAATTTTGAAGAGCCTGCAAAATTATGAAGAAACTTATATTAATATGGTCAAACTGTACACAAAATGAGCATGTTATAATGTAAAAAAGGCCCTACCATTTTATTTTGCAGTGTACTGGGGCATCGGCTAGAATCCTGCACATCCACCCTAACAGGGTCTACAAAACCCCACTGCTTTTTTATCACAGCCTCCTGCAAAGACAGGACAGAATTTAACTGCAGCAGTCTTATTAGATGAATGCACTATCCAACTTCCATGCATTGAAATAGGCAATATGTTATTTACTTTTCTGTTGAAATAAACACTGTAAATATATGTATACTGAAAGAATGCAGCAAGTACTGAAAGGGAGAGAGCATACATTTTCACTGTCAGAATTGTTTTGGTATAAACACTAACCCTAGTGACAATCTTGTGGAACAGCATGTTGTGACTTTCAAAAGCAGAGCAGGTTTTGCTGTCCTCCTGCACCACCACAGATTCATGCAGGCAGCATCCTCCCACTCCCACGTCTCTTACAAAGCTTCCCAACCTGCCTCTCTCTTTTCAGTAGACTCTGCTGTCAGTACACTGTCAAAAAGAAAAAAAATCTCTCATTCTAGGACTCTTTGAAATGGGTTTAAGTGAAAAAAAACCCCACACTGATTTGATGTAAGTTTGGTGTTTTGTGAGCTAAGAGGTCAGGGTATGGTAATCAAAATAAAATAAATACAAAATGTTTTGTATAAGCCTGTTTGTGGAGTGAAAGCTATAAAAGACAACCAGCAATATTTTTGTGAAAAGAGCATTTAAAAATAAAAAACTACCTTTATTTCTTCATAAATTCCCTTTTTCCCAGGTACTTTCCTGGGACACAAGATGGAGAGAGATGCTGGTGTTCTCTTTCTCTGCAGATACGAGTAGCAAAGCAGTAGGTCACAGTCACAAGGAGAAACTTGACTCTGTGGTCTGCTACTGTCCTTGGCCCAAGACAGCCTGATGCCCTGGTGCTTTGTGCCTTGGAAAATGCTAGTTGCTTACTTGCTAGGAGGGAATGTAAAGGCCATCTTTTATCACTGGAAGCTTGTGTTTTATTCCATAGGAGAATTTTTTTGCTGCTGATTTTAATTGATTTGATAGACAGTTTGGAGTGTACATTTTCAAGTGTATGTTTCCCTATCCAAAAGCCTTTGCCTTTGAAGAGGGCACTCCACAGAGTAGTGTAAGTTCATGCCCCAGGCTCCTCTCCCTCAGTAACCTGCATTCACCAATTTCCATACCTCTTATCTTTATGGGCTATTCGGGGAAGATGCAAGTAGCAGAAGTTGATCTGCAAAAGAAGATGGGGCTGAAACATGCTGCTTTCACACACTCTTCTGCACCAGCATAAGCATCCTTGAGTGGCTCCCTGTTGATGGGAAGGGCGTTAGGAATCAAACACATGTTACATAGCACAGCTCTACAAAGAACAAATAATCACTTTTAACACATGGTGTGACAAAAGCAAATCTTTTTTCTCATTTCTAGGTGAATTAAAAAAGACAAAGTCGTTGGTATGGTCATATATCCATCACCACACAGAAAGTCAAAGTCCCAGTACAAAGTCAATTTGAATACAAGTACCAGACTACATCGTTTGACCCACAGCACCACTCGTTTTTTAAAGAAACACAGTTAACCACAATTCTATTTTCTTCAAGGCTCTAAAATACCCACCCACGCACATCCATCACGTGCACAAACAAAAAGCAGTGATATTTTGTTTCAGCCACGCACGCTGGCAACACCGCATCCATCTCGGCAGCCCCGGATTTCACCTGCGCTGAGGCTCCCTGCTCTTCCTCCTCTTCCTCTGCCCCTCCCCCTGTCTCTCCACCGCCGGGTCTCCCTGGAGGGGACACCGACCCTCTTCCCCGCAGCCCCGCGGACCCGGGGCCGGGCGGCTCCCGCTCACCTGCCCGAGGTGGGGCAGGAGGGGCCGGTCCCGGGGCTGGCCGTGCCGCCGCTCCGCCCACGGGGGCGAGCCGCGGGGCCGGCCGGCACCTGCCGCCTCTCCTCTCCTCTCCTCTCCTCTCCGCTCCGCTCCGCGCCGCCCCGCACAGCCGCGTCCCCGCCGGCCGCTGCCCTCCCTCCCCGCGGCGCCGGGGACCGCAGGGCCGAGCGGCGGCCGCGATCCCCGCGGGGCAGGAGCGCGCTCCGCAGCGCCGGGCGGGCCCCAGGTCAGTGTCGCTTCCCGTACCTGTTGCGCAGGGAGCCGGCGGGGCGGGGAGAGGAGGGAAGGAGGGAGGGGGGAAGCGAAAGGAGCCCCATCGCAGGAGCCCCAGGACGCGCCACGCTCCCGGCCTCGTCCCGCGGGGAAGCGGCAGCCCCAAGGTACCGGACCTCGGGTCTGCTTCTGGGTGCGGGGGGTGCTGCGTGCAGGGAGCGGGTCCCGCGGCCCGGCTCCGGGGCGTCACTTACCTGGGGCCGTGCGAGCCGCGCACGGAGCGGGCGGCGCTTCCGAGCCGCTCGACGGGGCACGGAACGCTCCCCCCGTGCCCGCCCGGCCGCTCCCGGGCGCAGGACCCATCCCTCCCCGCAGGCCGCTCCCGGGCGCCGGGCACACCTCCCCGGCAGCGCTGCCCGTCCCCCGGTGCCGGGCAAGAGGAGTCCCGGCGCCGACAGAGCGGGGAGGCGGCGTGCCCGGCTGCCAACGCGTCTTCGCCCTCTTCCCCCCCGCAGGAGCCCGAGATGGCGGACAGCGCCGCGGCCACCGCCGCTCCTCGGGCCGGCGTGAAGGGCTCGGCCGGGCCCTGGTGGAAATCGCTGACCAGCAAGAAGAAGCACAAGGAAGCGGCGGTAGCCCCGCCGCACCCCGTCGCCAGCGAGACCCCCGCCGACACCCCCAGCCCCGACGGCCGGGAGGAACAGTCCGCTCCCTACGGCAGCGGCGACGCCGCGGGAACCGGAGTCGGCAACCGGCGGAGCCTCCGGGTGTCTCATTCGGGCCGCTTCAAGGAGCGGCGGAAGGTGCGCACCTCGCTGCTGGCCGACAGCCCCGAGGTCTTCGACGGCGGTGGCACCCCAGGCCATGCCGCCCAAGGGCCCGAGTAGCCCGGGAGGAGCTTGCCGAGGAGCCGCCGCTGGATGGGTGGCCGGAGAACTGGCGGGACAGGCGGCCGGAGGCGGTGACTGCCCCACAGCTGGGCTTGGACCCATGGGTGCCGTGTAGGCAGCGGCCTCCCAAACCTGAGCGGACACTGCGGGGAGCCCGGCAGCGCTGCCAGGCGAGGGAATCGCGGGCGCTGTGTTGCACGAACACCGCCAATAGCGAACCCCTGGATGACGGGACGATGTGATTGTCTTTTAAAAAACCACAAATAAACACCCCACTCCCTGTACTGTGGTGAGCGGACTCAAAGGTGCTATCCCAAGGCCGACGGTGGGGTCTCTGAACCTTCCCGCAGCCCTCGCCAGGAGCCAACGTGCTGACTCTGTGGCCTGTGCCCCAGTTCCTTCTGGCTCTCAAGCCGAGGAGGCGCTTTGCTGCTTTCATCTCACAAGCTGTCTTATCAAAGGAAGGGGGGGTGCAAAGTGCTCTTATCTAATTTCAGGGTCGAGGACCTCCGGTGGTGCCGAAAGCGCGCCGGTCCTGCCGTTAGCCACAAACACATCTTCCATCCCCCACGGGGCTCCAGAGAGAGGCATTGTGAGGGGCAGGCCCTTGCCTTCGCCCATGTCCTGCATCACATCGCATTAGCATATGGAAAAGGCAGGACCGTGCTGGTATTCTCCCTCTTCTTGCTGTGTAATACTAAGAAGGTGTTTCAGAGACTGGTCTCTCGTAGTTCTGTTACAGAGGGAGGCCCAAGTTGTCTAGCAATTCACACTATTTACCCAGGGAATACACAGTTTTTGCATAATTGGTGATAACTGGGATAATGAAGCTCCAATGAAGAAATTGTGTGATAAGATGTAAACATTCGTTTGGGACGTGAGACCAGCTCTGGAGAGCACAAGCAGGGTTGCAGTTCTAATGTGGAAATAGGCTTGGGCACCACTGGAAGTGTTTACTGTTTACCTTGTCTGAGGCTTTTGAAGCAAGGTAAAGAGTCCCAGGATTTCTTCTGATGGTGAGATAATGTGCTTTCACTCGAGTAGTTATCCACTCCCTCTAAGAGCTCT
This sequence comes from Emberiza elegans, assembly GCA_024865655.1. Classification (NCBI taxonomy): domain Eukaryota; kingdom Metazoa; phylum Chordata; class Aves; order Passeriformes; family Fringillidae; genus Emberiza; species Emberiza elegans. The sequence goes on from JALJVW010000206.1 coordinate 39,089,748, forward strand.
TGGATTTTTTTTGGACAAATAAATATAAGCCAGATTTGTACTGGTGTTGTGCCTTACAGAGCAAAATCAGCTAAAAATACTTGGCAATTTCACATTTCTTGATAGTAGGTGATGTAGCAACAACTGATTTATTTATTTTAAATGCATTTGCAATATGCTTTATATTGTTTAAATGATTTTAGACGTTTTCTGAATACAAGATACTACATAGTGGCAGGCACTGAAAATTATTTCCTAACTGTCAAGTATTATGCAGTTATGATTCTGTTTGGTTGTAACTAATCATTTGAGGTCAATTAAAAATAAAAAGACTGGAAAGGAAATAAAAAGTGAGTTCCAGTTGAAAATATGGATTCAACCAGCCACTGACAATCACTGAAATGTTGCACTAGATGCTGGGCAAATGCCCTGTGGTTCAATGTGCACAATAATATGTAATGAACCTTGAAAGCTCCTGTGCAATAAACTCAGACAACGTAGCTGCTGAGGTGTTCACTGGTCATTCACTCCTTCAGACCCTGGAACCCAAGGACAGAGGGACTGTAGTATCAAATCCATTTCCATGAAAGTTTTTTCTTCTTTTTTTTTCCTCCACCCAGTGTGTAGATACATGCTTTTAAAATTTCCTGTAGTAAAACTACAAGGTACTGGATTTGGACTGCCTTTTTATATTGCTGACTCCATGCTGACCAAGAAAAGGTCTGGGTGGGGTGAGGGGAGGTCTTTAATCTTTCTCCTTGGGGGTTCTTTTCTTATGGGAGGCCTCTTCAGTCAAGGGACAACTGAAATGCTTCTCTTGAGAAGAAGCAATCTGAGCAAACCTAGTCTTGGGAAAAGGGGGGTAAGAAAGAAGGGGGAAAGTTTAAAAGCTGGAAACAGAGAGGTGGATGATGAAGAACCACATTCCAGCTACAGGATGGAACTGGGGAGGAAGGAGGCACAAAGTGGTGCATTTGCTGCCAGGGTTGTCCTACTGCCTTTGGAGGCCAAACTGTTCATGTTTATTACAGGCAGAAGTAGTCTGCCTGTGTTTATGTATTCTGAAGTCCAAAGAAGTGTTTTTGTGTGTGTGTGTGCCCAAAATGGAAGAACAATTAAGCAAAAATTGCACTGATGCATTTCTTAACTTCTGCATCTAGTTTGGTGTGAGTTCTGTGAGGGTCAGATCCTCAGAACTAGCCAGAGGCTGGAGAATGAATGCAGACTAGTGTTTTATAGATCTCATTTTGATGCTTTTTTTTGCATTTTTGATCTTAAACTGTTGTGAAAATACAGTTTCCTCATCTCTTCTGTACCTCAAAGCTTTCTTGTTCTACAGTGAACCTCTGTTTGCTCTTTGGAAATGTCTCAGGTTTGTTGTTTGCAAGACTTTACCTAGGCACAAGAAATACCCAATTTGGGTTTTATTCGAGAAGCCTGGTGTGCTGTTCAGATGGCTGCTGCTAAGGTTCAATATCAATACTGGCTAATATGTGACTAAATATTAGCCATGTCTTGATCCTTGCTTATGATACTTTCACCTTGGAAATTTGGTCAGAATACGAAGTCAATAAACGCACGTAAAATACCTCACAGCGCTCCTCCATCTTTATCCTGACCTTGAGCTGTGGGAAGGAGACGTAATTCTATCTTCCTGCTCAGTCAAATCCTTGCTTCAATGAATATGATAGCAGCCACTGAAAAACTAGATCCATGAGAAAAAGGGCTAGCAGCCTCGTCTCACTTTCCCTGCCCTCTGAGCACAGCGGTACCTGCAGCTCAGTGCTCACCCACGCAGCAGGGCCAGCAGGAGGGAAGAACTCACACCAAACTTGATGCAGAAGTTAAGAAATGCATCAGTGCCATTTCTGCTTACTTGTTCTTCCATCTTGGCCATAACCTGTTGCACAGAAATAGTCCTCTTGTTTCTCAGCCAGAGCGCCAAAAAAAGCTTAAGTGATCTGTACACATGTAAATTAATTAAGCTGATACAGAAAAAAAACCCTGGCATTTTATGGAGCATCTGAATTACTGTTTTTAACCCTTGAAGTGGAAATAATTTCTTACGTATTGGACAATACTTCCTCTGTATAACCATAGAGCATTTCTGGCCAGTGGATTATTAAAAGGCAGTTTGCACTCTTAGTATTGGTATTTTTCTCATCTTCTTTATAAAGATCATGGATCAGAAAGAAAGTTGAGGAAATAGAGTGACTGAAAAAGTACTTGCTGTATATTTTTAAAAGTAAACAGTGACATATTGACAAAATAAATAGAAATAAGCAGATGAGGTGAACCTCAGCTATGTCAGTTATAGTGCAATTTTCTTAATATTAACCTAGATACTAAGGATTGCTGGTTTGGGGCAAAAGATAAATATTTAGCAAATAGAATGAACTTTTCAAATAAACTTGCAAAGTATATGCTTGCTTATTCCTACTCTTGCCAAAACTAAAAATAAATCTCTGAGTGGTTGCCTGGTGAATCATTCCCTGCTATTGTAGGTTGGTCAGGCTGGACCTCAACAAAGATTATAGGGAACACCTGCAGAAAATGATCCTAAATTGGAAACTCTGGAATAAATGCCTTGAAAGCTCAAGACTTCTAACCTCAGCTGTTATGTCAGGGTATGACTTAAACTGAACTGGAAAAATGGAGAGGAAACCTGACTGTTTGGAGGAAGAGGAGTCTTCACTGTTTGGAGGATTGGTTTTGGGTTTGGTTTTTTTAGGCGGGGGGGGGAAGGGGAAGGTATAGGGGTTTTTTGTTTGGTTTGGTTTTGGTTTTTTGGTTGTTCTGGTTTGGGTTTTTTTTGGTTTTTTGGGGTTTTTTTGCTTTGGGTTTTTTGGGAGTTTTTCTGGTTGTGGTGGCATTTTTTTTTTTTTTTTTTTTTTTAGTTCTCTCTTTACTGTAATGGCACCAGTGATAATTTTATATTTAAAATATCAAGTCTCTTGTCCCTGAGCAAGATAGCCTCATGTGAAGGCTAAAATCTGAAGGACAGAACTTCTGGCCTTGGCCTGGCCAGTGCAGCTGGATGCTCGACCTTAAAGTCCATGTTTAATGTAGCTCATTTAAATAGCTGATATCAGAAGACAAGCTGTTTCAAATGCAGCCACAAACTGAAAGCTCATTTTGCTGCCTCTTGGGATTCTATCTGGTAGGACAAAACAAAGAAACCCAAACCTGGTATTTTCTAAGATGTCTTTTAAAAGCTGGGGCAAGAGAGGATTGGTTATAGAATGATATTTGACACCATATAATTACACCATTTTGAAAAGCAAACCTTTCCTCTTCAGCTCTAATTTATTGTAAATAAGTTGAGAAACCTGCTGGCTCTGATTTTTCATTTCAGAATACAACAAAAGAGATAAAGTTGCTCAATTTTATCGACACAAGCAGTAGTGAAGTAGTTTATCAGTTTTATCCTTAATGACACATCTGAAATGCACAAGTAGCTCTAAGAAACAGTATTTGAATGTAGTCTTCAACTAAAGCATATTGATTAGCAGCTGCAGCTTATGAATTTGATTTACTGCCCATTTTATCTAGATAAAGCAATATAACATCAGATAATACGTGTTTTGGGGATAGCAAGTGGCTTTCCATGATAGCTGTAGGGCATGATTTTAAGAAAAAAATCTACCCTGGTGAGTAATCCTCATCAGATCAAAACATCAGGTTTCTTCTGAGTTAACTGAGAAAGAATGGTTTTTTCAGAGTATTAGTGACCAGACTATCAGATGTTTTGGGGATGTGGGAAATAAACTTGATTCTCAGACACAAGCCTGTACATGCTGTGAATCTCCTGGTGCCTGTTTGCAATGTTTCAGGTCTTTCCCCTCATCCAAAGTTATTGTTTGTCGTGGCAGTTCCTTTTACATAAGGAGGTAAAGAGCATTACTCTCCCCATTACTGAAAATAAGAACCATACCTTTGTATGCCTGTTGAAGTGAAAAATTTGAGGTAGTGTGTACTTGAACTTTGGTGACTCACCTTTTTTTCCCCACTGCTGACTTAAGTTCATTTTGCTTTCCGGGTCTTTGTTCTATCCTCAGTCTGTAAATGTTTGAGCAGATAAACCATCCACTGATCTCTCAAGATGACAAGAGAGTGGGCAGCACTTCAGTGGCCAAGGGAAAAGGAAAAGTTAAAATAGATCTGTTTCTGGGCTCTTTCCCACTGAATGTCATGAACAGAAACAGAACTGAGCCTTAGTCTTGATTCTGGAGCTATGACTACCTGGGAAACAGAAGGAGCCTCATTGTCTGTGCATTCTTGGTTGTGTTTATCTTGGCACGTCCTTTCAGTGACAAGTTTCCAAAAAACAGAATTGGTTCACCTGTCCTGTTTAACATCATTGAGTTCAGGCCTAGGAGCATGGTGTAAACTTCAAAGAGAAATCCTGCCAACAGTACTTCCTAGAAATGCTGTAGCTCAGACCACTGCAAAAAGGGAAGGAGGAGGAGGAGAAAAAAACATATTTTCTGACTTCTCTGTTCTTGTGTTCTTTTCATGTTGTACCAGTGTTATAATAATCTCCTTGCTAGACCCTAAAACTGCTAGAGAAGTAGAATTTATGAAATGTACAGAATATACAAGGACAGCATTTTACACTGGCATATATCTGAGGAAGAGATAAGCCCATGGCTAGATACTGCACTGAGCATTTAGAGGTAGCTTAATTCTTCCTGCAAGGCTGGCAAGTTATGGTTTGTTTCTGGCTCAATTCTCCACTGACTAACAGTAGTCAGGAAAATGCCTCCAGGTAATATATTAGTTATCACAGGTGTTAATTAACATCTGCTGAATTGCCTCTGAAATGGCAAAGAGTGAGAAAGTGAAGAATCACATTAGAACAGCAGACTTTGTGGAGCATGACTGAAATCACATAAGCTTTAGAAAGCTGAGGTCCCACTTTAAATGATCAGTTGAAGCACTTAAAGTATTATCTGTTTTTGTTGATGACAGCTATTTTTTCTTAATCCATATCTTTTTATTTTTCTGCTGTAATAGTTTACCATACAGATACCTTTTTAATGAGTGTTCTAACACCCTATGTATTATCTCTCTAGTTTTATTGATTGCTTTTTCACTTTTTTTCTGCTGAAACAAGAATTTGGCTGAATTTGTCATCTGCAAAAGGTTTCCACAAAATTAGAAGATAAACCTATGACTTATGCATAAATCTAAACTCAAATTCATGACCTTGCAGATTTGGAGTGCTCTGGAGAAGTGAGCACACCTGAAAGACTGATCCTTTCATCTTCCTGAAAAAAGGCATCCATCATCCCTACTTTAAAGAAAGGAAATGTAGGAAATAGGGCTAAAGTAAAGTTTCTAAGTATGTGAACAAAATTATGCATCTAGTCTGAGAACAGAAATCAGACTATGCCAAAAGTACCTAAGAAAACCAAGGTGTAAAAAGTGGAGGCAAGAGTGTCAAATGGAATTTCTAAAGTTTTAGATCTCTAAGAGGAACCTTTGGGTATGTGGGAGTTTTAACATGACTTAAACTTAACACATCACTGCACAGAGGCTTCCAGGACATGGCTGGGACTTCAACTAGAACCAGAGATGGGCAGAGGTGGAATTGCATCTGTGGTATGTGTGTCCCACTTGCACAGGTAGGAAAAACAATTCAGCTATATCCTAAGATGTGTATGTAAAGTAGTGGTGTGGGAATGTGTCTCCCCTCGTGCAGCTGCAGGTTTCCACTGTGGTCAAAGGGTCACATTGACAAAAGCATTGAGGTGTCTGATTCCATTTCCTTCAATGGTGTCTCAGTACCCTTGTGTCTCTAAGCTACAGTAAAACCTCATAAAAAAGGGAGTGTAGTTAGACAAAACTGTCAAAATTATATTAAGGTGAGAAGGTAAAAAAGGAAAATTTCTGGTTTATTTACCAATGCAAATGGAGTTAGCAATGCAAAAGAGCTGCCTAATAACATATGTGTTTTTTATTCTGTATTTTCAGCTGTTTGTGCTGAAGCAGTGTAGCTGCTTTCTCCCCTCCTCCCTGGTATATTCTGCCTTTCCAGCTGCTATTTGATCTTTTCCAGTCAACTTGAAATTATTCCTTACAGAACCTCAGCCCTGTGTAGCATTTCGGCAGGGCTATTGTTCTTTTGTCCACTGCCTGTAGATCAGCTTTTACTGCTAAACAGCTTCTTTATAAAGCCCAATGAAACCTTCTCTCGTGCTTTTGTTTGCATTGAGAGCAAGACCAAAGGTTGAAGAGGGTTTTAAGTCCTGAGGTGTGCGGAGCACCCCCATCCCTCCCTGTGCTTCAGTGTTAGTTACTGCTTTAGCCTTTACCTGTTTTGCTTTGCCAGCCAGGATGGGGCACACCCTCACACAGCACAATACAAACCCATTTAATTAAGAGCTATTCAAGCTCTTTTTAAAAATATTTTTTTCAAAATGCCTATGTCAAGCAGCAGTCATACGACGCCTTTCAAAACCCTTTAATCCAGAGTAGAAACCAGCAGCACAATTTTAACTTGTTTTTGGGTCTGAACCATCACTGTAAGGGTTGTCAGGGCTTGCTCCCAAAGCTGGGGAAAGGTCAGTTGCCAAGGCTTTGCTGGTCCTTTATGGCATTTGGCAGTTCCTACAAGTGATACCAAAAAGTGCCTGCTATTAGGGAAGAGGCAAAAATGGAAGCACAAATTTGGCTTCTTGAGATTGGCAGCTTCTGCATGCAAATGCCCGGTGAGCACTAGCAAGGGGGATATTTTCAGGGTATACACCCAGCCTTTGGTATCTGCACGTAAGATGCCAGCTGCCAGAGTGTGTGAGGGATTTGCTTTTAGACATGGACCTGTGCCAATCAGCATGCAGGAAGCATTTTGAAAATGCTGCCCTTCCTGTCTTGGGAATTGGGGCATCCCTGCACACCCCGTGTGACTCCTCAGTGGTGCTGGGGCTGAGGAGGCTGAGTCTTCTGCATGTCTTCTAGAGCACCTTGGCAGTCCCTCGAGAGGAAAGAGAACTTGCTCAACCAACAAAATGGGAACTAAAAGCTACTACCAGCAGTGCTAATGCCACAGGGATCCTGGAGAAGTGCCTCTCCATCTTCTTTGCCAAATCAAAGCTGCTTGTGGGGGCTGTGTTTCTGCTGCCTGTTGCTGTGACAGCTTTACCACCTGTTTTCATCTGACTTTAAGTAGCATGGCAATATCATTTGCCATGTTTGACAGATTTTAGAAGGGGTGGGGTTCACTGAAGGCTTGACTAAGGAGACAACTAGGAGAAAAGTCATTTTTAGGTGATAAATTAGGGCTAAATTTATGGGGAGGGATTCCCTTGTCTAATGCCCTATCTGTTGATGAACACAACAACTAAATTCTTGTGAGTCTGAGTGGCAGGATCTTGTTTGAAGATGCAGCTGACTATGGGGGATGAATCTAGGTGCCCTTACATTCCAGTAGGAAATGGTGTGTGCTCTGAAGGACTTTAAACCTGAGGCTCTTCATCCTTTCCAATGGATGAGATCCCAACATGTAGAGAATGTGCAGCCTTTTCTGTCATGTAATTGGTTTTTAAGACAGGCACATTGGCAGTCCTCCTTTTATGCTTATGGCAATGTATCGCCCATGTGCCATTTTAATCAGTCTTTCTTACAGCTGCTCTGTTAGCCTGTGCTGTTAATCTTCACCCTGAACCTGCCCAGAGGCTATTAAAATTATGCCTGAAGAGGAAGATGCCTTGTGGTATCAGGTAGTTAGAGAAACCTGCCCATCCAATAGACTGGGAAGATTTATGGCCCCAGGTATCTCTCATGACAGAGGAAGGGCTGAGTGCCCTCAGACAAGAGGGAAACATAATTGAGGGAGCCACCTTCCTTGTAAGTGCTTTAAATGTCAGCTTAGGTATCTCAGTGCTGTTGATGGGGTTCAAAAACTATCAGGCAAATTCCAGAACAAAGACAGGGTTATAACCCCCAATGGGAATTTCTTGAACAGTCAGTGTTGATGTCTTGTCAGAAGTGGGTGAGCATAGCAGAGGAGTTATCCCATGTTCATCCTATTCCAGAGATGAGAAGGGAATGTTTGTTATCAGTTACTGTCAGACGGTGCTGGATTAGATGGATGTTTGATCTGATCTGGTAAAAACCTGTGTCTTGTTAAAGAAAAAATGAAAATAAGCTCTATATCTTTGTGGAAGGAATGGAGCTGGCATATGAGTTCAAGAGGCAATCCTAGGCTCTGGAGGTGGCCTTGGTGAAAGCATGATCCAGCAGAAAGGTAGGATACAAAGTACTCATGACTGTCCTTAGAACTTTCACCTGAACCCAGCACCAAAGCTTTGAGTTTGGAATGGAGTCCAAAACTGAAATTCCTTAGGGAGCATGGCTGTGCTATCACACAGAAGTAATTTGCACCAGAGCAATGACCCTTTACGAAAGACTACAGTAAAGGTGAACTTGTCAGGGCTGGTTTTTCTCTGGCTCAATACTAACAAGTACCTTTTGCAACTGCTACAATGAGCTATAACTTTGCCATATTTTATCTAATTGTGGCTGTACTTTTCACACTATGTACCTTGTTCACAGGCAGATAGTATTTCCTAAATGCTTTTGAATTCCTCTGCATGGGAGCTGCATGAACAGAAGGGATGGCTTTCTGCTCCTAGGGGTGAACGAGTACTTGGCAGAAGCTCCCGTGCCTGCACTAGAACATGAAGTATCTTTAAAATGCTTTGTCATGTTCAATATTTTAAAAAAAACCCAAACAAGCCAACAATAAACACAAAAGACAGCTCCAGGCTTATGCAGGGTGAAATGGCATGCAGGTGTTTATGGCAATTAAACTGTCCAATGTTCAAACAATAAAATATTCAGAATTACACTGTAATAGACAATGTCCTTCCTGCTACAGGGAGGGGCTGATGTGAAAGTCTTTTCACCCACATCCCTTGGGAGGTTTCATCTCCTTCCCAGTGGAGACACCCAGATCTGTCATCTTCAACGTTCCCTTTACAGTAGAAAGTAGCTTTTACACTCATGTACTCTTTCTGATGACTCCAGATTTTAAATTTATATATCAAGAGATATATTTTTTAATCAGTTATGTTGTAACATTAAGATGATCTAGAGCACACCCTGGTAAAAGTGTAATCTAGAGGAAGAGTGAGATTTTTACAATTCTAGTCATGTAAAGCTGACCATTTCATGTGTACATAAAATTGCTTAACATTGATCATTTCCTGAGCTGGCACATAGTAGCTTTTTATAGTTTATGTTCATGGTTTATGTTTTTAGGTCTTAGTTGTTAGAGCATGGTGACAATAATGCCAAAGTCATGAATTCAACCCCCTATGGGCCATGCACTTAAGAGCTGGACTTGATCCTTGTGGATCCCTTCCAGCTGAGAAGGGATTCTGTGATTGTGAGAGATTGCTCAGCAACAGCCTCAGTCTCACAGAGACTGGCTGTCTTTTTACACCACTGTAGTAACCCCAAGGAAAAAAATTGCTAAAAATGCTTCTTTTGTTATAGGTACTTCACAATTGGTTTAGAAAACAAAACAAAGCAAAACAAACAAAAAAAAATCCTTTTTTTTTTAAGGAACTCCAAGTTCCTCTGGAGCAGGGCTATTGTAAATTGCATCACCAAGGTGAGGCAAGGAAATCAGACAACTGACTTTTAGTAACTACTGAGGTTTTAACCTGTAGGAATTGTGAATCCCAGATGCAATCTGCCACTCACAAAATTTTTTTTTTTCTCACCCTCCTATGAGTTTGAAAACATGCAGTTTACAAGCTTTATTTGTTGGGCACTGACAATAGCTGCTGCTATTGATTCTGATTCTCTGTCAGGAGTGATCCTGTTTGGAGGATTTAAGCTTTCCATAACACTTAAATCTTTTGCTCTTTGATGCATCAGTCTTCACATTCACTCTGCCCTCTGAGGTCTCGAGAGGCATGCTGAAATTGCAGACTGGTACGTCAAGGGAAAACAAAACCAGGAGATTCCAAGAGGTTTTAATCAGGCTTTTAATTATACTAAACGTAAATATCCTAAAGCTTTATGCATTAGCAATGATGGTATAAATGTTAATTTTCATGTTTGCAGGCCTTCCTCTTGACAGTGACGACCAAGCTAAGGACACAACTTTCACAGATTTTCTGCAGCTGTCTGCTATCCACAACTAATAACACATTGTAGGATTAGCTTAATTATGCTTAAATTTAAGAGTACTGTATGTAACTAAATCAGGAGCAAGTCAGGCCTATAATTTTATTAGATTGCTTGGGGAGGAAGACTTAATCTGATGTTCTTAATATTTGTGTGAAAGTATGTCTGGGTGCTTAAGGCATTACAAAGAATGAATGGTTCACCCTGGCCAGAAGTGGTGGAGAGATTTAAAAAATAGCATATAGGCCTCTCAGCAGTTCGCTGTATCAACATGGGTTTGTCTTGGGCCTGGAGCAATCTCAGTGGGTACCAAAATAGTTTTTTAATCTCTCTCTGCCACCTTCCCTAGTAGCTCCTTTCACATCCTTTCACAAGGTGGGATTGCTGCTGTCTTCTGCTCAGCTGTGTGTCACTGCTATGGCATGAAAGGTCCTTAACTTTGTATTCGCTATATAAGGCTTTTTAATTTTCCATCTGCATGTGCTGAGTAGCTGTGCTTTTTCCTGGCTTAGAAAAGCTGATCAAGGGATGTTTCCCATCCTACACTCATGCACACTGCCCTCTCCACAGAAGGGATGGCACAAGACCCCTAACCCATTGACAATATGCTACTGAAAATGTCCAAGAAGGCACCTGCAGGGGGGAGCCAGAAATCTGCAGGGCAGTCTGTCTCTCCCCCAGACAGAGCAGAGGAATACAGTTCATTCTTTGTGATTTTGCCATGAGTGCTAGAAGTGCTGGCTGTTTGAACTGTAAATTGTGCCAGATCTGGAAGGTTGAAGGAGCAGGAAGAGCAGCAGCTGAGGAGCAGGACATCATGTGCTCTGTGGTGGTCACAGATGCAGCAGGGTAACCTGCCAGAAAGGAACAAGGTGTGACAGTATACTGTCTTCAGAAGTGACATCCATTAAGAAACAGGTTTGGACATAAATATTTATGCATGTTGTGTGCTCTTTGAGGGGTAAGCAGTTTGCATTGGTATGGTGAGAAAAAGAGCCCACTAACAAACTGGGGGCAGGGTTGACACTCATTCTGTCTTTTATTGTTATTTGCATTATAAGCACGACACAATGCCTAAAAACAAACCCTTTATTAGCATTTGAAGTAGTAATGTACTAAAGCTAATCCTGATCCATGGCTGGTGGATGAAAGGACATTTAATTTCCCAATTGAGAAAAGCTGCTAAGAACAGAAAATCTTTCTTATTATAATGTTGATATCTGATACTCAGTGGATTGCACCAACAGTACCTGCTGGCCTCAGAGACAAGAGAACTATTATGAGCTTTTTCTGCTTTTATTGTCCAAGATTTATAAGCAGAGACATCTTGATTTCCTGCTGCTTTGGAAAACAAACAATTACTTGTAGATACATGCAGAGGTTTACTGGACCATAGGACTATATGTCTAAAGCAATGTTTTAACTTCAGTGTGCAGCAATCACCATACATATTAAAAATTATACATATTTGACTGCAGCATCCAGAGAAGTTATGTATAAAGAAAGACATTTCTTTAATTGTTGTGTGTGAAAACTGAAGCTGTAAGTATAAAAAGGGTGTGGATTTGAAAAGTTGTCTTCCACGGCAATTAAAATTGAGTGGAACAACTCCCTTGTTGCAGGGCAGTAAATTATTTAATTGAAAAAGGAACATTCCTCTCATGAATCAATAATATATTTTAAAAGACAAAACTTTTAAAAACTTTTTTAATAAATGGTCAAGTGCTGGAAACATTTTCAGCTCTTGGTGAAAAGGCAGTGGAGGGCAAGGTGACAAGACTATTGATTATTCAGAAAAGTCAGAGTTTAAACTACAGTCTCAAGAGGTGATAAATAGAATGGCAGATGTCAGTACAGTAATGGGTCCAAGGAAAATAACCCTTGCAATGGTAAACTCTCCAGAAATTATCACTATGCAGTAAAGAGAGCTTAAAACTGCTGTGTTGGCTTTTCCAGCAAGAATGCCAGTTCAGTCCCCTGTGACAGTCCAGAAAGATAAATCAAATGTTAAGATTTGTCAGTAAAGGAACCGAGAGCAAACATGAAAACTGCAAGTTCATGATGTGACCACAGTGTGACTGCCAAAGGCAGTTCTGGTTCTTTTTTCTGTGAAAAGATGGTAGGGCTAGAACAGGTGTATAGAAAGGTGAAGAGGCTGTCATAGTTTGGGAAAAGTTTTTGTTCAAGATGAGATTAGACAGATTTGCTTGGGCAAAAATAGTGACATAACAGACATAACACACCTACACAAAATCAAAAACAGCAAAGAAAAGTGAGCAGAACACCATTATTTTCTCTCTATGCAAAAGCTTGAGAAAGATGGTTTAAAGAAGTTGGGAAGTATTTTTCACAGCCAATGGATTAAGATGTGCAACTCCTCACCATAGGATGTTGTGGAGACAAAACTATAAGTTGAGGAAAGTATTATGAATAAATTTGCAGATGAAAAAAAGCCATCTGAACTATTAAATACAAAGATATGGATTAAATCCCTCTCTTGGGCCGACCCTAGCTAGTCTGGTTGGATCTGTGAGGATGTACCAGAGGAAGCAGAACTGTGCATTTGCTTTGTTCTTACACTCCTTTCCAAACATTTGCCACTGGCTGCCGCAGAGCCCAGCTACCAGCCTGGACGGACCTTTGCTCGGATCCAGTGTGGCTGCACTTGGGCACCATAATCTGTCTGTTTGAGAGGCAAATACTGAAATTAAGTTTGTACACTAGATAGTGCTGGAAAATACATCCTATCTTGTGAGTCCCATAAAAAGTATACAAGCCATCTATCATTCCCTTGTAAATATATGGCAGGGAGCTATTTTAAAGCAGCACGATGTGCTCGTTATCTGTGCTCTGTCAGACTATTGGTACTAACTCAGTACTGTTATATTGCACAGATTACGTTATTTTCATAACACACATCATGGCAGAGTCTTGGCGCCAGGACTATCCTAAACTTAGGATAGTTTAAAAGGTCATTTCTCTGTTGTAGTCAAATGGTTGCTCTGAGATCAGGGTCTTGCTACCAATTGGTCTGGTTTAACAAATTCTTGTATAGGATCTTAAACATCAGGATATGCCTAAACTGCAAGTCTGAGGTGCATTAGAGTTCACAGTTTTAGATTAATCTCTGAAAATAAATCAGACTTCAAAGAAGTAAGATTTTACCAAATATTACCAACCTCAATAAATTAACAACCCTAACCCTTGTGTTAGAGAGGGCTGAGAAAAGGGGTTTTTTCATTATTAGATTGAGATCCAGACTAAAGAGTGATTTCTTTTTAACAGAGATCAACCACATTTTCCCATTTATGTAGTAACATTCATTATATGTGGAAGTGCTTTACAAACATGACTTAGCTAATGGCTATGAAGAAGATAGACACTTGAGTAGCCTCATGTTTTAGAATGAGAGGACTTCTTTGAAGAAAATTTAATTGGTTTAAAAAATGTCCCCTGGCAAAAGGCAACAAAAAAGTTATTTTTATGGGCCTTTCCATGTCTCTGCTGTGCTGTATTTTTATATGTTGTGCTTTGAATTAAGGAAAGATTAAATACTTACTGAAGGAATAGCTGAGACTCCAGCAGTTATTTAAAAAAAAACAAAAAAGCAACACCTTCCTGTAGCTGTGGTTGAGTTCAACTGAACTTCACTTTCTATAATCCTGTTCCTGTTGGCAAACTTCACTTCTGCAACTGCATTTCCCATGAGCTCATTACTCACAACAATGCCACCCTCTGAAATCCTAAGTGCTAACTTAGAAATCACTCCTTTCTCTGGAATATTCCCTGCAGGTTAAGTTCACGTACTTTCAATAGCAAAGGTGTTAGTCACTGATCAGCATACGTTCCCTCTTTGAAAGGGCAGGGAGAGTAAAGCATTTTGGGGAAGCTGGAAGCTGGCAATTCAGGTGGAGCAAAGCTGGTGTCTGCTATTGCCCTTTACTATGGAAATGGATGTTTTGGTTCAGCTGGAGGATCAGTAACTGGAGATGTTTTAGCAAACAGGCTTTGGGGTTAAAGACAATTAATTACTTCACATTAAAAAATAAAAAAAATATATAACCCCATGACCAAAGTTTCAGTGGAAGACAACTGTGCCCCTGTGAAATGGCTTGTGAATGTAAACAGTGAATGCAAAAGAAGGGCAATAAGGGAAAGCTGAAGGAGAGCAGGAAGGTAAAGCTGATTCTGATGAGCCAGGTAATTTCACTTGTCATCTGCCAAGTTGTGAAAAGTGGGTGGGAAATGTGGCCTCCTGGTAAATGGATGGGATATTTCCAAGAGAAATTAAAAGGAACAATCCTGGAACTGCCAAGCTCTGAGCTGGCGACCCTGCCTAAAATGCTAAATTCTGCCTCTCTGTTGGCAGTTCTTTTTCTCAGGAAAAACTGAGCTCCTTCTTGAAAATACTTTAAATTACTTTTCGAGTTGAGTACCCAAACCATGAGTCACTGCTTCTCGCACTAGTTGGTGATCAACTTATGCTCATGTGTCTGTTTAAATGCCTCAGTGTTTCCTGTGGAATATTCTCCACAAAGTACCAAGGTACATTTCAATATCTTCTATTTTAAATTAAAAACATTTCAATGAAGAAAAGCAACAGAAAGAAGGCTCTCTCAGAGAGAGACAGAACAAAGTGTGGAACTATTCTTCTTTAAAGTCCTTTTCCTTTCATGGTGGGACTGCTGTTTTCTCTCTGTTAAAATGAAACATGGAATTACTCACACGAGTAAACAAAATGTTTATAAATGATTCCCAGTATTTTCAGGGAGTTACAAACAGCACCCTTTAGGATTAACAATGCTTTATTAAAAACAATGGACCATTTATCTTAAAACCTTTCACATAACGCAGGGGCCAAGCAATGTTTCACAATTGAGCTTTCCCACTGTCATCAGTGGGAAAAAAGCATCGAATTCCCCTAGCTGTTCTTGAAATGTCTCTTCTAGGTTTCAGCTGACCTCAAATGCAGGTTTTAAGGAACTGAAGGAAGACGGGGAGGAGGTTAGTCATCAGTTTGGAGGGAAATCATCAGTAGGCACCATGGGAATATGGCTGTTAGGAGGATTTGCTCTAGTATGGCATTTACCAGGAAGGTAGTGCAAAGACTGCATACAAATGACAGGCTGTGGTAGCAGAACAACCAGGGCAGCGAGAATTGCTGCAGTCTGGACGAGCTGCATCACAGAAGTAGCTCAGTGAAATGAAGAATGACAGTAATTTACCAAAGAGTCTATATCCTTAATGAGCATAAGATCCCTATAATTTTACTGACAATGCATTTGATGTACTGTGCTCCAGTTTATTGCAGAAACAGCAGGAAGTCTCTTTGAAAGCAAAACAACGTCAACAACAACAACAAAAAACTGTAGAAGAGTAATGATTGTTTCATGTGTCCAGGCCTCTGAGTCCTTTTCTTCCTGAAGGTACATTCTGACCCTGTGACCAGGAATGCCATGCTGATACTTAAAGAAGTCCCTTAAACACCATGACTTGTTTTTTACCCACAAACAATGCTATTAAACTGTTGCAGAGAAAGTGTTGAATCAAGGGTAGTGTGGCCTGGGAAACAATGCTTCAAGTCTGTTCTGCACTGATGAGATTGCAATTGGAGTATTCATCCAAGTTTGAATCCTTCAGGCATTAAGAAATAGGGAGGGTAAGTAAAAAGATTTTATTAAGGTACTTAATATGCATGAGTAGAAGCCTAGAAAGCATGATATATGAGGTCAGACAAGAGAAATTAGAGGTTTTTAATCTAGAAAGGAAAAGGAAAGAACAGGAAACATAATGGTCTTGAAACACCTATAAAATTGCTGTAAGAAAGAATAATCTGCTTCCTGTGTCCTTGGTAGCTAATGCAAGGAGTAAAAGGTCTTGACTTCAAAGTGGGAGCTTAGGCTTGACATTTGAAAAAGCAAAGGTTGGAAGGCTTGCCTTTGCTGTACACAGCTTTAAGATAAGGGCGTCTCAGAAATATAGCTAATATTGCCTTGGGGCAGGAGACTGGAGCCAGGGATCTCTTCAGATTCCTTCCAGCCTTCCAAGCAGCTGGTTGTAAAGGGAGAAATAGTGGCTGTCTGTATTTGATGGCTGTTTTATGGACACAGGAGGAGCATTCCCACCAAGGAAAGAAATTTATATGAAGCTGATCAAGTGTAAAACATTTGTTTGGTCCTGGGAAACATGCTGAATAACTGCAATCCCTCTATGGACCTAGGATATTTTTGACACCAGCAAAGGCCATAACACCTTCATGATACCTGAAGGCATGTACTATGGGAAGGTAGAGTGATATAAAGGAAAACCTCTTATTGGGGATGATGTTGGGTCTTTCTCAGCAGTAAGATTTGCAAGGGGTTGTAAATGCCAAAACTTGGCCCTTTCCACAATGACTCTGAGGATTGCAGCCATGTGGCCTTGGGGAAGCTGAAGCCATAAATGACTTCTGCAAAGTGCATGTTAAGAGGAACAACTGGCTCTGATGAAGAAGTAGGAGATAAAATCTCAGCAAGAACCAGTGAGCGCAGGTGTTTCCAGGGTCCAGAGCAAACCAGTGTGGGAAGATTCCAAGTTTCATGTATTTTACTCTCCCAGTACTTCTCACACTGTGCCCACAAACATTTACCTTTTCTTGCCTGAGCTGGAGCAACTAATTTCCTAACCAATTAAAAATGTTTAGATAGTTTGGTCTGCATCTAGAGAACCCTAAAACAGGCATGAATCAACACGAGGGAATGCTTCAGCTCAGCCCCTTGCAGCAGTCCCTGGATGTTTCATTTAAACAGCAGGCAACACAGTGCCCACCCTGGAGCTGCACAAATCCGAGGAGACAGCAAATATTCACATTCCCATCTGTCAGCACCAAGCACAGCCTTGGAGCAGTAAATCTGCCAACTTAAGTTAGCAATCAGCAATACAAATCCAATTATTAAATAGCAGCAAAAGTCTTTGGCTGAGGAGTTTCAGAGCATGGAGCAAGAACTGGCATTTGCTGGCCACCCATTTGGTTCTGCAGGAGGTGCATCTGTTTGTGTAATGTGTCTGGGTCTCCTTACAGCAAGATGAAGACAAGCTTTCACTGCTTCCTTGTAAAAAGATTTCACAGACTTCTGATTTTTGTGGGAGATGGAGCACAGGTTAAAAGTTGTCTGGGTAAACCTGTGGCAAAACTGTCAAGCAGGAGGGAGACTGCAGAAGAGCATGTCCCTGAAGCAGGAAGATGTAAGTGCAGATGGGTGCTCCTTGGGGAGCACAACCTCTGTAAGAAGAGCTTGCACCCCACTGCCCTCACTGTTGCTGGTCAGGAGTTTGTCCAGCTTCCTTCTAGACAGAAGGATTTGATCATGTCCTGGTGCTCACTGACCTTATCACCCTCCAGAGCTCCCTGAAAGGAGTTTATAGCCAGGTGAGGGTCAGTCTCTTCTCCCAGGCAACCAGTGGTAGAACAAGAGGACACAGTCTTAAGCTGCCCCAGGGAATGTTTAGGTCGGGTACTAGGAAAAAATTCTTCACAGAAAGGGTGATTAGACATTGGAATGGGCTGGCCAGGGAGGTGGTGGAGTCACTGGCCCTGGAGGTGTTTAAGGAAAGACTGGATGTGCCACTCAGTGCCACATGGTTTGGTTGACAAGGTGGTGTTGGTTCATGAGCTGAACTCAATGATCTCAGAGGTCTTTTCCAGCCTAATTGGTTCTGTGATTCTCTGGTTTGGAGGGATATTTGTGCCTCTGTCCTCCCTGCCCCTTGACAGGACTATGGAGATGGGACAATGGAATGGGACTAGCCTTTCCCTCTCAAAGGTGTTTAGAGTTCAGTTTTAAAGCCTGAATGGAGAAATTGCAAGGAGAAGAAATTGATCCCTAAATACCTTGATGATAAAGTAAGGTACAGAAACTGTTATGTGCAGAAATATCCATGGAAAAACACTAGCTATTTTATTAATAATCAAAAGAATACCAACGAAAAGTAAAAATTTTTAATAGTTAATACTGGACAATCTCACTGCTAGTAGGAAATTAACATGGTTGTGTTGCCAGTAAAATCTGACATGAATTGGCTCTTATTTCTGTGTAATTTAACATCTTTCAACAGTGACATGGAAGAAAAAAGTAATTCCCAGTCCTAACAATTACTGATGTCTTGAGCTTACACAAAGACTGGAGATAGTGGGTAAAAAATCTAAGAGATGTCATGCACGAAGACCTGCCTGTGTCTTCTGGTCACATCAAAACATACATGGAAACAAAAATCAATTTCTACAGAAACTGTAGGGCATTCAGACCATGAAAGGCAAGCCCTCTTTGCAAGCTTCCAGTGGCCAAAGTATGTACCATAAACCTTGATGTGTGAGCAGGAGAATGGTGAGAATGAGTGGGGAAGGCAAACAGCCTCCATCATTCCACTGGTGTAGCCACTTCTAAAGGAACATCTAGTTCATTTGTCTGGGAATGATTAGAGAGAAGACTGATCATGTAAGATCATACAAGGATGATTAAAGCACTGGAAAATAGACCTCAGTGTGAGACAAGAAGAGTTCAATCTATTTAGCTTAACAAAGGAGCCACAGCATGACAAAACTTTGATCTCAGGCTCCTTCATCTCATAGGCAAAGATATAACAAGATCTGGGACAGGATGGCAGCAAACCCAGATTATAAATAAGATGTAATTTTTTATAAAATCGTTGCAGTTTTAAGGTAGTAATAAAATTATTTATAGATAAAAGGCTTTAATTCAAGCAAGAAAATGTTTGTCAAAACCTGCTAATTCATGGTGTATGTGAAATCATATTTATTAAACAAAGTAATCTCTCATCCCAGATAATCTATGGGTTACTAAGAAAATTTCCCATTACTACTGTTTTATTATTTCATTATATGTTACAAGCATGTCAAGAGGCTCTCAATAAAATCCACATTTCTTTATAGTCAATTCTATGCACCTATGTTTCAGAGAGAAAGTCTGTACCCCAAACATATTCTAAAAGAAATTATTTTATGCCCTGTTTTGCAGATGAAGTAATTTGACCAAAATCAGACAGGAAGCCTGTGACAGAAAACAGATTTAAATCTATGTAGTCCTTAGTGCTACCTTAAGCAAAATGTCACCCACACCTCACTGGGACATCTGCCAATGTTATGTGCTACAGAGTGAGCGCCCTCCTAAAGTCTCTGCAGGGCCTACGTGCTTTGTGCCACAGAAAGGTGATGGAGGAGTGCAGAAAGAAAGGGAATGTTCACATGGTTCATAGGGAAGGCACCTCGACTCTTGCTCATGGGACAATACTGATGGGATTTCTGGATCAGTTTTCCTTCTTTTTATTAGAGCCTGCAGAGGACAATAAAGTCAGACTCACATAATGTGAATTAGCTATTAACCTGTCAGAGCCAGAAACAGAGATATAGGGAGCAGTGCATGGGAAGTGCAGGTCTGCCCTCCTGACGTGCACACAGCTGAGGACACATCAAGATTTGTGCTGCTCTGAAAGCATTTGAAATGCAGCCCAGCAGCTACATCTCAGCCCACTATAACCAAAACCACACTCTGCTTGTGGGAAGCCATTGCCGCTGATGGATTGTGTCCTGGCTTTGGATTGCACTGCAGGCTGCCTACAGTCCCAGTCCTACTGTCTCCCTCAGCTCTCCCTGTGTGCTGTTCTTCTCCCCATTTAGAGAAGGGAAGTAGAAGTAAATGATTCTTTTCTGCTTTTGTTTTGATTTTCTTTTTTTCATCCTGCATTTTCACACTGCATTTTTAATGAAGCTTAACATTTTGAGAGGAGTGTTTCTGCGTGGAAACAAAAAATCCCGGAATTCCATTTGGAAGATGGAAGCCCACTGTCAGAGAACTCTTGTATTGGAAGATATGTACAACCTCTGGGGACTTTAAGTGTGTAGGAAAGATGCAGCTAGACTCAGTGACTACATCTTTGGTGGAGATATCCCTGTACTTCTTGGCTATGTGCCATGCAGAGTGGGGAAGAGAAACCTTTTCCTGTCCAGTGGCTCCAAACCTGCACATGAACTCACACAGCCAGACACTGCCTTTCCCTTCATCCTGAAGAGTCAGCTGGTGCTTTCAGGTGTTTATGCAACACTGTCATTGCTAGCTAATGCAATGGAAATTCTGAGCAGCAATTACATGGCAGTTAGTAAGCTGAATGCTTTATTGTGGTCATAATTCCTTTCCATTTTATTCAGTGACAGCAAGAATGTCTTGGCCAAAAGCCAAGTGATTCCTCAGAAGGGTGATTCAGCATCTCCACGGCACCCAGAGAGTTAAATTTCCTAAAGAAATCCAAAAGCCAGCAATGAAGATGTAACTCTGTGAGATGCATGGCAAGAATGACTGCTATAATAATGTTACACAGGGACAAACATTTTGGAAACAGTCCTTTGGAAAAGGAGCTGCTCTCCTCCCATCTCGTAGCTAGGCTAAGGGCTTTTTCTTGCCTTCCGTGATACTGCTTTTTTATTGTTTCATACTTTGAACATGTTTATATGAACTTCAAAAAATATGACACATTTTCTTATCTCATTAAGATAAGCAAGAGATGAAAATTGTGGAGATCCAAAGACCCATGTCTGTTTGGTCCTGCTGATCCTCCCAGCATGTCCTGTGACCGAGGAAGGCATATCTCAAGCTGTTCAGCTGTTACTAAGCTGACTAAATGAAAACAAGCAAGTTAAGGGTAGTGGGGTGTGGTGCCAACCTTTGCTCGTGTGCTTTTGTTTGCAGTTGGCAGAGTCCAGGCTCAACTTATTTATCTTATTCCCTGAAATCCATATCTCTATATTTGATTGTTGTCAAAAGGAAATGGGCATGCCTTGTGGCTGCTGATTGAGTTAGAAAAGGGTAGTGGTCACCTTCTATTAAATATAATTTTTTTGCTGCAGGACTGCAGTGCTGTGCAGCTCATTGTCATTGGAGTTTTAAAACACTTGTTAAAAACTTCACCAGAAACATAACTATAAAATAAAAGACTTCAATCATATGTCAGCATCAATCAGAATAATCCTTAAACTACAAATACTTCTTTGAATAGATGCAGTAAAATAATGCACCCATCTATGAGGGATCATTTTTGTCAACTTTCTCAAACCTGGGAGATTTTTTGAGGGATGCATGACCAGCTGCTACTTTTCTATCTAACCCACAGCTCCTTTGAAAAGCTCAACTAAACTTCAACTCATTGAAAGAAATTGGTGTGTACAACCATGCTTCTATACCAACTGTGCCATTTTAAGGCTATGAGATAAACCCATTTAGAAATACTATGGACAATACATACCCTCAGTATATTGAAAAGGCTAATTGCTAGGTTTCTTAAAAAGATTTCTCTGTTTTTCTTTTCCTGTTGCTCACATCACCTCCTCCATTTTCATTTTTGTGGGTATGATAAAAGAATTGGTGTACCTGTAGAACCACTGTTGGTAGGTCTTCATTAAAGGTAAGGCCTTCCTGGTGACTTCCTAATCTAGACAATAATCAGAGAATGAGATTAAAGGTATTTTGGGTAGGTACTCCACTCTTACTGCTAAATGCAGAGAAGGACAATAAGGAACATGCACAGAAGCACTGCATGTACTGAAAGTATGGTAAAAATCAGAAGAGCTTGGAATTTAGGAAGCAGCACTTTTTTGCATGAAAAGAGTCACCATTCACTCTCAGTACTATAGTATTTGCAAAACTCTATAAAAGAAAAGACAAATTCAAAGGTAGATTAACTAATGTAACATTGCATTCCTAGAGAGCTAGGTGAGTCTAAATCTTTATTTTTCTTATAATAAATAGGTACATGGGACTTGCTGTCATGACAAAGTCACTTCAGAGTGCAAGCACAAAAGTTTTGCTTATGCGTATATATGTCAGGGACAACAAAAGCCTCAACAGTGGCTGAAAAGGAGCTGTAATTCAATTTGAAATACATGCCAGTCTGAGAGGATTTACACCTAAAACATTTCCTCAAAGCCGTGTGTTACATCTTTTGTTTCTTCTGAGAAGTCATAATAAACTCCGTGGTATTTGGACACTTTGGCACAAGTGGCATTACAAAATTATATTGTTTTCAGAATAGCCAGATCTGCTGGGATGACTTATGTCTAAAACGCAGAGTCTAGAATATTGTTTTCCCCTAGACAGGCCTTATGACTGCTATTCTGATGTATTAAAATCTTATCTTTGAGTTTTCCTTTACTTATACCGAAATTAAAAGAGTGAGCAAAATAGCTTCCATAATTTTTAAGAGATCGCCACCAAGTGGAAAAAGGGAATCAATACCATTTTCCAGCTCCCGGAGGCAGCAGGTGTATGGCACCACTTAGAAATGATGGTGCGGATCAAAATATTGCCATAATAGCACATGCAAAGTAAATATTAAGGATCATGCAATCAAAGGTAGTTCTTATTTTAGAGTGAATTAATCAAGGAGGTAAACCATTTAAATGTAGATGACATAGCTTTCACTACCATGCCCTGCTCTAAAAGAAACAGCCCTAAGGAGGTAACTTTTTATTTGAACCACTGACATTGGTTATTACAAAGACAAGAACCACCTGAACTGCACAACTGTAACTTATCACCATTTACAAAACTCAATAGAAATTATTGCATTAACATATCTACCTTTTTAGCTGGCAGGGTTTCAAATAGCTAAGTCTCTTAAAAATTAGCATGCTATTATTTAGTCACAATTTTTCTGGCCTAATAAATGTTACTTGTAAACCCTATGATTGCAGGGAGAACAGGATTACTCATAGAGGGTCCTGGAAAAGAAGTTGGACATAAGCTAGCAGTGTGCCCTTGCAGCAGGAGTCCAACAGTATCCCAGGCTGCAGAGTATGAGGAAAGGCTGGGAGAGCTGGGACTCTTCAGCCCAGAGAAGAGAAGCCTCAGCAGGGGTTTCTCATCAAGGTGTACAAATATCTGGACAAAGGAAGATGGATCTCTTTTCAGTGTTGTCAAGTGACAAGACAGTGAGCATAAGCTGAAACACAGGCAGCTCTGAACATCAGGAAACACTTTTTATATCATAGAATGGTTTGGGTTGGCAGGGACCTCTAAAGATTACTTAGTGCAACCATTGCTGTGAGGATGACCTGCACTGGCACAGGCTGTGGCACAGGTTGTGGAGTCACCATTCTTGGAGGCATCAAAAGTTATCTGGGAACTAGCTCTTCTTCCATTTACCACACCAGGTTTACCAAAACCTGTTGTTTGAAACTGAGTTTCTTGATTCACAGAAGGAAACTGTTGACTTGAAAGCCCTGAAAGAAAAAATAAGAGGACCTTCATTTGCTGCATCTACGTAGAGGTCAATGTGTTTAGTCCACTAAATATAACTTTGCAATTACTTTATCTATTCTTATTTGCCATTTCAAAAGCATTTTCTGTATTCTATAACAGAAGTCAGAAAAACACACAAAAAATTACCACCATTGATTCTTCTGCAAACAAACACATTTTCACATAATTTTGAGATACTTTAATTCTTGAGATCACAACTAGCAATTTTTTGAAGTGATCTTTAAATAGTACTTTCAGACCACCTTCATCCTGTGTTCCACAGTACTGTTGGAGAGCTCTGCAATAATAAGACCTTCTGTGGTCCGACATTATTTGCTATTTGTAAAAGCCAGGCAGCTGTGCACAAAAAAACCATAGTTTTCAGGAAATTTGTATTTAGGTGCAGCTACAGAATCCACCATTACAGGTGGCCAGTTCCTGGTCCATGGAGTTCCCCTTCCATGTTCCTGGACTTCATGAGAAACCATTTCATCCAGAACTTCTGCAGGCTGTGTTTCACACTTAACAAAAACAAGGGCATTTAGGATCCTGTCCTTTGCAAAATTCAGTGCTTACATAATCACTAATCCTCTCCTGCATACCCCAGGTTTTTTAAATGGCACTTAAAATGTGGGGGACAAGTCTCTAGTTCCACGTGATTTATTAAATTAAAAAAAAAGAAAAAATAAAAAAGCCAAAGACTGACTTCCCTCTGGGCTCTTAAACAAAGCAAGTCTTCTACATCTCCAGTGATCCATGAACCATCACAAAATGTTCGTGTTGGTGATTCATTGCACCGTGACCAAACACATCACCAAATGCAACCAGCTCCAAAGACAAAAACACACACACATACACAGGACAACTTTTCACTCTTTCTCCTGAATTAAGAGCTTCCTGCCAACTATATTATACTCTGTTTTGAGCCAGTGATCCAACACAGACAAACTTGTCTTGGGAACCTTGGCTTGTGTTTCATCAAACAACCAATATTGCTAACAGCCTCCCTGTTGAGCAGCCGGGATCAAGTGCCTCTCAGGAGCACACCCAATAGAAATTTTACTTAAAGATTGCTGTTTTTTAAAATAATTTTATCTTTCAAAACTAATTGCATGCTCAAGTCTGACTTGTGGCAGTGGCATTGAATGTCAAACCTGAAAGAAGGGTCCAGCTCCAGTCACCCCGTGGACATCAGAGACTGTGCTCAGGATGTGGCCACTATGCCACAGTCCATTGTTACAATTCGTGTTCTGAAAATACTGTGGCAAAACTCAAATACCCAATGCTTTATCATGCATGTAGTTATGCAAACATTACTCAGTGTTGGGATATGTTCATAAGTCCATGTAGCTAGGTATGTGTTTGTTTAAAACCTGGGAGGAACGCCAGACCTATATTTTCCTGCTTCCTGTTGATTAAAGGAACAGGGTTCAGTTGAAATTTGTTGTGCAGTAAGCAGCATGCAGTCCTAAAGAGTGTGGGAAACGAAGACTCCATCACTTACAGGAGCCCCATCCTCCCTTTGTGCATACAAATCTGTGAGAATTATACTGGATTATGGAAACAGCCTTGGTCAGGACAGGAATACTGGTTGGGAATAAATTCTAAATTGAAGGGACTAGGTCAGCCTTGTTTTAGCAGGATGATGGTTAGCATGTTAATTATATTTGGTTTTAAGCTGATACAGCTTAAACAGAGCAAATACTAGAGGTTAACTGGGCAACAGTAGGAAATAAAGATGCAAATCACCTCAGTATTAGTGTGTTATCTGTCCTCTACTCACGTAGCTGTTACTGGATTAAAATACCTGATTTATGCACCTTGTAATAATTACATCTTCAAATTGATCATGCAGTTGTAGTCCCTTGACTAGTGTAAAGCTTTACTTGGTGAAGGTACATTCAAAGTTAATGTCCCAGCCTACTGTGTGGACAGCTTTTACGTGAAAGGTGCTGATCTCGGCTGTCTGGGATGTGGTGGTGTCTAATCATATTTACTAGGCCATCTTCTCAGTCATATCAAGGTCTCACATGCAATTTCTTTTTTGCAGTGGAAGCCTGTGTGCAGGCTGCTGCCTTGACTGATACATTGAGGGATGAACCTCAGACCTTGGGGGAAACAAATCTCAGGGATCTATGTGCTGCTATAGTTTGAGCTGAAGATCATTGACATGGTAGCTGTGAGCCCTAAAACGCCTCTGTGCCTCAGCACAGATGGGATCTGTATCACATCCCACAAGGGGTTTGCACTTGAGTTCAGACAAGTCTGGCTACCTCAAGCAGATGAAATTTGGCCGTAGGGCTGAACAATGAACTGCTGTGTTTAAACTCCTACTGGTTTAATGAATAAATAGCTATGAACACCCCTATCAAAATGGTCTCTTAGTGTCTTTGCCTTTATTCTCATTCCTACAGTGATGGGAATAGGAGCAGTGTCAGTTTGTGACTTGTAACCTCTGTGATGTGACAAGGTTATTAATCCTTTTGTCAGTCTAAGCCACATTGAGAGGCTGAAGCAGAAAATGAGGATCAGCTTTCTTTGGCAACACCCTCCTGTGTTTGGGTGCATGTATACCCTGCTATAGCAGTGAAAATTCTATCTATGTCAGACCTTTTCCTTTTTATATATTCATATATGGTAATGAAAATTTAACATATTTTGTGTAGATTTGATTTCTCTGTTGCAATGAAAATAGTCACAATGTTGGCAATTGTCTCAGAATATAGGGATCTGGCCATGGGTCCAAGACAATGTTTGGTTGTTCACTGTTCAACTCCCTTGATTATAATGTGTTTATACTATTTCATTAGTGTTGAAGTAATGAAATAGTGAAGTAGGCACACTGTCTTCTCTTCACAGACCCAATGCTGCAATGAACAATCTGTTGAAGACATTAAAACTCTTATAGAAAGTAATAACCTGACTGCACACATTCAGGGCAGATTTTGTAGGTGTCCCATGATTGCCCTAATCTCTTTTGAACATGTGGCAGCCTCCTGGTGACTTGGCAGGAGGATTCTGCTGCATCCAGTCCCACCAGTCTTTGATGGGTGGTCTTCATCTTCATTTTGGAGGGGGATATTAAATGTCTGCTGCATTTCATTGCATAATTGATAGGGGAAGAATATTCCTGGAGTTATTAGGTGCAGGGAAGACCCTGAGATGCAACAATTTGATCCACATTTGGCCCATATTTAGCTCATTTTTGGAAAGAGGGTTGAGTTTAGGCATTATTGAGTTTTGAATGTTGGGATTGATTTATTTTCTCTTTTGTGTGTTAGTTGGGCTGAAAATGTGGATAAGACAAGGTGTGTTCAAAAGCAGTTAGTTCTGTTAACTTGTTTCAGACATATTATGTTTCATGACATAAGCACTGAGCACTCTCAAATGAGTTCTTCCCACAGGCCCACCCTGCCCTCGCTGCTCCCCAAGACAGACCTCACTCCAGCTCCTGGCTCCCCAGGGTGCAGCTGCTAAGCCACAATTGCTTGCTCCTAAATTGATTTCAAATCCTATTTTTCCCAGGAACCAAATTCATTCCCAGCCTTGCTCAGCCACAGAGCTCAGGCTGACAGAAGATTTATGACTAGCCTTACTTTATTAAGGCAGGATAACAAACAGAAATGGTTTATTGTCAATCAAGCAGTGGTCAGTTGTCCAGCTCCCAGAATCCCATAACCCTCAAGCTGCAAGTGTCTTCTGTATACATTTATTTACTTTCTTGTATCTTGCAGCATATTGTTGGGTATTCTCTTTTACCATTCCCTTTCTAAAGGGTTATGCACTTTTCCCAAGTCCTAAGGAGACACACAAACTCCAAGCCTCAGCAATGACAGGTACTCAGGTCAGACTGTTTCTTGCAAGGCTGTAGATGGACTTGTCCCAGTCCCTGGGTGGACAGCAGACATTCTGCTTATTTGTCTGGTATTTGAGCTCTTAGCAGTCACACTCTTCTCTTTACTTCAGTTGTTCAATTGTAATAATTAGACTTGCAGCTTTCCAGGTCCCTGTTGCATTGCATTAACCTCTGCCTGGCTGCAGTCTGCAGCTTCAGCATTTGCAACACAAATGCACTTGACAAGGGGCCTGCAGACCTGGCAGTGCCTGCCAGAGTTGCCCCATAACCAAAGTAAGACTGCACCAAGGTCACCCCCAAGCAGCAGCTGCAGACCCCAGCCCTGCATCTGTCATTCCCTTGGATGCACCCATTATACTCCTCTCTTCATCCATCACTTTTGATCAGGCCTTTGGAGTCTCGTGCATCAGCGGTCAAGTGAATGGTCTTTTATACAGCAGCCATTTGTTCAGAAAGGGATTCTCTGCCTTTCTGTACAGGCTTGTCTGTCTCCACTCTTGTTCTTGCTCTCCTCTGTACTGAAAACCTTCCTCTAACCAGCCTGTAATATTTGGTGCAGGCTTTCACGTAAGAGCAAAGTAAGATAAGGTATCTGCAGCAACAGCCAATTAAACTGAAGTAAAAAAAGGAAAGCTTTTCAAGGTTAAATATATAGCAGGAGGTGATTTAATTACTCACAGGGTAGCGGGATTGAGAGCCCAAACAGCCAAATCAGTGCAGCTGGAATAATGACACCCAGCAACCTCCCAGGAAAGTACAGAGGAGAGATAAGTCTGTCTTGAAAGAGGCTTAAGCTAACTCACATTATATCGCATTTGCTGTGGGCTAAG
Source organism: Emberiza elegans (assembly GCA_024865655.1). Lineage (NCBI taxonomy): Eukaryota > Metazoa > Chordata > Aves > Passeriformes > Fringillidae > Emberiza > Emberiza elegans. The sequence continues at coordinate 39,117,839 of JALJVW010000206.1, forward strand.
CCTGAATGCAGGACAGTTGCCATGGCTTAGCTGATGTGTAGTAACTTCTTTAACTCTCATACCTCAGTCACATGTGTGAGCCCTAAGATTGTAGAAATACACACTAGATCAGATTTGCAGAGTTCCATAAAAACAGACATAACTTAGAAACACAGGAAAAGAAAACAGAAATTGGCTCAGGAAGAGAAACAAAACCACTTCCTTCAGGATTTTTTTTCATCCCCACCCCTTCCTCAGTTCCTGCAACACCTTAACACTGTACTAGTGTGACATAAAAGAAAGGAACAATTACAAGAAGAGTGAAAGTCAATGATGTTGTTGTTAACATTAATGTAAAGCTAAACATAAATTTCACTTGTGTGCTGAACTAACTGGGTGAAAAGCAGAAAGAGGAAATGGGTGTTTTGGTGAGAATAAAAAATAAATCAGTGCTTTGGGAACCAAGCACAACATCCAGGTTTAGTGACAGAGTCATGGAAACATCACTTTTTCTGTTTTTCCCATAGGGCTTTTTCAAAGAGGTCAAATGTCCTTTAGGTCAGAGAGCAAAGAATGGTGCAGTTCTGGGCTCTTGTGTGTGTCTTCCAGGGCCAGCTCCAATGACCAGAGTTAAACAAAGTGAATAGCTTCAAGACCAGAAGTTCAAACACTCCCTAAATCAATGACCAAGGCAGTCTCATACAACATCAGACCTAAATAAAATTTCTTGCTTCAATTCAGACAAGAAAGGGATCTGAACATCATCTTCTTGTACCCTAAGTGAGAGCTGTATGTGGATTTAGGTCAACTATAAGCAGCAGACAACAAGACCTGTACTACAGGCAGCAGACATCCATGGTCCTGCTTCTCATTTTGTCAAAGTTGGAGCCTGAAAACCTAATCAGGGCTGTCAGTGTAGGGAATGAACCACTTCAGAATAAGCAGCTGTCACACCCACCCCTTCCTCTGGCAGCAGCAAATCTGGTGCTCCTGAACTGTCTTCCCCACTTTCTCCACAGTCCTACCCTTCCCTTCATTCCCTTCCTCCCTTCCCGTGGTAGAAGGAATCTAGGCTTTAACTGCAGGCAGGAAAATTCATTTTCTCTGATGCTGCTGAGATGCCTTAAGCTGAATCTGCTGTAAGCACAACACTTTTGCCTAATAAATCTCATTTTATTCCAAACTATATATATAAAAAGATCACAAAGAAATGTACCATCTGCAAAAAAAGAAAAGTTTTCTTTAATTCTCAGCATATTTACAAACTATAAAATAAAAAGTTATGTTTTCTAGCACAATGAAAAGGATTTTTCTGTCTTTTTTCAAAAGACAAATTAAAAACTGGAAAATATTAGAAAGATGTGAAATAAAGGAGCAATCTGTTATAAATCAGGGTGAAAGAGACATAGATGATCTCAAAGATGAGTAGAGAAAAAAGATCCATGAGAGATCACTAAGTACATTAAACGCAGTAGCTGAGGTAGAAACCATTTGGTGTGAAACCTTTGATTTCAGCAAATTCTGCATCAAAATCCCTTCCTTTTTATTGAGCCCTCCAAAAACTGCCCCCCAGCTGGAGAAAAGGGTGGTATGCAATACACTGGAGAGTCCTAGAAGGCAAAGAAAAGGCAGAAATTAGCTCTTAAGACAAAGTGGTTGCCTGCTGGGTAAAAAGAAACAGCATAACTGAGGAAGACATGGTGACCTTGTTGCCTGGAAACATTTAAAATGTGCTTTGTTAGTGACTTTCCAGTTGGCTGGGATGGACTTGGCAGTGCAGTATAAGCCACCTGCCCTGCTGCGGAGTTTCCTAGAGGGGAAGGGAACTGCAGGCTGCTGGAGCAGCTTTAGTGGAAGCCTTTCCCATTCCAAAGCCCTCTCGTGCTCAACACCAGAATAATCAGCCTGATTAGGGCTGAACTGCTCCTCTGCACATTGTCTTTGCTAACCTTGGAAATTCAATTAGGAATTATTTCATCTGGGCTGGTTCTGTTTATTCATTTAGCTTTTGAGCTGAAGTATATCCTATCCTTACGAGATAAGTTGATTGGGCAGTTCTGGATACTGCAACATTTTCTAAGGGAACAAATATTCTTGTATTCTTTTAGTGTTGTACTATCAAGGATCGTCAGACAGTTTTCTCTGATCCTACCACATACATCATCCTTCAGTCTCAGAATAAAAATGTGATCTCTACCTTGGTACATTTCATCTCCCATTATTTTCTAAGAAAGTGTTCAGCTTTGACCCATTTTATCTCATGTTCAGGTAAATTTTCTTTTCTTATAAGAGTTTATCTGAGGATGAACATAGCGACTTGATAAATATATGATTAAAACCAAATGACAAAGCACAATAATAGCACTAAATAAAGGGGAGTTCGATGGCAAGCTTCTGATAGAGAAAGCAGAAAAAATATCTTGCTTGAAATTCTGTTCATAGGTTTTCCACTTGTGGGACTTCTGCATTTATATAAATTACCATCTCCTCTACAAAAGATTATTAATCTTGTTTTCCTGGGGATTGATGAAATTTGTGGTGTTACTTGTACTGCCTTCTACTGAGGAGCACTAATGTATGTGGTTATTTGGGCTAGGTTACCACAGGTGGAGAAATCAGAGAATGAGGGCTGGGTTGTATTCTTGGTGTTTTGTCACTTCAAACTAAATGGTAGCAAACCTTGAAACAGCAGTTGTCACGTGTCAGAGAAGGTGAGGGGTCTTTGTCAGCATCAATAAGAGCTGTAGTGGGTCTCTCTCAAACTCTCACAAACTCGAAGGAATCCTGCTTTGCCCTTCCATCCTTTAACATCATTCACTTCACAAACTAGACAAAACCCACAATTTTATTTTCATCTCAGTATCTTGAACAGATGAGTAGACAATTAAGCCTTTTCTATGCCCTACAGGAGAAGTGGATGCAAACAAGAAGATGAAAAAGAGTATTTTTGACACACCATGCCTTTTGTAGATTGCAGGACAGTTACTGCAGGCAATTGAACTATTTCTCTGGAGATTTTTTTTTCTCAGATACTTTTACATCTGGCTTTTAATGCAGAATTCATTAGCACTTTAAGTCATAATAATGGAAAGTGCATTGAAATCCTGAAACAAAAACAGTTGTTATTACAAAGTATTAAACATTGAGTAAAAGAAGCAGCTCCTCAGTGGTACGTAACAGTCACAGCTTTTATTCCACAAATCACTTAAAGCCACTTATAACTATTATTAGGCATAAAAGCCCACTTGGGCTTTATGAATGCTGGAGAACTGAGACAAAAAGATTGCTTCAAAGAGAACAGTGTCTTGATCATCATAAATTTTTGGCCCCTGTTCAAACCTGGCCATAAAAAATGGAGATTATACCAGCCACTTGCATTAAAAAAAAGAGTCTGAAGATTTAAGTACAATGTATCTACAAAGATTTTATTTTAATTAGAACATAGCAGAATAGCAGCAGCAACCTGCAGTGATATCATCAAATCAAGCCTGTTTCTATGGGAACACCACCAACTCCCAGAAATTATCGTGTCAGTTTGCCATAAATAGAAAAAAAAAAGGGGGGGGGGGAAGGAGAAAAAGGAGAAAGGAAAGGGGAAAAAAAGATTACAGAAGAAAGAGAACGAAGAGATTGAAGTTCTCTCCTTTTGATACTTATTGCCAACATGTTGTCAAGTTTTATTCTAAAATAAAGTAGTGAGGTAAAACCATTAGTTGCACTGCTCCTGCCACCCATTTGAGGCCTTGAACACCTTTTCTGAAGACTTTCTAAAGTGTTTTGTGGAAAGAAAACTTATGCAATGCATTGTTCTTTACTGATCTCCCTGCTTCCTGCATTTTCTATAGCATGAGTGAGCTCAGCATTGGTATAGGAGAGAGAAATACTTTTGATCATAGATACTTGCTCTGTTGCCTCATTTCCATTTTTTTGCTAGCTCTGTAATTTGAAGGTCTGGCCTGAAAGGGATACAAGAGAAAGAAAAGTAAACAATGAACACACAAACAGAAATTATTACTTCCCTCCATATGCTTATCTGATTGTCCCTCTTTCCCAGCAATCTTCTTTCCAATAGCTACCTCCATCCCAGTGCCTTCAGTAACCTCATAAACAAAGGGAAACCACTCAAGTTCCTCCCAGGAGTACCCAGAGAAGTCATTTCCCTTTGGGACTCCAGTCCAGCAGCATTTCTGCCCTCTGACACTCAGCAAGCTTGTTTCTCTGGCTCTCCTCACCACTGACACAGACTGTCTCCTGTGGAAGTAGCACCTTTCCAAAGAGCAGCCCAGGTCAGGAGGAACAGATTCCTGGAACTGTATTCCCAGCTGTGAAACTCTCTGGCTTATGGTCTGTGACTATTTTTTTCCTAAGTGCAAGATGTCTGTTCTATTCTCATTGATTTTCATTAATTTCTCCCTCTCCAGCCATTCCTCCTGCAATTATCCATTATAATCTTTTTGAGTCTTGCCATATTGTTGTTAGTAATACTTCCTGAATGCCACACCATAACTTGTATTATTTGCTTTATATGACAAGAAATCCTCCACTTAGAAGTAGTCCATGATAATAAATTATTATTGAATTTTACCTCATTGAATGACTGAAATAATAATCTCACTTCCATCAAAATGACACAGTGATGGTAACTGCTGCTGAGAATATTGGCAGTGAACTTGATGATAGTCCTTCAAGTGCAATCTTTCCCCCTTAACAACTTAATTGAAACTCCTATCTGCATACAGCACAGCAGAGGGCATGCCCTTCTTCAGATCCCCACAATGAGTCTAAAGTACTGTAAGTGGGTTGGGAGAGACAGCAACCACATTTCAAAGAGAAAAGTGCTTTTAAACATATATTAAATGGTTGATTCTACCACTTCTAAAGAGTGTAAGCCTTTACATTTGTTCCTACACGTATTATGAAAGTTTTTCATCTGCAGCAGAACGTAAAATTTCAGATTTTGTTGTTAAGTACTGAAATGCTGAACAGGCATTTACTAACTTGTTATTTACATCATAGAATGGCTTGAGTTGGAAAGGATCTTAAAGATCATCGTGTTCCAAACCCCTGTCGTGAGCAGGGACACCTTTCACTAGACCAAATTCCTCAGAGCCCGACCCAATGTGGCTTTGAACACTTCCAGGGAAAGGGTATCCACAGCTTCTCTGGGCAACCTCTTGAACTGCATCACCACCCTTCACAGTAAAGAATTTGTTGGTTTCAAAAGAGAAATCTTAGTTTCAAACAAGGCTATAATTTTCTTTAGACACAAAGGGCCAAATTATTACTTCAAAGAAAATCTGAAGTATTTTCAATAATACATCTACACGATAAAGCTGAGAATTTGCTTATGCAAATAAATCATAAGGCCTGCTGCCTGCATGCCTCCTATTATCCAATGACACAGACCAACCTCTCTATATGAGCATGATTTTAAGGACTGAAGAGTTGAACAGTATTTCAGGTTTGACTGGTGGTGACCTAGACAGAGAAGAGGAGCACTCTGGAGGCGGAGTACAAGGAAGTACAGTAATTTGCTGAGAACAATCAGTTATGCCTGAGTTACCATCAGCAGCTCATACTCAAGATGTGAACTCTCACCTCACTTTGACTACTTGCACATGCAGCATTAATAGCTGTGCATGCCATGGTGTAGGAGACTTCCATTTGCTGTTCTGGGTAAACTCTGAGCTAAATCTGACATCAATGCTTAAAAACAGACGTCTTCAGAATAATAGGCCCAGCATGTAGAAAAACACTCATGCTGCTTCTCTGCTAGAGTGTGATAGCTGAAGCAAAAGGAATTTCAGGGGGCAGGGTGGGAAGGAGGGGAGGGGTAGCCAAGGGGGGAAAGTCTTACAAAGATCACAAACTATCTTTCTATTTCAAAAAAGTCAAAGCAAAGAAAAGCATCCTCTTCAAATACACTATTTGTGCCTCCTAATTATTAACTTCAAGTAGGCTCCCCCTGGTGGGGATGAAAAGGGCACGCTCTGAAAAGTGAGAGCCTGAAATGGTATTCTGATTCTTGCCCTATTTCACTTTTCACCCTAATTGCAGACTAGCACCGGGCATGCTTTCAGCTCATTATTCTCTACAGAGGCCTGCTAATGGTATTTCATCTACTGCCTAATTCTACAGCTTTAAGATGGAAAAATTCCTTTCAAATTCAATACCAATGAGAGCAAACAGTAGGTCTGCCTCTCTGCTTTTTGTTTAGCTGTTCAGTAACTGGATAAACATTAACCAGCTGGATAGAGCAATTATAATTTTTTTAAGGTACTGTAAATGCTTGCAACAGCATAGTATCTGGCAGCCTCACAAATATTAATGAATGCATTCTTGTTCCACTCACACTATTAAAAGTGATTAAGTACTTTCACAGAGGTCATGCAGAAAATGAATGGCAGAACCAAGCACCAAGGAAAATCCAAAGTTTTTTTCCTAAGAGATACTTTTTAAGACATCCCACAGCACAAACAGAAATAAGCAGAAGAAATGCAATTAGAGAAAGAATTGACATTGGGCACTAATTATTTACTAGGAGCCTGAATGTATTTAGACTTCATTTCCAATGAACTCAGCAAACAGCTTGCTCAACAAGATCAGGAGTAAGGGTTTAGGATTTGGATTAAAAACAGAAAAAAAGTAAACACTAATACCCCTCTCTAGGGAAATCATCTCTACTAATTATTTGTCTACAGCTTTCCTCAATATTGCTGTCTAAACTGCATTTGTAAATATGGCTCCATTGTTCTGTAACAAGCAAATAATGTACTTTTAGGAATTTCTTGCTAAAATGTATTAGAGAAAGTTAAAGGTCTGAGCTATTATTAATTCTCTATAGAAAGCACTTTATTTTTACCAATAATAAGGGAAAGGTAAATATTTGGAGACAAAAATATGGGAATATCTCTGTTCATACATAGGAATGTCTCTGTTAATTGTGTTAGGTCTAAAGCTAACAAAGTCATCAAACACAATGGCTGAGACTATTATTGTAACAATTTCAAATGTTGAAAGCTATCAAGAAGTGTAATCAAATGGCACCCTGAAAGGAAGAAGCTTTTTTTTGTTTTTGCTCTTAAGCTTGTAAGTTTCATGCATTTTTAATGCAAACATTTTTTTACATTAGTCACAAATGCCTTGACCTCTGGGTATTTTTGTTGTATTTTACAAATGCATGCATAAACAAAGGCAAATACAAATGAATTTACATTTTTGAGATGTATTTAGCCTTGATCAAAGTTGGTTTTTTATTTGTGTGTTAAAGTTATGCACTTTTTGTTTGCATTCAGTGGTGACCAGAAAGCTTTACATGTGCTTCTTATTCAAAACACCAAGGCACAAATGCTGTAAGAAGATTTTCAGCTTTTTCTTATATTGTCTGGAGAGGAAAAGAAGTGTAAGTACTTAGGATAAGTATAAGCACTTCTTTGGCAAGTATTTATGTTGGCACATGCCAGCAAAGCCTTACAGATTGTTGTTCTCAAAATCAGTAACCATGCCAAATAGTTCTGATTCTTTCTCTGGTTTGGGACACACTACCTCCTTTTCACTGGTTTCATTTATTTCAGGTATTTTTCATTTTCTTGTATGGGATTTTAAGTAGTCTTAAAGAAGACAGTGTCATAAACACATTTTTAGTGCAGGAAAGTATCTTTAACTTAGAGATGGTCAATTATATATTTGCTAATCATCATCTAGTATTGAACAAGTTATGAACAGGAGGAAATTCCTATGAAGTTATATGTGGGGTTTTGTTCTAATTTATATTTGTTTGTAGTAAAAACATGGAGAAATGAAATTTCTCTCAGTCTCCATCAGATACTGTAGCAGCTCGCCACTGGCCATTCACAACTCTCCCATCTTTAATGGTCGTGACCTCTTTGTATAGAAGACAGAGATTCTGCTTCCTTCTGTTTTAGGTTACATTTATCCTGGCATTCATTTGTAGTCTTGTTAGACTACACTTTTGCTGTTTTAGAAACTATAGGCTCATAATGAATTTGGCTTTCAGCAGAAGGGCCAGGACTAGAAATGGAAAGGGTGCAAAATTTCTCATTAAGTCTGACAAGACTGAAGACCTTCACCTGGGGTTCAGCTGTGCAGGACACAGCAAAGGAAAGAAATGTAGGAGAAAAGTACCAGGTGTAGCAGCTGTAGAAGAAAAGTACCAGCTGTCTGTTCTGGAATACAAAGATGACAGGCCAGGGGTGTTATGTTGCTCAACACAGACACTCAGAAAATCTTCTCCAGATCAACCTCAGAGACATGTTCCCAACCTGTGATGAAACCCAAAATAACCCTTACAGTTGCTTGTGACATGGTACCAAGGAACTACAGAGAACCAGCAGCCCAAGTCTGAGACACATACAGAGATTCTCCCTTTCTAATAGATTGATGTATTGTTTGATTCATGTTGAAAGTATTTGTCAAGAGTAAAAATATAATTACAATACACAACATAATTTTTAGTGGTCATGTGGGCAGAATGTATGGAAAATAAAATTGCATTTATGGCTATGCATTGTAAAGCATATCAATGTTAGCTACAATTGTGTTTAAAGCAAATTTTCAGTATTTAAAGCATTTCAAATAATCTTCAATTGGTAATGATAATAAAATCCAGGAAAGATAATAAAACCCAGGAAGAGCACATCCTATATGATAATGTAGGGTAACTTTTGTCCCTGCTACATTATACTTTCTGCGATCTTGGATACAGCTGGGAGGAAGACAAGCATAAGAGGAGAAGGAGGAGGATTACATGTGGACAACTAGAAGAAATTAGTGTTTCAGTGCACTGGCCTTCACAGAACTCCTGGAAGTTTGTGCAGAAGTCTTTGGCCTATTCCACTGCCATTGAGTGCTCCAGTATCTTCGTTCCAATTCAGCAATGGAAATGGAGCACCTCTTTCCTTTTTCCTTTTCGTCTACATCTCCCAAAGATAAAACAGAAAGAGGAGACTTTCATGACTCCTAGGCATGCAATCCAGTAGGATTCTCTGAATGAAATATAATGTATGACAAGTTTCTGTACCTGGCCAAGAGGCAATGGTACCTGCCACAGTGTTTTAAATGTGGGCAAACTGTGTACCACAGGAAAAGCTGATTGTTTCAGACCAGACCAGTGTGCAACCTTTGTACTAGGTCAGTCCAGCCCATAGGTAGAAATGGTTGCTGCTGCACTGGACAAATTCTGCAGAAATTATGTGGACCTTGTTGGAAAGTGAAAGAAATCAAATGAAAGAAACAGGACAAAACCAGGTTTTTTTCCTACAGCTCTTGCAGCCTGTTCCTCCGATGTTCTTTTTCTATCTAATCCAAAAGGTGGGCAAAGTTCATTTCAGCATTAGCAACCTAAAATCAAGTCTCAGCTGAGATTAATTTGCATGAATAATGAAAGCAGTTTTCAAGTGTGGTATTATATATATATTATACATATATTAAAGTAAATGCAGATATTTTGATTTTTCTGGAGTGCTACCTAGGACACTCTTGGCTTTGTTTTGTGATTTGAAGTTCAAACTAGTGACCAGCTAGAAATGGATTTAGTGCTTCCTGACCACTGTGGAAGCAACTGGGGCAGATACTTAGGACCTAAAATTATTTAGTCTGGCAAGCAATCAAGAGGATATTTTCAGAATAATAAATCAAACTCACACATCTGGACAGACAGGACATGGAGATCTAGAGCATTGATTTTTATGCCCATGCCCTGATGAGCAGAAGTGCCACAACAGCCCATTGTTGACTTTCCACCAATCTCAGGCTGACATTGCCTGCCATCACTCAGGTCCAAGTGACATTGATTTGCCTGGACTGCTTTATATGGCAAGCAAGGCAATGAAAAACACCATTTTACATTTCTACAGCTAAACAGGTGTTCCAGAGAAATCCAGTGAAGATGGGCCTGCCTCTCTCCCACCTGAAAACACCATCCAAAGGCTGCTGGGCAGATCAGAGCCCACATTACGATTTTTAAGTTTTCATCAGAATCATCATTCTTGAGACACTTGCACATGACAAACTCGGGGTGTCCCATTCCTCCAGCTGTCCAGGAGGCTCCTCCACTGCAACTCCCTTGCCCTGACAGAAACATGGAAGGCTCATTATGGCAAGACCTTAATATTCCCATCTTAAAGCAGCCTTGGAATAAATCCAGAATAAAACAAGATTTTTTTTTTTTCTAGTGCACAATCAGGGGTACAAAAGCCAAGGGTGCCCAGCCAGCTCCAAGGGCAAGGCCCTCAGGGCACTGCAAGGAAGAAGTGGTTTGGCGGGTGGATGTGTTTGGGCAGGGGGACGGGGTAGCGCCATCTTTTTTCCGTGCCATGGGGCAACAGTGTGGCATCCACGTGGGCTTTCAAAAATAGCTTAGGCTCTGCCGAGGCACCAAGCATGTGGGAGGGTGCGCCAGGCTGCAGCCGGACTTCACCCTCGCACCAAAGCCGCCGCGCTCCAGGGCTGGGGGTGGAAAGTGGGGCCCGCGGGTGGGCGGGCTGTGTATGTGTGTGCATGTGTGCTAAATTACTACTTTAAAAAATATACATTTATTTTTATTCCCTCGCGAAGACCGGGGCGGGTTTTTTTCCCCTCAGGATCCTAAGATCCCTGCCCTCCTCTCCCCGCCCCCGCCAGGGGAGACGGGCGGCCGCCGTACCTGGCGGCCTCTGCCCGGGAGGAGCCGCCCGGGCCCCGTCGGCAGCGGCGCCGAGCAGGTGGGCGCGGCGGGGGCGCGGGGCGGGTCTGGGGGGTCTCCGGTGCCCCGGGCCCCCTCACAGCTCGGCCAGCCGGGAGCGCCGGGCGGGGGCGCGGCCGCCGCCTCCCCTCGGTCCCCGCTGAGGCCCAGACCGGGGCTGTGGCTTCCCCGGTGCCGCGGGGTCAGAGACGACTCGGCGGGCAAAGTTGGTGCCGCGGCTGGGCCCGGGCCCCGGCCCCGGGCAGCGTCCGGCCGGCGGGGCAGCGGGGGCACCGGGTGGCCGCGACACCCGCGCCCATGGGATGTGGGTGCTCCCGGCGGCGGAGGAGGAAGCGTGGCTGAGGTCAGGCACGGGCTGTGCGCGGTGCTGCTCCTCTGTTATGTCAAACAGAGGGCTGTTTTCCGGCGGCGGTGGATGGCAAGAAGTTGTTTGCTGGTTTGTTTTTTTTTTCCCCAGTTCTCGTCATTGAAGTAGGTGTGCTGGAATAGGTCAGCCGAGAAAACGGGGCTGAGTGATTGTGAAAAGTTCCGTGTATTAACTACTCATGTACATATTGGAGGGGGAATGCTGGATAGATGTTGGAAAGAAGTTCTTAAAGGTTTAATAATAATTAACATGGATAAAATTGAGACTAAAATCTAGTGACTTTCTCATCAGCCTGCTGGTGCTAATTCAAGAGTGACAGGGAATGTGTTGGCAAAGGGTAGCACGTGGATTTTTTATTTCTCTTTGGATATGCTCGGAGTTTGCAAAGACACAGGGATGATGGGTTATGTGACAGCCTGCATCTCTGGGGTTGGGAAGGGGGCTGGGCTTGTGTCGCTCAAGAAATGCAGGAGTTTGAGAATAGGGAGGGGACACGAGACCTGAGTGCCTTTGTTTTGTTTGGTTCTGAAGGTGGAATATCACTAAGCGAGGTTTCTGAAAGATAGCAAAGTAAGTCTGATTTAGGAGAGGAAACTGATATAAGGTAAAGTTTGATGATTTTTGCACAGAACAGTCTTGGGGTGGTCTGGATTTATGGGCTAAAGTCTGCAAGTGCTCCTGCTGATTCAGACAGTGACTTATTGCTGAAATTCTGATAACAGTGATACCTGTTACTGTGCACGCTGCATGAATCAAGTCGTTGAACTGCTTCCAGATACAATCAGTGTTTTCAGTTTCTCCATCTGTGTATGCGGTGCAAGTTCCTGTTTATTTCACAACGTGTGTTTGTATAGTCTTTGTTAACATCTTCAGTTCGCGTGCTTTTTACTGAGGGCAAGCCATAGAGCAGATGATGAAGGAAATGAGTGCAACTTTACTGCGTGATGGCAGTCGGAGCTGGGACACTTGTTAGGCACTTGTGTGCGTGGGGATGGTTCCCGTTCGCTGCGTGAGCCTGTGACCCAAAGCATGTCCCGGCTGGAATGCGCAGGCGGTGCTGCCACCCACGGCTCGAACGGGACATTGCCCTGCGTGCAGTGGAAAGGTTGAGTCTGCTTTGCTGGCAGGTACCGGCTTCCATGTGCAAGATAACATATGAGGAGCTCAGTGTGGGACACTTAAAGCAGATTGCGTAAGTGTGGTTTTTTAATTGATAGACTGCTTTGGCTGTTTTGCTGTAGATAATGATGGCAAAATCTGGGTTAGACTCGTAACCAGAAAGAATGCTGTGGGAGTTGATGTTTTTCCTGGACAAAATGCAGGTTACGGAATGGGGTTTGCAATTGAAGTATGAAACTTTTTTTATTTGTCTTTTTTAATAAAGGATATATATTCTTTAAAGACAGGGGTGTATAAATAGTTTGACCAGCTTTGCATACAGACTTTGGTTGCTTAGGGGCAGATGCAATGTTTAATTCATTAACTGCAGTGCTCAAGTTATTGCTGGTTTGGATCTATGCCTGAAAATAATTGAGATGCACTTGAAATTCAGATTCTATGATTGTACTGCACTGGAAAGGGCAGCATATGACTGTATTTATCAAATCATGTAGTATAATACAAAGCAACTTCCTCTTTTTTTCTCTCACTTCTTCCTCACCTATAAGAGGAAATATGTATAAATAAAGATCCTGTAACGTCTCAATTTCTGTTACTGCAGTACAGGAATTTACAATGTTTGGAGTCTGTACATAATGACTACTAGATCTGAACTTGCAGAAAGTACTTAGATAGTTGGGTTTTTAACAGTAAATCAAAACATAGCACTGTCACATCTCAGCAGTCACACCATAAAAGTCAGCACTGTTTGTTGAATGTCCTAACAGGATATAGCCAGATGCTAATAGTTATTGGCATTATTATCTTTATACTTAGTAATTTTATTGCTTGATGAGGTCTGTATTTTGAGAAACTCATTGTCCTCTGAAAAGAAGACCTTGAACAGAAAATAATATCTTAGTCATAACAAAAAGAAAAATATTTGCACATTTTAAGAGACAGATGTTGAGAACTCCAAAGTAGGATAACACAATTTGCTATTTTACTTCTAAAAAAAACTTACGTTAAGTATTAAAAAGTTTAGTATTAATATTTTTAAGTATTTTAGCTCCAAAGAGAAGCAAAACAGGGAAAAGACTGATACGAAATCTCTCTGTTTATAAGTCATAACTCACCTATAATAATTACATTATTTTTTCAGACGTATTTGCTTTTGTGGAAGCTTTTCTTCTCTGTGACTGGGACTAGTTCTGTTCAGTCATGCAAAGTAGGTGAGACTGGACAGGCTCAGCTCAGCTTTCTTGCCCTGTAAGTTACTGATCCTGCATGTGTGTGAGCATGAGCATCTGCTGCATTATTATGTGGGTATTTTATGCAGTTCTTTTAAGTTCTAATAAATGAGATCACAGATGAAAAGTTGAAGCTCTGGGGAAAAGGATGCTAGGCTCTGCTGCACCAGAATAAAAATTCCCATCTTCTTCAGAGTGTATGTGAAATTAGTATCTAAATAAACATAGCAATCAAGTGAGATACCCAGTAAAGTGTTTTATCTAGAAGTCTTTAGTACTCAAATTACGCTGAGTTACCAGTGGCTGCTATGCAGTTTTGAGATGCAGCTTTCTGGACTGCCTTTAGCACTGTTGTTACAGATCTTCCTCAATTAGTCTATGTTCTTACACAAAGTAGTTACTGTCTTTGTGAGACTGAAGCTTTCTGAAAACGGGCATATAGTAGCAAACCTTAATGGTACTTCACAGTTGCTTTTTTATCTGTGGTCATTCTGCATCAGGGTTGTCTGGTGGCTTCGTAGCCAGGATGAACAGAGATATAAAGAGTGCTGTATTTGCAAACAGAATAAAACATCCTTGGGGCTTCCAGATTGGAAAGAAACTGTATTTTCAGGCAAAATTTATTTTTTTGAATACGCCCACCTTAATTTGACTTCTGAGTATTGTGAAGTGAACTCATTCAGTATTACTTACAGGACAGCTGTAAAGCTGCCTTTTGATTGCTTTGAAAGAATGTAAAACAGCTAAAGGATTTTCACAAGGTGCAAAAAGCATGTTTTCATGCCATGGTAATTGAAACAACAGCTGAAACGGATTTCACTACCAGAAATATCTCTCTCTCTCAAATAAGATCATGCATGGAGAGCCTAATTCTTCTTTGCATTGACCCTGTGTCATCTTTCCCTGTTGTTACAAATAGATAGATAACTCTCTGTGGTGTGAATGGTGTCACTCTGCAGCCAGCCCAGGCAGAGCAGAGCAATGTAGCAGCTATGCTATAGGTACAGGGTAAGTGCTAAAGTGAAAAGTGGGGGAAAACTGGGCCAAAAGTCCCTACATGATTAAGTTCTCTAAGCATAACAAGAGAAAATTCAGCATGAAAGCGCTTGCTCAGTCCTGACCCTGCTCTTACAAGTGTCCAGGAAAACTAAACAAACTGTGTCTGCTCTGCAGCTTCTGTGTAATGGATATTCTATATCCTCCATTTACCCTGGTGGCAACTGCCGTGCCTGCCTTGACAAATGGATGTGTTGGCTGGAAATTACAGTGCTTCTGCTTCATTCATAAGAGAGGGGTAAAATGAAGGAAGTGAATGAATAGGTTTAGAGATAGTAACCCCTTTGTGTTGGTGCCTTTCACAGGTCTGTAAATGATTGCTGTACCATTTAACTTCTAGTTACTATATCATGTTTTTCTCTTTTCATTATAAGTAAAAAAAAAAAAAAAAGGATAGCACAGATTATGGTACTGCAATCACAAAGGAGGTCTTGGGGTGTTTTTTCCTCTTTTGTACCCTCATTGTTTTAAAGCTATTATGTTACTGCTTTCCTAACTGCCATAGTTTTGTGTGAGAGAAAAATATGTATGCAGCAGCGCTACTGATGTGTGTAAAGTAGTTTTGGCAGGTTTTTGGATTTTGTCCAAGTCAGATACACATTTTTATATCCTAAAGAAGAAAATAAATAACGCTGTATCTGTTCAAAATCTGTAGATCTGCTGTGATAGTTGAGTAGACACGTAAAGAAAATCATGAGGAGCATAAAAGGCAAGCCAGGCTTATATACCAGGAAAACAGACTGGGGTTTTAGCATTTTATTTTCAGAGGGAATGTTTGCTTCTCTTGGGGATATGTAAATTACTGCAAAAATATCTGTCAGATTCTGCCTGGGATTTGGATAGAAAGTTGCTTTTATTGGTCAGTTGTGTGAGTGTGAACAGCTTAGCATGTTAGTGATGTTATTTCTGTTGCTGCAGATCATATATCCTGGAGTATTTTCAGAGTTAAACCCTAAAGAACTGATTTCACTTCTACTGAAAACAAAGGAAAATTTGGCATTATAAAAATAAGAGATGGATTAGCCCCTAGATTAGAAAATTGGCAGGGGGGGTGGGGACTATCTGTGTAAGGTACTGTGTGAGTGATAGGTATGGGGCCTAACAGGGCATTTAATGCAGAATGAAAGCCTTTTTTAGCCTTGAAATGACTAAGTAGCAAGGAAATTATGCAAAAGCGGATTGTACAAAATATCCTTGGATCAAGTGATCATGAGTTTACATTGACTTAACAGTAGGATAAATTATGCAGTCCCATGTGGGGGTACTTGGGCTTGCTCTGAGCAGACTGTACCAAGAGCTGAAAAGGCCTGGAGTAGTTGCACAATGAGTGTGCCGTGGTTACTTCGCTCCTTTCCTCTGCCCAGACTGTTGGACCTGCTTGTATTTCTCCAATACTTCGATCTTTTATCCAATCCATCAGGTGGAGCTTTGTACATCTGAAATAATACTTACCAGTTCTAGTCAGGATGTACATCCTCATATCTCCTAGAATCACATTTTCTGGGTTTTTTCAGAGCTGGATCAGCCTAGCTCTGCATTTCTTCTGTATGTAGAAGAAATGCAGAGCTCAGTACTAGTAGCCTGTGCTGAACCTTTAGTATCATCATGCAGAGTTACTTAATTTTACTCCACGTGCAGTGTTTCTTTCCCCAGGGCAGACAACTCTACCTTTTAAATGAAATGCCTCTTCTTGCCTTGCCTTGCATCCACAGCAGGCAGAAGGTGCAGTGAATGGTGACAAGGGCAAAGAAAGGGGAGAGTGGGAATGGAGGGACTGGTAAACCACTAGGAAAGGGGAGAAATATTCACAAAGTGAAGTAAAGATAGAGGATGGGCCAGATCCAGGCTGGTTAATGTGAAAGCTGAAGTCCAAAGCCAGCATAAAACTTGACACCAGAATTCATGGAAACAAGTGAGTCCTCATCTTTAACCTGCTTGGTCTGATGGTAGCAGATACTGATTGCTCTGCAAGTATACTTGCGAGCTGTTCAAAGAAAACCACTTTTCTCCTTTGTGCCTGTGAAAGATACAAATGCAAAAAAATTTCTATTGCCATTTAATCGCTAGAATAATTTTCCTTCTTCACCAGGCAGCAAAGCTAGTTGAGTATTTTTGAATCCCTGATGTTCGTTGCTTATGCCATGTGTACAGGTATGTATCAATCACAATTTCCTCTCTAAATATAACGCCTTTCCCAGGGAATTACCAGTGAAGACCTTTCATAAGTCAAAGGGTTCAAACTTCAATTTAATAAACTCATATTGTTTTTTTCTCAGCACTTTGTTTTATTAGCAATTCAGAACTAGGCCTACAAATCAAAACATCTTTTATCAGGAAATTTTTTTTTGTTGCAGTTGCAAATGACTGCATTTTGCTGTTCATTGTACAAGGTAAAATCATTGTCCTGAGTAAATGGATGTAAGATTGGAGCTAGTTACTTTGTGCACTTCCTTTAAAAACAGCTAACAATTTTCTGTACAAGAAAGATATTTACACCTTTGTGCACATGGGCAGTTTGATCTCAGCTTTGACGCTTAAGGGAGAATAAGAACATATTACATATTATTTTTTCAGAACAATGAGTGAGTTAAAATAACAAAAATGCAATGTTATGGTAGCATAGCAAGGCTTTCTTAATAACATAGGTGTTTATAGTTATGTACTTGTACTTATGGAAGCCTTACCCTGGTGTAAAGAACATTTGAGATGAAGCTATCAATTATGTCACTGAAATGGGACAGTAGCTTCAACAGGATTGACAGAAAAGGGCATGAAAGTGAGAATGAATATTCAGAAGTTATAGTTTAATTTTTTAGGCCATTAGGGCTAACATTTTTACCACTGGAATGGAAATAAAGTAATCACAATTTCACTGAAAACTGGAATCAAAGTTTCCCATTCTTTCTTTGAGGTGAGGATTTCTCTGACAACTTACTCCTGCAGGTGACCAGATCACTGTGTTTTACATCCCTTGTGAAAGGCAGTTCTCCTTAGCACATACAGTGACCACAGTCCATGCTGGGGCCTCAAACTGCTGTAGGAAAGCAAGGTGCATGTTGAATTGCAAAATTTCTTTTCCTTGCATTGTCAGTATTAGACTGTTTTTTATGCTGATAGCTACCAGCCTGACATGACATGCATGCAGGTTTCTTTAAATTTATCATTTCAAGATGTAAAGCTGTGAAAATCAGAGCTCTGATAAAATATCATGTGGTTGAAAGTGGAAATTTCATAATTATTTAAGAACTGGATTTTTAAAGTCCTCTAGTTTTCCAATATCCATATTTGCAAATTCTTTTCACTTGACTGGCAGTTTCAAACAAGGTTTGAGCTGTCTGTAGCAAATATAGAAGAGCAAGTTGCTGAATGCTGCCTTGTTTGCATTTTCTATTTTGATGCTAGCTACTTCATTGGAAAGCAAAACTTTCTTTTGTTAAGGGAATTGGTTAAACAATGTTTGGAATTTTTTTGTAGAAACCATTCTGTGTACAGGTATACTTTTCAAACAACTCTGTATTATAAAAATTATAGTCAATAAATATATGAATAACTATGAAGGAATAGATCATTAATAATTATGTGAAAACAAACAATTAGCTTCTTAGCAGAGGCTGCAAAATTTGCAGATGTTAACCTGAAACATCAAATTACCTCTGCAGAGGGAGATCAAGCACTGCTTGCACTGATACTCTTGAGGAGTGTAAGAGTAAACAGTTGTCTTCAGAATGTGGCTGTGACCTTGAATATCTACTGAGCTGCACTTTCTTTAGCTTAGGCCAATGATTAACTTTGCTAATGGCTGTATATCAAATTCACCATTGTTTATATTGCTGGCAGTGAAACAAGCCATGTCTGTCTTTGTGTGGATGATGCGGTATTAATTTCAAGGAAACCCTTTGTATAAATTGTTTTCCTTTGAAAAGTCTTTGTGCAAGTCCTAATTACTTCTAATTTACCTCATTTGTCTTTGGGCTCTCTAACTTCAGGTTAACACTACTACAGGCACAACATATTTCTTCTTGGTATGTGTTGTTCTTTTCTCTTAGTCCTTATTTGAAAGAGGATGATGAATTCTCTTATTCTGCTCCCTTACAATCAGTCTTCTCTGACAGATCCCCATGGAGCAGAGGAAGCTACACCCTGAAATAGTCATATGTAGGGATGTGAAGTCATCTGTGCAGCTTTGCCTCTGAAGGGAGGTTTGTCAAGACATAGCACTGTAATTTCTGGCCTCAACACCACAGGGAACCCAGCAGAGATCTGCCCACAGCACACATGGAAGCAAGGCGTCTTCAAATTCCTGTAGTCTCTGCTGGGTCAGCCCTGGACAGTTTGTGGCAATTTTATCAGGCATCTGACAGAATAAGAGTCATGCTGGGCTTTTTTCAGACAGAAAGGGGAAGCAGCCCTTAACTGCATTAAGCCTGGTGGAAATAGTCCAAGCTGAGGGGAACTTGCAGTCCTTGGCTCAAATTCAGGATACTCTTACGTGCTGTGAGACAATCCTACAGACCCTGTAGAAGACAAATGCTGCTTAGAAGGTATTTAATGGAGAAAGAGCCCTTTCTTAAGGTTTGCACATTCCAATGGAATTGAAAAAGTCGGATTCTGCCTTAAGTTGCAGTGATGTAAACAGTGACTGGGAGCAGAAATTTCTCTCAAGTTGTACACAATTCTGATGTACAATTGTTAGATGGTGAAAGGCTGGAGTTTTCTTAGTCAGCTGTGGGAATATAGATGTGAAAGTCTTAATATATATAGTAAGATGGGTATGTGTATGGGTATTTGCCTTCCTTCTGTAAATGAAGGTTCTAACAGTTTGACACTTCTACACAGTTCTTAAATGTCTCAAATGCAGCAGAGACTATCAATTATTTTGTGAATGGGGTTATCATTGGAGGGTGAAAAAGAGGATATTCAGAGGCTCTACCTTGATTCTTTCTTGTTGGGTTCTCTAAACACAAAAAGTCATTCGCACTCTAAAAAAAAATTTAAAATGTAGCATCCAATGCTTAAATATTAAATGGTTTGATTATCTTAAAATTAGAATGTAGACGAGCTCATTCCGAACAGAAGATTTTTCCAAGTCTTTTCCAGTTGTGTGATAGTGATAGCAGGAAAGTTGATCTGTGTAACACACATCTACTGTTCTCTGTTTTTAATCTCCCTGTATCTGCGTGTGTTGTACTGCCTTTGAAAGATCTGTGGAGATCTCATGCCAGTGATTTCAGCTGTTCTTCAGTGATGTTTCACAGGAGTAAACGGGCAATTTGCTAATTAAACAATTATGTTAATTATCTACCTTTGAGATCATGAAAGTTGAGCAGATGCTTATTGATGCTGTTTTTTCATTGGTAATTTTGCAATTGTTTGACTTTTCTGTTGAAATATAAGGGCTCAAAAGCTATCATTCAGAACAGTACAGTTAATCAGGAAATCATATTTGATTATATAAAAGTTGATGAAAAGATAAAAACTGTTTGAACTGTTTGTGGTCTACTTTTTTCCTTCAGTTTTTAATCAAGAAAGTAAGACCAATACTATAGATGAGCTCTCCTGCACTCCTATGAAATATCTCCCCCAGCTTTTCCTTTGAAGGAAGAAAACCTGTATATTTACCCAAAGGTGAATTACCTACTTCAGAGTGCGCATCTGCAGTGATTGCAAATTCAGTAGTAATGAATTTGTTATTTTGCAGTCCTTTCTCCAATTTGGTTATAAGGGTCAGATTTTCAATTCCAGCTGTGTTGTTTCATGTTAATGCCTATACCACATAAAGACCTAGGAACACTGGCCATTTAAAAATAACCCTATTTAGAGTAGTTTTAGTGGATAAATGCATATTATGCACATTTAAATAATTGTGATTTTTTTCCCCTCTCTCCTTTCCCCTTCTAGAAATTGTACTAAATGAAAGGTACAGCTGTTTCATGCCTTCCCTTTCGTTGATGGGTGAAGGTATAGTTTAGAATAGTTTTTATAGTATGGTAGGTATAGTTTAGAATAGTTTTTATAGTATGGTAGGTATAGTTTAGAATAGTTTTTGCAGGCATACCTGTGTTGGTTCTGCTGAATGTCAGTGTGGCAGGAGACATGTGAGCTGCTGTCCAAAATCCTGTTTCTTAGTGTGGATCTCTGCTCCCAGCAGGATTTTGTTTTAGTGTGAGCCCTGCACTGAGGCTGTGGCAGTGATGCTTCAGGAGACCTTTGGGAAGCACTTGGATCAGAGTTTGTGCATGTCTGGTAGCTGAATAAAGTGAGACCAAAGCTACAGAAAAGCTTAGGCAGATGTTTTGAGTTTCCCACAGGCAAATCCAGCACAAGATTGAGAGAGCAGTTCATGAAGAAGAAAGATCTGCACCTCCTCTGTCTTGTCTGACACTTCAAATTAAATTCTGGGTGGAGACTTTATTTGGGCCTTCAGAAATCTGGAGCTTGAGTTCTTACATTGATGACTGCAGACTTGTTCTTAAACCCAGCTGCTATTCAAGCACATGCGGTGAGAACACGCAAAGAACAATCTGTGACACCTGAAATTACCAGGTTCAAAATTATCCTTACCAACAGAACAAAAGAAGACCAATTGTTTTGAGATCAGAGAAGAGTAATAATGTTCTCTGACTGATGAAAAGTTCACTGCCTTGTGAGAAGTAAAACAACGCAAAAAGTATAACAAGTCCTTGCAAATGTACTTTTGAATTACAGTGTTTATATTCCACAAAGCTGATGCAGAGCAGTAGGAGAAACTATTTTGCTTGGAACAAGGTAGAGTCATCTGCAGTGGAGTGCAAATGGGATCAAACTAGAAGAAGGAGAAATTAGGCTGCGTGTCAGGCAATCTGAACTAAAAGAGTTATTTGACTGGGAAAGAGCTTCCCAAGGGAAATAATAAAAGCCACATTATTTGGGACACCTAAAATTAGACTTCAGAAAGCACTAGAAAAAAATGTACAACCTTGCATTTGGTAGGGAAGTGGACTAGAAAAGGCAGAGTTTCAGATTTTCTTCTCTCTCTTTTTTTTTTTTTTTCCCAATAAATTCTACACTTGTTGGGCTTGATTCTGTTCTGTGATATTTAAGTCAAGGTAAGATTTACATTACTTCTTGCCTTAGGAAACGGAGGTTAAAAATACAGACTTCTCCCCTCCACCTTGCTACCCTTTTGAACTGTATCTTTTTATTTCTGTCCCTCAGGGATAGTTCAGACCCCTCTCTCCAATTATAGATATGCATATTTAGAGGAGTGGAGAAAGGGCACATATTCCTTAAGGATCCTTTGTAGCACTTCGCTCTTACCTGGCTCTTACCAGACACTGGAACTGATAAATATGATACTCCTTTTTTTGGTTTTATTTCAGAATTTATTTCAATTTTTATGGGAAAAGCCATAAACTTGGCATGTTCTGAAGCTATTGTGTGAAATTACTGACCATGGGTTTTATATATATATATATATGTATGTATGTATGTATATATGTGTTTGTATATGTATATACAATGTAGTGAGGGGAGAGGCAAATGAAATACAGCCTTTAACCAAGGAACAGAGGCCTCCAAATAATGTGTGTTGATATATTGAAAGTGTTACAGCCATCTCCATAATTTTCTTTCAATACAGTCCATGTGATATTGCTGTAGTAATACAAGAGAGGTTATCATAGCCAATCTTACATATTAAAAAGTGTAGATTGTGCAGTTATGACTAAATGTTAAGAGCCAAATGTTTTTTATTGTAAGTTAGCTTGAAGATTCCTGGCTTTATCAGCATCCACCGTCTGTTTGTGGTGTGCAGATGGCAGTGCTCCTTTCAAAGCCCACTTGAATAAATAGAGCCTCTATGTGGAGGATGGTTCTTTATTGTGTAGGCATTACCCTGTAATAGTTCTGGTATAAAAACTATGATTTTTAATGTGCACACAAAAGCATGCCAAGGTCAGGACATTGAGCCTCCAGATTTGTGGTAAGAGACTAAAGAAGGCATGTCAGCAGGATTTTCTGAAAGATGATTCATTTGTAGAGGGTTTGAAAAAACATTATAGGTAAGCTATATGGTGTCTCCAGTATTTCATTTAAGGGCTGTGTGTTATAGCCCCACAGAATGCATTTTGCCCTGATGCCACTGGACAGGAGTATATGGGGGTGGGATACATGGTGAACCCTTCCTCTTCACTGAATTTTGGGTTGTAGTTTCTACACAGTTTCTAGTCGTTAAATTTAGGCTGCATTATTTGTAGGAATGAGTGTTGTTGGGGCAGGGACTGGTGGGGTGGCAGCTAGAAAAGTCATCTGATGGCATTTCAGACTGTGACTTTTAAATAGCTGGAGCTGATTCCCATTTCCTTTCTCCCACTGCTGCTTGCCTCCAATGTGCTCTACCTCCTGCTGCCATTCATGTGGTCTGCCACAGGAGCGTGGGTTGTATTTTTTTTTCCTAATTTGACTAAGAGCATATTTCCCATTCTAAATCCTTAATGAAGACAAAAGGCCTGTATTGCAGGGTAGGAAGATACTAACCCGAAACATATTATTAGCTGGGAAGACTCATTCTCCTTATGTCCATGTTTTTGAATGGCTTAATTGAGGAAAAGAGATATCTTCTGATGATGGGTTTTTGAATAGGGCAACAATGAGGGTGGAATGATGGAGATGCTGTGATGCCAGCTTTCTTGGAAAGCTTCATTAAGAGATTATTAAAGTGATTGTAACTGATTCTGTTACAGATCAGGGTGCTTTGATCAGCCAGCCCTTTGCATAGCAATCTCTCAAGGGAGAAAATGAGTGTTTCAGAGGCTCTTCATGTTTAATTTTGACTGATCTCTCATTAAGTATTTTACAAGATAGAAAAGGAGAAGAATACTCAGACATTATTGGGATGTTATTCATATACACTAGGTAGGAAGTGAACAAATCTGCATGTACATTTTAATTTCACTGCCTCTTCCAATCTAGTCCTTTAGCATAACAGCCAGATATTCCACTCAAGATTGCAACTTGCCTCATTTCTGTTATCTTCTCTCCTGAACTTTTCCAGATTTAACTGTCATGCCTCCTCCCTACACAGATGATTCTGGAAAAGCATGGAGTGCCTGTTTTTAAAAATGAAGGGAGAAGGAAGGCGAATAGGTTCTGGGAAATGTGGTCTTTTCAACTTAACATCAATTTCTAGTAAAACACTAAAATGTGAAAAATGTTTATAAGACCTTTCAGGAGTCAGGGAAACAAATTATGACCTAGAGAGATGTACAAAGAGTAAATGTGAGAAACCAATGTAATTTCTTGTTAAGATAAAGCCTTGCAGAAAGAAAAGACAAAGCATATGACATATTTTGTGTTATTGTAGGGTTTTTGACACTGTTTCGTATGACATTGTGAAGAGTCTCAAAAAATAATCATGACATGATGGATGTAGAACAAGATGTAAAATTAGATGTGTTTGGACACTTTATCCAAGTGTCACTATCAAAAGAAGATTTCAAGCATAGCTTGCATAGGCCTCTCTTTGGCACTGCTTAGTACTTTCATTTGCAACATTACTAATGAAATACAGGGGTTTCTTGTTAACTTTAATGATGACTGAGTCATGCTGAGGGCATGGTTAGGTATGAAAAATCAGTGAGTGATGCACTGTCATTCTACAAAAGATTTTCTTTTTTAAAAAGAAAAGCATATAGCTTTTGTTGGAAGATAGGTGCCTTTTTGTCAGTGTATTACTAAAAAATTGTGAAAATTAACATTTTAAAATGTCAGGAAAAACACTTGACTTTAACACTTGAGATATCTGATCCTTGATATTATATAATTTGGTAATAGAAGCATTAATTTCCAGAATTATTTCTTTATTTATTATTAAATCATGAGGGACTTAAATCATGAAGGACCTAAAAAGTCCCTTACTCTCTCCTTAGAGCAGCAAACCTCTGGCTTAAAGTCAACTGAGTTTTTGTCCCAGTAGGAGCATCTGCATGTGGTCAACTGTGATTTGTTCTCTGCAGAATTGCATTTCAGGGCTATGGGCAAGGTTAAGGCAAGATGTAATAGTTGGACAGGCTAGCATCTATGCATTTGGTACTCGTGGCACTGGTCCAGATGCGTGAGCTTGCTCTTTAGATGTGTTGTCATCATAACTGTAATGAGGCTGCTCGTGCTGTACTTTTGGAAGCAGTGCAGTATAAAAGTCTTCACTCTGCTGAGAGCTAGATATTTTGGCCAATCTTCAGCTTGCAGTGTATAAACACATTCCTCTTTGTTTTCTCTTTTTATTCTTCCACTTTTTCTTTTCCTCCCTTCCTTCTCCTCAAGGACATAGACTGGCAATATTTTTCACAACTGTGTGAAGCTAGAAATCCGAGCGGATGCCTGTGCCGCCCCCACCGCCGCCACCTCCTCCTCCACCACCTCCACCACCTTCGGGAGGGCCCGCTCCACCACCACCTTCGGGAGGGCCCCCTCCACCACCACCACCACCACTGGTAAGACTGACTTTTCATTTCTGTGTGCAAAAGCTTAGCTGTAGTAGCCAGCTCAGAGCCCACAGGGTTTTGGCATGGATATTCATACTGGGGCAGATGTTTGTTTTGCTGGCACTGGTTGTGTTCATTACAGCAATGATCTCCGAGGTGGGGTGTGTGAGATGATCCATTGGTATGTGGGATGAGAATACTGCAACTTCAGTTATACCTGCTTATACTTTATATAGAAATAAACCTATGTATTTTGAGGTGCATGCTCAAAAATTTTGTTTCTGCTAGGAGTGCATGATCAAAAGGTTTTGAGATGATTAGAGTGCATATGGTGAGAATTTAGCATTTGTGAATACTTTTCCAGCCAAAGGGAATTCATTTTTGTATTGGTAATGGTACAGATGGTAAGTATTAATTTCTTCATCCGTTTTCTTACAGCTCCCATTAAGACTCACAGTGTTCAGCTGTACATTTTGCCCTTTCAGGCACACAGTGTCTTCCTGGGGATACAGCACAATATTCTTTTGTACATGTGCAGGAACAATTACAGCTTGTAGCAGATCATTACTGTGTGTGTCATGAAGTAGAACATGTGCCTTGCCAGCATGTTTGCAATAAGAGGAGGATGCTCTGGGTGAACTTTCAGGGTATTACATTTTCATACCTTCACAATCAATTATTGTACCTGTTGTAAAACCTGTTTAAGTAATTCTTTGAATTCTGTGATCAGTTGGTCATAGCCTGCTTCTGCATTGAAATTCTTAGACTTTTTGAAAGAGCAGAACCTGGCACGGTTGTGTTCAAGTCATAAAATCTCCCATGACTTTTTTTCATATATTTCTCTGTTACTGCTGTGGTTATTTGCAGAGTGTGTTAGACTATGTAGCAAAACAGTATATGGTACTTAAAATGTACTTCAAATGTACTTCAAGTTTAGTTTTTTTAAGAACTACACTTCTCCCTTGCATTCCCTGGCATCTCTGCCTGTTTTGTTTCCAAGAAGGCTGGTTGATTTTGTTTGGTATTGTTCATAATGCTCTTATTTTATCTTTTTTTTCCAGAAGGAGGTTTCTTTGCAAGTTTCTTTCTGCTATTTTACAGGCTGAACAATTTTGTAAAACTCCCCATGAGTTGTGGAGATGAAGAGGAGGAGGATAAAGACAGCAAATCAAATAAGCAGTGTTTGATTTTTTTCCGCATTCAGTTTCAACTTCGGCACCAGGAGCAGTGTTTCCAATTAGCAATTCTTCTGGGCTGGTACACAACCTATACTTAGATGCTGAAATAAGTGGGCTGCATATTGTGAGCAGCTTAATGCTCACAACTGCAATTAAAGTCAACAGAAGCTACAAATGTTCTTATCCTAATAAATTTAGATCAGTAAAGTATCTAGAGACATTTTTAGACTCCTCTAACATACACCAATTACAAATGACTTGAGAAAGCTAAAAGAACCCCTAAGGATCTTTATGAACAAGTTTAGGATTTTTTGTTTCCCCTTCCCTTTTCTGACAACTAAACCTGCTCCCATGATAGGATTTTGATACAAGAAGGCTTGTTTTCATATTGTGGTTGGATCATTCTGTTTCAAATGGGGTGATCTCTGTATAAGACATGCAGAATTCAGAGTCGGGTCCATTTTGGTGACATGATACATATTAGATGTGTTTTGTGTTTCTAGTTATTGTCTGATATTGAAGCTTTGCTTTCAATAAGTCTTGATACTAAAAAGAGTATATGAATCAACACAAATAATTAATAAAATAGCGTGGTACGACATTGTTTTTTCTGCAACATCAAAATTACTTTTCCCTGTCAAAACAGAATGAGAGACAGGATCAGGAATCTGCCGGGTGAGTTCAGCAGAAGCACAGAGTAGGAGGCTGCTCTCCAGCTGGTGTCAGGTTACAAAGTAAAACCTTATAGTTGGGGAGTCTTCAGAAACTTGCTGCAGACCCTATTTTCTTTTACTGGAAAGCCCTTTTCTAGAAATTGGCATTTGTCTTTTTACAGTTGCTAATCTGCCCAGCTGTTGTTACGACTGCTAGATCTACAGTTAGAGGATGGAAGAAGGAAAAATTTTTACAGGCATATAGCTTTAAGGAAAACCTTCAAAGCAGATAAGTTATTATTTGGCCAACTGCTGGAAAAGTTCCAAAGTAAACAGCACAGTGATTTTTATTATACTGGTATGATTAAATCAGAGTAAGATTTGCATGTCAGCAATTAAAAGTTAGGTTTTAATTTTACTATTGATATGTGGGTGAGCCACTAGTTTAATTTATGTGATTTATGTTAAAAGAAAAATGTCTGTGTGTAGGTGGGGGTTTTAGAACCTGTAGTTTTTTATGATGCTATTGCAGTGGTACCATGGACTTGTCTTTTCTAGTTATGGATGAGAACCATACTTTCCTCTTGCTTTCACTATGAAGAGACTTTTAGCAGAAGTAGTCACCACATTATCTTTTTCTCTGCACATTTTCTTTGCTAATATTGTGAGCCTTGGTCCCAAATAATTTTGCAGTCCTTGCTTCAAGGAAATTCTAATCACTGTTGGCACATAACTTTTTTGTCCTGTTGACTCTTAAGGCAGAAGAAACTTCCTTCCTAGTGTTTTTTGGCCTTGCCCCTACTGCTAAGACTTTTGGACTTGCTGATATTCTGTAAGTACTTGTACAGAATTTTGTTCACAAAAGTTGTTGCAAGACAATGTAAAGTGATTTGGAGACAGTATTTAAGACATGCTAAGAGCCACCTGTGCCCAACAGCCAAAAAGCTACTGGCTGTTAGACCAAACTTGAAACAAATTCCTGGATTTCTCAGGAAGGAATGGTGGGATGTCTGCTGTAGCAGATGCATGTGGCTGAGTCAAAATGCAAATACAGCTAATTAGATTAATTGACCATGTCTTCAAATGCCTACCTTCTGGGGGTCATAGAGATGAGAGGGGTGAGTAGGCAGAATAAAACTATGCCCTGATGTATTTTCTGGCACTGGCTTACAGAATTCAATTCTCTTTATGTTCCCTTTTCCTCTACACCTTAACAAAGCACACTTAGACAGGAGGCTCTTTCTAAAGCTCTTTTAGTTTATGGACATGCCATGTGAGGTGGGGTTTTTTAATAGAGTTTTTGTTAGTGGTCTTGGGGAAAAGGGTGGTTGGTTTGGGGTTTTTTAAAGCTTTCTGCTCACAAAAAAATAATTTTATTCTCACTCTATTTCTTTTACCACTCCTGCCTTTAAGCTTGGCATATGAGGCAACCAGGTTAGTTTTGGCTTGTCACATTTTCTGGAGTAGGTATCACCACTGAGACAGATTAAAATTTTTCTATACTTAATTTGCCAAGAAAAGGATCAAGAGAGAGTTTTGCTTTGATAAACTCTGTTCACTTATTACATGCAGTGAAGGCTGCTTACTGCTGTGTGGCCTCTGTATATATGAATTTGTAATGTTAAGATCAGTCATCACCTATTAAAATGTTAATATTGGAGGAAGTGTGGATATGTAGCAGCCCTGCTGGGTTGTGCCTTACTCAGAGATGTTTGTTTAATGATTCATATGTTTGTGGAGTTTTAAGAAAATACTTCTGTTCTCTTTAGAATTGTTATGTATAAAGTCTTAGCATAGAAATTAACCCCCAAAATCACAATGGATCAGATGATTGAAGCTCATAAAGTAGCACCAGGTGTTCATTTGCTGCCTTGTGGCACACTAGAAACAAGGACAGCAGAAGGAGAAAGTAATATGCTTACTTCGGTGATAGAAATGTGAACCTTGAAACAATGATGAATGCTAGAATAGCATGTGGATTAAGCATAAAAATTACCTCATCCTTATTTAGTTAAAAATTTTAAAAAATGAAAAACAGAATTACTGTTGTAGATAAACTTGTCAGTGTTTACCAAGTTTTTTATTCTCTTCTTATTTTCTACTCTGTAACAGAAAACTCAGAAAAGCAATTCCTCATGATATAATGTTATGATAAAATCCTGATTTGCACAGAAGGATTTCCAAGGTTGAGAAAAACATCACCTGATAGTTTTCCCCCTCCTTCATGCAGTTGTTAGATTGAAGACCTTGCTGAGCTGTTTCCTTCAGCCTTCACAAGAAATTCAGAGAGCTACAGTGTTCATCTGAAGTTGTGTGGGAGTTGGTTTTGCTCCTCTGACATTTAGCACTACTGTTCTTTGGAAAGAGAACAAACAGCATATGTAAAGCATCTTGGCTGAAGATAATGATGATTTATGGTATTTTGATTTGGTCTTACCAAATATAGTATGAGTGAATGTGCACATATGAGCACTCGTATCCATGAATTTTTGGTCATGCTTGCTAATTATTTATTGTAAAAATTAAAGTAATCTCTCAAGTTTCTATTCAGACCCCTTGACATGCAAGTGTAATATTGAAAAAAACAGCATTGTGTATGGTGCCAATAGCAAAATAGTTAGGAATGTGTTTATTAAAATTTTATCTGAGCTGTAAGATCATATTTAGTACTTTGTCATGGAGCCTAGGGAGATACTAAAGCACAATATTTATTTCTGATAGGTAAAACACACCAGAGTGAGAGAAAGTGCAGGATTGGTAATCTTGTTGGTGACTGACTGATCATACAGACTGTGCTAAGAGCTGGACAAAGCACAGCTGAAATTTTTGAGTGCTTTGTTCCAGATGAAATAAAGGATACTGATTTATAGTGTTTTAATAATATATCATACCTCACACCAGTCTGCTTTCATAAAGAAGTGAGAGTCAATTGTGTAGGGGAAAAAATGCTGTATCTTTGTGTGGTTTATTTGACTTAATTTTCAGCTGTTGGAAAATTTGGATTGCATAGCTGTGGTGTCTCAAAGTGTTGCTGCTGTAGCTTTCTACTCGTCTGGTCAAGAAATACAGAAAGGGCAAGTGGGAGCTGTGAAATGTGGGAAAGATGAAAAGGCATAAATACTAGGCTGTCATTGCTCTGTTTCATCTGGACAGGTACAGGGGCATGGATTGCATAGGGTTCCTAGGTGCTAATCTTCTTGAATGCTTCACTTGATAACTCTTATGTCACCATTTTAAATGTATTTAGAGAATGAGTTCTGTTCTACAGGTTTCTTCATAAATGTCATATGTCTGAATGAAATGGAATGCATTTGAAGAGCATTCTTTCTCTTTGTTTTTCATCTGTATAATATACAAGTATGGAAATTGCAGAGTAGATTTACCAGCTGTAAATGATCGAGCCTAGGTACCAGAAGCAGCCTTGCTGCAGACAACTGGTAGGTTAATTTACCATTCTAACCACAAAGTAATAATGCCCTTAATACCCCATCTCTAGTGTATGCAGTGGCTACATATTAAATTCCATCTGTCAATTAATATTATACTTTTAGCCTTTTAATTAAAAGAGAACTCAAAATTAAGCAGCGCTTGAGTAGGACTTCTCTGAATGGCTGGAAGGTGAGAGTGCAAGAAATGCCAGTTTCTCATTATTCTCTCTTGAGTTAACCCCAATTTTTTGTGAATGCTAAAAGGCATTTTAGAATTATCAGTAGCTTCTGCACAGGTAACTGGGTATGAGAAATAGCCTAGTGTTTTTCTTAGAGATTAAATTGTGATGTGTATAGGTTGTTATCTGCTGAAATTTTTATTGCTACTACTCATGGTATCCTTTGTCATTCTGGGGACTCTGCAGTGGTAGACAGAGAGAATAAACAGTGCTAGTGTCACCAGCTCCCATGGCAATGTTTCAGCCTTGTACTGTTTGACGTTTTCATTGCAATGCCAGGCCCTCAGATTTCCTTGTTTCCATGTAAGAGTTTTCCCTTTCTTTTCATTGATGCAGAGGCTATCATGGGACTTTGAATCCCAACATTTTAGAAATCAAAAAATGAAGTCCAAAATTAGTTTTTTAAGCTAGTCTCAGGGTATTTTGGTATTTGACTTGTGATCTTTCTGGACTGCTGGGAAACACTTTTATAGTAGTTTAAATTTTATACTGCCTTCATTTTGGTGGCTTCTGTTACTGCATGTTTTCTTTTAGTACAAGAATAGTCAAAATTTACATTTAAAATATGGGTGTCAGAAAGTTAAATACCTACAGAATAGCTCAGCAGGTACAAATGATCCTACTTATTCTTATGTTGCATTTTTTGTATTCAAGTACAGAAATCTAGCAACCCACACTGGAAAACCTTAAGTGCACCCTAGTGAATAACCCCCCCTGCTCCATTTGAGGCAGGAGCAGTTGAACCCTTTAGTATACAGGATTTTATATTATCTGATACAGTGGTGCTAGCATAAGGTACAGAGGGTTTCTTGGGTGCAGTGGCATTGATTCCTGGTGGTATTTGAAATGAGCCCTGGGAACATAGATTTAGAAGAAAGTTGCTCCCGCTGTGCTGGTTTTTGTGTTCTGCTCCCTGCCGTTGTGTGTGGTGGTTGCTTTAAGCAGGTGCAGAGCAGGCACCAGGCTCTGCTAATGTGGAAAGGCCTCACTGCTTGGGACTAAAGCCAGGACTGGGCAGTGGCTGTAGTGCCAGGAAGAGATCCATAACAACTTTTGCACTGCTTCCCTAGCTGGGAGCTGAGAAACAAGGTCAGAGTAGACTCAGCCTATCTAAGTACACACATTGCTCGATGACCTTTTCAACCTGGCAGGCTCAGACTGCAGAACTTTGTGCTGTGGAGACTGAGATCATGGGTAATCAGTACTGAGCTGGGTGTAGGTGGAATTGTCAAGTGCTGGTCCTGCCATTCTGTTGAAACAATAATTTCATAAGCTGCCAGGAAGCAATTTGGCAGGTTCCCTCATGTGGATTCCCTCAGAAAAGCTGGCTGGAGAGTGACCCCTCACATGGGAAGCATTTGAACTTGCTAGAAGGCTGAGAGAGTGCCATGTTTGCCCAGGCAGACCAAGTGCCAAGAATTAATTAGTCTTGTCCTATGCCACACAGCAGAAACACAGAAGTTGCCCTGATCTTACAAATGACTGTGCAGGTAGAGTCTTGCACTGTGGTGAGGTCTCCCATAATTAAAAAAGCTTTAAATTAGAGGTCAGCACTCTATTGTGAACAGAACCAAAACTGTCAGGTACCAGATCTCCCAAGCTTGTTTAGAAACAAGCAGTTTAAAATAAAAGAAGACATCTACTTTGTTGTTGAGACTTGTTAGATTTTCCCTTAAACTGGAAGGGGGGGTATTTTGATTATTTTATTTTGTATTTGACAGTGCATGAGTGAAACCACACCTGATGCATATGTAATGAAAATACAAGAAGGATGACAATGTTTTTCTCTATGGTATTCCTGTTTGTGTTGTGATGAAATAATAAACTGAGTTTATTATTTTAATAAGCGCCTTCTTTTTGTTGCTACTGCTTTTCTTGGAACATTCCTGATGGAGACTTCAGCTGCTGGTTTGAGAATTATTTGTAAAAGCAATGCTCTTGCCTGGTGGGCAAACTGTTTCTGCTGCAAATGTAAAATCATTAATTCCTGGCATAATTCTAGACCAGTAATAGTGGATTGATCTTGGAATCAAGTTCCAAATTCTTCTGGGGTTTCAGATTTCATGCTGAGCTACAATTGGATAGATGATTTTTATAATCCTGTGCAGTGTCAAGGAAGACGTGCTGGTCAGCTTACACTGAGATTTCTGGTCAACTTCCACGTTTTACTTTGTTCCAAAAGAACTTCATTCTTTTATTAAAAGTTATGACATAGTTTGTTAGACTGTTCTGGCATCTTACTGGCAGTATTACTTTTTTCTGTCAGTTCTGCTTTTGGAAAGGATGCAGTCTTTGAGGAGCTGAATTTGTTTAAATACCTTAGTCCTGATGGTTACAGAAATCTCCTTATGGAACACTTGTGGTCAGCAGCTTGTGGTTAAGGGGAAGGAAGGTGCAGAGTAGATTGCTTGCAAGCAGGTCTCCCCTGTTCTTGGTCCACTCTTTTTTATCATCAGTGGTCCCAGAAGGGTATTTTAACAGACTCATGCCCTTTGAGGCCCCTTACTCAAGGGCTCTGCCCTTTCCAGACTGTTGTGAGCACCAATCCAGTGCCTGGCTTTCCTTCAAAGGAGTAGGAGATTTATGGCTGGATGGGGACCCTGTCATCATCTCTCCCTTCACTCTCCCCTGCTTGGAAAGTCTTGTGGTGCCATATGGGTAGTAAGAACATTCATCATCCTTCCTCAGATGATTTACCAACCACAAACAAGCTGTGTTTTTCTCTCCTATTCTCAGCTATCTCTGACATGACGCACATACTGCATTAGGCAGCCAGCTTCACCTTTTTTGTCCTCTTTCCTGAAAAATCTGTATTTCTTTACACCAGAATTTTGGTTGTTGTTAATATTGAAATAATATTTGGGGAATTTTGTTATATTTCCAGTGGTTTCTGCTCTTTCTTGATGCTTTATACATCCCTTATTTAAGGTTTAGGTGTTTTAGTTGTCTCTCATTAGTGACAAACATTTCTTTGACCAGAGCTGGCACTATCACATTACTGACTACAGTGCCTCCACAGCTCATGCTTGTTTTGCCTTACCTGCTGTTTTAGATGCTGGTTTTAATTGTCCACTGTCATATTTGTAGGCTTTTTCTCTTGCATTTTTTAGTTTAAGTTGTGTCTCTGAATCATGACAGATTGGATGCCAGAGAAGGCCAGGACTGGCTCAGGAACAATTTTTTTTTCCCCCATAAATATTTGTCTCTGTGATCAAATATCCTTTATCCTGGAAGCTTTCTGCTTAGCCTTTATCTTGCTGCACTATCTTTCCCTTCCTCAAAAACCAAAACTGAGGTGTTTCATCCTGTAGTGGTGAAAATCACTTGCCTCAGCCTGGATCTGTGCAGGTTTGGCTGAGCATGGCAGAGAAAAATAAGAAAGCAAGGGGTGTCCTCAATCTCCTTTCCCACTAAAATATATGCTGCTTATGCCTTCTACCAGTACCTGTGCTTGATCTCTGCATTGAATCTGGGGGATTTTTTCTACAGGAGGAAAAACTGGTAATGGGAGAGAAGAAGGTTAATTGCCACCAGATTCATAGAAATAATTTATATTGTCAGCAAAAGAGAGAGCTTTCCTTCTGCCCATAATAAAATTCTGATGTCAAATGTATTGATTGGTCTTTAATGTTATTGTTATATGTCTCAAAAAATAATTAGGGAAAAGCTAAATATGTTTTGACTTTTTTTGTTTTAGTTTTTTATCTAGTTCAGATAAATAAATAATTTTCTACACAGGTGTCTTCCCAGTGTTTCCTGTAAAATATGAGCAGGAGAAGGAGTCTACTATGATGATATAATTCATTGCACATAAGAAGTGTAAATACTCAGTACTGTTAAGTTCTCTGAGTGAAAGTATGTAGTGCCTTTGGATGGAATAATGCTTTATTTTATCTTACTTACGCCTCCTATCTGATTTAGAGTTTTAGTACTGGATCATCTTTTCACATCACCTGATGGGTTTACTCTGAAAGAAAGGCCCATGACTGCCTGGCTATTGGGTTGTCCAGAAGGCTAGAGGTACATTTTTCCTGCAGCTGTCCTGTTTATGTAGATCTGTATTACCTGAAGTACTTTACAAATGCATTCAAGAGCATATTTAAAATCAGAGTAAATACAAGCCATTTATGGGACAGTATGTATGAACTGTGACTGAGCTACCTGTCCAGAGTCCAGAGGATTTCCTCTTTTCTGTTTGCGGGGGTACTCTTTAAAATCTAAATATTATAATTTGTATTAATATAAACATTTTCAAATGGCTGGTGTCTTCTGCATTTACATCACTTTAGTATCTGAGCATGTATGTCTCTTAAATATTTTAAGTATCATAGGAGCCCAGAGGGTAGGTCGATGCTCCCATCTGTCTTGCAGGATGTAAAATGACATTCTGAAGGTGATGCAAATATCACAGCAGAGTGTACCCAGAAATGGAGCTCATTGCCATGCATTTCAGTCAGTTTTCCCTAGAAAAAGTCTCTCAGTTCTTAATTTGTCTGATACAACTCAAATTAGGATGTTAAGATTATGATTATTCAGGGTCAAACCTGGAGTGGTCCATGTATAGAAAGTATAAAAATAGTTGTTCTTCTAAACTAAGCAATCCACTTTCACAGAACTCCTAACTGGAAGAAGCTGTTACAAACCCCTGGCTGTGCCACTCCACCACAGGGTACTGCACATCACCAAGTTGCTCTGCACAGGACTTGGTGACTTGTGCTTCACAAAAACCACTTCTGCCAGAGAGGATTGAGCCTTGATCTGAAGTATTATCAAGAGATTGATTATCTGCTGCTTTCTGTGGCTTGTCTGCATCTCACATTGATTCACCAAATGCCTGTCTCTGCTGCTGAGTCCTCCCCACCGTTCCCAGTACAGGTTGTCGTGTGCAGGCAGACCACCCCTTAGATTTCAGGGCTGACAGTCAAAACAGAGTTGCTGAAATCTCAGCTGCTGCCTCCAGTGTCT
Organism: Emberiza elegans; assembly: GCA_024865655.1. Lineage (NCBI taxonomy): Eukaryota > Metazoa > Chordata > Aves > Passeriformes > Fringillidae > Emberiza > Emberiza elegans. The sequence continues at coordinate 39,153,214 of JALJVW010000206.1, forward strand.
TGAACACTGCTTTGGCTCTTTCTTTTTGCACGTCCAGGTTTCCACAATGTAATTTTAAAAATCTGGAGACTAGAGCTGAGTTTGTGATTCCATTTTTGCTCACACTGTATTTTTCTGAAAGGATGAGACATATTGGAGGAGTGCACTATCCCTCCTTCCCATACTTGCTAATTCAGGCTTGCTGCTGGAGCCCCCTTCCAGGTCCAGGCTTGTGGGACTTGGAATGCAGGCTTTAGTTTCAGAGATACGACCATTATTTGTAATACAGCCACTTTCAGTTTTACATTTGATGTTTTTATATTGTGCATTTTCTTTCTCCTTTCCCCCCTCCAACTTGAAGTGGTGGAACATTTTTTGGTTTGTTGTTCTTTTCAAACAGCCTCAAGCTGCACTGATTTAGATTTTTCTATATTCATGCTGTCCTCATTTATAGTTCCACTAGTCTTAAGTTACCAGCTTCAATTTCTGAAATGTTTATTTCCAACGTTGATGATTTACAGTCTGAAACATCACTCTAAAAAATATGATTTGATGGTATTTTCCTATTTACAAGTATTTTGAAAACCTGACAGCCTAAACATTAGTCCTATACTTTACTGCAAATCATAGCTGAGTGTGTAATTTAGGAAACTGAAGACAAAACATGGTGGAGTTGGGTGAGATGAAAAGGAAGTAATTCTTATGTTCAGGTTATTTACAGGTGTGGTTTGTTCCATTCTGTTTCCAAGTATGTACTGAACGTGACATTCAGTGTGTCTGAAAGAGTAGCAGAATAACCTAGTGGTTGCTAAGGTAATGAGAACCCACCATTCCCTTACCAATTCCTGTAAATAAAGTATGGAATTTAATTTCACTCTGTGTTACCTGAGGCAGCACTGGCATCTGATAAAACAAATGGTCTTCACATTCTTCTCCACTTGCCTTCTGATTTTCATTGAAATACTGAGATGTTTCTCTTTTTGTAAATAAGTGAGGCTGCCCTGCAGATGGTGGGGTAGAAAGTAGCCTAAGAATTACATCTTTTGTCTTGCAGCTGTTTTCCCTCTGTGACTTAAAATGTATTTGTCTTCCTGCTGAAACACTTCTATTGCATGTTTGTTATCTGTGCTTGTGCTATGGATTGCAAGCACAGCATGAGTGTGAATCCAAGATTTATTTCTTCATCAAAGAAAGGAAGGTTGTCTCAAAAAACAATATAGTAAATCCAGAAATTTGCAAATGCTGAACACCAGTAGATGGTGAGATACTTACCTGGTGAAACGGTGCTTGGCAAGGATTATCACTGGCCTTGGAAGTGCAGGCAGCAAACAAGAAATCTGAAGGAGCTCTGACTGCTGTGCAACCAGGGAGCACTACACCCCAGACCATCTTGACTTTGTAATGGAAAAAGAGAATCCATATCAAGGTCCTCAGCAGCTAATCAATCATCTGAGTCCACCAGGCCGGGCACGGAAGAAGAAACAGCTGGGACATGGGATGGAGTTATGCTTGGAGTAAGGGAATCTGCTGTAAGAGAGAGGCAGCTTGTTATGCTGCATTATGGGATGGCAGAACAATGTTCCTGCTTTTTTATGCCACAGATTTTTGGCTTGCTTATGTTACATTGATATCAAATTATAGGTCACTTGCTACAAGTCACCACAAGTTGGTTGTTTTAACCTAATAGCTGTCTGGGTATCAAGACTTGTTATTCTAATAGCCTGCCTGCCCAGAAAAGTAGATCTGGGAGGTGAAGTGGACAGCTGGCATAATATATGGACACTTGAACCCGGAAATGAAAGACAGCTGCTAGTTCTAATTTTAAACATAGCTCTTGATCAGATCCCTCTAGATCCTGCTTGTCCTGCCACAGCAAAGTCATTAGTGGGAGTAGAGAGACAAGAAGTTGAAAATACTGGTAAAGAGCTTTTGTGAGGAAGGGAATCACCCTTGTTCCAGTTATGGTATTTCCATTTTTCACAGTAAGTATTGTCAGCTTCCAGAGAAGAGGAGTGGAAATGGTTTGTGGCTGGTGCACGGTCTAACACCGCTGACACGGGCAGCTCTTCTGGGGCCTCGTAATGGACAGTGGGACTCCCTGTTCTGCAAGTACAAGGGCAGGCAGCGCTGTTTCAAACGAGGAAAATGTAACAGAGTGGGGGTTTTCCTAACATTTTAAAATAGCACGTGGTTACATATCAGCAGGTTGTAATTCCGAGTTTTTACATCAGGGCTAGGGAATGCGGCGGCGTTAGCGGCGGTCTGGAGCTCCATCTAGCGGGGCGGAGCAAATCCCGCTGGCTGCGTTTGGATTTTTTTAGCAAGTACAAAAATAACCACGAATAAGAACTACTGATAGAATTCTTCACTTGGGATTAGCGAGTTAGACATGTTATTAATTCAGCAGCTGGTTAAGTGTTTTCAAGTTTCTGTTTTGCTTTCAGAATGCCATTACCAAGCTGGGTTGGCTTTGGGGTTTTTTTCAAGTGTGACAATATTGTTCAGTTTTATTACAACTATGATGCTAAAATTAAGGGCTATGGAAACATTTCTGGTACTCGTTCTCTTTAGGGAGTTAATCTAACCTCTGGGAATTTTGGAAGCAAGCAGAACATTGCTCCTCTGATGTGAAGATTTTCCTCTATTAGACTGCTTTGTTAATCACAATAGGTTCAGGAATAACAGCTTTGTTATCTGCTTTTAAAAAGTGAAACATCCAGTTTTTTTTAATATATGGTTTTTTAATATACATAAACTCGAAGTAAGAATAAAGAATAAATTTTGTTTGTTTTATTAACTTTAAACTACAACTTGACTTTACACTTACCAAGCTTGGTTAGGATAGAAACGTTACTAAAACATAATTGTATTATTCTAAAGGCATTCTGCTTAAACTGGTGTTAATCTCCAGTACAGAGAGACAGTCTAAATAAGTTAATGATCACATTCAAATATAAGTGTAGCATGCATTTATCTATCTCTTTTTCTAAGAAAAGTGGATAAACCAGGTATTCATTATATTTGGACAAATAAAAATTTTGATGTAAAGCATTGTAAATAACGTGGTAAGAGCTGACAGAGGCAGTTGGAGCTGGAGTTGTGGGACAATGGCCATGAATGGCCAAATTGGGTCACATTTCATTTAAGCATGCTTCCTAATTTGCTTTCAACAGTATTAACCTAACTAGTATTAGTTTTGTGTTACATTTAAACTTTCAGCTTTCCTGCCTCCTGCACAACCAAATGCTGCTCCTGTTGATTTGACTCAAAAGCTTGGGAGTGACAGCTTCCATGGAGGGCTTATTTCAAATCTTCTCTCCCATGTTTGCCTGTGTATCCTTTCTAAACACACATTTTTGTCTGTACCTCTCATCTAAAGCTCTTCTTGTCAACAGGCAAGCTCAGAGATACCAAAATTGCAAAAGGACGAGCAGAAAGCACGAAACGCGCTCTTGGCTGATATCCAGCAGGGAACTCGCCTAAGGAAAGTGACCCAAATCAACGACCGCAGTGCGCCACAGATTGAAAGTGAGCACGGACTCCTCAGCAAGGCCCTGGGGGAGCTTTGCTGAAGCCTCAGGCGTGGGTGGAGGTCAGGTGGACAGTTTCAAATTGACAGGCAGGTTTGAGGGTCAGCAAAGGTCTGCATCATCGTATGGCTTTAGGATGCAGAGAGGGGACACTTTTTAAACGTGCATCCTGCTCTGAGATCAATGACTCGTAAGTCTCTAACTGGTTATCACCTTAACAGGCATTCCTTGTTCCAAAATAAACAATGAATGATGAAATCCTTAAGAGCATTTCAATGAGATAATTACGTGGAAATTGTTTGGTCTAGCAGAAGAATTGTTCTGTATTAGATTAAAAGAACAAAAAAACCACTGAAAAATTCTGGAAACTTAAATTCAGTATTAGGCCTAACACAGCTACTTCTTGGTGTCAGGATTTGCAGGAGGTTGAAGAGCAGCAGAGGGTGCTGTGCTCCAAGGTACAGGTCAGAGAGGGACGGCAGTTCGTGTATAACAGTACAGGGAAAAGCTTAGCCTTGGCTTTTATTGCCACTAGGCCTTAGCAGTCTCAGGGCAAGGATGAAATTATTTTCTGATATATCCTGCATTTTTCGTTCTTTTTAACAGAACCCAAAGGAGCTAACAGAGATGGAGGTAACCCAACTGTTAATAAAGGTGGCTCTCAGCAGCCTCTGGGAGGTTTATTTGCTGGTGGCTTTCCTGTTCTCAGACCAGCAGGCCAGAGGGACATGACAGGTAAGGGTTCATTTATATGAAAGCAGAGTGGGGTGGGCAGAAATTTGGGGTGAAAAGTAATTTGGGATTAGCTTTACTGATTGATTTTTTATTGGGGTTTTCTTCTGAATGCTTAGTTCATCATGTGACCCTGGAGGGGTCAATTAATAATGTGATTGAAGCCACCTTTCTAGATCTCAGGTGCCTTATTTCTTAAAACATAAATAAAAAGCTATCTCCACACGTGGCAAGAAAGAGATTAAATAGATTTCTGTAGCTGGGGTTTTTACATTATTTTAATGAAAGCTTTTAATTGTGTCTTGAATACAGTATTGAAATCTGAGCTTATCAGTTTCAGAACAAATGGTAAAGTCATATTCCTTCCCTCCACTCTTGTATAGTTCTACAGTATTATAGTCCTGTGTATGACTTTAAAGATTCATATTTAAGATTTTTGCCCTCTGGATTTTAGAGTATAGCTTTGATCCAACAATGTAATTTACTGATCTGAAAAATAAGGGTATTGTTGCATCACAATGACAGGACGAAGGCACATGGGGAGCCCCACTGCTGCTTTCACCTCAAGAAGTGCCAGTATCAATGAGAAATTACTTTTATAGTCACAGTAATGACCTTTGGCACTGCTGAGCAGCTGGTGCCTGCTCAGGAAGCACAGAGCAAAGTAGATTTTTGTAAGGAAAGGCAGAACTTGGCTCTACCTGAAGGTTTTTTGCTCCCAAAAGGCAAGCCAAAGATGCACAGCACTGTGTGTGGTGGGGCTTTTGACATAGCTTCAGTGGCAGTAACTACTTTGAGTTGTTACTAAAACTATGGCCATGCCTATCAGACTATGTGAGTGTCGAATGAGATGCCTTTTTTGACATCTTGCTTTGTGATAAATCCTTGACATTTACTCAGGAAAAGATATTTTGTAAGTTCAAGAGTCTTCAGGCATTTGCTGTAAAAAAGGAAATACCAGAACCTGTGCCTTCCGGAAAGCCTTTGAGGCATTGCTTTTTAAAACCTGGCTTTTATCCGTGGAGCTGAGGTTTCTGTAACATTTGTGTGAATTTTTTGATCCTAAGCAAGTACTTAACTTGAAGGATGCCAGTTGATGTGTGTCAAACTGCTCGTGTACTTTTCACCGGGAGTCTCAATACCCAGCGGGCTGTACCAGGCAAGATGAGGCTGGTGTGAAGGGCCCCAGGCTCTGCAGAAAAGTTCCTTCTCCTTAAACTGTTCCATTCTGCAGAAGCTGAGGAGCAGGGAGGGGAGCAGGGTCTCCCAGCAGGTCGTCATATAACTAAGCAGAATCCCTGATGCCCACTGGAATGCATCAACTCCTAAGCCTCATTACAGCGTGGGCAACCGGGGTGAATGAGTTTGATCCCTCCGGGTATCCACTGGGGAGGGGAAGATGAAGAGCTGGCCTTTATGGCTGTTCGGTCTGAGGGGTGGGAAGGCAGTCCCGGTGTGTGACATGTGATACCTGGTTTCCAGCAGGGAAGCTCTCCGGAGGCCGAGCAGCATCCCCCAGACCCTCCGCACCGCCGAGCAGCGGCGCTGCCAAGGCGAGCAGCACCCCCTCGCAGCCGGCCGAGGTTCCAAGGGCAGCTGTCCCACCGGAGCCTCCCGGCACCTCCCGAGCCGCAGCGGGAGCGGGTCCCGGGCGGCCCAGCTTGCCCGTCCCGCCTCCACCGCCTCCCGCTTCCAGCAAGCCTTCCCTGACCTTCCCTCCTCCTCCCCCTGTGCCCCCTCCGGCCGATCGCCCTGCCAAGGGGGTGACCCCCGGCCCTGCTGCCCCGGCCCCGCTCCCCCCCCCTCAGGCTGACAAACCCGCCAAGCCTCAAGCAGGCGCTTCGCACCCGCCCCCGCCGCCCCCCCCTCCTCCTCCTCCCCCGCTGCCCCCCGTGCCCCCCTGCGGGCTGCCGGCCAGGGCCGCCGAGGCCGAGGGAAGGCACTGTCCCCCTCCCGCGCCGCCGCCGCCTCCTCCGCCGCCACATGCCCATCCCCCGCCCGCGAACAGGCTCTCCTTTCCCCCCTCCCCGGCCTTCAGCGGTGCCGACGTGCCCCCTCCGCTGCCCCCCAAGTCTCCCCAGCTGCTGTCACAGTTCCATAAGCCGAGCAACATCCAGTCGCTGCCGCTGCCACCCACCCCCGGTCCCCCTCAGCCCGCAGCCGTGGGGGAGACCAGGAAGAAGAGACCCGGCCGAGGCGCAGGTGAGAGAGGCACCTCCGAAGGAAGGAGGCTTTCCCCTCCCTTTGGCTAGTGAGGAAAATCACAGAATGATTTGTGGGTTGGAACAGGACCTTAAAGATAAATTAGTTCTTCAAGGCCGCCTATCAACCCAAACCATTCTATTGCACTGGTGACTGGAGAGAATGGAGGGCGGGGATGAAGAGCCCACATGGGAGGAATACCCGTAGGGGGCATGGCTTGTGATGAACACCCAAAACACGGGCTTTTTGAGATGCCAGGCAGTTCTTAGCACTGGGCACACATGCCTTATCATTTAAGCTGCCACTCTTGGAAGTGACATGCTAGTCAGTGGAGGAGAAGTCTTAGGGCTGCTTCTTGCTTTTGTGTTGGCATTGGTGTGTCTGCAACAGTGCAATGGGTTGTACCTGACAGGCTCAGATGGGGGAGCAGACTACACACCACATTGTCTGCCAGGTCAGCAGCTGCTCATGTGCCAGCCTAGGACACCCCTCTACAGCTGTACCCAAGCAGGAGCAATATTGGCAACACTGGGAAATGCTAGAGAACATAATGAACGAGAGATGGGGCAGCTACCAGGCATAGGTGAGCAAAAGCAAATCTGCCTGCTGCCCTCTGCTTTTCAACAAAGGGAAGCAGCCAGTGCCTCCTGCAATCAAGGTAGTTGGGCCAAAGGCTTCTCCAACTACTTGAGAAGTGGGGTATTATCCAGTATTTCCTTGAGTAGATGATAGAAGGAAATTTTGTTAGACTCCTCTAATGTAATGAAAATAATAAAAAAGATGAGCCTAGATCTGTGTGGGTTTGAGAAATGGAGACAGCTGCTTAGCAGGGAACATCTGAAAGAGAATGTTCTGTACCCTGTATTTTAGCAGCCACATGTCAGGAGAAAGATTACTGGTTCCCTTTGAGAGCCAGGGGAAAGGCCGTGTAAGTACAGCAGGTCAGGTGCCTTGTGGTGGTGCTTAATGCTGCTCAGAACTGTCTGATGAACTGTTGCTATGTTGAGATGCCCATTTCTCATGGTAGTTCAATTTGTATGTTTTCCATAAAATTACCCTGCCTGTCCCTTGTTATGTAGGAGAATAAGCTGTTTTGAGAGGCTGCTAACTTGGAGGCCTTGGGCTCCCTCCCCCTCACACAATTCCTGTGGTCTTCCAGATGTAAACTTTCATGGCCCTTGCAACTCCACAGTGAAATGCACAAGACTAATGGTAATTCCATTCCATTTCCTACCAAAGTGTCAGGAAATTTTCTTTCAGACATACCTCCTAGTGTGGTTGTTTTCTTGATTTCCTTTGCTTAAAGAGACTGCTTGTTCTTGTGAAAGTGGAAGGATAATCTTCCCTTCCAGACAGGGACAAAACCTCACTTCAGAATGTCACACTTTCCTTAGAACTGGAAATGGAAAGCCCCAGCCAATTCCAGTAGCGACTTGAATTTAATACTTAATGCTACAAATCTGTGGTCAGGCTTGGCAAACAACATCTATGGGTATGTTTGCCCCAAATACTGCAATTCTTTCTACACCCCCTCCACTTTTTTGTAGTTTACTGTTGGGTTAAGTCATGATGATGTTTATATGCTGGTCTCCTGGATTTTTTTAAAGGAACTGGTGCTGGGAAGCTGGTCACACCTCCACAGCCACCTGCAAGATCCCCAACAACTGAACTTACAAGCAAGTCTGGAGTTTCAGCCTGGGCTACTGCTCATGACCCCTACACACCACTTAAAAATGGAAATACACACATCATTGGTAATATCATTAAATTAAATCTCTTGGCCTTAGTTAATAATTTTAGAACAAAAGCCTGTGTGTGTCTCGGATCTCAAAAACTCAAGACTTTCCTAGCAATAACAGGCTAGTGTAATAGAAACATTTTTGTACAACCTTATACAATTATAGAAAATTAAGGCTTTTTCAAAAAGGATTTTAATTCAGTCAGTAGAAAAGAAAAGCATGCACTACCTGCAAAGTTACTTAAAAATACAAGAAGTTCCCATAGTGTGCTTATATTATCATTCTTCAAAGCAGATCATGGACATTTAGAGGTTTCACTCCTATAGGGCAAAGACCAATAAGAATTATTTTTGTGGTCTGATGAATTGGCCATTCATTCAAGCTACATGTCTTAAACTACCAATGAATACCTCTATTACCATAATACCATAATACCATCAATGCCGAAAACTGGGACAGCAGATTCAACCTCAGTTTTAATAGCAGGCAGTGATTGCAATTAAGGTAAAAAACTGGGGTGGCTCACAGAACTACTCATCAAGATGGTTTTTACAGAATGAGCCACTATCAGTTCCAGGAGAAAATAAGCCAGCATTTTTAATAGAAATTACTTGTGGCAACATTTTTGGGTTGGGGGGGGGGGTTGGGTATTTTTGTTTGTTGTTGTTGTTATTTTAAGTTTCTCTCCAGCATCATCTAATGTTTATTTCCCTGAAACTTCCCAGATGACTTTGAATCGAAGTTTACTTTCCATTCTGTGGAAGATTTCCCTCCACCTGATGAATTCAGACCATTTCAGAAAACATATCCCAGCAAGATACCCAGAGGTAAGTATGTAAACACGGAAAGATCTGATCATTATCAAGAGGTTTAAAAATGGGGATGCAAAATAAAGAACTGAACCAACATTAGCATAACTGGACTGCTAGCACTGGCACAGAGAGGAATGGGAATGGTCACAGTGGTAACAGGGACTAAAGATATAATGAAAAGCACTTAGTTACTTTAGAGTCTTAGCTAAAAACAAATTATGTGGCTGGACATGCAGCTTGTGTTTTTAGATTGCTAAATTTGCAAAGCCTGTGATGACTGTTAAAAACAGTCATGTTGGAAAAACAGACTTGGGCAGCTACTGAGTTTGATTTTTTTGTTCACTAACTTGTGAAATCACAGAGAAAAATTACTTGATCCATGTCTTCCATTATGTATTTTGATTTAAATCCTATGCATGGTGTTTTACACACCTGAATAACAGAGACTTAGTACCTGAACTTTGTCAGGAAGTGATAAATGGGTGAACCTTGCTTTATCTTTTTAACTCCTTTCTTAACTTAGTAACTTAGAATCAGGTCACAGTTGTAAAAGCAGTTCAGCTATCCAGTTTTGAAAATGGGTAGTTTAAAGTGCCAAAAGATCTCATGCCCATATTCTGCTTTTTTATAAAACCCAGTTTTCTCTATTACTAGATCTCCAACTTTTAATTAACCTTTTTTTTTTGTTTCCATGCTAAGGTACTTAGCATGACTTTTCATAGCAGCCTCAGTCAAGCTAAATTGTCTGCTGTATATTTTGACTTTTTACTGAAGGGTTGCAGAGCACAAGCAATATGTGTGTGTCTGTATGTAAACCTATGTATGTATGTATCAGGGGTAGTAGTTAAATGCAGCATCCCTGCTATATAACTGCTTCCAAAATGCCTATTTAAAATCTGTCCTATCTCTTTACAGATCCCTCTAAAAATCCTCCATTACGAACACATGTGAGATGAGAAGTGTCTTCTGATGTTCTCTGGACTAGTATTAAAAGAGAAGATGAAGATAATATATAAGACAGAAGACAGACCCTGTTGCAGTGATAGACTGTACTTGGGTCACAAGTATTGCAATATTAACATTTCTATAAACTGTAAAACAATATAAACTATACCTTTTGAACTGGCCTACATACTACAGGAATGTTAGTACAGGCTTTTAAATTACTGTATATAGGTGAATATTTTTTAAGCAAAGCAGCATAAAATTTAAATTCTTTGTAGTGTTGAAACAATTCTCATTCTTATTGTGCTGACAGTGTTACCTCAGAATGTTTTGTGCTACGTGCCTGTAGTTCTTTTTTCCCCTTCCATCATAATTTTTGGAAATTCTCCAGTTATTTAGACATTTTTTCAATGAACTGTCAAACTAATATGCTATCTTTAGTCTGTTTTTTGTTTCTTCACTTCTCCATTCTGCCTGGCCTCAGATTGCAGCAGGATGTCACTTTCCTGAAGGGATGGGCCCACAACCCTTTTCTCATGAAGCATGAAGAGGAGATGCCAAGGAGCTGTGGCTGCTAATGAGCCTACTCCTAATGATTACATATCCTTATAGGATAGTGTCTGAAGAAGCCCAGCTGGGTAGGGTGGTCATAGACTTGACAAAGATGACAGAACCTTTCCAAAGTAGAGGAAAAGGAAGTTGCTCTGTTGTAAGCAAGAAAAAGAAATGGTGTGTGTGAATACACGTGCCGTGATGAGCATATGTAAGGACATGTGTCCTGTCTTTTCCTGCTGGCAAAGTGGGGATTTACCTTTTCTATGATAGATTGCCTTTACCCAGCAATTCCAAAGCCTTTGGATGAGGGGCCGAAAACCTATGTTTTAGAGCTACTGCTATTCACTAGCAGTGAAGGTTCATTGCCCAAAACACACCATGTGGAACACTCAGCCCCCACAGTGGTTGTCTCAAATAGAGTTGGTTGGGAGAAGTAGCAACCTAGCAGCAGACAAGACTTGAACTACTGCTTTTAATATTCAGACCTTGGGTAAGGTCTTTGGATCACAGATGTTCAAATCTGGTCCTAAGACATTTATTTCTAGCATTTATTACCCTTATTTTTGTGTGTTGGGAAGAGTGGTGCCAGGGAGGTGTGTGGGAAGTGATTCTTCCCCTCTGCTCAGCACTAGTGAGGCCACACCTGGTGTGTGGCCACATGGGCTGTGTCCAAATTCTGGGCTCCCCAGTGCAAAGAAGACATGGCCATGCTGAAGAGAGTCCTACAAAGGTGATGAAGGGGCTGAGAGCATCTCTCCTATGAGAAAAGGCTGAGAGAGCTGGGACTGATCAGCATAGAAGAGAGAAGGCTCAGAGGAGATCTCTCCAATGTATATATATATTTGAAGGGAGGGTATAAAGATGGACCCAGACTCTTTTCAATGATGTCCAGTGACAGAACCAGAGGAAATGGGCAGCTGCAACACAGGAGGTGCAGAACATCAGACAGCACTTTTTGACTGTGCAAGTGACTGAGCTTTGGAACAGGATGCCCACAGACCTTGTAGAATCTCACTCCTTAAAGATAATCAAAAGCCATCTGGACACTGTCCTCTGCAACTGGCAGTAGGTGACTGTTTGACCAGGGGTGTTGGACCAGATGACCTGTAGCCCCCCCTTTCAATCCCAACCACCCTTTGATTCCCCTTTTTAGGTTTCTAGACCTGGGTCACAACAACCCAAGGCATCGCTGGGGGCAGAGTGGCTGGAAATCTGCCTGACACTAAAGGACCAGGGTGTGCTGGCTGACAGTGGCTAAACATGCTGAACAGGGGCCAGTGTGTGCTCAGGTGGTCAAGAAGGCCAAACAACATCCTGGCTTGAGGAGGTTCAGAGGGGACCTTATCACTCTCTGTAACCACAAGGATACTGTACCAATGTGGGAGTCAGTCACTTCTCGCAAGTAACAAGGCACTGGACAAGAGGAAATGCCCTCAAGCTGTGCTAGGGGAGGTTTGTATTCGATATGAGAAAAAACATCTTCACCAAAAAGGTGGTCAGGCATTGGAACAGGCTTCTCAGGGAAGTGGTGAAGTCACCATTTATTACCTACAGGTATTTTAAAAACTTGTAGATATGGCACTCAGGTGATGCCTCAGGTTTTAGCTTTTACATTTTTCAGATTCTGTACTGCTTTAGTGTGTAATTCTATTAGGGGATAGTAAGCTCTCATCATAGAATAGGTAGACAAAACAATTCCTTTTCTAGCTGGGGACCAAGGACCAATGATCCAAATTTCAGGCCCAAGAGCATAAATAACAGTGGAATGAGGAGAGAAAAACAAGAAGGACGGGACTTCATAATGTAAAGCTATAATTGGACAATTAACTCTAATATGCAAACGGACCAGAACTTATAAAAGTGAGAGACCATTTTGACCATTTTGGTTCATCTTGGGTGTAGCCCTAGCTGGGCTCTTGTACTTCCCAAGGTGTATCCATTGAGGTCTTTTAATAAAACCTACTTTATTCTTTAATTCTGTCTAGTCTCTGTTCTAGATCATCCTTCACAAGGTATCACAGGGACATGGTTTAGTGGTAGACTTTAGCAGTGCTGGGTTAACAGCTGGATTAGATGATCTCAAGAGTTGTTTTCCAGTATAAATGATTCCATGATTCACCAGTCTGAAAAAGAATACTGCTGTTCCAGGGTGAGTCTGGTGCTAACAGCCAGGCTATTACATTTATGGCATTCATTTTTATAATTGCCATCAATTCCCCTCAGTTAGAGGTGTAATAATGTTATAGATCATTGATGATCTTTCCCCACAGTGTTGCCTTTGAACACAACTATTTGGAAAAGACAGGTAACTGCATCTTTACATCCCTGCTTTTCTCTTTGTTGTTACAGCAGCTCAGTTATGCTGTAACTATTCCCACACATGCACATTCATGCTGTGAGACGATGTAGGGGTAAGAAGTTCTTCACCCATAAGACTCCAAGAAAGCAATATTAGGTTTGGTTTTTTTTTAGCCTATTGTGATAACTTGCTGTACATCATGTGAAAAAAAAAAAAGTGGTGATGCTTTGACCAACAGTGTCACTTACTGTGGCTACTTGATAAATATGCATGAATGTAGTAATAAGCAGGGGTCTACATCTACATTGCTTCCTGAACAACTGGAAAAGTTGAATACTGTTTTAAAAACTATTTTGTTATAGTACTATTAGAAGTGGCATATTGGTGGCTCTCATTTATTCTGAAATTTGTGTACTGCTCTGTAGTAAGTACCTTCCTAAGGATTTTAAAACTAATTCTAGACTACCTGCCAGCAGATATATAAAGGAGAAGAAAATTTTACTCCATTTTTTATTATGGTTTGGGTATTTTAGAAATAAACAGCATCTTTCAGGGATGAAATGAGAAATTCTGTGCCTATTTGCTAGCATTTTTGAAATGCTTCCATATATTCGTCATTCAAGATCCTCTGAAGCATCTGGAGATAAAGAGGATCACACTGGCTGTCATCCTGAGACAGCTGATCCCACAAGTCCCACTGTGTCCTTCCACTGAGACACACCTCTGTTCAAGACCACAGCAAATGCTAAGACCATGCAGTTGCTCTGCTTTCTAGTGACTGCACCCAACCATGTTGCTGTATCACAGCTGGTTTTGGTTTTTAACTGCACTATACAACTGAAGCAAAATCAACATACTTTTAGAAAATTACTACCTGCATTCAAAACAATTTATTCATTCTGTCATATAAGCAGTTCCACATAAGGACATAAACGCCCGTGAGATAATTGCAAGTGTAGCTTTCTTCTTTCTTAAGAAACAGGCAAATAAGATACATATTTTTAAGAGGAACACTCACTTCTTTCATCTTGCCTCCCTCCCAGCTCTCAAAGATTAGAGATCCAAGTCGTGCAAAATAACTGTGAGAAGTGGTTCTCACACCCTAATTTTTGTCCTCTCACTGGAGAAATAAAATTATTCCTGTTCCCTGATTTTGCAGAAATACCCAGCTACTCCTATCAGGAGATGTGATTTCATGGGAAATCCATTTACTTCAGTTATGGGTAGCTGGAAAAAGCACACTTCTCTTTCAGTGGGCTTCTTCCCCCCCCATTACTCTCTGAAATCAAGTGTGCTCCTTGCTGTCAGCCCCTCCTCTGGTTATTATACAGAGCAGCTAAATTTCAGAGTCTACTCGAGTATTTCCTTCTCCTACTTTCTACACTTTAAAATACTTAGACACAGGAGTTGCTCCTAGGATAGATAGCATGGGAGGATTTCATTGTGAATGGGAGATCATTAGGTAGGCCATAAGAGAAAATATATTCTTCCTTGTTTTCTGTAAGTGAAAAGGCCCCATGTTTTCTTGTCCAATTGCCATTTGTTCATATAAGGCAATACCAAGTAATGAGTCTGAATGGAACAATTTCATTTTAAAAATTCTGAGAATGCAGTGTGTCAATATAGCAATGACTATTTCCCTGATGCACAACTCTTGCAGTTTCAACTTGAGGTGTTTCTGCTTTCTAAGGAGCTTTTGCTTCCTCAATACAGAAGCCTGTGGTTCTTCACCATCCACTTTCTCAAACAGTGAAGGATTTTAACTCCATATGTTAACTTCCATTTACTAAAGACATGGACGTCTTTCAACCTTCTCTATGAAAAAAAACCACCAACCATCTTCACTGGACACAGTGTTTACTGGTTTAATTCTCAGTGTTTGCCCTACCTCACTTCCACAAGAAGAAAATACAATGAGAAGCAGGTCTGCCTGTAGGACTGTGGAGGAAGGGAAGCATGCTGCAGCACTGCACCTAATGTAAGGAAGGATAGAAGAGCCATTTCTAAGCCAAACCAGTTGGATTGTCACACCCCCCAGCAACTCACTGGTACTTAATGGATTCATCAGCCATGTGTCTCACAACAGAGATTACTTGGAACTGTTCAGCAGTACAAAGGCAGAAAGATGGAGAATAGCCACGTACTTATCAATGTACAGCATCTATTCCTTTAAAAGATGCCAAATCTGTAGCTTGTATATAAATCTGACACCTTATTAATTGCATCTTAAGAGTCAATATATGTAGATCTCTACAGCATCCAGGCTGGCTCTGCACTTCAGGACTCAGTTCTGGAGCAGCAGCCAGGTGCACTTCCAACACAAAGCTGAGGGCGAGGGCAGAACTTAACCTGGGGACTGAATTCTGATAATTTGAACAGGCATAGTGTCAGGTGCTGAGTTACTGCAACCAGATGCAGCCATATGAGGCCAGCACAACAAGGTCAAGAGCCAGGACTTACCTTCCTGCCCATCTCAAACTGTGATTTCAACTCTACCATTTCAACTCTGTATGAATTAGCAAGAAGAGAAAAATGCAAGTCAGCTTTGCTGCAAGCCTAGTCCTGAGCAACAGAGGGAAAACCAGATTGCTTTCAATGACAATGTGGCAATTAGCCTGATGAAGTTAAATCTTTACTTTAATTGGTTGCCCAACATACATGTTTTAACATTCTGTACTAAATTAGCCAGCATGCACACAGTAATTGGACCAGTCAGTGACTTTCTCCTTTCACTATATACATACACAAACAGGAACACCACAAGATTGGACAAAGGAAAGCAATTTGTTAACCAGATACAGCTAGCAAGTAACATTTTTTCCTCTAGAAATGTTTTTTTCCTGCAAAATCACAAGTGTGAAGACTTTCTTTCAAGGCTTGAAGAACATTGCAGTCTTCCAGTGAAAAGGCTAACAATAGCCACTGTAGCTGAAATGAGATAAAATTTGTTGAAAATCCATGCCAAGCAAGAGTGAAATTGAAAAAAAAATCACCTGCAATGCAACATAGGAAAAGGGACTTTGGAGACAAGCTGAGCAGGTAGAAAGATGGCTTTGAACCCAATTCTTAACATCCTCAGCTTAGTGTAGAAGAGGAGGAGGTTCAGAATCAGACCCAACATTTCACATTCACTGGTAGAATAGTACCTAAAGAATTGTTTGCTTACTTTATTTGAAGAACTTTAGTTCTGTGTCAACACAGTCATAGAAAAGATCCACTACTTCAGCTGGATCCAGAATCTCTGTACGAGAAAGGATATCTTCCATTGCTTCTAAACCTTGTTTTTCAAGGTCTAACATAATCCTCATCAGTTTCTGGCCTTTATCCTAAAGGTATGAAATAACCAAATTCAGTTAACCAGTAAACAGGCCCATTAAAGCATTTTACTTGTTTTGTTACAGAGATACTTTCAAATATTTTTAAAAAGAAAAAGCCTTTTTAAGTACAAACTACTTCTGTTATTAGTTATTTTGGATGGCCAAAGGCTAAAAGGAACAGTCCTGGATATTTTGTCCATTAAGAAAAATAACCAAAAAGGAGTTGCTAAGTTTAAAGCAAAAATAGGAAGAGGGTGAAAGATGGATAGAGGAAAATTATACAAGGCTTGTACATATAATAGAGGTAAAGCAAGTTCTTAAGCTTGTAATCCCACTAACAGAACTATGTGAGGAGACTGGAAGCCCTAAAATTTAACAGATTGTGGTATTTGCATGTGCATCCCTCAAATCAACACCTGCAAGATGATGAATAGATCTGAAATGATGTGTCATGTAACAGTATTAAGACTCCAGATCCCAGGGAGGTCTTGTGTGCCATTCTGACTTCCTGCTCTTAGTGTTTCTAGAAAATTTACTCCTGGAAAAGGTGTAATCTCATTTTATCCAGATGTTATTTAAACCCTACCTTTTTTTTTTTTTTTTTTTTTAATGGAGAAGTGCTGCTTGTTTTGCTTGCAGCTTTCAAAACTGAGTTTCAAGGGAAACAAAAGTCATTTAGAATGAGTGGTGGTTCTGAGTTTTTCAGGGTTTTTTCCTCAGCATTTTGTCCAGAAAGAGTATCTCATCTAAGGTTTGGGCTCTTGGATGGGCAGCTTTTATGAAACCTGAGCAGAAACTGCATTTTCTTTTCTACCACAACTATTGGTGTCACATTGTGGGGACTTTAACAGGCAAGAGTCCACAAGATGCTAAGATGCCTCTTCCAGGTTCTCCCCTAATCAACATACTGCATAATGATATGAGAGTCAGTTGCATACTAAAACAGAGTTACCAGAGGCCACATATTTTAAATTACACCATTCCAAGAAATTAAAAATCTAGCCCAAACTGCATTTATATAATGTTTGTACTAGCAGAGGTTATCATAACTTCCTTAATCAATAGTGGGTAGGTCTGAATGTTGTTATGATCATAGCAAGACTCTGACTCATGCAAATACACACAGAGGAAAATTGTAGAAAAGCAAATCCTCTGTGGAAGTTCAATCCAACTATATGAGGGTCTTCCACAAATTGCCTGAATACCCATAAAAGCTTGACAGGTGTGCCTTGGTGATCTTTCCCTCTGTTTCACTTCCTTAAAACCACTTATCCAGTTTACTGCTATAGTTGTAATTGCAAAGGTTGGGAGGTTATTGAACTACCTGCTCAATGACACCAAAAGTTCTATCTCAACCATTTGGAAAAGCTATACAGAACAATCCCCTTCCTGACTTTACTTATTCCAAAATTAATTGCTTAAGAGATCTTCAACACGAAGTTTTTACCATGGAAGGTTTTCAGCCCTCGGGTATGTACTGCACAGCATTGCAAAGTGTCCTTTCTTCTCATATAGCATTTTCAGTTAAAAATTAACAGAAATGCATTGAATTGCAAAGACTTGCAAAACTGCCATGTGCAAATTATTCCTTCAAGAGAAACACCTTTCCAAACTATGTAGTTCTTAATCCAGCATATGATTTAAATCACAACACTCCTGTCCTCTTCCTAGCACATAATTCTGATATAATGTTGCACTAGCATCCAGTGCTCTAATCATTAAAAAGACTATATGCACAGTGGGGATTGAACAAGATAATCAGCTTAACAGTTTGACTTTTCATTTTGTAAAAGTAATGGAACAGAGCTATACTCTCAGGACAACAAAAACTATGCAGAGTAGTTTGTCCTTCAGAGGGCATCATTATTCAAGCTAAACTCTCAAGGATTCTAAGAATATTAGGAGACTGTTTTTCACTGAGTGACTGTGAACTAAGGTATGGAGTTGGCAATCTACATTGATTTCTATTCAAACTACACACCTATAATCTCAGTTGTCATTCAATTTTAGAAGCCTTCTCCATAGTCTCAAGTCAAATGTAATTTTCTCTTGAAAGTCTGTGCCTTTCAGCACAGAAAGCCACATACTCTCAGTATTCAGGGTTCCAACAACTTCAGTTCTTTAATTCCAGGTCCCACAGCTCTTACCTGATCATTCTCCAGGAGAGATCGGGCCCATTCATGTGCCTTGTACAATTCATGCCTACGATCTGGTTTCTCTTGGAATCGAGGTATCTTTTTAGCAGGATCATCATTGCCAAAAGAAGGAGACTGCACTTTTGGTACTAATTTTACATCATCAACAAAAATAAAGGGTTTAAATATGGACCTGAAAGAAATGAGAATTACTGCTTGCAGTAATAAGAGAGACCTCATATATGTTATTGAAATGTTCACCAGGTTATTTTAAAACAACACATACAGAGCAGCATAGGTAATTCATCTACACTAGGCATGGGTAAGGTTAGAGACTTGGTATTGGTCAAGCAAAACAAATCTACGTGCTTTAAAAGAACTGGGTTTGGCAATTATTGCAAAAACTTATTACCTCTTTTACCTATAAGATTTTCTGGTGTCCCCATGCCAGTTCTGCCACTTCGTTAGAAGAGAAGCACTGATTTTCTCCTCTAAGTTTTTTTGTAACAAATCTCAACATTCAGCCTCACATCAGTTTTTCTCCTCTGTTCCCACTGGCATCTCTCCTCCTCCTTCCAGATTTAAGTTTTATTAAAATCAGAAAAAAACACTTGTGTGGAGCAGGGAAGATTACGTATCTTGCTCGATATCAGAGGATTTTGCATATCAAGAGCAGCACTTTAGAATTCTTCAAGAGCTGGGGGAAGACATGGCTACCAATATTGTGACATTTCTCAAACTATTTTAACACTGAGTTTGGATCTAAACTGCTAAGAGAGACAAACCAAAAACCCCATCAATACAGAATCTTCATTCCTGAGAAGCTGAAAATAGATTTTGGCAAATGAATGGAACAACTGCCTTCCTTCTCTTTAGATACAGAACAACAAAGCACCCTGCATTCTGCAGTGAAGAACCTGCCAAAAGTGAAGACTTCTGCAACACACAATTAATAACCACTGCCTGGGTACAGTCAGCAGGTTCAGTGCCGCAACCCTTTCCATCAGTGTCACAAAGCCTTGCTGACTAAGAATTTACGTGACTCACTAGCTGCATTTAAAATAATTCTTTCTTAATGCATTACAGTGTTGAATAAAGCAAGAAAGGTCTCTAAACAAGGCTTTTAAGGCAGGTTTTTGACCTTGAAATGGACAGAGATCCCAACAAATCATTTGGAGCCTTGCTCCTTTTTATCACAGAGGATTTGCATCAAGTCAAAGAAAAGTTTGGGTAAGCAAGTTTAAAATTGACACTTAACCCTGAAAGTCTGAGTTGCATAATGCAAGGTGGGTGCAAAGTCCCTTTGGCATGGATGACTTCCACAGCCCTGAGTAAAACCTAATGATTACTACCAGTCCTCTGACAGGAATGACAGTCAAGGGCACCATTTTCTTCTCCCCATAACCTCTTTATCTCAATGCAAGTGGCAGACCTCCTGAATAACTTCAAGTGGTTTAGTTTAATTTCTGTGAATCCCAGGTGGATTCTACTTAAAACACAAGGTAATTCATTAATCTTTGATGATCTGGCCCATGAGTTCCCTAATCTCCTCAGCTACTTTTAGCTAGAGAGGACACCACGGAAACCAACTGGAAACTGTCCCTTGAATAAAAGACATGCTTGGGATCCCAGCAATTTGCAGATGTTTTGCTGTGTTAACATTTTGATGTCATATGAAGCTACCTGGAGTACACAGCCCCTCTCACAACACTTCATTTGTTGGAGTTTTGCACCTGCCTGTTCAAGAGAAGTGACTTGTGAAGTCCCCAACTTCATCATCTCAACAACTTTCCAAGCGGAAAGCAGCTACACTGGAATTCCTGGCCCCTCCCTAAAGTGCATTTCCCCTGGAAGCTCAGTAACAGAGGACTGTCAGATTGCACATCTCAGAGCACTGACTGCATTTCTGGTTAGAACATGCTCCTGAAGTATGTTCCAGTTTGGGTGGCAAGGTTTGTTTGTTATCTTTGAACCCATCACTGCTCTGCACCCCAGGGAGCCCAGTGCTGTGGCTTACCTTGAAGGGTCTGGCGTGCCAGTGAAGTAATGAATACAGGGAAAACTAGGGTCCTGAGGCAGAACAGACACTATGCTAGCTGTGGTAAGGAAAGATTCAGAGTCCACACAGACACCACTGTCCTTGTCACGCAGGACATCAATCATAGCTTGTGCAGAAACGTCACCTATATGGAGGGGGGAAAAAATTCCTGAGTGTTCAATGGCTTGGAGCCCAGGTAAGGATTTTAGCCTGAACAAGCTTTGGCCTAAAATGGCCACTGACACTTGACACGGGCATGTCACAAATCCAGTTAATAGTTTCTACTTAAGCAATGAACATTCAGAAAGAATGTGCCTAGCTAGTAAATGAGAATGGTAAGAGGCATTAATTAGGCATGGCAATTGCCAGGTAATGCTTCAATAGCAGAAATGCTATTAAAAAGTTACATTTTCAGGAAGAAGACTGTAATACTGCTTTAGCAGTCACTATGAACAGTGACAGCTAAATATCCATTAAAACATCCATTTTTCTCTACCCAAGCAGGACAGAATGAGAACACTCTGATTTTCCATTTCTCAATTTCCATTCTCAGTTGAAATTTTGAAACATCATCTTGCAATCGCAGAATGTTACAGCAGCAGACCTAGGCACCAAGATTTTTCTCCAAACCCCTATCTACAAGAATCCTCTGTTCTCACCGTGTCTCCTGCCTATGTTCATCCCAGCTTTCCCCCATTGCCCCTCCATGTTTTCTCCTTCTGCAGGTCAGGCTTCTTCCCAGTACCTTCTCAGGCTCAGCAGTGACCCAAACCTCCATGCACAGGTGCCTCAACACACCAGGAGACACAGAATGACTCAGCAGCCTGCAAGATTTCCAGCCATAACCATCTGTCTGTAGGGGCCCTCAGGGTTTTTAGTGCTATAATCCAGATTTATTAAGATCTTTTACCTATAGTCCTTCAGAGTTACTGTATCTGCCTCAGACACTAACCACACTCCCTGCAATTCTACAGCCTTTGCAAGAGCTCTGCAGTGCAACAAATATCTCACCTCTACACTCTTCAGGACATTTACCAACATGTGAAAATGCCAACAGTCTAGTAAATTCACACCTGTAGTAAAGGGCTTTTTATAAAATTATAATTTGTGCTATTTTTCACAAGAGCAGAGATGCATGCAGTCACATGCACTGCTGCAGGCTGTCCATTTCAGAGGTATTTTGGCCAGCTGCAGCAAACTGAAGTCAGTAATAAATCTGGGTCTGGAAATAAACCCTTCCTTTGATTGCAGAGAATAGCACCATGTCTGTTCCAGTAGCTTTGTTCTGCTCAACAAAGAAAAAGGCACTTCAGTTTGCAACTGCTCTTCCTTAAACTATGCTCTTGAAACTTTCCCCAAAAGGTTAAATCTACATTTTCCCCACAATGCAGATTCCACTGAGCTCAATCTTTAATATGTGAGGCCTTTTTTTTTTTAATAGTATAATTTTATATTAGGTAGGGCCACTAAAATTACAGGAAAGCACAGATGCAGTGGCACATCATGGACATCAGGGCACTGAAGGAAGTTACTTTGTAATTGTAATCCTGTTTTGAAACCTTGGGAGTGACATTAAGGGCTTCACCCTAAATAGTGGCAAATTTAGGGACAGTCTTTAGTTCTGATCTTCCTTCCTACACAGTTTACATGTAAAGGTGTTGTCAGTCACATGTAGTTCTGCACAGAATACCTGAAAAGGAGGCAGCAGTGACTAAAAACCCAGTGTGCTCACAAAAAAATAGTTCAACACTTACCACCGTGTTTTTCTAGGCTCTCCCTGCCAGAACAACAGGCTAAATGGTCATCAGCAAGAGAAAACACTTCAGAAAAATTGAAGTCAGAGTCTCCATTCCACCAGCCTTGACTTTTCACATAATTCCTTAGTTCAGGATGCTCAGCATCAATTTTTGTAGTTAATGAAAGCTGATTGCAAATGCATTTCACTCCCTCTAGAAAGAGCCACATATTAAAAGAGAACATTAATACAGTTTTCCTGGGAGAAGCTGGAAGGAAAATGTCATATCAATTAGGAAACAAATTAAACCATTGGTTAGTGTGTACATTTGGCATGACTGTGTAACCATATAATTACACACACACAGAATTACCAATCCCTGCAGGTTGCAGAGCTCAATCCTCTGTGCCCTGCTGAGACACTGACACCTGTGATTAACAGTGGGATTTAGACAGAATGCCAGTTTCCCAATCCACACCTCACACCTTCTGACCACAAAGCAATGGTGGTATCCAAATGCCAAAGGCACCTGATCCTTTTTCTAATGGCATATTCCCCAAAGACATGAGAAGGCTTGAGATCTGACTTGATCTCAAAATGTATTTCAGCAGAGCTGCATTTAATGAACCTTCCTTGCCCTTCAAAATTAAGAATTTGGAAAATGTTTTTAAAATCATTACAATTGCCTTAAGCTTCCCAGCTGAGAAACAGTTTCACTGTAAGCTGCAAGATAGGTTCAAATTACAATTCTTTTATCTTAGATTTTAAAATGGCATGAAGTAAAAAGAATGTGTAAGTAGCCTCCAAAGAACACTGAATGGGGTTTTTTTAGTTTCTTTTATCAAAAATACTGCAGTGCTTATAACCATTTATCCACAGCATGGCAGTGGATGCTGCAGATATTCCTCAGAGAGAATAAAGCAAATGTATTGGAAGCCAGAGAAAGAGCTGATAAAGTAAAACTATAAACTAAAATAAACACAGATTCTGGAATTTGGCACAAATAACTATTAGACAAAAACAAAACCAGTAGCTGTGGAAGTTTTTAATATTGCCTTCCAGAAAAGTTAGCTTGCTTTTGCAATGCCCCATGCATGCAATTTAAATAAGGGGTAACAACTTCAGGGAATTCTGTGTATCATTCTGTGAAAAAGTCCCTGACATCCAATTCTGACTTACACAAGGGTCACTGACAGCTTATTCTGACTCACCCTTTCAAACAGCATACTTTTCTGGGAATTTTCTTCACTTGAGTAATGAGGATATTTGTATTCATGTCCAGCTAGGCAAGCCACTCTTTAAAGAGCACTTTAAGTATTACATTTATAAATTCATGCAAAATAATATTTCATGGGTTTGATCCATCAAAAAAAACCAAATTTATCAATCAAACATATTTTTCCACTGAGACTCAGGAACATTAACAGAAAGGATTTTGAAGTATTTATTCTTAAATTATTTTCAGAGAATTGCTTCATAAACACCGCTATAAGCTTTACAGTCCTGCAGCAGTAATATCAGAACTCTGAGGATAGTCAGGAGGAGATATGCCTTCACACTGGGGAATTACACATTTTCCCCATTTTAACAGCATTTGTGTATTCATTTGAAAGCATAAGAGGCACACTTACAGTTGCAAAAAAGACCCCTCTGAACCAAGTATGAAATGTAGAGTTCTTACATAGCCAGCAGCCTTTCCTGCAGGGCTGCAGGAGGTGGAAACTACTTATCTGCAGCTCACAGGGGCCTCCTGAAGAGCAATGTGCTGGTAGAAACCAGAACAGAGCTGCAGAATCATTTCAAAAAGCTGCAAGCAGCAGATGAAAGCAACAGTTTATTTGCTGGGAAGGAGGATGTGAAGGTTATGTATTGCTGATGCAGCTAAAACTGCTAAATAAAACCCACTGTTCTTCAAATATCAGGCAGGCAGGTCAAGAGAAGAAGGCAGGCTGTCACTGCATAATCCCAGGAACCTCAGGAGTCAGCTGCTTGCCAGAACTGGGGTTTCATCAGGACAGCATTTTCAGTCTTCTCTCCTCTATGTTTGGTATCTGTTTGTGCCAGATAACCTTTAAGGATACTTCTAAGTATCCTTAAAATGCAAGCTTTACTTGGGAAAACACCACCTCTGTGAAGGAAACTGGTTCCTGCTTGGTGACAGGGACTGAGAGCAGGACATCACCCAACACTGCACAGCCTGGTGATGTTTCTTTGCTCCTTTCCCATATCTGCTAGCTCCTACCTTTAATCATTTAGGGGGAAAGGAGGAGAGAATTGAATGGATCTGTCATAGCTCAAGTCATGGATGACAAAAATCCTCTTGAACACTCTGAATTTTCACTTCATTCAAACATGAGTACATTTTAAAATATCTCTACTCTTATGAAAATAAAAATCCCTTCAAAATTAAGATATTAGAATAAATTAAATACAGGCCTTAAACAATCATATTACATTAAAGCAGCCCATATGTCCTGGAAAAGTTTTAAATACATTCATCCACTAAGCCAGTGAATTCCAGAAGTTAGTTTGGCAGCTCTGGCTTCACACATACAGAAAAAGAAACCATTTACAAGTTTAAAGAGCAGAAAGTTATTGTTTTGCATCATTTAAAAACAGGGATATGAAGGGAGAATATCTATTTCAGTAAAGGAACCACCACCAGCAACCCATTCAATTTATCATCTGAAAAAAGTCCTTTAGTTAAAACTATCAATGGTTATCCTTTCCTCACAATATTTTATATTTGTAAGTAATAATTCGGGCGTTAACTCCATCAAAAATACCATCTGACCTGTTCCAAACAGAAAATAAATCTTGGAAAATACACTTATCAAATTTAAAAATTATTATTATTACATAGTTTATGCATAAAGGCAACAATCTCCACCTTTGCAGAAAATGCTAAGTCACATCAGCAAATGCAAATCAACACATAAAAAAAAGTCAGATTAGTGCAAATATAGAAAACTATAATTGGTGATTTAATCAAACACTTGCATTCACTAGTCACTTATTTAAACTCACTGACTTTAAGACCAATTCTTCCAAGACAAGTCTTTACTATTTTTAATAGGATTTGCTGTGAGTTCTAAACTAACCTGTGATTTTTTCAGCTGCCCAGTACTTTCCAGAAGTCTCCAGTATCCAGGCTTCATTTCTGTCCACAATCAAAAACGCACTTTGGAAAGTGTGGCATGAACTCCCATCTTCATAATAATTTCCACCTTGTCCATACTCTTCCAACAGAGCAACTATTACATCCAATGCTTCTTTAGCTGTTGCCCCCCTTTCTAGGCCAAGTCTATAAGAAAAGTGTAAAATAGAGATTCAGAGAGGAATTATACAGTAAGATCTCCTTAAGTTATTATTTTTAAACACCAGCACTCATCTGAGTTTAAAATATTGAAGTGCCTGGTATGCCTAATATAAGAATTCTTGCTTTAATTAGCTACTAAAGGATGAGCTATAGAATTATTCGTTTATAGTCTTGATTTTCTACACTGGCTCTTTACTCTCAAGCCTATCATAGGTGGCTTTTAGTTTTTTTTTAAATGTCCAATTACCAACCAATGATCTCAGCTGCACTGTACATATGCAATGCTCTATTCATCTCCTCCTCAGGCAGAATACATTTGAAGGACAATTTGCAAGTTGTTTTTTTTTTTAAGTAACAGCTGTACCAAGGTTAGTTTTCTGTACATGGGTGGGAAATTGTAAATAATTATTACCAGCTATTAAAAAACAGAAGGAGTATTCCATATTACAGCCTCTTTACAACCTCTCCCAACACTCTGGTTGGCCATGGAAAATAGGTGTTATCCTTCCATGAATACTACATGATGTAAAGACAAGCATTTGTGCACACTCATACTTCAGAGCTCCTGCAGAGGCTTCCCCAAAAAACTATTTGAATACCAGATATGGCTTTTGTCAGAAGTAAGAGCAACCACATGCCTGAAAGAACACAATTTTAAAAGGAAGTTGAAGCAAAGCAAGGGTATTTTACAGGAAAGCAAACTGAGGTGTGGTAATAAATTTTACAAAGCCATAGGGAATGACTGTATCCTGCCTTGAGTAAGTGTCATTAAATAATTCCTTGATATAATTTACAGCCCTAATTGAATCAACAACAAAAGCAATAACCAGAAGTTGAAATCAGAACTGCAAACAATTTCACTGGTTCCAAAATCCAATTACTGGTAATGAGGAAAGGCAGTGTTTCAAACAACAGTGTATCCATGCCTCCATCCTTTGGGAGTTACCTGGATCAGTCCAAAATTTCTCTCTGTGGTTTTGTCACCTTGATATTTTCCTCTGTGTTTGTCTTTCTCTAACTGCTCTATGGACAAAATAATTTTGACTGATGGACAGTTCCAAGAAAATCACTTTTTTAAACATAAGTACTGTCTATACTAGCTCTTTCCATTTCTCTTGAAATCACATGACAAGCAAACACTACTCTGTTTCTTTCCTAAAAACTACAGTAGACAAGTCAGGTCCTGATAATTTGAATACAGATTTGTTGAGCTCAGTACTTTTCTGCAGTGGCTCTGCATTGTTAAATACTTGGCTACCTTAGCCTTTTTTTAGGCTGAATTATTGAAAGCAGTGTTTTCATCTCTCTCAGCAGCATCTATTTCTCACCAACTCACAAAGAAGAGCCAAGAGCCAACTGGAATTTTAAGGTTTAACTTGAAGTGACAGTTCCTTCCCCATCATCTTCTTACTTGCATTTATAGGGTCTTTCCCTCTCGTATTTTCTTGTTAGCTGAAACTTGGTTTTGTACTGGTGACTTCAACTTTAGTCGCTCTGCATTTATGGTTTTCCTTCATTCTTTTCATCACTGGTGCAATTGCTTTTTCAGACCAATACAGCTATGCCAGTCTTTGCACATACCAGAGACACAATTTAAAATCCAGTCCAAAATCATGTCCTATTTGTTCCCTAAGAGCAGTCCCTGCCACAGGAAAGTGAATGGACTGAAAACTACCTTGGTGACCATACAGCCACTAGATTCAGTGATAATCTGCTTCCTTCTCCCCAGTTAATGACCAAAACCATTTTGATCTATCTACCATTTAGATTAAAACCTGCCAAGAGATATAACATCCCACTATAACTTTAATGTCTCCCTGAAATGTTCCATCTGAGATGGTTACAGCCTAGCTGTCGCTGTCAAAACTGCAGCATGGATGAAGAAGAACCCTTTAGGTATTACTTTTTTTTATAAATGGCTCCAATGTTTATAGTCATGGCTCCATAGTTTATAGTTACATTTATTTCCATTAAGTAAAGGTCTAGGCTCTGCTTTTTCTTGGCTGCTCCTATCTGTCAGTCACAAGGGACAGAAAAAAAAATAAAAGAAAAAAAAAGAAAAAAAACCCATCCTACACAACAACCACCCAACTCATTTCCACAAAATTAAGTCTTGTCAATTATCTCAGCATCAGTGTCCTGGGCAACCACAGCATAATCCTCCCACTAACACAATTCAGAGTACCCTTCAAGGTGAGCTGGAAGAACAGTTAGAAGCAATTTCAATGCCAGATGAGAGCTTGAATTACTTATTAATAAAATTGCAGTGATTTAGTACAATCCACTGCCTAAGTACCTCCAATATGCTGTCATATTGTCAAAACAATATTATCTTAAGCTTTTCAACTTCACCTATCAGTTACATAATGCAGGCTTTCCAAATTAACTAACATACTTGATGGCATTTTACTTTATTCAGCTTTGAGGTCTCTAAGGAAAGAAATTGGTAAACAAATTAATACCATTTTAAAGAGCATTCTTGACTCCCTGCCAAGATTGGCATTTCTGTGTGGCTCTGAAAAAATTATTGCACCTGTGATGAAGAGAACAAATAAATAATACAAACACATAGGGATTAAAATTAGGACAAAAATGCAAAAATAAGGGTGTAATTTACAGGTTTCTCCATATTTATATTTTGTATGATAATGCTGTCCTAACTTACCAGCAAAACAGTACATGAATTCTTCAGAAGAACATGCTTCCCTAAGTGAACAGGTGCTTTGTAGTTGCAACTGTGCATCAAAAAAAAAAAACCCTCAAAACTGCAGGCAGCTAGGAAAAATACCTGAATCCTAATAAGATAACTAATGCAACAATACTGGTATAGCTTTCAAAAATCAGCTTTTGAATAAACCCTTAGGGTTTAAAAAAAAAAGTTCCTCAGGAATTTGTACTGGAGCATATTTTCTCCATATCATGACTAGGTCCACGTTCTTCATTTAGATTAACCAGGATGGGGACCTGCATGGAATAGGACCAACTTCTAACCCTGAAGTGCATCACACAACTTTATCAGTTTGTTAAGAATCATTGAAGTCTTCTGACATGCTGCGATACTCTATCAAAGAGGCAGAGCTGCCCCACTGCAGCCGACAGAGATCGATTTTGTACTCGATGGCTCTCTGTTCTATGGGGTCACATGAAACAGACACAATAATTCAAGTGGCCAAGTCTTCACAATCAGAGAAAGAATCACTTAGGCTGGAACAAGCAGCAGATGGGAACAAAACATCTCTGGTTCTCCTTGTCTGAAGTACCCTCTCCCTGCACCTGAGCTACAATTTCTTCTGCAGGTAAGAAGGAGGAGAGGGAGGGTAGCACCTACAGGTGAAGATTACTTGTGTAGTTTGTGGCAGTGCCTCCTTACTTTGGTATGTCCTGATTTGCTAGTGTGGGTAAATCTAGAGCTGTTGGATAACATATATATTTGAATGTTAAACAGTCCTTTGAGAATGTAATAATTGAGTAAGAAGTAAGTAAAATTGACATCTAAACCAATGGTTTGTTAAAGTTTCAAAAGGACTGTGGTAGGATGGAAGAAATAAAAGTAGAAAGTCATTTAAGTCCTTTTCTTCACAAAAGGTTGTCCTACACTTTCTTAAACAACCCCTCACATCTACTCAGCCTCCTTTGAGGCAATTAAATTTACTAGTTCTCTCAGGTACAGCTTCTCCACAAATTCTTTCAGTATATACAGGGCTTAGAGAAAATACCAAAGAGAAAGTTAACCCAAATTCCCTCATGCTTTTGTCATTGGTCAGATTTTGTAGCTCTCTGATCACATTTCCAATTTCCACTGCATTCTCTTCAATTGGCCCATATTCCTCCTGATTTATGGTAGCTGGAACCACACACTCTTTCTGCAGAGACACGTTAGAGAACACTTACAGCCACAGTTTCAGGCAGCTATGCACCTAACAACAAGTTCTTCTAACTCATGCTTCCCAGCTTGCTCATGAAAATAACTCCTATGGTTTTAACATCCTCTTAAAAGTCAAGGTATCTATTTCCTATCCTTTTATCTATAAAATATCTTAACTCATTGCAGGAGTAAATTAGAACAGTTTGACGGGATTTTTCTTGATTACCAGTTATTAGTGTGCATTTATCAACTCCTTGATATTTGAGGTTTTCCCCTTCAGGAACTGGGGTTAAGCTGGTTCACAGCAACTCTTTTTAAGAATAGTAATCCTAGCCACAACATTTAACTTTTTCCAGTCAACTGAAACATCTCCCGTTTTTCACAAATCCTCAAGAAAAATGAGAATTCACCTGTAACTGCTTCAGTCAGCTCATTAAGTATCCTAGGGCAAAGTCCAGTAGGACTATTTTGTCTAAGACTGATTTACTTAAATATGCAACTGTTGTCCTGTTTGGTCTTTGAATTGAGTCCATTTGCTTCATTTCTCTTTGTAATAACTCCACATGTTCTCTCTTCTTTTATTTTCAGCTTTCATCCCCCACCCAAGCCTCCTTTAAATTCTCTTCACCACAAGATCAGCATGCAGGCTGAGACTCAGAGTGCAGCACAAGGCTTTTGGGAGCCAGCTGTCAATGAACAGCCTCACAGAGTCTGTGTGCCAGCATCTGAATAAGGGCAGTGCCTTGCATTGGAATGCATGGGCTGAAGGAAGCCATAGGAGTTTGTTTATGCCTACAGTTGGCTATAAGCCCAGAATAAGCTTTTTAGGTCAGAGTAGGCTGTTGTAAAGTGGGGGAGAATGAAGGGCACACCAGCAATCTGATATTACAAATTAGTTAGCAGTTCCTTACTAACAATGTAATCATATCTCTTACCCTGTCAGAATAGCCACTGCTGGACTGTAGGGTAGGTAGACAAGGTGGATTGAGTGAACACACAACAGATTGGCACGTTCTTGGTAGCTAAATTCAGATTGCAAGAGTTTTAAATTTTCACTCAGCTGTACCTGGAGCCCTACCTAGCCTGCTTATATTGCTTTGCAATCTCCTTATGCCAACACCACAAAGCTGTCACCTGGTACCAGCATCACCTGAGGCTGATGATGAAAGGCTGGGCACAGCTCAGCAGGACACCCACCTGACAAGATCCATGCCTAGCAAGGCTTCAGACTCAGAAGCTGGTTCTCTGGTCACGACAGCTTCGTTAGCCACACACACTCCGTGCTCGTTAGCTCCCATTTCTGCCCCCCAAAGCCAGGAGGGCCTGCTCAGCACCACAGCGTGAGTCCTGGGCACCTGCTCAATCTCGATGTAGGTGCACTGCAGAGACAGCGGGGAGAGAGAAGGTTAAACAATCACTTTGTCTACTGCTGTGACTGAAACAAAACATGACCTCAATGTACAGAACGGACACACGATATTTAAAAGGTCCATGCTTTGTGAATGAACAAGGAACTTGTTTAAACAAATTTAAGTGTCATGTTTGAAGCTTCACATCCTTATATTGCACAAGCCTGGGAAAATACATGTGCTGATGCTTGCAGTTTCCAAGAGACAAGCAGGACCCAAATGCTAGAATCAGTGGAAAGCAACAGGAGACAGACTGTACTGGCACATTAATAAAGCACCAATCATACCTGTACATAGGAACAAAATCAAACATTCTACCACCTCCCCTATTGTCAGGGTACCAGTTGTGGGTTTCTCTGGGTCTGGACTGTAGTTCCTGTTTGAACTCAGGTATTTATTATTTCTTTTCAGTAAAACAGTCTCACTACTGTGAGTTCAGCAGCTTTTCATTAGAAGGCACAAAATGGCCAATAATCTCTTGTTCCAAGGTCTAAAAAGACTAAACGATCCAATTAAGAACTGACACCTAGATTATTTTCCCTTTTAATACAATAACTGATCCCAAAGAGCCTGTAAAGCAGACTTTTCTGCCCAATTACAAAATGCCACCCAAAGCCATGAAGGAGAAGGAAGAAGAAGCATGAAGAAGGAAACCCAGGACGACGCCCTGTGCCCTCCATCTTGCTTCCATCCACAACATACTAAAAATCCTAAAACCTAGATTTCTCACTAAGTGGTACACCTACACAACTCTCTACAATCTATTTCACACTTTTGGGGATTCCAGTCTATCTTGAAGTCTAGGAAACTTTCTCCATGAATGAGCGTGAAAGTCAGCGCTGCCCTGGGGGTCAGGGCTCCCCAGAGCAGACAGAGAAATATTCCCAGTGCCCTGGGTTTCCACACCCTAAGCACCATCTCCAGTGCTTTATTACATACACAGAGTAACAAAGGTAACTGGACAAAACACATTAGATTGCTTCCTCCTCTCCCTTGCTGCCTCCCCTGCAGCTGCCCCAACACAGAGACAACTGGTAGGAAGAAAAAAAAATAAACAAGCTTTGAAAAGATTCTGTGGTACAATAAACCACTTTGATAAACAGTCACAGAAGAAAAACATGGGTATTGCTGTTGCTTACACTGGTGGTTTTACTATTTTAAATGGTCTGCTTTAATTAGATGTCTGCAAATGCACTCTGACAAGTCAAAAACACAAAGGAAGGCTGCAGAGAAGTCATAGTAACTGCAAGGAAGAAAGAAATTATGTTGCCTTTCAAATACATTTATTTGCCTTCAAAACAAGCACTGTTTTCCCAGACAGCAGGGATGAGAGCTTGATCCATCATTGGTTTGTGCAAAGCAGAGAAATATTTTCTATTTTTCTTTATATTTTACTGTTGAATTCACATCAAGTTTTTCGTGGATCAAACTGGAGAATTTGCTTTGGAAAAACCTAAAATTGTCTGTATTTATGGGGCATCTCTTAAGGTCCAGCATTCCAATTGTAACACCTTCCTTACAGGAAGTCGTCTGCAATAGTTTTTTGGAGGAATATCTGATCAGGTATATCAAAGTAAACAGGATCATCAAAATGGACTTGCGGACTCAAAGTTACTCACCTTGTTTGCCTGGCTGTGTCGATATGAAAATGTAAAGCCAAAGAAATCAGTCCAAAATGATCAGAGCTTTAAGAAGCTTTGGTTTTTTCCTAGCCTTTCTTTCTGCCTTTAAGGATTATACAGCATGATCATCCTCAGCCTCCAGTCTTGAGCAACGATTTTTACAGTAACAGTCGCTCTAGCATGCAATTAAAATGTGCAATAGACTATCTTTGGTCAGAAATGGGATTTTCAGAGTCCTTCACTTTGACCATGCAAGGGGGATACAGGAAATGAGCTTGCCACCCTGATTAGGTAATGTGTGCAAACAGGTCAAAACTGAACAAAACAAAACCCAAAACATCACAAAGCAGAGGGGCAGTGAACTCTTTCAGTCTAAGGAGAGGCTTAGGCAAGCAGCTCCTGTCAGGGACAAATACCTGCTGTATTTCTAGGAGAACATCCCTAATATTTGACCAGGCTGTTTGACCAAATTGCTTATACAGTAATACACTGTGATTTTGTAGAGGCAAATTCCTCATCTATCAAGGTGCCACAACATTTGGCACTGGCCAGGAGCTAAGATCTGTAAAATAAAAACTCTTTATACAGTTCACTCTTTGCTTTATTGTGTAACCAAGCCATGCCATAACTGACATTTCTCATCAAAACTCTCCTTCTGAGCTGTCAGGAAACAAATCTCATTTTTGACATTCTGCACGGTTTCCTTTCAGAGCTTCGGGTCAGTGCTGTTTGGATAAGCACCTGAAGCACGTGTGTGAACAGGGAATAAATGTATTTCCTGGATGTGCAAAGGGGAGTGGAGCAGCAGGGGAGGATTATATGTGAAGACAACACCAGAGCAGCTCTCAGGCCCCAGGTCTGCAGCCTCAGCCCCCTGCATGTCACAGGTGGCCTGTAGCCATCCTGCAGAGCCACCCATGAACCTTCTCAGTCCTACAGCAGAAAGCAAAACCCTAGACACAGTGTGGAGGAGACTCCAGCACTCCATACACCCACACTGGCAAAGCATTTTCTGGCTGAATAGCCCCATTATACAAGCTTGCTTACACTGACTCTTTGATTTTTTAGAAGGAAAAATGATAACACTCTGAAAAGTGATAGTTAAGCTAAAAAAATGCTGAATGCCTTTGCTCTGCAAAACATATTTGCAAGGCTATCCTTGCTACCAACCACTTATTACTTGGTGTCTCATTCCAAAAGCAAGCGCTCCCAAAGCTGATATTCATTGCAAAGATCTTATTGTCAATGGTAGCAGCTGAGAAAAGGGAAGGAGGAAATTCTTTGTTCCTGCTGGAGGAATCCAGAGTATTCTGGAAAAAAAAATGTGGGTTTGTTTTGTAACTATGTAATCAGAGGCCAGAAAACATCCATAGGCAACACTACACACCTCAAAATACAGCTCTCACCTTCAATATTGCTTCTTTATATCCCCCAACCCAAAAAGAAGTGAACATGGAGCATATTTTCATGCTATATTCAGTTTCCATACTCAGGTACATAGACAATATTCAAGCCTTGCCTTATTTATTAAAATTTTCTCAGAAGACCTAAATAACAGAAAAACCATTTCAATCTGACAGTTGCTGACAGGTCTTGTAAAACTACTATTGACTTGATTCTTACTCCTTTGTCATGGTTATTGGCACTGCTGACTATGTCTTGATGACATTTTACCTTCCCACTATAATTATCTACTCCAGTGAGCATAAAAGTAGGCACTCAATGGGATTTATGTATTAAGGCAGGAGCTTGGTTCATATTTATAATAATAGGTATGAGCTTCTCAAAAAAGTAGGGTCCAGAGGTGACAGTAGACTATTAATTTTAAACAGAAACCTTCATAACTTCACCATCTCCCCCCCCCCTAAAATAACATCAGAAAACCCTTTCCCAAGAAAGAAGAGGAACTGAGCTATCCACTTTTAGCCAAGACACATAAGTTGTAAAGGTAGGTCAACTAGAGCCAGACACTGGATTTGCAACACAGCAAACAACTGCTGCTTCTTCTGCAGAAACCAGGACACAGCCTTTTAACAGCTAAAGCACAAAAAGAAATAGTGGGGGAAAGACAGCACCACCCACCAAAAAACCCTCACTGGCCACTAGATCTCCAGAAACAGGAGCTCAGATGATGACAGGATTTCAAAAACAAGCAAAAATTCCAAAATCCCTGTCCCCCCTCCTGCACCCCAGAGATTTGGCAAATCCCTCCAGCACAACAGCAGAGCAGCCTGTTCCACTGAGCACTGGGCCAAACCGGGCAATGACAAATAAAACTGACATCAGGCACTGCTGTGATTCTGCTTGCCACTACTAACCCCGTCTCCAAAATTCCTGAAATGTCCAGCCTCAGCTGGACTAACATTTTTCTTTGAGTATGAAGGCTAAAACCAGAAGAATACGGACAAATTTGGTGGCAAAGGCTGAGAGTGATTGGTGTCAGGCTCCATAGATTTTCTAGAATTCAAGCCCTGAAAGTGGCATAACTGGCTTCTTGCCCTGTGACAGTAAATTCCCATTAGAAAATATAAAGCTGAAAGAAGAGAGACCTCACACACAAGAGATGCAGCCAACAACTTTAAAGAGAATTGAACAGGCTGGGAACTAATGATACTTCTTTTATTTCACTTACAGTATCAAGAAGAAAATCTTATCAAGGAAGCTCTAAGAATAGCACAAGGCACAAATGTATCCGCTAGTCTAGCTAGGGCATGCAGATAAGTTGGAGGTATTCCAAAACCAGACAGGACAGTCATAAGCACAAGAGATTTCTTCTTTCATTAATGAAAAGAAACTATTGTGCAGTTTCTACTGTACCAAGGCTGCAGAAGCCCAATTCCTAGCACTGTCAGTCAGGTCATTCTGAAATATCAATGAAATCACATAGGCTTCAGCCCCGGATAACAAAGGCAATAGTCAGGGAATGCTTTAGAAAGAAATGATCTTTGAAAAGGGGCATTAAGATTCCAGATACAAAAGAGATCCCAGGCCAAGCCCCTTCCCTGCCATCAGATTCAGGCTGAAATTTGGCATTAACTCTTTGCTTCACTGCTTCAAGCACTGCCACACCATAGCACATATCTGAAAAAAGGCAAAACATCTGCATGATTGCAGCAACTCAGTAAGTTGCACCGTGGCTGCTTTTTTCACCCCTTCCAAAAGAGGGGTGCAGAAAACGTGCTGAGGCAGTCTCACAGCCTGAGCCCCCCTGGCCATCAAGGCATTGAGACTGACAGCCTGGTTGGAAAGGTACAGACAGGAGATCCCACAGGTGACATGGGCTGCCTGGGCTTTCCCTTCATGGGAAAGTGGCAATCTGGAAAACTAGAATGGAGTTGCTCAAGGAAGCCCCTCAGATTATCTACTGCAGATGTGCCTAGCAATGAGCTTTACAGACAATTCTTCTGCTGCTTATTTACAGAAACAAATTTAGTAGAGCTCAAAGAAGTGGGAATAACCTCTCCTTGGGAAGAGAAACATGCAAGCAGTGGTGCACAAGACAAAAGAGGTGGTTAGCCAATGCTATTAACCACTGCTTGCTTACACAGAAAGCAGAACTAGGTATAGAGTGGAGGACACCTGGATGATGATTTTACCACACCCATTGAACATGGCCATGACATCTCCTGCAGCAGCAGGACTTGTGCCACAGTGAAGGGGACAGCCACACACCAGGGTAAATCCAGCCTGGGCACCTCTCAAGTAGTCAGCCCAATTCTAGAGCTCACATGGTCAAAGCAGGACAGTGAGCAGAAGCCTCTGCAGCAGCAGGATGAATCCTCAGGCAGCCAGCTCTCAGAAACACACACTGAGCATACTCACATTGTAGCCAGATATAAAAGCATTTACTAAGTGTACAAATAGAGAAAAAAAGCCATTTTCTGCCACAGTAAAGTGTCTTTCTTTTCATATTAAAAACAGTTTTTTCTCTTTTTATGAAGACCCTAGTGCACTTTACGTATGTTTTCTGTTTGCATATTATTCCCAGCTGTTTGTATTCATTGCAACCAATAACTATAAAATTTGAATCTTATCTCTAGCAGTGTGTAAGGATGATAAGATTTTATTCTAGGAAAAAAAAAAATTACAGAAGCTAGAAAAAGCTAAACAGTTCCCCTGGCAAAAAGCAGAACTATCTGCACCCCCTGACTGACTTTAACCTGCTCTATCAAGCCACCAAGGAGCCTTAGGCACTGTATGGAAAAGTGTTCCACAAAGCAAAATTTAAGTATCTTTAAACAAATCAAATACCACAGAGTGCAGCAAGGCACACAAGGCTGAGAACACTCTCTGGAGACACTATATGTCAGAGTAGATTTAGCAGTCAAGAATGCACCTCTTGTTTTTCAAGACATAAATTTAGCAGTCTCCCGGAGGGATAAGCAAAAGTAAAACTGAAATGTGGATGAAGCCTATTAATTTAATGTTTTAAAACAGTGAGAAACAGATTTCAAAGAAGCCACAATGAGCCCATCACAGAGACATCCTTGGAATTCTTGGATATCCTAGGCATCTGAAATACTTGCTCACTCATATGTTTTGACACAATTAAATGGTTTAGGTCAAGATGGAAGAGCTGACAGATTTTTGCCCCACACAAGTCTAACACTCTCCCCTCCTCTTCCTGTCTGCAACAATTAAAAAGGAGAATTAAAACTATTAAGAACAAAAACGAATAGTTCAAGCTAACCAGTAGCTTTTGCTCTGGTAGCAGAAGAGAACAAACAAGCAGCATTCCCACAGTAAAAACAGGCTTTGAGAGGGCAGAAACATCCAAGAGATTTTGGCTTCCACCTCTGAAGTGCTGCTGGGGTGAGCACTGTGCTACAAAGCAAAGTCAGACACATCAGTGTCAAGGCCAGTGGCCTGCAATGGAGCAGAAGAGAGAAAACACTCACATTAGCCAAGCAACAGAGCTGAAAGCACCAACCAGTTTCTTTTGTTAGCTGCTGTCTGCCTGCATGGTGCCTCTCCTTTACCTCTGTGTGAAGTCTCAGGGTGAGCTCCAGCAGGGTGGCCTGGACAAAGCCTCCAGTCTGTGCAGGAGCTCTGGTGCCCACCACACCAGCCAGCAGCTGTCTCAGTGAAGAGGCAGGAATGCAGCTTCCTAAACCCCCTCTGAACTGCAAATCTGCAGGCTAAAACCTCATTTGTCTATGCAGAGTAAGCGAAATGCTCCATCACAGGCACAAACACTGCTGTGTCTCATCGAGCTTTCCAGCCAGGCACCACTTTCCCATGGAAGTGTCACTGGGGGTGCCCAGGTTTACACCCACACCTGCAGCAATGTGAGCTAGCACTGCCACTCTCACCTGGAGGCTTCCCAAAGAGCAAATTCTCAGTAGATCCTGCTGCTGATTGACTTCTGTTATCAGATTCTGAACACCTTGCCCACGACACAATGCAGAAAACCCAAATAATTGGCAACAAGGGGAACCAAAGCACCCCAGAACTGAGCTGCAACACTGGTGATGATGTTACAAACACCAGGATTAAGATCACCAGGTGATACAAAGCCAACTTTGATAGAGTCCAAGTCTGCTTTCCAAGCCTTAAAGTGTCTTGTGACACCAGGCAGGGACCCATCAGTTTCCTTTAGGTGAGTTTTTGTGTCTTCATTCCTCAGACCAATGTACAGAAAAACATCTTACTGCTCCTCTGAAAACTCAGAGCAAGGGGAGGTAGAATGATATCCATTAAAAAAAAAAAAAAGCAAACAGAGAAAAACAAAATAATAACTAAGGCATAACTATGTCAGGATGTTTTAGACAACAAGAAAATTCCTCCTACCCCACAGAGGGCTGGCTTTTATCCCAGATCAGTGTTTAACAGCAACATAGTAGAAAAATTTTGAATGTTCCACAGTTTTATAGACTTCTTTGCTAGTCTACCCTTTCCCCTTTCCATTCCTCCATAAGAACTGCATGCTGTTAAGGTGAAAGAGCTTTTACAGCTCTATAGTGAAATAAGAAATCATTACTATTTTGAAATCATGAATATAAGGTCAAATTAGAGGAAAGGAAGATGGATCTAAAAGGAAAAAAAATCCGCATGGGAAATTCATCCACAAAAAGTTATTTTGCCAAGACTTCTTCAGCAGAAGGAAAACCACAGCATGTTACTAGAGAATAAAAGAAATCTAGTAAGTAAAATCTACCTTGAAAATAAGACAGAGGGGCTTGCATCTTAATTCTCACTAACGTGACAAATTCTTAAAATCCACATCTGGGGAAAAAAAGAAACTCATACTTTTAGTAGAGGAATTCAAAAAAGGACCTTATTTATGCTTAGGGGAGGAATGCTTCACCTGCTCACACAAATTCAGTAGGCTGAGCACTACAACAAGGAAGAGAGCTAATCAGCATCTGCCCCTGCAAAATTGCAATGCAAGGGAAGAACAAACCTTTGAGAAAGTTGTCACACACATACACAGAAGGGACCTTTAATGAAAAGCCCCATTGTTCAGGGTCTTGGGAACCTGCTGACGTGGAGGGAAGGAATTATGTTGATGAGCTAGCTGCAGGGTTACTTGTGTGGTAGATTGAGGCACAAAGATCAGGCTGAAAATGACTTGCAGTATTCACTGAGTTCCCCTGAGACCCTGCCACAAACTGACTGAGAGCTGCACAGCACAGCCCTCCCAATTCCTTTATGGCAGCAATCTCACTGAATTACTGTGAGCCATGTTTGGTTCCACTGTGCATTTTCACAGTTGCAAACAGGAGCAGCACAGAACAGAAATAGGAAATAAATAGGATACTAACTCCCTGACAGAGTTCTGTAGAACAACCCATGTTATTACCACCTCTTAACAGAAATTCAGAATATTAACAGAACATGAGTGGCAGCCACAAACAGGTAATCACAATTTGATACACACTGAACCACACTGTGTGCAAAAATAGAGCATAATGAAAACCAAGTCCATTATCATTGTCCATTGAAGGTAAAGAAACCAAAGCAAATATACAATATGGAACGGAGAGAAAAGCTGCTCATTTGGAAAAAAGAAACCCAAAACATTAGGATGGATGAAAAGAAAAAGCTAGTCAGAGGCACAAAGGTTACTGACTTAGAAAAACTGTAGTGTGACATTGATCAGCTACATTTTTCCATTTGTAAATATCATACATTTGGTTTCTCAGAGCTGTTTAGTTAGTTTTACAAAGTGCAAGGGAAGGAAAGCTGTAGTAAAAAAGAAAACCTACACCAACAGTAACTGAAGTGTTGGCACCTTTCACGGGTTTCAAAGAACAAAGTGTTAACCCTGAGCATGTCAAAGCTACCTATAGAAGCTTTTGACACTCCTCTGCACTCCCCCATCAGTTAATCACCTCTGACAAGTTCGCTTCAGAGGTAGATAGTGTTGCATGCCTGGTACTCAACAAGGGAAGCAGCTGGATCCAAGCCTCTCCTTGAAGCTTCTCTTGTCTCTGAGGTACCACTCACTACCATACACAACGAATGTGCAAAGCTGCCAGACCTTAACCTAGCAAAACAAGTAAAATCTGTTCTGTGGTTTAACCAGCTTACTCTACTCAAAATATGCATGAGTAAAAAAAAAGAAAAACACATTAACAATACTTAGTGCTGAGTGTGATGAAGCGGCAGTGATAAGCAATTACTTGCACTGCTCTCAGAGAAAATGATGATGTTTTTATCCTGTGCTAGGAGGAAACAGGAAGAATTTTGGCAAACATCTGGAGCCTGTATGTTGCTGTACACTTTACTTGAAAAACCTCAGGATAGCTAAGGAAGAATTACATAGTAGCATAGACCAGCAGAAGCCAAAGTATCCATGAATTAGAACTCAACCCCTACTTTAGAAAAAAAAATGGCCCACTCCAGTCTGTCATCTAAAAGTGCATCTTCACCACACTGCAACAAAGCATTTAAGAATGCTTGCAGATCCTTGTTGGCAGATTTAATCTATAAACTGTGTTGTGCTATGAAAAGGAATTATGCTTCCTGCTTCTAAAAGGTCTGGCAAAAGAGCTGAGTTCATGACTGAATTCTAAAAAACAGGCACTAAACCAGTTAACCATGGTGTGAAAGAGAAATCATAACAGATTATATATGCCTTAATTATATGATTCAGCAAATTATAACAATCTCATCAAAGAGTAAGATATGGGGCAAAGAGACCAAAAGAATCAAGAACTCTTACAGTAAGTTCTTATAAATTATTCTCCATTAAGGGTACAAAACAGAGAAGCTTTCCAAAGTTCTTCTTCCCCAATAACAGGACTTTTTTTTTCATTTCCACTTCCTGTTCTATGCAGAGGTGTTTTAAAACAAACAGCTCCAAAGCTTTCTTCTTGTCTTATTGCCACACTTGGGTTACATATGCCAGCACATGTCTACAAGGTGCTACAGCACTTAACTGTGCACAGTGCTCCTGGGGGAGGGGATTTCTTTACATCCAAAATTAAACATTTAATAATGCATAAGTTGTACTAGATGTTGGCAGCAAAAAGAATTAAGAGAACATTAACAGTTAGAAAGAAGAGCACCAAACCCTGTGGAATCTGGAAGTCATCCCATTTGAAAACCAGCATTAAAAGTGGCACTGGCCTTCAGATATCTTCTGGGTAAGCGCAACTAGATCCATACAGAATGTGTTTGGATGAGAGAATCAGCCTGGTGCAGAACACCTCCTGTCCTTAGCCTTCTGCAGAGCCACAGGGCCAGGAGGAAGCTGAATGCAGGGACCCTCACAGATTCTGCTTTCCCAGCTGCCAGGCAGAGCAAGAACCTGGGACTCTAAAAGCTGCTGGCAGTGCCACATCAGGCTCTGTCTCCTCTGATAAAATGAGTGCCTGCACAGATCCTTGTCTTCCCTTCTGGTGCCTCAGCCTCTTCATTCCACCTTCACTTTACACTTTCCCCTCTTCCTGTCTTCTGGTTCATCTGCCCCTTTGCTTCATTCTTCCACATCTCCTTATCCTTTCATCTCTCCTGTCATTAGAACAAGGCTGCAGTGACAGATACAATTACAACAACCTCCAGCAGGCTCCCTTTCAACCTGCATCCGTGGCATCAGTGTCCAGCTTCAGGACTCCGCATCCAGCCTGGATTCAAGAAAAGCCACAGCACTAAAAATTGACCATGATGCAGGTGCCCAGCTGCAGAACATGCCAACAGAGCCCATGGCATGTACAGGAGTTAAGTCTGGCTTACAAAGCTTGAGCAGCACTCTCATTCTCCTCCTCTCACATTCCCTTATCAGAACACAAGTTCCTCAAGTCCCACATTTCTGGCTACCTGTTTTTCAACCTGTGTAGCATAGTCAGGCCCCATTACTGCCAAACAACAACCATGAATGAGAACAATTCATTTGGCACATGACAAACTCTGAAAATTAGCTTCTAGTTCCAGTTAGCCAGGATATTTTTCCCTTAAAAGTAAATCAATTGACTACATGGTGCAGGAATCTGAGATGTGAGCAGTTTTGCCTGTCTGCCAGAAAAAGTAGAGGTCATGGACTTTTTCCCAGTTAAAAAAGTTACATTGTGAGTTTCATTTTCAGACTTGTAAAAAAATCCTGTCTTTTTCTACTCAAGAGATTTGAGTGAAGTGAGCAAGGACTCCACAATCTGATGGGAAAACAAGACAGTATTCATTTCTTCCAGTAACAGTGATTTCTCACAGTTTGAATGCAGCAATTCACCCTTACCTCCACTTTGCTTCCTGGCTCATGCTCTGCAGCAGCAAAGTAGACCACCTCCTGAACTTCATCCCTGGGCCGTGCAGAGTTCTTCCCAAACACCACCAGCCCATCCTTAGAACAGGGGGGGAAGGCTACAAAACAGTAGCTTGGAGGAGCTGCAGCCATCCTAGGAAGGAAAGAAAGCATCAACAAACAAAACTAGTGGGGTTTTTTATTCATAACTGCATACATTAGAGAATCATTCAGCCTACTGGTACCACCTGGAGCTAACGGGGAATGCACTCCCTATGCCAGTCGACTGTCCAATGATAAGGAAAGAACGGCTCAGTGATCGAAGGAAGCTTATCTGAATTTAATTTTAAAAATATAATAATTTGCATCATTTTTCACCCAAGCTTTGTGAAGGCATAAATAGGAGAAAAGGCAAGAGAACTGTGCCTTGAAGAGCCTGCTTAGTGCCCACTGAAAGAAGATACTCTGCACTGGAGCTCCTTGGGAACGTATGACCCAGATGTATTCTGCTGACTCAGACAAGTGCAGAGACACAGAATAACTTTAAATAATTTACTCCCTCTGCTCACATGCACGTCAATATTTCTAAAAAGGAAAGATAAAACATGTTTGAGGGATTCCTAAAAGAGGACAATAGTATAACTGGAAACAGAAAAAAGATACAGCACAATTACATCAAAAACTGTCAGTCAATTTATCTACTCAGATGGGAGAGAGACTGAAGCACTAATTGAACTTTATTTTCTTTGTGGTTTGTCTGCATTGCTGCTCTTACCTGAAGTTAATTGATTGCTGTTTGTTTGTTTATGTAGGCTAATGTGACGTGTTTATAGGATAATTTTAAGTGTTTGCAATAACAATATACTAAGAAAAAATATAAACTGTTTCAGGACTATTACACTATTGTAGCTGGTCTTGTGTACATTGCCATACCTGACATTTTTTTCCACCATTTAGAAAAACTTCTGGTACATATAGCTACAAAAGAAAAATGTGGGGTGTTTATCACTTGTTTAAAAAGCACTCAACACAGATGTCTAAACTTTCTTCATAATTCTTATCACAGTAATAGAAACTCAGCCCCCAAATAAACAAACATGTTTCTCTTAATCTTCTACAATATCCTGAAGAAGTAAAATACTTGCACACATTTGCACTCCTTAGAAACAACCTGCACATGAGTTTCCCCCCCACCCCCAAATTCATCTGCAAGACAATGCTGGGCATGGGGAAGTGGGCAAAGCTGCTTTTTTATCATTAGCTTGCACATGTTTCAAACCATTCAAATTTGGCTTTTTCTTTTTTCTTAAGCAGTGCCATTTGAGTACATGCTTCCCATAGAATAGCAGATAATGCAACAGAGGAAGAACTCCTTTTCTACAAAGACTGTAATCCATAAAATGGTAATTGTTTGCCTGTGGGCTATGAACAGGTCACACAGATGCTCAACCTTGCAAAAAAGGTCAAGTAGTTCCATGTTAGAAGTGCCCTCTACCAACACAACATGATGCAATGAATTGTCCAGGGAACTCACACAATCTTTCCATTTAGGTAAAATTATATTCATCCACTTGAGCTGAAAATGCATTAGGAAACAAAAAAATCCCTTTTCATAAGCAGAGTTTTGACCAGTGGGAAAGGACCAACTACTTTGAGCTGGAATTAGTTCAGCTGATAAAGCACATCTGTCAGAGGACCCTGGGCTGCAGACCTGCCTATTGTGCCTCTAAATCTGGGACATGCCTGGCTCCACAGGAGTGTCCTGCACACAGACACGACACAAAGCCCCACTCCAGCTGCTATTCACTGCCTGCAAGAGCACCAGGCTTAACTGGAACCAGGAGTGCTTGTGGAGCGTTTGCCCAACCTTCTGCACTAATGAAACCATTCAGTACTTTGTTATTAATTACTCCAAATGTGAGTATTGCTGTGTTGGTGATGTCAATGAAACTGCTTTCCAGAACTCTAGGAGTTCCCATCTGCCTTCAGGTAAGGCATCCTTCAGAGCACCAAATTTGTCTTCTTATACATAGCCCAATGAGCCAAAACCTAGAACAACTTGCAGATTCAGTGAGGATCTCATTATTCAAAAGAAGTATTTCCTTTACCCCAAACACTAACTAAGCAGATTTATTTGAAATACATGACACTGCTGAAAAACATTAAGCATTCAAGAGCCTAGCAAGAAAGGACAAAATTACATACAATACTAATTTTTATTAAATTAATACCTAAACCTACTGGCAGACAAGTTTAAAAAGACAGGAAATATTTCAGCATTCTGTTACTGAACAAATAAAGGTATGCAAGGCAGACATTTACATACCTAGAGTCTGAGTAGATAGGGAAAAGAATTAAAAGCTTGTAGGTATCTAATGCCCTTAAAATTCTGAAACCTCCCTGAAAGAACTAGTCTCAACTGTATATGTGAGATTTTTTTTCCCCCCCTTAAATATACCAACAGTTACTGAACTTAAAACAAATTGCCATTTTGGTAATGTTTTATAAGTATGAAAGTATGAAAGTATGAGTAAGTGTGGGATTTTTTTTTCCTTAAATACACCAACAGTTACTGAACCAAAAACAAACTTGCCATTTTGGTAATGCTTTTTAAGCATGAAAGTATGAGTAAGCTCCTCTATAACTAGAGTTCCCTTCAACACACAGTATATTTCATAAG
This sequence comes from Emberiza elegans, assembly GCA_024865655.1. NCBI lineage: Eukaryota > Metazoa > Chordata > Aves > Passeriformes > Fringillidae > Emberiza > Emberiza elegans. The sequence goes on from JALJVW010000206.1 coordinate 39,197,809, forward strand.
CATGAGCAAGCTGCCCAGTAACTGGAGGTCACTTCAACACAGTGTATTTCATACAGGCAAGGATGTAACAGTCAAACACTATGTCAAATGCTTTAACCTTATCCTGAAAACATGACTGTCAGTGGAGGAGCTTGTACTAGGACCCCAGATTACATTTCAGAGAAGGAAGCCGTCCAGCAGTCTACTGCTGTTTAAATCTACTCAGTTTGCTAGGCAGCACTTTTTCCCTGGACCTCATTTGGTTCATTTTGAATATGAGGATGGCCATTTCTCAGATATAGCCACAACCTCTACTTGTTCAGAACTCCACTGTACTTTATCTTCCTCCACCACGTAGCTCAGTCTGTTAGCAGCCACCTGTCTAAGCAGGACCTTTCTACTTGCCTGCTTCATGTTCTCCTTTTCTTGATTCAGCTTCAGGTTCTCCTCATGCTCAGTTTCACTTATTTGCACCTCTTTGCCCTCTTACACAGCTCAATGCTGAACAAATATCTTTCACTCACAGGAGGAAAAGAACACTCCTTCATGGTACCGCTGATAAATCAGCCTGACTTTTAAAGCCACCTGTTATAATTCCTACACTTCTTTTCACAGAGAGTTTGCTCCTCCAGTGATAGGTAATCCTGAGAACCTCAGAAAACACAGGGAATGACTGCAAATAGATCTCAAAGAACAACTTGCTGCCCATTCACACAGTTCTTTACCACAGAGCATGTTAAACATAGTGGCCTGATTTTCTCAGCAGACCATACCTCAGAGCTACATTCTGCTGTAGGCAGAGGTAAACCTACACATTTGTCTCAGTTGTAAACCATTACACTCACAGATGGACAAGCTCAGAGAAATGAGGACTGCACAGACCACTGTAGCTATATCCAACATGACTCTGCAGATGGAAGCCCTGGAAATGGACAAAGAGCCGTACATCGTGCTGTGCCACCGTGGAATAACTGCGGCAGTAGCAGGGAGTTAACAGGCACCATGCTTGGTTGACCTCGAATCACTGCAGGCACAAAGGCTGAAAAAACAGTTCTGAGCAGCAGCCACAAGCTAATGCACTCCACTTGCTATCTTTTATTTGACAAAAACACGCTGCAACAGAGATGTGATATTCCACCTGGTCATATTTTTTTTCCAGTCTCCTGCGTTCTGACACTATAAAGAAGACTTACTTAACAAGTTCCTTTATTAAGATCTTTTCTCATTGTGATAAGTCCCATTTAACACCTGACAAGCCAAATTAATTGTATGAATATATCACCACTGCTGTTAGTGGTAAAACAGACAGCTTTTTTTGAGTATTTTAATACAGAAAGAAAGGAGTAACAACCATTGGGCAATCATAGAATCAAAACAGTTGGAAAATACCTCCATGATCATTGAGTCCAACCTCTGAGCAAACCATCACAGCACTAGGTGCCATACCCAGGGGTTTCTCAAACACCCCCAGGGATGGTGACTCCATCACCTCCCTGGGCAGCCTGTTCCAATGCTTAACAAGCCTTTCAGTGAAGAAATTCCTCCTGATGTCCAACCTGAGCCTCCCCTGGAGCAGACCATGCGCTCTTCCCCTGTCACTGGCTGCATGGAGAGCAGGCTGACCCCCAGGCAGCTACAGCCCCTTTCAGGCAGCTGTAGAGAGCAGTAAGGCCTCCCCTGAGCCTCCTTTTCTCCAGGCTGAACTCCCACAGCTCCCTCAGCTGCCCCTCGTAGGACTCAGTCTTCACAGCTTCATTGTTCTTCTCTGAACAAGTGTCTGGCTCCAAATATCACAAAGGGAAACAACAGGTACAAGGATTATCATGGCTCTATAAACATGTCTGAACATTGCTGTGCTCCTGAAATAGGGTGAACAGGGGGGTGTTACTGTCTAGCATCACCTCAAGAAAACTAAACCCATAGATCTTGATAAAGCACCAACTTTCAGGTTAAAAATATCAAAACCTGAAACATTTTACTCTGGAGTATTTTCCATTTCACAGCATGAGGATCTTACAGATGCTGACACATATTAAAAAAAGCTCATAAACTGCAATTAGAACAACTTGTACTATTAGAGTAAATATCTACCCACAATCAGAAATTTAAAGTGCTCAACACAGAATAAAATTGCTATTAAATCTGTACATATAAGTTGTGACAATCCAATGGAAACTTCATTTAGAGGTCATTTTTCACTTACAAAAAAAAAATGAACAGACAAATAATGCTGGAAGAGAGATTAACACATGGAACAGAGATTGCAGTACCCCATCCTCCACCTCATGAACATGAGTGTCAGAGGCTGAAGCCACGCTCTTAAGAAAATAGAGACAGGCATAAATAATTCAGTGTGCTCTGGAGCCTTCCTTCCCCCCTGCCCCAGAAACCTGAAATAGCTTTGCATCCACAACAAAGCACTCTCAGCTTAGCATGGCAGAGTCCAAACTAAAGAAAGGAAGGTTTTCATAGTAACTCATTTTAGATTCCTTGGGGTTTTATTCTGTTATTTTTTCAGAATAACACTGTGTACTTCTCTGAAAGCTGTAATTTGGTACTGCAATAATCTTTTGTAAAGCTCAAGAATCTGACTGCTACAATAAAATTACTTCTCAGAAAAATAACTTTATCATCCCACATCAAATAGATGCTGACTTTTAAAGTCAACTTATTTTCCTGGTTTGCCAAAATAACCTGAAGACATTCAGCACAAAATAATTAACAGTTTTACAAAGCTACAAATTATGTGAACACTGGCTCACCAACAACAGCTTTCAGTTGCTCTTTTTAAGAAAAAAATTACCAAAAAATAAACATTTTTAATGAACTATTGTGATCTTGAAGCACTTATAACAAGTAAGTGTTCAAGTAATGCCAAAACTTGTAAAAGTACAACTGAATTTGCTCTTTTCTCTGTCTTCTCTGTCAATTGAAAAACAAAACAATGGGTTTATAATGAAAGTACAGCACTCACTAGGAAGCAGTGGGTGATAAAATGGATTGGTGTGAGAAAAAGAGGGTGAAAGTAAGGGTCTGTCTTGAAATTTAACTCATGTTTATTGAACTAAACCAACATTTGCTTTTCAAACTTCTCTTTTAATTGCTGTTCACTTAATGCCCTGCAACTTTTTCTCAGGGAAAGCCAGAGATGCAGCTAACATCACACACAAACACCCTTTGGGTTTAACACAAGTTTCCAAAATGTTAATTAGTAATTATTGTTAATCTCAATTAAGATTTCTACCAGATGACAAAGATCTGAAAGAGATATTCCTGCATAGAGCAAGTCCTTTGCAGCAACACACTATTTAAGACATTTAAAGTGATGTATGTCTGCAAACAGTTCTGCCACTAACACACTATGCAGAAGTTGTTTTCTACACAATATAGTCTCTTGCTCAAAAATGTAATAATATCCAGTCATTATCATGTATAAGGTAAAAGGTGCTACATGAGAGGTCAGCTGCCACCAATACAGATCCTCTCCACAAGAAACTGGAGCAACATTGAAGCAGATGTTAAGCTTCAGTGAGACCAAGCAGTCAGCTCTGACACCAGAAAAGCATTCCTCATGCTGTGATGAGTAGCATTCAGCTGTGAAATTTGCCTTGTATTGATTTGGCTCAGAAGCTGGCAAAACTTCAGCTTGATCAGGCCAAACCTTCAGCCAGGAGTACAATTGCTGTGTTCATTACCCAGCACAGCCACGCTAGCAAGCAAGGATGGAGCAAGGAACAGCACACCTTGCTTTCATCCACCTCAGTGAGGTTCCATAGATACATCACACAGACTCATCTCTCAAACACTTTTTGTCTTCAAGGGCTTTGTTGGTATAACTGTCAAGCTCTCTGAAGCTCAGACATGATCAAAGTCTTGTACAGGGTGAAGACTAAACCCTCCTGATTCCCAATTTTTCAAGCACACCTGAGATTGTCCTAGATTAATATTATGATTATTAATGTCCTAGATTAATAGTACCATTATTAATGCTAGTAATAACCAACATAATGCTTTCAAGACAGCCCAGGTCTCCACAAAAACAAGTGTGGTGGTGTCAACACTAGGGATTCATCTCAAACCTCCACAGTAGTTTGGTCAGAACATCAGTTTTATTGATCCTATAGCCTGATCCTTCTGCCCTCACTTCTTTGGTCTCTTCAAATTAAAGCTGGTCTTTAGCAGGTACTTTAGGTCACGGAAATTCAGGCTGCTAAACCCCTTGCTGCTAAGTTTGGATTACATTCTGGTGATGGCAGCATTTTCTTTAATATTAATCTTACAAAAGATATTTGAGCTGCTTTTAAGGTCCTGAGAGCACATTAAACCTTTTATGAAGACATATAATGTGGTTTTGTGTATTACAGGATGACTATTCCTCACTATATTTTGTGCTTTTATAAAACAGAAACCCAGCTGTGCTAATATTGCTGAACTATTTCAGTAACATTTAAAGATTTCAATAAACCTGTTTTCATTGCAACCAGAAAGAGTAAGTGAACTAATCTGCAAGAAACATTTACAAGAAAAAACAGAGAGCCAACAGATGAGCAAGGATCCTCAGATTTGGATCAAGGCTCTCTCATTAGGAAAGGAAGAATATATGGAATGGGCCATGCATCATTTATTCTCAACACTTCCATATTTCAAATGGGGTGGCAAAAGAAAGGTCTGTTACAATTGTGAAAACTTAGTTCAGGGCTTAGTTGTTCGTTTTCAACCCCTATTTTAACTTTAAATTAAGATGTTTCTTGTGCCTGAGACAAGCTTGTATTTCCATTTACAAATCAAGCCCAGCATCTTATGCACATAGAGACATGTGATCTCTGCACCCTGCAGAAAAGCAGTGCTTACAAAAACAGAAATGAAAAGCAAAATTCATTCAGCTGCAGGCACAGAACAAAGACAGCAAACTGAAAGGCACAATAATAATACTGTTCCCATCTAAGGAAACACTGAAAGGTTATTTTTCTTTTTTTTATTGACAATTTGGACAGTTTTAATGCATGACTTATCAGGCAAGAAGAAGTTTGCATGTATTAAGAAATCAGAAAGCAGAGACTGTTCCTGAATATAAAGCACAAAACCACACCAGATCCCTGTGTCCCTATCATTTGGACATTTCATTATCAGACCTAAGTCAAATTGTTTGACTCTTTCCCAACTAACAATGGATGATGATGCCAATTTATTGCTTGAAGGTGCCACATCCAACTGTGATTGTTTCTGTCCCTCAAGCTGTGCCTGACAAGATATCCAAGAGGAGTTTGATCAGCAGCTGGAATTTAACAAGCCATGCTTAAGACTTTTTTTTTTACATTAACAACATACTGAAAATTTCTCAAGAATTTAGTCAAAATGGTCAATGGTTACTTTTATTTTTGAATTATGAGAAATAGCAATTCCCTACACAGGCATAAAATCAAGTTGCATTTCAAAGCTTTACTAAGCTGTGTGCTCCCTTCAGTCATTTAACTGAACAAATGCATAATAGGCCTGGAAGGAATTGAAAATATTTCTCTTGCTGAATGTGGGAAAATTTGGAATATTCCTGCCAACAGCTGTCAGATTGCTTTAGACTGCCTAAAAAAAATCAGGTAGTGGCCATCAAATGAGCATTCTAAAATTCTTCAGCACTTTAAGTCCCAACAAATGGTGAGACTTCAGCTGTTATAAAAGCTTACAATCCCTTGACCAACCAGTTCTATTTTAATTCTGTAATACACCCTTATCCAAAGCATGTCCTTGCTTTCAAAGCAGGCATCTTTCAAAATAAGACAGGATCTTATTTTTTGCCCCACGTAATCTGAATTATGTTAATGAAAACATAGTTCTATTTAAAAACAAATCAGGGTCAGTCATCCAGAAGACAACAGATTTCAGACTCATTTCTATCACAGGCTGCACATACAGGGAAAATTCATTATTTATACAGACTTTTCACTGAGTGGGTGTCAGTGCTGTTAATTAAGTCCCCAGGCAGTCACAGAACTCCATCCCTTTTGAGGCTCCTATCCCAGCCCGCAGTTTAAGGTCATATTTGTAACACTCTCCATTTTGTAGGGAAGCACCTGCTCTCTTGCTCCTGCCACTGGGGCACAGACCCTTGTCAGGGGCTGCTGGCACCTAAAGGATCTTTGTGCAACACCCAAGTTCCCAAGGAGGAGCTGCTGACTGCAGGTTTTGCTGCTTGTGGGGATGCAGCTCAATCGCGTTTTGCGCCTCGGTCGGGTCTTGGTCCCTGCACAAGGGAGGCTGCCCAGCTCCTCACAGCTGCCTAATGCACGCTGACTGCTGTCATTTCACATCAGCAACACTGCTATGTCAACAAGGAGCAACATAAAAAGCATCAAAGTAGCTCGCTGGAAGTCTCCCTGTAGTTTTAAACATCCCCCAAAAACCAGAAAGTGTCGCAACACTATCCATAGGAGTCTGCAAATGCTAGGACGCAACACAGCACACCGTCAGAAACCAGGCATCCACAGAGAGGCAGGTCTGGGTTGCAATTCCGTTTCTCAATCTGCTGAATTTACAGCAAAGAAAAATACACTACGGGGACAATGCCCGTCTTCACAACTCTTCAAGTTCATAATAAAGAAATTCTTGCTAGAAGCTTTGAACATCTAGCAAACTTTCCAACATGCAAGCTGTGTAAAGAATCCACAGTTGACGGCTTCTGAAGGAGAGGGTGGAGAGCCAAATTCAACACCCTTTAACAAAGATACCAACCTTGGCACAAGAAAATAAATGGAGCTTAAATCATGCAGTACTTTACCAGAAAAAAAAAAAAAAAAAAAAGTTACAAATGTCTTTCAAAACTGGAAGAGACCTTGAAACATCTCAAGCTCTAAGCATTAAGAAATACTATTCTGGGGAGGACAGAACTGATTGATACCAATAAAGGATTTTCATCCACCACATTTGCCTCAATACAACACCTGCCTTTTTAGACTGTTTCTGTAAGCTCTGGGACATAAGCTACTTACAGCATTATAAATGTTTTAAGTTAATTTCAGTGTTGGTTTACCTCAAAAAAGCTGAAAGCCCTGTGTACAGAGATCTACTTCCTAAGTAGAATATGATTGGAGGGTTTTCAAGATTTTGTTTTGCCTGGCTGGAAGATTTAGAGTGCATATTATGAACAGAAAGCATGTTTGGAGGTGCCTTAAATCACTAATTCTACAACAGCTTTTAGAGCAATAGCTGAAACTGTAGTAGCCTATAACCAAATGAGCCAGCCACTCCACTTCTCACAAGTTCTTATATTTATTATCTTTTAAACTAGCTAGTACAGAGACATAGCTTGCATCACAAAATTTATCAAGTTTACTACAGCACAATATTTTCTCTGGGTTTATTAAAATTTCATATCCTATAGATATGGATGGCTTTTCTCAGTTGTGTGACACTTTTTCATAGGGATAGATTTACAAGCATGTGCATTCATAGCATCAAGGCCCTAAGCTGTCTTCTGTTTGAGAATCTGGTTTAATATTATTTATTTCCCCTTTAACTATCAGTACTGGAAAATTTTCTTTTTAAGGCAGATTAATCATAGCCTGTACCATTATTAGAGTAGCACAAATAGAGATGTCAGTTTGTAGGATATATCTACCTGCAGGGAGGTTTATCTGCTCATCAGTGACTGGAACCAGCACTTACCTACCTGAGCATAACAGGATGCTTAGGAAAGCACATGAGGGCATCTAGGTTTCAAGGTGACCATAAGAAAAGGCACCTTCAAGAAAAAGATGGGGGGGGAACAACCCTCGCCGGGTCCTTACAGAGCAGAAGGGGAAACAGCAGCGTACAGGGAGTGCAGCCAGCGAAGACGAGAGGCCGGAGAGCCTTGCTTCCACCGGGAAGGCAAAGGACAGCCGGGGACAGCATCTGCTGACGGCAGCTCCCGGCGCTGAGCGCTGCCCGCACCGCCGGCCCGGGGGAGGCGGCGGCGCGGCCGCGGCGCGGGAGGCGCGCAGACCCCGCCCGGCGGCGCGGGGAGCGCCAGGTGCGCGGAGCCGCGGGGACCGCGCCCGCCCGCCCGCGCCGGCCCCGGAGCGGCTCTGCGCCATCCTGCCGCGCCAGCCCCCACGGCTCCCTCCCGCTTTGCCTCCCTACATCCCTCCTCGCCTCCCTCTCTCCTCGCCTCCCTCCCTGCCCGCCGCCGTCGCCCGGCGCTGGCGGGGCTTAATCCCGCCGGGAAGGTCGCTGCCCGCGGACCCCGACACTTTCCCCCGCGCCGAGAAGTGGCACGCCAGCCCGGCCGCGCCGCTCCGAGCAGGAAGGGGACGGGGATGCGATGGGGAGCGAATGGGGAGGCGATGGGGAGGTGCCGCCCTGCCCCGCGGCGCCGCCGGCACCGCTCCCGTACCTGAGCGCCGCTCCCGCCGCTCCCGCTCCGCTCGGCCCCGCGGCGCCCCGGCCCCGCCCCCTGCGCGCGCAGCCGCCGAGTCCCGGCCGGCGGCGGCGGCGGCGGCGGAGGGCGCGGCCCCGCGCGTGCTGCGGCCGCTCCGCCGCACCGGGGATGCTCAGGGTACCGACAGCCCGGGCCCGCGCCCCGCGCTTTGGGATGGCCCCGGAGCCTCCCACTGCGGTCCCGTCCCACCCGAGCCGCGCAGGGAGGCTGCGGAGAGCCGTCAGCGTTCGTTCGCCATGTTGTCCCTCAGCCCGTCTTGAGGACCGAGAGAGTGTTGAAGGAGATGGGGCTTTTTTATTCCGTTTTAGTCTCATGACTAACTTGCGTTCCTCTGGCTCACGCAGAGGTAACTCTAAGAAGTGAACGGGGATTTTTAAAATATGGCTGCTCCCTCATCAACCAGTCAAACCACTGCGTAAGGAGTTCTCCAAACTTTGCCGAGCTGAGGAGATGAGCTCATCAGAAGTATCCCCGAGGAAAGGGTTTTTAAGGACTGCAATGTGCTGCCCAGGGAGGTGGTGAAGTCACCGTCCCTGGAAGTGTTCAAGAAACACCTGGGCTGGCATTTAGCGCCAGGGTCTAGTTGACAAGGAGGTGATCAGTCAAATGTTGGGCTTGATGATCTTGCAGATCTTTTCCAACCTAATGAATTCTGTGATTCTATGGTTCGTGACTGAGGAATTCCCTGCTGCTGCATGTGGAGTGTCACAGTGGGCTCCTGCCCATCCAGCAGCTGAACCTCCAGGGACCTCTCAGCTCCTTGGATGAAGCAGCACCAGCAGCAGCACCAGCAGACCCAAAGCAAAACAGCACCCACTGTCCCTCTGGGGGGGCCCCATTCACAGCACAGCATCCCTCAGCCGTGGCATGTGGAGCAGATGGCCTGCCCTCCTTGCCAAACTTGCCCAAATGGAGCTGTCCTCTGTGCTCCATCCTCAGCACACAACCTGTGCCTCCATGCAGGGGTAAAAGTAGTTTAACTGCTGAGTATAATCATGCAGGTCCCTGCATAAATGGTTAAACTGCTAAATATGGTCTAACACATATGGTTCATGGTGCTGGTATAAGGCAGCACCTTTATGTATCTATCTCTGTATTCAAGGAAAGAACCTTGCTGCACATTCCACTGATTCCTGCCTTAAACCAGGCATTTAATGTGCAGAAGAGACTGCCAAGTATGTTTGATGGGAAGATAGGAAGGTTAAAAGGAAGCAGGGGAAAAGGATGGAGAGCTGATGAGCCAGTAGAGGTATTAAAGAGCATTAAAAACTAGTGTATTTCACCAGAAGAGCAGAAAGAAGCAAGTATGTTAGGTTGGTAAAGCCATACCACTTAAACATTGCACTGCCTGTTAGATCTGGTTTAGTAACCTGGCTAAAGAGAAAACAAAAAGCTAGACAGAATCTGCACATTTAAAGAAAATATAGAAGGAAAAAATCTGCAACTCTATGCACCAAAAAGAATTTCTTCTCATCACCACAAAAAGCACCACAGGTCTGTGTCTGTACAGAAATTGTGGATAAGCATTGGACGCTTCTGCTGTCAAACTTAAATGCAGACCAAAAGTTGCGGCTTCATTATGTAACTAAGAGAGAAAATAGTTTGTTGTTCCCAGTCTCAGTGAACGTGAAACACTGTGGCATTGCACCTTTCGGGGTATGTCAGTAGCCTGAATAGGGACTACTTGGGCTCAGTGCTTTTGGACTAAAAAGCAGGGATGATCATTAGTAACATGGAAGCCCTTCATACTCTAAGGGTTTCCATTATATATTTTAAGCAAGACCTTTGTTTTCCTCTGATATCAGTTTTGCTGGCATCAGAATTACACTTCGATGTGTTTTACAACAGAAAAAGACTGTATATCTCCTGCTTAGGATGTATGATTGAAAAGTGATCTGAATCACTGAAAAGCTGAGGACTTTATACCAATTTAATTGTAACAAGTTTAGTTGAACATAGCAACCCAAATTCCTTGCTCTGGAGTTACATCAAGGATGAACTGCGTCACAGGCAGCTTGCTTCTTAGAATCAGAGAGACAGCTGATGAAAAGAGCAGGTGCAATTTAGAAATGGGTTCAGATTATATCCTATAGCACACCACTTATATTACCTATATTATGCTCACTTAGATGACTAAGTCTCTTCTCTAATTACACTGGAGATGATTATGGCTGAGCATAATCTACCTAAGAATTATTAGACTGTCTACAGAATGATTACATGCTGTCAACACAGAAATCCTTGATGCTTCCTTTCTGTGTAAGCTGTCATGAGCTGTGCAAAGCAGCAAGGATGAGTGGTTAGAGCACAGTACTGGGAATCAAGAGAGCCTGGGGTGTATGCTGTTCTGCCATAAGCTTGCTGCTTGGCTCTGGATAAATCTTGTGGCCTCACAGTAATTAAATTACCTCGCACAAGAAATGGGGAGAGCATTTACTCAGAGCTGCATCTTTAAAGTCTTTGAAAGAAGATTGCTGAGTAAACAAAAAATACAGAATTATAATAATTAGGACAAAGCCACAATGCCTATCTATTGATTATTTCCACTTTAAAAACATAACAGCAGAATGTATGTATTTTATAAATGTTTTTTTTTTTTGTAAAAGATTGGGTTCAAATGGAATGCAAAATCAAAGAAGAGCAGGACACCTCTTTAGAAAAGAGAATTTCAAAGAATCTTTGTTCCATGTTTTATATGTGAAAGAAAGAACAAAAGGCAGACACTGAAATATACAGCTTAAGTTACAGTGGGTTTTTAGTTTTCTTTAACCACCTCCTTAGTTGGAGATCAAAGCTAATTCAGCTGAACTGGTGCCCCAAAATCATCAAGATGCTGCAGCACTAGTCTTTGTTTCATCATTTCCAAAATACTTTTCTCTGCAAGTTCAAGACAGCAGCCATGCAGACATAGAGCAGATGGGACTAGTTTTCTCAATAAACTGTGTTTAGGAGAGAAGTTGACTTACTGTAGATGGTAGAAAATTCCATCTAAGTGTTGAAATTATATTAGGAGGCTTAAAATGATAGATTTTGGTGAAAGGGTAGTACAGCCAAGAAAAGTTTTTTGTTGGTATTCATTTTTATCATTTCAGGGCACCATCTTAGTTGTGTTCTTTCTGGTGGAACACTGATTTGGAGTACCTAAAAATCAGATGAACTCGGGTTGTTAGGAAGAAATGCAATTGATTGCTAAAGGCAATCTAAGCCTATACCCATGAAGGCATCCCACTAACCTTAAATTATTCCTCTTACAGTGAGTTACAGGAAGAAAAGAGCTCCTTTTATACAGAAGAGTAAGTAACATTGAAAATGCCTATGAGACCTAGATGATAGTTACATCATAGGCCAGCAAATTCAACTGATGTCATAGAATGAACCTAAAGAGCAAGAAGTATCAATGGCACCTGGGTGCTTTGGGGTATTTTATATAGACAGAAGACTGGACCAGAAAACTGAGAGTAATTCTCCCACTCTAAAGGTAGCTTCCATCCATAACAAAGAAAAAGGATGGCAGGTGCTGGATTATGATGTAAAATAAAGATGTCACTTGCTGAGCTCTGTGAATGTTCAAAATGAAAAAGATAGGAGAAATCCTGGCTGCAGCCTCTTCATCCAATTATGCCATTGAAGTTTAATCTATGGAAATGGCTGCAGCTGTACATAAAAAGTGACTGTAGGCACAGCAGCAGGCTTAGATGCTGAGCTCTTACTCATGCACCACAGAAGGTGATTCATATCCCCGTTACACAAGTGACAGAGCAGAACACAACTCCTCAGTGTGACAGGGACACAGTGCTGCAAGGACTCCAGGCATGCTGCAGTTACTCTCAGTGTCCAGAAACCTGTTGGGCACAACAGCACTGAACCACACAACCAACCACTGAACCACAGAACCAAGCTGCTCCATTGCCCAGTCAAGAAGGTTGGCTGCTCCTGGAGTAATGTTGTATCAAAAAATCATCTCAATCTCATGATGCTTGGTTTTCATAAATTTTGTCGTTTTCCTTATTTCAATTCACAGAAATCTGGGACAGGATATTTATGTTTATAACTCTGAAGTCTACCACAAGACACATTTTTTATTATTATTGGCTTTTTTATTGTGTTAGAACGCCACTTGTAACAGTGAGATTAAAGCACTTGACAATAGCTAAAGACTCATAATAATAAATAGTGCAGGCAGATGGACTGTCATCCTGAGAGGGTAAGGCAGTAATGACCATGAAGTAGCAGAAAATACAGAGGCAAGAGCATTACTTTCTTATGCAATGAGCATGTTTAATCTTCATCTATGCTTCATGGTTTTTGATGCTGCCTGTACAGAAATGCTTGCGGCAGGCCGATGAACTGCAAAAAGCATTTCACTTCCCTCTGTAATAAATGTGCTACAGTAACTATGCTATTATATTAAAATTCAGGCATTGTTATTTATTATTATTTATTTATTATTATTTATTATATTAAAATTCAAGCATAGGTTTTTTTTCTCAGCTTAGCATTGTTTATCAAATTGCAACAATGTGAACATCAAACATAAGACAAAATACATTCTTGGTGTTATACAGGTGATACAGGAGTTCATTAAAGTGACTGCACACCTGCAGCAGTTTCATGTCTTATATTAGTGTGTCATGGCTAAATAATCTATGTGTGAATTGCTGCAAATTAAATCGTGGCACTTGGAGAAAAGATCGGACAGTAACACAAGGGACAGCAAATTCCCCTGTGTGATTTATCAGCTGTCTGGTGCAGTGCAAATAGCGCTCATTCAGGGGAAGCTCTGGTGAGTAACCACAGCAACAGGTCTGCTGAGTACTCCTAGAAGTTATTGCATGGGTCAGCAACCTTTTCTCTCCTCCATGCACATCATTCACTGGGGACTGTGAGCAGTGGCATGTCCTTCCTGGGCTACAGATGTTTTTGCTGCAGCAATTTCCAGTATTCCATTCTTCAGCAGACTTAAAACTCTGGGAGTTTTCTTTTGGTTTTTTGTAATATGCCTTCAAGGAGTTTTGACTCCAAAACCTCTCTCCATGATGAAGCCATTGTCCTTATTCATGGAAAGGGTAGATAGCTGCAAGGTGGGAAGAGATGACTGATAGCAGAAATATTTCTAACTAAAATAAAATAAGTGCTTTTGGTTCCTGTACTTCCAAAAGGATAGGAAAAACGTGTTTTCTAAAATGTTCACAACTGAGTATCTCTGTCATAAAAGAGTCCATGTTTATATAAATGGCCTTATCCACAAGGTACATCTAGAAGATAGTAGTTAATAGACGGTCAAAATTAGAAAGCTCACACTGTACTGTAAGTTTCACGCTGGTTGCATGTTACATACACATTTTAACAGAGAAATGTAAATAATTACCCAGGAGTTTTTAAACTTCCTCATATTTGCTGTGGATATCAGCCAAGACAAAGTGGATGGTATGGAGAGATATTCCCCTGCTTATCTTCTCTGCTGTTCCCTGCCAGCACAAGGGCCCTGGTGTTTCCTCCAAGCCTGCCTGTAGCTTTACTGGTGTGACAGCATGAGCCTGGCTGCTGCCACTCCAGTCTGTCCTGAGGCTCTGACACATCCCACTGACAGCTGCCTGCTCAGGAAACAAGGTGTGAAGGTCCAAAGCCAGCAGAGGTCTGGCAGATCACACCTAGAGCCCACCCACACAGCCCCAGCACTGCATTGGTGCAGGTTGTGGCTGTTTCAAAAGGTGCCATGGTGAACTGGGCTTGGCTTGGCTTGGCTTGGCTTGGCTTGGCTTGGCTTGGCTTGGCTTGGCTTGGCTTGGCTTGGCAGGAGCAGAATGTGGTCCTAAGGGCATGGGAGCATTGGCTGCTTCTGCTCCATACTTGCTCCCACTGCAGTTTGTTCTCATTTGTCAGCTGCAAGGTGAGCACCACGTGTCTGGGAGCTTTGCTTCAGACTGTTTTGCAGAGATGGAGCACTGGATTATGTCTGAGTGTGTTGCAGACAGGTAGAAAAATTATAAAAGAAAGGTCTCATAAAATCAGGCCTGCTCTATTAAATCAATAGCTAGCCTGTCATTTCTTCTAAGTGCAGCGAGTACATTGCAAGTTTCCATTGTGCAAACAATCTTGGTATGAATAGTTCTTCACTCTAACAACCTATCCTTGGGTGAAAAATAAGTGCACCTGCATAAACATTAGATCTGTTCTATGAGAACCCACAGAAGAAAAATGTAAACAACCTGAACCTTAACACTTACACACAAATCCCCTTCTGCCCAATACATGAAGTAAGAAAACTACCAGCCAATAGATGTTTCATCTATTGGCGGTGAAAAATGTATAAAATTAGTTATGTGGGTAAAGATTCAGCTTTTCCTGCATGAAGAAAAGGTAACCTCACATGATTTATTCTGGTAAGAGTGCACTGCGCAGCATGATGTCCAAGTGAAGCCCAGGTTTTAACCCAGCTGCTGGTAGTGACAGCAGCAGTACAAACATGATGGCACATAAGGGCTGAGATACTGGATGCAAAGGTAAATTCTCACCTTCTGTAAAAATGAAAAAAAGCCACCAATCCTGTCTCTCTTAAGTGTTGTGGTCAGTGTTGCTAAGAGTAAAATCCAGCAGGTCATGATTTTCTTTCAACTACGATTAGTCCATACCCAGAGATGGACACAAGTTCGGCAAAACTATTTTGTATTGCATTTGTGGAAAGAAAACCTATTCTCTAAAGAGATATCCCAGCAGATTAGAGAGACCAGAGCTAAACTCAGCTATTTACTCCCAGAGAGAGAGCAGGCCAAACACACACAAAAAAAAAATAGATATTATCTAGTTCACTACTCAGGGAAAGTGTCAGAAGAGGAAACATAACTGCTTTAAAGAAATTTCAATGGCAATAAATGAAAGAGGACAGGATTGATTTAATGCTTCCAGTCTGAATCCCAGATGAGGAATCAATTATCCTGCATCATTTAATCTCCTTATGCAGGTCATGACACAAACTAGAAATTAGAAGCATCATGTCTAAAATGAAGAGGTCTTAATGGTAGTTAGCATCAGCCACAGATTTTTTAGAGGAAAACATAGGTAGGATTTGGGGAGCTCTGAAGAGTTGGGTCCATTGGATTTCTGCAGTCAGATCCCAACATTTAAAAGTGGATTCATCCTTGTTAACCTTATGGAGATGCAAAGCAGTTATAAGAAAAGAAAAGAAGAAAAAAAAGTAAAAAGAAAAAAAAAATATTTTCCCTTTGGACAAACTCAAATTCAAACAAGAAACATGACCTTCATAAAATTTGCAAAAAAGATATTTACCTGCTATATTTCAAACTATCCTCTGTCATGGCAACTTTCAGATAAACCAAGCTCCTACTTTTTTTATTTGATTCAACAGAAATACCACATGTTCTCTCTCCCAGGTACAACCCCTAGCTAAACCAGCCTTTTTTTGGAACAAAAATTCCCAGGAGGAAGAAATGTGATGCAGTAGGAGCCTCCATCTGAATCTCCTTGAGGCTGGAAGAGATGATAATCAAGTTCTTGTCCCTACACAGCCTCCCACTGAGATTGTCAATTATATTTCTTGTGTGAAACTGTTGACATAATCAAGCACAGGCATGAAAACAGAAGCAGTATAGCTAAAGAAAGATCTTTATTTTGTCAGAGAGTTGTTTTTCCTATGAACCAGGAGAAAACTAGGACACAGAATGTAAGCATTACGATTAACTTTCAAGAGAAGCTAAAATTATCCAGGATTATACAAATATAAGCAGTTTTGATCTATTTCCTGTTATCAAAAACAATTCAGCATTGAAGACAAATTAAGAGGTTTGGGGTAGTGTGTTTTAGGCTGTGTTTTGGGGGTTTTTGCAAAAACTCTATGATGAGGCCAATGTATTTTCAAGAAGTAAACTCAACACACCATTCTGAAAACTCTTTAACAAGCCTTGGAAGTATGAATTTAAATTTTGCCTTAAATTCCATATAGGAACTGTCCAAAGCAGCTCTAATCAAAGTCAAACCAGGAACTAGCCTTATTACTTGCAGTCCCTACAACAGTGGCTGCCAGTGCTCTTTCTTCCAACTAACCAGATGCCAAAGGATCCAGGAAAGAAAATATTTTGCATTTCTCACATCCCTCTACATAATCCCACTCTCTCTCACATTTTCCCTGCTTTGTGTCTTTTCTCAGAATGCCCCAAAGCAGTGAGCTTTCCCAGTCCTGGTGGTACTCACCTGCATGTGAAACTAGATTTCTGGATCAAGGGACAGAACACCTTGTATCTAACAGCATAAAGGATGGGATGTGGGGAACACCTACAACAAAGGTAATTTAAGGGCTGACCTGTACAACCTATTTTTTACACCCAAGTACTCAGGAAACCAACTATGTATCACTGTCATTCAAGATATCACGAAGAACAAATTATGGCAGCAATTTGTTCAATATGTACTTAACACTGCAACTTTATGACTCTGTAACATATGATGCTCACCATAATACTAAAACACAGCCTATGCTTGGGATGTTCCTGGCAGCACAAGGACATGCTCTACAGAGGGATCTGGACAGGCTGGATCAATGGGCTGAGTCCAGCTGAATGATGTTCAACCCCCAAACGCTGGATTACATCTGCTCCAAGCAGTTCTACAGGCTGGGGCAGAGTGCCTGGAAAGCTGCCTGGAGGAAAGGGACCTGGGGATGCTGGTTTACAGTAGCTGAACATGAGCCAGTGTGTGCCCAGGTGGCCAAAAAGGCCACTGACATCCTGGTCTGTATCAGCAGTAGTGTGGCCAGCAGGACCAGGGCAGTGATTGTCCCCAGCACTCAGCACTGGTGAGGCTGCAGCTCAAACCCTGTGTTCAGTTTTGGGCCTCTCACTGGAAGACACTGAAGTGCTGGAGTGCATCCAGAAAAGGGGATGAAGCTGCTCAAGGGTCTGGAGCACAAACCTGACGAGGAGAGGCTGAGGGAGTTGGGAGTGTTTAGTCCTGAGAAAAGGAGGCTGAGGGGGGAAAACCTTTTCACTCTCTACAGCTGCCTGACAAGAGGTTATGAGCAAGGCGAGGGTAGGGCTTTTCTCCCAAGTAACAAGGCACAGGACAAAAGGAAACATCCTCCAGTTGTACCAGGGGAGGTTTAACTTGGATTTTGGGAAAAATTTCTTCATGTAAAGGGTTGTCAAGCATTAGGAAAGGTCACCCAGGAATGTGGTGGAGGAACTACTGGAACACCTGCAGGTATTCAAAAGACATTTAGCTGGGGCACTCAGACATTATTGAGTGGTGGACTTGGCAGTGCTGGGTTAACAGTTGGATTGGATGATCTTAAGGGTCTTTTCCAACATAAATGATTCTATAATTCTATGACATAAGTTACTGAAAAGATTTAAGATCAAATAAAGTGATTCATTCTGTTTGCCTTGTCAGTTTATCTCAAAAAAGAAAACTTTAAAAAACATTTCAGACTAAAGCACCATTCCTGAAGCTTTGCCAGAAGCTTTCTTGTGTCACTGCACTGCTTATCAAGAATTTTCAAACAAAATGTGCTCTGAAAGCTGCTTCTCTACCTACAGAAGGTGGCAACTTCCACTGTAATTGTTAGGTATGTTGGCTGAGAATGACAGGCTGCAGTTCTAAAAAACATCACCAATATATATTCCAAAATAACCACAAACCAACAAGAAATGTTTGAAGAAGGCTATAGGATGCTGAAGGAAAGTGCTTCGTTTTGAATCCTCTCCAGTTTTTCAAGTGCCATATTTTACAGCTATAAAGTGAGGGTTTGTTTCTTCAGGGCAGATACACCTCACACTTCACACACAAGCCACTAAAATGTTCCTGAGTGCCACTGAAGTTCCAATATTCCTCCCCACTTCAGGGGACAAGCAACTGCCTGCCTCTGATGTCCTGCAGGCTGTTGGCTGGCTCCTGCTGGCACTGCAGCAGTTTGTTCTGCGGATTAACAGCAAATGCAATTGAGGTTAAAACAGGCAGTGCTATTTCTACCTAAGAAAGCCTTTCATCTTCACAGGAGGACTTTTAATGGTAGCAAATGATAATCAAGTTGAAGTGACTTCTCAAATCTGCTGCTGAATCTGCACTTTAAAAAAAAACATTTTCAGTTCAATTTCAGAATTTAACAAAGCTCTCAAACAGATTACTAAGAAAAACCATACTCTCATTTGGCGTAAACCTATACACACCACCAAATAAGGCATCTTGGTCTTGCAGCTTTAACACTCTGCTGGCATTAACAAATAACTATGTTCACTGGAAGTCAATTTTTACAAAATGCTTTAAAAATCCAAGAAGATTATATCTATGTACATTTCACAGCAGTCACTGACTATAAACTCCTATTTAATACAAAAGAAACAACTGGCCCTTACTGGAGTCACATACTGGCACCCCATTATTTAATCTTAACTGTAGCCATGATATTTTCTGAAAAATCCTTTCCTTAGGATTTTTTCTCCTGAGAAGCTGAGAGGCCTCAGGAACAAAATGTAAACAATGATTATCTGCTGCTGTGGAATGCAACAGGTGGATCTTTGATTGGTCTCATGTGGTTGTTTCTAATTAACGGCCAACCACAGTCCAGCTGTCTGGACTGTCTCAGTCACAAGCCTTTGTTATCATTCTTTCCAATTCTATTCTTAGCTAGCCTTCTGATGAAATCTGTTCTTCTATTCTTTTAGTATAGTTTTAATATAATATATATCATAAAATAATAAATCAAGCCTTCTGAAACATGGAGTCAGATCCTCATCTCTTCCCGCATCCTGGGACCCCTGCAAACACCATCACACTTAACTTTTAATGTATTAGGTCAGTAACATGGGGAAATTTTATTCCATGCTTTTATGCTTTCATTCCCCAGCCAGATGTTTTGAGAACATTGTAAACACTGCAAACAATGACCTAAAACCCTCTCAGACCCAATGAAAGCCTTAGTTCTGCTCTTCCCAGCAGCACACACACAATTTCCCCTTCAGTTGGTTGGGTACCTGCCAGTCCCCACATCTAGGCAAGACTGGCTTAAAGATCAACTTCGTATCTGTTATCCTCCCTTGGCCTAGGCTGTAATTGTCTAGGTTCCCCACACAGTCAACAGAGAAAGACTCTATTTGGTAAGGCAGCTAATTCAACACAAGATAAACACATGTGCAGTGAGCTGCCCAGTGCTCCAGTGACTGTAGGGGAAATCAACACAGCCAGCACAGAACTGCAACCAGCCTTGGGCAAACCGAAGTCAGGCAAGCTTGATTATTTGTAAGTGATGAGAAAAAAGTATCAATATGCAAAACCATGAGCAGTAAGAACAGTGAAATAGGTAGTGACTATTCATTATTTCTTCACAATAAAGGAATAAGGGCAGGAAATGAGCCTAAAACAGAAGGGAAACATTTTCCTACACTATTTTACTGAAACTCACAGCATTAGAAGTAAAAGTTTTATTGGGGTCAAAAAAAGCAGATGGCATCACTGAGGAAAGAGACCCAAGGTTACTGAGAACAAAATACATGATTGCAATTCCTGTCACTTAGAACATCACCCACAAAATGTCAGATGCTGGCAGAAAACCAAAACAGAGCAGCCCAGCACTGCATACCCTCATCACGGCTGACAGGCCTCTCTACACACCCCTCTGCAGCTGAGCTCAGTCAATGAAGCAGTCCTCTAGTCCTCAGTTGCAACGCTAGATGGCAGGGAAACATCTAACACATCCACAGCACTCAGAGCCTGGACTGCAGTCTGCAGTAGTTAAGGGTTAGTGCAATGCAGCAATCTCACTGTCATACAACTGGATTTGCTTTGCATCCTTACATTGCTTTGGGCAACAATTTCCAAGTACAATGCCGTGTTCATAGACCAATATATTGGTGATGTCAGAATAAATTCTGTTCCTGAGATTCCTTGCCCTATCATTTAAGAAACCATGGACAATTATAAAATATCTCTTCTCCAGAAAGATCTTTCAACTCCAATTTTGTGTTTGAAATCCTAATGATCTCCACCTCTGTAAAGATACAGCACCATAACACTTACCTTAACACCTTTTTTTTTCCTAAAAATTCACTTTTTAATTGAAAATTTGTATCACTTGTGTGCTACTTGTGAAAAATGCTGCAAAGGGGCAATGAAACAAGTTCTGCTACTTACACAGCTGTAGACAAGTCCATGGAAACTGTTCTTCAGACCATACTGATCTTCCTGTCAGTACACTCTCTTCTGCAAAGAGGAAAAACTTCAGACTTGTAACATTCTGCTCAAGATCCCCTCAAACTGTGAGAGAAAGGTATGAGCTTTTCTGATGAATGCCAAGTCTGAGTTTCAAAACAAATGTGTGTGTACATTTAAAGGACATCACCTCTGCACTGCAGCACAACTTGTTGCTTTCAAAATTACAGATGTTTCCTAGAATGTTGCTGGCAGTAGAAGTGAAAGTCTGACATTTAACTCCTGCTTCATTCACAAAATTTAATGAAAAATGCAGACAATTACTGGCATGGGTGGTAACACTCTCCCTTTAGAAGGGCAAAATCAGCACATGATAATCATTCTTCTCATTCATCTCTGTATCAGTTTCTCAGCCATACAGAGATGCTGATGCCCTCTACTACATCTTTTGAAAATCTGCAGGGAAAAAACCCAAGGTCAGCAAACTGCTTTTTGAGCAGTGACACTCAAGAAGGAAGGTCAAGTAATTAAGCCACAGACTACAAGTTAGATGTAAGGTAGGTGCTGAAAGTGATCTTGGCACACAAACAAATCACAGAAAGTCACTGAACTGAACTGGATTTTGATTTTCATAATGAATGATAAATGGAAAGTTTGTTTCATTTCTGAAAAATAATTTAATACAAAACTTTAAAAACACAGATGTGCAAGTCTTCGCTGTGTAAGAGGAGGAACATTTTCACACTTTAAACAGTTTAAAACTTTTGTACATAACGAACAGAAATTCTCTTTTATATAAACAAAGTGTTTCTTTGTCAACAGCAATTGTCAATTCCAAAGCACAGAATTAAGATGACATGAGAACCAGTCTAAGTCACTGCTATTTGTGTCCAAAAAAATTATGCCACTCTTTTCTTTCTACAGCTCATCATGCTTGTACGTGAATTCCCTTGCAGATATAAACCCGTCACTGTCTTCATCTTCCTTATCAAATATGTCTTCAACCAAAGCATCATGCTGGGTGTCATTTACCACTGCTCCATGCTTTTCAAATTCTTTCTTCAAGTAAATTTTCACCTGTTAAGACAAAAGGTGAGAATGAGTATTTTCAGACTTATGAAAGAGTTGATTTCTGCAGCAGAACAGGGACACTATGCTCAGAATGGTGGTATTAGATAACAGATACCTCCCCTCCTATGCCACTGCCAGAATAATACTTGTCTAACTGACTCTGCAGTCTCTTTGAATGAAGGGTCTTTAGTGATAGAAGTGACAGGAAAACTAGCAAAGCTGTTGCCATACCTTTATGGTATCTAACTCAAAAAATGAGCCAGGACAGCCTGTCTTCTGATGTCTGTACAGTAAAGTAAAAATAGCTGGGCAGAAGTTACTAGCTACCAATTGGTCAGAGACAGCTTTTCCACATTCTAGCACTCTAGCAACCCAGTACACATAAACAGCCACCCTAGATATATACAGAAATCTGTCCACAATCTCAGTGTTTGCTGCTCCAATGGGAAATACATTTAAAGATTTCTAGATATATCAAAATTTTAAGGATGCAAGGATTTTTAAAGGATTTTAAACCCAAGGCAGGTTTTAAACAGACCACTGGAACACTTACTTACATTAAGCTAGATAGTAATGGTAAGCAGTGTTTTCAACAACATCAGATTGCTTTTAATAAGTTTTTAAGGTTTAACTGGAGATTCCAAGTGTTCTGAATCACAGAGCCTTCTACAAAAATTGTAATACCAACATATTAATCTATTAAACAGATACCACTTGTGTAAGAACCATGGGCCATGTTTCAGGTCTGTTTTAGTCGCTTCAGTCTCTGGGACTTGTTAGGGTTATTGCTTACATTCTTAATATGCAGACATTACACACACTGACTGTCTGATACATACACATTATTAATTAGCATTCTGAGTCTGGTAAACTGGTACCCGACCCAAATCAAAAAGAGCTCAGTGGTTTATACTAGCTTCTCATGGCTCACTTTTGCTGAAAAAGCAGAAGTTTGAAAATGAGAGGCAAATAGATGGTGAATAATGCTGAATACATGTCCTTCACAATGAAATAGGATTGCCCTATAGCAGAAGAAATCCCAGTTTATTAATAAATCAGCAATTAAATCCAAAAAGCCCTGAAGTCTGGTTTTATTTCTAAGATGCTTTACTTTATCCAAGTCTTCCACAAGTGTGCAGCACAAGTCACATGTCTATCCTCAGCTTACCAAGGCTCCTTTTGAACCTACAGTCCAGAATTTTCACTAGGATACAAGGCTCAGAGCAGTGTAGCAAAGATTTTTCACTCTCTCTTTCCAGTGTGCTTTCTTTTCCACTCTCTCATCCTGTTAAATTTGCTCACAAGAGAAGGATAACCCACTCACCTCTTGCTTGGATAGTTTCCAGTCATCATTCAGATCCATCTCTTGGAATGACTCATGAGACCTTGGTCCATTTCTAATTTCTAGAAGGTCAATGTTGAAAATCAATGTGCTCTCAGGTGGAATTTTTCCTGCCCAAAATGGAGAAAAGTTAAAACCAACTATATATTCAATGCCATACAATAGCCACATGCATCAGAGCAATGTTCCAGCAAGCCTAGTCATTTCAAAGCGTCCTGCAGCTTGAACTAGCAAGGACAAGTATCTGTAACAGTGAAGACACAACCATGTCAGCCTGTAGCCTGGACTCTGAGCAGCCCCTACAGCATAAATGCAACTTTGGATGCAGCTGTTTTGTTGGGGAGTAGTAGGTGCTGATGCAAGCTCTTATTCAGCAATCACCATCACAAGTTTGTCAAACAATGTTCTTGAATCTTTTTTCTTTCATGGCCAGAGCCAGATAAACTGGAAAAGAATAAAGGAGACTGGACAGTTAGACCAGCTACAGCCAAGACTAATTACAAGGCAGCAGGAAGGGAGAATTTAGTCCTCTGGATATCCCATCAGTCCCCAAATTCCTCTCTAGTGCCAGCTGATACCTTGTATCTGCTGTTCTGCCATTGGAAAAACTCTTGCAGAAGGGATGATGTTGGTCTCCCACAGCAGTCTCTGGACTCAGGGCACAAAGCACCGAGCTGTTTCCAAACACACAGCAGAAACCAAGTACCCAAACCTGATCACAAGATCATTTCTTGTCACCACAACATCATTTCTGATGTAGGAGAACAGACTTGGTAACTTCCTAATACTGCCACAGAGCACTCCCCATGCCACCACACCTCAAGGGTATCAGTTCATCAGGCACTGGCTTTGACAGAGATGTGATATGCCCTCATGCTGATGGCTGAAGCTACTGTCAAAGACCTTTTAGCACATCACTTTGCTCCTTTATACAGAGACAAGTTGAATAGCACCAAATATATCCCTATACTGGACAGCAGCACCCCAAAAAATTATTTCTGTGCCTTGAGAAGACAGGGAAAAATAATCCACATCTACCACTTTGGAGCTATGGTGTTAAATACACCCTGAGCTGCAACAACAAACAGGCTTGAAGATTTCTGGGGTGAATAAATGTGCAGAATCTTCTGGAAATACAGGGCACAGTGCCCTGTTTAGGGTTTGGAACACAGGTAATTTTTTGAGTGTTACAGAAAAAGGCATCTGACTCAAATGATGAGTCAGACAGCAACCTGGTGGGAGGCTAGTGAAATTATGTGCATTTGAAGGAAAGTATGAAGAAAATGAAATAATTCTGTCTTTAAGGGCATCACTGGAAAACAGCAACATAATTATGCTCAAATACTTCAACATCTTCCTAAAGCAAGTAATTTCTTACAGCAGTTAGTAGTGTTTAGCTGTTTAACCTTCTTGCACTAAACACAGAGGTGAGGTTTGCAAGTCTTTGAAGAACAACTACGGTGCTTTACATATCAATCAAACAATTAGGCCTGTGATGACTACAAGAGCACTGCAGCATTTCACATCTTTTTGCGGAAAAATTTACAGCTGAGCTCTGCATAAAGACTGAATGACAACCACAAAGTTCCCGTTCTCTACTAGAAACATTATTACTTCTAATACTTTACATTACTTTACATTATTACTTCTAATACTGGTTATGGTCTTGAACCATAAACCAGGGCTTCTAGAAAAATGTGTGCTGAATGGGTACATTTAATAAAGGAGAGTATGAAGTGTGATGTAAGTATGAATAGTACCTGGCATGAGGTAATATGGAGCCCTAAGCCTGTGTGCAGCCCTGCTTGCCATAAGACACAGACACACAAACAGTCCTCATTCCCAAAACAGTCCTCATTCCCAAAACAGGCTCATGGTGATTGGAGAGAACAACAGAAG
Organism: Emberiza elegans; assembly: GCA_024865655.1. NCBI lineage: Eukaryota > Metazoa > Chordata > Aves > Passeriformes > Fringillidae > Emberiza > Emberiza elegans. The sequence goes on from JALJVW010000206.1 coordinate 39,222,669, forward strand.
GATGGACTGTATGTTCCTAAACATTTATTCGTCCTGCTTTGGAACCTTCCACTACCATAGGTCATTTGTTGCAACTCTTGTCATTACATAAGTATTCAGAATAATTGCTCAAAAAAAAGTTGACTAAAACAAATCCCATAAAGCAGAAATGGAACCATTCAAGCTGTCACTTAACTGCATATTCCAAATTTGGCCCTCCTGTTAAAGGAATCTGGAAATATTTGAAAGGAAAAGCCCCAAACACCCTCAGAGAGGTTGAGATATTTATATCTGTCTGCACAGCAGTCAATGCATTTCTAGTAGGTGACAACGTGACTGCCCATGCACATCTTACTGTGGACAACAGGGACCACTGCCCAAACTGAAAACAGCTGTAAGAGGGAAAGAATTAATGTCTTTATACAGAGAAATAAAGTGACTTCTTACTGTATCATCTAAGAACTGGTTGAGCAGCAGTACAGGGAGTTTTCTAAAAGAAACCTGAAAGCAAGAATGAGTCTTGCACATGCACATTCATGAAGTATTACCACAAAACCAGATCCAACAGCCAAAAAGCCAACTGTTACCTAAGCAACCACCTCCACTTGACTGCAAAAGAAGGGAGAAAAAAACCCAAACTAAAAACAAAAACAAAAAGCAGGGCACTGTTGAGCACAGCACTAACAGAGAAGACACTCAGAACATACTGCACAGCAGCTACCATCAGTTTCTGGTGTTTTTTTCCTGCATTCACAACACAGCCACTTAAAGGATATTACTGCAGAAAACAAATTTATGAGAAAGAGCACTTGACTCCCTCAATTTTTCTTCTTCAACAGAATCAACCTGGAAAGCCTGAAACCTCTTAGGCCAAGAATAACAGTAAAATACAGAGATTAGAAACAATTAGAGCAAGGGGAGTGCTTCACATGTTTTACCTTTCCCTTCTTTTCCATAAGCAAGGGCTGGGGGAATGGTCAGCTTCCGTTTCTCTCCCACACACATGTCCTTCAACCCTCTGTCCCAGCCTTTGAGAGCTTCCCTTATGCCAAGTGTAAACCACATAGGTTGACCATTGTTGTGCTTGTGACTGGAAAAGAAAGGAATAAAACACTTCCTATTTAAACATCAAGTTCCACAAAGGGCCGATGGAATATGCTCATAATGTAGATATACAGTTAAAAACACAGCACCACTCAGCACCTTGACACCTCTTAAATGAAAGACCCACACTTTCAAAGTCTTTAAAACTTATGCTTTGCATGACAAGGTACTTTGGGAAGTGGAAAGAAACAAAACAACATTTACCTTGTGTGTTTATGACAACACTAATCAACCCAGATCTCCACCTCCACTTCCCTGACCACCTATTTCCACTTTGAAACTGATCGGACTAGAAAAGGTATTTTCTAAAAAATCTACAATCAAGGCCATTGTAAATTGCAAATCACGCAGACCAGCATGCTCATCATAGCAATATACATTTTAACATGCTCAGAAGCATCAGCCTCATCTCTTTCAAAAGAGGCCATTGTGGGGAAAAAAACCCCAAAAAGCACCTACAAAACAGTTTAGAAAAAACAGAAACAACTGCATGCAAAACATTCAACTTCAGATTTGGGACACGGGACCTTTTTCTGATTTAACCAGATGGTACAACTCAGACTACTTTCACTCTACTAGCAGACAAGGAATTTGAAAGCTCTATTTACTAGTCATGCAGGAGAGGTGTTTTAAGAAGAAAACAGAACACTTACAGAAGTTAGTCACCAGCAAAAACTTTAGTGTGTCACTAGAAGTCCTTTTAAAGAGGCAGGTTAACTACAAGAGAAAATTAGTGAGATTTTAGTTGAATCGTCTGCAAGAGCATAAACATGCAAAACTGCCTTATTTTTTTCATACACAAAAGTAGCTTTCAGGCAGCCTGCAGAGACTTGAACATTGTGCTGTCTCCCACTATTAACACTGTTGATGTTTTACAGGACATCCAGCATTAGCAAGTCGTTGCAGGCTCTTAGCAGACTCCCTCGAATTTCTGGCTCTTCCTCCTATTTGCATTTCTGTGGCTCTGGTATGTTGACTTGTCTGGCCGAGAGCAGGTAAAGAATAATGAAAAGCTGTGATTGTGCTGCCGCTAGTGGAAGGACACATGTAACTTTGTTTTATTTTTTAACTAACAGCTTGCTTTAGAAACCAAACAGAAATTTATGCGTAGCACAAGACCTATTAAACCGCTGAGATCACATACCAAAACCTGCACCTAGATCACAGAATCACAGAATGGTGTGACTGGAAGGGACCTTAAAGATCATCCAACTCCAGCCCCCTGTGCCATGGGCACACCTCCAACTATACCAGGTTCTCATCCAAGCTGGCCGTGAACACCTCCAGAATGGGGCTGTCAGCAACTTCCCTGGGGAGCCTGCTCCAGTGTCTCACCATCCTCAGAGTAAAAGATTTCTAATAACCTGATCTAAACCTGCTCTCTCTAAGTTTGAAGCCGTCCCCCTCCCCTTGTTCTGTCACTACACGCCCTTGCCAAAAGTCTCTCTCCATCTTTCTCCAGGTAGTGGAAAGCCACAATTAGGTCACCTCAAAGCCTCGTCTTTTCCAGGCTGAACAGTGCCAGTTCTCTCAGCCTTTCCACACAGGAGAAGTGCTCCATGCATAACGTCCCCATCTTTTAAGAAATGCCACATGGCTCTACTTCCTACAGACTGACCAGAAAACAAACGCTAAATAAGATTTATTTTATAACCTTGGGAAAGAAAACTGGCCTTACTATTGGTGTTCATCAGTGAGACACTACTTCACACCAAACTTTCTGAGAACAGGTAGCAGTGGGAGGGACCCCAATGACAAGTTTATGCAGTATTATTGAAGCTCTTTTATCCCAAAACAAATAATGCATTCATGCATCGCTTTTGGGCATTTGGGGAGGGAGGAGCAAAAAAATCCAACCAAACAAAAAACCACTTTCCCCCTGACAAAATGCTCCTCACAGAGCTATTCGCAGATGGATTGGGATTGTGGAGCCCTGTGAGAGGCCTGGATTCAGGAAAGCATGACTAGGAGAGATCACCTATATTAAAATAAAAAACTAAATGTATAAATGTATAAATATGTGTGTGTGTGTGTGTGTATAGACACACACGCACACACACACATATATACACATACATATATATATATATATACATATATACATGTATACACGCATAAAGGAGCAAGTCCAGAGAAGCTGCACCAAGATTGTTGGAGGGTTTGAGCAGCACCTCTCCTATGAGGAAAGGGTGAAAGAACTGGGATTATCAGCCTGGTAAAGAGAAAGCTCCAGGATGATCTAATTGTGCCTTTCCAGTACCTCAAGGGAGCCTAGAAGACAGACGGAGAGAGCCAATTTTTAAAAGGGCGTGTAGTGACAGGACAAGGGGTGATGGCTTTAAATTGACAGTAGGCTCAGATTAGATATTAGAAAAAGTGCTTTACGGTGAGGCTGGTAAGCCACTGGAACAGGCTGCCCAGGGAAGCTGTTGACAGCCCATTCCTGGGGGTGCTCAAAGCCAGGCTGGATGGGGCTCTGAGCAACTTGGGCTCAAAGGCACCTCGGGTGGGGCTGCTCGAAGCAACGTGATCTAGGGAAGGGTCAAGGAGTGTTTAAGGTCACGTCCAACTGTAGGCATTCTATATATATACACACATATATAGATATAGATACACATGCATATATACACACACATATATATAGATATACACACACACACATATATATGCATGTATGTATGTATGTATTTCCCCACGCAAGCTCAGCCGGCAGCTCGCCCGCAGAAGACGCGCCGCTCACTTACGTCGAGTGAAACATGGATCCGTCCCTCTCCAAGAAGCCCTCGTAGTGAACCAGCATCATGTCCCCCCACTTGGTCCGTCGGTGGCAGAGGAAAGGCTTGTGCAGCACCTCCACCTTCACGTCGGGCGCGGGGGGGATCAGCGCCGCGCCCGCGCAGCCCAGCGCCGCGCACAGCAGGGCGGAGCCGAGCAGCAGCAGCCCCGCCGCCATCGCCGCCGCCTCGACGCTCTCACCGCGCCGCCATCCCGCGCCCCGAGCCCGGCCGCCCCGTCCGACGTGGCAGCGGCGCGCACCGCTGCCAGCCCCGGCTCCCGACGGCCCGGCACCGGCGTCGCGCTCGCTGATTGGCTCTCCGCAGGGCGAGCTCAGAAGGAGCTGTCGTCCATTGGGGCGCGTCCCTGTCCGTCTCTTAGCCCATCCAATCGACAGGCCCGAACAGCCGAGGGGGGTGGGCGGGCCGGGCGCTCCAGGAGCGCCGGCGAGCGGGGCAGCCCCGCGGAGCGCGCGCACAATAGAGCCGGCCGCTGCCGGCCGTTGATTGGGCGGCGGCCGCAGCAAGGGCGCGTTCCGATTGGCCGCGGGAGGCCACCTGCTCTGGGCATACCGCGCCTGCCCCCCGCGCCCGCCTCTTACTCCCGCCGGTCACGCGGGCCGCGATTCACAGCGTGGGTTGCGCTGCCGTAGCGTTGCGAGGCCGTGCCGGGGCTGCGCGGCTGCGGCGCTTCCTGCGCCGGGAACGTGGCGGTGGCGGCGGCGGGGGGGCGGGCGCGGCGCGGGCCGGGCGGGGCGCGCGCCCCGCGATGGCGCTGTGTGGCGGCGGCGCGGCGGAGCGCGGGCGGCGGCGGGCGGCGTGACCCCGCCGGGGGCGGCCGCGCTGCATGGGGCCGGGGGCCGGCCGGCATGGAGGGGGTCCTGTACAAGTGGACCAACTACCTGAGCGGTGAGTACCTGCCAGCGCTCACCCTTTGCGGGACGGGCGCCGTCATCTTTTCGTATGTTTATTTATACAAGTACATTCATGTACGTGTTCACTGTGCTTGCTGGGTGCGGGTCAGCGCTGCCCCTTGACCCCGCCATGCAGGGGAGCAGCCCCGGCGCTGCCTTGTTGTCACTGCCCGGGTTTATCCCGGTGCCAGTGCCCGTCCGGAGCCGTGGATTGGGGTTTGGGTAGTTGGGATGCTCTGGGTCACAGCTCCAGCAGCGAACTTCCCCGTTCTCCACACACCCCCGTGGAACTTTTATCGAGGCGACTCGGGGCATTCCCGGAGCTGGGAGAAAAACGTGTTGCCATTCAGTCCCACTTGGGGGATTCGGTTGAGAAGGCATGCAGGAAACCAAAAAGACAAGGAAAAAGGTGGAGGGGGTTTGTCCGGCTAGCTCTAGGCCCAAATTTTAATTTTTCGGGTGTTCCCGTCCCACGGAAGGCTTGATTGTCGTGGCGGGTTGGCCGTGTGTGACCAGGGTTTGCTCAGCAGAGGTTGAAGGTGGTGGGAACATCCCATGGGATGTTCACTGCCGGACATCTTGGAGCCAGGTGGGGCAGAGGTGTGTGGTTTGGGGCTGTGGATGGGGTCTTGCCAGGTGCAAACCTCCGTGTGGTTTGTAGGAACAGTTTGGGAACTTGAAGGTCAGAGAGAAGTAACCGCGACCACCCTGACATTGCCAGGTGCGAGTGCTGCTCAGCAGTGTGTGTGTGTGTGTGTGTGTGTGCAAGGGCTGCCGCCGTGCTGGACTTTCTCCCGAGAGGCTGGAACAGCTGCAGCACTCTGGTTAGCTGGGAAAGTGGAGGAAATCAACATTAAACAAAGAAAAAGCTGAAGCACAAGCGAGTGTTGAATTCATGTGGTAGGGATGGGGGGGCAGCAGTGGTGCACGGGGCTGGATTTATGGCTGTGCTGGAAGATTGCTGTGACACTTCCCCTTTAGGCAATAGGTGTTCTGAGATGAGAATCAAAATTTGTCAGGTCTCAGTGAACAGATGTGGATTTTTTTCTTTTGTTGTTAATAATTTGTGAATGCTCTTGAATTATGAAGTGGCAGTAGGAGCAGCCATGCTTGCCTTTTTCATGTGAGTTGCAGAACCGTGGTAGTGATGTCAGTCCTTTCCCCATACTAACACCACCTATGGTTCAGCTGGTCGAAAGTTTTACATGTTTTTCTTTGCATTGCTGAGATGCCGGGGTGTGCCTGGAACCCCTGTGCTTGGTTTCATGCCATGAGACCTGGGAATGTGTGTCTGTGGGAAACAATGCATGTTGGAGATAACTGACTGGCATTTGACATTTTTGTGCCTGAGTGTGCCTGTTGTAGGATCAGCTGGTATTTTGTTTTGATGGTAAGATGAAGACTAAGAAGTATTCTGTTCTCATCAAAATTAAGTTTTCTTTTGCTAGCCACGTTGATAAGCACTTCCAGTCAAATGACCCTGCGTGAAGAAGGATGATGCTCTGCAAACCTCAGTCAAGTGAATGCAGACTGAAGGAAACTTTTCCTTGCATATGTAAGATTTGTACTGGCTGAAAACTAGGAGAAGTTTTGCTGTCAACACAGAGAAAATCTGTGACGGAAGATTGAAGCATCCTACTGTTTTCTTGGTTGAAACTTGACTCTTCCAGTAAGTGTCGTGGTCAAGGTCACTCTCTGCCTTTGTTAGGTTGCAGAAGGCCCATGGTGTGTTTGAGAACAATAAATTTGCTGTTCTGCAAGCTGTCTGTACATACTAGTGCTTTCTTTTGCTGCAAAATGAAGACTTCCTGCCCTGAAGCCATTAAGTTACAAATTTATGCAGAGATGCAAAAAAAAAAAAAGTCATTCTGGAATGTGGCGATCATTGTAGCAATAACAAAGAGCTGGAGAGTGAGAGACTGGAAAGCCTCCTTTCAGGGATTAAGGGAAGTAAGAAGGTTCAACAGGTCATCCAGAACAGTATTTCTGCCAGTATTCTGCCCCCAGTGTGCTTTTCCTGTTGCTCAAGGTTGATGAATCAGGTGCAGCACAGTGTAAACGATGCATGCAAAAAGTGGGGAAATTGTGTGTCATGCCTCTGTGTCAGTGTGTGCCTGTGCTAATAACACAGTGCTGATGTACCTCAGAATGAGGAGGACCCCTCACAGTCAGAAAAGAGATAGAACAAGCATAAAACTGTAGAAAAGAACTGCTTTTCCTTCTTGCTGTGAGAGAGGAGCTGATGCAAGTTTGTTGGTAATTGAGTCTTTTCTGGGAATTTTGATTTCGTAATGTCTTATGTCATTGCCATCATGAGAGGTCAAGTCCACATCAGCCCATTTCCTCCCAGCTCTTGGGCCCAGAGCTAGATAGATCTGTGTTGCAAATTACATAGTTATTGACAGCAGGAACGTTTCAGAAATAGGAAACAAGTTTGGTTTTCTGTGGGTAAAGGACAAAGAAAGCACGCCGTGATTGCCACCAATTAAAAGAGAGATCAGTTTTCCTTACTGCTTAAACAAGTTACCTTATTTGTAATAAATGCACTTGTTTGCTTTATATAGATTAGAATAAATTAAATCAGTATTACTTGGTTTCTGCTTAGAGATAGGGTTTTTCCTCTGGTGTTGATCCTGCACTCACATTGTGGTTTCTCTGTGCAGGGTTTCCAGTGCTAACTTGGAAATCTCTGGAGTTTAGGAAACTGAGATTTTTTTTACAGTTTTTCTGTCCCCTAATGCAATGGCCCCCAGATAGTGATTTCTCAGTGTGTTACTTTTGTTTTAAGTTCAAGTGAAGTGTGCCATTTTTGGATCAGATATACATTCACAAAGTTATAGCCTAAGAAAATCTGTTGGGATCTTGTGTTTGCGGTGTGTGTCTTTTGATTGCTCTTGTCTATGCTTCCCCCACTAAGTTGCTTAAAACCTTAAGAGAGCAAGGAACTTTGCAAGCAGAATTATTGTCATATAAAGTGAGACAGCACTTTTTCTCTTGGGCAGATACATAATGCATCTCCAAACTCCAAATTATTAATCCTCAAAACCCAGAGCAGGGTGACTTAAATCATGCAGGCATGTTAGTTGACCTCAGCTGAGCTTATAGTCAAAACATGTAACATAATCTTAAAAAATTCCTAGATTTCATCCTTTGCCAAAAGTCTCTATCTGATGTTAGCTTTGCTCGGTGGGGGCTGGGGATGGGTGTGTAACTATTGTTTCAGTACCACTTACTGTGGTAAGCAGTTGGAATGATAAAAGTGTCACCGTGTGCCCTCCCTGTAGCTCCTCGGTCTGTTGTGCTGCCACTGCCTGCAGTCCTGGCTGAGCACAAACCATTCTGGTGTGGGCAGCATCAAAGGCAGATCCTGGCTGCAGTGTCACAGCGTGACTGATCTCCAGCTGGGGAATGCTGCTGGCAGGATAGAGAAAGGACAGCCCAAAGCTGAACTGCACGTGAAAGATGCTCTTGGCTGCTTGGAAACTGCCTCCCATGGGACTCTCTGAATTTAACCTGCAGTGTGTGCTCTTTGTTGAGCACAACTTCTGGTTAATAAAATAAATTGATTTAGTCATTGGGTTTAGCCTTGTAAAAGGCATTGATGATTTTTTTGTCATCAGGTTTATAGAATGAGTAAGTATTGCTAGGAAGCAGCATGGAGTTGGGGAATACCTCCCTTCAATGGAGTGTGAGAACTTGGCACTTGTAAGTTGATTTTTTTTCTTTCTGCTGAAATTCAGTTCAGTTTAGGTCTTCAGTGCAGGCACACACCCTACCTGGAATTGCTGGCCACAGGCAGGATTGCTTCTAACTCTGGAAAAATGGTATGGATCAGCTCTTGGCTGTGGGGTTCAAAGGCAGCTTCATCATTCTATGAAAATTATGACTAATTCCACTGGCTTGCCTGATATTTGTTAGGTGCTCCATAAAATGGCTTTGATCACTTTCCTTTACAAGACTAAGCTTTTCCTGATATTTAAATATTCACTTTCTTATTTGTGGTGAGTAATTCTACCGCTAAGTAATTAATCTTCCTCAAGGCATGATAGACTCACCTTCATGCCATCACCAGTGACGCTACATCATGCCACATACTTCAGATAGCTCTCCCCATCTACCTGTATGTAATCATCCCCTCTTAGTTTATTGTTGTACTTTGTATTCTTTTCAGTTTATCCCAAGATAAACCAAGAGCCAGCACCAAGCAGTATATTTCAGCTTTCACATAAAACTTGAAATTGCTCTTGTCTCTAATGATTCAGACTTCCCTAATAAACTTGGGAGTAGAGCTCCAGAAAATGAGAAAAAGCATTAGTTCTTGTATCTTGGATCTGGATGCACGTGATATTGCTTAGAGCAAGTCTTTGTTTTGGGAGTTTAAGAACTCTGTAAGAAATCTGACCTTTTGGGATGAGAGACGCATATCCTTCCAGCTGATATCAAGCTCTGGAAATAAGCTCCTTTGTTTCAGACGTAGAGGAATTAATCAAAAACTTCACACTTAGAAAAAGACTTGGTTCTAAAAAGCCTTTTATAATTTCCCCCTTCATTTTAGCCTCTGGGTATAGTCCAAGTTCTGATTGTATAAAATTAGAAGTCTGGTTTTTGTGGAGGTGGACCTAGACAGCTGAGGTTTCTGTTGCCTTCAGGGCAATGGTCTGCCTTCTATTACTGGCTGTGGCTGCTCTCGGGATCCAGGTGTTGGTTTAGATGAATGCCTGACCCTCATCCAGTTCTGGCTGGATTAGACTTTTCATGCAGTATACTTCAGGGACTGATTAGTTAATTCTCTTTGGATTTTGCTTAGTTGTCTTTGTGTGATTTGACCTTTCTCATTATTTTTTTCCCTTTCCTTCTGTATTTCTTCATGCAGCAACCTTGCTTTGTCCAACCTTTTTGGAATTATGTAATGTGCTCACAGTAGAAAAGTTTGATGAGGCTGCAGGAATGGAAATCGGTGTCCCCTCTCTCCTCTGTGTTAGAGCAGTGCTGCAGAGCCTCCATTCCCTGCCAGGTATGCTGCAGTACTGGTGCCGCTGCATTCAGTCCCTCTGCACTGAACTAAGTGATCACAGGAAATGGCTGGGTAGGACAGAAACCAAAGGTGTGGTAGACTGCTGGTGAAGATATACCATCATGTGGTATCTGTATCTGCTTGCATAAATCCAGTGTGTTAACTTAGTCTGGCCTGATAACCACCCCAGGGGTCAGAGAGAGGAGCAGCTTGGTTGCTGAGGCTGGGAAATATAAACAGAGGAGGAAAACTCCCAGGAGCTTTGTATTACTTGAATTAGTGTCTGAGCAGAGGGCCTGTGTTATTGAACTTCTGCCTCCACCACGATCCCCTCTCTGTCCTTCATCCTTTCACTGCATCCCCTTCAAAAATGCCTGACTGGTACATTGTGCTCTCTGTGCCTTGGCTGGGCACTGCTGTAAAATCGTTTGCAAACAAACCCAGTTGCCCTGTGATGACAGGATGCTCTTTCAGTGCTGCTGACGTTGCCCTTACAGTTGTGATTGAAACAAAAATGGACTTCATGGAATCCCTGTGAGAAAAATAGCTTGAGAGAAGGTCGTTGTGTTAAAGCCTGTTCCAGCTGTTGCTTCCTTCACTCTAGTGTCCCTCAAGCAAGTGCTTTAAAAAGTGGTACCATTGTTAAGGTGCTAAATCTTTGAACTTCATTACCTTTAGGGGCTTTTTGTATTGATTCCTGCTGTTAATATGCACATAATGAGAGTAAAATTGCAATATGGGTATTTCCAGAAGCTGCTCTCTAGGTGACAGGATAATGGCTCACAGAAGAAGCATAGATTGTTACACACTCTTGTCTGCCTTTCTGCCGTTTCTCATGGGTACGCACTGGATTTTTATCCTATCAAATTGTTCTGCTCTAGAATTAAGGCTGCAAAATGTGCTCCGGCACCTGGGATTGCCCTTCCCAAAATTCTGGGTAGCCTTAGGAGGCTGTATAGAAAAAGTAGGCATCAGTTTTGAGTGCAGAATGTTTATGTCAGGATAATATTTTACTTCTGTTCCTTGAATGAGAAAAAAGGGGAAAAGTGTGAAGTTTGATCTGTGCAAGATCCTTTCTTGCTAATGGCTTTTTCTGACTAGAAACCTGGTTGACTGACAGTGTCTTTGCCCTGCTGAAGCTGAGTTTTCAGCAGTTCTTGTCCAGCTGTCAGTTGCTGACACAGCACTGGGCAGACGATGTGGTGCTTTTGCCCTTGGGAGATAAAGCTGGTGGTGGTGGGACAGTGAGCACGTGGCACAGTTTACATTTGCTCAGGGTGGGATGAAACATGTGTATTGCTCATTCTCACTGTGACATGGCTCTGACTATCAGGGCAGCCACTCTGGAACTTCTTTGTGACCCTGCACAGAAAAACAGCAATCTGTCCTGCTATGCCACCTGTAGCTAAGTCTTGGATCGTGCCCTTGTTATAAGCAGTAGGGAGGTGATGGTGGCTTTGACTCCTCCTATTAGATAGATGTTGTAACATGGAAAGGTCATCATTATCTCCTATCTGCAGTTAAAGTCTGGATTAGGGTCAAGGAGTCCAAAGACTGTCTACTGGAAAAGTTTTACAAAAACTTACTCTGAAGCTCAAGAAATTAATAAGCCTGAAGTGTTACATAATTCTCATGGAAAGCCAGCAATAATAAAAACCTGGATGTCTGGGCTTTATGCATTTTAGAAATGCAGGTGGAAGTGGCGTCTCTTAATTGCAGCTTGTTTTCCAGGTCATCAATTTGACTTCTTGAGTATGTAATTCTCCCAGATGGCTTGGCTTTGCAGATGTCTGACATGGTCTGCATGTCTTCAAATGTTGGTTTTGTTTTTCTTTTCTTCAGGCTTGATACTTTGGAAGGAATGCTGTCTGGAGTCTTGAGTTGTATAACATTAAAGTTTGAATTATGTCCAAGTTTCAACTGTGTTATCAAGAAATGTCAAGTTTGCTCAGTGATAGCTACATCCAGATTTCCTAAAGTGTAATGATTGAAGTAGGCAGATCTTTCTTTCTGTGGAAACTTTTCGAGAAGTAGTGAATCCTTTAGCAGGCACAGCCTACTTAAACATCTGATTTTGTAGTGGACAATATCAAATCTTCAAGGTACTGCAGGCACTAACTTTAAGTTTTACACAGGAGTGCAATATATATTTTAACCAGTGCCTGTGAAGTCATCTGGAATATCTTCTCTCTCTTCTATGGCTGAGACCTTAAGCTACTAATCACTTTTTATTGTGCATTGTGCTTTATTGGGGATTTTTTTTGTACATACCTTTCCCACCAAGGTCAATTTTTACTGTTAATGGTACTGTGCCTCTAAAATGAGATGTTGGAAGTACCAGCTGTATTTTTTCCTGCCTGTGCACCACCAGTATAATGGACTTAAATTCTTCTTCAAAGTTGTGATAATGCTGGCACCAGTAAAACCTTAAAAGGTTCAGCTTTACCTTTCTGTACCAGGTGAAATCTGAATGTTCAGTTCCAAAAATTGCAATATTCCCATGACAATTTATAGGAGGCAAATAACACTGAATAAACCCAAGACTTGTGTTATTGGAAGTACCTAAGTATTTTTTTGCTGCTTTGCTTTTTGTTTTGGGTTTTTTGTGTTCCTCCGTTCTTCACTTGTCTGCAGAAGTGAAGCTCCTGTAATTAAAGATTGTATCCCTGTGCAGTGCCCATGATTTGTCGGCCACATGCTATTTTTAGCTGGTTGTTTAGGATAACCTTCCCATGGCTGCTGACTGTCAGTGAGTACCAGGTGGTTAGTGCGTCTTCTGACAGAACCTTGCTGTGAGGTTTTTTAAAATGATCTCCCGTTTACAAAAAAGGGGTTTTATTAGTGTAACAATTGTGTTCTGAAAATATACATTGTCCTAGGTAAAAAATGTCTATCACGATCTTTTTAATATGTGTCTAATAATTAAAGAACAATTGGCTTCTGCAAAGGAATGCAGATAGTTGCTTTGTTCCCCACAAAAAAACCCCCAAGACCCAGAACCAAAACAACCAACCAAATAAAAGTCTCAAAAAATATATTAATTCATAATATATTTTAACCAGCCTCCAAAGTGATGGAGGCAGAGTGATTTGTATGTTGGCTAATTGATTGCACAGCCTTTGATGGATGGGGCACAGTTTGGTTGAGCATCAGCTGCAATTGTAAGCTGTAGGACCATGGCTGAAATGATTCATGCGCAGCAGCAGGAGCTCCAGACTGAATTAGAGGCTTGTATTGACTGCGGCACTGTGCATTATTTAAAGAATTGGTTCTGTGCCATTGAGTGTCTGAAGCAATTAACTGCTTCTCTCTGCTGAACAATCACTTCCTTTTTTTGTGAGTTCCCACATATCAGTAGTGACTTTCAGGATAGTTGCTTTATTTTGGAGGCAAGACAAATAGAAACCAGTCTTGCTGATTTTTTTTCTCATTCTTGTGATTTTTTCCCCCTTCCTATAAAGTAAAGAAGTGTTGAGAGTAGTTTGGATTTTTGGTATTTTTATAATCTTCTGGGAAATAATGGAAGAGATCTAGAAGGGAATGAAATATTATTTATGTTTAATTTGTTTTCCAGCCACCACACAGGGTTCAGCAATCTATAAACTGGGTTGGACTGAATGCAGTGGTATTGATTTAAAAAAAAAAAAAAGCAGGGGGGGCAAGCCAGACCGTACTCCTGCTGTTAGCCTGAGGCTTTAGGCCTTTCTAGTCTTAAACTGTTGTGCTTGGCTTCAGCAGTTGTCTAAGGAACCAGTTTCTAGGTGGAAAGGAGCTGTCATTCCTCCGATGTGGTATCAGTCCAAGCCCAGCCTGGCTCCTGCCGCACAGTTCTGGTTGGCAGAGCCCTGGTGCAGGGGACAGCAGAAGTGAAGACCCTCTGCCAAAATATCTAAGAGCCCATGTGGCACACACGGTCTTGTCCAAGTGTTTTCTTCCAGAGATGATTGGCTGGCACAATGTGGGAGTGTCAGAACCTCAATCCATTGGACCTGGCCAGGGATGCTTGTTACAGCTCAGTAAATGAAAGCTGCTTTCCTCCAGTGACGTTGCTGCCTCATTTCTTCTTAAGTTAATGAGCTTGTAGTTTTTAATTAGATATAAATGGCATCTGTCAGGTTGTGTTTGGTTTTATCTTTTCATACTACTGTAGTGCTTCCAAAAGTAGAAAAAAAGGATGATTTACTTCTAAAGTTAGGCAGCAGGGTGGGCAAAAGTGTACCCAGAACTAGTGGTGTGGGTCTAGCCTTGTTTTGGTTTTTCTCTGGGAAGGTATCCAGAAGTGCAGGTCACTAATTCAAGACTGTTTTATGTGGGCAGCACAAGGAGTTTCAAGAGCTGTTGAAAACTGCTTCACTGAAAGATGGTATTCAGAATGTTCAGAAATCAACAGATCCGCCTCTGTTCATCTGTTGGTTTTTAAGAGATTCTTACACGTTGTTTTTCAAGATAACCTGGCTAGCCCTTCTTTCAAGGCAGAAAGACTTGGAAGGCAAGACAGCAGGGGTGGCTTTTGGGAAGAGTGAAGAGGTGGGTTGAGTGGTGGAAGGAATTGAGGGGTGCTGAACTGAGAAGGTGGTTTTGGAAGACAGAGTGAGTCAGTGGTGCTGTGTTAGCAAAACTACTGAAAATGACATATGGCATCTCGAGACACACGCTACCGTGGTCCAGCTGTGTGCAGAATGGACATGTAGATGCCATCAAGCAGGTGCTATGGTGTACAACATCCAAGTCTGTCCCCAAATCTTAATACTTCAAAAGGGTTTAGTTTTCCAGGGGGACTGAGCATCTTTGGGGGCATATTTGCAGCAAGTCTCGGGTGAGAGGGATGGTGGAATTGCAGGGAGAGGTGTAACTGAGAAATGCAGTTTTGTTTTTCAGGCTGGCAACCTCGGTGGTTCCTTCTCTGTGGTGGCATCCTGTCCTATTATGACTCTCAGGAAGATGCCTGGAAGGGTTGTAAGGGAAGCATCCAAATGGCTGTTTGTGAAATTCAAGGTAACCAAGATACAGTAACACTCAGCTGCATTTAAAGTTTGTCCAAAAATGTGTTGCATTCAAGATGAGATTTCAGGTGACAAGAGCTATTTGGCAGCTTGATTTCTCTGGTATGTATTTGCAGTAACTTGATGCTTCAGGTCTTTGGTGCTGCTAAAAGCTAAGATATGTGGGAATATTAACTAGAAATCTCAGGTACTAATTCGTGGGGCAGGGATTTGGAGACTTTTTGTTTTTTTCTTAAAATACACTATAAAAATATAGTTTTTATACTATAGTATTTTGAAAATGTTGAGTGAACTGCAAGTCTTTAATATCGTGGGTATTTTCCATGCAGGTGGGTCATTGCTTTTCATGAGCTGTGGTGGAACATCACACAGCTTCAAATGACTCCTCATAAGCACATAGCTGAAGCTAGAAACATGAATAATAGACTTCAGTGTTAGGTCTGCTCAGTCATATTGCCACATTTTTGAAGTTCACTTAAGGGCTGGAAGCTTGAAAGAGAGGCTTGCCAGAAAAGGATGCCTTTTCCATAATTGCTCAGATTATACTGATCCCAAAACTGTCATAGATTTCTCCTCTTTCATTTCTGTTTGACCTGTCACCTACCACGCCTGTTGGGGTGTTTGGTTGGACTGGGAAGGGCCAGGGGGCTGAAATCTGTTGCTTTCAGTTCATCCTGCAGATAACACACGAATGGACCTGATTATCCCAGGGGAACAGTACTTCTATCTGAAGGCAAGAAATGCAGTTGAAAGGCAAAAGTGGCTGGTTGCACTTGGAACTGCCAAAGCCTGTCTGACTGACAGCAGGACACAAAAGGAAAAAGGCAAGAACACCCTTTTGCTGGCATATGATGTTTGCTTTATATTTCCCCATGCTTTCCCTAGTGCATGTGCATAGGACAACTTAAGTGTCCAGCCTGTGCTGCTGAAAGCTAAGATATGTGGGAATATTAACTAGAAATCTCAGGTATTAATTATTAGGGTAGGGATTTGGAAACTTTGTTTCTTTCTTAAAATGCATTATATAAAAGTAATTAGAGAACCATGTGCTGATGGGTTCTGTTAAGTACAGTGAGTAAATAATCCCTGGCTAGGGGTCACTGTGATGCAGACTGTATGAGAATGTAAGACCCCCACCTTGTACAGCTGTCTAAATATGATGACCCAGCCTCTCACACCAATGTCTCTTCAGCTTTGGAGTTCCTCACATGTTTCCATGTTCTAATTGGGCTGTCTTCTGCACTTGGAAAATTGCTTCAGCAATTAAGAAAAGGTTTGCACTGGGTTCCAAATCTGTTAGTAATCAGAAACTTAAATCTGATCATGGTCAGGATGTGAAAATTAATTCACTTACCACTTTGCTTTCACCAGCAATCTCACTTCCCTCCCCCAGTGAAAACCCTTCTTGCTTACAAGTGTGGTATCAGTCACAGAACATTGTGAGGCCTCATGCCTTAACCTTGTGTAACCTCAGCACACTGACTATACAGGAGATGGGAAAAAAGCAAATTATTAATGTCCTGAGCAAACGCAGAGGGTGGCAAGCACTTCCTTTCACTGAGGTGAGGATTTGCTTCTCCTCCTAGCCTTATGTGTGTGTTATCTCCAGGCTTTGCATCTACTGGTTCAAACGTGGTCAGAACTGAGCAGAAGATGCTACTGTAGAGTCCTTCACCAGATGGGATCTGATGTGCAGTGCCCAGTAGCAGAACAAAGTTGGATCTGTGAAGTGACATACAGTAGCACAGGTTGAAAAGCTAGTAATGTATTTGCAGAACTAAACCACGTTAGTCTTACTGAGAGACAATTTATTTTATAATTCATGGACTCTAATATCAAAAACATTACTTCTGAAAAATCTCAGAATGACTGTTAATCTTATCTGGATTAGTCGTCTCAGTTCTGTACTCTCCGTTTCTCAGAATGAAAAACATATGGACACACTGGAATGAGTCCAGCAAAGGGCTGCTAAGATGATTAAAGGAAATATCTAGTGAGAGAGCATAAAAAAGATGAAGCCAGAGTCTTCTCACTGAAGGAACAAGAGAAGATATGCATGAATTTTTATACCAACCACTCAATTGAAACATCAGCAAAAATGTTTGTTGTGAAGATGAGGGAGCACTGAAAGGCTGCACAGAAGAGGTTGTGTAGTTTCCATCCTTGGCACTGTTCAAAACCTGACTAGACCTGAGTAATTTGTTCTGACTGTCCTTGAACGGGGGAGCAGGACTAGCTGGTCTCCAAAGGTGTCTTCCAGTCTCATCCATCCCATGATTCAAGGATGTCTGTTCTAAATTAATCCCTTTCTGTTGGATAGAATGCATCTTTTATGTCCAGTGTTTCCTTCCTATGACCCTATCTAAACAATGCTATTGCTTACAGCTTAAACTACTTTGTGAAAACAAATATTATATGTAGGGCTTTTCTCCTATTTAAAAGGCCTGCTAAGACCAAGTGTTGTGTACTTGCCTTGCACTGGATGCAGTAAAAGTAACTTTTCTTTTGTTTAACTTTCAGAGTTCACTGAAAATACAGAAGCCTTGAAGACCAAAATGTCTGAACTTAGACTGTACTGTAACCTCCTTGTTCAGCAAGTGCATAAAACAAAGGAAGCCAGCATTTCTGGTGTGTCAGAACCAGAGGTACAGCTCTATTTTCCTTATAGAGCACATGCCCAATGTCTTGGGCACATGAATTTTTCTGGATATCCAATGTGGTATTCACTCACAGTTAATGTTACAACCTCCTTCTGCAGAGAACCTGAGGGAAATAAAGTCCTCACACAGTAGTTCTTGTTTAAATGGAGTATTACTATATTGTTGCAAATGACTTTCCCTTTGTTGGGCGCTAGCAAGTAGTGAGATGAGATCTGATATCAGTAACACCCCTGTAGGTGATCAGGTGTTTACAGTGGATGAAAAACACAAAAGATCATTTATAAAAAGATAATTTGCACAAAACACACATTTTTCTGCCCGAGTCATTAATATCCTGCTCAGCAAAACACATCCAAAACCCTTAAAAGGTCAAGCAATGTTGCAGACCACAAAAAGAGCAAAAGTGATATGAAGAACTGCTTGGTTTGCCTCACTTAACTTAAAGTTTCAAACCTTGCAAATCTTTGTGACCAAAGAAACCTCATTTAAGAGGGATCTCCTAAAGACAGTGATCTGCCCTTTGCTTTGAGAGAGAAATGTGTGAAGAAGAATGCAGTTCCCTTGCTAGAGAGCCTAGTATGGAGTTCCAGGATGCCTCCCACTGGAGAGATTGGTCCTCAGATGCAGAACAAGCAGGCAAAACACCTGAAGGTTGATCAGACCTTTGGTTTGGTGTCCAAACATCAAACATTTGGTGCTTGGTTTGGACACCAAACCATCTCTAAAGATACCTGAAAAACTGTGTAAGGTGAATTAAAAGACAGTGCAGAAGCATGATGTGGTGTACAAATGACTAAAAGGCACTGTTAGAACTTGCAGCTCACAGGTGTTGACCTGTAATGTGATGTTTATCCTGCTCATATTTCATGCATCTGGGGGAAGACTCTCTTTCCCTGATCTTACTGGCATTTAACTGCAAAGATTTATTGCTAAAAGCATTTCAGCAACAATAACTCACTTTGCAGAGATGAAGAAGCAATGTGATACCTCATTCTGCATTTTGTCATTTCCAATAAGTTTTTGTTGATGGGGTTTTTGAAACGATCATCTGCAGCTCATTCTACATCTATTTAATTTGTTTACTTTTCGTATCTCCTGTCAGTGGTGTTTCCTGGAATGCTGTTGTTGAATACGTTCAGGCTTAGTATTTCATGCACTTCTAACACCAATAAGATAAGTAAGAGGCATTGATTTCAATACACAAGCATATTAAGCTGCTTGCACTGAGAGGCTGAAAAGAGGGGTAATACTGCAAGGGGACATAGCCACAGTAATATGTGATGCCAGTCCTCTGAGCAGCTCACCCATTGAATTTTAATTCATATTAACCAGAAATCACAGCTGTAGCAGCTGTGGGCTTTGCAGACATTAGTTGCTCCAAATTGATCTTCTGTGGTGAGTCTTTCTTCCAATTGATTTCTTCCCACAGAGTGAGATTGATATGGGAGCTCTGTTGAAATCAACCTGTGACACTTTCCTGAAGACTCTTGAAGAATGTATGCAGATTGCAAATACTGCCTTCACTTCTGAGTTACTGCATCAGACCCCACCTGGATCCCCAAATTTAGCTGTTCTCAGAACGAGCAAGGTAATGGCCAGTATCTTCTTTCAGCCCCAGCAGAGATGCTAATGGGTCCTTTTGTCAAAAGTAGCATTTGTAGAAGTAGGGAACGCCTTTTTACCCATATCATAGCTACTGGTCCTACAGTGGACATACTCTGCTATTTCTTGTGGCTTGCAAGTGAGGTAGGGCCTTTTTTTTAATAAGCAGTGACCAGTCTCTTAACCTTTAATGACAGGTGAAAATTATTAAACATTAACTTTCAGGGCTTGAAAGTTACACAGTGGTGTTTCACAGAAAGTCATACAGTGGTGTTTCAAAAGGCCTTGGCTCTACAGCAGGTTTGTCCCTGTGGGAGCTCACAGCAGTTATTACTCTATTAAGCTACAGCAGTATTGGATGTCTGTCAGTGGGAGCTGATGAGTTTAGCTTTCTAATGAAGAGGGCACTTTGTTGATTCCTGGATCCATAACTATATATGGAAAACTGGAGCATCTCTGGCAAACAGGGACTTAGATCTTATGTAGAAAGGTAGGTGCATTTGAGAAATGAGATTGCTTCACCATACCTGATACCTAGCTTCATGTTTCCTCTATTTTTTTCAAAACTTTTTGATTAAGTAAAGAAAACATTGCAAAGGAAGCTCATTGCACTGTTTCTCTTCCATATGCTGTGTGGTGTCTCACTTGACACTTGCTAGCTACCTTCTGAAAGAAATCTTCTGATTTTCTTTCTTTTCCTTTTTCTTTTTTTTCTTTACAGTATTGTAATAGTGTAATAATGTAGCACTATTTTCACATTTGTCTGTATGCTGCCTCCAGGTCAGAGAATGAGGGAGGGTTTTTTTGCTGACTCCCAACTTGTGTTTAATAAAATGTGAAGTCTGAGAAGCATGAAACAGTCTTCTTGCTTTAAACAATGTTATCCCCCCTCCATATCTTTCAGGTAAAGCACTCTGTCTTGTCCAGTCACACCTCAACAGAAAGGTATAACCGAAGTCTTTACTGTCAGTCTCTTTCTAATCTGTGTTTGGTAGTGTCTGTTCTTTCCTTGTTGCTACTCTGCTCTTACTGGATGCAGGCAGAATTGTGTTGCACTGAGCTGCCTACTTGGAAGCAGGTGAAACAAAAGGAATCTGGCTCATCCCACTTTGTCTTTTCTGTATCAGGCCTTTCCCTTTCATTTTTCTCTGCAGTCCACTTGGTGTCTTACTGCTCAATCACCAGCCAACTCTCTCCCACTTCAGTGCTCCTTCCTGCATTTTAGGTTCCACTCCATAAGCTCATAAAAATCACTGATGGTGAGCAGACTGTTTGCTGCAGTAGGTGGCAAGGATGTATATTTTAAAGTACTAATGAGGGAATGTTCTAGAAGTTAAAATGCCTGCCTGCAATTTTCTTTTCTGTAATCGTATTATTATGTACCTTTTTAATAAAGATCATTGTAAATATACTTGAACTCTGCAAGCTGAGGTTGAGTCTTTAATCCTCTTTGCTGCAAAAAGCTGCCTCATTCTTTGTATTATTTTAGACAAGTTCTTTGCTCAGAGCAGCCTGTGACAGCCTGTAACTTCTGTCAACTATTTTTCTCTTGTTATTTGTGTGTTCACAGGAAGAAGCTTACCAAGCAATGCTTTATACACTAAGTATTATTCTTTCCCTTTCTTCAGGCAGGTGGAACTGAACCCCTGTGAAAACGGCTGTGTAAAAGCAGAAGTTAACCATCAAGAGCAAGCAGTTATTAAAAGTATGGAATGTTTAAGCTTGGACACAAATGAGGGGGCTGGTGATGTTTATGTTGAAGATCATGTAGGAAAGGATTTGGCAGGTAAGTATATGCACAGTCTTTTGCCCACAATGATTATTCTATAGGTGTAAATTAAGGAAGCTGTAGGCTCCTTGTGAGACTGCTGATCCTTGACTCCCAGGAGAGGGAATATCAGTCTTCTAGTCTGATACTGCCTCTTGCAAGTTTTCTCAGCATAGCTCCTGCTGCCTTTGCTGATGGCTAACTTGGGACTGAATGGAGAAGGAGATCAAAAATTTGGTTTTGGACAATTTGAGGCTTCTCCAGGTGCAGATTGAAGGCTGGCAGGGCTTGGGCTCTCCATGCACTGTAAGCAGACACATCATTCCCTGCTGGTATGTAGAGCTCCAGTGTCAGAGGGGGCTGTGGAGGCTTTGTGTGTGTGTCTGAGGGCTTGAACTTTTAGTCACTCTTGATTGCTCTGACAAACGTTTACAGAAAATTAACCCTTTTTCTGCAACTAAGAGTATCCTAGAAAGCATCTTATTTCTTCCTTTATCTGAGTAATAGTGTAAAATTTAGATTTGTGTGTGACTTCAGTGAAATACTGTTGAACTAATTCAGTATAAAATTCCCTCCAATGTGCTTATATTGTTAAGGGCTGCTGAACTTAATTTGGATAACTGTTCATGTAACATGATTTTTGCACATCCTGTTGAATGGACTGTACTGTTCTTGAACAGTGGCTTTCTCTGCCTGGCTGTTATTCCAAAACATAAATATGCAGTCAGTGAGTCAGCAGAAGTTTTTAAGTCCAAGTTAATGATGATAGTCATTTTGCCCTTATGGGTTCTCTTTGGAGTTTTTCCCATTTTTGGGATTGGACTACATAATATGGCAAGTCCCTGCAGGATAACACACACATGACACCATCTAGCATAATATCAATCAAACAGCATTAAAACAAGGACATCACATTAATTCAAGTTCTTGGTGTCATTTAGCTACTGTGGTCCTGTGCACAAAAGAGAAAAGGCTACCCCCTGTTAGGTACAGATATTTGAGCTGCTGAGTTTTGCTGTCGATATGGGGAGGAGTTAGGATGTGCAGGGCCATCCATATAGGGTGGGCTGACCCAGCCAGCCCATGGGCTTTGTCTTGCTGATGGCTGTACCTGGGTGCTCCCTCTGACCCCAGGAGCTCTGCCCTGTCTCAGATACTTTTTTCTTCCCTCTCCCCTTTTTTAAGAGCAGTCAGTCTTTAAAAGTGCTTGAGCACTTCAGTCTCATAGCAATTTTCTCTGTCATTTAGGGCTTACAGTGTTTGAGTTTGAAATTTCAGAGGACCTAGGGTTTTTGCATAACACTCCTGCAGTGTCACTGCACACCTGGGCTGTTTCTTTACTCCCCAGCCTGTGGCTTGGTGAAGGACAGATCAGTGGCATCACTCAAACTCTTGTCATTCCTTGGCAGAGACACTTTGCTTGGGAATGTCAGTGATGTTTGAGGCTGGAGAATGGTCGGTCTGGGTATGAGGGGTTTTCTTTTCACCCAGCATCAGGTTTGTTCAGTGGTTCTGCAACTAATTGGCACTTCTGTAAGCCTTCTTTCAGTTGTCACCTGGAGGAAAAGAGTTCCTTGCAGCTTGATCCCTTCAGCCAGAAGCTCAGTTTCTCTTCATGTCTCTAATCCTCACTGACACTTGAGAGCATTCTTTTCCTGGAAAGACAGGTTCCCTGGGAAATTCTGGATGCTAGTTTGACAGTCTGGCAGCGAGATGTGCTATAGCTATGGCTTGTATGATGCAGATGCTGTGAATCATTTTTGCTTCTTTACTTGTTTTCTGAAGTTCTCCACGAGATCCGAAGGTCTTACCATGGATGGGATGTATATGCAAGATTTTGTCTTTCCTTTGTCTTCCTTGTGCTGTATGTGAAACAGATGTACTTGGCCCCAAAGAAGAAATTAAACCAACCACAGCAGGGAAGATGTTCCTGGATCTTTTTCTGGACCACTTTAAAGATACTTATAGAAATCAGGGAGAACATAGCAACCTTTGATAACATATAAGTGTCCATTGAAGCAGCCAATTTGCTTACCTATCAGAAGGAGTAAATATGTTGCTATTATTCTTTTGCTTTTGAAAATGCATTGTGGCACTTCAGCAGTACTGGGAAAGTTACAACCGTGTGAGGAGTAATCTTCCTTTCAAGGAGATGAGTCAGCTCCCTGCTGCACCAAATTGCCTCTTCAGTGCTCTTCTTTCTCACAAGACTGTCCTTGCTGAGGTTGTGTGGGCTCACCTGTACTGCAGCCTGGTGCTTGGTCTGTCTGATTAAAAGAAATGAGGGGGTGACTGATTGAAATGTAGTCTGAGCATCTACCACACCTGCAGTGGTGCTGGCAGGGATGCTTTTAAACTTGCATTATCCAGATATCCAAGTGTCTTCCTTCAAACAGAAAGGCATTTTGATGAAAAGGAATAACAATATGTGTATGTAACTGAATTTTTTTTGTTTCCTATAAATGTTAGGCATTCAAGATGATGGAGAGGACAAGCTGCAAGCTGTAGAAGGCTGTAGTGCCCATAAGATGCTGCAGTCAGAAACAAATTCTTTAGGTGGATTGACTCTGTGTGAGGAGGAAAGAAATGAAAATGATTCTCCTACCTTCTTCAGTGTCATGAGCAATAGGTAGTACAGATTTCAATTAAAAGGATTATTGCAACTTAATGTTAAGCCTTAAATTGTCTTATTTTTAATACTTTTCTGTCTGTAAAACTCTCTTTACTGAGATTATTTGACAAGACTGCCTACAGCACAGTAATTGGAAGAAGATATCTTTTGTGAAATTAACTTAACTTTTGTAAAATTAACATTCCCTTTCTTCCCCTACAGAGTTATGTGGGAGGTTTTTCCTTGTTTGTAATTGCAGGCCTTGCTTGCACACCACCCAATGTGTGTTCTCTGCAGTCAATTACTTAAACATAGTAAAACAAAAGCCATGTTGGTGGTTTCATGTCTCTAAGTTTTCCCTCTATGCAAATAACTCAGACAGGAAATATAATTTTGCTTTTGGAATTTACATTAAAAATAGTTAAGGTAACAATATTTTCTGCTTGTCCTGGATACCAGGTTCAGTGATATTGAGCTTCGGGAGGAAGGGGGCATACCAACAGAGGAGTTCCTGGAGTCGTGTTATGCAATTGTTCCTGTTCTGGGTAAGCAGCTTCTTTTCTTCTGACTCCTTCTGACTGCTGCTAGCAGCAAGCAAAGGTGGAGCAGTTGGGTTGGAAAATTTGCTTTTTCACTAAAGTGATGTAATAGAACCAGTATAAGCAGAAGCAGTTTAACTGGTACCAGAACATGGTTCTTACCCCTCTGCTTTAAAGAGGATCCCCTCTCATTGAGATGGGATCCACCTATAATCTAGGTGTCTGTATGGAACAGTGATTTCTCCCCTCAAAAAAGCAGCATAGATGCCTTACAGTCTAGTACACACCATCAGCTGTATCCTCTATTTGATTTTTCCAAAGACTTTGATCTTCACCTAGCACAGCTCCCCACCAACTTGACCCCTGCCATCTAGTGGATGTGGTGGCCCTGTGAGCATGCAGCTTTTTGAAGACTTTTGAACTGTAGGTCAGAGTATTTTAACACATTTAGCAACTGGGATGGATTAGTTCTACATCAGAGAAAAGCATCTGTTTGTCATTCATTCAGTATTTTCCTGCCATTTGTTAAATGAATAAATGAAATTATTTTTACTAAAGCATGAGAACTGGTAAAAGACACAATTTTAAAATATGTCTCTTTTTTTTTTTTTTCTAGACAAGCTGGGACCAACTGTTTTTGCTCCAGTTAAAATGGATTTTGTAGGCAACATCAAGGTAACAACTTATTTCTAGCACAGGTTTTTGTTTTTTAAACAAAATATCTACTTTAGACATGAGTGCTCCAGAATCTTTGTGGTAGGAGTCAGTACTGGAAGGTTATTTATTATTTGATAATGTTACCATCTGTCAGCTTAAAACACTGAAATGCCCCTAATTCTGTTCTGACAGTACATGTTGTGTTTAATAA
This sequence comes from Emberiza elegans, assembly GCA_024865655.1. Taxonomy (NCBI): domain Eukaryota; kingdom Metazoa; phylum Chordata; class Aves; order Passeriformes; family Fringillidae; genus Emberiza; species Emberiza elegans. The sequence goes on from JALJVW010000206.1 coordinate 39,247,505, forward strand.
ATCCACTTGTGTGCAAACTTATAAAATACTTGATTGACTGCCAAGTAAAACATCTGTTACACCTAATGAATGTGACTTTGATCCTGAGCTGTATAGGTTGTAAGTCATGATGTGATGTTAGCAATGTTGACTTTAACCTGTAAAACAAATGGAGGGGATGGGGGAAAAGCCCCTTTGCTCAATCAAGTAGGATTGAGAAGCAGTTTAAGCAATTTCTTAGCAGATGGGGGCAGCCCATGCAAGCTTAGTTCTTGTTCTGGAAGTTCTTCCAGCTTCAAGTACCTTCTGAAGAACCTTGAAGAACCTTTGAAATACTGGTTATGAGCCAAAATGTGTTTATAGCAAGATTTTTTGTAGGATTTTCTTTCAAGAAAAGAGAAATAAAAGCAAAATGTATCTTCTGAGTGTATGCTAAGGAATGTTGTATACAATCAGATTTGTGTGGTTGCTTATCTTATAGAAGGCAGCCACTGGAAGACTGAAAATAGCAAGAGAAAAGAATGCTATTTCATAACCTAAAATATAGAATATTTATTGTCAAGTGATAGGCAGCTACTCCTTAAACATAGAAGAAAAATCTGTTTGTATGCCCCTTATGTATTGTCTCTTGTTTGCATGAGGAGTTGTGTATAGAAACTTGATAATAAACTGAAACCATAGGCATGCTAAGCACTGCTAAGTGTAATATTGAGAGTTTGCAGTGGTCAGAAGGTAAATTTTGCTTGTAGTTGAAGCTCTGGGCAAATGAGACTTTGCTTGAAGAGCAGTTTTAGTTAACTCCTTTCCTCCAGTGGGGAGGATGTCATGGGAATTTCAAGCATTTTGTTGGACAGAAATGGTAGGTCCCATGTAAATTTTTAACAGATGTTTTATTTTGGTTGTGTTAGCCAAATGTGTCTGGGGTGTGCCCTGGGATGGCATGCCCAGGGTGTCAGAGCAGCCATGCCATGCCATGAGGAGTGTGTGACATCCTTAGGAATCTGTAGTATTTCTTAGCAGGGAAGAGTCCTGGTAAACAGGGGGTATTTATAAGATCTAAAGCTTTTCCCATTATATTCTTTCCAGAAAATAAACCAGAAATTTATAACCAACAAAGAAGAGTTTGATACCCTTCAGAAGATTGTGCTCCATGAAGTGAATGCAGGTGTAGCACAAGTTAGAAACTCTGCTACAGAGGCTCTCCTGTGGCTGAAGAGGTAATGGCCTTGTAGATGCCTTCACTGTTAACTGCTGGTGCAATCAGGGGCCTTTCAGCAGTGCAATCTTAGGTACATGGGGCAGGCTGGTTACTTCCCACAGGCCTCCATTAAACCAAACTGGCCAGCTTTCAGATTAATGTGCTTTCTGTGGCTGTATCACTGCAACTTTGCCAAAGGCCTAAGAAAAACATTGCAGGCAAACTTTTTTCCTGTAAAGGTGAAGTTACAGTGAATGACTGATCCTGCTTGGCTAGGGCATCAAGCAGATGATTTCAAGCTGCAGCAGAAATGTTTAGCAAAGTGTTTTTCCCTTGGACTGGGAGAGAGGCTGGAGGAGGTGGCTGCAATTTCATTCAGATTGAAATTGGCTCCTTAATACTGAGTTTTATTGCACTTTAGAGCTGTATTGCAACGTTGGGGGCTTTGTTATACTTTGGATTACTTTCTTATAAACATGGTTTCTTTTTATTTCATGAATTCATCCTGGCAGAGGTTTAAAGTTCTTGAAAGGGTTTTTGACAGAAGTGAAGAATGGGGAGAAGAATATCCAAACAGCTCTGAGTAAGTACCAATTGCTTTGTTCTTCATGTGCTTCTAAATTCACGTGCTTGACTACTTTCCTTCTTGTTTAGAACCTGTGTCTTCTTTTCTTCAGTGGCTGATGAGGAAAGTGATCTCTAAGATGTAACATTTTTGAAAACTGCAGTTTTTTAAAATGGCTGCCTTGAGATGGGTTACTAGATAACTGGTAAATGTAATTCATTAGCAAATAAAGGTTCCTTTAATTGGCATACTTTTCACAGAGGCGACAGTCAAGTGCTTTGACTCGTTCAGATTTTTCTGCTGGTTTGCAGTGGGAGCTCTCCCAAATGTACAATTGCTGTTTTGTTAGTTTTCTAATTCCTTGTGTGATTGGCTATCATTCTTGGAAATCACCTCTTTGCCAATTTGGCTTTGAATTGCCTGCATGGATTAGAAGTGAGGTTGTAACAAAGAAGAAGGATATTTTTCCAAGTACACAATTCCTGACACTTTCTTTGTCAAGCTACTGGCCACAGTAAGTACAAAACAAAATACGAACTCCTCTTTGACTTGACTTGGTTGCTCCTGAGCAAGACCCTCTGTATATGCATGCAGTATAATGTTGTAATAATCCTTTAAACCAACTTCAAAACAGCTTTTTTAAAGCTTTTTATGTTATCTTCTTTTACACAGTGAAGCAGTTGCCTTATAGGATTAGTAAAAAGAGCTACTACACTGAAGTGTGTAGCAGCTCTTGGAAGTGAGGCTGTAAATACATTGCTCCCAGATATGGGTGTTAAACACCATGGAAAGTGATTAGGCACTTATTTGACTTTCTGAGTCTGAAGGCTTCAGCACTGAACTGCTTCTTGAATTGCTCTGTGTCTGCAGCAGAGTCATGCTGCTGGTTTTTTCTACTTTTTCATTCTGTTTCTTCCCCTGAAAAGCTCTTCTATATCTGTACCACCACTGCAGCTTTGGTTTACTGTTGGAATTTCACTCCATACAGCATTTTCTTAGACTTTGCATTAGTCTTCCTGTCTGTTGGAACACTTATTTGCTGTGGATGAGTTGAAGGAGATTTGACAGGGGAGCTGAGACCCCAGTGCAGGAATCCCAAATCTGTCATCTCCTTTCAGTCTACTCAGAAACAGCCATTATTTACATTGAGTAGCAAAAATATACCCTTGAATAGTCATCTCTAAGCTCTGTGTTCTCTTTGTGATGCAAACTTGAAACTGCCATACATCTATTTCTTGATTTTATTTTTTTTTCTTTAAGACAATGCTTATGGAAAGACATTACGGCAGCACCATGGTTGGGTTGTCCGTGGGGTCTTCGCTGTAAGTATTTATCTTGGCTGCTGACAGAGCTGGGAGTCTTGTCTATGTGATCTTATATTGTGTGTCATTAAGACACTGTGTTAAAATTCTAAGTATAAAATGAATAGATTTTTTTGCCAGACCTTATTTTTAAAGTGAGGACTGTGGCTTTCACTGTGTTTAGTACTGGACTTTCAGGATGGACCCTGATTTCTAGAGATGGAACAGGCACATTTCACTTGCATGCATTTTTTAATTATGTGCTTTTGAGCACAGTTTTGCAGGGCTGTTAAATGAAGAAAAGAGGTTTTGTGGTTGCTTTTTTGAAGATTAATCTCTCTTTGAATATGAAGATCATTCAGACAGGGTTAGCACAGTGTGTGGGGGGAGTTGGATAGAGCAAATTTTTTGTCCAGTCTGGCAGCTCCCCCTTGTGTCTGTCATTGGAAAATTATCACTGAACTCACGAAAGGAAAAAGGAAAACCTCATCCAGGCAATCATGACTTTGAGAGGAGCAGAATTGCTGGAGAGAGCTTTCTAAAGAGAATTTGGGGATGGTGTGTAACACTGGGTTGGGAGCTCCCTTGACAAACTATACTTTATTTGGGGTTTGTATTTAATTGATTTCTGATGTGCTCAATTTATTTATACAAAATATGATACACAGACACTTTCTAAAAGTCTAGCATCTCTGAAGATATCTTTAACTGGGGATCTACACAAAAATAATAATAAAAAATAATATTTTATAAAGTTAACCTCCCTTGTAGTTAAAATTCTCAATATATGCATGTACATGTGATTAAATTGAAGTTGTGCAGTCTAAATGCAAAGAGGGAAGTCTTAGAAATTTTTCAAGGCTTTAATTGTATTTCTTTTCCCATTCTATGTTGCAAATCTAAAAGCTTTGCTTCCTCTCCCAGTTAGCTTTAAGGGCAGCTCCAACATACGAAGATTTTGTGGCGGCTCTGTCTGTAGATGAGTGCGATCCTCAGGAAGAAACATTTTACAAAGGAATGCAGAGGGACCTCAACATTTACTTACCAGCCATGGAAAAGCAGCTAAATATCTTGGACACTCTCTATGAAGTACATGGTTTGGAGTCAGATGAGGTGGTATAACTACAGCAAGACCACATCTTAAAAATTCAGGGACTGTGTCTGTTAACAAAGATTCCTTCCATTTTGGTTTTGGGACATCATTTCTGTTCATTGTATCTTTTCAGGTGGGAAAGGTGTTGAGTGTTTTGGGGGAAGGGTATGTGTGATTTTTATCTTTTCATTACGCTTGTGTTGCATTTAAATGCAGAAGTACTGTCTCTCTTTGGACCATAACTATGTCCGTGGTGAATGTTTTTGACTGTTTCTCTTCTGCCTGTGCACCTCCTCTTCACCTCATAAAAGTAACAGAGCGGAATTTGGGCCTTTGCTGCTGTACCTAAGGAGAGACCTGCTCATGCAGCAGAGCTGTTGTGTCACCAGTTGGCACCCAGGCAGGTGCTGCTGCCTCTGACTCTCCCATTCCCTGTGCCCACTCCCTGCCATGGTGTAGGAGGATAGTGAGAGTTATTGTTACCCTGGTAGCAGAAGAGAAGGACAGCTAAACACCAGCTTATAACGTGCTGAGTTTGTCCCTCAATTTGGGTTGAAGCTCTTTAATGCAAATAATATATTTGCATGACATAAATATTTATTAAATTGAATAAACATTTTAATCCAAATATTACAGAGGTCTTCACCACAGGTCTATGTAGCTGGTGGTCTGAGTGGCCCCAAGGTCTAGCCTTTGAAACAGGATGTTGTGTTCCCTGACCAGCTCCCAGTATGTGCTGTGGCTTCCCTGCCATATAGAACTTCTAGGTTTTAGGGGTTTCTTGTATCAAATTCATGCAAAACTGTAATACTTGCTTTTAAGTTGAGTACAGTTAGCAGTTTGAAAAGCATATGTCACTAAAATCCTTCCTAGACTGTCATTATGGGCAGAAACTACATGCAAGTGGACATGAAATGAGTAAAGTATAGGGGAAGCTAAAATTTGTGATGGAGCTATTAAACATGGGACCAATTACAAATCTTGAATTTTGAAATTATTTAGAAGTGACTAAAAATTAAGAAAGATTTCCCCTTTTTCCCATTTTGCTGATACAGATAAAAATGTGTTTGTTAGCATTACTGCTATTAAAAATAGTGAAGAACTCCTTTTAGCTGGTGACACTGTTAGCAACAAAATTTCTGGTTGTGTTGATGACCAACCAGAAGACTGTCTGTGAATTACTGACTCCAAGGCATAAGCAGGTCTCTCTGTGTTGACCTTGGGCTTCAGATGGCTTTGTACAAAGAGCTGAGTTTAATTCATGTGCAGGAGTGGTGAAGACTCTGCTAGTGAAGTACTTAGAATTAGTAAGTTTTCATAAATACACAAGGCAGTGTTGCCATACTCACAGAATTAGTGCTGTCTTTTGCTAGGCTAAAACCAGTGTTAGTAAAATGAATGTACTGCAGACCTGCTGCCCTGCATTGCTCTGTGACAGGAGCCTCTGCACACTGAATACTTGATCCTTTCTAAAGAGCCTAGCATTGTGAGCTTTAAGAAAAGCATGTGATACTTGAAGAAAAGTCCAACTTACTGTATAAAGAAAGATACCAGGACTCTAATTAGACATTAATAGAGTCACAGAATATGCTGTGTTGGAAGAGACCCAAGGGGTCAGGATCATCAAGCCCAACTCCTGGCCCTGCACAGGACACCCCAAGAATCCCACCATGTGCCTGAGAGCATCGTCCAAAAGCTACTTGAACTCGGGCTCAGTGACCATTTCCCTGGGGAGCTTATTCCAGTGTCCAGTCCTCTCTGGGTGAAAAGCTTTTACCTGGTATCCAACCTAAACCTCCCCTGACTCAGCTTCATGTAATTTCCTTGAATCCTGTCACTGGTCATGAGAGTGAAGAGGTCAGTGTCTGTTCCTCTGCTTCCCCTCAGTTTCACGAGGATGTTGGAGACCACAGTGAGGTCTTCCCTCAGTCTCCCTTCTCCACGCTGATCAAACCAAGTGACCTCTGCATAAGGCTTCCCCTCCAGACCCTTTACCATCCTCGTGGCCCTCCTTTGGACATTCTCTCACAACTTAATGGGTTTTTAATATTGTAGCACCCAAAACTGCCCCCAGCACTCGAGGCCATCCCAGCTCAGAGCAGAGCAGGACAATCCCCTCCCTTCCTGGCTGGCGATGCTGTGTCTGCCTTCCAGGACAGGGTTGGCCCTCTTGGCTGCCAGGGCACTGCTGAGTCAGATTCAGCTTGCCATCAATCAGGACCCTCTGAGCTCTCTGCAGTGTTGCTCTCCAACATGTCACTCCTGTCTGTGCACACAACCAGGACAGTCCTGTCCCAGGTGCAGAATCTGGCACTTACCCTTGCTAAACTTCATGCATTTGGTGATTGCCCCTCTCCAATTCTTCAGGGCCTCTCTGCAGGGCCTCCCTGCCCTCAAGGGAATCTCAGTTTAGCTCCTCCCAATTTGGTGTTGTTGGCAAACTTACTTAGCATCCCTTCCAGTCCTGTGTCCAAGTCATTTATGAAGGTGTTGAAAAGCACAGGGCCAAGGGTGGGGCCATGTGGAACTCCACTAGGGACAGCACATCAGCCTGATGAGTCACTACAGCCATTTGTGCCCAGCCCATGAGCCAGTTGCTCACTGATCATGTAATGTGGTTATTGAGCTGTGTGCTGGTCATCTTGTCCAGAAGGATACTGTGAGAGTGTTGAAAGCTTTGCTGAAATCCAAAAAGATGACATCAGCTGACTCTCCTAAGTAACTAAGTGGGCTGTCATAGAAGGAAATCAATTTTGACAATCAGGACTTCCCTCTCATGAAGCTGTGCTGGCTGTGACCAGTGACTGCATTGTCTTTCAGGTGTTTTTCAATACCTCCCAGAATAGTCCTTCCCATGATTTTACCTAGCACTGAAGTGAGGCTGACAGGCCTGTAATTTCCAGGGCCCTTCTTCTTCCCTTTCTTGAAAATCAGGACAATACTTGCCAGCTTCCAGTCAGCTGGGACCTCTCCAGATTCCCAGGAGACTGTTTAAATAGTGTGACTTCTTGCTCTGTCATCTTCTCTGAGTTTTACCCATCTGTAGTTCCTAGGAACTTGAGAGGGATCAGAAGGAATCAGGTTTTAGTTTTGTGGATTTTCTTAAATTAAGTATGTGTGTGAGTACAAAGTCAAAACTTTTGACCAAAGCTCTATTCAATTATTTCACTACTCACAGTACTAAAAATGAAACTAAGAGTTTTTGAAATTTGGTTGTGTGCTGCTTCTAAGCATGAATCCAAAGAAACCACCCCTGTAGGAGAGCAACCAACTTTCCACCCTGTGTCCTTTCCTCACGGTTTTCAGCTGTTCTGTTACTTCACTGTAATAGCTTTTAGCTGAATGGTCTGGAAAGATAATGGAGATCACATTTCCACAAAATATCAGCTAGGTTATGGGAAGATCTGGAAGAGATCTCTCTTCTCTAGAAATTAACTGTCAGATCACAAAAAAAATTGAATTCCTTTTTGCTCTTAAGTTTTTCCAGTAGTAGGAAAGTATATTCAGATCAGAGTGTTTGGTGGTATGTTGGGGGTTTCTCTTTTGTTTTGGTTTGTTTTTTAACTAGCAGGAGAATCACTGGTTTGTTGGGTGTGCATCAGATGCAAAATTTGTTTCAAAATGTCAGGAGGCTTTATTTTGTAGGCAAAGAATAGCTTCATTGGGCCACTAGCTCCAGTTACTAGGTTCTACCATGCTTCTGTTGTCCAACAAGCAAGGAGTGTGTTCCACATTACATATTCTCTAATCAGCATGGCATCCTGCCTCAGAGCAGGCTTTCTCATCTTGCTGTTTTGTGTGAAGTTGTTTTTTCTGAACTCTGGAATTGGTGCTTGAGAATGTTTTTAGGAGACTGTGGCTCCAGGAGACCCCTCTGTGCTTGTTGTTAAACAGGGACCTTACAGAGAATGAACTGAGCAAGGTCTCCTTGCCTTCAAAACTTGCACTTCTCCATGCACTGCTCTTGCAGGGCGTTGAGCACTTCTGAGACTTCTGAATGCTATCTTTGCAGTCAGACCACCACTGAGAAAGAAACCCATGCAGCATGTTGCAGAGCTGAACTCCAAGTTACACTTCTCAGGATGTAGTAGACCATGACCAAGTGGAAGCAAATGCACTGATGGACAACTTACTGTCTTTTTCTGTGGTGTCAGTTTGGCAAGCAGAGAGGATGGCATTAGAATAATTATAGAGAACAAGCAACTAATTTTTGGCCTTCAAATTTAGAATTGGAGAGAAGGTCAGTGTTTTCTGTTTCATTTGTTTGGCTTGTTGATTAGTTAGGGTTGTTTTCTTTGTTGTGTTTTTTTTTAATGGCTGACATTTATGAACAACTGACCTGCACACTGATAGACATCCACATGACTCTAAGATAACAGCACCCTGGCTGTCTGTACTTCACATGAACTGCTTTGCTTTCTTGAGTTGCGCTAGTCTGAAGTTTTGCATCCCTTTCCTTTAGAAATGCTTTTGGCTGTTTCCTTCAGTGTCTGACAGTTGCATATTCTCAGGGATTTTACTTACCCAAGGTGAAGTACTTAACCCTAGGGGGGAGTAAGGCTCCTTTTTGTGAAGTTAGTATAGCTGAGTGTAGAAGTCTGATACAGCATATGAGACAGGCAGTGTCTGTGCAGTGTGCATCCTTGCTGAGGCATGGTAAATCCCAAAGCAATCTGGTAGAAGTGCTATGTAGTACTGAATAATCACAGTCAGAATATTTGAATAGAGATCATGAACACATCTTTGTTATATAATGTCATTGACATCAGAGCAGAGCTCTCAATTTCAGTCGAGTTCTGCTTAGCAATCAGATGCTTTTATTTATTTTATTTATTTATTTTGTGGGTTTTTTTTCTTTTTAAACAAGCTGTTTTGGAGTCCTCTCTGCTATTTAAAGTCACCATACTCAGTTCCATATTGAAGTTCTGTGATATTACAATTGTAGAATATGAACTGTTTACTCAAGTGCTTTAGTGTAAACATAATGAGTCATTGAAACATCCCATCCTGACATTGTTGTGCTGTGGATCTCCCCTTAACAGGTGCATTTAAAGTTAAGGGCCATGTACCTTCACTTGAAAGCTTTTTGTAAAGCATCATCAGGATTTAACTTACAGCTGTTTGCTTTTGAAATTTGAAAAGTGTTGCTTAGTTGGTTGGACATGTAAAAAGTACGCCCAAAACCTGCCCAGGTGTTTGCAGCCTGCTTTGGCAAAGGCGTGTGGGCCATTATAGAAAAATTACTACATATGTCCATATGCTGTACCTTCTGCACCCTTTCTTTTTCATTGTCACTTCAGCTTTTGTGATAACCTTTAGGGAAGCTTAAACTGCCTTTCAGACACCAGGGAAGATCATTAGCCTGTTCCTACCTGGCTGTCTTGACCTTTTTCCCCACCTGTCTTTCCTTTTTTATCCATTGTCATCTGCTTTGCTAGGAAAGCTGTTGCTGGCAGAGCAAAGCAGGATGTTTTATAAGGCATGCAAATATAAACTCAGATATTCAGAAATTAATTCCTTGGCAGGCAATGCAAATTGGGGCATTTCAGACTTGGGTGTTCTGCCTCATAGGAATGAAAGCACAAAGTTTTTTGGTTTTGTTGTTTTATTTTGTTGTTTTAATTAGTACTTATTTCTCTCCTCTTGCCCGCATAGTGCAGATAACAAAACAAACCAAAAAAAGCGGTGTGAAATAACTGAATTCATGCCTTGTTGATGCCTTCTGTAGCCCCCTGGTGAACAAACCCTGCAAACTTCTGCTTGCTCCGAGCAATATAAAACCTCCCTTGTGCAGGAGGGGTGTCGTAGTGCACTTACTGGCTCTGAGCAAACCCAGGCCATAGTTGATCCTGCTCACAGTTGACACAAGGATTAAAGCACTTGCTTTGAAGTTATGCCATAGGCGTATGCTTCACTTACACACACGTGCACCATCCCACTGGCATGCAGTTCTTCAAAATGCAGTCTTAGATTGTCATTTTTAATATCCCTTTCTTGGTGTAAGATTTCTCCCCCACATACTTCAGATGTGCTAAAGCTGGATTTTTTTAAATATGAAACTTCCTTGTTTTCATTTCCTTATTTCTGCTTAACACTAAGTATGTCAAGTTTCTTTTGCATTTCAGCATTCAGGGTGTCCAAAAGTTATTGATTCCTTTATTTAAAGCCATGTTGAAAGTTTGAGATTTATGTCTACTTGAAACTATATGAGTAAATGGCATTCCAGAATAGAATAATTAAACTGAAAACCAAGGCAGCTTGCTTTTATGGTTTCCTTTCCTATTTTCTTTTTTTCAAGCCAGTTTTGGGCATACATTTTTACCAACGTCAAGCTAAGCTTAATGTAAGCCTTACTTTGCATACTAAAACATAAGTATACTGAAATACATTTAAAGACAAAGAGAAGGTATATTGCCTCACACTTTAAATTTACTGAATTCTAAGGGCTTGTTCATGCCCCCTAAATCACCACTCTCAGTGTAAGCTTTGCACAAATTGTGCTGTCATAAGTAGTTCAGTCTGAAATACTCTGAAGTTTCCGGTCTGCATCATCTCTCACATCATACAGTGTCTGTCTCTTCTTTTGGAGCGTTTTTAAGACTTTGACAGACTTTTATATTATTTCATTATAATAAACTTATTTTAAATAAGCATGTTTTTAAATCTCCTTTTCTCCTTGCATGGATTTTGTTTCTTTTACTACAATATAGGGCCTAAAGTGCTCTTCAGGACTCCATTTGTTATGGTTACTGTGTGAACAGTCAAAACCAGTATGTTTCTGGTTGACAGAAACTGCCTGTATGTATCTTTGTATGAAGAATGCTAACACACATGAAGCCTGTTCAGACTGTGAGAATAAAAGCTGTGTCTGGCTCATGGTTGTGGGTCCTTGGCCAGTGTAAATGTGGGAAGATTGTAGTTACAAGACCCAGCTGGGCAGAGGGAGAGGAATTTGTATTTTCACATTACAGGCATTATTTGTCCTTGGACTTGAATCTCTTCCATAGAGATTTCAAAGACTTCAGCGACTCCTGAGTGGTCATCTCGAGATGCGGGTAAGGACTGGCGCTCCTTAACCTGGGTGGGACATATCCTTTTCCTCTCCCTTTTCTTTCTCCTTCTGAAGACAGCATGGGCCTGACAGCAGATCTGTGATACCCAGTTTTGTCACTCTAGCAAGGGCAAGTCCCTGTGTTTAATGGCAACAACCAGGCAGAGAGCTGGGCTGTGGCAGAGGCATTTTCTCAGCTGCAGAAGAGCCCTTGCCTACCCAGCCCTGTTGCAGGGGTGGGATGGGTGCACGTATCCCATTGCAGCAGCACTGCTCAGCCAGAGCTGCTGTCTAACATGGGATTCAGGAGATTCTGAACCCTTCTAATTGCAGCTGGCCCCAGAGCATCATCCTTGCAAAGGCCAGGAGTTGTATTTGCTTCAGCAAGGGCTGAAAGTGAGTTGTCAGTCCCCTCTGCAAACTGCCTCATTCTCCTGAGCAACCAAACACGGACCAGCAGCTCTGCACAGACACGTTCTGGTAGAAATCCCATGCACAAAAAGATACCTCCCAGGCAAGTGTCACCTCACTGCAACTTCTGCTGATTAGAAAAGTGAATCTGTTGCTGTTACAGGATCCCAGATGAACTGCAGAAAGAGTCCCAGCTTTGACAGTTTGCCATATTTGTTAGTAAAGGTCAGGGCATTTGATGCTGGCTGCTAAATTCCTGTCCCTGCAGGAATCTAGATCCATGGTTCAAAATAAGAAATTGGTGTGCTGAGCATGTAGGGTTTGTAGGAACACACAGGTGCTGCTGTTAAACTGGGAATGTCAAAGAGGACACATTAGATTCTGTAATAACCAAAATATCCTTAAATATTCTTTTTCCTTAGGGTTTGTCTGTATGGATAAAACATGTGTTTTCTGATTTTAAGAGGGAAAGACAGTGCAAGCTCACAGCACCAAAGCTATGACCAATGCAATGAGGCAGAGTGCAGCCTTCAGTGGGCTGGTTTCCTTTAAGCCCAGCTGGAAACCCTGCCTGCTCTGCAGGCAGCAGGGGGCTGACATGCAGTTTTGCTGACCTCTAGGAAATAAAAAGCTATTGAAATGCAAAATATGGGACCACAGTTCAACACTACAGCAAAACCTGGAGTACAGGTTTTAAACATCAGTTTAACACATCTATGCAAAGTTGTACCCTGAATTTTAGCCATGGAAAGAAAAGCTTTATCATTTGAGAACTGGTAGAGTAAGAATCAAACACAAATACAAGGACTGAGAGGAGGAATTGCAGGAGATGCTGCAGTATACCGAACATTTCCAGACATTGATGCAACCAAGCTGTCTGTCCATTTGTCCAAGATGTCACCATGTGTTTTTTTCCTAATATTTCAATACATTCACCCAAATATATTAATATATTTCTTAATGAACAGATATTTATTCCACTCCCCCTGTGCCTAACACAGGTTTTAGACTTGTTTCTTGCATGTTGGGAAAAAAAAAAAATTCATAGGAAGTTTCCAGCTTCCCTGCCCTGCCCCTGTGAGGGGATGGTTCTCAGAGAAGCTGCACTGCTGGCACTACAGGCTCAACCCCCAACTTTGGGGATTAGGGAAGAAGGCTTTTCCAGCTTTTGTTTTGTTTTGGTTTGTTTTGGCTTTCCCCTAAGCTTCATCTTTTACCAGCCTGTATTTCTTTGCTGGTGTCCTAGCTTGCAAGGTCTGCTAAAATTTCTCAAGGGTCTTTCATTGTTTACCCATGAGTCTAGGGCGGTGTCACCCTGAGTGCAGGAGTTCTGCCTGCAGCAGGAGGAGCTGAAACTGGTGACACAGCCTTCCAGAGCTGTCAGCAAGGAGCTTCACTGAGACACTGATTCCCCAGTGGGTGCTGCTGCCAACCAGCAGCGTTTGGCTGCTTTCTCTGCCTGTACCTCACTGCTTTCAGCAAGATCCACTGGTTTGTGGCCTGAGCAAAGCCCTACAGCAATGCCAAAGAGAGAACAGCTCCTTGTTTTCCCCAAATCAAACAGATCTGAGACTCCAAAATGCATTTTGCATCAATTTGTTTGTATCAGGGCTCCTGCTCCCTGATACAGGAGCCAAAATAACTTTCAATCACTTTAGCATCTGTTTCCAGTGCTGGTATCACCAGCTCATCTGTAGTCTTCAGAGACCAGCCGTGCCTCACATAGTTTCCTATAGGTCATAGCTTTCCACTGGCTGTCTTGCTTAGCAGCTGGACCCAGCCTCTTGGAGCAGGCGGGAGGAGCTGGGCAGTGCCGCCTCTGCTGCGCTGCCACCCTCACCCACCTCGCTCTGTCCCAGCTGTGGCATCGCATCTGTGGCCTCGGGTACCCAGTGCTCTGTGTGGCACCAAGGGAGCAGCAGCTTTCCCAGTCCAACCGAGCAGCTGTGCCCCACGAGCAGGGCATGGCTGAGTGCAGCAGGTGCTGTGGGTGCCTGTGAAACCTGCACCCCTCAGAGCCCTGGGGCAGCTGGGAGAGGCTTGCTTGCCAAAAACCCCTCATCAAGAGTAAGGGGCCTGCTTGGTTCTGTGCCCCTGGCTGTGGGGTGAGGCACTGCCAGTTCTGCCTCAGCAGGTGTGCCAGCTGGGCACAGGAACCTTCTTGCACGTGCTCCTCTCCTTCTCGGGATGTACTGAACAACCCAGTCACTCAGTGGACCATGCCAAGACATTTCATTATTTATTTTCTTCAGTCCAGCTTATTAATTCCCTTTCCTTCCCCACAAGTCTCTTAAGGGTCTATATTCTGTCACCTTCCATCTACAGTGCACTCTCAGAGTATAAATAGTCACTGTTCCTTATCCCCATCTCACACTTCATTAGTCACCTTGCGCAGGCTGCTCTTGCCTGGGGCTCAATCCAGCCCCTGGGCAGAATCTGAGGAAAACCCTGGGCTGTTTCAAAGCACTTGGACATGCTTCTTGTCAGCCAGCCCAGAAGTTTCTTCATATAGCACTTTGTTTACTTGTAAGTCTTGTGTGGAGAGTTCATATATCCAGACTACGCTCCTTCTGAAATAGGACTCCCTGCTGTCCAAGCTCTTCCGCTTTGGATAAAGTAATTAAATATTAATTTACATTTTCTTAACCCTATATCATCCAGCAGTGTTCCCAGCCTGTGAGTATGTAGCTGTTATCCATCCAGGGAGAGGATTTATCTGTCCACAACCACATTTTTTTATCTCAACCAACCATCTCAAATGGAGCTCTCCTTTCTTTTCTATTGATGGAGATGTTTAAGAACACATAAAACCAGGATATTCCTACACCAATGGAACTTTTCAAAAATAGCTATTTGTTATCACCTTTTTATTAAAACAGAAAGATACAAAAAAACAGGGAGGTAGGGAGGGAGTCTTGCCTTAAAGAAGTTTCTTATGGGCTTCAAAGTTTGGTGGAACCAAGGCAGGGCCTGGGAAGCTCTGTTAATAACCCTAAATAAATATAGGATATATATAACCACACTGTTAAATTACAGCTCATAGGCCTGTGTCCCTCAGCCTCAGCTGAGCCACAGGTGTTGAAGGTGTGGGGGAAACTCCTTCCACTCCCAAACCCTGATACAATTCATCTGCTGTGGTTACAGCAGAAATTAAGAAGTCATCAGCCTTCACATAAAGATGTGCTCACCAAGCAGACCACCCTGGCAGGAAATGTGGATGTGAGTGTTGCAAACAAAGACCATCACCCCACCATGCTGCAGAAACCCCCCACAGCCTTTTGGGGGCTTTTGCAGGAAGCTTTTGCTCTCTGAACCCTGCAACTGCAGCCCTGCCATCCTCAGGGCTGCAGAATACAGGGCAGTACTGGCAGAGAGAGCAGGGGAGTCCCCTTGCAAATGGCCTGACAGATGCTTGATTGCAGAATGCAGGAGGAATGAACACATTATTTGCATGTCCTTAGGTCTCTCTTCTTCTTTGCCAGAACCCAGTTCAAACTCTCTGATGTCAAGATATTTATTCCATTTATTCCATAGGCAGTTTAATCATCCCTGCCACGTGGTTACTCCTTGACAAACCTACAGGACACAATTGCTCATCAAATAATGGGATAATGTGGAGCACAGACAAACATTTGACATCTCGAAGTTATCACAGCAGCTCAGTCTCAGGCAGCATAAGGCAGAGCTTGCTGACCCCAGGCAGCAACAGGTACATCTCTCAGAGCTTTGTTTAGAAGCTGTAATCCTGCAGCCTTTCACACCAGATATTGTCTTGCTCAGAAAGTCCTGGCACAGAGCAAGCCTCTCTGCCCTTCCCTGCACCCACCAAGACCAGCAGGACTGCCAGCCTTTCCCACTGGTCCCATGCTTCTGCTTTGGGGCTCTGCTGGGTTTGACAGCCAACCTCTGCTCAAATGACACAAACCAGTAACTTGTCACTACAGCCACCACGTGGTTTATGATGGTTTATCTGAACCTACTGGGGCACCACAGTTTACACCCAGCATTTCATTGTATTTCACAACCAGTTCCCCTGTAGATCCTGGCCCGATAATACACACATTTCAGCCAGCCAGTTCTGTACAGTTCAATTGCCTGAACTGTTCTGTTTCTCACCTCTCATCAGTCATCCTCCCCTTTAAATCTGCTAACAACTCAAAACCTGAGCAGTCCTCAATGCTCTCTTCCTTGGCACATCCTGTCCTCAGAGCAGTAATAGTGCCAGGCAGGTAAAATGTCAAAGCCAGCGGAAATGTGTAAAACAAATTTACATTGCTGTGAAGCATCAGGGGTTGCCAGGGTTCTCTATATCCCCATTTGTCCATCAAATAACCTCTGAGAGGAAGGCATGGGAAGCACCAAATATAACCTGCCCCAAATGTCTGACTGGCTCAGCACAGCCTCTCCCAACTTGTGCATGAGCAAGGCAGGGAGCAATGGCAGCTCTTTTCCAAGCAAAATTAGTCACTAAAGAGTTTCTGGGATCCCACAAAGGATTCAGGGAACAGATGGGGTTCTCAAGTGGTTCTCTCCTTGCTCCACCAAATTGAGGGTGTTCTGGTTAGGAGGGCAAAGGAAAGTAAGTGTGACATGCCTGCATTTCCACAGTGTAAGTCAGCACTCTGAGGTGGCTCAGTGGGAAATTCCACTAGGTGTCTCTTCCTCCCAGGAGGGTGACAGTGAATAACCATCAACACCACCCCCCTGTTTACCCTACAGAGGATGCTACAGACCCTGACAGGGCTCTGACTGCTCTTCAGGATGAATTCTGAAAGCTTCCTCCACACCTGGCATAAGGGTCAAAGACACCTTGCCATGGGCTTGAATTTAATGCTGATGTCAGTTTATTCCCTCATTGAATGGTGACACTTTAGACCAGCTAAGAGAGGGTGATCAGTTGCCAGGTTGCTAAATATACCAAACATGCTGCTGTGTGAGTAGGTTAATGTTACCTCCTCTTCCTCCTGGCTGATTTATTGTGCCATTTACTCGGATTCCTGCTCTGTTGAATGTCTGTGTCTGTGTTATCAAAGACCAGCCAGGCAGGCTCCCAGCTGCACCTGCAGAGCAGCTCAGGGAGTGCTTTGCCCTCCCCAGTGTCCTGCAGGAGATACCACCAGCAGCATTAGCCCTGGGGACAGCACTGCAGGCAGCTTTTCCTGGAGAACAGGAGATGCTCTGGTGCACATGTGGCAGCGTGAGGCCCCTTCCCAGCCCAGCCACACTGGCCAGGGTGGCTCCTGCTCCATGCAATGCCCTGCTGCATCCCTTGCCTTTGCTGTCAGTGCCTTTGGGGGGTTCAGCTCCATCATTCTCCTTCCCACACCTTTCCAAAGAAAATCCTGGGCAGCACTCCATGCAGGAAGGCCACTTGCTCAGTAGTGTGTGGGAAGGCTGCAGCAAAATATGTCTGCTTAAACCCTCTTCTTCACTGGAGAAGATTATGCATCCAAACTGGACCCTCCCTCAGATGCTCAGAGAAACTGTCAAAGTGAATTAAAAGCTGTAAAAGGCCAGGGCTATAACTCAGTGCCTTTTAAGTGCCAAGATTTTGCCAGAGATGGAGAGAGGGAAGTAGCCACTAATGTAATTTCCATCAGGAGTACACTCCTCTAACATAATTTGGCCTGGCCATCCTTTCAAATGCAGCCTTCCCTGGCTGGGCTGGTTCAGGGCCATCCTCCTAAGTGCCCCAGTAATTACTGATGCAATGAAAGCATGTGTCCAGGCTTTGCTCTGGCCTTTTGGCCCTGGAGTGACACCAGCTTTCTGCATAGAGCACACTGCTGGGCATGTAACTGGACATATTAATTTAGTGGGGGTTTTTCACTGACTATGTTCATAAAAGATACAAATGGCTCATTTGCTTAGGCTTTGTTCCTTTTCTCTCTTGGCTTAAGGCCTGACAGTGCTCTAATGGTCTCCAAGTTGTATGGTCTCTTAGCAGATTAATAAGCATCAGTTACTCTGATCCAAATTCCTGATCTAAATTTTACATTCATTCACCTGTTGTTTGTCCTTTAGCCAGTACCTTGTGCTGCCTGTAGCAGAGTTCAATAGCCCATTATTCTGTGCTTTCCTTGAAAGGGAATGTTTTCCTGGGAAGGGACCCTTGCTTTGCCATTTCCATCTCCTTAAGCAAAAGCTATCAGAGAAAGAACTTGAAAGTCTTTTAGAAAGCACTCTCATTGCCTCATCTTTTGTGAATTAAAATGTCATTTTTTCCAACAGCTCTTTAAACATCTCCTTGCAGCATTGTGCGTGATAGACTTAAATATCAGCAAAGAACCACAGCACAGCACTGATTTCCTTCTCTTGGGTTTATTTTGGTCATCTTTTTAAAATACATCTCCTGATTGTGTGTGGCAGCCAAGGGTATTGAATTGTCCCCCATGCAGCTACTGTTATTCCTCATAAACAGCTGGTGCTCAAGGGCAGTTCTTGGAGACCTGCAGTTTAAGGATAACCATCAATCCCCTCTCTCCTTGTACAGATGGGTGGGGCTGAAGTGGGAAATGCATCTTACAATTTTTAGAAGGTAAGGATCACGACCAAGGGGCTTTGCTGTGACCTATGGCAGGGCTGTCACAAGCAGAAGATGTTAGAAAAGGGATGGTGTGAGAGACTGAAAGAGAAGCTGATGAAACCCAGCAGAGCAGCAAGGGCATTGCAGAGTTTTCAGGAGGCTACAAAGGATATGAACTTCAGTGTCTTTAGAGGAAATAAGAAGAAAGAAGGAGATGAGGTGCATGGCCAGATTTATGGGCAAGGACAGACTTGACAGCTATGATTTTGAGCAATTTGAAGGGAAGGGAGAAATGACACAGGACATAGGCACTTGGGTGCCAGAGAGATGAGTGTCACAGAAGCTGAGATTTTAGAAAGAACAGGCAGAAGTAGACTCACTTATTCTCTGTCTGTCAATACACTTCCTTTCCCCTGGGGACAGGAAGAACTGCCCTTCTCTGGAACTCCCTGTTATACACAAAAGCCTTGGGACAACAGACTCCCAGGCTGCAAGGTAGGACCCTCTTCCCAAAGCCTGGGTGTCACTTTCCAGGAGTGCCCAAATCCTGGGTGCCAACATCACCATTCCCATTGTCCATCAGCACCCGAGGCTGCTGCTCTCTGTTTCACAGCTCAGCCTCTGACAGAGAGCTGCAAAGCAGCCAGTAAATACATTATCAGGTAGCAGGAGCAGACAATCCCCCAAACCACAGCCCAAAGCCTTCTTAAAACCAAGTACATTACAGATTCCAATCAGAAATCGGTGGAAGTGGAGCTGTTCTGCCCATGGTGTGCTGCAGGGGTCAGTTTGGGGATGAGGCAGGGACAAGCCCAGGAGCAGGGATGTGCAGTCACACTCCCAGGCTGTGCTCACATCCCTGTGCCACACAGAACTGGAACCCATGGCAGGCAGAGAGGGGCAGCAGGCAGGGGAAAAGAGGTGTTTTTTCCCTCCTCATCATCTTAAACTAGGTAATTATATTTAAAAACCATGCTGTTAAACCCAAAATTAAGTAAGTGAAAGTAAGGACATAGGGGAACTAAGGTAGCATGATTTATTGACATGAGCTGCTAATATATGCAGTAGGCAATTACATATATTTAATCACATATTAAGTGCAAGCCAGATTTTTTGGTATACATTAATACAGTGCATGGCATAATGCTTTGTACTTGCCTAGAGTTGCATACTAATCATTAGAAAACTCTCCCAAAAGTGTTTGCTGCTACAAAAGTCCAAGGAACTGAAATATTCCAATTAACTTTTGAACCAGTCTTGGCACAATGTTTTAAGTTCCCAAACTCAGAGAAGGAGGGAAGACAATTTGCAGCAGACCAGGCATCACCCAGCTGAAGAATACCCAGTTGATGATAAATCAGGTATGTCAGTAATGAGGGCAAAGGATTTCTTTTGCAGCAATTTAAATCATATATATTTTACACCTTCCCAGGTGTCTTTCTCATGCTGTATCTTCTGAGAGGAGCAAGACAGTAATGGTAGTATGAAACTTTTTTTGTTTTCTTACATTTTACATTGCTTTGTCCATTTAAAATCCATGCTGTGCAAGTGTTCCCAGACTGACCAGGCTGTTAGGCCTCTTTCTGAACATGAGCACAGTAGTTTTACCTAGGTGACCACATCTCCTCTTTACATTTTCTATGATCCATGCACGTAGCTTTGTTATTTCAATGTCCTTTGGAGGTAGGAGCTTTTAATGAAAAATGATCCGACTGAAAACTGAAGGCGAAAGGCCACTGGAATTACCAACTTCTCAGAGACTCCAGTCTTTTGGGGGGTTGAGATTAACTCCTTGGAGACGGTGAGCAGTCCAGATGGAGTGTCTCCACCACAGGACAGTAACACCAGCAGATTCTGCCAGGGATTCACCCAGTGGGATTTGCTGCTGGGAGTGTGTTTGTCCTCGAGAGCCTCCCAACAACCAGAACCTGCTCCTCGTGGTGTGATGCTGCTGGAACCTGCTGCTTGCACTAGCACAGGAAACTTAAAAGGCAGCTGTACTAGTGCCCAGATTTCCAGAGTTTTGGCAATTTTCTTGTCCCAGTGGTTCCTGGACCTTTTATTAAGACCTCAGTTAAGAAAAACAAAATTAAACCATTGAACTGGGCTACAAATGCTGGTGACTTGGCTTCATAGCAACATAAATAGCCCAGGTAAGAGATAATCATGAAGAGTACACAAATTTTCTTTCTTTTTTTGTTGCTAATTGGTGATTTCCAATATCACTTTATACATGCATAGTTAAAGTCTTCTAGGCAGGTGGTAAAAGTTGCATGTGTTTCTCGATTGCTTTAATGCATTATCATTGTAACACAACATCCACCTTAATGTAACCTCTACAGAAGCGCCAGTGTCAGTGCAGCTGTTGCAGTGCTGTCCCTGGCACAGATAACACACATTTCACACAGTCCTGTACAATATTTACCACAAAGCAGGAAAGAGTGGCTTGTGTGAAAATAATGTCTAGTTTTAAGGCTTTTAGTCCTGAATTCTGCACATTCTTGGTTTCATTTTCTGTTATAGAATCTTTGTCACGTGACATTTAATATGCTTTCCATGTGAAATTTGCTCTTTACTACTTGCTAATAAATAAGTATATAATTACCCTGACTCCAACCAGAGCTGATACAGCTGAGAGACCTTCCCAAAAAACAAAAACCCACATGTACATTGCACAGCACGACTGAGCATCCATGGACGTGCTACTCCATGGTCTGATTTATGGCGACACAAAAGTGAGCACACACACTGGGGCACACAGTGCAGAAACAGCCAGTGGCACAGGGGGAGGGAGCACAGGGGATAACTGGGAATTGAGTGGTGATTGCTGGGTGGACAAGGGGTTGCAAATGCAAAGACCTTCCAGTGTGGACACCAGAGAGAAGACAATGTGTACATGGCTGTGGTTTCGGGCAGGGAGCCGATGCTGTCCCAACCCCTTGGGGTCAGGCAGAGCCCAGCCAGCTCAGCACAGAGGAGAAAAATACAGAAATATGTTCCTTCTTTATCTTCCCTCCTTGTCTGATTTTCTCCTGGGAGAGAACATCTTGGCTATTTCACAGTTTATTTGTCCAGTTTGTCCTTTTGTGGGGTGTTTTGCTGGCCTCCTGTGACTGCTTGTAGTGCACAGACACACACAGACAACTCCTTTGCCTGAAGGTGATGTTAACCAGCTTATTTGACTGATTTGCTGAATCTTGAAAGAACTTCAACTCTTTTGACCAGTGAAGGAGCATTGGTAACCTTAGAGTTGCTGAAGTCATCTCTAGTGGATACAACACTTGCTAAGTTCACATTGTAATAAAACAGAAAGTCCCTCTAAACACCGCATCCAAGATATGCTTTGTGTTTATGCAGAGAAGGGTTAAAGACAAAACCCCTGAAGAGATTATATTTTGGTTTAACAGTGCTAAGTCGAGGTAATTGTTACATGGCATTCCTGGTTAATGAAACTCAGCTCCCAGTGGTTTAATGTTGCTTTTGTGATGGAGAGCCATCCACAGCTGCATGGAAGTCTCACTGGCGCACACAGCTTGACATTTATTTCTCTATTAAGACAGGATGCAGTGGTCCTATATTTCCCTATCTGACAAATCTATATTTAAAAAAAAAACCTCAGAATGGCCATCAGCAGCATGATGTGTCTTTGTTTGTTGTCCCAGAGGTGGGTGGGGTTTTTTTTTGTCCCAGTCCTTCTTGGATAGGTGATAGTGTAGCACCTAGCATCCCCCAGGCGAGGGATGCTGCCCACCTCTGCTCCCCTCATGTGAAGTACCGGCACTGTGTGGAGTCAATGTAGCAGTAAGGAGTGCAGCGCAGTTTCCCGTAAGACCTGGAATAAAAGAGAATATCTCAGTTTCAAAGCACGGTATGGTTCACTTACATGGCTCCTGGTTGTAACTCTCTGTAGGAGTGAAGAACCTCAGAATATGCCTATGCAGCAGCCTATGGGAAACTAAAGAGGAGGGCAATTTTCGTCAGTGCTCGACTGTGTTCTCCTCTGTCAGCAAAACAGGCGTCCAGGAGAAACTATGAGTGAAGACTTAACTCCCAGTAATGTCAATTAAAAAAAGTAAAATCCCTGTTGCCATCAGGACCGGAGCATTTCATGGGGGTGGATGCAAAAGGCCCTGGCGCTCACCCACGGGAGCTGTGGAACAAAATATCTGAGGCTCTGAGTTAAGTGTTTTTCCAGTAACTCCCAATAGCTTCAGCAGGCATGACTGTGCCTGTCCTTTAACTTCTTTTTCATGTACTTGAAATAATGAGAGTGACACATTCCCACATTAGAAATAATTATAAAAAGAGTATTTGAAGAGTCCTTGCAAAATAAGGAGAAACAGAGATTTTGTCTTTCTACTGACTTAAACTGAGCAGTGACTCTACCTACTGAAGACCTGACCAGAACTGTTAATAAGAATTTAAATCAGTTTTTATTGCTGGAATGTCTAAGTGAATAACCCACCATCAACATCAAACTATGGACTAAGCAGCTTTAAAACTACGTCCTAGGATAACCCACATTTTCAGACTAACATAAAATCTGAAGAGAAGGTGTGTGAAACAGGAGGAGAGATCTGTGGGCTGGGAAGAGTAAAAAAAGGGAAAATCAGTGGCAGCAGAGCTCTTGGAGGAAAGGTTACTTCAGGGTAAAACTCCCATGGGAGTGCCATACTCACATACTCAGCCCACTTTCTCATGATTCACAGCTTTTTCTTTAGTTTGGCAGATAATTTGCAGACTGCCACAAAAATAAAAGAGCTCAGTTGCTCTTCCACAACTTGAATATACAAGCAAAGTGAAATTTATAAAGTTTTCGTTAAGCTTTTGTGGTGCTATGTTGGGCAGCAAATTTCAGACTCTTAGAAGGGAGTAGTTTTCACAATAGAGAACAACTCCACACTGTCTGAAGATGAGATCTCTGTAAAATGTTTCAGTTTTGTCAGGTTGACTGGTCTGGATTTTAGTAACCTCTTATACCAAAAGTGCTCCAACAATTACAGTGGAAGGATTAGCGCAGCACTAGATTTACAAAGACATCCTGTGGTTTCTTATTCCTGTCAATTAGCACATTATTGTTCCCTGAATGATGAAGGCTCTGCATGTAATTTAATTAGCAAATTAAATGTTTCCTGTTAGCCAGTAACAATACCTGACAGCTAAATAGAGGTGCTGCTGTTGGAGGCAGAACGCTGACCAGAGGAGGCTGCCTAAACAAAGGCAGAGAAGGCAAGTCAACAGTAAGCAGATGTTTGAAATGAAGGACTTTGCTACACAGATGCATGGCTTTGCATCTGCTGGTGAATGAATTTCCTGCACTTTGGAAAAGCTGACAGATGACTGCTTGATTCAAAGCAAACACACCCCCAGAGCACCCATTAATGGGAAGGGCAGCAGGAGGCTGGTACAAACCTGTGGTTTGGATGTTGTGGGTTTTTTTTCCTTCAGTGTGATCATCTTGTCATGGCCTTTCCTACTTTCTTTATGTTATGGCTGGACATTAATGTGACCAGATAAGGAAATTTTGGCAAGAAATGGGCAAACATAGGTCTATGTGACCTTCATTTGTTTTGTACAGTAATAGGCATGTACTTTCTGTACATTACTGTGAAATGAGATTTAGCCCTTAAAGTCAATGATATACAGAAATAATTTGGCAGACTCTTTCTTCCCTGCTACTTGCAGAGGTCCCACTGGAACAAGGTTTAAGCGGGAGAAACTCCTCTGTTTTAAAGCTGGAAAAAAAAAAAAGAAAGGAAAAGCACA
This sequence comes from Emberiza elegans, assembly GCA_024865655.1. Classification (NCBI taxonomy): domain Eukaryota; kingdom Metazoa; phylum Chordata; class Aves; order Passeriformes; family Fringillidae; genus Emberiza; species Emberiza elegans. The sequence goes on from JALJVW010000206.1 coordinate 39,271,395, forward strand.
CACAAAACCTCCCTCCATAAACAAACCAAAAAAACCCCACCAAACCAAAGTGAAGACCTCCTCTTACATACCCAGGAAGGTATGTTCTACATGTCAAGTATCCAAAATCCATGCCATCACAGTCTTCAACCCCCTCGTGCTTGTAGCCATCTCCACAGTAAGCACGGCGGCACCCTAGTGGAAAATATAGAAATAAACACCTTCCAGGCACTTCACATGTCAAAGAAACAGGTGAAGGAACTGGGACTAGCTTTTTAAGGGCTAAGTAAAAATAAAGCAAAATATTTTGGGGAAGGCATTCTGTTAGGACTGTCTTAGGAGGAGCAGTACTCTTCACTACAAAGAATGTACTTTTATAAGCTGATTTCTGTGATAAAGGGAAAGAATGGATAAATACTAAAAATAATTACTACAGAATCACTAATTACAATAGCACTTATTTGAAACTTATTATTGCCATAGATAATTACCATCAAAACAACGGAAACATAAAATACAGTTAACATAAATTATTGGGGAAGTCACAATCTCAAAAAAATAATCTTAGGTGGTTAACTGGTTGGGAATTCCCAATCTAGACCTTTATCCAATTCTGTGCAATATCTGTGTTTGTCTGCTGTGAGTTTTCACACATGAACAAAACTATGCAGCTTGTCTATAAAGAAATAAAATATATAAATGTTGCCAAAATCATGACTTTCACACTGCTGACTCCTACTGACTTGAGCATGAGTGGGATTTGTCACATTTTTTCATGGTGACTGACATGTAGGCTGCAGTAGTTTGTGGGTTTTTTTGCCATTTTAGCAATTGGACTTTGATTTTGATATCTTCAGCATATTGAGAATGACTTTCTAATATGAACAAATTAATTTAGTTAAAATCACGTTGATATCTTCTGGGAGAATCCCTTGGTATCAAGCAAAGGATTAAACAGACAGGAACATGGAGTTTTTAAGAGGCTAAAGTGGGTTATTTACAAATAGAAACGATTAATTAATTGCACCAAGGATGCATTTGTCAGAAACGGATGCTTCTAAGACCAACAAACCTTTTTTACAATAAAATCCATTTAACATTCTGCTAGCCTTTTCCTTTTGGTTCAGTTACAGGAGAAGAATGACGACAGTGTGCTCATTTCCAAATAACTCAAGGATGGGTCACATCAGTGTCAGAAATCTGCGTACTGCAAGGCCTCCATTGAGGCTTTGCCCAGTGCATGGCACAGAGTGCACAGTTTTGCAGGCACTAGGACTAATGAACGTTATCTTGCCACATGGTTGTTCCCCATGGCTGATTGCAAGTTCTAATTTAATCGTTTTCTCATGTCTGGAAACAGGAGAGATGTTGTCTGCTGTCTCTCTGGAGTACTCTGCAGTCAGGCAAGTTTAGCAGGGCTTTTATTTATGTGTCTCCCTAGACCTGTTGAGACGGAGTTGCCTTTGAAATCTCTTTCCTGTTGTCATCGAGAAGTTGGCTGGGACTCCTAAGTCATAAGGGGAAGGGTGGTGACGGACAGCTGGATGGAGAAACTTGCACAGGGCATGGCTGCATACACCCCATTTTCAAAGTCAGGGAGTGATATATAAATGAAAAATTGCATCTTTCAGTGTTGAGTGACACTGCTCTGAGATGTGAAGAAGCATCCATTTGCTGGGAACAACAGAGCACCAAACCTACTACGTGGAGATGGTGTAGGGCTGTGCTCTGGGGAAGGATTCAAGACGTAAAAGTAACTTAGAGAGGGGGAAGTGAAGGTTACCACAGCTGCTCAAATGCTTATATGCTCTTTGCTATCCACAATCAGCAAAATGGAAGGAAGATGGAATAGACATGAATTAGATGTTATGTAAACATGATAGTGAAGGTAGTGGGCTTGACCCTTTCCTATGCAAGTGAATAACAAAATGCAAAGTGGTGTTTCTGGACTCAGGATCTATTTTATAAAAAGAAACAGTGTCTATCCCATGGGCTTCAGTGTCTATCCCAAGGGCTTTGCTGCACTGCAAAGGTGTGCTACACCTTTTAGAGAGAACCGGCAGTCCCCAGGAAAGGTGTGTGTAAACCAGCTGCTGGGTGGCCCTCGAAATACACTGTCTCTGACTCAGCAAGGATGCAGAGAAGTGCTGTTGCCACCTCTGTCCTGTCTGCTGTGTGCCATCCACACGCACGGAAGCCTCAGTTTTCACCCTGTGGCCATCGCGCCTCCCTTTCCCCCAGCCTGCCCTTGATCCACAAACCACCCAATCTCTCCCCCACACGAGCAGTGCACCCTGTGGTGCAACCAATGCACCTTCCCTGGCAGGAGGAAGCCCCTCCTGCTGTGCTGTAACTCACTTATGCAGTCATCGGTCACCACCGCGTTGCCGTCGTCGCACTCCTCCCCGTCCTGCACGATGCCATCTCCACAGGTGCCCCCCTCCTCCAGGCGGAAATCCACGGGGTACAGAGGGGAGAGCTGGCCAGGCAAACACACAGGGGTTACTGAACCAGACCAGCAGCAGCCTGGGTAGCAAGCAGAGGAGAAGGGCTCTAGGGGGCAGGTCCCACAACCAGGTTTTTATGGCTTGTTATTTGTTGGTTAGAAGGTTTATACAGAGTCTGATCCAAAGTCCAGCAGACACAAGAAGGATGCTGTTGCTAATTTCAGCAGGACTTAGCTCCTTGAAGCAATAAGGAAATATGTGAGTTTGGTTTGCAGGGTTTTAGTTCTGCAACTCTGTACCCTGGCGAGTTTTGCCTTATTTTGTATTAAATAAAAACTCTTTTTACCACCATAATTCCCTGAACTCTGCTCCAGTTTGTTCACCAGTGGTTCACAGGGAGGTTAGCAAAACCTGCAACACTGCTGAGTTAATTCCTCAGTAATTAAGACTCCTGAGAATAAAATTCACAGAATTATGTACAGTTGTGGCAGTGTTCAAAAATGAGCTTTTCCCCATTTGCTTAACTGATTTGGTATGACACCTTAAGTACGGAAGTACGTTCTGTATTTCAAAATGAAACATACACTCAAGGGTTTTCTGAGACCACAGTCATATTTTCACCTGGACTGGGAGCCATCCAAAGGTATCCTTGAAATACAAAGATCTCTGATCTCTTCTAAATGCTAATGCGTTCTCAGTGTTTAACCGGTCCAATTCTTCTTGATTGTTCACCACAAAAATCTGGGGCACAGAAAAAGAGGTGATTGGTAACCTTCTCAAGAAGTTCTTTGGATTATCACAGCATCTAGTTTGGCATATGTATCTTCAAATAGGTAAAGAATATACAAGAAAATGGTTCAGTTGTTTTCAGAAAGAGAGGAGGTGAGAAACTACAGCAATGGAAAGAATGGTCTTTCCTGGACCCTGTTTTGAAATGCACATCCTCAAGTAAAAATCATACAAATAGTGGTGCACAATCACTGTTGAGAAGGACTTTCTGATGCTCCAATTGTTTGATGCTGAAGCAATTGCAAAATCCAAATGCGCCTAAGTGCTTTTTGTGGATTGACTATAACTTTTTAGGCATGTTTGTGGCTACAAAACAAATAATGCATGGCTCAATACCACCTTCACTTAACTTTTACCTCTTTGTGCCTTCTTTAGATTTAATTGACACTAAAATACATGTTTCTTTATATGCATATACTATGTCTGAAGACAAGTCTCCAATTACACTGCAAAAAAGTAGTTCAAAATGGAAAAATTAGGACAAGCTGCTCTCTTACCCATTTCTTTAATGTCTCAGTCACTGAAATTGGATGTAAAAGGCATTAGGAAATAATATCTTTCTTCAGCAGTTTAATCAATTTAATTTTTGTAAGATTCAAGCCATTTTTAAATTAAGAAAAAGCAAATGGAGGGTTTCTGGGCAAAATAGGTTTAGGTTTGAGTCTGATTCTCACCAGCATAAACAGAATTGGCTCTTTAAAAAACAAGTTACCTTGAAATTTTTACATAGCAGAACATTCCCATAACCCTGGACAAAGGCCAATTTCATTAAAGAAGCATTGAATAAAAATGCCTTCAGCTTGAATGAAAGGAAGAAAATAAATAGGAAGACAACACAGAACTGATTCTGTAATTGGAGCTCAGCCCCAGAATTCCAATTTCTCTTGAAATCAATAACAAAATTATGCTGTCTCAAACCATTACATATATCAGCCTTTAAAACTGCACAAGATTTTAAAAAAATGGAATGAATCTAAGCCAATGACAGAAAACCAGCACTTTGTTTCCCAGCCTCTGCCCTCCTCTGGAGGAGCTGCTGGGTGCATGGGTGATGACACTGAGGTTGTGCTGCTTTGGCAAACCACAGGGCACAGAGCACCACCTCTGGGTCTTTTCCATGTGCAGCTATAGAACCCTGACAAGAGCTTTCAAGTGGCCCAAGACAGACTTCAAAGCTGCTACATGGGGATCTGGACAGAATAAACAATAGTGATGTTTAAGCTCTGGTTTAAGTTAAAGTGTTCTTTAAACTCGAGGGAGTAAAACAAATGGGGTGGGCAGGAAAACAGGAAATGCTGCTCTGGAAGTGCCTCATTTCCAGAGCTAAGCCTTGCCTTTTTGCCATCTCACATTCCTGGCAAAAAAATGGCACCTGGGGGCTCATAGCGACAGTGTATGGTATTTTAGATATTTACACTCTCATTACTATCTTGTAAGATCTATTACTATCATTACTATCTTTTAAGATCCTATCTTTTAAGATAGGAAACTGTGCCTGATGGAGAAGGAGGGTAATGAGACCTCTACATTCTATTGAGAGCCTTAAAGCTTTTCCTATGAGTTCTCCAGGCTGCAAAGTACACAATGGGGTTTTTTGCACGCAGTGTGGTGTGATACGCACCTTTATTTCAGCGCACTCATCTCTCACCATTATGTTTTCAAAAATAACAGGAGAGTTTTTTCTAATGCAGCACATCCAGGGATGAGGGAGCAGCTGGCCCAGCTGCCAAAACCTGAAACCCACTTGTGCAAAAGGCTGAGCTCAATGACCCAGTTTAACGTTCTGTGAGTGTGTCCCTTCCACCACCTGACAGCGTTCTGACACTGTGACAGGCGGGGCTTTGACAAAGCTAATTGCTGCTCATTGGCATTCAGAGACAAGCAGACATCACACCATTTCCACTTGCACGGCTGGAGTGGCTGAGCTGTGCTGGCACACAGCCCCAAGAGAGCATCTTCATCACTGACTGAGTGCTGCACTGCACAGAATCATGAGGCAGGGCCCAGCAGAAGGAGAAGGACATAAACAGTAGTTACAAAGCCCAAAGAAATCGGTGATAAAGAAAATACTAGGTCACATTTCACCAATGCCTTGTTCTTTAAAGTATTTTGTCCAATTTGCTCATAAAAATGCTTTCAAGGTTAGAGATGGAAATCAGCCATATAATGTGTGTGTCTGCAGACTGGAGCCCAGACACCTGATTCTCACAGTTTGTGGAAATTCCTGTTATTGAGGGTCTGTGGGCTGGGAGAAAGCTCTATCGCATATGTGAAATGCCTGATGCCAAAATTCAGTTCTGAACTCACTGTCTTAAAAAAGCCCCAAACAAACAAGAAAGGTATGCTTACTTTACTGACCAATCTGAAATGTACTTTGATTTCATGAAATAAAAAGGACAGATCATATATGTACAATAGTAGATGAAAGAGAGCACCCCTAGGATTGAAAAACATTTCCAAATATGTGCTACCTTGCTGATGTTTTGGAACAGCTGCATTTCAGCACATCAATCACACAACAAGTTACAAGACTGACCTCTTTTGCACCTCTGGATCTCAGAGGTTTTGGGTATTAGAAATCACACATTGCCTATATATATTCCTATTAAACAAAAAGTATTGGTGAGTACAACATCTCTCGTAATAAAAGCACTTCAGAACTGCTCACATCCCCTCCCAGAAAACCTGCTTACCGCGGGAACTTTTGGGTAGCTGTGTCCAAATACAGATTTCTCATATGATGGGTTACTCATTTGCTGTGGGGTTCTGCAGAGACATCTCCCTGGAGGCCCTGGAAGTCCTCTTTCTCCCTTTGGTCCTATTGCAAATTGCCCTAGGAAGCAGAGGACCAGCTTGCCTTGTTATGAGGTTACTACACACCACACACACACAGCCTTAGGGGGAAAAGTACAGGTCAGGTGGATGTATGCATTTACCCAAGTTTTCAGACAGGCACAGCTCCCACAAATTCCCCTGGGAACTGAAGGGAGGCACTAATTCCAGTACTTCAGGAGAAAGATGCCAGTTTTTTACCACAGTCATATTATTTCAGATCACCTTCTGAATTTTTCTACCAGTTTTACAGAGGAAGAGAGAGACCATTTGCTTAGAATAAATGTCAGCCTGTTTGAAGCCACAGAAATTCAGGAAAGGATGAACACACAGATCACTCTGCAGCACCTACACACCAAGTTTTGTAGAGTCAGTCTCTGTGTAAGTCCACAACAGATTGGACTTGTGCCTTTGTACACCCACTTGAGCAATGCTGTTTCTATACAGCAAAAACCCAACTAAAAATACAGGAGCTTTTTAATGTTTTAATTAAACATTAATAAGAAAAAAATACTGCTTTTTTGACTTTCAAACTTTGGCAAGGATGCACTGCTCTGCAGATTTAGATTAAGAGCCAATGTGGTCATACTGCAAGCAGTTGCATCATTAGAGAAATGACTTTTAGGATCAGAATTTATTTTCTGGAGGAAAAAGATTAATAACCCTGACACATAAACTTTCTGTGGATGGAATAAAGCCTTGAAAAAGTAATCTCAAGGTCCTGGCTGCCTTCCTTTCAGCATGGTGAAAATTCTGCCTTCTGAAAGCTTCCAGCTAATTTACTCAAGCAAAGATGTTTCTTAATGGGAGATGTGAGATGTATGAAGATTCTGAAGCTGTGCCCAGCTTTACAGATGTCCCATTTCCACACCACAACAAGAAGAGACTTCCTGTCGACTAATGCAAGCAAGGGAAGGAAAGGGGAAAACAAAATGGAAGGGGACATTTTGTGTTGTGGGTCGTGTATTGTCCTTCATGTCCATTTTGGACCCAGAAGCTGGCCAGGGTTCATGTGTATGCACAGCTCTGAGATGTACAATTATGTTATTACAAGGTTTTTCTCATAATTTCTACAACACACACAATTGCAGTGAGTATAGATCTCAAGCATTTAATTATATATACAATTTTTCTCCACTGCTCTCTTTTTCCCCTGACTCCTATCCCTTTCCATTCTCTTCCCTTATTTCCTTAATGACACTGTAACTTGAATCTCATCTATTTTTCCCTTGCAGAGCTGCACAGGGTGAACCTGTCCTGTCTGATTAGAAATCACAGTATTTCACTGGAAGCCAGGATATCTGGAGAGGCAGACCTTTGATGATGGAGATTACCTAGTCTCTCCAAGGCTGCCAGATGGCTTTTCATCGTTCCCATCTACAAAAATCCCTCAGGGACCCCATAGGATTTAGTTTTGGGTTTATCTGAAACATCAGAAGCCATAAAGTGGGTTTTAAAATAATGGACAAGGATGGCATGACCTGCCTCCAGGAGAAATCCTCTCCTTGCCATGGATGGAGAAGCAAACAAAGCCTTTGTGCCGAGGGGCCTGTGTGTGCCTGATGAGTCAGGAGGGGCTGGGGAGCAGGGACACTGCTGGGCAGTGTTTTTGGTTTACCTCATTTCTGGCTTACCTAGTCCTGAGGGTCCCGGGGGGCCTGGCTGGCCAACAGGGCCTGGCCTGCCAGGCGGGCCCATGACACCCGCCGGTCCAATGTCCCCCTTGAGTCCCTGGAAGAGAAGTGACATCCATTTCCTGGCTAAGCTATTGGCAACAAACAAACTAACAAACATTAGTAACAAGCCGGCAGTGGCTTCCCATTTAAGAAAGCCAAGACATTTGCCAGAAGAAGCATGAACTTCATGGACACCACCCTGGGGAACAAGGGCTCTCCTCTGCTACGTGGACACGAAAGGGATCTGCCCTGGGAGGAATCAGCAATCACCCTGCTCTGACTTCAATCATTTGATAGCCTTTCTTTAAGGATGCCTTTTAACCCCTGTAACTCTCTAGAAGCGAGTGCCACTCAGAAAGAAAGGGGAAAATCACTGAGGAGTTGTCAAGGGCTTCCACAGTGACATTTCCCAGTCTTAGGGTGCAGCCTTTCAGAAGCTCACTGGTGACTTTGACACTCACACTGTTTTCAGAATGTCTGAGGTGCCTGGATTCCTGTATGTCCTCGACTTTCACCATGGGTATAGCTAGGATAACAAATCATCACAAGCCAAGCCAGGGCTTGGCCTTATGAGCGCAACTTAATGTTTAGCAGCCCCATGCTGAGAAATGGTGTCCCTCTGGCAGCAGTAGCAAATGCTGCAAAATTACCTGTGGGAGTGGGGCTTACACACAGTTAACACACAATAGCTGATATTCTCAAAAAATCAGCCCTTATTTGCCTCATGGGAGCTTGTTTGTGCAGCCATACCCTAAGGCACTTGGAAGGTTCAACCTAGAACTGTTTGGCACCTTCTCATTTTTTGCTCCTGAATTTAATACAGTGACACTTATTAAAAATAACTATATTTATCTTCCTGCTCATATAGTCTCCAAGGCTTGGATTTCTCAGCTTTATATTTCAGAGGTGTATTACATAGCTTAAAGTTTAAATATCTGACTTGATTTTTATGTAATAGCCAATGTTATTTAGCATAATAAAAATGATGTGCGCTCTGTAAGCTCTCTTTTAATGACAAAGGAGATTATTTCCTTGAAGATGGTGTAATTCCAGGTTAATGTGCATTCAGAATCATACAATGAATGGCTGCATGTCTAATTTAAGAGTAGAAAAGCATATATATTAATATATGCTGAAACAATTGTTGTTATATAATATGTTACATCCCATGGATATGTTTGACTGTCGCTTGCACCATTTCAGCAGAGGAAGGCTGATTTTGCCATGGCCTATAAAGAACTAATTGAATATTTGCTTTGTTTAATCCTATTAGGTAAGCTCTGAGCCATAAAAATATTTCAGGATTTATGTGAATGTCAGTGATGCTGATCTCTAATTACTTCTTACATTATGCAACACAGAACTAGCAGACCAGGATTTTGTAGCCCCAAAGAACACTGTGGGAAATCTCCTTCCCCTACACAACAGCAATTTGACAGAGGCAAGGCGATGCCAGTCAGACTGGTACTGACTGAAAAAAAGCTGTTTTCTGTGCCCCCTTCTTGGAGGGATGATTGCTTAATGCCCTCCTGCTTAGCACTGATGGATTAAATAATAATGGCAAGGCTTGATGTTCAATGGTTTTGCCTTGTTTATCTTTCACACGTGCCCACGGCATTGGGAGAAGCTTTTCCCATTGACAATATTTGTGTTCACACCCTTTCTTCCAAACTAACATTACCTAAAGCCCTAAGTCATTCCTCCTTCTCAAGACTGAAACCCTAAACTGGGGTTTGCCTGGGGTCAGTTCCCAAGTTCTAAAGCTTGGGGTGCTGTATCTCAGTCAGCTGTGTAAGGCTGTGACTTGTGACTCCCAGCTCCTGGCCACGTTTCAGGAAGAGCCTGTCCCAGAGGCAGGCAGACTTGAAGAAGTCAGTGAGCTAATCAAGACATATCTGGAAATGGAAGTGGAAGTGACACCTGCTTAATTTAGCTGCTTTTATCTAGGCATGTCAGCTGGATCAAGAGGCAGGAAATGGCCCCATGCTGGTGGAAACTATCCTCTCAGCTGGACAAACAGCCAGACCACTACAGCACTTAAAGGTGGCAGCCAGACCCACAGAGCCTTAAAATGCCACTCCCCAGTTTTTTCAAAGGATTAGAAAAGAAGAAAGGAAATAGCAAGTTCACCAGTTACAGAGAGGGAAAGACTTTTTCAGGCTGAATCAATGCTAAGATTGCTCTCAGGGCACCAGAAAGGGGTTTGTGTGCTGAGCCTTGGGACTGAAAACACCAGTCTAGAGGCAGACTACAGGTGTTTTAGTCACAGTGATTGTTGTCTTAAATGATGACATGCTTACGTCACCAATTTTTTATGAAGCCACCGTGTAAGGTGACAAAATGTCTAAGGTCAAATAAGGAGTGCACAGTGCTCAAGCTGATTTGCAGGCACTGCATCTTCTCTTATACTGTGGAAAGATATTCCACTGCACACAGACAGGACAGATGAACAGGGTTTCCAAAAAAAAAGGAAAAAAAAAATCTCTCAAAACCAGCAAAGAGCACACAACAGCTTTTAAAACCTGACAAATCTAGGACTAAAAAATATTTCTTGTGGGTCATCTAGGAGACTTACATTGCTCATACCTCCCTTACCTGGGGATCTATTACTTCTTCCCTAACACCCAACTCATCTTTTTTCCCCACACTGGCTACTTTGTCACTTCTGATATTACCTGTTCTCATCAGAGCAACAGTGAAGCAGGGACATGCCTCTCCTTGCCATGCTGGGCATAACAAGACTGCAAATAAACCACTTCCAGCTAAGCCCCTACCACTGAAATGCTGTATTGGTGCAGTCAATATCCAATTTACACACAATTCTGAGTCTTTACAATTCAGCTGGAACTCTACAAATGTAGCCCTGCTAGCATAATTTTGAGCTCTCTAGCTGTCAGGTGGGGCTCGGTGTTACTTAGGATTCAAAGGAAGGCTTCAAGATCAGCTCGAATTGTGTCAAATGAGTTCATTACCAATCCAGGATAAAAACAACTTTTCCCATGCTGCCTGCCTGGGCAGGGAGCTGAGTGCTGCAGACAAGACTCCAGCCCAAAGCTGAGGCTTTAACTCCTGTGTATCCTGTGCATGCCTGTGGGCTGTTCTAGGGCTTCTCTCTTCTGCGCAACACAGTGCATGGTACAGAGCTTAGAGCACACGGTCACACAGATGCCACGAGCCACAGGAAGAGGAAACACCGTGGTCCTACTTGTTTGCCTCGTTTTCCAGGTCTTCCTATAGGTCCTCTGTGTCCTGGTACTCCAGACTGTCCCTTGGGGCCCATCTCTCCCTTGGTGGGTGCAGAGGGAAGGAAGAAGGAGTTAAGTACATGGTTTTACCTGCCTCAAGCAAGACAGCAGATGCACATGGTTTTCATTCACATGATTCCTCTAGATAATGCTGGCACCGTTTCATTCTTAGAAATCCAAAATTATAATAAAAGAGTTTAAAACAAACATAAAGTAAAAAGAAGCTCGTACAATTTACCCACACACCCCTGAAAAATCCTTTCCTAAGGAAGAGGCCACATGAGATCAGAAACACATTGGAGAGGTCAAGGCTGGGAAAGCTCTCTGACCCCTTTGCAATATGTTGCTTTGCTGTTAAGATGCACGTGTGATGAAAATACACAGTGAAAGGAAGGCAAATTCACTCATCTTCTCATCTCTCTAGAAGCAACTATTAATTCCTTTTCTAATTTCAGATGCATGGTTTGATTATGTACTAAAATTATCCACCTTTAAGTTTTCCATAAGCCAGCACCTGAATTTTGATTGTTTTTCAAATACAAAATAATGATGACTTAAAAACTGGTCAGGGTTATCACTGCTATATACAGTAGGGTCATTTTATTTCAGAGTATCAAGAAGGAAAAATGTACTAGTTTCAAGTGAATAAAACCTTAGCAATGAGGGCATTTAAATAGGAGGGAGATTATAACTAAAGAAATTATCTGGAGGGGAAAGAGAAACAGCACCAAAGAGCTAAATCTGGGTTTTCTTTTAAGCTAAAAAGCTTAAAGAATTTGATAAGTCCAGGCAATGCTGGTCTCTGAGTCAAGCAAGACCTTCAGTGTCTTTTGGGAAGACATTCCCATTTGGGAAGTCCCTGAATCCACTCATTGAGCTTGTCTCAGCATTTAACACAACTCCCAACATATCACACCCACTTACTTTTTGTCCCAGCATTCCAGGGAAGCCTATTTCTCCCTACAAAGTCAAAGGAGAAAAATCAATCAGAAAACGTGTAGTGATCTTTGACAAAGCAGCACCTTCCTTGGAAGGAAAAAACCAAGTGCCAAATGTGGCTATCAGTTAAAAACCCCTGCACTGACTCAGCACTGCAGGTAATGCAGTAGGTGGAGATTGATAAGCAAAACTTTACTATAAAGCTCCTTGTATGGTGCCACTACTTCTCTGTCTGATCCTCTGCTGCCAGTTTCTGCTTCTCTGGCAAAATCATCCTGATTGTTCTCTTGTCTACAGGCAGCTCTGCTACCTGGACAGCTCCCAAAGCCTGCCTGGGAATGGCATTTCTGCATTTGCACCAATAGTAGTTCATTTTTATCTTAGTCGAAGGAACCCCCAGGACACGAATCTCTCCCCCTCTTCCCCTCCCAGTGTTACCATACGACCAGCTGAAAGCATTTTGGGAAGCTGCCGTGGTTCTGGGCTGCACAGGCCAGGAGGGGCTGGGGTGACTCCAGGGAAATCCTCCTGTGACTCATGAACCCCCTGTGCACCGGGCTGGGGGCACAGGGACATGGAGCTGCCCCACTGCCCTCCCAGCTGATGGGACCACTGCTTTCCCTCACCACTCCTGCCCTCCCTGGAAGATGCCTTCAGGCTCCTTTCCTCCATGCCTCTCCTGTTTTTCCCTGTCAGATCCTCAGATGCACAGTCACAGCCATCTGGGAAAGAAAATTACCGGGTCTCCTTTGACTCCTTTGTCGCCTCTGTCACCTCTGGATCCCTGAAGAGAGATAACAGTAGAACAACAGCATAATTACTACCGTTTCATGAAGAAGCAAAAAAAATAATTTTTTCCCAAACAATGCATTATTGAAGTCAACAGAGTACAGTAATGTCTTCAGAGTGAGAGATATGCTTCATTACTGATATCATAACAGAATTAATGCTAAGGACTGTAGGAAAAGGGAGTAATTCTCTCCAGATAATCACTTTAAATATATGCTTTCCTGGACATAATACTTTCATTTTTTTTCCCAGTTGGCTTCTTTCCCCAATTCAGGTCCCACTGTAAGATCCTAGAGTACAAAGTGTCTCAGTGCCAAAGTGTGTGTCACCTAACTAAACCAGACCAACAATTAAGGATTATTTTACCCATGCTGCAGATGGGGGAACCTGTAGTGAGTTTCACTGTAACAACTTGTTCACAAGGATACAGGGTGTAAAATTCACTTCTTCAGCACCCCAGCCCAAGCCACAAGATTGTGCTCCTTCTCAATACATTTTCATTTCTCAGTGGGACTTTTAGATTTCATCAAAATTCAACCTTGTTTCTACAGTCGCATTTTTTAAAATGTGTTTCCAAATGTTAAATTATACATTATGCTGTTGTCACACTGACCTTTTCTCCTCTAGTTCCAGGAAAACCCTAAAGGGAATGATAGATATTTTAATGCTTCTCACTTTCAAGATCACCCAAGAAGCCGGACTTTCAAACTTTGAAGTGAAGAAAAAGAACGAAGCACAAATAATTAATTGCATCAACACATAAAGGCAAATGAATATTTACAGCTCCTAAAATTGCACTGAAACAGAACTGTGAAATATGAATTAAAGGCAAGACAGCTCAGCCCAAAAGCCATTATGAAAAAGCCAGGTAAAGCCAGCAGCTTTGATTATGCTTTGAAATTTAAACAAGTGAAATAAATTGTAGCTGAGAGTAAATAAAGCATTAGAAGACACAATAATCTGAAATAATCTTAACAATAATCTTCCTCTTCTGTTTTGTTTATTTGTTATTTTTCCCCCTGGAACATACTTAAATTATACTTAAGTAATCTAGTGTGATCATTAACATAAATCTGAGTTTCTCTTGAAGAAACGTAGAATAAACAAAGGTGTTCAGTTCTTCCTTCCAATCCTTTATTTGAATAAACTAATTGCATAATTTATTCCAAATGCCAGTAATAGTCCTAGTTCTAGTAGGGGACCAAAATGATCTTCACAGTCTTATGAGGTGGGTGAAAAGCATTGCAGACATGATTTAATGCTGCAGATATGCTTAAGAACTCCATTTTTCCAGTGGGATTCAATTATACCTGAGCTTGCTTTTAAAATAAATTACAAAAATTTATAACAAAGCATTTTTATGAAAAGCCAAAAACACAGCCAAGCCCAAACAGACAACATAACCTTGCTTGATGTAGAACATTTTTTTTATCTGTATTAGACACATACATCTTGATAAATGCTTTCCAGAAAATTCATGAGGGAAGCAGCTGTCAGCAGAGCGTTAGAAACTAATATCTGAAAATGCAGTTTGGTTAACAAACCTTGGAGCCCATTGGTCCTCTTGTACCTGGCAATCCCATCACACCCAACTCTCCCTTTTCACCCTAAAGGGTTCAATAAAGAGAGTTATTGAATGAGGCTCTCCCATGAGGTCATGAGTGAAAGTATGACAGTTCAGTGGTTCAGGTCTTATGTCAAATAGTTAAGCCTGACCTTGGTGTAGCATTGTGGACAGGGGTTTATATTGCAATTGTATTCTGTCTGAGCCCTCACATGTTATCTTACTCTTCTATTTGAATTTTCTTGTGTGGGTAATTTTTGCTTCAGTTTTCCCAGCTGTTATTAAAGGACATGCAAGCAAAGCACCATCAGCAGTGCCTCCTTTTCTGCATGAAGGTGCATTGTCTCTACCCAGCATGACCTCCACTGAGCTGCAGAAAAGAAAGGCATTTTGCTGCAAGCCTCACAGCTTGTGGGGGCATAGTGACTGCTTTTACAGTAGTTCTGAGGCACCATGTGCTGAAAAGTCATTTGAGCCAGTAAATCATGAAAAAGTTTTACAACCACTTCCCTGGCTGCTGTCAACTAATTATATCTAGCACCAAATAGAGAGTAGACCCCCAGACATGCAGCAGTGCTATCAGCAGAATACATTTGGTTCTTACTCTCTTTTGGTCTTTACTGTCCCAGAAATTGAGAGGATTTTCCCATTGGCTGCTGCCCCTGCAGAAGTTCAGACAAGACTTGAAGGAACGAAATAGGAGAAATAAGGACTGAAGTTAGGCTGTGTCAAAGTAAGAGAAGACAAGAAGACCCATCTGAAGAAATGGCAAATATCCACAGAGGTGGATATGAGTTAAAAACCTGGAACAGCAGCTTACTGGAGATTTATAGCAAGATGGAGATGCAGCAAATATCTGTGGTGAAGAAGAATATTGTGAGTTGGTGAAGATCAGAGATGGGGAGAAAGGAAAGAGAGACACAACCAACTGAAATGACCACAGAGATCTTCTGCACTGTATTCAACTGGAGCCTTCACTGACAGGCAGGAAAATGAAATTTATAAAGACCAGAGAAAATGAAACTATGAACCTACATAAAGAACAGAAGAGACCAGTATCAGAAGGAGACAATAAAAGCAGAAGAATCATCATCAAACAGCAAGAAGGACTGCAGTTAAAGTGTAGAAAAAAATATTACTTCTAAATGAGGGATGCTTCTAGGAGTTTGATGAAAAAGCACAGTAATAGACTAATCTAGACTAATGAGACGAAGGAGATTAATCAAAACTAGGAAGACTACATAAATAAAACTAACACCTATACAACAAGAAGACTGAATGTATGAGTTTTCTGTCTGTTTTCCTCTCTTCCTTCACTAAGACTATGAAGGAAGGAGTTGATTGAACCTTTCCTCTGTCCTCCCTGCTCCTGCTGTGGGAAATCATAGCACACAATGTGTTTGTGGTGGGAACCATTTCCCATCTCACAGTTCAAAGTGAACATTGATTTCTTTTAAGTACATACTCTCCTGCTGCTTGCCTACATTCCCACACACTATAATATGATGTTCTTCATTTAACATGGCTGGGAAGGTCTTGAAAGTCTGCTTCCCAGATGTGGCTTAAATTCACAAGTCAGCTCCTACTATTCTTGCAGTATCAAGAGCTAGTGCATCACATCCTCTGAGGTGGGGGCAGCAACCTTCATAGAGCAAATGAAGAGTCAAGTATTTACCAGAAAAAGCAGTTTTGAACTAGGCATTGTGTGCAGTCCTTTAGCCTAATGCATCCTGGATTGAGGAAAAGCAAGTTGTCTCAAAAGTCCCTGTAGAAGCTCCATAAAGCACAGCTCCTGTGAAGAGCTGTTATACCTTTTGCATAAGCTAGTGCTTACTAAAGGACTATCCTCAAGCTTTTTTTATAATCAATGCAGGTGAAACAGCCACCTTGCAGTAGCAAAGCCTGTCCTGTCATTTCTTCTGCTGCTGATTAATAAAAATAACAGGAATTAATGTTTGTTTGTATGGGAATGGACTTCAAAGATGTGAGAGCCATTCTCATGGTTTGTCATCTCTTTCCCTTGATATCAGCCTGGTAATTTCCCTCTGATCACGAGCTCACAGTACATCTTCAGGCAAAGGGATCCTCATAAATAACAGTCATAATGACGGCAATCAGTTTAGAAACACTGATTTGTGTGATTGTGAGACATCAGTGAGTCTTCATTGTAATAATTTTCAATTTCCCTTTGACATATTTCATCCATGTAAGAAGTGCTACAGGGCGTGGACTGAAGGTGGAGTAACCCAACCCCAGACTCTGCAGAGCAGTGTAAGAAGGGGACAAGCACAGAGTGTCCTTGCACTGCTGCAGCTTCCCAGCCTCCTGCAAGTAGCTGTTTAGAGATTTCCCAAGACAGCTCTTCTGTTCAGATGGTGATGTTGAGCAGTTTGTTCCACGTGGATTTTAGTCTTACCTTCTGTCCCACAGGTCCAGGCCATCCTACCGGTCCTGGCATCCCAGGGACACCCGGGGGACCTGGTCTGCCCTTGAACGGAAAACACTGATTACAATGGTCCATAAAAACACCACTCCTACACAGCTCCCTGCTGCACACAGGGGATAAAAAGACCTGTGTGTGCTCATATCCATACAAATCCAATTTATGTTGAGAGCAGAACCAAATCTTTAACTAACTACTAACTATTCCTGTTACTATGGTCCTTATTCTGAACATTCGTACATTGCTAGCTGTAATTGTGCTTTATGAACTACTATATGACTAGCAATAACTACATCTGTACATACAGTTAATCTAATTGCTGCTTGTAAGTCACTCTTTGAATATCTCCTAAAATGCTGCAGATTAATGCTCTTCCACTGCATTACACTGCTTGACAATATGATCTCAGAAATGTCATCATGACATTCAGGGCCAAGAGTGAACTCTTGTGGGCCAGACAGCTTTTAACAAGAGTTGTACAGTTTTATTTCCAACCTGAGTGACTTCTCTTTCAGAACCTACTTGTATTTGCGGGAGGAGTAAGTGTTGATGTACTGTGTTTAAAGTTTAGCACATTTTTGTAGGTTGGTGTGTTACTCTCTGGAAGACATTGCTGGTTTGAACCCTTTAATTTATATTAACAATATTTTTGTTTACTGTAGGACATTTGAAAATAGATTTAAAAAATTGTCTCTTCTGTTTATATGTTTTATATTTATTTGAATTACTGATTGGTAGCTGGTGCCAAAATCCCTGGTATATTATTAGAAAGGTTTCAAAATCCATGGTATATTATTAGAAGGGTACTTCTTTTCCTAGTTAATGACCACCCCCTGCATATCTCTGATTTCATCCTGCATTTCTGTCTTCTTTAAAGTTAATTACATTAAATGGATGTACTAAGTGACTGAGATAACATATTCTATTTCATCACATGTAGGGGCACATATTTTTGACAATATATCACGGCTCGTATGTCCCCAGGCATAGGATTGTAGTCAGCATGTTGCATTGGTGCCAGAGCTCTGGAAGTGTAATCATTAATGGTTGTTCCTCCTTCAGGGGTATCTGGCTGAGCCTTGTTTAGATTTTGGATAAGTAAAAAGTTTGATTTTGCTTTGGGGTTTTTGGTACATATTTTATAATAACTGCAATAATCTCCTTCCCAATGTCCATTACTTCAGGTAATGTCCCACTCTTTGGCTTCTCTCCATGCTTTTACTCAGGGAATTTGTCAAATTCAAGCCAGCTGGGGCAGCTGTCCAGCCCTGCAGCCAGAGAGAGATGCCTATCATCCACTCTGGGTACCAGTGGGAGAAGCACTTACAGGCTACACTTCAAAGTTAGCTAAATTTATTGAACTGTGTCTGCACCCCTCTCTGGCAGCTGCTATTAAATATTGGATGGGTTTCCGAGACAGCACCTTTATTCATACCTTTCTTCCAGGCCTGCCAATCTCCCCCTGCCAGAGAAAGGAATTTGTCAGTCGTGCAGTCACCGCATGAGGCACAGCGGCTCTCAAGTCAATGCATCAATGCATCTCTATTAAAAAACAAACAAAGAAACATGCAAACCCACACCTCCCTCCCCCAAAAAACAAATACCACCAAACAAAACACTATGAATATCTTTGTGCTCAGAACTGTGCTTACAGAGGTAAAATGAGAAGAATTACTGTATCAGCGTTCCTTGGTCTTTCCTGTGTTCTCAGCCTTAAATCTACAGTCAACTCCTTGTATAACAAATTACACAATTAGCTGCTCAGCTTCAGCTGTAAGGCTCTTTGGCATCATTACGGAACAAATCTTTGCACAACTGAAAACATAACATATAGGCCAGCTTTAATATCTGAGCTGTCCCATACAATTCACACTGTATAGGAGAGCTCTGCTCCTGATGTTCTCCAGGAGGGACAGGGAGCTCAAAGGCCTTTGGGTCAGTACAATTGCTGAGTTTTGCACCTGTGATGATTTCTCTAAAAGCATTCCCTAAACATAGGTCACAAAAGAAGACATAAAATATACTTCTAGACTGAAAATGAACACAGAAAGACTAAGTTTAAAATTATAGCTTCAAGCTATGAATTCAAACCAATTCACAGCTTTACGTCCAAATTAAAGCCAAACCTTCCATTCATAAGGCCCACCATTCACTAAACAGACAAAGAAAAAAGTGAACATCCTCCCCTGCTTCTTTGCTCCTCAAAAGCACATCAAACTCTGTGACAGAAGACACTTACTTTCTCCCCTTTTGGTCCCATTATACCAGGAATTCCTTGTGGACCCTAGGGAAGAACATGAACACTATTAACACTATTAATTAACACTATTATCAAACTGCAATAGTGAGGTGTTTGTGTTCCATCAGCCCTAGACCCTGTATGTGTCTCCTGGGACCTGAGGTGTTGGGTGCTGTGTTTGAGTGTGGCTCCAAACCCCAGGTCTGTGCCACTGCTGAACAGCAGGATGGAGAGTTGGGCTGGCATGGGAATCTCATAAATGAGGAGAACCTGCAAGAAAAACAAGCCTGGGGCTAATGAAAAGTTACCAGAAGTTATCAGAGTCCTGAAGAATTAGCAACCAGGACATGGAGACCCCATATCAGCTGGCAAAAGAGGTCAGCTCAAGGGGTGGTAATGGAAGTAGCATAAAACATGTGGGATGGGCTCTGCAGGATGGCATGGACATTAGGATTGCACCATTTCTGAATTCTGAAAATATTTCTCTCTGTCAAACAAGGCTGATTCTCCTTTCAGGAGACTTCTTAATCCAGGGAGGCTTTGAACACCTTTCTCAGAAAAAAAAAAGAAAAAACAGAAAACAATTTTGTTTCTAGAAGGCTTTGCTTTGCAGATCATCTTTTACTTTTAGATGACTAAAGAAAATAATCTCATGAACCTCCATCAGAGAAACATCAGATTCACCGCAAAAATCACTCACTCCAGGTTTGGATCCTTCCCATCTTATACTGTCCAAAATGTGATCAAACTGCACATGAATAGGAGCAAAATCTAGCCTCAGACACAAATTACTCCAACTATTTTAGTCAGTAGAGTTATTTTAGATTTTCAGTAGTGAAAATCAATGCACCCTATTAGAGTCAGAACCAAATTTAATCTTATTTATTTCTTTTTACCTTAGGATACACATGGGAGGAATTACACTCAAAGTTATAGCATTATAAATCTAATTCTCCTTCTTATGAAAATTCATTAAAATTCAGCTATGAGTCAACACTATGAACTTTTACAACTCATCTGAAAGCCCTGCAAGCTACAGAAGATTCAGAAGTAATTACTAGATGTCTCTGTAATGGTAGTATTTCTTTGCAGGTGGCCATTGTCACAAAAGTATTTCTCAAAAGACTGCTGGTTCTAACATTGTCCCTGTACAAGCATAGTCCTGTAATTTGTAATTAAAAATTCCAAAGCCATGTTATACCCATCCTACTGTCTGCTGTTATGATAAAACCTGCCAGCCTGCTCTATTTAAAAATGTTCTTGGAGGCATCATAGGTCATTTGGTAGCAAGATTAATATTATTTATAGCAATGGACTTTGTAGAAAATATAATTAAAATTACTTTCTTGCAATTTAAGTCAGAGAGACTATCAAGAGGATTTTTTTTAAAGACAGTCTAGCAAAGACCGGAAAAATAACAAGTGTATTTTTCATATGAACATCAACTCTGGATCATGGCCAATCACACTGCAAGGCTGTTTCATAATGCAGAGAAGACTTTCCTCAAGACAGAACTAGGCAAAGACGAGGCATCACTTCTGACCACACTTTTCCACTCTTATGAACTAAATTAATCTTCCCCACCCTGCATTTCAGCAAAGACAAAATGGCAAAACAATAAAGACAAAGTTCATGGGGAGCTGGAACTAGATGATCTCTTCCAACCCAAACCATTCTATGATTCTATAAAAAAACTTTGTGTCTTTCACCTTGAAACCTTCTAGACTCTTCAATTATCTTCTGAAGTACTGACTTATGAATAATTAAAGCTAACCTTTTTGCCACATAACTGAGCCTTTACTTTGATGTGTTGTCCATAACTTTTAAATAGTGTTTGGGTTCTTGTTACCTTCTCAGGCTGCCAAAGCCTCAGCCCCAGCTTTGCTGAGCACAGGCCCTGAGCTGTGTCTGCCATTGGCTGTATGGCAATAAACTGGCACCCAGGGGGCTTGGGGAAGTTCATTGTCCCAGGACACCAGGCACAGCACATGGATTGAGACTGCTTGTGTCCCAGCAGGAACTGGAAGTGCTGCTTCATGAAAATATTTTCTTTGCAGGGAACTGGAATGGAAAGGCAAATGGATGATCCTCTCAACAATACAGAGATGTTCATAAAAAAACTCCCCTCTAGGGGTGGCTCATTTCCTCAGTAGAAGGCCAGGATGGATGGGGTTCTGAGCAACCTGGTTTAGTTGTATTGTCTCTGTTCATTGTAGGGAGGTTGTACTTGTTGATCTTTAAAGGTCCCTTCCAACTCAAACTCTTATGTAACTCTAAGATTTCTGACCTTCCTCTGAAGATTTCTGAAAGAATAAATTATAGGAAATGAGGTGTGAGGACAAAAAGACTGGTCTGAGGTTATCCAGCAAGTCAGAGGCAGAAATGTTGCAGGTAAAGCTAGGAGACTCTGCACCTCCTGAATCCCACCCCGGTGCTCTGCTAAGCCCCTCCTTGTCCCTGATTTTCCTGTAGATGTTTGCCTTCTCAGGGATATACTCTGCTAACATCCCAGTCCATTTTATGCCTTGTGCATCCACTCCATAGGCTCTTGTCCTCACAAAAAAGAGAACAGAGTCTAAAGCAAAGAAAAAGCTGACAAGAGGCATCTGAAGGAAGTGATGAAGCATCTGTGATTTTTGATGGGTGCTACCCACTCTAAGACTCCACAAAAATGAAGGGCGATCTTGAAACAGAATGAAGTGTGTAAGGCAGGGATGAGAACAGAGGGTAAAAAACCTACATGATTTATGCAAAGTCATATCAAAATGAAATTTAGTCAGAGCTTGGCATGCTTATTGGGTGGTAAAAAGCATTTTCATGTGTTTCACAGCTTTGTAAGGACTTCGGAGCAAGTGAGAGAACGATGTGGTTTCAATCATCACTCACCTGGGGGCCAGGAGGCCCTGCAGAGCAGTGCAATTCAGGCAGAGAGGAAGCCTGTATTATCCGGAGCTCATGACACAGCTCTTCCATATCCAGCTTCTATGAAACATCAAACACATGAGTGAACATGCAGCCACATGTAGCCTGTTGGAGAAACGCATAAAATTCCAGCCACCATCCAGTCAGCCTCAAAGGAGTTTATTTGCTCCCTTTGAGAGAAGTCTGGGGCTTGTCACAAGGTTATCTTCATGGATGCCTGAACATTAGCACTTCAGCACAGCCTCCTGCCCCATGCTTCCTTCTCTTCCCCCTCTTCCTCCTCTTCCTCTCCCAGAGGCACATTGCAGCCAGGCTGCCCCTCTGAGCCAGCGTGGGACCCTGGCCTATTCTTAGACCTGACCCTGCCCTCTCTGTCCCACTTTGCCAGCAGCAGCTCCTCTCCAGGAATAGCATCTTTGCTCTAAAAATAGAGACTTCACCCAGGGAGGGCACAGGCAGCGTGAACTTCGCTCCAGAAGATACTGACCCGCAGGCATCCATTCACTGCAGATCAGAGCCCGTGCCTTAAATGATCAATGAATGCCTGATCTTCTGACTTCAACATTAAGCTTTAATGAGTGAAATGCTTTATTTATGTCCTGTGACAAAACTGATCTCTCCTGGAAATACAGATTAAACACTGAGCCAGAAACACTGGACCGAAACAACTGATCTTCAGCTTCCTAGAGAAAAGGCCATTTTCCAGTAAAGCTCTGACTACAGGCTCCAAAGAACAAATTGCTCATGGTTTAATTCACATGGCTCCCACCCTGCTTGTAACTGCTTATTTTCATATCATGTTTTTATGGGGAGATGGTGTGAAGGGTGATTTTAGGCTCAGATTACTCTCTAAGCTGCTTGAAGGGATCTCAGAGACCCTGGTCCCAGTCCCATTCTTACTGAAGGAGTACACAGCATTCCCAAAGAGATCCTGTCTTTGGATCTCCTTTCTGTGGAAATCAAGGCACAGGCAGGGGAGGTAATGAGGAAGGCCTGGAGACAACAGCAGCCTGAGTTCAGTCCTCATCAATCAGAAGGCAATGGAGGATTTTACACCATACTTTTTCTTGGGTTACTTCTTGCCTGACATCTTATTAATCATTATTTACTATTATTTTGATTTACATTATTTACTATTTATATAATTTATATTATTATTTCTTTACATTAATATTTAGATTATTGATATTATTTATTTCTTTACATTATTTATTATTTAATCATCATTTATTTAGAACACTAGGAATAATTGCAGTGTTTGCATATGGTAAATAAATATTAAAATTAAGGAACAGGAATTTCTGAGTAGGTAGAAGAATTCTTTATGCTGGGATGGAGGATATGCTGTAGTTAGCAGAACCTGCAGTAAGGGTACTTGGGCAAATTGCTATGTTTTATTCCCATTGTATCCTGCACATGCTTATGTCAACATATGTGTATGGATATTTATCACAGGTTTGTGCATAGGTGGATGAGTGAAAACTGATACCAGCATCTCAGACACATATGTGTTTCTGCAAAATGAAATGGTGGGGGGTAGATTTCACAGGAGGATTTCAGGACCTTCATTTCACCTGCTAGGTAAGGTAAATGTGATGCAGAACAGGACATACACCCAGAAATCATTGTGCAGGACAGAAAATTGCCTTTCTGTCCTTACTGGTTTACTGCCCTGCCACTTCCTCTGGCTCAGGATTGCCTCACTCTAAGAAGGTTTCAATACAGAGTAAGGGAAATATTTAAAGTTAATTGAATTAACTGCAGGAACAAATCCAGACTCATTTAATTCCTTGATCCATTTGATATTTACTCCAAGCCCCAGTCGGGGATGCTGTGTGATTGTCCTCACAGTGCCACATCAGCACAGCCAGGCAGGTTTGCTGAGCGACACCATGAAGCAGTGCTCGAGAGGATGCTTCATTCTTTGTCATTAAAGCCCATGTAAAAGAAGTGAAAGCCACACTTACAGTGCTCCAGCTGTGCCTGAAGTACGGTGGTGGGAACAGGGGCGGTGGAGGAGGGCCAAGGAGGCAGGGTGCTCTGCAGTGCTGCTTCTTCTGTTCCAAACAAGGCAGATCTGTTCAATACAAACATTCATCTGTGGTCTTGAACAGCACAATTATTTCTAATAGAATAACAGAAGTTGCCATTTCACAGTGTTGTCCTACATCCTGCATGCATTGATTACAATGCTGTAATCCAAGCAGGGTTTTAAGAAACCTGGTGGACCCTTAAGTCTCTAAGTTTCTTTTTCTGCCAAAGGCTATGGAGAGTTCTAGGCTCTAAATGTGGCTCTGACACAGGCAGAATCTCAAAAATTGCAGATTGGTCACATCAGAAAATGAATCGAGCATTTCTTGTTTTCTCTACCCTCTGTTCCAAAAGTCTGTAACAAATAGCATCTTCTGGTCCCTGCTACAGCCCACTTGCCACCAGGAAAGCACTCAGTGCTGTTGGCCATCACCTTCCCTGTGAACTGAATCACTTTAGGCACTTCTGTGCTAAGTGGGAAGTGAGAAGCTGTCCCACAACACATTGACTTGTACTTCCTCTGGAGCTGCAAGCAGGTTGCTGTATTTCTGATTTGTGCATCATCCCTAAGAATAAATACCCCACAAGCCAAACTTAGTTGACAGCTTTGTCACTGACTGACTGGTAAGACAGGACCTCAGCTGTGTTTGGCAATGTATTTAACGTTTTCTGAGAGGTAAACTTCCATCAAAATATGCTGTGACCAAAATTTACAAAGGAAGATATTAAGATGGTGCATTTATAGACTGTATTTTTTCCCTCTGAATCTTACTTACTTCTTGGGAAATACATCTCTGATCAGAGTGAGAACCTTCCTGAACCCTTTTTCCAAGGGTAGCAAATATTTATTTATGCCTGTTGGTTTCTTCCTCTGGCTAGTGGCAGCTGGAATGGGTGTCTGTGAATTGAAGGGTGGCAGGGAGCCAGGAAGAAAAGCCTATGGTGAAGTATCTGGTATTAATAGAAAAGCTCTAAATTAAGTTTCTGGGAAGACAAACCTGATGAAATTGCTAGATTTGAGTGCAAATCAATTGCAGGCTGGGTATTAGTCACATCTCAAGGTAAGGGAAGAACAGAGTTCTAGTTTTTCAAATGTCTCAGAAAATATATTACCTCAGTTCCACCATCCCATGTTAATGGGGATGGCATTTTCTCAGTCTTGAAACACAGAAAAAAGCTGCTCAGAGGAGTGGGGTTCAGCAGCATTCAGGGGTAGTTCGTATCATTCAGATATGTTTTTCTCTATTAAAACACTATTTGTGATGATATCTTTGAGACCTGAGTCAGCTGAATTCTGGAAGGGTCCAGAAGACTCTAATGAAGACTCTTTCTCAGTTTTTCCTCACAAATTTGAAACTCAGTCCAAAACCTCAATTTAAGAGAAAGGCAGAAGATTTATTTTAAAAAATAGGTATACTTTTTCAATTTAAAGCTGTAAAAATGTACTGAAATCTCAGTGTCCTTTAAAATGTAACAGAGGTAAGAGTCACCTGTCTCCAGAACTTATTTGTAATAAAATACCAAGATATGAAGCGTTGAGTTTTATATTGGCTTCACCTGAATTCAGCCACTCTTATGCAGCTGTAAACAAATTTTTCAATTTTTAACACACAACTGTGGTTGTCTGTGTTTCAGGATTGAATTTGAACATATTGCATTGGGACAAAATAGTGCAGTATTAAGGTAATGGACAGCTTGTATTTTAACAGGGTATAAAATGTGATTATTACTTTATTTTAGGCCACATTCCAATATAATCTTTCTCAGTATCACCTCATTTCATGGTCTAGCTAAAATTTCAGTAGGATTATTATCATTCAATGACAATAAGAACATCAAAACTAGCCTGATGTGGCTTAGTTGCTAAGATATCTCTACCAGCAATTCTTTTTCTGCAGAAAAGAAGGATTACATTACTGCAGTTGTACTGCTACTTCAAAAAAAAAAGTGTTGTTTTTTAAATATTTTGCAAATATAAGATTAAATGTAGATGTACAGCTATAGTTCTAATATGATACTTGTCACATCCTCATGAGTAAATTCCAGTCCTGGGTTATAAAAAATTTGGATTATCCTTTTTAGAAGAAAAGCCTGAAAATCTGTGGAACAGCTTTATTGTGAAAAACACTATACCTAAGTGAGATGGTAAAAAAAAGCCCCTCATTTCAGTCTTTGTGCTACTGTAACACAAGTCAGGTTGAAGCCCACTCTGGGTTTGCTGGTATGAGCAGTGGTAGCATGCACTGATCTCAATGAGGAGACAAGCAAAAGCTAACTACCAGTAATAGCAATAGATACTATTACTGTAGATATTATTAGACACTATTACTAATAGATGCTATTCCTATAGATAGATACTAAATTCTGATAGACACTATCATTATATACCAAGTAATTGCATACCATTAATAGTAAAGATATTGCTGTATAGGACAGGTATCAATTATGTAATGACTTGGGTAGTTAATATTTCAGGGCCTCCATCAGTAACCCTGGCTCTGCTCTGGAAGGTGCATTTGTCAAGCAAATATTTAAGAAAAGACCGATTCTAGACCCAAGAACCTTCCCCACTCAGGTATGACAGGTGATAGGACAGCAGAAGGAGCAAAAACCCAATGATTCACAAAGGGGCTGCAAGTAGGACTGCTGTAACCTAATCTCCCAGTAAGCACCACATTTCTTTGGTATGGGTTCTGTCAGTAACTGCAATGGGTCCAAGATGTACAACTATTACAGTATTGCCTTGATTTATATCACAAAAGGGTTACCTTGGCAGGCTCACAGGCTCTTTGCAAATGCAATGCGTATTTTTAGACTCCAGGTTAGCTTTGTTTGCTAAACACAGCTTCAGAATACTCCAGTCCCCATCAGTGGAAAAAATCCAGCCCAAGAATAGGACTGTCATAGTTTTCTGTGAAGTATGAAGAGCCTGCCTACACGGAGCATGCGTGTAGGAAGCTGCTCTTTTAACAACTCCAATGCCAAAGAACATGTTCAATAAGAAAAAAACACAGAGTGAAAAAATCCTTTTAGGACTTGTCCAAGAGGTTGTTGTTTTCAAAGAACACAAAATTTAAAAATAATCACCTTTGAAATAGAACATGTTTACATTCTCAGGTTATTTTTTTGGTCAAGGTGATGAGTTAATCCAGTTCCAGAAAGTGACTTTATAAATCTATGGGTACTCTGCCAATGGTAGCTTCAGAAAACAACATACATTAGATAAGGTGTGATGTTTCATTTTGCTGCTGCAGATTTCTTGTGACCATAGCTGGGATTTGGGAACTCTTACTCAAGATGGTGCAACACAGGGCCAGAGAGAAACCTTCACCCAGGCTGAGTCCCCTAGAGTGGGGCTCATATGTGGTCTGTGAGGCCTCCTAGGGCAGATCCTAGAGGAATCTTCAACCCTACAGCTGCAACAGAAATATCAGAGATATTCTGCTGGATTCAGGTCAGATTTACAAGATTTCACTGAAAAGAAATAATAAACAAACCATGAAAGTGACTTTCATCCTAAAATCACAAAGCTGAATGCCAGGAGGAAAGGACAGGAAAAGAAAAGGATACTTAACATGTGTTTCCCTTCCTATTTATGACCACACTGATCCAGCAGGCCCTGATGGGAAGCTGAGCTGTTACCCAAAGTCTCACCCTGACCGCAGGGCTGGTGCCTTGCCCAGCCTGTGACAGGCAGGGCTGTGCTGGAAGGAGCCCTCTGACGGCTGACACCCATCACAGACGCTTCTCCCCCTCGGGTGGCACTCAGAATTAATCACAAACCTGCTGGGCAGAGCAGCCAGTTAATGAATGTGGGCTCGTCCAGCTGAAACTGAGCCTTTCATTGGCTTTGTTGTCATTCATTCAGGCTCCTCTCAGCCTCCTCGCAAGGACAGCAGAGCTGCAGCCACCCAGCTCCAGTCTGGACATCTACTGCAAGCAACTGGGGCACATTTTCCTCTTTAGTTAGGAGAGCTTAAGAGCTTGTTATAGGTGCCTCTATTTACAGAGCAGATACAGGTATTAAGCTCTCCTTCAAAATGCCAAAGATAAGTGCCAGCATTACCAATGCATGCTTCTTTAAAGAGTGTTTTATGAAACTTTGTGACCCAAAGTGTGTCTTAAGGCCATATTAGCAGAGATGAGAATACAACCTGTGTTTAGAGCTGGGTTGGACAGTCAAGTTAGTGAATTTTCTGCATCTTTCAGTACATTTTTGAACTTGAGCCTTACAGTTGATGGCTGCAATATATCCTTTCCTATAAACCACATTAAATATGCTAAAGAAATATATCAAGCTTAGGTAATGGTGACTGTGTGGAGGAGGTGGTGACCCATGAAATTCCCATGGGAGTTACATAATGAGACACAGAGATGCAGCTCTGCCCTGCTACTAGTTTCCCTTTGCTTGAGATGGGCTTCAGACTGCTTAAGAAACAGAACAAAGCAGATCAGAAATTATTTCAATTAATTTGAGAAAATGAAGAAATCCAGATGAAACCTTGCAAGTTTCTTTTAATAGAACCATAACATTCTTTAGGCTGAAAAAGACCACAAAGCTCTAAAGGTTAACCTAGCACAGTCAAGAAAACCTCATAAAAATTTGAAAGTGCCCCATTTTTAATCTCCGAAGAACCACAGGCTGTGGCAGAAGTACTTTACCAGTTTGATGCACACTCAGAAACTGTCAGAAATAAAATAAATAAATAAATAAATAAATAAATAAACAAATAAATGTATTTAAAAAATCAGTCAGTGTTCCCAAAGCTAGACAGTAGCACGATCCCTGGCATGCTGCCTGGACAATGGGTCTGGATATTCACCTGGCCACAGCAGCAAGGACACTCTGTCCTCCATGCCCACCTAACACTGAGCCCACGTCCCTCAGCAGCTCTGGCAGCCTGGCTGGGGAGAGAGGGATGGCTGCACCTCTGAGGCCAGCCCTGAAAAACACTGCAGGCACAGCAAGGTGCCTGTGGGATTTTTTAGCAAAGGAAAGGTTTTTTACTTCCTGTATTTAAACATTTTGGACATTCTACTTGTGTGTATGTGCATGTATGAGGATGACACATACACCAGAAGATTATACACTGTTCTCTCAGACTGATAGCAGAAGGAAAATTCTGAGATCAGTACAGGGAGAGAGAGAGAGGAGGATTGGCTTGTGTTGGCTCTGCATTCTATTTCACAAAACCTTTTCACAGAACAACAAAAAATCCCAGTAAAATCTAATGGGTGTAACTTCAGTGGGTTAGAAAACGGGTTTGTAAAATAAGCCTGTGTCTTATAAATCCTAATAACCATGACAGGGCCATTCTGTGCAATTTCCTTTCTATTGCCTTTCACTTGAAGAGTTCCAGAGCTCTAGGCACTGCTAAACAATGCTGACAATCCTATGCACTCCCCACCAGTGTGTGAGAAACTGAGGCACAGAGAAGTTAAGCAAGTCCCCCAAGTCCAGGGATAACTCAATTATAGTACCATCTGGTGAATTACAATATCTCATCTCATTTTATGAGCCAGATCATAAAACTCAACTGCTCTTCACACCAGAGCAATAAGTATTTATACTATTGAGTATTAAAGCCTAAGAATTTACTGTAATCTGTAGAAGAGCCTGAAGCCCAAAAGATTAAAGCAGGATGGCCTGAAAGACTTCTGCATGTCATTCACTGCCACACAGTCCTCTCCCACTTTGTGTAAGATCAGTAGCAACAAAGCTGAGAGACACCAGTTCCACCCTTCTGCAAGTGCAAGATCATAATCTGTCAGAGCTGGCACAGATCAAACATGTACTTGACTTTGATGTTGCTCCACCATATGCTCAGACAGTCCCAGACAATCCCTATGAGACTGTGGGTGTTGCTGTGTGCTCAAAAAGACTTCAGAGAAAAGCCTCTCAATTCTTCTTTGAAAGCCTGTTGCCATCAACTAGATTAATTCCTCATGACTCCCTTGCCTCAACAGATTCCCAGGCCAGCCGACTTTGTTCTTCTGCCTTTGACCAAAAACCCAACTATATATTGACTTTGTATTGGAAAAAATTGTTAACTTTATAGTTTCAAGACGCTGGTAAAAATACTCCATAATCACTTCCCTGGGTAGAAGAAAACTGAATTTGTAGCACTGACCTTTACTTGCGTGCACTCCCCAGAAGCCTACATTTATCCATACCTTCTTGCTAGTTCCTGAGGAAAATGGTGAACCTCATTTCCCCATAATGTTTTAGTTCTCTCCAGTGGTTTTCCTATATCCATCTTGTCTTCCCAAATGCTCTTTTCCCATGACATCTGTGTGGCTACAGAAAGAGTTCCCTCCCATTAAAGGAGTGATTCCTTAGAGAGGAGAAGGGAAGAAATAGAGCATCTAGGCTGGGGTCTGTTAATTCCTGTCGAGTTTTTCCTCTCTTTTTGTTATTTCTGATCTTCCTCAAACAACTCCCCCTAGATTTGAAGGCCTTGGCCTGCTCTATTCTACCTTCTAAGCTGCAGCACCAGACAAATCTCCCAGCCATGTCCTGAATGCTGTGCCACACCACAGCTGAGTCTGCAGCCACACACCACCCTGGCACCAGGAGCTAAAGACTGCAGGGATACAGGGTCTATTGTGACCACAGACTGTCCTCCTGTCCAAACACAACTGATACTTTGCTATGGTTTTAACTGAGATTAGCAGTTTCTTTTGCTGCAGTCACAGTGTTGGTGCTCCTGTGCCAATAGCCCACCCATGGGAAGCCTCAGTGTCCGATAGGAAACAGATTGTCAAATGCAAGGAGGCGAAAATGTGAGGCCACAGACTGTTCCCCTCCTGTGCAGGGGTTTGGTAATATTGACATGCCCATGAATGAACTGTCTGTACAAAAGGCAGAGGCCTACAAGCACCATCTCTCTACAACTACATGGGGACTGAGCTGATTTTGCAGCACTTTGGATTGTTTGTTGGTGGAGCTTCTATCCTTTCAGTGAAAACACCTGATTTTGAAACAGCTTGCTTTGCTGTGCTGGAAGTTAAGCCTCCACCTTTCAGTCTGCTCATAACAAAAATCTAGTATTGACCAGCATGTCCAATGCCCATGGGCTACAGCCAGTGCTCTCCCCATTCATGGCAATGGTGCAGCATGGACAACCTGGAGCAGCTGGATGTCCACGTCAGCTGTGGATCACTTTCAGCTGAGGTTCCCTTTGGGAAGTGCTGGCTGTCAGAAGCATTCAGGGGTTATGGAGAAACCTGCAGATCAGTTACTGCTTCCTTTGCTGGAAAGCCAAGCACTGCCTCAGCTCCTGGACTGACCTCTGTGCCTGGCAGCTGGAGGACTTCACAACTCAACAAGTGAATGTCACAATATTCAACTTCAGCAGCATTTCACTGAACCTTCCCTTCATCTGCATTATCACTGAACCTTTTTTGACAAGACAAGCACCTTGTCAACCAGTAATGCCATGAACAAATCAGAAGCCCCTCCTTCTCCTGCATGCAAGGCCAGGGCTGCACCTAAGGAGCTTTGCTGCAAACAGGTTCCAGCTTCCTCACTAGAGGCCATGTCCTCTTCTGATTGTTATTTACTGCTGCAAGGCAAATGCCCAGCCTCCTGAACTGCCTTTCCTTTTCCTTTCCCCACAGGATCAAGTGGGCTCCTACTCTCTGGTGTACTGTGAATTTCAGAGCATCTCTGGGGGACCTTGGCTACTGAGGATGACACCAGAGTTCCCTCCTTTGCCCCTGCTGAGGAGAAGGTGGATGCAGGCATGGAATCAGGGATAGGCTGTGCAGCAGTGTGGCTGCTCTGCTCCCACCTTACTCAGCACAGCATACACACCAGAGAAGCTCTGTGAGTCCTATGGTGATTTCTTTCCTGAGTATCATCTACATTGACCAGAGCAGGACACCCAGTTTGGGATTTTCACAGGTCATATCTACCAGGGGAGAATATACAGATAAAGGTCAAATCAGGTGGGTTTTAAAATTCTGCTTCTTTAAAGACCCATTTACTTGAAGCAACAGTAACCACACCACACTAGGCTGTTAATTTGCTACCAGCCCAAGCCTTTCCCCAGAGGCTGCTAAGGAATTGTCTTCTTTATCAACTTAAAAAGGTAGACACTATTACTTCCTTCTTTTGGCTCACCTTTCCAGCTACCCTTTTGGGCTATCAAGTTAAAATAGTCAATCCCAAGGTTATTTTCTTCTCTGAAGCTGAACAGAGAATATACTGAAGGAATATTTTGTTTCCCTTTCAGGCTCATATGAATCACAAGCAAGACAGAAAGCTCTCAAACATCCTGCCCCAGGACCTTTGGCTGCCCAGCTCCACAGCTGGGTGACTGCCCTCTCATGGCCAATGATACTTTGCTTTCCTTCTAATGAAGCTGTAGCCATTGCCAGTGGCTCATTTCCATCAGGAATTTTAATCTAACCCCAGCTTTCCTGCTTATGTTTGTTCCATGAGAAACCCACTGACCAGTGGTATCAGGATGCTCAGCACCTCCTGGGCCCATGCTGACTTTACAGAGCAGAGCCAGGCTTCCCTCCCTGGTCTGATATTTTTGCTTGCTAGTCACCCTTTGGACTGTTTTCCCAGCAGGCTCTGGCTGCTGCCTTTTGAGAGTCTTCACACTTTTACTTTTCATCTTGTTTCAAATTCTTTCTGCAACTTCCTTTCTCTTGCAAACATTCTGATAAGTCATTCTCTTGTGATTTTACATAAATAAATATTTACAATTACTCTCTTTAGAAACAAAATACATCCACCTGACACCTTTGCTGTCCATTATGACAATAGTTTGGATTCCTGTGGGGAAAAGAAAACCAAACCCTGATTATGGGGTCAGATATTCCTTTTATAGAAAGACAGCCCTGATCCCAACTCCCTCAATGTCAGGAACCATCCCTTGTTTCTGTGTCCTTTCTCTCCTGCTGTTTCTCTCACGAATGCACAATGCCCTCTGCCCACAGCACAGCACCACAGTGGCTCCCAAGGTCCCTTCTCTGAGCTGCCCAGCCATGGCTGTCACCCCACACAGTGACACCCCACACACCCCACCCCTGCTCTTCCCAGCCCACTGTGCCCATCACCACGGCTCCAACAGTGTCAGTCCACAAGAAAACTCAATTCTTTCCTGCAGCTCTGACCCATGAAGTCTGGCTGCAAATATTATACCTTCCTGACTCAAAGAGGATAACCTAATGCCCAGTGAGATATAATGTTCCTTTTCTTCAGGAAAATAACAGGACAAAGGCAAAGAAAGTGTGAGGAATATTGCCACTAGTGCTCTGATATCCCATTGAGTTCTTTTAAGCTGATCCACCATAATATTCCCAAAGGACTAGGAATCAGCATTGACTGTAGGAGCCAAGTGAATCAAGGGATGCACTTGTGGCATGCATAGAAGGCCAGAAGAAGCACTAAGATGCAGCTCTTTTTCTTTGGATGCTTCTGGTAATTTAAATACTGTCCCATCTCTCTGCAAAACCTTGATGGGCCTGGGTGAGCGGTAAAGGGGAGGAAAGGGAAGAGGAGGGGAGGAAGAGGTAGGGTTTCTACTATCTGAATTTGGAAGGTGGCTTCCTTCAGGCTGGTTCTTACAAGGTGCAGGCTGGTTCAGATAGCCCTACTAAAAATGACTACAGAATTCATGCCTTCATCATGTGAGTGAGGCAGTTCAGGAGCCTCAGTAAGGCAGAGCTCTGAAAAATAGGTGTAAATGACACCACAAACACAAGTGGTGTAAGGGTGGGGTAGGACAGGTTACCCCGAAAATAACCTGCTGTCTCCAGGGGCTGAGCTACCCACCCTGGGGGTTATCACTGCCATGTGGAACCACAGCTAGATGCTGTTATAATATGTTATAATATTTATAATATGTTATAATATCACACCTTGGAACATTTTCTCCAGAAATGACACTTTAGCACCATGAGACTCAACTCTTTGAAGCTGACATGACACTCAAAATACTTCTAGAAACAGGGACGCACTGTTGCTTGAGGCTGATGGGACTGTAAGGTGGAGCTGGCAGAAAACAAAGAGCCAGATTATTCTTCTTCCCCCAATTATTGTACAAACAGTTTTCCACCCTATAGGCTATTTCCCCTTTGCTTTCTAGTTACTGCTTTGGGACCTGTAAGCCTTTTTATTTGTGACCTGTTACTATGCAAAGATGTATGAGGAGAGAAATAAAAGTACTTTTAGGCTAGAAGTTTCCAGACACACCTGGAAGATACCTGAATGTTTTTTCCCAACTACAGGAAAGACAAGCCATCGCTTAAGAACATTCTCTCTGCTAAATGGGATTAGTTCCAGAATTCAAAAGTGCAATGCTGAAATTCATTCCTTAAATGTGAAATTGCATCCTGGTGCCGAATACAAATAATTGACTCAGCTGACAGTCAGAGAACACTTGAGCAATCACTAAAATAACTGAGGGTGTAAGCAGAATTAATTCACCTGCAGAGTAAACGGAATTAATTAATCTTCTGTGCCCACTGCCAGATTTCTACCAGAAAAATCAAAACTTGCTGCTTTTTTCTTAGAAGTTTCTTAAAATGCAGATGCAACCAAAGCTCTAAAGGAATATCTTATTATATATTTTTAATACAAAATAGCCCTGATTAACAAGTAATAATGACACATAGGTATGTCTCAATCCAGCCCTGTGGCTGTGGGATTATGACAGAATCTTCAGCCAACTGCTGTTTTTTCCACATATTATCCAGCAAACATTGACAATTCATGCACGGCAGGAGCCTCACTAAGAGCTTGTTGGGTATAAAGGTTATTTTCAGTGTCTTGGCCAGAAGAACAGAGTGTGGGACTTTGCCATGGAGCAGACTGTGGGGTGGGGATCTGCCCAACGGGGTCTTGCAGACAAGAGCCCAGGACTGCCCTCTGGAAAATGCTCCACTACAAGGAGCCTGCTCTGGAATTTTCCTTCATGTTTACCTCTTCAACTATGGTTTCAGCAGACATGACAAGTCTTCCCTCTTTTTAGGGGCAGGTTATTTGTTGAACTGTTATTTAACAGGACAGCTCAAATGCCTCCTGTAGACACACAAGTGTGAGGCACAGGAGAAGGCAATGGAACATCACATTCTTGCTTGCCTGTGTGTCATCTGCAGGTGTCAAAGAAATACAAAGGTCTTCAAAACAAGTTTTGAGGCCTGATGTTATTGCAAAGCAGTTTGGAGCATATGAGGGAAAAGAAATCCTGTTGATTCCTGTACCTCATCTTTAACTAACCTCAACATTACGGAAAAAGCACATCCCAATCGAAAAGAAATGGTAACAAATTTAAAGGCTTCTCAGCATCTTAGAGAGCTTGAATGCAAACCATTTGGCCTCATGGGTACACCAGAGGGATTTGAGAGCAAGAAAGGCTGTGTGCCTTTAAGTCCATGTCTAGGGTTGATTTTGTGTACATACTTAAAATATGCAGCCCTCTGATCACTGTGGAAACCATGGGGAGGATCTATAGGTACAGCAGGCCCTGACCTGCCAACCTCAGTTGAACCATCTCAAACCTGACACTGAAGGAACACAGGACATTAGTTAGAAGCATCTGTATTGATACAGAATAAGAGACAGAAGGTGGGAGACAGCAATTTGCCATAAACTGGTGAAAGTTCCGCAAAGGAGATGGAGTCAGAGCTCTTGCCGCCTTTCCCCTTCCTTCGCACAGAACGTGACTGAAGGGAAGTCTTGCTGCTGAAACTGTAAAATCTATTAAGAGGGATTTCCAGTGCCCTGGCTCAGCTGACAACTAATTTGTTTTGTCTTTGCCTAGCAGGGATTTTCCATGCAGTGGGCTCTTGTTTGCTATGTAAGTCATCCGAGTATTTGTTAGTGTCATAGCCAGAGCCAGATGATGTTTATTCTGCTAACATCCAGCCGGGCTCCGGCTGCACTCATTGAGGTCAGGGCTTTATTTATAGAAGCAGATATACATTGAGATTAATTTTCTTTCCTTTGCTGTCTTCTACCTTAACTCATCTAAAATAGAAAGAAACATGCAGACATGCAAGTAATAAACTAATTGGGCCAGATCCATGCCTTAGCACAGCACCACAGAGGCCAATGGAAAAAAAGCATTTTTGAGCAGCTTAGGATCTTGCCCATTATTTCTCATGAGGAAGGGAAGGGAGGGGTTTAAAACCAGAAATTATAAAGCAAAAAGCAAAACCGACCAAGCAACAAAATGTCCTGACTTGTGGCAGAGCAGATCTGCAATGCAAAATCCTTCAGCTGAGATCTGCAATTCGAAGGGTTTTTTTTTCTCCTGTGCTCCCAATCACCAGAAAGTGCAAGAATCAGAGTGCAGAGTGCTCCAAGCGAGGAAAAGTAACGACTTAAAGCAATTTACCTGCTGAAAGTGAGAAGACATTGTCAGCGTACGCAGTCTGAGGCAAAGCAAAGCAGAAGAAAAGCAGCAGGTAAGATCCCCGGACAAGCGGGCTGAGGACCAACATGCTGGCTCTGCCCTGGCAGATCCCAGCTCAGAGGCACAAGGCTGCTTTGGGGCTCTCTCTCTCCCCTCTCTCCCTCTCTGCCTTGCCTGCTCTCTGCCTGCCCTCACTATGGGATGCGTGTGTGTCTGTCTGTGTACGTCTCTCTCTCTCTCTCTCTCTCTCTCTCTCTCTCTCTCCCCTCCCTCTCCATGCCTTTAGGAAGAAAGAATGCCAACCATTTCCCATTAAATCTTCTCCTTACACTAGACACAGTTATATTTAACTCCTGTGCTGGATCAGTTGCCCCTATTGTGGACATTGGCTGCTAAAACTGAGGCATGGGGGATTCTGGTTTTGCTAACAGAAGCAAAAAGCCTCTTTGGATAATAATAATGATGAGCAGGAATGGGAGAAATTAAGAACCGGACTGTAAACAGAATCCTTTGGTACAGGCAACCAGACACTGGCGTCAAGATGGATAAAATCCCTGATTGATCATCTCCTACAGGTCACTAATTGCCTTAATGAGAGATGAGCAGTGACCTACCATCTGCTCATCCCTGGTAGCTACGCGTGTTGCATTTGTGTACAGAGTGCAGCTCAAGGTGAGGGATGCCACAAAGGCTTCATGAACCCACAAATGCATTATTGTTTTGGATTTAAGTGAAAATGACAGTATCACTGACAGTGCCAGACATTGCAGGATTGGAGAGTTCACTGATGGGCTGCAACAGGGGGAAGAAACAATACAAGTGTCGTGATGGGGTGAATTAAACACTGTCAGCTCTGGCGGTGGAGATGGACAACACAATACACAGCACCATGTGAAGAAAATAAACCTTCTCCTCTCTGAATACCATCAGGTGCCCTTGGTACCTGTACAAAATTTGGGGTTTCTGTGCCTTATTGCAACATGCAGGGCTTTACAGAGTAATTTGTGTCCTCTGAATAAGTAACAGAGACATCTTCCTCTCTGCCTGGAATCTGACAGTGGTTTCCATGAAAATTAGAGGTACATCCTTTGCTGTGAAACACATTACTCTCTCCCAGATGGAGATGGTTTTCTTTGCCCACTGTTTATAGCTTCCCTCAAGGAAAACGTGAAAATACTTTGGATTAATTATAGAACTGATTTTTTTTCCCATTTGAGAAGAGGTCTCACTGACAGAAATGGTGACATGTTCCCCTGGGCATTAATGCCACTGAAGACCAAAATGAGATGTTTCCACAATTCTGGTTAAACAGGCTTGGCTGTTACTTTCAACACACTGCAAACACATTGACAAAATTTTCTAAATGCAATGGCTAGATGGGAAGAATCACATCTGCCTTATACATTTTTATCCCTAAAGGACATGCTTAATATAACCATAATGCTTTCTAAAATCTCTTTCCAGTGCTGCAATATTTTGGATAACATATTTTCTACTTTAATTTAATCTTATCCACTTTGTTCCACTGTCTGTTACTTTTTAGTATTTGGCTTTTCTTAGTGAAGAGAGTAATTTGGTCTCTTTCTTCTTTGACCAAGATAACCATGGATTAAGTGAGTGCCATTAGTTCTCTTGGCATGCTACCTCTCAGTGGGAAAGGAATAGCTCTTGGAAAGTTTATCATCACATGCCCTAAGCACACAAGATAAATGTCCAGCTGCAATTCCCTGTGTTAGAAGCTTGCATGGAGGCTGGGAAAAAAATGTTCGAAAGTTAAAATGTCAAGATTGTATTAAAATATTCACCTCTGAAAATAGGTGACCAACACAATAGCCAGTCAAAGAAACAAGTGAATAATTTCAAATCCTGATGAAATCCTCCTGCAGCCTTTAAGCAATTGAAAATTTCGGTAGAAATTTCTAGTACAAAACAAGTTTTATTTGATAAGGAAATAATTAATCCAATAATAATAGGAAGAACTAAGATCATGCAGTAGGACTAGTATCTTTCCCCTCCTTCTGTAATTCTATATCAGAGGTAGCCAGAAGTGATACAGAAAGCCAAGGCTGCTTCAGAGTTACAAAAAACACATAAAGTTAGCTTTGCAGACAATTCTTAAATAGAGACTTTTTAATCCACTTATTGCAGTGGAAACCCCTGATTAAAATGGAGGATTTGTCAATGTTGTCCTTTCTTTCAGCATAGCATCTCCATCACCCTGAGCCTGAAGTGGCTCTCAGCCAATGAGAAAAGAAAGCTCTGTGGGCACACCCTCTTCTGTGGAAAACACCATCACCCATAAAAACTCAAAATGAGATCTTTGGACATGTATTCGTTTGAAGAGACCTCTTCTTCATGATGTAGTTCCATTCCCTCTTTAGATTTTAGTGGAGAACTCTCATTACAGGGCAGCGAGCCAGGCCATGTCAGAGTGCAAGTCCTGCGTTCTGCTTCCTCTAATTTTGGGGTGTTGTCCTTACCAGCTGAGACTGCTGGCAAGGTTGGCAGTGGTTTCACAAGAGAAGAACAAAGTCCATTGGAAATAAAATGGACAATAGCTGTGGCCTTATTGACTGGGCTTAGGCAGGTGGCAGCGCAGCAGAGTGACATTCCCTGCTCCAGGCTGGATGGCAAGGCTGCACACCTGGACACACAGCTTCCTTCTGGCCTCCATGGCAGCAGTGCCTATGGCAGAGAGAATCCTGAGGAGGAACGTGTCACGTAGCAGGAGGACTCTGGCATGAGACACTTGACAAACATGTGCTTTCCAGGCCCTGAGCCCTGAGAACTTGACCAGCCAAGCAATTCATTTCTCCAGCTATTCCTTTTTTTTTTTTTTTTTTTTTTTTTATTTGTAGTAGATGCCACAGCAACTAAAAATTCCAAAAGCCAACCAACACATAATAAATGAAAAGAAGAGCCTGGAAAGTATGTCTGTTCAAGGAGCTGTTTCTTGACCTTTTCAGCCCAAACTTGAACTCTTAGAAGCGTGTGGAGGAATCGGCTGATGGCACTGCCATGTAAACAGAATTTATGAACCTTTTTCTGTGCAAGAATTAATGAATACTTGTTAAAAAGAAAGCTTCTTCCCAGCCCTGTTCAATTTTGGTTGGCACCTACTGCATCAACGAGACAAGATAAAATGAATATAGTTAAAATACCATCAATCTCAAATTCTTTCATGAACACCATTCTAGTTAGAAGGACAAAGATAATAATGGAATAATTTGGGTCAGATAGGTCATATAGTCCAAACCCCTGCAATAAGCAGGGACATTTAAACTAGATCAGGTTGCTCAGAGCTCCACTCTACCTGAACTTGAATGTTTATAGGGAAGGAGCATCCACAATTTCTTGGGGCAAACTGTTCCACTGTCTCACCATCCTCACCACAAAAAATTTCTTCCTTTTATCTAGCCTAGATCTACCCTCTTTTAGTTTAAAACAATTCCCCCTTGTCCTGTTGAGATACTCAATATATAATTTCTAGTTCAAAAGTCTGAAAGCTCTTTTGCTGAGCGGGGCAAAGGTAAAACAGCAAACCCAAGTTAATGCAGTAATTCAATAATGCAGCTCATGTCTGCAAAGCAGTACAGAAGAATCCTGCTCATTCAATTAGAGCAGGGGCTGGAAAAGAATCTTTATAATTACATTTTCCTTGTGAGGTAGTTATTTAGCAACAATTGTTTTTCACAGTAAAAATACCTGTTCAGTTTTGCACACTTGACTCAATTATGTCTAACACTTAGATTTAGTGCTATGACAACACAGCTAATGTCACCTTGGGAGATGGTGTCACCTAAAGTACAAAGGCAGCTGCTGAAGCAAAACAATAGTAAGTGCAGAAAGCCAGTGAGTGGCTTCACCATTTCCTTGCTGGTGTATTTGAATTTAATTCAGAAGCCCATATAGGAACAGACCCACTAACTGTGTGATGAAGTAAACCCAAGCACATTCACACTTGATGGAGCTCTGTCTTCCCCACAGCTCCAGCCGTGCCAGTCTCCCAGCTGGATATCAGGACAGGAGCAGGTGGCTGGCTAAAGGCAAGCCAGCACTAGTCAGTCCTCACATTACCACCCACAGCATGAACAGGGTGAAGGAGGACATCGATGGCAGGACGTTCGTGACTAGCAATTTCCAAAAGCAACTCCTTTTGCAAATTAGGCACTTAATGGATGTTATACATTTCACAACAAGCAGCAGCCTTCTGGCCTCCTCTTTTCTCTTTACTGTATGGTTCACAGAAATGCAAAAGTGACTAGGGAAGCCAACTTATCTTTACACTCTGAAGAGTGTATTTGTTTACAGAGCAGCCCAGCTCTCATTCCATGTTTAGAAAGTTCATCTTCAAATGTAACTTTAAGACTTAATTCAAAGGCTCAGCCCTTCACTTTTTTTTTTCACTCCAATGAGTAATTCCCATGCACACATTCCTATTTTACTGAAGGCTATAGAACAAAAGAGTTAAGGACATGACTAAAGCTTATGGGATTATACAAAGTGACTTCCATCAAAGCTACCAAAATGACCCCAGTTGTGGACTTGTAATGTTGGAGGGCACAACTAAGTAGAACAACTTTAAAACAATAATTCAGGTGCTGACCTTTATAAAAGTGCTCGTCTTCCTCTTTTTCACTTCATTTTTCTTTTAAACCTCACCTTCCAAACTGCAGAACATGCAATGCTTCTTGGACGAGATGCACTCATCATACATGCTCACACATATGCAGAGAATAAAGGCACATGTCCAGGATTGCCAGGTTTTGAAAATCTGGGGCAAACATGCAAAACCTCTGAATGATTCATAGAAAAATGTCCTATAGAACTGAGGTCTCCAGTCACCAGTATCTAAGTAGATAAATTATCTTCAACATCTTCAGACAGTGAATCACAAACAAGTTACAGATATAACCCAGTCTGGTCTTGGTACTTGCAACTAGAGAAGATGGAAATTGTGTGCAGGGTAATTTTTTTAATCTTCTTTTCATTTGGATTGTCTACTGCTATTTACTTTGATTAGTAAACGTCTGCAGAACTCACTGCCTGTACCAGTGTTGCTGCCATGTTGCTGGAGGCAGAGAACACAGGAATATCTGGCAGTAATTGGCTCCCACAACTCCTGATTTAAATG
Source organism: Emberiza elegans (assembly GCA_024865655.1). Lineage (NCBI taxonomy): Eukaryota > Metazoa > Chordata > Aves > Passeriformes > Fringillidae > Emberiza > Emberiza elegans. The sequence goes on from JALJVW010000206.1 coordinate 39,312,798, forward strand.
ATTTATCATCTATCTTGCCAAAGAGCCCAATGAATTAGACACCACAAAGAACAATCTTCTTTTTTCTCTGTCAACAGAGAATTTTTTTTTTTCCCAAAAATTATTAATATCATTCTTTTAGTGCTCACACTAAACTCAAGAATTTAATTCCAGAGAGTTTCATGGATGCCTGGCAGTGCAGCATCCTGCTCCTGAGTTTGATACTGCAGTACAGCCCATTACTCCACTGAGATGCAAACAGACACGGATCCAAACACCAGTGCATACATGCTTAGGAGAATGCCCCCAAACACAGGGATCCTCTACAGAAGGTTGTAGTGCCCTTCAGGTGAGAGGCCAAAGCACCACTAACTCAGGAAAATAATTAATCATGAGTGTAACCACTGGCCTGCAAGTGAAAGCAATGAAGGTGCTCCTGAAATGAAGCATGTGCATAGGTGCCTTGGCAAATCAGGGCCAGAAAAACTGCAGACACCTTGTCTTTTAAATAACATGAAGCCTCATTTTCCCATGGCTCATTTTTGTCTCTCCTGGGTACCTTTGGGCACTAAATGTTTTGGGATCCTGTTACTTACAGCATGCAAAACCAGGAGCAGAGCTGCTAAACCCACTTGGGAAGCAGTAGTAGAGAACAACATCCAATGGTTTACCCAAAGGCTTGACAGAAGAACCAACATTAGAAAGCTGGGGAAAGGTAAAGAAATAGGTCACAGTAGAACAGCAAGAAGAAATAGCAGAATGTTTTTGATTTTTAGGGTGTTTTAAGCAAATGGATGGCTACAAGTGCTGACCATGACACTACAGCAAGCAGGACTCAGTGGGAGTCCTCAGGCACCATAGCTGCTGGACAAGGCACATCCATGCTGTAAAACTGCCCTGTTCTTGTAAGCTGATAATGAACCTCAGGCTGATTTTAAAAGATGCTGGTTCAGGCTAAAGGCGGTGAGGATTTCTCTTTTTACAGTGGTTAAATTTTGAAGCCCAGCTACAGAGTTACCATGGCAGCCATAGAAAAGGCCTGGGCACTGCCTGTTGCCCAGTTATTCTGGGATGCCAGGGTTGTCATCTCTCAAACACAGGATAACTGAATCTAATCAAATTAGACAAGAGCATTTTTCCAGGACCCTTTGCAGAACCAGGGAACTGTAATTAAGGCTGCATTAGAATTTCCATCATAAAGTCCTACCTTTGAAGCTTCACTAATTTGTATTTAGGACCTTAAATACCAAATGGCAATTTGGCACACAGAGATGAAAACTTAGAGTAAAAACATCTTCTGCACCAAAATCATTATTACGGTCTCACTGATTTCAACTACATAAAATGAGAGCCAGCATTAGCTGCTTAGGTGGGGTAGATTTAAATTCCTGGCAGGGTTGAAACATTAATTTTACCTAACACACTTTTTACTTATTTTCTGGGCACTTGAATGATATCCCTGTTTTTGCAGAGAAGGCAGGTGGTTTATGGCCTGGCTAAGGACCAGCTTTGGCTGGAACCTGAAGTATGTCTGCATATCCATCAGTTCTGGTACCAGCACTTCCCAGCACCAAGGCTTATAAAATGCCATACATGCACAATGTCTTCATGACAATGTCAAGGAGGCAGAAGACAAATCCTTCAAACACTTAGAAAAGTGCAAATTTAAAGAATAAATATATTTTTAATGTGAAGATTTAATTAAAGAGGGGCGTGCATTCAGACATTGTGGAGCTCCAGCTTGGATCACTGAGTGTGTGTCAACATCACATCACCTCTAGAGCTACAAGGTATGCAGAGGTAGGCAAACCCACACAGGAGAACTGAACAGACTCTCTGTCCAACAGTTTTGTTCTCAGGTAGGCCTGCAGGTAATGACAAGTTTCATGCTACAACAGCTACAGGTAGTCACTGCACAAAATTCACACCCAGGAACAGCAACTGCTTTCTGGAATCAAGAGCCACAAAACCTTAGATTGCTGTATAGGCTGGAGATGTAAAAAGGCTTATGTGAGTCTTCCACTATCTTCCTCTTGTGGTAACATTCCCAGCACTAGGGGAAATCTCCCATCACTTATGTGCAAAGATGCTCTAAGCTGCTTACATTCGTGTGATCATGGCCATTTATACAATCCTAGATAAGATGCTAATCCATTTCTCCAAATCTCAAGTACAGGAACTCACATCCTGTCTTCAAAACATCCCTTGTCTGCATCCAGTTTAGAATCTGATCCAAGGTATTATACAAATAATTGTTAGTTAGATTGCTCAGACATTCTATAGCTGACAAAAAAAATATTTCCAGATTAAACTACACAACAATTTCAGCAACATCCTTACTTGCTTTTTCTACCACCCCCTTAAAAAGACTGATGAAACCCAAAATTTCTTAAGTATATTGACTCAAGCAAGCAGACTGCCATTTTATTAGCTTTTCTTACTTATTTCATCACTGTTTCAGGCATCTTAGAGATTCCTGGAAAGAGGAGACACTGAAATAACTCCCATTTATATTAACATGTGCCAAAATTACCTGGAAGGGTCTGCTTTACTGAGGGCCTCTTTAAAGCTTGTCCATCTGGTTTCAATCACCTCATCAAAAGAAACAGCAAATGTCTCCTTCAGAATAGCTGTTTCTTACTCATTTCAATATTCACTTTTAAGTCAATAAATCAGCAGAAGTCTCATTCCCAGTTTGCCATACAGAAGAGCAGCTCTGACATCTGGTCTCACATCAGAACATTACTAAGCAGAGGAATGCCAAGCTCTCTTTCCTCTAAATACAGCCATCAAGCTCTTTAAATAGCCTGAAAAGAGCTGCAGGGGGGATTTTGATTACAACATATAAAATAAGAGGCAGTCAGTGCAGAAGACATATTTCCTAATAAGACTTTTACCATAGCTTCCAGCCAGTGTGTGCTTGTTGCCTATGAGTCCAGAGTGGCAGAGCTGAAGATGCCTTGCTGCTTGTTTTATGTGTACTTGGGCTTTTGATGGGGTGCTTAAATTCAAATCTGGCCAGACCAAACCTACACCTGACTCCTCACCACAGTGGGTATGTGCTACGTGGCCCTTACAGCTGAAGGCAAGCAGACACACCATACACCCAAATGCTCCCAGGGCAGAGCCTACAGAATTCACTGCAGACTGAAGGTGGAACACAGTTACTGAGCAGTTTGGAATTATTGCAAACTAAACCTGTTAGCAAGCTGAGCACACAAGGGGCTGCAGGAACATGTACTCAACACATTGTGCTATTTCGTGAGGTGCTGAGACAGTAACAAAAGTAAGCTGATTTCCAACAGCTGACACAAAATGCTGACATAATTCAAACACTCTCATTAAAGAAGAAACAGCATGAAAATCACTTTTTATTAATTTTCAAGTATAAAACAGTATTTTCTACATTTGCTTTTCCAATGCAAATAAACTACCCTGTGGTCAGTTCCAGCATTAACTCTTACAGATATTTTACACCATGATAATGAGTTGTGTTTAATCACAGAAACATATCAAAATCAATTTGTGAGACAAGAAGAATGAAACAAAATTAATGTCAAGATTCAACATTGTTCCACCTTCCTTGCAGAGTAGCCCAGAGAACACAGCAACTCAACAACCTTACATTTTTTGTGAGCTGTATCCATTCTAGGATTTTATCCTTTTGGACTTCAGATTATTTCAGATATTATTTCTTTCAGATCTTATCTTCCTGTATCAGTGTGTAGAGACATTCCTACATTCCTCTCTCTAACAGTACCCATGGCCTTGGGCCAGACCCAAACCAAAGTGCCCAACCCAATAAGCCAAGTCTTTTGCAACAAACCTGACTGCAGGCCACAATCCCCTGCCAGCCCAGTGCTTTCTTTCCTTAGGTCATCAAGTGCTTTCCACTAGATAACTAACACTTACTGACAATAGAATAATAGAAAATAAAGCAAGCAAAACCCAAATCAGAGATAGAATATTCCCTTTTGTGCATGTAACAACAAAGAACCTTGCATTTAAGAACAGATGCAAATATAAAATAATCTGTTTAAGAGTATCCTGCATACTAACTGTTTTTTGGTTGTAGGCCATGACAGAAGCATAGACAAAGAGCTACTTAATTTCTAAAGTCAGAGTTCTAAGTCAGATTGTCAGATGCAGCAACAAATGAAAACACAGTAGACAGAATGCCAGGCAGGCCAAATATTAAATGTCACCTCTGCATCACAGTGCAGGTGGGACTCCAGGTCTCTATACAGTTACAGGAAGAACCTTTGTTGTACAATTAGCCAGGCACAGCACAAACACTGGTGGTTGCTTTGTGATGCCATCCAAAATTAACATTATGCTCCAGTCTAATAGTTTTTATTGTTGTTGCTCTGGTGAGAGATTTTTTAAAATTTTGTTTTCATTTGGGTTTTCTTTGTGGTCTTTTTGTTGGTGTCACTGTTGATATTTCAGTGATGGTGGTGGTTATGTTTTATTTATAATGCTTCTGAAGATTTACAATCTATTAATAATGGAAATCTCACTAATAAATATGGCCATGTTTTCAGCCTACAGACATGGTGGTGTTTGTGAAGAGCTAAGCTTCAAACAAAAATCCAGGGTTTGCTTTTCCTACAAACACCATAAGTTCCAGTTAGTAAAAACAAATTCAGTAGACAGAAGCTTAGCCTTGAGCAAGTCTGCATTTTTAATACACTACTTCTACATTCAGAAGAAACTGAAAAATCAATCTGTAAAATTAGGAAGCTACAACCAATGCAACAGGCTTCAATGCATAATGAGGCCAATCAGGAATTATTCACAACAAGATGCTTTGGTTTGGTCCTTAGAGGACAAAGTTTTTAACAAGCAGAATAGTGGTGTGGTTGGTTAAAAATCAAGCTACTATAATTGCTGACTGGCAAACACTTCTATGTTTCAGAGAGCATAAAACCCTCACCTTATTCTGTTCATTCAGAACATCCAAGATTTTAATTCACAGATAATGAGTATTACTCTGAGTAAAAGAAAAAAGTATATAATTATATCATCAGTGTTTGTGTACAGTCTGTTAGAAGGCCTGATATACATTCATATGTGCCTTTCTCATTTTACAATTACCTAATTTCAGCATTTAAAGATTCCTCTAACAGCAATTCTAAAATCCCACTTGTTCCAATGCTTATGCAAAATACAGTTGTATCAGTTGCACTTCCAGAAAACAACTCAGTTTTGTTTAACATGCCGCCTTGCCACCATCATCTTCCTCTTCTACTACAGGTTAGAACGAGTCAGCCAGGAAATTCCTGGAAGCAAAAAAACAAACCAACATAGAATAAAAACCATATCAGAATGGACAAACAGTAAGAGAGAGTCCACAGGATATAAAGAGTGCTTAAAAATGGTTCATCTCCTTTGGTCTAGAATGAAAAGAAAGCCTTAAATTCTAAGGACACCATACAGCCAGTAGGGGGAAAAACCCAAACAAGCAGATAGCAAGGAAAGCAGATGGCATGGTGTAAAAGGACCTGTTTTTTCCATCTCCCAATTCTAACAACAATCTTTCTTCCTTGCAACCATCCTGCCTCCTCTGTGGTTTAAATGATAGTCCCTAAGGTTTTCAGAAGCTTACCACTATGAAGCTTGCAGTAAAAGAAAGGAAAAAACATACACACCTGTTTCTTTCTCTCAGATTGTGGATCAATCATTACATTTATAAGAGAAGGTGTTTGCTTGTCAGTCACACTTGCTTTCAGAGCATTCTGCAATTCTTCTGGTGTTTTAACAAAGTATCCTTTGCCTCCAAAGGCAGACATAATTTCTGGGCAGCACTGGCTCCCTACAACTCCTGATTTAAATGATTTATCATCTATCTTATAAAACAGCCCAATGAATTAGACACCTAGAGGCAATCTTCTTTTTTTCTCTGTCAACAGAGAAAACCCACTTCCACCAAAAAATTATTAATATCATTCTTTTAGTGCTCACACTAAACTCAAGAATTTAATTCCGCTTGTTTTTAGAGTTTTCATGGATGCCTGGCGGTCGGCATCCTGCTCCTGAGTTTGATACTGCAGTACAGCCCATTACCCACTGAGATGCAAACAGACACGGATCCAAACACCAGTGCATACGTGCTTGGGAGAATGCCCCCAAACACAGGGATCCCCTACAGAAGGGCTGTAGTGCCTCAGGTGAGAGGCCAAAAGCACCACTAACTCAGGAAAATAATTAATCATGAGGTAAATTACCGGCCTGCAAGTAAAGTAAATGAAGGTGCTCTGAAATGAAGCATGTGCATAGGTGCCCTGGCAAATCAGGGCCAGAAAAACTGCAGACACCTTGTCTTTTAAATAACATGAAGCCTGTTTTCCCATGGCTCATTTTTGTCTCTCCTGGGTACCCTTTGGGCACTAAATGTTTTGGGATCCCAGTTATTGCCAGCATGCAAAACCAGGAGCAGAGCTGCAAAACCCACTTGGGAAGCAGTAGTAGAGAACAACATCCAATGGTTTACCCAAAGGCTTGACAGAAGAACCAACATTAGAAAGCTGGGAAAGAGTAAAAATAGGTCACAGTAGAACAGCAAGAAGAAATAGCAGAATGTTTTTGATTTTTAGGTGTTTTAAGCAAATGGATGGCTACAAAATTACTTTGACCATGACACTACTGCAAGCAGGACTCAGTGGGAGTCCTCAGGCACCATAGCTGCTGGACAAGCCACATCCATGCTGTAAAACTGCCCTGTTCTTTGTAAGCTGATAATGAACCTCAGGCTGATTTTAAAAGATGCTGGTTCAGGCTAAAGGTGGTGAGGATTTCTTTTTTTTACAGTGGTTAAATTTTTGAAGCCCAGCTACAGAGTTACCATGGCAGCCATAGAAAAGGCCTGGGCACTGCCTGTTGCCCAGGTTATTCTGGGATGCCAGGGTTGTCATCTCAAAACACAGGATAACTGAATCTAATCAAATTAGACAAGAGCATTTTTTCCAGCACCCTTTGCAGAACCAGGGAACTGTAATTAAGGCTGCATTAGAATTTCCATCATAAAGTCCTACCTTTGAAGCTTCACTAATTTGTATTTAGGACCTTAAATACCAAATGGCAATTTAGCACACAGAGATGAAAAACTTAGAGTAAAAATATCTTCTGCACCAAAAATCATTACGGTCTCACTGATTTCAACTACATAAAATGAGAGCCAGCATTAGCTGTTAGGTGGGGTAGATTTAAATTCCTGGCAGGGTTGAAACATTAATTTTACCCAACACACTTTTTACTTATTTTTCTGGGCACTTGAATGATATCCCTGTTTTTGCAGAGAGAAGGCAGGTGGTTTATGGCCTGGCTAGGACCAGCTTTGGCTGGAACATGAAGTATGTCTGCATATCCATCTGCCCCTGGTACCAGCACTTCCCAGCACCAAGGCTTATAAAATGCCATACATGCACAATGTCTTCATGACAATGTCAAGGAGACAGAAGACAAATCCTTCAAACACTTAGAAAAGTGCAAATTTAAAGAATAAATATATTTTTAATGTGAAGATTTAATTAAAGAGGGGCGCATTCAGACATTGTGGAGCTCCAGCTTGATCACTGGAGTGTGTGTCAACATCACATCACCTCTAGAGCTACAAGGTATGCAGAGGTAGGCAAACCCACACAGGAGAACTGAACAGACTCTCTCTGTCCAAAAGTTTTGTTCTCAGGTAGGCCTGCAGGTAATGACAAGTTTCATGCTACAACAGCTACAGGTAGTCACTGCACAAAATTCACACCCAGGAACAGCAACTGCTTTCTGGAATCAAGAGCCACAAAACCTTAGATTGCTGTATAGGGCTGGAGATGTAAAAAGGCTTGTGAGTCTTCCACTATCTTCCTCTTGTGGTAACATTCCCAGCACTAGGGAAATCTCCATCACTTATGTGCAAAGATGCTCTAAGTTGCTTACATCTGTGTGATCATGGCCATTTATACAATCCTAGATAAGATGCTAATCCATTTCTCTCCAAATCTCAAGTACAGGAACTCACATCCTGTCTTCAAAACATCCCTTGTCTGCATCCAGTTTAGAATCTGATCCAAGGTATTATACAAATAATTGTTAGTTAGATTGCTCAGACATTCTATAGCTGACAAAAAAAATATTTCCAGATTAAACTACACAACAATTTCAGCAGCATCCTTACTTGCTTTTTCTACCACCCCCTTAAAAAGACTGATGAAACCCAAAATTTCTTAAGTATATTGACTCAAGCAAGCAGACTGCCATTTTATTAGCTTTTCTTACTTATTTCATCACTGTTTCAGGCATCTTAGAGATTCCTGGAAAGAAGAGACACTGAAATAACTCCCATTTATATTAATATGTGCCAAAATTACCTGGAAGGGTCTGCTTTACTGAGGGCCTCTTTAAAGCTTGTCCATCTGGTTTCAATCACCTCATCAAAAGAAACAGCAAATGTCTCCCTCAGAATAGCTGTTTCTTACTAATTTCAATATTCACTTTTAAGTCAATAAATCAGCAGAAGTCTCATTCCCAGTTTGCCATACAGAAGAGCAGCTCTGACATCTGGTCTCACATCAGAACATTACTAAGCAGAGGAATGCCAAGCTCTCTTTCCTCTAAATACAGCCATCAAGCTCTTTAAATAGCCTGAAAAGAGCTGCAGGGGGGATTTTGATTACAACATATAAAATAAGAGGCAGTCAGTGCAGAAGACATATTTCCTAATAAGACTTTTACCATAGCTTCCAGCCAGTGTGTGCTTGTTGCCTATGAGTCCAGAGTGGCAGAGCTGAAGATGCCTTGCTGCTTGTTTTATGTGTACTTGGGCTTTTGATGGGGTGCTTAAATTCAAATCTGGCCAGACCAAACCTACACCTGACTCCTCACCACAGTGGGTATGTGCTACGTGGCCCTTACAGCTGAAGGCAAGCAGACACACCATACACCCAAATGCTCACAGGGCAGAGCCTACAGAATTCACTGCAGACTGAAGGTGGAACACAGTTACTGAGCAGTTTGGAATTATTGCAAACTAAACCTGTTAGCAAGCTGAGCACACAAGGGGCTGCAGGAACATGTACTCAACACATTGTGCTATTTCGTGAGGTGCTGAGACAGTAACAAAAGTAAGCTGATTTCCAACAGCTGACACAAAATGCTGACATAATTCAAACACTCTCATTAAAGAAGAAACAGCACGAAAATCACTTTTTATTAATTTTCAAGTATAAACCAGTATTTTCTACATTTGCTTTTCCAATGCAAATAAACTCCCCTATGGTCAGTTCCAGCATTAACTCTTACAGATATTTTACACCATGATAATGAGTTGTGTTTAATCACAGAAACATATCAAAATCAATTTGTGAGACAAGAAGAATGAAACAAAATTAATGTCAAGATTCAACATTGTTCCACCTTCCTTGCAGAGTAGCCCAGAGAACACAGCAACTCAGCAACCTTACATTTTTTGTGAGCTGTATCCATTCTAGGATTTTATCCTTTTGGACTTCAGATTATTTCAGATATTATTTCTTTCAGATCTTATCTTCCTGTATCAGTGTGTAGAGACATTCCTACATTCCTCTCTCTAACAGTACCCATGGCCTTGGGCCAGACCCAAACCAAAGTGCCCAACCCAATAAGCCAAGTCTTTTGCAACAAACCTGACTGCAGGCCACAATCCCCTGCCAGCCCAGTGCTTTCTTTCCTTAGGTCATCAAATGCTTTCCACTAGATAACTAACACTTACTGACAATAGAATAACAGAAAATAAAGCAAGCAAAAACCCAAATCAGAGATAGAATATTCCCTTTTGTGCATGTAACAACAAAGAACCTTGCATTTAAGAACAGATGCAAATATAAAATAATCTGTTTAAGAGTATCCTGCATACTAACTGTTTTTTGGTTGTAGGCCATGACAGAAGCATAGACAAAGAGCTACTTAATTTCTAAAGTCAGAGTTCTAAGTCAGATTGTCAGATGCAGCAACAAATGAAAACACAGTAGACAGAATGCCAGGCAGGCCAAATATTAAATGTCACCTCTGCATCACAGTGCAGGTGGGACTCCAGGTCTCTATACAGTTACAGGAAGAACCTTTGTTGTACAATTAGCCAGGCACAGCACAAACACTGGTGGTTGCTTTGTGATGCCATCCAAAATTAACATTATGCTCCAGTCTAATAGTTTTTATTGTTGTTGCTCTGGTGAGAGATTTTTTTAAAATTTTGTTTTCATTTGGGTTTTCTTTGTGGTCTTTTTGTTGGTGTCACTGTTGATATTTCAGTGATGGTGGTGGTTATGTTTTATTTATAATGCTTCTGAAGATTTACAATCTATTAATAATGGAAATCTCACTAATAAATATGGCCATGTTTTCAGCCTACAGACATGGTGGTGTTTGTGAAGAGCTAAGCTTCAAACAAAAATCCAGGGTTTGCTTTTCCTACAAACACCATAAGTTCCAGTTAGTAAAAACAAATTCAGTAGACAGAAGCTTAGCCTTGAGCAAGTCTGCATTTTTAATACACTACTTCTACATTCAGAAGAAACTGAAAAATCAATCTGTAAAATTAGGAAGCTACAACCAATGCAACAGGCTTCAATGCATAATGAGGCCAATCAGGAATTATTCACAACAAGATGCTTTGGTTTGGTCCTTAGAGGACAAAGTTTTTAACAAGCAGAATAGTGGTGTGGTTGGTTAAAAATCAAGCTACTATAATTGCTGACTGGCAAACACTTCTATGTTTCAGAGAGCATAAAACCCTCACCTTATTCTGTTCATTCAGAACATCCAAGATTTTAATTCACAGATAATGAGTATTACTCTGAGTAAAAGAAAAAGTATATAATTATATCATCAGTGTTTGTGTACAGTCTGTTAGAAGGCCTGATATACATTCATATGTGCCTTTCTCATTTTACAATTACCTAATTTCAGCATTTAAAGATTCCTCTAACAGCAATTCTAAAATCCCACTTGTTCCAATGCTTATGCAAAATACAGTTGTATCAGTTGCACTTCCAGAAAACAACTCAGTTTTGTTTAACATGCCGCCTTGCACCACCATCATCTTCCTCTTCTACTACAGGTTAGAACGAGTCAGCCAGGGAAATTCCTGGAAGCAAAAAACAAACCAACATAGAATAAAAACCATATCAGAATGGACAAACAGTAAGAGGGAGTCCACAGGATATAAAGAGTGCTTAAAAATGGTTCATCTCCTTTGGTCTAGAATGAAAAGAAAGCCTTAAATTCTAAGGACACCATACAGCCAGTAGGGGGAAAAACCCAAACAAGCAGATAGCAAGGAAAGTAGATGTCATGGTGTAAAAGGACCTGTTTTTTCCATCTCCCAATTCTAACAACAATCTTTCTTCCTTGCAACCATCCTGCCTCCTCTGTGGTTTAAATGATAGTCCCTAAGGTTTTCAGAAGCTTACCACTATGAAGCTTGCAGTAAAAGAAAGGAAAAAACATACACACCTGTTTCTTTCTCTCAGATTGTGGATCAATCATTACATTTATAAGAGAAGGTGTTTGCTTGTCAGTCACACTTGCTTTCAGAGCATTCTGCAATTCTTCTGGTGTTTTAACAAAGTATCCTTTGCCTCCAAAGGCAGACATAATTTTCTCATAGTGTGCATTTGGCAGGAGAGAAACAGGAGGTACACTGTAACAGAATGGAAAACATGACTAATGGCATGGGAAAATTGCCAGGCTGACTAATTTAATTACTTTAGCACCAATTTTAAAGTGCAAGATGATTATTGTGCTGGCCTGATGAATTCTTCTGGGCTGAAAGAACTATGGTTGCTGTATCACCTAAGATGTGTTTATAGGGTACTGTACTCATTTTTATCTTGTGGAGTCATTCCTCAGCTAAGCTTTAGCTTATTTCTCTTAGTACAGAGATCTCAGCTCAGAAGCAGAAGTCCTGTGTACACTCAGATCTCAGGTAATTTTGGAGAGTATCAGGATTTTGAAAGTTACCCACTATGAACTCTGTACCGTGCGAGCTGAACTGCTGCAGGAACCTGAAAAAACTAATAAAGAATCATCTCTCTGCTGCACTGCTGTGCAAACAGTAAGGTGGAAGTAGATTGGCTGTTTGCTTTTGGTAATTGGTTCTTACTTATACGAACTTAGCCCAGGACTAAATTGATTTTATAAATGTCATTTTAATACGGATCATAAAGCATTAAAAATTAAGAGAATTACCATTTTGGTCACTTCTTTCATAGTTACATAGGACATTGAAGATGCTTACCATGTAGCAGGGTCACCAAACTTTAACATTTGCTCCCAGGAATTTGCATCCAAACCAGTGTAAATCCCATTGTTGTTCACTACAATTATCAGGATTGGCAAGTTGTATCTGTAAAAAGACACATTTGGAAGAATTCTGAAATACTTGCCCCCTTCTGTAAGATGCTAAGAGTGTAATTTTCCTTACAAGTAAAATGGGAAAAAACCCCACTTCCACCTGAAATACGATTCAACCATCACTAGTAAAGCACTACATCGCAACAACATAAAAAATGAGCATGTAAGTTTTCCGGCTTGTTTTTATGTGTTTTATGGATGCCCCACCTACCACCAGTTAAGTTCTTCTAGTTAAAGTGACCCTGAAGAGCCTCTTCTTGAGCCAAAAAAACCCACCAGTTACCTGCAGATAGTCTCCACTTCCATTCCAGAAAATCCAAAAGCACTATCCCCTTCTATGCAGACAACTCGCCTTCCAGGTGTGCGGTCCCTGGCTACCATGGCAGCTGCTATGGCAAAACCCAGCCCCACTCCCATGGTTCCAAAAGTACCTGCATCAAGCCTAAAGGGAGAATACAGAATTACTACCCCTTTATTTCTACTCAACCTCTTTAATTCATGGTGCCTTACTTTTACTTTTAATACTTTGCCATATAGTATGCAAATACTGTTTTATAAACAATTGGTATTAAGAAATAACACATGTAGAGATTATTAGAGTCAGCCAAAAAACTGCAAATGTTTTAAGTGATATAAACATACTGGAAAACTCAAATTAAAATGAAGAACTCTTGTACACTAGTGCCACAATAAAGAACTATTCTCATATGCTTTTAGCTTGCATAGTTACAGTATTTCAAAAACATTCAATTACTGTAGAGACAGACAACATGAAATATTTCTATATTTAATTCCTTGAAAATATAACTATTAGTCTGAAAGCCTTTGATTAAATACTGCTGTTCAAATTTTAGTCTTCTGTTCAACTATTTGAAATCAAATTGAAAGCTATAATTTAGTTAGATCATTTCCATCAGAAGCACATAATGGATACAAAAGTACATAAAGCACTAGATTATTCTAGGGTTAACTGCTTGAATTTCCTTTCAGACATGTGCAGTGCAGTCTGAAGAGACAACCAGTAACATTACTGTGTACTTATTTTAAATAAGGGGGAAAAATACACACTCCTTCCCCAGCTCTACTGGAAGTACATGGGTGTTGATGGTTTTTTGCCCACAAAGCAGTATTTTGAGTACCCACACCTTAGGCATGCAGGTTTACATGAAAGCATGCCCTATATATAATCCAATTTTCAAGTTTTCCCTGTTCTGAAGTTTCCCAAAGAAAAACTCTTCACGTGAATTCTTTTCAACATAAGAATCCAAATGATTGTTTTTATTTTTCATCAATATTTACCACAGACTCTGAACACAGAAACAAACATCAAGGTCAGGGAACTGAACACAATGCTCATCACTCCCTTTCCATAAGAAGAGAGCAACTATCATCATTCTGCTGCAGAGCATGCAGAGAATTGTTACCATCTATGACAGGACATCAGTATGTGAGCAGAGAACTTTCCTTAATTGCTCTCCCAACATATTATACTTCTGTTTTCCAGGTCATTATTCTTCTTAGCTAAATGAAAACATTTATGCAGAAATATAGCATGTTGAGTCAGAACAAAAGATATCACACCTTTGACGGGGATAGAAATTTGGAAGCATAGTTCGTCCAATGTCCATGGTGTTTGCTCCCTCACTTACTAAAATGCAGTCCTTGGGTATCAGTTCTCTGATGTGATGAAAGACTGTATAATAATTCATGGGCAGAGACTTCTGTAATGCTAATCCCTTAAAAAGAAAAGATATTAGTAACTCCCACAAATAGAATTTAGGGTGCAAAACAGAGATACATAAATAATAATGATGGAAATAAAATACACTCTGCTAGGTAAGGCTGGAGTATTTGGTTTTTCAGGCACTGCATCAAGGTTACTCTTTTTGTATCTATCCTGGGGACACAACATATTTATCACAGGCTCAACAAGCTCAGCAGCCCTTCAATGGCCTATCATTAGCAGAAGCTATTAAAACTCAGTTTAAACCAAGAGGCTCATGAAATTTTTCTGCATCAGGCCTGACTATTTACAACACTAAGTGAGCTGTCATCTGTGTACTGGGAGATAATTCAAAAGAGCAATTTGTTAAAATAACTTCATTTTAGATCCCAGCCTTGGGAACATGCACCTGAAGTTGCAGAATATGAGTTACACAAAGTTAGGTATATACCACACATCTGTGGTCTCTTTGCCTTAACAACTACTTGCTTTTAACATAGATTAAACCTAGACCAGCACTGCTAAACTGCACAATTACAAACAATGATTACAATTAGAAGAAAACTAAGAATGTGTCTTCACTAACCCAGTTTCCACTTGGAGTACTTGGAGTACCTGTCCATTGCTTAAAAGCCACTGCCCATAATACAGCAGCTCTGGCTGTGGTCTCCTACAAATGCCTTTAAGAATCCAATCCCAAAGTGTAATGATTTCTACACAACTTGAATTTATACAAAATCATAGAATACTTAACCTATAATGCTTATCGTTCCTAAGCATAAAAAGAGTCAGCCTGTACCAGAATGGTAGAAATTTTCAAAGTCTGGGTGACTTAACTGAGAAATAATTGAGGAGGTTGGATATAGACCAGTTATAAAACTGACAATTTATCAGTGTCTGTTATAGCAAGAAACCTTTTAATTTCTTTAATGTCACACTACCTCCGATCTTTCCTCATTGTTCTTTATTTTCACTCTTAGCTTCTGCCACCACTCTGAATTGGAAGGGTACTTCCACGATCTTTTGTTGAATTCTTCTAAGAGCTGGAACAATATCCAAATGTTGTAAAAGGGTCTTTCAACATATTCAAAAAACAACAAAAGCATAAATAATAACATTACTAAGAAGCCATCCCAGCACAATCCCAGTAACACTAGCCAGAATCTTTAACATAAAATTTGAGAATAGACTGGATATACAACACAAATATACTCCCTGAAAAATGGTTTTCCTTGAACAGTTGGGGTTTTTTTTTTTTTAACTGGCAAATTACATCACATGAATCAGAGGAAATTGAGGTCAAAACCAGAGGACACAGGACATTACGTTACCTGCTCAGTCACGGCGTTTATGTCACCTAATAAAGTTGCAGCTGGCCTTACATTATTCCCCAGCTCTTCTGCACAAATATCAATCTGTATTTCAAAACGAAAAACAACCATTAACTCAAGGATATTAACCAGAAAATTTTTTTTTCAGTTTCAAGTGAGGAACATGCCCTAACATACACAGATGTCTAACATTGTCTTCATACCCTGTTTTGGCTGCACAGGTAACTTCCTTTGTCTTTCCTTGACATGACATCAGGAAACCCTTTATACAAAGTAAAACCCTGTGGTGCATACCTATTTTAATGAAAAGTAATATATATCCTTAAAGCTGATTGCTTGCTTCTTTCAAGCTCCTGCAGATACTGTAGAACTTTAATATAGCATTGTATGTGAGCTAAAAATCTAGGTTCATGTATATCTATGCAAAGCAGCAATTTTTTCAGAGAACTGTGTGTATGCTACTTGACAGTAAGAACTTAATTAGCATGAAGAAACTGAAAAGTAAGTTGCAACTACTGAAGCAAATCTATCAGTGATGCATGAGCCCTCTAAGGTTACTTAAACTGTTATTTTTGACCAGGTCACACAGATTATGAAATGACTTAGTGTTTTAATACTAATCTCTGACTGTGAAAAAAATTAAGTGAAATGAAAAAATGTTATCTTTAAATTTTTTAGGAAGAGGACACATAAAATATGCATTATTTGTAAAAATAATATTTCCAAAAATAACATGTATTTTTAAAAATTTAGCTTAAAAATTAATGCTATTAAGTTTGAAATGAAGTTTGGAGCTTTAGACTATGTTCCAGGTCAGTGTAAGCAGGACAGTCAGTATGTTGAATCAACTACTACTATTTGATCACAGTGTCTTGGAGAGGAGATTTTAAGGACAGAATTTAAAGACTTCTCTTTCTAAGAGCTGGCAGATTGTCAAATGCATTAATTAGTTAAACAGCCCTTCTTCCTCTTATTTCATTTCTGAGTGACTGAGCTCTTACATTATGACAGGATCTAAAAGCAGTTCTTTTTCAGCAAAAAAAAACCAGCCAATCGAGCAGTATGAAAGATTCCACAATTTCAAAGACAGTTTTCTTTCAATCACAGAAATTCCAATGCTCCAAAGATCACAAAAGTATTGTGAGTCTAACCCTGTATTAGTCAACTGCATAGATGTATCTGCCCCCCTCATTACAGCAGCACCAAGCTCTTGATACTAGGAACAATATTGTAAGCATTCTTGAAAAAAAAACAGGAAGTAAAAACAGTAATTAAAGATAGCATAAGTATTTCTGGAGAATTATCATAACTATATGCACCATACTGCACTGCCCATATGGCAGTATTTGCCACGTGAAATACATTACCAAAATATTTTACAAGAATTGCTCTGGTCAATGCTAGAACACAGCTAGAACACTTCCATTAAGTGATAAAAATTTTCCTGCTTACCTGAATAACCTTTACATCCTGTCGATACCTTGGTGGAAGACCAAAATGCAAAATCCAATTCAACCTTGCACCAAGCAAGATGATTACATCAGCATGCTGTAATGCCCTAATAAAGGGAAATGACAGAAGCAGATAAGAAGGAATCACTACTACATTTCACAGTCTTTGAAAAATTAGAAGCAACCCTAACCACCACAGCAAACCCCAGAATACACATAGAATTCTTCATTCCTCTAAGCTGCTTGCTTAGCCCCAAAACCCTGTATCCTTTTATTCAGCCAATCACCAAGCCACACTAAAATTAAGGAACTTAAGAAGAAAATTAATTACTATTCTCCTATTACACTGTATACAGGAGAGGAATCATTATATTGGGAAACCAACAAGATGCTAGAATGATGCTCTGGTTAAAGCAAAAGACTCACTATTGTGACACTGGCAACTGTGGGTGCCAAAATTAAGATTGGTATGGGCCTCTCAGTTTAGTCTCCCATAATTTATCTTCCAGGCAGGCAGACAATATTTGGTATATTCTTTTATTCTCCATTCTGCCTAGCAGCATGCTTAACAGTGCTAAAGCTAATATGCTCAGCAATGGACAGCATTTTACTTTCAGGGTATATAAATGCTCCATCTGCAAACTGACTCTGTGCATATTCATACATAGTGGGGTTCTTAGAGTCCATACATGTTAATTTGGCCAAAAGCAAAAAAAAAACAACACTTTAAACATAGTCATTCAGGGTAGTTTGAAATATCTTACTTTTCTTTATAAATAAAGTGCAATTTAGTGATAGGGTATTGCAAACACCACACAGAGACAATACCTGGCAAAACTTCAGCTGCAACATGGGCAATTCAAGCTTCTGTTTATGATGTTAAAGTAAAAAGAAGGAGTTTATCTAGTGCACAAAGTTAAACGTTTAATATAAACTGTTTGCCAGCTCTGTTTTATGTTACAAAATGCACACTAGTAACATTAATCCATCTACTTGCCATAGGTTTCATAGCTACAGAATATAATATATATCAAAATATCTTCCTGGTCAGCATCCTAAAGTGATCCACTTAAATCTCTTGTCCCTTTTCCAGCAGGATCTCCAGTGCTCTACAGTGAGGTGCAAAACACCATTGAAAAAATTTTTGTGGTATAAATTTTCTCTTCCCTGGCATCTGTAGCCCACCAAAATCCTTAGTTGTTTCTCATCTGTTAGGATTAGAAGCCTTGCTTTATATTTACGTTGATCTTGCTGCAGCTACACAATTTGGATGGTTATCAGGAACTACTCCTTTTGCCATTGGGGTAGGCAAAAAAGGCAGTCCACAAAGGTCCACCAATTTTCTGATGTTGTTTTCAGCATGTGAATAAGCAGCACCTGAATGAAATGAAAGAGACTGCTTAATACTACAGAAACCAACTGTATTTGTTTGCACTTCAATTAGGCTGATTATATTATGGCAGAAAGAGTACTGTTTCCCATTATGAAAGCTGCCTGTTACTTTTCATTCTGAAGAACTCAAAACTAAACATGCCAAACCACAGATATCTGCAGTTAAAATTACACATATTTTTGACAAAAAGTTTTGTTTGCTTGCTTTTTTTGTAAGACTTCAGCTGAACTCTTTTATCAATTTTTATGAAGCAGGGCAGGGAAAAATAGGAGATCTTGTTTATTTAAAATGACAAGTTTTTAGTGAGTGAAATTTGGTATTATGGGACAGAATCTTCTGCAGCAGCAACATGAGATGACCTTTATGTTGTGTCATGTCATTTCTTGCTTGCCCCTTGCTCTATAACAACCTGCCCAAAGACTCTACTATAAGCCTTTAGAGAAAAGGGAGAAGCACAAACAAGTGCTTGCAAAGGTATGTGTTTGTGCACACATTTCCTGTAATCCTGCAGCAGTACATGGTGGCTGAATTAAGCTTGCCCAGGCAACCTGGATTAACTGACTGGTCCTTGTGCAATGGCTTGAATCTATGAGTCTTAAATCCTGAAAAATATACTTTTGCCAATCTTAAAAAAAAATCTGCTAACAACACTATATAGCACAAAGTCCAGGTACATTTGTTGAGTCAATTCTCAACTGCTGACATAGACAAAACACATACTTTTTTTTTGAGTTTTCCACCTTCCACTTTCAGAGAACACCCTTTTCTTCCTGTGTATCCAGCCAGAGAGAAAAAAAACCAACCCACAATCTCTTCTGATCTACCTTCTGTTTTCAATTTCATTACCTAATCAATCATTTCAAGCACTGCACTCCCCAATTAAACACAGACAGAAATCATTCCCCATATCTGCAGGAAAACAGCCTGGGTTAAATGAGCTGGTTATTTTAATTCTCTTCCTAGCTGACCTGTATCTTCAACAGAAACACCACTGCACTGGCTAACACTCCACAAGGAGGCATAAAAGAAGTGAAGCAGCACAGAAAATAATTATCCCCCATCTCCAGGAATTGATTAGACCGGCAGAGTACAAAGAAAAGTCTGTAAAACAGCAACAGCAGCAGCAACTGCTGTGTTGCTGTACATCCCCACCCAGGTAGTCTAGGCTGGCACTTTCAGCAAGATCCAACAGAAAAATGACTTTTGGTTACTCTGATGCTTGCTATATATGCTAGAGCAGAGAATATAACTTCTTTAATAGAATTTAAATTGCTTGGAATTTTGGAAGTGATCCCTTGGTGTTGGCTCTAGGATTAAAGACAACAGTTATCTGATTTTTTTTCTACATAAACTTGTGTTTTATCAATTGATTTGTCTTTAAACTAGATTAAAATTAAACCATTAAAGAACAGAAAAAAATTCTAAAACCAAAGCAAATTTTAACACTAAATTTCAAAGAATTTTGTGGTTTTACTACTGGTTGGTTGGTTTGTTAGACTAAGAAGAAGATGGGTAACACTTCTGGAGAAAAGCAATCACTGTTCTTGTCCTGAACATGCATAGTGCAAAGCTACAACAAAGCATTCTACCTTTGCCAATGATGAGCAGAGGCTGCTTGGAAAGAGCAATGACAGAGGCTGCTTTGGATACAGCAGAGTGTTCAGCCATGCTGATGGGAGGTGGCAGGCAGCATTCCATGTACCTGCAGCCAAGCAAAACAGAAGAGGCTCTTTAAAAAATGTAAACCAAGAAATGCTGAAAGACAAAACCTATTGTTTAGCATAAAATTGCAGTTGCTACAAACCATGTTACAGCATTTATTACAACAGGAAACATTTTTTTCAAATTAAGCTTTGAACTTTTCCCTCCTTGTCTCTTTAATCTTGTAGGTGGTTTTGTTTCAGAGATTTACAGAGTGACATGATTATATTACCACATTAACTCATTTTTTTGCACATTTCAGTACAAACTCATTTTTTTGCACATTTCAGTACAAACATTTCAGTAATCTGTATCATGTTATGATACAAGGTCACATTCAGAGGCTGGATTTTCTTGTTTTACGAAGGAAATTGACCTATCAATGAATTTTCTTTTGTTCAGTGACTTTAAAAATAATGAACGTAATCTTTACGCACTTGACAGAGCTCTTATTCACCTGAAGATTCACAAAATCCCCGGGTATGTCAATATAACAGGAACCTGGACGACCATTTATACTGGTTCTTACAACCTAGAAAACATACAATCACAGCTTTAATCACTGTTTGACAGGATTTTAAAAATATTTATATTTGAAAAAGCAAGAAAACTCTGCTGTAGGCAGACAAGGTGTACAGTTTCATTTTGCCGATTCATCACAGTGGAAGCTTCCATGGATTTATACCAACAAAGTAAGGTTTTGACAGCTATTTGTACTTTCTGTTATATACCAGCTGGAACCTTTCAGCAGATGTACAGTATTAGACTCTAAATTCTTTGTTTAATTTGCAATGAGACAATGGCTTTATTAGCTGTTATGTTTGGAGATACAAAATTAAATATTCACACTGAATTCTACTTAAAGTAGCACAAACAGAGTAAAGCCAAGATAACCAATGCCTTCATTTTCTATTACTTTTGATCCCAGTTCTTCTATTGCAGGTAGATTCTCTGCTGAATCTGCACTTCTGGAAACAGTATGACTGTATGCAGAATTTAGGCTGACATGGCTGAAGGGCTGCTACAGCAGGACCAAGAGACTTCTCTAATCCTCTCTGAAGCACTGAGATAAGGATGTTTTTTTTCTCACTCTCAAAAAACCCCAACAGAACAACAACCAAACTCAAACCTCAAAAACAACCATCTCTACTGCCTCCCTCCAAATCTCCTTCACATGACAAGGGTAAAACAGCTGAAGCATTGCATTTCTAGTTATTGCATCTCTCCCTAAAAGCATTTATTTCATAAAAAATTTCCAACTCTATCTGGAGCTAACAAAAATCACTGCAGGGATCAGTAAGCATCTGACTGGACTAGGATCTATTTCTAGCCTACTCCACAGCATTGTTCATAGGGCAGAACTTCCCCAGTTGTTATCTACTCAATCAACCATCACTTCCTTTCTACCACAGCAAATTACTTAGAATAACAACTGTACAAAAATAAACCCTCAAAACCTAAACAGGAGACAGTTACCTGATGTTCTGTTGTTTATTTTGTATTTTTTCATACCTTTTCAATAACAGCAGGAATAACTTCCAGGCTGCTTGGGCGGACAGACAGCTTGCTGTACAGCCTGCCAGCTTCAACCTGAATCAAGGCAAATAACCATTGTATTGATTTATCAAAGTAATTTTCTAATTTCCACATGAATAAAATGAAAGAAATTCCTGATGAAAACCAAGGAGGTGGAAACTTCCCCATAGAAAAATGCAGTAGCAGCTGGTGAAAAATGTCAAAACCATACTCATTCCTCCGAGTTTTTTGGCCTTTTTTTTCCTTCCCCCATAAACTGGTTTATTTTCTTGGACATTTTGCTTTTGTCCATCTCAGAACAAACAAAGGTAATTTATACTAGCTGAAAACCTAAAATAGAGTATGAATTCCAACATGAAGGCAATCTGCTGTATTTACACAATGTCAACTTTAAACCAGTAGATGGAGCAAATCAATAGCATTATAAGATCTGCTAGGAAATGTTAGTGTTCATTATTGTTTTTCCTATAACAATGAAGAAACAAGAATTATTTAACTGAAACCTTCCTGTAGAAAGCTATATCTCTGTGTACCTGTGGGAATTCTTGGAAAGCTCCCATGGTTTCCTGATTTCTGTCAGAAGAACCAGCAATAACAATCAAAGGCCTAGAAAAGTATATTAAAAAACAAACAAAACCCCCCGTAAGTATACATATATACATACAGCATCCCCAGATCTGTACAAGAATAGATACAGAATACAGAAATGGATTCTAAATATCAGAGTATCAGCCAGTAGCCTTCTCAGCAGCTTTTGGGTCACCAGTTTTGGGACAATTTGGCCATATTAAGTGACTTGGATCATAGAAGTTCTAAAACCAAATCCCATTGCAGGCAATTTTCATTCAAGTTTGAAAATACAGGTAACACAGTGGTTTGATGGAATGATAACACCTAATAAGAAGTTATAAAGTATTGATTGGTCCAAAAAGTATTAAGATGTGTCTTTATAAAGGATACTGTAACATGCACAAGCACTAGAACTAAGAAACAAGCTAGGATACAATTTTTCAAAAAGATATATTTTCTTTGTATACAATTTGCAACACAGCAAAGTTAGCGGGCTGAGAGCACAACTCCCTGTATTTTTTTTTTTTTTTTTTTTTTAGTAAAAAAACCTCCAAAACCAAAAGAAACAGACAAAAGATTAACATGCCTGCAAGCGGTCCTGAACTTAAATCAGTTCACAGCTATGTGAGGAAGGCAGTATTACTTTATAATGAGGGTTATACATTCCACAGGAGCACATTTTTACTGTAATTTCCACAAAATATAACAAATAATTTTCCTACAGTGAATGAAAACATGTCTTTTATTCAAATTGTAGGTCAAACTCCTTAAAATGCCAAGTGCTGAGTGAACAGAGGAAAATTGTTTTATTAATCTCTTTATTCATCCGCACTATATTGAAATATTGGGTCTATAGCTTTCTAGGCTTTTTCTCTTAAACAATTTCTCTTCAGATATGGCCTTATAGACTGCATTTATCTATACAATGTATCAAGCTGAAACATTAGCAGTGAGTTCTAAGCATAATCTTAAATTTAATCACCCATAAGACTAGGGGATATGTATATCTAGATCTGAGCTTCATAACCAGGCCATTTCTCTGCCATACATGAAAAATCTCAGTTCTGATCCCCTGGAGCACTGAAATGAGAACTTCAGTCTGTGTCTTACCTCTATGAAAAATAGTTATGGAAAAACTCACTTGATGACTGCTCTACACACTTCATTCTGCTTATTCTCTCCCCTCAGCAAAAAGATTATTA
Organism: Emberiza elegans; assembly: GCA_024865655.1. Taxonomy (NCBI): domain Eukaryota; kingdom Metazoa; phylum Chordata; class Aves; order Passeriformes; family Fringillidae; genus Emberiza; species Emberiza elegans. The sequence goes on from JALJVW010000206.1 coordinate 39,336,065, forward strand.
CTATCCAAGACAGTTTGACAGCAACAAACCCTATGTTCCTCTCACTTGCCTTTTCCAAATTTATTTAAATATTTTAATGAACAAATTAACTACTACTTCCCAATAATGAAATACAATTACGAAACTGGTCTACTATTTGGAAAGCCAACTCCAACAGCTATATCTTGAAAATATTTAGTTTTGCCCTTGAAGTTTTAAATAATTCTAACTAGAAATAAGTTTTTCCCTCAAGGAAATCATTGTACTACTGTCACAATATTGCAGACATTTTGAAGAGCAGTGCTTATAAAGCAAGGCAAAAAAAAAGTGAAGCAGAAAGAACATTTGACTATAATGAAACTAATAATCGTAAGTCTTATGGACTTGCAGGAGAAGACCTTCAGTAAACTGATAAAAAATTTAACTGCAACTTCAGCATGCTCGTTTACTCCAAATGTAACCAACTATCACACACTTATATTTGGAGTCTATTGTCACAGCCAGAATGAGGCAGGACAGGAGGCAGCAGCATGGCAGGCAATTTTTAGCCGGAAGTATCAAGAGGTTTTACCCTTGAAAATGCAGTTTACCCTCAAAAATGTCTCCTGCAAATCCATAGATAAATTACATGCACACTTCTTTCTTATAATCAAACTCCTGACTGTTCAAAAGCAAGGCTTTCCTATAATCTTTTTTAGTCTAAGGTCAAATAGTGGCAGCAAAACTTCAGTCAATAACTCATTTTTTTAAAAAAAGAATTTGAACACTAGAGGACATTTTTCAAAATGTCAGACTTGATTTGTATTGTTCCTATTATTGAGCTTCCCTCGTCCATCAGCCACTGCTAATTCAGTGTTCCAGTGTTCACACTGCTCTGGATCACATTCTGTTCTGTGAACACATCTGTTTGGTATTGCTACAGCTTCTTCCCAAAATTCCTCAGTACAGCTTTCTGAACAGCTTTCAGTGGCAGACCAGACAAAGCTGTCACGTCTCACTGAAGGCTTATAGGAGTAAATACTATCCCTCTGTACATCATTTAATTCAATACTTAATTACTGCTCTAAATGTCTGCGTGGGGAGCAAATAGGGATTTTAACAATGCAGTTGTCAATTTATTCACGAATGAAATACAGTAATTCAAAGGCAGTATGAGTTTAAATTTAGGAAACACCTTTAAGATGATCTCCATGATCATGAGAGCATTACAGGCTAATATTGACTTCATTTTCAAACACATCCATACAACCAGCTATACTGGTAGATTTTCTAATATATACACAATAGAGTAGGATAAAACCAAGAATTTTATCCATGAGAATACAAAAAATGTAACTAAATTAATTTTAAGGCTGATAAAGGAAGAATTCCTTTTTCCCCCATTCATGTGGATAATGAGAAAATTAAAATACTAAATACTGTGGAGCTCAACATTTGAAACAAGTAACAACAAGCAATTATTGGAATTTTAAAAGAAAAATGCAGTTAAATTACCAGCAGTTAATGGTTGCATTTGCCATCCCACCAAGGGTGTGTAAGAAACCTGGACCGGACACTACCAGACATACTCCTGGTCTACACAGAAAATACAAAAAAAAGAAAAAAAAAGACGAAGAGAGAAAAGGAAAGTAAGCACAGGGAACACCAAATAAATAATCAACAAAAATTAGTAAGGTGCTGAAATACAGAATATTAAAGTTTTACTCATGTCACCAAAACTCATGAATGGCTAGGAATTTGTATGAATAACTAAAGGTAGACATAGAAATCAGAAACTATGAAGCTGTACCAATCCAATTAGAAAAGCAAGTGAACTATTATGTGCCACCCACACAGAAGTGGACAATATACACAGGCTTTTCCTAACACAGCTCCTGACTTCTTCTATCACATTTGCTCTGCCATCTAACGTTTATATGCAATTTGGTAAACTTATGTTTGCAGTTTTCTCAACTGTACTTTATCAGCAGCTACCAATTAAGAAAATTCACACTGGAAAAAGTGCATCTGATTCAACACAAATTTTACTGAAATTTAATTCAGGCAGAGACACTTGCTATTTCAGTTGATGAGATAAAAAATGATAATTCTTAACTAGTGAGCATTTCTTAACAACTTTGAACACTCTTTACATACCTGCCAGTCAAATATCCAACAGCAGATGCAGCATAACACGCCTGTTGAAAATAGTGGAGTTAATGATACTATTATTATTATTATTATTTTTATACATTTAATGATATTTTGTACGTAACTTTCAACAAAAATACTGAAAATAAGCAGGTACAGATTCTTCCCTGAATATAAGAGCTAAAATAGAAGTAAAACTCCATTTCACCCTTTCCATTATTAGAAGTGTCTATGAAGATTAATATGAAAAATCTCAAGACTCTTCTCCACATTTCAGGCTCCTGTTGTCACAAGATATTACATTAAGATTATTTGGGATTTGAAAAAGAAAAAAATCAACCAGATTAAAAAAACCCAACTAAAACCAGGGGGAAAAATAAATAGAACAAAACATGAATCTTCTGCTTTCCATTGCCTTCTGGATGAACACAGAAGAGGGACTTGCTAGAGAAAGACAACAAGCAGAAATGCAGCCATTCTGAATTGCATTTCAGAAATCAAGCAAAAGGCTGAAATCTCACATTGGAGAGAATAATTAGATGATTTGGGATTGTCTTTTATAAGCTGAGCTGCTGAAATACTTCTCACTCTGCTTTGGCACCTCATATTTAAAGAAAAATTATGTTTTGAATAAAAATCACAGAAGTAACATCTACAACACATGTTGGCAGAGCTCATCAGCAGTGTTATTGCAGAGTATGTTTTTAAGCTATTCCTGTAGTGATAGTAAACATCTGGACATAAATTTCACCTGGCAAAATGACAGCATGTGATCAAGAAGTTTACAGGTGACAGCAGAACTCAAGAATTCACATGTGACATTGCCCATTCTCATACTTTCATACTCCTGTCTTGAAATCAGCAAGTTCTAACACTTAATGGAAAAAAACCTCATTTTGCAATATTTTGTAATTTTTTTTAAGTAAGCTCCTGGCCTTAGAACCTGCCTCTTTAATTTTTAAATAGAGATTTGATTTTAATTATAATTGAGAACTCTGGTGATAAGATGCCCACTTTGGTTCCAGCTGCCATTATTAAAGGGTTCTTTGAGCCTGATTCCCTTCACAGCTGCACCAACTCCAGCATATTATACACTCACAACTAACTTAGGATACAGATATCAAGAGATTGCCTTGAATATGTAGTGATAATTATTATTAAACATTAAGAACTAACATAAACAATGTGTTTTGTTAACAAATAAACATAAAGGGGGTTTTGAATTTAGAATGGAGCTGGGTTATCAGTCTTGTAAACAACTGCAACAATCTAATTGCCCAAGGAGAGATACAAAAAACACCCGCCCCTGTGAAGTTGCAACACAGTTTTCACTGTTCAAAGGGCATGTGGATGCAGGTGAGCTGCTTCTGGCAAACTTACACCATGTTACAGGCCACAGGAGAACGGCTTCTGGGTATTGGTCGTGCTACTTTTAGCCTCCATGCTTTCATCAGGTGTTCTTATTCTGCAGTTTTATGAGCTTTTCACAGAATTATTAAGGTTGGAAAAGACTTCCAAGATCACTGAGTCCAACCTGTGACCCATCACCATCTTGTCAACTGGAGCATGGCCCTCAGTGCCACATCCAGCTGTTTTTGAACACCTCTAGGGATGGTGACTCCACCACCATCCTGGACAGAATAAGAACATAAGGATGCCAACCAGCAAGTACACTGCTTGATAATTATCTCACCGTGAGATTTTATTGTGTTTGAACTTGTTTATGGGCCCTATTTCCTATGAACAGTGCTGATTAAAATTTTATCACTTTTACAGGGAAATCCTTTTGCTACATCTGGCCTAGAAATGAGGTAGAAACTCAACCCCTGGAAAAAAAAATTCCGTTAATTTTCCATATATCGTTTACAGCTGCCTTCACCAATAAAGGAGGCGGCTGTATACACATACTCCACAGCCAGACCACACAACTGAGACATTAAAAACTATGACATGCATATATTGAGTATATCTTGAATATACTATACATAACCTTTCACCCTTTGCCAAGAAATTACTCTATTATTCACTGAGGATAAAGAACAAACCAAAACTCACTACAAGATGCAGCACCATTCATCTTTTTCAACTCCCCAAATAAGAGAAATCCTGACATTTTAGCCTTAAAACAGTCTTTGTGCTGTTTTTATTCTACTAACAAAAGCAGCTCATAATTAAATCATAAATCATCTAGTAAAGACTAATAAATAGAACAGCATCTTGTTTGGCAGTGCAAAGCAATCTTCTCTGGTAATTATAGACACATGAGGAAATTAATTTTAATCATGTTAGTAACCACAGCTAAAACTAGAATATTTGCTAAATGGCCTACAGGAACATAAAGATTGTGCTGAATTCCCAGTTCTTCAAAGACTCAAATACACCTTTTAAATATGTTTGCCTCTCTCATATGTTACAGATTTTCCACAGAGACATGCATTCCTCTAAATTCTCACATTCCAATAGAACAATGTAGGGATCAGACAGCAAAAACATACAGCTCACAACCACCTGATTTAGAAGAAGTACTGTAACAATACTGTGTTGAGATTATTAAAGATTATTAACTACATAAGTTAAGGAAAACTGGCAACTGCTGTAGACCAGGTATGGATGGGAAGTTGCTGGTCCCTCAGCCACCAGTTCAGCAGCCAGCTCCCCATCTTGTGCAGCAACCCTTCAAAACAACATATAAATAAACCCAAGGTCATCTTCAACCTCAGACTACCCAAGAAACTACTGAGATTAAAGAGTTACTACTGTGGGAAACCAAACAAAAGCAGAACTAGAAGCACAGCACCAAAATGCTGACGAGCTTGGCTCTTTAATTTCTGACACCTACACAATAAACCTGAAATATACAAAAATAAGTGAGTCTATGTTCATGGTTGATTTTGAGCACATGGAAGCATTATTACTTTCTGTGGTTTGCTGTTCTGTGAGCTTTTAAAACACAGTAAAGGAAAAAACCCTAGAATTATTTAAATTGTCAGAATAAGTTTATCAATCAACAGGAAAACTGTCCTCTTTGGGCACTTAAAAACACGATACAGAGAGGGGGAAAAAAAGTAAAGGACCAGGTAATAAAGTCCTAAAAAGAACTAAAATACTACCAGTTAGAGCAAGAATGATAATATTGGGAAGTTTGTAGAAAGCTATAGAAAAACAAAAAGCCCTGGATGAGCATCTCAAAACCAGGCAGATAATATCTGACAGTACATCTGTCAGATGCACATCTGTCAGACAGTACTTGAAGGAGATAACTTTTTATAATTTTTTTGTTCTCCATCACATGCTGTCTTTAAATTATTTTTTCTCCCCTCTGCTATCCTCCCCTTCTTATTGCAGGGATTGTTAAGTGGAAAGAAGATGCAATTTAGACAACAGAAAAGGAGGGGCCACTTTAAAATGGAAGTGGGGAAAGAAGGGCACAAAGAAACACTCAACCCAATGCAACAATGCTCTCCATTATTCCAAAATAACAGTGGCTGCTCCTGTATAGGTTCTTTAAAGGAAAATTCAGAAACCATATTCTTACTAGTAAGAAAACTTAAACTGGGTTTCATTCCATTGTGAAACAGTTAAGGAAAGGGTTGGTCCCACTACAGATATGTACTTACAGCTTGCTCATTTCTCATTCCCACATATTTTATTCCAACTGCCTGGGCTGCAATTGCAATTTCAGTGACTGGAATACCAACAATGCCAAACATGTATTCGATATTCTATAAAGAAAAAAGTTGAGAAAAGTCAGACTGTTTTTTCCCAAAAGACAGCTTTAATATGCACATGCCAAACACAGACATGCTAACTACACAGGCAATCTAAAACTAAAATGTAACATATATAGTCACAGACAAGCTCACAGGTCACTGTGGAAACATCAGCTGATGTTTGCAGCTCAGCCCTCTGTGGTTGTGAAAGCCCTGGATTTTGGGAGGCTACAAAGCCCAGTCTATTTTGGGAGTGGGGCAATGGTGCAGTGCCTCAGTCAAGGTGTGTTTAGTGCTTTCCACTGAGCAACTCTTACCTGGGACATCCCTGCTATGTCACTTTTCTGATTCTCAGTATGTCACCTTCCTCTACTCTGAAAATGCCTCGTGGCACCTTGTGCTTTCACACTTTCACAGAAAATTAACAGCATAAAATCCCCAAGAAATGGCTGGGAAAGCACCGTGCCCACGGAAACACAGAGATGAAGAAGACTACGTTTATCTGGATTACAACTGAACTACGTTTCCATGTTTCACAGGCCAAACGCAGTGTCTTCTCCCAAGACCCGCGCCAGCATCTCCAGTTTAGAGACCACTCAGAGTTTTCGTCGCTGTAAAGGAGGCGCAGGAGGCACATCCATCCAGCTGTCACGGGCAGCGCCGCAGAGGAGCTCCGGCATCGCTTGGTGGTAACGGGGGACAGCTGAGCTCGGGAGGGGGCAGGCTCGGCAACGGGGCAGGCCCTCCAGAAGACGGGAATCAGTATCGGCCTGGGGAACACCGCCCGGGAGCCGGGCCGCTCCCGGGGCTGCGCGGCGGCACCTCCCTCCCTTCCTCTCCCTCCCTCCCACAGAGCGGCGGGGCGAGCCCTTTCCGTCCGCCCCCGGGACAGCGGCGGCGCCCCTCGCGGTGAGTCCGGCCGCGCACATTCACTCGCTGCAGGCTGTCCCGGCCCGCAGGCTGCCGGTCCCCGCCCCGCGCTCTTACTTGCGCCCTGAGGGCCTGGGCGATGAGCTGCGCCCCGCTGACCGTCTCTCCCTCCATGTCGGCCCCGCTGCCCTGGCCCCGCCGCCCGCCTGGAACGGGTCGGACCGGGCCGGGACCGGGGCGAAGGGCGCGCGCAGTGACTGACAGGCGGCCCGGCCAATCAGACAGCGGAGAGGGCGGGCCCGAGGGACCCACCCCTGACCCCGCTGGCGGGCGGTGTGGGGTGGAGACCGGGGTAGCTTCCTATTGGCCAGCGCGGGCAGCCAATCGGAGGCCGCGAGGCCCAGGCCCTGCAGCGTGAGAGTCGCGGCGCGCGGGGTCGGGAGCGGGACCCGGCCGGGTGTTCCGGGGGCCGGCCGGGAGCGGGGCGGGCTGGGCTGGGCTGGGCCGGGCCGGGCGGGAGGGATCGATCGATCGATCGATCGCTGCAGGCCCAGCAGCGGCCCCGGTGGCCTCCGTGAGCCGCAGGGCCGCCCGGTACCCGGGGCAGCCGCCCCCGAGCGCTCCGGCTGTGTGGGGCTGGTCAGAACAGAGGTGGCGAACGCGGAGCGGGGCAAAGTCCGGGGCTGTGTGAGGCGCCGGTGCCCGGCGCTGGAGAGCAGCAGGGAAAGCGCCGGAGCAGTGCGAGGCACCGTTCCAAAGTCCCAGCTGAGGGATGGCGCACGCCCCTCTGCCGGCTCTGCCATCCCGGCACGGGTCGCTGAAGTGACACAGGTGACAGCATGTCCTCGCCTCACGGTGCGGCTTGTCCGTGCCACCGCCCGGATTGCCGAGCCGAACCACTGATGGTAGCAGCACTCCGTTCGCCCTCACTCGCCGAACAACAAAAAAACATAAATAACAAAACACCGATGGCATAGATAGCAAAAACCTTCACAAAGTCTACATTATAAAATACTGTAATATAATGCAGCAAATGAAAGCAGTAGACAGAAGGTATCAGTGGAAAACCCCTTAAATTTCACTATATTTTATGTATTTTTAAAATACGTTGTATAACATATAGCCGAGTGTCAGCAACACAATCCATGGTTATCAACCTAAAATACACTTTATTTTTTATAGCTGATTTAATACTTGTCTAGTAATCATTACTGTTTATGTTACTATTATTACTGTTTATGTTGCTATTTATGTTACTCTACTTTATGTTGGGCATAGCTTAACATGCATTTGCTATTAATCATTCAGGAGCACCCACACTAGTCCTGTGCTACCTCTGTTATTTCAAGATTCTTCTGAGTGTAGAAGTGTGAAGAAGAAGGGTATGTGTTGCTTTTGTCTGTGTATACATCCAGGTGTGGTGACAGGTGACAGACTTCTAAGCTTCCAAAGCTGTTGAAAAGAGAGTGACTGGATGCTTTACTTCACAACACACTGAGATCAGATGGTTCTGAAAAGGAAAACAGGCTGCAGTGTGAGTGGGGAGGAAACTTGGCATCCAAACTTGGACACCAGTCTTTTTATCCTTTGTGGGGAACTACAGCTGGAATATTGTGACTCCATGACAGTAATACTGCTGTGAAATATTTATATTTGGGTGACATGATCCTGCTGAAGCTTGTCTGTCAGGCAAAAGACCACATAAATCACAGGAAAGGGACATAAAAAGAGATAAAACTGTAAAGCATTTCAGGTAATGAAAATTTAAATTCATGGCTCAGGTGAGGTGACAGCTCTGTAGATCCTTAGCAAATTAACTTCTCTTCAAGGAAAAGATTTATGAGATGGTGTGACATCTTCCAGTAGTAAAAACATCCAGAGTGTGGCAGAGACACACTTTTTGGAATATCAACAGCCCAAGGGCTGAGTAAACCCTATTGGTATCCTTATTTTGGCTGGAAAGTTTAATACACCCAAGCCCAGGCTTGGGGCTTGTCGTGGCTCTGTGTGTTAGAAGCAATCTATGAGAGAGCAGAGTCCTGTTGTTTAAGCTGTCAGACAGGGGAAGGGCTTTAGGAGCACTCACACAAGTGCTCAGCCATCATCTGTAGGACTGGCAGTAATCACAACCCAGAGGACTGGAGACTCAGAGGAATTATTTTAGTTATTTTAGTTGCCCCAGGTTCAGCCAGATGGGGTTGTGTAGTTGCTTGTTCAGTGCTAAACCTCTTGTGGATCTAAATGAGTTAAAGATTCAGATTAGTACTTCTGAGTGCTTCCGACCACCAGGAAATGAAACATGGTACAGAAATAAGACCTCTCCAAGCATGTTTGTAAAATGCAACATTTTGCAGAGGCTCATTACCTGTTTTTTTTTTTATTAGTGTGTTTGGCTTTTTAAAAAGGCAGTTTTTCTAATGCATAGCAATTCCATCTTGTGATCTGAAACTCTCCAACTTTTTCCATCACTAGTAAGGATGAATTCTAATTACATCTTAGTTGACAACTTTATTAAGGAGCAGCTGACTAGAGCCCATTCCTGCCCTAAATAGGCATTTTGGCTTTGAAGGGGTGACAAGAAATAGAAAAGAGAGTTTTGTCAGTGAAGTGCAGCACAGCTTGTTTATTTTCAGTATGTTCCTTAACTGTGAGAGGTTTCCCACCCCTGAACTCCCTCCTCCTGCTACTGCTTTATCTCTTCACATGTGCTTTGGTGTTTCAGTTGCAAAGCTGAGCTGCACAGGACAAGGAGGCCCCTCCATTCTTGGCATGCATTGCCAAATCACTCCCAAAAGTACCAAATGTTTTCCTCAACATGCAGAATAGCAATGATAGCTTGTCATACATCACTTTTTAAAACTGTTTACATAAATGCAGTATCTTTAATCCATCTGATTACAGAGAGGCCAAGGTTTTATTCTGTTTACATCACACTTTAAATAAATTTTCCCTTGAAGGCATGTATGTATGGACACATTGGCTAATTAAAGCTCAAGCAAATAGGAATATGTAGTTGAGATTAGCAGCATTGAACAGCTAAGTTACTCCTATACCCTTAGAAGTGTTACTATTACATGTTAAGTCTTTTTGGTTGAGCAAACAATTCTTCTGCCTGCCATGGGCACCAAGGTTATAATTTTGCTGTCCTACATAATGCTTTTTCCATTTGCTCATTGTTAGGCACTAAACAGTTGGTGTTTAGGGAAAAAAAAAGCAGTATTGAGGATTGTTATTAGCTGCTTTTCATCCTGGAATTTTCAAATATTTTCAGTTAACTTGCCATAGACTTTCTTTTTTTAGGTACAAAACTACATTTAATAGAACATAAATAAAAATAAGACTGTGATTAGTTTAGAATTGATCTTTTTTTTCCTGCTGATCTTTAGAGAAGTCTCTTCATGCATGTGTCTCTCAGTCTTTATTTGCTTTGGAAAAATTCAGGGAGCTGTAGATCATAAAGACTGAAGGACACTAAGAGTGTTTTGGAATTTTTTTTTTTTTATACAAGTTCCCAGAGAGCAAATACTATTAAAATGTCAGAAACTGAACTTAGAGCTATCAATATATAGCACCAGTAATCATTCCTGCACCCTCTTTCAACTTCACTGATATTAGAGATTTAATTCCTTAATTATACTAGTGACACTGTGGTGACAAATACAGAATTCTCATGTTATGAGAATAATTCTGAATAAAAAGGCATTTCTGTAGTCTTTCTGAAGTGTTGCACAACCACTGACTATGTCAGTCCTTGTTCTAAGTCCTTTCCTAACTTGGAAGTCAAAAGGTTACATAGGGAGCCCATATTGCAGAGTGCCCCAGCCTTCCAGACTCAATAATTCTTCATTTTTTTAAAAGAAAAGCTAACTAATGCAAATGTTCTCCACTTTGTATAGGTTTTTTGATTTATTTTTGTTACTATGAAAGCATTTTTAAAACTTGCTTATCTGCGTTGTGTGGGAGGAATGCAGATCTGAATTGCACTCAACATTTTTAGAAGTGTTCAAAAAAGCTGTGCTGTAGGAGAAATATTTGTCTATTTCATATGTGGAGCTAAAATAAGTGAATTCATAATCCATTAGGAGAGGCATTTTCATGATAGATGCAGAAGTATTGTCTGGTGTAATTCTCTTGGCAATTATCTGTTTCAGTGTTGATAAAATAAGTCCTATTTCTGCTTGACTGCTAAATACAGTCTCCAAGCAATTTTAGCAAATGCTACTTTTAAATACATCTCCCATCACTGAATGGGGGAGGAACTGCAAATTTGTGAGTTGCTTTAAACTTTTCTCAAAGATGTTTTGATATAGGGTGAAACAATCTATAAATGAATGTTAATTATAAAGGGAAGCCAAGCAAGGAGATCACTAGAACTACATATGAATCTTAAATGCTTTTGAACAGGACACAGTTGTTCAAAGAACCAGCGTAGATGGATTTAAGGTTTAGAAACAACATGCACATGGTCATCCAGGAACCTAAAAGCACCACACTGCTGAAACCCTCAGTTACCATCCACACTTAATTGTAAATTTAAATTCCTGGCATGATATTTTTCTCAAGCTCCCCTACCCCACCTGTCTGGGGTTTTTTTCCCTCTAGATTTATGGCATTCACCATGGAGGCTATGTGCTGGAAGCTGCCCATCTGCTTTCTCCTCTACCAAGTGGTCTCAGGACGAGTGAGGAGGGAGGGGCACTACGTGGCGGCCGTGTACGAGCACGAGTCCATCCTGAGCCCGGCCCCAGCGGTGCCGGTGGAGCGCCGCGCCGCGCTGGAGCTCATGGGCAGGAACCTCGACATCTATGAGCAGCAAGTGCTGGCTGCTGCCAGGCAGGTATGGCCAGCTCCAGGCAGCACTTGTGTTTGCCCTGGGTATATGCTGTTTGAAGATAATCTTTCACATCTGTGTTCCCAGGCAACTGAAGCTGTATTTATATCCATAGCTGTGGTCTGGGTTCTCAGACAATCTGACCTGCCAGCAGCTCTGAAAAAGAAGCAGGCCAGTTAGGATCCCGCCTGACTCGGGCTATTCCAAGCCTGGAAAAACACACCCATTGTTATTTAGTATAGGGAAATTAATTTTCTATTTTGGTCTGAATACCTAGCTCCTTTCTGTTTTCTTAAATGGAAGGGTTTCCTTGAAAGTTTGTCTTGCTGGCAGCTGTCTTGGGTTTGGTTTTATTCCAGTGCTCTCAATGGAAATTCCTGAATGTTTCTAAAAACTAAAGAAATCAAATGCTTTGGAAATGAATGTTCTGCTTTTAACAGCTTTGTGGAACTAAAATTTTCCATTCCTTTCTCCTACCCACCATGGAATAGTTCTCAATCTAAATATATTTAGAGGAGAGAGACTAGTATTGCCAGCTGTTCTTAGGCACTGCTGTCTTCCCTTCCCAAGAAAACCCAGGCTGGGTCCAGTGACAGGAAGCAAGTGTTACTGGCCCTACACAGAGAAGAACTGACTTGCAATTTTCATAGATCTGTTGTTCTGGGAGAGATAAATTACTATTTTTATATAATTTGAAAACATGATTTTTTTTTAAGTTCAGATGATTGGGCAGAAGCATAATAGCAATTTTTATGCAGCCCTGCACCCAAGACACATAAATTATCCCAAAGGCATCACATAGATAACGACATTTGAGCTGACTTTTGAAAACTAACAGGAAGCTGACTGACTGGTGCTGTGTCTGATTTAAGAAGAATGCACCACATTTTTAGGAACAATTCAGATCTCCCTGAATTTCAGGCAGAGCCTCTGGCATGGCTACATTTCTACCAGACTGTGCACTGCTTCCACAGTGAAGCTGTTTCTGAAATCAACACTCCCAGTACCCTCTCCAACCCTATACTATAATGGGATTTAGAGATGTCTCTTCATGCATGTGTCTGTCAGTCTGTATTTGCTTTGGAAAAAATTCAGGGAGCTGTAGATCACCCAATACCTAATCAATTAAGTGATGCTGTACACTTTGACAAAGTGTATCTGCAAATAGCATAATTCTGATAAAAAATTAAGACAAGTTTTAACATCATAAGTCTTTAACCTGAATGATGACATTCTCATAACTTGTGTGAAGGGAGGATACCTTTGGTAAGAAACTGGATGCAGTATGCTCTTATTTGCATGCCCTTAAAATAATGCCAAATACATTATTTTTCGAGATAAAGGTATGCATCAGGTTAAACAAGTTTTTTTTATACATATAGTTACACAAGTTACACCTACTATGAAGCTGAAGAAAAGACATCTTCAAGCTACATTATTGGCAAAACATAATTGGGTTATCCTTAACTTTCTTTAGCTCTTTTTACCCATGAGATCCCCCCTTTTCTTTTGCTTTGCCTACAAAACATGTTTTTGTTTTATATCCAGGGAGCACAGATCATTGTTTTTCCAGAAGATGGAATCCATGGCTTCAACTTCACCAGAAGTTCCATTTACCCTTACTTGGATTTCATTCCGCATTCTCACTCTGGGAAGTGGAATCCCTGCAGAGAGCCCTATTTGTACAATGACACAGAGGTAAATGTAGGGGTGATGCCTGCAGGGGTAGGATAACTGAATGTTCCAAGTTGGAAGTAGTTCAAAGGGAAGTAAACAAGAAGTTTAACAACTCCTAGTACCAGATTCTGTTTTCCTGGATGCTCAAGCTCTGCCGGTATCATTCTTAGCAGTGGAGGGTTTAGATCCATACATGCAAGGAGATCAGTTGTGTATGAACCATCTGGATTTGTCATCTCCTCCTCCCCAACCTCTGAAATGGTAACTGGTCTCTTATAAGATCTGTTCTGTGTGGTTTTAGTTTGAACAACATTGTTTTATATAAAACAAGATAGTAATATCTTCCCTTTTGGTGCATTCTTGTTATTTGGCTTTTATGACTTAATGACATCTCAGCATTCTGACTCAGGAATCATTGTCAAATGATTAGCACAAGTAACAGGACTTACCTACTAGAACGTAATAGAAGTCACAGCTTGGCACGGACCAAGCATGATTACATAAGATATGACCTGGATGTTACAAAAATAGTATTGTCACTGACTGTTCTGGACCTGAACTGAAAATAACCATGCTCAGTAAATACAGAATGCTAATTCTTCCAGTAATCAATATAATGAAAGAAATCATGCCTGTACCTAGTGAGCAGGATTTGTGTCAACATGAATCACAGCTGTAAACAATGATCTATGTGAATCTTTGTTACCAATGATCATGGCCAAGCAAGCAAGAACTTAGTTTGCCATTCAGGTGCTGTTTGGAGATTGAAGTAATGTCAGTCCTTGGTACAGCACTCTGTGTTATGGAAGAAAATATCCCAGTAATACTGTGGTCTGCAGTGTTTTCTGTTTCTTTGTTGTAATATGCAAGGTCTATCCCTTTCCATCTCTGCTTCTCTAAGTCATAGGTAGTAATTGCTTTTTAAAAATTTATAGTAAAAACATCCAGGTGCAGATGATCATTATTAGACATTTGCTGATCTAAAGGCACACACAGATCAGTTGTGTTGCCTTGGCAAAGTTTTCAGTTGGTATACAGTGTTTTAAAGCCATTGGTGCTCCTAAAAGTCACAAGTTTCTAAAAATTAACACCCTTGGAATAGATTTATTTACTTACTTCCTTCTGAGGAAATAAAACTTAAGACAATTTATTTCAGAGCTTTTTTAAAATAAACATCTGAAATAACTTTTTGCCTACAAAGCTACTGGCTACAGTAGCTTTTGTCACAAAATCATCAGTGCTTTTAAATTTTATGGATATGGTTAAATGTGTTCAAATTTGAATTTCCAAAATAATATTAAGTAAGTCATAGAAAAACTTACTCCACCACATTGTGAAGCGCTCCCATTTCTCCATGCTGTTCTGCAGGTTGTTCAGCGCCTGAGCTGCATGGCTCTGCAGAACAAGATATTCCTGGTGGCCAACCTGGGCAGCAAGCAGCCGTGCGAGCGCTGGGAGCCGCGGTGCCCGTCGGACGGGCGCTTCCAGTTCAACACCAACGTGGCGCTGGGCGCGGACGGCGCGCTGCTGGCCACCTACCGCAAACACAACCTGTACTTCGAGAGCGCCTTCGACACCCCTGCAGAGCCAGACCATGCATTCTTTGACACCCCTTTTGCTGGCAGGTTTGGCATGTTCACTTGCTTCGATATACTCTTTTATGAGCCTGCAGTGAGCCTCATCAGACAATACAATTTGAAGCAAATAGTTTATCCAACTGCCTGGATGAACCAGCTCCCGCTTTTGTCTGCTGTAGAGTTCCAACAAGCTTTTTCGACAGCTTTCAATGTCAATATTTTAGCAGCCAACATCCACCACCCTACCTTGGGCATGACAGGGAGTGGCATATACACTCCAGTCAAATCATTCATCTACCACAACATGGAAAGTTATGGTGGCAAGCTCATAGTAGCAGAAATTCCTGTGATTACTGCAGATTATAAAACCAATTTAGAGAGTAATGAAAGATATAGAGAGAACTTACATGACTCATGCAGGACTTCTACGAGCACCTCACTGGATGATGAAGTTTGCTTTAAGGAGCAAGAAGAGACTGCTGGAAGAGTATCTGAAAAAGGAAAAGGAAATGAACAGTCACCTCCTTCCTTTTATGCAGAAATGATGTATGACAACTTCACTTTTGTTCCATTATGGGGGGAAAAAGGAGAGCTCCAGGTTTGTGCCAATAGCCTTTGTTGTTACTTAAACTATCAGAGAGCTGTTCTGACTGATGAATTATATGCTTTGGGAGTGTTTGATGGGCTCCACACAGTGCATGGCACATACTATGTCCAGGCCTGTGCCTTGGTGAAGTGTGGTGGTCTCAGCTTTAGCACTTGTGGACAGGAGGTCACGGATGCCACTGCTCTGATAGATTTCCAGCTGTGGGGAAATATGAGCACCCCTTACATCTTTCCTTTGCTGCTGACATCTGGTATTACCTTGGACTTTGCTGATCACATGGGCTGGAAAAACAACCACTATTTCCTCAGCAAAAATAGAACATCTGCTGGCCTCCTGACAGCTGCTCTCTATGGACGATGGTATGAAAAGGACTAGCACAGATACTTGACTGAGTCAGAAAACAACAGCCCATATGTTCAGAGTCTGTATCTTAACAGAAATTGTTAAATATCCATATTTGCTAGAGGTTCAGGTGTGTTTGTCCCATCACTGCCTGATTAGGTCCCACATTTGAAATAATGGCTGCAAGTAAAGTATGTACCCTGGTAGCTTATGTCATACCAGGAGTGAAAGAACTGCCTTGCAAAGATAAAGGCTTTGCAGACTGTGATCTGGTGAGATGATTGATACCAGAAAATAACACTTCTCATTTCAACTGAATCTGTTCCTTTTAATTTAATCCTTTGATTTTTAGGGGTCCTGGCTGGGAGTATGGAAATTATTAGAATGGAAAACTACTGCATTAAAAAAAAAACAAAAGAAAGGGAAGAAAAACACAAATATTGTGCTAAACATGGACAAGATCATGTAGGTATAGATACATGTCGCTTTTATGTGCTGAGGTTCTGATCTCTGGTTAGGGTGCCATGATTGGTTTTTTTCTTAAGAATCAAAAACTTCCAGCTGAAATCATTACCATGGACTGGCCACTCGGGTATCTGTAATCCTGTTATACATTTAACTGAATGTTACAGTTGTAAACATCTACAGAATAGCTAATCTGGGGAACAGGATATCGGTGACTGTGAAAACCTAGACTGCAGCAGGACACAATTCACAAGAAATTACGTTCAAAGAAAACATCAGCATTGAATGTCAGTGGCCATGTTATGTACTGTTTGAGTATTTTAAACTTCCCTGTTTAAAAGAGCAGTCATTTTAAGACTGTTTTGACTTTAAGACATCTTACACGCTGTTCATTAATTTATTCAAGGGGAGTTATGAAAAGCACATAATAAGCTGTGGGACAGCAAGGATTCTGCATCAATGCTTCATGTGCCAGATGGCAGGTTTGTGCTGCTGAGTAAAACACACCATTTTTTTCCAGAGCAACAACTAGATTAAGTGCTATAGCTGTTCTACTGTAGTGAAGAAGCTGGGAAGAGAATATTCAAAGGTTATTAATTTGGGGTTACATTCAGACAAGTTAATGTATTCTCAAGCATTATAATTTTATGGGGTCTTACTGGCTCTTATGACTTCATCTGGGTAATGGCTGTGAGTAATGGAATAAACACAACTGTTCCTTTGGTGAGTCCTTGTGTTGCAGCTGCTCTGTTACTGGGCTGAGGAGCAGAGCACAGGAGACAGAGAGCTCAGAGTCTCTCTTTGTTCTGGTGGTCTGAGTTGGTGCAAACTGAAACCACCACAGCTACAAGGATGAGTCCTGAGAGGTGCTCAATCAGCTCCTGCTTCAAATGAACTCACTTTCTGGTTTCAGAAAGCAAAACAACCAAAAAACTGCTGAATTTCTACCTCAGGGTTTCTTAGATATTTGCACAAAATTAGTGTATAATTAAGGAAGATCTTGGGCTCTATCAAACCTTCCTTCTCCAGTCTGTGTCCCTGTGAGTCAGTCCCTTGTTAAACACCACTCTGACACAGCAGCACACCAGGTTTGTTTATCCTGCAGCATATACTGGACGGAAATATGGAGAGGGGAATGTCTGTATCTCATGAGGCATAAACTTGCTGCTATAAAGTAGGCCATTCCACCACAGGGTTATTAAAGATCATTAACTCTTTGGCACCCATACCATGTTCTTGCTGAATGCTGCATGGTTCCAGGACGTACAGGGTAGAACAGAAAAGCATTTGCAGTGCTTGGTGGTGCTGCTGCTCCTGGTACCACATGACCAAGTCTGAAAGAATGGAACAATGAACAAATGGAAATTTCAGGTCTCAGGACCCTCCACTTTGGAGGCTGAAAAACATGCAGCTTCATGCACTAAAATATTCCTTGGGATTTAGTTCCAGAGCAGACCACTATCACAGTAAGTGAGGCTAAACAAATAAATAGCATTACACATATTTGGTATGCTTAAGGGAAGAAGAGGTACTTATCTGTGAAATACTTGCAAAGTGTGTCCCAAAGACCTATTCTAACTCCGGGTATGGTAAAACTGTTGGAAGAGGACCTTCTAGCCCTACTGGAGTTTGCATGAAGCACGTTCCTGTCTCTTCCCTGAGAAGAGCAGGCAGTATCAGAGGGTGTTCTCATACCTTCCTCCCTTCACCCAAAACAGCTGCCTCCAACAAAGAGACACTGGAAAGGTTGAACAGGCAGTACTAGACACAATGGAATACCAGGAAGTATCAACTCCTACCTCCCACCCTGATCCTTGAGTAACAGCAGCTGTGTCTGTCTGACCTGGGGTGGCCAGCAGTAACCTGCAGTGCCCCCACACATTGGTGGCTTCCAGAAGTGTGTGCTGGAGCAGCAATCCCAGCACTGCCCTGTTCCCAAACAAGCCTGCAGTCTTGTGAGTGAAGCTACTTACCACATGCTGAGGAGGTGTGAGAAGCCTTCAGCAAGGCTGATGTTCACTAGTGACACACTGCAATGCATCCCATCATCTAATGGATATGAACAGTTTTATTAAAGCTTCTACTCTTTTATTAAAAAGTGGAACAAAACCAAACCAGGACACAAGGATTTTTGACATAGAGGAAGCAGAGCTGAAATCAAGAGCAGCTTTAAAGCACTCAGTCTGTAGACCAAAGTGAAACCAGGATTTGGAAATTTGTACTGACACTAAAGAAACTTCCTCTCTGAGACAGCAGGGAATGGTGTCTTTAGAGGACACTGCTCCTTGGCAGGATAACAACCAGAGAAACTCTCTGTCCAGGTAGGAGTGACAGCACAACGAGTCAGAGGGGTTGGAAGGTTCCCCATAAGGGATCTGCTATTTCAGGATTCACAGTGATTTTTCCAGGTGGATGTCGGGATACTTTCCTTACTGTAAGAGAAACACCAGAAAGCAGATCAAAGGAAAACAACCTTAGGGAGTTGAGCTATCAAGAGGCATGGGAAGAGGCTGAGGTGACACAGCTGGAAAACAACCTCGGAGTTGAGCTATCAAGAGGCATGGGAAGAGGCTGAGGTGACACAATCTGCTCAGATCAGACTTTTACAAGGCCCAACTGGGCATAAGCTCCTTGAGGCAAATCTCAGCCAGTGAAATGAAAACCCCGAATATTCACAGGCTGAACTGAACTATCACTCCATCAAGGTTTTGAAAGTCAACAACAATGAGAATACTTGGGCAAGTCACTGTGCTCTCCTTTTTCCCTGCCCTGGGAGAGCAGGTGTGGGCAACACAGGTCAGGAATCAGAGAGAATAGTGGGAGCCACAACAAATGAAACAAGCTCTTGATAGAAGAGATTGGAAAGGTTGAATTAATTATGACTTTAATAGATTAGGAAGATTTTTGAGATTCTTATAAAATTATGCAGACAGTTTGAGTAACAAAGTTTGGCAAGGGACAGGAAATACATGACAGGATACATGAGTCACTAGATTTTGCTATAAAACTATTTAATCTATTAACATAGAACACCTGAGATGTCAGACTTATGTCAGATTCCAGGTACAGAGAAGAAACCCTGCAAGTCTGTCCTTTGACTTCAAAGCAGGTTTTATTCTGTTCTGTTGTAAACCTGAATAGCAAGAGTTTTGGCCGCATCTATTGCATTTTTAATTAAAAAATGAAAGATTGTAAGGTATTTTTTTGGTCTTTAAATATTTAGTGACACCATCAAGGTGAAGACAAGTTTGAAAGGCTCTTTAGGTTCTCTATTATTCAACTATGTTTACAGTTACATGGGGGAACACTGCAAGATCTCTTTCCCAACTTCAGCTTGAAAATTACCAAAACATATAGCATGGAATGGAGAAAGCTAAGTTTATCCTAATGTAAAATAACACACAGCACACCAGGGAAGCACGGATAATTTAAATACTGCTTTACTTGAAGACAAATACTGTGCTAAAGAGACTGGGACCCCAGGTTGGAAAAAGCTGCAAAAAAATCTCAAAGTCCTGTAAGCAGGGACAGTCGTCTTTTCTTGTCAGGAAAGTTCAGTTGTGAGATGAGCTGTAGAATTTGAAAATTTTAGTCACATTTATAACTAATCTTCCCCTGGGAAAGAAACCCAAAACAGTCTTGTGATCTTGCTGGTCTCTAGATGCCTGAACAACTGAACAAAATGCTCTTTCCAAGGCTGCTATTTCAGACCATTTTGCTGTCAATAGGTCTGAATGGGAACACAGATCAGGCTGGGAGCCTGGGCGACATTCACCATGTCCAGCCAGGCATTTCCTTCTCCTGTTAAGCAGTAAAATGAAGGGATTTTGTGATAAAGCTTACAGATTCTCATAAATACAAGAACAGGATAGTTTCTTAAGAATAGCCCGTTGTTTCATCATTAAAATTAATGCATAGTGATACCTTTGCACTTAACATTTGAAAACATATGGCTATTACAGTGAGGGTAGGACTCCAGGAAAAGCAAAAAGCCATTGCTATCAGATAACAAAGAGGCCTGTGCTGTGTCTCTCCTAATTTCATAGGCTATGACTGGAAAGAATCCACTAAGATCATGGGAGTCCCTACTCCAGGCCCTGCACATGATCACCTGAAGGATCACACCACATTCCCAAGAGCATTTACCACCTCCGGTTTCAGTTTGTAAAGTTTGGAGCCCTGTGTTTTGTAATTTCTTATCTTGTCTGATTCAGAGTCACAGTTAAACTTTTATATACAAAAAAAAAAAAGTTTTCCATCAGAATTCTACTCCAACTGTCTCGCCAGCTTCTCCAGCATATTAAAGAGGATTATAAGGAAATCATCACAAATCACTGAGATTACTGCAAGAGGCAATAACTATCAATCTTGGATTTCAGGATTTGTATGAATTGGCTTGACCAGCTTTAAGAATTTAAATACTTTTTCATGATATTAATATCAATTTTACAAAGTTTGAATTCAGACCTATGGAAGTTGTGTTAGAAGTTTAAACTACTTATGAAGAGATTAAAAAAGGCCCTTCTCTCCAAAGTCTAGTTAGTCTGATTCCATCAGGACTGGATTATCAGAAATTACTGCCAAGGGGAATCAATGCTTTTTACCCAAAAGTGTGATGGCATTTCTTGTGGATACATACCATCAGCAGAGGCCCAGTGCAAAGCTGTAGGAGAGGAGGAAGATCCTCCTGCTGCTCCTGCAGCTGGAGCCAGGGAAGCCCATGGAGCTCCGTCACCCACCCTGTGGTGCACAGAGCCAGAGCACGACCTTCAGTTCTGCAGAACTGCCATTTCCATAAACATTTACCCTTTTCATTTCGGTTTCAGTTTTTTGAGATGTGAACTTCACTGATCCAAACATGGAATTGAGAAGTATGGGCTCCCTGCAGACATCTGGCACTGTTAAAAATGTTCCCTGATTGTGACAAACTTCTCTCAAGTCATGCTAGCCAGTTCTTTGGGCAGTATTCACTGACACTTCCCATCGTTCTACACTCTGATCCTCTCACCCAGTTATTGCAGCATCAACAACAGAAAGATCACCACACTCCACACTTCTTTTTTTTTTTTTTTTTGCACAAGAGAACCTGAGTTACCCAAATACTTGTGTTATCCCCAACCAACTGCATTTAATGAACATTCTCTCTCCTTTTTTTTTTAGTAGATATAAATAGAGAATGTTATTCTGGGTTATTACAGTAGTTGTTGTGTTTAAATGGGTAGAATCTGGGCAAGACAGGAAGGCTAATTCTTCTCTAAACCAGAATTAATTGGGTTGGAGAATCTGTAAACATTATCTCATACTCCTTCTTAGTCATCTTCCCTACAGTTTAGGTAACAGCTTTGGGATCTTTAGTGCTCCTTTTAACATCTGTGTAGATGTGAAAAGGAGCAAAACTTTGAAGAATTAATTTTTAAATATTAACTTCTTTTTCAACCCAACATTTGTTAATTCTTTAGCCTGGTAGGCAAAACCAGAACATAGACAAGTCAGGATTTTAAACAAAATTAATTACCAGAAAAAAACCCAAACAATTGCAATTAATCTAAGTTTAAAAAGTGCCTAGAATAAAAGCTCTGACTGTTCCACATATATTTATACATCTATTTTGGAGACATCTAAGCATGGGAGGGCAATAAAAACTTACAGGAGGAAATACAAAGCAGGACACAGAGATTTGATATGGAATTACACGAAAAATCTCCTCAACTGCGGTAGGGTCACTCTTAGGGGGAGACACACGGATTCTTCATCTTATCAGCAACCAGCATTTATCCTGCAACATGACACTCCAGAAGTAACAGCTCAGCCTAGGAGGTTAATACTGACTTGGCATTTTCTCCTGCAGAACATTTATCCTGGGAACGGAAAACCCATAAAACATCCCAGAAGTCAGAGCACACAGAAAGCTGAGAAGAGCCAGCTGTCCTCATTCCTTAAGTCCATCTGATTTTTTTCTTCCCCAGGACATAAAGGGTTTCTTTTATTCTTATCTATTGCTTCAGTAGTCCAGCCAAGGCTTGCTGCTCTCCCTTGATGAAAATCCAATTGATTGTTTGGATAAAGGCTGTAAGAATAGCTGTGCAATATTCATCTGTAGTAAATCAGGAGGATTTCTTTTAGAAAAATGGAGGTTCCAACATAATTTTCTGGAAAGGAACAGGCCTCCAACTGAGGTATGAACATTTTTTTTAAACCCCTATGAGACACCATCATCATTATTTGCTTTTCAGAGATAAGGAGCCTGCTGTTCCTTGACTTCTCATTAAGAAGTGGTCTCTGAGCACAGCAGCATGGTCTTTAAACAAATCATGTTCCATTTTTGGAATTAGACTATATTCTAATAATTATCTTAATTATCACTTAGAAGGCACAATTACTGTCCTACCCATACTGCTAGGTAGTAATAGAGTTTTGTGGTTTTTTTAACAAATACATGCAAATTGCAAGGCACAGGCTCACTGAATAAACTGCAATGAATCAGACAGATGAGATACACAAATCATGTAAATATGAATTCCAAAGTCAATTTAAGAATTCATAATTAGAAAAGACAGATATTTAGCTCAAAAAAGTTCACAAAACCTAAGAAGTTAAAATAATGCGATTTAATGCAGTGAGAAACTTTTCAAGAGGAGAGCAGCAACAAAATGAAAGGCAAAATTTCTGATTGGCATAAGGAAACAAACACATTCAACAGCGCTGTTTTCTGCATGTACCTGTGTTCCATATCCAAATCTTTAACTTTTCAACAAACCAATGCCATCTGAGCTTTTCCTCCTCTGTCACCCAGCCTCTACTGCACTACAATTTTTCCAGCAGGACAGGAGTGTCCCCTGATATAGTTTGTGCCCTACAGCTACAGACACCACACAGAGATACCAGGTCATCTCCAAGTCAGACAGAAGTCAGCACAGATAATAAAGGCCTATTAATATCATCCTTCCACAGTGCTTTTGAATTAACATCAGACAGTTTCACGAACAGAAACATGCAGCTGTTACCTTTTAAATAACTGCCACACCACTTGGCGTTCTCATCAGGTTTCCCACAAGCATTTGAGGAAAAAATGAGTCCACGTAGCTTCAGCCTTTGAATGGAAATGGTTGCAGTGAATCCCAAGACGGCCCATGTGGATCTTGAGCGCTGCCCATGGCACAAACATTGCTGCCATAGAGCCACACACATGGGAGATTCAGAGGGAAGAGAGCACAGAAACCACCACCTCCCGAAGTCCTCTAACTCTGCTCACAGATAAAACAACGAACACAAGCACAAATGGTTAAGAAAGCAATATTTATAAGGAAGCCTAAAGGAATAATGAAGTAATACTCAAAATGACTTCAGGGAGCTCACCTTCACTTTAGAATTAAAATGCTGGCAAAGCCTTTGTGAAGATTTTATAAACTCCAAACTTGACAAGAGACTGTCATTAATTCTTAGTACATACAAATAAATTATTCATTAGTAGAACTCACATTTGGGTTTTATTATACTCTGTAAAATATACATGAATCTTGAAGTACTGAAAGAGTGCAGGTAAATACAGTATTCAAGCAGTCACTATTTCTATATACATGCTCATTAATTCTTCAAAAACCCCACAAAATTATCAAATAGATCAAAATATTGTCCCATGTTTCCACACTATGTTCAGAAAAGCAGCTGTTAATTTACAATATCAAAGATTTCCAGTTTCACAATACAAAAAAAGGATAAAAATGAAATTGGAATCAGTTTGTAGTAATTTATTTGTACTTTGCCA
Organism: Emberiza elegans; assembly: GCA_024865655.1. Classification (NCBI taxonomy): domain Eukaryota; kingdom Metazoa; phylum Chordata; class Aves; order Passeriformes; family Fringillidae; genus Emberiza; species Emberiza elegans. The sequence continues at coordinate 39,360,018 of JALJVW010000206.1, forward strand.
GGACACGCAAGGATTCCTTGCATGTACATAAACAAATTCACTTGAAAAGTAACAGTTATAGTTAAAGCAGAGCCAAATAAAGTAAATTCATATTTAACAGACAAAACTTCAGCTTACTTATGTCAGTTTTCCATTCTTCAGGCAATTAAAAAACCACAGTAGTCTGTTATAAATAAAAAAAAAATTGGGCAAGTCTGAACTACATTACAGGGACCTGTTTCTGCTGTTTATTTTCTAAATGGAGCACAACAAAGATACACAGCTCTTCCCACAGACCAGACACTGTACTTTTTTCTCTAGTAGGGAATATACTTTTAAATTCACCTTCCCTCCTCCCTCCCTCCCTGTTAATCTGGGATTAAAAAAAAAAAGCGACAGGGATATACAATTTTAATCTTACATACAATTTTATGATGTAAGGAAGTAGATAAATTACTGAAAAGAACTCTCCGTCACAACAGGGTTATCAAGACATTTCAATTCGTTTTTTTATGCAGTTTCATAGTTTGCAAGTTATTAATGTATTTTTAAATTAAGAAAAATTCCCTCCAAAACCCAAAAGTTAAAAAAAAATCTGTAACTGTGCAACAATTACTTCTTCCCTCCCACATCTCCCACCCCTTCCTTCCCTTATTACACTGTACATTTTTCACCCTGACTTCACCTTGTTAGCTGGTTTAATTTTAGTATTATAAAAGTATGACAGATCATTTTCATTTCACCTAAAAGAAAAAGAAAATAAAACTGAAAAGCACATCTGCTTTCTTTTATGGTACATTTAATAGTGTCGGAAGGCTTTCAGATGATTAACAAAAAATAAAATTCAACATTTAAACCCAAATCTAAGCTTCTTTTCCAGAAGTAATTACGGTTTGGTTGAAATAACTTCTCAAATAACCTATTCCAGTTTTCACAAAAATGCATTTAATTAAAAAAATCTTTAAGTTATTTGGTCCTTTGGCAATTTGCAGCACAAACAATGCCTACTGTACCAAACTCATTTATTGCCTTCAAAATGGTTTTAGGTTTATTGAGAGCATCTGAATCTAGCATCTGAATCTTTTATCTTGTTCATTTACACCAAGTTGGGTGCCCAGTCTGCAGGAATTACACCCGGCACCAGAAACAGAATGGTAGAATACAGTTAAATAAAACAGTTTTGACATTCTTTATTTTTTTTTTTGCCATGGATTCAAAGTACTTATTCAAGAATTTATGCTTCTTCTGCAAAATATGCTCTTAAAAATCTTCCTAGAGTCTCACAGATTTTTTTTTTAAATATGTAACCACAATAAAAAACATCTTCTCAAAGGTGTGTCCTCCTTCCGTATTCAAACAGCAACATCTTTCTGATAGCACGAGTCTGACCTTCCAGCGTGAGGGTTCACTCAGAGCAACAAAAAGTATCTTCTAATAGGTCTCAGAATCTGAGTCATTAAGCTCGTCTTCCTCTGTGTAGGGGTAGCCACCTTCCCTGCCAATGTTGTTGAAAGTACAGTAGGAGCTGTGGTCACTCCTCATGATTGGCAAGGAATCGAAGGTGACAGTTTTTGAGGTGTTGGTGTAATGATTAATGGCATTGAAGGTGAGGGAGGGCAATGTGCTGCTCGATGAAACAGGCATCATGGTGGCCAGGATGAGCGCCAGGCAATCGGCCACGTCCTTGTTGGGCGCGCAGGCCAAAGCCGGCGTGTAACCTATGGATCAAGAGAAAACAAAACCTTCATTTAAAATAAAGACAGTGGACAAATTTCTCCAAGTTCATACAATCTTTCAGCTGTAAAAGTGTTTTACATTGCTTAGCTCCGCACTGTTTAAAAAAACAAAAAAATGAAATAAATGCATTATCAATTAGTATTTTTAAACTTCTGGTTACAAAAACAATCTTGAAATTAATGGGCTTTGCAAAAAAGATGTAATTGCTTTGTTAAGCACAGCCAAACACTCTAGGCCAGTGAGAAAAGCCCAGATCTGAAAATGGTGAGGAAAGTCACCAGGCTGAGGAGAGACAACTAAAAGCCAACAGGGATAGGTGAGAGCATTCACTAAGAGCTACTGCACAAACTACAGCTCAAATGTTTCTTCATCCAGCATCTCCACCACAGCTGTTCATCACAGACAGGCACTTCAATAACACTGTGCTATCTCAGTAACAAGCTGGCTAAAGGATCAAGGCCAGTCAATTGAAAAGGCAGAGTGCAATTACTTCATTACAATAGTGTAATATACTTCATTACAATATTCAATAATATAAATTATAAAGCCAATGCCTGATTTTTATTTGCATGGTATCAATTAAGAAATCCAGAGAAGTTTGAGTAAATGCCAGCTGGGTTAGCAGACTAGAACTTGCAGGAGACCACTTGGTTGCCCAACTGGTCCAACCAAACTTCTGCCAGGCATTGCTGCTGTGACAACCCCCAAATGCAGGAGGTCTCGGGCTGTGGAATGATTTGCAGTCAGGTCATGTGGCTGTGACATCTCTTCTGGATTTCTGTGGCTCTAATAATCCACCATTGTTCCTTCTGCAGCTTCCCCTTCTCTGTGTACTTGCCTCTATTCATTCAATGTCAAGAAAAATGCTTCAAATTCTCCTCAGCAGAGATCCGTGCACTGCTCCTGTCTCAGGCTTAGCCATTCGGATGGCACCTGAGGGTGAGTTCTGGCACAGGTCTCAGTGCATCTACAGCACCAAGGGACTGTCCTTGCTGGTGCCACTGGCAGCTCTAAAAGCAGGGCAGTATCCCAAGTACCACCACAGATCACAGCTGATTCTGATGCCAAGAGCAGGACAAGCTCCCCTCCCTGGCTCCACCCTGCAGCATCTCTCACTGTGTGGGACAGAAATGCCCACAATGAGCTCAACAGGAAGATTCATATTCGGGTACATTTGGGAGTCTGAAGTCCTGCACTGCCTCGTAGTCCACAAGTTCAAGGTGTACAACATCCAAGTAAAAAGCACACAAGTAATTTTAAATAATAGATGGCTTTAACGCAAAGTGCATGATAAATCTTCTATCCAGACTTTAGGAAGGCAGGGAAAACAAGGCAATGCTCATTCTACCAGCAAGTGTTTCAACTACTTCAAAGGAATCATCTTTATTTTAGAAGTAGGTCCAAATCAAGTTTTAGGATAGAGCTCAGGAGCAGTTACTGTATAGTACAACTGCACATAGGTATTAAACCAGTAAGCACATTATGGAAAATAACTGTAGCTAGAAATTAAGAAAACAGCAAGCAGGGGATGATCTATTAATCTACTTTTCACTCAGGACAGTAGAACTATTTTTCACTCAGGACAGACCTTGTGCTTGATGCTTTGAACAGAGCAAGACAAGAGTCCCTGCCCAAAGGAGCACACAATCCAAGGAAACACAGAGAAGTCAAGCACAGAACGCACCAGCTGACCATGCGATAGGGCCGTACAGAAGTGCAGCGCAGCGGATGGTTTCATTGTTAGTAAGGTACCACAGCACTTAAACAGCTCAGAGTTAACAGTGACAGTCTGCAGAAGAGATACATTTTGAGAGGATTCAGAAGCAAGGGCCAGGGCTTGCCACACCTGGATCATGACTGCATTTCAGGCATGTAAGGCAGAACAGAAGGCTCAGAACTGATACTTAGATGCACACCATTTAATATCTACAGTTGCTGGAGGTTGTATGAAGGTAAGATGACACACAAAGTTTATTAAAGCTGGTCATATTCAACACCATTCCTTTCACTAATGTGACTTGATAATAGTTCAAAGAAGAAAAACAAGCAGTCATCTGCTATTTTAAGGGTTTTATTTGTTTGTTTGACCCCTTCCCCCCTCCCCACTTTTAAAGAGTTCTAAGGTCTTGAATACTCATGTTTGTTCTGGAGCAGTGCATCCCAGTTCATCATAAAAAGGCCAGTGTAAGGATTAAACAAAATACTTGCTTCTGTTAAAAGTTTTCTGTTCTCTAAAAACAGTGTTTATAATTAATACACAATTGTAGGTCTCAAGCTCCTGGCTTTCATAAGCAGGAATGAAATACCTCAGTTTTATTCCTGCCTTAGACATAGCAAGATGAAGTAACTGCTTACATCACAGAAGACTGACATCTGTGTCCTCCACCACATTAACTTCTATTAACTCCAGTATATCAAATTCAAATTTATAAGAACAAATTGTAATTTTATGTCACTTAACTGCAGAGTGATAATTCATAAGCCAGGGAAACAGCAGATATATATACTTTATATTTCCTTTGAAGATGATGTTGGTAAATGAACTGACTCCACTGAAATATTCTTAACTCAGCTCTCCTGTAATGGTCCTCATAATCTGCACTTGTACCTGTGTAAGGCTTCACAGAACAACAACAAAATATTTACTATCTTCATTTGTAGATGGGGCAATAGAAGTAGAGTGAGTTGGGGCAGCATCCTTGCACAACAAAAAACAAGGGTCTGCATGATGGACACTGATTTAAGGCTGAGGCTCCCCCTGCCCAAATGCAGAGTTGCTCTCTCCCCTGGGGCTTGAAAGTTGCCAGGAAGGCGTCCAGAGGAAAACCAGAGGGTTAGTGATGTGGTCAGTGCAATGAGAGTTCTCAAGATCTACTGAATGAGGTATTAACACAGGGAAAGAGATGAGAGTCTGAGGCACAAGTCATCTGAAAACTACTTACAGAAAAATTCCTTCCAGAAAACTGGACATCTCCAATATAAACTAAAATACCAGTTAAATACTCAGGAAAAAAACCCCACTACGATACAAAACACACAAAGAACCCGCCCCTAAAACTTTGGTTGAGTGACAAAATAAAACTTCATACGGTGTCAAATGAAGAAAAAGACAATAATTTCTTTTAAGATGGGCAAATTTGGGCATTTTAAGATGGGCATAAATAATGTCCAATTCAACAGAATTTTTGTAGATGAAGGTGATGGCAGTTTCATCATGACTGGTGCAGAAAAATGGGAAAAAGAAAAGAAATTTGAATAAGAACTGATACAGAGCTGAGAGTGAACCCTGAACACAACCACTTTGGGGAAGTATACTGGAAAGTTAATTTTCTGTTTCAGCTGCATTTAATCTATTAAGAACCAAGAGGATTAAATTTTTTCTACTGACATTAGTTCTTAAACAAAAATGATCTCACCATTTTAAGAGATGCTCTATGACAAAAGCAGTGTGACTACAAATTCACTTTAAAAATCTTATAAACTATTTATAAATTGAAATGCAGGTAACTGGAGTGATGCTGGTTTTTTTCAAAGCTCATGTTTTTCAATAATGCTCAGATATAGCAGCAGAGGACTCAATTCATACTGCTATAGACACAAATAGAAACTGCTTGAAAAAGTCAATGTAGTTTTTACAGAAAGGACAAATGGAAAGGACAAAAAGTGGATCATCCCAACAGCTGAGGCTCTGCTGGTTACATGTTCCATATAAGGAACCAAGACAGGTTCCATGTAAAACACTAAAACTTTCTGAAAACTAAAATTAAACTCCCATATCATCTAATTCTGTATGAAATGCCAATCTTGTTTGGCAGATCATTGAACTTATCTGGAACATGCTGAAGTAAGAGACTGTCAGTGTTGTGATCCAAAATATTCTACTGCCTATTTCTTCAGTCAGAAAAAGAATCCATCAAGGCTGCTTGATATAGTCTCAAGGCTGCTTAAAATTTTATAAACAAAGCAACTGTTATTAGAAAGAACGACAGTGAGGAAAAATATTAGATAGCGCTCAGATTTACTTTAAAATGTGAGCAGAAATAAAAAGAAGATTTTTAGATCCCCAGGCTGCTAGGGTACTTTGATGCAAATATTTTCCCTCTGTAATGTCAAAGATCCATCCTAACAAGGGACTGGCTGGCTGTATATGAGAAGCCCACAAAAATGCAAATTTCTCTAGTCAGCATACATGTGATGAGAAGCAAAAATAAAGCAAAAATTAAAAAAAGATTTATCTTTCAATCTTTTCATTTGAAGGAATTTCTTTTAGTGCTTACTCTTGTGCCCTACTTTAGGCAAGGAATGATCTTTAAGTCACCCATGTTACTTTAAGCAGTGTAATTTGAGAAACACACAGAGAAAGTCACAGTGAACATTAAAAGAGGAAAAACTTTCCAAACTGGAAATATAATTAGAACTATTAATTAGGCACAACACTTTTGGAATAAAAAATAACAAACAAATCCAAAGTCAAAAAGCAAACAATCCATTGCTTCACCCCTCCCCAAATCCCAGCTACTGCTTTTATGGCATAAGTGACAGAGCCTTACACTTTCAAAAGCACAGCTTTAGAGGATCACAGGTATCTTACATAAAAGCATGTGAATTACTCAGTAAATCTAATTTACTTTTGTTTTACAAGTTGCAAGATTTATTCTTGTGATAAAGCAGTTACTTCTTACTTCTAAGTGCCAAAAAACTCTGAAGAGCCAGAAGCTTGAGAGCAGTAACTGTGAGCTGTAAATCATACTAGCTTTTAAAAGCTAACACCAATATACCTACTGTGACAAAACAAATAGCAATTCAATCCAGCTTAACAGCTGAAAGTTATATTTTACTTTGAGCATTATGTTTTTCTGACCATTTTTGGTATGCCAAAGCTAGTGCATTTATAGGTGCATCATAAAACTACTTTTATATCACATCATAAAACCACAAATGCAAAGCAAACTTTCCTGTGCTGTGACCTGCATCGTTCTGAAAGTTTTCACTCTCCCTACTTCTGCTGCTTTGCTAAAATGATCCACCAGCAACGCATTTTTTTCTGTGAGGGCAACCTACTGCAACGCTCATCTGGAGTTTCCAGAGTTACTGTTTTTCAAGGAGTTGAGTTTAGAACCACGGTTCCTTACAGGAAAACAAAGTTAGATTTTTCTTACCATTTTCATCTACAGCAAGTACACTTGCTCCCTTCCCTAAAAGCTCTTGAACTACAACCGTTAGTCCATTTCGAGCAGCAACATGCAGAGGTCTGTGAAGACAAGCAAACTCATATATAAACCTTAGAACAAGTCATGAAGTAAGATAGGTAGCTTGCATCTAGTTAAATGTCATAGTTATACTTCTATGTTATTTACACATTATACAATTATTGTAGATGTAATAACTCAAGATGGGAAACTCAGCAAATCTCTTTTCTTATTGCAAAGAAACTCTAAAACACCAATTGTGAACTTTCTTCTTTCCATGGCAGCACACAGGGAGGAAGCAGCTGCTAGTAAAGATGTGCCTGCTTATGGAGTTTATCATGTTAAAAAGTCAGAAACACTTGGCACCCTACTGCTGATAAATCCCCCACTCAACTGCTGTAACAGATACTGCCAATGTGAGAGTAACTGCATATCACTGCCATCACTCACTGGAGCTCTAGCAGCAGAATGGCAGCCCTTTGCTGCTATATGTAAATACCCATAAGAGATGCAGAAACACTTCATCAATCTGCCTTCTAGAAACCACTATATTCCATTGTGATTAGAGATGAAAAAAAAATATTTCACAGTATAATGCATGAAGCAAGAAAAGCAGATTACTTTTCAAAACCTCAAACTACTAATCATAAATCAATTTTGTGTTGACTTGCTCTATAAAGGAAAGTGTAGCTTTATCTCAAATATTCTAATTATATCTTTTTCAAATGCAACAGTTTTTCAAAATTGGTTCCCATTGGCTTAAATAAAACCTTACTATCACTCAGCAGGAGACAGAATTATCAGCTTACTTCCCTTCTGCTTTATATTGTTCTTCATTCCTGAAGTTGTTTGAATTAACTATAAGCTGGAAGCAAAGGTTTTACTTATATATCAGAAATGCAAAAGATACAAACAGGAGCTGCTGTATCTATGGTGCTTACAATAAAGTATTAAAAATGCAAGAATTACCACACCCCACAAATATACTGAAAAATGTACTGTAATTAAAATAAATTTAATGTAGAGACCAACAATTTTAATGCTTAACTTGCCACAAAGAAGGACTTTGTTTAAGCTGTTCAGAAAGTCAATTTAGTTATTAAACATTTCCTAAAGCAGTATTATTTAAACAACAGTTAAAACCTTGCAATTTATATAAACACTTTATAGAGGTGCAAATGTGTACCTATCTTATCCCATGACATCTCTTGATCAAACTATTTGAGCCAAGGCATGTGGGTGGAATTACATGAGCCTATGGTAGCATACTTCCCCACATCTGTTCCCATCTCCTTTTTGCTTTTCCTTCTCCCAAGACATCCTTGTTTAAAGCCAGAAATGAGGCAATCAATCCTTTCCTGCTTTCTGGTTACTTCATGCTGCCTGAGGTGGACCATGGTGAGCAGCAACAGCAAAGGAAGAATTCTTACTATTTTAACTCCTTAATTCAAGCAGGTCTCAGGGAATACTTGGAAGCACTGTATGAGCTTGAATATGGGAAGATTCCAGAAGGGATGTAAGGCCAGAATAATATGTGAGGTGCTTACAAGTTCCAGTGTAAGGTGTTTTTTGGTGGTTTTTTGGCTTTTTTTTTCCCTAAATGGTCTGTGATACCATTACTGAAGCAGTCTAATAATTCATGTGCATAACTCAGCTACACATTGTGTGCCAAGTATTCCCTGAACACAAACCCATTCTCCAAAAGGAAAAAAATGCAAATGCAGAAGAGTAATTTTAGTAGCCCATCTTGATTGGTATGACATACCACACATTTCTAAGGGTTTCCTTGTGATTTAGGCTAACCAACTAGGTTTAATTCTACTTGAGAGACCATCTTCAGGAAGGTTTAAGAATAGTGGATTCTCCATGATATTTAATAGACAACAACGTTTCATCCTTGAAACATGAAACAGAAAGCATGCTGAAGAATAAAGCACACTTCAGGTAGTTTTTTTTAAAGTAGCTATCTCTGAAGACCAAGTTTTAGTTTGCCTCAAGTTGTTAAATGAAGTGATTTTGAACTGAAAAACTGGATAGTTTTTAAAATAGAAAAATCTCAGTTTACAGGTAATCTCAGTGGATTGCAGTAACTCCATATACGAATCACAATAATGTAAGTTTTATTTATCATCCTATTCACCCACAAGAAAAAAAAGACCATCCAGAGCTGTATGTATGAGCAAAACACCCTTTCAATTCCACATTGGTTCAACTCTTGGTACCTATTAACAGCTCAAATTCAATGAGTTTGAAAAAAAAATCTGAAAAATATTCCTCTTTATGAGCAGGATGCACACCAAGAACTCATCTTTCAAACACGCTCCCTGCTGATACGTACGTTTGCAAGGCTGCATTGGTGGCGTTGATGAGGTTTCTATCTGTAATCTTCTCCAGGATTAACAAGGCACTAGTTTCATGACCCTTAACACAGAACAGACATCTGTCACATAACAAATATTCTTCACAAATTGCTTTTAATGTTTTCTCAAAGTAACAATACTTTCAAATAGTGCTCGATAACACAAAGCTCAGCACTGATAAGTCAGACTGTGCACACACCTTGCTGCAAGCCAAATGGAGTGCTGTGTTCTTAGAATTGTCTTGCAAAGTCAGATCAGCCTTAGCACTGCTAACCAGCACCTCTGGGGAAATAAAGACTTTTATTAACTACAAGCATATTCCTTAAAATCCAAACAGCAAAATGAAAACAGAATTTTGGCAAAATATATTCACAAGAGCATGAACTGTAAGGCTACTTCACCCACAGTAAGATTAACAGAGCTAAGAGCAGAAATACATAAAGCTTTCTCTTTACCAACTGTATTCGTCTGTCCATTTTCTGCAGCCATCATTAAAGGTGTTTTCCCAGAAGAATCTACAGCATTTACTTGAGCACTGTGACCAAGCAGAAGCTGTAGACACTCAACGTGATCTGTAAAAGCTGCTGCATGCAGAGGTGTTCTACAACAGATCAAAAGACAATATGGCCATGTTCAGCCATGCTTTCTACTGTATTCAAAGGGGCATCCCTGCCTGTGATCCTACAAATAAAAAAGACTGCAGTCTCTCCCACTGATCCTTTGCAATCAGTATGGCTGGAGTTGTGATTGCTGCCTTTATAAAAGTCCCTTTCTAGGTTCAACTAATGCCACCCGCACAGTTTATAATAGATACACTTTGATTCAGAAAAAATAAAAGTATGCATAAAGCTCTAGCCACAAAATGAAAAAAAATAAAACATGCTCTAAGTTGCCTGTATAATAAAAAGTTGATTCAAGTTTACTGAATCAGAACAGGATTTTAAAAATCTAAAATTTATTTCTAGCACTGAATAAAACAAAAACCTTCAAAGAATAAAATGGGGGGGAAATGGAATTAACATTAAGTAGCAAATACAAACCCCCCAAACAAATGAAGAATTTAGCACAGCCACTGCATGGCATTACAGACATTCCTTCTGCATTTGCACTCTTACCTTCCTTTTGAATCTGTTGAATTTACAATACCACCACCTAGTGTATCAATTAACATTTCTGCAGCACCTTCATTGTCATTTATCCTATAATGAATTAAACAGACTGTTATTTACAGAATGATAAATCTTTTGTTAAATACAGCAATGAAATTTATGAAGAATAATTTTGTACTTCCTTACACAGCACAATGCAAGGGACTGAAAGAATTTCCTTCCATTTTCTGAAAAACTTCCTGTTCCAGGAGCAGCTCTACACAACTGTCATGACCTAAAGCAAATGTAAGAGTTAGGTATTGAAAAGAAGGGAAAAGGTCTAACTATGGCTTACAATGAAAAATACGTATCTAAGTTAGATTAAGCGGTATTGTATTTCAAAATTTCAAAGAAATGTTGGTTATATTCAACAAGGCTGAATATTCAACATTTAGGAACCAATACATTCTTGGAATCCTGAAAATCAAACTGACATGTAATACTGTAAACCTTATGAAATTTTTAAGGTACCTCATACTGTCTGAAGAACATCCAGAACACCTAATTGAATTCTTTATACCTCTGCATTGCAAACTCTTCTGTACATTCATCACTTTGTCTCCATGAAAACAACTCCACCATTTGAGGTTTATTTTTGTTCCACATTTAGTTGAAATTATCACCCAGCTGCATCAGCTCAGTAGTTATTCAATAATAATTGGTGAAATGAAGGTTTAATCTCTTACTTCTTGGTTTTTCTCTATCATGTCATTCAGAGATGAAATAAAAAAACACCCTCTACAATGTTCTAAATGAACACACAGAACAAAATCTTTAGCAAAGGAGCTGAATGATTTCCCTACATTTTAAGGTCCCCCTCACTTTCAAATCCATGAAAAGTATCAGTGAAGAAAAAAAAAATTCTTATTGAATCACTTTTATATACTTGAGATTCTTATGCCTACCATAGTTGATATGAAGCAAGTTTAATACAGATTTAATCTGAAACCATTCCTCCTTATGAAAGTTATTTTTTGGGCTGTGTGTGACACATTTCTATTCAGAGACATTATGCTGAATTTCTTGAAAGACTTCTTGAGGCATAAAACTAAGATTGTATATGACAAAAATGTAGGACAAAAGTAAACATCTCTTATGTATTAGATGTTAATACATTCCTCTTCAAGATATCCTGTCATTTTCTTTCATTCACTGAAAGTAACTGAAAGAGGATGTTGCTTTTGTACGAATATTAAGTTATTAATACTTCTACCCCACTATCAACGAACAGATTTAGAGCTGTATTTCGATGCAGTTACCATTGTAGCAGGCCCAGTGCAGCGATGTGTAGCCGTGATTGTCTGCCATGGCAGGGGCTGCATCCCCACCGGCAGCTGCCTGCAGCAGAGCCCCCAGCACGCCGATGTGGCCGCACGCTGCTGACAGGTGGATGGGGGTGCGGCCCCGACAGTCCCGCAGCAAGGACTTAGCACCGTGCTGGAGCAATGCTTCCACACATTCCTCGTGCCCAGTAACTGCCTGGGAGAGGGAGACAGGAAAGGGCCAGTTTGAAAATATTCATGTATGTAAGCTGAGGTGTAGAACCCAAGCAAGCAAACCTCAGGCAAATTCTTGCATTTTTAAGGCATAACAAAATAAGCCAAATAAGTTGCTATTTTTATACCTATTAACAGACATTCTGTTGGGAAAATAGTGTATTATAATACTCATGTCAGAATATTTTCTTGGAATAACACTGAATGAACTACTAATCTCTTGGGCTCATTCAATTGTCTTATCTGGCAGACACTATAAACAAAATATTTGGCATGTGGCACATATAATGCTTTTCTTCCTCCTATTAACACTACCTTCCCCCCAACAAAAAACTGTAATCTAGGACCTCTCTAGTCAACACTTTACAGCAAGATTAAGAGGTTCTAGAAGTCCAGAGGAATTCTGAGGGTAGGTAGTAAACAGGCAGAATGCGCCTTTCGAATGCAACTAAAAATACAATTAAAAATTAAAATGGCAAGATGAGAATAATGAGACATTAATTAACACTACATATTAAGTCTTTATTTGAAATCAGCATGTAGGAAACTGGAAATGAAAAAAAGGGAATATTCTCTTACCCCTCTATGTAATGCTGTCCTTCCCCACTTATCTTTGGCATCTACGTTTGCTCCTTTGTTAAGGAGTGAATAAACACAGTCGGTGTGCCCATTGAGAACTGACAACATCAGAGGAGTCCTAAGCAGAGACAGAAATAAAGTGGAAATTTACACTTGGAAATTTAACAGACTAGCACTCAGCTCAAGCACAACAACTGCTATCCTTCCACTCAACACTGTTAAGATTTACATCATCAATGACCTTCCACTCATTTGCTTTTTAGATTTGAGAAAATAAAGTAACATGCCCCAGTTCAGAAGTTCTGATTAAGTAACTAGAATCCATTTTTTCAGAACCGGCAGTAAGACACATTTTAGTTTCCTCCCAACTGACCATTTTTCACTCTCAGCTTCATGTTTATTGCAATTATTTCCTTTTAAAACAAGTTAAAAATAATTACTGTAAAGTATTTGGTTTTTTCTTTTACAATATGCAATAACTTGCATAGAACAGAATGTCCATCATTTAAACTCACTGTCCATTTCCATCTTGAATGTCCACTGCATTCTGTGGCTCTGCATTTCCTATCAACAGCCGTAAACATTCTGAATGACCATTTGTAGCTGTAAAACATTATAAAAATATGGAGTTTACATTAATTGCCTTTGAGTAGAGAGCTCAAACAGAATGGCAACCTATCTGCTCAGACTAAAGCCCATTAGCTTGAAAACCCACTGTACAATATCACCATTGTTATAACTTAAATTAAAATATGAATACTAGAAAATTTCAGAAATCAGGTATTCTCAACTGTACAGTGTTAGAAACAACTGATTCCAAATATCAACTGCCAACAGATTTTATGTATATATATTAATGAAGTTGCATATATTAAAAGTAATTGGAATATATGCTTATACAACACACACAAGAAGGAACATTAAAATATCAGAATTAGCATAATTTTTGCTTGTTTTAAGGCACTGGGAATCACATACCTAGCAAATCATAGTCAGATTTTGTTAGCAAGTGTAGCGTGCACATAGTTATAAAATAATAATGGAAATCACATTTAGAAAGGGGAAGGAAATGTATTGCATAGATGTAATAAACCAAGCAGTTAAAAAAAGGGAAAATGAACAAACAGAAAATTGAGAAATCTCATTTAAATGCAACTCATGAAAGATAAATGATTGCTTCTTGGAAGGGAAATTATTTCTGACCTACAGCTGCAGTATTCAGTTCACACAAGCACAGCGACAATTCATGTTTCTGTAGCTGACAGACATGCTAACACAAGTTAGGAAAGCTCAATCAAATAGAAGAATGCAGACTGTGCTCACGGACAACAAAACAAGTTGTCAAGAATGATGATGTTTTGTACATAATGCTCTTTTTAACTGCAACACTTCTGTAATGCCATTACCATAAATGTCAAATTTAATAAGCCTATTTTTAATGCGAGGGGAAAAAAAAGACTCTAGTGTGGATTCTAGACTCAGAGAAAGGCAGGCCTAGAGATGTTTTCTAGGAAAGTCAGCAAGAAGACACTGCAAAGGATTGCTGTTATTTTGAAAATGCTCAGGAGTCATTTAAATCCTTGGAAAAAAATCAAAGTTTTCATGTCTCTTCTCAAACTGCCAAAATTCTCCAAGACTCCAGTCATTTTTAGAAGCATTTTACTGCCAAGACAGGCAATGCAATTTGCCTTTCTAAATTTGGGCCTGCAGTTCTGGCTGCATGAAAGACGAGGAGAGAAGCAGGGACATGTCACTGCACCTGTCAGCACAGCCACTTGAATGGACAAGGACAATGCACCCTTCCAGAGCGAAGTGTGGAACAGCACTCTTGGACTCCACTGGTTTATTGGATTAATCCTGGTTCCTGCCTGCAACTCTCTTGCTACATGTTTCTCAGCACAGCATATACCTTGAAAGTCATCCTCTGCTCCTACATACTATTTCTTAGAACATTAATGATAGAGACTATAAACAGATTATACACTTCAAAAGCCAATATTTTAGAGGTTAGTAGCTAGCACATACCTGCAGCATGAATTGGGGTCCTCTTTACAACATAATCTTTCACCAAGATTGATGCTCCCTGATTAATGAGCACATCTACACATTCCACGTGTCCCTTAAAGGCAGCAAGATCCAGTGGTGTCCTTCCATTGTTATTCCTCACATCAAGGTCCAGCAGTGACTGTACCAGCACTTCCAGAGCTTGATGGTGGCCATGATAGGCCTACAAGAATAAGAAAATTCTTCAATTTTCCCATCCTTAACATTTTTCCTTTCTTGCCAGAACTACATAAATGAAACTGTAAAGAGACTATCCTTACTTTAGCATGCAGAAGAGCAAGTGATGCAGCACATAAGTAGTTACAACTAATTTTAAAACCCCACAATTTCAGCAAGAAGGTTGATGGTTTTTTCCTATTTTATCCCTTCAGTCAGCAACTGCAACTACTCCCAGCAAGTCATCTGTCTTCAATCTGCATAAAAACCAGTATTTTGACTACTGCACAATGTTTCATCGCTTAATGTTGTAGGCACATCATCCTCAGATTATGTCAAGTGAGCAACATAAACAAATTTAAGCAATTTCTTTTGGCTTTTTACATAAAATATTTAAAAAAAGCACACCTGTAATAGGAATGCAGTACAAATAGCTTTCATTTACCATTATCAAAGATTATTCTTTATTTTGTAGATATATATATTTTATGTACTGCATGAAACTCTACTTGCAGAAAGTATACAGTGGTTTTTCAATTGCTTTAAATTCAGTGAAAAGATCAAAGCTACACATTGAGCTGGTTACTCTGTATTTTGAATATTTTTAATAGACAGAATTTCATCATTGTGTTACACTACTCCTTGTGCAAATCTTTCCTAAAGTATTGAGGACAAACATTTCTCATACTAAACAATTAAGAGAGTAAAACAATGTAATGATTAAAAAAGTCATAATTACTTATAGAACAAGTCTTATAAAAGTTTCATTAGCACAGATTTTAATTAGAAGATGCCACATGAAAGCTGTTCCGTGAAGCAAATTTCAAGTGACATGCAAAAATCATCCAGTATGCCTCATTCAGGAATATTAGTACATATGTTCGCATTTTGTTTATTAACCTATTTTGAAAAAATCCAGAATGAATAAACCTGTGCAATAACTGTTTGCTACCAGATGAGCTGTTATCCACTAAAGAACTGAGAACTTACAGCTAAATGCAGTGGACTTATAGGTGCTCTGTTGTCTGAGTCATTCAGCATGTCAGTACCTGATGTTTCCATCAGCTTCGAGAGAAAAAGTCAGAGTGAGTGCAAAACCCCATCACCTTTGAAAACACTCAGCAATAATTGCTACACTTTCCCTTATAAACAGGTTGAAAAATAAAGGAGAAAAAGTAGGAAGAATAGTATAGGATTACAGACATCCTGATCTTCAACATTTTAGAGTCTGAATCCACTGCAACATAACCCCCATATTCATGTTCCAACCCCAGTAGTTTAATTTTGCATAATAATGCAATAATTCAATAAGAAACTAAATTAAAATTAGGTTTTTTTCTGAAGTAGCAATATGAACGATGAATACAAAGGGAAGACAAGGACAAGTGACAACAGCAGCAGGAAAAAAAACCACCAAACATCAGCCAAGTAAGCATTCTGATTAGGTGAAAAGTCAGCAGAATACAATATGAAAGGCCAGACAGCAGGATGGATTTCTCAGAACAGGAAAACAATTCTCAGAGAGAAAAAATGGGACTCAAAAAAAGTAAAAGCATTACAGCATTAAAATATCTATGTATATACATTTCTATTTGTGACTTTCAGATGTGTTCTGAAGTTTTACTTCTGGGTCTTCTTCAAGACCATATTTAAGTACATTAGTAGAATTAAAACATTTAAAGTATTTGAAGAACACCAAATACATTCAAATTACAGTTTCATTATCACACCTGTATAGCATGGTCAACCAACTGTTTAAGTAAAAAAACTACATGGTTTAAAAAATAATTGGCCATTTAAAAATTGTAAAATCCAATTAAATCTAAACTGTAGTTGAAATGAAATAATACATACATGCATTGAAGAAATGGCTGAATAAGTCTAAAAAATAAGCAGTATTTTTAAAACTACATGTTCCCTTTTGCCCTATAGTAGTACTTAAAAAGTGAGAAATAATAGACTTACAACATCTAGAGGTGTTTCACTTGCAATCTGTAATTTAAAACATCCAAAATTCATGTTGGAATACATTTAAATATAAAAGAGCAATTTTAATAAAAATACTGAAGTTGTATAAGACAGCATTTCAAATAACACACATATTTTTGCAAAGGGAGCAATAAAAGACTAACTATGGCTTTATTATTTGAAATTCTATGTGGCCACTAGTTACTGTAACTTCATGAACTATTTTATAAGCCACCCTCCTTTACATGTTTTCCCCAAATTTTATTTGCTCCTTTCAAATGACATTCATGAAATTTTTAAAAGGTTCTCAGGGGATAACTTGTGGTTATTTTATTTCAGCCACCAGCAAAAAAAAAAAAAAAAAAAAAAAAAAAAAGTAGTATATTTTAAATTAAGACACAAAACAAAACTAATATCCCACATCTTCAACCAGTTGTCTCATCATCTGAGAATTTTTCATCTTTTTAAGCCAGTATCTAGCATCCTAGCTCCCCACCTTGCTTCTATTTTAGGAATGCCAAATGCTTAAATTTATCTGCACCGAGGCTGAATTATTTCTTATAATTATAAAATTATTTCTATCTGCAAGTAGTATATTTTGCTTCTATTTTAAATTAAAAAAAAAATGAAAATTATCTCATCTGAGAATTTTTCATCTTTTAAGCCAGTATCTAGAAAATTGCCAAATGCTTAAATTTATCTGCACGAGCTGAAAATTAGAATTTTATTTTATAATTATTTCTTATAATTATAAAATTATAAAAAAAATACTGAAAATCCAGTATTGACCCAGCTGACAGCCAAGGTGGAGGAATCCCCTGGCCTCTGCAGCACACCGTGGAAGAGCAGCAGTGACACCTTCCATCCAGGATTTGTTCTCTTACCAATTCAAGACACAAGCGATGACCGTAGGCAGCTGAGTAATGAACTGCATTGTATCCTTGCTTGTCTCGGATCCCAGGGTTGGCATCATTTCTTAGCAAGTATTCCAGGCACCTATTCAAATTGACATATGCAACCATGTATCTAAATGCTGAATTTCAACTTAATGCTAAGTGATAAATTGTTCCAATTCAACTGGAAAATAGAATACAGCACACAGGGACACTGATTTAATGTACAATATTGGCTTGGACTAGAGAAAGCTACCTCATTACATCAAACATAAAGGTCAATCACAAAGCTTCACAATTTGAAATAATACTTCTCTGCAGACATCCTGCATCTTCTGAGTTACCTGACTGGGTTAAAACTAGTATTTCATGGCTATTTTCCTCCAACTAACACAACTGCAGTTACCTTTGCTAATATCAATGTATTTTTTTATGCTTTTCTGCATTAGTCCCTTCTTCTGTATATTACATGCAAAGAAAAGAAGCAGATCTTCATGGTATCGTACAAGGATAACACACACACAGACACACACACACATCCAGTACCAGACACAATTTTTAAAATTAGTGTATACAGTAAATACTCAGTTGTTATCATACATATATCTTACCCTTCCTTACTTTCACTAGACAAATTTATAGGGCAGAATATGATCAGCCCAGTTTCAATCATACTCAGCCAGGAGGACGGGAAATGGGGGATTCAAGTCAGCTCACCCTCTCCCTAGTTTTCTGTTTCTAAGAGACTCTATGTGTGCACACTAATGATTACAAGCAATAACCCTGCTGTTTCATACTTTTATGTTGTCTATCATTTCAGCAATATTTTCAAAAGTCATTATTATGACCTTGAACTTGCTAGTGAAGCTATTCATTACTCGGAATGTACAACAGGTCAACATCCTTTCTTCTCTCTGGGATCAATAAATACTTCCTTATCAGAAGTGCACTCTCACTTCCATAATTTTTTGCCCAGCATAAACAAGGACTTGCTATGTAGTGAAAAAGGTAACATTTCTTGAGTTTTAAAGAATAACATATGTAACATAAGATGCAAGTAACTTTAAAACTGTTCAGTACAGCTAATAAAAAGCTACTTGTAAAGCATATCTATGTTTTTAACCAATCAATTCAGCTTTTAATTGTCCAGTAAATAAATGCCTAGACTTCATTAATGACAACTGCACTTAATGAGATGCGATTTATGAAAACCCAAAGACAAATTATTTGTCTCATTAAGTAAGAATTACAGTTCTTACATTTCATTTGTCCAATCATCTAACTTTCTTTTTAATTTGGATCAGTAATTTTGTGTTAACATTCATGGGTGATTAATAAATGTTACATGTCTCTGGCTTTGGCTACATAAATTTCTACAATACACTAAATATACTGCATGGAGCCAAGTCTGCTAAAAATCCTCAAGTACCCAACCTTTCCAGTGCAAACCAGATAATTATTTTTGATGGTTTTTTGCATCCAAGAGAGAGATTACTCATGCATCTTTCACATAATTAGCTGTCCTAAACGGGTCTCTTAAAGAGGATATTAATCAAACTTTCTGAAAGCACAGGTAAATTAAATTTATTTCCCATATATTTATTCTTTCTTTATCTTATTTATTTTCCATTAGAAAAGTATAAATAGAAGCAACATTCTTTTTCTCCTCTAAGAGAAAATTATGAAATCATGCTTTTCTCTCTAGTCTTGGTAAAACGGGGCTTGGTGGTGTTTGTCCCAGATCAAAAGCATTTGTTAAAGATCCAAAAGAAATACTTTCAAACAGGAATAAACTGGAAAATAATTTTCAACAAAAACATCCCTGTTTCTACAATCTGTCTTTAAAGATGTCTGAACAAAGACCATAAAACTGCACATAAATATTTTTGCAATTTTATGTAGATGGTTTCCTGGTAGATGGTTTATGACATGTTTTTCCCAGGCTTTATATTCTGACTCCAGTAATCATTTTTAACTTCATTTCTGTTTTGAATGAGCTGAGCAGTATTGGTTTTCCAGCTGTTACTACTCATCTTGGTGCAGCAATATAAAAAGCTTCCCCTCAGGCCATTCTGCTTTGCAGTCTGTCTTCCAGAGACCCAAATGTTAATGAGAAGGGCAGCAGCCCATGGGCTCCAGAGAGGATGTTTCGAGTTACCTCCCAAAGCTCTGCAGTACTGTCATCATCACTCTTGCTCATGCCTTTTGTAAGACAGATGGCAAAATGATGTCATCTGAAGAACCATTATAGTTTGGAGGTTTTCAGAGCAACTGTGAAGCTAAAATTAATCCTAGCTCAACTTGTAAGAGGGCAATTAAAGTAAAATTATCTCAGCAAGCTCCAGCAGGAATTGATATTATTTCTAAAGAGCAGCAGACAATTTAATTTTGAAATCTGGCTTAACATAAAAAAGGCACGTTGTTCAAATATAAGTTAAATGGCCATAAAAGTATTCTTTATTTAGCCTTCAAAACCCAATCTAAGTTATACACCATCTCATTCTTATTGCTATCTCACCCTTTAAAAGGTGCTGTATTAAAAAAAAGGTGATTTGGCATGAAGCAGCACTTCTCCAGGGAAGGTGTCACTGTGTGCATGTGGAATGCGCTGCTGCACACCACGACCTGCATACGTGAGTGTGTGCACAAGAAGTGATGCTGTTCTTGCCTCCTCAATAAATCCAATGTCTGGAACTTAAGTCATCGTCACTTTGGTGCTACCTATATATACACTTTGCATATAAGCATTTAATTCATTAATATGTATGTCAAATATAACCATTGGAAAATAAACACAGTAACAAATATAACCATTGGAAAAAATGCAAGAGATCGTGGATTTATGAAAGATTCTTGATACATTTCATTAATAGAAGTGTAACTGCATCTTAAAAATTAACACTATCAACAGATTTTCATGTTTGGCATTACAGCTGTGATTTACTCAAACACTGAATAGACAGAGCATCTTATATTGAAATATCAAGTTAATATCCATCCTTCATCAGAATTTGATTTTAAGGCAAAAATGATCCTACTGCCCACAACCAACTTAATAACCCCCACAAAGGATATTTATTCAACCACTATACAGTAGATAGGATTAGGAACTCTATTCCCAATTAATTCCTGATTAATTAATGCACATCTGCATTACAGGACATAAAATTCTTACAATACTTTCTCCTGCTGTCCATTTTTTCCCTCTGAAATATTTGTTACATGAAGTCTTTTATATACAATGCACACGAAGTCTTTTATATACAATGCACACACCTCTGTCGAGTTTAATCTTTAAAAATACAAGAAATGCATTTGGCAAATCTGAAGGCAGAACACACGCAAAATTCACAGCTCAGATGTTCCTAATGAGAAAGGCTTTAGTACAAAGCATGCCACTTACTTCCCATCTGTGTCTGATGCAGCTGCATAGTGCAGAGGTGTACAACCCCTCTCATCAAGGTCATTCACACTAGCTCCAGATCCCACAAGGGCAAACAGGCACTGATAATTACAATTGGCAGCAGCATAATGGAGTGGAGTTCTTTAGTACACATTTAAATAAAAAGTACAATGGTAAATAACAGCAAAATAATATTATAGAGACAGAAAAAGCAAAATAAAGTGAAACTTAAATCCTCCTTACATTTTTAAGTAAGTATTTGTGGTGAAGAATGCATCATCACAGTACTAAAGAATAAGGCCACTTTCTAGGGACCACTAAACAATGCTGAACTATATATAGTGGATTTATTTGCCAGCCAAAATACGCACAAACTTCATATTAAATGAAGCTTTTTTTTTTTTTGTAAACTTAGAGAGGGAAATCCAGTTTACATTAGAAATACTATTTTCTGTTAAGTAATTTTAAGGCACATGGAAAAATATGGACAAATCAAAAACCGCACAACAACTAAATACAGCACAAATAAAATACAACAATTGCACAAACAGACATTTTTAATAAAAAAAGCACAATTTTGCCTAAGGGAGGAAAACATTACTATTTATTTTTATCTATGCTGACATAGCAGAGGCACTGTTAAATATACCTTGTCTTCTTGTATCAAAACCATGAAATATTAGTATTGATGTATATTCTCAGGGAAAACTTATCTCAGCTTCAAATACATAAACAATTCTCTAAGTATGCCAGTTAACTAAAATTTGAAAAAAACCAATATAACTCAGAATTTCATTTTCTATTTTTAAAGAGACTGCAGCTATAAATATCTTGATTTTGAGGAGACAGTCAGCCTATTTCCTCTCCCTTAAAATGTCTTTTTCCCATTTCTTCCCATTTTAAACTAATATTTTCCATCTTCCAAAAAAATTCCTCTATATAACATGAACGTTAAACCAAAATCCAACCCAAAAGGAAACCCCAACTTTCAATGACAAAAGTTGTGACACATAGTTGTTCCTTTCTCAGGAAACAATGAAAGTGAAATTTAAAGCAAAATACAACTTTGGATCCATAACATTTTCTTTCAGTCCTACTCCTGCTCTTCACATCCCAGAAAATCATATTTTCCATGATGTGACGTGAGATTTTACATGAGTGCTGATCCTGCCATCTAAACTTAAATAATCATATACTAAAAATAGAAATCAATGTCATCCCAAAAGAGTTCAGAGCTCAAATGGGGAAGCAGAAAGGGATCGATATTGTGAAATGAAAAAGGTGAAGCAGTTATAATAAAATACTGGGTATATTAATAATAGAGCTTAGAAATAGCCACAGATGTATAGATTTGACTAATACATTATTTGGAAAACATTAGCAATGTCCTTGGATGAGAGCAATTTAAACATATTAGATCCATGTTATAAGGAAAGAAGGTTTACAAAAATTACAGTTGAATGTGAAATTCAGTCTTTAAAACAAGACTAAACACCTACCTAACAAAAGAGGATTACAAAAGATGTTTGTGACTTTTGAGAACATATGCTGAAACATAGTTTATTAGAGACATCATATCACAAAAAAACCATTTAAACTGGAACCATGACTTAGCCACATATCAGTAAGCTGCTACTGCAACACTTTTAACAGCCCTTTCCAATATACAAATCTGGAATGTCTTACCTTCCAAATCTGTCCTTTTTGTTGAAGTCTGCACCAGTATTTAGCAGAAGATTTAGGCACTCCAAATTCCTATTAAATTAATACACTATTACTTGTGATTGCAAATTTTATTTCATTAATATTGGCCTCTACAAATATCAGAACTACTACACATGAACATGTCATATGTTAAGTTTAATGGAACTGAACTATAATGTGGAATTTTTGACATATACATTTTTGTATGTAAAATAGATTCCATAATTTATAGACCAAACCAATAAAGAATATAAATTATTTCAAAACCACATATATAAATTTAATTGATACCAATTGGCATGCATAAAGCACATAAACATGAACCTAATTCAATAAATAATCCAATTCTTATAAAAAAACAAACAATAACACCTGCATGTCACATGCTTTTGCTACCAGGATTCCAGCACAGAGGCAAGATTTTACTGCATATTTTTAAGGCCAAATGTAAGTTGAAACATAGATATTTTACTTTTTAGTGTAATCAATTTTCAATGAAAATATTATCATCATAATACATATACTATATTACTTATTGTTTAAACACTATTTTCAGTAACTTTCCTAAACTGGAGATGAGTGAGGGAATGTGTCACAAATTATTTGGTTTTTATATGAAGAGATAGCATTTTTACTTTTATCACTTGCAACAAGGATGTATCTAGCAAGTACTTTTGACTTAAATGATTACTTAACAGTATTACTTAAACAACATTCAAACGGAAAAATGAAAATATCAATATCATGGAGTTCTTGTGTCCCACAAAGTGTATCATGAAATTTATTACCCAATTCTTCCAGGCAATTTTGAGTAGCTGCTATAGAAAACCTACAATACAATAACAATAATCAATATGGATCACAACTCAAGTGATGAGCAAGTAGTTCTGACTACTTCATCCATCTAAACTGGAATTTAATTATTGCTTTTATTTTATTTAGACTGACCTTTTATTTACGGATTTGGTAAAAACAAATTTCCCAAAGTTGCTGTTCTCTATGTCATGTCCCACAGTGATCTGAGGTGGGCATGCCATCTTTGAATGCTGCAAATTCTAAAAATTTTATCATCATCCATGGGAATTAAAAAAAAAAAATCAGTTCATCCCCAAACATAAATCTAATATAAGGCTGATGACACTTGGACACTGTACTCCAGCAATGTGAGCAGTTAATTAATTTTTTGTTCGCAGATAGAATCCATCTTGAAATTATTTTCATGTTTACATAAGTTCCAAGAGGAGAGGGCAGGAAAAACAGAGAGGAGATAATAGAAAGAAAGAACAAGAATGATCAGCAATTGAAAAAGAAATACTGAATATGAAAGCATGAATGCTTTTTTACACACCCTCCAGCTGCAGCTGCATGAAGACAAGTCCTGCCAAAGTCATCTGGTGTGTCAATGTCAAAACCTACAAAGCAAATATTTTGTAAAATCATTATGTAACATCACCTTTCACAAAACTGCTGTCATCTGCTGTTAAGAGAAATGCTTGCTAAGCAAACTTAACAGCTATTTTCAAAAGAGCATTCAAGCATTAAATATTACCTCATTTGGAACATGTCCTTGCTATTTCCAATGTTTTGAAAAACAGGCATTTAAATAAAACTGAAAGGGGCAAGGTAAAAGGCAAGTAGCTGCACTGAGGCTGTGTTCTTTCTCATTCTATTTACTTGCTAATATTTCAGTGCCATTTACTATTGAACATAAGATATGTGCAGGTCATATGAAAATTCAGGAATACGCTAGAATTTATCACTGTTGTGCAGAGAATATTAATTTTTGGGGAAGTCAGTATTACAAAATATAGGAGCTACTTAAATTTTATCCTTGAGTTTAGTGCTTTAGTCCCAAAGAAAGAACTTTATTGAGTTGGAGAGATGGCTGCAAATAGCAGTTAATTACAGAGGAGCTCTCTGCAGAACACTGGAGTTTACTCTTTCCAAAAAGGCTCAGCTATGGAACTTCAAATCCAAGATCACAAACACTAGCTGTGTAATTCCATATCCACCCATATATTTTGACAGAAAGATTACTATTTAAATCAGGTTTCAAAGCTACATTTTTGGTTTGAGAAAACTATTACACTCTTACGAGAGTTTTGTTCTTGTGTAATGTAACTTATTTACTAAATCTCCATTTGTGGTACCTGGGAATGCTGGTTTTTTTGTTTGTTTTTTTTTTGTTTTAAGAACTATTCAACAGTAGATAATGAACAAAATGAGACATGTTATTCAAAAATACTATTATTTCAAGACTGTTTTCCTACTCCATATCCCCTAAAACAAGTTTTGTATACACCACTATGCTTTTATCCCATTTCAACAGGAAATCCTCTATAGCATATATTTAGGAGAGTTTACTAGCTTGGTTTGAAGAATAGCCTTTGATGCCTTTCTACATCCCTAAGTTGCTTGTCTACCATCACTAACTACTTGAATGTCCTCCAGTACTGGGACAAGGCAGATTGGTGACATTCTGTTAAGGTTTGCATATGAATTTAAATGAATTTAAAAATCAGAGATCTTTAATTTACATAAAAGAGACATCTCCCAACCCCAAAAAGGACACATACTCTGCACATACCAATCCCCACACCAAGAGCACATCCTAAAAGCTCTTGGCAGTATGTTGTCTTTCTAGCCTGAAGGCTGAACATACTCTTCAAGTCCTTATCTGCTCCAGTCTAGATTTGCATCCAAGTTTTCTCAATTCACGTAAAAGCCACAGAAATCACTTGCAAGTCCTCCACATGATTTCCTTTGTCACACTGAACCTCCAGTAAGGGCACAGCCAGCACCACAGCATGTGCAGGAAGGAGAAAGAGCCAGTATCCCTCATTTTGAACACATCCAATTGAAATATTGTCAACTATTGGACAGTTCTTTCCTGAAGTGAATCCTTGCAAGTTTGCCCATGACAGGACAGTAAATAAAAAATCTTTCCAGTAGGTAGCTTTAGTTATATTCCTCTAGTTCTTCTCCCAGGCTTCCCTAACAAACAGAATAAAGCTGGGGAAGCAATTTCTTATGCTTCCTTTTCCCCAGTTCTCTCCTTTCCACTTATCTTTTTTCAAAAAACATCAAGTGTCTTCAGATTAATACAGAACCATTTAGTTTATTTTTATTCTTCTGTTCCAGAAGCTTCATTTGGATAAATCTACTTTCTCAGAATTGCACTGGTTCAAAGAGCTCAGAATTCACTTAAGATTCTGGCCAACAAGAGAAGTAATGACCTTCTAACATCCACATCTTCAGGGAGGAGTCAAACATCAAAAGAAAAGTGCAGCTTGCATTGCATTTGGTTAACAACATAATAACAATGCAACAGTTTCTTAATATAGCAGTCCACAGAGCCTTCAGAGTTATTAGGTGCCCACTACAGGAACAGATGGGAATAGACTGATCTGTATTAAGCTAAAGACATCATGGAATGAAAATTGGATGGTCCATAAATTAATAAAAAATATTATCAATCTTTCTCCTTGAAGTTTCATTATGGTCTAAACCAGTCATCCCACCTCTATGGCCAACTTGAAATGCACAAACACAATATTAAAGAAATTATAAATATATTATTAAAATTTGGATTTTTTTAAACTTATGTCTGCAAAAGTTTGCATTCACTTTAACTATGGACTGACCATTAAAAAACAAGCATTGGCCCCAAGGTACTAGCAAACTAAAAGGATTTCTATGCATCACTAAATTAAGACTTAATTAAAAGCTATTCTGTGAAATACAAAATGAAGTACAAAGCACCTTGTAAGAATTTAAAAGAGTGTCCTACCTGATGAGAGGAGCTTTCTGCAGCAGTCTGAAAATCCACTTAATGCTGCCAAATGGAGAGGAAACATCCCATGTATACCCCGCCTAAGATACACCATAATCAGGTATCACAGTTTCATTACAATTAAAATAAAACAAACATGATTGTGTGCCAAAGTGCACATGCATGGTGGGTTCAGCAAACTACCTAATTAGAATACTGAGCTAACTTCACATTTCAAACACTTCCTTCCAAGCTATCAGCATGCATTATCAGTGCAACAGCCTATTAAAACTTTCAGTGCTTTTACTTCAAATACAGAAGTATTTACTTCACACTACAGAAAACCCTATTTCTCTTTGTTTTGGTACAAATTGTGATATACTGACTAGCTACTTACAAGTACAATACAGCATAATAAACAAAGCATTTCCTAGCAAGTTGAAGATGATATTAAAAATTGCACTAGTTCTGTTAACCTAATAAATACACTTGTAAATTATGTCAGCTTGCATTCATGTCAGTAGAGTTACCTACTTTGCAGTGTCAGCACCACTCGTGATCAGAGTGTTGATTAATAGCTCATGGCCATATCTAGCTGCTATGTGCAAAGGGGTATTTCCATTCTTATCTTCACAGTCTATTTCGGCTCCTATAATAAAGAGTAATTACTAAGTAAGAATATATGCAGGCATTCAGATACTTTGTTAGAAAAATGGGACTGATGATCATTTAAGTAACTATTAATTGTCAGTGACTGAGTAGTTTGGATTTAAAACTTACACAGATTTCAGTGGTAGAGAAAAGCATTTTATCATGTAACCTTATGGGACAAAATGGATTATGGAAAATAACCTGGGTTATGGAAAACAAATCTATATACATATTCCTGCATTTTAAAAAATAAATGGTTCATCAGTGTAACTTATCAAACTTTATAAACAGATTAAACAGGCATGCCAGACTCCACCACTATTACTGGACACTGGACATGAAAAAAATTCAGCATGTTGTTACCAATACAAGAGGATGAAAACATCCAAAATGGAAAGCTTATGACAAAAATACTCCCTCCCCCTCTTTTTACCATTTTGAATGATGGTTTGGGATCTTGAAAATCTACCATGGATCGCTGTCATGTGCAAAGGTGTTTTCCCATCTTTACTCTGAAAAAGAAAAAAGAAATGCTGTTACTTATCACCAGTAACAGTAATTAATCAGATCTGACAAAAAAAAAAAAAAACAACAAAAAGGACATTTCTTTCTTCTTTTCTCTCTACACTCCATCCTTTAAATTGTTTCTATGCACTTTTGCCAGACAGATGCTGGTAATGACAAGTTCACCATGACATGGCAAGCTTTTCACAAGAGCTGCTCTTAGTCACTCTTCCAGCTGCCAGTGACAACTCAGGGATG
Source organism: Emberiza elegans (assembly GCA_024865655.1). NCBI lineage: Eukaryota > Metazoa > Chordata > Aves > Passeriformes > Fringillidae > Emberiza > Emberiza elegans. The sequence goes on from JALJVW010000206.1 coordinate 39,387,879, forward strand.
CCCACTCACTCACACTTCTGTCCCTAAGATAATTCTCAAGAGGATGATGACAGCACACAATTTCAGCAACAAGTCTATGTCCAACCCCTCCCCAAGGCTAAAATAAAACAATGCTTTAAGCTTGTTTATTGAAAAAAAGTAGTTGTATTTACTAGAGGGGTTTACACATTGTATTAGAAGACAACACATTACAAAGCTCATGTGTTTCCTAGAAATTTCTGTAAAGTGATGCTTGTAAGCAATTTATCATAAACTACAAGTAGTCCTAGGGTAGAACTATTCAACCCTACTAGGTACTACACATTTGAAATGTACATTTCAAATGTGCACTTAGTCATTCACCCAGTAAAGACATCCTTGAAACAGGTTAACAGTAATGCATAAAGAAACTTCACTTTTTAACAGCTCAGTATCAAAGCACTATTTTTACTGTTGCTATTATTTTGGAATGATCTTCCCCTCATAGTTGTCACAGCTAATGGGAAAGCTTTACTGCAAAAAAAAATTCCTACACATGCATTCAAAAAATTGCAAACACGACACAGAAAATCAAAGGACCCTTGAATGCACATGCATACCACATCTATGTTTTCAATGATGCCTTTGAAGAGTATGAAATGTTCACAAAATACTAAGTTAAATCAGACAAATATGGCAGAGGAACATATGATATGAACACATGTATTGAAACATCACAAATAGTTGTCATTTGCAAAAGTGTCTTCCCATCTTTACTCTCCCTTTGGCACCAAATGGACATGGTTCTATGGATGTGATACTGAAAGTCTGCTGAAGACCCTTTTAGGGATGGATACAGAATTTTTCATTGTGTCACTGCCCAGAGCAGCATAACAGCACAACAATGTGAAACACTGTCTTCTTGGACCTAGACTGAAAGAAATAAAACACTTGATAAAGAATGCCAAGTTATCTCTAGCTCTTCCAGCTAGCAGATTTCTTTGACCATAAATAATCCAAAAGACAACATCCACATATCCATAGCAGATGCAAATAAACACAGAACATGGGGTTGGAAATCCTCTTGAGGAATTAGACAATCAATTTTAATTCTGTCATTGGAGGCCTTAAGAAGAAGCCAAATAAACACACCACAAGTGACAATTTCTCCAAGCAATCTCTGCGCTCCAGTTTTCTTTCATGTCTCTCCCTACAGTTCAGTTCTCATCCCTTTTTCCAAGCACTAAAAATCTCTATGCACAATTACTTTAAAACAACTGTTAGACATCTGGTGACTTTTCTCCTCACTCTTCTCCTTCTTTAACCTGAAGAATCTACAGAATCTATTAATTTAAAGAAAAATTATCATATAAAAGAAGTTTAGTGAAGTAACAGACAGAATTTCAGGACTCAGATAAAGTAGCCTGCAGTCTCACTGGCTTACATGGAACAAATCTGTATCTCAAAGGAAGGCTAATGAAGAAAAAGAAGATGGAGCTGAAAAAACACAGATCTCGTAATGCACCTCACAAAGACATAGGAATAACTTAAGGTGACAGTATTAGAAACTGAAGAGCACTGTGGTTAATTTTCTCACAAGAAAACTTCAGTAAGATCTTGAAAAGAACAACAAAATAAGCTACAGAATAATTTTCCACTTATAAATGAAAAAACACAGTACAAACAATAAGAGATTTTTAGACTTACTCTGTTGAAATTTACTTTAAAATGCACTTAACATAGATTTCTAAGACAATGGATTTTATGAGAGTGTCTCTCTCATGTCTAACAGTCTCAGGTTCCTTTCCAGCCCAGGAATAACACAACATGCAATTGTCTATCAGCATATAAACACAGAACAGGCATAAAATTTAATGAAGACAATTCCCATGTTGAAGCAGGTATAGGATTGCATTCAGAATTGCCTTCTAAGACACTAGAAAAGGATATATAGGACCAGAACCAGCAGCCAAACACTTCTTTAAGCAATGAAATATCAATGCTCTATTAAGCGAATCACTATTTCCTGAGATGCCAGGAGATTGGACTGCAGAAGCAGTGAGGTATCTTCTAAACTTTGCTTCCATTCCCTTTTCTTTATGTCTTTAGGTTCTTCTCTCTAAATATCAAGCTAACTACAGCTGTGTGATATAATGAGATCAGACAGGATCACAGCACATGACAGGACAACTATGGGCTAATGATAACTTTTGTTGTCTTCACTGAAACTCAGCTAAATGTGGTAATAGGAAAGGAATCACCCAAATCTCTCCTATCACTAGAGAAAATGTATCCACAAAATACTTAGATCATAGCAAATTTGCTAAGAACAGTAACTGCTATTAGACAGAAATAATACATAGCACAAGGTGCCTTATTGAGTGATTACTCACATATTAACTGTTCTTGGACTACTGAGCTTCACTGAGAGAGAGGAAATGTGGGTCTATCATGTCACAGCATTCCTCCAAATGAAATCTCCCCCTAGCAACAGTTCTTATGTTCTAGTACCACCAATGAAAGTAAAAACTTTTTCTATTTAGGTCACTGAATTTTCAAGCAGCAATGAGGTCCATAAAACAATTAATACTGTCCCATTACATACTCATTTCAATGTGTTCTTCCATGCATGGAAATTCTGAATAGTGAAGAGGGAGTGCTGCAGTAATGAGCAATACTTAATAAGATTCACTGTTCTACAGTGGACACTGACAAGGCTATGAAAACAAGTAGGAAATTATGTCCAGAGGTGATAAAAAGCATATAACATATTTCTACTGTTCTATTATCTTCTCCTATATAATCCCTTCTTGAGATGAGGCCAGCACTCACACAAATGCACAAGAACTTCCCCTCTATCTGCCACGAAGACTAAGAGTGTTTTCCTTTTGCTGTCCCCACTCAGTCATCCACCGCAGGAAGCACTGTAATAGTACTGTCCAGTCTGCACCTACATTACCATCCATATCCACTCTCTTACCTCTAAAATCACAGGAAAAGCTGCACATGGGAGGAAATGATTGAATCAGCCTACACAAGCAATATAATTATGATGAAAAATAGATCTTAGAGCCATTTTAAGAACTACTTTGAACTCCAGCCTCAGTATTTGGAAACTGAACCAGCTTGATCAATAAATATTTAGTAAGAACACCCTAATTCCATCTCATTTTAAATCCATAATTCTTTCTTATTTCCACAACATATTCTATTTTTTTAGGGACTGTTCTTCTGATTAAATCCAAGATTTCTCTTCATAGGCCTTTCCAGGGAAGTAGAAGTTGACTTAAAAAATTATTTTCTTTTGCCTCCATTCTTGCACTTTTCCACAGTGCAAGTGACAAGTTTTCATATGCAAAGTAAGGCTGTTCATGCCTTCAGGCACAAATTTACTGGCCAAATTCAGTCATACCAGTATAAATCCACAGAAATGCTACTAACAGAATTACAACAGAAACCCCTTGATGAGGAAATTTGGGATAAATGCTATTTTCAAGCTGTAATTGCTTGAAATCCCTATATAGCCCTACTAATTTAATTTTGCACTTAAGAATTTTGATACGTACGAAATCAGCACATTTTAATTACAACCCATAGCTAAAGCTAATGCTGTTTCTGAAATGGAGCCCTGTCCACCTCTCTCTTCTACATCAGAAATATGCCCAAAATCATGAACCCTTGCAGCCCTGCATTTAGAAAAACAGTAATTCTTGGTTTGTTAATATTTGTCAAAGCATCACAGAAGAGTCTGGGTTCAAAAGGACCTTAAAGATCATCTGGTTCCAACCCCACTATCATGGGCAGGGTTCCACTTGACTAAAGCCCCATCCAGCCTGGCCTTGAACCCTTCCAGGGATGGGGCGTCCACAACTTCCCTGGACAACCTGTTCCAAGGCCTCACCACCCTCACAGTAAAGAATTTCTTCCTAATATTTAATCTAACCCTACTCTCAGAGTCTGAAGCCATTTCCCCTTGTCCTATAACTCCATGCCCTTGCACAAAGTCCCTGTCCAGCTCTCTTGTAGGCCCCCTTCAGCTACTAAAAGGTGCTCTAAGCTTTTCTTTGCTCTTATTTGTGTGAGTAACACACAAATATAATCAGTAGTATATTTAACATTGTGGGATTATTTTCATGGCAGACCACACTTTACTGAAAAATGATGTTTCAAGAATGTAGGACAAAAGTCAGCCAGCCCTTCAACACTGAACACTCAGTCATATGCAGCCTGGGACATTAGGCAGAGCAGAAAGCTGGCAACAAAAATAAATGGACTGTGACCTGGATATTTTAGGACAAGTTGGCAATAAACCCTATAACACAGCTCCTTACTTCTGCAGGGCACTTCGGTGATGAATTTTTCCACAACTGAGTTATGCACATTTTAATTAAATGAGCTGCAGGTCTAAATATATGTAACAGTGAGAGGGAACATACATTTAGGATTTTTCCACATCAAAGAGCTTATTTTTAAAATACCCTCAAATTTTCAGTTGGCTATGAGTTTTGTACTAACAATAGATATAAAACTGTATTTTGGAATTAGTTAGCTGAAAAACAGCTTGAATCACTGTAAAAATCACTGCTTACGTGAAGTGAACCACAAACCCCAAAATTTTTAACAGAAATGTCAGCTACTCTAATATTCACCTCCTGCACAGATTGTGCTGAAATTCAAGCATAAACCTATTAAGCAGGTTTCTTTTCCATTTTTTTTTCAAGAAATGAAATAACAGATAATTCCTGTCATACTACACGTGGGTGACAGTTCAGGCAACCAGACATTTTGCCATAAGGAACACTTGGACTCTTCATTCTATATACCCATTTCCTACTTCCCTCAGCCTAAAACCTGCCAAGACAGCACATAGTGCCACTAAATATTTCTGAACACAGTTAAGTTTTCATTACTAGAGTAAAGATCAACATAATACAAACCAGAAGGTCTTACATCTCTCTGCCTACAACATGGGTGGATTCTAAGGATTATTCTGCAGTCAAAGACTTGTGACCAAACAGAGATGTAAAACGCACACTGACTCTGCTCACACAATTTCACTGGAGTAATTAAAACACCAGCTGTTTAAGACTTTCCATTGGCCTGATCTACTTACATTTGTATTTTTACTACACTTTTCCCAAATCTCCCTGATTGATTAGATTCTAAGATCTTACATTATCATCTCTTCAACTGTTCCAGCAATTAGCCAGGTTATACACATTTCCCTGAAATATCCCTGATTTTGTTCTCGTTACTTAATTATAAGAAAAACATGTGCTTTTGCATTTTTTCACATTATTTGCTCTTACTTACATGGCTAGACTAGGGAAAACAAAGCACACAGAATTCTGACATTTAAACGTAATCGAGACTGGCCAGACATTATTGGCATTTTTCTTCATCCTTTTGAGCTATATAATATATTCCATTGAGATTTCCAGATTCAGATCAAGTTTCTTGAAGCAACATACTGGCTCACTTTTACTGTCGTACTTTTCAAATAAATACTCCATCTATCAGTGGGAACCTCTTCATGTTACCAAAACAAGTATTTTTGAAAAAACTACCTCTGATAAAGATGTACAGTGTTTTTAAGTGTGAAAGGATGTCTTTGGATAGACCTACCTTTATATTTACATCTGCTCCATTGCAGACCAAGAGCTCTAAACACAATGCTCCATGTGTTGATGCAGCAGCAAAGTGCAAAGGTGTGAACCCCTTCTCATTCACTTGATTTACATTAGCACCACAGTCTATGAGTTCATTCACTACAACATCTTGCCCATTGTAACAAGCTACATGGAGAGGAGTATTTCCATAGGCATTTGGCTCATTCATCTATAAGAGAAAAAAACACCAAGATTAGTTAGTAGGCAAAAAACTGCACTTAATGCAGCATTTAATTCTAGCAAAGGAAAAGTCTCAAGTCATGAGATTATGTTTTGGAACTCTTCAAAAGCAGAACTTAAAAGCAAGTTCTGGATATAGCATGTTGATTGAGATCTGTGTCCTGGGGAAGATATGATTGCTTTACAAGTGAGCCAACCTCCTCCAATTGTCTCCACACCAGTTTCCTGTATGCAACTCTAAGAGAAGCCACATGTGCCAAAAATATCAACTGTTTTTGCAGTTGCAATTTGCACAGATGCTACACACAAAGCATAGCACAGACCTCTATATAACAGCATTACAAGTTTTCATTGAAAACAGAGGTCAAAGAGCCCTTTTGTGTGTGTAGGTGCACATATAGAAACAGAATTTCTTGTTGTATACAACATGACACTGAATTCTGATCTAGTTCTCAATATTGAGCTTGAGTTGCAATCTCCAGCCTTGCACGACTAAGATTATGATTCACAATGTAGATTTCTTACATAATTTCACGTTTACTGTTAACACTCCTTCTACAGGCAGGTACTGTAGAACCTTTTAATTTGTTTTGCATTTCAATATTAGTATCACTTACTGTAGTACCGAAGTTTCTCACAATTTTTAGTATCATCTAAAATTTAAGTCACATAGGAAAGTCAGTTCCATGTATATTTTACCAAATGAGGCAAAAGCATTTGATTTCCTCCACTTCAAAAATTATTGTGTGGCAACCCTAGGCTCGGAATTCCTATTTCCTGACTTCCAGTCCAGTGAATTAAGAGCAAGAAATATCAAATAAACAAAAAGCCCCACTAAATACACATTTATTTTCCAAGTATTGTGCAAAATCTGCAAGGCTCTGAAGGAGGTTTTCTTTTAATGGAGAAATGAGGGTTTATAAAAGAAAAAAGTAGTACTTTGAGAGATCTTCCTTCACAGACTTTCACTATATCTTAATCTTTGTGCTACAGTACTAACAAGAGTGTTTCAAATTTAAAAAAATCCCATTTAATTTTATTTTTCCTTACATCAACTCCAAGATCCAGAAGATATTTGACTACACTGATCATCCCACTAGATGCTGCAGCATGTAAGGGTGTATATGATTTCTTGTCTTTGCATGTCACTTCCGCTGTATGGGTCACGAGTAATTTCACAACTTCAATATGACCTAAAATAATAAAGACAAATAAAATGAAGCATCATATTTTATTAACCAGCACAGGTTTGCAAACTTCATAATTCTACAATTGTTATAACATGATCAAGAAACTATTCCTTTGGACCTAATGTAGAAAAGAAAGAATTGTTCTTGTTTTCGAATCTTATCATGAACTATAAAAGGAACATAAAATAATCATCTCCCCACACCCCACCCAACAACCACTGCAAAAATAAATTTTATACTCAAAACACAATCCTGGAGAACTAGAGAGGCAAAGTAACTTTGTAATTATTAAGTATTTACCACAAATTCACATTAACAACTTGCGAGACAATGTGACTGTCAATCTTCCACTGTCACCCCAATTCCAAACATGCCCATTAAGATTTTTAAATCTTACAGAAACTTTGAAAAATTGATGCAAATGTGAAAAGAATAAAATATTCTACTTTTACATCAAAATATACCCCCATCCAACTCCCTTTACCCACAAAGCATTTAAAATGTTAAGCCACATCACACAGGATTTAGTAATGCTCTATTTTCAAGACTGACTCAGAGATGATCTTTGAGGAACTGCAGCCTTTTAAAAGCATCAACTGCTCTCCTGAGACAATGGAAGTAGACTACAAGAAGAGTAAGAGTAAGAGTTGGGATAATGAAGAAGTCATGGGGAAGGTTCCAGGTGGGAAAGAGAAGAGAGGGCAGGGAGCCCACCCTGAAGTGGTGGGCAGTAGCTCTCACTGCCAACTTTGGGCCAGGGACCCCAGCACCAGCACCCCCCCTGCTGCAAGGGGCAGTGAGCTTTTCCCTTCCACGCCCACATGCTTCTCCTCTGCTTGCAGGCACTTGTGACACTGCCTGCTGAGAAGCCATGAAAATGGGGTAGCCAAGTATCTGTCATTCTTGTTCTATTGTTAATTTAACTGCCAAACAACTAATTACTGAAAGCATATGGATAGTCATGACAAAGACTGCTGAATAAAGAAATACATGACTTTAACAGAGCACAATACACTTAGCACTTTACTTTTGTAACTGACCCATGCAGAAGTCTTTGTTTTACCTTTCAGGTGACATCCTTTCCTTAGTTAAAGAAATGGTGAGGGGCACACTGAATACTTATGTTTATACTTATCCAGTCAGATATCTAAGTAGAAAGTATCAAATCCACCTTTCAGTTCAGGTGCTTCACAAAGAGTGTGGGTCTTTGCTTCATAAGCAGTTAAGAGAATTTGCAAAAGTTTGAATAGGAAGTGCCTACCCAAAGGAATACAGACAAAGCTATTTTTACAAGCACTCAGACACTGTGATACTTTTTTTATGCTGCATGCCCAACAGTACACAAAACACCATTTCACCTAGCTATACCAACCAAACCCATAAGACTTTACCAGTCCAATGTGAAGTGCTGCAATAATATTTCACTTCTTAATTATCTTAGTATTGTAGGAAAGAGGGGAAAGAGAAATGCAAACACAATACTCATCTTTTTACCCAAATGCAATGGGGAAAAGAATGAAAACAAGCCCTAAAGGAGAAACAGAAGTACAGAAGATATCTAAAGCAGTGAAAGGAATAGAGACAGTGAACAGAACAGTGGCAGAAAAAACTTCAAAGAGAGGGTAAAAGCCAAAAAAACCGCCCTGACCTGCATTGAAAAGGCAAGCAGCGATCAGTGGAAGACTCTCAAAGAGAAGAGCAAGGTACTTGACGTGAGGAGTGCTGCAGAGACATCCCGGTGCACCAGTGAGGGCAACACCAGCACACAGCACTGGGAGTCCATTTCAGTCCCAGCTTTGCAGCTGGACAGCAATGGAGCCGGGGGAAAAGCAGGAAGGAAGCAAAACAATGGACATCACCCTAGAAAGTTATTTATAGTAGAGTGACGAAAAGCATAACTTCTTTATTTTATGGTCAGTTTCACATGGTGGAAAACTTCTTAAGGTTTTCTCCAAACAATTGGAGCAATGTACAATGGCTCTAAATTGTGAGGGAGAATGTCATAATTATTTTTACTTTGATTGAAGACTTTCAAAAGCTTTTTCTTCTCTATTGTCTACAGGGAAATTTAGGCAGATCAACATCAACTAAATTACATTTTTCCTGCCCAAATACTCTTCATTAAGAGAGTTCCTTGTAAATAGCCTACAATATAGCACTGATTAAAATTGGAATAAATGTAGCTTATCTGCGAAATAGAAGACTTTTCATCTAGGCAAGCACAATGCAGAAGGTGTCTCTGGCCTCTCATTGACACCTGTCAGTTCTCTGAAATTTCACGTACAAGTTTCATTCAACAAAATTTTGCAAATAACCACATTCAATAAGGTGGCTGGACAGACTGCCACAGACATTGCTTTGATGATATAAGTACATTAAAACCTCTAATACTGAAATAACATTAGATCAATAATGAAGATTGTTCTTTAACTTCTGGGGTTTTAAGTACTGGTATCAATATCTGAAGTGCAACTTCATCCAGCTTCAAATAATTAATTAAGAGCATTATTGCTGTGATGATCACTTCCTAATTGAATGGCACATTCAATTCTTTTCAAGTCTGATAAAAGGGAAGGAGGAACATTACTCTGACAGTATTGCCAGGGTATCGATCAAGACCACAAGAACAATAATTATCCACTCCTGGAATAAGAATGGCAAGGCAAGACTTTGTAGTTTCAGAGATGAAATATTCTTTGAAAATACAATCCCCAAGGATGCTGCAATGATCCTCCGTTTCAGGTGCCCCTTGTATTAACTGCTTTATTTAGCATTTCTGCAAAATTTTTCACCTGTGACTAGACTTGCAGAACATAGCTTCCTCCTTTTTAAAGAACAAAACTACTTACCTTACTTTTCTTTTCCCAACAAAATTAATTTTCCTCACCACAAAATACACATTTACAGGGCAATTTGAACCATACTACTAATGTTTTTTTGGCAGACACAGATAAACTCAATGCTTACAATGCAAATATTTTTCCTAGAAATTTGTCAAACCACTAAACATGAGATGTTTTTTTAATTACGACAGTATTAATCAACTGAAATATGTACATACCCATATATGCTGCCCAATGTATCGCTCGTCTGTCTTTCTTGTCAAATGCATTAATATTGGCCCCTCTAGACAACAGTAAGCTGACCATCTGAGATAAAGAAAAAGAACACAAATCTTCTATTCATAATGGAAAAAACTTTGCCTCAACAGAGAAAACCATGGAAGAAAACAAAAATGTGTGCATTTTCAGAGGATTTAAATGAGCTGGGTCTTGAATATTCCGTAAGTTTGAAAAACTGGCTGTCACAATGAAGTGACTGTAAGGAACACAAAACTTGATGTCAACAAAACCACTTCTCAGTTAAACATTGCAAAGCCATGAAATCTTTTATGTCTTCAGGTTACTAAGGGACTAATGAGTCAGAGCTTATTACATATATTTCCTCTGAATTTCAGTGATAACAAACTCCCTATGTTCACTATTTACTGAACAGAAAAATATCCTGGCTTTTCCATTTTAAATTTACCTGTTACTATAATTTAACTCCACTTAACAAATTTCCTTCTGTCACAAGAAAAGTGAACACTGTAATAAACTTTCAATAAAATGATGTAACACTTATTTTCCACAACTTTTCTGCACAGAGATGCATACGGAAAAACTCAAACACAAAATAGAGGTTGAGGATTTTTCAGGGAATAAGGGAGAAATGATTTTAAACTCAAAAATGAAATATCAGAAATATGAGGGACAGAATGACAAGACAAGAAAATTAACTTTTACCTCAACGTGTCCACTGAAGGCTGCATGATGCAGTGCGGTTCTGCCTGCCCGATCAGACACATTTACATTGCTTAGGAGAGGCACCAAAGCTTCAGCACACTTCACAGCTTTGTTTGCAGCTGCTATGTGTAGGGGTGTCTGCCAGTTTTTGTCACGAGCATTGACATCCGCTGAATGCTTTAACAACACCTGAACAGCATCCTGAAAGCATTTACAAAAAAGCCAAGCCCCTTAGTAAAGATCAGAAATGACAGCCCTGGATTTAAGGACAGTACAGTGGAAAACAACTCTTTGCCATTTGTTCATTTGCAAACATAATCTTTGGGACACTTTGGGATTTGTACTTTACCATAAATCCAAACTTGGGGATGTTCTCAAGGACATGAATAATTCAACCAAATCAATATTTTCCAGGTCTTTCATTCCCTAAGCCACGTGGAAAATTATTTTGTAATCACAGCTGATTTCCAAAGTTCAATAAACCATCTTAGAATTTCTTCCATTAGTGGAATTCTTAGGCCAAGGATTAGTGAAGTACTATGAACTTATAATGAATTTCCATCAATCTGCCAAGTAAAATTTTTCAACTGATCAAGTCTACAAATAGCAAATCCGAGATTATTAAATGTACATTTTAGAGAACCACAAATAAAACAGTGCATAGTCACAAAAAGTTTCAACATACACTGTTGCAAAATTCCTGAAAACCGTTTTAAAATATTGCACTGAATTCCATCTCTCAAAATGATTATTCATTTCCTTTTGTTAGAAGTACAAGCTGTGAAAATTTGACAAATAAGACTGCAATTCTTACAGCAAGATAAACAAATCCCATTAAAATATGCGCACACAATTGGAATGCATAAAAAAAAAAAGTGCTGGCAGTATCAACACGATGATGAATATTGCATTTTGCATCAACTGTGTGACCTTCCCACGATTCACTAATTGCTTTTGGTGACTGCCAACTCAGTCACTGAGCACACAAATAATTGATTACCACTTTGAACTTGAAACATGTTAGCACAAGTTGTTACTAGAGATTCTGAATTACACTGTGGTACCATAGCAAGGTCCATGGGCAGAATGCTAAGTCACTATTGGTCCTATTTATATTAGAATAAATAATAATTTAAATGTTGAAATTTCTTGTATCGCTAATAAAAAAGAAGATAGGAACAAACACAAAAGTGAAAATACTGCATCACAGGCTTGTACTTCAATGAGAAAATTGAATAGGTCTTCTCTGAGAAACTGAAGCAGATTTAGTATTTTAAAAAAACTAATTATATTTTAAGTCTTGCCTTTTTTAACCCAAATATTAAGAAATATTTCAGAACAAGGAAATTTTGGAACAGCTATTACCCCTTTTGCAGAAGGAAGCACCACAATATTAGTATAAAAATAATGAATCTAATTTTTATGTGCGTTTGCATTAATGAATTTCATGACTGAATCTACTTGAGGTTTCTTTTTTTTTTTAATTTGCAACATACAGCAGGCACACACGAATAAAAATGTCTTGACATGAAGCTGCCTGAACTTGTGCAACTGACAGCCAAACCCATAACTGCAGCTATTTTTTAAGTTTCAATGTCCTTGTTCAATTGCAGCTGTCCTCACTGCAAGAGTCCGGATGTTCTACTGAAATCATGATGCAGTTTTTTCATGACAGTTTTTCATCCAGTGCCCCAAACTCATATAGGTCTGTCAGCTAGAAAATAGTGCCTACATATATCAACCCTGTACATGGGCTCCCATGACTCAGTGTGTTTATAAATAGAGAATTCTGACAAGCATATATCAAGCTCTGACTGGTTTACTTGTCTTGTTTGCCTCTGAATAATGTTTTGTTTAAAATCTTCCATATTTAAAAAAAACCTATGACCATGACTGCATTTCTTGAAGTTATCATTTAATCCCACTTTGTTTGCAGCACTCCTCTGCCACTGCAAGCATTACTGATGTGGAGAGCTTTTATTGTTCCTCAGCTCTGAAGAATGCAGCATTCGGTGCTTTGGTCAGCTCCCAAAGGAACAGCCTAAAAATATCTCAAGAACAAATAGCATTTGGGAATAAGAAGCCCTTGAAGATTCATTTTCAAACACTGTTTTTTTGAATAACATGATCTCTACATAACTTTGCTATTAATGCTAGTGACAAAATACTGCAGTTTATCCAGGGAATTCAGAAGCAAAAACTGAAACAAGGCTTGTTTAGATAGCTCATGGATCAAACACTTGAAGTTCAATGCTTGTCAAAACTAAAATATTCAATTCTATCTTCCCAAACAAAAATTTACTAATAAAAAACCTTTATTTGAAACGTACTGAAATGAACATCAATTTGATTCAGGATCTCAAAGGAGATAGTTCTGCATAAACTCTTCCACATAACAAGATCAGTATTTCTCTGTTTGTTATGATCTTCTACAGGCATTTAAATTTTTTATTAGGACAACCACCACAGGGAAACAATAACCAAATAATTTCTTGCATTATGATATTCTCACAACTGTATAACTGGCAGACTTCAAGAAACAGTCTACATTCCATTTAAGAATTTTAAAGTGATATTCAATACTATTAATTAATCACTTAAAAAAAAAAAGACACTGGCAGGCCTTTAATAGAATCATTTATTTCTTCAATGCCTGAACACACAAGCATGTAAAAAAAAATGAGGTAATGCAAAGACCATGCCGTAAAAGTTGTTCTAAATCTTAATTCATCTTCCTTCATGCTGAACCATTCTGGTTACCTTAGCAGAAGTAAACAAGACTTAAGAACACTGCATGCAGAGTCCTCTGCTAGGGAAGTCACAGAGAACAAAGCTGAGAACTCAAAGTTTATAGTTTTCCTTCTTTCCTACTGCTTAAGCAATAGATTTACATATATACATTCCCTCAAAAGGCAAAAAAACCATTGCAAAAATGTTCCGCAATTCCAAACATTTGGAGTAGTTTCACCTTTTAAAAAAATGAACAACAGACAGAAGGTAATTTGAGATGTCTTATTTTAACACAAAGTAGTCAAAAAGAGCAACATACCTCACTACAAGATGCTACAGCTCTGTGTAAAGGAGTCAACCATTTGCTGTCTTTGGCATTAACTCTAGCTCCTGTAACAAAAAATAAAAACCACAGAAATTTAAAAGGTATTTACAAAATGACTAAAATATTTTCAAGAAGATATTTTCAAGAAGATATTTTCAGAAATGGAACTATTTACTTATTCTAATATAATGAATTTACTTATTCTAGGCATTTCTTTGCATTTTTCATTCAAAAAAATGAAAAGGAATCTTTTCTCCAGCTGAAATCAACCTTTTGAGAAAATTCTTTTAACATTACCAATAATACTCTTCCACATCAAAATATACTCATATTTTTGTACTAGATCATCCTCTATAATCTTTTGCCCTTCCAAAGCAACATAAAAGTCTGCTGAGGAAGAAAGATGAACGCCTTGTCTCCACACAGCAACAAAAATCTCATGGTTTCCCATTATAGCTGAAATTCTCTATGAAAATATAGAAAGAGGCTGCATTTACTCCCCACACCTACAGTTTCCTTGTGGTTGCCATGTCTGATGGACAGGTATATAGAATGAGGATGATTCTTCTACTGGGACTTTGGGAACAAAATCTTCACTACTTCAGCAGGTCACCTAGCCCACCCTGGTACCTCCTGGTCCTCCCTTCATGAGAGAGACTACCAGCCACACCTCTCCACTTCTGAAAGCACGCTCAAGGAACAGCCCTCTCTGTCCCCAGGAAACAAAGCTGCACAAACAGCTCCAAGGGACACAAGCCTGGATTTGGATTCTAGTATTTTTCCTAATAATAAAAGGAAAGAAGGGTTTGGGAACTTCTTTCCCCTGAAGGAAGCAGCTGAACTACATCTTAACTTCAGTGAACTCCCACAAACAAGAAAACCTAATGATTTAGATTAATAATTTAATTTATATAGAACCTTGTAGGATATTTATACCCTGACTGGAAACTTACCCATCTTTATTTTGAAACTTCTGATATTTTACAGGGATAGCTTAGATAAAATCTTACATTTTTGAGAAAAAGAGTTACAAAATATTGTTGGAAAGAATCACACAGTAACATTAATGCTATGTGACCAGTGCTGATTAACATCTCAAACTAAACATAATACTGGTATGTCAGAACCAATTGCTGTTTTTTCTATGCAAGGAACAGAAAAAGGTGGAAGGCCAGTAAGACACAAGATGTAAAAAAGGCTGCTGGTCAAATAAGGATATTCAACTGAGAGACAGGGTATTTTGATCAAAGATCTGCACCAGCAAAGAAGTCTCTCCCAGGCTACTTGATCAAGAAACCCAGGAGTGTGTACAAAATCATGGCTGTATATACTAAGCAACCCAAAAATCTGAGGTCAATTCTCTTGAGGTTCTAATCAATCCATCCCTTTCAATCATAAGACTAGAACATGGAAGCTGATGCAGGATCCAAACTTCCAGTCTGATTCTAGGTCTTCCACCCACTGGACAGAGACTGAAATCTAACTGCTGGCTACAATTTCAGGGATTTCCATCTTTTCTTATCTAAATTTCAAAATAGGATGCCGTCCAATTTTCCTAAGAGCAAAAGTTTTTGAAAAATAAGACTAGTAAATAGGGAAGAAAGTCCAAGTCCATTTGAAGAAAGCTACCACAGTCTAACAAAAGTTTAGGAGACACCACGAGTATCTGTTTTTGTCACACATCCTAAGAACCTGTTGGTGCACTGCAACACATCATGTGCCACAGCAGACTGTACTATACCAAGTCTTGCGTAGAACTCAAGCAAAGAAAGAATCTGAGTATTCTAAAAGTCAGTAGAAATGCCTAAGGATTTTTGGCAATCCTTCCCAGAAGACAGCAAGTGATGAATGACATCACAAATGTAATGAGGTAATGACTGGTAAGTGAGAATGAATTCAATATATGTCAAAAGTATCTGTAATTCTTGATTATATTCCAGGTAATTGATGGCCACATTTTGTTTTTAGCAGATGAGACAAAAAACAAGAGCCAAAATCGTACTCCAAGTTCAACCTGACTTCACCTGCAGCCAACAACCAAAAAATAAAGACTTTCATAAACTGATTTCTATCTCTAACTTTAGGATAAAAATGTCTTTAAAGCATTTGAAAGAATTTGAGTGTGCTACTAAGCCATTAATTACTATCCTGATTTTCCTGAGGAAAATGCATTTGCAAGACCTGGGATCAGCTCCAATCCATCCAGGTAATTAAGCCCGAGATAGGAAAAGGAAAATGCCCATGAGAAGAGAAGAAATGCACGTTTCCAGTCCAAAAAGCAGCAGTTACCTAAGCTCTAGCTCTCAGTGAAATTGTGCTTAGAGTCCAAGCAGTGTGGAAATGTTCAGATTTTACTGACATTTCTGGTACACCTAACACACAGCCTAAAAACTCCACCAGAAGAGAGAATAAATAAATACAAAAAAGATACTGTTCAAAAAATTTTCACAATGATAAGTTAATCACACTTGCTAAGACTAAAATAAAAGAATATGTGAAAGTAAGAAAGAAAATCATTAAGAAAGCATTAGCCAGAGAAGTGTCTAAGGAAATCTGAAGTGATATCTAAAAGTAACACGGTCCTCTTAATAGAACAAAAAATCAACATAGCAAATACCTGCCCCTCATCCCATAAGTGGTCTTCCACCCAAAGAAACAGGGATGCCTAGGTCTAGCACATTGAAACATTGTAAAATACAGATACTAAAACAAGTTAACTTTTCAAATACACAAAAAATTGTAGATTCTCTGACATAGGAAAAGATAAAGTTGGCTTTTGATAACAAATCTGAATCTCTGATGGACTTACTTAAGAAAGAACCACTAAGCTTGTTTTTTCCTTCCACAACAAAAACTTCTAAAGAAGTTGCAAAATTGTTACATTGAAAGAAAGTTTTTAAGCGATAATCAGAATAAATGTACTACCAAAAACCACATATGCATTATTAATTTGGGGACTGGGAGATTGCCAGCTTTAGATACATTAAACAAAAAACATTTTAAAATTAATAGAGAGATACTTTGCCCTTAATCATCTCCAAGAAGCCATGCTGCTGAGAATCATTTAAATTTCATGAAGGAGCTTCTCCAAACAGACTTGTATCTGAGGACCTAATCCTCCTGTAGGCTGTTCCTTACTGCCTAGCACATGATTTGAGGAAAATGTCACTGCTCTTCCCTGACCCTTCATGGGCTCTCTCAAACCTGTCACAGTCCTAGCATGCAGCAGTGAGGGAGTTTACAGCCTTGATCATCTGACGTAAAGCTCTACTCTGGACCACTAGAAAGAAATGTTACAGAAATGTACACCAAATGTTATAGCTCCACTGAATAACTTTTGCTTTAAGATATTGCTTCACATTTGGCCTAAAGAGAGTCTGAACACATGTATGTGTATAACCTACTGCACTGCACTGCCAATGCAATATTACCCCTGTGAAGCTCAACCTGCTGACATGTTAACCAGGGCATTTCTCACATTTCAAATGCCAGCTACGAGCAGTTTGCTCTTTCAAAGCACAGTACAGTGTATCTTAATTCCCTGTGTGGAAAACCAAACAAAAACAAAAACCAACCCTAATAAACTGCTGTTCTCCCCCTCTCTGCCTCTGTCCCTCGGATCTTCCAGACTTCAAGGGCCTGGTCTTGATATGTTTATTAGAACTTCTCATTTGTTTACTATAAAATTTCAACTCTTTTAATGCCACAGAGTTTGCAGGAAAAGGATAAGGGCGCTTGTCAGAGCAATCCCAATGCTGGAAAACAAATAGGACTTAAGAACCAATCACGTGAATGATCCTCCCCTAAAACAGCACCTTCCAAATGAAGTGAATTATTATTCCATGTTGGTGCACTAAGCCAAAACATTAAAGAAGATCACCTATTTCATCACTAATTTTGTTAGTATAACCCAGTAAGGTTACACATCTAGGCAAATATCAAAGCCTGACTTTTGCTCTTCAAAAGGCGGGGTGGGAATGAGAGAGAAGTATTACATAATTTTCTTCCTAGTCCCTGAATGTTACATCTCATCTTGCCAAGTTGTATTTGCAAGACTGACAATTAGAAAGACACATTTTACTTAATAAAGAGGCTCCTGAAAAGCTCTGTGATGCTTACTTCTAGTAAATTTATGTTTCAAGAGACAAATCTTCTAATTGAATACGTGCACTGATTTACAGAATGATCCTGGAGGGTTTATTTCTACCAGCCCACATGTGGTAATTGCACATTTAAATGTGCTATTAGCCACCAATTCCTGGCCATATGTTTTTGCATACTTCTTGGTGTCCAAATCCTTACATTCCAGGAAGATCTAGCATCTCAACCATCTCTTACAAAGACAGACAAGGAACGACTGGGCAGGAAATGCTGCAAGGAACAACCACGCATCTCTTCCTTCACCCATAAACTGCCACACAACTCTTACACTGCCCTGTCTCACACCACCTCTGTGTTCCTCTCACAAAAACTCTTGCTGTGACACTCCTCCACAGCTCCTCTGCACCAGAACTCTTCCTAATGGAAATGTCCTCAGAAGACTAATGAATGCAGTGGCTGAATTATGCGTCACTAGTTGGAAATAGATTAAGAAATACAACAGAACTGACAAGACATTTTCATCTTTGTTCACAGCACTGACTTAAGTACTCAATTGCCTTCCACTGTTCTGTTTGCAGTCTGTATTTTTAGACTCTCAAGGATGGTATTTTCCTTTGTTACTGTACAAGATGTACTAGTGACTGAGCAATATCATAACATAAGCAAAGAAAGCAAAAGTGTTTTCATTCAATTATGCAATACAGACACCTAATGTTTGGTATTTGAAGCTTTGAAATGTCTATTTAGAAGTAAAAGATGTACATGAGATCATTTTAGAATGCATTTAGGAAAGTAACAAACCTTGTCTTAGAAACTAGTATACTGAAATAATTTTAGATATTATCTTTGGAGAAATTAGGAAGATCTCAGGTATAAATCACTAAAAGTAACCACTAGTTCTACTGTAATTAGATTCTACTTAATTATTCTCCTAATAGTAATAGGTTCAGAAATTCTTCCTTTTGAATGATCCACTTTTTAATCTAGAGACAATGACCTTGGAAGCACTTAAACTGGCAAGCAGAAATTCTCAGACCATACTGAGGAATAAACAGATAGAGATGAAAACTTTTCCTTACATAGAAAAATATGCAAACAGTCAGGAGGAGATACAGAAATTTTTAAAGTATAAGAAGATTTGAGATATGAATTAGAATAATCAAAAATTAAAATTGAGTGTAATTTCCTATTGAAAACTTGGATACTTGGAAAATCATTGCTGCAAAAATAATGACCTTATGGAGAGAAAGCTTCTTGCTATTTAAAAGCTAAATGCATAGCAGAAGATTTACAGAATGATGAAAAAAATCCAAGAGGAATCTTCTGTCCAGACAGAATAAGACTTCAAGAACAGTTTATATTTTTGTTCCTTAAGAAACCAACAAACAAAACCATTTCCAAAACCCCCAAACAGCCCCACAAAACAAACACAGATGGAGACATACTGGCCAGAAAAGGGAAGAAAACAACCAAGTTGAAGCCATCCTTCCAGGACTTTACTGATTTGCCAATATAAGCCAATTTCCTTTCAGAATTTCAGTTTCTGACACAGCCACCACCCCCTTGAGCTTCAGTGAGCAACATGAGGTTCTCTGACTCAAGCTAGTGACAGTTCTATCTTTTCCTGAGTCAGCTTAACTTTTTCTCTCAAAGAACATCAGAGCTACTTTCTTCACAGCAACTGACTTTTACTGCTGCCAGGGGGAAGTTAGGCCAGCTTGGAAAAGAAAAACATCGGCCAGCAGCGCTGTCAAAAGAAGAGGAAGCGGCTGAAAGATACAGTCAGTGTCAAAGGGTTCCTTGTGAAACAGCCTCAGCCTGTGGGTACATCTGCAATCCCAACAAAGGGAGCTTCACTCTGCTGGGACTGAAGCAGCAAGAGCCTTCCAGCAGCTGAGCCATGTGACTGTCATGGCATGGATTTCTCACACTCGCAGAGATTTGTAATTAGATGAAAGAAACAGAGGTAGAGTGGTGTGACACTGAAGGGTCTTTACTATCTTCCAAAATTTGTTATGACTACAGTGGCAGTTTTCCAGCATCAGCACAGTTCTTACATTTTCCACCTGACCCAGAGGAAACAAAAACTCGTGGGCTGCCAAACCTTAATGAGATTGAGTTTGACCACGCTCACATAACACTGAGCTTCATGCAGAGAAAATGTTGGGTTAAACAAACAGCAATGTGTTGTGTTAGTATTTAAGTATCAATGAAATATAGTAACTAAATCTATTCAGAAGAAAATAACAGACAATTCAAATGTTGATTTTTGTGAATTACATTGATTTCAGTGAAAGCAATAATCATCTCCATGGTATTTTTAGAAAATAAATGGAAAAAGTTAGTAGTCAAAAGAATACATTGGTTGATCACACTAATTTGTTCTGCTTTTCACATGTCACTTCCTGGCACAGTAGACTTTGATGATTAAAAATCATAGGACAGCTAGAAAGAATGATTTTTTTATAAAGCAAGAAGCCTCTCCAGAACAGTTCACATGCCAGACTTAAAGAAGGGTTTGGTTTTTTAAATCAGGACATCTTGGAAAGAACAAAAAGCAGGACATTCAGTTAATTAAGACTTAACTACTATATTTTTCTACTTTTTAGTAGTTTGCCATCATTTACAGTCTTAAAGTCAGTGCAATTGAGCAAAGTAGACAGATGTATTTGTGCACCAGGATGCAGAGCTGTACAAAGATCATAAAAATACAACTGTGAGGACTGCTACTACTCTTCCCAGAGTAATAATACAAAAAGGAAAATGCTTCTAAAATTATGATTCTCAAGTGACTAAAATATAAACTTCTGTTCTATCCTTCTGGATGCTACAAATAATCTTCATGACTCCTCTTGGCCACCTCCCTACACAACAAATCTAGGAATGCTAATTGCTTATCAAGCTACAATCCAAAAGTGAGAGATTAATTGAAAATTTAAACTTCCATAAACCACAGTGCTATGAAAAATCGTTGGTAAGACATTCACATGCTCAAGGGACAAGTTTATTAGTGTTCAGTGTCTCAAAATAAAAAACCAAAAGGCAATTTAGTGTCCAGACCCAAAATGGAGTCAGTAAAGCAATTATCTTTGATGTTTGGAGCCTGTATGCAAACCATCACCTTCAGACTCCTTGTCCAGCTGAAAGACAATAGAAAAGGTCACAGAGCAACCTTAAGATTTAGTAGAAAAATATCTCAAGAATTCAACAACTAAGTAAGAATGCTCTTGAGACTGAAATTTACTCCAAAAAAAGTCTGCAAAAGGTTGGATCAGTTATATTTTCAGGATGTGCAATGGGTTACTTAGGTCTGTAGCAAAGTAATATAAAGACATTGTGACTGCAATATGTGATTCACAATACATATTTGAAAGCAATGTGGATCCCCCGGAGCAGGATGAAAAAGACATTCCAATCAAATTAAAAAACCTATGTGTAAGTAGTCTATAATAACACTTTAAGAATAGAGAATAATAAGAAAGAATCAAGTATAAGCCGCCGAATAGTGGGAAGATTAATACTGACTTCGGTAATTTTGAGGTCTAGTTTGAAGAAAGAATAAAAACATCAAAGCAAACAGTCTTTGTAGAATAGTTTGCACAGCAGGAAAACTGTAAAGTGGCTCCCAGTAACATTCCAGCAAAGCTATGTTAGAGGACATTAAATTTGCAAAGACAAGCTTTCACAAGGTGAGAAACATTAGAATGAAAGTAGTCTACATTTCATTTAATCCCTCGTGCAGATATGTTACAATAGGTCAGTTAAAGTCACATAACCCAATTTTGCATGTGAATTTACAGCACAGAGGAGATGGTTGCACAGAAATGCTATTTATTCAACAAACCACTCTCCTCAATTTTAAAAAAGAGGTCTTGCAACACAACAAACAGTTTTCAAGCCTTGCTGCAGTAACAGATGTTCTTTATTTGCTCCCTAATGCTCATCTCTTATGACAAAATGTAACATTATACATCTGCCTCAAAGGAGAGATTTGATTTCCAGCTGAAACACAACAGATGAATTTTCCTTATCTTTATGAAATGGAGAGGATAAATACACTTAACCTCTGTTCCCCACCTTTCAATTAAGAGAGCTAAAAGACAAATCAAAGCTTGTGCATTTTGATACATTTAGACCTGATTTCTCTGAGAAGCAGCTGGCTCAGCACTTCTGGTATAGCTGAGTGCTCATACTTCACCAACCACAAAGATTTCAAATCCAGCATTCAGAAATGAGGAAGACTAAATTGGTGAATACTTTTTAAATATTTAAGAGGCTTGCCTAAAACTACTGCTTGCAGGGAGGTAATACACAGATTTGTGCCTGAGTATAGCACAGCCTTGCAAACTGAAGAGCCTGAGCACTCAGACATCACTTCCACCCTGCAACTGATGCCTCTCTTCACTCACAACAGCTCACACCTACCTGTGCACCCCTCACTGCACCACCCTGGTTCACTCCCAGTGCTGCCTCTCCCTGGGACTTTCAAGAGGCTGTGCCCTTCCAGCAAGGCACACCATGGAACTGCAGTCCACAGCACAGCACATGAACATACCAAGGTTGGACTGACATCGCCACAGCTTTCAGAGCTTTTGATTTGCAACTATCTAATGCATTATTTTGTTGTAAGCCAATCTTGAATTTCATTAAATAAATGTTATCTGGGACATATCAATGCCTCACATCCTCCCTGAACAATCTGCAGAACTGCAGCACCTACAACCTCTCCTTCATGCAACTGCTCATGTTTGCCCTGCTTGTACAGTTCTCATTCTTACCTCCCTTCTTTGTTCTCCATTTTTCCTTATGCTTAACCCCAGGCTACATGCCCAAATAGCAGGACTAATATTTCTTCTCCTATTGCTTCCCCCCAGCCAGGATCTTGTTTCATTCCCACCTGAACTAGAATTCCCCTCCTTCCATAAGCCCTTTGCCCAAGAAAGGGGTATTTTGTTCTATCACTGATCTGGTAAATGGACTGTATTCAGCTAAACCTGACAGAAGATGCCCTCTCAGAAGTAGCTGACTACAACTTTGCAAAGTTTCTAACATTGTTAGTTGATGAAGAGGAGTCAGTATATATTTTCAAGAGCCACCAGAACTTGTCCTTCTTCTTGATAGTGAAAAATGGCACCTTTTTAGATTTTCAAACATTGCACCTTTCCAAAAGTGAACTTTTCTGGACAAAATGTCACTATAGAGTATGTCCATACAATAGATATATTAATTAATACCACATCATGTATATTTATGATATGTATATATACCTATATAAAGAGAGTACACGTAATATATATAACAAAAATATTACATCATACCAAAATGATAACAAATTAAATTATGCCCAGCAAATTCAATTGAAGGTCTGGAAGCGACTCCTATAATTCTAAAAGTAGTAATTCCTTCAAGCAGAATTTGTAATAAGGGGTTGATGGGGGGTGGTAGAAGTAGAAATAGCCAGCTTTGCACAGGTAAGGCCGGCAATTAAGCAGACTGAAGATTAAAGTAGTTCTGTGGGACTGCTACGAGTTTTCATCTTTCTATGTAAGCTTGAAGCTTGTATTATGAATTCAGCCACAAGCTACTTAATGGGTAGGTCTCTTCAAGATCAAAGACAGTCAATTCAGTCCTTCTGTCATGATGTTCTTCAGGTTTTTGGTTTAGTTTCTTGGTTCTCTACCCTTAAAAAAAAAAACAAAACCAAACCCACAACCCAAAGTATACTGTTTTGAGGAACTTGGAATTTTTATTAGTACAAATAAATAGGAAAAAAAAAAGATATAACATTTTCAGCTGGTTCTAATTATATTCTGTGCAGTTAAGCCAACAGGCAAAGATACTTAAAATAATACAACCAACTCCGGATGGCATCTTTATGTTCAAATGTAATTGCTTTTCTGAAGGGCATTTCAGAATGAAAGAAATGCCGCTAACACCTACCTGTACTGTATACACTATTACTTCTTTAAATCAGTGTTGAACTATTGAAAGCTGATCAAACTACAAATAAAAATAGCTACAACTGAGAAAGCTTTCTACAAAGAAATAATTTAGAGCAGAATTAAAGAAATACACAGTATTGTAACACTAGTAAATCTGGAAACTAAAATTTCAGTACAAGCATCTTTAATTTCTAGTACATTAAATATCTCAATAAAAACTACACAGACTAAGATGTACATAAATACTTCCTTGGATGTGCATAGAGTTATTTGTTTTCCATTAACAGGAACAGAACATACCAGATAAAATAAGTAGTTCAATAATTTCTGCATCTCCCAGATAGGCAGCAGCATGTAAAGGGGTCCTTTTCTCATTATCCTGTGGTAAGAGGGGGGAAAAAAGGTTTTATTTAAAATAAAAAAAGTATGGTTTAGCATTTTGTATGTTATGAAACAACACTGCATAAAAGTTCATCTTTCAAATATTGTACATTATATATTAAAAAAAAATATAATTACTCTAAAGACATCAGTCAAACTTACTAAGACAAGCATGCTTCTCCCTAAGGAGCTCTGAACACCCACACAGTCAACCACCATTTTCCTGACACACACAGGATGCTCATCACATCTTCAGATTAACCCACCAGCTCTAAATCACCAGTCACTTGTCTCCAGAGACAAGAACTCGAGTCTGTCCCACACAGTTAAAACCAGTGTGTTATTGTCATATGCAACAATTAGTGAGAAACTTTTGCGTTATGAAGTTTAAAGCAATTCCAGAAGTTATTATTTTAATAGAAAATAGAAAAGAACCTACAGTGTTTAAGGGCAAAAATAGTGGAATTCAATTCCAACTGTTTCAATTACTGTTAATAAGTAAAGAGAAGACAGAGGTGCAATTTCTTTTGCAAAAAACCCACTCTGCAAGTAACACCCAGTACTTTTAATTAGTTCAAGCTGATCTAAGGTCCTTCTGAAGGTATCAGTAAGAGATATTATTTATTCATGCACAATCTATAACAATGAAGTTGCTCTTCTGAAAAATAAACACAAAATATTTCTCAGCTCTTTCAGGATCAGTGCTAATTTCCCTGCACCACTTTATAGCTTAATCAGAAAAATAAGATCACATCACAGTGAGTGATAAAAATGAACAAGAACCAACCAGTTTGCTCCCTGAGGGAAGGCTGGTGAGAAATCAGAAAAGAGACAGATAATCAGTCAGCATCCTGGTTCTGGCCTAAGCTCTACTTAGATTCTTTTAGTAGAGTTTCAAATACACTGGGGGTGAGGGATCAAGATAATATGCAACAAGAAATTCTAAGTGGTGAGGCATTTCTATTAATTCTACTGTTGTGTCACGACTATCATAAAATTAACACACATTTTCTATTGACATTTTATTGTGAAAAGCAATCTTCTCCCTTGCTAGAATAACCTTATTTAGTGAACCCTGACTTGACAGCTAGCATCAGATAAGAATAAAATTAGAGTTCATGGCAGGAAAGATCTTAGAGCAAAACTGGAGCTGAGACCCAAGAAGTCCTTCTGAAACATAAAAAGCAGCTTCAGAATGCAGAGCATTCAAACCACCCCCTCTAAAAAAACATCACCACACACACAACCC
Organism: Emberiza elegans; assembly: GCA_024865655.1. Lineage (NCBI taxonomy): Eukaryota > Metazoa > Chordata > Aves > Passeriformes > Fringillidae > Emberiza > Emberiza elegans. The sequence continues at coordinate 39,413,389 of JALJVW010000206.1, forward strand.
CTTGCCCCAAACAACCTACTCCCTGCCTAGTTCCTGCTCAGAAAAAGTTAAAGCAACACAGTTCACCATATTAGCAATGTTTCCTAACAAAATATCTGAATTACATGCAAGAAATTCCAAATTGAGCAGGGCAAACCTGACACTGATGCACCCTAAGGAATCAATGCTACACTTATCACTAACACCACATAGTACCTCACCAGTTTCTTGCCAGGATGTCTCAAATGCAGCTTACACATCTAGGATAAAAACAGATAGGCTCCTGGCACTAAGGACTTGCTATCTTGAAAAAAAAACTTTAAAAAAAGGAGAAAAACCAAACACCGTCCCCCCTCCAAACCCAATCAGACAAAAAAGACAAACCCAAAAAATGCAAACAAACAAACATATAAAACCAAAAGAAAAACTCCCCACAAAACCAAAAACAAACAAGAAAAAAGGAAAGGAAAAATACCAGAAGCACAAAGGAAAAAGAAAAGCAATACAAATATTAAACTCGCTTCCCCAGCTGAAAGACAGTAGAGACCAGCCAGCAATGAAAATCTGGTTTTATTCCTCCAGTATGGAAAACAGAGCTCCTATAGGTAGCTGGCATTGAAGCCTTTTGGGTAATGCTAAAAAGTCTATAAACTAGAGATTAGGGAATACATATGAATGAGTATGACAGTAATTTCAATTGCGATTTCATCATAGAGTTAGAGAAAATACGATGGGCCATGAACACATTTTTCTATAGAGACAGCATTTACACAGGAACATGAGAAAAACTGCATTCCCCACTCAGTGGGCAAAACTCATTATTATAAAAATGTACATCACACTTGTGTTGTTGGTGACTTTGCTCTCTTTTGTGGTTTTTTAACAACTCAGTGACAGAAGTCATACCAGTAACCAGCGTGACAGAATGAATCAGAAATCTTCCAATAAAACAGTGGACAGAAGGGAGGGGTTTATCTAGAACTACACTCATCACCAAGCCATAAATACATTTTCCTGAAACATCCATGGTCCAAACTTCTGATAAGTTTCAGGCATACTACCCCAAAAAATCCAACTTCTATTAGTGAAAACCCATCCTGAAATCACCAAGATACAAACATAAAAGCAGCTTAAACACAAGCAACCCTTCCACTCCACCACTCCAAGCTGTGAGTTTCCAGTCAGGCAAATATTTCAGTTTTGCTGCTCTTAAGCTGACAGACTGAAAACACTCAAAGCCTGGTTCCCAGTTCTGCAGCAGGGAGCACAAACTGGGAGCATACCTAGGCAGGAGGTTGGACATGTCCCTGCTCTCTGCAGCACCAGGGCAGCACTGCTGGGACACTCAGGGCTTGTCACTTTCTGGGTCAGCTCCAGAGATCGGAATTTCAACAATCCCAAGCCCCAGGGTATCTACTGACCACAAATATTCCACATGCTGAGGGTGCTTTGACAGAAACCCTGGCCTTTCCTTCCCCTCTAGTTTCACAGCTGGCATTCTTCTGATGCTTCCAAACACTTTAAAAAAATGTAATGTCTCTGTGCAAAAGGTTTTTTGTTTAGTATTTAAAAACCTGGTTTTCAGAACCTATCAAAAAAAGCAGAAATGCTGCATTCAGCAACCTCTCATGATATTGTTTTTACTTCCACTAAAGGAAAAGTCTCATCTTGCTCCATCTGAAGACTTACATTCAGTGAATGAATTTTAATAAATGAAGTCTGAATAAAATTAAAGAGAATTCTGTATTTTAAATGCTACTAAACTACTTCTGAACAAATCAACTACATTTTATTCAAACAAGTAATCATTTGATGAACAAATTTCATCTGCAAATACAAATTGATGCATATAAAGGACTACTTTAAATAACACTAAGAAAGTTTTCAGCCTTAACAAGGAACTTTGGAAGCCAACATGCTCCACCACTGGTATTGCCATACTAATATAAATACTGGCCCTAATATTCTTCCTTTAATTTCATAAATTTAAATGACACTAAAAGAAAAATTTCACTAGAGAAGGGATTTTGTCCATAATAGTCACATTTACACAGAATTTAAAATCTAATACTGATGGCACTATTTAATTCCAAGCATTGCAGTGTTGCAGCAGTATTTACAACACAGAAAAGCAAGTGTTGTGGCACCTTTATTTTCCAGTTCAAATATCTGCATGACAAACTGGACTACTACAACTCTAAATCAGCTGTAATGGTTGTAAGGACACAGATCACACTGATTGTATTAAGCAGGTTTTACATAGTTGAAAGAGAACTTTTACCTTTTTAAAACTTGTTTCCTGTGTAAGCAACAAAGGAATTTACATTCCCAATAAGAAACTCGCAAGTTTAATTTCAGATATTGGTCAGTACTGTCATTACACTAAAAAACGATAAAAGGGATCAGAATGATAAGGGGGATCTTAAGGGATCAGTTTTCAGAATGATACTTCTGCATCACAAAACCCCCAGCATCATATCCATATCTGTCTTTTCATTATGTGAAAAATATATAATCCTGCCATTCCCAGTAATTCCATTTATCAAGCTTCCCAAGCATTTCATCTACACAGAAGTTTGCATAAAATGGCAATATGAGAAATGCAAAGGAGAAGGCCTTTTGACCCTGCCAAAACCAAATTTGGAATAAAGTGACATTGATAATGGCACTGTGAGCTTCTTCATAAACTCTAACCTAGAACAATGGAAATGCCACTTTTGTTTCTTTTGAATGAAGCTTTAATTGCTTCATTGCTTATTTTATGGATCAAAACTTCAACAAAGGACAAATTTATGCTAATTTAAAGATGCAGGTTTCAAACCTACCTCTTTTTAAAGTATCCTTTGAGTAAGTGTCCTTTGAGATAAAACAATTTATTCCTGGTGTAGGCTCTATCTGAGAAATTGATTTAGAGTAACCACATACAACTACAGTTTTAAGGAGCTAGATGCCTTTAAGGCAAATCTCTTATCCCATGCACATCCAACAAGACTGCCATAACCAGTCTATGACTCCCCCAAGAGTACATTAGAACCTAACTTCAATTTGCCCTTCAAATAGTTCAACATCTACTGATCTGGAATCTTTGAATTAAAGCATTTTTTTGAAATAGCCTGAATGCAACCTCTCCCTTCATAAAATCTTCCCCTTAACTATCTGCTCTTCAAAACCAAATTCCGCAATAACACTTTGATATACTCTCATTATTTTATGATCACAGTTACAAAATATCTTTTAATAGGTGTTTTGTGCTGTATGACTCGTCATCTGTCTGCTTCTAGTGCCATCTGTTCCTGGTAGAAATCAACCCTAAATACACAATCACAAATCCTGAACAAGTTTCAATTCCAACCTACCCTGCAGTAGCTTTAACAAACATTCCTTTTAAATGAAACTGGGTTTAAATATAACTCTTAAGTGTATTATTCAGTTAGCATAGAGAGACGGGACTTTTCAACCAGGATGATATATAACTCTTGAGTTCACTGAAAATGTCTAAGAAATGATTACAAAGAATTTCCAATCCTTTGATAGTGTCCAGTACCACAGTGTGAAGTCCCAGTGCTACTATTGGGAATCATTAAAACAACAAATTTTAGTTACAAAAATTTTGCTACAGTTTTTAGAACTAATCGTTTCTGCAGGTGGAATAACTGTCTACTCTAAATAATTTTTATTTTTTTTAGGAACAAAAGAACATACGTAAATATTTGGCTTCTACCTCTAAACTTCTTAGAAGTTTACTTTAGGTACTTGATTCCAGAAATGAGAACTAACTCTTCAGAAGTATGTTCAACCCCAACTGTGTCTTAGAAACACATAGCTAGCATTTGAAAATTACTGAATTGAAACTAGAAGAAAAAGATCAAGTACTAGACTTTCAAAACTTGTAAATACATGAGAAATTAATACTGTATCTCTACCCTACCTTAACTGTAACTCATCTGCTATTTCTTTGGATTTTTTCTTGTATTTTTAAGTCAATTCTCAGAACTTTGCATTGCCAAAAATCAACCAATTACTAACTAATTTTGTTTGACATAATTTTTGGAAGCAGATCTCTATTTTCTCCCCATGTTTCAATATTAAGATGCATATCCAATATAGAGACAGAGCTAATATAACACTAATGGTCTCCTGCATGCATAAAAAATGAAGAAAGCATGACAGTTACCACAAAACCGGTACATATTACATGGCTAACCACAAAGTATCCTTCGAATCCTGACAATAGATACATTTTAGTTGAAATTATTAGATTTGGCATACCGACTGCATTAATTTCTTGAACTAATTTTCATACTCCTGTTTGTATGAACACTTCCACTGTGTTTGCAAGAAACATTTTTGCAAGCCCAGTATTAAACTTTCACTAGTAAGACCTTATCACTACTCATTAAATTTCAGGACATGTCCTCTTCATGCCAGCTGCTAGGAGGGCAGAATAAATCTAGAACTCAAAAAAATCACCAAAAAAAAGAGGAGGAATTTTTGCCCTCTTGCTCATAAAGACAGAGTGACCATTGATGAAAGAGACCTTATCTTGTAGGAGAAAATAAGTGGTTTTAGCAACAAGGGTCACACCAGCCATAATCTGCCAAACCCCACTGCTGTTGCTAGCTAAGATCTTCAGTACCAGTTTAATAGTGCACGCTCTTTACTTGTTTCTAGCTGATAATAATGAAAATTATAATAAATGATAGTAACAACAACAATAATAATAAAAACTGGCACACCATGGAATAAACCACAGAAGCTTTTACTCATGACTACCATTTGTGGCACTCTGAGTTTGTGGAGGCCTTAAAAAAACTGGATAGCAGCTGTAGGTTACAATAAAAAATAAAAGATACATCAGAAGAGAACTACAAAGTAGCCTGGAAAAATGTTACCAGAGCACCATTTTATGTCAAACAAAGAGTTCACCTGAACATAAGTCATTCTAAACACCTGTGTTCCTCAAGACCACAGGCCCACAGTTTTCTAAATTGTCACAAGGAAATAATACAAATAAAATCACATTGTAAGATATTTTTGAGTAAATCTACACTGACCCACAAAACCATGAAGCACTATACTTGTAGCATGTTAGAAGAAATGACTACTAGCTATATAATTGCAAAGGAGACACTAACTTTCCACTTTAAAATCTGATTTTTCCAAACATCAAAATCCCTCAGCAACTGCAAATGGCCAGATTTTGCATATGGGCATATTTCAGAAATAAGACAAAAGTTTAACTTGAGTCTGGGTGAACAGGACAAGCAAAATGGAGGAAACCCATGCAGAGTAGCATTAAAAGCTACAGCTGATCTATTCTGTTTTCAATACTTATGGCATTTATAATTGGCTAAGAAATTTTGCTATAAAAACTATCAATATATATTCACATTTCCACCATTAATAATTCCACAATTAATAATTAATTGATTAATTATTGACATAGTGAACCTTGGTCTGGAAACCTCCTTCTCCTGAACAATAAGTTATGTGACACGGTAAAAACCTAAGGGGGGGAAAAAGTATAGCTTATGCCAAATTGGAGTTTTAGAGTCTATAAAAACAATGACCAACTGACCAACTATAATGTATTTCATAACCAAACAACTGTCTTTTCCTTTTCTGACTATTGAAACATCTCAGGCAATCAAATTTCTTTCCTAACATGAAACCTGGGGAATATTTAAAGTTTTACAGGAAAAAGTCAAACATTTGAGTTTTACCTTTAGCTAGAGAAGAGCAGAATGAGCAAATTATCTGTTTGCACACTATTCCACATTGCATGCACACAAATGAGAATCCCCACCAAGAAGAAGGCAAGAAAGAATTCACATTGCATGGCTCTGCTGTACAGACATACTTGGCAGCTCCAGAAACATCCTTGTTTAGCATGATGCCTCTTGGCATTTTTAAAATTTTTGTGACTGAATTTAGGCGCCAGTTCACAGAACAGCACTAAAATCCCTGGAAAATAATTTACTTCTTATTCAGCTAATGATTCTAGTCAAATAATAAACCTAAAACTGATAAAAATCTCTTACTGAACCAACTGATAAAAATCCTTACTGAACCACTGCAAACAATTCATATACAATAAAAAAACTTATAAACAAAAAGCACATTTAAGGTTTGCTTCTTTTCCTGAACACTAAAAGCAATCTTAATCTTAAAATTACATTTGCACAGAAAAAACATAATTTTATATCTATAATATAGCCCATTTGTATCTTTTTAGTATTTTTAAATAACACTGGAAAATATCTTTTATAAAGATTGTACAAAAAATATTGAGAGCTCAAGTCACGAGAGCAAACATCAGATGCCAAAACTACTCTTGTCTAAGACAATCTAGTCTTTGACTTTGGCACAGAGCAGAACAACTTCACAGGAAGAGGGCATGAGAAAATTTGCTGGCTTAAGTTTTATGGAATCTCAAACTGTAATGCCCACAGAAACTCAGTGAAGAGAGATTTTAAATGTAAGTTGATAGTACACTACCAAAAAAGACTGGTAAAAAAGGAACCCAAAGTTCAGAACAATTCATGTTGTTAAATAACACCATTCCAGGCATCTTCCATTAAATGAGTTAACTTCAAATGCTGTCTTACATGACAAAAATTAGGTACAAAACACCATTCAGGTGTAATTGTTTGAAGACCTGCTCCTTTTATAGGAGTAGCCCCAAAAGAAAAACACACAAAAGAAAGTGACTCACACTTAGAGCAAGGAACGGCAATTAAACTTCAAACTTTTCCTCAGATTATGATTGCTGGATCTGACAGCCAGTGAATGCCTCATTCAGAACACGAGAGTACAAAATTCTCATTTAAATATATACAGTAAAAAACCCAAACAAGTTATTTTGATGTGGTGAAGATGTTTGAAAAGTGAGATTGAGTACTTGAGCACACCTTGTTCACACATGAGAAAAGGAGTGCTTGAGGTGTTCTGGTAGACATTGCATCTTTATTTGTCTCAACTAAAGAGATCCACAGCAAGAAGACTTTTTGACTTGCTGTCAAGTACTTCAAGTATGTCAAGAAGCAGATTTTGAAACAACTAAACATCTCTGCATTTTTCTACTTTCAAGTAATTCAGCTCAAAACCATTTATCTTCAATTATTCTTTCTTGAAAGTACTGAGTCAGAGTGCTTTTTGGAAATACTCATCTTCTCATACCCTTTAACCTTGATGTTCCACACAGATTTTGTAATATTGCTATCATGATTCTGCTGGTCAGGTTTTAGAACTTGTGTGGGGAACAAGCACGGCTTGTAAGAAAAGTTAAACCCAGGTTTTTACATGCTTCTACATTTTTACATGGTTTGTAGACACAACAATATTTCTACACAACACATAAATGTTTCTGGCTGAATTAGAAAGGCCAGGATTTCTTGTGAGCAAACTCAGGCATTCATTTGGATATTGGACAAGGACCTGAATAACTAAGCAGGTTTTGCAAGATGCTGCTCCCTTTCACAAAGTTCCAACATCAAGAACTAGTCCTATTTATCACTAATAAAGGTTACTGAATTCTTGCCCAACACACAGAATGAATAAAGAGCTATTCTGTACCCTTTGGTAAGAGCAACTTGATCTCACAGTGCAGCTGAGGCATTTTGGATGTACTTTCCTTCCTTTAACTTGGGAAGAAAAAAGAAGCAACTTTTAGGGCCAAGACAATTTTTTAGCATGTTAGATCCCTGTGGGGGGAGAGAGCAAAAAAAAAAATCACTAAAATTAAAAAAAATACTCATCCATTAACCCCTACAGAATTCAGAACTCTGCCACATTAAAAAAAGAAAACCACACAAAACACCACCAACAACAACCACGAAAAAAAACCAAACCAAAAAAACCACCAAAATACCCACAAAATCCCCAAACCAATAATATAGCATTGAAAATACTTGTCCTTGCCTTTATCCTTCCCAAATGCCAGCTATATGATTTGCAAACATTTACCTGGTAGGTATGGCAGAAGAAAACCCCAGCTTTTAAACAGAATGGAGTTGCTGATAAGAAAAATGATAAATAATTCTGAAACTATTTGTGGAAAAAAATAAGCAGCAATATGAGAAAACAATGGATTTTCCATAATGAGAGTACAGTGCTGTGGAGCACATTATGTAACCCAGCCTGTGGTCACAGAGTGGGCTGGAACAGGGGCACTGCCTCGTCTTACAGTGTCATCATCTGTGATGTTTGAGGACACAAATAAGAAAATATGCCAAGAGTGAAATCAGTACAATACAGGCTCTGTTTATGCTCCAGTGAAAGATCACACACCACACTAGGTAAGGTATGCACATCTCCACCACAGTTTAAATCCAGCACATTACGTTCGGGCCACTGACACTTTTGTTCAGAAAAGCTGGGGTTTCTGCCCTTTTCACTGCAAAGGCAAGTGCTCAAATGACAAGCACAGATGTAAAGCAGATATTTGTCCCACTAACTGCATTGTCTTGCTGACAGGAAAAGATGTGCTTTCCAGGTTGTATGTTTAATGTTAGCACCTCTTCTGGGAGCAAGACAAAACATTTTCCTGGTGTGTGTTAAGCTTCATGAAGTAAGGTCATCTAGTTGGAATATGCAAAGCCCTCCTTTTAAGAGACCTTTGCACCATTCTGAACTCCAAACAGCATACAACACAATCTATGCTAATTCAAAGGCTAATTGTCAGGGAAGAAAAATCCTGCAGAACACATCTATTCTGAAAAACACAAGTAAAATGAGAGCAAAAAAATTTCCACCCAACAATGGAAAATGAGAAGTCTCTACACTGATCACAAAATAAACCCATCACAAAGACTCTGCAGTGAGGATAAGATCTCATCTAAACCTGCTGGTTATCTTAGGATCAAAGTATTTTATGTACACTATTTTTTAGGCTAAGTGGACACAGGAAAAGCTTAGAAGATAACTGTCATTATAGGGAAAGCTTGCAACAACTAAGGCAAGATATGAGCACTCCTTTGAGACAGCAAGTCAGCATCATGTAATTTATTTATAAGTTACCATAATTACACATATACATATGTATAAAACTAGTACTTAACACAAATTTAAACAGAAATTAAATTAATGATCAGGAAGAATTATAATAATCATGTAGGACTTCAAAAGATTGGAAAGAGAACAGAATTCCACTGGTTTTGGAAACAGAAAGGTACAGGCTGATACCATAGGCCTTGAGAAAATACCCCCTCAAACTTCATAATCAAGACATTGTATCTGAAATTTTGGAGCATGCTCTTCAGCAAGAACTCATTGTAAAGGACCTTCAGTTCCTTCGTCCTATGCCTGACACCAGTATGAGCTTTTTCAGGTCCTACTGACAATAGACAAGAGTTCTCCTCCTTGGGTATTTATGGGACAGCTCTCCCTACATCATGTAGCAAACAAATGAGAAACACTTTCTTTTCACTGTTTTTGATGTATATCCATCCTTTATTAAAGAAAATTTAAGGACCTTAAAAGATGCATCTACCTCACGTAGAGCTTGTGTACAAGGGCCAAACTGGACAAAGGAAATTATGTTTACTGATTGGATAGCCCACAGTAAGATAGCTTCAACAACTTGCATAGTGAAGAAAATTGTCTTGTTCAAAGGGATGTTACATATGCATAAAGGGTTTTCATCCAGAAAATGGCTACAAATAATCAGTAAATTCAAATCCTATCTTGCTTTTCCCAGCAATGCCCTCTTTAAGGACTGTGTATATGTTGGAAGCTAATGCACATTAAGACTATTGGACTTTTTTCTTCTCTCTGCTCTTTCAGTGGGGATGTTCTGTTCTAAAATACCAATTCTTTGCATGTTAGGCACAGCAACTGCCAGGAATAACTCCAGTAAGCTCTAACTATTCAAGACCTTGCCTCTAGCTTGTTTTGTAAAAGCAGCAAGAAATGCATAACTTCAATTCTGCTTTGAGGGTTACAATCTTAAGCAATAATCACTAAAAGTAAAAAGGCAAATTAGACATGATCTACCAAATCATTATCACTAAGAATCATACAGGAGACTCAAACACAAAACCCTTGAAACTTTAAAAACTCTTCAAACTTTTAAATTTGAAGTAGTTATTCAAGGCTCTCTACACCAATAAGAATTTTTCAATGTTAAAGAAATCACAGTGAGTGAAACAAAAGCTGTCTGTCAAATTCCCAATTACTGCAGAAGAAATTCAGTGTTTGGCCAATACTGTAAAGCACTGCCATGCAGACACCCAGGCTTGTTTGCCCAGTTTAGCAAGCAGTAAATCCACATTAGCATAGTACTGGGCAAGCTTACTAGGCCTGATGAGAAGAAGGAGATATTTGCCTGAGTAGCACACTAATATTAACTCATACTAAAGTCTCTAAAGAATAATTCTCATTTCCTCTTCAAGGCAGCAGCATGCCATGTAAGCACAGTGTTCCTCTCAGTTCTACCCTTTGCAATGGTAACTTTTTAAGAGCCACTGCCCATAAGACAGTAGGGGCACAGTACCAGCTGTACTGAGAACCAATTTGCTGATGTTGGTCAGATTATCCTGTAACTCTGCTCAAGGTTTGTTTGTACCACTCTAATACGAGTAATAACTTGATCCAGCTGAAAATCTCATTTGCAGAGGCTAAAGACAGTGCTATTGACACAAAGCATAAAACTTACTCCTTTCTGGACTAGCAAATTTCTCTCATTAAACTTTTCAATTCTGAAGGAAAATGCCTAATTATACAGATTTGTATTTAAAACATCTTGAATCTATTTCTATGCCAGAAGAGGAACTCAACACCATTTGGACAGACTTTATATTGAGGCTGAAAAACATGATTCACTCTAAAACACTACAGAGGAACTAAGATATCTGATTAATCATTACAGATGACATGCTTGAAAAACATCCTACACTAATGAACAGGAAATGCTCAACTTAAAAGCTAAGTTACAGTAAATAACTTCTGTGTGAAGAATTTAAATAATTTTTGAGTAGCTGATGGATACTGTTTACAATATACAGCTAGCAGCAAGTTTCCACTACACCTGGAAGAATTAGTCTCCAAAGTTCTCCATTTCTGGACTCAGTCAGGCTCAGATCAATGGATCAAACAACCTAATACCCAATCCTTTAGAAGTAGAATCAGCTTTTGTACAGAAAGAGCTACCCTAAATTTCCTGCAGCAAAGTTTCTTCTTATCTCTTCAGACATAAGACATGAATATTCATGTATTTAACAAGGTACTTAATTCTTTACCAAAACAACTCCTGGACATTCCTGCATGGTAGTGCTGCACTTCATTTCCTCCTTTAAAAACACCTCATTAAAAACTGATCAGGCTTAGTGACAAGGTGTTTCACAAGCTTTGTCTCTTATTAATACAATACCACACACTTTGGTCTGTGCTATTCACAAAATGTCCTTCCAAAAACAAATTCCTGGACTTTCTTACATGCAAGATACTTCAGCTCCACATTAAAAGCTGATGCATATATGCAAGTTCTGAGCAGGCTGTTCCTGTTTGTTCAAGATCACAAATGCTCCCCTCAAAACCAGAATTCTTCACAGAATCTTCATCCAAATGTGAAGAAATTTCAATTAACTGAACACATTATAAAGCAAAAGTCTCATATGATTCATCATTTCATCAGGCTGGTCACACAGGAAATGGGGGTTCCTGATTGTGGTAAAAACACTTACAAAGTTTAGTACAGAGAATATTTAGAAGCAGAAAGCAATGCAGTACACTGAGATGCACATTGGACAAAAATCCAAACACAGGTTTAAGGAGAAAGAAACATCTTGCTCCCATTAGAAAGCTGTATTTTGTTAGCAGTATGTGGGCAAACAAATAGAGAAGATAAAAACTACCATCAATCTCTGAGGTTATACACTATAGTTTTCTCACCCATACACTCAAAAATATATTTACATATACTTTGCCCAAAATGAAAACATACCAAATTAAAGCCATTAACCATTTTAAATGTCTCTATCTAATTACAAAAGCTCTCAGTTCTTACTAGAGATCAGTTCTTAGTAAGAGATAGGTATAATTATTGTTATTTAAATGGATAATAAAAATTCTTCTATTAGAAGTTAGCAGTAGAAGGGTCTGAAGGCACACACAGCTTGTTTTGTATTTTATGTGCACCCTGAGTTCACCTGTGCTTTGTGAAATCTCACAGCCCCTCACTTGCCCAAAATGAGATTTCTTGGCTCCTGCTGCAGCACCTGAAGCTGGGTTCCAGGCAGAGGCTGCCAGGCAGCAGCTGCTGCCCTGAGCTTCTCAGCAGTGTATTTTACTGCAGGAATTATCTTTATTAGTGTTTGTTTATACAGGAATGTTTCATTTCCTCTCCAATCTCCTGCAGCTATTTCAGAGGCCTGTTCTCACTGTCATTTCATTATCTGCCTACTGTTGTTAACATCAGGCAAGTGACCATTAAAAAAAAATAAGCTCACATTTTATATATAACTTGAATGCATTTATATACAGGCATACACATGTATGTGTTCTTTCAATATACAGTTCTTACTTGCAGGAAAACTGAGGGGGAATTACTGCTGCTCTAAGTTACAACATATCCTACCTTCTCATCATATTAAGAAGTCTTTCAAACTCACAAATACCTTTAATTTTATCCCCCAAATCTACTACACACTAAATTGAAGATAAAAATATATTACAAAGAATGTTCAACCAAGCAGAAACCTTTCTAGTGGAGAAAGAAAGGGCTTCAAGGTTGAACAGATTTTTAAATAGATAAGTGATATGGGAAATTAGCAAGCTATTTTAAAACAATTTTTCTTCTAGATTTCATCACTATAATGTGAAGATATAAATATTAAGATACACAGCAGCTATAAAAAACACATTACAAAAATAGGAAACTAAATTTGTTCTTATTCTAACAATCTCTGAGAAAAAAAAGTGTTCTCAATATAGCAGAAAACATGCAAATATTTCTATGCACTTTATTACTACCACAAAAGTTACTATTTTCACTAAATACTTCTTTGCTATGATTAGAGACTTGAGATATTACAACATTTTGGAGAGAAGGCATTACATTCAAGTTTTATATTAATAGGTCTAAACTGCACTCCTCCAAAATACTACAGCAGCTGCACTTTCACAACGTCAGTCTAGATGGTTGAAGTTACAAGAACCACAGTGTCCAAGTTACAATAACTACAGTGTCTCTTTATTAAAAGCTTGCCTGCCTTTGGAAATTAGCAAAAGATCCAATAAAAAACAGTGACTGACACTTTTTGAGAACAAAAATGCATAACTGATTGAAACACTTAAGCAATGGCAACAACTAAGAAACCAAAAGCGTATAACCTGACCTATTAAAATAGTAACTAAAAAAATAAATAAATTGTGCTCTTCAGAATATTTTACAATTTTCTGGGCATCTTTTTAATTCCTCCCTAGCATTCAAATGAGCAAACCAGACATTATGTCTGTCCTGCCAAGGAATACAGTTAGATGTTTCTCCACAGTAACAAATACTTTAGTGCAATTTTTGTTGCCAACTCCAGTTGCCAGTGAAAAGGTCCTTCCTGTAAATCATCTGATCTGCCTGCAGGAACCTGACAAAATAGTCACCAACGCTGGGTATGAGGCATGTCTGGGACAAACAGACTGGTTAGCAAACCCATCATCTCACCTCTACAGAAACACAACTTGAAGAGTTAAAAACTCTTCACAACTCCTGCTAAGCTTTTGTTACATTACACTCATTTTTAACCACTATTTACTCCCACCAGTTTAGGTACAAAAACCAGAGGATAGCTTTGCTGTGACTGCCAGAAGCTTTCTCTAGAACCAAGAGGTGTTGCAGCTGAACTGGTCTGGAAAATTATTTCCCTGCAAACATACTTCTAACAAAATACAGCTTTCTAATGGGAGCAAGATGTTTCTTTCTCCTTAAACCTGTGTTTGGATTTTTGTCCAAACCAAATCACAAACCACTATGAACTCCTTTTCCTAATCAATAGTGTCAGCATTCCTGAAGTGGAAAGGAGGACTGCTAGGACATGCCTCTCTTCCCATTGCTTTTATCTGGCCCATACAAATCTCTGCCAAACTGTCAAGATCTTCTTCCCTGTTCTCAAAACAATTTCCACTCCCTGTTAAAAATAGCATCTCTGAGTCTTGCTCTCACCAAAAGCACAGAAACATGGTGCTGTACATCAACCACCACTGTTAAAAGAGCATCACATATTAACCTGCTTTGAGAACTTCTTCCAGTTGTCCCAACCAGCAAATTCTTACACTAATAGTTACCCTAAGTTACAAAGGCACTGATAACAAAAGGCATAGCTCAAACATGCATATCAATTAATGCAGAAAAGTTTCTAGAAGCACAGATAAGTCAAACTAAAGTGAATTTACATTTGTAGTCTGCATGCATACTTTTTACAAAAAACAAACAAATGAGAAAATCCACATTAGTAACTGGTAAAATAATTGGCTACAGAAAGATTGGGAACACAAAGGTAAGAAAATACCTAATGATTATTTTTACCTCATTACCAATAACTGCTTCTCATTCATTTGTTTTCAAGCAAGTGATATTTACTCATGTAGGTTCTTTACACTGAGAAATATTTCAATGTAATTGCTGAATTAGAGAGCAATTACAATTTTGCACAGAACAACATATATAAAAATTTTTTTACTGTATGAAATAGGCAAAGAGTTCATTTGCATGATCACAACATCAAACTTTATTAGATCTTGTAGAATGTTCCATACTGCAGCCAAGTAATTCAGGCTTTCCTGTTCTACACTGCACTCTCAAGTGTACAGAAAAACATACGTTACTCAGTAGTCCAAACAACAAGTATAAAGATGAAGCCAGGTGACTATACATCCATTTCCTATTTTTTCTATTTAACCTCTTTTAGGGCTTTGCTGACCATAACCATCATCTCAAAGAATCTTTCTTGCTATTTAAACTGTACTGAAATTTTCATTATTCATTCTTAAATTACTAATATATTTGGGACCCCTAATAATCTAATTGTCCCAGTACCCAGACCTGATGCTGTCCTAGACTTGTCACTAGACTGAAAAGCCAACTTTCTTCCTTTTCCAGTATATACAGTGGCCTGCACAGTAGGATAACCTAATGCTGTGTCTTATCCTAGAACAACATCCAGCAGCATTCTCCTGCTATACAAAAAACACAAAGAAGAAGTTATGCAAACCCACATTTGGCAGCACTGGGAATGAAGCCCACATCTCTACTGGAACAGCCATCTATGGAGCCTCCCTACCACCAGTCAGACAGAGTTTTAGCCATCCTGTTTGTACCCAGCACTTTGGTGCTACAGGATCACAACCCTTGTCAGTCCCACCAACAAAACTTGGGATTTTTGGGCAACCTTTGATTGCTATCTAATATAGGTGTGGGTTAGGGAGCGCAGACAAAAGGTCATTTGGTTCCAAGGTTTGGTTTTTCCCTTCTTGACAAAATAGCAGCACAGATGAATTTTTACTTTGTGGTTGCTTACTATACAAAAAAGACATTAAATTAGGAGCCATGCTGGATCAATAATTCAGAATAGAAACCATACACTCAACCCTGGTTGCTACAGGGTAACAATGGCTCTAATGATACAATATGAGGAATTTCACTTCCCATTCTTTCATTTTGTGTTGGGAAAAAAACACCAACTCACACATAAAGCAGCTTTAGAACATTTCATAGTTTAAAATCTATTTTAATCTCACAAAGCACAATACAAAGTAAGATCCAAGTACTTAATTTTTAAGTAACTTCTCACATATGTCAACATTACTATTTTATATAGCAACAGTGAGCACTTTTGAGCTCATTGTGAGAGATCTGTGTGATTTTGGGAATCCTCCAAAAAAAAAGCTTGTTTGGCTTTAGTATGAGAAGAGCAAGGGGCACACTGACACCAGGTCCAGAGAGGATCAGATGTTTGTCCCCTCAGCTAAGATCAAGTGCAATAAAAAATGCATCTTGGGTTACCTGAAGTATCAATTTTCATGGCAAGAAATACTACCCTAATAGGTCTAGGAGGAGGAAAAATTGTTCTGATTTTGAACAATTGCTTCAGTAGTCAGATTTGCAACCTTTAAATAATTTTTGACACTAAGCTGGTATTCCCTTGAGAGAATTACATTCTTAACTAATAGCTGAGATGAAATATTCCATTTTCATGATCTTTTAAACTAAATGTACATCACACAAGTTTTGATTACAAACAGAAATGGCGGAGTTTACAACAGTAACAGATCTCCAAATCTTAAAAAAAAAGGTCCAAACCAATACTAATTTATAAATGCAATGCTGAAATCATTCAGTTAGCTAAAACTAATTGCAGAAAAGTAGAATTCAAACCAGCCACACTGATCTAATCAGCAACAGCAGGAAACATTGAGGATCTCCATTAACTAATAGATATTGTGTCCATTATCATGCAAGATTTTCCTTTCTGCCAAGTCTCAAAAGCTCAAGATGGTACCAAGAAATAATAATAACTTTTTAAACAAACACACACAGCATAGCAGAAGCCATGCTTGTAACAGAAACTCTGTGCTGTTTGACATATGTGATGCATGTGATTTAAGACTGATTTATGAAACAAGCAGCTACAGTTACTCAAGCTTTCTTGGGAAAAGATGAGTGAGAAGCAACCCCATCCCATCTGGTTTGTTTTTTTTTCCCATTAACTGGAGCCACAGGAAAGTACACCTTCCAAACAATTTATTTCAACAAAGTTCCTACAAATCAGTTTTGTCTATCAAGTGTGACACATTTCCAGTTTGCAGGGAGGAGAAGCCTTTCTGAACCCCAGTTTAAGCAGCTAGGGATACACTCAATTTGTTCTTTCTTCACAAAAGATTACAAGAGCAGATGGAATATAATACATACTTTCTAAATCTTAACTGAGCCTGTGACTCAAGAGACTGGTGTGGCATGAACAGTAAATCTTCTTCCTGAAAAAAGCCCGTTTGCTATTTGTACATCATCTTACAGTCACAACAGCAACTCACCATCTGTAAGACTTCGTAAAGTAAGAAGGTAAATAAAACTGGATGAAACAGAAGGAAAAAATACCCACATTTCATCATAAAAAACCTTCCTAGATGAATGTTACTGTCACAAGAAAGATGTACAACAGCCCTATCTTCAGTTCACTTTTGGGCAAAATTAACTCATAGAATGCTGCTGGGTCTCCAGTTACAGAGTCTGGCCCATGCACAGGGGAAAGGAGGATGGAAGGAATCTCAACTATTAGAATACAAACTGCAAAATAATTAGTTACTCTTGAGAGGGGGAAATGACTCTGTAGAGGCATTGAAGGGAGTGACTCTGGAATTCAAATAACTGTCCTGAAATATTTGGATAGCAAAGTGGAAAAAAATCCAGTATATACACTGGTCTAATACAATCCACAGTGGTCAAAACAGTTTATCTCGATCCTTCTCTTTTTTAGGAATATAAACAACTACCACATTTTCTTCACTTTTTCCCTCCTTCTGTCCACAACAATTTGTAACACAACTCAGGGAGCAACTCTGGATCTAGAATTATGTAGAGATATATTACCTCCAGCCAAGGATGTTTTCAACAAAAAACCCAAGGAAAGGAACAAAATGCACACAAACACACAGAAAAATGTATTAGGCAGTCTACTTCTACCAGCCAATGGGAGAATTTTCATGCTCAATTAGTCCCAACAAACAGCATTTAAGGGATAAATGTAAATTTAATATTAAGTACTGTAGAAGGACTAGGATTGCCATGATAATAAACAGTGGTCATGTGTGATAAGCATCTCCCTGTGTTGAAGAAGGTGGTTGTGAAAAAATGGCATATTTGTCCTGCATGGACTCTTAACCACACCCTGGGTGTTACTAGGCTAACACCAAGTGCACACATGTTCTATTAAAAGGAGATACATCCACAGAAAGGAATTATAATAAAAAAATCAGGACATAAAATATAGGAACCTGCAGATTTTGACTATTCTACCTACAATATAAGTACCTGGTAATCTGAAGTAATTTTCTTCCAAGACAGAAAAACATATGAGCTTTCCTATTTAAGCATGTCAGTTGACTTCCTATCCTCCTATTTATTTGCAAGTGTTCAACAGAACTTGATAAAGAACAAAACCCAATACCAAACCACTCCCACATACACGCTGAAATACAGCAGAGACTTTGGTAATACATAATTTTAAAAAAAGTAGAAAGATAGTAAACCTAACTTTGTTTACAAGCTCTATAGCTATGAATACTAAACCTGACTTTAACAAATGAATACAAAGTAACAACACTAATTATCTTCTAGAAATAAAAAATGGCTCTGTGACCAGAGCATACAGATGCACACATGGGAAGGATACAAAACTAATGCTCTCATAACTAAAAAGAATACTGAGTCTTTTGGTATAATTCATCATACAATCTTGCTTAAGGATGTACAAAACTCCTGAAAGAAGATAAAAAGTCCAACCTTATCAAACAAAGGTTCAGATTTGACAAAAGTTTCTTTATATAGGGTCCTACTCAAACTCTTCAAGGCAATAGGAGGGCTCCCTTACACTGGGACTTTTCACACAGCATTTCTCAGCTGTAAATTCTGCAGAATGCTTTTAAATGTCAAAAGAGACATACCAAACTAAATATTTGCTTTTGGTTTACATCTCCCTCTAAGAAAGTGTAAACAATCATTATGGTCTCAAATGGGCCCCTAGGTAGCAACTACATCTTAGCCTTTGCCCTTTAGCATCACTCTTGTTCTGAGGCATTTGGAGGAGAAACAGCTTTATACATTCCTATAGCATAAGCCCTAAATGGTCTTTGTCAATTTGCTGTAATAATCAAAGCAATTTCTAATCCATGTAAAGAGTTTATGCTATATTATCTTTCACAGTGTCAAACACGCATATTAGAATTTTAATAGAAATACAGTAACTGCATGCTGTTCAAATCTTGAATATCATCCAGTGGAACAAACTTAGTACCATTTTGGTACAATTTTTATGTCTGCAGTGCCTGAATCTGCAGCACTGCAAAAATAAAAATCCATTTTCTCATTCTTACTAATACAATCATTAGGCTTCCCCTTTTAAAATTCACTATTAAATGTACCTACTGAAACACCAGACTATGTTCTTATAATTCTCATGTATACCATATGCTATATTCAATTTAAAAACAATTCAAATCTGCATAGCATCACACTCAACCAGTCTAGCTTTCTGTAAATTAGTCTAATGCCACAGTATAAACAAACTTTGCAGTTACCCAAGCACTGCAGAACTAACATTTACAATGAATATAAAATTAGGTCTTTACTATTCACACAAATCTGCAAAGCTATACACCTGATTCCCAGTATTAAGTGTATGTATAAGCATTACTTAGCCTAGAATATAAAATGTACAGTGCAAGAATTAGCAAAGTTTTCAAGAGATTAGTACAGCAGAAAGATGTAACAAACAAAATGAAAATACATTCAAAATTAAAATATATTCAAAGATAACTATATTTGATTTTACCTGAAAATTAACATCTTCTTTCTTAAATATTAGTGCTCGAACTTCATCAGGATCTCCATTAAATATAGCTTGAACCAATGGTGGCTAAAATGAAGAAAAAACACATCTTAAAATAAAACCCCATATTAGGTTTTAGTGATACACATACAGGTTTTTTTGAAACATAACAAACCCAAGGTAATGACAAAAAAACCCATTCCAAGCAGTAAAACAAAGAAACCAGCACCAGTATTTAGAATCAAAGAAATTGCAGTTTTAACAACCTCAAACACACAGACATCCTCTAAGTCAATTAAATATATATGTGAAAGAAGAAAAAAAAGGAGCTGAGAAGACAAGCTTATAACAGCTGAAAAGAGAATGCCTTAAAACAAAATTAGGGTTGTTATTACATGCTGCAAATGCTATACAGTATAAGCAAACAATCCCCTTTTACATTAGCAAGTGACTCAAGTTACTGGAGTCTTTCACCTGTTTAGACAGAGTGGGAAAGCAAAGTGCATCAGATAAGTATGGTAACAAATTCACACTCACACACATCTATTACTAAATATAGCAGGATTTCTTAGTAAGTAAGGAAAGCTGCTGAGGTATGCTAGCAAGATTTAAGTCAGTCACTTGACAGAATAAAATAATTTAAAGCAATAAAAGCACAGTCCCCAATGTTGATTATTTTCAGAAAGTGCTAACTTGAATCTAACAGTTATACCAAGATCATGACTTATGGTAATTTTTATTTTAGCTTAGAATTGCTCTTGTTTGATATAACTATATACTCTATCAGTTCTCAAAATAAACACAGCATATGATTATAATACAATGATCACATCATCTTCTAAAGTGGTACTGCATAAATGTACTATTGAAGAGTGAGAAGTGGAGCAGGGAAAGCCCATTTACTTCAAATACACTTCCCCAAGCCTTCTAAAACCCCACTGCTATTACACAAGAATCAAGACCTGTACTTGCTGCACCATAAATAAGGTTACATGAAATACAAAGGACTCTTGCAAGCATAAATTCTACCACTAAGTTTCAGCTTTTTCCATCTTTATTACATGCAGATTTTATCACCTTGTCTTGTTTCAACGTTGCACATATTCAGCCTTATCATATTAATCTAGCTATCGGTATCTGAGACAGCATTATAAGCAGGAAATATGCCAACAAACAACATGCCTTACCAGCATGTTTCCAGAGGGTGATGGATGTACAGATACATTTTCCTGAGGTAAATTGGAAATAAATGTGGGAGAATCATCTTCTTCCTCCTCCTCCAAAACAACAATACAGACTCGACTCATTCGATCCGTTTGAGGAAGCAAAAGCAAACAAGAAAATGCCAGCAATGGTATTTTTGGAAGCAGACTGCAGGTATCACAACAGTGACCATAGAGGAAACACTTTCACCTGTTTCACAGGCCCTCACCAACTTGTGAGTGCTTCTGCTGGTGTCTTAGCATCTAGAAAGGGACATTCCAATCCCCCCCCACGCTTCATTTTCCAGACTTAAACACCACGAGATGTTCAAGACACTGCTGAAAAAAAGTTGTTCTTTGTAAAATAAAAAGTCCCTAAGCATCGAAACCACAATAACAAAACCGTGGAACAGCTGATAAAAATATCCCAAGATCCAATTCCATTCGAACAGCACTCACTGTCGCACACAGCTGTCCTTTCAGAAGCAAATTTGTCTTTGTTAATGTCACAACTTCCACAGCGTCCTTCTACCCCCACAGTGAAGTCATTGTTGCAGAAGACACGACTCCGTCCTGCAGAGGACGGAACAAGGAACAATTGCCCCGAGAGAGACGGCCGCAGCTATTCCCACTCCTGCAAGGTCAGTTTAAATCAACCCTCACAGGCTTTGTGGTGACTGAAAATAAACGTGCCTCCCGATCATCCTGCCATTCTACAGCTTCCTTTCCCAATGTCAGAAACAGTCCGGACAGAAAAACACATCTCGGTTCAGCAGTTATTCAGGACCTGCTCAGAGGAAAATAATTCTTTCCCATGCAAGAAAATAGCTGCAACGTGCAGCACGGCTGCAGCACATTGACATGCAATGAGTCAGACCACAGGGACAATGAACTCCTTGAATAGTATTGCCGGCTGCATCCAGCAAAAGCAGCGCAGCCGGTGTTACTCTGTCAGGGACACGAGCAATGCGGAGCGTTCCTTTCTCCTTCAGCAGGCAGTAGCTGTGGCTTCTCCATCAGGGAATGCGTAAGGCAGAAATACTGTCGAGGAGGAATGCTTCAGCAAAACAAGCTAGCTACTGCACACAAAAGCTCAAATTACTGCCTTAGAAGACTTCTGAAAAAGCAGTTCATCACTCAAGTGTTTCTTTTGATCACCATGTGAATGCAGTTCCCATGATAGTCTTCATTCAGATTGAGGGGGAGGAAAAAAAGGAAAAAAAATCAGACTCTGTACATCTTCTCTGAGCCAACTTCTTTATCCGAACATCTGTCACTGCGCCAACCTGATTCTCCTCTTCAGTTAGAGCTTCTGCTTATCAGGTTTTTTGCTTGACAAATTAAATTATACAACCAGCAGACAGCCTTGTAAAGCTCAAAGCCCAGCTCGGCTGTCCGGGTCGGCGGGAGCGGCGCAGGGAGCAGTGCCACGGCAGCGCTGCCCGGAGCAGCAGCCTGGCGAGCAGCGCCTGCAGCCTGCCAGGGTGCAATGCCTGTAATGCTCACATGTCACTTACCGGAGCGCCCGGCCACCGCTCCCAGGGCAACTTCCTCTGGCACCGAAAAAAACCCGCCCTTTGCTTTTTTTGGGGGCAGTCTTTGCAGCCTGTACCAGTTCAGTGACTAACGCAGCTGAAAACGTAAAAATTCTATAACTGAAGAAAGAGCGACTGTTTAATATTTTCCACTAAAAGCCGCAAAGCAATGTGGTGTACTGGCTCTGCTGACTAACTACACTTTAGGCAGTAAACATTTCCAGCACTTTAACTGCTTTCATATGGCACTGGTAGGAGCAGCAAAACAGTCCTCACTTAACTCACGAAAGACAACAAATGCCCCACACAAATCCTCTGAAAATTAAATGAAAAGTAAAATCTTAAAGCAATAGGCTGACTATTAAAAAGCCAGTTATTAACGACCAAACCCATGGGGTTTTGCAATTAGTACAGACAAACAACCTCAGCTTGAAAAAAAAAATTACATTAAGAATAATTTAAATATAATATTACTAAAATATACCATAATAATTAAGTATAATATGAAGCCCTACAACTTGCTGAATAAATACTTCAGCTTGAATCTGCCTAAATGGTGCTGGCTCGTGGGTGTATTATGTAAATGGCTTCTGTCAAAAGTTGCTGGATAAGCTTCAGTGCTACAGGAACAGAGGGAGGGTTTTGCTCCTGCTGCGCAGCATGAAGGCAATTCTGATGTCCTTCAGTAGCTGCTAAGAGCAGAATTTGTCAATGGTGAGCAAGTTTATAGCTCTTCAATAAAGTATTTGCATTCAGGTTTCACACAGGAATCCAGAGAGAGAGAAAGACAGGTTTAAATGGTGTGTAAATGGTTTGGATATAAATAGACATACTGAATTCCCACCTTTGGGGGCCACAGACAGGAAAAGCTTACATGAACTCTTTTGCAAAAATGCCTACAGTAGCTTGATTGTAACATAATGAATTGCTTAAACACCTCCCTTTCTCCCTGACACTTTATGCCGGTAAAAGAGTCTACTCTTATCCTAGAGCAAAAGAGTACCTTGGTCAAGGGCTCCCTGACCTCTAGAGTCCTGGCCTGGCAGACTACAGCACCAGATTCTGATTCATAATGAAACTTCAGATTAAAATTTCTCAAAACAAAAATTAACTTTATAAATATAGTCTGTTCATTACATAGAGTCTAGTTGTTTTGAAATATCATACTTTTGGTCTTAATTACAAAAAAACCCAATGATTTGGACACCACACTGCTTTGTTCTGGCATTTCAGCCATTTGTTGAAAAGCAACAACACAGATTCACCTGAGGACATATGACAACTCATAGAACTCAATAGTTCTTCTTGGCAGAACTAGTTCTAATAAACTATGGACATCCTCAAAGCTCAGCTATTGCAACACCCTACTGTCTGCTATGGAACACAACAACCACAACATAGAAAATAGCTTGCTTTCTATTTGTGAAAAATGCCCCAAGGAATAGACACTTTAGCTTTTTGCATAATTAAACATGCATTTTAAAAAATTAAAACTCAGATTTTATGTGTAAAAGCACAATACTGGCAAAATGCATACTCAAGCTTCATATGATATACACACACTTGCTAGATAATGGTTTTCCAGTTAATCCCATATGTTCAGTGTGAGTGAACACTTTTCAGGAGTCAGTACATTTATACAGTAAGCAAATGCCAAGGGTTCCATATGCTTTCTTTGGAATTACCAACTGGACACATTGCTAGGCAGAGATAATGCCTAACTTCAAATTATCTGAATGTGATCCATTTTTTTACTTTTGTAATTAATGCTTCAAAGTCAGCTAGAAATTCAAAAGTTACCTTAGAAAGTACCTTTCACACTCAGTTAATTGCAAAAATTCAGAATATTTTCATTTACTCTGATAATTATTCAAGTGATCTTAGATATAATACAATTAACAAAAACTATTTCCAAAAGCAAGTTAACATATATCTCACCTAACATTTTCTGTTTTGAATTCTGACATTACAACAGAGAGTTAAATGCCAGTACATCACAGTTTGCAGTAGAAAGAGAACCAACACAACTGAGTCAATTGTATATTGATTTCTATAGCAATCTAAACCGTGTAAGTAAGCAAAAACACCCTGCTCATGATAGGACTGTGTGTGTGCAATTGCTTCTATAACCAAAGGAAAACCCAGTTCTGGATATTTAATTTTTGCTCACAATTAACTGGCATTTCCCCTTTACATCCCCTCCAACCAAAAGTTGTGCCCTCATCTCAATGCAAACAGCATCTCTAATGACCTCTTCTTTCAACTACAAAAAACCATCCAAAGCATCTTCTGGTGTGCAAAATGCAGTTCCTAATGTTACCTAAGAGGTCTTCTAAAAACCAAAAGGTGTTTAGAATTCTACAGTGAGAAACCAAACTAAGGCTTCAATTTTTCAGCAGCTTATCTAGACTAACAGCTTTCTGTGTAGAAGAGTTAATAGCAACAGAGAATGAAAGCAGAGTAAATTCAAGATGATTAATTTAAGCTTCTGTTCCTCAAACTAATTTAGGAATCATAACAGAACTTTGCGAAGGTATAAAGAACATTGCATCTCAAACAGTTTGTATTAATAAAACTTAAAATAACTGAAGACAGCAGGTCATCATCATCCATCTTCTCCAAATGTCATCTATTTCCATACAACAGCTTATGAAATGAGAAGTAGGAAAGAAGGCTCAAAAATGGCCTAACTTAAAAAAAGAATGCCATGTCTACAGGGGTTTGAGTGGTGATCTGATGACCTCCACAAGGTCTGTTAGCAAAGTAAGATCTCCACACTTTAATCTCAAATTTTAAGAAGTGCAATGATGATATCCATTTTTGTGAAAATAAAGGCTTTTTTGTGGACATGGTAGCTGTAAGGAAAAAAAAAAGTGTTGTAATTTTCAAACTACACTTGGCTTTAAGTAAATCAAGTTTCAAGAGTCTTTAATGGATGCATATAAAGAGAATATATTACAATAATGCAACCTGCAGGTTAAAACACAGATGTCAGCCATCTACACTAGACAGAAAAAACATGAACTCTGAATTAGCTAAAAATAGCAACCTTTTCTATGGATCTGCCCTCTTCTCTAGGAAAAAATAAGCAAAAGACTGTAGCAGCCCTGCTGATGACACCAAAAATCAAAGGACAATCGGTATCAAAGAATCTACTCAGATAAAGATTTATCTCTTGCCAATCAGAATTTACCAAGTTTTTTCTGGGCTGAGGTTAATCCAACTGGTTTCAGGTAATATTTTGTATGATTAAAAGGATCTAGGAAAGGAAGAAAATTATTCAGTCAGGTTGCAGTAAAAATGAAAAAACTTAGAACCAAGTCATATATCAACTTCGTGAGGCAAATACTGAATATGTGTATTTCTTCATAAGACAAAAATTGCTTTTAACAACTATAGCTCTAAGTAACCAGGCATGCCCCAGTATAAGCTGATTTTATCACATACAGACAGAGATGAGTGTTCAGCATCACCATGAATATAAGTTACAATACTTCTAGAACACTTCTCATGAGTCACTCCTCTGAACTCCTCTGCTGTTTCCTCCCCACTCTTGAGGGAATGAGGTGGAGTCAGGAAAGAGAACAGTCTAAAGCAAGAAATTAGTACCTTTCTTCCCAGTTTTGTTCTGTTTATTCCAGAGCATCTGCAGAATAGTTTTAACCCCTGGAGTCCCCAGTTCTGCTTCTAAGGACATGCAAAACAGCTCTGCTTGCGCTTCATGATACCATAGGCAATTCCTACTTTTTCTCATGCAATTATACAGGCTCTGTTAATCTAAAGAACTATTTCACATAGTCACATACCATCTTTGAACACTTGGCAATTAATAAAATCCTGTATCTGAAAAGCCATTTTGGCTGAAACTGAAATACAAAGAAGAAAAATAATCCATCAGTCATTATAACTTTCCTCAATTGGAGGAAAAATAATTAATAAAAATTAATTAATACAAAAATTAATAAAAAAGAAAAATAATTAATAAAAAATGTCTGTGATCCAGATATAAACTTCAGTTGTATACTCAGACACCCAGTAACATGTTAAAAATATCATCTGATCAAAGAGCAATAAAGCACCTTGAAAATGTTAAAAGTCTACTAAGCAATTTTCTGTTTAAGACTTCTCTTCTGTATGTCTGAACAATGCACCTGCAGACAAACTCTTGGCTGAAGGACCATACAGCCTTCACAGTACAAGACAAGTAAACACCCGGAAAAAATTATCACTGGTGTCCAAAATATGGAATCTAACAATCAAACTTTGCACAGACCAAAACCCAGAAAAGCAAATGCAACTCCTATTTTTCTTAAAAGAAAGTGAAAATATGAGGGTCCTGCATCTTCCAACATATTTTCCAGCTAGGATTTCACCCAGCACATTTTCCTTTTAGGCCAGATTTAAATTCACTGGCAGGAGGAAGTACCTTGTGCACATTCAATGTACAACCCTGTAAACAAAAATCAACAATTCATTCTTACATTAACACACAGTACATGAAAGAAGTCCTCTGGTCTGTCTGAATTGATGGTCTCAAGGTACTTTGCAGAAAATGTGTGTGCTCAGATTTATCAGCTGCACCCAACAGCAGCCACCTCTCTGTCTTTTGGGAAACAGAAGACAGCTATTACATCCAACAGCTTTTCTAAATAACAACCACACAAGTCTGACTGTGGTATTGTCAGTCTTGTAAAACTGACTAGAAGTCAAAACAACTCCTGTTTCAGGGAAGAGAGACCACAAAAAGGTGCACCTATCCACATATATTGTTATGAACAGTTTGCATCCATGAAGACAAAAACCTTGACAAACCGCTTTAGCTACTGTGGTATGGATTTTGGACAGAAGACAGATTGTTTTCTAAGTAATTTTTCTTTCTAGGAGAAGGTAAGTGAGAGAAGATGACTTCTATTGGAAAATGGAGAACATATTCTCTTAAAATACCAGTTTAGTGGAAAACAGAAGTAGGCAAAACATTTCAGCATTTGCTAAACCCACACAAACACAAAATTATTAGCTATACACTTAAGGTTTTTGCAAGCATGACAGCTTTTAAAAACGTTTTCATAATACAAAAAGCAAGGTCCACAGGTTTGTTGAAAGTATTTCCACCTGTTGGCAGAGCAAAGGCAGAAAAGACAATCATAGGAGCAATTCTTCTGGCCTCCTTAGCTCCTTCCAGTTCATATCATGTCCCCCGCCAATTCTGGGTTTTGGCACTGAAAATGGCATCAATTACAATAATAACCACAGTGTCCTTCCAGGAATAATTACTGAGGGTAGCAATTTCAGCTGTGCACACCAGCTCTAAAAGCAGAGTTGATGAAAACAAAACAAAAATCAAAGACTCAGTCTCAGCAGTTCCCGTTTGCTCTTTCACATTCAAGCACCCTCTCCCCGCACACCCAACCCGTTGCTGGGAGGTGAGGCTGGACAGGAACGCCAGCAAGAGCAGAGCAAAAATAACAACCCAGAGACGCTGGAAGAACAACCCACTGTCACAGCTGGCACTGACAGCCTGATGCTCCAGGGAACAATGCTACCAAGCAGAAGAAACAGGTACCTTGGCTGGAGCAAATAGTAACTGCAGAATTCCAAATCATAGTTTTATATCATCTATCACCTTGCTTTGAAAGTGTTTATATCACTACTGTACACAGTCCTGTAAATTAACTAAAATATGATCCTACTAAATTATATTAATGCAGCTGGCAGAACAACTAAGAGAATTCCCTTTGGGCCCGATGGGCACACACATACACTGAGAAGAATTAGAACATCTCCTTTGATCTACTTTTCTACTGATCTACAGTCATGCTTGAGATGAACAGAGGAAGTGCTGATTTTACATATTTCCTCTTTGAAAATTTCTTCTTGCAATACTATTCCCTCAGAGAAAAAAAAAACAAACTCATTATTCATTACAGAAAAAATAGCCCACATCACAGAAGGTCAACATAACATTGCCTTATTTTTCACCATGTAATAGATTTGCTCTTCCCTCTTCAGTAGGAATTAAGGGGTTTGTGGACAGCAAATGGGATTCAAGGACAGGCACTATAACAGCACCACAAGCCTCTCATAGACTGTATCCTTGAACACCAGAAATTCCTTGGGATTTTCTAACGTATGGCATAACACACTTCTGTCTCTGATGCACTGAAACCAATTCTCCATGTCTGTATCCCAAGGAAAAGAAGCAATTCTCACCTGGCAGCTGCTTACTTAAAAAAGCCCTGAGTGTGATCTTTCATTGCTGCATGGGAAAAGAACAAGTCCCAGTTTCCCCAGATTTGTATGCTTTTCTGGTTTGTTTTTGAACAAACTGCTGTGTCTCCAGCAGATGATTAGGAACACATTACATTTGGTCTGTAGGGCTCAGCTTCCCCACAGAGGCTCATTTAGCTGGATGGGCTATAAACCAATAACCTTTATCCTTTGTTCTTTTTCTAACCTTGGTTCTTTAGCTGGAACACTGGAAACCCCCTTAAAGGAAAGGCAGCACAATGCAAAACACCCAGATTCAGCACTGGACAGTGCTGGTGTTGAGGCTGAAAATGAGGAGGTTCTCACTGGAGCCAAGAAATCTGCCATAAAGTTTATTATTTCCTTATTGAAACTCTGCTGGGATGCCATGCTGCTGAACTTCCGAAGAAGAAAATGGTAGTCAGAGAGATTTCTAGAAATGAGAATTGCTCTGCTGCCTATGGTGAGTAACCACTCTGATTCAATCCAAACCTCCATCCACTATACTGATGACATACAAAACCTTTCATTGCAGCATGTTTGATGAGCTTGGGATGACAGACAAATCAGTTAGTCCTTTCCAGGTCACATCAAGGTTATCCTCCTACTACCATTCTTTAACACACATGTGCCCATTCTTTTCCTTTTCCCCTTCTCTTTCTCCTGTAAAATTAACTAGCTAATTTTTTCAGCACCATTTCAGTTAACACTGGAGTATGCATCGTTTCTGATGCTCCAAGTTATGCAGAAAGAACAAGGAAACCTGAAATTAGCTAAGAGTGCATGAAACTACAGATATGTGGGTTCATAAAAAACAGCTCAATTTTGGAACAGTAGCAGGCAGCCATATAAAAATGCAACACAAAATCTAGCATTCTACAAGACATTCTACACACTTGAAAAGCAATTCTCATGACTGAATTTTTATCCTATACCACTTAACACATTTAGGCAGAAAAGTCAAGTCAGTTATGCCAGCCAGAAGAGAACTTTATAAGTTTTATGCCACCAACCACATCAATCCCTGTGAGTAAGTTGCCATGGTTACAAAATGTTTGCTTTTATACATTTGTCAGAAGTTCCTATGGAATTCCCACATGACCAAAATCAGCAGTGGCTGGGAGTGCTCCACCAACATTTAGGAACTTGAGTCAGAAACACATACCACTTCCACTCAGACTATTATCTGGGAAACACTAAAAAAAATTATTCATACCATTTTGAGCCATGGAAGGGAGGAAACAAACAGCATATTCAACTATTTTAATCCTTCACTGATGACTCACATCAGTTTAGAACATTTCCAGAACCAGTTGCTTTTCTCAAGTAACAAACAGCAGTTGCCTATTCAAAAAAATAAACAATACTGACAGACCCACTTTCAACAGAATCATTCAACTATCAGAGAATGATTTTACTTACTAGTAAAAATAAGTTGGGTTTGGGATTTTTTTGCCCCTCCATCTCCTCCCAAAGCACAAACCCCGACAAGCTCAGTGGATCTATCTCTGCTAGCCAAGGTCAGGAATCTCACCAATTTACAACTGCTAACTATGCTGATTTAAGTTTGATTTTACCATATTTGCAAGAATCAGCTTGCATATGCTGCTATAACAAACAGTGCATTACCTGTCTCATTTCAGCAATATTAGCAGGGTTTTATCTT
This sequence comes from Emberiza elegans, assembly GCA_024865655.1. Lineage (NCBI taxonomy): Eukaryota > Metazoa > Chordata > Aves > Passeriformes > Fringillidae > Emberiza > Emberiza elegans. The sequence continues at coordinate 39,443,552 of JALJVW010000206.1, forward strand.
AGTCCGTGTTTTGCTTGGACTCACAGTTGTGTTATCTCAGCAGCAAATACTAACAAAATGTTAATCCAGTCACCGAAGCAAGAAGATACAACCAATTAAGAGTGAGAAGTAATGAACACCCTGTGAAAAACTAAGAACCAGAGCAGAGCAATGCATCCAAAGAAGTGTTAAACAGCTCTCACTGGCTTCCAGTGGTTAAATGACCAAAAGGGGAAATAACACAGGTTGGACTGAGGAACAAGGATAAAACCTAAGAAGGAGCAACTATACAGTATAGGCTGCTTAAGCTCTACTAGAAGGGCATCAGGAAGAGAGCACTTCCAAATCTGACCTTCTTAGGGAAGGAAAGTTTACTCAGCTTCAAATGCGTGTCTGCTATTCACTTAGTCTGATAAGTAAAAGAACTAAAATGCATTATCTAGAGGAAACTATTTAGAATAATAGAATGATAATAACATATATTTTCTAAGAGTACCACACAATTTCTGCTATTCAAAACAAAGCTCTGATTTTGTCAAGAAGAAAAGGAAAACAAAATCTGCTCCTTCAAAATACCTATTCAATACATTTGTCATTACTGAAACTCTCCTAGTAGAAAGTTGAGGGAGTCCATAATACTGAGGGAAGGAAGAGGCTGAATTATTTCATAGCTCTAAAAGAAAATAGAAAAACTGTGGCCTTTAAAAGTTTCTGTTCAGATTTTCCTACTCATTAGTCATGTGATGGTACAATCTGCCTACAACCCAGTCTCCCCCTCCCTGTTCCACCCAGGAATGAGTGTTGCAGGGACAGAGGAGGGGAAAAGGGGGGCACATTTTAATGGTGAGGGCTTTTTTCCCAGGATGGAGTTTGGGAGGGAAAGGTCCTGAATATATTATTTTTTTTAGAAGATTTAAAAGTTTTCTTTTAAAGAAAACTTTTTAAAAATCAGTCCTCTCTTACAGAAGTTTTAAGAGTTGGAACAAATTTTTAAATAAATAGTTGATTATTATAATACTAAAAATGCATATAACATCCCTACAAGTGCAATACTTTGAATTCAGTTTTGGGTAGATAGGAATAGACTGTGACCACAGAAGCCACAGTTCAGCTGGCTTGCTCACATGTGAAATTTTGGTTTCCATACATACCAGGACTCAAAACACTGTATGTGAGTGAGCAAAATGAAACCCAGTTGCTATGGATACCACTTTTTTTTCTCTTTTCAGTATATAAACAGCGTCACTGTACACAAATTATTATGATTATCTTTAAAATAGTGTGTGTCAATAGCTGCCTCAAGCATCAGGATATGCTGCTTGGGGAAAGGCAAACTTCCTAGAAGTTTTTAGGAACCCCTTACACCTCCCTCATGTCCAAGAAAAAACTCCTTCCTGGCAACTGAAAACACTCTATAAAACACAGCTGGATGAAATCCACATATTCACACACACACACACAGGCACTACTGCAGGATGAGAGAGCTCATCTAAAACTTCTGCAGCTGCCAAAATAGATGTGGCTTCTCCCAAAGAAGAAGCAAGGAGAAACACAGCTGCAGACAAAAATTCATCCCTGCCTGCTTCAAACCTTCCAAGGAACCCTCCCCACAATGCCCACAAGGGAAGCAGCTCTTCAGGAGGAGGCTCTTACGTATCATTACAGGATAAGAGCATGAACACAACCTGCACTCCTTAGTTACTTTTCCCATCCATTTTTCAATTCTGTATTTAGAAGATTAAAAAGCGCTTTGCTTAAAAAGTCTATTAAAAATGAAATTTCATAAAATGCAACAGAGTATTACTTTAGAATGCTAATTAAATTCTTACCACCCTAGAAATCTGTTTGTTTGGGTTTTTTTCTCCTAAGTGACATTTTAAAAAGTGTATTAGTCTGATTATAACTGCTGGTCACCAGACAGGCTCTTCACTCCTCCCTTCCCCACATGATCCTTGCACATTCACATCCCTTTCCTGAGCCAGCACAGGGAATTTGTATGATCCAACTGTCCCTATTTACTTTTTTTTCTGCTGGTGAATTGTGTGAGCCAGCTCACCATGGGCCTGCAGCTGCCACAGAGCAGTGGGAGGGTTCAAACTGCTCATTGCAACAGACAGTGATGAGATGGCTTTGCAAACCCACACCCAGCAACCCAGCTCCCTCCATCATACATGGTTATCACAACTATTCCATTCTTGTATTTTCCTTAAAATATCTCAAAACAGTTTTCATTACACCTGAACTTTTCTAAACTTGGACACTATTACAACCAAGTATATCACTCTTTAAATTCTTTCTAATTACACAAAACCATAGTCATGCAAAGAATTATTAAGTTTCTCCTCCCGTGATTCAATATGTAAATTGCTTCTAATACATTTCCTTTAAAAAAAAGCATTTTGCAACATACAAATTTCACAGATTTTGTTAATCAAACTGTCCCTACAGTAGTAACAGTATTTATAAAGCATATGGCTCGATAAAGAAAACACTAGAGAATTTTCAAAAAAAGCAGACAAAACCAATTATCTATCCAGAATCCACACACAAGGAATTTATGTATTAAATACAAGCACAGCAAGGTAGTTACAACTTTTACACAATTATCCAACACGATCTAAAACTTGTGAGTTTGGGGGGTTTAGTATTTTTTTCCATCAGGATTATTTTGGGCTTCATGTCTTCCAAAATCTTCCTAACACTGGCTTCAATCAGTGATTTATTCAATTAAGATGACACCTAGAGGAGAACTTGCAAAGTAAATTTTTACATTTTTAAGAGCCAATAAATTGCATTATAAAGAAATATTATCATACAGAATCAGAAAGATGTATCAAAACACTACATAATATACAATACACATGAGCTGCATATTACTTATTCAAAATATTAAGAAAATTAACTTCTATGCCTTGCCTCTAACACTCCTTTAGGACTAGGTATCTTAGAACCTACAAATAACCAAATCCCACTCAACAAATAAGTGGGTATAAAAAGGGAGAGTATTTGGTCAAAATGAGGCCACAGAGCATCTTGTATGCAATTGTTTTCTACCTCTTCTTGGCAAGACAACTTTTATTTTATAAAAGCATTGTGAAAAACAAATATCAGATTTCTATAATATAAACATGTTATGAAGACTTCAATATTTAGTAAAAAGTCAGTAATACGGTTATGAATAGTCCTATTTGTTCATATCTTACATAGCAAGTGGAGTGTCACATGTGGAGTGTCTTCCCCAGAAAACACCTCATGCAGCCAGCATGCTCACAATGCAGGGCAATGAAGGGAGAACACTGAACTCACGAGCTAGTTTGCAAACTACACTAGAGTCTAGAAATCCATCAATAAACTTACACATCTTGGTTAAAATACACCAAATAACTATGAAAATGTAAGCTTTAAGTCATGCAGATATAAATTTTTACAGTCCTGACTCAGCTGTTGTAACCTTGTCCCCTGGAGACTTATTTCAGGCCCTAGGAAATAAAGACAACCATTTTTTCAGAAGTGTTGATCACCCAAGTTTCTTTTTGGATGTACACTGACACCTCATGGCCATTTAAAAATATTTAAGGTCTACGCTCTCTTTGTTCTGTTTTTCTCTCCTTTTTAAAAACTCCAATTAATTTATTTTTCTTTTAATGAAATGTTGTCCTCTTTAGAAATGTCAATCTTAAGATGACATTATTTGGTCTATTGCTCCTTTCCTCTCAGCAAGAAACTACTTAGCATTAATTTTTGATAAGCAGGGAGGAACTCTGCCCCCCACAAACACTGAATCATGGAAAACAGAAGGACAAGGTAACTTTTCTCTCCAGCTTCAGACCCTGCAAACTGCAGAGAAGCAGCCACAGCTGCTGTAACTCCTCACAGAACAGAGAAACCAGGAAGATAAATAGGGTTACTGCCATATGAAGAATGAGACCAGAAATGTTCCTCCCCAAATGACACAAATAGCCTCTGGATAAATTTCTGGCATTACACAAAAACCTTTTACTCTTTGAAGCACATGAAAACCTTCAAAGTTACACACATGATTACCTAACAATATTAGTAAAATTCACTACTTCCTCCAGATTCTCATACTGGAAAGGAGAAGTGTGTTACTTTTCACTCTTTCCAACAGGGTAATATGTATGAAAAAAACACCAAACCTCTGTCATTTCTTCCTTCTTGATTGAGAACTCTGGGCCATATCTATATAAATAGTCAAGTCACACACTACATATCTCAAGACTGATAATCTAACAAACTACTCCTTGCTAACTAAAATTATAAAGTCTTCAACTGTGAAAAATAAAGAGTAATATACATGTAATAGGCTTATAATGTTATTTGCTAGGGGTATTACCAAGTCTTTTTAAATACTGTAGAGGTAACTGAATTAATATTATCCAAGAAATGTTAATATCCATGGAAAAAAAGACTCATTCTTTTGAAATATTTATGTTTACCTAAATATGCAAGACAAAGCCATTTAGAGGACATTGTCAGTTCTTAAAAATTAAATGCAGCTACATTATATAATTTCTTTAGAGATGCTACTTCAAATTTCTTGACCTTCTAAGAAAGAACACTTGAATTCTATTCTCTGAAGTACTTATAACATTAATTAATACAATATTAATATTTTGGTAAAATCTGTAAAACTTTCAATGTTTAAAAAATTATTAAAAGCAAATGTAAAAATAAGCCTTTACTCCATCTCTTTACCAAGTCTAAGGGAGAAGATTCTCAAGCATTTACTCTTTACGTAATACAAGCTTTGTTTTACATATATCGAAGTGGAATTCCTGTAGCATTAAAACATGATCAAGAAAGACAAAAAGATTCACTTTCCATATCAGAGAAACATCCAACTTCTTGCCCCACAGAACTCCTGGCTTTAACAGAGATGGAACAAGCAAACTGCCAGTCAGCACATTTGTACAACATATTCCCTCCCACCCCTGCCAAAAAGCAGCAGTCGATAAATTCCATTCATCATGGAAGGAGCTTATTTTTCAGTCATTACTATCACCATCTGGTCAGCAGCTATGGAAATATCACACATAATATAAAAGATTAAAATGAGGTCATCTTGAAGTGCACACTGGAGAAAGAATCCAAGGTAACACACTTAAAAATAAAACTTATTCTGCTCCCCATTATTTGCATTAAAGAGCTACCACAACATCTGCACAAATGCTAGACCACACATACTAAGTGCCACAGGCATCCAGCTTTTAAACTCAGTCAAAATTCAGACTCAAGTTTTCTCTATCAGGTGCCAGAACAAGTTAAAAAATATAGGGAAAATAAAAAATTTTTAAAACCCAAACAAACAAACCAACCCCAAACTAACAATGAACGTCCATCCACCCAGTATTACTAAGACTAGGGGAAAAATAAATTTTATTTTCATCTGTTTAATCCACACAGTAATTTAAGTTATAGCACCCTTAGTGTTATATAGCAGCACAGTATTTTATAGCTGGTACTGAAATTTTGAAAGGTCGAAGAAAGAAATAGTCACCATTCTGGTACCCATTACACAGAAATAATAGATATGTTAAGGTCTCTTATCTGTACATGACCAATGTGTTTGGATAGCCTGTAGCTGTCTGGTGACCCAGTTCCCTGAATAATTTAACCCCAAAAGAACAATTTCCAGGCATAAACAATTGCCATAACATGTAAAAAGTGGACTGCATGCTCCACCCAAAAATTCAATCACCTATCTCTCAGCAAGTGCATTTTGGAAATACTGTAGCTGGCAATGTGCTTCCAGTATTTTTAAATAAAGACATGCATCACTTTTGTATTGGCAGAAGAGCAAAACAAGGTTTATCAGCTACCATGGTTTTTAGCTTCTAAACTAAACCACTATAAACCATTATCTTCACAGCCACTTCAACAACAGGAAAGATCTAAGGAGGAGAGGGGGAAACCAACTCTTCTTCCAGGACATTTGTCAGGGCACTTTCCTCTAATAGTATGATTTGCATTAAAGTGGCTCTAATTTGACTCTGTGACAGGTCAGTCAAGAAAAATAACCACCAGACATATAAAACTGTAAAGGTCAGATGAGGGGACAGACCTGGAACCTGATCTTCACACAGGCCCCAAATTATAGGAGGACATCTATAACACAAAGCAGCTTGGCCTCCAGATTTCTAGCATGTGATGTTGAGGAACTAAGAGGAAGATTCAGCTCTTCAAAACTGAAAAAAATACAACTGGTACCAGCAGTACAAAACAGAACCCACTTTTTAAATATTATTATTAACAAAAGACATTTAACAGGTTGGTATAAAGTCGACTTGATTTTCAGTTCAAGATCTTTAGGGCAGCCAGGAGGGCACACAGCAAGCTCACTACCTTGCACATGAGGAGGGCAGACTTTGGTCTCTTCAAGGATCCTCTTAGCAGACTGCCATGGGATAGAGCCCTAGAGGGAAGAGGGGCCCAAGAGAGCTGGATGATATTCAAAGATTGTCTGCTTCAAGCTCAAGAGCAGTGTCTCCCTACAAAGCTGAGGAAATGGTGCAGAACACCAGAAGGCCTGCAGGGATGAACAACGAGCTCCTGGACAAGCAAACACAAACAGCTTACAGAGGGTGGAAGCAAGGACAGATAGCCTGGGAGGAATAGAGACAAACTGCCTGAACAGACAGGGATCTGGTTAGGAAAGTACTGGCAGAGGTAAATCTATTCAGGGGCATTAAGGGTAAAAAAAAAAATAATTTTTAGGTACATTATTAATGAAATAAAGACTTGGAAAAATGTAGGTCCTCTTAGGAAAGATATGGGAGACCTGTTACCCAGGAAATGTAGAAGGCTGAGGGACTCAGTGACTATTTTGCCTTGGTTTTTACCAGCAAGTGCTCCAGCCACACTGCCCAATTGGCAGAAGGTGAAAGCAGGAACTGGGGGAAAAAAAGAACCTCCCTCTGTAGGAGAAGATTGAGCTTGAGATCATCTAAGGAACCTGAAGGAGCACAAGTCCATGGAACTTCTTAAGATACATCCATGGGCCTTGAGGCAACTGCCCAAGGAAGTGGCTAAGCTAATCCATCATATTTGAGAAGTCATGGCAGTCTAGTGAAGTTCTCACTGACTGGAAAATGGAAAATATAATTCCCATAGTAAAAAAAAAGGAAATAAGGGAGCCCCAGGCAACTACAGGCTGGTCAGTCTCACCTTAGTGCCTGGCAAGATCATGGAACAGATCCTTCTTTAAACTACACTTAGGCAAATGGAAAATAAGGTAGTGATTGGTGACAGTCAGCACTGGCTTCACTGAAGGCAAATCATACCTTAGAAATTTGCTGGTTTTCTATGATGGAGTTGTGCAGCAGTGGTGGATGAGAGAAGGGCAACAGACATCACCTACCTGGACTTGTGAAAAGCATTTGACACTGTCCTGCACAATATTCTTGGTTCTAAACTGGAGAGATGTGGATTTGATGGATGGACCACTGAGTGGATAAAATATTGTCTGGATGGCCTCACTCAGAGCTGCGGTCAGCAGCTCAGTGTCCAAGTGGAGAACCATGATGAGTGATGTCCCTCAGGGGTCAGTATTGGGATTGATCCTTTAAAACATTTTTGTCAGTGACATGGACAGTGGGGTCAAGTGCACCCTCAGCAAGCTTGCCAGCAATCCCAAGATGGGTGGTGTGGTGTGGTGTGGTGTGGTGTGGTGTGGTGTGGTGTGGTGTGGTGTGGTGGTGTGGTGTGGTGTGGTGGTGTGGTAACACACTGGAGTAAGGGGTGTTATCCAGAGGGAGCTTCAGGCCTCTCAGGGGCTTGAGAGGTGGGCCTGTGTGAACCCCATGTGGTTCAACAAGGCCAAGTGCCAAGTCCTGCATGTGGGTTGGGGCAATCCCAAACACAAGTAGAGACTGGGCTGAGAATGGATTGAGAGTAGCCCTGGGGAGAAGGACGTGGGTGTGTGGGTGGCAAGAAGCTCATTGTAACCCAGCCACGTGTGCTCGGAGCACAGAGAGCCAAATGTGCCCTGGGCTGCATCAAAACCAGTGCAGCCAGCAGACCAAGGGAGGTGATTCTCCTGCTCTGCTCCGCTCTAGTGAGACCCACCCTGGAGTGCCGTGTCCTGTTCTGGGGCCCCCAGCACAGCAAAGACATTGACTTGTTACAAGGAGCCCTGGGGAGAGCCATCAGGTCAATCACGTGGGACAGGAGCACCTCTCCTACAAACACAGGCTGAGAGAGCTGGGCTGCTCGGCCTGGAGAAGAGAAGGCTCCAGGGAGACCTTAGGGCAACCTTCCAGGACCTAAAGGGGGCCTAGAAGAAAGCTGGAAATAAGCTTTTCACAAGGGTCAGGAGTGATAGGACAAGGAGGAACAGTGTTAAACTAAAGGAGTGTAGGTTCAGGTTAGATATTAGGAAAAAATTCTTTTCTATAAGGGTGGTGAGGTACAGGTTTCCCAGAGAGGCTGTGGACTCCCCATCCCTGGAGGTTCAAGACCTGGCTGGAGCTTTGAGCAGTCTGGTTGGGTGGGAGGTGTCCCTGCCCATCGAAGGGGCATTGGAACTGGATGACCTTTAAGGTCCCTTCAAACTCAAACCATTCTATACAGGGAAAGAAACCAATGGATTCCTCTCTCATTGCGGAAAATAAGAAATGTTCTTTGGAGCATTTGAACAAAATTATGAACAATTTTACTCTTGGAAACCAGTGAAAATAACAGCCACTTTTCTCCCTGTGAGGACTGACTTAAAGCATGTCCCTCAGAAAGGTACAATGACACAGGTCCCTACTGGGCTTCACCACACAGTACAAATCAGGATGCAAAGGTGGGCTGCATAGGCTGATGGGAGCAGGCAGAGGTTCTGCAAAACTCAGCATGTTCCCTACTAAGGGATGCCCATTTTTAACCTAATTACTGTCCTGTATCAGTAAATTGAAGGACCTCTGGGTTTCAGGGCTTTTGTCGGTTCTACTTTCCTTATATGTAATTTTTGTTGGATTTTTTAAAGGTTCCTACCAGTTGTGTGGTTTTCTAAGTATCAACAAAATTGTTCCGATTCAAGAAGAAAAAACCCCAAATTGCTCACGCTAGCCAAAAGTTCTGAACTTCTATATTCCAGTGAGTATCAGTTACAGCAGTTGCACAGCTTCTCAGTGAGAATTAAGGTTTATTAGGGCAGGGGAGGCAGACAAGAACAAAAAAAACATACAATGACCAAAACCCAGCATCTATGCAAATCTTGATGCTTTTTAATCATTAGGCTACTTGACCCGACTTTATATGCAAAGTTTACAAATTTCAGGGGCAAGCAGATGCAAAAAGATGCATCTTCTTCCTCACTGATAGCAGAGAAAATTATAACAAAGAATTCCTTATAGAGGAGGCTTTTGAAAATATCAGTCACAGCCCAAAATAAATAGCTACATAAACTCAGCAGTCTGGGGAGGTTGTTGTAACGAAGATCCGAAGGAGTTCTGTGTGCCATTTCTCTCCTGATGCTGAGCATGAGTTTGGCCATCTATTCAGATGAAATTCTGAATATAATTTACCTTGAAACCCTGGAAAGACATAATCATCCTAACCATATGGTAACTATCCCAAATTGAACACCTCTGTGCAAATCATAGCAACCACAGAAACTTGCAGACAAAATAAAAGGAGTATAATGCAACCATCTGAAGTCCCTACTAGACTCAACACGAATGTGTCTCGCAAAAGAGGGCTTTAATCAAACAGTTCCAGTTTTGACAATTTTGCTGCAAATGCTACAAAGTATAGTCACAAGCAACACTTCCCAACCAAAGACACTGTTAAGCTCTGCAAGTTAAGGGTCTTGCTGAACATCACTCACAAGGGAGATGGCTTCCACTGCACCCCAGCTGGGGAGCCCCCGCCAGCCAAACCCAGGCCCTGTATGGACTCAGCCAGAAGTATCCCATTTGCTGGGCACATGGACTGCCAGGCTCCAAGGTCCCAACAGAGACCACTCCACGGTCCCAACAGAGACCAGCTCACAGAGACCAGGGTGAGATAGGCTCTGGGAGGGCTGTGAAAAGCAAATGACTACTACTTGCTTCAGTTTTATAAACAGACTTGCCCATATGGATCTCCAAGACAAATCACAGCTTTTGGATTTGATTTTGAAAGTCACATGTTTAAGCAGTAGAAATGCATGGAGAAAGGAGAATTACCGTATAAGTATGAAAAGTCTTAATGAACTAAGCAAGGTTCACGTCCCACATATTGAAGCAAAAATTTCCAGCAACTCACACTACCATTTCATGACAATCTTCTTTATTCCAGTACAAGAAAGTTGTTGAGACTGGACAGAGAAATATTGAAACTACTTCCTCTTACATCCAGCAATTCCTCTGCTTAGAAATCTGTCATACTATCATGAACTTATAGAATGCAAAGTTCCACCAAAATTGTCCTAATATGATTGCTCCCAGAATCTGGGGCTTTCAAACCAAAATAAAGTGAACAATGCACCTTTTCATTATTCGCAAGAAGTATTACTGCTGTTTGTTTCAAAGTCACAGTCTACATGGAAGTGGTATGTGCAATAGGGTAAGAACATGCTAAATGACAACACCCTTCAATTTTCTAACCTGGTGGCAGCAACACAGGAAAAAAACATGTAGGTGCTACTTCTTTCAAAGTAGAAGCCTTCTTCAATACAGAACCAGCACAGCAAAAAACCCATATTGATTAGAACTGGTGAACATGCAGCTTGTTAGTCCAAACTGGCCTTCTCAGCTTTTATTCAGCAGTAATAATCTGAAATTATGTATACTAGCTTCTCAGGTAAATTTACTTTTGAAGTCAAGCATTAAAAACTGCAATGCTTTTCCAAAAATCCAGAATAGTCTACAAATAACAAGTTCTGCCTCAACAGACAAGAAAAAGATGGGATTTACATCTTCTCTAAGCTCTTATGATTTTTTTCACTATGCCAGGTTTAAATATCTTTCCCTCCATAAGTGTTGCAGCTTAGCAAGAGGAATCAACAAAAAAGAGCGTAATAGCTTAAAAGTGTTTTGGCCCCCATAAAGAGCAAAGCAACTACTTCTTTGAGACCTATAAAAATAAAATTTACAGAAAACCTGTGCAAGTTGGGAAGAACAGTGGTTTTATACCATAACTAAAGCAGTTATGCCAGCAAACTCTAAATTAGACTTTTGTTCGGAGGGACTACTTTGTTCAGAGAATCCATAGATACTGGAGAGAGAATGCATAGCTACTGACAATAGTAGCATAGGATAATCTCCTCTAGGGAGATTCTAGCCCTAGGAGCGAGCTTGACACTAATGCTCCTTTTACAGTTTCAGAACTACTTTTAAGGGTAAAGAATCTTGATCTATTTTCCCATGCTAAAAGGAAGAAAGGAAGTAGCTGAACTAGTCTAAACCAGAAAGCAATAGACAAGTCAAGAGTCAGTGTGATGGCTAAACAGGAAAACATACTTCAGTTAAAAAAAAATAAAATCTGTAATTTCAAATGAAACAATGATGTTTGGTCTTGAAACTGGGACATCTCCCAAATTTGCCCTAAACCAGGACAAATATATAAAACAGAGTTCAGAATCTGAAGCAAAAAACCCCCAATGCATAAGAAATTACAGCAAATGCAACTTCAGGTGCAAAGCTAAAACACACCCAAGGCTCTAAAGCAGTAATGGAAATCTACTTGTGTTCTCCTAAAGGCTTCCATCACCACTGACCTGCTCTATCAACCTAAACCAATTTTTCTCATGGCCTTCTTACAATCCAGGTATGTTGCAATGTGTTTTTATTTTGCAGGCTATTGTTTGATTTGTTGTTTGGTAGTTTTTTGGGCTTTTCCCCCCTGCTTTTAGACTGACACAACCTTGTCTTTGCTACTTTTCTGCCAGGTTTCAAACCCCTTCCTCCCACATCCAGTTGTTAACTCCTCCTGTCCCAAGCAGTTTTCCTCCCTTGTATCCCTTGCCCTTGTGTTCCACCCCAGTTCTCCTGATTAGTTGAACATTGTATCCTCCCTTGAGACCTGCCCCCCTGTATAAGCTGTTGTTTGCCCCCAGCTCATCCTCTGGGACCATGAGACTCAGGGAGTGTAACCTCAAATAAAGTAACCTAGTGCCACCCCAGGCCCCTGCTGCTGCTGTGGCCTTTTTGTTCTGTGTTGCACCTCCACTGGCAGCTGGGATTCTGCAGAGCCCCGAAAGAGGGGATTGTTGCTCCCCCACTGTCACCATCTAGCTGGGACGTGTGACACAGGTACTACCAAAATAAATACAGTTAACAAAAAAAGTGCTGCCACAAACCAGATGACCTCGTATAGTTTACTTGTTAAATTACAGGCATCACATCCTGAGAAGTTTCACTCTTTTTTTGCTTATCCATTTTATTTATATGCCAAAATAGGTAGTTACAGTAGTTGCCTTTATCCAAACACATGAAGGACAGAAACACTGCATACAAAACACTAGCTCAAGGTACTCAGTATTTGGACAGAAGTTAACTTTCTTCACAGTAGCTGTAATGGGGCTGTGTTTTAGATTTGTGATGAGAACCATATTAATAACACTGGGTTGTTTTACTTATTGCTGTGCAAGCACAGCACCGAGGCCTTTTCTGCTTCTCACAATGCCCCACCAGAAAGCAGGCTGGTGATCTGAAAGCTGGAAGGGACAGAGCTGAGACAGCTGACCCCAACTGACCCAAGAGATATCCCCATGCCACAAGAGATCACACTCAGCATATAAAGAAGAGGGAAGGAGGACGAAGAGAGAACTGTTTGGAGTGATGGCATTTGTCTTCCCAAGTCATCATTATGTGCGATGGGGCCCTGCTTTCCTGGACATGGCTCAACACCTGCCTGCCCATGGGAAGTGGTGAATGAATTCCTTGTTCTGCTCTGCTTGCATGCACAGTTTTTGCCTTCCCTATTGAACTGCCTTTATCACACCCCATGACTTTTCTCATGTTTATGTTTCTGATTCTCTCCCCCATCACACTGGTGGAGAATGAGCAAGTGCCTGCGTGGGGCTGAGCTGCCCACCGGGATCAAACCAAGCCAGAAAATGGCAGAATTAACGTAACATACAACCTTGATATATTTACCTTAAATAGAATAAAGACAGTGCTTAATTACACATCCCTACTACTTTGAAAGTTAGGAGGATAAGTGTTTTTTATTTAAGAAGTCTATCCACAATACCAGTTCTAAACACTTTGGATATTCCTTTATAGGTTAGTTCTGTAAGGGGAACCAATGATAATAATATCCACACAGTGGATTTAATTAAATTTACTTTGGATTTAATTAAATTTACTTATTTTGCTATTTTAATAGATAACACAAGCACTTGAAGAACATTAGGAGAACAAAGAAATACACAACAGGAAACAGAGCATTTAATGAAATTTTACAGAAGCATCTTACCCTGTGAAATGCCATGTGACTGTGGTAACCTTTACGCACCATGAGACAGGAACACTTACACTGGAGTTGAAATGGCCACAGGCAAAATTAATTCCTAATTTACAAGAAAAAAAATTCAGAACTTAAATTCTCTTTCACTAAGTTTAAATATAACCCAATATATCACATGCTGGCTGTATTTTACAGGAACAACTACTGTCACCTCAGAAGTAAACATTTTAATTAAGCTAAAACTCTTGCAATAGTTTACTGAGGCAAACAAAACATTACCTTGGGTTAATTAATTTTTTTCTTTTGCAAAATAATAAGCACAGCTGGCATATTGATAGGCCAATACTTGGGGATAGAACTGGCAGCGTAGTCAGCAACATGTGACATTTCCTGTGCCAGAGAGGAGATCTCTGGAAGCTTCAATGTATTTATATAAACTGTTTTGGTCTTTATTGCTATTAGGTTTTACTGACGGATTTCCTCTCTGTGGACCAAAACAAGTGAATCACTATTTTCCCCTCCTCCTTTACACATGATATTTACAAAGAAAGCCGAGCTTTCACAGATGCCTCCCTTCCATCTGAGGAGGGGCAAAAGGGGAGAGCAGGGAGCAAACCTCAAAATATTCAGCTTCCCTAGTTAAGAGGGAGTATAGAATGTAAATAGCAAGGTAACAGCTGTGGCAAGCAGGTACAGAACAATCCAAAATAACTGCATGATTACAACATTGTTTAGATGAGTCTTAATGAGAAATTAATTACTTGGGTCAAAACACAATCCTCAGTCACCTTTCCAAACTGGGAGGAGTAGCACGTGACATATTCAGCCCCAGCAGAGCCAAGAACAAAGAGGAACTGCTGCTGTAGTTACATGTCCCCAGTGTTTTCTTTGTGCTGCCACTGCATTTACCATACTGTCCCATAAGCTGACCTATAGAGAACAAGTGGCAGAAAGCTAAAACTGTTTTTTGCTAATTCAGCCCCCAAACTTGCCTGCTGTAAGATCTGCTGAACAACAGTGCAAGAGAACAGCCAGGAAACTCCCAAGACAGGGATATACAGGAGACTACCTTTTCTAGCAAGAGCTTGAAGTTTGAAGTCTTCTTAAACAGCACTTAGGATGGATTTGCTTATCTGTGCAAATGTACCTTGGCTACTGGTCTCATCTACAAATCAGACCTCTAATCATATTCCCAAATAATGCTGTAACTGAAGTCTTAAACGTCTTCACTTTCTTAGAAAGAAAGTGTAATTTCACTGCTCAGCAATTTTTATAGTGCTCAAGTCTGTAAGAATCAGAAGATAAAGAGATCAGTGGCAGTATCAGTAACCAGTGGAAATGCATCACCTTTTCTCTAATTTCTGCACCCCACCATCATTCCTGTCCACACACAGTGCCCAGCAGGTCAAATAGACAGCACACCTCAGATGTGTGAGCTGCACAGATGTCAGGTCACCCCAGCACCTCATGGATACCCCACTCCATCTGCAACACTCTCCCCTTAAATACACCAACGTCCTTTATCCTACCAAGCAAAGCAAGTTTTGTATAGATTAACAAATAGTATTTTGAGCATTTTGAGTGTTGCTTAGAATATTGGTTTAATATACTGATTATTTCTGTAAAATTGTTCATCAAAAGATAACCTGAAATGTTTAAATGCAGGATTCAAACATTACTTCTATAATAGATTTTGATAGATATTGGGTTTTGATCTCAACATTTTTATACTTGATGTTTATATTCAGACATGTGCTTACATTGTATTGTTTCAGTTTGAAGATTATTTCCAATCATGGAATCACAGCATGGGTGAGGTTGGAAAGAACCACAGTGGGTGATCTGGTCCGACCTCCCTGCTCAATCCTGGAGTACATGGCACAGCATTGCATCCAGATGATTCTTGAATATCTCCAGTGACAGAGACTCCACAATAATTTATGGAATCCAGAATATCTAAACTGAACAGCAGAATGATGAGGGGGAAAAAAAGCTTAGCTTTGACAGTTCTTTTATCCTAGAAATTTTCAGTCAGATTTTCCAAGCAGTCATGTTATTCTAAATAATAATTTGGAATACTGTATTCGAATGTACTAGGAGCATAAAGTAATATTCTAACTTCTTCAGTTTGAAAGAAAGAAGAGAGAGTGATTAGTGGAAATCACTCTTTAAAAAATCCAAAACAAAACAGAAAATAAAGAGCAGCAATATCAAATCTTGTCACTTGGTGGCAGCACACCAAAGAAATCCAGAACACTTGAGCAAGACCACAAAATTGCTTCCAGCACATACTACTTTAATCTCTCTCCTACAAGTGCCAGAATTCCTGGAAGGCTCTAGTCACTTCACATATTTAAGGCAGGCACCTAAAATTTTAAGACTACCGACTCCACATTCAAGGAGATACTAAAGGCTCAAAATTAAAAGAGCTTTATTTCAATCTTTTTGACATGTTTAGAGGTTCGCCTACCTCCACCAAAATTACCAGAAACATGCTAAATAGTATTCCCAAATAGGTGCAAGGCTCAGCAAGCAAACAGAAGCAATACTTGAAAGCCAACAGTTCCTACAAACTGAACAAAATAGGGAACCCTGAATCAGATGCACCATGGATTTGGATTTCATGCCACCAGAAAAGGCCTGACAGCACACCAGAAAACTCATTACAGTCCTACATCTCTTCCACCAGCTGAAACTCCTGCCAGCATCACACATGAAAGGCAACACCACACACAGTAAGTACCCAACAGTGCTATTGTAGTCAGTGACAATGAACGAGAACTGATAGTCTTCACCCATTTAAATAATTGATGTTAAGCAAAGGTTAGATTTAATGGAATTAGTAATATTTAATAATAATTAAATAATTTAGCAAACGCTTTCAATAAACATTTAAAACTAGTACTACTGAAGCAGGAAAGGGATGCAATGAGAACACGAAGATCTGCTCACTTCCTTCTCCTCTGAGTAATGTTGTAGCAAAGGGTCGTTTATCAAAGGGCCAACAGGATGGTTATCTTTTCTCTCAAACTGGTCTTCTACACACAGATGTATGTACAAAGACATACAAACTATACAACGTCTTATTTCTGTAACCACATGATAAACAGCTTGGTTTCACTAGAATTCTAAAATCTAAAATTTTGGTTTAGATTACTATTTGTAATCTACCTGCCAAATTTACTAATAGGATTAACATATGCTATCACATCATTAACACACAAGTTGCAATGACAGTCCTATTTTCTCTATATTAGATCTTTATTATTATAACAACAAGATTTAAAACACAGTCATTTCTTAATAACAATCCCATACAAAAGCAACTAATGAAGTCTTTATAATACTGAGGGATTTTTGTATCAAACATAAGGAACAAAGAATTTGAGCTTAAAAGAGCAGAGCACTCAAATGCAAGCTTCAGGGAGGTACAGTCATCAGTTTAAGCCAAGCATTAGGAAATAAGTATGACTTGTACCACAGAAGAGTGACTACAATAGTTAAAAATATTAAATAAATTCAAGTGGAGAAGATAAGCTCTGCCTCCTTTCCCCCTACCTAACCAAACAGCTTACTGTTGTCTAGTATACATGCAGTCTGGTAGGGCCCTTCAATTTTATCAGCTTCATTAAAACTCCACTTTCAGTGGGACACACATGAAACAACAGCCTAATCCAGCATTGCAGCAAGGAGATAAAATGGAGACCAAGGGAGACAGATGAAAGTGAACACAGAAAGCAAGAGAAACGCAGCAGTTTGCCATCAGAGGGAGTACAAGCTTTAAACAAGACTGTTCAGCTTCTAGGTGGGAACAGACACACAGTTCTGTGATTATGAGCACCTACACAGGTTTAAGGGAGGCTGGTCCTCCAAATTCTTATTGAGACACAGCACATATGTGAAAAAGCTGCAAGAAAACAAAGTTTTTGTTGAAAAACAGAGCTTCTATACTATTTTTACAAGTAGAAAATAGGATACAATGGGATAATGAAAAACAACTTCAAAGTTCTGCCCATTTAAATTACTAATATTTTTAAAAGTTAGGAAAATGTGCTCCTGATCCTTTTTTTCAGTAAACTTACTGCCTTTAAAAGAAAAAAAACAGCATCCTATATCACAAGATGGAACTAGTTTTTAGGCTTGACTTAAATGAAAAGGGAAATGTTAAACAAGTAAGGCACAGGACTATTTATCAATTTTATCCCAAACTCTCAGCTCCACTTCAGTGCTGTTCAGGGCCAAATGTGCCTTCAACACACTGCATGCTCCTCAACCTTACCTGTAAGAGCAGATCCTCAGCTGAGGCATGGAGAAAAGAGAGGTGAATGATTCTGTGCAAAAAGAAATAATATTCCACTACTTCCACCACCACACACAGGTTTCTAAGATTTCTTTTTTATCCCTGTTCCTAAAGAGGAAAGATAAACCATTCAGCATATTCAAGACTGCCATACAAGGTCTAGACAACAATGAAGTACTATCAGACCCACTCTGTTTCAAAAAGGAAAAACGTTTGCCCATTTATCTGTGTCCCAAGTTGCAGAATACACTAACTTCCCCATAAACTAGGAAAAAACAGTTGTCTATATTCCAGAGGTACTGAAAAAGTAGCAGAGTAGGTTTACAGTACCTCACTGTATTTTCTACATCCAAACAATGGAGCCATTTATTTGCTCATCTTCATTTTTCCCCATTTAAAAGTGGTCTCAGTAAAATCAGCCGAGGTCTGGCATCTTTTAAAAATAGTGCCAACTGCATTTTAGGTAGGGGAAACAAAAAAAAGAGACTGCTTCCCTAATTTTAAAAGGAAGGTGAACTAAAATCTGATTGAACCATAGCAAAATAACTCTCGTTGGGTTGGTGAGAGGGAAACACTCTTTTTCACAGGAATCAAAAGCTGGAGGCACATACTTGGTGTTAAGTACGTTGCCTGCTTAGGACAAGTGTAAATGAGTCATACCATCTGTACTCACATTCAAATGATTGTCTGGCAAGATAGCAGGGATAACACAAAGCAATATGATGCTCTGCTCTTAATGCTATGGATGCAGTTACGCTGGGAAACAGAGGGAGACTTAGCAGTTAAACTAAGAACTACCTACAGTGACAGACACTGAACACCTTATTCTCTGAATTTATAATTAGTTGTAGAATGCTACACAGAAATCAATAGTACACAAGTACCTACAAACTCATATATAACAATACTGCAGAGGCTGATTAATGCTGTATTTCAGATGAATATTCCTATCTCACAGAATAATGCAGATAGGCTCGAAGTATAAATAGATTGGAGCAAGAAGTCATTGTGGAACATCAATAATTCAGAGGGAAGCTATTTAAGATAACCATTTGTTATATAGAGACAAGACCAAATGCATTGACTAAGAAAAAAAACCAGCATGAAAACAACAGAAACAACACTGGCAAGCAGCCTTCTGAAGCAAGTTGTGCTGCACAAAGTAAAAACAATAACCACATTAGAAGAAATGAGGAGTTCACAAAGTTGCAGTGTGAGACTAATCTCAGCAAAGGTGGGGGAAGTCTCATCCAAAAAGATGCCTCATGGCAGCCTCTGAGCCAGGGCAGACAAAGCCATCACCAATGTCTGGGGCAACATGCCACAGAAACTGCCATTCCCAAAAAAGCTGGGTGGGTGGGTGGGGGACCCAAACTCTTGGAAGTCATAACCAAGGCTTAGCACAAAACAAATTATTAATAGTGGAAAAATGGGCCAAGTCCAGGTGCCTTCAGTACTCTTTTAAAAAGTCCTGGAAAGTCAAACTATGTGGAAGGCTGAGCTTACCAACATTACTTTAGTTATAATAAAAGCAATATATTTTAAAGTACAAGACTAAGCTTTACTTTGGATCTCAGGATATGTAATTTAACATAAGTAGCACTGAAGCCTCCATCTTTTACATCTGATGAGTGTCAGTGGTACCAAATGATGCTAAAGACTGTTTCAATGTAGCACAGAGTCTATTTATCATGGTTACATATAAACTAGAGTACATACAGGAAGGACAACAAGCTCTTCCCAAGATATTCCTGAACATCTTGGGGGCTGGAAGAAGGACAATAGACATCCATCAGCTGTTCCAAAATCTTTGTGATGATTTGTTTATATTTATACCAAGCTTTGAGCAGCATAAATGTACAAATAATTTAAAATGGTATCTCACTTTCTCCTTGTTTTCATGCCTTCATCTTTTAATTATATGAGAAAACTGTTTGCAATCTAAAAAAAAGATCACTGATGTGCTTATATTGGTTTGCTTACTTGATCCTCTAATTTTTTGTTGGTTAAAATCAGGCATATTATTTCAGAGCATTCTAGAGGTTATATTAACAGCATTTACAACTCCCAGCAGGTTTAGCAGCAGCAGCAGATATTCACAGGGATGTCTGTCCCCAATAATCACAGTTCACAAGTAGGTACACTAACATAAAATCAATACCATTAACATACACATGCAGCTGTGAGCCGAGCTGATTTGAGGGGAAGGAGGAGGATTTGAGGGGGTAGGAGGATGCTATCCGTCACTGTTTCCTCAGCGACTACTATTTACCAAGGACAACCACGTGGAGGAGCTTCACAGGCAAACAAAGCAGTAATTCAAGCTGTTTCATTATGAATCAGCAGAACTGTCAGAGATCATGGCAAAAGTATTAGACCATTTTTAAATAAAAGTAAATTAAAAACCAGATTTAATAGTTCTCCTGATGTTGAATCTGACTCTGTGATTTGCTATTCAGAGAAAAGCTTTGAGCTTGAACAGTTCCCTGGCATAAAACAAGAGGTGAAACAACGACCTGACAAGCCTGAGGATTTGTGAACCTGTGAAGCATCCCAAATGACATAAGTGAAAACACATGTTGATCCTCTGATGTTCACACCACTGTTAAAAATGAAAAATTATCAAAGCAGAAGAGGAGTAAGATCCTCTAACAAATTCAGAAACCTTTACCTAAATGTTATTTCAGCATGTGCACATGTATAATTTCACAAAAAGCCTTATCAACATTGAAAATTCTTATGACATACACCTTAAAAAACCCCACAAAGTAGTGCAGCTACTGCACTCAGATGCAGCTATGGCCTCCATTTTCACTTTTACAGTTCTTTAAGCGCTTCAGAGATAATTTCCATTTAAAAATTTGGGAAGAAGGCAAAGCCAGCAGAAGATGAATTCTGATCAAACTTAACATCAAAAGGACAGGCAGACAATAGCATTGCTCCTTAAGCTGAGGGAAGAAATCTTTACATTTCACACATCTTTTAGCAAAGGTAATTATCTGGATAAAAACGAGGTGGTGTGCTATGAGTCACAGCAGTTCATACATAAATCAACCCATTAAGAAACTTCACAACCAGGACAGACTTCTTTAGAACCTACAGCTACTCTTCAAAAACACTGTAGGTAAGACAAGAAAAGAGTAATGCTTTCTAATCCGCACAGATGCCTGTCACATTCAAAGAGAAATACAAATCAAGAAGTGATGTTCATAGACATTTATATCAGAAGAAAGCACATGTTTGGAGCTATTTGGGTCTATGTTTGTCCATAGCAGGTTACCTCTCAAGGCCAGTCTGTCAGAAACCTCAGTGCTTAAAACACCCAGGAGGACTGAAGAGTTAAAACCCTCAGATTATGACTGTGGAACAGAGACTTTCTAGTATACAGCAATGACATATTTCAGAACATCCATGGGAAGACAGCAGTTAAAAATGGATGTTGGGTAGAGGGAGGAAAGAATTGCATACTTTAGGTATCTGCCAAGGCACAAAGATTAGACTTGATCAATAGAATTTATAAGATAGCAGGGTGGAAGTTTGTGAGGTCATCTTTTACCAGCACACCACCTTTAGGAAATTGTTTCTTGATTTATGGGTTTTAATCATTACTATTTAATTTTCATGTGTCTGAATTTTAACATTTGCATTCTACCAAATACAAGGGTAGGAAAAACAGGAAGAAGGGTTAGGAGTATTTTAGATAATACACATTCATCAGACAGAATGATAAAACCTAAATACTATTTCAAACAAAAAAGTATGCATTTGCAAAATTAAGTTACTGGCATAAAAAAAAGAATGTCTACTAGAAACATTCAGCTCCTGCACTAACAGAAACAAGCCACCATAAGTAAAAGCTTCCTTGGAGTTGTTTCTCCCTCCCTGAAAGGAAAACAGTACCTTTAAAAAGAATATTTTTAGATTAATTTTTGAAAGCAAAAATAGAAGTACATCCAAATGGCCTCACTGGATCTTAAATAAGGAAGTGCCATAATACACTGGGAATAACAGTGCATGCAGTCATTTCTCTATTCCCAGGGCCAGCAATGCAAACAGCAATTGTCTTCTTAATCCTATTGACTAGGCCTTTTTAAAAAAAATTGGAAAACATTAACAAAATATATGGAATAAGCAGCTCTTGGAATAGATTTAAGAGTCTGCAATTTCATATAAACACTAGCACACATGGGGTGGTGTTGTCTTATCAGCCTTGAGGCTATTGTAACTGGACAAAAACATGTTTTTAAAATGGGAGAGTCAGAATTCACTTGGAATAGAGGCATTCCACGTAGGTGTGTCAGGACAAAGCTTTGAGATTTTAACACTGATAAATGATACACAGCTTTCATTCCCCAAAATGCAAAACAGTAAAAGAGAACTGACCAGTAGACTCAGACACATTTTCACATATGGATGTACCAGCACTTCACCTTACAAGAGGAGCAAATCAGTCAACTGCAAGTCAAAAATTTGAGTGAAAAATGAGATCCACATTTTCCAGTTCACTGTAATTCCACAGGAAACACAGAGGGTACTACCACACACTTAAGGACTTCCTTATTCAAGGGAAAAATCCAGTTGCTTGGACAGGACACATGGCCAAACATCTCCTTTATCTGCACTCCGTCAATTGCTTAAAGCTTAAATCATGACTGCCACTTCCACATAAACCCACGAGGCAAACTGGCATCATTGCCTGTCATGCACAAGTGCCACAGCATGTTCATGTCATCAATACAGCCTGAAAGGGGAAGAAAATCAGATACCTCTGACTGCCAGAAGTCAGTCACCTTCTCTATCTGACCTGAGGACTGCTGTACATAAGAGCACAATTTTGAAGTTCAGCAAGATCTGGCCAATACAGGGGAAAAAAAGGGCAATTTTTTAAAAAAAAATTACCATTACATTTTAGTTTGTGGAACACTTCAAGGGATGAGAAAAAAGACAGGTTAACTGTTACAGGTTGGTGGACACAGACATTCTCAGGAAAATGAATCCCAACCAAGTCATGCCATCAATCTAAAGCAGACCACACAAATCAAACTAAGACCTTGCTCAGTTAAAGTGCCATTACACTGACTGAATAGAATTCACTTCCAAAGTATGTTTGCCTACCTACAGTTATCTAGGTGCAATGCTCTTAAACACGAATAAAACAAGTCAGATTTTTTCTTGACAGACAGGAACCCAAGAATTGTGCCACATGAAAATTTCAAGTTTTTCACTTCTTCAGGGTAAAGATAGGGGCCAGATGGGAAAAGATTGAGAGAACACATCTCCTTTTATGAGGAAAGACTGTGGGAGCTGGACCTCTTAGGTTAGAGGAGACAGAGAGGGGATCTCATCACTGCTTATAAATATCTTAAAGGTATTCCAAGAGGATGGTGCCAGATTCTTTTCAGTGGTGCCCAGTGACAGGACAAGGAGCAGTGGCCATAAACCAAACCACAAGAAGTTCCACCATAACACAAGGAGCAACTTATTTTCACTGAGGTGACAGAGCACTGGAACAGGCTGCACTGAGAGGTTGTGGAGCCTCCATCTCCAGAGACCCAGTTTAAAACCCACCTGAGTGTGTTTCTGTCACCTGCTCTGTGTGACCCTGCCTTGGGAGAGGTTGGACTGATATCTCCAGAGGTCATTTCCAACCCTGGTGATGAAGACAACCTTCCAAACACAGAAGAACAAAATGATGTGCACTAAACAGGGTGTAATCCAGCACACCAAAACCAGCCACAAAAGAAACCCCCTGTAAAATGATTATTCTAGCATCTCTCCACAATAGCAATGCAATGTTGTAGCAACATCACTCAGTCCTGACTGCTTAAATCCCTCCCTAGGGAGAAGAAAAGCAAGCTACTACTAAATAAGATCACCAGGTGCAACACTCTTCAGAATAGACAGCTGATTGCTTTACTAACACTTTTTCAACTAATCTCTACCTGTGTTCAGAAGAAGGGCAGATCTGGGCAAATCAAAGTGAGCTATCCTGAGTACTATTTTTGCTTTTTGGATGCACTTAAATAACACATGATAACCTTTACACTGCATTAATTACTTTAATGCACTAATTACTTTACTTTTATTACTTTTGCTCTACTTTCTAATTTGTGATTTTATCAGAGCAGCTAACAAAGACAGAAATTAAAAAAATATTTTAAGTTGTTTTAATTACATGTGCCACTTATTTAAATCTTCCAAAAATATCTTGAATTAAGTAGCCCACAGTATTTCCTTCATACAACAACAGTTAATGAGCTGAATCAATGACTTGGGGGTGGCCATAAAGTCTGTCAAAATTTTAGGATTAGCACAGTTCTGTCAGACTTCACTTCATAGCAGAAGCTTTTCTTTTTCCCAGCTTCTTCTGATTTTCAACACTGAACAGACCAATTAAGAGGGGTAATTGTAAAGAAAATACCATTTGTTCCAGAAGAGGCTACTGTCTAATGCTGCTTTCAAACAGTGAGCTTTCACAAACTCGTTCCAAGTGCTTAGCTCATGACTTCCGTTCATGAAGCAGTTTGAACTCAATCCTCTGGCAAGAAATATACACTACTTAAGTGCTATTTTTTATAATTCTTTCAAAGTAAGTAGATGCTATACTTAAATCTTAGCAAGTTATATTCATATCTTTTCCTAATGTAATTTTTAAATCAAAAAATTTCTGTCCTGTTCTCTACGTACTCAAGCTCAAACATTCCCTCGAAATTCCCACAATCCATGCCAATAAACCACACTGAAAATAGATTAACCTTTTTGTAGTCTTATCACTGAAAACCTTTGTACAACATAATACAAAAAGCACAACAAAAAGTACTCTGTATCTTCTACAAACATGGAACATAAAGTACAGAAAAACAAGAAATTTGCCATAAATGTAATTTAATTTGCAGCACTGACTCTGATTTTTAAACACTAACAGCTACATAAAACAGGTATTCTCAAAACTTTGCATATTTTTAGTAACTTGGTTTATTTCAGCATAGCAAAGAAAATTCTGCTATCCTCTTATATTCTGTCCTCTGACCAAGAAAATCTATAATCTGATACTTAGGTAAGCTGTTTTAAATATCAAACTATGCTTCCTATTAACACTGTGCAAAATAGTTCTTTATTTAATGTTTGTCATTCTCATTCCCTCTCCCACCCTTCCTGTATTCATTTATTTGTTTTACATTTTTATGTCACCCATCTGGGTTTTGACACCTACTAGAAGCAGCCCACAGCATCGACAGCTGACCTACTCAGAAAGCAGCCCTTGAACAGCTGCCTATGACTTTTAGGCTAAAATTTTAAACAAAATTCAAATGGTGCTGATGAGCAGCTTCAAGAACCACCCTGAAGCAGGGGCTGTAACCTAAGTCTTCAAAAGCATACAGGTGATATGTAGGCAACTGTTTGTTTGGAAACTGTTAAAAACGATTTTATTATACCCTAATATACTGATAATTATTCTCAGTGCATTCTCACCGTCAAAAGACATGCCCAATTTGCTTTTCTTTTAAACGAAGCTTTGTAGTTTTACCATTGCCTGTTCCAGAAAATAAAACCAGTCAGATGAATGGCCTCATCCCCAACCTGCTGAATTAAATGTTACTGCAGCACAACCAAACCAAGAAACAGAATAAAGTAAGGAACAGTCCACCTTGATAGATAAGGTTTTCATTAATGGCAATTCCAAATGTTATCTCCTCTAACTGCTGATAAAAATATTTGCACAACCAGTGTGCTTATGTTGTGGTATTCATACAGCTATACGAGGTGATGTGTGGAATAATAAACACTAACTACTATTTTCTGTTTCCATTTCATATTGAGCTGAGATGAAAATTTTTCTTCTATTCCAGAAGAATGCAGTTTACTCTTAGACTGACACGCATTGTTAATTACTATTTGTAGAGTTTATTTCAACTTGGGCATTTTTCTATGAGCATGTTTTCATACTAGATATTTCCCTACCCCAAGCACTATCTCTGTGCAGGGAGACAGAGGGATCACTAGTCACAACAGGCATGACTCCAGGCCATCACTGGATGGTGTCCAAGAATGAAAGCTGCACACATAAGAGGCACAAATGTTGAAGGGCCCTCTATCCATACATGTTTCTATGAGGAAAAAAAAAAGGCTGCAGCAAGTTCAGACTACTTCTGGCATATGGTTTTCAGGTAACTGGACTACCCAAACATGGTCTTGTACTTTCACTGTAACCTCTTGAGAAGAGATGGAAGGCAAGAGAAAGTAATTTCGATATCATTTTTCAGAGCTCCAGTTGTAAAACTGACTGGTAGAGCATGTGATCACTCTAAGAGGGGGAAAAAGCAACTTTAAAAAATTCTGCAGGAAAACTGACACACTGTTGTCAGACCAGAGATGGGAAAAAGCTGAGATGCTGACAGGCAATGCATGTGGTAAACAAGGATGTTACAGTGGAACTTTTCTTCATTTGGAGTTTTCAGTCAATATAAGTCAGCATGGTGTGTTAAAAATAGAAGCAGACTTATGCAGACCCTAGGTTCTTTCACGGTTAAAAAAGAATTCACAACCACACTCAAAGCCCAGAACAATCAAGAACCAGACACAAAATCAAGCTTGTTGTTGAGTTTCCAAACACATTCTAAGAAGTTTAAGACCAACAGCATCAAAGTTACTCAGAGAGAAAGGTCCAAGGCAGACCACACTCAAGTTTCTCCACTCCTCTCCAGCCCCCAAACCAAAGGACACTTACACAAGGCACATCTGTGATTACAGGACATCTGACACAAGAACAGACATTAGAGCAAGTTTATATGATACAAAACACTCATTTGTACTTCCTACTTTGGAAAACTTCCAAGAACAACTTCACAGTCCTATGCTAACCTAAATAATTTGTCTCTCCCCTCCCTTTTCACCCCTTTGCAGAAGAATGAAAGACTGCTTAAGCTCAGCTACCACCTAATATCAAACCATGGCCTCAGGCAGTAGATTAGAGGCCAGTGAGTTTCAACCATTATTGTTAGAAACCTTGCAAATGAAAACAAAAAAACTAAAAAAAAACAACTCAAGGAGAAGCCCATCATTAAACACCATCCTAAAATTACAGAACTCTAATCTTTCATAAAAACTTACCAACTCTGCTGGCTCAAAAGAACAGGGTTGATTCAGGTGGGTACTCCATTTCTCACACACACAGTCCTACTCTACACTCCAGAAATACATTTGCATTCAGTAGTTCATGTATCTGTATTTCCTTCTCCTATCTGTCAGCTGAAAATGTTGGCATTCACTGTGGTAGATAATTTCCAAGTCATATAATTAGCATAGTTTTGGCTGTTAATTAACCTCTTAAAAGAAAAACAGAATTACAAGAAAAACATATCCTAATGTTTCTGTCAGTTTTTAACCTTGCTTGTTACAGGTCATTTTCATTGCTTCTTATCTAGTGAAAAAATCAAGACAGTGCAAATGTACACCAAGGAATTGCATCTTACTTCTGCAGCCATGCTACACAGCGAAAAGTAAGAACTTGGCATTCTGGACAGGCATCCTGTGACAACACAGCACTTCCCAGGCAGGCAACATATCACTGCACTCCACACAAGAGCAGGTCACAAAACCTTGAGGTCAAATGATGTAATTCCAACAATTCCCCCTCTTTTCTTCAATTATCCATCCTACTTTTACAGGTTACCTTTCCCAAAAAACAAGGCGTGTGTCAGGCATCATAAAAGGAGCTCTAGTGGGTAGGACAGTCATACAGGTATGACTATATATACATATAAAACAAACATACATATAAAAACAAACACCAGGGCTTTTTTGGACACATCTAAAACACCTGTATGTCAGTAAAGATAATAAGGGTTGCCACAACACGGAAGGCTGAGGTCCAGCAGACACTTCTGAGATCTTTTCTGCAGGTACATTTATCCCATATTTAGGTTCAGTTCATTCTGGCCAACTGCTGCCACCAGATCAAGCTTCAGGCCTGCAGGTTTTATTTGTGCTTGTGGCCATTGCAGAGGCAAAGAGCTAATTTTCTAAAGAACTCACTCCAGAATGACAGGTCTCAAGCAACTCTGCAACACCTCCAGTGAACAAGGAGGAGAGCCCTGCTAATATACTGGTGTGGCAAACTTCCAGGGCCGGGAAGCTGAACCTCTCTGACAGTCTCCAAAGCACCGCCGGCAGGGCTGTTCCTCCTGCCATTCAAACTGATACTGTTTCTTGGGCTTATGTAAGCTCCAGCAGAGAGCTTTACAGAAGGAAGCATATCTCACTGCTCCCCCATGCAAGGACTGGGATGTCGAGACAGGAAACCAGTGTGATACCCTAAATGTATGGGATATTTTGTACAGCCATTGCAGCAGCAAGAGCGAGCCTTCCAGATGACAATAAGGCTAAAATGCAAAGACACAATCAACAATTTTTTAACAGTCATGGCAATTTTTCTGCAAAATTCTCCTAATACTTGTGGACACAGACTCATGAACCATGGGACTTACAGTAATTACTCTTGAATTATAAATGCCGTAAGTTTAATACTTAAATTATTACAAAATCAGTTTTAACACATGCAGAGTATTACAGAAATTTTATCAATCTTCAAGTGTAAAAACCTCATAAATAATCTGTTCAAGTGCATGTTATAAAAATATCTTTTTTAATTATGGCTTGCTAGATGTTCAGAGTTTAAAAAAAAAGGGAAGCAAATTCATGATATGCAGAGTCAAAGTCCTTTCAGAAATAAAAGATGTGGCTGCATGCAGCTATATTTGCCCTTC
This sequence comes from Emberiza elegans, assembly GCA_024865655.1. Taxonomy (NCBI): domain Eukaryota; kingdom Metazoa; phylum Chordata; class Aves; order Passeriformes; family Fringillidae; genus Emberiza; species Emberiza elegans. The sequence goes on from JALJVW010000206.1 coordinate 39,471,995, forward strand.
CAAAATAACAAATTTGGTATACTTGATCAAAAACCATTTTTTACATCTCTGGGTGTAGAAAAACAGCAGGAGGCTTCCTCTTCTGTGTATTATTCACAGTGTTAGTTTGACATTACAGATGCTGTGAAAGTTCCCTTTCTGTGCTCTAAAAAGGTGCAGTAGGTAGGAAAAGGAATCAATATCTTCAAGTCATTGCAAACACAGCTCCACAGGGCAGCTGGATACCTGTTGGTCTTCGGATGATCCTTGACTATAAAACTTGAAGTTCGTCAGAAGAGCATTGCTGTTCACTGATGCTGACAAGCTGGGATACCCTAACCCCTTCTGTCCTCCTGGTTCTCACTGGTGTTCTATAAATCCTCTCTTCACCTTTCCTTTTTGCTCTCATTATGAAAGCATTCAAAGAACTCCTCTCTTGAGCTCTGTTTCTTACGTAGTAGATAAACTTGACTATTTACATCCCTGATTGCAGAAATCATAATTTGCTAAACTTATGGTAAAAAAGAGAGAAATGTCCATGGACAAGTCATAAAATATTCTTTATTTGAAAGCTTTTATTTTAATAGATTTACCATTCTGTAATCTAAGTAGTGTTAGATAATAAACTTTAAATGTTCCTGTGGATGGAAAGGAACTGCAAACAATGTCAGTGGGTAGGTCTGGAAGAAATAAATGAGCTGGTTGGTTACTACAGGATCAGTACTGCTGCAGGTCAGTAATGGCCTTTGCAGCCTTGCAGGTGACAGAAAGAAGAGAAAGTGTTCTTGTACAAGTACTCCTCAATACTGAAAATTATCCCCCTGAATGAAAGAGCACTGTTTAAAAAAAAAAAAAAGGTAAGAGATACAGCAGAGCTATAAAACAAAATACAGCTCCCGGAACTGAGACAAGGAGCAAAGGAAATAAAAGCCATCAGGCAGTACCATTACAGGGTTCTGATCTGGCAAAGACTGCACAGCAGCACAGAATTTAGCATAAGACCTCTTTCTATCGATCCTCATGTTTTAGCAAACACAGCAAGAACGGAACAAAACTCTGCAGTTAGCAAGGGATAGAGGAGAGGGCTGAGGAATGCCATTAACATGCTGTTTCTGAAGCATCCTCCTACCATGGCTTGGGACTTTGCACTAATTTGAAACAATGAGTAATAATGTAACCAGAAAAACAAGGTTAGCGTTTTGTTTTTCTTCCTCTCCTGACTTATGTCCTTCCTTTTAACCTACCAGCAATACTTTGTGGGGACATACTGGTGAATGAATGAAACGTTAGCAGACACTACCCAGAGATCCGAGGCAGGAAAGACACATCAAGTGCTTGGGATGAAAAGAAGGTCTTGCATAGATTATCTGCCCACTCTCGTGAGCAACTGACAGAAGAAGCAGATGACCTGAAGATAGGACAGGCAAGGAGAGAATACCAATTACCCCAAATATGGTACAAAACTTAGTCTGCAGCAATGGATTTAAACTACTCAATGATTTATTAGTTATAGATTATGTTAGAATATAAATAACTACAGAACTTTCTGAAAATGCTTTTCACTGCCCCCAGGTAAGCTGTCTATGACACAAGTAGCTCCTTCATCTACGTGCTGGGTAGATCCCTGGTCTATCTGGTCTATTATGCTGCCTGCTGTTTGATGACCAGGTTCCTGATGCAAGGTTCAACTTTCTCCTTTGTCAAGGGGACCAGCATAGATGGAGCTATCAAAACAAAAACAAAAAGGAGGACAAACAGCAAAATCTTGAAACAAAACATGGATTCGTTATGATTGCTAGAAGTTCTGTAAGCTCTAACAAAGACTTGATTTGGTCTCAATGCTTTAACTAACTGTAATTTCATTTTCATTTTGTCATGCTGACTGTTCTTGCTTGTGCTCCCTTCTCTTCCTTCATTAAGGCAGTGCTGTATCTTCATTTTGCCAAAGTAAAATATAAAAAAAAATAAATCTATGCTTTCTTCTCTGCACCAGCTGAAAGTTGGAAGCAGGTACAGGACTTCAGCACAAAGTGAGAGTGGACCTTAAATATAATTGCATGACTGCAAAATTACCAAGAATGACTTATAGGCAAACACTCATCATCTTGAATTAGACAGGCCATTAAGTGAAGTTCATTGTCTGAGAATATGGAAACATTAAATATTTAGGATGACTTCACAACAGTTCAAGACACAGTCAGAATTAGACTTAAGTCATGTAAACAGGCAGTCACCAACAAAACCTGAACATTCAGGAAGTTCCAATATGAGTCAGTTTACAATTGTAAACACTTTCACCCCCGTCCAGGTATTTTAGTTCTGAAGTTTAACAATATAAGCTTAAATTGGTTTTCTCCTTTTTTTATCAGATGCCAAGCATTAGAATAGGCAGACTTCTGCTTCATATTTCTCAAACTTATATACCATTTCAGTAACTTACTGAGAAAAATATTTGTTCTCAGGCTGCCCTAAATAGGTAGATTTTATTCATGTAGAAAACAATCTACTTACATAGTACTGTTCACTTGATTCACATATATACATTACTGTAGAGATAAACAATGAAAATCTCAAGTTATATTCAATTCACAGTTAAGAGCATCTCATTATTTAAGGACAGAAGTCATCAGCTAAGTCATTAACTTCAGCTAACAAGCAGTTTCCTAATCTACAAGAATGCTACAAACCAACTATTTTGTCCCTGTTTTATTTGCATATCACTGCTGGTGCTTCCTCTTCATCTCTCTGCACCCACACAGCTGGCTACAAGTCTCATCTTCCCTTCTCTCCCAGCTACTCAGTCCCACCACTCTTACATTAGCTCTGGTTTCTGTGCTGAAATGGGTCAGTGCTGTATAATTCATCAACACCAGACTCACAACTGAATTAACAGAGTTAAACCTGTATATTGCCACCCCCTGGGAAGAGCTCTAATGTCTTTACTAAGGAAAGCATAACATTTCGGAGCTTAAACATTAAGATTCTTTTCTCTTTGTACAAAGGATAACACCAAGACACCTTATTTCAGATATATCTTGAAATGTCAGATGAGAACTTGTCTTCCACCCCCAACAATGAAAGGAAAACAAACCTCCCAAAAACCAGCACTGTAAGCATGCTCCCAGTGATATACTGCTTTGTTTACTTTTTTATTGATATGAAATGTTCTATGATTCTATTGTGATACAGGTTATTTAAAAACAAACATTATAAATAACTTTGAAACAGTTAGTCACTGTAACTAAGGCAACGAGTCTCCCACTCAATTTCCAGAAATAGGAGTAAGGAATAGAGGTAAGAACAAAGTAAAAAGTTGGCAGGAGCAAGAAAACAAATCATCAGATACTAGTTTGACCTCAGGATCACCCAACTGATTAGAGAAAAATATCAGGTATGGCAAATGAGAAACAAACTTGCTGACAAAAGATGAGGTGGAGAATATGAAGTATATAATACCAAATATATTTAATTTCAATAATCACATTCCACAACCCATTTCAGTGAATGGAACAACCCTAGGAATCTGGGAAAATAACAATCCATGCCAGATAGCAGACTGCTAGTTCAGAGCCTCAACAGCTACTAGTTTCTTATAGGAATCATCTTTTCTCATGGGTGCTAAAGAAGTCACTTCTTCATAGAGACGTGCCCATTTGCCTCATTTTCCCCCTGATATTTGCCTTCAAATAATGGTCAGAAACCTTCGATGCTATCTACATGAATAGATCTTTATATCCTCACAGAAGGCTGCTGAGTTAACAGGATCAGCCTTGAGGATCTGACTGCAGAATCAAGGCTTGCTTTGTTTCTCCCCCACCTTTTTTTTCCTCCTTCTTTTAAAAGGTTTATTTTCTTGACTGAGGAGAACTGCTTGTTCATAAGTCAAAAGTTCTAAAGTTATCTTGGGGCAATCTGATCCCCGCAAAAGAACACGTGGTAGAACCAGGTTCTCTCAACACATTCTAATGGAAGGGCTGGTAATTACTGCATATAACAAGATAAACAGAGTTCAGGTTACTCAGAGTTGTCCATCAGCTGAAGAAACTTATCTTCTCAGCACATGTAAGTTCTTAGCCTGGGAACAAGAGAACTAACAGTCAGACTTCAGGTGTCTTGGTAAGAATTACAATTTCTTAATTTAATTATCTTGTATACAGTTTGAAAAGATCAGATGCAAATTTTAGGAAGAACATACAATGGACAGCAGAGTACAAAGAGCTGGTTCTTAACCACTACAAGATTCATGAAAGAAATTATTGGGTTTTTTAAAAGAGTAACTTTAAAGTAACTTCTACCAAAAAAGTCAAAAATAAAACACACATCTCATTAGCCTACATCTGAACAGAATTTGTAGAGCAATACCACATAATTCCATTCCCACCATATCCCTCCCTCACTGAACAGCAGCAGCTCCTTTTCATCACCACAGGAGACCATTCCTCCTCTTAGTGTAACAAGGAACTAGTTGGGACATTTATTCTTGGCATAAATTCTAAAAGAATGAAGTCTAACACTGGCAGTAATGAAAATAGCAACCATAGAGGCATTCAGAGCCTTCACTATGACACTGCAAACATTTGTTTAACTGCCAATTGAACAAGATCCATCTCAGCTACAAGAAAGATATAAATGGGCAATAAAGAAGTCAGTGCTCTCACTGTTCAAGGACTTTAAAGATAAGTGGTCATCCTAATATCCTCATGCAGTTGTTCCTACTCAGATCCTTACCACTCTTATCTGACTTACGGAAATAAATGCACTGCCTCAAGCACAGTCTAGCAGTCATACAGGAAAATCCCAGACAAAATCCTTCCACATGCCCATTATTATTAGCCCTAAGACATCTTCCTATTAGACATTTAAGATTCAGAGAAAATGGGAAATGCATAATATTAAAATGCATCATATTAAAACTATGATGCACTGAAAGAAAAAAATAAAGCTTTACCATATACAATGACACTGCATCCAATGACTTTTGCCAGAAATAGTTACAGCTGCAAAACCTGAGGGGTAAAAACAACCAACAAGCCAGTTTTGATTAGTTTCACACTTTTCAACAAAACTGTGCTGAGATGTAGGCTTATGTGAGCCTACAAGATGACCTAGGCACATGCAGGTAAGGCTTGTAACAGAAAAGGAACAAATCCCTGGGCTGTCGGGCAATCCAAATTTCGCCTACACGCTAAGAAAACTAACCTGTCAATTACCTCTTAGGTGTAAGAGAGAGTAATTCACAACCCCTTAAAAATGCTTCTGTTCTGGGAAACAGTGTTTCTAGAACCTATGGTTGCATAACAAAAAAACCCCAGAGGATAGTTAGCCTTTCACACCTAGCTATGCGGAGGTGAGAGGGCTTTCACACACGAGACCACTGTGGATACCCACAAGCAAGTTACTCCTTTTTTTTCCTCCCACCCTATACCTTCCCTTCCACACACTCCCCCTAAATGGGGAAAAAAACCAAAATATTATGATAAAACATTAGTGACCCTTGACCTAAACTGGACTGTCACTGCAGTTTCTAACAGCAGTGTAACACAGCACTTCAAGAGGAAACAAAATTTTCTAGGCTTTGTCTCACTCAGCATTCTTGTACTTAAAACAGCATCTCATTTAGAAGTACCTGGTATACAAGCACCAATATATGAAGACAATACAAAAGCAAAGAAACTTAAGGGCAAATATGTAAATTATAATGTACATTTACCATATTTTTCATATCTACCTTGAATAGTTTAACATTCAGTATTTGCAGATTTGCTTCTTTTGTTATTAAACAAAACCTGCACAACACTGCACAAAAACCCAAGAGCAATGAGAACAATCTACAACTTCTAATTTGACACTTGAATGATTGCTTTTCCATACCTGAGTTACAGTTTGCTATTGAGCATTACAGGTATCAGCTTTGCCCAATACAGCTCAATTTAGCTTTAAATGCAATTTTGGCAAACATGGCTTATGAGTTTTTTTGATACCTGATATACTTTGAAAGTAAACATAAGTCACTTCTGAAAGTGCAGTGTACACCCTCAATTATGTCAAAACTTTGAAATAAATTCCTACCTGGTAGGATGGCAAAGCAATAAAGCTCAAGTAGTAACACAAAGTTATAGACAATGTACTGGCTGGCTGGCTGTTGAACCCAAGCAAGGCCTACTTTTCACAGCGCATGGAAAACCTGTATTCTGAAGGTTAAACCGTGTCAAATCAGCCTCCACAGACAAACAAATATTTGAGCTTCACAAACACATTAAGCATCTGCAGGATCAAAGTTTTGTTTATCAGGTACTAAGTAAATTAAATCAAGCAAGCGGAACTGGGATTTCACCCTCTGAGCTCAACTAAGAGCCTCAGAGCAGAATTTCTCACCTCGTTGTAACTTCCCGAGCATTACTTTGACACCAGCTTGCAGTAACTTGAAAAACTAATCAAGTGCAAGAAAACACTAAGCTTCTTGTATGGCATAAGTCTGCCTGTCCCCAGCATAATTCTGACATTTAACATAGAGCCCTTCTACATTATCAAGGAATAAAATCAACAGGTTCATATTGAATTTGGAAAAATAATTTTGATAATTCCATTTAAATAATACTTTAGTTAATACTTTTTTTTTTCAGAAAGTCATTAATCTGACAGTTGAAGAAAGAAACTAGCAAATCACTTCCCTTCTTCATACCAGCTGAGCAGTACAAACAACAGAGCAGCCTTTGCACTTCCCTGTGAAGCACAGCCAGCACTGAAGACAGTCACCCTAAGGACTACAAATGCACAAGACAACTCACTTTATTCTGACCAAACACACCACTATGGAGCAAAGCAAATGGTTCAAGCACACAAGAAGCATGTTTCATGAACTACTGAAGAGGAACACCTCTGCTCCCACACAATCCCACTGGCTGGTTTTCATGAAGAGCAGGTGGTGCCTCACTCTCGGTACAGCATCCTCAAGTCAAGACATCCTGCAGCACACTGCAACAGTGACCTGCAGGAATGCTCTGTATACCAAAGCTGAGGGATTTCATGTTAACATCATTCCTCGTGACTTTCTGGCATTCTCACACTGTTAGAACAGAATTCAGTTTGAAATACCTGATTTGTCAAGCAACTGACACTTCAGCAGCAGAAATGCAGCTGCTGCTAAAAATCACTCCCCCTACAGAAGACCGTCCAAAACCAGCATTCCCTTCCTTCCCTCCATCCCTTCCCTGCCCTAGCACCCCCTCCTTTATGTGAAAAAACACTTCAATTCCCAGTGTATCAATTCCCCTTTACAGATCTGAGAAGCCTCTAAAAAATCCACCTTGTTCTTCTTCTGGATTAAAACTTACATTATGACAGAAGCTGAAAGCCTCACATGCATTACTCTGTCAAACCAATGGTCCCACACAGTTCAATATTTCACTTCAACATCTGTCAATAGCAGGATCCTTCCCAGAAGAAAAGTTCTGAAATACAGTACTTTCATGTTAACATATTGATAATGGGGTTTTTGCTAACTGTTTTGCAATGATTACTTGCAGAGGGGTTGTAGTTCTTGGTTTTAACAGAAGGGCTTATTTAACAGAAGAGATGAACAAGTGCTTATTTCTGTGGGAAGTCTCCCACAGAAGAACAGTAACAAATCCTGAAAGAAAATCTAACTCGAGGGACACTAAGTGTCTTTCAAACCCACAATTGTTGCTGATTCATAGATGAGGTTCTAAAACAACATGAGACTTCACAAAATTTACATTCAACACAGCAGGACATAAGAGATCCCAGCCCCATATCACCACATGCTCCTTAGAACAAATCCCGAGGGATCATGCAAGCTAAGTGTGAAAACACAGATGTGTATGTAACTAATGAAAGGACTCGCAGGTAAGGATGGGCTGATACTGATCAGCATAACAAACAGACACAGAATACCAGCTGCCTTGCCACCCCCAAGTTTCTACAGGCTTTTTTACTGCGGGACTTTTTTTAAAATTTTTTTTTTAAGGGGGTGGGGTGTTCAAGTGTTACAGTTGGTTATCTTTAAGAGCAACAAGGAGATCCACAGCAGGATGTATGAGTTTTTCACACGGAATTTGGTCTCACACACATGAAAACACGAGAAAATACTATTCCTAAGAAACATCTTTTCATAGGCGGCAAACTGGCAACGCAGACCCTCCCACCTTTGTATTCTGATACCGCACAGGAGACAATAGGTAGGACAGGGGAGACACCAGGAAAGGACAGAGCAGCGAAGACAAGTATTTTACACCAGCTGGGATGGAAACCGAAGAGCCTGGCAGACAAAGAAGGGTGGGTTGCGACGAGAGCAACAACCCACTGAAGGCACCAAGAACCTCCTTCGCCTTCAGCAGGGGAGCGCGGGCTCGGGGAAGCTCTGTCATGACCGCGGCAGGCGAAAGACACGGCGGCCGAACAAAAGATTGTAAAGGCCGGGAAGGGAAAGGTGGAGGGACGAGCAGGCGGCTCCCGGGCACGTGGAACTGCGCAGGGCAAGGGCCGGGTGCGGGTCCGGGGGAGCGGCGCCAGCTCCAGCCCCATCTCCCGGGCACGCCGCCTCCCGCCGGCAGCGTCCAGGTCGATCGCCTCACACCGGCCAGCTCCTCAGGCCCGGGGAGCCCCGTCCAGAGACCCTTCCCTTCCCCAGACAGGCGCGGGGCAGGGCTGGCCCGGGGGAGCCCTCAGACCCACCCCCATCACCCCTCCCGGGCTTCCCCTCCGCGCCGGGGCGGGGGCTCGGCAGGGACCCGCCGGCGATGCGGGGCGAGGCGCGGGCGGGCTGCCGCGGCCACCTGTTCGGCCCGGTACCTGCGAGGGACGGCGGCTCCCGCCCGCCCCGCGGGGGCACCGGCGCCCACACCGGGCGCACATGGCGCCTCCCACCCAGCCCGGACCCCAGCGGCGGCAGCAGCCATGCTGCCTCCCGCTGCCCTCCGCCTGTCACCCGCGCACGCACGGCAGCCCGCGGCGGCGGAGGGCGCGCCCGGCGGCCCCGGGAGGGGCGGAGAAGGGACGGGAAGCTCGGGAATGCCCACCTGCTCGCGGAGTTTCAGGAACACCATGGCGAGCGAGCGCGCGCCGCCGCCTCCGCCCGCCGCCAACGACTCCCGGCTCCGCGCGCCGCGCGGCCACGCCCCCCGGCGCCACCGCCCGCGCGCCGGCCGCACCCCCGGCCACGCCCCGGCGCCCGCCGCCACCACCCCGCGCCGCTGGGGGCGGGGCCTCCTCGCGGCCCGCCCTCCCGGCCCCGCCCCGCCGCTCGCGCCCCCGAGCAGCTTCCGGAATGAACCCGCCCGCCCGCACCACCAAGGGCCGCGCTGATTGGCCCTTGGGAGGCGGGACAGAGTAAGGGCGGCGCTGATTGGCGGGCCGGGCGCGGCGGGCCCGGCACGGGCCGATAGCGTGGGACGGGCACATGGGAGCGGAGCGGGCACGGCCCGGGGGCAGCCCGGCCCTCGGGAGGCCTCCGCCGGGGGCTCGGCCGGGAGGAGCCCCGGGACGGGGTTACCGGCACAGGCGGATTGGCCAGGGCGGGATTGCTCTGGTTCTAAAGGCAGCTCTGGCTCCTGACCCCAGGGGAAGGATGGAGAGCTCGAGGGGCACCGTGCTGGGCAATGTCGGCAGGCCGGATAGACGCACCGAGAGAGAGGCGTTCTGACAGAACGCCAGACGGAGCAGACATGTACACATAGATTAGAGAAGACACTTAACTCGAAATAGAGAAAAATGGCTTTGCAATGTATTTATTCAGTGTTCACCTCTTTTGGCAGAGGAGCAGCGGAGATGTCATCTGCAACGCTCCCATTCTGTATTTTGACAGATAATTTACAGGCTTATTGTGTGCTGTACATCAAGCACAAAGTGCCATATAAGGATAGGTGCAACATAGGTGGGACTTGTAAAACCTCTTGTGAAAGGGACGAGAAGCAGCACACAGGATGCTGAAATCAGACTCTGCTGCTCTTCCATTGGATAATGTGCAGCCAGCCAGCCCAGCATGGTAACTGTGATTGGGAAGAGTTATTTTCTCCTGAATTTTCATTTCCCCTCAAAAAATAAAAAATAGCAGACTCGAGAGACTGAGTCTTTTTGGAGTTGCATACTGCTACAGACAATGCTGATATGAATGTTTCAAGTTTCTTGATTTTCTTGTCGCTTCAAGATAGACTGTGACTTCTTAATGCTCCACACACACTTAAATCTACTTAGACTTTCTTATTAACTGAAGGAAAATGAATATTTAATGAAACAACGAGCGTGTTCTGTGTGAGCACTCATTTGTGTGGTTTTGCTCTCGCTCATGTCTTGGTATTGATTCCAGCAGGAGCCTGGCACCTGGACATGTTCTTTTGGAGACTGGCAGCATGAGAACAAAAGGGTTTTCTATGGGTGCTGGCTGAGGCTAAATATTTTATTTAACTTTGAATACCAGTGATCTGATGGAATGTGTTTGTTTGGGTTATTTTATTTTAACCTGTAGAATTGTAGTCTTATTTTACCAGGAAAAGGAAAAAAATTCAACATTGCCACACTTTCTAAATGAATATTTTTGACATCTGGATATGTCCAGAAATGCTGATTATGATAAGTAAATGTTTTAATTTATTTCAAGTAGCCCTCCAATTTATTTGTGTATTTGTGTACCTATGGGGAGTTTTGGTTGTTTGTGAATAGAAGTGTTTTGTAAATTGCAAATATGAAACAGGTCGATTTTGACACTATGCAAAACAGTTAAGGACTGTGATAATAATGTGGTGAAAAGACCAATGGTTGTGGAAATTAGAGATAATTTTATCAATGCAGTCAGTGAAGGAGAAAATGACATCAGGAAGCATTGCCTTTGTCTGTCCCCAAATTAGACTGCTCCTTTTCAAAGTGAAAAGAATGTCTGGGAGCTGATAAAGTTCTTCTCCCTGTGAAGCTTATCGGTTTATAGTGTTACTCAGAAAAAACATCTACTTTCAGCTCACCTGCTATTTCCAGCAATTTATTAGACAGTTTATTCTCCATGAAAATGTCTCACCTGTCTCAGGCACCTGGTGCAGCTTGGAGCCAGGTCCTGATTCAGTGGGGGGAAGGCAAAACCAATACATTATTGGTTTTCCATCTCCTTGTTCCAGTATTCAGGATACAGCCAGGGACAGGCCTGTTGGCTGTACCATCTGCACTTGAATATGTCATCAACCAACAGATCTCTGATCACTGATCTTTGCTTTTATCCCCCTCTGGGTCACAAGATAATATAGCATGAAAAAGTTTAAATGGTAAAATGCAGAAGTAAAAATACGGATTGTGGACATACCTGTCTGTTTCACTCTAAGCACGAGAGGTTGTTTGGATGGCTTGCATACATGAAGGGAAATAACACAGAAGTGGGGGATTTTCTGAGTGTTGTTTCCCTGAGACCAATCAGTTGCATGTAGATATTTTTACTCAGGTCACAATATAAATTGCTGCCTTATTCTGTGAAAAGCAGCCTGAATGGTTATTAGAACTGAAACAAAAAAATGAGAATATCACCAGTAGCAGTATAGTCTGATTTGCTAGTGTCCCACAAAATACAGTATTTGACTGCAGAGTGACAGCAGTAGAACAGAAATGACACCTCAGAAGTTAGATGTAACAGTGCTGCAAGGAAACAAGTGCTTTTAAATGTTTTGTTAAAGGATAAGTAACTGCCCAAGCCTTCCTTTGGAACAATCACAGAATATTTCACACAAGTCTCAGTACTGACACACAAACATACTCAAAGCCACAGCATTTCTGATAAACTCAGAAGATGTCTGCAGAAGTCAGAAATTTCCACAACACTTTTTAATTGGACAATTTGTAAATTATTAGCAGGCTGGCTCTCCTGAGGGCACACTTTCAGCAGAGAGCCATAGGCTTTAACTGCACAGCTCCCATTAATGTTAATATTAAATCTTCTTGCTGTAACCTACCCCACAGCACGTAACTCTATCCAGTGTTTTAAAGATAGGACATGTGCAGCACTGAAATACATAACAGGATCAAATTGAAGAGACCACAGAAACCTCATACTGGAGATATTTTCTGAGCTCATCAGAAGCGTCCTCGTGATTTATTTACTTTGCCAGGCTCTTTCTGACTGAGGGCTTCAACCCCAGTGAAGTAGGTATTCATTCTTTTTTCATTGTTCAATGTGGGTAAACAGGCACAGAGGTCAACAGGCTTACACAAGGTCATGGCATGAGTCACTGCTGTGGCTAGGAATAGAATCCAGGAGTTCTCATTGCCACTCATCTCCTCCAAACACTACCCCGTACTCCTAAATTAAAGCAGGGCTAGTTTTATTTTTGCACAGAATACAAGGTGTCTGAAATCAATAGAAATGTTATAGTTTTCTACAGAGGGATGCATTTCTCTTTATGGCTCTGAATCAGCACTTCTGGGGAGCTAGATGGAAACCACACTCATTTTATAATGGTATGCTGGGAGCATCATCATAAAGATTTTACACACTCTGTGACACATTTTATCCATCAAAATCTAAACCAGTCAAGGTTTTGTAGTTCTGTCCCAGAGATTACATTTTGAATTGTTGGCTGTTCACAGCTACTGATTGTAGTGGAAACATATTAAGTATCATAATGTCTTCATCAATCAAATGTCATCAATTGGCACTTCCAAAGCACCATTATGCTTATGGTGGCTCATTTGACCAATTTAATACCTGTCTGGTGCAGACAAGAGATGAAAGAACTCCTGTGCCCTCCTTATTCAAGGAACAAATTTAATATCCAGAGGAGGGTAGGGCAAATATGAGCATCCTTTGAACGATCAGCAAGGGACAGGGGCCAGCAAAACAGTTCCTATCAGTCCTGTATTCAAAGGAAAAGTCAAGTAGAAGCAAGAGAAAACAGAAAATTAAGAATATATGGAATGAGGCAGCAATGGCAAAAAACTACATCACTTGCATTTTGATTGGAAAAGTGTTGCAGGAAGTTTGCAAGATGTTTGGTGTGTCCCTATGCTGCCTATTTTACAGTATTACTGGTAAAAATACACAGTAATACTGGCAAAAAGGGGATACAAATGAGGCTTTTACAAAGGTAGCAATTTTATCTGGAATTGCATATTAGAAATCTTACTCACATTTCTTCTAATTTGAATAACATACAACTTTTTTCCCCCATGAATTAAGTTTATCTCTTCATCAGGATAGGGTCTCAAAGAGGCACAGGAAAGGTACAAGGGACCCTGGCCTCCTGGCTGGCACAGAGGAGAATTTTATCTGAAATCTTCTTATGATTTCTTTTTTTTACTGTCTCCAAACTGTCCAAGTGTAGTGAAATGAAGTTGTATGCTTTTGGGAATGAGATCTTAACTATTAGTTCTGAGGAGCTGTGAAGCCAAAATTAGTATAATAAACATTAAAGAAATAAATTTTATCTTTAGAATTACCTGAAACATGCAAAGAGAGAGAAAAACATGATTGACATATTTTCTGCTATTAGCCCACCCCAAGATGACACTTTCTTAAAACACAGTGAATATCAGCACCCTTATACAGTCTCACATCAACCTACCTTGAATTATTCTTTATAGACTAGAATATTTTCTTGCATATCTCTTTATATAAACAAAATATAATGTTTTACTCACATTTTATTTATTCAACAAAATACTCTGATTTGTTTATATAAATAACCAAATGCCTCAAAAGGTTTTGGGACTTTTTTTCAGGCTCATTGTATATCAGAGTGGACAGTATTGACTAACTGGAAACTCCAGTGGGATTTGATTTTGCAAATTGTTTTTTTCTGGCTTGGCCAGTTCTTCAAAGACTAACACCCAACATGAAGCACCTAAGCCCAGTGAGGGGGGATGAGTTTTGGTCAGTCACCTTGGCTAGCTGAAAGCTTGATGCACCACAGAAGTCTTGTTGGGAGGTTTCACTTGCTACACAGGGATATTTTATTGAAATGCATTTCACCAGTTCTGTAGCAAAGTATTAAGTGGAAGTAGTAAAAGTATGAAAATTGAAATGCCAATTTTCATGTGAGAAACAAAACAGAGGATCTGACTTCTGAATGAGAAATTTCTGGGCACCCAAACCCCTTATTTTCTGATGGTGGATGATATAATTCTAATATTGCAACCAGCTGCCTGTTTAGAGAAGAGGATTTCTGCATACATAAATTTCCTCTCCTGATGAGATGAAGATCCCTTATTGACTATATCCTCTGGCTTTTGCTTTCAGACTGGTTTGGTTTCAATTGTGGGGAAGTGATGCCAGTGAATAGTTTACGTATTTGGCTATAAAGCCCTGAAGTGGTCACCAGGGTGGGGGTAAGGAACCAAGGGAAAAGACGTTTTTTCCACTAGCCAAATTGCACTGGAAATGAGAGCTCTGAAAATTAGCTACGTGTAACACAATATGAGTTCAGAAAGGAGGACAAGTTGAGGTTCTGCTTTCACAAGTTCCACTTTCACACCCAACACTCCAGGAGTAAGTGCCCTTAAAAGGGGAACAGTGTCTATAAGGAAAAGTGAAGGTGAAGAAAAGCTTATTTTTCTAATACCACAGTTGCTGCAGTAATGGCCAACTTTCTCAGCTCTCATTCCCCTCAGGACACTATATATACCAAATGCAGTAGCTATGCACACATATTCTTACCTAGTAATAATGTGTTGCCTGATGCCATCTCATGTAAATGGCTATTACACATCCAAATGCAGTAATGTAGCTGCATTGCCACACGTTGAGAACCTCCAAAGAAACTTTTAAGTTCATAAAATACACTTGCATGCTCCTTAATTGCTACAGCAGAGAGCATTTCACTGTCCAAACACGGTGGAAAGACGATCACTGTGCAGCCATTGTGGAAAAAAGATTCTGTCATAAAGAATATCCATCCTTAAAGCTGATTTTTTTCTTGGAAGTACGATTTTTTTGAATACTTTGATGATGTGCGTGAGCCTGCAGCCACACAGGTATGTATGTAAACTCTTCTCAGAAAAATACTTTTATCATCTAAAGGGATAAAATGCTTGAGGCAGAAGACAGGAATCTCTGGGAAGTACACTACTGTGATGAATACATTTGTCAACCGAGTGCCACAGTGATGAATTTCAGGAAAGATGAAAAGGTTTTTCATGACAGCAAGAAATTTGTAACTCAAAGAAGAGAAAATGAAGCAAACAGTTTGCATTTATCTTTGCATCTTAATAGACAACTTTATTCCTGTTTTCAGGATGTTGTCTTCATTCTCATGCTAAAGAATTTCCATTTGTATAAAATATTAAAACAAAATGGAGTCGTACAGGTATGGGTTAGTATTGTGTCAGTCGCAGCAGTCAGAGAACCTAATATATGGATATTTTAATCTGAGATTTTTTATTAGTATGCTTTGGGCCTGACACTTGACATGCATAGAGAAAATGCATTAAAATACCTCCAACTTTATTATTAATTAGAATTTGATAACTTGCTGCTCCTGCCCTTTCCTAGAACATATGCCACAACAAATGAAATCAGAAAGGCATTTCAGCTCTTTCATAGTTGGATCTGCCACTACAGCACTGGAATCAGTGTTTTGTTTATTTTCTTTAGTGGGTGCAAAGATTGAGCCCTGAGCTCCAGCAAGCTGCATATGTTGTGTTTTCTGCTCAGAATCTGTACCGGTGATCGGCTCTCCCTCCTTACCTGACACAGCCTAAGTTTCTTAACTTGTAGGGCATGCTGAATAACCTGTATTTTCATTTTCTAAATAGGAAAGTATGATACTTTTC
This sequence comes from Emberiza elegans, assembly GCA_024865655.1. Classification (NCBI taxonomy): domain Eukaryota; kingdom Metazoa; phylum Chordata; class Aves; order Passeriformes; family Fringillidae; genus Emberiza; species Emberiza elegans. Next base: position 39,487,733 of record JALJVW010000206.1, read on the forward strand.
TTGGAAAAGTGGAGAGAATAACCTCCACATCAGCCAGCACTGGGAGGAAGGTAATTAAAGGTCTTTTACTGAAGATATTAACACCAAATATTCTCTAAAGTACTGACTGTAGAGTTCTACATTGACATGAGATGAATTTGCTAAATTTAAATTTACATACACTGAAATAGCATAATATAACAGAAATACTGGAAAAGTTCCATGTAATATATTTGGCAATGGTTCTGTACTGGCAACTGGTCTGTGCAACACAGTGTTGATTTAGGGAAAGACTTTGCATTTGCCCACATGCCCATTGGTAAGTGAACTGGAATGTGAGCATGTGCTGAAAGTGCTGCACACACTGTGTAGTTATGTCTCTAAACTGCAAGTTTTCCAATGCTATAAAATAATATGAAATTTATTTATTATGTTTCTGAGAATTATGTCCTGCAGTCATACTGTGGAATTGTGTTACCATCACAGTTGGTTTCAAGTTGTTGCCCTCCAAAATATGAACTGAGGATGAGAATCACTGTTAGACTTGCCATGGATCCAAGGATAAGTGGCATCCTCCCTGCACTATAGCTCAGACACACCCACCCACACATAACTGTATGTTATACCCACAAAAAAATATCTATTTCCTTACTGCTGTCATTTAAAGCAGACATTTGGCTGAATGTGGAAGTTTTCTTTTTATTGCTGTTACTACTATTTGCATTTCTGTTCCAGCTAAGATTTCCTGCCGTTCATTTCTTTCACAAGGTTCTGTAAGCATCAAAACAAGACCCTTTCAGCTGCAAAGACACCGTTTTGGTAGAAAAGATGCAGTTTATGTGGCAGAGCTCCTGCCCAGCCAGGCTGAGGTGGCAGTGGGGGACGTGGGGACGAGGCCGAGCGGTGTCGGTGTCACCTCCCGGGTAACCGGAGCCGTGCCTGGCACCCGTGGGAGCGGTGATGGCCTGAGGCCATGCCTGGGCTGGTCTGCAGTGATATCCCTGCCCTGGGCAGTGTCAGGACCCAGGACATCCCTCTGGCTGTCCTGAGCAGCCAAGACCCTTGCCAGGGGTCTCAGAGACCCTGGCACAGAGCCCAAGATGCCTGTGGTTTTGATTATGACCCATGAAGATCAGCAAGCCACAACAGTTTAGGTAGAATAATAATGAAGTTATCATGGGGTGGAAAAGTAGACTTGGGGTTCTTTTGGTATGGGGGTTCAGGAGGCAAGATAGAGGGAACTGGGCAAGCCAGTGTCCAGCCTTTCTCCTTCTTCTTGGCCTCCATTTTCTGCTGTGATGTTGGCACTTACAGATTGGTTTAGAGTAGAAGCTCACTGTCTAACATAGGTGATAGGTATTGGAAAGTAATTGTAAATATTGTATATGTAGTTTTTAATATAAAGACATAACACCGCCCCGGGGGCAGGCAGAATGCCTCGGACTGTCTTGCTGAGCTGACCTCAGCAGGACAGGAGAAAGAATTTCATAGATAAGATACAATAAACAACCTTGAGACTGAGAAATTAAGAACTCTGACTCCTTTTTCGAGTGCCGGGCTGGGAAAGGAGACTCTCGAACTCTTCTCGGGGTCACTCTGACAAGCTAAAGATCCCAACAGGGCAAAGTGGCAGGAGCGCCCCGTGGGGGCACAGGAGCATTCTGAGGGTCCCTCCTGATGGGCGGTGGTATGGAAGGGGCTGTTGCTGTGGTAGTGCCCAGCCAAAGGTCAGAGCTGCTGAGCACCAGGGGGTTTCAGGAGTCTGAGACAGTTTTGTTGGGGGCAAACTGGTGAAGTTGAGGTGAATGAATCTGGCTATACTTCTAACATTTCCAGAAAATAGTGTGTCCACCAGAGCATCATAGGACAGAAAGAGTCCTGAATCCACAGATGTCTGGCAGCTTTTTGGAGAGAAAATGAAGCCAGGTTGCTGCAGCCTGCGTTGCACCTTCCCCAGCCACCCAGAACGGCCCGTGCCAGCCTTGCACCGCGTCTGGTGAGAGCAATGGATTGGCTCTACTGCATGATTGGTGTTAAACATTATTAATAGTTTCACTTGTGGAGACTGGCCAGAATTGTGCGTCTCTTTGTGCCAAACAAATACAAATAAAATGTAGCTCAAAGGTCCTTTTAGTGTCTGATATGAAAAGACCCCTGTGAAAAGACCCAGCACAAACTCCTTCACCTCACATCTGGTACAGACATTTACACCTTTGGGGCTGAAGTCACTGCCCCAGTGCGCTCCCAGCATGGGAACCAACCCAGCAATTCCCTCTGCACTGATGTGGCCAGATCCTGCATGAAACAGGCTGTGATTGCTTACCCCATTGTTCACAGTTACATGTAATGACTCACAATGCAAAACAGAAGTACTGTGCAAGGCAAAGTGGTTTTGGATGGGAATCATGTATTCATCCACCTGAAATCAGTGTTTATTTTCTTTTAGCAGGCTTTTGGATCGGCCTACATGGGGCCAAGCAGTGTGAGGACATGCTGGAGGGGAGAAGAAAGTTGACACTTAAATTATGGTAGTAAAAACTGCATATCTCAATGTAAGATATAGATCTGTGTGTATGTATTGGCAGGTCTGCATGTGCTGAGTTGCAGATTTTCACCCAGTGTAATAATTCCTGTGATTTCTCTCAGACCATCCATGCTGAGCTGGAACTGTCTCCTGATACCTGATTTTTCAACTCTGTCAAAACACCTCAACTGCATAATAAATAATGCATATGGACATCCTCTGATCACCCATAAACCCAAGAGGAGATATACATAATCTGAACTCTACTGGTTCATGGGAGGTTTTGATCTTCAGATGATTTGCCAAATCAAGTCAGCAGAGTGCAAGGGAAAAGTATTTCCTGATGACAACTTACTGGGCAGGCTCTGGAGCAGGAGGTGACCCAGAATGGGGTGTGTGGCCCACCAGCAGGTCAGTGGCCCAGGAGCTCACCCACCAGCACTGGGTGCCTGCAGGTGCCTGCAGCTCAGGGACCTCACTGCCCACCTGGAGCTGGCAGCAAGGAATCATGGCCAGCTCCAGGCAGCACATGCCCACCACAGCAGGTGGGGTAAGTTTAAATTAAGTTATCAGGGTCAGATTCAGTTTTCTGATACGTAAGTGTCAGATATGCTGGGTAGATAAAGAGCCACCAAGAAAAGGCTGGTTATATTTTCTGAGCAGTGTGTAAATCTTGGTTTGTGGTTGTATCAATCTGGTCCCTCTGAAAAGTCTAAGATGTGCATTCAGTCTTAAACTTTAGGGCATATCTCATATGCCCTAATGGTTAAGACTGCAGCAAGAATTGAAAGAAATACTACCTTTCTGATTTTTAAAGACCTTATGACTTCTGCCAGCCCAACTCAGGATTTATGAATGCTTGGGGCTGGCACTACCATCATTTCCATTATCACACAATCCCTTTTCCAGCTCCCCTGAACCAGCTTGGTGCTCTTCCATGTCAGGAAAAACCAGGGTGGATAAAGTGAGCTAATAGCCCCTCACTCTTTCCTGTTCCTCAGAAGAGGAGTTTTGGAGTTTTGCAGTGAGGCTGTGGTTTCACAGGAACTGCTGCAAGCAGCTGGGGATGTGAGCATCCCTGGATGTACTGCCAAGAACCTGCTTCTGCCACCTGGGCAGGCAGGCTGAAAAATAACTTTTTTCTTTCTGTTTTTTTTCCCTGAATGATCTTTATTTAGCTAAGACCTGTCCACTGAGCCAGCTCATTGCACAGTCACAGAAATAATCCTTCTAAGCATGGTCAAGGACAGCACAGGGCTGGGAGACAGGGGTGGGAGTCATGGGACTGCTTCCACTGGCTGCTGCCAAGCACATGTGTGAAAGCACATCCTGCTAGCAAGGCTGGGATGGCTCTGGGCATTCCCAGCTTGACCTAGGGCCCTTTGTTCCCTGGTAAATGTGATTTCTAATGACTATTGTAAAGAGAAACTGTACATTTTTTTCCTGCTGAAACCATGTAAAGAAGCTGTGGGATAGGTGGTGACTGTTCCCATCAAAACAGACACTTCTGTGCAGGACAGAACAGACTTTCTTTGACATGTACAAGAAAGTGATATTAATCACCTCATCAATTCCATATGTATCTGGTTCCTCATTTGTGATCCACAGCTATCCTGTTTCTGTTCAACTCATTGATTGAAAATACCAGGGTTAAGAAAACTCTGGAGAGCAAACAGGGAAATCCTCACTATCCCTTTTGTAATGTATACCTAGATTTTCTTTCCTTTCTTCTAAAAGGAAAAAAAAAAGAAATGTAAATACTTATATCAGTTTAATTTAAAAATAACAGAACTAATCTATTTGCATTCCCAGTGACATATTTAGTGCTGTTTTTAAATACCCTTATTAAAGCTAATCATCCTTCCCAAAATGTTTTTGCATTTAACAGTGTTTTACAGCACCCCACAGCTTACTCTCTATGATATATTAAAAGAAGTATGTAATGCTTTCTTTGCTGTCTCACACAGCAGTCTAAGGAAGAAAATGGAGAAAACAATTTTCTTCTCTGTGTCCCAAAGACAGTTCAAAGGCACCTGTGGTCTTTTCTGTGATTATATTTAACATTTACACTCATTGTTCTAATCCCCTTTAGGTTAAGAAAAAAAACCACAAACCCATTAATTTGAAAACATTTAAATCATTTAATTACATGGTCAAGATATGGGAAGGGGTAAATTAACTTGGGATGGTAAGAGACACAGGACTATCTAACAGACTACTGGCTCTCCATTACTAACACACCTCTCTTCATTTGTAGAATATGACAAATCTAGATGGGATCCTGTAGCCCCTAAGCCCCGAGACTTCAGGACAGATCCCTGAAATTCTTGGGTAATTGAATGGCAGGGAGCTGGTGTTGGAGACCCTTCCCCAAAAAGATGTCAACAGCTGCCCTCCAGAATGAGAACCTGGGTTCCTACCTGTGAAAGCAAAAGTCAGCACTGGATTAGCTTCTGTCCTTGTAAACTCTTCAGTAGGTTGTCAGTGTCGCTACCTGGGCAGGAGAGCTGGCAGCCATCAGGTCTCACAGGCTGTGCACAGCTGCAGGTACACATACTGTAACATGAGCAGAAACATAATTTTTCATAATTTCACTATTCCTTACTTCATAATACATGTATTTTTATGATGGTAAATTTGGATAGCCCATATATAAGGATATACAATGTATATACAAATATATATAAATATATTGGATAAATGTGTTATATTTATCTAACAACTGAAATGGCTTAAAAAATAGTACAAATTTGGTTTGTCAACCTTCTTAAGCATCCTTGCACTAGCCTTCCAGTGCAAAATCATCCTGGAGGAGTACACACACTTTCTGGCACATCCAGGGTAAAAAAAGAAAGAAATGTGGAATCCTGGTGACTTATTGTTGCAGTGCAAGACTGGCTGGAGTAAGAGCTGTAAGGTAGCTGGGACATCCTTGAAACTTGAGCAAGATCCAATTACAGGTTGGAGCTCTCAGCAGGTGTTGCCATAGTCAGAATTTTTTTGGCTGTTCTAGTCTGTACCCTCAGACTTGGAGACAAGCAAGTGCATCATGTTGTACCCTCCTTGCTGATTTTGCCCTGCTGGCTGTGCAGTTGCATTTGGGCATTTGCTTCAAAAAGGAAAAGAAAAAACTCTGGGCACAACCTGCTGCTAGCAGAAACCCATAGTTTAATGGTGTTGGAGGGATGCTACCCCTTGTTTTCTAGATCACGGAGTCAGTGACTACATTTTGCATGCAAGTAACAGAAAACACTGAAGTTCAGTTTCTAGGGAAAGAGCAAACCTATTAGATGATCAAGGGAAGCTATAACAGAGAACTGATCAAGATAAATCTAAAAGAACAATGTAAACCCATTAAGCTGGTAATTGCCCATGTGTGACAAATTTCTTTTATTACCACACTTTTCTTGTAGTAATACTGACACAACACTATAAAATTTAGGGCTCTTTTTCATGTCTTCTCCATCCCAGTGGGATCTCTGGCTGAAATTCTGCTCCAAGGAATACAGCACATAATCAGTCCCTTTGAAACTACTTCAGTAATGCTGAATCCATATAAGTGTGGATGCCAATTATGCTAATGAAACTGCAATGGGCCTGTGGTTCTTGCCATCCTCTAACAGTGCTGTAAAACTACTGTCACACTCAGCAACTAAATTTTTGTAGCATATGACCACACAGAATACTGAAATCTGCTTATTCCACATGTTCCCCAAACCTAATCCTGCTAAGAACACAAAGAAAGCAATAGGTAACTGCAGAAAATCTGGGATATTTTCTTGTTTGGTTTGGTTTTTTTTGTTACCTTTTCTACTTGTCCTATATTCACATCTCCAGAAGGAGATGCAAATATTATTAATGCAAATAATATTTATTTTACCCTACCTTCTTGCTCCCTGTTTCCCTCCAAAGCAATGTTCCATCCTGAGGAGCAGGCACTGGGAAACATAGTGGACTAGCAAAATTTCAAGCTCCCCCTGAGAAAATCCAAGACAGATCCTTAACATTTTCTCCATTTTCTCTTTTGGGCTGATAGGATCTCTGACATACTCTCTGATGCCTTGGCAGGGCATTTCTTTGGACTCAGGCAGGACCCATCACTTGTGGTTTCTCATTTCCTCTCTTGTGTTCTGTCACACAGCCCTGCTGTGGCAAGGACAACTCTTCTTCTCAGGCAACAAATGGGGGTTCAAAGTCTACAAGTTAAAATGTCTACATTCCCTCCCCTTTGTCTTTACAGCCTGGCAATATTATAATCATCTCTGGAATACAGCACAGGCCAAGGTACCAATCAGCCTGTGTGAACAACAGCATTAAGGCCACTATAAAACCCCACTGAGGACACTTTTAGGGTGTGGTGGGAGTAGTTAGTACAGATCATGAGAAGACAGAGAGGAATATGGATTCATGAGGAGTAATAGCTTTCACACATGATTAGTCAGGATTAAAGAAATGGCAATACAAGGCTGACCAGCCTACATTATTGGGCTATTACTTCTTGCATCAGTGGAAAGTCCTGCCTTACTATTTTTTTCCCACATTAAATCCTATCACCACCATTATGGTTCCAGCACTGTTTCAACAGTGCTTCATCTCTTCTTCATGCACACTTTTTACAAATACTACAGTCTCAGGGAAACAGCTTTGAAATCACTGTTGCTGCAAGTGCATCTGCCTTCAATTCTGTCATCACTTTGTGGACCATGACAATTGCAGTCCACAGTGTTTTCATAAAAGCAGTGAAAACCTACAAATGTTAACCTTTTGCTTAGCTTATTGTTTATAAAACAACAATATGCTGTCATGTTCTCCCATCCTCTCATCTCCCTTTGAAGGGACCTCTCACTAATGACACCAATTCCATGATAGCTGAGGGATGCTTGGAATTACTGTTGTATTAGTGGCTGGCAGCTTTTCTGGGGATAGACTTCATTCTTTCATTATCTTCATTCTCTGCAAATCCATGCTAATGTTCCCCCCTAACTTCCAGGGCACTGATTGAAGAGCAAAGGCAGCCTATGATGGGGAGGTCCTTCAGCTCACAGGAGTCACCTACTCTGCCCCTGCTCCACAGGCTGCAGAGGAGCTCATGAAGCAGTTCCTAAACCATCTGCAGCCTGTCATTTGAAAATGTAGCTTCACAGGGCCCAAAATGAGGCAGAAATGCAAATCTTCTCATGTTTCCTGACCCTTACTGTGCCTTTTCTTGAGTCAGAGCCCAGAGATGTGCTATGATACTTGAGCTTTAGGCTGCTCAGATGTAACACAAAGTAGCAAAGTAATTTCCAAAATTAAATCTCCTGACATTGACATAGTGCTGACAATGTTCAGATAACTAATATTTATTTTTCCAAGGAAAATGATGAAAATATTAAACATAGTTGTTATTTGGTTAGCTGGTTCAATATTATTATTTATTTCTTACATAGAGCTCTATTTTAACTTAACTAGATTTGCCTTCTTCTCAGTACTCTTGAAGAAGAGGAGCAAGGACATGACACCCCAGCATAACAAGGCACACCCTTCTCTCTGCATTTCGCTGTTGCCTTCAGCATCCCATCCTCACCCTGACCTGCCATTAGATATTACAAGAGCAGTTGCTGCAACCTAGGCTTGGGGAGCGTGCTAAGCAGCTCCTGTGTTTGTGAGGATCATCTGGTTCCTGTCTGAGCTGCTCGTTAGAAGCGTTCAGATCACACACACACACACACACACACACGCACACAGGGATAAAACGCCCTCAGGAAAAACTCCTACTCACACCTGGAGCTGCAAAGACACGCATAACGAATGCAGAAATATACACATGGGCACGTGGAAAAATCAACAGTTCTGTGGAATTTGCCCATACCTTGTGCTCCTTGCAGCTTGAGTATCGATTTCATCATTCCTTCCTTGCTACTCACTGCTGCCACCACGTGTTAACCACAATTTTGGGGTTTTTTTGGAAATAATAATGCCCTTTGAAATAGAAACATGTTCTGCCGTGGGTGAGAAGGACCTGGAATTTGCGAGTACTCCAGAGAAAAAATGTGAAATGGGCAAGCTATTCCTTGGCAGACTGGACATTGGTGGAAACAGTATAACAAGCTTCAGAAGAGCTCCTTATAAGCAAAACTTCAAATTCTGAATTGAGGAATAATGCCATTTATTACCAGTACAGTTTATGGATGTGTGTTAGGAAGTGCCAGGCTAGTGCTAGTAAGTTCAAGTTCGTACACTGACAGTTTCTCTCTCTCTCCTCCATGCCTTCCTCTTGCACTTGGACTTCTTGTCATGCTTTTTGAGAATGAAAAATGCATTAATAATGAACAAAAGTGGAATGCAGTCAGGAAAGCACTTTCTTCCTAATTCCCATGATCTGGTAGTATGCCTGTTCCCTTGGGAATGAAACGCAGTCTTCCAGTTTGGGCTTAATAAGAGTAATTGTGGATATTTTTACTGTTGGTACAAATTACTAATTAAATCATTATTAAATTTGCTGTGTCTCCCTCATGCAAAATATGGGTAAGTTTTACCCATGTCATTACACACTACTAAAAATGAGTGTGGCTCAGAGCTAACAGGAGAGCAAATTTCTACAAGCTGAACTTCCCCCAGTGTGGCTTGGTTCTGGGCTAAATTTATTTCATCTTAAATAACTCGTGAAGGATGACATTTAAGTGACAATCTGTTGATAGCTAATCACAAGCCTACAGAGTATCATTTCAATGGAATGTCTGGATGTGCAAGTTAAGGTTAGTGTAACAATTTGCTGGTTTATGGTTTTGTTGAGGGAAACTGAGCATATGCAAGGCTTAGCTGTTCTCTCTTCCCTCTGTCTGGCAAGGTCTGAAAGCACATGCCCAGGTACAGATGCAGTGCTACCAGTTCTCACATTGGTTAATGTGTTACCAGCACATAGTCCCGGGCCAAGGAATGATTTCAGAGTATCAGTCTGCATTTAAAACATAATTCAAGCTTGGGTTCCAGCTTTTGTGACTGAGAGATAATGGATGGTTAATCCTAGCTCCAAGCCAAGAATGATACTGAAGATGAGTATGAAGATGTGACATTGTAGCATTTCATGTTTCTGAGAGACTGTTTATGCATATGAAAGTTGTTTTAAGTCAGTGGTCCTCTACACAGGTGTCCTTGCAGCTGTTTGTCACACCTTGCTGGATCAGCATGCTGGGGAAGGAGAGGGAGCAAATGCTCAGTCAGGATCAAAAGGAGAGGAAATTGGAGAAGACACTGATACAGAGGTCTGATGTTACTGTGGACAAATTGTAGCCTATTTAGGGTTTACTTCTGCTTCTGCACATCCTTTAATTCCAGTGCCTATAAGGAGGTTTTTGAGGAAACAGAACCAGGGTTTTCATGGTGATGCATGGCAAGGGCATGTGAGAAAACAGGTATAGCTTGAAAGAGGAGATGCTCTGACTGGATATAAAGAAACATCATGAGGCAAATTGAGCATGGGAAGGCATTGCCCAGAGAGGGTGCACAGTCTGTGTCCTTGGAGGTTTTGAAGAACCCGACTGTTTAGAGCCCTGAGGACAGGAGCCCTCCAGAGGCACATTTCCACTTGAATTACCTCATAAGCCAGTAGATGTAATCTTTTTGGATTTCAGCAAAGCTTTTGAAACTGTCTCTCACAGTATCCTTCTGGACAAAATGTCCAGCACACAGCTGGACAACAGTGTTATGCAATGGGTGAGCAACTGGCTCATGGGTTGGGCACAGAGAGTTATAGGGAATGGGGTGACATTAGACTGGTGTCCTGTCCCTAGGGGGGGTCCCCAGGGCCCAATCCTTGTCCTGGGGTGACTTTATGATGGTTGTATCCCCAATCTTCTGTTCTGTTTATGCTGGATATTAAGTTCTACACCATTAAGACTGGTTCTGAGAGCAAAGGCAGGGGGAGAAAACCCAGAAACTGTTTTCAGAAACTGCACTTGCTCCCCTGCATTCTCTCTCATGGAGAATGTTTGCAGCATGGACAGTGGGAGAGAGCTCTCCTTTGCTTTTACTTAGGTTTTTTTTAGCTAGCTGAGGCAGAGAAGTTCTCCGGACTGTGGATTTTATTTTTCTTGGAACTGATCAGCCCTGCTCTAGACCGGAAACCCAGAAAAACACCAGGAGCTCACACCTGTGGCCCACTGTGGCCTGGGATGCAGCATTTTCCAGTGCCAGAGGGATTGATAAGAGCCTGAGTGAGCCAAGCTACACCCCACAAAAGGACTTCCTGAATTTGCCATCTCTTCAGAAAAGCAAGAGGTTTTATTGTTTAATATTAATTTTTTTTTATGCTTGTGAATACTTTGCTTGTTAAATAAACAGGTTTTTTACACTTTTCTCCAAGGAAATCTTTTCCCAAACCAGCTGGGGGATGCGCTGCTTGAATCTGCTTTCTAGAGGGACCCCTTTGCAAGTTTTCTCCCAAATTTTCCCTAAACCAAGACCATCCCGTACCCACTTCTCTTCAACATCTTCATTAATTACTCAGACACAGGACCCAAAGTTTGCCAATGACACTAAATTGGTAGAAGCTATAGACTCCCTTGAAGGCAGAGAGGCCCTGCAGAGAGACCTTGACAAGTTAGAGAGGTGGGAAATCACCAATCAAATGAAGTTCAGCAAGGGAAAGTGTGGGATTTGGCACCTGGGACACGACAATCCTGGTGGTGTGTATAGACCAGGAACAAGAGGCCAGAGAGGAGCACTGTGGAAAGGGACCTGTGGGTCATGGTTGGTGGCAAGCTGAATCTGAGTCAGCAGTGTCCTGGCAGCCAGGAGAGCCACCTGTGTCCTGGGGTGCATGAGGCACAGCATCACCAGCCAGGCAAGGGAGGGAATTGTCCTGCTCTGCTCTGCGCTGAGTTGGCCTCACCTTGAGTGCTGGGGGCAGTTTTGGGTGCCACAACATAAAAAAGACATTAAACTATTACAAGGCATCCAAAGGAGGGCCACAAGGATGGTGAATCATACAATCATGGAATATGCAGATTTGGAAGGGACCCATCAGGATCAGTGAGTGGGGAGGCCTTATGAGGTCACTTGGTCTGCTTGCCCTGGAGAAGACTGAGGGGAGACCTCATCGTGGTCTTCAGCATCCTCACAATGGGAAGAGGAGGGGCAGGCACTGATCTCTTCACTCTCGTGACCAGTGACAGGACTTGTGGAAACAGCATGAAGAAAAGTCAGGGGAAGTTTAGGTTGGATACCAGGTAAATGTTCTTCACCCTGAGGGTGGTTGGGCACTGAACAGGCTCCCCAGGGAAGTGGTCACAGCACTAAGCTGGACAGAGCTGGAGAAGCATTTGGACAGCACTCTCAGGCACATGGTGTGATTCTTGGGGTGTCCTGTGCAGAGCTAGGAGTTGGACTCAGTGATCCTGATGGGTCTGGTCCAACACAGCATATTCTATGATTCTGGGATTCTATGGTGCTGTGATGGTATGGACTTAAATGACAGCAAGGGCAGACACCAGCAGTGTTGAAAAGTAACTGTCAAGCACTAAACATTAAACACTGTATTTTAATCATCAAGACAGATTGAAGTAGTTAATCTGTGTTTTCAGTGATCAGTTTTCAAAGAAACACGAAAAAATGTGGGACTCCTATTTATTCTCTGGGGCAGGAACACCTTTAGTGATGGGACAAGAGAACAGAAGGAAACCCTGAACTGACTTAGTATCCGTGTAATGATGCTGTAGGCATCACCTCTGTGATCACCCTCTGTCCTACTGAGATGTTTTTGAAAATACAGAAAGTAGCAGGTCACTTTTGTAATAGGACCTAGGTCCCTCAGATGGAAAGAAATTCATTATTTTGAGCCCCAGTGCTTTCCACTGCCAACTCTCCTCAACATGGCACATGTGCCCCAGTTTTGGGACCGATGGGAGAACCTAACAGTCTCTCTCAGACTGTCCTTGATATTATGAAATTAATATTCCATTTTCTTCTACTCTTGCTTCTTTTTTCACCTCATCATGAAGTGCTTTGTTACAAAATACTTTCCTTTTGTTTACTGCCCAGCTACTGGCCTAAAATAAAGCAAGAAGAAAAGGGTATGTAAATACCAGGAGTGTCCTGTCATTAAAAAAATGAGATTGTATTTAATTTCACTTTCTAGACTAGAGATGGTAAACCACTACTTCTAAGTGATGGAGCCCTGACATTTTCTACTTCAGGGCCAAGACAGAGAAGACTTAGGCCCTCAGCTTTTGCTGTTGTCTCTGACTCCTGGTTAAGGTCATGTCATTACAATGATGCTATGATGACATATCTTCTTTTTTGTTTGGCAGAGGATTACGGCTTCAAAAATTTACTTCAAAGGTGATGTGGATGTCCTGAGTGCTCTATAATCTTGAAACAAACAGTGTTGCCTTGTTTGAACTGTCACTACAGTATTTGACATGAAACAGAAAAGAAAAAGAAAAGTGTATATTTTGAAGGATGTGAAGGGATTTGAATCAGTTTAGAAGGATAATGTTTCTTTAACTAGGTAATCCATATGAGATTCCTACCAAGTACGAAAGGGATCCACATCAGCCACCTCTAGGCCAAGTCTAAAAAATATTGCAAATTATTTAGGCAGTCATAAGTTAAATATGACCTTTGTTCTTGGCAGCAGCACAAGAAAAGCAAGAAACAATTAAGCAAGTGACTGTTGAAAGCACTACTGACCAATTTCAACACTGAGTTTGTTTTCTCCTGTGAGATGTTTTTGCCTCTTGTAGTTTTCTTTTCCCATGTTGGAAGAAAGACAAAGATGTCATTTATTGTCTACAAATCTAGTTACATTGATTAGCAGTATACATTTAGAATTGGCATCAGTTATTTTCATGCATAGTGCAGCATCTAGCATCACTGTTAACATTTTTATGTTTCTAGGTTATGAATTTTTTAGTAATTCTCTGGAATCTGCACAGTAAGCTACAGTGTATTGCTGAGTTCAAGAAAAATAAAAAGCAGTACTGGGCCAAATGCTCCTTCAAGGCATAAGAAATTATTAAGAAAAGTCTTTTGGTCCTTTAAACTTTTATCTCACTGAGCTGAACCAAAACAGTCAAATCACTCAAAGAATGGCATTGGACATCTGCCCTGACCACTGACAGGTGCTAAAGAGACTTTCCAACATGCCTAAGTATTTAGCTACCAAGCTCCTCTTGATTCTCATGAAACTAGGCACCTCAGCACTTGGAAATATCCCACTAGGTTAACATTTCTAAGAAGTTGCAGGAAGATTCAGAATCTTTTAACATAAGGAACCCAAATGCATTTTATTTTTAGACATTTACTTTAAAAAATGTCTGCTTTTCTCTTACACTGAATGCTTGCAGTAGGATGCAATGCAGAAAAAACAACCTAGGGGATTCTATGATTGATTCTAAGAGAAGACACATGGGAAACCTCTTTGAAGCAAGTATATAACAGGCTAGTTTACCTTAAATATCTCATTTCTCATCTCAGTTTTTGTGAATGAGATACATTTTTTGACATTAGAAGAATTATGAATTTCAATAGGTTTTGAGTCTTCAGATCTGTTTCAGCAGATCATCACTGGGATATTACCCTTGCAGGATGATAGCACTATCTGCCCTGATGAAAGGAGAGAAAACAAAAATTTACAGTCATCAGAAGCTCTAGGAATTCAAGTACTGAAGTAACAACATATTCTTTCTGTGCAAATGGTAAAAACTGGACAGCAAGGGGTAGGTTCCACTACAAAGTCAACCAAAAATAGAGGTGTTTTGCATATAATCACTTCTAGTTCTTCCTTTACATTGTTTACATATTACAAGAGTTGCCATCAACTAATTAACATGCACAATTTCTAGTTAAAATATCTCATGAATTTAACAGAAAAGTCAAACTTACTCTTGCATGGTGGGAGAATGGGCTGAGGAGAGGATGGATCTGGTGAATGAGAGCAACATATAACCCTCTGTTATCAGACACTGTGCTTTATAAGCACAGTTTGAAAGACTTGGAATTATCTTGTCAGGCAAGAAGAATTAGAGAGGGAATGTGATTGCCTCTTGAAATGTGTAAGTGGTTGGAAAAGTGGAATGAGGTACTATTTATCACAATATTCCCTATGGAGAGGATGAGACTTAAAGGGCTTCAAATGCAACAAGGAAGACGTAGGTTACGTGTTAGGAGAAAAGGAGTTTAACTGTAAAGGCTGGGTGGAGGCAGGATGAGGAGGCCAAAAAGTGGTGTTAATAACATCTTTGGATGTGGAAAAGGTCTAGCTGGCTCTGCCACAAGGCAAAAGGATGAACTAGATGAGCTCTTGGACTCCTTTCCAGCCCTCATTGTTGTCATACTGAGATTCATCACATTGGAAAGCTTTTCTATAGTTATATTGTCCAGCAGCAGTAATTCCCCTATGAAAACCACATTATTCATGGATACATGAGCACATGAGAATAGAAGTTTTCTGAGGACTGAAACACTGCATCCATCATTTTATATCATTTGCTTCTTAGTTATAAAATAGTGGTGTGGTCTAGTTCAAGAAATTTGGGATTTATCAAGAACCCTATTATTAGGAACCATGTGTTTTATTTCAATGTTTCAAAGGTTAGAGGGTTAGAGGCTAGATGCCCAGCAGTAGTTTCATTCTGTAGCCTAAACAGTCACTGAGAGGCTTGTTTATGCCAAAAAAAACCATATTACATTAAGAGAGCTATTTTTTGCAAATCTTTAAATAATGTATGAGCTTCCTTCTATTATTTCATAATGTGTACCCTTAAATAACATGCTGTTATACTAGTCACATCATGAAATTCAACTGATTGGAAACAAATTAAGTAGCAGATATAGTTTAATTGTCCATGTAAGTAAATTACAAATGACAAGCAAATAACTTTAATAGTAATAAAAAGGTCTAATACTGACATTGCATCATAATGAAGTTAAGTTTTAGCACAGATGATGATTTGTTTAAAGAAGAAGCAGTTTAACTTTGACAGTAAATACAGCTTTCAAGCCATGCAGAGGAGATAGGAGTATGAAGTCATATTCCCAGTTACCTATGTTACTGTAGAAAATAGTTCCTTATGTACAATGGAACGTTTCCCCTGCATTAAACCACGAATAAAGACCCATGGCATGCTAAAGGGAATCCCTGCATATGGACATACTCATCTGGTGCTTTCTTTGGTCTCTCAGGTACAGGAAAACAAGAACCTCAGATGAAATCTGGGCCTAGGAAGAGCTGCTCTAAATGTTGCTGATCCCTGAACTCCAAGAACAAGCTACTTTATCTGAATTCTCATGTTCTTGTATTTTCCTTAAAGAGAACTAGTCTGCCACTCTTGATGGGAGTTCAATTTCTGATGCCTTCACCTCCATGAATATATGTCAGTTTAAATATCAAAACTGCTGTGTGCATTTCCATATAATTGAAAATAAAGATCTCTCATCTTCCTTCCTACAGAGTACTTTAAATGCCCCACCCCAGCCTGTAATTTAATGACAGAAAGAAAGGCTACTGCCACAGTTTATCAGCCTTCCCCCTGTTCCCAGGGCAGGCTGAGGATGCAATACTGCCACCCGAGCAGCCCCCTGCTGCCACTGCATGTAATCCCTGCAGAGAACAGGCACTCAGGTGGTGCTCAAACATCAGTGCACAAAGAGCCCTTCTCAATGATCCCAAAAGCTTGCCCCCATACTCTCCTGCCTGCAGATACCTTCTGGGTTGTCCTTTCCAAGAGGTCTGGCCCTCTGCTTCCATTCTGTCTCTTGTAATGAGCTGTATTTGGATAATGGCTGCCCCTCCCTCCTCCTGCCTACCCAGGCAGCTGGAGTCATTATATCCTGTCTTCCTGCATTTTTTATTTCTACACCTCATCAACACTCATTTTTTGTAAGTGGTTGGTCTTTGCAGATTGGACTTCCCTCAGCATGTTAAAAGAGCTTGCTAGCCTTGTGGAAGAGACCAGCTTGGAACATAAAAACATCTGATAAAATGCATTATGAAGCCCATTAAACTCCCATCATGGGTTGTCCCTTATCATTAACAAAAATGTTATAGCATCTCTTGTTTATGATCACACCCTCCTCTTGAAAGTCCTGTCTGAAAGCATTTAATGTCTTTACATCTCATCTCTCAAAAATTTTTATCTTATTCACCAGATCCTTGTTTCTGTTGTGCATTGCAGCAGAAGAAAAAGGTCCCCATCACAATTTCCCAAAGAAAGAGTGTAAGAATCATAGTTAGATGTTGAAGGGCATTTGCTAATAGCTGTTTAAGGCAGTAAGCAGGGTTTATTCATCTACTCACCAGCAGTTTTAGATCCTTGAGTTAATGACAGTCCATCAGGTTCTGTTGCTCAGCAAAAGCTGTAATCAGAAACAAAATATAGCTGAGACCATTTCTATTAGTCTACAGTGTGTGAGTTTAATGGCCTGTACTTTGAAACAACTCTAATTTCATTTCTATAGAACTTTCATTATATTCACTGGGTAAATCAGTAATTATATTCTTGTAACTTGAAGAATCATCCACTTCTCAGAAAAAAAACCCATCAAATCAAAGCTTTAATAATGAATAAGGAAGGATAATTCAAGCTATGCTTTTTGTTTCTTACTACTCTGGCATCCTTCCTTCTATGCTTAAGTGATTTGACTTCCTGAGCCAATCCTTTGGACAAACTAGTGCTCTAATTTTAGGTTTATCAGATGGCTCACAAGACATTTTCTCGATGTGATTCTGCAGCGTCCGTTTCCATACAGTCATTACTGTATTGGGGGTCAGAAGAAGAAAGAACACTTAGACTCTATTTCTAATTCATCCTGTGTATGTTTGCAGGGAATTCAGTTCCAAGAAAGCTCTAAATAACAAAATGCATGGCCTCACAACATTCTGCAAAGTGCTCATTATCTGAATACACTCTGACTGCTTTTGCAAACAGATGCTCCAAATACTGTTCTTAATTAAATATCAAGGGTTGGATTCAAATGTTGGTCCATGCCAGCAGAAGGTAGCACAAATCCTGGCACTGGGCCCCAATCCAACAAAGGATGGTTGTGAATGCCTGAGACATTGCAGGCTTCCCTCTCTTGTGGGCAGACTTGCCAGACACCGAGATATAATGCAAAGAGTCTGGATTTTGGGGTGTTTCTCAGGTGTCAGGGTGGGAGTGCAGTCCAGATGGCTGCTTGACAGCAGACTTGTGTAAGGATTGGGCATGATGCTCTCCAGTCAGGCTGGACAGAGCTGCTTCCTCATATCACCAACAACCATCACTACAAATTCCTTGAATCTTTGAGGAAGATACAGGAGTCAAAGTCACGTCAGGAGCTGAAGGAAGAACTACAAGCTGAACTTTCATTTAAACAGTTCCTCCTTTTTTCTTACCACCTGATGGGATGTTTTCTGCTTAGTAATTGCTGTGCAATAGTTTTTAGATAGTGATGGAGATGGCGAAATGTTTATTTTCGGAGTGTGGAGTGACTCTTAATACTTGGGGTTTTGGTGTTTTGTTTTGACAAGGAGAAGACATAAAACACTTGGAAGACAGGCAAAGAAAAGGAAAATGCAGGTAGCAAAGAGATCTTTTCTTTGAGTTGATGGCTTTTGAGCCACATCAGCATTACATAGTGCAACCTGCCTAAAGAAGACTAACTAACTTTGGAGAGCACCATGGCTGTCCAGCCTTCCTGATCTAGTGCCAGAGATTTCAAATATTTCCAAAGACAGTATTTCAGATTTTCAAAGATCTAGCATTTACCTGCAGAGAAAGGCTGAAGAAAAGCAAAGAGAGCACAGTCAGATCCAGCATTGCATAATATATAATCCCACTGAATCAATGTTTTGTGTTTTTTGGGGTTTATTTCAAGATAATTCCTTCTCATGTGTTCACAGCTCCTTTGGAAAAATATTTAATCTTGTACAGCAAGGCTAAACATTTTCTTTAAGAGGCACACAAAAATGAGGAGAACAGAAAAGGAACAGGAAAAGAGGCACAAACATGATGGGATGCTAGCTGGGTTGCTTTTTGGTCCCCTTCTCTAATAATTGGTCGTTATTTCTTTGGCTTAACAGGGTACCCTGGGCTCAAAGTCGTGGCTATGCTGAGGCAAAGGAGCTTATAGAGCTCGAAAGCTTTCCCAGCTGCTTGTTCTCCCGGCCTTTGTGTCAGGCTATCAACCTCCTCAAAGGTCTATTAACTACTTTCCAACACAGAAATCTTAGTCAATTGATTAATATCCAATGGTCCATGATTTTTTAACTTAAAAGCCATAGTGTTACCACCATGCTTTGATGTATGAAGCAGGGTTTTGTTTGTTTTTAACTCTGCTGTCTTTTTTACACAAGTTTGCAGAGCAAACTGATTCAAACTTTTCTATGCTTTACAGGTCTATAAACCCTCACCCACAACTGAGGCATCTCAGTCTACCATCTGTCTTTCCTCAGTACGCACAGACATAATTTTTAGGGCAAAAAGACCTGGGTGGTGATCCTCTTTCTTCACCACTGTTACAGGAAAACCGCCAGAAGAAGCCAGCTTGAGACCCCAGCTGATGAGCAAAACCAAAGTTTGTGGATTCTTGAGAAATATTTTACTTTTGTATCTGTCTCTCTCTGCTGTGTGCTGCCTATGTAACAATTGCTTTACCTCTTTATCACTCATTCGTTGATTTGTTCTTTTCCCTTTTTTCACCTTTCCTATTTAGTCATCCTCATTTCACAATTTGCTTTCTGTTTATCTGATTTCCTTCTAATACAACCCTTCAGAAAAGATGAGAAGAATGCCTGTGAAGCAAACACTGAATTTTTCCATCATTCCAGTGAACCCCATTGCTTATACTTTATACCTCTTTCCTTACCCCATTTATATCTGATCTACCTCTATTTCAGGCTGTGTAGTACAGACACTGCCTACAACTTTTTGTTTGTACAAGGATGCCTCATTCATATCTTGTTCCTACCCAGCATTGAAATAACTTGCTAATGTTTAACATTGATGCATAGAGGCAAGCTAAGCAGGGTCAGCACTGTAGGACTTTATGACATTCTAAAGAAAAAGCACTTTATTCTAATCCCAGTTTTACTTTATTATATCCTTAGTTTCAGGCACTGGGAAAAATCTTCAGAGACTGCATCTTATAAATTTGTTTGCTTCCATGCTTAAATGAGTATAAGGCTTATGATCCTCATGAAAAAAAAAATGCCTCTTTTTGGGTGAGAATTGGATGCTTAGCACAGCTGCAGCAATAAAACTCAGTAAACTGGAATGCACACTCAGGTATTCCTGTAAAACTTGCATCTCTCTTGTCTCCTTAAATGGGAATGGTCACAAAAACCGTGCAGGCAGTTCTCTGCCTTTTCCTCAACAGATCTGTTGTGTAGGAATCCCTGAAGACAGTGAAAGGCACAGTGCTTTTCCCTGCATCTCCACTGGCATTTTTAAGCATTGTCCCAGGCTTTTTACCAAGCCCATCTGTTCTACTTTATGCCACTTCTCTGCAATCTAAGAGAACCAGAGGGCTGCTTTGGGGAGGGAAAGCAGAGTACAGTTATCCTCTTACTGTATGCCCTCAATATCTTCCTCTGGCTGCAGCTGATTACTTGGCAACTCAGTGGGGTTTCACCCTGGGTTTATCCAGCAGCCTTCAGGGCTAACACATTGTCCACTATTAACTCCTGATCAGCCAACCCTGACTGTGAGTCACAAATGGAAGTGACCCATGCTTGGAAGGGTTTTGACAGCAAAGATACAAATGTAGACCTGGCAGATGCTGTGGAGGTGAGAGCTCCAGGAGAGGCTGGGGGCAGTGTGTCAGTACATGGGGCTGCTGCAGGTGGGCTTGGACCCCCAGACTGAAAGGGCCTCTGAGGTCTGAGATAGTCCAGCAGTCAGTGTCTTGTATGTCCTCATCAGGGTGCAAATGCTGAGGAAAACAGTATAAGAGGGGGGAAAAGGCTCCAGCATGTGATTATGCAAAATGCAAGGTGTGGCTGGAGGTATGTGCTTTCTCATTAAGATTACTTTCACATGATTACAAGAAGCCAACAAGAGATAAATCTGTTGTCATGCAATCAATTTGTCATGTTTTCCTGTTTTGGTTTTGTGTGTGAGTCTACCTGCAGGAAAATTAAGTCAGAAAAAGGGACCATATAAAACATTATCTATAAAAACTGACTGGATGCCCTCTAACAAAATTCCCCTTTAACATTAAAAACAAAAAAAACAAAACAAAACAAGACAAAACAAAACAAAAAAAAAAAAAAAGAGAATTTAGTGTTTGCATGCAGCTTATTTCCACCACAGCCAGAAAGAAGAAATCACATTTCTGCCAAGCATACAAGTCTATTCCAGTCACAAAACTCTTTCAAAACTCTTTTACATGTCCAGCTTCATGATGTCTTCTCAGGAATAAATTGCATTCCCAGAAGGTCAATAAAGAGTTTTCATTGTGCCAGAATCATAAGTCCACTCAGTGAACAAGAGAAACAAAGATATTCAGTGCAAGCTGCTTTGAAGGGTGAACAATACAATGGTGAGTTTTAAAACTGAGAGGGGTAGTTGTACTCACTGCTACAAAGATAAAGTTGTTGCTTTGTATGTCAATTACTTCTTACTTTCTTACTTTTCTCTTTCCCCACAACTGGTGTGCATGTCTGGCAGAGTACAACTAATTGCCTTTTTGAGTACGAAGAAGGAAATTACCTTTTTTTTTTTTTCTATGCAGAAATGAAAGAACATGTTTATTTTATAAATTTGGAGTTATGAGAAAAACAACATGACTGGCAGAAAGTTTTTAAAGAATTGTGATCTTTTTGTGCATCAAAGAGGTAAAGCAATCACAGAATCTGGGCATAGAGGAAACTATGTAGGAACTTTGGAAGGACTGAGCCCTTTTGATTCAACCTTGCAGTGTCTGTCCAGAAATGCTGAAACCCTGCAGACTCCTGTTTATCTGTGAAAAATACATGATGCAAGTGAGGGTGACAGTACCAAGACAGTATTGCAGTGTTAAGCAGCATTTTCCGCAAGTCTTTTTGTATCAGAAAAGTAAGATGTGATTCATTTAGTGTGCCTCTTTCCCAGATATATATGGCGCCATTCCATTGATTTTTTTACAGTATAACATACAGAAGACCAAATCCCAGTGAGGTCATTTCAGGAATTTATTACTTATGGCAACATCCGTGGTATATTGTAGCAATTAGCAGTGTGCAAGAATAGAATCTCTCTTCTCCAGAGCACCATGGTCATGACAATGCATCAACTATATGAGGATGTTACACACTTTTATAGGCACAATTAAAAGGATTGAGTGAGTTTGCTGAATATATTCTCCATGTGGGGCAATGCTTAATAGTAATCATTGTATAATGAATGTAGTATGCAAGTTATCTTGTGTGACCTGATAAGTCAGAAATAATGTTTCCACTCTTTGGAATGAGATTGTTATCAGTTCCAATAAAACCAAGCAATACTGCACTTGATGTGAACTTTGTGCTTCTAGCACAGTTGAATCTGTACATAAAACATTTGAGAGACAAACTGTGAGGAACTGAAATGGAGGTAAAGCAGACAGCTCCACAACTTGATGGCAACAGCAGTGAAGGTAGGAGATAACTCATTTTGGGAGACCCACTGGCAAAATTGCTTCTCCAATTGCTTCTTCAAGAAGCAAGAAGTCCGGATTTTATCTGTACCCTAAAGGAGGCCAGTTTCAGCCTGATTTATTTGTCCCCTGTCTGAACAGATCTCTGTAAAGTATAGAACAAGTTCTTGCATCAGGAATTTGTTAGATTCAGATATGCTTGACCTTCTGACTATTCACCACACATAGGTGCTGC
Organism: Emberiza elegans; assembly: GCA_024865655.1. Classification (NCBI taxonomy): domain Eukaryota; kingdom Metazoa; phylum Chordata; class Aves; order Passeriformes; family Fringillidae; genus Emberiza; species Emberiza elegans. Next base: position 39,510,046 of record JALJVW010000206.1, read on the forward strand.
CCTGCCAACCTCTGATCTCAGCTTATGCTTTTCTTGGGGTCATCCATACAGGGCACTTGCCAGAAGCTGGAACCTTCCTCCTGCTGAGGTTGTGGTAGGCTCCCTCCCCTATGTCCCTCCCTGCACCTGGAGGCCCCATACTTCTCCTTCTACTTGGACCATGTTTCCTCCCATTTCCCTGTTCTCTAATTCCAGAGAAATGTTTATTTCTGGGAAAAGGCATGTATTTCAAGGGCTGCTCCTTCCTCTTGTGAGGGGAGCTGGGTGATAGCAACCACAGCAAAGCACTTCTTGTGACTCCTCACATCTGCCTCTTTGCTTTTTGTTTGAGACCTTCTGCTGAGCTTCTAGGAAAATAGCTCATAATGAACTTGGTTCCTTCTAGGACTAAATATCTTTCCCAATATTGGTACATGTTGTTTTGATGCTGTGTCTCTGATCCTTGAGTACGAATGCAGAGGTCACTGGGTCCAGGATCTGGCTGCCTTATCCCCTTCCTTCTTTCTCAGTCACTCCTGATCCATGGTGTTAAAATACCTTCTCATCTCAAAGGCTTTATCTAACACTAGTTTTCCCCAGTTTTAACATTAGTTTTTTCTCAGTTTCTCAGTTAACTCATTAGTTTTCTCACAACTTTCATCCACTATTGGTGGTTTTTCATCCAGTCTGTTCTCCTGTCACCTCCACATATTTCTGGGACTGTCTCCTCAACCACAGTAGTCCAAACACAGATATCTAGGATACTGAGTGTTGCTTACACCACTAAAACCAAGGCGCTCCTTGTCCTTGATGTAAGACATTCTTTAAACACACCAGTGAATGCTTCCAAGCCACTTTACTTTGTTGCTATTTTATTCCTTGGTGTCTCACTCTTAGAAATCCCTGCCATGACCTCTGATGCTCTGTCTGCAGGCTAGACAGTCAACATCACAGCTTCTCTGCTGTATTTCCTCCTGCTGATTCTGTAACACCACTTATGTCTCCGCATATGTTTTTTTGGGAAGGCCAGCTGCAATACCACTATCTAGAGCTCTTCCTTGCAAGCAGCAATGTATTATTTGAGTGCAATGGCCTCTGATATTTCAATGTCTTGGTAAATCAACAGTTCAACAGTTTCAAGAAAGAAAATTGAGTTCCACCATCACAAGTTCATTTTATGCAGGATCCCTTTTCTGCAGATTGCCACATCTCTCATTCTGTCAGGATAGTGAGTCCCAAGATGTCACATTGTGCTTATCTATTTTTCCACCCTTGTCAATCTTTATCTTTTATCTCCCAAGGTCTCCTTCCTGACTGACTTTTAACTATTGCCTTACAATTTTTGGCATCTGGCTGCTGGCAGGTGTTTATACACCACTGCTTTCCTGAGCCCAAGTCCCACATTCATGTACTTTTTACTTTCACCCAATTCCTGATCATTTGCTGCTTGAAGGTGACACCAGAGTCAGTCACCAGGGCACCTTTCAAGGATTCAGGTCTCTAGTTTAGTCCCTTCTGGTCCTCCTGTTAATGTTAATAAACTGCTAAAGGAAGAGTCCCCTTTAAGGATTAAAATATTAAAGATTAAAAATAACTGAATTAAAAACATACTTTCACAGGCATGTGCCACAAACAAGACTAAATTCTCTATCACATGACAACAGGGCACTAAATACACGGGCAATTGAATAAATGCAGAAAACAGCCATCAAGAGCTAGTCTTTGAGAAGGACTGTCCATCAGTCAGGAAATCCTTCTGCAGCACATTACTGTGCCAATGCAAGTATTTCAGGGAAGAAGTTTTGTATGGTTTGCATTACTGCCAAAAGTCAAAATTGGGTTGCTGAGCCAGCTGGATCTCTGCCTGATCACCTTATAGTATTTTAATTTTCTGTGTTCTAAGGCTGTATTTACAAGCGTTAAATACTTCCAGGAAGTTCTTGGATGTGCTAAGACAGCAAAGATGAAATTTCAAAGGTGTCTTTAATTTAAAAGCTTAAACGACAGAGCTGTTGATTACACATCAATAGCAACAAAACAGGAAGGACCAGAGAAGATTTTAAAAGAAAAATCTGTTAATTTTTGGTCATTGTGAGGTGGAAGGTCATGTGGGATCATTCACTAGAAGAAGTTTCTCTAGTTTTCACGTTCTGTTCTCTGATCTTAAGATCTGAAAATTTTGAGAGTTGCTGCTAGTTAAAAGCCTGAGCTGATACCAAAATAAATCCCAGAAATTACACTGGGAATTTACAGACTTAGCAACTGCCCCTTGCTTGTTGATATACCTGAGACAAATTCAGGAACCTGCTTACTGAACAAGCAAAGCTGTGGAGTTGAGCACCTCCTGAGTGCAAAGGAGCATTTTGTTCATCGTTTACTGACTGAGGCCTGACAGTGCTGAGACATCCCTTTGTAGGGAGGATCTGAAGAGACAATCTGTAAGTGCCTGACAGCCCAGCTTGCACAGCTTTGCCAGCTTAATTAACACATTTCCTCCTCTGGGGAGGAGGGAGCTTCTGAACTGATGGAAAGAGCCCCACACTGTTTGTAAAGTCACCCAAGTGCCACCAGCTCAGAGACTTTACCAGAGGGCTAGCTGGAAGCACAGGCTGCAGCTTCCCTTTTTCCCGCAGTGAGTACCTTGGAGTGGAAAGCAAATCTGTTTCCTGACAAAGAATGACTCACACAGGCTGCTTGGCTTCCCTTGCTAGGTCGGTGATAGGGCATTTGGCTGTGTCTTCCAGGGTACCTTTTGTATACAAAATACCTGATATACATCTGTGATGTGGCTTTGCTCTTGCACCCATGTGTGTGAGAGCAAACACAGCAGGCTCAGGTGACTGCTGGGTGTTGCTAGAGCTAACTAAAAGAAGCAAGCTGGACAAAAATGTTCAGGTCTCAAGTTAATGTCTAAGTGTGACTGAGGCACAGCAGCTAAGGAGGGGAACTGGAACTCAACATTCCTAAACCTTGACCAGAGCAGTAGCATGTGGCTGAGCTGTGCCTGAGCTCCTAGCAGGGCACAGAGCAGCAGAGCTTGCTGGCCAGAGAGGCTGGTTAGACCCCTCTGCCCCCCTGGTGCATGTGAGCTCTCCTGCCAAGAGCCCCACAGGGCTGGGAAGGGAGCAAGCAACAGGTCTGGGGCTGCCCCACAAACTGGAGAAAGGACTGCTGATGCTGCTTTCCTCCGTGCTGGTGCATGGCTCTGCTGTCAACTGTGGTTCTTGAATGAAAGGAGTTTTAAAGAATTTGGGTCAGTTTGTTTTTCTGCACAGAGGATGCAAGTGTTCAGTGCTTTACCTAGGGGTAATACCAACAATCCCTGTATCCCTCTGTGAGACAACTTGTTCTGAACAAACTTGCTTTATCGCTTTGGTGTGCTCAGGGCTGTTGTTTTGTTTTTAATTGTTCTTATTTCAGCAGCACCTCAAAGGCCCTACCAAAAGCAAGGCATCATCTTCCTAGCAATGCAGAATGCAAAACAGTGCCCTCCCCAAACAGGTGGTGATCTCAGTATGTCTTGGAGGCTAAAGGGAGGATGCAATGGAGCAAAGGTGTGATGAAGCAAGGCTCTTCCTCACAGGCATCCATCAGTTTAATGGCCAAGTGGAGACTGGAGGTCGGGTTTCCTGGCACTGTGGCATGCACCCACTTTTACATTCACCCCAATCATCACATCTGCACGTTTGGATTAATGTGGAATTTGTCCTCTTGCCTATGGCAAACTGTGTCTGTGCAGGCTGCCTGAGAACTTCTTTTCCAAACACACCACATCACCCCTTCTCACTGTCAGAATATCACCTCTCAAACATCCATATAAGAGCTAGTCCAGCACAACCATCAAAGAGGAGGAGCAACTTAAAGCCAGGTCTGACTCCATAACTCTCCCCAGATAAACAAGCCCTGATTTATGACCCTTACAAATCCCAAGCTTGAGTGAATAAAACTAAAACGATGATGGGTACATGTTCAGAAGAATTTGTGATAACTGTGCAGTGAAAATTTCCTTCTACAAAAAATGGTGGGAGAAAAGAGGAAATGTGTGGTACAGACAACAACTATCACTAGCAACCTCTCTGCCAACCTCTTCTGCAAAGTTTCAACCTCAAAGGGAAGAAGTGACAGACACTCAGAAAATACTCCTTATATTGTGATTTTTAAAGGAACTGCTCAAAACACAGGGGTGAGGTACAGCATGAAAGGATACCCAAGGTTACAATAGAAAATTAAATACTTTAACATGAGGAACCACAATGTGAACTAGCAACTGCATCTCTATCAGAATGATGTTATTTATCTATCACCAGAAGCACACATGGTTGTGAGCAGACAAAAGAAAAAATAAAAACCCTCCAGCATGAGTTTGCTAATCATAATTAGGCAAAATCAGATTGGAAGATACTTTGTCAATTTTGTTGTGTTATATATTTTGGAAAGAACCAGTTTACTAAAAGGGAAAGATTTTCCAGAGAGAGATTTACATAAATAAATTTCCTATGCAACTTTGCTGAAAGAAAACATTCATACAAGGAAATGCTTCAGACATTTCAAAATGAAAACATTTGCATGTGAAATTAACCTAAGCTTTGTGATGATTTCTCCTGTTGCAAATTGTAAGGATCTTTGTTTTTCACTCTGCTTTGTTGCACAACACATTCTATACACTGCTTATTGATAGATTTTTTTTGACTTGTGCAATGAAGTAGAAACTATATCAAGAATGGGGGTCAGGATAGTGCTGGGCATCAGAGGCCCACTGAAAGTATCACACAGGCTTAGAAACACAGACAGGTCACAGACTGCATGGGCTGAGAGCAATCCAAGCAGAGCAGTAGCAGTAGAAATGTCCTAGAATTTCTCCTGGAAAGGGGCCAGAGGAGCCTCAAGGGCAGGTGAATTGACAGGGCTTAGGGGGAGAGGGGCAGCAGGGGAGCACAGTGTGATACAGAGCTATTGCTAAGGAAATGGCTGATCCAGGAGAGGATGTGCTATAAGGAAATGTCAGCATGAATATTTCATATGTTGACCCTTTTTGTAGTTTTAACATCTTAAAAGACAGTGACTGTAATTGACGTTAGACTCTGGGAAGAGAATGCAATTCCTGTCCCAGGAGATTGACGTGTATTACCCCAAAATGCAGCTCCAGGCTATGTTCTGCAAGGTGACATGCACTGCTACATGTATTCACTGAAGGAGCATCATCATTATCTCCCTGAACCTTAATTTCCCGTGGAATATCACCCCTGTGCTTTTTTCTTCCTAGCTAATGTTGCAGTTTCATATATAAGGGCTCTTGTGGAACAGAAAGGTATAATAAGACTCAGTGGATGCAGGTTGAGACCAGACGAGTTCAGACTGCAAATTAGCTGAGGCATCTTTGCTTATCACTGAAGGTAAGCAAACATTAACAAGGCTGTAGTGGATTTTCCACAATTGGAAAGCTTAACATTATAATTGGTTGCTTTTCTAGCACCAAACACTGCTAATGATTTTTGCACAGGAATTAAGAGAAGGGCATTCTTTGGTCTGTATTATGCACAAGACCAGACCAGTCCCCTCTGGCCTAAGTTGTTGATTACTCTAAAGCAAACTCTCATGCCCTCAATAAGAATAAATTTTTGAACTGCAAGCTAACTACGGATGCCTCAGGTTCTAGCAAAACCCTTTTATTGTGAAAGCTATTTCCCTGGCTCTAGTGTGTATACAACACCATCCTGTGTATGGTATATGCATTGGAGCCCTTTAAATGATAAACCCTCTGGTAGCTGCTGCAGCATCCAATGGACACATCTAGTGTGGGAGTGAAAACAATAATGATGTGATAAGGTTGATGCACTGAGCCTACTACTGCCTAGCATGGCTTCTTTTCCATGTTTTGACATCACAGTCCCTGCTGTCCTTACCCATGAAATCTTTCAAGCAGAGCTCCCATCTGCCTGCTCCCCAGGCTCCATGGAGATGCCAGGACCTTGCATTTTTGGAGTGCAGGACGGGAGCTCTTGCTGCTCTCTGGGCTATCTGAGCTGTCTCGCTGTTGGAGAAGCCTTTCAGTGAGGAACTGTTTCCAAGACTGTCCTTCTGCTCCGTAGCAACAGTGTTTCACTACCAGACATATTCCTTGTGCCACCCCTGTAGCACACAAGGAGTGCAGACAGGAACTAGCTGGCTGAGTGACCCCATGGACACACACCAGCACAGGAACCAAAGAGCCTTCATCAATCACCCCATTTGTCCAAGGAATCCAAGTCATGTAATTCATAAGGCAAAGGCTTGGAAACTGAGCTCTGCATGCACTGAGAGCACAGACCTCTCTCTGAAGGGGCTGGGCAAAGAGCACCTTCTAGGTGACCTTGGAGAGGGGCATTTGCCAGGCAATCTGTGCCATGGAGATGTGCCTGTTGACCATGAGTGAGGTTTTGTGCTCTTCTGACCCATGCAGCCACCCTGGGAGCTCTGAGTGCAGGACAGGAACAGAGCACTAAAGCACTTGCAGCCTACTCCTGAAAATTAGGTACCTACTGAAGTGCTTTGCTGATCAAAGCCTTTGCACAAGAGACTTCACCAAACAGTACAATGGCATTTTCTTGTGGCACTTCACACCAACCCCTACAGTCCACTATTACATCTCTGGGAAATGTAATAAGAGAGGCAATAGGTATCAAGTAGAAGATGGAAGAATAAACCCCAACATTGGCCTTTAAATTTTAGTTCCATCAAAACATCTTTGTTGTGATCAAAGGGAACTTGTTTGTTCCAAGTCAATTTAAATATTAATATAGGCTAAAACACAGGATAAACCAAAACAAGGAAAGCATTTTATAAATCTATAAACTAGACAGAACAAGCTGCTAGCTGGGACTAATGCTAAATGGTCCCTTTAAACTACTCTGTGGAATGTGAGTTTGATCAATTTAGTCCAAGCCACATTAGTATCAGAAAAGCTGAGAGCAGTGTTTTCTCCCAAGGGTTTCCTTTGAGGGATATTCCTCTCAGAGCACAATATCACAGAGACAATTAAGGATGATAACATTTTTTGCATACATACACCATGAAACTGATGAATCAACACTGATCAAGACATTCATAATTACTTTTTTAAACTGCACTTCCAAGTTCCCAGTATAGTCACCAAGCTGACAGAAGCAGTAAAGACTAGTGAAAATTATTGTAGCATGACCCTGTGAACTATTTTTGATAAGCAAATACTTTCCAGGAAGCAGATTGGGGAAAAAAATAAAAAGGTGTTCTCATTAACAGTCTGTGCACTTACTCAGGTGGAAGACAAGGTGGGTATGTTGTGAGTCTTTCTAGCATCGTTGGCACATTCTTACTCTTCCCTCTCAGATTAATGGGCATTAAGGTTCCCAGGTCTCAGTGATGGTTGCAAGCTCATTACAGGTGCTGCTTTGCTTGTATATCATTGCTGTCCCACAAGCCTATAATTTATTGCTTAGAAAGGATTTCTGGATATTTTCCCAGATGTAAAATCACAGAGGCTTGTATTTAGTGCTCTAGCTGACGACAACCCTACCTGCATATATTCTCTCTCTCTCTCTCTCACACACACATACTTGGCTTTGAACTCTGACATTTATTTTATGCTATAAATTCCTTCAATTAAGGAACACAGTGCATTAGTATAATTGTTAGTCCCAGCCTGCATTGTCTTTTGGAATAGCTAAGTAGAATTCTAGTGATGCTGTTGCAGTTCATATCATACATACAGTCTGCTAATAGGCATTTAAGGAGGTATTGGTGAAAGTCTTGCTATGGTAATGCTCTTACTTCAAGGTTATTTATATTAAAAGGTGTCTAGTCTTTGTAAGGAAAAACTCAGCATACCTCTGTGCTTCCTGTACAATAACATGATGCAATACCTTTCCTTCTGAAGTTATTATCTTGGCTTCTCTATATACATGTTCAGCCATTATGAAAATTCAGGCAGGCCTTAAAACAAATTGAAAAGATTAATTCAAAGGTGCCCTTGAAAATTCAGGGCCATAAAATGGGAACAGAAAAAAACAGCATGATAAAAAGCAGTCCAGTTCTGGACTCATTTGTTTAAGTCCTTTCTCTGTCCTTTGTTTAAGTCCTTTCTCTGTCCTTTCAAACAGCAAGATGATCCAATGTTAACTAAAGCTCAGGAAAACCCATGGCATCTCTCAGAAACATGCAGTTCAGAGAAGAGTGAAACTCCCATCCTTCTTCTAACTATGCAGTCTGACTTTGCAAAGAAAATTTTTTCCCTAGTGAAATACGAGGGGCCACAGAAGGATCTGGGAATGCCAACAAGCACCACTGGATCATCACAAGGTTGTGCTTCCATCAATAACATTGCCTGTCAGTCAGTCCTAAATGGTTTCCTTAAAGTAATGTGCCAACTCCCAGGGCCAGAGCATCCTCACAACCTGTGGATGATGGTAGGGACAAAGTGTCTATCAATCTTTTTGCTTTTTCAACAGGGAACCAAGAAATTGTTTTTCACAGAGTGAATGTTTTTACAGCAGCAGAGTCCACATGTCTCCTGTCCCAACACATTGCTAGGAGAGCCTTAGAGCTCTGCAGGACTGCCTGTCTTCACTGTATTGATCCCTACTGCAGCAAGCACAACAGGAAAACACTTTTAAATAAATAATTACCCACTCTCAAGTCCATCAGTTATTGCTGAATCACAGCTTTCTGACCACTAAAATCATGTTTTGTCAAATGCTTTCAGCAGTCTTTTCTACACAATCCAGCATTGTTTTGCATGGAAAGGGCAGTGGACTTGGTTGTTTAGAGTGACTTAATACAAACATGGAGTATTCACACTCAGAGCAATAATTAACATACTTCCAAGATGGCATGGAAAGAGGGAGGTGGGGGTGCTGTGAGGCTTTCCATGGCTCTGGGATAAAAGCTTTTGTCACACTTTACAGTACCATGCCATTTCCACAAGTTTACCCGTGGAGAATCATTTGTTTCTGGGCTGATTCATAGGCACGGCTGTTTCCCATCTTCCTGAGGGCTTTCTGCAGCATGAGGCTTCTCACAGCCTCAGCAAGACCCACGCTTGAAGAGGGCTGTCACCAGCATCCAGCCTGGCCTTCTTTTCTGGCAAGAGCGGGTGATAAGGACGGCAGGCTGAACAATGGATGCTCCTCCACAAGCAGATTAGCCTGGCCCTGCAGAACATCATGTATCTTTTAAGGGAAGCTGTCAGGGAGAAAACAGCAGGTCAAATCCTTGGTGGGAGCAAATTAGCCTGGTTGCGTCAGCTGCACTGCGGTTGGTGGAGCAGCGCCAGCTGATAGGAGCTGAGGATGTGACCCTGTCTATCTAGGAAAAGCAGTGTGTATTTGGGGCTTGAACAATGCTGGAGAAGGGATTACTGGACTCCAAAGCAGCCTTAGCTTTTTGCTCACTTTTCACCACTTGTGCTGTTTCCCGCACTGTCTGCTGGGTGCCAACAGGGCTGGGCAGCTCTGGCCTCCGCAAATGCAGCTCTGGGCAGCTCTGGCCTCTGCGAATGCATTTCTGGCTTTCATGGGATTGCAAAATAACTGCTGTTAAGAAGGCTTTGTCACTAAGATTAGAAAATGCTGCAAAAGGTTCTCAAGCATGCTGAATTTCTATTACATGGAAGGCTGCATCCCACACCTTCTCTCTTCAAGTGAAGGGGACCTGATACTGAGGAATAGCAGCAGCAGAATTTGCCCTCTGTGCCACCTCAGCCCACTGGCCTCATTCACATCTCAAAGGATGAGAATCTGCTGCAGCTCTGCTGCAGGGGCAGCAGAGAGAGGAGGGGACAGACCCTCCCACCCCACTGCAAGGCACAAACATGTTGTTCTCTGCGGGAACATCAAGTGCATTTTGAGGACTGACAGAAATGTCATAGCGCATCACAAGTGCTTTCATCCCCTCACCAGAAATAAAACACATGTCAGGTCACAGAAGGCTGTTTTCATTCTTACCAACAGCGCCGGCTGTTGTCTGGCTGTGAAGGACCTCCCAGCCTCTCCAAAGGCATTTTTACGCCAAGGAAACGAGCATCAACCTAAATGATTCTATGATTTTATGAAAGTGTTTGCCTCTCTTTCCTTCTCAGTGGTTTGGTTATTTTTTTGGTCACTCAAGCCTGAAATAAAAAGTCCAGCTCACTGGAGCCTGTCGGTCCAGATACAGCTTAATTTGCTGAGGTTTTGATATCACTCAAACTAGGATTTATCTAGCTTTCATGGATTGTGGCTAAACTTTTTGAACAGTTTGTCCTTCAGGATTTCCCAGATGTCCCAGCTGACACTTTTCTGGCATATATTTCAGGGGAAGAAAGATGTAAAGAAACCCTGCCAATCATCTAACTGGATTTTTTTTCTTTTTTGCTACAGTGCTATAATAGTGTTGATAAATACTGAGAAAAATTGGCTTCAGCTCCACTTTTCGTTCTGTCTGCCAGGACATGTCCAGCTTCAGTTTGATGGGTGATCTGCAAACTTTGTTGGCAGGTAGCCTGTACAGTATTGTCCACAGTTTTGGCCTGCTCTTTTCACACTCATTTTCCATCCAGGATTTAGAGGGTTTCCCAGAAGTTATCTCTGATTCTCTGATGCTGTGCAGGCGGCACACTCACAATCACGTTTGATGGCAGGTTTTCAATTAATGCTTCTTATTCAGTGATCCAGTTGCCAAGGGCTGTTTGTTTTATTAATTCTGGGGAAGAACTGCCCTGATCATTTGCCTGAATCTATTCAGTACCTAAACCATAAAATCAATTTTAATAGGCCTTAAGGGATGTGCATATAACCCTGAGTGTGTCTGATTCCCAAATGAGGTAAATCACACCCATTAGTTTGTGGCTAATATTTTGCTTGATGAAGTAGGCATCATGCATCTATGATTCAGAAAAGCAAAGTGTCTTAAGTTTCTATGGGTTCAGTCAACACACAAACTGTTGAGGGCTGAAAAGATCCATGCTTTTGGCAGATCAGCTGGAGGCATCTGTATCACACCAATGCTGGTTTCTATCAGCCTTCTGACTCCAGATGTGTTTGAACCAAGAGGTATTTGAAGCTTTCCATCTTTCCAGGACAAGCCAAGTGGCTTCTCTGGGTTGCCCCATACATAAACATTCAGGAGACAGCCCAAGAAACTGACACCTCTAAACTCACTGAAGACCCTACAGGATTGCTTACAGATGGAGAGGCTTGTTCTATTGCATTGGCCAAACATTTTTCTCTAAAGAATGCAAATGCTTGGGGCTTTAGTTTCTGGGATTAGTGACCAATTTGCTCCACTTGCAACACTGCCCAGCACAACCAAGTGTACACACCAGTATTTGGACACTTCCCTTAGATGCAATGGCCTTCCCAGACAAAGGGCCACATTTCCTTTCTGCCTGGCTGAGAATTGCTGGAACTGCTCTTTGAGATACTTTGGATCAGTAGGAGGTGGTGGCAAATTAACATTGCACCTATTAGACATCACAGCTGACAGAGCTTAGTCAGAGGAAGGCACGCACCTGTAATGTTAATTATTTTCCTGTTATAGTAACTATTTTACTGCTATGTCTCTAGTCTCTGCGTCTGCAGGCTCTCCTGGGTTCCACACACATCCTGCAGTTCCCAGGTTTCCTCCTCACACATGGTCAGCAGTAACACATTTCCTTGTGTAGCCAGGACTCTGGTCACTGCAAGAAGGCAGGATAACAAATGTGGGAGGTTTTTATCAGTTGCTTTTGCAGCAATCAGTCACAGTTTTCTAAAAACTGCCTCAAGTGAGAATCAGTCCTGCTATTAGTAATTTGATTTCAAGGTGAGCTCATGGTCATGGCAAGTTCCCAGCACAGTAATTACTTGGGGTGCTTAAGAGCAATGAAAACTCCTGGAGAATTTGATAGAGTACTAATTATATCAGAAAGGTTTTTAATGATTACTTTCTGTATAAAGATGGAGGAACAAAATAAGGCATATATTCTGCATATATCCTGAGTGTTGGCAAATAAATTTTCCTTGCATGAGGGGCCTCATGGTTGCTCTAACAAGAAATATCTCAGCACTCACAGGAGCTCTGGCTTACTCAGAGTCAAAAAACAACTGCACCTCTGTTTGGCACTACCCAAATTCCATACCTCTCTACACCATGTGCTTTTATATAAAAATATCCTCTGGAATCTATGCAGTTTAACACATTATTGCATTATAAACACACATTATTTATAAATTAATTCACTTATGAGTTTGACCCTTAATAAAGTATAATTTCTGGAAAGATGAACATTTTTGAGAGAATCTTCTTTGAGGAGAAGTGTAAATAGTCATATGTTGATATTACAATTCTGAGCCTTTCATTAAAGTAGAATTAGCTGGAATCCAAACATACTGGGCCTGAATTTGCTCTCTTCTTCAAAAGGATAAGGAATATATCCCTTGCACAGAAAATAATACAATGTCCAGTTCCTAAGCCTCTTTTTATAGTTAATTGACTTTTTCCCTGGCCTGAGGACATTTGGTGATGAATGATAATCTAAGTACTACAGATCTTCATTCCTAAAAAACCCCTTCTAACTTTGATGTACTTACTGGGTTTGGGTTTTTACCATGGTATTTGGTAAACACTTAGACTGGAGAGGTTCACACTTGGTCTTTGGTAACTGGGTACCTCAGCCAGTCTGAGGTGCCCCATCTGCCCAAAAGCTGAGCTCTCTCCTGCTGCCAAAGAAAACTGCAGCATCTCCATTTACTTCAAAAGGAGTTGGAAATGTGGAGCATCTACTTGAAGACCAGGCTGCTCATATCCAATGCATATATGTTGGCTTGGAAATATGGACAGAGTGTCTGGCTTTTTTGGTCATCTGCACCTGATCTCATGCAACTGTGCCGTAAGGGAGAGGTGTCATTGCACAAACTGACACACCACGAGAGGAAAAACCAGCATTCCACCACTCCCAGTGAGCCATCTTAATACCTTCTGTGGGATTTTTTGAACTCCAGATGATCTGTATTTTTAAGAGTTCCTTCTTCCCAGGACACGGTGTTTGAAACACTGCCCATAGCAGCACTTCTTGCGCACTGCCATAGTGCAATACACTGACATGTCTCTTGGTTTCCACAGCAATTTCGTGTGTATGCTAAAGACTATGGGACAGAATTGTCCAAACTTATTGATGGCAGTTCTAGCACCCTCCAAAGTGAAGGGGGTGACATGAGCTGCATGTCACAACCACATGAAGCCTGTTCACTATAAAGCAGAGAGGTCTGGCAAGTAGCACAGAGCAAGGAACAAGGAACACTTTCAGGCATTGGGAATGAAGGCCAGTAGATTTGAGATTATCCACATAGTTTACTCAGGTAAAATATATTGCTCTTCTTTAGTTTAAGACACTATGATGCTATTCAGTGCTTAAGCACTACATCTGTTGTCTCTACTTTCCTCACCTTTAATTATCCTCCCTAAAAACTACAGCATTGAAGGCTACTCCTTTTTACTAATAAGTAAATCTAACATCCATTTAAATAAGGCAGATGCCTTCTTACCCTAGAAACTCAGGAAGAAGTCTCCAACATCATCCTAGATGAAACCAACATGTTTAGCATGCTAGTCTGTATTATTAGCTTCAGCAGTTTTCAAAAGTGATAACACCAAATTCCCACAAAAATAAAATACTGGCTGTCATTTCTTAGTGACTGGTTTTTCTGATTTAGGAACTAGATTATGTAGAACAGATGGGGCCAAATTTTGTTCTCATTTGCATCGGCATAAGTCAATTTATTTAAATGACAGCAGTTCCTAGCACAGTTATAAGCGACATCTCTTTTTGGAGCTCCTGGAACATCACAGCTCAACAGCAAAAAAAGCAAAGGAACACTTTCAAAAATCTTTGGTTAAACAACCAGTAAAATGAGATTATTTAGGAAGTATGTAGTGCTGTCACTTAAAACATGTTATCACCAGCACTCCATGAAGATGGAATAATATAAAAATCTAGGGAAATACAGTAAAAAATGCATAGGGTAATGGTAGTGCACAGAAGAGCACCAGGAAAAAAGAATGAAGCCACCAAACAGAAGCAGAAATATCACAGAGTGCAGACAAGGAAGACTTCTTGCTCAACTTGAATATATGTTCTAGTTTTATATAGAGAACAGTTTCTTTTACCTCTTTTATACGAACACAGAACTTTTACCAATGTTATGTATGCGTATGTAGGTGTCTAAATATATATGGGAAATTAGTACCACATCTTAAAAATGGAACTGGGGTTTTAATCTAAATGTTGCTTGGTGACTATGTCATGAAACAAATAGATTTATTCTATCAATGTTTATGTGGCTGATTTCCTGAACACAACCTGCGCACAGCTGAACAGATGCATTTTCTTCATGTTCATGTTTGCTGTTGGCTGTTTTTGGCTTGTCTGTTTCTAGACAGGGTATCTGAGGAAATCAAAAGCACGGGGTCAGAGGAGGAACACAATAGATTTTAGAGGCTTGGCACAGGAAAGCTGGGGAAATCTGCTTGATTGAGGATATCTACTGTTCTGGCCTGAAAAAACATGTTTCATGCCCACATGTCCACCACATGGCTGCAGTGCAGCCGAGCTCTGCTGGACAGGACTCCCAGAGTGTGTAACACTGACCCACACCCTTCAGAAGGGATTTATCTAGGCACCTATGGTAAGTAGTTTCCTGGGGTGCAAACCAGAATCACTGAAAAAAAGCAGCTAATTGCAGTGAAAATACAGGAAATATCCCATGACATCCCATGGAGCAGACCTGAGCCTTCCAGCAGGGAAAGCTCTTACACATTGCAGGATGGCCAACACCATGGCCTGGGTGGTGGCTCATGGGAGCATCAGCATGGGACTCACAGAACCACATCAAGGCAGTGCTGGTGGGAACTGCATGTCCCTGCAGCAAGGTGGGAAGGATTAACCATCCTGAACAGAAGAAGCCTTCTCCATTTTCAGCAGAATGAAGCAATTTGGAGAAACTGTTTCTGGGAAGAATACACTTCTGTCCAGGCAATATTCTGTGTGTGCTGGATTTCACACACGATTTACCAGACTCAGGCAGGTATCTTAGTTCAGTCCTGCCAGCGCTGTCAACATCTGCCTCACCTCCAGCGAAAAACCCTTATTCCTGCACTCACCTGTCCTGTTAAAAAGGTGGTTCCCCTCAGGGACATGTCCCCTGGCATGTCCTCCTCCACCCGGCCCAAGCTGACAATCAGATGACCTGGTTCAGAGGGTAAGGGATGGGATTCAGTGGAAACAAGCTTCCTCTATTACTCTTGGTTCCCCTTTGCCAGCCACAGAGATTTTGAGTTATTCCTGTCTATTGCACCAAAGCACAGATTATTAGTGGATATGTCAGCCTGTAATTTGTTTCACAATGTGAGCCCACATGCCTGAGTGGTTCTGTTCCCCTTTCTTTCAGCAAAGCCAGGCCATCCTTTAATTCAATTACAGCCCTTTATAGCTGGCTTCCTCACAGATCCCCAGCAAACCACCCTCTTTGCTTTGCAGATGATAAGGGTACTAGCACCCTGGATTCTTGAACTCAGTTTTTATGCAAGCTACAAAGATAAGAGGACTGTGTTTTTTCAATCAACACACCCTGATCCTCTGAGATGAAGAGCTCTTGTCCTGCTTCAGAAAGCCCCATTTGCTTTAGAGGGAAGAAATGCTCCTCAGTGTGTGCTCAGCACTTCTGAGACCCCACAATTAAGTCATTTCCTGAAGACCACTAAGTGAATCAGAAACAGTGCCAAGAACTTAATACAGCTTCCTGAATCCATCCCCTGCTAACCATGAGAACAAAACCATGCTCTGTTTACACAGAAATTAAATGTCACTGAAGTTTTACTATTGCATGATTGCATTCCATTTGTAATTAATTTTTCTCTCAGCTCTCTTTTCCACACTTTTCATCTGGAGCATTAATTTTCCTGTTGAAGCTGCATGTTTTCTAGAGGTCCCAATGGGAGAATTGCAGCTGCTGGCTAGATTTGGGCCCTGAGGGGTTTTGTGTGCCTCCATCCCCCTCTCCTCCAAAGGAGACATCACCTTCTCCAGTCTCTTCTGACTTTCTCCCAGCCCCTGCACTGGATTTGTCTGGGGTCTACTTCAGGAGGGAACAGGCTGAAAAAGAAAGAGGACACCCTTCTCCCCACCTCACTTTGAAATAAGGGTCTCCTAAAGATGGGGTCCACAGCCAAGACTAGGGGCTGCTCTTAGGCAAAGTCTTCTCTGTCAAAACAAGACAGACATTCTACAACCCAGTGTTGTCCCTTTGCAGAACCTGCTTCCTGCAAGCAGGCTAAGATTCAGGGTTGGGGAAGATTCAACATCTTGCAGTCCAGAAATTGAACTGGAGTGACCTCAGCTATAGTGGTCTAGACCCAAGCAACATAAGGGAATACTGTTGAGCTCCTGTTTATGTCTTTCTACCCCCATCTCTCCAGCATATGGCCTTTTCCTCTCCTATTTGCTATCAGAACTGATACTGGCTATATCAGACTCTCAGAGGGGCTTTTCCTGCCTCTGTACTATTTATTTTTTCACACCCATGGTTGCTCATCCAGTACTGTAAGATCCCTGCTTCTGAAACCACATAAGTTTGCATGCTCCCATCCAACTGAAAATGAATCCACATCCCATCTGCTGGCATTTGTTCCACACATTGCTGTGCTGAGACTCCTTTGTCACCCATGGCACTGCTATAACCCCCTTGGGCTTGTTGTCTCTTCCAAGGGACCACAAGCCACAGCAGTACTGGTCCCCAAATGCACTGTGTTGGCTGGGGGTGGGAGTTTGCTCAGTCTCAGCCTGTGCAGCTCATGTTTTTTATCTAGTCTGTCAGAGATTCACATCACTTTCTGCCTCGGGTCTGCTGCCAGGTCTCAGAGAACTGCCCGTTTCTGTGAGCTTCACCACAGCTGGGGACTTTCCTCTCAGGCTATGTTTTGATAATCTTGTCAAGGGTTTAGCCTCTACAGAGTGTTTTGCTGTATAAACTCATCCTAGTCTCCTACCAAGAGTTCAACAGTTCCCCAAAATGACTATGTTGGCTCATTGGGCCAATCACTTACTTGTCTGTGCTCTCGCCATCTTTTGGTTTGCCACTCACAAATATATTGCTCACATTTCATGGGCTGCCAGTGCCACTCAATTGTCCATAATGCAGTTTCATATCTAGCTGCATTCTTTTAAATTAAGAGGAAACTTTCACAATCATCAAATGCTTTAGAGAAAACAAATATTAGAAATTAGACTAGTTTTACTTAACTATCTTTATTTTGGAACCCATAGCTTGCAGTTAGAGAATTAAGTCACTGTTTAAACTCTCTCCAGTAGATTTTTATATCCCAGAGAATTTTAGCCCCAGGGGGCAAAAAGCTTTCACACTTCTTTTCAGGGAATATTCTCACTTTCTTTTAATCCTGGTTCCCTGTATTGTTCAGCAATTACTCCAAACCCTGAATTCTGTGCTCCTGGGCTGCTTCCCTCCCAGTCCTAGTTATAATCAGAAGCAGCCTTGAGCCTGGCCCAAGGGAAATCTCTTCACTGTTTGGGCATCAGCTCTGACTGACTTGCACAGACCTCTCAAGGGTGCCAACCCCTCACAAAGGCAAGCCCACAAAAAACCCCTTGAAAAGCAGAGATTAACACTGTTATCAGTCTGAAGGAAGGAACACAGGACCTTTCACACAGATTAAATACAGAACAGTGAGTAGAAATTAGTAAATTCTGTACAAACAGTGATTTTCTGCTCTCACAAGATGGGAGGGGGGAGTAATTTCCATGGCAGTTATGTCAGTATTCACAATATCATCTCTATTTCAAAGAGATCTTCCTAGGTGTCAAGAAATGCATTGATAAGAAGAAATTCAAAGCCAAATGTCAGCCCCAAATCCATAGATTCTCCCCTCCTCCCCCAAGAAAATAAAAAAATAGTACACACTGTACACCAATCTGTTTCTTGGAAAACTGGCATATTGCAACACCCAGGGTTGGCTCAGATGCTTCCATAGCAGCCAGACTCTTGCAAACTCGAGCAGTGATTGCTGAGGATAGCACCAGGCTTTTCTCCATGGCAATGCAGACCACTTCTGCTCAGCCATCTGTCTTATCCATCACCTTTTAAATTTCACTGCTGTCCTTGTCCATGGAATTCTGACATTTCATATGCAAGCGTGCTGCATACAAATCCCCAGTGCAGGATTTCTCTGTAAAACTCCAGGTGCTGTTCAGAGATTTTATTTAAATGAAGTAATACATGTATTATCATCACAGTGAAGATTATAAGAACTTGCTTTTTTTCCCTCACTCACTAAGCCAGTTCAATTTTATTTAAGGTTACTTAAGAGATAAAAAATGACAGGCTTGCTTACTGAAATGTATTCTGTTTTTCTTATAGGCACCACTCAGGCTGTTAATTCTGCTCCTGGATGCCAAGGAATTACATAATAATGATAATTACCTTGCATTTCTATGGTATTTTCATGTCATGAATGTGTTCTGTGAGCTGAACATGGAAATAAATGGAAATGCCACCATTCCTAGGGATTTTACAGCCACTGGAGTGCTAGATAGATAATAAGGAATGATAATCTATCTAAATGAAATCCTTTGGGCAGGCTTGTTTGGAATGCAGGCAGCCACAGAACTGCCATTTTTACATGAAAATTTTGGGATTTACTTAAAGCTTCTGCTTTTGAAATCATGGGATTACAAAGATTTTACTGGTAATATCTCTCTTTTGATCTGCCATTCAGGAAAGCTTGAATATAGGAAACTCAGAGACTCAAAAACAAATGGAGGCAACCCCTGCTATATTCAGTGTGAGGCAGTGTTATGATTTGAGAAGGAAGGGGAAGCTGCATCCCTGTTTTCAGTACATGCAGTCAGCAGGCACAGTTTTTGACATGCTGACTGCAACTTGTCACAAAGACAAGATGCAGCCTATGTTAATTAATAGAGGTCTGGCAATCTCTACTCACAGGGCTTCCAGTGATCTGCATTTTCAAACAACAGATCTGACTCTGATCTTTGCTCTGAGTAAGAAATCATGGAACACCTGAAACCTGGGAGTGTAGAAGAAACCTGGGAGTGTAAAATCGTGGCTCCATTTTTTACAGCCTGTGGCCATATTGTTAGAGAATTCTTTGTTCTTACAGACTGTTCACACTAAACTTCTCTTCTCCTAAATGTATTGGAGAGTCCTTCTGGGCCCTCAGGAGGCAAAATGTTCCCTAGATGTGCCTTAGCAGGGTTTTTTTGATATCAGACTATATAGGAAAATCCATCAAAATCTATCAAAGATGTGAAATTGTGGAGGATTCATTTATAGAATCATAGAATTGTTTAGATTGAAAAAAGTCCTTTAAGATCATGGTCAAGTCCAGTTGTTAACCAGCATTGCCAAGTCCACCACAAACCCCTGTCTCTATGTGCCACATCTATACATAAATGTGGTTAAAGTTTAACTACATTAAACTCCCATGGGGATGCTCCTGCCTAAACTAGTTCCATTTGACCAAGTTCACTTTCTTTCTCAAAGATTTGAATGGAGTCACAGTGCAGCCACTTTAGTTTAGAATGGGATTAGAGCAGGCTCAAATCAGCTTCTCCTCTCTCTCTGAAGCATGGCCCTCAGTGTAATGATTCACAACAGATATCCATGTTCTTCCACAGCTCTTCCTGCAATTTCAGTACATTTTTCCCCCTCCATTCTGGAAAAGATGGTGAATGGGCCAGGTAGCCACAAAGGCACAGCACTGGGACACATAGCACTGACATCTCACCTGCCTGCACGTTGCTCTCTGACTCAGCAGAGGAGGAGGAGACCTTTCAGCTCCCTGCATTTATTTGTTCACGGCTGGAACATCCTGCATTTCATAGGGGAATGTCAGGCTGCCCAGGCCTTTTGCAACCTTTACAGGTGGGCAGAGTCCAAATGCCATCACATTTTTACAGCTCTCCCCAAGGGGTTTAACTCAGAAAATGTCTCAACCTTTTACATCTGTGCCCCCTCAAGATTATTGGCGTCACCCCTGAGAAAACAGGACAAAGTGAAAGGAAGCCAGGAACTGCAGAAACGCTGACCCATTGTGCAGAACTTGCAAATGCTAATGAGGCTTTAGAAAAATGCAGTAAATTATGGCTGATCCAGTAAAAAGAGAGGGGAAAAAATGAAGATATCAAGAAATGTCTGTCTTCTCTCCAAGCTGTATGTTTTGTTTACACATATGAGGGCCACTGAGAAAAACAGGTGGAGAATTTGCTCGTTTATTTTCTTTTTTACTTAGAGGATGACTTGGCAGCAGGGTTTGATTTGAAGAAAGAAATCCAAGTCAATACAATCTAGATGATTAATTCTATTATAAGCAATGATTACTTATACTGGCAGGCTTAAAAATTCTGAGGGTGTCACTTTATCATTTATAATTATCGAATGTTGCAGTGCCTTTTCCTTCACTTTGCTTGCCACTTGAATCAAACTGGAATCCAAAATTTCAAAGCTAAAGCATTTGAAAGGAATTTTTAGGGGGAAAGAGAAGAAGAGATGCATCTGTTTTGGGTTTTTTTGTTTTTTGTTTTTTTGGGGTTTTTTTGCAGCCCAATCAAACCCATAAAGGTCCCTACTCTGAGATTCCCATTTAAAAGGAACTGACATCCTGAGAAAGCAAGATGTTTTAATGTTAATATTTTAAATCTGAACTTGAAACACAGCCTTCATTTGACCTTGACTCAAAACATTTAAAGCTCCTTTGCCTCAGCCCATTGCCATGCACTGCACATTTAGCCAATATCTCTCCTGGCACACGTTCTGGTTCTGTGTCCCATTTATTTTGCTTTTCCAGCAAATCATCTTTCTTCTTCCCTATCTACAAAAAAGGCCAGAAATGAGAATTCCAGTACGTAGGAAATCAGCATTACTTCCTTTTGCATTTGAAGCCAGCTGCCAAGCACAATAAACACATCCAGTGTCAGCTCGGCTCCCTTCCCCTCCACACCTCTCCCACACCTGGCCAAAGAAAGAAGAAAAACAGCTAAAGGGAAAATATTCTGGATTCTGGGGGAGGATGCCCGGCTGGGAGCGTGTTGTTTCCGCGCTGAACAGCAGAGGGGAGCAGCAGAACGGCGTCTGTCCGGCTGCACAGGGGCTGCCAGGACCGGCTCCGGGGACGGCCCCGGTACCACTGGCTCCCCACCACTGGGGAGACCCTAAATCCTCTCATGCATTAAGATGTAGCATTAAATATGCCTCCTAAATGGCTGTGAGGTGAATGATCTTTGGCAATGAGCACATCTTGAAGAAGGGACTCTAGGTTCTTCCCACTCTTAACTCTGTGTTACACCCTTAATGGTCCAGACGCACAGAGATGTCTAGTACCTAACTCTCACTATTTTGGAGTGGTGCCCTTTGAAAATGTATCAGCTGGTATTTCCCTAGGATAAATATGTATGGGCAAATGACACAGCCAACTACCTTCAATCAAATCCAAGCTGCCATATAAGAGACCCTGGAAATAAGTTCAGATTGAGAAAAATATACAGTATTGCTGTAGTTTTGTATAGGAAATGTGGGAGCTGACCTACCAAAGAGAGCAGAAGCCACTGGAAGTGGCTCATATTGGGGTTGGGAGCCAGGCATGCAAGGTATTAGGAAGCACTCAGCCTGGGAAAAACTCCTGACAAGGGCTTAAATTCATGAAACAAAGGATGGGGAAGCCTTTTAAGAAAGCTGAAGACTGCAAATATCAGCCTCCTCCTGGATTATATGCAAATCCTAGAAAAGAAGTTGCCTTGAAAGTCACCTGGTCTTCATATGGACCAGCACACAGATCTTTTAGCTACCTGCTGAATAGCCTTGGCATGGTACCAAGCTGTGTATGATTTGTAAGGAGATAGCCTGGAAAGTGTAAAAAGAGCCTTGCAGGTTACCTCAGGAGTGGGGCTCACTATAGCAAATGCAGGGTTTGCCACAGGATCCCATCCACTGCACATTGTGGTACAGTCAGATTTGCAACACAGCACGTGCCTGGAAGTTTGGGGTATCATGAACATGGGGAACACGGTGCCAGCACTGTCCTGGAGTGGCACATCAAAGAAGTGGGCTCCTTCAGACACAAGTATTGAGCAGGGATACAGGTGGTGTGTGCCTAAATAAAGCCATCCCTGCTCTGAAGTTTGTCTGGGAAAGAAGTCAAAGACCCTGCAGATGCAATAGCAGATGTGCATTTGTAGAAACCCCTAAACTGAAGGCCTAATTTTAGGCAGAATTGAAAGCAAAGGAACTCTGGTGAATGGCTTTTCCTGGAACAAGAAAGAAACCTAGGATCTCGGGGTTGTCCTTCTGAAGTTAAACCATGTTCCTTAGGGCATGGAAAATTTGGAGGCCTAGGGAGCTTGTTGGATGACAGGAGCTGAAAAGGCTGTTTTGAGTTTCACATCAAGGCACAATCCATTAGCTGAACTGCTGCTAGGGATACACAAGGAGATGTGAGGGCCAAGTCACAGGCACTGGATCACATATTCCAAACTACTGCTGCACACTTGAACGTGTGTGTGCATCTGCAAACATATATGTTGTGTATCTAGCTCAACCAGGAGCTGAGATGATCACCAGACTCAAAGTTTGAGAAGCCTTTGGGGTAAGAAACTGTTGAAGTTCTCGTCTCTGTGGTGAGTCTGTGAACCCAAATGCAGAAGTTACTTGGAGGGTCATCTTACCCAAAATAACCCTTTAACTCCTTCAAATATGCCATTCTGGCAACAATGGCACAACATTTTACTAAAAAAATTAGGCAGATTAAAAAACTCCAAACAAACAAGTAACAGACCAATTGTACTGGTCTTCATTTTCTCACCAAACTGTGAGATAATTTGTACATTTGAGGTCCCTACACCAAAATTCCAGCCTGATTTCATTCATTCAAGGCTTCCCATATTTCCCCTGCAGTCTTGCTGGCCTGGCTTCCCACACAATGACAATATCAATGTTGACTAAAAAGTTTCCATGCACAATTTCAAAACACACTTGTGGACTTTGGAAGAAACAAATGTGTCTTGAAGAGTGAAGTGTCATGTCAGCAAACACTAAAAGAACCAGACCTGCTGGTAACACCAGCTATGAAATGGGGGCAGTGCAAGTCACCTGAGCACTAAGAGTACTGCTTTTGTTGTGGATAGGCAGAGCCAAAGCAGATTGCATCAACTAGACAAACTGAACAGAGCAAAGAAATCATGCACTGTTAATTAGCGAAATCAATATTTCAGTCTGCCTATTTTTCCCCACAGTAATTATCAGAATTAATTCATGTCATAAGGAAAAATGTATAGGAGCTGCCAAGTGATGTGGTCAGATCTAGGAAGAGGGAAGGAAGAAGAGGAAACACTGATGGCCAAGCCAGTGGGCATGCACACCGGGTAGAAAGATGTTGTTTCAAACGCACTTACAACAGCTACAACACAGGGAGGGATTCAGTCATGGAAGTGGTTAAAACATATGTCCTAAAATGGTCTAAAACAATGGTCCTAAATTGCGTCTCTGCTGCAAGAGAAATAAGACAATACAGAATCCCTGTAGCCCATGCAAGGATCCTGATGGGTGTCCCTCAGCCCAGGGAAAGTCAGGCACAGACCAAGACAGCTGCAAGAGGTGTCTCAGCTTCTTGGTTCTGAAGAGGGAGAGGGAACAAGTCTGCAGCACCCAACACCTGCATGGAGTTCATGCAGGGGTGTGAGGAGATGTCACTCAGATCCTGACAAGGAAATCAATTTGTCACAGCTGGATAAACTGAGCTTATTGTCACAGGGAGCTCACAGACTTGTGGGGCAGGGCACAGGTAGTGAGGTGCCAGTCAACATGAATGGATAAAGAGAGGATCAGGGAGCAGACACACTACTGCAGGTAGTAAAGGCAGTGAATGGTCCCAAAACCCCTTTATGAAGCTGGGCTGAT
The DNA here is from genome assembly GCA_024865655.1 of Emberiza elegans. NCBI lineage: Eukaryota > Metazoa > Chordata > Aves > Passeriformes > Fringillidae > Emberiza > Emberiza elegans. The sequence goes on from JALJVW010000206.1 coordinate 39,533,973, forward strand.
GAAGAAATGCAAATGGGAGGAAAAGTCCTTCACTCCATCCGTGCCTGTTGCTAGCCACTACATCTTCCTACCACACAAGGACATTTGCTGGAGGGTTGCTAATGCAGACAAGGGTGGCATAGAACTGTTTTTTAAACAGAAATATTGGATGCACTGGGTGTTTTTCACCTGCCACTGCAACGATGGCATTTCTAAAGTCAAAAGCAGTTTGTAACACCCTCATATTAACTGTATGCAATGATTTAAAATGAGATCCTAGAAAATAAGTATTGACATTTGATCATGGGGACATTTGGGTCATGACAAAAGACTTTTGAGGACCCTAAATAGATACAAACTGTGTTTTATAGCTTAGCTAAGAAATCCTTATGAAACCAAAGAGCTTATAATTGACATTATAACAACAGTTAGAAATGCAAGCATGTTGCTCAACTTGCTCCCTAATCACTCCCAGCAGAGCCCCAACTCTTTCAGTGAACCAAGCAAAATCACTTGCCTTCTTCCCAGACAGAAAATAAAATTAGCCTGAAAGAGATAAAAATCTAAAAGGAAAATGGAAAATTGTGAGGTTTAAGGAGAGAGGATAGACAGAAGGGGAGAGAAAAATGACTGCTGAGGTATATTTGTCTCTCTTTCTACTATTTCTGTGTGTTAATGGCCCTATTTTGGGCTGCACTGTTACACAAGTTTCCCAGCCTTTTCCTATCTACTGTAACACTGATGAAACATGATGGATTTTGTTAAAAAGAGGCTCCCTGTTTTGACTTTTGCATCCAGCACTGGTACACAGTTGTTTTTTCCCTTAGCAGATCATCAGAATGGGTGCACCTTGGCATCACTCATTCCAGCAAAGAAAATGTCCAATATCCATAACCACAATAACATCAGGGTGAGGCTTAGCCAGCCACAGATTTGGGAACTGATTTCAAACACAGAAATAGGTTTTCTCTCATATAAACTTTTCTATTTTTTTTTTACACTTCCAATTCTCAGAAACAGTTTGGCAGAAAGTCATACAAATAAAACAGTAAGCCTACATGGAGCCCAGAACATACAGCAAAGGGGCTGAGATTTGTTAGAATTTGTAATGTAAGTAAAACATTTTTGTTACTCATTTGTGGGAAGTGGCTGCTTCTCTCATCTGGGATGGGTGGGGGAGCTTAGGGGGGGCTCTGACTTGGGTGATACAGATGGAGAATTTCCAGCAGTTTCCCTGCTGTGAGCATGAATTTCTGAGAAGGAAGCAGCATGTAGGACTTCAGCATAAATGAAGAATATGACTCAGTTGATATTCCCTGTGGGCTCTCTTCATGCAAAGGCACAGCACACAACAGCCCCGGCTGCTTGCAGTGAAACCACTCAGCTAGCAGTGGGCATTTTGAAAGAAGAGCAGCTGTTATGGCTCATGGCTTTTCCTCTACACACTCCCTGTAAAATGCTGCCTGTGCAGGTGGCACTGGAGCACAAAACAATAACTTCTGTATTTCCACAGCACAGTCAAGGCTGACTACCTCAAAAATGTTGTTAGGACACACGGTCTCCCACATAACCACTCTTGCAGGTTCCTCCCTTGGTAGCTGTCAGTGACATGACTAAGCAATCTCATGCCAGCCCTGTGTAAGCAGGGTGCCATGGCATCAGGAATTTACCAGCACCCTCCTGGCTGCCTCAATGGACTAAACCCCTGGAAATGGGCTACAGTCACTAGAAATGTCAGGCCAAGTTCAGGTATGCTATATGCAGACAGAAATAAAGGTTTAGAGGGCGGTGTTCACTCTACATGAAGGCCAGTTTTGCCCTAGGGCCTGAAAACTAAGTGAAACATTAAATGAAGCAATGCATGATGATAGATTGAATCATGTGCCAGGGCTAAAGGGAAGAGATTGATATTTAGGGCTGTCTAGTCTTTCCTTGGTAGCTGAACCATGTGAAGTTGAAAATTCAAACTATACAAAAAAAACAGATCCTGTGATTAGAGGATTTTTGGAATGTCATTTCAGTCAATATTGCTCTCTACAAATTAAGTCTTGCTAGTAGGATGGAGGCCACCAGATCACTGTCAAAAAGATAAGAAATGCCTGCCTTTCCTAGTCACTTCCTACATGGCTGTGATACTACAGGGATACTGCAGTCACAGTGTGCCATGAGAGCATGAAATGCTCTACATCTTGCTTTTGGGAGACAACAAGCCTGACTGCCATGGAGAACACAGGAGGGCTTGGGCAACTGCACTTCAGGTAAGCACTGCAACCAAAAAACCTCCTTGTGCTGGAAAAATACTTGATGGAAGAACCTTTTTTGTTGAATCTGTCTTCTGTACTTCAGTATTGTTTGGGGGTTTTTAGTACCAAGAAACACAATAGAGAGCTCTAGCAGGCTTAAGGAGAAGCACAGCCATCTAGTCCTCTTATGAAAGTCCTTTGAATAGGCAATGGGCCTTACCATGGGTACAAAACCAACTCAGAGGGGCTGTGTCTTGTGAATGCATGGGCACCCAGAGATAAATTTAGCACAGAACCATGATGAGACATATGAAGACAGTTGTGCTTGTCTTTTGAGGCCTGTGAATTTTTCAAGACTGAATCCAGCAAGTCCTTTTTAAAAACCAAGTCACAATTTGAAAGGATTTATCTTCTTTTCATTGTCTTCCAAGCAAAAACCTTCATGTCTTCCCTATACTGCAAGTACTTATGAAATCCTCCACTCCACATCTGGACAATTAAACTGCCTGGAAATGCTCCAGCACTGAGCTTTGAAGAAAACACTTTAAATGTTGAAAGAAAACATTGATAAGCCAAAAATAGTCAGATGGGTGGATTCTATCAACTTTCATAAATCCAAGATCATGTACATATGTATTTAATTGCAGAGACAATTTCTGTTCTGCTTTGAATTGCATTAACATGAAACATTTCTATTGCTCCTCACATTTACACTTTGAGATTCTGCCCTGATGTGCATTTCTTTTTTTTTTTTTAATTAATAGGATTTCAAATTGCTGAGATAACTTTCAAGCAAGATAATTGTTGGCCTATGCCACTACATACCATATTCTATCTTTGAAAGGCCTTAATAAGTAGCATGACATTTCATTCCCCGTGGGAAATGACTGTGCCCCATATTCCCTTCCTGTCCCCTTTTCAAATTGCTCTTTTGGCTTCTTGGATTTGCTGGAGGGTTTGGAGCCCAGTTGTGAGTGCTTGCTGTGGTGAGAATTGAGAATGTTTTTCTACTCTGCTTAGTGTGAAATTCCAGGTACAGTATTATGTCACATCAGTTCTCTGTGAAAAAATGTATCTTGGCTCCAAAAGGAAAGATTAATGGAAAAATCATTCTCAACCTGCCAGGAAAATATTTTTTCCCTTTCAGCATGAAAACAAAATGTAGAGTTAGCTGAGAGATCTAAGGATTAAAGGGAAAGTAATGTTCCAAGCTTTTCTTAACCTCCATCCCCAAATTATATCAAAGCTCTTGCAGAAAGAGAAACAAAATAAAGAAAACTTTGTTTATTCCTGTATAACAAAGTCCCTTATAGTGTTTCTATGTAAACATTAAGGGCTTTTTTCTTTCTTTTACCAGCTGTGCTATTTTCAGCAATCATTCATAGCAAAAAAGGTTAAAAAATAACTGAATAATACAGAAAAGCATCTTTGGATCTCGAGCAGCTCAATTCTTTATCTGTCTAGCAGCCACAGGAGGTTTCTAGTGCTAAGTAACAGCAATCAATTGTAACATATGCAAGCCTGAATCTTTTCTGTCATATGTTATTGAATCTGCTATTTCAGAAAAGACAAATATATGTGGAGGAGAAAGAGGTAAAAGGAAGGACTGACACAGCAAATTTCAAGTTCTTGCACACTTGGCTAGAAGGGTGTAATCAGCTGAGGAACACAAGGAACAAATTTGAGTAATGCCTGCTCTTCCTGTCAAACTGATGGCCACAAGGCATGTTGTGTCCCAAGGTGAGCCCTGCCCTGAGAGGTGATGAGCAGTCACTGGGTTTGCCCCACTATGGCAGAGAAGAGATGCTGTGCCCTCATCCCACAGCCAAGCTCTGATCAGTTTAGTGGAGAGCAGCTATCCCAGGTTGGAGACATAATTTCATTTGCTTTCCTTAGTATCTTATTCACTAGGATCATCAGGTAGCTCACTGCTCTTCTGGCCTGTCATGTCAAGATGTGGTTTCATATTAGTAAGCAATAAATTTCCTGGTGCCTCCAGCAATTTCTCCCCAAAGAACTCAGTGGCTCCTGTGTGCTCGGTTTCTTCTCTGCTCCACATCCAGAAAAGCAGGGAGCAAATGCCCCTTGACACTGAGCAGTGGTTCAGGTATATTTCTGTGCCAAAGGGGCCCAAGGAGAAGCAGGGAGAACAGGCACTGAGAGAAAGGCAGGCATCTTCTGAAATTCTTCAGAGACAGAAAAGTGCAAGGCCCCAGACCGACCTGCCACCACCAAACAAACCAGGCAATACAGCACAAAAATCTGCTCCAGTGCTTTCTGAAATCAACAGGAACCTTAACACTGCTTTGTAGGGAAATTTGATAAATGCCCAATGGAAGCTGACCAAGGAGAAATGAAGTGTGGCAGCCAGCATCTTTTCAGTGAAAATGCATTCTACAAAGTGTGGTGTAGAAGCGGCAGACAGTAAGGACACCGAAGACAAAATACATCAGTGGATTTAGGAAACAATCCTACACCCAGCTCTTCTCTTTTAAAATGTCCTGATGCTGAGTGGCATCAATCTGAGGGACAAGTAGAAGCCAGAAACAAGAAACATTATCCCAAACCTAGCACAGATTCCCATCTTAGCATGCCTTTTACTCTTGACCAATCCAGCAGAGAAGGATTGATCAAGAGTATAAGGCACACACACACCCATATAAAAATCTTGGCAAAAGGCCTAGCATTTCATTTGGATAAATTACTTCCACATTTAATCAGCCAACACTGAGCTGTATTTGTTAGAGAGTCAAAACTTCTGGCAATTTGAGGCAGCTGTCTATGTCATTGTATTTTCTAATGCTATGAAAACACTGCTACATTATCACTATGGAGCCTGGCAAAACATTTGTTGTATGGAACAAGATTCAAAAGACACAAATTTTAACTAAATTTAGACGTAAGGAGGACATTTCTGAGAATGGAATGTTTTCTCCAATTGATCAGGCCAGTTCCATAGGCCAGCCCTTACCATGGTCTTTTCTCAGAGGCCAGACTCTCAGAAAAGAGTTGCACAAATAACAGAGACTTGGGGCTTGATATGTGAACCTTCAAGTCAAGGTGCTGTTCCAGGGTGACCTGAAATGGAATACATCAAGTTTTGACATAGAAATTAATAGCCAAGGTTGTTGTCAGCCAGACAGACTGTTTTGGTCAGTGTGACATGATATGTTTCATTTTGGGAGTACAGAAAGTAGTAGGCTCTTCAAAACATTCTTCAGGTATAAAATCTAAATTTTGTTTCAATAGAACAAATGGATTTCAGGAGAAAATACTGATAGTAAATATTTGGATTTCTTTTTCTGCCAGCTTAAAAACCTGCTTCAATAAACTGACAAGTTCAAAGATAATTTTTTTTGCCTTGAATCTACATTTTTCACCAAAATATACAAAAACATCACCAAGATCCACCCTTGAACAAGCTCCCCAAACACAATTTAAGTCAATGGAATCCATCCTCACTGTGGGAGAAAAAACCCAGACTTCTTTCTCAATGCAGTCATTTCCTTCCATTTTATTTGAACTAGCAACAGAGTACTTTAACAAATTTTCAAGCTAAATTAAACCTCAGTAATTCAGAAGTTCTACTGTGTAGTGAAGCAATGCTGTAATTGACAGATTGGTCTCCATTTAAATTAGCTCCTGGGAGGATTAACTATGTGGGGATTAAATGCTTTCATATCTGACCCAAATCCCCCCCAAATTAATATTAGCTCCCAAAGTCAGCTGGTTTAAAATGTACTTTGATCACCTGGGAAATTTTCTCTCCTTCTCATTGATAGGATTTCTGTGTTGAAAACAAACTCATTGCTCTTCTCTTTGACCCCATCCTGAAAACATTATATGAGCCTTGTAACTCCACACAAACACAGAGATCTATGCTGCAAACCCACATATTCCTTATCATCTGCAAATGAATTCTTATAATCTTTCATTTTTCCTTAACTTATATGGAAGCCAAAATACAGGGTTTCATTAAAAAAAAAAAAGAAAAAGCAGAAATTCCAGGGTGGTCCTAATCTTCTCATCTTGAACTTATATTTTTGATATGTCAGAGATGGAACATGTGGGCAGAGTGGAATGTCAGACAGGCAGAGTATTGGGAACAGCCAGAGCAGCATAAAGCAAGTAACGTTCACGGAACTAATTTACTATGTGTTAAACTGGATCAAATTCCTACAAATGTGATGTTAAACACTTACGTATGGCAGTATATTTTTATGGAACAGAATTAAGAAATGATGTAAATTTCCAAGCATAAAATTTTGGCTAATCAAAATCTTTTGGCAAGTTAGCTGCTTTCATTTTGAATGAGCCCTCCACATTACCCCTTTGCCTCCAGAAAAGATTGGATCAGTATCTTCATATAGATTCCTTGCAAATGGAATGGATAATTTATTTTCCTGACTCAAAGAATTTCCCTGCATCATCATCCCTATTTATTTCCATATATTTTATTATGTACAAATCAAGCATTTTTTTAGTAGGAGCATACCTTCTGTGTGAAATACAAGCACTTACCCAAGTTTCCTTAACTTCTGACCTATTAGCAGTGAAAACCTGTCAAAAAATCCGATACTAGAGGAACATTTCTGTTTAAAGAGGGGCACTGAGAAGATGTGCAGATCTGGGAGTAGGTTATAGCAGTGTATGGCAGATTATAGCAGTTTCTGAAGTTATACATGGAGACTACATCATCAACCAGGTCTCAAATAATGTATTTCAAGATAGTGAAAAAAAACGCTCCGACTCTGCTGCTCCCTCCTATTTCACATGACTCAATCCTCAGCTGCAACAGCATGACTGGATTTATCCCTTTTGATCTGACCAGATGAAATTCAGGATCTTGTCTATGCAAACCAGAAAAAGAACTGGAGGTGGACTGAGGCTTCATCAGAGCAACTGCCTCTAAATGTAAAAACATTTTCAGGGCCTTATTTCCTACAGGAAACCCTGAACCACTCCACTCAAATCTGAACATCTTCCAGTCTGCTTTTGGACCATAGGTCTCCAGATCCAAGTAGCCAAGTCAGGAGTGAGACCTCTGGCCAGACTGAGGCCTGTAACTCATTGTTTGGGGAGATTTTCCTCCTACCCAGCTGTAAGGGCAGCACCCTTGCAGAAGTGCAAGCACAGTGCTGCCATCCTGCCCTGCTCCCAGCTGTGCCAAAGGCCACGCTGTGCCACATCCGTGTGAGGCTGAACCCAAGCACATCTGTCCCCCCTCTCAGGGTTTTCTCAGGGAAAGGGAAATTCTGTCTTTTCACAAGAGGTGTTTATACATTGTTTTTCCACCTGTCCCTCTTTTTCTTACATTTACATGTACAGTTGCATTCCTATTTTTCAATTTTGGCCCTGCTTTCTCATTGATTGCAGGAATGGATTCACCAAGCGGCTTTAGGTAACTGAACTTAAACCATTCATTTTTAAACAAATCTCATTTTGAGAAAAACATCAGCGGGGGAGCTTACTCTGGACCACTGGGCCCACCTGAGCTAACTAAGAAACTTATTTCTCTCCTAGGATCTTCAGCAGTACTTCATCCCCAACAGAAGCAAATTAAAGCAACTCTTGGTGTAGTTGGCAGAAGAAATCTTGATAATGCCCCTGCAAGGCACAGCTGAGATGGCAGGGTGGGCAAAGGAGGTGACTCAGAATTGGTACCAACGCACTTGTAGCAAGATGCAAATGAAGCCGCTGTCTCCTTGTGGTGCCCTGATCTGCTGTCCCACCTTTTGGGGGCCTTGTAAAGCCTACTGGCAGCAGCAAGTACAAGAACAGCTCAAGCTGCTCTTTGTACTGGAGAAAAATTCTGTTATAAAGGTGCCACCAAGATATTCCATCTCTCAAGTCTGAAACACAGAAACACAGGGGCAGAGCTGCTTTCTGGAAGCAGGCAGTACTCCTGGAAATTGTGCTGGGGGGAAAATGAGCGAAATTTCTTTGTTTTAGAGGAAGAGGAGGAGAAGGAGTAGGATAGTAGAAAAAAGGTGGCTCTAAGAAGAACCATATGAGCAAGAAGGAAAGGATCATTTAGTCCTCTTTGCCATCTAATTTAAAAAAGCATGTTACAGAACACTTAGGTTATTAAAAGGTCTGTGTCTCTAGAACTCTATTTTGACTTCTGGGATGCACTTGAGCATGAAGGATGTACTCAGGCAAAAGACTCAGTGACTTAGAGTCGCTGTGACCCACTCGCCATATGACCTTCACCAAAATGCCTGAGCCCACAGGACACACAGATACTTTGTCAATAAAGCCATATTGATGGACAGAGATCACCTGAGAGGGACCTGCTGCACTGACAACTCTTTCATATGAGTCCAGGAACTGGGAAAACAGAGGTGGGTGAATGTGCAGGGAAAAGCTTCTGCTGTGCAGCAGATGTTTTCAGCCTGCTTGGGTGGAGGCTTCTTTAATCCAGTTTACAATCAGGGAGGCCAAGCTGAGGGGACACAGATCAGTTAGGGAGTTCATACTCTTGTTGACTAATTTTTCTATTGGGGAAATATCAGGGTGTGTTTGCTTGCACTTTGGGATATCTTAATTCCCTCCTCTGATGATGACTCCTGTCCTGTAAATGTTTTTACTCTTGCTGGTTAATGAATTCAATTCAGCCTGGCAACTTATCTGCTAAGGCAGTCTGAGCAGCAGATAGTTGATATTTACCAGGCCAGAGTTAAAAATAATTCACACGTTACATTTGAACGTTGAGTCTGAGGTAAGAAGTCAACACAAGAGCATAGTCCATAAGTAAGAACAGATGCAAAATTAATCAGATACATTTTTTCTGTTTCTTTCCCCATGACTATTCTATTTTTCTGCTAAACTCTGACTGTTCCCATCTTTTCCCTGTTGAAGGGAATAAAACCTGCATGCCAAGCTCCCAAACAAAACTGCCTTCAACTGTCTTTCTGCTGATAAACACAGCAAAGTGTCCACCCATTCCTGCAGTCCCGGGAGTCGCTGTAATGACAATGTTATGTGCAACCAAAGCAGTGCCAGGAGGTGCAGACTGAAGTGGGATGGAACAGAACGTTCCTGAGCAGCAGCTGGTGGCCAGGAAGCTGGAGCACATATCCCAGAAATGCCTCTCAGTATCTTTGCTTTGCTTACAACAGAAAGACTTCTGTCCAACCTACCATGGCAGTTCCTATTGCTTGTTCAATGTGTTTCTGTTTTCTTAACCATCTATTCACACAGCAAATCTCTGGAAAGCCCAGAGATTTATATTATCTGGGCTGGATTAATAATTCCTTCAAGCACAATGCTGCCTGAAGGCTCATGGCTGTGCTGCATTAGGAAAATAGCACAGCAAAGCAACTAAAAATGGTCCCAGAGACTCACATCCCCACAAGTTCCCCAGACTGGGAGCCTTGGAAATCTGCTGTGGTCTTCACAAGGGGCTCCAAGGACTGAGTAAGGGGTCCTTATGGGCAGCAGGGGTGAATAAGGTTGATCCTGCCCTCAAGAGATGTTCCAAAAAGGCCACCAGGCTTGACTTCTCTGATTTCTGCACCTGTTGATGCTGTTTCTATAACCATTGCTTTTCTTACCACACTCTGTTAGGAAGGATTTAAAAGGTTTTAGAGGCAGGCTATGAATAGGCTTTATTTCTTGCCCTGTAGGGATATTGTAAAGGCAAGTGAGAGACATGCATTGTGGCAAGTTGACTGTCCTATTAGCATGCTGGGAGCAGGCCTGCCATTTTGACACCAAAGACTAGGATTTCACAGGAGGACATAAATCAGCATTAGTTACCTCAGAGACTCTAAATGAACTGTAAAATACACAATGTGCTTTTCTACCAAAGACAACTAACAGGCCACTATCCATACCATATAAATTTTGGGCAGTTGAAAATTGGTGGATCATTATTAGTGGCTGTGGAGACAGAGAGCTTTGTAGGCCACCCTTAATTCTGGCAGCAAGGAGCTGAGCTAGTGCCTGGAGCAGCAAATGGCAGTACTGGTGGAGAACTTAACATCCATGTGAATTGGTGTATTGGCCATTCTTGAGCAGGTAACCCGACACAAATTTCCTGGGAGGGGCCAGCGACCCCTTCAGTACATTCCTGCAGTGACACCCCTGGTCTTGCACACCTGTGTCACCCCAATACCTCTTCTCTTTGACCCACAGGGATGGGAGGCAGTGGTTCCTGGTCTGATCCTGACACTGACCAATGGGGTGAGTGAGGAAAACACACTCTTGCAGGACAGCCTTTCTGTCTGGTTTTGCAAGCAAATGTCAAGAGCAACACCTGGTGCATCTCCACAGTGCCATGGAGAGGATGTATTCTGGAACACACCAGAGCAGACTCTCCACCCTCATAGCTGTGTTGTGGTCACTGCCACTCTCCTTGTGGAACAACCCCTTCCTCTCACTCCTGCTTCTGGGAGTAGTGGAATATTTACCACACACTTGTTTTGAAGCTTAGTTCCTGCTCCATTGCACTGGTTGTTCAGTGAGTATTGAATTTTTAAGAATTAACTTAAAAGTTGCATCAATACAAAAGAAGGATGTAAGTGACAGAATTTATATGTTGTAATCTAGACTTTTAGAGGTTTTCCCCCCATAATTAGCAGCATCACATCTCATCTCATTTGATTTCACACCACTGTCTCACTGCTTTTCCTTCTGTTCTACCAGGAACCAAGAGCGGCGCAGCCCTAAGAATCATGTCTCTGGAAAAGACACCAAGGAGCAGGAGTCTAAGAGTCTCCCTGAGGACTTGTACAGGCTGCACCTGAGGTTGCCTGTCCTGGCATCAGGCACAACTTCTGACAACCATCCCGCAAACTCGGCCAGAACTGTGAGGGCTGAGCCAAGCTCTTCCTGCCACATGCACCACTGCTGCACGGGTCCTCAGGGAAACTGCACTTACAGTCAATCAACTCCAGCATAATTCACTTCACTCAGTAATATGCAAAAGAGGACTCGTTTCTTCATTTTTTGGCAGCATCATCTAGTTAAAACACCTTCCTAGCTCAAACTGACAAAAATACAGGGCAGCTACAGGAAGATTTCTTGGACCTATTGCCTATCACTCATCACAGGGGTGCCAACACTGTCATATCCTCATGCCTCACCAAAATGCAGGCTGAGAGAAAAGAGGGAGCCAGCAGGGATGCAGAGGTGAAATAAAAGGATGCAGCTGGGAAGGTGGTGAGAGCTGCCAGCATCAGAGCTGCCTTGACCCTGAATGATAGTTGTGTCTGTCACAGCAAGGGATGGGGTAACTTTTTCTTTTGGGGGAACCTTGTCTCTGCCTTGCTGTACTGCCACTGCATCTGAAAGTGATGAAACTTAAGTAGCCTTCAGAAACAGAAGTTCATTTTGGTCCAAAGATGTCCTTCCATCCTCCACTCTTGTACTCAACTCTCTGTCTTCAGCTAGGTTTCTGCAGTCAAGAAGAGTGGCTTGACCTGCTTTTGTGTCCTGAAACCAAGAGAGCCAAGAGAGGCACCAAGTGTCTCAGCTGGCTGTCTTAAAGGTGCCTGCTGTCATTCAGGAGAGGATAAGAGGAGGTGGCTCCAAAATGTCCACAGAGAGTTCCAGCAAGTGCTTGAAGGAATGTTTGCCTCATTTTCTAGGACATGAATCTGAAAAACACTCACTGGATATTAAAAACAATAAACATTTGTTAGATAATAAATCCCAGACTATGCTTTCTTGATAAACTGGATGATTTTTTAAGGACTCCCCCGTGACTGAAGGCAGATTCTTTCACAATGTCATAATTTGTTTTGAGCTTTGCTCTTCATTACCTGGTTTTGCCTACACCCTGTACTATGAATGAGGAAAACACCTCCAATTGCTCTTTGTGCAATCTTAAGGGAGAAATTCAATAACTGGTAAAGTAATAAATCCTTACTACAGATCATCACTCATTTTTCTTATCGATTTATTTAGGACTTTTACCACTGGCTGGAGGAGGAGAAAGCAAAAGGTAGAGCAATTTCTCTCCTTTGTTACTACAACAGACTAAAAAAAAAATTTTTAAAAATCCCTCTCTCTATCCAGCTATTGCACTAGTTCAAGTCTATTCAGTGGGATCATGAGTCATGTCACCAACAGCTCTGCAAGTACAGAGTTATTTCTACATCCTAACAAAAGCAATTCTGTAGCTCAGGATGACAAATTCATGAAACATCTGTGAAAGGTCAAGAAACAACGTGCCACTTTGGGACAAACAGTCTTTCTTCTGAGGTCCCACATTTCAGAGAAAATCTCTGCTTCTCAGCACATGCTGCCAAAAGTTATATTAAAAATACTATGCTATAAAAAATGTTAATATAACACAGTGCTGGTTTATTTATGTTTTTCAGCAAACTCAGAAGGGCAGTTACAATATTTTAAGAAAACAGCAAGCCAGCAGCCAGGTACTAGCATTCTTCACTCTGTGCAGATCCTTCCCTTCCAGCCAAATCTGATTTTTACCCATCTCTGCTGTTCCTTTCTCTCTCCATATAACCTGTGCAGGCAGGGGCCAAAGGCTGCATAGTTTCCATCTCTCCCTTTTCCATTCCAGAGGCTGCTCCCAAGAAACCAAGACAGCTCCAAGGGTGCTTCCAAATCAAATAGGCTAACTGGGGGTAGGGGTAAGGTGAGGAGTAAGAAAGATCATTAGGGCAGGACCTAAAATAAGATAGTTCAGGCATCTGTGCGCGTACTTAGAATAGAAAATCTGCTCCATTTGGAGAGCAGAAAAAGAGATTCTGCCTCAGGGATGAGTCTGGGACAGGCCTGCAGATAGGCATGCAGCAGTTTCCAAACATCCCCTTCTATGGGTTTTAACATGGAAGGGAACAATCTAGCCCAGTTTTTTTTTAAAAAATCCTCTTAAATGCCATGGAATGTAGTTTTCCTTTCTGTTTCGTCACTTACAATCATAATTATAGGTGTTGCTACTGCTCCATCCATTGTTACCCCAGGCTAATATTTTCCATCATATCCATTCTTTCCAGTTGCTGGCAACTTTGTCAGACCTTCAGCTTTCAAGATGTAAAATCTTCCATGCTCTTTCTCCGACTGAAGTCAACCAGAAAATATCCATGTTCAGATGCTTTCTTTAACAAAAATTAGTGACAAAGGCAGTTTTCCCCACAAACTACTGAGATGAATTTGAAGGTTCAGTACAGGAAGATGAAATTTGGCCAAAAGACAGCTGTGAAGTTAGAAGGCTGTGTGACACCACCTTGCAGATAGTTATTTTGAATAAATAGATGTGGACTTGATGAGCAAGGTAGCAATGCCTGTCCCTCCTGCAAGCACAGGGTTTGCTCAGTTCTGCGTTACACTGTGGCTAAAGCAGAGCGTGGCTGATGGGAGATCAAGCTCCTGCTGAACAAGCCACACTGGCAAGCCTGGTACTGTTCACAAGGGACTGTGTGGGCTTCTTATGTCCTACAGGAGAATGTGGCATGCATTGCCCCAAAATCTCAGTTAGACTGATGTCATGATCCGTGCTGCAGTAGCAGAGCAGTCCCTGTAGTCCCAAGTCACCAGGCAGACGTGTGCCTGAACCATCCAGCCTCTGTCACTGCCACAGCCCTGGCTGTAGAGCTGGGGAGGAGGCACACCTCAGTGATCTTCCCAGCTGTGGTGGGCACAACATGCTGGTATTTTAAACTGCACCTATGCCAGCCCAGCCCTGGTCTGCCCTGGTGCACTGCAGGGCCACAGGCCTTTCACACAGCGGGAATATTTGTGACTGGCTCCTCCAGAGGACTGGCCTTTAGCACAGCCTTCCAGGCCTGGCTCCCCTCCCACAAAAAGCATGTTGCCACTGTCTGGGTGCACTTTGTAGAGCAAGTCATACAGTATGAAATATTCCTGAGCAGAGTTTCCATGCTCTTTTCCCTAAATGAACTTGGTTATTAGTAGATGATCTATTAAGGGACTCAGTACATATATTTTCTAAACTTGTGTCTAACATTTCTCACAGAAGTTAAGTATGGGATATACCTTTCATACCTATTCACTGGAAGTTAATGGAAACTACAAGCAGGGCATAGTATGGCTTGGAAAAGAAATAGAAAGCTTCAGGCATCCCTCTTCCACAGGCTTGTTCTTTGAGGAGCTCTCAGCAAAGCCACAGGAGCAGGAACAAACCATCTCTGGCTCTCAGTCCCTCCATAACACTGACTGAATCATTTTGACCTGATAAAGGACAAGTCTGCCAGCAGAGGTATCACCTGCACACAACTGCAGCATTTCCACCAGATTCCAGATCTGTGGCTGCTGGCACCTAATATGCCTCCAGCCTTAAGGGATGGACCCTGGAGATGAACCCTGCTGATCTCTGCTGTATTCAAGGTGCTTTGTGCCACTGATACCTGGAGGAGGCAGCAAGGCAGAAAAAATGCTCAGATGAAAGAACGTTCTTAGTGCTGCTTCTTCATGTATATTAATTTTTATACTTTACTCATTTTTAAATTGCATATAAACAAGCACAGATAAGAATTCCCATTGTATATGTCAAAGCTCCAAAGAACTGGGACTGCATGGCGCCACTAAGTTTCAAGAAAACAAAGGCTCATGAGTGCCAATATTATTGCTGAAAATAAGATCTAAGTCACTTAGTTCTTTGAAAGTCTTAGACACAGCTTTCAGTTACATGCTTGAATCACTAAAGCATGTACAACAATAACATCATAAATGTGTATAAATATCCACTTAATGAACACACATGTTCACATGTATTTCATTTAATTGAATTTTATAGTAGCTTTTACACACTATCTGCTTTGTGTCTGGGACTGAGCTAAGACATTGATTTAGAATTTCCTTTTCTTCACTTTTTTGTAACTTCCTTAGGATAAAATATCTTGTTTGCTCACACCTCAAAACTATACTCTTACTATATATATATATATATATATATATATATATATATATAAAAAACCTGCCATTTCAACTATTTTCTAATATAATGCAAACACTTTAAAAAAAATACTCTGAAAAAATAAAATGTTATTCCAAAAAAATTGTTTCAAAACTAGGACACTTTTTATAAGGAACAGATCTGCTGAGAAAATTGTTCTGTTTGACACCCACATAAGCAGATCTGCACTTATGACTTGCACTGATTTCAAAGGATCTGTTTGGAGTGGCAGGCTTATACAGAAAGGCTGGAACATCCTGTCATATGTGATTTTGTTGCCTCCCAGCATTCACTACAGATTCACTTCGGTTGTTTATTCAACATTTGCACTATATTTAATTGAAAAACAACCCCAAATCAAACAGTAATTCATTATGCTACTTTTAAAGAGAATGGATTTTAAAGTTTTTGGAGCAAGAAGGCTGTCTGACTAGTACCAAAAGCACTGCAATCTAGCTCAAAGCATCTTGCAGCTATGCTACAAACAAAGGAATAGGATAAACCAAGATACACTTGAGATGCAGGTATTTGAAAAACAAAGAAAAATGTGATTTTTCCAAGGAAGATTCAAATCTTTACACATTTTAAGCCTCCACTTGAATCAATAACTAATAGGCCACACCACTGACTTACACTCCAAATATTACAGCTGCTTGTGCATTAGACAATTATCATGCCAAGAGAATATTTTGCTTTCATTTTTACTCCTGGTTCTGTCCTTGTTTCTGCAGATTGCATTGATTCAAAGCCAGTGACCTTGGCTAATTTGTGGAGGACAATTAAGACTCCAGCAAGAGTGTTTCAAAATCCAGCTACTGGTAATTTGCCAAAAGAAAGGACAAAGAGATAAAATGCACATTCCTGTTTAAAAAAAGAAAAAAAAAAAAAAAGAGAGGAAGAAAATGGAGCAGTGGGGGGCAAGAGCTGCCTTCAAACCTGTGAAGGTTTGAAAAGACTAAGATAAACTGAAACAGGTATCAAACACTGAATGCCTAAGCAGTGAATTGGGGTTTTTTGAGTGCTTTACAAACTTGCATGGGAATCTGGGAACCAAAGAATATAACAAACATAAAAGTGCTCTGTTTGTGGTTGCTTGAATAGTAAAAAAGGCCATGTATGCAGCAGAAGTGACCTGGTGAAATATGAAAAATGTGTTACTATTTAGCACTATGATCAATGTATTCAAAGTATTGATGGCATAAATATTTTCTCCCTGTTTAAGATGGGGCAAAACACAACAAAGAAAAAAAACAAAAAAGAACAAGAGATACACCAATCCACCTCTATTTCTTCTAAGACTTTAAGAAAAAGGATTCTTCAACAGAACCATAGCCTGAGCCCACCTTCCCACCACTTTTGGAAACCTAGCTTTGAACTTCACTATCTTCATGTTCACTAAAATTATTCTACACACTGGTTTTGCCTGAACTACTTTATTAGAAATTGCTAAAAGAAATTGAACTGCTTTATAAAGTACTTAAACCACTTGCACATTCTCTCCTTTACATGGGTCTTAGAGATCACCTCAGTGGTAAACAGGTCAAACTCAAGTTTCAGCAGGGGATGGGCTAGGGAGGAAAGGGACAACAGAAATTTTTATGGCAAAGGACCATAATTTCAATAATGAACTGGAAGATACTAAGTTCACAAACAAATCACCCTGGATGACAAATCCTTCACTTAAGTACATTATAACTAGTCAAAAGCACACCCACTTTGAGGGTATAAAAATACTCTGAGACTGGTTAGGGCTACCCACATACTAACACCATAGATTACAGTTGTTTCAAATGAAGATTTTTCAAATTACACCAACAGGATCTTTTTTATTGGTAGTTATATTGTGCTGGAGATAGACCTTGGAGAGCAGACACTTCAGTGGAGAAGGCTGCTGTGAAGGATGACCTCCCTCTACCTTTCTTTCTTCTTTTCATTTTTTTCTTAGTCAGCAGAACTCTTCAAGCAACATTACACAATTACACAAGGCAAAGAAGAAAATCTTTTTTTTCCAGGATGCTCATACAGAAACTGAAGTCTGGGGTTTTCAAGGCAGCCCAAAATGAAAATTGAGCCCAGCAGTCCCACTTCATAAGCAATAAGAGGGCAGGGCAGAGAGCAGAGTGACTTTCCCAAAACTGCAATGGTCTGTTGACAGATGGAAGCAGAATCCATGTCTCTTTGCAGGACTCTAATGCCTTTTTCCTTGCCTGAACAAGTGGGCAAACTGAAATGCCATGGAGAGCAGCTTGCAGTGGCCAATACCCCTCATTATCCTGTTCCCTCATAATCACCCATTTAATCTGGAACCCAGAAATGGCAGCAATGGGAAGGTAAGAACTGCCCTGCAGTTTTGGGACTTCATGTTGATAGAAAGTAGAAAAGATGTGAAGACTGATTTCAAACCTCCTTATGTTGAGTTGCAATATAATCTGGGACTGTGGCAAAAACCTCAGTCTCCAATAAATTATCATAGACTACAGCTTTATAACCCTGAAGAGAAAAGTCACCAAAAGCTTTTTGACAAACCTCAAAACCACTGTCTGACCATGACTTACATAACCCTGTTGAGAATCAAACCTGGTCTTCAGCAGTGTTTAAATTGCACAGGTCTGAACAGTAAGAATGGGGGAACAACAGAATGAAACATTTTTAGGGAAAAAAAGTGAGATAATATGAGAAAATGTACATATTTTCTCACATTGCACACTTGCCTCCTCACTTTGCCATCTTTGGCAGTCCAGTTGAAAGGCTTGAAGTTGTTCTTTTGGTCCAGTTGAACTGCTACTTCATTTTTTTCACAGTAAACCTGGCAATATCTGAATTTTTCAAGAAAAAAATAAACCAACAAACTGGAACTCTATATAATCCCAGCATGGAAAAAATATTGAAAGTCTTCATATTTTTTTCATTTAAACACCTGGGAAAAGCAGTTCCAAATTTTTAATTCAGCCTTATGGTAACAATTGCAGGAAGAGTGGCTGAAATTGAAATTATTCTTATTCCAAATGCCTTCTTATTGTTCAAAAGTAACTTTATCTTACCAAGCAAATGTAAGAACATATATCTTTTATAAAACTAGACACAATGCAGTTGCCTTCTCTTCCAGTGGGTTGGAATATTCACTCATCAGTTTAACAAATATAGGCCTAAAGTTTATTTTGAAGCATTAAGTTTTATCCATGGCTTTCTCTGGAAAATTCTCCATTTCCGTCTCACATTTTTTGGTTCCAAAGAACTGAACAAGTTGCTAAAGTTTTTGCTCAAGTTAATAAACCAGTTGGCTGGCACAATTTCAGAACAAAGTCTTGCATTTCTATGCAGCATCTTTAAAACTCCAACTTGCTCACAAGGACAAGAGCAGTCACGACGCAGTAACTTAGCCCAAAATAGGTATGCAAATGTTGGCTGCACTAGATCACTAAGCCACCTGCTAGAGGGTCATTTGCATCTACTTAAACAGAACAGGCTTTACTGGTATGCAGACTGATTTGTTAAATATCTATTAGGATCTAGGCAGGACAATTTTCACTTCTTAAAGAAAAAGGCCAAATTCCACAAACCACACACTAATGAGAATTTTGAACACTAAGAACACCTGTATTCACAGAATCAAATGAGTCTCCAAAATAACTGCCATGATCAGTTTAAAGGCAGATGAGTTATCTAATGCGCCTGTATGTGGGAATGCAGCTCTCCCTGCACTGGCAAGTTTAACACCCAAGCGTGCAGCAGCCAGTCCAGGAGAACGAGCTTTCTGCACAATTGGAATCAGAAAGCTTTATCAGAGCAAAGGTTTTTTTCTTCCTGCAAAGACAACAGACACCACCCTGAAGTGCCAAGCACGGCAGTTTATGTAATGCAGTACATCTGCCTGCCTGTGATCACCACTCCAGAATCTGAACTCTTCTCCCAGCTCTAGTTCATGTCAGTATTGCAATGAATCCATTAAAAATAGTGGAGTTGCAGCAACATAAGCCTTTGGTGGAGTCATCTGCTAAAACAGAGGTCCTCCCTTTGCTGGTCACTACTGAGACCAGCAGAAATCCATATGTGTCACAGAAATGGCCAGTGCCATCACTGTGGAATTTTCAATCAGAAAATTACAGATATGGATAAGACAGCTACAGCAGAGACAGACCAGGCACCAACAGCTTTGTGCCCCTTTAATAGAAAAGTTTTCCAGAGAACTATCTTTCTTAAATTTCTCTGTGGGTCTTGTGATGGGTCATTCTGTGTGAATACTTCAGCAGGGCCTTTTGTTAGGATGGTGAAGTCTGATGAGGTGGAAGGGGTATGGTGGAAGGGGGAGATCCACAACCAAAGCAATCTGAGACTTTGCTTTTCATTGATGATTGGGAGCTGACCATGAGAATATTGCTACAGGTTTTAGCATCAGTGTAGTAAAACTATAACTAAATAACCAAAATGCTAAGAAAGTGTAAAGTAAATGCCAGTGTACATCAGTCTTAAAAAGAGACTCTCTAAAGAATTAGATAATTAAAGTATTGACATAGCTTTTTTGCATATCAGCATGTTTTTGCTTCCCTAACAGTATTTTTTGCAGCAAATATGTAGCTGTATGAAATATATTCAGCATGCAAAACCTAAAGGTGGAACATATGTGTCTGATAAATGGTCTGTCACAAACTTATTGTATTTCAAGAGTGTTCCACTTCAGTTTACAATTTGTTTTATGTTCTTTTGAAACTGTTTTGGTAAAACTGGGATTAATTTAATACACATTTTATTAAAATTGTTTGCAGTAGGGTAAGACAAAATTATGAAGTACAGCAGACATCAAAGCACTGAGCTGCCTATAGTGTTTAGGACAATTAAAAACAAAGCATGTCAAACTGCAAATTCCACAAATTTCCTGATTTCCTGGCACCAGTCACTCTGCCTCAGATGCATGCTAAAGCAAAAGGTCTTTTATACAATTCAGTCTTCCCTTAGATAATACGATAGGTATATAATTGAATTATTTCCATGCAGCCACTGTGCTCAAACAATAAAATTCTCAGTCCAACTCATTTAGTAAATATGCTAGAGCTGTTCAAGGGTTCTCTGAGCTCATGTGATGGCAGTGATAGCCCTCAATGGTCAAAAGAAAGGAAAATTCTCTGCTGGGATTTTTCCATCTGGTTTACATTGCAGTCCAAACTTTATGGATCAAAGAAAAAGCATTTTCTCTTTCACCATGTTATCTAACATGAGCCAAAGTATTTTTGGGTCTGTTCAGTGGAAAAGAAAGAGAGCAGCACTTTATGGAAACTATCCCTATTTTTATTAGTTTCAAGTCACTTTTTAAAGTCATAATGTGTATTAATAGACATGGGCATGAGCCTTGTGAATACTGGTACAGAGAGCTGAACAATGGAATCTCTGCTCCATTTTTATTTGGTTCTTAGAAAAGCTGTGACTGCCATTCCTAGAAAGATAATCACATGGCTGCAAGCTTAGAGCAAATTTCTGTCTTTTTTCATCCACAAATCAATAGCAGAGCTACCAAATTATTTTAGCTGTAAGGCTATCTAGACTTTAAGGCTTGGGCTGAAATACAGGAGTCCAGAAGGAGTTTAGTCACACAGAACTTTGACTTGGAGCCTTCAAAGCCAGACATACTCTTCTTTCTTTCCATTCCAGAAACTTCAGTCTATTGATTCTTAGTTATATCAACAACCCCTCTAAGGCATAAGTTCTGGTACTTACTTCTGGTTAGCTGACACCTAACATTGCTGCCAAGTTAGCAGAGTTGGGGTAGGGATAGGAAAAAAGACTTCTAAAAGGGAGAGATTAAAAAAAAAAACAAACAAAAAATCCAGTATGCAAGAAACATGGACTATTCTGGACTTTCTAGGAATATAATGAATAAAATTATGGAATCATTTAGGTTGGAAAAAACCAAGCAATAGGACTAGAGGAAAGGGGAAGAAGCTGATGCACAAGAAGCTGATTCCACCTGAATATGAGAAAGAACTCCTGTACTGTGTGAGTGACCAGGCACTGGAACAGGTTGGCCAGAGAGGTTGTGGAGTCTCCCTCACTGGAGACATTCCAGAACCATCTGGACATAATCAGGTGCCATGTGCTGGGATGACCCTGCTTGAGCAAGGAGGTTGGACCAGATGACCCACTGTGGTCCCTTCCAACCTAATCCATTCTTTGATTCCATGATCACGAAATTCAACCATAAACCTAAAACTGCCAAGTCCACAACTAAACTGTGTCCTTAAGTGCCAAACCTGCAAGCCTTTTAAATACCACCAGGGATGGTGACTCCATCCTTCCCTGGACAGCCTGTTCTAGCCCTTAACAACTCTTCCAGTGAAAAAATTTTTCCCAATATTCAATCTAAACATTCCCTGGTATAATCTGAGGCTTATTTCTCTTGTCCTCATGCTTGTTACCTGGGAGAAGAGACCAATCCCCATCTCGCTATGACCTCCTTCCAGGTAGTTGTAGAGACTGGTAAAGCCCCCCCATAATCTCCTTTTCTCCAGGCTGAAAAATCCCAGCTCCTTCAGTCACTTCCCATATGATTCTTCATCAACTTTGTTGTCCTTCTCTGAATGCACTCCAGCTCCTCAATGTCTTTTATGTAGTTACATAGTCTTTTTGTGACAAGGTAGAGTCCAAAAAAAACCCCAGTGCCAAACAAAACACCTCAAAACCACACAAACAAGCATAAAGCAGCCATAGTTTTTGTAATTTTTTTTTCCTGTCTCTTAGGCATTAGAGAGACTTTTAGTATTTATAACTTTCCAGAGATGTTGGCTGTGCAGTCAAACACTTTCTTCTGGACTGCTTACAGTCTTTTAGTCACATCAGTGTTTTAATGGGGATCAGAAACCCAAACTTTTAAACCCAAAATTGCTGGATTTAAAATTGGAAGAAACAAAGATTAATTAGATGTACAGATTGTACCTATCACATCTTGGTGGGAAGACTCTCAGCACAGGCAACTGAGTGTGTTCATTCTATAAAGTCTGAAGCAGCCCAACCTAGCAGGAGGTAAGGAGCACACGTGGGAGCAATGCAGTGTCCAACTGTTGGGAAAAACTTGTCTGTCTGCTGGAAAACCAGACATTTTTACACCAGACTGTCAAAAGGAAAAAACTTATATCCTAAACTATTTCAAAGAGTATATATTCCAAATAAAGGAAAATTTAGCTAGGAAAAGGAAAAAATATCAGAATTCAAGAACTAGATACTTCCACTGATTGGAATATTATGTTGGATTTAGATGAGATGATTATTACAAACAGGACATGACTACATTGATTAATGTGACATCTGAATCTAAAATAAAGATTTTGCAGAGAAAGTTGACTCATGTGGAATACAGATGGGTGAAACTTCAGACAGCCTCCCTGTAAGAGGAAATAAAGTCTTGAGAAATAGAAAAGTTTGCAATTGCCTATGGAAATGGAACATCTCTTCTTGTGTTGAAAACATATCAAAGTGTATGTTTCACTTAAAGACATTATAGTGCAGAGGATGAGAAAACCTCTTGAAAACAGGAACCATTTCTGTAGGAGGAAGAAAATAGAGCACAGCTGTGCATTATAGCTGATGCGCTGTAAAACTGGTCTGCCACCAAGAGCAGAAGGCCATCCTTCCCCATCTTCCTTTGGGGCTGCAGCATCTCCTGTCATCCCATGCATTGGTCCAGCTCCATCAGTTCAGCTTGCTCACCTCCAACAGAACTAGCTGCTGTTGTGGGGGATTAGTGTGGTGTTGAATTACTCCCTGAACTAGTTCCTACCTTGACCAGATATTTAGCAGCTGTTTACTGTAACAACATTCCAGGTTGTGCACAACAGGGAATGGGAGGGAGAAGAACCACATCTTCTGGTGACAGCTAACAGTCACACCAAGTTCTGGACAATGTAAAACTTGGTCTAGGCAAGAGGACACTAAAGGAAGAGAAACTGACAGCAAGTAAAGAAGTATCATAGATTACTGTCTGCTTTTAGTGTTTTTAAAAACCCATTGTTGAAAACTTGGTTTAAAACAGAAGAGGCATAGCGAAAACAGTCTGAAATTACGCATACTGGTATGTGCAAACAAATGTTAAATCCATGGTACAAGCCTGCCTTGGGACTTTTTGGTGATGCTGACCCTGGGTAGTGGTTCTGCATTACTCTTGTAACTATCCAGATCTCCTAAAGAATATGTGATTCATAAATTCTATATATAACCAATGACAAACCATCTAAGCACAATGTCACACATTGGATCACAATTTGATTGTTATGTTTTGTGACAGCTGTGATTGGAATGATATTACTTCATAAGCAGGGACTTATAATTAGGCTGTCTCAGGAAAAACAGTGTCAATATTGTTCAAATCACATTTTACAAACCTGATAAGCTGAGTCTGCATAGGTAGGGAGTATTAACCTGCAGGACAACACACCTGGGACTGTCACCTGTTGAAATCCTGTGTAATAAAAGTCTTAGAAATAGGCCACTATTACTGAAAATAAGAGCATTGTAAGTTCTTGCAAATACAATGAGAAAAAGTGAGACAAAGGAAAGCAATACAGGCACAGGCCTATGCACATATATGGTATCAAAAACACAGCCATCATCCTAGAGGCCTCTGTATCTTACAAAGCTGCTTCTGTGAGTTGACTGTTCTGGTCCTGGATACAGCACAGGCCTCTGTGTTTTAACTTCTGCATGGCATTGGGTTTTAGGTTCCAAAAGTAGTGTGGGAATTGGAGCAGCTTTTCTGAGCAAATGAAACAATGACTTGAGACAGAGGTGTTGCAGAAAAAAAACCCCACACCTAAACCAGATGAGATTGAGGTGAAAGTCAGTGTGGTATTGAAGGCTGCATAAGAGTTAAAAACATATAGCCAGCATTTAAATTCTGTGCACCTGTGACAGGAGCAGGGGAACACATAATGAGAGGTTTCAGGTTTTTGTGAGTCCCCAGGCATGCACATATTATTACATGCTGAAAAAAAATAGCAAACCATGAATCTAGAAAGAGGATTTCTCTGGCAATTGCAGCAGGGGCTAATTTCTAAAGGAACTCCATAATCCTCAGAGGAGAGGCAGAGTGAGCCAAAGGAAAAGAAAAATTATATATGAGAATGGCAGTAAATGTAGGTGGAACTAGGAAAATCTAGCACACTCTTTTAGTATTGCTTCCCAATAGAGCACAAACATGATCATCTTGGGATGTGATGTTTTGTTCAGGTCTCAAAAGAGCAAAATACAGGAAATAAAGGAAAATGGAGTTCTTCACTAACCCCAGGATTAGAAGATTTAGAATAACTCACACTGTATTGAATGTTAGCTCCTCTGTGCTTATGGAACTGCAGAGGAGAGTTTAATGTATTCACTTGTTTAATGAAACTGCAGATTAAAGTTTAATATATTCTTCTGTCATGCATACAATTAAATCAAAAATTTGTAGCTGATTGTGAATTGTTTACTAATGAGACTAATAATTACCTGCCATATCCATTTGAGACAGGCCAGCAACTACATAGTCTGTCTTCTGGCTAGATATGTGAGAATAATTTACAATCGGAAAAGGATGTCTTAGGAAGCATGATTTTCTTGGAGAAAGTTGGCAGTGGATAGAGAGGCAGAAGTTTAAAAAAGCATTAGATATTTCAGACATGTAAACTTTCCTTGTGAGGGCAGTTTACATTGCCTGATATGTCCTTTTGTAAAATATTAGCTTTATTGGCTAGAGGCCCAATTCTCTGGTCACATTCAGAGACAGCTCTCATGTGAGAACAGACTGAGACACAGAGGATGAGAATCAGTTCTTGATGTGTGTATCTTGGATGATATAAGAGCAATAATAAAATCCAATCTCATTCTATGAAATAAATGTCACTGCCAGCTTATTGCAGATACTTGTGGACAAGATGCTCAGCAGATGTACAAGTGTATAGTGCTACTGACTTCAGTAGCACAAACACAATTTACCCTTTGCAGAGCAAAGCCTTGAAACTTCATAGTTAGCAAGTTTAACTTCTGTGGAGGTTTGAATAATGCTCACATTGCTGAGCCTTTTCCAGAGAGCAAAACATGGGGCTAAACTAAATATTTTTAAATTAAATGAATGATTTCCCTCCAAAAATAGGTGCTTTTCACAGAGTAGAAGTTTGCCTCTTGTTTCAGCTAAAAGAAGCCATCACAAGTCCAAAACTTCTCTCCAATAGCCCTTCATGAGGCTGACAAAGGACATATTCCTGTATATCTGGATATGTAGCTGGCCTGCTGTCATAACTTCTGTTTTCTGTTGCTGAGGAATTTTATTTGGCGTGTGAAGTGGCTGCTAGCAACCACATGTGGCATCCCTGCCTCATAGGAAGGGCTTTGTGCTGAGCTGTGCTGCCCCATCCTCATTTGGCCCCAAGCCTGCAGTGAAGGGGGCACAGTGCCCTGGCAGTGCCTACCACGTTTCCATGCAGGTGGGTTCTGGGCAGCCACGGGGACTCACCTCAGGTGAGCAAACCAAGGAGCAGCTCAGCCTGTGAGACTGTCTAAGGGAACCCCAGGGAGTGCTGAGGGTCCCTCCCTCTACAGCCATTGGACCTGGCAGTGCAACCTGGGACCAACTGCCAGGGAATTTATGCCTTGGAAGAGTTAAAGTGCACTGACACAATTTCAACCATCCAGGCAAGACACAAAGCCATTTTTGTGAACTGTTAAAAGCCTCACAGGGGTTGCAGTCTGCAGTTTGTGATGGTACCTGGCTGCCCAGCACACGGAGGTAACACAGCTCCTCACTAGGTCGCGCATGATCCCACAAACTGTAGAGCAGTCCTGGCAGCAGAGCTGCTGCAGGCCAGATGTTTGTGCTTCACAGCCTACAACAGCAAAGACATGAAGCCAGCTCACTGCAGGTAGCAACACCTCAGCATCCCAGACCAGATTTGGGTTTTGTCTTCAGTAGACATTCAAGGTGCTTGTGGCAGTTTTCTGTTGGCTCTTGAAGACAAAAGCTTTTTCCCAAATGATTGGTTGCTCAAGCTGAATCACCTGCTTTGGGCTTCACCCTTAAGATGACCTTCATAGCTTGCTGAAGCAAAAGGGATATTTTTTCCTTTGGAAAATTTAAAAGAGGCAGTTAACCTCAGCCATGTGTATCTACATTACAAATATATTTTTACTGCATTATTGAAGCCTGCTGCATAAATGACACTTTGCAGTCCTTTGTCAGAAGCTCAGGGGTACACTAATTTTAACAAATCATCATCATCACCATCATCACCATCTCCCATCTCTTCCTTATGGGCTGCACACATTTTTAGGGGATAAATTCACCACAGCAGTCAGGGTTTCATTTTCTAGCTTAAAAAACCCCAAACAAACAAGCAAAGAAACAAACAAAAATTTAAAACAAACAAAAAGCCCCAAACCAACAAAAAAACCCAAACAAAACCAACACAGAATTATATAATTACATAATGCAGAAACACTTTTGACTCATTACTACACAGAAAAAGCAAATACAAAGCTCAAGTTTAATGTGCTCAGAGTTCTTGCTTTGGAAAATTGCTTAGTACAGGAAACAGCAATGCAAGAACAGCCCCTTTGGGCCTTAAGGCATGACTCACAAGTCATGAGATATTGCTCCCTCTGCAAACTGACATGGGCTGCACCTTCCCTTTATGGTGGTGCAGGTGAGACTGGCAGCAGGTTAAGGATCTCTCCAGAGAACAGAGCTAACCATGGTAACCACAGCAAAGAAGGACTCAATCAAAAACCCTGGGGTTAATGAACCATGCAGCAGCACCTTGAGGTTCTCATTTCATTCCAATGAATGCCTGTAACTGGGAATTAAAAACACCAGCAAAGCTAAAACCATGAAAGGAGGAAGAGATTTACACTCACCTGCATGGGGAGTTTTGAATCCCTCATTCCTTCAAGACAGACTCTTAACTCACCCAGCAGGAACTGTGGTTTGCCAGGATGCTTTAGCCATACAGATTTTCCACATGAACGCCCACTGCATATAATTTGTACTCCATGAGCTGTATGTGTTACTACAGGTGGGATCTGCAGACAAAAAAAAAAAGCAAAGATGAATGCATATTTATGTAGTTTTTATTCACTTCTGCTTTTAGCATGACCTTGGAGAGCATACTTATTCTTTTTCCATACTCATGCACAACTATGGGTTGGAATTTGTTTTATTCTGAAGTTTGTATTGTTATTTTTGTTATAAGGTGTATAAAAATATTTCAGGAAGCTGCTACTTTTTGAAGTTCTTCCTAAGATCACAAAACAAAAAAAAAAACAGAGTCAGCTTCCTCTTTCTTTTTCACTTTTATCTTTCAGAAAATAAGAAAAAAATCAACAGGTAAGACAAAACACACATCTCTGAGTTTTGAATTAAACTGTTTGCTCTTTCTGACTTTGGAGAGCTGCAGTTTGAAGCACTATCTCCCATTTTATTTCAATGCATCTTATCACAAACTGTGGTCAGATCAAGGCTGCTTTTTATGGGAATTCTGATTATAGGTTAGCACAAGAAATGCAGGTCATCTGGGGAGCAATGCTGTAGAGAACTGAGGCATGAGAGTGTCAAATTGTAAACATCAGAGGAGAAGGGACACAGGCTCATTCTGCCCTGAGCTAGAAGGAAATATTCCTACTCTGTACAACAAACTATTCCAAAATTTTTAATATTACCATAAAATAATATAAAAACCATAAAACCAATCTGATTAAATGCTTTTCTTCACTTGCCATTCTGTGGAATACACCTTCAGGCTTTTCACCCTAACTGGACATTTTGCTTTTGAAATAATCTGGGTTTTTCAACAGACAGTTCTCTTCTCCATGAGCTCTAGGAAGGCCGGCTCATCTCTTTCTCTTTGGCAGAGGTGGTAGGATGATGGACTCAGCATTCCAGCCAGGAAGTTGCTCTCCAGAGCAGCTGGAGACCCCAGTGCATGTAATTTGAAAAGGCAAATAACAAACTTTTCTTAGTACATGTCTTAGAGAAAAACATACCTCTAATCCCCATGGTCACATCACACAGTGAACACTACCAACATGTCATTTAAAAGCATATTTTAAAGGAACAGATGGGAAAAAAAGCATATCCAAGAAGTATAGAAATCTGTAACTGTAAACCAGCTACATCAGTAAAAGGCTGAATTCCCATGACTGGGAGAAGGGGAGCTTTCTACCAAGGCTAAAAACAAGTTCACAAGTTCCTTGTGGCAGCATCTTGGAAAAACAAGACACTGCAAGGAATCATGGTTCCCAAATCCTCAACATGGCTGAGCAGCCACCCAAGAGATGGGGCATCACACCCCTAATTCCATGAGGAAAACGCCCACAGAGTAGAGGTGTACAGTAACCACTAAAGGGCAGGGTGGGCAAGAGCTCTGTTAATGCACTCGCAGGACAAAATTTGAAGTTGTTACACCCTCAATTATTTAGGCCTTTATGAACCAGGAGACCAAGTTTGACCTCAGACCCTAACATGATTGGCCTGCAGAAGGAATTTCCCTGTGTCAAGTTTCAAATCAGTGGAATGTCCAGAATCGTTCAGGTCAGGAAGATGCTTCTTCCCCTCTTTTGCTTCAATTTCAATATAAAGTAAGTGCAGAAGCTTCCAGCCTGGAAACACTTTGAGTGTATAACATGTAAAAGTCTGTCTGGGACTACTGAATAATTGAACACAGGGAGAAGAAAACAGAGATGGGAAACCTGACCAACTACAGATGTCAGAAAGGGGAGAAGCGTTACTGACCTATTTTTAAATTGTGAGAGGGCGAGCAGGCACAACCAACAAAGATGTCTTGTCTGCTTTCTGAAGACAGTAATAAAACTCCATGAACAAGTGTGATACAGCATTTCCTTATTTACTGAGAAATTGAGGCAGAGGTGGATATTCACATGACCTAATTGCTGATGCCTACCATAAGTCTTTCAGGTTCTCTGTAGGTAATAGAGAGAGTCAGATGCATCTCCTAAGGGCCAGCTAGTTTATCTAAATTACACTCCTGCTATAAATCCCTTTCTCAATAAAGGAAACATCTCTGTCTCCATTAATAATGCTTGACTTAGGAGTGTAATCAGTGCCAGAAGTTTGATGCTGTTAGTACTACCAGGTTGTCTTTTCTCTTTGTAGTGTCAGAGCTGTAGAGCAGGCTGATCTTTCTCTGATCTTTTCTAATGGTTTCTGTCTACTTTCAAACAAAAGAAAAGCACAGGTTGCATCTAGTCTGTGATTAGATATGAACACACTGCTGCCAGATATTCAAACTGCAAACAGCAGTTTTACAAATGAAGACAAGCTAAATATTGATAAGCATGACAAAATCTTCTTCATGGGAGCCTACTCGCAGAAGAGGTGTGCAAGCACAGAGCATCAACGGTAGAAACCAGCAACACAGTAAATAATTTTCCAGCCTAAAATAAAGATAAATCCAAGTGGAAACATACCCCATAAAACTTCTCCTTTAAGCTGCCTTCCTCCTAAGGAAAAATGGAGGTATTATCCTAACAAATGTTATCATGAAAAGTTCTGTAGTATTTTTATTCTTAAGGTTTCCTGTGTTACAAAAACAGTTAATTTTTTTCTCCTAGTTTACTTTACCTAACCCAAAAATATTTAAATATAGGAGAAGAAAAAAGGAAAAGAAATTAATAAGAAAGGACTTTAAGCTCTAGAAACATTTTTTTTCTGCAGTGAACTCAGAGTGACCGAAGTTCGTAACATAAGTTGAGCATGCAATATTTTCCACTGCTTACAGTTCCCGTCTGAACTTCCATTTTGTGGGAATACTCTTGGATCATTGCTGACCTGTCTTTGGAAAAGGCTCACTGTGTATTTTGGCTTGGCTTCCTTCCATTTCTACTCCTCTAAGTCTGTTCCCCATTTCAACATCTCTTATTGCCACATTGCCAAACACGTTACACAACCCCAGAGAAGCAATTTATAGGAATATTAGTAATTCAGCTGTGACAAAACAAGCACTTTTCCCTTTTAACAGATCATTCTCTCCTGGGAATCATAGTTATGTAGCTGTTTGCTCCCTTGTTTACAGCATTGCACTGGATGTGGTATTTAAACAGGCAAACGACCCAAAGCAGTATAAACTTCTGAAAGCCAGTGCTCAGCAGCAGCTTTCAAAGCAAAACCTGGCTGAAAATATCTTGTGAAGACTTTTTCAACAGAGCCTGGAAGAGTCTCATAGATGAGTATGTGACCTTCCTATAGCACATCAAATCAAACCAAATGCATGTTAGAGAGATCTTGATTCGTTGTCCATAGGCTCAGGCAGCACCATCCTGATGAGTCCCCTCAGCACTCTGGGAATGTCCCCCATCACCAAGTACAGGGCACTCTTAAAATGCCAGCAGGTACAAGGGTATGAAGCTGCATAACTGAGCCCAGAACTGGATTTGCCTGTAAATTACAAAAAGCTTAAAAAACTTTGATAGAAGTGCTGAAATTCACAAGTGTTGCCTGAACTTGTAAGCTCTGTTTACTAGAACACTGGCTCCCAGGAGATACTCCAACAGGCCATCAGCTTGCTAGGTCAAAGACCTTCGTTTTCACTATCTTATTGGAAAATTACATCAAGTTAAATGTCAGCTTCTCTGGAAAAAGATGGCCCTCTTTATGTGAGCTTAAACCCTGAGCCACATCAAGACCTTTTCATCCATCTCTCTCACAAAACAAAAAGCTTCTGATTCGTAACAAAGCATGTTTTGCTGACCCTCAGTTGTTCTTTTTACCCTGTTTCAAATATTGCCACCCCTGCAGAAGAGTTTGTCAGATGCAGTATCTACCTGCCAGAGTTTACAGTCTGACACATTAACGTGAAATAAAATTACTGACTTTGAATTTATGCATTGTTTACGAGTTGCAGCTCATGATTACGTTTATTTCTGCTTGACACTGACAAAGACCTCTGTAAAAATATTGGTGGTGTGAATTAAGGGCAGTAATTGCTCAAGCCATCTCCATGAATTCAACCTTCAAGTCAACCCAGAGAAAGTCCCGTATCTACACTCTGCTCTACCATGATCATATTCATCCTCCATTGTGCAGTTTATATAACCTAACACCAAACTTCAGTGGACAACTGCGGTCAAGAGATACTCAAACTCCCTCAGGAATGAGAAGGAAATCTAGCAAGGCCCTCTGTGCCAAGAAGCACAGCCAAGGGTAGAGCAGTGAGCTGCTGAGGCTGATGGCTTTCTGACACCTGGGCAAAGCAGGTCTACAAAAAGCAGCATGGCCACCCTCAGCTGTGAACCACAGAAGGAGATAGTCTCACAGATACAAAATTACATTTTTCTATGTAAGGCTACCCAAGCAATTCAACGCAGTTTTCACTCGGTTCAGTATCAGATTTTATGTTTTCCTGAGCCAAATTGGTGAGCTCTACAATCTGCCAAGCATTGACACCACATGTCACCATGGAGAGAACTTTATCAGAAAGACTTATTCAGATGCAAGCAGAAATAAATCTCTCTGTCACTGGTGCCATACAGTTACCAACAAAATCCTCAGCCTGGGAACATGCATACAGAATAACACCCACACACCTATGCCTGGAGTGACAGATAGCATTCTCACCATGGGTCTGTCATTTCCTTTTAAAATCCTTGAGATGCCACTGATGTCTTTTCTGGCTTCAGCTAGTGCCTATACCTCTAGGAAAGCACCACTGCATGGACAAAGGGGCATTTAGCTACTGGGTGGCACGCAGTCAGCATGCAGTGACTGTCCAGCCAGCTTAGCTGGATGTTTCACCCATCACCTCCTCATCTGAGAGCGTGTTGTCCCTGGTTATGTGCAGATACTGCATGCATTTTGATCAGGGATCAGCAGGAATGTGTGTGTAGGGACATGTTTGGCGTGTTTGGCATGATGGCCCCTGAGAGCTCGAGGCATCTAGTCCAGCCTGGAGCAGAGAAAGCAGTTTGTTACTGCACCACTGGATCCATGCACTGAGAGATACAAGCTTCTCTTTACTTGCCACATCTTTCAGAAGGGAAGCATCAAGAATTATTTTTTAACAATCTTATCAGTAAAACTGAGGAGAAAGGATGAAGCACAGGGCAGGGATGGGAGTGAGGGGCAGAGGGAAGCAGAAATGTCATAAACTGTTCCCCACAAGGCAGCCAAATTGTGTAATACACCTCCAGCTTCTAAATGTCAGCACTAATGAGTAGGTTTTCTCCTGCCTCTGTGAGTTTTCCATTTTTCCAGGGCAGAACTGAAGGCTATGTAGGCAGTAACAAGGGAATGAGTAGGCAAACCAAGTGACAGATATTTGTCAAAAAAAAAAAAAAATGGACAGAAATTTCCCACATCCTCTTCAAGGATTTTAGTTGCTATAGAATCACAAAAATAGTAATAGGCTATAAATCACTGTAAGCCACTAACATTCACTGTCCAACCTGGAGCAGGGTAAACAGGAGAAAAAACACAAGACTAAGGCCAGATCCACAAGCTATTGGGAGCTTTTGGGACAGAACAAAATAGGTTTGAGCCCTCCTGTGTGAACTTTCTGGGAAATAATAAAGTTAATGAAAAACTGTCAAGTCCAAACTCAATACTGAGATTTACTGATGGCTGTGCCAGCATAGCAATTTGTTGGCTACCCCCAGCAACAAATACTTGGACTTTCTCTAGCAAGGACATTTTAACCACATTCAGGATGAAATACACCCTAACATAACAGGACCTTATTAGATGTGTCATTGAGAAACAGGAATGATTTTTGGTTTCACCTTTGGCAAGGGGTGATGGTATAGCAAGGCTGTTTGCAGCATTTAGTTCTGCTTCAAGACACTTCCTGCATAATTAGTGCTCTTCAACTGTGAAACTATTCAATTTATACCTTCCCTAGTGAGCAGTGCCATGTAACCACAGCATTCAAATAGAAATAATAGTTTGATTGTCCATGCTTATATTTTCCATTTTCAGCAGAGCAGATACTTTATTTCCATTAAATTTTTCAACCACTCTTAGTTCATCCATGACAGACATAAAAGAGGACAGTTAACTCATACATTTCCTGAGGCCACCTCGTTGCAAGGCTCATTATCTAATTCTAAAGAAACTTTCTCTGTTACTCTGAAAAGTGAGGGAGAAGAAGTGTCAAATGAAAAATTCTATTTATTGCACCATCGATGAATTTGTGGTAACAATAATGCAATTCTGTCCCCAAATCATCATTGTTCTTCCTGAGACGACTGACTTGAGAGCAAATACTCCTACTCAATGGTTTCTTTTCTTCCAAATAAATTCATATGGTATGTTTAGGTATGTTTGTCTTTCCTCAAGATCTCAGTATCCTTAAACAGAGATTAGACACAAGATTGCTGTTTTTCAAAGAAGCTACTCCAATGAGTATGCCTCTCTATTCCTTTAGGTGCATTAATAGAAATAGAGGAAAGACAGAAGGTTCCCCCAAAATATATGGATAATACAAACCCACAACAGCAGGTGTTGGCCCTCGTGGTCCCAAGGACTGAATGCATCTGCTTACTTCTGCAGAGCTCTGATCTCAGGTGAGGATCACTGACTTCACTCTGCCATTAAATCTCTGCCCTACCATGTTTCCTCCAGCACTGTCCAACAAAAATATTAAAAATTGTGATAAAAAATAAGTATTTTAACTTGGTTTTGTACTTATTTGTGGTCTATGTGACAATCTCCTTTAATATGGATTTTAACTTCCTCTGACAAAAAATTTCTAACTCATTAAAACTACCCACACCCAAAACCCCCAAAACAAACCAGACCCAAAAAACCATCCAAAGATCCCAACCCCAAGACAGAAAAACAAACCAGGGAGGACAATGTGGGCTTGCTGTCATTCACGCCTATATATTTTTGGTGGACATAGGGCCACTTGCTAACTGATTGCCTTGCACATTGTCTGCTTACAGCAGAGAAAGGGAATCAAAGAACAGGAGAGAGCATTTGGTTAACAATTTTTCCCGATAACTTCTCCTGCTGGCTAGTCCAAGCAACACCTATGTGAAAAAAAAAACCCACATGAGTTTCTTGATAATGTCTTATTGACAACTTAGCAGTTTTATCTGCCTTTGGTATTTGGACTCTTTGATACATTTGCTGCTTGAAAGAAATGATGGTCACTATACAAACCCATGCCAGATGGAATTTTAATCGGAAGTGGATCAATAATTTCCATCTTTGTTTTGTAGCAAGTCAGAAATTGGAGAGTTTTATGCCAACCCAAAAAGGCACTATAAACTGAGGAATTAGAGCATCAGGAATCAGAAATGGAGAAAAATTTACTTCAAAACATACTGTCTGAAGGTAAGAGCTGATAGCAAGATTAACACTGTGAGGATTATGAAGCTCACACTGCAGAAATGCAAAAAAAAAAGAGGTGTTGTTTCCATCCACCTTCCCCCCCCCACTTTTGTAAAATCTATATAATCAGAGAGTATTTCTCTCAACTGGGTTAACAGAGCTCCAAATAAGACCTAAAATATATTCTTAAATTTCCTTCACTTCTTGATGAAGAGTTCACTTTCACACCAAGATAAAACACAAGTAGCTCAGGAGATCACTAGAGCACTGAAGCTTTTTAGAGAAATGCAGCATTCAAAAAAGGTGAAAGGTATTAGTAGATAAGAAATAGCATTAATATCCTGTAGTGCTGGTACTGCTTGCAGTCTCACAGGTTTGCAGAATGGAAAACTGGGACACTGCTGATTGAAACTTAACTCACTTCCAGATGTAAGTTATTGTTTTTATCACCTGTATCTCAGGGGAGCTGTTGAATCAAATAGGCATTTCTCTCACAGGGAAAAAAGACACGCTAGAGAAGTAAGAACAGCTATACTAGGCCAGACTGCTGCATCCTCTAGCTCATTATCCTTTCTTGCCCAGAGACCAGTAAGAGATGCTGAAGTCAGACTATCAAAACAGGCTAAGCACACAGTGGTGCTTTGCCAGAACACACTCCCACAAACAGCTTCAGGACATCCCAAAGGAGAAGCATATACTCATGTGTCCTAAGTGCTAATGGACTCTGCTTCTATGAGTTCCTCTGATTGCTTTTGAACCTGGGTCGAGTTTCGGTCCCCACAATGCCCTCTGGCAAAGGCTGCCAGGGCTTAGCTAGGGATCATGGAAGAAAATTCCCCTGCCTATTCTGAACTTTTCAACCTGTTTCTTCACTTGGCAGCATGTAACAATAGTGGAGAAAAAGGTGAATTACTTTTCCCTACCTTCTCTGCTACTCTTTATTTGATAGCTCTGTGTCATATTCTTTCCTCCTAGTAATTTCTTTTTCATGATGAAGACCTGTAACTTATTAAGTCACGTCTTGGAAAGAAGCCACTCTGTATCTCTGATGACTGTTGCCTTCTTTTTTTGTATCCTTTCCCTTTACTCATCCCTTCTAGGAATGGAGGATTCGTGAAGTGGGCACACCCATTGACTCTTACAGCAGCACCACTATTTCTCCCATTTTTCTGCTCTATTCCACCCTCAACACTACCTAATACACTTTTTTTCCTCTTTGATCCTCAGTGAGCACTCAACAGACATTTTGACAGAATTGTCCAAAATTACTCCAAGGTCTTCTGTGATTACCAATAGCTGCTTCACAGCCTATCACTGTGTATGTGAAATTGGGGCTGTTCTCCAAAGTGCACTACTTTGCTTTTATCCACAGTGAGTATCAGATGGCACTTTATCACCTAGTTATGAAATGTGATCTTTTTACACCATTTTGTGGCAAACTCTGTTTGCTCCCTGAAAATTCCTTTCATCATTGTCTATCCCCCTTTAAATCAGGTCACACATGAACAACCCAGGCATTGCTGGCTCTACCACTGATGTCCAGGAGACTGCAGTGCTCTCCTTTCCTGCAAAAACCCATTGTCTGTATGTACAGCTCAAGTGAGATCCAGCGTATAAAGAAAAACAATGTACATAATTTTGTGTATTGCATAGTTTGTACAGTACCAACAACCACATTTCCCTTAAATCCCAGGTCTTGTCTGAGAGCTTCATGCAGGTGTCTTTGGATATCATGGAGCATCCCAGGTGACAAAAGTGCTTATTTTTAGACCACAGAATCCAACTCTTTGTTTCCTGTTTCTTAATGAATTGCAGACTCATATAAGAACAATCACACTGCTCAGTAGTTTTGCTCCTTTTCAAGTGTTTGGCAAAAGCTGTTTTGGACAGTCAGACCTTACTATTCAGATTTTCACACATGCAAATAACTACCCTACAGAAGTCTCTAATAAATATCCACAGGATGAGATCCCTTTGGAAAAGCAATGATAATTCTGTATCATACCTTATTTGTGCATGTGCCTCCTTGTGTGTCTACTTTTAACCAAATTTCTTAGTTTTCCTGATACAGATTTATTGGTTGCTAAGTCCCAAATCCTCCTGAAAATGTTATATTTTTATATAAAATCAATATATTGAATTTCAATATCAATATGTCAATTCACATTGAATATATAATTTCAATATATTGAAGTCACACTTGACCCTTTTTAATCATGTGGTACCAAGGTAGTTTTATGTGCTGTATATAAAATGAAGCAATTCTACTTCTCCACTAAATGTTGGTGCAACAATGCTGAACTAATCTATCTTAGCAAAAAATAAATCATTAATTAATCTGTAATCCATCCATATGCCATGATCAGACCTGGACAAAAATGAGAAAAGACATGCTTCTAATTGTTGCTCTACGGCCCTTTTGAATTTAAAAGCCACAGCTATACCAGCTATTCCTCCTAAGGTAAGCATAATCAGGAGTTGGCCAAAAATAAAGTTCTTTTGCTCCCATGGCTTGTATCTAGTCCTTAAGCAGAACATGCTGTGGCAGCAAAGGGATTTTTTGGATGACCTTTGCACTGGGGCTATACTGCTATTGCCACATAAGGAAAAGGCTCTCACTCCTCACTGGCATTTCTATGACAGCAAAACTTCTACAGCAGTATAGGCTGGACCTGTGTTTTAATAGTTTGCCGTGGCTGTTCCAAGGGCCACAGCAACATCTCAGCTCTCTGCAGCTCTGTGGCCCTGCCCCCAGTTTCAGTCCTCTTCCTGCATCTTTCCCTTTACCTGGGCTTTCAAAGGAAACCAGCCCCAGTTCAAATATCTGCCACTGTGCTCACACTGGATACATACCACCTGTAAACAGAGTAAATGCAATGTGGCATGGATCATATACCTGGATTTTCACTGGTGAGACAGAGGTGAAAGCTTCTTAGGGATGTTTAATTCATGAGTCATCACCATCATTAAGAATTCAAACCTTCCTGTAAATTCAAAATGTGAATAGCTGTTGGAAATAATTAAACAATGTCTCCTTTTGTGTAATGAGCAGTAAAAAAAAAATCTTATGCAAGAAATGAAATTTTACTATTGTGTAAAGCTGTTTTAGAGGAATCATTGCTTTTGTCCATGAGGGAATCTATCTCCAGATATAATTTACTCCTTTATAGAGATCTTATTTCTCTTTAACATCAGAAACAAAATCTCTTTCTTCTGTACTTCTGAAAAGATTTCTCCATGGCCATTCTGCTGGTAAGATACTTCAATCTTGTGGTAATATTTAGACAAGGTCAGTTTCTGGCTAAACCTAATGTGTTGCTGTAGATTATTCCTGTTCTTAGCCAATATCATATCAGGTAAATGTATTAGGACATTTTCCTGGACTACAACATCTTTATAAATACTGGAACAACTACAGAATAAACAAATAGAAAGGCATTGCCTGTGGCTGACCTGTGATTTGGAGCTCTCTCTCACTTTCTTGACCTTCATTTTCAGTGTATAAAAACAAACCCAAGCATCAAAACCATACGGCTGTCACTTCCTCTAACATTCTACCTCTAACTCTAACATAATAGGAAGGGAACAGAGCATGTAATGTGCCTTCAAAAGTGCCCCTGCATCAGTGCATTCACATCTGTATTTCATAGCTATGTTGCACCAGGTCTAATACTTTTTTCAGCTTTCAGGCTTTGTTCCTTGCCTTCTTCTTCACCTTCCCCAACAGAAGGAAAATCTAAGATGAAAGTCAAGCCATGCTGACTGTTCAGTAGCTTTCTGTGGCTCACCTCTGCCTGGAAGGTCCCTGTGCACAGGGATTGGTTTGGATTCTGCACAGCAGATCACAACAGTGTGAGAGAGAGTGGCACCAAAACACTCCATCATTTAATGCCATGACCTACTTTCCTCCTTCAACATTTCTCACTGGGACTGGGGTTACTTCTGTGCTATGAGAAGTGGCAAGCAGCAGGAAGGGTGGGAAGAGACCAGACTGAATTTTTTAAGACTACAACACACAAAAGACTTCAGAGTCAGACTGATGAAGATCTGCAAGTTTACCAGAGAGCATTTGTGTCTTCCTCTGCCCCTGCAGCATGTTTTCAGGCACACACACAGTCTTCCAAGGTGCACCCAGAAAGCAAGGCCTAGAGCAGGTGGGCAATGCCAAGTGAGGGGAAAGCAGTACCAGAGAGCTGCACAGCTGCTTCCCCAGTGTGAGATGTGCTTGGGGCTGCTGTGGTGAATCCAGGTGCCCAACAGCAAACCAGCCCACTTGACAAACACTGTAATCTGGACAGGAGCATTTGGTGCTTCAGGTATTACAAGTCTCATTTCCCCCTCACTGTTTCAAAAGTCTACAAGATAATTTTCACCTTGGGAACACCATAGAAATATTGGGTTATAGTGGCTGAAATGAAGCATTAGTTCAAGAGCATGAAATCAGAGATATTTTTGAAAGTGAATATGGCTGACAGTATGCTATGGGAGGTTAAAAACCCCAAACAGCCATGATATGTGAATATCTCTGTGGGAGGGGTTTAGGATGAGGTAGGAGATTCCAGATAGGTGGATGCCTAAGCCTAAACATTACGAGGAAACCTGCAGATGTTTCAAGGTCTATTTCAATATGCAGAGCTCAAGCTATGAGTCTATATAACAGATGGCAGTTTCTGAGTCACTAAACATTATTATTTGGCAACAAAGTTATGCTGTCTCAACAATTTCTCATGGGATTCTTGCCACAAACTGCTGTGAAAGTGATGTGTGTTCTGTAACATTCAATTGCAGAGTTTCTAAATTGTTGAGCAGAGTTCCATATAACTGTAGACACAGACACATACATAAATAAAAGATCTAAAGTAAACTTGGCATTTATCAGCCTGAGTCAGAGAAATCAACACTGGAGTCCAGAGGCCCACCATTTTCTGTGTATTTCTGAATTATTCATGCTTGCACTTCATTACTTCCTAACAGATTAAATAATTATTTTTAAGGAAGGTTTTGCAGAGATATTTAGTAAATATAACAGGGAAATTATATCTTAACACCCAAGTCTGGCATTGAAAGTAGCTTTCTCTTTAAGATATTTGCATAAATAACAACCACACCCTATTCATAGATTGATTCCAATAGTGCTACTATGACTATTATATGTCCTACTCAACAAGCAGATAAAAGCTCAGAAGGCCAGATACACAAAAGATTTTAGGTATCTAAATGCTTCCTGATTTAATTTAGTTTGAGTTTGACGTGACTGGTGGGATTTAGGTACAGGACCTGGCCCTTCGTATCTTTGCAAGGCTATTGGAGGTATTACTCTCATGGTTATAGGACTAAGAAGCCCCAGCTCCAGTCTCATCCTCAGTTTATTAGGCTACAGCCTTTTCTCAATCACATCAAAAGAGTTAATAGAAATAGCACATGACCTTTCTGTGATAAAGCTTTTTATCACAGCAGCCTCCCAGACAGTCAGTCTCTACTTTGCAGAGCTATTAATAGACAACATTCCTACAGGAACATAATTCCCAGAGCTGCATGCACAAGACATGCACCAAACCTCATAAAGCAGCAAATGGATTATGCTCTGAATCAAAATAAACAAGCTGCACACACTGAACAATGAAATGTTCAATACAAACTCTTATAAAACAGCTACATACCTGAAACCCTAAAGGAGAGAGAAATGATAGAGGGCAGGCAATAGCCTAATGATTTGGTATTGCATCTTGGGCAATGTGATTATTATTTTCAACCCCTGGTAACTCCCTTCTGCCTGTTTCACATTTTATTTCTATCCTGTAAAGACTGTTGAGTAGGAATTGAAGGAAAACTATGAACAATTAGAACAGAGACTATTTAGAAATGATCAGTGTTGTCTTAAATCTGGGAAGTGGAAATACAGAAAAGGGGAAAGGATGGCTTCTCTTAAAGGAAAACAAGCCTTTACAGCACCTCCTTTTCAGAAAGAACAACTCTTTCCTCCTTCTCCCATACAATGCCATGCAGTTTATTGACTTAAAAGTCTGCTGAATGAAATGCTTCTTTCTCAGCAATATGCCAGTGATATCTTGAGCTGCTCATAATATAAAGCAAAGCCTGCCAATATTTTTTGTAAACAAAGCCATTGCTAGTAGGCACTTATGAATCTAGAAAGTGATAAATCCTTTCAGTGCTGCCCTTTAAATTGTCATTTTTGGCAGAAACCTGCATCTTTGAAAAACAGAAGCAGGGCATAGAAAAAGACATTATGGTCCAAGCTGGAAAAAAACTATCTCCCTTTCCTCCAGGTTTTATCTATCAAAACAGGGCAACAGAGCTTTGCAACCTTGACACTGAGGTAAAGGTGACTGCTATTATATCCTGTCCACTGGGCTAGGTATGGTAAGGGGCCTACTCCATCAGTACACATAGTAGTAGTAGTGAAAGAAATGAAACAGTTAAAGAACACTTAGCTAAATTTCAGCCATAAATAAAGAGATGACGACACTTGTGGACAATTAACATATAGAAAACGTCTGGATTTTGTTTTTAAAGTTCATGGTTTTCTTCACTATTTGCTTTATGCATACACCATTTTAAAATTGGTGATAATTCATAGACAAAAAAAAATTCTGGCTGATTCAAGGAACAAAAAAGCTATTATATGGACAGCATCACAGCTTAATCTCCATTGCAAAAGTATATGGAGTGAAATCCTATTCCTTCTGAAAGTCTATCATGGAGTTCAATAGAGACAAGGTTTCAGCCATCAGCTGGAAGTATTTCTAAACTGAAATAAGATGAGGCAGCCAGCACAAAATCTTATTAGCTAACATCTAAACAGTGTTTAGACAAAAGAATTCCCATATTCATATAGTTTTGCTGTTGGAGGGGCTTGCAGTGAAGGCATTTTAAATGCATTTCCAAAGTCAAGCTTTATGAGCTCGGCTTCTGTAACTGTGTAGATGTGCAGAATTAGATGCTATTAGAGCTGGACCTTTGTGATCTTTTCTTCTCCTGTAATGTTTAGAACATGTCCCTGATTTGCAAAGTGTCCAGCAATCCTAGAGTTGTCAAACATTTTTCAATTTTGTAGAGAAGCAGACAGTAACAGACATGAGATGCTCCCTAAGGATTTTATCTGCCCAAGCTTTCTCCTCCTCCATATTTTGTCTAAAGCAGTGGTGTCCATGCATCTCTGCTGGTATCCCACCTTGCACCTGAGCTTTGGCTAGAAGGAATATCAGCAATAGTTCTGCTTGTAGAGACCTCCCTTTTTTTTTTTTTTAACTGCTTTTTTCCCAACAATTATGAAGCAGGACAAAATATCAATGCACAGGCTTCAATAAATGCCTGAAGTCTAAAGAAATCTCTGAAAGGGATGGGTGTTTTCCTCCCATAAGGCAGACTACATAATCTGGAGCACGTTCTTTAGCCAAGTATCATGCTCTGTCTCTCTTTAAGAGAGAAGTAGTATAAAACCATCTCACTTGTTTTATCACTACATGTTTTTACAGTTGTTCTGTTGCTGCTTCAGATGTTGTAAAATGCACCAGTTCAGTCAAGTGCTGCTTCAGCCTGCATGAAAACAGGCATAAGAAATTCAATACCCTTCTAGGGTTTTTTTCCTTCCAAGCTCCCGTCAGCCATCATTCCATCTCCTCACAAACAGCATCCAGATGTTAATAAACAGACCAAATGTACTGGTTTTCAGTGGCACAACCTTTTTCTATTTATCTGTTTCTATCTTTTTATCTGCAGCCTTTGGTGATTGTTTGTATTTCCAGCTTACCACAAAATATGTTGCATGAGCATCAACAAAAGAATTCTTTTAATATGAACCAAAACAATATTATTTGCTTCCAATCCAGGGAAATAGAACTTTCATTTAAATTTATGGTCATTGGAGCTTTCACTAAAATTTTTCTGGATGAGAAGTCTATGTGGAGCATCACTGAATGTTCCAGTTGGATTCCAATAGTGAACTTCTATTTTCAGAGTTCCAAACAACTCAGTTCCAAAGAGACTGAGGATCTTTTAAATCTTTTTTGGAATGTGTTTCATTTGGTAGAAAATAAGCCCTCATGCCACAAGCTATAGGTTTTAAGATCAATACAGACCTGATAAGGTTGAGAAGTGACAGAAGTAGAATATACTATGCTTTGCACAGGCTTTGCAGCATCACTGAATATATTAATCTTTCCACACTTTAAAAAACTTTCTGAGTTAAACTTATGAGCATGCTGATCTGAACAAGGTTATTTTAGGTCTTTTCAAATGACAGTGAGAAAAATTTAAAGGAAATACAATTATTTAGATAATGAAAATTATCATTACAGTCAGGCTTTAGAGACACCTGTAAATTCTGAGACCTGTGGGCTAGATTTTGCATCAACACTGTCCTTGGGTCAAAGGAGCTCCATTCCAGGTAAATGAGAGAGAAAAGGAAGAAAGAAAAACAAGACTAAGAAAGTTAAAGCAAAGCAGTGACAGTGCTGTCTCTGAGCACTGCTCCAGAGCAGCAAGCTAGAGGAAGAAAAAGCCACAGTAAATGTCTTGGTTACACTTCCCTGCTCATGCCATAGTTTCAGGGTTCCTACCTGTTTTCCTATGAGAGCATCTCACTTTCCCCAGAAAATTAATCTTTCCCCCTGCAATCTAGAAAAAAACTTATCAGCAACATGAAATGAGATTGCAATTCAAATGTAATAGATGCTCTGTTATGACAGGCCAGATAGATAAAGTCAGTTGCGACACAAGTGTGATTATGGGAAAGGCCTCCATAATTTTAGTTTGTTTTTACACAACCAGTGCTCTGCAGTTGAAAATTTAGTTAAAGAAATAATGCATACAAAGTGATAGCTGACTGAATGCAGCAAAGGACCAGATGCTATTAGGTTACACTTCCCTGGACAGGCAGCACTGAAAGTTTGAACAGTATTGCCTCAATAAAAATGCAAGAAGTTAAAAACAACTCCAGACAGTAACAGTGCAGTTGCTGCTTATATTCCTACCCTCATTTATGTAACAGTGTTTACTACTTTGTCGCCCCAGGAGAAAGATTTCAAATAATTACTCTTTTAACTTGCAGTCTCAAAACTCTGTTCTTTTCTTTTATAGAAAGACTCCATAAAGTTTGATTCTGTTCACTTCCTTTCCAATTACAAGATCTTCTGCAAACTTGATCATTTATATCCAAGAAACAGCTTCAAAGGAACCCCTATGAGAAAAAGTGTTTAGGCATTATTAGCCAAGCCCATGAAGATTTTCAGGGGAAAGATCCAGGTTTAACATTAGCTGCAAGGAAACATTGAGCTTTTGTCAAATTAGAATCAGAAACACAGAGAACCCACAGAGAAAACCAGCAATGTTCAGAAATTACTCTCTCTCTATCCCCATAGAATCATGGCTATAAACAGGAAAATCTCAGCACTTCTCAGCAAGATCAGGCAAATCAGATTTTGCCTCCTGGAATAAGAAATTTGAACTGGAAGTTCAACTGCTCCTACCACAGGAAGAAAAAGTGAACAAGTGGGATGCAGAGCCAAAGAGCTGGGAACCTTTGAAATTGGCCAGTTGCTGTCCTAAGGAGAGAAGGGGAGAGTTGTTAGTCCACACCTGTGAGTCGTACCTCAGATGCCCTATTGCTCTTCCTTCAGTGCAAGCACCCTGGCCTTTGTCAGCTCCCAAGGAAACAAACCAGGATTACAGCAGTTTTGCTTATTTGCTTTGGTTTGAGCTCCCCAGAGCAACTCTGACATTCAAAGGGAAGGTTCTGGCTACCTATTGCATTGAGTTTGTGTGCAGATTGGTTTTGGTAGCAGGAGGGGCTACAGGCGTGGTTTCTGTGAGAAGCTGCCAGAAGCTTTCCCTATGTCTGATGGATTCCAGGGCAGCGGACTGCAAGGCAGACCCACCACTGGTCAAGGCCAGCAATGGTGGTAGTGCCTATGGGATTACAGATTTAAGAAGGGGAAAAGTCCCCTTTAACTGCAGAC
The DNA here is from genome assembly GCA_024865655.1 of Emberiza elegans. Classification (NCBI taxonomy): domain Eukaryota; kingdom Metazoa; phylum Chordata; class Aves; order Passeriformes; family Fringillidae; genus Emberiza; species Emberiza elegans. The sequence goes on from JALJVW010000206.1 coordinate 39,578,355, forward strand.
AGAGAGAAGAGTGAGAACATGGGGAAAAAAAACTTTAGAGGTGATACTTAGTGAAGCCCCTTTGGCTTTGTTGCCTTTTTGGTGTTTGCTGAGCACTGGTTGAATCTTGCTTATGGTAGAAGTAGTAGTCTACCCCAGCACAGAAAGTGACTTTTCAATAAATCTGTAGCTGGCCTGCTTGTTCTGTACGTGAAATTGTTAAGCCAGTTCCTTCCCCATTTTGTGTTATCTATTTCATATAAATGATTCATGAGGGTTGATTTGTTGGTTTGCTTTTTTTAAGAGTATGCAGCTATTCTACAAAGGATTATATAAACTATTCATGAGGTTCAGATATAATACACCTGCAGCGTGGTTGCATTACCTAACCAGTCTTACCTCAGTTAGAGGGATTTATTTATTTTGGCTGTTTTCATGTTTCACTCTTTCAAGCCACATAACTTCTTAACCAAAGAAGTTAAGAAACTAAAGTCAATGAAGTCTGTTCAAAGCTTTTGCTTTTACTGATTTTACCCCTCCAGATATTCACAGATCACAAATCCTGATCTGATCAGAGTCAGATGGCATGAGTATGCCTAATCCATTATACTAAAGGTTTTGGAGGGGATTACTGAGACAGTAAAGAGCACACATCAAAGAAGAAAAGAAGACAAATTTTCTTCTTGTTTGCACTGAAAGAAACCAGCACTTAAAACGCACACCAAATTAAATAATTTAATGTAACAAATGCTTCTCTTTGCAGGAATGCCAGTGTTTAATGAATAAACAAAGTAATGTATGTATAAGGAGACCATAAGATGATGATACAAATGAATGAGTTTTGCCAGACCCAAGTTTCATCTCTGCCTATCACTGCTCCCAAAGGGAACCAAATGTGCAGTTTTCATTCCATTATGCTGATGTATTGCTTTTGCTCCTTCTAGAAAGAGGAAAAACTAGAAGCTTCACCAATTGAAAATAGTTTTGTTCTTAAAAACTGATCGTTTGGTTTGCGTACTTCATATTAGAATGAAGAACATCCACCAGCCAAGGGCTTAAGCAGTACTTTTTGATGAACTGAATTGCATAATGATGCTAAATAATACTAAATAAAGATTTCTAACAATTGTTTTGAAATAAACCCTGAGAAGGTTGTTATAGAGTGACCTGCAATTTTGAGGAGCTGAGGGATCAGATTCACAAAGTTCTTTGTCTTAGGAGACAGAAAGATAAGGAAAACAAAAGACAGCTTTGAACAATCAATGCATCACTACCAATGGCTGTACAGAACCACAAATACTGCAACTTCCCAGCAGTGGGAAGAAGATGGAAATGCTGCTGAACACATTGTAGCCCACCAATGCCCAGCCTGGCAGGATTTGTGGCTTATTCTGGTGCTAGGCAGGGCTGTATGATGCAATCAGTCCTCAAATACCCTCCACAGCCATTAACCCCATAAACACCAGTGAACCTGATGCAATTGGAAAGAGAGAATGGCTTCATTCTGTTTACAGGCCAGAAATCTTCATGCACCGTTCATAGACTGTTTGGTCTTAGTGGCAGCTCTTTTAATGGCCTACACATGAGTAGGATGAAAGAACAAAACCCTCTGGGCACTAGCTGCCTGCTCTTGAGTTACAAACTTATGAACAGACTTCAGCTTATAAACACTCTCTACATACTAATTCTGGGAAAGATTTTTGGAATACTGATCTGCAGTTGGGATGGGAAAAGCACAGCTTTTTATCAGTTACATGAACTTTTATTTCTAATAAACTGTTTTCTGAATATGAATTTTTTTTTCTTTTTCCCACTTGCTGATGTTTATTTGGCATTGTTTTTATCTGGACCAGAGTAACAGTGTTCCTATTTTCATGGAAGTTTTACTTTCACATTTTTGGTAATAACAACAACAAAAACCCCCATACTGTTTTCCTGGCACTAATCAGCCCAATTTATCATGCCTCCAGAGCTGACAAGTTGTGGCTTTGTTATGGGTACAGTTAAGCACATGCTTTTCAGTTAAGCACAATATTCATCCTGTCTCTCAGCTGGATTTCACTTTCAATATACATCACCTAAATCTAGAACAGCTTCTTGTAACCACAATCAGAATCCAGCCCAGCCAGTTAATTCAGGAAAGGAACACAAAAATACCATGATACTGCTCAATGTGACAGCATTGTTACAACACATTACATGCTAAAATGTTGTGGGAAAGAACCTGCAAGTAAGTTAAGACTTTCCACTTTGTGCTGCTTTGGTGGGGCTTGACATACACAAGCAGAGGGATCTGTCACACCAAGTGGGTGGTTGGAAGGTCAGCTCCCATATGTGGCTGGGCACATTCAGTAAGACCAAATTCCCTCCTGGAATGTACATGCAGGCACAGGGATTGGCATCACAGTTCTCCTAAAAACCTCCTCCACAATTGCAGGCAGCAATTCTCACAGCAGCCCACACAGCTGAGGTGGGACAAAGGCCACAGCCTGTCCTGTTCCAACCCTCCACTCACACTTCTCAAGTGTCAACACACAGACTAGGGTGATGTTCAGCCAACAAAAGCTTGAGGCTATTTCTTACACCTCTTTTACAAATCCTGCTACTCAAAATCCTGTGGGCAAGTGTGAAAAGTGACAGCAATAAAGACAATGCAGAAAGGTGCCCTCCTGGTAAATAGCCTAGCCTACACCCACACTGTGAAGGATCGGTCAGTTTTCATGGGGCAATGAGAACTGGAGCCATTTCAACTGATTTTTGCATTTCTGATGTTCCACATTACCCAAGAGCTCTGTTCTACTTTCTTTACTGGAACCTAACTTTATGTGATGCACCAGCACTTGCATTTCCAGCTCTGGCACAAAGCACTTAAACCTGCAGGTATCATCTGCTCCTCACTCTGCATTGAAAACATGCTGGTGTGCACATCGAGTTTGAGGCTACTTTTGAAACTCTTGTCCTTTACCTCAGCCAGAAGGCAAACTCATCTCACATCTTGTATCAGAAATGGGGGCCAAATACCACTGCCTGACACTCTAGAACTACTTCTGTAATTTTCAAGTACTGAGCCCTTAGGACTCCACAAAGCTGGAAATCATATGTACTACTTATACTACTTTGTAGGTTTTCCAAAATAGCTGAAAATAAGAATTAAATTAATCCTAGATGCAAGATAGTGTGTTCAGACTCATGAACTGTAAGATTTGGTAACAATTCTAGAAGGAATCACTCCACTTAGAAGCAAAACAAAGCTTATTTGTCCTCTCCATGCTTGATCAGCTGGGGCCACTCTGCTTACTGTTGGGAAACTAGTAGGGAAGGAAAACCAGAGACATCTCAGTATTATCATAGGGCTGACCAGAAAGGGAACCAAAGTCCTTTATTCCTCAACTTTAAGCAATTACAACGTATTCCCCCTTTTATTCTCTCTAACTGGTAATCAGCCATGTCTTGCCACCCAAGAATGAAACTGCCCTACAAATATGTTACACACTAATAAAGGAATTTATATATTTTTTCCATCATCTCTATCCTCCTATTTTAGGAAGTTTGGTTTGGCTTTATTCCCCTGCCCTCCTTGCCAGCAAAATTTGTTCTTTTCCCTGCCCAATCAATTCCTTGAGTACATTTCAATTTCTTGCCATGCTTCTCCCCCTTTGCCTACTGCACACCTACCATTTTGCACTTGTTCCTCTAATTATGGTTTCAATGCTTTTCCCTGAAACAGGCTGCAATGAACAAAGTAACAAACAGCATTGCCAAATGCAAAAACAGTGTTCAATGAAGTAAGTGAACAAGGAGACAAACTCCAAGGAGACAAAATTGCAGCTACACAGCCCACACTGAGGAATGTCTCTTAAATACTCATGAATAAACAAGATGTAAGGGAAGTAAGGGCATTCAGTCAAGGAAGATGGATGAAGTAACAGTTTCTTCGTCTCAACTGCTTGGCATTTAATATATCAGTGAGATGGCAGCAAGCCTTGGCTTTAGTACAGCTTGAGCCTGCAAGGATAACAGTTTGTACCTCTGCCTTTCAGGTGCCACAGTTACTCCTGTTCAGACAGTACTGTGGGAATGTTTGCAAGGTTTTGCCTTCAGAATGAAGGAAACAAATTACGGCATGCAATTGTCAGGCACATTCCAAGGTTACACAAGTAAAGCCACGTAATTATATCATTTATTGTTCCTTTTCTCTACATGGACACCAAGTAGCCTTGCACTTTGCTGACCACACCTTCATCTTCTGCTCTAAAGGGGATCTTTGAACCTTTTGTTCAATAATACAGCTCCTCAGCATGTTGTAATGTGCCTCACATGAATCACAGCAGCTGAGTAAGAGGTAAGGACCCAACACTGACATCTTCTCTTAGAGTTCGACAGTTGTAAATATGGACAAAGCCGAAGTTACAAAATTAGGCAATGAACTTGTCACCCTGCCAGCATCCAACTGGAAGAAGCTTTCTTCTTGGAATACAATTTAAATAGATGTATGGATTCAATTAGCACCCACCCAGTATGAATGGTGCATAATTTACATTTACGTCAAGCTGCCCTATAAATCTGAGAGCTTTAGTCATCTGCCTGCGAGCACCTTACCCGCCGTTCTGACTGACTGCCAACATGTTTTGGCTATTTATGCAGCGAGAAACAAAAGGAGCTCTTTTTTTGGTTCCTATGTCCTTTAATTTTAGTTTTGGAAAGAAAGCTCATGAATTTTCCCATTTTCTTTCCCTGAAGTCTCTTTTAGAGGGAAGACGAGGAAGGGGAGAAAGAATATGAGAAGAATAGCAGAAGGAGGAAAAAAATGTGAATGTCTCAAGCATGTCCTCATGTCTTTAAAATGCTAGGAAAGAAGGATCACTATTTCCATTTCACTCCTCTCCTCCAGTTTCAATCACTCCATGGGAGAGGAGATGATGACATTAAGAAGTATATCAGGAACAGCTGAAGCAGGAATATTGACTATGTCTGAAACATCAGATAGGTTTTCTCTCTCAATGAGTTAGGAGTTGTGACGTAAAGCCCAACCATTTCCTTCTCCCACTTCACTGCTTATAGAGAGTGTTATTTATTCCTAATGCACTGTAGAACAAGCTTTGGGGGAAATGCTTCTCTCTATTGATTCTCCAGTGATGTCTACTTACAGCCATATTTAAGTACTACTCATGTAATTTATTCACTTCTAGCATTAGTTGCTCTTTTGTTTTGTTTTCCAACTCATCCAAGGAAAGCAAATGAGATAAAGTCACATTGCAAACAACAGTTATTCGCCGAGTGGCAAGAACTTTGGCAAACTCAAGTGGAACATGAGAATGGCAGTGCAAAATTTCATATGAAGATTCACTGCTGGGTCACTCACAAGAAGACATGAAAATGGATTTCAAAACATCTAAAAGATTTTACAGCAAGTAAACACCAAATAAACAACAACTGAGAACTGTTCCTATTAGTGAGTAATGCAGCAGAATAAATCCTCAAAGGAGCCAAGAAAAATATGCTCAATGGCATTCTTGGCATGGTAATGCTGGTAGTTGAAAAGGTAGTTGTAGGGAAGGGTGAGGGCTTTTATCCCCTTTTGTCCTATAGTCCTACAAAAAGAAAAAAAGAAAGACCTTTTTTTTTTTCTTTAGCTGCCCTCTATGGTTCATATATTCCAGGGAAAAAAACCTTGGGTGGAAAAGTCACAGCTGTAAGTCAGTAAATCTTCTGATTACAAATCATCACTTCTGATATGAATTAGAGCTCAGATCTTGCAAAAGATTACAGGACATTATAGGATACTCATTATAGTGTCCTATAATGAGAAAAAGCCATGAGTCCTCCTGCTCCAGAAAAATACTTTGGGGTAAGGTTTTATTTCCGAGCAGCACTTTGTCCAGGTATCCAGAGGACACAAGTACACCCAAAGCAAAGCACCTGGCAGTTCTCCCACACCCACACCAAGTAGGGTGCTGTGTTCTGTAGCATACCTGGGAAAGCAGCAGGACCTACCAGGGTCAATGCTTCCACTTCTGTTCTCTTGCACAGACAGTCTGCCACTCTACCCACAGCATCTGCTGGTTGCCCCTTATCAGATCCCCTTCTCAACCCTGACCTCAGAAGACAGAGGCTGTCAGACAAAGCATAAATCACCCTCTCACCTGAAGCTGCGAGTCTCGACCCTTTCATGAGGCAAGCCCCGAGCAGTGCCTTCAGCTGAGAGGCCACTACAGTAGCAATCAAACAACGTCAGCTCATTCAGCCCAGAATTTGGCAAAACCACATCCCTTGTCCCTTGCATGCCACAGGGTATCTTCTGATGTTCAAGGCTGCTTGCAAGGAGGCTTGATTCCACAGTCTGGCAAAGCTGGCTGTCAAAATGATTGTCTAGGCATTTAGCCTACATTTTCCATTTGTATTTTTCATGTTTATACTAATTTATGCATATAAATCAGCTATATGTATCCATCAGCTTTTCTACATTTTAACAGCCAAGTACTTCTGAGTGAATATTAAGGAGATGTTAATAACATGGCAAAGCTAATTAAACATTGAGCATGTTGCTCTGTAGCTAGCCTTTTAAGAATTACAGCTGCTGTGATGGGATTTCATTTATGAGCAAGAAAACACCCTCTTAAAATAATCAGAAATACATTATTCAGAAAAATACAATATCAAACTCTTTCAGCTGTCATAATAACAAAAAATGTGATGGGAGAAAAATCAAACCATTTAACAATTGTATAAGAAAGTCTCAATTTATACAAGGAGGTAAAGCTTTTTCCTCTTATGCCCTAGATGATTGTGGTTGCAATAGTGCTATCTATTTATGATGGATCTGGATGAAGTAATCCAGTCTTAAACGGAACAAAAAGAGATAAACACATGTTAATAAAAGCATAGATAAAGTGCATCAGCAGATATGCCAAGGATCTCTCAGCTGTCGAATACAGAGACAGCAAGAATCTTTAGAGTTCAGTGTATAGCTATTCTGAATGTTAACAGCAACCACAGGCAGGCAATTTAAACAAAGACTAAAGCAGAAGGCAAAGCCATACTGCACTGCCTCAGCTGCCTCTCTTGCTAAGGATCCTGTAATATCATGTGAAAGTCTTATTCTCCTATTCTTGCTTTATAGGGTAGATCAAAGCCTGAAATACAATTTTCCATATGAAATGTGATTGCCAACTCCACTTTAACTCTGTTAATGTAGCACCGCAAAGTTCTATTTCTTTTTGTCATATCCATGTCAACCATTAACTCTAAGCCTTTCCTTTTTTAGATTATGATGTCTATAAACACTTTGAAATCTGAAAATAAACCTAACTTATGATAGTTTGTAGTTCTGCTCAAGTATCACAACAGTTATTCTCCAGCTGTACTGACCCTGGCATCCCATGTTGTGCCTTCCAATAGCTGTGTAAACTTCAGTGGGTTTACACAACTTTAACACCTGCAATTTATGCAGCTCAGTAGACAAGATCAACACACAGTTGAATGCCTCCAAACATCACCTATCTAGGAAGAAATTATTAGTAAAAAAATTAAGTATGAAAACCAGATATGGCTGTATCCACAGAGGAGTCAGATCTGAAAAATGGCATAGTGACTACATTAAAATGGAGAAAAGCCATAATTTGAAGCCATACTGGTTTTGAAAGAGAAACCAAAACTTGTCTCTGTTAAAGCGAAGGCTTATAGAAGGATAGAAATAGACCCCACGATCTCAGTGTTATTGAGACATTCTGAATTTTTGGATGATTAAAAGAAAAAAGAAATATATTCAATTAGGCTAGCACACAGCAGTCCCAACTTCTGCAAAACTGCCCTTGAAATAAGATGTTGGCACACTACATTTGAGCAAAAGCAGACTTTCAGAATGGGATAAAGCACTGAGCCATTTAGAATGGAAGCAACGAAGATTAGATGCAGCTCACTGTGATGTCTTATATAAATAGAGTCAAGCAGGTTATATCCCAGCCTTTCAACTGCCTTCCCTCTTCCAGACAGTCTGTCATCCCTATGACATAATAGGGAAACCTCCAGATGGGAGAAACATTTTCCTACGATGATTTTTACTACAGTCTAAAGATCCATTGCAGGGTTATTTCCACTGATTGCCTCCCACAGGTCAAAACCATCCAGTTAAGATGTGCATCTAAAATAAGCATTGCTGTCATATTCCCCAAGGCAGCAAAACGTAAGGAAGATTTTGCCAAGATTAAAAACTAGCAAAAAACCCCATCTAAGACTAAATGTCAATATACAAAACCTGTTAAATGGTTGTCCTGCATAAAAAGACTGACATGAACTTTGCATCTCAAGATTTATGCTTCTAAATTTGGGTCTTTGATTCCTGAGTGAAAGATTCTCATAAATAATGGTAGAGATGATGGTTTGCTTAAGCACAGCACCTTTTGCTAGAGAAAGCCACATGAGAAGAGCCAGCAGCCATATGAGAAGAGACTGCAGATGACACCTTGAATGGATTGCAAGGATAGTATCTTCCATAGAAAAACAAAAGACAACAAATGAGATCCCCACAGTTGTGACCTGAAGCCTCATGAGATGATAGATGATGGGTGTTCAAATAATACATTTGTACAAAGTATTTGTCTTGACATACAGAGAACAGAACCTAAAGACTTTAACCTGAACTACAGTCATCTTCATAATCCTCCCTCACTACATACTTGGGAGTAGATCTTCTGGCCCTGTGGTTTGAAACTAAGCTAGAAAGCTCCCTGGCATGACATGCAGGAGTGCAGAGGAGCCAGATCTGATTTTTATCAGCTGCCCTCCTGAAGCAAGGCAAAGAAATCCATGTCCAAAGAGCAAATTATCTCTTAAATGAAGTTAGAAATGAGGCAGATTGTTTCATCGAAAAAGTAGAAATAGCATGGATGTCCCTAAGCTAAGGTGAGGCACTAGCAAAATAAGTGTAAAAAATGGTTCTGTTAGAACCGGTTGATGTCCTGTACCCACTCTCTCATTACAGAGTTAGTCAGCCAGAGCACAGACCATGAGAACAGACTAATTTTGGCCTTAAAGAGACACAGAGGGAATCTAGCAAGACTTCTTCCAAAAACACAGAGAGCTGTTCAGTTGAGCAAGCTCATCTTTGATTCCAAGGCAACATGAGCAAAGATTTTTTTCTACTAGGAGAGAAAAAAAAATGTACTTGTCTTGTGCTTTTGTGCAAAACATTAATAAAGTGACCACACTGTAGCAGTGAGCCTAAATATCATGTTCATTAGAAATGTCACAACTATGTCTAACAGTAGGCTGCAGCTTAGCAAGTGTGGGTCTAAATAATTTGCAATAAATGTAGATATGTAACAAGCAATTCCCATTAGCCTCAATTAAGGACTTGGAGAAAAGTAGTGTTAAAATAAAACACCTACTGTGAAAGCTATAGAATGAGACTATGATCCACATTTAACAGTCTTAAATTAAAAGACACCAGAGGAGAATGGATGGTTGCCTGATGCAACTGTTTGCTAGAAGGCTGAAAGCAAGAGTATCTGCACTGTTACAAATTTCTGTTTGAGTTGGTGAGGATTTAGAGAGCTGTTAACAGGCAAGATGAAATCCTGCATCTGACTAGGAACCCCAAGAGCTCTCAGTGTCCTGGGAATGATTTTGTGCATATGACTCACAAATACCTGGTTTTTTTCACAAGATATAGATAGCATTAAAATCCCACTGGAACTGTACTTGATGCATGGAAAAAATTCTTGTTCCAGAAAAAGTGTGAGATAATCAGGTACAAGGCCATTCATTCTACAAGATGGGCAATAAGGCACCAGGCTATACCCTCTGGCAGGGCAGGGCACAAATGGACTTACTTGATTCAGCAGCAAGATGACAAATGTTCCTAGGGAGATCAGAAGACCACACAACAAATAGCAGAGCATACCCCAGAGGCTGAGTGTAACAGGTTCAGGTTGTTCTTAAATGTCTGGAATTCAGCATCACATCAATGTGGATGTTACATTGCTATCATTTATGTGCTTGTTTCAAGAAGCACCATGTAAGTACATTTTCAGTCTTAAGAAGAAGACCTGGTAGGAACTGACCTCCTTGGGCAGCATTTATTATCTGGGACTGTGATGTAGGGTGTAGCCCCAGCACAGGAGGAATTTTCAAGCTGTACAAGAGCCCTTGCTCTGCCTCAAGGGAGAGCCCCACTGAGCAGTAAGTGATGGGAGACAATTATCCCTATCCATTTCCACATGGCAAAGCACACAGGGACATTTTGCAGTATTAATTTCTGACAAACTCTGTACAACAGTAAATAGAGTAGGATATAAGAAATCATATGCTTTGTTGTTAGGATAAATTCATTTGCAGAGCAGCCAAAAAGCAACTTGGAGACATGCCAGTGGTCTCCTGCCTTAGGGAAAGCATCAGGGCAATAGAGATTTATATTTCAGAAAAAAACAAGCAATCATAAAACCAAACAAAAACCCAACAAAACAAAAACCAAAATAAACATGCCACAGTATAACACTGAGCTAAGCTTGGCAGAAAAAATGAAGGTATATTTTGCCTGACATAAGAACAGACAAGTCCAAGGTGATGTACAGAACATGATTTGGCTGAAAACTTGGAGTTTCCAGTTGGAAACTCAATTTCACATCCACTGAAAACAATGGAAAGACTTCCTGATACAAAGCTAGGTGAGATGCAGACTGAATCCTTAACCAACACAAACGGGGAACAGGTTGGTAGATAGTATTTGTTTGCAACAAGGATTTCCAGGAAAAGTTCCCTAAAAGAAGGAATTCCTATTGCAGGAAAATATTTTTATTCACCATTATAATTTTATTTTGACTTACTTTGCCATTAGATTAACTTTAAAAGCACTACATGTCTGTGCAAACAGAATACACACTATGAAACATACATTCCTGTAGCTAGTTGCTCATTTCTAGTTGAAAGCTTCAAAACTGTTTTCCTCACCACCCTTTTCTCTTTTTAGAATTAGTGACTTGACACAGTTGCACTGCTAGTAGTAAGCACTATTTCAAAGAGTATTTGCCTGAATAAATCTGAACTTCTCATTAGTTTGGTAGATTGGGTACAGTTGTGGTTTTTTTGGGTCTGCTGTTTTCTCCTGAGAAATAGCAAACCCAGGAGCTGCCACTTTGACAAGTCTTCACCAAGCAGGAAAACTTCAAAACACATTTGACTAAACTGACCACATGAAATTAATACAATAACAACTTGGAAAAGAATAACTCTTACTCATATATTGCTCAACTTATATATTGCTGCAACATCTGTTTGGGCAGAAATATATGAAAGGTTGTTAAACCTACATTGAAAGAAGCTCTTGTCCCAGGACTCTCCATCAGCACTACTGTACTCAACAGCTGTCTGTAGAAATGTGGACACACATCAAGTGTCCAAAATGTGTGCACTATACCCACAGCAGAAACCCTTTGGCACCAGAAGGGAAACACCCTCCAAATTGCCATCTCACCACCTCTGACCTGCACATCAGCATTCATCCTCATCTGACAGTAACAAAGCTCCATCCAGGTTTCAGACCACCCTCCCTCCACACTGCTACAAGCACTCATGCTTTGGAACACAACAAGCCTGGTGACTGCTGGGTCAGATGAAAAAAATACCAAACCGAACACTGTTGCTGCCTAGCACACCAAGCCACACCTTCAACAGCACTAGGAGAGGCCATCCCAGCAGTTTCAACACCCCTTTTCCATATTTAGCAAGCCAGGAAAAAGAGGGAAAACTGGCTCTACACAAGACTAGGGATGTTCACCTATGCAGGCAACACTTGACTCTTTAGCTTTCAAGATTTCAACTACAACCAGCCATGCCCCATCATGGGGCAGGCAGGAATCATCTGTTCAGCTGTCTAACTGAAAAGCCAGCACCACTGGCACATACATGTTGATGTTTCACACCAGCTGCTGCCTAGGTTGCCACACCGCTACCCAGCACCTGCATGGATACTAAGATTGAGCACTGGGAGCAACAGTCCTCAGTAGGATTCAACCTGTTTGCCCCTCACTTTACGTATTGCCCAATTCCAAACATAATCACAAATCTCCCTCTATGAGCCTAAAGGGTTGTCACCACAAAAACAAACACTATTTTCTGTTTACCACAGCTGTAGGCCTCAGACATGTGGCCTGGCACCCTGTCACTAAACACACCCCTCACATCAACTGAGGCAACAGGTTCAAATAAGTTTGCTGCTGCTTTTTCCTTTGTTTAGAACTCATTCTTCAGCCTCAGTCCTTCCTTGGCACAAAGCAGAGATTTAGCAATAGCACACACATCTCATATTTCCACTGCCACAGGTTCAACACAAGAGCACAAATCATGGAGACAGATGTATGATGGGTGCAAACCTCTGCCAGCCTGGGCTGCAATTCCTCAGTCTATGAATAGCTGCCTCTCTGACTTACAAGACAGCCCTTGCATTAAGAAATACAAAGTATCCAGCATAATTTATTAACACTCATCCATGCCCTTCTGGTTTGAGGGCTGCCCTCAAGGCATGGCAGGCGTTTTTCCACACAAAACATTGAGTATTGGGAGGCAACGGCAAGATCCTCGTGTACCACAGGTTACTCAACACTCTACAGCATGCCACAGGAGTGGAGCAGCTGAGGTAGCCTGGGAATCTGTGGATTTGCTTAAACTCAGTGGAAACAGAAGACAGCATGGGGCAGTCCATTTTAGCACACTTTTATATAAGTATGTCAGGAAATAGAAGAGATGACACAGTCTTGTGGTAGTGATTACCCTCTGCATGGAAGAGGAACAAACTGCACAGTCCTCTGATCATTTGCAGGAATTATGCTTGTAACATTATAGACCTAGGATTTTTTATTGCAATCTCTGTATAAATTATGTGATTTCACCATAAATTATCTATTACTGTACTGCTAGAAGGAAATGTTAAAGCAATAGTATAAACTGTACTGTTTTAGGAGGTGAGCAAGTTTATCAGCAAGTTTGAAGGGTTGGAACTCCTTGTGAACATCACTTTTATCCATGTAAAAGCTTAAAAATTACAGTGAACAGAAAGGAAATTATTACATATTGCAGGAGAACAAGTAAGATTTTGTGGATGTTAACAGCCACATTGAGCTGTAACAGCACATCACAAGCTCTTTCTGCAGCACTCTGAAAGTCCTGGATAGTTACCCCACATTTGGAAGAACCAATGGAGGATAGTAAACAAATCCCTACTATGTTGAGACATCCTAGCCTTTTTGAGCTTCTTTGTGGAAAACATGTCTGCAAACCCATTCAATGAGTAAATTTTCCTTTTAGGGAATTTGTCAAACCCAGCTAAAGGAAGTTTATGTCAGTCAGTTCCATCTACATCTGGCTGTTAGGTCACTTTCTTGTACAGCTTTGCAAAAGAGCCTCATTCTGGCTATTGCACCAGAATTGTCTGGTGCTACACAACTCTAACTGGGGACCCAAGGTATGATATCCTGATCCAAGCTGGAAGCACTTACCGCAGAATGTGTCTCCTCAATTTGCTGTCCACAGTAACTCCAGCCCTTACACAACTACTGTTAAGGTAAGATTGGTGTTGCAGGGTTGCCGTGTGAACATTTGACATAACACAGGTTCTGTCTGGAGAAGGCAGAAATCTAAACAGACAGAAATGTAGGAAATGCACAAGTAAGTGATCCACCAGCAAAGGCTAAATGGAGGAGTAGGGAAGAATCATATCTCCTTATATCCCACTTTTGTGCAGTTTCCAGGGCACTGTCACCATTCACTAGCTCTTTCTGAAGCAACTTTCAAGGAGTTTGCTAATTCTCTCTACCTTCCTCCATGTATAGAGCATACCACAAGGCATATGCTCTAGTGCTGTTTACAGAGTAACAAGTAACAGAGCAGTCTGTGCAACTTCCAAAGGAATTCCTGGTCGCTTACTCTGCAGTTACCATTAATACCAATATGTGTTTCCTGGTTACCACTCCTTGCAGTGTTTATACACCAAGAACAGAAGATCATTTCACAGAAACCAAAGAGCCTAAATGAGTGCAGAGACAAAATACCACACAACAAAAAACTTGGTGCATTAAATTACCAGAAGAGAACAAAGCATTTTAAGTATTTAAGAAATATACAGAAGGTGTTACTTATATGAAATTTTTTTTTTTGTTAGACAATGCCCACCCATTCATTTTTAAAATCAAGTCTGGAATCTGCCCTTCCTGCATTATTCTATAAAGATTAAACTTTGTGAAGTATTTGCAAGAAGTCTCACAGTAACCAGCTACTTTTACATGGACAATAGCTCTTCCACCAAGAATTCATACAAGTCAAATTAAATAAGACCATGCTTAAACAATTCCATCCACAATCCATTAAAATACTGGTAGCAGTGAGACAGTTTCATACCCACCTAGTTAGGTTTTGGGGTTGTGTATTGTAAACCACTACCTAATGTAAAGTTTATTCTTTCCTTTGCTAGTATTTCTGAGGGCTTTTTCCCCCTTTCCCCCTTAATAAAACATCAGAGGTGAAACACAGATTAGTCATATCTGAGACATTCCAGCATATTAGTTTGCCAGCCATTAGTAATCTGAATTCTGTGTCAAGTTCCCACTATAAAAGCAAAATACAGGCAGAATTTGCCAAAACTTGCTCAGATAAAGAGGGGATCCTTGAACTTCTTTGTAGGAGCCAAGCAAAATGCATTAGCTTGCACTCTCAGTATGTAGAGCCAAGGGGAAAACAGAGACCTAGCCTCATATATTGGCCTTGTGCCTTTTCCACACCATAAAATGACTAAGGCAACGTGGAAGAAATGTTCCCTATGCCCTGCTGAAATGTCATATTGTTTGTATTCTCATTTCCAAAGGCCTTTGCTTTACTAACAGGCATAAGTGCATTGCTTCTTTTTGGATTCCTGTATTATGTCCAGCATTTCACTTCCTTAATTTGAACTTTGACAGCTTCCATACTGTCAAGGAATGCACTGAAAATGATGCTGTGCAAAAGGGTGAGAAAGAGAAGGAGGTGCAGTTTTATGTGTAATATGATCTACAGAATTTCCTACTGCATGCAGTAGGAATAAAAGCAGCCATTAGTGAGATGAGGTATAAATTTTACACTCTTGTAGTCAGTTACTCAGCTGATCTTTCCAGAATCTTGGAAAACTGTACTGCAGCTATGCATATATATTATACTTAATGATGGCCATTAAGTCGGCAGTCACAGGATTCAGTCTGCCTTTTGCAGCTAAATTCATACTGCAGCCTCACAGATTTTGTAATAGTTACTGACATGGTACAAAATAATATTCCTGTGGAATCATGACCCTGATTAGTAAAGGGGTAACTGCACTCCCTTTTTCATCTTCATTGGTCCCCATGGGTTTATACTAACAATAAATTTGTTTCATTCTTTGAAGATGAAAGGTGCTATAAAGTGCACTTTATTAAAACCACCATAAAGACTTGTTATTTTTGCCTATATACCTGCTGAGTGATGGCTTCCAGAACAGCACCCCCTGAACACACACACTCCCTTTACCTTCTGGTATGGAGAATTCCTCTTAAAATGTAAGCCACTTTTCCAGCTTTTGGTGTACAGCTTCCCCTTTGCTTCAGGACTATAGATCAGCTTTTCTATAACCCAGAAATCTGGGTGGGGATACAGGTTTCCTGTAAGGTAGAAGTGATAGAGAGTCTTAATAGATTGAAATGATCCAGCAGACCAGATTCATAGCCAGATGCTGGTCTTGACTCTTGTCTAGGCCAGGAACTGATGGGTTTGGGTTCAGATATGGCAGTGCCAAATTCTCACCATCTTTGATCCCAATTAAGTCTCCCATGATGATTCTAGTGATGATCTCTTGCCCCTACATGTTGCCTTTCCTTACACAAGAAAAGTCCTGAGAAACCTGCAGGACCATTTTTTAACATCTACTGAAAAATTTCTTCCCTCTCTTTTCCCTTTGGTGCAGAATCTCTGAATCCCAAAACAGTGTCCCAAAACTCACATGGGCTTATTCTTTTGAGACTGATGACAAAAATGTTGGTGCTAGCAAAAGAACAGTCAGGTTCCTATTTCACCTACCATAACACAAATCTGCAGTCACAAGGGTTTTCAGAAAAGGATGCTATCCCCCAGGTATACCTTTAAAAGTAGGACTCTTCCTACCAAAATTGCCTGCTTCACATTTTCAGTCTCTCACTGTATAGATGGCAGGAGTGTGATTTCTGAGAAGCACTCAATACCCCTAAACAAAGACTTTGTTCAAATTACTAATTGTAAGCCTACCTAATTTTCTCCTCATTTAACAGCTCTATTATTTGTTTCAATTTCTGTGAGCCTTAACCTCCCAGATGGCTTCTCAGACTGCATCTGCTAACCACCTTCCCAAACCAAGTATTCCACCTATGCCTAGACAGCCTTTTCCCTAAACAGGAAAAAAAAAAAACCAACAGTAATAATAATAATTTTTTAAAAAGCCAAAACAAAATGAAACCACAGATCAAGACCAAACATGAAGAAGAGAGGATTCAGGGAAAATCACATTTATCACTATCATATGCAGTAATTAAGTAAGGGAATAAAAATAAACTTATACTTCAGTCACAAACATATAAAAAATAAACTGGAATAATCAGTTACATATCACAGTTTGTGTTCTTGTGCAGCCAAATCATGTCCAGAGTCTGGTGAATGACAGCAGTTTTCCTGGCACTTGACAGTCATAAATTACTTCCTCAATTACCTTTGCAACCTGGTTGATATTTTTGCAGATATATCTTTCAAAATATTAACTGATGACTATTAACAACCTGATTGCTTGTGATCAGAGTAATAAAACTGTTTATGACTGCTCCTATTGCCTCTTATTTGGCAGCCAGAAGTGACCACAGCCTCTATCTTCCATCACCTCTGCCCCTTTTCTAGGCCGCTAAGAAGTAGAAGTTTTAGAGATTAAACCTGTTGCTATGACAATCCTAATTCTTATAACTTGGCTTTCAAAATCCCTGTTCTTGCCTAAGTTTCTGTCAAGAAGAAAGCTCAGAAAATCACTCAGAAAACTCTTACAAACTAAAGGCAGGCAGCGACTTTTCTTGTAGCAAGTGTCTCTTGTAGCTCTGTGCCTCACCTCCTGCCAAGGCTATGTTTGGAAAGGACACTCCTTTCCTTTCCTTTCTACCAGAGCGGTTCCTTTGGAAACAGACTTGAACAGGGGAATGCAGTAAATTACCAGATATCTCAGCTGTCTTGCCTCTTCCTTCCACCCTCTTATTCTTTTTAACGGCTTGCCAATGTGAAGATATTTTCATGAGACAGTAAACAAAGGGGTCTCATGTCCCTTAGCAGATTTCTTTAACTGAGGTCATTGGGTATCCCATTTTAAGGCCGAGAAAATAGCTGATCCAAAAAAAACCAGATTCACAGTGATGTTCACTAAATGGAAGCAAGGTTCTCTAAGTTCCAGGCATTACTGAGCACCTTCCCAGAGTGTCACTGTTAACCAGAAACGTATATAGGCGGCAAGTTTTAAAAGTATATTAACATATTAAAGTCATATACTTAATTCAGCTGTACAGAATTCAGTTCTATGCTGCTAAAGGAATGAAAATAGGAGGTTTTATCTATTCCAGAAAAAAAAAAGGTAAGAAAGGAAGTATCTTCAACAGTTAGCTTACTTCTATTTTTAGTAACCATACCACAAACAAATCAGAGTACATAGGACAGGACTGTAGGATAAAACACACCGAAATGTATGAGAACAGATGGGGTTGATTTTATTTTATATATTAATATTGTTATATGTACACACACACGCATAGTATATACGCAGACTGAAGTTCTATACACATACACACACACAGGTATTTCCTTTCTATCTTCTGCCCTAAATTCAATCCTGCTTTTAAATGCATAGCCCACACACAGCTCAGCTCCCACAGATACCAGTGACAGTGCTCATCTCTGAGCTAAAATTACTTTATTTAGAACATCTTAGGCATGAGGCCCAGCTTCATTTTTGATATTACTTTAAATTTAATGTTTACTGTATGTGAATATTGATGATCTTAAACAAATTTAGAGAAAAGCACAGGCTTTGTTTTGGATTCCTGAACAAACATTTTTCAAAATGCACATCAGTGTATATGGCTCCATATTTTACAGACTATCCATCCCACCATGAGCTGCACTTCAACAGGGCAGAGAGGGGGGGGGTAGAAGGAGTCTAGGCCTTTCTTCTTGAAAGTAAACTTTGACATACAGTTGAACTGCATCAGAACTTCTGTCTTAACTTTTGTAATGTGTTTTTAAAATTGGTACTTTAGAAACAAAAAGAACTATTAAAGGAAACAGGCTTGCAAAAATGAGTATTTTCCACTTTCCTCTCCCAAACTGTTAAAGAATGTAAATCTTGTTTGGGAAATATAGAGAGGAGTCATAGGTCCCACTCACACACCTGGAAAATTAACATAGCTTACTTTCGTTTGCTCTATGTTTTCCTCATATTAAAAATGAAAGCACAAAAAATAATATCCACTGTAGCCTTACCTCACACATCCATCCACTTACTTCAACTCCTCCACAGTAATAACATTCTCAAACATGCCCTCTGTGCTCTCAGTTCATGCACACTTGCTACTCAATTGCAGGTCATTAAGCTGCACACCTGCAGTGACTTAACTCATGCTTTACTCAGCTCTGAACCACCTCCCCAGCAAGAGTGACATCATTCACTCCTCACACTCTCATTAAATGTTGTCTTCTTCTCATAATACTCTGTGCCAACTTCCTGATGAATCCAACCTGCAATACTCAGCAGGTAACTGAAGAGCAACTATTTATTATACCAGCTACACATAAATATGTAACTATTTAGGAGGACTAAAAAAAGGTAATTTCCAGCTTAGGTGATGTGGGTGACCATTGCCTTGAAACAGGAGCAATCTGTAGGCAACCACATGTTACTAAGCACTTAAATGTGTGAAGAAATGCCAGAACCATTTAAAGCTTGTTCTCCTCACTAAACACCATTTTAACTAAAAATACTTACTATGGGGACAGGATTTCCACATGAATATTGTGACTTTTAAATGTTGTCTGTATTTAGAGTCGCTGAGAGACACATGCTGTTTACGTACCACCTGTATGTGCAGAAAGAAATGGAGTAAAAACTTCATTTAACATGAAGTTAAAGCTGCCCACCAGCTAAAGAGTCCTTGGTGCAGAAAAAAGGCTTTGCTGAGGGTACCTTTAGCTTCACTCAGGTTTTTTGAGATTTCTGTTTGCAAATGTTTTCATGGCCTGTTCCATGGAAGTAAATTCCAACCATAAATGAAACTATAGGCAGAGATTCCCAGCAGGTACCCATCACGGAGGATTCCTTCTTATGGCCTTCCCTCCGTAGGGCTGAATTTATCTTTGATGTAACACCACTGGTGCTAATACTACATGAAGGATCAATTTCCCTTACGTCATTTGTTTCATTTTTTAAAGCCAAGGAGGCCAGGTCAGCCACTCTGAAAGAGTAAACCACCTTATTTCCATTTCCACTGCAATTTAGAGCCAACTATTTAGTCCCACTATCCCTAATGGTGTGTTAGATTTTATGGTCAATGCAGGATGATATTCTAGTGAAGGATGTTGGCACAAAAATAGTCACAACCAGTTCAAAACTGGATTCAGATTCCCTTAGGGTGGGGTACTGGGGATTAAAGGTATCCAGAACCTTCTCCAGACTGAGATATTAATAGTGGTTGATAAAGAGGCAGGAGGTGGTGATGCCCACATCATTTCAGATGTATCTTTTCTAGGGATGCTTTTCTAGGGGGTTAATGATGATCAACAGTTCTCATCCCTCTCTGATAGCTGGTAGCTGTGTAGAGCTGTGTTAGAGTCTAGGTTTTAGGCATGGTACACAATGCTGACCTTAATATCCTGAGAGCTACCATTTCTGAGTTAGCCAGAGGCTGGGATGCAGTAAATCCAGAAGCTGTCCCTCCTGTGATATATATTCCCTTTACTTTCCGTCCTGTGTGCCTGACCTTCATGCCCACAGAACTGCTTTTACAAAGCAGTGCAAGGGTCCATGGCTTCCATGCTCCATTTTATGTGGGACATGATTTATGGGTAGAAATCTTTTAAAATGAAATTTCAGAAGCATTTCCTTCACTGACAGGTTGGCAAACATCTTATAAATCACAATTCAAGTGCCAAATTCCCTGCCAGTGATCAACAGATTTTATCAAGCTTTTATAGATTTCAAAAGCAAGTTCCACAGAACTTGTTCTAACTTATTATTAACTTGCTATTAGAAAATATCATTGAATGAGCAGTATTTGCTACAAGGCCATGCACACAAACCATCTACAATACCTGCAAATAAATGATATCTTCTTCTGATCTAAAAATACATATTCCTTATTATATTTTGGGAAGAATGGGGAAAGTTACTTAGTTACAAAACCACCACAAATCCTGTGCACCGTGTAAACGGTC
The DNA here is from genome assembly GCA_024865655.1 of Emberiza elegans. Taxonomy (NCBI): domain Eukaryota; kingdom Metazoa; phylum Chordata; class Aves; order Passeriformes; family Fringillidae; genus Emberiza; species Emberiza elegans. The sequence continues at coordinate 39,598,815 of JALJVW010000206.1, forward strand.
TCATTTTATGCACTGACTTTCTTCACATCTGTGCAAATAAAGCCATTGTTACAAGCACAAAGAGCTGCGGCATACAATACATGCAGCTATGAAACCACGAGTGCTGCAATGTGTTGAGTCTTTAAATGGATGTGGCACATCTGCTTTTGGCATAGGAGTGTAAATCAATCCAAGATGTTTATTAAAGAGTCAGTAACAACCTGTCCACACGCTCTTTCTTCCATTCAGCCTTGGGTTTGTTCTTGCTTTGTTATTTTCCTGGCAGTTAAACATGGGCTCTGCACACTGAAAGTATGTGGTGTTTCTTCACGTACGGATAACATAACATAACATGTCACGTAATATTGAACAAGTATGTGATGCGGAGTGGTTTGGACAAAAATGCAAGCCAAAATGAGGTGGGGAGGAAAGGGTAAGTACAAACAGCTACAGAACAGCGACTAAAAGGTTTGTTGCTCTGCAATAAGGCAACTGTGTTTCTTAATGCCTTTTGAATTAATGAGACCTAGATTTGATTTCATGTTCCAGCTCTTGGCAATTAATGAGCAATATTTGCAATAGTGAAGGATGGTGAATATTTTTTTAGGGAAGTCAATAACTGACTTTGCATTTGCTGAAGGTATTTATACCACTGGGTATTCTACCACTGGGTCTACCTGAGCAGGCCTGGTAGGAGTACAAGCCTTCAGCTCTTGCATAGGTTGACCAGCAGGAAAGTCAACATAATATTGGCACTGGCTAATACTGACACTGCAAACTGGCCCTTTTTGTGAGCAATTGCTGGTATTTGGCACAAGCTGTAACGTGGTCCTTTCCCACAGACTGAGGAGCTCTAGGGTTTGCTGTAGAACAGCAGTCCAAGAACAGCAATACCTTTTGTGGGCAGCCTGCTTGTGGGCTACCTGCACGTAGCAGTACCTAAAAGACTGAACCTCAGGATGAAGGCAATGGCTCTGGGTCTGACAGCAGAGCCTGGGCCATGCAGTGCTCCTTCCCCTTCCATCAAAGGATGCACAGGGAAGCATACTAAGAAAGGTAATCATCATCAAAAACTAGGCAGGAGGAACAATCCACTCTGTGTCCCAGTGAAGGACCTACTTTGTAGCATGTCTGAGTAATAAGAAGTATAAAGAAAAATGTGATGGATGTTGGATTCTTGACTTCTGTGTGGGAAGATCATAACAGTGATGCTGTTCTTCAAATGCATTGAAGGAAACAAGACATGTCCTGTCAGATACTAAAGGGAGGCTCATCCATTGGAAAGGCAATATCTCTTTCATATGATGGCAGTGGAAAACCACTGTTTTAAGAGATAAAATTGAAAAGCAGACTGTTTGATGGGGAATGGTTCAGGAAGGCTTGTTGTGCAGAAGAGGGAATAGAGGCTGCTGGAAGTGTGCCACCCAGTGTTTTATACTTGCACATTTAATTGACTAGACTGAACAAACATCTTCTGCAATTGTTCATTTCTTCTTTTTTAAAACGGTCAGGGTATATTAAAAGGCTGGATTCCATATGCATGTTTCAGTGATAATGTTACATATCAGCTCTGTCCCAAAAGTGTCTAGGATTGCTGTAAATTTGTTAATTGGGTGTCTTTTCATCTGTAGTTGAAATTCAGATGAGGTGGATTTCCTCAGCAACACAGAACATACCGGGACAGAATTTATACAGCGATTTCTACTGCAGGCTGGAATTGTCTTGATCAGACTTGTTACAGTATCTTGTTAAAATATTTTAGCCAGGGAAAAAATATTAATTAAATTAAATCAAAATACTCAGGTAGCCCAGAAAAATTAAAAAAGGAAAGGAGAAAGTAATGCTTTCTCCCATTTATTCCACCCACTCTTAAGTTTCTGCTTTTAATTTTATTTTATTTTATTCCATATGCCTGATAATGGGACTTTGTGGAACTGAACCTTTTGAAGTCACTGGGCCAGCTTTTTGGAGAACATCTCGGACAGGTCTCTTCATTTCCATTTAATTTTGTCTTTCTATGGCTGAAACATTGTTATTTAAATTAGTGCTTTCCGAGCTCTGATTTTTTAATGCAAATGTGTGCTGCTTCCCTATTGAATTGAAACCATCAATACTTCTTTTCCCCTATGAAAAGCAGGATAAAAAGTAATATTCTCAGGGCTGAAGGTGAGTTGGGATGTTACTTTTGTGTGAATTTAAGCTAAAAAAGGGAGATACGTACAATGTGAAGTATCAATACACTGGCTCAATCTTCCTTCTTTCCAAGATATGATTAAAGCAGTTCTGTATATTTTTAAGAACAGCTGATGCAGGGAAGGTGCCAAGACACAGCAGACCAGTCACACTCCCTCAAGGCATTCTGTATAAGCTGCTTAGGGAGTGCACACAGAAGTGAGACACTACGTGCCTCCAGCAATCTTATGGTGCTCTATACCATCCCTGCTTTTGAAAGTTGCGATGCATTTTAATTAGAAAGTAGGTGTCCTCTCATGTTTAATTTTTTGGAAGCTGTATACCAGGAACCATAGTCTGAACTTACAGGACATCTTGGAATAGCAAAGAATAAATCCTTGGCTTCCTTTTGAGTATACTGTATGCCTGTCTTCAGGCTATTCTTTTAGCTATAATGTCTAGAAATGTAGGACTTTTTAAAAATATGTGAATGTGGAAGTTCTCCAGTAATCACATGCCCCCTGGAGAAGGAGCTTTCTGCTCGCCAAATATTGCATGATATGAAAAATACCCATCCCATGCCCCCAGCATCAAAAGGGGTGGCAACACCTGAGCTGCATCCATCCCTGATCTCTGCCTGCCAGACCAAGAGGCATGTGATGCTGAAGCACGTGGATTGTCTCACCCCTTCTCCCATTGGACAAGCACTCATCTTGCAGCAAAAAATGCCACAGTCCATGCCCAGTAGCACCCATGCCAGCAGTATGAGCAAACAGACCTCAGAGACTGAGCTCTCCTTTTAATCACAGAAGTTGTTGTTTTCTCTCAGTGTCAGTGGTTGTTGTTCCAGCCCAGGTTTTTATATATGTTATTCCTGGACTAATGAAAACTTGAAGTGCTGCTTGCCCTGCAATACCAAATTTATGGATGAGGAGACAACTTCAGCTTGCCAGGTGATAATTTGGCACCCTTATGTCAGTGTTAAAATCCCTACAGCTGTAAATATTTATTTGATGGGAAATATAGTCCAGCTAACACATTATCATATGAATAAATCTAACCTTAAATAAAACATGTGCTCTCCATCTTTTATGCACTTTATAAAATTCTTGATTCTTGCTCTGTGCATTCTCAGCTTATTACAGCTATTCCAACGTACAGCAGTCTGTAGTGTGCCTTGATTTCTTTTCTAATACAACATGCTGCTTCTTGTATTTCACCTCTTACAGCTTTTGCAAAGTTTTGATTTGATAGGACAAGCACAGTGAGGGCATTAGGACCGAGAGAAAGACGCACACATTGCTCTGTATTATGTCTGGCAAAGTGCTTCCTGACTGAGTGCCGTAGTTATGTGTGAAACAAAGTCAGGGACCGACTACTTCTCATCTGTTGATCACAGTTAACTTGAAGCCTCTGAACGGGGGAGAGCTGTCAGATCTGCTTTCTGAGATACAGTTCTTCAATCCAGGCAGCAAATGGAAACTTTGAAGAAGCAGGATCTGCCCTTGAAAGAAACTATGAGAAATGGGATTTCTTTCAACTTAGAATTTTAAAAGGGAAAAAAAAAATCAAAGCTTTAGCTACTCTTTCAATCAGCAAAGCATGCACTCCTAACTAAGCTGGGACTCCGTATAATAAAGGATCTACTTTATCTCACTGGATCTATGCTACATTTTACTACAGTAAGTACAATATTAATAGGAATGTTACAATTTTTTTTCTGTAAATAGAGAGGAAAGCATGAAATGGCATCAGTGAAATGTGAAGGGAACAAAAAAATCCTCTTGGCAGATAGTGAAAACCAGGGCTTTTGTGCAACCCGAGGACTGAAATCTGAGGAAGATTCAAGTGATATTTAACATGACCATCTGTATAATTTTGTCACCAACAGTATGTTCTTGAAGAAGAAGTGCAGATATGGATCACGTAAGCTGCAGTTTCTCTTGTTGTTTCTGATGCTGGGGTTTTTACTACTGATGGTTACAACGCTGAATCCACCACCCAGCAACCAGAGCAAGGAAGGGACTTTCCAGCCTGTGGAGTTCAACCCCCGGGAAGGGTATCAGCTGGACTTTGTGGAGACCCAAGAGATGCTGGAAACCCAGGAGGAGAGCCAGCAGTATTACCCTTTGGATGGTCTATCGCCTTTCATCTCCCTGCGGGAGGATGAGTTGATCATGGCCGTCGTGTCGCCCACCGGCAAAAGGAACCACAGCAGGGCCAGGAAGGGCTATCGCGTGGTGAAGCAGCAGGGCAGGCGGCCGGAGGGGAAGGCAGAGGGGGGCCCCGAGTCCCAGCCGCTGTCCCTGCCCCTGCAGGACGGGCAAGGGGCTGCGGCGGAGGAGCGGCCGCTCGGCCTGGAAACTCACGGCTTTAACGAGGGGCTCAGCGAGCGGATCGCGCTGCGCCGGGACCTGCCTGAGGTACGACACCCGTTGTAAGTAAAACACCCTATTTCACTTCTGGGGGAAACCTGCCTCCTTCCCCGCCGCCGCGTCCCCCCGCACCTCCACTACTGCAAACCCCGCACCTCTCCTCCTCTAGAGCTCGCGTCTTTCCTATCGAACTCCCGGTCCGGGTCAGGCGCTGCGCTCCTCAGACCAGGGACGCTACCAGCCTCCTTCGGGAGGTGGTTCAAGCCCTCAGAGCCGGCGGGCGGCAAAGGTGGAGGGGGGCACTGTGCGGGAGGGGCAGCTGGGGCTCGCTGGGTGAACGGAGCAGAGGAGCGGAGCGCAGCGCCTGTGGGGGCGGTGTGAGCAATGCCGCCGTGCCCCCGCACCCCCGGCCCGGCCCGGCCCGGCCCCGCTCCGGTCCCGCTCCGCTCCGGTTCCGCCGCGCCCTGAGGCCGAGCGGGCGGCAGCGCCCCCTACCGGCGGCCGCGTCACGGCAGGTGCCGGGGGCGGCAGGGCAGGGAGCGCCCCGGGCCTCGCCCTGCCCCGTCCGTCCGTCCGTCCGTCCGTCCGTCCGTCCGTCCGGCCGGCCGGCCGGCCGGCTGCTGGGCTGCGAAGGGGGAGGGAACCCGCGCCGGACTGGCGAGCAGGAAAGGCGGCTTCCCTCCTCGGCCAGGCCCCGTCTCAGCCCACCTGCCAGAGCTATGGGGTCACTGGGCTTACAAAGTGATGAATGGGTGAAGAGTTGGGGCTTTCAGCTCCTCCGGAACAAAAGTGACTCGTTGGTCACTCATAAAAGTGGAGCCGACTCTGCACTGGTGTGGCCTCACTTTAAATAAATATCGTGTGCAGTTTTGGGCACCACAATATAAGAAAGATATAAAGCTATAGAGGAGGATAACAAAGGTGCCAGTGGGTGGAGAGGAGAAGCCATGTGAAGAGCAGCTGAGGTCTCTTCGTTTGCTCAGCGTGGAGAGGAGGAGACTGAGGGGAGACCTCATCGCTCTCTACAGGTTCCTCACAAGGGCAGGAGGAGGGGCCGGCACTGATCTCTTCTTTCTGGTGACCAGTGACGGGACCCAAGTGAATGGCCTGAAGCTGTGTCAGGGGAGGTTTAGGCTGAATATTAGGTAAAGATTCTTCACCCAGAGGGTGGTTGGGCATTGGAACAGCTCCCCAGGGAAGTGGTCACGGCACTAAGCCTGACAGTTCAAGGAGAGTTTGGACAATGCTCTCAGGCAAATGGTGTGACCCTTAGGGTGTCCTGGGCAGGGCCAGGAGTTGGACTCAAAAATCTTTGTAGGTCCTTCCAACTCAGAGTATCCTGTGATTCTGTGGCAAGTATTGAAAGGAAACTGCTGGGAGGAAGGAAGGTGGAATTGGTGTGTCAGACACGCTCTGCCAACACAGCTCCCAGGCTGTAAGGCCACTTTGAAAAAATGTTGCATTTGAAGCCCCAGGTGTTACATTTGAAGTGGGAGCCAGTTGTCCCAGCAGCCCAGGATGAGCTGCTCATCGCACTTCTTAAAAAGGATCTGAGGTGTTTCTACTATCGAGCTGCCCCAGGGAAAGTTCAGGTTGGACATTAGGAAGAATTTCTTCAAAGAAAGGGCAATTAAACATTGGAACGAAATGTCCGGGGAGGTGTGGAGTCACTGAACCTGGAAGTGTTTAACGAAAGACTGGACATGGCACTTAGTGCTGTGGCCTTGTTGAGACAGTGATGATCAAAGGCTGGACTTGATATTTCAGAGGTCTTTCTCAACCTAATTGATTCTGTGATATGTTTCCCTTCCCAGAGGGAGCACAAGGGATGTGAGTGGTGTCTTGTCTCCTGTAACAAAAGCAATTGTAGTTTTCCCCTGGGGCACGGTGGAAAGATGTACCGGAAAACATTTTACATCAGACCCAGAATAAATTTTCTTCTAATGTTCATTTTCACATGTTTAAAGACAGCTGGTGCCTCTAATTTAAGGGTACAGTCTCAAAGAGAGAGAAATGAGAGAGTGTTTTCTGTACTTATTGACTAGGTTCAGTGTTAATTTGGTTAACTCCATTAAATAATGACATGCTGATATTATTTCAGTTATTTTTTGGCATGCTTCACTGCTAACTCTTCAAACTATGTAATGTTCAAAGGAGGAATGACTACCCTGGTTTGCTGCCTTTGGTGGAAAGCCAAAAAACAGTTTTACTTTGGCAGCTGAAGGGCCATCCAACAAGATATAGCTTTAGTTAATTCTGATCTTGGTAACATTTAAGCCGTGGTCTCAGAGCTCCTGGATGGATTTTGCTGTCTCACTAGTTACAGCCTAAAGAGTTCTCAACACCACAGCTTACAGAGTCCAGAAACCCCAGATGTCAGCATCTGAGACTGATTTAAATACAGATCATAAACCTGGAGTAGAATATGTCTAAGCCAGACCTGTCCCTTATGGCACAACACACAAACCACAATGATGATTTTTAGGTGTAATTTACTCTGGGGGCCTGACTCACAACTGTGTCAGTCCCGTTTTACAGCAGTGTTAAAAGAGAGCAAACCAGAATCAGATTGTCTGTGTCTCTATTCAGGTTTGCATCATGTTGTTCATCACAATGCCTCTTATTATTTAATTAGAGGGAAGCCAACCAGTTAGAGACGTTTCAGTGAGTTGCCTCCATGGACCCAGTCTCCCTCAGGTCACTTGAAATGGGATGGCAAATACTTCATATAAGAAGCGGCCCATGCTCTGAGGTACCTTCATCCCTTAAAGTGCTTTCTGCTGCTATCAGTTGCTCCTGCTGGGACTGACACTCTCCTGGGACACCTGAACCAAGCCTGCCATGGTGACTTTTATGATGGGGGTTCTGCCCGAAAGAAAGGTCTGTTTTCCTCTTTCTTGGGTTTGAGTGCCAAATGGCAAAAGAAACTCACAAGGTATCTACAAAACTCTTAAGTTTCATTACCAAAGTATAGCTTCCCCTGGAGTGCTGTTTGGAGCTGAATCTCAATTAAGTATTTTCCTGAAGGTGAGTGGGAGTCCCTGTCAGCTCTGCCTTTGCCTTGTCAGAATTGCTCTCCGTTCATTGCTGCATATGACAATTCCTTGTTTTTCACAAATTAGATTAAATCACTATGTCTCATATCAGTCACAGCCATGACTTCTTGAAATGCCAATTTATGACAGACAGGCTATGAAACTGCTCCAAATTACAGGGAGGATATTTTTGTATACCAGGACCCTTGTGCATTTTTGTGAAGATTAGATATCTATATTGCAAGTCTCTGCCAATCTCCATGGCAACTAAGCACTTGCCACCAAGGTTATGTGTTCAAGTACCGTTATTTTCAATTCTTTTCCAATTAAGATTTCACAACAGCCTTATTTTCTTGCTGTAACCACAGTACTAACCACTAGCTGCTAATAACTATAGAATATTCCTGGTTAGAAGCTGCCTGGTACTGAAAGGACTGCATTAGATCTTCACTTTTCTTAATTATTTCTCTATTCTATTGCTTGAAAATACTCACTCCCAAGTCATGAGAATATTCTTTTCTTGATCCTGCTGAAAATGGAAACAATCACCTTATATGAAATTGTGAGGTAACAGCATTGTTGATTACACAAAATTAGTAAACCAAGCACAATAGAGATTATTACAGTGTAAAAATCATCAAGAAAATTTTCCTTTCTATGCAAAAAAAAAAATTTGAACTATTGCAAAATACAATAAATTATTAAGATTGTCCTAATTTCAAATATGTATTCTATAGAATACATATTATTCTATAATATACATATTATTCTATAATATACTATAGAAGTGCATCTACAGTTACCATGTAAGTGTATTAAATCATTCAGGCTAGCAGCTTTGTGTCTGGATAGTGTCTAGCAGCATAGAACCTCAGTCCATGAACGGAAGCACTAAGTAAAACACTAATAAACAGAAATACTAAAATTATATCCCTTGCATGAATTTCTGCTGAGTAGCCAATTGTTTAACAACCACTGTAAAATCTGTATAATTATTTGCTTGGCAATACAAAAATGCTGAAATAACAATGGGCTACATTCAGCCAATTGTGTAATTCCTTGAAGAAATTCTTGCTGCTGGAGATTAAATTAGTTAGGACACTGAGTGACTGTTATTTGGGAAATAAAAAGATTTTTTTAAAATGTGCTTTCCAATGTCAGCAAACTATAGACGTAGTCTTTGCACATCTACAATGGTCATTTGAAGGCATTTTCTGGAAAATGTACACCCTCACACCAGAATAGATGGTTTTCATATACAGTTTCTGAGAGGATGAATGGGAAGTGTTTGTCATCTTTAAATGTTTGAGTTATTGTGGTGGTTTAACACCAGCTGGAAATTAAACTTCCCACTGGTTCCCCTCTGGTGAGGGAGAGACAAAGGATAGACTGTGGGTTGAGATAACAGTTTACTGAAAGCAAACAGCAACGGAGTAAGAAGAAACACACCGTGACAGCAGCAATACTAATAACATAATGATACAAAAACAGAAGGTGCTTTACACAAAAAAGGCATTCACCACCTCAACTTAGCTCTGCCTGGCCACTGAGACAAAGACAAGATGAGTGGGATGTTCCTTGAGGCTCAGCAATGACAGTGGTTGTTCCAGAGACAAAGACAGATGGCAGGGGGATGTTCCTGTGACTCGGCAGTGTACTGCAGTTATTCCTGAGACCAAGACAAGATGTTGAGCCCTCTCCTTACCCAGTGCCACATGGCCTCCTGAGACAAAGAAAAGATGGCAGACTCTCCCTGCAGGCAGTGTTCCCCAAGCCCAAGACAATGAAAAACAATGAGGGAACAAACCCCCAAAACTGGATCGTCCACTTTGCACCATGCCACCCACTTCCAGATTGCTCTGCTGGTTTGATTGCACACTGATTCCCAGCTGGGAGTCTCATTCAGCAGTGATTCATTTTCACTGGAAAAGCAACCTGTACAAACCTTATTGTGAAAATACATTTTCTTTCTTAATTGTATCTATATTTGTAATCATGGCCCATATAAGGATCCATGTCATTGCATAAAGGACTGAGATGTTGGCTTCATTCACTAGGATCTTGGTCAGGTAATCCACAGGTATACTGATCTGTTGTGTAGATGAGTTATTTTATTTGTTAGTCTTAATGGTACTGCAATTGTTTGCTCTTTTGTTTCTTACTTGGGAAAATGTGGATATTAGTGAAAGCTGGCCTGCTTTATCCCTCACTCTGCTCCAATTATCTTCACTTTTTCTTTACATTCTGGACTGTTTCTGTTTGCGGTCTGGTTTTTGAGGCACACACCAGGAAAAAAAACTATCCCAGAACACAGGAACACTTTTCGTCTTTTTGTATTATAATTTGATAGGGCAATTCCCATATTTTCACTTCATATTCCAGTTTTGGACACCTTAGTACTTCCTTTTCTTGGAAGTGAGTTGAGATCTTAAACTGCTCTCCATCCCTGAAGGTTTAGGTGCTGCTTGCAACTTTGCTCTGAGAAAAAAAATTAGCCATTTGTTCCAGTGGTTCCAGTGTCTTCCTCATTTCACTCATGCAGGTGCCTACAGCAAAAATATGACTTCAGTCTGCCTACTGCTAGTGTCATCATCTGTTTCCATGATGAAGCCTGGTCTACTCTGCTGAGAACTGTGCACAGCATTATGGATACAGCCCCAAAGGCCTTCCTCAAGGATATCATCCTAGTCGATGATCTCAGCCAGCAAGGTAGCTCCCATTTCCCTGTATGTGAGTTCTTTTTTCCAAAACTTCACAGGACAAACTGTCCTCCTCCAAGAAGTGTGTGAGGAGAGGAGAGGCAAAGAGGCAAAAAGGAAGCGAGCTAAGCACAGCCCAGACCCCAGGTTTCACTGTCCATCCCTAGAATTCAGCATAGCCTTTCAACTTTGAGATATGTTTCTGTTTTTCCCCCACATCATTTACAACCACTCTGAACTTTCTAACTTTAAAATAAGATCACAGTATGCAAATCTTAGGATTCCCACTGGACCAGGTCTGCTGTCATAATTTCCAGACTTGGATTTTGGCTGAAGCATAGAGTGGAAAAGTCCACATTGCTAAAGTAATACAAAGTGCTTGGGAAAGCCAAACACCTGTAGTATCTCATTCTCATCTGTGTATTTTATGAGATGATGAGAGCATCCACCTTTTGCTGAAAACAGGAAAGGAGGCTATTAAGATTCCCACAGGAACAGCCTCATAACTTGTGAATCTCAGTTTCCATTAGTCTCTACTTCCCTTTGACATTATGCTGCTGTAGAAATATTTGAAATGTGGCCTACTTAGCCATTTAAAACAAATGCCCCTGAAACATTTTCCCAGCAAGAAGTAGCATCTCCTACTACCTGTTTCTTTTCTCTAACAGCTTGAATCAAAGCTAAAACATTTCAGTGACTGTTGTGTTTCTAACAGGGCCCCTGAAGTCAGCTCTGAGTGAATACATCTCTAAGCTGGATGGTGTGAAGCTCATCCGGAGCAACAAGAGGCTTGGAGTCATCCGTGGTCGGATGCTCGGAGCCGCACGGGCTACGGGGGACGTGCTCATCTTCATGGATTCCCACTGCGAGTGTCAGAAGGGCTGGCTGGAGCCCCTCCTGGCCAGGCTCTCCAGCAGCCGGTAAATATCCCTGGGTATGCTGATTTCTGCTGAAAGGGATGTGTTTGGGTAGTTTTTGTCATCCTCCCTTGGTTACCTTCTTGCTTCTGGTCACATCCCTTTTATTTTCTACCTCATCAGCATATGCATCACTCGGATATGTGGGAAGCAGGATAGGTCTCACAGCTGATTACCCTCACTTTACACCCTGTGTAAATTTCAGAATTTGTATCCTGTTAGAGCTTAGAAGTTTTAGAAGGCTTCCTGGTGGTTTGAATTAGAAAGGTTTCAGTCTCAGCCTGTTTGTAAATCAGCAAACATCCACCAGAGAAAACTACTGCAAGATTCCATTGTTTTTACTTTTTAGCTGTCTCACTGGTGGAGCCAAGAATAAAAGGTTTTGTCCTCCTGAGCCAGTTTGGCTGTGTACCAACGTCACCTTTTGGCTGCCATTTCTCTTTCACAGAAAAAGCCCAGACTTTCAGTGCAATCTAGGCAGGTTTAGCTAATCACAGGTACTTTCACTGACCCCAAAGTAAAAGAGTAAGGTAGAGATTAATATATCTGAGTATTTGATGTTTAGGGTGGTTCTTGGGCCTGCTTTCTAATGTACAGCTAATCTCATCTATGCAGTCCTTTGAAGACATTAAAACCACTACAAATGATTCTAGGCTTACATGTCAGTAAATTTTTTATTAAAGGGACTTTTTTGAAAGAAAAATTTGCACATTAACTTGTCACTTGAGAAAAAAAATAATTGCTAGAGAGGGTAAAAAAAAAAGATTTTAAAATTCTTACTAGACTGTTAAATAGTCGTGCTAAACAGCTTCAAAGGCTGTTCCCAGTCCCTGGAAGAAGATGCTTTTATGGCTTATTATGTTTGTTTACAAGAGAATTAATGTGAGCTTTTAGAAATTATTACATCATTTGAATGAAAACATTAAGAGTACTGAAAACAAGAGTAATGCTGCCCTAGAATGTCAGGAATCTTCTTTTCAAAAAGGTTCTCCTTGGAAAAGCAGATTATTTTTTGTTTGTTGACAAATTAGATGGTTTACTATGAATATACTTCATGATTCTTCTGCCTTGAACTATAGTCTATTTTTGATGTTCAAGCAAAACTACTGTGTGTATCAATTGGCCAGTCCTTATTCAAGGGTGTTGAAATTGCTGAAATTAGAAGAGTTACAAAAAGTCTCAGAGGAGAACTATAGTGAAGGGAGAATTAAAACAGCAAGAGAAAAGTTAGGGCCCCACAACCCCACAATGTCAAAAATTCACTATCAAAAATTATCCCTCCTGAGGGAATGCAAAGCCTCCAAGTCTGCTATTGTTCAGAGATTCTGTAGCACTGTCACCAGGGGGTGAGAAGGGAATTATCTTCATTATAGGGCCCATATGCTCATTCATTACCCCAGGACAGCAGAATTTAACAGTGAATTAACTAATATCTAATTGGATTAATGAAGCAAAGGTGGAAAACTGATCGGATAATAGTATGGGTTAAGCCGTCTCTTTTAGTGTGCTGTGTCAGTCACTGTGTCTGACCCTGGAAGCTTTGTTGCTGCTAGTGAGGAGAGCCTGTGACATCCTCCATTGAGGAGGGAAGAGAAAGTCTAAGGCACATGGCAGTCACCTTCCCTTACTGTCCCTCTTTCTCCAGCTGAAGAATGGTGACAATTCCACTGACCTGGTAAAGAAGTTAATTCATGACTTTTCATAAATTGCTCGTAATGCTTGCATGGAGATCACCATGGAAATGTAAGGCACTAGCATAGTCAACTTGGCTTCATTTAGCACTTGACGAGCTGTTAAATTGAATCATGTGCATTCCCTGAGACTTCCCAGGTGAGGAAAGCACAGGAAGTTGAGAGTGACTGGTGAAATATCCATCTTTCCTCTTCTTAAGGTACCGGTCAAACTGTAACTCATGCACTTTTGCTGGAGGGACAGGATGAGAAAGAAATCACCTGGAGTCAGTGAGTTGTTTGCTGGCAAGGACCAATGCAGCCTTTCAAAGCTCAAACCTTTGCAGGAGCTTAAGGGAGCTACAGAGTGGTTTTAACTTTAAAAATAGTGATTAAGCCTAATTTTCTAGACTTCTGATCCAAGTGTGTCACTATTATTGTGATCTTTCTTAGAGTGATGCTGAGAGATCCTTGCCCAGACTGAGATTTCACTGTGAGTTGAACATACAACAAGAGGGATACTCAGTTTTTAGTAGACTGTAGGATAAATATTTTTAAAATTATCCCAGTTCTACAGGTATAGAAATATTTGTACAGAAATATTTGGCAGATATTTGACTTGTTCTAGGTAATGACATTTCATCTCCCTGCCTGATGGCTTTATTCACTAATCCAATCTAATTTATTTTTCTGAAAAAAAAAGTATTAAGTAATTCCAAAATCTTTGAATATACACTTTTGAGCACCTTGACTGGGACTAGTTCTGTGAACCATGGCTAATAAATTGACTGGGAAGCTGTACATGAGCTTAAATATATTGCCTAGAGAATGGTTCAGTGGTTTCTAAAGCATTCCTTGACATTTTGATTATTCAAGGATGAATACCGTAGGTACCTGGACAATATTAGAAAACCACAAGAGATACCCCACAGATCATTTCATTTGACAACTGTTTGTGTTCCAGGCTAATTCCAGGTGAGTAGCATGGTGCATAACAATGCAGCTGTGCCATTATTACAGTCATCTTTGGAAGGGTTTGCCTTCTCCAGGAGACTGCAGAGCTGCTATTTTGTATTCTGTCCAAAGGCAGGGAACCGGCAAAGGGGCATATAATGACCTGTGCCATGAAGCCTTAAAAATGCTGTTCCTTTGATCTAAAAGCAGTGGCCACCGTGCCGAAACAGGATGATTAAAAGAAAAAAATCCAAAACATATTTCCTTAAAACACTTCATGAAAGCAAAATGAACCTTGATGATATCCTTGACAAGGAATTCCACCTGGAAAAGAGGCCTGGGCACAATAGCTATGGACAGAGGGGTGCTTTGCAAAGGGGTAGCTGGACCTTAGGACCTTTCCCCTGCTCCTCTTTGCAAGGGCTGTTTCTGTCAGTGCTGGAGCATTGTCTATACCACAGCTCAAATATTAGATTAGGAAACAGAAACCTGTTACATTATTTAAAAGAGCTTATTTGGTTTCTAAAATTCAAAGTGCCTCTACTTAGCACTGTGATTCTAGGTCACTAATCTTTAATGAAAATGCTGATAAACAAAATAAGAAATTAGCATAGCAGTGGAAAGGTGTTTCATCATCTGTGTGCTCCCACCAAGAACAAATTGAAGCCTCTGCTTGTAGATACAGGAATAGAAAGAGTTCTGCTGTCCAGAAATTTTCAATGTGGTTCTGATTTTATGGTAATACACAAGAGGAAGGGAAATATTTTGCACTAAAGATGAACAGCTTCTTCATCTCTTTTATTCTGATTCCCCACTTTTCAGTGGCCCATATCCCAGCTTTTTGAGCTACCAAATACATAAGCCATCTGTTTTCTAACTTCTCACAGGCTTGGAGAAGCATGATGTTATCCATTCAGAGCCTACACAACCCCAGCATCTGAGCATGCAATTCCAAGCTGCCTTCCCTGTTTTGAAAGCCTTCCATACACTTCACATGTAACAGCCTACTTCCTGGGATTTCTTTGTTTGGTTGATCCTTTTATATCCCCCATTTGTCAATAACATTCATTTCAAATTCAGTTCTGCATTTACATGGTAGGTTATGGAAAGATAAGCTATCTCTTTACAATATTTCACAGTTGATCAGGATCAGAAGGTGACCTATTTTAAAGAAGTTGAGGTAAAGAAAATAAAGATGTGAGTCTACAGCCAAAGGCAAATATTACTGCTGAACGCAGGAGCAATAAACATTTAGGCGTAATTCATGGCTCAGTGCCCTGACTGTCCAGTGTTAAAAGGTGTTAGTTACTTCTACAGATTTTGCTACTCTACATACAAATTTTAATATTTTAGCAAAAAAAGGCAGGTTCAAAAATTATTTTTAATAAAGCATTCCCTTAGCACTCTGCTTTGCAGAGATTTGCTTAGTGCTTAGCATATGAATAGTCCACTCATTTGAGTAGACTCCTATGCTCTAAGTTAGTCTGGAGTTGATCTGTAATCAATAGTATTTAAGTATTTAAGTAATCCTTTATAACATTCCTTATCTTCTGCATTTTATCTTCTTATTAACCCTATCTAATTTCAAGTGGTCTGTATTTCTAAGACTTGAGTTAGCCAGCAAAGTGCTCTTAGTGGAAATGCAGCATTTTGTGGAACCAGCTTGGGTCCTTAGTTACTCACTGAAGTTTTGACTGCGTGCAGAAACAGAGAGCTGGGACTGCCTGGATTTCTTAGCTATCTAATTTTTGCAAGCTGTGACACACCCTGAAATAGGTTGAGGATTATACATAATTTTTATGTTTGGGTTTTAGGGGTTTCTTTTTCTCCTTATTTAAAGGAGGATTTAAACAGCTTAAAATCTATTCCCTTCCCAGCAAAACAAAGTATAAATCAATACAAAAGCACTTTCAAAAAAAGTGTATCCAATACTTCAAAACTGATACATTAATTAAATCTTCCTCTCCCCGTGTTACTTCATTTAAAATTAGAAAAGAACATAATGTCCATGATGACTGTAAAGGGTCATGGGAAGACATTTCATTTGCAATTGTATTTGGTAAAGAAATCCCAAACCAGGAAATTGTTCTTGTTTGGGTTGCTCTTTTTCATGGAATTGTGACCTTTTGTAATTTGTCTGAGTTCCAGGCATTTGAAATATTCACAGATTAGTCAAACAGTTCAAAGCCTTGCTGCTAGTTGTATTTGAATTTCCTGTTTTTCCCTTCCCTCAGATTCCACAGAGTAAAATTAGCGGTAGTTTGTGTTTTGTTTCAAAGTGCCGAGAAGCTGCTGTCTGCCAGTTACCCAGTTAAAAACAAGAATAGCTAAGAACATCTTCCAATTACCATCTACTGCAAATTTGCATTTAGAGCTACACAAATGTCAAACCATCTTTGAATATGCAGAAAACAGGTTTTTTTTTTAATCATACCAACAAACAAATGGGTAAAGCACTGCTTGATTAGGATTAAAATTGAATATTGACCAGTTTGCACACAAGATAAAGTTACTAGACTCTTCTATTTCAGATCAAAAGACATTCCCAATATTTAGTTTTAAGAAGGTGTGTTTCTGTTGGTTTCAGCAGACCTACATCATAACTATACTACATTTACACCAGTTGAAGGTCTAGAATTACTCTTACAAACATACTCTTGAAAATTGTTAATCTTGGCATTCTGAAAAAGGTACAAAAGTAGTAGCTCTAAAACACACTTATCAGTTTTTACTGTATAATTTTGTGGGAAAGGAGATCAGATTTTATTTTGTTCTGGTTTATGGTTGAATTTAGCCAGGATAGAACATGGCCTTTTCTTGTGAGTTATTTTCAATTTAAACACTGTAATTTTCCATTTCATTATTTGCAGATAGTTTGGATAATTGCTTGGTCTCCAAACTATCAGAATCCATTATGACCTTACTGGTATATTCCTTGAATTGAAATCTTGACAAATCAGTGCCCAATAACTAGAACTACTACTGTGGTGCCTACTCTTGTGAGCAATTGTACTCAAAAAGCAAAAGCAAAAGCACCACTGGAGTTTGGAGCTTTATAGTGGCAACACATTTAAGGTGGATTAAAAAAAGAAGACAGGTTTTAAATAGTTACAGTGATATGAAAATGTAGAATAGTCTGAAATGTTTGGATCATCTGATCCAGAATATATCTGAGTGTGTCTGTACTTGCATTGTTTTTATCTGAACTATCCAGGATCAGTTCATGTGGTCTACTCTGCATGGTCAAGGTCTTCTGAGGAGTTTAGTCTACATTGCTTCTGGCTTCTACTCAAATACGCCTTCCTGATATTTCCCTCCTGAATCTGAAATCGTAAAATAAACTACCCTGGGGTCATTAATTCCTCAGTCCTGTCTGAATGAGAATGGATAAACCAGTAGCAACAGACAGTGTGGGTTTCAGCAAGCAGCAGCAAACTGAGGTGGGAACTACGCAGCTGCATCTACACTCCCAACCAGGCAGTTGTCAGAGATTCTCTTACACTGGAGAATGCAGCAGGCTGTAAGAAATTACTGTTACAGTGACTTTTCATTTTTGACATTTAGTCATTTAAAATCCATTTAACTTGTCAGATGGACTTCCCCCAGCATATCAGAGAAAAGAAATGTCTGTTCATGTGGGTCCAATAGGACATACCTTTAGGAACTTTCAGAAGCAAGTAGTTTGCTTTGCATGCTGTTAGTGGGTAAAGCTTCTAGTAGAAAGGCCCTGCTGGCTTGAGTCCTGGGTGGTTTCTCCTGTCATGGATACAAAACTGTATCACAGGTACCATTAGGAGAATCAGGGAAGGATACCAGCTTTATTATTTTTAGTATCACTTCTTTCCATTTCTTCTTGAGTCCTGGGGAAGGATGACAGGAACTCACTGCCTTGATGTAAATGCCTGCGAATGCTGCATGTTTCCATAACGTTTTCTCGCCTATTTGTAAACCAGATGCTTGTTTCTAAGAGTGCTTATTATTGCATATTATAAAGGATAGTTTTATACCTGAGCAGAGAAATAAAATCACTTTTCTATTTTAAATCTTCCCAGCTTAAGGTCATCATAGGACAGTCTGCTCTTACTAGGAAAAAAACCTGGGTCATTTTAAAGCAATCATCTGCATGGTTCATCTTTGTACTCTTAACTAGCAAGCAGTAATCTGTTTCTCTGTGGGCTTCTAAAATCCTCTACAGGAAATGTCAACTGTGAAAAAACAAAGTTGGGCATTTCCCTCCACTCTGATACTGAGAAAACATTATTCTACTGATTGTAGAGGCAGAGAAGATATTTCAAGATTACATTAACATCACCCAGAGCTACCATCTTCCTTAGCTGGTTACTGCCTCTGCCATGGAAAAATACAAATGTCTCACTTCACTGGAGACTTCTGAGATGTCCTTTCTTCACTGACAGTCTTATGCTTCAAGCACATTTCTCTCCTTGTGATTTCTGACCAACACAATACATCTTAAAAGAGGAGATAAAAACATCTACATTTTGCCCCCAAATTGACCATTTCATGTTTCTCTCTGTGTTTTAACAGGAAGTTTTTTCCTAGGGAATGATTTCCTATATGGATATTCCTACTCTAAAACAATAATAATTTTTTCCAGTGTACTTTAATCCCTCTTAAATATTACTGATTTTTCTCCAGAAGAACTTCTGTCTATAGACCAGCCTTTGCACTGAGACCAGAGACTATCCTTTTAGCATGACAGAGAAGAAATTGATAATTTTATTCTTCAGCACTTTTTCCCCTGCAGTCTCTAATACCATTTCATTTATACTCTGAAAATTTTCAAATGTGATATATCACCTGAAAACAAGGAATACTGAAGGCTGTTCTGAACTACCAGTTAATTCCAAGAGGATGTGCAAGTACACTGTGAAATACTGTGACTTCTTTGCCATAGGGAAATGTCTAGTACCTCTTCTCAGACTAATCCAAATTTAACTTAAGTTAGAAATAAATTCAAGGATTGCCACTTACAGTGTAATAGATGTGTTCGTGCTCTTAAAAGTAGATTCCAACCTGTGACAGTGCATTTGCAAGAGCATTCTAAGATTGTGATAAAACACAAACAGGAACTGGCTTATGAACTCAGCAATAAATATTTTTTCAAAACAACCAACAGAACAAACTAAGGATAAGTGCATCTTTATTGGCCTGATGTGACAAACTCATGAAGTGTTTGCAACATTTACAGGAAAATCAAAGGATGGTGAAGAGTGAGAGGCCAAAATCATCTTCTGCTATAAACTTTGCATCTTTGCAGAGGCTGCAACATCAAAGGCTGGGGCCTCTGTGTGAAATAGCTTTATAAGAATTCTGATGGCTAACTCCTGACAAAATCCTATATAGTGTTAAATGACAATGCAAGGTACAGGGTATCAGTAAATTATTGATCTTTAGATTCCTCACTGCAAGCTCAGTATTCCCATGCACTGAGCATGGGAATTCCAGCATGAGCTTCTGTCAGCAGGGAAACTAAAGGGCACTCAGCAGTGTCAGAGTGCTTGGCAGTGTCAAAGACTAGAACTAAGAGAGGAATGGACTTCATTTATGCTTTGGTTTGGGAAATAAGTGGTATTGTCTTTTTCAGAAACAGTGTCATCTCCCCTGTCATAGATGTCATAGACTGGAAGACCTTTCAGTACTATCACTCTGTGGGCTTGCACCGAGGTGTTTTTGATTGGAAATTAGATTTTCATTGGGAACCAGTACCAGAGCATGAAGAGAAGGTACGACAGTCTCCCATCAGCCCTATCAGGTAACAGTCCATCAGACAATGTGCCTTGCTCAGCTCAGCAGCAAAACTGTACAGTTTGGGTCATCTTGGGTCATCTTCCAGCTAACAACAGAAAGGTGTGTCTACTTGCATATGCTCAATTAATAACTCTGAATGGATAGTTTTTTTGTTTGTGCTGGTTTTTTGGCCTTTGGTAATCCTTCTAACTAGACTGCAGTCACACTTTCAATGTGACAAATATTTTTCACATATTGACACAACTAGCCTGACTAGACAAGGTGTGGAGGTTTGTAGGGAAAGCAAAAGACATGTCATACAGAGTTAAAAAAGATGTCTTAGTCATGATCTGTTTATCTCTTGTTTTGAATGTACATGTGTGCAATGTTCCCCTCTGTTCTGAGTCTTATTTGATAATTCACCTCTTAGCTCCCTTCCCCAAACAAATCCTAAAATTACACTCCAGTTGTCCTTTATTTTGGTTAGATAATCAGTTCATTCAAGCTTATATGGAGCAGTATTGAATCATTTTGTAATATTTTCTCTATGGAAATGGTGGAATTTTCACCTTCTGTGCAATTTCTTATCCATAAATCAAGGTACTCACTTCCAAACTATTTTCTATACAGGAGTCCTGCAGTAGCTGGTGCAGTGGTGGCTATGGATCGACATTACTTCCAAAATACTGGAGCTTATGATTCTGACATGACCATGTGGGGAGCAGAAAACCTGGAACTATCCATTAGAGTAAGGGCCTTAATTAAAACATCAAGCTGTGATAACTATTGCAATTTTAAAGAACCTGAGTGAAAAAGGAAGAAGATATTTGTAAAAACAGTGCAGAACATGTTGGGTTATGGAAACTACAACCTTCCTGCAGAAATCAATCCCCACGCTCCACAGCCTGTCAGGACTATACAAGAACATGCAGCTGCTGTGAGTTAGGAGCATTATGTCAGAAGAAGGAAGTTTTGCTGGCTATCACTATCTGCCTGAGGCCTGAGTCACTGCTTTTGGCACCCTCTGAAAGCTGTCTCTTCTATTCTGGCATGTTAACATGCATCAAAGGGAGAGTAGCTTTATTTCTTTGCCAGCCTGTAGTTTTTATAGCAAATTATTTCTATTAAATCCTTTGCATTGATTTTTGCTGAATACGAAGAATAACTGATATTGAAAAACAATGAAAATTGCAGGCACAAAGGGCACAGTGTTTTTATTGTCCCAGACAAGGGAAGGTGTGCACAGATCTCTCTCCTACTCTGCACTATTTGTGCACAGAAAAACATAAAAGCATATAAATAGCCATACTGGGTCAAATCAGAGGTCTGAATGCCCAGTATCTTCTCTGTGTCTGTGGGGAGCAATGTATGAGAAGCATATAATAATGCTCCTGCTGTTTCCAGGATTTCCTGAAGCAGAGCCTAGAGTAAAGGAGTTTCTCCCTTTCAGATAGAAGTAATCTAAGTAAGGTAATCTCTATTTGTGCTTTCACCTGTGTTTCAGACCTGGCTCTGTGGTGGCTCTGTAGAAATTATCCCATGCTCCCGAGTTGGGCATGTCTATCGAAATCACTTCCCCAGCGCTTTCTCCTATGAAGAGGCCATTGTGAGGAACAAACTCCGGATAGCAGAGACCTGGCTGGGCTCCTTTAAAGAGAACTTCTACAAGCATGACACAGTGGCTTTCTTAATCAGCAAGGTAAAGACATCTGTAGTGGTTTGTATCTGAGGGTTGTGTTGAGATAGGTGAAGGGAGAGGAAAAGGAATGGGGATGTCTGTATACAGTCAGATGCAGGGGATAATCTTTTTATTAAACCTTCCAGTGAAAGAGCTGTCAGATCAAGAAGGAGAGAGAGAAACTTGTGCCTAAGTTCAGCTTTGTGCTGAAGTTATCAAACCTTATGGAGTATAATCTCTTCTCCAAGTGACTCTCCAACAAGCTGTGGTTTGTTTTGTCACTGATGGAGGGTTGTGATGCATCTGAAGTGGAAGCCTGAAGCATTGTGTGCTCAAAGGACTGTCTTAGAGGGCTCTAAGTTCTCAGTTACTGGTTTTCCTCATATGGTTCCTGAGGATATTCAGTGCTAGTCACAGGCAAGTGGCAAATTATAGTCTCTCATGGAAGGGAACATAGCTGAGTGGTCTAGTGACAAAAAAGGTATGTTTTTTCCCCTGAACTGACATCTCCAGAAGCAAGTGAACCGAGAAAGTCAGATCTCAACATGCCACTATTTACAAGTTACATTTTCATTAGAAGCATGGTGTGGACATCTGACTAGACATTCCTTGAGGAATTTGAATTCCCCCTAGTCTGTAAGCTAGGACAGGCTTGCAGGCAGATGTGTGGTATAGCCCTGGCAGGCACCTACAGTTGAACCATCTGCAGGCTACACACCATCCAATAACTACAGAATGGCCACACCTGTTTTTTAAGTACAGCCTCCATGGCAGATATGGGGTGGTCAAGGAACTGTAGATCCCTTGTATTACAAACAAGTGGATGTTTGCTTACTGGAGTCTTGCAGCTGTGAGGAATGTTGCTGGTAGAGTTAATGTTGTTAATAATGTTAATATTGCTGCAGTTCTCAGGAATTCTCTGGCTCTGGTACCTTTTCTTGTAATCATATTCTTTCTACAAGGCAGTGGACAAACTTGTAAGCAATTTTGAATGAAAGTGTATCATTTATCTTCCTGTTCATTTAACAGTGCCAGGCTTTTAAGGAGAAAAAATTCACTGAAAGCATTTAGGCAGAGCATGGGTAGCTGCTGTGCAGTTTCCCATTCATATTTGCTCCTGTGTTTCATAGAATCAGAGAATGGTTTGGGTTGGAAGGGACCTTAAAGATTCTCTCATTCCAGCTCTCCTGCTGTGTGCAAGGATTCCATTCACTAGATCAGGCTGCTCAGGGCCCCATCCAGCATGGCCTTGAGCAGGGATGAGGCCTCAGGGATGATGCTTCATCCCCTTCCAGGGATGGGGCATCTGCAGCTTCTCTGGGCAACCTGTGCCAGTGCCTCACCACCCTCTGGGTAAAGGATTTCTTCCCATGTTAGTTTCTGGCCTGCCTTGCTCAATTTCCTACACACGAGGATAGAGAGCTCTTGCACTGCAGGAAAAGTGGCTTTAAAGAGCTACCAGCTCTGGTCAGCACCTCTGTCCTTAAGGACAGTTTCCAAGGGGATCTCTTTCACCAGCTCCTTAAACAGCTGGAATTTTGCTCTTGCAAAGTTCAGGGTCTTGACTTTGCTCCTCACCAGCTTCACACTCCTTGAGATCACAAACTCAAGGGCTTGGTTGCTACAGCCCAGGCTGCCACCAATCCTGAAGGTTTTCATGAGCTCACCTGCACTGGTGAGCACCAATAATACCTGTCCTGCATGCCTCAGTCATTCAGGGCCAGCCATCACCCAAGAAAGCCAGATCCAGCAGGAGCTGCATTATAGTGGGGAGAGGAACAGGACTGTATATCAGTGTGACTTCTCTCTTGTTGCCTAGTCTGACCTCCTTATGCTCCACCAGTGGATCTCCAGTTAGCCTACTAATTGTAGAGTCTGGAACTATTGTGTTTCCTTTTTTACTCTTATTTCCACATTTTTGAAAGGTCCTTCCTCATTGTCTGTGTTGCAGGTTTGAACTTCATGGCCAGGAGCTTGTTAATTGATTCACAAAGGTTTATAGCCACTAAACCAAGCCTTTTTAAATGGGCAGTGAGGTTTTTAAATCATTTAATAATTCCCTGAAGGCTTTTCTTGTCAGCTCAGGAGCAATTTTCTCCACTAAAAACTACAGTCACCAATGATACAGCTTGCTAGCTGCAAGCAGCATGACCTTTTCCCTGAGTTTATTCTAGCCAGAATACTTTTACTACTTCTGACTATGATGCTCCCTCAAATGATCAATTTTATGATCTCTGTGTGCAGCATACCGTAACATAAATGGCCCTTTTTGTGTGTTCCTTTCTTTCACAGCCGATGTTTTCAGCCTGTCAGTGCAGCGGGATGTTATTCAAAAGGCACAGGCAAGCAAGGACATTATTGCCACTCAGCGGCAAAGGGCCCTGAGGGGATTTATTGCGCTGAGAGGGTGAGCAGAGCCACCTATGGGCCACTATAGAATTCTCCGTGAGTCTTCACCACCACCATTGCTCACTGCAGAAAACAACCAGTGACCCCCATTTAGGTGGCTTTATAACTCTTCTTGGTTTATGGTCTGAATCACATCTTGCACAGAATGCCTGTGGTGTGAGCATTAAACAGATGAATTAGGCTCTTCCCAGCTCTGTACTACTTCAACCACCATCTCTTTTGCTCCTTTTCTTGTGTGGTTTGCATATTGAATTTACAAGCACAGTTTCCTTTCAGATTGGTTTACAGGGACAATGACTTTCTTTATGTTATTTACACCATTTATTCAGCATCAAATGCAGACTGTAACTAGTATGATAAAGTGAGATTTACTGCCACTGCCTTCCTCAGCCAAGGCAGGGTCTCATGAGAAACATCTCTTTTTAGGGGAAGCATTTTACTTCTCTCTCTCCCTTTTCCAAGAAAACCTCTAGAGGACAGGTTTGTGTGGTGCAGAATTGCTAAACCTTGTTATGCTTATTGAATCTAAGACTGACACTGAAGTTTGAGGTTCTCTTTAACATATCTCAACTGTTGAGCTTTGCCTGTGGAGTTTACAAAGGTTGGCAAACAGTGCCATATGGAATGATTGATCCTTGCCTTTAGAGACTGACACCTCACCTTGGATCACTAAGGCCCTTAATTTGTCAGTGTTTTCCATGCTGCAAAGTCCTTTTCTTTCTTTTTTATGGATACAGAGAAATAACTGGTCTGGGAAAAAGTTATTTATGGGCAATTCTCTGCTTACATTGCCAATTTAAATTTTTGATGAAGAAATCCAGACCAGTTTCCTGGAATCCCATCCCAAACAGCATTTGTTTAAAAGTAGAAACATGAAGAGGGGAGATCTACTGCTGGCAAGAAAGAGGAGAGAAACTTTTAAGGATTGTTAGATGTTTTTAATATTTGGGCACTGAGAGATTTAGAAAAGCGTTTTGTGTGGTTTTGAAACTGCAGAATTAGACACATAAGTGCTTAGAGGTTTTGAGAACCCTGTTAGTCATCTTTAGTGCTAAATACACTCAAGTATTCAGCCTGTCAGCCTTTGCAGTACAGATGCCTGTAGCTGCACTAAGGCTTAAAGGCATTTGTCTTTTTTCATAACAGAGTTGCTCCCAGGAAAGTTGAGAGCTGATATTGTGTCTTTATAATTCAAGAAAATGGAGAAATCATAGGAAAGGTTTTATGTATTATAGCTGCAGAACACCTTTGTTCCATTAGATTTAGTAACTGTCAGATAATAGACAGATAATAGGTGATAGACTATATTTTGGGTTAAATTCTGTCATCACTTATTCCCTCTGATCATAGAGGACTGACAGTAACTGGGTAATTTGGGCTGTTGAAGGCCAGGAAATTGAGGTTTTATCAGCAGGAAAAATTCTATATTAAATGGCAATCTAATATAATCGCCCTGAATTTCTGTGCAACAACTATGAAACTTGGTCCTGACTTTTTAAAATAAAAATATGACAAAGACTGACTTATCTTGCAGTATAATAATAATTTTTAGAGCACATACTTATTTTCACAATGTATGCTACTTCCAAAACACTTCTGTCTCGATGCCAGACTGTGGCTGTTTTAGCACAAAGTTTGAGGAAGGCTGGATCTCCCCCTTTGCATATATCATAAGAGATAGATTTAAATATCTGTAACATTCAGGATAGAAAAGGTGGTAGAAATAATTCCTGTGTAGTCATTTCCACTCCTAGCATCTCTAACATAAATACACCAATAACCTTGCTGCCCTTTCTCCCTTTCTCCATAAAGGCAGAGAAGCCAGACTGCAGCGAGCGCCTTCAGCTACAGAAGAGGCTGGGCTGTAGAAATTTCCAGTGGTTTCTATCAAATGTGTACCCTGAACTCTCCCAACCTGGAGACACACCAAGATTCTCTGGCAAGGTAAGAGAAAACACACTATAAAGAATGATCTTTTTTTTGCATTGTTCAAAGACTCCAGTGTCACTTCCATGTCCTGAGTACTCGGTCCAAACAGGCAATGCAACCAGGGTGGGTGGAGAAGAAAAAGACAAACAGTTGTTCCAAATTCTCACGTAAATGTAGAAAACCAGCCATGAACTGAACCCAGAGTGTCTGACTTGTTCAGTGTCACAGCTCAGAGGATCCTAACCTTAGGTTCTTCAGGTGCCATTAGTAAAGGAAAACAACTGTGTTGCCTCGTGCAGATGGCAGAAGTGACCAGCAGCCAAGATATCTCTGTGCTGACCCATGTGCACAAAGACAAAAAAATTATTTCTTCAGTCCTGCACTTCCTAAAGGAAAGAAGTGAAGCAATAGCAGTTCCCTGGTTGACTGTGTAAAGGACAGGGAATGTCTGGGGGTTTTTTTAAACACATAGTTGATAATTATAATTCATTGAATATTAATTTATTCCCAGCAGCCTTACTGGAAGGGAGTTTCCCCCAACAAGGCAACAAGGTCTACTAATTAATTCACACTCAGCTACCTTTAGCCAGATTTTATTGTGTCCTTTTACTATTTTATGTGCTCTTTATTTTCAAAGTTAGCTTGAGAAAGTGTAAGAACTGAGTTTGGATCACAGGAATTGTCATGTTTCTTTTCTTCAGGAATATCTTGTGTTTTTTCTGACTACACTGTCCTGTTGAAATGCAATTTTTCACCAGCATAAACATTTAGATACCTTTCTTTTAATTATCATAATAGTTAAACCCAAAAGTGGATCTCTTTAATTTAAACAAGACTCACTGGGTAACTGACCCTTGGTGAAACACTGCCTTTCATATCACATAAGTATGTAAAATCAAGTCTGAAAGAAAATAAATAGTGCCTGATTTATGAACAAAATCATATATCATAAAGGGATACGATCACAAAATGTTAGCTGAAAGGTACTTGGTTTGTATCCAATTGTGATTTATTTCAGTATAAACCTTTACTTACAGCTTTACAATACTGGTGTTGGCTTCTGTGCAGATTACAGGCCTGGAAGAGCTACTGCAGAAGGGTCTATTGAGCTCTCCCCTTGCAGTGACAGTCCCACCCAGGTAATGTATACTTTGAGTGTGTAGGCACTGTGTCAGACCTAGGGAGCCATGCAGAAGACAGGCCCTCCAACATGTAAGGGGCTGGGTTGTCACTAGTGGAAATACTTGCATGTTCAAAATTAGCATGTGCTAAAGCAAAAATGCCCACTCTTCCACAGCTGAGTGCCACTTGAAAAGTGCCAATGTCCCCATGTGTCACTGAGGCAGATACCCACACTTTGCTCCAGAACACAATATTAAGCACTTATTTGTTTAGTATATTTGGTAGTGTCTGGGGAAGAGAAAGTTTGTGAGTAAAAAATACATAACAGTTCCAAAATATAGAGGGGGAGGAGGGGATACCCCCTTAGTGACTAAATCTGAAGATTAATGCCTAAACTGCAGTCTTAAGGCAAGAGAAAATTCATTTACACTCCCTAGCTGGCATCGGTCTAGCCCGGGGTGAGCTGCAGGCACATTTCAAACTGCAGCATGTGAAGACACTGTCAGAAACACCCTTCTGTTCAAATATTTATGAAACTGGAAAATTTTATGACAGGGTGGGTTTATGTCACACATAATCATAGTTCACAAAGCCTTTCCTTGGGTAAATAGTTATGCCAGAATTAGCTAGCAGGGGGAACTGCTTGAAGGGTCAAGGCTGTTGGGTTTCTGTAACTCATGTTTGGATTGCATCTTAACAAACATGTACAGGAAATTGTCTTTAGAATTAGCCTTTAAAAATGAACTGGGATGTCCATCCATCATTGTTCAAACAAACCCTTCCTTTCCCAGCACTTTGAATATAACATGAAGGAAATCTTGCTTGGTTCTGCTCCGCGGCTTTGCTTTGATGTCAGACACGGGAAGGTTATCCCTCAAAACTGTACAAAGGAGACAGACAACAGCAACCAGCACTGGGATGTCCAGGAGGTCAGTAGTGGCTCTGCCATGGGGGAAAGGCAGCTGATGGTGACTGTGGGATCACTGGGTGATTTCCAGATTTGTGTGTGAGGAAGGGATGAGGTGCCTGAAGGGCAAATTTCACTTCTGTACCTTTTTAATCCAGAAAAAAATAGGATGTCTCTAGCCCACTAACACTGTCTATGTAAAAAGCATTTGGTTTAGAAATACAAACTACAAAAATCCTAGCTAAAATCCTGTCTTTGTTTTACCTGTTTGTCTTACTGGCCTTATTGGAATAGAATCAGAATCAGTGGTTGTGAAAATAAGAGCAGGGCGAATCCTTTCCCATTTCTTTCACATTGAGGGAGGGTTTGGAAATCCTGAGCCCTCCCAAATTAGAGCCCTTTGTGGAGCTTGCAATGGGAAACATTAAATTTTCTCCTGCATTGTAAGAGAAGAACAAACTTCCTATTAGAGGAATTCACTGTTTTTCAGTGAACTTTACCCAGTACAACAGGAACTCCTCAACAAGACTGAAAATGTCATGCTCTGGGACAGCTTGGGAAAAGAGCAGTTACTGTAGTTGTAGGGATCCAGCAATCCTCTGGAACAGCCCTACTGTAATTTGGTTTGATTCCTAAGGCAAGCACTGGTCCTTATGAAATGTGGCCTGTAGTACTGAGGTGGTGCTGATGACAACCTGTAGCCATAGGAAAAAAACAGTGGTGGAAGAGAACTC
Source organism: Emberiza elegans (assembly GCA_024865655.1). NCBI lineage: Eukaryota > Metazoa > Chordata > Aves > Passeriformes > Fringillidae > Emberiza > Emberiza elegans. The sequence goes on from JALJVW010000206.1 coordinate 39,627,143, forward strand.
AGCACCTACCACTCGTGTTAGCTTCAAAAGGAACTATGAACATTCACCATGCTCTGGGCAGAAAGCTAAGTCCAGTCATTGTGTTTGGAGCATTGCTTAAAAAAAATTTGAACAACCAGTTATTACTGGTGATATATTGTATATAAATTTTCTGAAACATGGCCTAGCTTTTACTGGAAATCCCTTACTTTTACTTTGTTCTTTCTTTCCCTTCTTCTCTCATCTTGTAGAATGGAACGATTGTCCATGTCCTTTCTGGCAAATGCATAGAGGCAGCAAAGAGTGAAGATGAGAAGGACTTGTTTCTGTGTGCATGTAACAAGAACGCAAATCAGGTGTGGCACTTTGAGCGTTCCCATGGGCTGCGTCAGAGGTGACTGGCAGGTCTCTGCAGAGGTCAAGGTCTCCAAAGTTTAACATTACTTCTGCTTGGGATTTAAGATGCATTTCCTGCAAGGACAACAAAGATGTTTGTGTTTGCTGTAGCATGCAGAGAAGTCAGGAATTTCTCTTGTTTAAAAGCCTGGCTCCTGGTTAACCCAGCTCTAGCTAAAACCTCTATTTATTCTGTGAAGCATGGAATAGAGAGATTGTGAGAATCAATAAATTCTCAACTCTGCTATTGCAGAAGACGCTTAAGTTTGCCCTTTGATGGAAACATGGAAAATTGGCTGCCAGACAGCTTGTCTTCAGTATGTGCTGTGACTTCTCAGGATACAGGAAAAAAAGTGAGATTTTTGAAACTGTAAGAGGAAGTTGGCTAAACCAGGACAGGAGTTTAGCCTTGTTTTACAGTGCCCTCGACTCATATAAAACAAAGTAGGTTTTGTATGTATGAAAGTAATAGATGTTTCCACAGATAATGGCAAAAATTTTGTTTTCCAATTAACCTGAGCCAAATTTCTACTCCCTGTGAGATTACACAGAGCATAAATTAACACTTAATTGGGCACTAATTGCTCTAATTGACTTGGACTACTAACAGTCCTCAGTGTTTGGCACACCCTTCCTTAAATCCTTGTCTACAGTCTAATTTGGATGGGAGAATAAGACTGAAATATTAACAACTTTTTTTTTTTTTGTTATTTTAATTATATTTAAGGACAACTCCTTTTGGAAACTTTTGTGGTAGTAAGGAGGGTAACAATTCTCTGCTTATTTGGGAATAGAAAGAATCAGCGGCATCCATTTGCTCTTGTAAAGCCATGGGATGAGCTTACTATTATTATTATTATTATTATTATTATTATTATTACAGTAAGAGAAGTGCTGGCTGAAAAGAGCAAGTGAAGGGAAACAGTCACTTTCAACAGTGGCTACCTAGGAAGAAAATACTGGTTTGCTTCCATTTGCTTGCAGCCTGATTAAGTCTTTCAAGCTGTCAGTTTTAGCCAAGAAGATTGTATAGATTCTTGCTGTCGTGGGTCTTCAAGGTGATTCTGAAAAGACCAAATTTTCTAAAGAAGCTTCTTCTGTAGAGCCTGCATTGCTGCTGACCTGCTGTATTTCAAAGGAGTGAATGAGAGATGAGGTTAAATAACAAGAATGGTCTCACACAGTGTGAACTTAGCCAAGCAAACTTCCACTTTAGTAACTCATTAGGGTACTTTTCTTTTTGAAGATAAATTCAATGATGACACTTCCCAAGAGCCTGCTAAGAAAGAAGAACAAAGATTTGGGAATCTTCCCACATCAACACCGCATCTGATTTATAGTATAGATCAATCATAATCCTATGTACATATTAAAGGGGAAGGGCATCTTTAATGAAGCTCACTTAGGTTTTGCATTATTTTCAAGAGACAGAAAATTGTGGGTTTTTTTTAAATGCACAGCACATTGTTTAAAGTTCAGAGAAAGGAAGGAGTAACAGATTATTCTGCTTAGAGCCTTCCAGTTGCCTCCTCTCAGTAAATTATAATAAATTGGTATCAAGCATATAAAATTGGTTACAACAGAGGACATGAAGAGTATTCTCTGATGTGTTGTCCAAAACATCTCCCAGTGTCTAATTCTCCGTCTACTTTGAGTGCTAAAGATTCCACACTGTGGATGTTTTGGAGGAAGGCATCACTCCAATCATCTTGATTACCACTTATGCTTTCTTTGATAGCATCAGAATCTATTACTATTTCTGCTGTGTCATTTAAAATTTCCTGTGACATTCTGGAAAATGCTTTAATTTTCAGCTAAGATGATGATAGCAACCTCTTCCAGAACACAAGTGATACCTGACCATTGCCCAAATCTAGGGTGAGAAAAGAGAATTTTTTAAATTGCATAAATGCTGAGTAAAATGCTGTTTTAATGACATGTGATGCCTTTATTTTAAATTATGACTATGCCAGGTTTTTAAATTATGTATTATTTATTATATTTTGGACACTACACTGGGAATATAATTCCTTCAGAATTTAGGTAAATGTTAAAAAATATGTATACAAATATGGTAATTGACCACAAATGATATTTATCACAAAGAAGAATTAAAAGATTTTTGGTTTAGAGAGGAAATGTCTGGAATTTCAGAGACATGGACATCTTCATTTATATTACTTTTTAGCATAGTCTTAAAAACCTAGAAAAGAAGGTTTGCTGTAGATATATGTATACCATAGAAAAATATGTTACCTAATACCTCTTCAAAAAATAAAATTAAAATCTATTCAATTTAGCAGTACCATTTAGGAAATAATTGTTAATGCACTTGTTTCACTTAGTAACAGAGTAAATGTGTGTTTGGTTTCCAAGGGAACTAAATTCCAGAGCATGAGCCAGAAAGGCACATGGATTTTGGATCATTTCCCTCTAATGTAAACATAACTCAGTACACACAAATTAAAAAAAAAAAAGGAAAAGCATTTTCCTTCCTATATGGCTTTAAATGGATTGGTTGGTTTTACCAATACTGTTTCCTCATTGTGGTCATTTAGACTTTGCCCCTGTGGTTACATCCGTCAGCTTAACTCTTCTCATGGCACTGGGCTCAACAAGGAGTAGTGGCTAAGCATGCTGGTATGTTTTCCTCATTTTCACCCATCTTTCATGCAATACTGGCACACAACGACGCTTTGAGCACTACAAAACATAGAATTACTTTCAGTTATCTATTTAGACATGGTCAACATTTCAGGTTCCACTAATTCCTGTGACAGGAGAAAAATGTAAGGACAAAATGTTTTATGCAAGAATGAAGCAGTTTAAACTCTGAAAGCTTCCAAAGCCTCAGGCAAGAGCAAAGGAATTCCAGCATAACACAAATAAATACCTTGTAATGTAACTCCACCTGTTTCTTTGAATTTTGCAATCCAGGCACAGTGCTTTGAGCCAAACCCACCCATGAAGCTGAGCTAAAAGGTCAGATTCAAGAACAGGTCTCCTTTTGGTTGACAGCACTTACTAAACAACCTAGTTTATTCCTCTCCCAGCTCATGGAAGATGGAAGAAAATAAAGACTTGAAATGGTATTCAGAGTACTTTTAAAGCGAGTCCCAGTTGATGCAGTTGGTGTTGGCTGCAGGCTGGGCTTTGTTCTGTTAGGTGAGGTGCCATCACTGGCACAGAGAAACAATGGCAGCATTCCTCTCCATGCAGTAACCTGAAGTCTAAACGGGGACAGAAGGTTTATCAACCTTCCTGCTAAACCCTGTAGCACAGAAATGTTGAGGGTATCTCTCAGTCCACGTGTAAGTGCTTCCAGGTGCTGCCTTGAAGATGTTAATTGAGCTGTAATAGTGTCTGCTGATTGAAATGCAAAAGCTTCCATTTCTGATATCTCCAGGAAAGAATGGAGCTATGTTCAGGCATCCTAGACAAGAACAGTAACAGCCTAGGATTCCATAACAGCTGGAAGGTGACATGTGAGTGAAAGCTTTCAGACTCTGACTTTGTATCTCATTTTATCTCAAGCAGTTTGATTCAAACTGCAAACATATTGGAAGAGAGCAAAAAATGAGTGTTTTGCAAATAGGTAACATGTTTTTAAGCTCATGTTTTTAAGCTATGCAAACTGCACGTGTCTGCCCTGAATAAAGTGTATCAGTGCACAGAGAAACGTATTTTTATTTCCTTCATTGTGTCATGATTTGTTAATGCCTTGTTTTCCTCATGCTGCAGCAGAGCTGGTCTGCAAAAACCCAGTCAGAAAGCATCCAATGGCCCTCATTCAGCCATCACCTGACAGTCTTACAGAAATGTACAGGAGGACTTGCCCCTGTCAGCATCTTGGAGGGGGTTTGAATTTGCAGACCTTTGCTGTAATTTCCATTGATTTCATTGGGAAGGTCTGAATAAGAACTCCAAACACAGAGTCCCTGGAAAGCGTGAACTCCAGCACACCCTTCAGGCAGCTCACAGCTGCTTATTCACCAGGTGCTTTGGAAGGATGATTTGGAAAAACAATCTGGCTACATGACTTGAGATAGCAGCCATAGTAGTTTTGCTATCTTTCTAGATGCTAATTTTTTAATATTTTTTTTAATTAGCTGTCATTCTTGGGGATGATTATGCTTTAAACACATGGAACAGGATTCACCTCTGTTAACTGGGGCCACCTGAACAGTAGTCACAATAGTCATCAAGTAAGGCAGTTGTCTAAGTTTCTTCTGCTGGTGAGCAGAGTACATTTCCAGAGGTAATCAATGGCAAGTATTTAATTTAATATGGGTAAATCACTATCTAGAAATGCTTGCTTTTGCTACTGATTAGAGAGGGTTTCTTGATAATTAATTTAGATGTCATGTATCAATTTTAAACTGGAGTTAAGTGAAAGGAAAATGATCCCAAAGGGTACCCAGGGTAAAATCCCTTCCAGAAGCCCAACCCCGGTGCCCAGCTCTTCCAAGATTCCCCCAAGATCTGGCCTTAAACACAGAGATGACAGCCAAGAACAAACTTGCTACCATCTGCAGTATCCTCAAATTAGTTAAATCCAACAGCACACTTTTCCAAGACAGCTTCTTTGTTCAGACTGAGAGACCCCATTGTGTAGGATGCTGTGTTAAAGGATAATCAAGGCCCAAAGGAATAAAAATTTAAATTTTCAGAAGTGTCTCTACAATATTTTGAAGATGTTAACTCTCATATTAATAATAAATCTTCTATATCTTTCTGCTGAATAGGCTGGAAGGCTGCAGCAGAATTTTCACTACACAGAACAGATACAGGTGCTAGGATTGTTTGCAAGGTTCTTCTTAGCTTGAACCTAAGTTACAGACAGACCAGCCTGAGGACTGAATGCATTACTCAGTTTCTAAGTAGCTGCACAATGATCTTTCTTAGAGTCCATGACCTTTGGTAATACTATTGTGATATCTATTTACACCAATGCTAATTTTGTGTTACAAACTGAGAAAAAGGTGAAAGCATTAACTTTTTGAAAATTTGCATATTATAAAAATACTAAATATATTTTAAAATATCTAATCTATTTTGTGCAATTACTCAAAAGATTGCTCCACATTTATTGGTCCCTCAGTCTTACAGACTGATAACAAATAATCTAATAATGTCGCTTACATTGTTATAGGCATAAATGAGCCATAAAGAATTATATCCCTTAGTATTGTATTTTTCATGGCACTTTTTATTCACTTCTCATTATGCTATTATGTGAAAACTGGGGTTTTTACAGTCTATTTTTTATCAGTTGCTGTAATAATTACACAAAAAATTTAATTGCAGCTCCGAAAGAAAATCAGCTGGTACTTTGATGTATCAGGAGTTCAAGATGGAGAACATCAGACATTTATACCCGAGTACAAGCCCTCAGGAGGCTGCTTCTGTCAATCACCCTTTATACATCTAGTCTGGGATTACTGAACAAACCAAAAGTGGTCAAAAGCTATAGTCAAATCAAAATGTTGGATGCAAACATGTCCTACGGAGACAACAGATCATTGCATTAGAGTCATCTTCTTCTGCTTTCCCTCTTATTAACACACTTTGCCTGCTTAGAAATCAAGAGTCAAGCAGTAAACAGAGTTTAATAATCAAAATATTTCAAGTGGGCAGACTCATGGAATTCATCATGTCAATTAAAAAGTAAGCCTTGCAGTAAATTTCACATTGGACATGTTGTCTTGTAAACCCTTGGCTTTCTGTTGTCTTACCTAGTTTGTGTATGTGTCATACTTAACAAAAACTTATCATCTGTGGTGCCAAGATCTGCCTTCACTTACAAATCAGTCAACAAACCGCAGAGCCTGGAAGACCACTTAGTCTGATGCTCCTGAGCACATGCAGTCCAGCTGATGGATCCCTGGCTGCCACAGCCAGCTCACGGATGGTGGCAAGAGACACTTCAGGGCAGCTTGCTGTTGATTCCTTTGCTTCTGCAAGCAAAGGAAACATTAATTTCCTAGTGCAGCAACCTGCGGTCAGTCTGTGGTGTCTGCATAGATTTGTACACGCACAAGCCCAGGAGCAGAGCCCGGTGCTGATGCTAAGGAAATAACTTGGAGTTGTGCGGTTTGGGCTCAGCTCCTGCTGCTGGAACAACCTTCTGTGTGCAGCCCGTGACAGAACTCTTAAGATTCTCTAGTGCCAAGAACAACTCTTAAATCAGTGATGAGAGGAAAGGGTGAAACAAAATAGGTCTTGACACTGGAAAAGAACTCGATAAACAAAATAAGAACAATGAGACCATAATTTGCTAATTGCAAGAAGATGTCCATCTTTTCTATAAAATATACAATTTTGGCAGTTTCATTCAAGATTAGATGTAACATGATGCTCAGACTTGGCAGACAGTGGTGATTCCGTTTTGAGGCCTTTCCAAGGTTTCTGAATTTGCTTTCAGTGAGACCCACCATTTCCTTTGCTCTCTGGATGCTCACACAGGCAGTGATGAGGGAGGTCCCCAGGCCAGGCAAGGTGCTGGGCTCTGCTTCCTTGTTGCCCATCATAAGAAACAACCTGTTCCTCTGGGCTGTCTTGCTTTCAGTATGGGGGCAAACTTTGATGAAAAATTGTTTTCTTGGATTTTTACTGCTAGCTCTTGTGAACATGTCTACAACAATTCCATGCCAGCAAAAACTGCAGACTCAGCAAAATGAGGAAAATCAGTATTTGATTTTTAACAGGGAGAAAGAATAAAACAGCAAACAGTAAGAGGATAATTTAATTTCAGTTCCCAAGTACCTCCTTCCATTTCTTTCTATGGCACTGGAGGACTGCAGAACAACCCAGTGGGGCTACTACAATAACAGAAGCCTCAGGTTTATGTTGCAAATACTGGTTCCTGATGACATGCCTGACAGGGAAAGGCTTTTTTACATATTCATATTTGCTTCCTAAAGTGGGACCAGTGAAAATGAGAATGAGGATGACTCATTAAATAAATGTCTACCTCAGCAGCAAAATCTGAACCAGGTACATAAAGCAAACAACTGACAATCTCTGATTAGAGTTCAAAGTTAGGCCATTTCGTTTATCAGCAAATGTTGCTGTGCTTAGTAGCAATTAATTACAGAAAGGGTTTTGAAGTTTGTGATGCAATTTTTTAAAAAACCTAAGTCTTTATTCTCAGACCTAGGCCTCTGTAACAGCATCAGATTTCATGTGGTTCACGTTGATGTTGTGTTGATTTAAATAAAGATACAGCTATTGGCAGAAACAGCTTACATAAGAATGTCCATTTTCAAACATCCCTAATTTTTACTTTGAATTAGAAACTGTGTTAGAGTGAAAAGCATGAAAACATGAATCAAAAGGCAAGAAGCCTAAAAAAATGAGATGTGATGGAATTAAAGACAACATGCCAAGGTAGAGAAACGTAACTTCTAATCTTTTGGATCCACTTCTGATGCCTTTCCTTCAGTCTGCTTAACATTAACAGCAAAACATGCTGTCCCCCACACTGGGTTTCAGGGACCAGACACTGAGGTCCAGCTTGTGAAAATGTCCTAGTCCCAAATTAATAGGTATGTTTTGTCTCCATTCTTTATTGGTTTTAGGACCTCTAGTGGCAGAAAAAAAAGGCATTTGTAGAGAAGGTCATCTGGAAAGCTCTTAACATGAAAGCAAGTATGGCCAGTATGCCCATAAACTCCAGCCAGTAAGAAATAAATGTGAAAACGCCATTTAATTAAAATTCTGGATTTTCTCCAGGAAGAATTATCTCATCTTCTTTCTCTTTATATACAGCATACTGCAAAAAGAATAAACTGAAGCAGACTTGCGAAGGGAATTATGGTTTTGTGCTAACCAAGGAACATCATGGTACATTGATTTTTTTAAAAAAAGCTCCACTTTCTCCCCTCCAGCACCCCAAAAAACATCCTACTATTCTTCTGTGCATAAGTGTCCAAATCCAGTGCTCCTACTGCCTAACTCAATGAAAGACTGAAGTCTGCTAGGAAAATGTCCAAGACATAAAATACATTCAAAGCTACTGGTAACTGTTATTTCATGCCTGTCAGCAATCTTTTTAGCAAACAGCTACTCTCAATTATTGATATTTCATTATGGGGTTTCAAGGTGACTCTTGATGACAGGTAAAACCACAAATTTTCTGCTTCTCAGTAGGAAGACTGATAAACACTGGAAATGTACAGCCCACTATGAAAATCTGTCCCTCCAAGTAACTCCCATTTTGACTCTTGACAACAAAAAAATGTTGGGTTTTGTCTGCACCCTTTGCCAGATCATTGCAGCTGTGCCAGTACTATTAAAATCTCTCACCTTTGCGGATCTAGGATTTGTCACTCTAAACAGAAGAGAATATTAAGCTGCAAAAAGGGCAAGAACAATTTATACCTGCTCCTATACTAGGTCTCATCAGTGCAACTTTATTATTAAAAATGTTTAAAACAAACCTGCAAAATAAAGAGCAAAATTAGTAAACCCCCTACCCCCTATGTGGGAAAAGTCTACAGCCATCAAGAACACAGGAGGGCCATATCCTTTTTTTTCTTGGTTCTGGCAGTAAAAAGACAGTCATAATGGAGAACACAGGAGAGCAAGTACCAGCAGAACTGACAAGATGGAGGAGGTATTTCTCAGACAGTGAGAATGTGCAGGTGGTCATTTGTTCTACCGAGACCAAGATTTCTCTTTTTCTGGCTGCACATGTCAGATGCACAAATCTGTAACTGAGGTTTTGTCCCTGCCCTATTTAAGAGGCTCATCTCATTTCTATGGACAGTCTTGGAAATGTAATTTTTTGGCAGTCACGAGTAATGAATTACAATATCCTACATCTGGAGGAAAATGGGGGAAAGAATCTGCACGGTAAAGACTTGGAAAGCGCAAGAATGAGCAAAACTAAACAGTATTTCATATTGATAAAAAGCATTTGAGAAATTTAAAATAAGACAGTCATCTCAGTAAGAAAGTAGACTAATAAACTGAGTAGTTTCAGATTTTCTGAAAAGGATATTTCAGGTAGCTGAAAGGATATTTCAAGGTGTGGATGTAGCTCCAGGTGTGGATATAGCTCCTCAAATCTCACCAAGGTTTTTTGCTCCCAAGTTAGTGTTGGGCAAATGCTCAGGAACATCAAGAACATGTGTAACACAGCAGGAGAGTGTTTAGGTGCATCCAGTTGTGGTGATCACAGCCTGACCTTATAAAGCAAGGTCACCTTATGGTGACAGAGGATAATTCTAATCAGGTATCATACATCTGAAGGGCATTGTAATAGAGATTGTACAGCTGCTGAAATAAAATGAGTAGAAAGAATTAAACTGTAATGTAAAGAATAAGAGAAAAGATAGAATAAGATTCATTATGCACTGAGTAACATCCCCTGAAAAATTTGGAGGAACCAAAACTACTCAAGGTTGGTGTCAAGTGCCCCCCCAGGTGGCAGGATAGTGTAAGGTGAGAAATACTGTGAGACTTCATATTGACTTCTTCAGAATAAAATTAATCATTTCATAAATGCTGAAATGCTTCAATTGACACTCTGGGACCAAACTGATTTTTATTAATAAAAAAATGCTTCCCCTCTCTCCTACCTATGGGAACTGTATATGACCAAGAGCCATCATAGAATGTATCTTCAGGCATTATGGCTCTGGTGAGGACAATGTCATGCTCTTAGAAATTATGGATTTGTCTGTGCTTCTGCCTCTCCCTGAACCATTAACAGCCTCAGATGTGAATGACACTGAAATGCACTTACTCAGTCTGGTTTTTTTGGCTGACACAGTGAAGCAGCATTCAAAGTGAGGCTGAAACATTTATGAGAGAGAGTCACAGAAGGGCAGAAAACCCAGAAATTTATTATTTACTGCACATGTTCTTTATTCTCTCTTCATGGGTAATTCATTTGAATTCTGCTCTTCTGTTGGGTGAAGTGGATCTGAAGTAACATCCCTGAAGCAGCCTGTGTTACTCCAGATTTACAGAGCTGTGCTGGATGGCAGGATCTGCCTTGGAGCATTTTATATTAGCTGTGTCTCAGAGGGTGCTCTATGCCTAGGGCGCAGGATATTCCCAGCCAGCTTAATTTTCACAAGCTGCCCTTGCAAGGCAAGCTGCAAATGTATTTACAGATCTAGCACAATAATTTCTTACTCCTCAGGTTGGTTAACCTGTCAGAAATGGATCTGTTTCTTCAGACTTCTATTTTTGCAGGTGCCTCTGCTATAAAGGCCTCAGCCATACAAAAATGAACTAGACAAAATGTGCAGACGCTTTATTTGGCATGGAAAGAACCCAAGGACACAGCCCTGCTACGGCTGCAAAAATTACAAAGAATATGGGGAACTTGGCCTTCCTCAGTGGAAACTCGACATTTGGGTGGCCCCGCTGCAGCCTGTGTGGGGCTGGCAGTTGATGTCTCTGAATGAAGAGGCTGATTTAACCTGGATCTCTATCAAATCCTCCCTCTGCGAGACCGTGCATTTGGCAGAGGTACTGACAGAAATCCTCTGTCTCAGAAAGCACAATCAAATCCTGTTAGGCACAATATCTTGAGAAGGGGGTCCATTAGTTTAAAACACTGAGAAAGTTTAACTGGGGCTGTTTGGCATTTACTCTGGTTGCTGATTTATTTGAATTCTCTTTCAGTTACAAAAATCCTAAACTTGAAAAAAATACCAAGGGGGAAAAAAAGAGATCTAAGGATCTGCAAGAATCAGAGTGCTTTTTAGGGGGCAGATTAAATTCTTCCAGTGTGCATCTTTTATACATCACCCCCCTCCTGTGTATGCACAGAAGATAACCAAGCAGTCCTAACTACTGGGATACTAGTAAGGTTTACCAAGAAACAAATTCTGAGGTTGGTGCCTGAACAAACAGCTGGGGTGGGAAGAAAATCCTTCCCCTTTTAAGTAGAAGGATGTGGATCCTGAAGCACTGCATCCCCCTCAGGCTGCCCCACTACCCTCGGTTCAGTGTGCATAGAGGAAATCCACACAGGAAAAGCTTAGGTATTAGCTCTCTCTGCTGCTCTCCCTTGCTTCCACAGCAAAATCCCACCTCTAGGTTGCTAAGCAGTTTGTGGTGAAGATGTAGGGGCCACAGAAGCATATTTTGATGCCCAAGGCACAGTGCCAGTTTGGTGTGCCATCACCTGCTCTCTTCTGGGCCTTGTGTCAAGGGATATTAAAAACATGACCTTCATTCCAGTTCAAAGCAGAGCTTGAACTTTATGAGCCATCCCTGGCAAGAGCCATGTTTCTCTGCTTGCCATGTCCTTTTCACAGTCCTGTGAGGGACTGCATTTGCCTGTCACTGTCCCACGGTGCACCATCCCCGGGTTTGGGAATTTTGATGTTTGTCTCAAGAAATGTATTAAGTTCCCAACTCCACAGCTTTTACTTGCCCAAGAAAAGCTCACAGGCTCTGACCTCAGGCTGTTTGCAAAGCCTGTCAAAACCCATTTGTCTAGGAGACTGCAGCAGCAAATATCACAGTTAAGGCTAAAAGGCAATTCTATGCCAAGCTTATTCTAGGTCACTAACTTCCTAAGGGTATTCTTCCAAGAAATAGCTTCATCTTGAGTAGTTCTGCAAGAGGAGAGAGACTGTGAGTTATAGTTAACCCCTTCATCACAAGGAAAGCATGATTCCTTCAGTCTATCACATTTAGCATTCAACATTTATTCAGGCTAAGACTTCCCCCCCTTAGGGCCAATACTAGGAAATAAAGCTACAAGGAAATAGTAGATTTGAATGAAAGAAAATATTCTTTGCCCTTTCAAAAAGCACACTATTTTATATGTGCATCTTGGGCAGTATACCCACTTCTTTTAGGAAAGTAAATAGTGTATTCAAAACAAAAAGAAATCTCACATTGAAAAACTGCATTAACTCAAATAAAAGGCTTCACTGCCCAGAAAACTCAGATACCCCTCAGAAAAGCCACTCTAGCAAAGGCAAGAAAATATGAAAAACACACAGATGCAGCTTTGAAGGAAGAGATGAAGTCATGTAAGAAGTGCAATAGGGCTAAATAAAATGAACATGCAAGGGAAGTAACGCATTACAAAATTAAACAGATAAAGCCAGCTAAATGATGGGAGGAATGGAGATAAACCAGTCTTGGACAGTCCTACCAAAGTGCATAGAACTTGCACACCTTCATCAGCTGCTGTTAGGAGGTTGTGGGAGGGACAAGCAGGAAAACTACCTGAATCCACAGTACCTTAGATCATGTCGTCTTCTGAAAACCATCTAGGCCACGAGGAAGAGACAGGAGGATAAAGACAAGTTTATTCTAAGGCTTTCACTCTAAAAACTTATTTCTTTAACTAAACATAAGTTCTAAGATAATGTCAGTCCAGTGCTCATCAAATGTCAGAAAACAACATCATGTTAGGAATTTTTGGAAAATAGAGAGCAGAATAGAGGACAAATATCACTATGCAAATGTATGCATAATGCATCCATGTCTAGAATTGTGCACAGTTGTTATTTCCCTTTCAAAAATGGTGCAGAAAAATAAGAAAAAAAAATCTTAACAGACCTCAGTAGGCTAGCCAGCTTAAACCAGAAAACTGTCTCTTCCTATCCAAAAGATGTCTTTAAACGAACCCTAGTGCAATGAGTTCAATAGAAACAGAGTGACATGTCTCTTCCTAAGGCACACTTAACTTGGGCAATTCCTTTCCATGGGATGCAATGGGTTTTGTGATGTGGGTTCAAAAAGTGATTAGACAAATTCATGGAAAAATATATATTGTTCATGGTATTTAACAACAATGCATCAGTCTCAAGAAGTCCATGACTTTCAAATTGTGTGGGAGGGTTGCAGGGAAGTATCCCCAAAGGCTTGCCCTGGTCAGGGACTCTTCAGTAGCTGCTGGGCAGTGCTGGGGATGGGATGGGACCAAGAAGACCCTTGGTCTGCCCTGGGACAGTCAGTGCTGCTCTGATGCACTGACACATTTTGCTGCCACCGCTCAGCTCAGCCTCCAGGACAGGAGCTTTCCTTACTGGCTCTGAAATGACTCTCTTGAGTAGTTCTGCAAGAAAGGGATTGTGAGACTGACAGGTGTTCTGTCTGGATTTCTGCCCCTGGACTGTTTACATGTCTAAATTCAAAATCTGGTTCTAGCTAAGGGATGTATGCCAGAATCCATCAATGTGGGAACACCTGTGCAGTGCACTGGGGACCACAGAAGCCTCTGCATAATATAAAAGCCAAATGTGTTCTACCCTAACAAGTGAAAAAGTAGGATAAGTAGGGGCTCACATTTTATCCACTTTTTTTTTGTAATTAAATTAACAATAACCTTAAAACCCATCACAGGCTACAAAATCAGTTCTAATACATTATAGTGATAAAAATGATAAATTTATGCTGCAGTCTTGCTATTGTCTAAAACCAAATACCTTAAGATGGTATTGCATTGCATAGGTACACAATTTTCATGGAAGGGATCAACAAACCTACTAAAAGACATGCATAAATAAAAACTGTTAAACAATATCTTTTTTAAGATATTTGGAAAAGAAAAAAAAACCTCCCTTGAAAATAGTATTTTTTTTTCTAGGCAGTGTGAAATAGTCATTATTACTAAAAGTATACCAGAAATTTGTATTTTGTGTAAACACCACAGGACTACATACATAAAGATCATGCTAAGAAGTGGTGTAGCTATTTAGTGTTCCCATGGATGGAAGTCTTTTACTTGAAGTACTGAATGTGTCAAGAAGTTGTCCTCTGACTTGTCCAGAAGGACAACTGAGACCAAAATAAAACCATTTGCCATGGAGCAGGAAAGGGCCTGACTAGGTCACAGAAGTGACTTATTGCCAGCTCCTGTTGATTTTACCCTTAGTTTTGATAGCTGGATCTTTCCCTAAAGCAACAGCTTCAGCATTCAAACAACAAGATAAAGATCTCTGTTTTGACATAAAAATAAAAAATGACCACCCTGGATGGGGCAGCTCTGCTCTGACCTTTACACACCACTGTGCCTTCAGTGCAAGCTTCTCTTGGCTGGCTGCACTCACTGACAGGGTCAATGGCACGGCAGTGACTTTCCACGTGACAGGAAACCTGTGCTGGACTGGTGAGCTGCCAAGAATTTTGGAGAGGTGACCTGGTGTGCAAACAGCTGGAAATGGTGACAGCAAGGGGTGGAAAGGAGTGATGATGGGTCACTTAAGGTGGGAAGGTTGGTCAACCCTTTTGGTTGGTCCCTTTTGACCCACTTCCTCCCTGACCACAGGTGACACTGTGACAGCTGCTTTCCCTCTTGGCACAGCTTCCGTCAGTTGTTGCCTCTGTCACTCAACAGGTTTGACCAGTTTCAGGGCTGACGAGCCCAGCAACTTCACAGGACCCTCCCTGTTTCCTCCATGCCATGGAGAGATATTAAGAAATTAGCATTTCAAGTTACCATGAAGTAGAATCAAAGCAATCCCCATGGAACTACTAGGAGAAAATTCATGGCAAGCTTTAATTACTGCACCAAATACCTTGATAAACCCTATTTTAAAAAACATTTAAAGAAGTTTGCAGTGTAACAAATATCTATGCCTACAGTTAGCATGATCTCAGTGTTAAATTGGAAGAGACAGAGATGGAACATGCAGAAACTGCTTGTCTTTGTGACAATACATAGTTGTCAGTTCACTAACTTACATGAAATGTTGCCAGTTTATTTGAAATTTATCAGTATATGCTTCTTGGTAGAAAGACTTGGTAACTATGTAATGATCTTTAATTCTGTTACTCTGCAAGGACACCTGTTTGGGTTTTTTTGGCAGGTGCTGAGAATCATAACTTAAAACTGTCATGGAAAGAAGATATGTCAAGGTACTTAGAAAGGGTCCTCTGGGACACTAGGACTTCCCTGATATATGGACAATGAACAAGTGCAACAGCAAAATTAGTGGCCTAATGACCTCAGCTCTCAGAGGCTCTGTGTCACAGACTACTAGAGCAACTATTCAAAACTAATCATGTACACCACTGATATACAAGCACAATGAGCCAAAAGTACACGACCTTCTCAGCGAGTTTCTTTGAAATGCAAACAAGAATCTGACAGATCTGGGAGGCTAAGCCTCTTTAGTTTAATGAAGAGCAAATTATCTTCCATTTCTTCCCATAAAATTGTGGCAACAGTGTATTGCTTGTTCTCAGTGTTACACAGGAGTTCAGAGGTGTTCAACAGTATGAAAAATTTCACAGCTTGAGTATCTGAAACTGCCCATAAATTGTTTTACCCTCTCTAGTCTCTACCAAGTATGAATTATTCCACTAACATTCACGTGGTGCTGTTTTCACCACGCTGGCCTCCTCAGTGCAGACCCACGGACCTAATCAAACACATAATCAATCAATCTTCTTGTCAGTTACAAGAAGCAAACAAGACTTCTTTGTGTCCTACACAATTGCCTTTTGAGAAAAAAAAGTGAGCTACTGGTTTGTAAGAGCATGTAATACACAAGTAATGCGTGAGGGGCCAGAGCCTGTGGCGCTGAGAGGAAACCTTGTGACTGAATTCCTGACAAGGGACATTTCTGATGGGTTACTCAGACTGCCCTGACTGGTGTTCTGGAATGACACAGTATGAAAGAGTATTTTAAAAAGATGACTGCAATCACTGGAATCAAAAGCTTCTTACAAGTTAACAAAAGACAAAAGTGGGCAATCCTTTGGCTTTAGCATTGCTGAACTTTCATAAAGGATGAATTCTTGCTGCAGAACTCTCTGCAGAGCAGAAGGGAAAACAACAGAATAGCTCAACAGTTTTTAAATGCTATCTCAGATTCTCAAGGGGCAAAAAAAAGAGAAACACGACACCCATCCTTGTTTTGCCTCCTTTTTGGAAGGGATGTCAACTACTGTCTTGAGATCCTGCAATAAGACAGGAGTTGGAAGTAATTTAAGTGGGCAAATGCGGCACATCTTTTTCTAACAGTCAGCCTCAACATCCTTCTGTTGTTAAGCTGTAAAAAAACCTCCAGAAAAGCAAACTTGATTTGCATAAGTACACAATAAAAAACATATAGGTATGCAAACACACTTTGTTAAAACTTTGATGCATACACTATGCGATCAAGTAATTTTAATGCGCATGTGAATTGTATTCTACAACTTGGACCATATTCACACCAGGTAAGAAACTTCAAGCCCTGACGGTCCCAACTGATGTAATGACCAAATTAATTCTGCTAAAATTATTCTTTCAAAAGCCATTACCTGTATTTCAGATGAGTAGGAAACACCAGTAAGAACGAATTAAAAACTTGTTACATGCCACGTTTATTTACTTGGCACCTGCCAAGTAAAATTCAATTGATAAACTCTTTTTACAAGAATGCTGGAATTTAACCATAGAGAGCACAAATAATCCTCTACAAAAGCTTCCTAAGTCAGAAAGGGCCTGACCTTCATTATATAACAAAATCTGGTCAACGATGGCTTAAAAATCTATGTACTTTTAGAGATGATACACTTAAGATAAGATGCCACCTCACTTTGATGCCTTAGATCAGAGCATACATTCCCTGGTCTTGCATTTGAAAATTGCCACAATTCCTTTTATGTAGAATACTTGAGGAAAAATCATGAAGGTATTTATAAAGTAGAAATCTGAACAGGGGCTTAGGTAGGGTTCCTGGAAGTTTGTTTTACAGCGTCTACTGATAGATTGAAATCATTTTTATTAACCAACCTGAAAAACCTCCACTATCATCACCCTAGCAGCAGCAACTCAAAACCTCTGGAAATCATTATGGCTGGTGCAGAAACAGAGTAAGTAATGGCCCATTATAACCACTGATGGAATCTTAAAACATCTTTATTTAAATAGTCAAAATAAATATTTGATAAGGCATAGCTAACCAAAGTACCACAACATTTATTTTTTTAAGCACATGTCAAAGGAACACGAGTGCCACCTCCTGGTTTAGGCATGGAAACACTCTGGGTTGAGCTTACTGCATTCAAAATTTCCAACTAGATGTAGGTTTTTTTTCCCTCTCCTTTTCTTAAAGTAACTAGAATGTTCATCTTCAACATTCCCAGAATGCAGTAAGAACAAAAATAACTAAATGGAAGAATCCAATAAAACTTGCTTATCTTTAGTGCCTGGAGCAAAATAGCCACATACACTCTTCACAGGTACTTTTCCCCAAATTTAACTTCATAGATGTCAAATCCTATTAAAACACAGGAATGAAGACAATTTTAAGTAAATATTAAAGTGCAGTGGCTTGTAATTCAAGAGGCAGTCTTGGAATCAATGTGGAGTATGTTCTCATAACTCTTTTCTACCCTAAAAAATGCCTTTATTAATTAAGTGAAATGTATCCATCTCCTATCCAGGATGTGACAGAACCTAATAAAGAAGGACTGAGAAATTTACTACAATTGGCACAAAGAACTGCAGCCCATTTTATACCTACTGCAACAGTCAAATCACGAAGTTGTTGAGAATATAAGGGTAAAATACAAATCACTTCGAGTCCCAGTCCTGCACGTCAGCAGCTGTGCAGGCATAAAAAAAAGGTTGACTCCATTCCACAGAACACCCTTGAGAGTGTATCACTGTTATGTCAGAGCCATTTGGTAAAAACTACCAAAGTTCTCTCAAAGCAACTTTAGAAGCAATTTAGAAACAAATCTGCCCCAATTCAAGTGTTGCCCCTGCTGCAGATACACAGACAAGTGCACCTTCCCTGTGTTTACAGGAGTAAAGACAATTTGCCAACACTGGGTAAATGCTGGCTCTGGGTCTCTTGTTTTCTCCCCATATTCAGTATGGGCTACGAGCCCACAGGCTGGGAGAAACTGCACTGTGTTAACTCTGTATGGCATTGTGTCCTATGGACTCCTAAACCTTGCCTCCCAATATTTCAGCTCTCTGTGCCATTTCACACTTGCATACCATAAAGCCTGTTTTTCTCCACAGGCTAAGAAGCCACTGCTAGACTAAATGTTATAATTTCCCAACTCCACACTCTTTTTCTGTGTATTGGCTTGCTGTAAATCAGGATCACAATCCTCACATCTTCTGGAATACATAGAGCAACTTATATCTTTTTTCAAAGTATAACCCTTTGGAACAAAATGCATTCATGAGTTTAATGTCCCAGCAAACTCTCAATCTTGTTAAGAAGACAGACAATTATTGCACTTGTATCCCACAGCAACACACACTTCCAGAAGGAGAACCACGAGTCTTTCTGCAGCCACCATGCCCATACTTTCTCATCCCAAAGCAGCACAGTCCACGATGCATTCATCAGCACTTGACCAACTCCTTGTTTGGCAAAGGTTCTGCCACGACTTCATCCCGCATGAACTGCTCCTAAAGACAGCAAGCAGGGATTTAGGCGATTTACATTGGTTTTGGATTTTTCTACCTCACAAACACCACAGGCTGGAAAACAGAGCGATTATAGCATGAATTTGTCTCCCAAAACACGAAAGCCGTAACGTGCCTCTGAGGCGACAAAAGCTGCCAGGGCTGCTGGATCCAGCCACAGGAGCTCTTCTGTGGCTGACTCTGTATCCTACCCCCCACGCCACCCAGGTAGAGCCGTCTTTTTAAGCCCAAACACGGCAGGAGGAGATCATAAAAACGAGGGATCAGGCAGCAGATGTAGCTCCAAACCAGGCATTTTTAAACGGGGCCCCGCGCTTCCCGCACGGGGCGGCGAACCAGCACTCGGAGGGACCCGGCTGGAACCGCGTCCGACCGCCCTCCCTCGGCACCCACCTGATCGTAAATGACGCGCAGGATCAGGGAGCAGCTGGGGCAGGTGGCCACATCTTCCCCGTTCTCCAGGTCCTCCTGCAAAAGCGCCGGGAGAGCGGTCAGGCCCCGCTGCCTGCCCGGCCCACGGGCCGCACCACCCCGTTCTGCCCCCCAGCCCTGGCCAGCCGCCCCTCACCCGCGTGATGAGGAATCGGTCCCCGCAGGGGCACGGGTAGCTGTAGGTCCCGGTCTCCTCGTCGTACTCGAAGTCCTCGATCTCCACCTCGTCGTGGAACACCGCCATGCTCCCGGAGAGCGGCGGAGCCGGGCCGGGCCAGACGGGAAGAGGCGGCGCCTGACGGGGCACGAGGGCGGCGCTGCCCGTGACGGGATGCAGCGGCGGGTAGGGGTGGTGGGGAGCGGGCCGGGGATCCCGGATCGCAGGGAGCGTCCGGCTGGGGAGGAGGAGGGAGTGGGGGGACAGGAGGGTGAGGGGCGGCGGGCTGAGGGGCAGCGCGTTCGAGTCCTCCTGGCTTGCCCTTCTCTCATGGCGGGAGCCCCGCACGCCGCTTGGAAGCGGTGGCCGGGCCGCCCTCTGCGGCCGATGGCACTGCCGGTTCCAGCCCTGGCGTCTTGCCCGGTGATCCCAGGGGCTGTGGAGGAACAGCCGGGCACTGCTGCGACCTTGTCCTTGTCCCTCCCCTGCCGCTTACCCTTGTCCCTGCCCTGCCCCTTGGCCGTGTGCTTCCCGTGCCCCTTGGCCTCCTCAGTGCCGCCCCGCCCCAGCAGGGCGCCGGCTACCGCCGCCTCTTCCCCACCTCCCTCCTTCCAGCGCTCACCGTGTTCCCGTCGGTGCCGGGAAAAGGAGGAAAATCTTGTTTTCTTTGATTACTTTTGCAGGAAGGTCTGTTTGTCTAAAGGAGTGTTTTACCGAGAGATAGGTTTTGAAAAACGGCTTCCTGTGCTGCTTGTTTCAGTACCCTTGCTGCCCCCCTCTGCACTCTCTTGCATTAACCTGCCTCGTAATTTGCGCTTAAGTGAACTAAAAGTAGTTCTCCCTTCTGATAGTGACGTGGGATTGTGGGACAGAAGAGATGCAGACATACATCTCAACAGATGCTAACCCAGGGCCAGTGGATCAGAGGGGATGGACAATGAATGGCTCTTTGGTTTTAAGTGAGGAGAGGAAGAAGTCGTGAAAAGTAGTGCTGGTTTCATTCTGTGGAGCAAAGGAGGTTTATAAAAATATGTAAAGGGTGGGTGTCAAGAGGATGGAGTCAGGCTCTTCTTGGGGGTGCCAACCACTAAGACAAGAGGCAGTGGACAGAAACTGATACAGAAACTGAGTTACAGGAAGCCTCACCTGAATGTGAGGAAGAACTTCTTTATTGTGTGAGCGACCAGGCACTGGAACAGATTGCCCAGAGGTACTGGAGGCTCTCTCACTGGAGATGTTCCAGAACCATCTGGATGCAGTCTTGTGCCCTGTGCTCTCAACTGGCTCTGCTTGAGCAGGGAGGTTGGACTATATGACCCACTGTGGTCCCTTCATCCGCTGTGAAAAAAGAGGGTATTTGGAGTGGCTGTTCCTCTACTGGCTTGGGTAAGATGAGAATAAAGGGAGAACATCCCACCTGACAAGAGCCTGGGAAGCTGAAGCACAGCACTTTCATGGAGGGCAGGGAATTGCCAAAGAGCTGGATGAGTGAAAAAATCACAGAGGTGACAGATGGGGGGAAAGCTGTTCACATTTTGTAAAGGCATGAGTCATACTTGTATGTGGTAGGGGAGAACCAGGACTCATTAAAAGACATTTAGGAATTTATTGGTTGCAAAGTAAAAATTGCAAATTATTTTTATTGTGTTTTTCATTATTGGAAAGTGATGGTAGTATAAATGGAGCAAGTTTCTTGAACTATGGTTCAAGAGTTTTTTCTAATTTAGGACAGAGACTCAGCCTTCAAGCAGTTGTATCCATAAGGTCTTTCAGCTGTGACTATAAAATTAGGCTTTTGTTTTGTTTATTATGTATTGATATTGAACTTCAGGTTGGTTGGAGATGTATATGTCTATAACCATGATGTGCTATATGAAAGATTCCAGATCATAAAGTGATCTAGTGAATTTGAGAAACTGATTTTTGAGCACTCAGGGTTTACAGATAATATGCCAAGGTAGAGGAATGGGATTTCATTAGATGTGTATTTTGTTGTCCTAAAATATTTTGAGATTATTAATACTTTTGTTATCAATAGCATCTACACATTTGATGTAGAAAGTACTAGTGTTTTGCTTAAACACTTCAGTATACTTTAGTACTCTGTGATGCTGTGGAAAAAAATTTTGAAGTAATTTTGCTCACTGGGGGTAGAAGACCTCAGTAATTCCATTTTAAAAGTTGCAAGCTGCTGTGGAATTAAATTCTATAAAACTATTAAAAATTATGGACAGTTAAAAGCTGCAGGAAGTATTTCTTATGCTTGAAAATGGGCATTTTGAGCAGTGACTGTAAATGTGTTCCATTTCTGAGCAGCCTAATTTATGGAAGCTCTGCCTTCATTCATACAAGACTACAAACAGGACAGATTACTAAGTGACCAGCCAGTGCAGCTGTTAGTGAAATCCTAGAGAGTACTGGCCTGATTAGTTATCAACAAGCTGGATCAGTGCCATTTCAAGGGATTAGAAATGAAAAACATTTTGAAAATAAATTGCATGCCTTAAAAAAATGCACAGCAAGATTTTTAAATGAAAGTAAAATATTAATGCTTTAAAGAAGCAGTGGACTGCATGATGGGAATAAATATAATTTGATAGGTGATTGATATATGATAGAGAGTTATGCTAATCCATTTTAGGAAAAATAAAGGCAGATATACAAGGAATGAGAAATATCTCTTGGCTCTCTATGAACCTGTTCCTACACCTGAAGGGTAGTTCTGACTATCCTTGAATGTTGGGCATGTCAGTTTAGCTTTCTCTGTCATAGCTGTTTGAGTGTTTTAAAGCTTCACACTGTGTTTCCACTGCAGTGCATATGAGCATACTCCACTTTCTTTACTCTTTAGAGATGTATTGTATAGGGTACATAGAAGTGTGAGGGATTAATGTCCTTTTAAATAAACCTGTGAACAAACAGGCTTAATTAAAGTTTATAAAATTCTCTACCCAGAACCTTTTCTTTACCACTAGAAAGGGAATGCACTTTCCCACTAGAAAGGGAAAGTCAGTGTTTGATCTTTCATACATGAATATTGTTTGAACATTTAAAATCACAGATATGTTGGCTGGAAGGCACTTCTTAGCATCATCCAGTCAGAATTCATGCTTGGAGCAGGACACTTGTTCACACTGAATTAAACCAGTCTCAGGTATAGATCTCTGTCACGAATTTCTGCTTTCCAGCCCTGCAGTTTCTCAGTTCCCCTTTGAAGGGGAGCTCTACTATTCTAACCTAGTATCATCCATAAGTTTGCTGATCATAGAATGGCCCAGAGGGACCTCAAATATCATCCAGTTCCAGCAACCATGCCATAAACAGGATACCTTCTGTCTCATCATCCAAGTTTGTGATAAATATGTTTACTTGTATCAGCCCCAGGGTACTCTTACTGTTCTAGCCAATGAGTGAAGCAAATTTCAAGCCATCAAGTCTTCTTGTCTGCCCAGACAAATTTTCAGCCACTCCAACCACCCATCTGGTCTTGGCTTACTAACATGTGTGTGCATCAGGGGCTGGTGCCAGGAGCCACAGGACACTCAAGGTGTGCTGTATCCTGTCCCCTATAGCTGTGTGACCAGACCTTTCATCATCATAGCTGTTCAGGTTTATCAAACATAACCTGCCTCTCGTAAATCTGAGTCACATCTTCCTGATTGCTTCTTAGCTTTCACTCAGCTAAGGGGGCAAAGTTCTGAGCATTTTTCCAGTTACGGTGATGGTGCTAACTGGATGTAAGCACTGCTTTTTGCCTTGCTTAAGAATGAGCACATGTCTTTTCCCAGTCTGCTGGAGACTGTGTGATACGTGTTTTTCATAGGTAATAGACACTTGCCTGACAAGCATGTCAGCTGTGTCTCTTAGCAACCTTGAGTGTAACCCATCTGGCTCTGTGCGTTTGAGTGCATCCAGCATCTCTCAGCAGGTGTTGGCCCTGCTCCTGCTTATCCCTCTCCTTCCCAACCACCACTGGTACAAGCAGAGGTCTGGGTGCAGGCTTTGCCTGTAAAGACTGAGACAAAGGGTATGTTGAGTATTTCAGCCTTTTCCATGTCATCTCTGACAAGGTCTTCCCCTTGTGAGAGGCTGAGACATTGATGGTTAATGGCTCAAGCAATTTCCCGTTTGGAAAAGCTACAGGGGCTTTGCTGAGACCAGGTTTGCACCCCTGGACCAAAGGTGGAGAGGTTTGGGTGGGTGATGGGAATCCTCTGATCTGCATAAGAGCAGCCCAGGTGCAGGGAAGGTGAGCACCACCACCAGAGGATGACCACAACAAACTGACCTTGGTTTAGCAACAAGCTGGGTTTGAGCCAGATGAGGGAAAGGGCCAGTGAGAAGCAGGTGCTGCTGAGGTGGGATAATGCTGTTTATCCTGCCAGAGCCCTCCCTTGCACAGCTGGGCCAGCTGTAAATCTCCCCTCCCAGGGAAGGGATCAGGACACTCGTGTGCCCAGCTGGGCCTGAGGGTGTTCATCCCTTCCTGGGGGGCAGACCTGGCTCAGTTACACTGGCATGAGAGGCAGCTGGCGTGGCTTAGAGGGTGTCATGACCCATCAAAGACCCCAAAGCGCCCCCAGAGTAATTTCTGGGGCCTTCCACCAGACCACTGCACATGATGCCCAGTGTTGGAACAGACAGTGTGAAACTCCCCCATGGAGGTACCTGGGTGTTCCCACCTGAACCTGAACAGACTGAACCCATTGAAATCTATGTTTCATGGTCTTCCCTCACCCCTAATGGATCAAATGTCCAGCCATCACTTTGATTAAGTGAAATTACAACAATCAGTTCTTGTCACTGAATCCATGGTTGGCGATATCTTTCCTCTTCACTATCTTCTCTTATCTTTTCTTTCTCTTCCTTTCTTTTCCTTATATGTTTTCTTAAGTGATTCTTTCATACTTTTATATTATTTTATTTCTACAGATAATAATTAAAAGGGCTGTGTATCTCATTTTCACTGCAACCAAACTGTTCTAAAACAAACCTGCATTATACATATATGTTTATATATATATAGAGAGAGAGAGAGAGAGACAAACACTGGTCATTCATTTCACTCTAATCTGCCCCAAAGAATCCATTAACAAGAACCTCACCCTCACCTTTAGGAGTGGGCATAATATCCTTTCACCTGATGGATGCACATTTTCACTTGTTTATGAAACTTACATGCTTTCAAAATTCCCTCTCATTATACTTTGTTGCTAGTTTTAGCTCCAGCTGAGCTTTGGCTTTTCTGATTTAAGGGAAATAAAAGCTGGAAACAAGCCTTATCAAACACTGAATGCTTCATTTAACAAATATTTATGATTTTTTTTCAGGAACCAGTGATTCTAAAGACTACCTGATCATCATGGCTCATGCTACTATTTATGTGGGTTGCACTGTTCCTCAATTACTGAGAGGTGCTCAGAGCAGGATTTTTCCCTCTCATTCTCCATTGGGGGTGTTGAGGCACTCTGCTTTTTGTTACTGCACAGGGAACGGGTAGGTTGTCCATTTCCTTGGGTTTTTTTTTAAGAGAATGCCATAGTAACACTGTCAAAATCAAACTGACAAATTATTACAGACCTATAAATGCTTAGCCTAACTCCCAATTATATATCTGTATTTAATTCTTATTTAGATTTGTGTCATCTGTAGTCTGGATTACACTGGTAAATTGTTACATTAATAGAAATTCATATCAGTAAGGGACAGTAGCACCCTGTCAAAATGACAATTATCTTTGTTTGCTTTTTCTTGCAGCACAATAAAATCAAAAAGGAAAATGGATCATCTAGAGAGGACAGCAAATAATTTTCGACAGGAGGTTAGTGTTCTGTTTTTTAGCATGCAAGTAATTTTTTTTTTTTTTGCTGCAAGGATAATTATATTGGATAATAGTATTTGATTCTTAGGCTCCATTTTGCCTTCTGCTAGAGTCTGGTCTTCTTTTTCTCCTCATTTTTAAAATATTTGTTACTGGTATAAAATTAGCATATGTAGTGCTCAGTGGGTGAAATGTAATGAGTTTTTAAGTTTTTCAGTGATATGATATTGTTTACTTTATGTTGGACAAGAAACTTAATAGATTTCTGGCCAGCTATGGATTATAATAAGTAATGAAAGCACATGGATACCCCTCATCTCTAAACTGACTTCTCAGATTTTTATGGATTTCTACAATTTTGGTTCAGGTTTGAGATCTTGAAAATGTGGAAAATGTCCTTTTATAACATAGGAGTAAGGCAAAAAGTGTAGACATTTTGAAGGGAGAGATGATAAGAAATCTTCCGTTTTATCTAGTTTAATTCATAAATACAAGGAAGATAGAGCATTGTTCTCTGTCAAATCCAGAAGTGCTTATTCTGGATCTCTGTTTTGAGCAGCAAGTATTCTTTTTCATAATGTTCAGAGGGGAACATACTCTTGTGCTTCATGCAGATATTTCCTTTCTGTAATAAGCTGAAGTACATGCATACAGATGCATCTACACATATCTGTCAGTGTGTGTACATGAAGTCCTTCTCTGCTGTTTTTCCTTAACTGTAGTGGAGAATAAATCCCATTTTTCCCAGAGGAAGCTGGGTGCAGGGGATATGTAGGAAACCCCAAGAGAGAAGATTCAGCCCTGTCTGACCTGGGCTGTGGATGGGTGAGACAAATGCAACCTGGTTCTGCCTGTCACCAGAGCTGTCACCAGCTCTGGGAACCACAGAGCTGTGTCTCAGCTATTCCCACCTAATGCCAGCTCTTCCCTGAGTGCAGATCAGTGTTGCTTGTGGACATCCAGGTGCTCTGGTGGATCCTGTTTACCCAAAAAAACGATGTAGAGACAGGCACAGACCAATGCATGTTCTCCTTTACTTCTGACATGAAAAACATGATGGCACTTCAGAGTGGTGCAGCCATGGAGTTTTTTTATATTTATTGTTTGGCTTGCTTCCTTTCTCTGTTCAATGTCAGTACCTGAAAAATACATGGAAAATGGATCCTTATGAGGTGTTGGAAGCTCAGGGTTGGTGCAGGGAACTGTAAGGCACAAGAAAGAGAAGGAAGCTGTATGAGATGGGTGAAAGAGCAAGGCTTAGTTCATGCTACTGCACATTCTCTGCATATCAGAGGATTATGCTGTTTCTTTTTTTAATGCTTGATTTATTCTTTGTTGCTTTATTTCTGACCACTTTAAAATCAGTTTATTTTAAATCCTCTGCTTGGTTTTAGATTCCGTATAATCAGCAGTTGTTTTCCTTCAGCTAATATTGCCTTATTTGGCCATTTCAGTCCTGTAAAAGATGAAAGAATCATAAATCTGTGTTGCATTACTGTGAATGCTACAGAACATTGCCTGTTGAAGAGTGATAATGTGAAAGACCAGGGCAAGGAAAAGTGACTAATGCTTTCTTGAAATACAGCTGCAAAATCCAGAGTCCTGTGCCCTCCTCTCACTGCAGCCTTGCTCTGACCAGTTGGATACTCTTGTTGTGATGGTCCAAAATACTGGCTGAATGTCTTTGATCACCCTGACTCAAATTTAATTTTTGAAATAACTTTATACCAATTAAGAATTAATTTCCAGTACTCTTGCAGGTCTCTCAGCCAAATAACAAATTAAGGGGGGTACTGAAGAATAAAGAAGGGAATGAAGAAGTCTAAATTTAATGTCCTTTTCCTGCACTTCTCCATCAGAATAACCATTGAAGTCATGTATCTGACATTTCTCTTGTTAACTCTGACTGACTGCATTCCTCATTTAATACTGTCTGCTAAAGTGGCACAGGAATCCATTCTACTTCATTTTAAATTAGCAAATGTCCTGCTGTTTAATGGGACAGGGAACATGTTCAGATGTTGCTTTAAGAATAAATTAATTTCCTGACATATGTTTTAAATTACAGCATAGTTGCTTAAAGTGAAATTTTTTTTGATCTGTTTGATCTTAGACAAATGATAAATGGTAGAGTTGTGGTGGTATTTTGAGTATTTCCTTGTGTGGTAAGTGACATCAGCATTTTTAACAGTAAAATCTGTGTATTGCTCTGTGTAGAAAATACTTAGGGCATTGCTTTCTTTGTAGAGGAAAAAAGGTTAATAATTATAGTCCAAAAAAACCTGAAAAGGAAGGGTTGGGAGAGGATGAAAATCCATGTTACACTGATGGGCATTAAAGAATTTAGTACTCATACCCAATGGGTCTTTTTGCAAAGTCTGTTCTTCATTTTTCATCTTTTTTTAAAACTCCTTAAAAGTAGTATTAACTATGGCTCTGACATCCCCTCCCATGTGGCTGCCAAACAAAATCTGCTCTGTGAACCAACGATGAGACCTTGTGTCTTGGTTTCCCTGTGGTCATATGGGGGTGTAGGGGATAAATGCAGTGACACGAGGCTTGTTGGTTGTTGTTCACTGATGCATTAACATTAGTGCATAATCTTTCAGTAATGCATTTAATTACTTAAATCAATCTAGATCCACAGTTGTCCCTGAGACTTCATCTGCAACTGATTTTTTACAAGTTCTTTGTCTTTGTATCAGAGATCTTTTTACTTTGTTGCTGGAGGATGCATGAGTGTGTGTTTTGTATAGATGTCTGAAGAACCTGATCAGTGATAACTAGCAATCCCCTCTTCTTAGAGCTATGTTCCCTTCAGCTGAACTAAAGTAAGTTTGTTTATAGTCTTAGAAAAAGTCTGCTCTCCATTCAATGGCTATTTAAGTGAGTCATAGAATGGTTTGGGCTTGAAGGGACCTTAAAGATCATGCAGTTCCAACCTCCTGCCATGGGCAGGGATACCTTTCACTAAACCAGGTTGCTTAAGGTTAAACTAGGTTGGTTCCCATCCAACCTAGCCTTGAACACTTCCAGGGATAGAATCCATTTTAGTTTCATCAAATATTGGTGCTGTAGGTAATGAAATGCCATGGGTAACATGGGAAGTGATGGATATCTCATGCACAGCTTCCTGAGTGCTTTTGCTGCAAATTATATCTACATATCACAATGCCTTCTTTTCCTTTTGCTAGGTAATTACACAAGCAAAAGTGTGTGGGATCACCAATGAATCAGAGACAGTCAAAAGGCTTCGTTTGGCAATTGCAAATAAGGATTTCACTTTCAAAGCAGGACAATGGTAAGATCTTCTGGTATATTTGAGGGGGAAATTACTAGGAAAAGTCCAGTATAATGAAGTGATGAAAGGTTTCTAATCCTATTGGATGCTCTGTCAAAGAGCTCATATTTGACATAATTTTTAAACAGTCATTATAAAAAATGCTAAAATTACCATTAAAAGGGCAGAAGTGGATATTCTTGAAATGTTCTGTTATAGTGTTTTGGTGTTTTCCTGCAGTTTATTGTATTACATTGTTTCTGCAGGAGTACTTTGAAGTTCACTGCACTTTATTCTGTAGGCTGTCTTTATTTACAAGTTATTTTTACAGTGGAGCTGAGACTGCTGATTTGAAAGTTACTAATTTTGGTTTATTTGTTCCCCTTGAAATTTCCACTCTGAAAATTAAGCCTGTTAAGTCAGATTAATATATTAATATAAATAGACAAATTTGAAAATAAAAATCTTGAATTATCAAGCCTTTGAAACAATTAGCCATTTGTTTAAACAATTTTACAGTTGTTATTTTTCCCAGGGAAGTAGTGGATTTTCATGTTTGTCTTCCTTCCTTGTCAAAAATACTCTCACTCGGTAACTTTTTTTTTTCCTCTTAAAAATTAATTTAAAACTAGGAGTAGTTGCTTTTGGCAATGGACATTTAAATGTTCTTAAACTTTTTATTGGCTTTGGCCCTCTGAAAGTGGTTTTGCTGAAATCAAAGTATAGCTGCTGGGGTACTAGCAGCATATGTTACTCATGGAGTGTTAATATGCTGGCTTTTAAATTTAGAACCAGAACACAAGATGCTGATTAGCAATAATTTGTTTGTGAAGTAATTTGCTACAGTTTTTGCACATGTGCAGTGACTCATATTAAATTCTTTCTTGCCAGTACTTGCAACGTACATTTACCCTCCAAAAATGTTTTTGAAATTATCATGCTGGAAACTGAAAGCTTTAATTATAATTACTCTTCTTCATTTTCTTCTTCCTTGGAAGTGTTCTAATGCTATTGTAAGGTACACACCAACTTCTCTGTACTTCTGTCTATAAACTGAGGTTGCATTTTTTTGATGAGCAACACATTTTCCTGAGCAGAAAAGGCTAAGTTTGTAGGATTTGCTGTAGTAAGATGTTACAGTCAAAGATTGTCACTAAAATGTTTACATTTTCTGAAAGTGTTCTAATTATTGAGTTTTTCAGAAGCAAAAATGAATTTGTTTTGCAAGCACTTTGGCAGATACTGGTCTTTATCAGACTTCAACTAATAATGAAGAGACTTGTTGCTGTTACACCTTCTGATTTACTAAAACATGCATTGAGGTATATGCATGTTGCAAATACTTTTAAGTAGCTTTGTGATTTTAGTGTTTCTGATCTCTCACTCCAGCAATGGGTAATTATTGCTCATTTCTTAAAGATATGGTTTAGGTGGGTTTTAAAAGGAGGGAAGCAAAAAAAAACACCCTGGGACCTCTAGTTTACAACTATTTTTGCCTCTCTGTTGTGGGTTTTCTTCACTTTTTTCCCTTCTGCTGCTATTTTCTCTTAGGTTGTCACAGGTAGCATTTCTTCAGGAGCCCTCTTACCCTCCCTGACATGGCTGAGACAAGCCATCAAAGCTAGTCCACTATAAGACAGTAAGCTGTGCCTTGAAATCTCTCATAGTTATGTACTTGGGGAAAAAATACATCTGCATTAGTATTTGGGAAAGGTAAAAACCATGTTTGATGTAGGTTTTGCAAATAATGTTTGTGTGTTTCCCCACCAGGCATGGATAAGGTTTCCCTTACATGCCAAGGAGAACATTTGACTTGAATGTAAATTGTTACTTTACAGCATAAATTCTCATATTTTTCGTTAAGTTCATCTAACTAGGAAGATGATTTTCCACCAGAGGGAGGTAAAGAGCTTCAGCAGCATCGTGAGATGTTCTTTGGCAGGATAAAATGCTGCCATTCGAGTCGACTTTCTCAGCTGCCAGATCCTGACTGTCAGTAAAGCTGGGCCCCACGGGTAGTGGGGCTGCACAAGCTGAGGACACTGAAATAAGCTTGTAATTTTTTTTTGGTTGTAGACCATTCTTTTGCAGTCAGGTATCTTTATGCACCATCAAGATATTATAAGCATCAGGTTAAAAATTATATCACACTGTATGCATTCTTTGAGAGAAAGAGATTTTTTCTTCAAAGGGTGAATTTTTCGTGGAATAAGCAGACAAGATTTTTTTTCCTTCCAACAGTGGTGAACTACTCAAAGTGCTTCTCTCTTTCCTCAAGCATTTGTGGTGTCTGTGAAGAATACAACCTTGCTGTTTAAAGAAAATACCTGTGGAGTAGCAGTCAGTCTGTATTTCTTGTTGCATCCCCATTTAACTAATACTGAGCCAGCCTAACCCAGGCTTGAATTGAATAATGTTTCTCTAGTACCCTGGCATTGTTTATCAGTGTGGTTGTTTCTTAAGGGGACCAAGCACAACTGGTTATAGGCATTTGGTTTATTGTGAAACACAGTGCTTTTGTTATGAGCTGTAGAAAGCAGAAGCATTTAAAGACTTATGGAACACAGAGGAGTGCAGATGATAGATCACAAACCAACTTGTAATTTTTTTCTGAATTCTTTGGAAGCCTCATCAAAGCTTATCAAAGCCTTACTTCTATGAGACTGAATGATAGTTTGTATATAGTAATGGCTTGCCTTCCATACTCTTTAATGGCTGGTATTGCAGAATCTTAGCCACATGTTGCCTTCTTATCTGTACAAACTCATGCATGGTGTGCTTCTAAGCTGAAAGAAAAAAAGTAGGAATTTATTCCAGTTCAATTTCCTATAGCGGTATCTGCCACCAGAGGGAGCTGCAGTTCTGCTGCCAGCTGTGGACTTCTTATATGGGAAATTTATTACATACTGTTGGTTTTATTTCAGGTATTTCATCTGCTCAGGAAAAGAAAGTGTTTAATATAAAGTAATTTCCCTAAAATTAGAATTCCAATCTTCTTATGTTTGAAAATTGAAGAGCCCATCAAAGGGACCAAAAAGAGTGGGAATTAAGCTACTCTATCAGACTAGATGGTTTTTGTTCTAATATGCAAACAATTGATTTAAAACACTTAGAATTCTAGTCTGTTGGGAAATGTGACATCTAATGCTAAAAGCAGAATGGTTTGAAGACGACCTTCTAGTTTAGCAAACATGATGACATGGTTCTAGAAGAAAATAATTCTAAGGAAATGGTGTTGTTCAAGGTTAACTCCATTTTTAGAAAAGTTACGTTACAGAAATGAAGATGCTGTAAAGGAAAGATAATTGAAACCAAGGCAGCTACATTATTTTGACTATTGTTGTCCCATGTTTTGGGTTGTTGGCTTTTTTTTTAAACCTTTGTGTCTGATCTCTTTTTAGGGTTGATTTCTTTATTCCTGGAGTATCTGTAGTTGGGGGATTCTCAATATGTTCAAGCCCTGGCCTGTTAGAACGAGAAGGAATACTAGAGCTGGCAGTAAAGCACACTGCTCATCCTCCTGCTCACTGGATCCACACTGAGGTAAAAGACATTAACTGTGAGATTGGGCTTGCTCTCTTTTTTTTTTGAGGTGGAGTGTGTTTTCAGACCACTTTGTGCTATTGCCTGCAAAATTCATGTTGACTTCTTTAAGCATTTTCGATACAACATAAATCTTAAAACCTTTGGTTCAGTAAGGGACTGAAATTGGATGTTTATATGGAAATATGGTTATTGTGATCTTTTGACACCACTTGTGCTTACAGTGGACTTAAAGTGATATTGTAGTTAGTGTATGTAAGGGTTCTCACTCCTCTGGAATTAATGAATTATTGAAAAACCTCTGTTCTAACTTACACCCCTGAGAACAGGCAGTGTTACATTACAAAGTTACCTCTGATAACCTTCCATAATTCCTGACTATTTCTGTAAATATAAACTGGGGATCATTGACAAATCACAGATAGATAGAGATTATTAAAGGGGAGCCAAGGAAGATACTTAGATCAGTTCTTCTGAAATGGTAAAACATTCCAGAACATCTATAGTATTCTTTTAAATGCACAATATTTTTGTAATAAAGACATAACACAAGGCTTGGGGTTTTTGCTGTATGAAAAGTAAAGTCTGAGACTTGGCCTTATGGTGTTTTGTTCATCATTTACCACATTTAGTTTGTTAGATGAGTCACATGTTTCATCAGTGATCTGTCCTATTAACTTTTGTTCTTTTCACAGTCTCTGGAAACTATTTAAGAATTTTTGATGTTGTGAATCAGCTTTTGTTGCTGAGTTTTCTGGTGGGATTTATAGGATAAATCTTTTGTTAAGGGGTAACCTACATCAAATCTGATGCTGTGGAGAAACCTCCATTGACTCTTCTAGCTAAACAAAAGTGCATGCTTTTCTTTAGGAAACAAGCAGAAAAAATAGCAACCTAGAATTCAAAAGTGTTATATATATGGTGGCAAAATTGGTGCTTAATTATTTAAAAGTTGTCCTAAAGGAAGTTGGTATCTCAGGTTAAAAATGTTATGGGAGTAGTTAACACTGATTTACTCACTGTATTTGTGTTTTTTAGAGATATTTATTTCTTATTATTGTATATAAAATAGTAAATTTTAGCACCATGTATTTTATATAACTTGAGGAAGATGCAGCCTATTCTTTGAAAAGTATCCATGTAATGTATTGATTGCTTCACTTTTCTGCCTGAGCTGTGTCTATAAACTAGGCTAAAGGACAACACTTTCTCGTGGTATTACTCCAGAATTTTACAATTTTTTCTTGTATACTGACTTACTGCTATCATTGTCATGATCAAAGCATGGAAATGATCTGGAAGGCTGCTGGTTAAGAGAGATCCTTCCCAAATCCCATGTCCGATCTTGAAGAAATGTGGCTGGTTAAGGGGGCAGATGTGAGATTGTTTCTTCCTAAAATGCTTATTTCCTCAAAGGGTACCATATTCTGTGTCCTCCTTAGGCCACATGGATCTGGAACACACATGGATTTGTGCTTCTCTAGACCAGAGTAAAACATGGTGGGAAAGGCTGGCAGTGTACATCACAAGGGAGAGAGAAAACAGTTTCAGTTAATGAATGCTCATTGCCCTACAGTATACCGGAGAGACAATAGTTCTGCAATAATTAAGAAAAGCAAGAAAGTTGTTGGGTGTTTTTAATGATCATGCTTACTATCTTAGGAACCTCTGTGTTCTATGCAGTACCTGCATCCAAGGGCCTCCTTCTTGCTCCTGGTGGAATTGTTACACTTTACACCTTAGCTGTCTGTGCAGCCTTCATTAATGGAACTCCCTTTGTTTCAGTTTACTGTTTCCTGCTGTGAAAAGAATTCTTTGGAGGAAATTTTCATTTCAGTTTTCATTCTCTAATTTTTCAGCAGTTCCTATAGCTTCTTTTTCTCTCTTCCATTCCCACCTTCTTTGCTTTCCCTATCCTTTTCATTTTATCTTTTAAAACCTGTACATGGCCTAGGTGCTCCTGTTTATTCTGTCAGCATGCAGTGATGTGGAAGAACTCACCTGACCTGTCTGTGCTGCAGCTTCACCCTTCAGACAGGATGCACTGCTGGTTTACCAAGGAGATACTGACCCAAGTGGATTTTTTTGTTGTAGCATTTGTTTTCCATGTATCAATAAAACATGCTTGGACACATTTCTTTAGGAAGTAATTTCTCACATAGAAGTGGAGAGTAAGAGAGATTTTCCTGATATTTCTTCTTCTGAGTCTCTGAAGTTGCAACTGCAGAAGTGATTCTGCAAGAAATATTCTTGTGAATACTTGCTTCACTTCTGAATGTTTTTTAATTTTTAGGAATGGGGATGGAAAAACTTTCTGTGTATGCAACTTATTTTGACCTTCAGTGACCTCATAGGAAGGCCTTTTTTGGCATGAAGCTGCTTTTGGGTAGAAGTGTGATTTCACATGTTGAGCTTGGGTTTTCACAACCACACATTGTTGTTGGAAAACTGTGTGAATTGTTCCTCTTTCAACTCTTATGGGGATATAGGAAGGGGGAGTCACCATCCTGCCTTACCATAAGACAAACTTTTGAAAGTAGAACTAGATCCCTAGAGACACTGGGTTACTTCAGGTAGTTGGAAAGTGTGTGTATATTTTAAAGTCCTTCTGTTTTTCCTTCACTGGTCAATAAAAATAAAAATCACAGCCCAGCAAACCTTGTGACTGGGATGCAAAAAGAATAAGATTTCAACTTTTGCATTTAGTTCTGAAATTAAGTATCTTCTTTTCCATCCTAGTGTACTCTTGACTCAGAAGTGGCTCTGCGAGTGGGAGGTGATTTCTTCTTTGATCCTCAGCCTGGTGACTCCCCAGTAAACCTAGTGCTGATAGCAGGGGGTGTTGGAATTAACCCATTGTTTTCTATACTGCTGCATATAGCAGATCTTCATGGATACCAAGAGGGTAAAGGAAATAGACACAAATTGGGAACAGCGAAGCTGTACTACAGTGCAAAAAATACCAGCGAACTCTTATTTAAGGTAAATTAAAAGTTTTTTTTAAAAACACAGGTCTCAGCTATTCAGCTGCTAGAGTGTATATCAATGTTACCAAATTCCAGAGAGTCCTTCTGTGTAAGACACTGTACAAACAGAGACAAAAGTCACTTCCTGCCTCAAATCCTTTGTGTGTTTTGTTAACTACTTATGCCAGTGTACGAAGTAAGGCTGTTACTGGACACATCTGCTCCCATTGATTTTGATAAGTCAATAACCCCTGAATTTTACTATATCCCTGTATTTTACTATGATCTTGTAAGAGCATCATAGTCTACTAAAGATTATATATATATATATGTATATACACACTACTAGTCTGCATAGTGCTATAATACTGTAACCACATAGTCTAAGTAGAAATTGTATTGAATGTAAAGACTAGAAAAGAATAATTCTATCCAAAGCAATATTTTCTAAAATAACAGCAGATTTTGATAATGTATTAGTTACTAATAAGTCCTAGTGTATGAATGAAGGATTTATAGCTGCTTTTAAAACTGCTTGTTTTACTGCAGTACTTCATCAACATTTACTCAGCAGTTAACAATCAGTTGTCACACTCAGCCATTAAGGTTTATTGACAATATCTTAGGGTCAAATCAGCACAGCTTCTGTAAAGAAGCATCCAAAATGATTTGTGGATTTTGTAAGTATTGAAAGCTTTTGACTGTAAGATGAAGAGCTGTCATGATTCCAGAAACTGTGTATAGGATCCACCACTAGTTTTATTTCTGTACTTCTGTCATGTTTCTAGATATGGATATACTTTCTTTCTTTGAAAAGTCATTTGTTTGTTGCTAGAAGCAGAATAATCTGCTCTTCCTTTTGCCACCTACTGATCTTCCAGTCTATTTTAAGCAATGCACAGGTTTTTCCAGTGCCAGTACTGACATTCCTGGCGTTCACTTAAGCAGTTTTATGACAGCAGAACTTTTGCACTAAAGCTTCTGGGACAAAAGAGAAAACAGTGGCATGCAAAGTGCTTAAAATATATCCCTCCTTCATTCTTCACATGTCCCTCAGATCCAGAATGTGGCTGTCAAAATTCTTCATTTTTGTGCAGAGGATTGAGGAAACAGAATCCCTAGCAGCCTTTATGCTGTTGTGACAAACATCTGTACAGGATGTGTACAATCTCCAGGAGGACCTGCTGGGTTATCACTGATGGTTTGGAGGACGTGGTCCCTGAAGGAGCAGCTGTGTATGGGGCTGACAAGGGCAAAGGGAGATGCCATGGTGGGGCCTGATCCTCACTGTGGATGTGCTCTCATGTCACAGGCTGAGGCACTGGAAATATCCTTAGTGCGAATGATAGAAGCAACAGCATTGGGGTACAAAGACAGCAAGTCAATAGTGGAGGTGCTGCTGGAACACTGTACAGCAGTGGCAACATGTGCTGCTCTTCATCCCATGTCTTTTTAGGGATTCAGGAACAGATTTTTTAAGTAGAATCTTTCTGGGTTTTTTTGTTAAGCAACCCAGGGCAGACTCAGTGTAGTAACTACTTAACAAGCAAACACTTAATAAAATGAGCAAATTTACCTAAAAATTATTTTTACTTCAGAATATTTTAAAGAATTTCCAGTGTCTATTCTAGCAGTGAAAATCCTGTATAATGCAGAATCTAGACAGTAGCTAAATCTTAATTTCAGAACTAACTACAGCATCTGACTAACATATTCTTTTTTTTCTGATTTGAACTGATGCCACTGGGGGTTTGGTGGTAACTTACCACAGCTGTGACTTAGGGAACTGAAAATGAGTTTCTACTTTCTACTCTGGTAAAAATAACATTAGCATTACGTGGTAGTTGGTTTTACTTGAGAACATAAGACACTAAAGGGTTCTAGTGACCTTATCAGATAAACCAGACAAGACTCAAAAAGTTCTTAACTAATGGTAAAGACATACTGAAAGGGTTTTTTTTAATGGAAAACCCCTGTGGAAGAAGAAGGAGGAAATACTAAGAATTCAATAGGGGAAGAAATTGGGAAATTACCTAAGTGGATCTTAGGTCCAAATCTTACAGATTGTAATCTATGTCAGAAAAGGAGAAAAGCACTAACATAGCTGGCAGGGTATTTGCATTCCAAGTGTGGGAATCCTGTGTATGTGTGCAGGTCAGGCCTGTGGAATCACACCCATCAGGTTCTCACTGCTGAAATGCAAAGTTTTGGTTCTCAGTAATAACCACTGGCATTCTGGGACTGCGTGCATAAATCTGCTTTGATTTAATGGTCTGTGGTGTAAGCAAGTGTGTTTAACATTACAGAAAAATATTCTTGGTTTGATGAAGGCCTTTCCTGGAAAGATCACATGTTGTTTCCACGTCACCCAGCAGCACTCACAGATTTGTAAAGAACTGCAGCCACACATTACAGGTAAATGGCATTGTACAGAGATCCTGTCTAAAGCCCCAGTTTGATTACATCCTACAGGATGAAGCTGTGCATAATAACTCAGCATTTTTACATTTAAAGCTTCAAAATGAGATGTGAGTTAAACAATTTCTCTGAACTTTTCTTCCACTTTGTGGAAAAGTATTCTCTTTGCGTTTTTTTTCCTCTGTTAATCCTAAACTTTATATGGGTATTTCCCACTGCAGACTTTATTCCAGAAACTATTAAGCAAATGCTGTTTACTTTCCTTGAGGTGGAATTGATGAAGCATGAGCTGACTGCTTATGAGATACTTCAGCATGTTTCCATGTCTGCTGTATTTGTGTTAGAGATACCTATTTTTTTTGTGAATTTGGGATTTTACTTGTCTGTAAACCATGTTTCTCTTCAGTGACTAATACCCTCTGCATTCCAAGTGCAAGCAGTGATCTAAATCCCCCCCAAAAAAAGAGATTTGGAAGCCTTAAATCTCAATACCTATTATCCTGGAACAGGCCAGGCATTTTTAAGAAATGAGTGTTTGAAATACTTCTAACCAGACACTGTTTTTGAAATGACTTCACAATTAATATTTCTGTTCTCATTTCCTACTTTTTTTCTTTGTCAGAGGGAAGAATATCTGAAAAGGATCTAGAGAAACACGTATCTAATGATACTTCATGGTACATCTGTGGTCCCCCTCCAATGATAGAATCTATATCCAGACTACTCACTAACATTGGTGTTCCTAGAAATCGTGTTTTCTTTGAGAAATGGTGGTAGTGACACCTGCTGAAGAGAAAATTATAGCATTTTTTCCAGTGCATTTTGATAAAATGTACAGAGATGGACTATGAATTATTTTTAAGATTTTAATGAAGATGTCCTCAATGATTAACTGTAATACACCTGTAATACAGTGCTGCTGCTTTGGGGAAAGAAAAGTAATTTTATATTAAAGACATTAACTGTTCTGGTTTTTTGATGGTTTGCCTTTTCTTATGGGTAGCAGCATATTTTCACTTTATACACTTGCCTTGTTAGTCAGCTTTTAAAAGACTTTTTCAGTGCCTGATTCAGCACTTGTAGAGAATTAGTTGTGCAGCAATGCCAGATATGTTTGTAAGGATAATTCAGGCCACAGCCTCTGAATCTGCTCCAAATGAGTCAACACACTTCCCCCCCAGTTCTATATAATGTATTTACTATTTTTATAGAAGACCTGCCACTGTCTTGTGACTTCCTTCTCTTGCCATTTCATCTCAGAAGAAAAAAAACTCACCTTTTATGTGGTTAATGTAAATAAGTTAGTTGTGTTGAGAAAGATATTTTCTCATAATCCTGTTTAGTCCTGAGAAGAAAGTGTTGAGTGCAGCATTCAGAGGAATTCCTCCCCTGAACCTGTATCCTGTGCTGAGGTTGTTCAGCCAAGACTGTGCTTGCATGGGCCATGTCCTCAAAAGCAGCACTGGCTGAGATGGGAAATCTCCACAGTCCTGCTGCATAAAGTACAGAGCTTTAGGGGATTCCAGGACATACTGCTTGGAGAAAGGGCTTTGGAAAGGTTGGTCATGCAAGGTATGAGTGTATCTCTAGGTGTAATGGCCAAAACCTGAGCCCTTCCTGAATGACTCTTCGTCGTCCAATTTTTAGAAAAACTCATCATAGAAATTAGGGGACCAACAAAAATCTATGATGAGTTTGTTAAATATCTGCATAGACAGTTCAAGTCCTTAAGTGGCAGAGATTTCTCCTGTACACTTGAAGACCTCAATCAGGAACAATATCAAAAATACTAAATTCATATTGAATTAGCAAAAATGTTAAATGGATAAGGCCTTCCCTTTGTTAGTGGTTCCTTTCCTTCAGTTACATGTTTCATAGTCAACATGGTAATGCAGCACGTTCCTTGCCATCAGTGTCTGCCAGCTCTGCCTTAAACAGGGGTTGCAGAGACACTGAACCACCAGCCAGGTCCCAGCCTGCTGCACTTGCCTTGGTGGGAAGCACTTTGTTTTTCAAGCATAACGTCCCTGTGGCTGGCTAAGAAGGCCTCAAGCCCAGCTGTAGCTCTCTCCCAAGAAGTCACTTTAACTGCAGCATACTCCAGTTCTACCCTCTTTTTATCAGTCTGGTACATTGTACAGCCTGGGGGCTGCTTACTGCCACAAGCAATGATGAGCACCTCATCCTCAGACTGCAGAGAGGCAGCCCTGCTGGGAAAGGCCAGGCCTTGCTTTGAGTGCAGCACAAAGCTGCTCCTGGGACTGTGTCAGGAGCTGATAAACAAATGAAATAATGCCAGTGCTTGCTGGGTATTGAAGGGAACAGGCCATACCTGCTGCCACTCAGCACACACAGAACTTAAGGACAGGCTCTATTTTCCATCAGGAGGGGTGAATCTGATTGATGGACCTTTAAAACTTGTGTTTTGGGGACAGCACTGTGATGAGGCTTTGCCCCCAAGTTTGTGCCAGTTCTGCTGCCTACACTTAGGTCTGTGCTTCTGTTCCGTGCAGTGCCACTGCCAGCTGCCATCGCTGGCCCCCTCTGTAGCCAGTGCAGGCCCAGAGGGGATGTCTCATCCAATCCCTCCTCCTCAAATGAGAGGAAGATTCCTTCTGAGTACCCCTATTTCAATGAATGCTTCCTTGTTTGTTCACTCTAGAATGTAAATAGGACAGCGTGCTTGTCACAAAAAATAACACCAAGGGGGTTTTATGTTCACAGAGATCACAGCTGACGTATCAGAGCTTGATGCTTGAAAGAAGCAGGGCTTTCCTAGGAACGTGCAATCCATTGCTATCAGGAAGTACTGGTGCCCTAAAATAGCCACGCACTAGGCTCGTCTGTGTTTTAACAGTATCATGATAAAAAGATCCTGAGAAGCCTTTAAATGTTGTTTTTCTTATAACTTCTAAATCCTTTCATGATTTATAAACTGGTATACCCTTTACTTCCCTTAATGCAGAGGCTTTCTGCAGCCCAAATTACATCTCTTTCACAAACCTTCCTCAGACCTGCACCAAAATGTCCATTTAACAAAAGGCATTTTGAAACCCTTTGCTTCTGTCATCATCTTCTTTTCCCTCTAACCTCCTTCTGTCATCCCCTGTTACACTCAGCCTGAGTGCTGTGGGGCAAGGACACATCTCTCTAATTGTGTGGGCTCACCCACTTGGAGAGCAGGATAAAACACACACAAACACTGCCCCGAAACATGGACAAGAACAATTATTTCAAACCCCCTGCCCCCCAAATAGTGGTAACCTCTGGTACTGTGAGCAAGAAGTCCTTTCTTACCTTGTCATAAATGCCATTTCTAAGCCAAGAAATCAGGAAAGTTGTTGACGTCCCCTTCTTCCACAGCCTTTTCCTGTTGACACTTAAGAATCTCTTGAAAGTCTCTTTCTAAAGACTTTCCTGGTCTTTTAGTGAGACATCAGTTTCACCTTTAAAGTCTGTTATTGGATCTGACTCTGCCGTAATTGAAGATAAAAATAACATCCCAGAAACATTAACCCATATAAACACATGGTCTACAAATAATTCAATACACGGGATATTGGTTTGCACTGGTGGGAACAGAGAGCAGCCCCTGCTGTTCAGCTGCTACTGAGTTGGAAAAATACCCTCATCACTTTGGTTAATCTTGTCATTGTAGAAAATGTTTATTCCTCTTACACTTGTGCCATCAGCTAAAGAGCTGATGGAGAAAAAGTAGAAGGAGAAAAAATAGACTGAATATAAAGGATGAGGAGTGAGAGATGTGTCCATCTATACATTTATATTTAAACTTAAGAAGATGGTTTTGAGTTACCTCATGTTGCAGCCTTATCAGACTTTCTCTTCTTCCTATGACATGTATTATACCAGTTTGCCGTGTGCTCATCTGGTACAATGAGTATCAAATATTCCTATAGTACTTGCATCAATTAGCTGGAAAAAGAGTGGCTATTCGGTTATCATTAGATCATTTTAGTTAGTAGGGTGCTTTTCTAAGTGAGTAACAGAAAGCACTTAAAATTGAAAAGCCTTTTTTCCCCCTTCAGTGCATAGGCAAGGTACTGATTAGAGTCAGCTGTCACATCCAGCACCACAGGCACCTTCCTGAGGGTGGAGGCTTTGGCAAGGATCACCTTTTAAAGCCAAGGGCACATCTTCTCTAACAGCCTCAGAGATATATGAATAGTTTCTGCAACTACAATTCATAGGCGTGTCATTCGCTGGCATTTCTCATACTTTTGAGAAACATTTATCAGGAAGAAATTAGTATCTCCTCATCTTATACTCTTCAGTTCTGGGAGGATGAAATTCCTGCATGAAAGGCTGATCATGCTTCATTTCTGCCCTATAATTGGCTCCCTGAGTCAAATGTAGAGTCACAGCAACTACAAAGAAAGAGTAGGGTATCCAAATGCAGAGCCCTTCCTCTGCACACCTCAGAAATCGAGGCTGACAGAGGAGTCAGATTAGGGAGAAATGGGTATATTGTTTTATACTCAGCTTCATTTCCACACATATATTAAAGCTACTTTGGGCTATTTCATATATACTGTTTTCAACTGCAAAGATCCAATACTCAAAGATATAATGCAAGCTGAAGTACCAGTCCCATTGTTTGTGCACTTCACCCTTCTTAACATACCTATTTTCATGATGATGCTTCAAGAGTTTGGATACCTTGCCCATCATAGTTGTACCCCTCTGCCCCTGCTCCCTGCTGTTTGTTGCAATTTAAAAACCCTTTTCCATCTTTCATTTTATTCATCCACTCCTCTTTGGCATTCCTCATTTGCCTCATCCAGAGATGTGATGCCTCCAGGCACAGTGACTCCACCTCCACCATTTGCCTCACCACCACCACCCTGGGCAGCCCATTCCAGTGCCTGAGCTGGATTTTCTCCTTTGAACTTCTCCAGCCTAACAGCTGGTGGCTTGTTCAGATGACCACTTGCTGACTGTTGTCTTTCACTTCCCTGGCCACTCTGGTGCTCCTGCTTTTTCAAGCCCAAAATGGCAAAGGCAGCTGAGATAAAAAGCAGATAACAGCTGTGGAGCCTTGGTGCTGCACCACAGACCTGCCTTCCCCAGCCCTTATCTCATCTGCATCATCTGTCTGAGAGATGATTTAGGCTCTCTCACTCCTTGGGATGGGGACACGGTGCAAGCACACACACAACTTCAGACAGCTGAACGAGCTCAGAGTAATTAGAAATCACAACTTGGAACTGATTATGAGATTATAAATCCCAAAGCAGCTGCCCTTTTGAAACTGAAAAAACATGCAAGTTCTCTTCAACTCCTCCCAACCATAACCCAGCTTTTTTGGGAACAAAGTTTTAAATCAAGCCTTCACTTAAACAAGTGCAACTGCCCCAAAGGCTCTTCCATGCTCTGTTGGGAAAGCAAAACCAAGTAGCCAGTTCTGTAGCACCAGTAACTACTGCAATTCAGTAGTAAGGAGCTTCCCCTCCTCACCACTTCGAGAACTGGGTTCCTCCTTTTGGGGGTGAATAACTGGCATTTGTGCAAACACCACAAATTAGGAATCTCCTCATGACCTTTATTTCTCTTTAGTTTTGTAAGCAGTTGGGATTCAGTTAAACAAGGTCAAACTGCAATCCAATAAACGTTTTCTATTAAAAAGTATTTGGAGAGGTCTTTCTACTACAACACTTTCTACTAGCAAAACGTTCATTAAATATTGTGACTTTTTAAACAAGATTAATACAAAGCTGGTCCTTGGGATAGAAACCATCAGTAAAAAGGATCTTATGCTAAAAAAATCTGCAGACAGGAACTTAAAATTGTACAGAGCAGAGACCTTGTATTTAAGCAGAACAACTGCAGCAACCTGTTTTTGAGGCTATTGGAACCCCAGTGTAATCTTAAAATACCAAATCAAACAATTGAAAAATAGCATCAGAAACTGAAGTTACTTACAGTCCTGTGGTTAAACCACTGAATTCAAAATAAACCACTCTTTAATCAATGACAAAACTATACCACTGTGCTTTGTGTGTGTGAAATCAAATAGTTTAAACTTGAGTGCTTTCATCCCAATTAAATGAATATTTAAGTGATGTAATTTTTCCCTTCTCTGCAATGTTCTGCCAACTGAGTAATTTTTAGGCATGAAAGATGCTTTTGAATCACTCTAGGTGCATGTCTGATACAGAACATAGTCCTTTTTACAGCATTTTGATCTGAAAACTAAGGAAAATTATCAAGCACAAATCAATCAAGGGAAAAAACAGCAGATCACTTACACAGCTCTACCTCTTGCTTTAAAACAAGAAAAGCAGGGGAATTTACAATGTTTTTCTCATCTTGTTACCAGATTACTTGACCACTTCTAAATAAGGATGAAGGTGGTTAA
This sequence comes from Emberiza elegans, assembly GCA_024865655.1. NCBI lineage: Eukaryota > Metazoa > Chordata > Aves > Passeriformes > Fringillidae > Emberiza > Emberiza elegans. The sequence goes on from JALJVW010000206.1 coordinate 39,670,875, forward strand.
GAAGAGAGAAACCACTCCTTCCTACATTTGTCAAAGTACTTTGAGAACATTGGCACAGAAACTATATTACATGTACATTCACTTGTAAATATTTTTATGTAGCTTCAAACATAAAAATGTTGGTGATTTTACAGAATTCCTTTAGGTATCAGTCCCAGAATATGGTTACTTGTACCAAGAAAACAGTCTGTAAAGGTATTTTCATTTTGGAAGGTCATTTACTGACATTTGTTGGCCACGGACCACTGTGTACAATTTCAGTTCTTTACCACAAGGTATTTCATAACAGTGAGGAAGTGGTGCTAAATCACCTGGAAAAGGTCAGGAGGTAACATCTAATTCCCATTTTAGTGAGGATAACCACTGACAGAAGTACTTTTTACTTGCCCTTTCGTTTCCTGCTTTTCTGTCTTCTGAAGCCCCCACAGCTACTGATGAACTGTTGATTGGCAAAGACCAAATAGGAAATTGCATTTTGTACTGGAATCATCCACCTCATAAATTCACCATGGGGTTTGCTTACCCACTGCGCCTGAACTGGTACATGATTTGCTTATTGCTTAAAGATCTGTAAGGGTTAATAAAATTCAGAAGAGAGTGTCATCAGTGAGTGTGCTTCTGGAGAAAGATATAGATAACAACCATCTTATCTAAGCTTTCCAACCTCAGTTTCAACCTCTTGAAGTCCAATTATCATTTTTATGACACTACAAGCCTAGTGACAAAATAACATCTGGCACAATGACTTCTCCAGAAAAGCTACATGGACAAGAAAGTACTACACAGTAAAACATGACCGAACGGAACACTTGCCCTGACCCAGGCTCAAAGCTATCTTGCTAAGGTTGGTCATGGAAAAAGGTATGATTTCTGTCCCTCCCTACTTTTTAATTTAAAGTGTAGCTCCAGGAGAGCATTTCCCACTACGTACAGTGAAAGGAATTTTGAAGTTTCTGTGGGTTGAAAAATGTGGGCCCTGTAGATACTTAAAACATTAAGATACCAGAGTGCTAAGGAGCAAGTAAGTCAAAGATACGCAAAAGAAATGCTGAGTTGAGCAATGGAGTTAGTGGTGGGGATTATCAAAATCTGTTCTTTTGTCTTGGCAAGGTATCAGCCTCTCACAGGGTTCCTGAAAGTCGGTCTTATTCACAGGAGCAGTCCACGTCCAGTGCTGCCCCATCAGCGCTGCTGCAGACGTCTGGCCCCGGCGCGCAGCCCCCGCCCTCTGCGGCCTCCCCCACGGGGCAGCCGGGCACACTCGGGCTGGGGCAGGCCTGCCCAGCACTGTCACCAGTGTCACAGCTGGCAGGACACGTCTCTGCTGACCCTCTGTTGCAGGGGGACACCGCTGTCATTGGTCCCGGCTACCTCCTCTCCCAAGTCTATGACATCATCTGGCTGCTGCTCCAGATCAGGCTTGGCCGCTCTTGAGATTTGTGCTTCTAAGTTTCTTGTGTTCTCTGTGACTTCAAATTCCTGCTTCTCCTGTGCCCTTTGCTTCTCCCTAGTGCTTAACTTAGCCTTTGTGGAATTCTTCATTTTTCTGTTGTGCATGTCTTCTTTGGAGAACCTCCAGTGAAACTACAAAGAAGGGATCCAAATGTTAAAGACCATTAGAGGCAGTCTCACATGGACATTTACTTTCCTGAGTAGACATGTTTTGATGAGTTAGCTTTAATTCAAAACCTAAATTTGAATTTGACCAGAAAGACCCAAGATTAAAAGAAGTAGCCTGACCAAATCAGATGGCCTAAGATGATTTCTGCAAACACAGATATATCTCTGTTACAGAGAGAAAGGAGAGCTCGATGCTTTCTGCTTCTGCTGTTGCTGTTGTGCCTGATGGGTTCCTCTCTACACTGTGTGGAAGGGAAGGATATGCAAAGCTGCCTAAGTGCAGACAGAAGAAGCAATCCCATGGCATTATTCCAGTGTTTTTCACCAGGTTAATAGCAGAACTAACACCACACCCACGACCATACCCAAACAGTAAAACATTCTGAACCATCTGTAGGAATGTCTTTTGATGAGAAAGCATGAGGCTGCTACTTGCAGCACTTCCACAGGACTTGCCACAGCCACCGTTTCAGAACTGCTTTAACTACTATTAAAAACAAAAAGGGAACTAGCAGTACCTTGAAATACTAACTTGACAGGTATAACATATATAAAGGCTGACAAATATGTCACTATTATATCTGCCTCATTTGTCAAAAAAAAAATCAAGCTTTCCCCAAGGAAAGCCAGACCACAGAGTCACCATCCAACTTGACCTTCAACACTGTCAGGGGATGGGGCACCCACAACTTCTCTGGGCAACCTGTGCCAGTGTCTCACCACCCTCACAAAAAAGAATTTCTACCATCTAATCTAAACCTGCCCTCTTTCAGTCTGAAGCCATTACCCCTTGTCCTATCACTGCACTTCCTGGCAAAGAGTCCCTTTGCGATTTCCCTGCAGGCCCCCTTCAGATACTGGAAGGCTGCTGTGAGGTCTCCATGCAACCTTCTCTTCTCCAAGCTGAACAGCCCCAACTTTCTCAGCTTGTCTTCAGAGGAGAGGTGCTCCAGTCCCCTTACCAACTTCGAGGCCTCTTCTGGACTTGCTCCATGGTTCCAAGCCATGGCTAAGCCATCCTACACAAGCTTGCTTAGTACCTCTGAATGTGCACAGCCATTTTTTCAGCAGTGTCAGTTGCTGATGGAAGCTCAGGAATGGGTTAGGAGGCAATATTTGAACGGCATAAATAATCTCATCAGGACATTCAGCAAACCCAGCCATGTTTAAAAAATGCCATTTTCTCCAGCAAAACTGGGTCTGTGCTGAAGTTGGCCAAAAGATTTTGTATTCAAACATTTTTGATCTAGCTATTTATTCCTTAATCAAAAAGCCATTCAAAACTTACTAGATTACAAAGCTGGAGCAATGTTCTTTCCTCCTGGTAACCAGAACTTAATGCAAAAGGAGAAGGGGAAAAAAAAGAAAGAAACTGGCTTTCACAAAACTCTTCTCAGTTTTACTTAGAGGAAGTTATCTTTCCCTTCAATAGCACTGCAGTTTAGAGAAAGAGGAACGATAACATCTCAGTTCTAGAGCTCAGCTGTTTAAAATTCAGACACCTGAGTTTTTTCCTCTTTGATTTGCAGAAGTGGCTGGGCACCCACTACTCCACTTAACTCAAAGCTCTCATTGACAGAAAGTAAGATCAGGGCCCTAAATGTGATAAAGATCCAGCTGTGAGTGTGCGTACGTGTACTCAAGTCAGGTACTTACACCGTTATTTCACAAAAATGCATTCAGCCAGTTTCTGCTGAAATAAGCATTAGTTCTGTATGAAGTGAATTAACACCATTACTTCATCCCTGACTGAGTATTACAGTAATAGGAGTACTTATCACTGAAGAGAGAAGTTGTACCACTCCTTGCATATTTCCTTTTCTGTTTGTCTGACTACCTTGAACAGCAGTTCATTGATGTGCAAAGATAGGACAGGACATTTTCCATCAATGCAATATCCTTTTAATGTTATCATCCTATTTCCCTCCTCTGAGGGCTATCTATAAACATTTTAGACATGCCATAGCTTATGTTAAAAAAAATCCCTGAGAGCCTTGGATGTTGTATGTGCAGAATATTCAACAACTTTTAATCAAATGCTTGGGTTGGCATCTTTGATGTGACACAACCACCACTTAGGGACGTTGAACCAGTCCTACATCCCTTTACAGAACTATAATCAAGGTATGTCATCCTTCCCCGACCTTTGGTATGAAAATGTGCTGTAGTGATTCTTGGCCTCAAATATGCCTGTATATTTAACACTGCCAACGAGTGAGTTCTTTGTTTTGTCAACCAGACATTGTTAAATAAGTTTTTATAACCCGGAATAAAAAAAACTTAAAACAAAGTTTCAAGTAATCTGGATGGTATGTATGTGTTATTATAATACAAGAAATCAGCATCATACTTCTTTCTCTATTTGAGGATGAACAACCACATATGGGTTCTCATCCCTTCCACTAAAACAACACAGTGGTAGGAAAAGAATGACCAAATACAGGCACTCTAACACTCATCCCAAGATCCCTTTAATCACCTGAAAACAAAGAGAAAAAACAAGGGAAGTGGGCTTTGTAACAAGTTCACACAGTATTCTGGGCTCCAGCTTTGCTAGTGAGAGGAAAGTAAATCCTGAATCAGTCACACTCCCAGCAGTTCTCTCCTGCTTCAGTCAGTTCAAGCACTCCCCTGGTGTGCTTGCACTGTATCAAAAAGACAACTTTCACCAGGCTCCAAAACAGTGAGGGCTCCATAGATGAAAACTATCTGCAATTATCTAAACCGTTGGGTAAAATGCTCCTGGTGCTCAGCTCTGCTCAGCATTTCTGATCTCCTGCTGCAGCTCAGCTCTGCATGGCCTCAAGCACCCACTCCTGCAGGTGACATTGGGCTGGCAGCACTCACCAAAGCCCACAGAGCCAGAACAAAAACAAGGCTGCATTAGTCAGCAGCCTCACTGATATGTGGTTCCAGAGGTCTTTTCCATACTTCATCTGGCTTTTCTGATCCCTTGCATACTGAAAGGGCAAGGCAAATTTGACCACTGTAGGAAGGCCATCACTTTCTGTTTCCAGTCCCTGTATTTCTCTCTCCAGCTGTATGGCAAGGACAGGTTTGGACAGGGGTTCCCACAGCTGTGTGTTTAAAAATGGAAGTGGGAATACATACATGCATCCACATCCATACATCATTAGCTGTCAGCTACACCTTTGGATAATTTAGCTGGATTCTAGAGGCTTGTCTTGGTTAAATTACAGCAGAATCCATTAATATTCACACAACAGAAACACCTGCCAAGATCAGGCCTACATTGTGCCAAAACAGAGAGAGAGACGGAGAGAATGAGAGAACAGTTTAAACAGAAAATACAGGAAATGGGTGAGAGAAAATAGTTTTGGTTCCACCTTAAAGGCCCCGAACATGAAAGAATTTTAGGTCTAAATGGAGGTTTATGGCTGGTTTACATGAAAAAAAATCTGCATTTCTTACACTGGGGTGAGTTCATCAGAGAATGAAATCTAGGAGCTTTGACATCATTTAAGCATTTTTTGTTTATTTCATTTGAACAGTTCCATTCCTTCTGTCTCGCTACTGTATCACAGAAACATTGAATAGGCCATTTTGTTTCTATGGGAAATCAATTTCAATATAAAAATACCACTAGCAAAACCCAAAGAAACCAGAAACTCAAGGTTATTTACCTTAGATTCTTTCTTCTTTGCTTTCTGGGGCAAAGAAGGTCTCTGAAGAAATACAATTTGCTTTGTAGATAAATTCCCCTCCCTGAAAAGAAACAAATGCACACTCCTGAGAATGAATTAAATTCACATCCAGCATCACTCAAAGCAAAAATCCATCTCAGTCACTTATTTCTGCAGGTCAAAGAAGAACAAAATGAAGAATGATCCTCACATTGCCTGTCCCTGGTGGCTCGGAGCAGCCTGGTATTTTGGGGGGCAGGGAGAGGGAAATGTTCGGACTGATAGAGCCTGTCAGCCTATGACAGAGTTTTGCTGAATGTTTTAGCATTAGTGTGCAAACACAGAATAAATTGTTTGGAACAAAAAGGAAGAAACCCCAGAGCCCCAGTGTCTCAGCAACACCGTAGTGTTCCTTCTCTCCCTGCAGGGGCACTGATCTGGAATGGGGCTGGGTGCTCCCTGTAGGTCTGCAGCATGGCAGGAGGAACAACCACCAGGTGGGTGCCCTTCTGCACTTACCTCTGTTACTCAATGTATTAGTGGGATACAGAAAGCTGAAAGAAATTTTTATCTATCTATCTATCTATCTATCTATCTATCTATCTATCTATCTATCTATCTCTTTTAAGAGTCAGGGATTACAAATCATAACTGATTTTCTATTCATTCGTAAGAATGAATATTTATGTAAAACTTAAATACAGTTTCTCCCTCAACACAGATAGCCTTTTACTATTTAGGTTTTTATGTGTAGGAGTAGTCTTCATCCAAATCTCATAAAGAGCTGGGCATGTTTGTTTAAGATAAAAAAATCACGACTGATTATACTGGTGTATATGTACAAATATACTCCTGACTAGTTAAAATTCAGAAAGCACCATCTTCATGATAAACAGGTGGTATGATTATTTTTCACCAGTTATGAAGATTATTTTTAAGTGATTTGCATTTATTTTTAAAAACTCAGAATATAAATAATAGCAAAGTAGACCACAGAATTATTATATCTGCACACAAGGCTACTTGAGCAGTGACACACTAATCTCACAGGGTTCTGCTCAGCTAGACTGTATCAGCAGCATTAGACAGACATCTATTAAGAATAAAATTACTTTTCTTCAGCTAGACAACATCTTACTCCAAACATTATCACACATTTTGTCTTTGCTCTAAAGGATGTTACTGGAGATCCAGAGCAGGAATTTTACAGTCACAGAATTTAGAGAGCTGCAGAAACAACACCCAGAAAATTCACGCAGAAACCACATTGCCACCTTGCATCTTTCTGCCCACCAGGCATGTGCTTCCTGCCACATGTGGCTTGTGAGGCGTGGAAAACCCCGAGAACAGCTGCAGCAGGCTTTGCAAGGAAACCACACTGACTGCACAGGGAATTGCTTGTGCAGACTGTGGTGCTTGTACAACAACTCCCCTGGCCAAAAGGCAGCACCCACCCCTCCCTACCTGTTTGTCTTCACAATAGGAGTGGGAAGCACACACGTCAGCTGCCAGCCGTACATGGCAAGGGAATTCAGCAGCGGAACGTAATCTGTCTGCACTTCAACTCCCTGGAGAAGGAAAAGCAACAGTTGGCATCAGCACTTGGAGTGTCACATTCAGCTTGACTCAAAAAAAAAAAAAAAACAAAGAAAAAATACATGTGTGTGTTTTCTCAGAGGAAAAAAGGGGTTTTGCACCAAAGTGGGTCATGTTTTATGTTCAGCTAGGCAGGAAGGAAAATGTTCTAAAACATGAGACAAATGATCGACCGCCCATACATCCCAAACTGTTAAAGGAGTTTGTTTAAAATGGTGAACATCTGTGATCTTGTTTTTACATTGCCTGACTCATCCATCTAGCTTTAGATCATTCCAGATCTGAACAGGATAAATTCATTGTATGTTATCAATTATCTCCTCCCGAAAAAAATTATGTTCAAGTAGTTAAAAAATGACAGCATTGCTTTGCTCAGATTCTGCACTTGTCTAAGCTTCAGCAAATCCTGAATATCTGCACTGAAATCAGTCGTGTTACTCTACCATGATGGATCAAAAGGAAAATAGCCAACAACAGCAACAAAAAATATGAGTCTATGCCTTTTATTGCTCACAAATAAGCATTGCTGCCTTCTTATTTTGAATCAGGAAATCTGTGGGCGAGACGAAAAGCTTTGCCTTTCAGTGCAGGAGTCTGGCTCCTGCTGCACATTTACCCAGCAGAGCCTTGCTCATTCCCTTTCAACTAAATGGCAGACCTTGCAATCCACACAGAAAGAACCACTGGTGGTTTCAACAAAGATTATTCCAGTGAGGTGTCTAATTGCCAAGACTGCCAGCAATTTATTGAATAGATGCTACAGCATATTTACTGGTTTTTAATTTTAATAAACACAAAGCAGACAAATGGTAACTACTAGTCTCTACAAATATAACTAAATTTGATTGGAATAACAATTACATTTGCCAAAAAGCTCAGGCACTTACACTGGTTTCACGTGCACGAAAGGAGTTTTAACTGCCAATTCGCAACACTGGGGAAGGCACAATAGTTTTGCAGCTCCAAAAAATCCATTTATTCCACAGTAATGAAATAGTCATTTGATCAGAACTAATCCAAATCCTTCTGTAGTTATTTCAAGGTATTTTAGTGAATTCCAATCTCAGCTGTTCCTTTCTTCTAACAAATGTAATTTAGGTCACTTATATCTTTATAACTGAATGACTGCCTGACTATACCTATTAAAAACCCGATCATGACTACAAGTGCAAATAGCTGAAGAAGCTATATCAGTCCTGCTTAAAAGGAAAATGTTTTAAATCTTTATCCCAGAAAGTGCCTGCAAGAGAACACTACTAATATTACTTCTGTACAGAGGCTTGTGGGGGCTCAGAGAGGTAGTGCTACATTAAAACATCACCCTGTACAACTGGAATTTGTGACTCTGTGAGAGGAATGAGACACCCTGCGAGAGGGGGACAATACCACACAGCCCTTAACTAGTGTCCACTGGAGCAATCAAGACTCATCCTGCAGCTGGGATTGTGGTAGATTCAGAGTCTCCTTTGACTCCCATTTCCCTCCAGAAGAGGGATATTTGTGCACTTTTTCCAGTTTTTAAAATAGAGTGTCCAAGGGTAATAAAAAAATCATGACATATCTAGATGCCTTTAAGCTGTAATGCCTCAAAAAGTTGTATTAATAACACACTGAGATTTATGAGATTGGTCAACAATGGCAGCAAAAAAAAAAGATGAAAATATGCAACACAATGATTAAGAGTAAGGTCAGAGCATCCACCATCACAAGCTCTTCATGAGGTGCCACATAAAAGGACCTGTCTAAAACATTCCCTCCATCAAACAGTGTTTGCAGAGGGAAAACCAGAAGGAGCTCACTCATTTAGAGGAGGGAAGCAGATCAGGAAAGACTGGCACAGTAGAGCTTGTCTGTGCCCTGAGGAACATCTTGTGTTGTAAAGAGGATTTCTATTTTGAATTCATTGCCTGAGGTGGGTGATTAGCAGGAAGAACCTTCTTCTTGCACCAGGATGTGCAACAAATGTCAGAAATCAGAGGGAGATTATGGCAATGAGGAAGGACATCAATACCACGCAGAGCTCATTTGGCTGCTGTAGAAGCCAAATTGTTTCAGGGACATGCCATCACTCCTGCCACAGCCCCCTGTCCCTGCAGGCTCTGAGCAGCCAGACAGGGCTGGCTTTGGACCTGTCTGACTTGTCAGGATTAAGCTTCATCTGCAGCAGATGATGGTGTATTTCCCAACCCAGTGGTGCAGAAAGGAAACAAACAGGTAAGCACATTCAAAAGGGTAAAGTTACCAGAAAGTATACGTAGAGTCAATTAGGCCTTTTTTTTTTTTTTAATCCAGCAGTTAAAAAAAATCAAAACCAGCCAGCCTATTTAAAGAGTTCTACAGAGTTGTTACAAAAAGATGACCTCTCATTTTTCCCATGTGCTGGCACCCAACACAGGAGGTGTGTACATGATGCAGAGGTGCTCCCTCCTCTGAGCTCCTCAGGCCCTTTAACAAGCTCCCTCCAACTCCATGATGCTTCACTGGAGTCAGACACTGCACCTCATCTCCAGGTCCTTGGTGAATAGACTATTCCCAATAATTGGCTGAGTTTGAAGATGACAGACAAGAGGAAGGAGTCACTCCAAAATAAACAGGTTAATCCACATGGGCTTCAAACTCCTGACTTGCAAATACAGATAATTGAAGCTTTTTTTAAGACCACATGAAATTATTTCCCCCTCCCCCTCCTGAATCATTGGCTGTAATTCTATCCCACGACTGGAATTTGTGTGCCAGCAGGAGTCACAGTTATAGAGACCTTTAATTGGTGTCATATTAAATGCTTTCTAAAGCAAAAATGCTTCTAAACAAACAACATACTGGGGGATGGGTACAGAGGAAAAGAGTAATCTTGTATTCGTTTTACATTTAATACAGTAATTATTTTATCTACTATTATTAGAGACAACAGAAATGAAATTTCAAGCACACCATTCCCTCAAATAAAAGTGCAGTGCTCTTTCTAACTAGCAAATACTGGATTTGAACACCAGTAGAAGTAGGAAAAAACCGTGCCAGAGCTCTCCTGAAAAAGAAGTGTTCAAACAATGCATCTCAAACTGGGAGACATTTCATTCACTGAAAGGGTGGAAAATTTTAATTAACTTGCTTCCCACTCTCCTGTGGATGATAAGTAATCTCTGATCACACCTTGAGTGTCAAGAAGCCAGAGCATATTGAGCTAGGATTTTCCCTTGACTTGCATCACATGAAAAGAATTCTTTTTATTTGTAGTTGTATTGTTTGTTTCCAGCATTTTTTCCTTTCACAGTTGCTTCTGCTCATTAGGAGGAAAAAAAAAAAGATGAAAAAATGATAAGAATAATATCTAGGGCAAGCCACAGAAACAACTGCATTAACAATTTTTCTTTTCTTTTCCCCCCCTACTGCGGCAATTTTAACCACAGCAAGATAATAAACAAGACAACTACTAAGCTCTTGTGAGACAGAAGTTCTTCAGAAATCATTCTTTCCTGGGCTAAGTGAACGTGATTTAGTTACAAGGCAGCTATGGATTGTCACTATTTAATATTTTTTTCCAACATGGATTAAAGAATGGTAGATTGAAAATCCCATTAAATAAATCTTAATAAAACCTCTATCAGCAAATCCTAACAGACTGCGTACCAAAATTTACTGACAGATGGCAAAGAGGATGGGAAGTAAAAAAAAAACAAGTTGCTTTGAAAGTGTAACCTACTGTTTGTTGCAGAAAATGGGCACTGCATTCAAACCCAGCTCCTTACAAAAAACAGAGGGGCGCCACGAGGGCGCTGCCACGAGGGCGGCACCACACACCCCCAGCCAAGCCTGGCTACCAGTCCCCAGCTCTGCCAAAGCCAAACTCTTCTGTCCCTGGGCACTGAGGGGAGGAAATGGAAGTGCCAAAAGCAGGACGTGCACCTTAGTGGAAAAGAAAGAAAATGCAATAAGAGAAATTGAATACCTGGACTGTGCAAGAATGACCCAGTAAAAGTGTGCTGCAAACATTTTATGTTTGCAGTAACACAGCTGACATGGGAACTAAATTCAAGCTCTAAATTTGTGAATTATTTGCCTTTTTCCTTTTCAGACTTCTTCCAAGAGATAATTTCTGCTGACAGTGTAACAGTATTGAACCATTAAAAACATTTATTGGAAGCAAAAGGGAAGTTTCACAAATGCTTCAGCAATAAAAAAGTTGGACTTTGTTCCTCTAGTATTGAGCTGCTCCTGAATCTCCATGTGCAACACACTACAGCATGTTGCTGGCAGACATCCATTAGCTACACATCCATTGCTACACATCCATTAGCTGTGGAGCAGGGGGCTCTGGGATGGGTCCTGCATCCTTAGAAACCACCAGGAGCTTTGGGAAGCAGGTGGGTCACTGACCAACAAAGAGCAGCTGCCAAATGGGGACCTCACTGGATAGGTAATAGGAAAAAAAAAGAGTAATAAATAAATCCACAGGCAGGCTTTTCCCTCAATATTCTGGGCACATGTAATTTAGAGTTATTTACAATTACTAATATATATTTGAATTCCTGCATTGTGAAATATTTTGGAGAATATAGTAAGGCTTTAACACTATACGAGGCAGCATTGTGTTAAGAGAGTGTTTCTGCAATTCAGAAAATCCAGTCATAATTTCAGTACACACACATGCTGCTGAGTACCATCCACAGCTGGCTCCACATCTAGGGTAAAATTAAAACAACAACCAAAAAATCCTTCTGTGCCCACAATGCCTACTTCTCTCAGTGACTTCTGTGGATGCAAATCCTGTTTTCTAGCACGTATATAAGCTAACAGAAATATCAGAGTGCTCCTGATACTGCCTGCACCTGTAACACAGAAGTACATTTGTACAGCAACACAATTTGGAATTTATAGAAGTAGCAAAAGCTGGACAATGTGAATGTGTTGACACAGGGGGTTCTCCACACAGTAAACATCCTTTGAGATGTGCTGAACTCACTCACCACTGCACAGACAATGTACTAATGATGAAACCACTCCACATAACTGTCCATGAAACACAAGAAATAAATGGGATCTAGCAATCCATCAGTACAGTTTCTTCAATAATTCTGGCATTTTTACTTACACAATTCCTGCAACACTTGAAGTGTACCTTAAGGTGAACATTGATTTTACTGCTTGTCCATCAATTCTCTGGGGGGAAAATACAACATAGAAAACCCCCACCTGAGAACCCACATACTCCAGTGTGCCCTACACACGCAGTTTAATCATCCCCAGGCAGCCTCCCTGACACAATCCCCTTTGGTTATAATTTATTCCCAAACAACATGTGGCTTTTACCAGAAGGCTTTGTGCAGCGCTCCCCAGTTATGCAAGTAATGATCTATCTCCATGCAAGCACTGCAGCTGAAGCCTGGACCCTCCACTGCCAGTGGCTCGCACAGCAGGAAGGCGAGTGCTGCGCTGCCCCTCGCCCACGGGTGGCTCTGTGTGTGGCCTCTGGGGTCCCTGCACCCACTCCCACACCCCTCAATGTGCTCACACACAAGCACCACCCAGGGCACTACTGCCTGGCTGGAGACATCTGCTGAGCAAAAGAAACATGTGCCCTGCATGGTTTTATAGGAAGTATAAAAGAGGACTGAAATACTTTTTCTCAGCTTGTTCTTAAGTGGGAAGTTTAGATCTGGGATGCTCGCTTTTCTCTTGAAGGTTTTATGGGTGAGCAGAGAACTAATTCTTACAAAACTGTGACAGCTGGGAAGGATTTTTTAATCCATACTGTGCTAAATTTTCAGTTTCTTTACTTCAAGTGCCCTTACTCACATGGAAGAAGCATTCACCTTGTTAGATGTTCAATGCTACCAGAACCACAAGAAATTATCAGAAACGTTCCAAGTTCGTATTGTTAAATTCTGTTACTACATTCAGCATCAAAACCAATAAAAATATTACCCTGTGGAACTTAATAATGTGGATTTTAATCAATTTTAAACCTACGTCTGCTGAGTTCAGCAGAAAAATATGTATGTATATATGTGGCTTTCATACGTTATATAAAGGAAAGAAACAAAAATTAATAAAAACAAATTATTGGAAGATAAGAGGTTCCTAAAGGTTTTTTTCAGCTCTTCTTAAAAAGCAACAAGAATTCAGCAACAGACACTGCTGAAATCTTTTGCCCAGGCAGCATATCTGTCCTTTGAGTGCTAAAGAGGGTCACACACATGACTCCCCTGGGCTTTTCATGCCCATTGCCATTGGCTCCTTGGCTGACCTGGTCATGCCTTTCTCTCGTGGCCAGAGACAGCAGAACATGGCTTAATTGACATATGACCTAAATCAGATTTACAGACAAATCAAATCCTTATTTCCAGAGAATTTGTTTCAAGGCTTACATTAAGGCAACTTGCAACCTAGGCTCAGCAGATATAATTTTTTAAATCTTTTGTTATGTCGCACTTTAAAAGGTTTACCATGTCTACGGTGGAGACTGACCCCATTCAAGTCTGCCAGGGAAATGGCAACACCACAATATATTTGAGATTTTAATTCATGTCAGTACACCAAAGGTATGGTATAGCAGCAAACACAAAATGATGAATCAGCAGCTCAAGATTTTCAATGAGAAAATGCGTGTAAATTAAGGACAATATTTTCAAAATGAACACAGCTTCAGAGGCAGAACAAGGAAGCAATCTAAAATACATGTTTTAGCATTCTATTTTAAAGACAGTATTAGCTATTTTGTCTTGGGTAATGGGGAAGGGAAGGTGACAGATTTAGAGATAGGGAGATGGAAATCATGCAGGCTCTGATTAATCAGAACTGTCTACCCACATTTGCCTACACAAGCAGAATTAAAACCATCAAACAAGTTTTAGGGCCAGATCTCAGAGACTGCAGTGGAAATAATATGTCCTGACATTTTTAGAGTTAAAGTGATAGGGATGAGTGCAGTATTTTGTCATAACAAGTCCTGTGGTCATTTGCAGAGGATACCACAGCTCTATTTTTGAGAAGAAAGAGTTAAATTACTCAGAGCTATTACATCCTGTCTGCTGCTTGGCGGGACCACATACTGTGACAGCTGCGAGCTTTACATCCTCTACAAACTGACATTTTACACACACACTGAGTGCATCACACTGTTCAGCTTGTTTTCTCTATTAGCCTTAGCAATTAAAAAGGCAGCACTTTCCCTGCTAAGAGGTGTGCCAACCCCTCTCTTTTGTGTTAATGGTTAAACAGCAACCCTTTACCTTTTCATTTAGAGAGGGTTTCTTTCTAAAGGGCATCGATACATGCCACATGTCTCCCTTTCTAAAATAGCTTTCTTCTGTTGTGGCTGGGATTCTTTTGTTTGTTTCTTCTTAATTAGTGCAACACAATAATTTACATTCAGTTCAGACCACATATGAGTAACTCCAAAGCTCATCCAGATAACCAAATCTGATACAAATTTAAAATAAAGATCCATTATATACATTTATGTCATGTTACCCATCAGGGCTTCTTCCACTGCCTTAGCAGAAATGGAAATAACAAACAGAAAATGTTAATGTAGATGAGAGCTGAATGTACACCAAAAAAACCCCCAATGACATAATGAGTCATTCCACTGCTCCATAACTACCTCTGTAACAACTATACTTTTAAAACTCATAACAGAAAGAAGCCTTTACTGGCTCTTGGACATCTGTCACCACTGAACTCTGTCTCCTTCCCCATTTTACACTGCCTTCCTCTGCCACTGCATTATTCCATGTTGATGGTAAATAAAGGTAAATTCCAACAAGGTTTAACACTTGCTCTTCTGGGTATGACACTGTGCATGTGCCTACAGACTCCCCAGCTTCCAGTCCTTTCACTGATTCCATGACTTTACCTACCTACACCTATTATGTCTCAGAAAGCATGAGGCAAGACATATCCTGGCAGTTATTCAAAATGCAGGAGGAGAAAACCAAAGTGGCCAGCTCTGCTCTTTCTCTAAATAGGTAGGACCTTTGCAAGACTTCCCTAATGCCTCAACATTTCTTCCTTCAGAAAGGTTTTTCTTCCCCATACTCTTCCTCTTTTAGCTTGGTGGGGAGCATTTTCATAAGCCCACAGAACAGCCACACTTGATTTCAGAAGAGCAAAACTGCCAGGGAAAACCCAGTACCCAAATTTTTAATTACAGCAGAGAATAATCTGATCACACTGACGAGCTCTGTATACGCTATCAGTCCGTTTCTGAAATTGCACATCCCAAATATTATGTCTGGAACAGGAGATTCTCGGCATTAGCCCTCCCAAAGACATGGTGTGCAGCAGTACAGCATCTCCTGACACACCAGATGGCATTGGGAGGCTCAATCCTTAATCTGTTGACCAGCTGTGCTCTCCAGCATGGAATTCCTAGAATTGAAACCAAATGATACTCCACCTAAGGCCTCTAACACTTCAAAGGGTGCTGCTAGAAAATACTCTTCTGCTGAGTCCTGGTGTTCTGGTCAGCACTCTGCCAACACAGGATCCCCATTATCCTTGTCATGTAGCTTGACAGAAGCTGTCTTGTGCCCACACATTATGCCTAACTTTGTTATGATATCCTATTGAGATGGAGAACCTTGGATTGGTTGTTTGAGAGCCAAACTGGCTCTGGCCAGGAATCCATTTATAACTCAGAAAGCTATTTCCAACATGGCTCTAAGTGATGGTTAAGGAAAAGTAATATGTATTAGGTCAAGCATGCCCCAAATATTTTGTGTACTTAGCATGTCTGGGTTTGTTTCTACTGAAAGAAATCCAGTTTGTGCACCATGGGACCATTCTGTGAGGTGAAGTGAGGCATATTAAGGATGGATCAGTCGGTTCACTTCAAAAAGGCACTCCTGATCTGAATTAAAATGCTTGTATGAACACAAGATCCTCTAAATTTCCTGGACTCACAACCTTGTCCAGCAAGGAGTTCCACAGATCTGCTGCATAAATAATTATCTGAAATCTCTCTCTTTTGTTTGCTTTGCACCTGGCTCTGACTAGCACCATTTGGCACTTAGTTCTTATACTGGAAGAGATAGAACCAATCCCTATTCACCTCTTTCCCATGTTTTAGGACCTCTCTACCCATTCCATTCCCTGCAACTCTTCTCTTTTCCAGGCTGAAAGGACACACATGTAAAGTCTTCCTAATACGGAATCTGTCTGTATCACTGACCATGCCCACTCTCTTCTCTGAACAATTACTGAGCTAACACAGCCTTCTGAAATAAGGTGCTGTCAAACACAGCTTACACAGTAGTATGAAGTAGTATATACTTGCTATTTCAACCTCTATTCATTTCCTAACAGTTTTAAACACATGGTTAACATTAATGCTTCTTAACGTTTGCCTTCTTGATCAGCCCTGACCTAATGCACTCATGAAACCATCTGTCATTACCCCAAAACCTCATTCCTGAGTGGCAACAATGCAATTTGACCCTAAAAATGAACAAGAATTTACAGTCAAGTCTGTCATGAATGGAATAGCATTTAACGCAATAAAGGAATCATTTTTCAGACACACATCAGCAACAAGAAAAGCTGCTATTAACACAGCTTGTTAACTCTGCAACTCTGCAAGTTGTTTGTAGCCGTTACTATTTGGCCATTTCTTGCTGCACTAGAAAACCATCATCTACTAACAAAGCTCTTAATCTTAGTCTCCTGGAATTTTACACACTTACTCTAGCATCTGTCCCATTTTCCCTTAATCTGTTCTTCTGGTATGTGTGTGCCAAAATGAGGGATTATCTGTCTAAGGATTTTACACCCTTTACAATACATTCCAAGTGAAATGATCAGGTATTGCCTTTACAGATACACAGCATCTATTTCTAGCAAACATCAGACAGAACAAAAAAAAATCTCCTAAAAGTTATGCAGCTACTTCTTTCCTCAACCTCCCATGTTCTTTTTGTTTCAAGTCACAAAAAATTTAAGCCCAGCAAGACTGCTACTGACCAATCTGGCCTAAGCAGTGCTTCTACAGAGCTGTGTGGACACCTGGATCTGCAGAAGGCAAAGTTATGGTTTGTCTAGAGGGGCCTACCCAAAATATGCAGTTTTTTCAGCATATGAAGGAGGACAAACAGAGGCAAGGCAATTCTCCATGCTTTCCTGCTGCAGCTAAGCCTGCCTACCTAAAGGGCTGCCTTCTTTAGAACTGCTATGCTACAATGACTTGTGTGATCATGTTGCCCTGACAACCAATGGAGATCCTCTGTGCAGTTAATCCAGCAGACATCTGTAATTTTGAGACAGATAGCCCTGAGTTTCATTGCTCACTGTCACTCACATTTCCTACCCTCCAAAAAAAACACGAGGTTGAGATCAGAAGTGTGTTGTACATACCCAGAGTGTGGTGAACTGGCATTACTGTTAACATTGCATCCCTTCACTTTGGCTGCCTGGCTGGTACTGGTGCAGCACAGGTCAGTACATGAGAGTCTGTCTCACAGTCTTGGAGTGTTTTGATTTACAAAAAAAAGTCAAAGAAAAAGACTGTGCACATACCTTCAAGACAGTCCACTGCTCTACCACAATTGCATCATAGCCCTGCGTGGTTTTACTGTCTTCCACCGCAAAATCTTCGAAGAGAAATACTCCATCCATTGTCCCGTGTAAAGAATCTGTGAAAACACAGGGCTTCCTGTAAGCTTTATAGAAGACACTCCATGTGTAGTGAGGCATCTGAATTTGTTAAAAACATATTCATCCAAGGATGTTACTATATAAGTTCATAGACATTCTCTGATAGTCTAGCTCTATTAAATGAATGGGACTTGTATCTCTAGCAGTTTTAAGAGCAATCCTTCTCCCTAACAGCGCACATTGCTGTCCAGTCTGTTATTCCTTTGCCATCAGAAACCATACCTCTCCCATTCTGAGCAGGCAAAAGTGATTCAGTCCTCAGTTCAGCAGTACTGCTCACCTACTTGAAGCTGTAAACACACTAAAGACCATTTATTATGTCAACATGTCATTTTCAAGGGGTTTGAAGGTATACTGATTTATTTTTATGATAGTTATGATATTGATACTTGTGACTATATCCATTCATTCACACAAGTCAGAACCCTGCATATGGATCAGCCACTGCAAATGCAGGGATCTACACGGACTAAGGATGATCTGGCATATCTGAACAGTGTGAAAGAAAAGATACATTCATAACTATTTAATCAATTTATGAAGACATTTTGACCATCTGGTTTAGTGCCTCTCTGTTCTCATTTGCATTCCCTACACGTTCAGCCTTTTTTCAGACAACATATCCTCTTAAAGTTACTTGAGCAGCACTTTCTCCTTTAATTCAGCCACACACTCCAACCAGCAATCACTCCCATACATCAGAACTTGGGTTTTGTCAGCTCCGTGACAGAACAGAAACAGAACAACTGAGAAAATAAAATCAACCTTATCTTTCTTTGTTAAAATAAGCTGATTGATGGAACAACAGAATTATGTTTAAGGAAACTGTAAATAAGCAGGACTGTGCTCTTTACAAACAGAGAAAACTCTTCTCACATTGTCAAAAAGCGTCTTTTTCAGCCTTTCTAATATGAACAATATATCTACCCTGTATGACTGATTATAAAGACCTTGCTTATCCCCTCCCCAAATGTTGTATTTTGCATGATAGTTTCCTTACATTTCTAACAACACTATATTCCTTGAACTGGTATAATACATGTTTTTGAAATGCAGTCACACATGCCAAACTGACAGGCTCTTGAACTGACAGGGGAGTTTTCTGGATAAGCCTGTTTAGGTGTTTCATCAGGGTCATCCTGCTTTCCTGCTGGATGTTACAAGGTCAAGAAATGCCAGCAGGAAGGAATTGCTGCCTCCAAGAGAAAACATATATCAAACTCAAAAACAATTTTCACAAAGGAAGCAGTGAGGAGGATTAAGAGGCTTCTTACCTCTTACAGACACAATCTCAGTCAACATCTTCCAATATCATTATATGATCTAAATTCAATTTATTATCTGGAAATAACAAATTTGTTGCAGGCAAAGCCCACAACAGACCAGACTCCTACATCTGGAGGCTTATGTCTACACACACACACTGCAGCAAGACTGCTGCTGCAGGTGTCAATGCACAACCTCTCTGTTTCTATTTGCACAGTCCCTTATCCTCTTTTGCTGCTGTTACAGTCGAGACACTAAGTTGCAAGTCAGGAGATGCAAATACTTGTCGCTAAACTAAAACAGCTTTTTTTTGTTGTTGTTCACTTGTGAAGGAAAAAGCTGTAAACCACTTACTAGGGATTATCCTTGAGCTTCTGTTGGGAGACTGAAAGAAAAAGAAAAATACTCTCTACTTTCACACTGTTTTCACAGGCAGGTTTCCTACAACTCTGTTTAAAATAAAGAGAGCTGAAGACTCCTCAGCACTACAGCAAGCCAGGATTACACATTGCTCCAAGGTGGATGAGCTGGACTACAAAGCAGTAACTCCTGTCATCCAGACAGATTTCTCATCCAAGTGAGAACAACAGACATTTTTGTTGTGAAATAACAGGCCAGATCACTAAGTAGCTGGGTTACAGGTTTGAAAACACAGGGACAGCAAGCTTGCCACATATCAAAGGGTCCAAGATTTAATTACTGGATTTCATTCAAAAGCAGCACTCTGTTAGACCTGACACTACAAAGGGGGAACCAACTCAATTTCTGTGAAATATCACATTCCAACACCCAAACCCATATCCAAATCTATTTTAGGATGCTAATGTACAAACAGTCCTTTAATTTTCCAAAGCAGGGATGACAGGAGAGCACCCAAGACTGAAAGCAGATCCCTACTAGACACAGACATTTGGATCTCGCCAGGGCAGCTTTATACAGCACCAGTGCACTGCCCCTGTGTTGTGAATTCCCTTAATGAAATTCAGTGTCACACTGTTGGCACAACTGCAGCTTGAGCTCTCCCCCGCCCCGTGTTTGCCAGCTAATTAATAAGCGATCACAACACAATCAGCAGGCGTGTGTTTACACTCTCTCGTAAATCATCCTTTATGTTTCACTCTGCTGAACATTCCACTCATGCAATTCACAGCTTCCACATATGTGAGTATGATGGCACATATGCAATGTTTTAGAAACCAATAGCTAAGCTCGGGAGACCCTACAGGCAGCAGAAACGTCACTTGGCAGTGCTGAGTTTATGGTCCGACTCATGATCCTAAAGGTCCTTTCCAACCTAAATAATTCTAAGATTTTGCTTCCTTGTTGGAAGTACAATGATTACTGCTGAAGGCTACATCAATCAATCACACTATCCATTGATTTTTAATGGGCTTTTTTGCTAGTAAAGAAACCCATGGAAAATGAGAAAACTGGAAGGGGAAAATGATGATGGAATCATCATATAGCTGAAAATGTAAAGAACAGTGTCTGTTCAACAGAGTGATGCTGGTGAAAAACTCTACAGAAACTGGTTGATGACAATCACTGAGACTTCCCCCCCAATCAGAACCAACCTCCTCTCTCTACCTGTCATGCCATGGTGTTTTAAACATTCATGTCATGCATACACACCTGCCAATTCTCACATCTCACACCTTTTATCCTTTTACAGGTCATGTACTACACTTCCAGAGAAAAAGGGAGGCACAGGAAAGAATAATTGGATCACTAATTCCTTTGCATGTGAAGCATTTGGGATGCTGAGAATAATGGAGAGGAGAATGCAGCAGAGAGAAAGCTAGCAGGGTCATGCTTTGAAGAAAAGGCATTTACAACCCAGGCTATGCTGTCAGGATCAGCAGGAATTTCAGGGAGTCTCTTACACAGAGGTGTGGAAGGGCAAAGAAACAGCCAGATGCACTGAGTCTGCAGTACCTTTATCACACCGGGCTCTAGATCTAAGAGCAACTTAAGCTGACAGTCACATGTTCTAGAGCTGGCCCACTAGATGAGATGCATCTGATCCAACAGTTCCATAGAATCATAGAATAATTCAGCTGGATGGAGACCTCCAGGAGGTCTCCAGTCCAACCACATGCTCAAAGTAGGTTCAATACAACTGCACACCATACCGCTCATGACTTTATCCAGTTGCATCTTCAAAATCTCCAAGAATGGAGATGGCACAACTTCCTGAGCAGCCTCTTCCAGAGGGTGACTGTTTTCATGATGAGAAAGTGGTTTTTTATATCCAAAAAGGACCTCTCTAATTTCAATTAATGTACATTTTTTCCAATCTTCCTACCACACACCACAATCAAGGGCCTGGATGCACCTTTTTGATTGTCTTCTCATAGGCACTGCCAGGCACTGTTAGGTCCCCCAAAGCTGTCCTTTCTCCAGGCTGAACTAACTCTCTCAGGTGCTGGTTCAGCTTCAGCTTGCTGCCTACTAAAATTCCCCAGGACCTTTCAATAGAGCTGCTACTCAGCCAAGCTGCCCCCAGCCTGGATTAGTGAAAAAGCCTCTCCCTTCCCAGAGGCAGGACATCTGTCCTCATGGAACTTCAAGCAGCTCCTGCTGTCATGTTTTTCCAGCCTGCCCAGGTTCCTCTGGACAGCAGTCCAGTTCTGAGGCACATCAGCTGTCTCCTGAGTATGGGATCATCCACAATTTTGACAAAAGCAAGCCTCGCTGCCTCCTGTGCATCACTGATAAAATTGTTAAACACAACAAGCCCCAAGAGAGATCTCTGTGGTGTTCCACTTTTTACTCCAGGTAAACTGTGACCTATTAACCACGACCCTCTGAGTCTAGCCATGTAACCAGATTTTTACCCACCTAGGCTGCATGGTCCAAGCTTGGATAGAAAAATACTGTGGGAGCCACTGCCAAACTCCCTTGATGAATTCACCCAAAATGACATCTACTGCTTTCTCTTCACCCACAAACTGTTATTTCATCACAGAGGACAATCAGTTTCAAGTATGTTCTACTCTTGTTAAATCCATGCTGAATGTCCCCAGTCACTGTCCTCTCCCCTTTGTGTGTCCACGAGTTCCAAGAGGACTACTCAGTGATCCAGCCAGAAACAAATTGAAGCTGACCACCCTGTAGGTCCCTGGTTTGTCCTTTTGGCCTTTTTTTTACAGATAGGTGCAACCTTTGCCTGTGTCTGTGAAGACTAAGGCAAAGGAAGCACCAAGTATCTCAGTCTTACCTAGATGTATCTGATCTTTTTTGCATACCCTCATGTAGGATGAGGTGGATCACAACACAAATCCTACTGACTGCATCAGTCCAAGCCTAGATTTCCATCTATTATATTGGCACTTTAGGGTGACAACTCATACACAGATTCCTGCAGGGCAGACTTTACAAATACATTTATTCAGCTGGATGTTACCTAACCTGCCTACAAAGATCACCCATCTAAAGGGTTAGATGGTAAGCTGGTCTTTCCAGTTTTCACTGCTTGCTATATAAAATACTTCCTGATTCTGATGCAGTTGTAGTCTCCTTTGTTAATCTCCTGTTTCAAGATTCAGCTTCTGGAACATAGCCTAAGTTAAAAAGTTTGTTAGAAATTCCAAATATTCATCCATTTGCAACAGCGCAGTAAGAAATGCCAATAAAACAAAACATTTTGACTTTGCTGTTTGTAGTAGCACTTCCCAATCTCTACTCTTGAATTTCGCAATCTTTTCACTCTTTCTTAAAGAAAAGGCTACAAAAGTAGAGGTTACAATCAAGGTCCTTCCTCTGAAAATGTTCCATTACCACTGCATCTTTATTAAGGTTTCCTACTGTGCACAAAAAGCTGTTTTCACTGGGTTGTATAAATATTTGATGTAGCTCAATTGACAAAAATGTATTTTGATGTTCTTGCTTCTGATTTACAGGAGGTATATGGGAAAAGATTACTTACTTTACCATGACAGCTGTCTTGGCAGGCCACAATTTTCCTCCTGTTGTCTTTGAACTACAAATTCTCCTTATCGAGGAAAACTAACCTTTAGGCTGCTTTTGCTCTCAATGAGCAAAACTAGCTCTCTGTGGCTTTATGGGGCACGTGACCTGAATGTCTGCCTTTGCTTCCTATTTGCATTCCTCCCCCCTTCTGAATCTTTTCACCTTCAGCACACACAAAGAAAATAATTCCATATGGACGATAAAATCCCAGTACTTCTGTGGCTAAGGTGACAATAATCGGTCAAAGGCATCGCTGGCTCATCTCTGTCGGAGACAGATGACAGAGACAATCAATGGGACCCTCTTAAAAACCTGACTACTTTCTTCTTCCAAGAAAGTCACGTTTTGTTTCATTTCCTTTGTATTTAAGTACTGTCAGTGTTTTCTGGCTGGTTTTTTGGCTGCCTTTTTCTAGGTTTGAAAGGCAGAAAATTCACAGACAGAATGGTACAACAAATACAAAAATGCTAGGCACTTAAAGAGCTGCAGTTCAAAACAACTGAAGATGAACAGGCTTGTGATTACTCTGTTAAGACATCAAAATATAACCTTGAAGAGGTTTGATACTCTTCCTGCCTTCTCACAGCGCTGATTGGAGATTTGCTGTTACAGGAAAGAAGAAGACCCACCTGTTACTTCCTTTCCCTTTGGTATTAATCTGTAGCTTGCTGCTACAGACTCCATTCTCACTAGAAGAGGGCAAGCGTGAATTCCTATGGTCACTTTAGATCACTAGGCAGGATCAGTTTACACCTGGGACTACAGGCAGAATTAACAATTACATGAGCTGCATGAAAAACACCAGCAAGTAACTGAGGTGCAAATTTAAATAAATAACTATTATCTGCCGACATGAGAACATTCAAAGACCAAGCAGGCTACTGTTTCCAACTTAACAGCAAAATCTGAACACATTTAGTATATGGTGTAACTCTGCATGGTTTATATATTGTAATCAGCAATTGTGTTATATTTCTGTTTATAATTATCTGGTACAATAAGCAAAAAGAAACAATTGTTACCCATGAACTTTAAAACTCCTTTAAAGACTAATTATTAAACTGTTAGCAGAAGGAAGAAACAGATTTATGACTACTGACAATCTGGAAATCTTCACTTCATTGGGTATTCCAAGGACAAGGGGGAAAAGAAGAAGATAATAACCCTGCTTTTAAGTCTAATAAGCAAAATAATGAATTCATACTTTAAGCCAAAAAGAAAACCAGCCCCCAGAACAAAGAAATGTGATATAGCCAATTAAAGAAAGTATACTGATACTACCTTAAATTGGAAGAGGATTAATCAGTGAATAAGACTAGATATGAAGAGCTGGACAGGCTGACATAGAAAGTCTAGAAAAAGGCGAGGAGCTGAGAAGCCCTCAGACCCCTACTTCTCCGCTTGTGCATACCCTGTGTTGTTTGATACTGACTGGCATATGAGCGACAAAGCTGTTCCATTTCTCTGCAGCATAGAAAAAACTTAGGATTTCAATGATAAAACATTTAACTGCAATTAATAGCAACTTAGAGATACTCTTAGTAAAATGTTCTACTAACAGCATAATATCACTTTCAGAAACTTTGTTTCAGCTTTTTGATTTCAAAACTTGTTCCTCTTGTAACCCTAAATTGTTAATAAAAATGTTTATTAATTGTTCTTCTTCAATCACTAATGTAACTTAATCCTGAATCTGTCCACTTTTACATAATTTTTGTCCTGTTTGCATTGAAACTTTATTGCCAGAAGATAATAACCCTGCTTTTAAGTCTAATAAGCAAAATAATGAATTCATACTTTAAGCCAAAAAAAGAAAACCAGCCCCCAGAACAAAGAAATGTGATAAATTAAAGAAAGTATACTGATACTACCTTAAATTGGAAGAGGATTAATCAGTGAATAAGACTAGATATGAAGAGCTGGACAGGCTGACATAGAAAGTCTAGAAAAGGCGAGGAGCTGAGAAGCCCTCAGACCCCTACTTCTCCGCTTGTGCATACCCTGTGTTGTTTGATACTGACTGGCATATGAGCGACAAAGCTGTTCCATTTCTCTGCAGCATAGAAAAAACTTAGGATTTCAATGATAAAACATTTAACTGCAATTAATAGCAACTTAGAGATACTCTTAGTAAAATGTTCTACTAACAGCATAATATCACTTTCAGAAACTTTGTTTCAGCTTTTTGATTTCAAAACTTGTTCCTCTTGTAACCCTAAAATGTTAATAAAAATGTTTATTAATTGTTCTTCTTCAAACACTAATGTAACTTAATCCTGAATCTGTCCACTTTTACATAATTTTTTGTCCTGTTTGCATTGAAACTTTATTGCCAGTATTCAAACCTACTTTATCTATGTCCACAGGCAGTTATCCAGCACTCCTCACTCTGGTATCCAAGTACATGAACCTCCCACAGGGTTCTGCTATGTAAATGAACTCTAAAAGTTTAAATAACGGAAAAATGCTGTGTTTAAAACATTTTAGAGTGAACTGACAAGCAGATTTTATTAAAAAAAAAAAAAACACTGAGTCTGATAACTGAGCCTGATAGAGCCAATTAGCTTTGCTTCTGTGCAATTTATATACATAAAGTAAATTACCATTTGTTTTTAAGCGAGTTAACTAGCAATTACAAGGTTTTCCAGGAAGCTGTGTGAAAGCATTCCACCAGCTGAACTTTAGACCTTCCCTTTTTTTTGCTACTTGTTTGTAAAATGAAAAATTAGGATTGCCTGTTAATTTCCTGATTGACTTTTACCAGAACTGAGTCATATTCTTGTTTTTATCCTGGGTTATGGAATTCAGACCAACAGTAAGAAGATGCTCTGGAAGCAGCTCCCCTATAATTTTGATGGATAAACCAACTAATCTTAGTAGGAATGTGCAATCTCTGGGTTACCACAGTCCTTTTGAAAAATGCAAAACTAACCAAAATTAGGCGAATGATTCAGCCATAAGCACTTTAACCATGAAGTATTCCAGTCACATAATCTTCCAATAAAATTAATCCAGCTGCAACTTCAACATTTTTATGTTCAAGTACTTCCCTTGAATTGCTCTCGTGGCTCCTTGGTTATGTCTCTTGGACCTATGCACCCAAGTTTTTCTCTGCACAACAGGCTTGCCTTCAAAGCCATGATGGCCACAAGTGTGGTACAGACTGGCTACAGCACTAAGCTGGACCCACTGCCACTCTTCCACAACATACAAAAATCTAGGATTTTTAATCTTCTTTAATTAAAACAGACATTTATCCATCACTCATAGGTAAGATGAAACAAACATCGAAGACAATTTTGTAAAACAGAGTGCCATCCAGGTGGAAAGGGTCTCTGCAAGAACTGGAATTAATTGATTTCTTGTTGGTCAGACAAAACTCAAGTCCTTGCACCAACCTGCAATCAGAGCCAGATGCAGCGTCTGGCTGGAGAGCAAAGTCACTCTTCTATTTAGGTCATCTGTTTTGCAATCTTATTAGTATAATTCACTTGGTACTGTTTATTAACTCTGTATATTTCTGCAATTACAAAATCATCTCTAGTATGTTTATAAAAATACAATACATAATCTGTTTTCCTTATTCAAATGCCAAAATATTTTCTGTACTTTCATTCCATTTCACAAAGAGGTTGATCTAATACAAATCTACCCCAAGTCTACATTAAAGCACCTCCCAAATAACTTCTCTTCAAAGATAATGACCTCCATTAGAGAAGAAAGGAAAATAATCACAGCATAATGCTTTCTGTAATTTCCATACCATTTACCATTCCAAGGCTGAAGATGGCGTTTACCAGTGAGCCTCCTTTCCTGAAGTGATCTGTCATGTGCTCCAGCCAATTTGCTTCTAAGCTGTTGACAGTCTGCCCATTCCTGGAGATCCTCATAGGGATGGTCACTGTGTAATACTGGCTGCATTTTTGTGGAGTTTGGGGCTTGTTGAAGAGAGCGAAGATCTCTGCTTCTACCAAAGAGTAAAAAAATGGAATAATTCAACAACCATATCATAAAATTTCACCTAAAACAACGCAGAACCCACTGTTTGCCCTTGCCTACTAATTATACTGTGCCACAGCAAAAAATTCTTTGGGATGTGGTTATCTCCTTAACACACTTCTGCAGTCCAACACAGCAAGACTCTCTCAAGACCCAATACAGTATTTTGCTTGCTTTTACAGTATTTCTTACTCACAATGGATTTACTGTTGATAATAAAACATTTAAAGACAGTAATACCTGCATACTAATGCAATATTCCTCTATGGGAATCATCAGCTCAAACATGAAATCTTACTACAAATTTAGAAGGATCTGCATTCTGTAGATCATGGCCATTAAAGTATTAAATAACTCAGTTTTGATAACACAAAAGTATGGAAAAAGCCAATGGCAGTCTCATCTCAAGAAAATGCAATGAATCATTCATGTAGAAACTCTGATAGCTGCTTTGTTGATTTACTCTGGATCTGAGCCAAGGTGAGACATTAACACAACAGCAAATGAATTTTAAAAATGGAATTGTGAAGGGTCTTAAAAATTAGCACATCTTCTAAACTCTTTTCCATGTCTCCTCCAGTATATTTTAGGAGCAGTTACCACAAGAAAAAAAGTCACTGCTGACAGCAAAGCTGAGCTTTCACAGCCCTAAACTGAAATTTACTTTAAAAGCAGATATACTTCTCAGAATAGTATAACCATAATTTAAAAAACCAACAAAAATTTTTGGACATTATCATTTTACTTATTAATGGACAAGGAAATCAATGGTAGAATTTCTATTGACTTCAAAATGCCAAAAATTCTCCCCAAATATATTAATATGAAAGGTAAAGGCATTACATGAATTCCCTTCATTCAATAAGCTCCTCTTGTTTCCAAGCTATTAGGTTCTGACCTAAGCAAAAGTAAAGAAAGTGATGTCAAGAGAAATGTTAAGATTGCTCTCTAACAAACATCACTGAGCAAGAAGCAGTGTGTAAATTGAAAAAGATATCAGAAGGGAGATGCCCAGAAACAGGCTGGCAGCACTGGAAGAGAAGAGCTGGAAGCTCATAACCAACATGAAAAGAGACCTAATGATCTCAGACATGAACTATATTTTAAATAGAGTAGAAAGGAATAAACATTAATGTGAATCCTCTTGCTGTTCATCACTTGTTTAGAAAGAATGACATTATGATAATCCTACCTCAGAAAAGCACACATAGAATGCTTCTCTCATCATTTTGATTCTGACCTCCAGAAGAGTCTTTTGTTGGAAAAGGAGATCTTTCTGGTGCATACTGAGACACCGATATGAGACGCTGGATACAACCCAGCAATGTGTGTTCACAGCCCTGACATCCAACCCTGCCCTGGGCTGCATCCAAAGCAGAGCGGCCAGCAGGGCCAGGGAGGAGATTCTGCCCCTCTGCTCTGCTGTTGTGAGACCCCACCTGGAGCACTGCATCCAGCTCTGGGCTCCTAGCACAGGAAGAACACTTGCAATGGATCCAGAAGAGGCCATGAAGATGATTAGAGGAATGAGGCACCTTTTGTATGAGGAAAGGCTGAGAAAATTTGGGCTGTTCAGTCTGCAAAGACCTCAGAGCAACCTTCCAGTACTTCAAGGAAGCCTACAAGAGAGCTGAAGAGAGACTTTGTACCAGGCATGGAGTGATAGGACATGGGGTGATGGTTACAGACTGAAAGAAGGCAGGGTTAAATTAGATATTAGGGAGAAATTCCTCATGGTTAGGGTGGTGAGGCCCTGGAACAGATTGCTCAGGGAAGTTGTGACTACCCCACCCCTGGACAACCTGGTCTAGTGGAAGGTGTTGTCTAACCCAAGTCATTACTGACAACAATTTTCACCAGTGACCCCAGATCCTCAAGCATGGCCAAAGACACTCTTCAGTTTGGTTCTAAGTAACACAGCACTTTTGGACATACTATTGGAATATATCTGTGCCATGTTCACAGGCAAATATTTTTCAATATTGTGTTGAAAAACCTTTTAAAAATGGGGGAAGTGAATGAGCACTACAAAACATTCAGGAATCAAGTGAAGAAGCATAAAAGTAACACTTGAATAGTATAAAACCTAAAATAAAGAACATAATTAAGATCCCACAAATAGTAAGGAATATTTTTTTTTCCTGAAGTTTTATGTAGGGGAGAAGCAGTTCAAGAGTGGTAACTTCCCATGGAATACATAGGGAAAAAAACAATCACCTGATGCTTTCAATCTTCACACTCCCAAGGAAGGATGGAGAACTGGTGCCAAAAAACTGAAATACATTTTCCATGGGAGGAAAAGGGAGTGCTGTAATAACAAAAATTCATTCAAAAGTAATAAAGAAGTCAGCAGTGTTGTACAGGATTTGGAAAAATTCTACTTTAGATGAGCTATCACGTAAAACTGCCTTCTCAGACCTTCAGTCTTGGAAAGTATTTGCATAATTCAGCAATTAAAAACACGCATGAAAAATAAAGCTAAAAAACACTCAAAGAAAGATAACCAAGGAAGCTAAATACAATTTTTAAATAAACCCTCTTTTCTGGCAGATCAGCAGCAATCTTGGGGTGTTGCAGACAAAGATTGGGAAGACTGATCAGCAGGTGATCAGCTGGTGATCAGCTTCACATTATGCTGAAATATTAAGAACATGGTTACTTGTAGCAAAAGAATTTCAGTGTTCGGTAAGGAGAGGAATATCATCAAAGAGGTGATTAAACTTGCTAAGTTAACTCTCTCAAAGATAGCATATAAAAAAGAGAAAGAACTGATCTGGCTAGACTTGCAGATAACTAATTTTTAACTATAAAATTAAGAGAGGTTTTATGTGTAAAATTATAGTGTTGGGACAACCCACCTCTAAGGCTGTACAGGAGAAGGGATTGTTCAAACAACAGCTAAGCTTTGACCCTATCTGGGTGCCCCCTTGCCCAACAAAAACTGAAGAAAGTATGTTGGAAGGTTACTAGAGTGTGATCCAAATTGGATCCAAAAGCTAACTACACCAAACGGAAACCAAGACAATAATCCAAGGAGTACAATGCAAAGTCATTCTGGGTCCTATATAGGAAATTCCCAAAGGGGTAGGATTGTTTGACTTAGTCTGTGAAAAGTCTTAGAGAATAGGGATAAATTAAAGTCAAGGACAGTACCAGCTTTAGAAATTCCACCTACAACCCCCCTGCATAGATTTGTAGCCCGTAAAGAAATTAAGGAAAGCAGTAATAGAAATAAGTGTAAACATGGTTTTCTTGGATTTAAACAAACATAGAAAAGAAATGTATTTTGAGGCTTAAACTGGAAATGGAGCAAGAATATTTTTCCTTTTAGTTTTCTAAATTGCTCTGGTCTACATCCTATTTTGAACTACATTTCCTGCTATGGAAGTAACCTTTGAGCAACAAACACTTTAAGAAGAGTACTTTAGATCTCAGCTGAGACTTGTGGTCTTTGATGGCATAAAATAACATTTAAAAACTGGGAAGCCCACCTGAGGAAAAATTTGTGAAAGAAATGAAAGAAATAAAACTAGTATATGGGTAAAATCTTAAAAAATAAAGGGTTACTGGAAGTCAAATTATTATGAGCCCCATTACAAAAATTTTATTATGAATTAGCAAACACGAGTCAGTAACAAAAATAACTGCACTTTTCCAGTTATTACAATTCTGACTGGAGCACTGACCCCCACACTGACTGTAGGATACTAGGAGACTTTAGAGGCCAGATCACATATATTCATGCTGCTCCTGAGGTGGTTTAATTCCAGCTATCTGTTCACCTGCTACAAAGGGGCTAACTGTGACAAGTCTTTGTGAATTATTCCTTCTGTGGCTGCAAAAGCTTGTCAGGCAGATTAACAGGGCTTTTTATTCAAACACACAAAAAAGAGACAAAGATCAAGAGCTCTCAGGGTATAGCCACAAATACAGAAATGAACCAATTCAGCTGAACAGCAGACAAAAATAAGTCTTCACACTCAGGCATACATATGGGCCACAACAAAGCTGCACCTGCTTATATCATCTCTTCCTTTGCCATCTGACTCCTGCTCAGTTGTTGTTAACCAAGTAACCATGCTGAAATCAGGTTAAGTGGTTCATTTGGGGCATCTTTCTTCACTACCTCAGTGGCAATGTCCCCCCTGCATCCCCACCCCCCAAAAGGAGCTGGAAACATAACTGAGGCAATTTTAACTTGGCTTTTATGTACAAGAGGTCACTGCAGTACTTACTGCCAGTAAGTGGTTTTAAACATCGTGTTGGCGTTTCATTCTCTGCAAGTCTATTCGTCTTGTCTGCTGTTTCTCTCACACTCAGGTTCTCATGCTGAGACTGTTCTTCACTTCCCTTCACAGACTTGGAATTCAGCTCCTCAGCAGCCCGTCCTTCACCTCTGCAGCCCTCTCTGGGTGTGGCACACTGGTCAGCACTTTGCTCACTCTGAGTTGGAGTACTGCATCCATCAGTGCTGTCTATTTTCTCGCCATCCAGTGAAGCATGATCCTCGGGGTAATTTGAAACATTTTTATTATCCCTTGATTGCACAGAGTTGTTACTGGCAGGTGTCAGGGAGGCGCTGACAAGGCAGTTCTTTTGGGAATGGTACTGAGGTATAATTCCAACAAATTTCAAGCCTTGACTTGCAGCATCTTGAATCTACAAGTTGAAGAAGATTAGATTTTTAACTGTCAAGCTGTCTTAGCTAAATAGAAACACAGAAAATAACACCCTTTAAGGCAACCAGCATGTCATTTTGCTACTTTTGTCCACTACCACTAGAAATTGTCATGTTGCATTTATATAAAAAGGTACATTCTGAAGAAGCAGGATGAAAAGTTGCCCAAACCATCTGATATAATGTGAAGGGAGGGGGGAGGAAAGAAGAGAAAATGCCCACATATTTCTTTTCAAGAGAAAAATCTAATTTATAATAAAATACTATAAGTAGTATTTCTTACAAAAATATTTTTGTGTTGATCATAAGAAATCAGAGACTTATTATTATATCTTCTACTGTATTAGGTGTGTGATTATGACATTTATGCAAGGAAAAGCTTATTAATTCTATAACAACAGTTGTTGTTTGTCCTATTTTGGTTTGAGACACAAATGGCAAACTTTCACATAATGAGCGCATAAAAGCAAAGCTATTTTAATACAGCACTTTGGGGAAGATACAGAACTCAGAATAGAAAAAGGCATTGTGACATGAGCTAAGAAGAGAAAAAAAGAAACTAAACGCCTCTATCATTAATCCTTTAAACTTCGGGTAAAGGAGGAAAATTAGGGAATAAGATCACAAAAGATCCTAAGAAAAAAAAAGCATTGGGCTAGTAGCAATGACAATTAGATAAAGGCAGCATTAGCTAACAAAGGTTTGAGATGAAGCAGAAATAGAAATCTCTTTCAGGCAGATTCTGCACTATGGAGTCATCAGCCTCACACTCCTCAAACCCAGGAGAAGTGTGAGTGCGAGACAGATTTCTGTGAAAACATATGAGTGTCTACTGCTTCAGTTATCAAAATCATTCACCAAAATGAAAAGCCTTCCATTTAATGTATACTCTTCACATAATGTAAAGTCTAAATACACATAAATCTTTCAGAAATAAATGCCTCAAGAATGGAGAAATAATTTCACTTTGTCTGCATAACCCAATTCCAAAGAGTTTAAAGTGTCTAAATTCTTTGCCTATGCTCAACCTAGCAGGAACTTAGGAAAAAACAGTTCAATGGGACTTTTTTTAGTAGCAAGTGAAAAGGAAGAATTTCGTATCTTTTTCAAATTTAAGAGGAAGCTCAGTTCTGCATCTTCTCTACATGCCTTTTTTTTTTTTTTTTAATGAATCATTTACTTCCTGGTAACTAACATGTTGCTGCTCCGAACACACAAACCTGCAGATGATGCCTAATCAACAAGAACTTCCTCTTTCAAACCACTATTACATTTTCCATGTTAAATTAACTCCTCATTTCATGATCACAGGAATTTAAACAGAGGCCTCCAGGAAACAAGGCAATGGTCTTCACAGGTGTTTAGCCTGGGAAACATGGGATGCTGACTTAAGTAAAGCTCATTTCTAAACAGGACAATAAAAATACCATTAGCAGTCTCCTGGCCAAAAGGGTATCTGTCTACAAAGAAAGTTAATTTTATTTTGCTTAGAAAGGTTTAACTGAGTATCAATGACAGATGCATTTATAATGTGCTCAATGGTCCAGACTCTCCATTGTAACTTGATTAATACTTTTTTATATAGTTAGTGATAGAGTTACACATTCATTTCATCTCTTATCACTCATGTACAGACACAACACTACATTTGTTTAGTAGGTTGCAGGGCAGCTAATTATAGAAATCTAACTAGTATGCAACTGTTAGAGAGTTTGAGGACAGTACATATGTGGTAATATTACTGCTCCTGGTCAAAAGACTGCTTGTCAATCTACATCAGACTCCCACGCTGGGATAGGGAGGAGAAGGAACAGCTTTCACAGATACTGTAGCAATGGTTTACAGTCTCAACTTACTAAAAAAAAATGTGATTGTTCTAAGGAGCACCTGAAGCTGAGGTGTTTCTTTTCAGGCTCTTGTTCTCAAAATAGAAATGTGAGGAATGGAAAACCAAATTGCAGTCTTACCTGTACTGGCCAAACAGCTTAGCAGGGAAGTTGGAGAAAAGAGTTTGTATCTTCAAAAGGCCCTTTCCCAACAAAGTTAATACTGTAATTAATTCTGTTAATACTGTAATACTGTACACTACAAAACACAAAATCTTATTTAAACATATCTTTCAAGATTTCCTAATGACATATGGCAGAACCAAGCATCTCATTATTCTCAAGAAAGCAAATGTAGCAGGAAATGCTGCATCAAAAGTGTGATGCAAACTGCAGAACAGGAAAGTGATGTATCAGCAGACACAGTCCTTTCAACTTCTCACAAAACCATGAAGAAGCTAGCTTTCATCAGAAAGTGTAAAGGCTGAACACATTCAAACTACATAGGCAATTTGTTTTTCAGGATCCTGCTGAGAGCTTAATTATTAAGAAATTTTAGTTGCCTTCACATCCAGACTGAATCATGCCATCCAGTAGAATCACATTTTCTGTTTCCTGTATTTCAAAGATTGAATATATGAACTTTAAAAAAAAAAAAAAAAAAAAAAAAAAAAAAAACTCCAACTGACCAAACAAACAAAGAAACAAAAGAGCCCCACAAAACCAAACCCACACCTCAGTAACTGGAGAGGTTGTGCCTAGGAGATACACAGGACAGAAGGACTGTTTCTGTAAGCCACCTGCAGGTTTTGGACCCCCTTGCAGCATCCTGTGCTGGAGCACACAGACAGTTATGTCTGTCACAGCCTTCTGGGAAAATATCTCAGCAGATGCAGTGCTGGGAGTCAGAAAGAAGGCAAAGAATGGGAGAAAGAAGGGGTAAAGCTGAAGTGAATGGGAAGAATGTGATGCTAGTTGGACAGGGTCACCCAAGACATATTCCAGATCAGATAAATAACATAATTACTTGTCTTTATGTGCCAGTGTAGAGCACTAACAAAGGTCTGCTACACTGCATTGTATGACTAAATGAAAGGAAAAAACATAAAAACAACTACATCTCTACCACTTTTCAGATCAGATAAAAATCTAGATTTAAAATGCCCTCATGCTAGGTGATCAATACTAAGTTCAACTGCTTAATGACAATTTTTATACTTCGAATATACTATGTACTTGCCCTTTACATGTTGGGAAATTTTGAAAAGGGAAATTCCAACAAAATTTAAAAAAAATTCTTTGCTTCTTTCCCCAGATGGGAACAGAAACATTTTCATTGCCTCATAAAGTGCTGCTTGGATGATATTAACCACAAACACAAGACCAGATCTCCATCACAAAAGACGTTATTGTTCAACCACAGAAGCAGAACTTAAAGCATTTATTTCAATCTGGATAAACCCCCAAGTGGGTACATCCAAATTCATTTGCAACTGGCTTGCCACAAATTGGATTTATGGCCATTTAAAAATAGAATCTGCTTAAAGAAGGGGTGAAATTTCATGTGTACAGAGGGCCAAGGCAGTTTAACAATTTAATGTCATCCCTATAATTTGCTTGATTAGAAACCTGGCATTTTCCCCAAGGGGAAAAAAATGACAGATTTAGCCTTCACTGTCTATGAAATAAATATCAAATTTCCCACGAACTTTAGAAGGAATAGGAACAAGTACCGTGTCCAACCCTGATGTCACTACCTTAATTGAATTTTAGCTGGGGACCCTGTGTTAACATTCTTAACATTTGGGAAGTGTTATTGTTTATTTCAGAAATGCCTGACCGCTATTTTTATACTGCATTTGGATGAAAAGGAGCCATCAGCAGCACAAAGCAGTGTCACTAAACATTACGTTGATGTAGCAATTTATGTCCCATCTTTTTAAATATTTCTGGTTCTCTTGAAGGCTCCCTACCCTAATTAGAAAATGGCTGACAGTCTAAATTAAAGATCTGTAAAACCACGCCTGGCAACAGCATGGCTGAATGATGAAATCCTCTTTTCTGGAAAGTACCTGTTTTACTCTGCAGCTCTCAAGAGTCATGTGAGAACCCAGGTTCAAAAGCTCATTTTGAACAGTCACATACAGGTTCTCTTTTCAGATCTATTCTGAATAAAAACACTTGGCAAATCCATTGTACAGCCCACATAATGCTTATGATTCTGTGTTTCTTGTTCCATTATCATCCATATAATAATCTGCTATTGACAGTGAGCATGATGGTACTCTTATAAATATGGAAACTCAAGGATATAGATCCCATGCTGAACAGAATCATTCACTTTCATCAGCTTCAGCAACTGCTTACAAGGAGATGCTGATAACATCCCTGTGGGACAGCACACAGAAAATCAAACATTGCTCAGAGTAGTATTCCACCAAAATCAATAAAAATGTGAAACAACACACAACAATATAATAATGAGGATCTCTCCCAGAAAAAAATTTCAAACAAATTATTTAGTAAGTGTTAGGAATTTCTCTTAACTCTTTAAGGCCAGGAGCCAGACATTTTTGAAATCTGTCTAGAGAAAAAGCAGTTTTACTGATGTCATCAAGGCACGAGTTTACAGCAGTCTTAAATGGTCTCAAGGCTTACACTTTTTTCTAAAGACCTGGAAAAAAACACCTTCAAAACTTAGGCACTGAACATTTCATTAGTAGGTTTGCTAGATGGTTCATTATGTAACAAGGTACTGTAAGAATTTTGTAGAAACCCAGAAACAATTTATGAAGAACATACATATCAAAAATGCTCTTAGAGAAAGGTCATTTTCCAAGAGCAAGGAACTGATTTTCTGATGGTCAGATTCATCATTTAGTTAGCTCTGCTGTGAACTTTGGGAAAAACTGCTTCTTAATCCTACTGATGGCCAAACATATGGCCTTGGAAACAACAGCTGGTTAATTTTCCTCAGAGCTGTCTATTTAAATGAACTGTCTCAGACAGTAAAAGAAACATCTTGTCTATTTATTTAGTTGTTTTTAAAAAAACAATGTTAACGGCATTAGGTGTCATAATGTGCACCAGAAACCAGATCAGTGCATTTCTCTACCTTCTTCTTAGGATTCAAGCAAATTTCCTTTGGAAACAGACAGCACCAGGGATCATCATGCACAAAACACGATCTTGTGGTTTGAGGAGAATGCTATGTACTGCATGCCAGGAGATGGAACTGGGAAAGTATGCTCAAGACTACAGTCTTCCAAATCTGTCCTCCTTCATTAATATTTAGTAGAACATGTTTCATCATAAACAATGCACATCCCCCTTCTAGTTTGCTCATTTATGGAAACAGATGTTTAAAATTAAGACAGGCTTTTAGTCTGCCCCTTATATTTTCTGTAGGTCTCACATGCTCCTTCTTTAGAAGACAGGAACAGTCATCAAGAGTTTACTGTTTATTTTAAAACCATGCTAATGTTTTAAAGGATTTAGTTCTTTCTATATGACTCAAAACTTTCGAAACTTTGGTACTTTTGCATCTCTAATAACACATTACAAAGAAAAAATTCTGCTAATCAAATAGCAAAGCATCAATTGCTCATAGTTTTTCTACCCTATTACACTGGTCTGTTTCACTGCTTGCAGATTTCCAAACCATGCAACCTTTCTGACTAGAATGCTTCTTTGTTTAAGCTTCTACTTCCCCTGCATTTTTAACCTTTTCCAGTTTACATTCATCAAATTTTGTATTTGAGATAGATAATTCATATTCATATACATAGAAGCAAATATAAATGTAGCTTCTCGAGAGTGAAATCCCAGTCTACATTCCAGTTTTCAAATTATCAAGTACTTTCACGGTCAATTACATCAAAATAGGCCATGAGAGCTAAAAGACTGGAGGAATGCCTTGGAAAATGCTGCCACAATCCCAAACCATTGATCTGCCATTTTAAGATCTCATTGCAATTGTGGCAGAGGCACAAGAACTAGAACAAGAAGAAGACAGAGAATAAGGCGCTGGACAAGAAAGCAAGCTTTGCAGTTTTACAACATGTTCCTTGGTAGCAGCCTCTGCAGAAGGGAACTGAAAGCCACAAACAGCACAGGGAGAAGAAATGTACTGAAGCGAGGAGCTGCTGCAACTTACTGCTGTGCTGAAAGAAACAGAAGGTGGGATCTCAAGGCAGTGCTGCAGGAGATATTAAATTACAGCAAACCATACATCTCCTGCTACTCGAGCCAAGAAAGGGGTGAGATTAACAACTTGAAATTCCTCTCTGGCTCACATCATATTCACTCCTGAGAACAATACAGAACAATATAACCACGCTACACACGCAGTGCAGCACAGTGCAAGTACACTTGCCCCTTTCACTGTGCTTCATTAAATGACAGGTCTGGAAACCAGTCTCATCCTCTGTGGTCCAGGATGTGTTGATTCTTCTCAATCCTCACCTTTTAGCACCTGTTCCTTCACTGAAGGCAAAGAGTGAAAATCGCTGGCCACACGCTACAAAGATTCAGTGAGTGTGGTACTTGTCCAAAAGCCACATAATATACCTGCACATCCCACCCTTCCCCTAACTTGGAAAAAAAAATCTTGAAATTATTCACATAATTTGTGAACAATTTTTCTTCGGAACAACTGCTAGAGAGCAGCCAGCTATGCTCACTCAACCTAAATATTTGATATTCACTTTTAAAAAAAGTCTCTAGAAATTCTGTCCCAAGCTCTTGCTGTAGAGACCTGGCATTTTTAAAATGCAGACCATGTTCTGTGCAGGAATCTTTAGTGAGTAACTCCTACACCAACTGGTGAACATAAGCAAGGGGAAAATATAGATTTACAGAGGTGTGTAGTTGATTGTTGTAGTGAAAAGCCATTTTAGCAACTGGCGATAAAGTGATTCAATGTGAGTGATTTTAGTCCGTCTCTTTCTAGGCAGTGAAAACAAACCAAAAAAAAAGGTTCCGTGGTATTTTAAAAAGTAGGAATTCAGTCTCAAACTTACAGGCTTTACATTTACTTTGCAGGGAATACTACTTTTATTTTTATATCAACTGAAGAGTGTTTCTTTAAAATCACATTGTTTCATCAAGCCATCTGTTACTCGTAGCCAAAATTACAATTTGAACAATTTGCTGGTAATTTATTTTAGCACAGTATAAAACATTATCATATTTATTGTTATTTTAAAAGTTATTTTTTCCCACCAGACAGAAGTAGGATCATTAAAAATATCAACTACATACTTTATAATCTATTTTTATCTTGGGCAAGGGGATGACTTAAAAGCTGATGGGGGCAAAGGATTATAAAAGCACTACCAGGCTCCTGGGAGAGTCCTGAAAATAGTTTTGCAATGTCCATGGAAGATATATATCAACACCACTCTTACAGGGCTTAGTCAAAAGAACACAAGTTGAAAGAAGCTTAAGCAGGAACAGATGTTTCCCTTCACACCAGGCTGTTTAAAATAGAGTATATGCTATTTTTTACCATCTCTTGTTATATATACACTAAGAAAATGTTAACAAAATGCACTTTAATAAATATTATCACAGGAGATTACAAACAGCTGAACTATTGATGTTGAGTTTCAAGTTCCACTTCATGACCATATCTGCAGCTAACATCCAAATACTTTAAAAAAAAAAAAAAAAAAACAAAAAACAACAAAACCCAGGGGCTCTGTTTGCACTGAAAACATGCAGAAAACAAAGCTGTCGGCTAAGTGCTCAGCAATGGTTTTCATTACAATGGACCAAAGAAATTATATTGTATTGTTCTCTTGCAAATACCCTGGAGAGTGAAGGTTTTGTGGTGGGATTTTTTGGGTTTGTTTTAAGGACAGAATTTATTTTAGATGAGATTGAAATCACATCTAGGTAAATAATCCTAGGTAACAAACAAGACTGTAGAAGGGTCATTTTTTAGCCACAAAGATAAATCTGAACTGCTTGTTTATTTGAAGAACAAACCTCTGAGAAGTATTAAAGACTCAACTTTTTCCCCTTTTCTCTTTTACTGCCACCTGCTCTGACTGTACACCCTACAGGAAACTTCTGAACCAGCTAAAACATGTGTAAAATAAAGAATAATGCTTAGGATTACAATAACCATCTAAGGTGCCCTGGTACCAACAAAGCAAACACAGACTTCACAGAGAGAGCTCTGTAAGACTGCAGCATCTGAGTCAAGAAATCCACCAACACACCAGAGTTCCTAAGAACCCATAAGCTGCATCTCTTTGTTCCTTCTAAAAACTAAATCTCAATGTAAAGATTAAGACATGAAGAATAAGTAATGAAAGAGACAAGAATATGACAAATGCTGAAACAGCTATATGAACCCAGTTGTTTATTATTATTATTATTATTATTATTATTATTATTATTATTATTATTAGCAGCAGCAGCAGCAGCAGCAGCATCATCATCAATAATGTTCACATTTATTATTTTCTAGGAAATTTCAGACTTTTGTCTTCTCATTTCATTGTCATGCTGTTAACAAAAAAAAATATTATTAGGGAGACATTGATACGTTTCTCATCTTCCACATCCTCTTACCATTTCCTAATTAGATGCTGAAGAGAGTTGAAAAACTCAGAAGCTGAGAGTTCAGAATCATTTCATATTGCTTTCACGCAAAATACAGATATGTGAAGCCCATCTTTTGATCACACAAAACAAATGTTCATTCTGATGTGAGTAAATATGTAGAAAATAAGTGAATCACTCCCCTGACTAGAAGCATTTATGGAAAAGATTTTAAAAGCTCTTGAAAATTTCTACCGGTATTTAGCTGTTATTTTAGAGAAGAAACCGAAGTCCTCCTAAATACTTCAAGCCTGCTTCTATCTTGCAACTCAAAAGAAGCTGGAGAATTAACCTGTCTTTTAAGAGCAACACTAACACAAAAATTCTTCACCACTTAGCACTGTAACACTGATGACTCTCCAGAAAACAATGCACATGAACTAAGACAGCAGTAATTCCGAAAACTCCAAAACAGCTACGGATCAATGGAAGGGAAAAAAATCAAAAGAGCAGAAAAGAAGGATCTCAATATTTTAATTAAATCATCAAAGAAGAGAAACATGCAGTGAGAGTGACCTGTAGTTTTCAGGGGGTGTAGCAGTTCCTTATCCAGCCATTAAGCCAGTCTCCTGCCTGAGGCTCCCTCCAATGAAGAGAGGGCAGATAACAGCAGGGGGATCACACTGCTCCAAGAATGTCTCGCCCCTCAGAAGTACACTGAATTCAACTACAGTTTAGCAATGCATATTAATTTCCAGAGCATAAACTAACACTTGAAACATTTTCATGGCATACCTCACGCCAGTTTTATTCCTGGTAACATTTACTTTTCCATAAAACTGTCAAGAGGGCTCAAATACAGTAGATCCTTTCAGCAATGCAGGATGAGAGTTCTTCACACAAGTGTTAGTATTGTACAGCCTTTCTTTCAAAATAGTGCAGTTCTCTGCTCAACTTGCCTTTGTAATAGAGAGAGCTGGGGGTCACTCTTTCAGAGGCCAGCTCTCAATCAAGTACATGGATGGCAGCATCCCTGCAATGTATTCTCTTGGCAGATTCCTCCTTGGGGTCCCATTCACTTATGTCTGAGAGGTACCATCACTTCCATGGCCCAGCAATGCTATTACTAGGCAATAAAATAAATGTCAAGAAGCTTACCAGCAAAGTCACTGCATCTGCAGGAGTCAAGATTATTGGTGGGGTGCTTTGGACTACAGAAGCTGTTCTGAGGATCAGTTAAGGGAGTGACACGTTACTGGCAGCTTTGGAGCCAGTGGTAATGGTTTCTACTCACTGAACTTGACCAAGACACAAGAGAGGGAACAGCAAAGAGCAGATTTGACACACACTGTCTCATCCAGCAGATTTCATGGCACAATAAGCATCACAAAGGTGTTTCACAATGGTAGTCCTGTTACAAGTGGAACCATTCCACTTCTGAAAATGCAGAACCAATTACTCATCTGTACTGCCTTAGGTTTGCTGAAAGAAATTAGACTCATTTCTAAAGCAAGTAAAAACAAACCAGCAGGGAGAGATCCATGTCTAGCCAAAAAACACAAAAGAAAGATGCCTGCATTTGGATTTCAGTTAAGCTGCACCGTTTTTAAACCACGCTCTTCTGTGCTCATCATGCTTCCTACTTCCACAGGGACCAGAAATGTGAATCCTGCAATGGTCACACTGAAAAAAGATACCATACAAGAATTCCCTCTGATGGTGCATTATTAAGGAGATAACCAAGAATCCAAAAATGTGCTTCCTAAATTTTAAGAAGTTAAAACTGGGGAGACGTTGTACATAAAGAATCCTCCATTTCTTAACCTGTCACCAACAGGGTAAAAATGTGAACATAAGAGTAAAACCTTCTGCCTGTTACAGTTCTAGACATGTACCAGATTGTAGATTCTAGACATGGATCAGATTGATACAGAAAACAGAGGTAATGAGAAATAGATCTGGCATTCACATATGATTGTGTGTCCAAAATAAATCTTTACTTGGGATGTCAGCCTAGCTCCTCCTTCCCTTACTTGTCTCCATAGACTCCAGAGAACACTCTCAGATGAAATGATAACAGGATACACAGAAACAAAAAGCAACTAAGGAAGTAATTAAAGGCTACCCTATTTGACGTGAGACATAAGTCTAAATATTATAAAATATGATATCTTAGAAGTAACATCTCTATTTTCAACAGTTTCAGAATGATCTGAGTCCCGGTGATCAAAGTTCAAAAGTTAGCTTTGCTTATTAAAAAGCAGGTGAGCAAATCTTTAATGTCTGTTTAGTCTGAGAGCAAAAGACAGCAGTGTTAATACCAATACAGCAGTACAATATATACACAACAGTTTAGTTACTTCTTTCACTGCCCACGAATTATGTATCAAAGACACCATGGGACTGTTTGAGCTCTTTAGGACAGGTTAAGCCACTCTAAATCCACATATGTATCAAAGAACAAGCACTCTGTGGTGATTTTAAAGTACAGGAAGAGTGTATTTCATGCAACATCGTGTCCCAAATATTTAAATGTTCCCTGTCTTGCCATAGCCAGAAACTGTGGCAGAAAGGCAGCGGAGACAATGGAGAACTGCAATAAAGTCCTGCAGCACAGAAAGATCTCAGCAACAGAACAAAGGTTTGACCACAGAGTCTTCTTTGGCATTTCTTAAATGTTTTATAGTCAACATTGTACTGAGGCACTTTGTTTTGGTGAGCAAGAAGCATTCTCCAGGTGAA
The DNA here is from genome assembly GCA_024865655.1 of Emberiza elegans. Lineage (NCBI taxonomy): Eukaryota > Metazoa > Chordata > Aves > Passeriformes > Fringillidae > Emberiza > Emberiza elegans. The sequence goes on from JALJVW010000206.1 coordinate 39,713,420, forward strand.
ATACCCACCTTGTTACACATTATATAGAGCTATAGAAGAAAAGCACATATTACCTATTGTAAAATTGTATTGTGTTTGCAGAAGGAAGCAGTTAATAAGTACAATTTCAATGTAACAAAAAGTCAATCCAGAAAACTTATTAAAATTGCATCCGTGTTCAAACTCAAGGTAAGTCATACTTGCTCAGCAGTGCACAATAAAATTAATAAAATTAATTTTCTTGGTGTATAGGAATTTTTTTAGTAAGCTCAAGGAGAAAATACTGACTTCTTATTCTATTTTGAAAATATGACTATTTTATTTGGTTTGGGGTTTTTAAAATACAGTAATTGGCAATACACTAAGATACTAAAACTGCTAAAAGGCTCTGTTATGAACAGCTTATGAAAAGATAATGGATTTCCCTATTCCATTAAAACATTACATTAACTTCAATTGTATTCCACAGTTTGAGAAGAATTATAAGGCTGTTTGTTTTTTAAAGAAAGGAAATGTGTTCTCTAACAGTTTTTTGTTACTACTTTGTTTGAAGAACATCCTTTATTTTTCCATTTATTTTGTTTGTAAACATTATTTATATCTGGTTTATATGCCCTTAAAAGCAATGGATATTTTTGTTGCTCAGACAAATTAGTTAATATGACAATTAATTCCTACTCCCAAACAAGTCTTGTTTCCTGAGTTAGATTTACATAAAAGTGTTGAGACTTTCACAATGTGCATAATCAGATACAGTGACACAGCATGCACTTGACAGCACAGCTTCAAAGAACTTCAAATTTCTCTACATCAAATAACATCTGAGGATGAGCGACACACTCAACCTACAGAGAAACTGTAAATATACATTCTAGCTATTAAAATTTAAATTATTATCTTTCAAAAAGGGATCTTCATAAGCCCATAATCAAATGGCTTCTATCAACAGAAACATTTCCATGTCTAGAAAAGCATTCTAAAGAGTCTCAGAATTGGATATTTATGGAAATAAGATGACTCCTGGATTGTCATTTTGTTTTCATGTTATCCATACTCCTTCTGAAGTTACAAATGCAAAGACATTTTCTGTTTCAATGATGCACAATTTTGCTACCAGTTGTGACAGTTATGCCTATTTTTCTACTCTGACTCAAAGAACTGAAGAACAAAATCAAACATGTTGAAACTGGTACACAATAACTACACCAGTTTTTCCTAAGTATGAATATATTGAAATAATCCAATCTTGGATAGTGTAATGTAGTGTAGTGACATAGTTCAACCTGAACTACATGGTAGTGTAATGACACAGTTCGACCTGAAACAAAATTTGGGCTCACATTTTTGAATGCTATTACGTGTTCAGAAAACTTCAGTTTGTTCTGATACCAAAATCTATATATATTTAAGTATCAGATAGTTACAGCGGCATTATTTTTAATCCAGTTCTTACAATTCACAGTAAAAATGGAAGACTGAAGATCAGTGTAGTCTGTCAAGCTGAATCCCCATCAAGCTCCTAACGCCTGTGCTATTGTTTATTCTAAAAATTTTCTTAACTATTATCACTGCAAATGGACTAAAGCTAGAGGAGCATGCCTACTCACACCCTGTGGCTAAATAAATACACTAGTCAGTGCTAGTTTATATAACATGCAACAGGACACAACAGATGCTGCAGAATTTAAAACAAGCACAATGTGAATCTGTTTTCACTAAAATGGACATAACCTGCTAATTTCCAGTCTGGCAGAATATTATAGTGTCAAAAATAATTTTAAAAAGAAGGCAATAGATAAAGAATTGCAGTGTTCTCTTCAAATTCCCTAGTATATATTTAATACTTAATTGAAAGGAACACTCTTCTGGTTCACAAAAGTATTTAGGTTACCAGTATCAGCTCTATCAAACACCATGTGATACTGGAACAAAACTTAAATAATCTGGGGGCTAAAAGGCCTTTTAGGTAAAGCACTATCCAACAGGATACCTGGACACTAAAAACAGAAACTATATAAATTGCTTCAACATAAAATGTACATTGTAGGACCATCTTCTGCATTGATATCATCTGTGGGAGCTCATTCTCCTGTGACACTACAAATAATTTTTTAATAATAATAGGATCAAACTTATTTCCCTCAAGAAGTATAACTGCTGTTCAGATACTTTCAATTACAAAACAGCAAATTCTAATATAGTATTTCAGGTGGTCCAAGTGATACATATCCCTACTGCCAAACTAACAGAACTAGAAACAGTAATTATAGTGCAAATAAAAGCATACTGTGTTCTGGGGGGCTCCCCCCCCTTCCTTTTTACTCACTTTCTTAATAAAATCAGGCATCTCCTTTTTCTCTGAAAGGTGGTTTAAAGAGCAGCATTCTACCTCCAACACATATCCTTCATTATTGACGTCACCTTTTGAAGACCTGAAGAGGCAGACAGAAAAGAAGAATCAATTTCTGTTGTTACAACTGGATACCCAGATATGCCGTTTATATATATTTCTCCTGGAGAGCCAAACTTCAGACAAAACTTTGGTTCTAGTACATTCCCCCCACTGAGCTCAGTGCAGTCCTGACAAGTGGCAGCTACAGTATCTGACCCACATGCCAGGGGAGCAGATACACCAATGCCCACCAATGGTGGCATGCTTCAGGGATTTCCAGATTTCTTTTTCTGTCCAAGAAACACTTTGGCAGCCTGGCATCTAGGGCCAACACCAAGGAGATGCACGGGTGATATAACTCAGGATATACAAAAAGAAGGTTCCAAGCACAATGGTCTGATGGATCTCTGCGCCCCACAGGGCACCTGATATAAGATGCATTTCAGACAGCAATTAAAAGAAACCCCTTCTCTTTATCTACAACTATTCCAAGACAACATCTAAAATCAGGGGCTAATCAAAATAGTTTAATCTTCAGTCTTAGATTATGTTCTCTTTTCAAGAAATGTAAAGCTGTGCCTGAAGTCCCCTTCTCTTTCAGAAGAGACTAACTCCTAAAATAATTCAAAGCAAATGGCATCTGCCATACGCATTTGCTGAACAAATGAGCACTGTGGAAATAAGGTATTGGTCAAAATATGCCAAGGGAATATTTGAAAGTTATACTGAATGATGTTCAGAAACAGTCTGCAGGCAGTGCTACTGAAGGCAGTTTTCATCTCCTCCTGCCTCCCATGAAAAGAAACTGATACACCTGACCAATAGAGGATGTCTAGACAATCACTTGCTTTCTCAGTTTTTCAGAAGAACACATGGAAGAACATTAAAAATAAAAGCAAGCTTGTCATTCTTGTGATTAGTAACAAAGCAGTTATCTAACATTTCCCAGAAAATCAAAAGATCAAGTTCCAAGTGGAGAACTAATCCTGGCCAGCAGCTGTTTGATGTCCTAGCTACCTAGAGGACAGAAAGAAAGGTACAGAAGTTTCAGCTGGGAGTGCTGAGGAAGCAGAACAGGGGCTCGGCAGGCTTGCCATGCTTGCAAAAGCAAGCCTGTGCAAAAGGCCTGTTCTGGGGACTGGGACTGTGTGACACAAAGCTTCAGCTACAGATGGTCCCAGGGGCTTTCCCGAGACACTTGCAGCTCCCCAGAGCCATGCGACGCGTGGGCTGCCGACTGCAAACTGCCAGTGTTTCCTAGGCAATACTGCAGACATCTGCTACATTTGATCCTCCCACTTTCACACAGGCTACACTCTCACCTCATTCCTCTTATCTCACTTATACCTGAACAGGCGGTAGCAGACTGTGCATTGTTTGGTAACACTGAAGACCTTTCCCTATTTGTTTTTTCCCTCTTTTCTACGTTCTTCTTACAACCTATGGTTCCATCTCTACTTCATTCCAGACAAAAATTTTAATAAAGTGTTAAAATGTTCATGAAAATTCTCCGAACATCTTTATAGAATTTACACAGGTCATAACTGGGAGACTAACAGTATTCCAGAACAACTCCTCTGCAACAGGCACACATAAATTAATTTAAGAGCAAGAAAAACTTTGTCAAGAAAATAAAAAAATTATTTTAAGAGGGACAACACGTGTACTGCAGACAATCATTTTTGCTGTTCTAACATCCTAGGTAAGAAAGTCCACCCTGTGCAGATTTTCTGCCACAGATGAACTCAAGAACATAAAAATAAACTTTAGAAATCTTCCCTGCTACTGTACTTACAACCAGACCTAGTTTCTGGTTTGTTTTTTTTTTAATCTGAATATGACTAACAGGAAAAGTGGCCCTGATGTTATCTAGCCACGTTCTAGACAGAAATAATATGAACTAGGGCTCTCTAATGCTCAAGCAATCAATTAACTATCAACACTGCCACTCAATATTGCAAAGTCAAGTCCATAGAACATCAAGTGGAGCAAACGCATCTCTCCAGTGCTTTGGCTGTTGTACAGCTACAAACCAGAAGTGTGGTACCAACTGGCAGCAAGGAACCAAGCCCTTTTTAGACAACCAATTCCATCTTAAGGGGACAACTGAATAACTCTATAAATGCAAGGAACAAATATCTCCACTATTTCCCTTCTTGGATAGAAGCTCCCTTCCAGCCCAACTGAGGAAGCCACTCCCCTCCCTGAGACTGTAAAATGCTACAGCTCAAATTCAAAGTCAAGATATCAAACCCAGGAAATTAAGTATGTGTCATGCTATTTTATGTGCCCACCCATTTGGCAAAGACTGTTCATAACTCTGGCACTGCTGTGACCCACATGAAAATTCACTATTCTAATTCCTCTGAAAGAATGAGATAGACTGCATTTTAAAGTTTAAATCCCCAGGCTACCTGGAAAAATAAATCCTTTCCAACCTATATTGGTAAAGGTTATAGACAGGTATAAGGAAGAGAGAAGCTGGCCTTGAACCACTCTCTCCTAATTCCTCTCCTCCCCCTGAACTGCTCCCTGAGCTCTGATTTTGCGCAATTTTTTGAGGACCTGCTTCCAACCTTTTTGAAAGGAGTAAGAGTTATCTGAGATACAGATTATATGCATAAAAATATAGTGATTATTACTGCAGCTGCTTAAAATGTCCTGTTTAACTCCTTTAAGAAGCATTTAACTTTAACATACACTCGCTGCTTGAAAATATTTAATTGGAGACAATTAATTCCTTCTGTAGCAGTTTAGGGGCTACCTCTGCACTAGGGCTCATGAAAGAAATGGCATCAAATATGACTGCACTCTGTTATGAACATTATTTTACAGAACACACTTAACAGATCCTACTAAAGGCTATAAAATCCTTAGTTAATATCTTCCAATAGAAAGACTCTATTTCCAAGAAGTATTTTTCCATGCTCTCAAGTTAATTATGTCTATATTTGTTAGAAGCAAGTCTTTGTTTATACTGGTAGGTTTTCTTTTTAGGAAAGCTTTAAAAGCCTGTTATTCTGTCAAAAACAAACAAACAGAACAAGAGCCATACCTTTTCATGTGAAAATAATAAATACCTGTGGATGTCACAGACCACAAAATAATTTTCTGAGCAAAGCTAGGTGGGCAAGGAATTGTTTCCAGTCTCTACGCAATAAACAGTGTGTTTTATTTCATACGTGTATCAAAAAGTAGTCATAAATACCATAAAAGTCTCTCATTAAACTCTTCAAATAGTGTTAGTATTGCCAAAGAGAAAGAGATAATTATAGGTACAGGTAAATTCTGTATTAATAGAAATTAATATTGTTTTAGTTTTATTAATTTAATGGGACTACTTTTACGACCACTTTCATTAGAAACTATGATGTAGGACCCCCATAAAATGTATATCTATCAAGATCCCAGAAGCTAGAGAAAAAGTCCAAAGAGCACAGTTCTGTGCACTTGGATTCCTCTGCTCTCTTCTGAAAAAGGACTGATGTCAATCGTGAGAAATAACCCAATAATCCATACTCACAAGTCTCTTACCAGTTTAATAGCACAGGATGTTACTGGGAGTCCAACATATAAAATGCTTTAAAATTAAAGCAATGGTTTATGTAAAGTTGATTTTCACTTTCCCATCATAAAATATTTCTCAACAAAAAGCAGAAAAGAGAAATGCTGAGATCAGTTTAGTCAAAAAAATATGTAAGCTCCAGCAGTTCTGAAGATCTTCCTTTTCTTCTGGATGCACAGTCATCAAGTTTTTCCTTTTCTTTTCCTCCTCCTAGATTGGAAAATTGAATCTTCTTCCCTTCATTCCTGCAGACATTTGGGTGTTTTGTATTACCTTTATTCTTCTGATTAAAAAAATCGCTGGTTTAATTTTAAAAGGTCCAGCCCTGAAAGAAGCACACCTGGGTACACTAATGCTGTGCCCCTGGCAGGCAGGATGAACTGGAGAAGCTGCTACATCCAGACTCACTGCAGCACCCTGTACTCACTGTAACACGTTTTGGGATGCCTGAGAGGGAACACAAGGGACAGTGTGAACACCACCAGCACTTTCCCTGCAGAGAGGAAGGGCAGCCTCCTGCCTCACACTCCAGGAGAGAACAACCACTGGTTGGCCACGGAGATTGCCAGAAAATTTCACTGCAACTTACACACCCTGGGCTTTCATTTTTCTTTGTTGCACGTTGTTTGTTTATCATGAACAATTTTCCTGGAGAAGGGATCTTCTGCCACTGAAGGTAACCTCAGTGCTCACCATGGACAACCTTAATCACAGGATGGTGAACAGCTGAGGTGGAATTTCAGTCTACCTGATGCTGAGCAGAGTGACAGCATTCACAGGCCTAGTGGGGTGGGCATAGAGGGTACCCTCAAATTTTACCAATATGGAAAGGGCTCAAGACCACAGACTTCCAAAAAGTGTCATCCTCAACAGTGCTTCTAGTGCCACTAAACAAGAAGATTATACATTGAATAAATAAGATTTTAACTTTTAATTGGAAGTTCACTGGCCAAAAATATGTTACAATGGTTGTTTCACTAGGTTGTCATTTCCTGCACAGCTGTTTGCTGTTAAGCACCATTTAATGGTAGAAAAACCATAACCAGCTGTGGAAAACCAGTAACTTACACACTAACTATTAAAGCTGACAACTTGGTGTCCCTTACAGACTGGATTTCCAATCCTTTTAAGATACAAGAAGGAACTGAGGAAGCCAGCATTTGGTCCTAATCTTCCTGAAGTTTCCTATGCCCACGAGCTCAGCATGCCAAAACACACTTGTAAACTGCACAGATGCTCTAAAATTACTGTTTCATTAAGATGATGCTAAGAATGTGAGCAGAGTTTTGAGATTTTCCACTACACAGGAATAGCTCTACCATTCAAATAGAACTGTACATTCATAACAAACTGGTCTACATTACAAAAACAATAAAACCACACCAAAGTGATTAACATGAGCAGCTGGTATCTCTACAATTTCAGGATGAATTTCCAGCAAAATTAGAGTATCTGAAAACCAAGAACCCAACAACTAAAAATCCATAGGTTTTATAATGCCCAGCCAAACCCACACCATTTTTTATAAAAATAAAAGCAGGTATATTACATGCTAAGAACCAAGTCTAACCCATGTGACACTGATTTAATGTTATTACCTAAACGTTTTCTTTACTATAGGAAATCTTATCACTGGAATTTGTATTATTTGTTAGTAAAATTTATAAACTTTTTTTTAATGACAGTATATAAAGTTTCTTGAGAAAAGTTTGAGAGTGTATTGATACACAGGCATCTTTAATGTGCAGTGTTTATAATTTTCAGAATACAGATGAAAGGACTTTTATTTATTTCGGGTCATTGTTAGAAGTTATTGTGAGGAAATATGTATTTCTTTGAACTTGTAACAGATAACAAGCCTTCAAAACTCAAACCATTGTCCTTTGAGCTAAAGGAAGATATATGTTGACTCTTGGGCATGGAATAAATATTATCTTTTCATTAAGTTGAAATCAGCCTGCTGAGAGCAACAACACAGACTACATTTGCACACAAACCTGTTTTATCCCTAACGCTCATGAAGGTAAATTCAGACATTTCTCATCTTCAAGCTTAAATCCTACATGAAAACCAAACAGACACACACACGCACACATTTATATTCAAAATAAAATATATTGTACCTATGCAAAGTACCTACTTTCACTAAAGTGAAAACACCAAAGAGAAATACCAGCAAAATCAGGAAACTGTAAAAATCTTTGTTTACTATTAAACTTTTGAACTCAGTCTATCATATGCCTTTGCAGATAAATAGAGTTCTTGTTATCCAACTGATGATAGTTTGAATTTGTCAGGACTAACAGACACAGGAATTACAGAAATAGAATTACAATCATCTCATCAAGTGAATCTCTACAACACTCGACACCTCATTATTTTGCAGAAAGGGAAAACAGCTGCAAAACTGTTTGAGGTCAGAACAGAAATTTAGAACATTTAGAAACTATAAAAAAATTATGATTAAATTAAACTACTTAGTCTACTTCTGCAGAGCAATGTTTCCCTGTTGGTTGCTTTACTGACTGTAGATGGTACATCCTAAGACACAGTTGGAACAATGGAGAAAAATTCTTTGGAATACCATTTAAATCCCCTGCTTCTCTATCATGGTGAAATAAAGCATCTGCAAACATGTCAAAACTATTATAAGCAGACAGTTTATGAGCCCAGACCCTGTACCTTTCCTGGTAAAAGAGAATGGAGGTTGCTTTCCAGTGCTGAAAAGGGGACATCAAAACATTTTAACTGACACTGAATTTTGAAACTTGAAGACACCAGACAGGGGTACCACACTACAGGTTGCTGGGAACAAGTTAAAGCTGCTTTGTGCTATGGTTTTGTTGTAATTTTGTTCAGGGGCTGACTTAGCAACTTCTCTGCAGGAAACAGATAACCTGCAACAGCCACAAATATCCAAAATAAGAACGCACCCAAGACACCTACGCAGAGATTGTTAAAGAAAAAAAACAGTGAATGTGGAAATAAAAGGCCAAGGAGAAAAAGGTTATTGCAGACACAAAGAATATTGATTTCTGCTCCTGAGGGAATGTAAGAATGTGTTGCTCTCCTCATCTTGGTTAGCCAGAACCTCCCAAATACATGGACCTTCCCCCATTCCTTCCATCAGCAGAGACCCACTGTCACACGTTCACGCTTTTCAGGTACCAGCTTTTATTCCCTTTCCTGAGATTCTAAGTGTAAATCAGTGTGAATCTACTCTTCTCAAGCATGAGTGTGAACAGCAGGCCACACCCATGCTTCACTCATGCTTCATTTAGGGCCTTCCCTAAATTCAGAAAAAAAAATCCAACAACCTGGGCTCAAAGAGTTTTCTTCACACAACTGATACAAGATTCTTCAAGATTTCTTCCTCAAGAAACCCACGTATCTCAGAACTCAGCACAGACAATAGAACAGACAACTGCCTTTGAATTAAATCCACTCAAATTTAAAGGGGGAAGGAAAGTATTCATGAGCATTAAATTTATTATTCTTTTATCTGACTATATTCTTTGTGACTTTCAAACCACTTTCCAATCAACTGCTTAGTGTACACCATACCATTAGATGCTACAGAAATATTTAAATTTATTATATTAAATTTAATGAGAGCAATGGCAGAGTTTTTTAACAACTTCATAGACTACCTTCATGCCCAGTGCCTCTAAAGAGTTAAATACCCCTACATTTATTTTGCTTACTTTAACTGAACGTGATGGCTTTTGCACAGCAAACAATTGCATTGTTGTTTTTTAAAAAAATCTGTCCCTTAATTCCATATTCTCCCTAACACTTTCAGTGGATAATCCTTGATTTTCAACATGTACAACTTTAGGATGTGTTTCTTCAAACGTCCTACAGCAGGAATGACTCCTATTTCCATATTTACCATAAATGATTATATAGCCAAGATAACAAAGCCAGTGATACCAGATTAAACAGAAAGCTATCAAAGTGACTTTAAAAGTCACCTTAATGTACAATGCCATTGCAAATTCACTAGGAATATTTTGAAACTACAGGACAATGGCAAAATAGGACAAAAATAACACTAACAGGTAATTTCCATGAATTCTAATGCAAAACATGCCTCAGCATTACCTTTTCCATTTTATTGTTGAACAAATTCAGGCACTGCAAATCTCACTGACAGCAGTAGCATGGTGTTCCTGATACCCATCATCTGCTGCAGCTGGCATAGCCTCTTCCTGCCTTTGGGGAGGCAGAGCTATAAAACTAAGTTCTCAAAGCACAAATCAACAGTATTAATTTTAAACCATAAAACTGACACAGAAAGGTGCAACACTGACTAAAGACTAATTCAAGCATTCAGTTCTGTCTCTGTATAGATGGAATTGGCACTACTGTAGGCACTAATGCAACAATTTCATTTCTGTTCCATTCAGAGAACAAAAAAAAGAAGGTGAAACACACTTTCTATCTGCCAGAGAACAGACAGATGAAGTGCAGAGTGTTGGAGCCGCCTGTGGTGAAACACCTGCAGTGAGAAAAGAGCTGTAGCCTCAGGTGTTCTGCAGGAAGTGCCCAGGAAGCCCAAGCATGGGCCCCACACCACGGTACAAGAGTTTTTTATGACTCTTGGCTTCCCATGAACATCATACCACCAAAGGGATGGATTTGTACTCCTCAGCATAAATGATGTTACCAGTGATCCTACAACTGCGGCTGGACTACTTTTACTCCTAAAATCTTATGACAGAAACAAACACTCATCTGATCTTAGCCTAAGTAGACCTAATTTCTACCCATGATTTAACCGTGATATACAGAGACTGCCTTGAGATGACAAGACACCTGACAGTCCTCAGGGAGAAAAATATAATTTCATCATTATCAGCAGTGTGATGAGAAAGGTTAATTAAAACAATTAACAGTATGTCATTTTTCTTCATACTGTTACATATTTTTAGTCCCCAGCTGTTTGTGGAACGACATGAACTTGCAGTTCAGATACAGGTGGTCTCCGTGCAGGCCATAGTTATCTGAAATCTGTGCAACACCCACTCTCTTCATCACACTTGGCAATGCAAATATTTGTTGCACCCACACACTATGGGAGAAGCTGCTTCCATACTCTCAGCCAAACTCAGGAACATTTAAGCTACGTGGAACATCAAACTGATGTAATTTCCCTTTCTGGTACTTGTTTTTTTCCTGCTTCACCACGTCTCTTCCGCTTCCCCAGGCAGTCAAAAATGACAGATAAGAAAATGCAGAGAAATGGACTGTGACTCTAAAAGGAAATATAATTGGTTCAAGACTCTCTACTGTCTTCAATTTTGTACAGTCATTTACATCAGTCTAAAGCCTGTGACACTGGCACCCAAGTGAGTGAGCAGGCAATTAAGATTTTGCACTCTTCCACAATCACTCTGCACAGAAGTCAACTACTGGACACAGTGTGAGAGCAGTGACACTGAGCACTCTGGCTTAAGGACCACATCACTGAGAAGGAATCTGCTCTTCTCTGACAGGCCTTCAGAGCTCAGACCTAGAAGATGTTGAACCCTCAAGACCCCTAACCAACAGAAGTCCTTAAGCACTTACTTAACATTACAAACTCATGCATGTAAACACTTTCATTACTTGCAGCATGTGTAGGCAGGGAAGACAAGGCCCCAAAACCACGCAATCTCAGCCCACCATCATTCAAGTCCACTGTTCAGCCAAATATTCTATGCTTTAACCATAAAACTGGAAGCCATTTAAACAATAATAACAGGCAAGCCAGCATGAAGTTCTGTATTAATAAAACTAAAATCAAGTCAAGGCAAATTAAGAGTTATTTTAGAAGCTAATAAGACTCTCTACTGTCTTCAATTTTGTACAGTCATTTACATCAGTCTAAAGCCTGTGACACTGGCACTCAAGTGAGTGAGCAGGCAATTAAGATTTTGCACTCTTCCACAATCACTCTGCACAGAAGTCAACTACTGGACACAGTGTGAGAGCAGTGACACTGAGCACTCTGGCTTAAGAACCACATCACTGAGAAGGAATCTGCTCTTCTCTGACAGGCCTTCAGAGCTCAGACCTAGAAGATGTTGAACCCTCAAGACCCCTAACCAACAGAAGTCCTTAAGCACTTACTTAACATTACAAACTCATGCATGTAAACACTTTCATTACTTGCAGCATGTGTAGGCAGGGAAGACAAGGCCCCAAAACCACGCAATCTCAGCCCACCATCATTCAAGTCCACTGTTCAGCCAAATATTCTATGCTTTAACCATAAAACTGGAAGCCATTTAAACAATAATAACAGGCAAGCCAGCATGAAGTTCTGTATTAATAAAACTAAAATCAAGTCAAGGCAAATTAAGAGTTATTTTAGAAGCTCAAACTGCCTGTGATACCTAACACTTACATACACTTGCTAACAAAATGCAGAACTTTTTCCTTAGGTCAGAGGCTGAATTTCAACTCTGTCCACAGCCTCCATCAACTGGCTACCAGGCTGAAGCAAATTGAATGGTGAATGGTTTGCTTTTTAAATAGAAGTATAAACCAGCTACATCCTTTCCTTCAAGCACCAGCACAAAGAGAGGGGGCTAGGATTGGCAGATGGAGGTTTAATTATCTGCCAGCCTTCAGAATTGGTCATGACAAGAAGGGCTGGACTGGGGAATGAAGCTGATGTGGGAAACTGGAGAGAATGGCTGCAACAATACAGGTAGCTTCAGAATTAGGGGTGGTCAGATAATATTAAATTAGGTTTTAAATAATTGACTAAAAATCATATGTGTACAAATATCCACATTTCAATTTTCTTCTGGGCTATTTAACAGTACATCCTATAGATTTTTTTTAAAATCATATTAAATCATAAAAAATCAGAATTCCTGTTTATTCATCTTCAGACTTTGTGTAAAATATTCTTAATACATTTTAATAAGTGCATATAGCAGGAAAGCAATCTTTTTATTTATGGAGTTTGCACTGACTGAAACTTCTACTGTTTAGAGGAAAGAAGGGCCTAAAGTCTATGCATAAATTTAAGAAGCATGCGTTAGTACTACAGTTCTCAAATTAATTGCATTAACTGTAACCATCTAAACACAAAATATGCCTTTTCTAAGCAAACAATTCTCCTGTCATAATTTAATCTAATAAATTTTTAAAGGGTACCAACAAGACCATCCTCACAAACTGTCATGCATAGGGCTTGTTTGTTTGCCTCTCATGACAACACATCCCAAAATACACAGCATATTTCAAGTTGTTATTCTCCAAGTTGCCTGCCAAACTGCAGACAAATTGTAAACATGAAGAACATGTTAAGCCTATTCAAGCCCACAAAAAAAAAATCAAGTCTTGCACAGTAAACTCTGCTATAATTTCCTGATGTAGGTCAAAACTCAGCAGGAAATCACATTGTCTATTTTTATCCCAGTTCACTGGAAGTGCTTTACCTTTCTGTTTTCTTGATAAGCACAGCCCTGAAGATTTGTTCCTGGGGAGTTTTCTCTTTTTCATCAGTTGGTTGCACAAAAGGGTGGACAGCAGCCAAGACAAAGCCCTGCTGGTACAATTCTTCCAGCTGAGCTGGAAGATCATACAAGGAGGAGAGCTTGATTGCAGATGATCCTGGCAGCTCAGCTGGAAATAAAAAGAAATTGGTCAATAATCCGACACTGGACTATCATGTATTTTAAAATCCAGGCTCTTCAGAGTCAAGTAAGCCTCACACTGATCTACAATATTAACACCAAAACTGACCTTTCCTGAGACCCATTTTGTATTTCATATTTTAAGCAGGCTGTCTTGGCGAAGGACTTGTATTACACAAGAGATTCACGCAATTAAACAAGAAATAAGATATATTAAAATGCCAAATCCACTACACAGTCTGGCAGAGATAAGTCGAAGAATTTAATAAAAACAAAGCAGTCGGTCAAAAGATATTCTAGGTTTCAGTAGTTGTCATAGTAATGCAAGTAAAGAAGAGTGAGCCATGAGTCAAAAACACAAAAAAGAGAAAAGAGTCAATGAAGGCAGAACATGTCAAATTCAAAAGCTATAAAAAGAAGCATCAATCTACACAAAATCAGACTAAGAGATCACTGATGCAAGATGCTGATGAGACCCAAGTATCTGCAAAATGTCTGAAAATAATTTTGTAGGTATATTGATAATAGGAACGTTGAGTGATGCCTACCTATAGCAAAACTTTTTAGAATAAACACTAAATCTTATACCTCAGGATCTAAGCAAACCTATACATATTAGAGGTGAGGATGAGACATAGTATATGAAAATAATCCTTCCCCAATCTGCTTACTGCAAGGTTTTATGCCATCCTGTCAAGTATTTGTTGCTGACTCCTGTCAGACACTTAACAATACACATGGATATTTCAGTCAGTATAGCAATTGCCCTTATTTCTTTGGAGTCTTGTGGGATTCAAAAGAAAATCCCATAAATCACCTAAAACAATCTTTTATTCTTTTCTTCTCTACATCAGTAATTCCTCATACACTTTTCATATTTTATGGGAAATGACATCTCTCTTTCCTGACCTTTGCCTCTTCATTTCCATCTCGCTTGGAGGATATTTATTATGTCATCTAAACCACGCCAGGGCATACAGGGTGGTGAGGTCCTGGGTGTTCTTCCCTCCCACTGAAGAAATCAGGAGAGAGGGGATGCTGAATGGAACACAACAAATGCTCCCAGCATCTTGCAAGCCTTTGCTAAAAAAAAGCACTGGAGAATAGTTTTTATGAAATAAGCAGGCAATGCAAAATAAGGTTTCATTGCACTGCTTTTTCCATCAAACCGTATGGCTACCCTTTATGAATAATTTAAGGGGTTATCAAAAAACTAATAAATATTCAAACCAAATAATACCAAGGAATAATTTAAATAATAATAGAATAGATCTGCTTAGTATGTTTTTTTCCTCATGTAAGACCACGTTCCACAAGGGAATAATGGAACTTTTTGACCAGGAGTTTAAGATGTAGAATTTTTTATTATTTTTACAAATAAAATGAGATCCAAGCAACATGCACATTGACAGACAATAGGGCTCTACCTTCTACAACAGCATACAAATCACTTCAGAGTCATAAAAAGAGACGGCACAATGAATAATGCATAATAAATAATAAACCAAACAGTTACTTACTGGAGCCTACTGGGGATAAAAATAGGGAAACCCAGATTTTAGAAAATTCCATTTTTCCTCTTGTTATTCAGAGACTCCAAATATTTTTGACTACACTGCAAGTAATTAATTTCTAAATGAGGGGTTTACTTGGATACAATGGAATGACTAAACACTACTCAGCACTGTTAATTCTGGTCAGAGTGCTCCAATTTTTAACCATCCCCTATGAAAACTGATGCTCGCCTGGAGTATGCATGTAGCATCAGGATTCTTGTGAGGATAGCTTGACTAAGATTAGTAAAAAATCTAGTCATTAACATGGGAAACTGGCTGCTTCCTCCTAAAAGCTAAACATGAGGAAAAAGTGTGGAAAAGCATGTAATTGGAGCCTTGGGATGTAACTTGATTAAAAAAGAAATGTAATAGAAAATAGAGATGGGTGGGATCATCCAGCTGGTTCATCCTACTACCTAGAGGCAGGATCAGTTCTAGTTTAGTTGTTTCTCCGTTTTTCTCATCTATTTTAAAAAACCTTTAGTAATGGAAATTCCACAAGCCCCCTAAGTAATTTTTCAGCACTTCTCTATTCTTCCAACTTAAAACCCTTTCCTAGCACGTGGCCTAAATTTCCCTCTCTTAAATTCATGGTTGCTACTTCCCCACTTGAGTATTTCTTTTCTGCAACAGCATTTCATAACTCCTAACACAATTCATGCTTTAATCTTACTTTCTTTATACTGTATAAACTCAGTCCTTTCAAAGCTCCTGTTCTCCTGTCTTCTGTATTTCTAAGTAACTTTTGATGTTCTCTCCTGATTCTCTTCAACTGTCCACATTTTTCTTCAAGTATAGTACCTAATTTTGACCACAGTGATACAGCACAAGCTTCACCACTGCTCTGTAAAATGGAAAACTCTAACACTTACTACATCCTATGTCAGTTTATATCATCCCAGGGGAAAAAAAAAACAAAGGAAATTCTTCTCCCCATAACTAACAGTGCCAAATTTTTCTGTTCTTCGTGAATTTTAGAATTTTTCCTTTCAGTTCTCAAGGGCCCTTCTGGAGTCTAACTTTCACAGTATGAAGAGCACTTCTCAGACAGGCAAACTGTAATAAACATATTCAGGAGTCATTGCTGCAATAGTTAATGGAAACTATTAATTTTAACAGACTGACCAGAACAATTTTAAGCCTTACAGCTAATACATCTTTTTGGTTTGACACTGAACTATTGCTAATTTCTCCTCAGAGTAGAGATCCCTCACAGCAAAAAGACAGTTCCTGTTGCACAACTGATGCCCAGAAGGTCTATGAGTTTTCTGGACCTACAGACCTGTGCTGTGCATTCTTGTTAATCTCCAGCTGGTCTGAGTTGTGCAGATTCCTCCCCAGAAATCCCTGCTACACATCATCCTCTGGATATTTCATAACACATTTTTTCCAGTATCTTTCTGGGCATTAAGTTGGGCTAACAATCTCACAAGACTTTCAATGTAGGTTAAAAAATGACTCATATTTTGCTACAGAGTTGTATTCATTCTTCAACAGTCTTCAATCTTAAATTATAAAATTTCAATTATTTCTTCAGCTAATTCCTCTACAGTGCATACCTGTAAATTTGGCCTACTTGGAAACATCTAATTTATTAAATCAGTTGTCAATCTAGTCTTTCCTAACTTTACCTTAGAAAAATGCTAACATTTTCAGAAAGCCTTACCCAATTTCCAGTAAAATATATTAAAATGCTTGGCTTAGTTGTTAAAGAGAATTCTAACTGTATCATTTTGGAAGTAAAAGAAGACCAGAACTGTGTACAACAGGGACTTGTGTAAGGCAAAAGAGCAAATGAAAAACCAAATAAAAACTTGGATAACACCAGTGCCTACAAGACTTTATTTTGCCATAAGATAATGCTCACTTCTTTTATCAGTCTCTTTTTTCCAGTTGGCTCTAAGTTTTAGCTTCTGGTCCATTATTTGCACATTTACTGTTGTATTTCTCAATGTGACCTAAAAAGATTCCTTTGTTTATCATTCAGATGAGTGTGTAAGAAACTTGAAAATGAAAGAAGTCACATTCTTCAATTTGGTTAAGGCTGAAGGTGGAAATAGTAGTGCTAGCTGCCTTTGGACTGGATCACCAGATCAATTAGTTTGTTGCCTGATACATACAGAAGACTACAACTTTACAGACTCTTTAAGAAGAAAGAAAGTTTGTGTTACACAACTGATATCTATAAGGTGACTTTCCAAGGTCTAGGGACTTGTGCATTCTTTGCTGCTAATGGAAAAACCTGACCAGATACTCTCACTTACCCTCATCTTACTAGAGAGAAATCAATAAGAGGAGTGAATTTCCGTAAAAATCTACAGGTTTTCATGTGTATTTGAAAGTGGTCATTTCTGTAGCTCTAAAAAGCAATTTATGGGAAAAAGAGAAAGGAGGATAATAATGAACTTTATTATTTTTTAATTTCCTATTATGTGAATGATAGCTATGCCTAAGAAAAGCTGAAACCTTAAATGCCAAAATGGCATTTATTTAATTTCTCTTTACTGAAATGGTCAAAACTGAGGTCAAATTTGGGTCTTGGTTTCTTGGCACCTATCCTTAATACTTTATTTAAAAGAGCAAGCATACAGTTCTACTTTAAATTTCCATTATCCAGTCTATCTACCACCATGTAACATTAGCTTAGTCTGCTTACCCCAACAATTAAGTGTTGGGCATTTTTTGGTCTTTTTCAACATGTTTTTCTGATTAAGCCTTTATGCTCTTATTTCAGTCACAGCTGCTAAAGGCAGATGGAGCCCTTAATGACAGGTCACATTACAGGTGAAAATGTTCCACAAAAATAATGGAGACTCCTTTTGACTACTCCTTGTTACCTTTTAAAGCGTTCATGTTCATCTGCATTTTAAATGTTCCTCAATTTATTATGGAACATTAAATAAGCCTTTTTCACAGAATCACAAAATAGTCTGGGTTGGAAGGGACTTGAAAGATCATCTAGTTCCAGTCCCTCTGCCTTTGCATTAAAACAATCAAAGATCAAATCAGGGTGTACGTGGATTGTACACATTCTCTGTCCATACCAGGTACAGAAGAAAACACTTTGCTCAAGGTGCAGCACATCATGGTGTCTGAAACAAAGGCAGACTGGCAAACTCAAGAGACCCCACTATTAAGTGATGTAGCAACTCAGTTACCTGGTAGCTGCATCCATATCACTCCTATTTCATAAAATCACTGAATGGGTTTGGGTTGAAGGCTCTTGAAAGATCATCTGGTCCAACTCCCTCAGCAAGGCCCATGGACCTGTTCTACTCGATCAGGTTGCTCAGAGTCCCATCCAACCTGACCCTGAATGTTTCCAGGGTTGGGGCATCCACCACCTCTCTGGGAAATCTGTTCCAGTGTTTCACCATCCTCACTGTAAAAAAATGTCTTCCTTGAGTACAATCTAAATCTATCTTTTTAGTTTAAAACCATCATTCCTCCTCCTACTGCAACACACCCTGTCAAAAAGTTTGTCTACATCTTTCTTGCGAGCCTCCTTTAAATACTGAAAGACCACAATAAAGTCACTCAGGGGCCTTCTCCTCTCCAGGCTGAACAAGCTCAATTGTCTCAGTCTTTCCTCATAGGAGAGGTACTCCAGCCCTGTGATCAGCTTTGTGAACCTCATCTGGACCTGCTTCAACAGGTCCATGTCTTTCCCGTGCTGGGGCCCCAGAGCTGGATGCAGCACTGCAGCTTGGGTCTCACCAGAGCACAGGAGAGGGGCAGAATCCCTTCTCTTGACCTGCTGGCCACTCTGCTTTGGATGCTTTGAACACACACCACTTGGTCATGTCCAGTTTTTCATCCACCAGCATCCCCAGGCCTTTCTCAGCAGGCTGCTTTTGATCCCTTCACCCCCAGCTTGAGCTGGTACTGGGGTGGCACTGACCCAAGTGTGGGACTTGGCACTTGGCTCCTTTAACTTCATGAGGTTCACACGGGCCAACTCCTTTGGCTTGTCCAGGATCCCTCTGAATGGCACCACATCCCTCAGGTGTGTCACCCGCACCACTCACCCTGTTGTCATCCACAAACTTGCCCTCCATGTCACATGACTAGGCCTAACATGTATTATCAGGCTCAGACCCTTCGATACAGGTCCAACTGTTTTCTTTTACAAAGTGCAGGATGAGACTCTTTCCCAATCCATGGCCATTCCTGTGAGCAATTCCTGCTCGAGGCACCCATAGCCAGTGAACTATGGACCCACTCATGCTCCTCCTGTACCTCCTCTGTCCAGCATCACAAATCTTGCAGGTCCTTCCACCAAACTACAGACGCTTCAGGTCACTCACAGAAAGAATGATGTCCTCCTGTCTCCTCCCTAGGGAAGCCCAGGGTTCATGGAGCCCTCCTCAGAAGAGGGAAGTTCCTGACAGAAGGGCCACAGGGGTGACCTCAGTGCAGCTCTCCCTCCCCACTGAGGGCTCAAAGCCACATAGCTGCCCCTGAGCAGGACTAAGCCTATGAGCTATAAAGAAGCAAACATTCAGACACACTACATACTTTGTCACTCCTACTCACTACCACCATGCACCTCCCTACTCGTCACGATTTTTGTGCTCCTGTCCTTCCAAAACACCCAAATCTCTTTCCTGCACTACAAAGAGCACGTAGGAGAGCACTCAAGTCCAGAAAATCTTCCATGTTTTCACAGAGGGCACTTCGTGAGCACATTTATGACTGTTTATAACAGCCCTGGTCGTTTGTAGAATTGCAAGGCAAGCACGCTTTCTCTATTTAGTATGAGGACTGCTATTCCTTAATTCAATATCAATTTCTTTCCAGCAACTTTAATCTAATTTAAAGAAATCAAATCTACAGCAGACTAACTTCTAGAAGAGCAAAACACTGTATTAGGACCAGCCAAAGAAATTTAATTTAAAAATTTGCCCTCAGAAGATGCAGTTTCACCTACCTTAAAACATTTGGTAAGAACACATCAACTGCAGCAAAGGTTTTAATTTGGATCATGTTCAGAAATAAAAGTAATGTATTCATGTTTTACAAGATCAAAGTGGTTAAATAAGCACATTGTTTTCAGTGTTTCTATGAATTTCCACTCCACGTGAAATTTTGGAATTACCTGTATTACAGGAATTGCAATTTCCTGATGGAAAGTAGAAATGCATTGACAGAAGGTGCACAGTCACAACAACTAGGATACACAAACAAACCAGTGTCTCTAGGAGCAGCTGATTTGGGTAAGCTGAACACTGACTGCTAAATGAAGGACCATCCTGTCAGGCCACCTTTTGGTTTGCCAAAGCCCCTGGGTTTCTCTGTGCAGGCCCTGAGGGCTGAATGGTACCACAGCCCCACTCAGAGAGCTGGGGATCATCACAATCTAAGGGAAGGAAGGTGCAGGGTAACAACCTATTGTGAAGTGTTGGCTTTTTTCTTATAATGCAGAACAGACTGGAAAATATCCCCTCTCTTTATTATAAATAAGAAAATTTTTAAGGCAGTTTTCACTGACTTATTCAGCAGTTAGTTTGGAACAGCTGAAGGAATCCAGATCATGATCCTTTCCAACTATTCAGGCTTGCTAAGGCCAGTTTGTTACTCTGGAGGGAAGACAGCAAACTGGTACTTGAATATTTTCAAAACACTTACAGACTCATCCTGAGAGAAGGTTATTTCCATTCAGTGTCAATCTCACACACACACAAAAATATTAAGCCATTTTTTGCAAATTTTTCATTCTTTGTTACAAACACTAAGGACTCTCTTTCGTGCAGCACAAATTGTCTGTGGGCCAGAACAATGCAACCATGCTACTCTCACTTAACTATAATAATTCTTTCCTCATTCAACCCACAAATTTCTTGCTACCAACACCAAGCTATCAAGGTACTTCTAATGAAAATAAAGACAATCCTACCAGTAATGTAACTTAAAGAACATAAAACAGTAAATACATTTCTAGCAAGTCTTGTGATGGGTTCCCAATAATTGTTTCTGAACTAAAACCTACCAAACAGATGTTAAAGCAGTATAACTTACCTAGCAGAAAATATATGGTACTTGTGACACTATAACATGGTTTGAATTACCTGAAACACACTAATTCTAGAATTCAATGAGCTAATAGCTCAAACTTTTGAAGAAACAACTACACAAGCTGTACTACTGTCTCTCTTCCTTTTGAACAGAGCTTGAGCTTCCATGAGGTGCATATTTGGGTTCCTTAATTTCAAAGAGAAGATAGACAGTATTGGTGCACTACTCCTCAGACTGTTAACAGAGGCAAGATACTGGACATTAATATAACTCACGGATTTTTCAGTTATGCTAAATGACATTCTCAGTGGTTTTTCTTTCGATCTTGAAGACAAATACAATAAATGTCACCATAAAAGAAAGTAAGGATGAATATGCAAGAGCAATCAGTGCTTCATAAATGAAGGTGTCTGTTCAATAAGTTCCTAGTATTTACTTTTAGTGAAAATGTAATCATGGAAGTTAAAGATATTCAAAAGCAAAGCACTGTATCTTAAAGTGGTAGAGGGGAGAAAATCCACAGAAAGACTGTGAAACTGCATATACACCTTTAGAAAGCAGGTAAATACATAGAAATGTACATATACATGTATGCAGGTACACATAGATATACACCAACATTCTTTTCTTTCCTTTAGCAAACAGCAGATACATGCATTAGCCAAACTGGCAAAGTACTAAGATAACTCACAGATGCAATGAGACTACATGAACTTATCTCATCAACTGTGTTGTCGAATCTCATTGCATCTGTGAGTTACATTGCTTGTTGCCCAGTCAAAGTTTCATTTCTGTGTCTTGAAAGTATAAGTATCCTAAGAACAGTGTATGTTTGCCACAACGATGTGGTTAGGTATGGGATGGCTTAACTTCTGGTGTTTCAGAAAAAAAAGGAAATACCCAGGCTATCTCCTCCAGTAAGTTAAAACTAATGACTAAACAGAAGTTTAGCAACCTAAATAAATTAACAAGCATTTCTTAAACAACTCACAGCTTATACCCATTAGCCTGTGGGCAGAATTATACAAAATGAGCAAACAGAAGACCACCTACTAGAGGTTAAAAGGGTTAATGACTGTGCAAAAAGAAAAATTAAAGACAGTGGAAAAGGGGAGGGACTTCTCATTTAAACTTGCACAGAAATAAATCTAGGAAATCCTATCCCTTCTGCACTTGAATAATTCTTCAAAATGCTATCTTTTCTATTTGCCATTCCCTCCTCCTTGGTTCTACTTCCTAAATTAATCCAGACCAAACACAGAGACAACAAAGACAGGCAATTTACATATCACAAAACCAAGGAAATGCCAATTATGTCCAAAAAAACACAGTAAGTGTTCAAAGTTACATTTTATCCATGCAAACTTGTTATCTGTGTAAGTTCCTAAAGATGAGTATTACATTGAACTACAGAGGAGAGAAAGGTTTAATTCTGAACCACAGGATGGACCAGCATGCTGATTCACATGTATTTCCATCCCCCCCACAGCCCCCCAAAGTACTGGTTCCCTCTCCTAAATCCAGTTCAGACGCAAAGTGAATCTGTTCATGGCAATACTTCAGCTGCCAAAGCTAACACTGAATGCTGTTCTCTTTAACAGCTTAAGTAGTAGTGAAAGAGGACTTCCCATCACTTCCACCAGCAGTGCAGCAAGTCATGTCTCTCCCAGCAAGCAGCCGGTTATCAAATACTTTAAAAGGAGGGAAAGGGGAACTATCCAATGAGCAAAAAACAGTACAACTCACTGAAGAGATCTTCTGATATTTTACAAGTTGGTGGCATCGTAAAAGCTGGAGGGCTGATGCATCTTTTTTGCTTTGACCCCTCTCTAACAAATGTGCCTGTGATTTTTCTTAGCAGCAAAAATAATGAATACTGGCAAGGTTCACAGCTAACCCTACAGTCTACCTAACCTTCATTCCCTCCCATACTCTTTAAAATGTATTTTGTCTTTTCCCCTTGTCATAACCCCTCCTTTTCCTTTCCTTCTCCTCCTCTCTGTTTTATGCTTCACTTCAATGTTCTTTCCATCTTTCTGGCGAATTTTCATTTCAGATTTTAGAACTGCAGAATATAATAAAGTAACACTGGTTCCTTTGGAAATTTTACAAAAAGCAAGCAGTAAGAAAACAGCATTGAAGTAAGAAAAAAAAACTGTAAAAAGCATAGGTAATATCCTCAGATGAGTACAAAATTGTCTACTTTATCAAGTTTCAAATTATGCAGAATTTATTCATTTTATGGTACACTTTACTGGATGAGAAAAATCTCCTCTGAAATGGAATTTTTAGCATTTCTTAGCTGTACAAATCACTATATCCTATTGTCAATAAAATGCTGCATGTGCTGATTCTTTAAGGAGGTCAAAAGCAGAAAGGTACATATAACCATCTATGTATTTCCACCCAAACCAACTGAGAACAACCTTGAGATTACTGTTTTCAATTTTAATCAAGCAGAGATTGTAGAGAAGTAGCTTGCATTCATTACATGGGATTTCTTTCCATACTCACAAGGTAGCTATAAACTACAAATCTGACTGAAGCCTAGTTTCCAAACTGAAAAATGACAAGAGGATTTCAAACATTTGAGGAACAGGGAGGAGAAATAAGTCAACTAAGTAGTAACTGTAGCTGAATACACTTGCTATGATCTTGTGCACGTTTTTCACTATATATTGATAACTGTGATTAAAATCAATGACTTGACACAGCCAGACGAAGATAAAACTAAGTATTCCACCAAAGTATTATCATCAAGGTTTTCTTTTTTTTCCCCAAAAAACAAGGTAATTGCTTCATACAATAAATATATGCCAGGAGAAAAAGCTGGAATCTAGAGAGAACATTTTAAAAATTTGAATTTTATAATTTCAGCCTTCAACACGAAGATTTAAATTTACCGACATATCCAATAACCTCAGAAAGAAAGGTTAGGATCTATCAAGATAGCTCTTATTCCCCAAGCCAACCCCTGCAACTGAGAACTGATAGTCTCCAGGGAAACCAAAATCCTCTTGGCAGGTCATGCCTGTATATATTTTATACATAACGCTTTGCATTATATATACGGAAAAGGACAGACAGCTTTAGAAATGCTTGAAGGCTTTATTCAAATATTACCTGCTGGTTTCTGTTTCTTGTCATTTTACATCGCCAGTGCTTCACATGCATTCTCCCCTTCTGTTCCAAGAGATGTTTAGACTTTCTTATAAAATCTTATTTAGGATGATACTGTGTGTGCCAAGTTGGCTTGGTTTTTTTAAAATCTAGAAAGGGATTTTTCCTAATCCTGTCTCTAAAGTTCATATATTACCTTGTTTCAGATGTTCTCATTTCTTGACTGTATCAATGATATTCCTTTTCTTCAAAAGGCAGTCAAAGATACAAAGCACTTAATATTTTAAATTAGATTAAGTATCATAGTGACTTTCATCTTTCTATCTTTTTCCTGGCTTGAAATATTATATATTTTAGATAAAGAGAAGATACTTCCAAATGATACATGTTTTTCATTTGGAAGATAACATACAGTGTAACTTCTCACTATTCTTTTGGTCTCTATTAAATCAAAATCCCCTATTTAGAAAATGCTGTGATTTTTCACAGATGTCTGTCAAATTGTTTTCAGCTTTACTGGCAAAACTAAATAAATATTAAAGCAGCCAGAAATGTAACACAGGTTGTATAACCAAGCAAGCAGTGTTACTTGTGTTACTTGAAGATATACTCTCAATTAGATTTTGGCCCCAGGTTTAGTCATTTTTGAAAAGAAAGTTGGGTAAGAGAATGCTACATTATTAAATAAGAATTAATTCAGTATAAACAGGAGATATTCAGGGGCAGGTAAACTAAATTCAGAGGAAAGGGCTTATAATGCATTTGGATATTTTTTTAAGAACACATTACCCCTCAGTAATTTTAAACTGAATACTTCTGTGGACAACTACACAAGACTCAGAACACAACAGCTTGTTAGATTATAAATGAGCCAAAACTGAGCTATTTAACTCCATGAAAGTTTCCAGGAAAACACCAAATTTTAAAAAGGAATACAAGCAAATTAGATCTGGCTTATTTTCCAATTGCTAGGCCTGCTAGGGGAACTGCAATGAAAAAACAAATGGAAAATATCAATGAAAAACCAAATGGAAAATATTCTATAGTATTTACTATTCCTCTCAGCTCTCCTGCCCCACACTTTAATTTTTTTTTAAGTATTGATAATGAGAATATATTCACACCACTTCTAAATGTAAGAATACCTCTGTCAGGGTATCTGAATTTCATGTGAAGGGTCTGTGTCTACAAAAGCAAGATCAATATTTTACTATCCCAGCAGACCTGGGATAGTCACCCTCATGAGACTTGCCCTCAGTGCCACTGGTGAGCTGTACTTGGACATTTCAGCTACCCCACAGCATCAAAGGGAGCCATCCAGCTGGAACTGAAACTGTTCTGGTATTTGCAGCAAAATTGGCAGGTCCAAATCCTTGTTGTTCAAAATCCTCACAGGAAACCCATAAGAGACTTATTGTGCAAAGGTGTGCATGGGAAATACAAAAATACAGGGTAGCAATAATCCCTATCAAGCAAATTCCCCAATTGTTCCTGATTAATTTGGCATGTGGAAGAGTCATGTATCACCCCATTTATGATTTTTAGAGTGACCAGATAAACTAATTCCAGAGGATACAAAGTTAGAATCACCAAATGGACTGGTCATTTTGCAACGAATTAGGCAAGTGTTAAATGAGGTGAGAGGTTCCAAAGAGGACCTGTTTTCCTGTCCATATGTTTTTGGATTTGCTGACTCTGTTGGTACACAAGGGTGGTCAAAGATCTGATTAAGATCAGTACAAGATAAAATATTTCTCCCTGACTTTTTGCTACCTGTGCTATTATACAAATTCCTACTCAAGTTTTTCTCCATTAGCTAATGGAGAATGATTCCCACTAATGAAGCTTTTGTTTTTCAACCTTGCTGCCACAGCCTCAAATGTTCCTTAGGTTTTTTTTCTTCCCACCCCTTCGATTCCTCAAACTGATGAAAAACAGCAATTATGTGGCTACACTGGAGCAACGCACGGGCTCACTGGCCAGTGAGCTGTCAGTGCACATCTTGGTTCTCTCCTTGCCTTTCCCTGATTATTAATAGAGGTCTCAGTCTTCTGCCCAGCTGCCAGTTTCCACAGCTCTAGGAGCAGCCTAAATTTCTCGCAAATTGCTTTGAAATTGTGCAGTTATAATTATTTGGAGGAATGAGACAGACAGACAGTGAGCCTTTTTTAACTCTCGTTTCCCTAGGAAACCGCTTCAGAAACAAAACAGAAAATCCATCACACTACCTACCACCTACAAATCCTCTGAAAAAAAAAACCTTCAAAAATAAAGACCTCGAAAGAAAATCCTGCAAAAGGTATTATGGGATATTGCCTTCTGTAACACCTCTAACAGTGTATTTAACAGTGATGAGGCTTTCACAGAATATTGAAAACTACTAGCAAGCAATAGTTCACCACTGGCACCTAGAAGCAGTATGTCACTGCCAAACACACCACATCACTTCAACTTGGCAAGAATGCTTGATAGAAAGCCAAAGAGTAGTGGAAAAGGCTGTTAGAAGTTAACAAAGCACTTCCCAAAAGTACTGTTTTGTTTTTTTAGGCAAGTCTGCTAGAGCATGGGTGATGGATTTACTAAAGAAAAAAGCTTTTTTTGGCAAAAAAAATCCTGCTTTTTTTGCTTAGAGCAAATTTTCCTGTCACTCTGCAGAATTTGAACTCCTACTCCCTCGTTTCAGAAAAATGTGGCCAGTTTCTGTTTTCAAGTGAAGAATTCCCACACAGTGATACTGATAGCATGGAAATCCATTGCTTAATATGGGTCATGGGAAAATGGCCACAAATTCAAGCATCATTACAATGGAGCAACCATAGCAAATTATATCAAATTTTTTTTTTTTCATTTATTTTTTTAAGTTCATAATAAAATGGTTGTTGTTGCAATTTTATTTGCAAATAGTAGCAGAATATTTCTCCAAAAGTTTATGAGAAGGCATTGTTTTACCCTTATTTCTCAGTGTCGTTCTGTCAGAAAAAGTGCTGCAGCTACAACATTTATTGGAAATTAAAAGGAAAGATGGAGAGAAACCTTATCTTCAAAGCTGCTAAGGAAAATTAATGAAGTAAATATAATCTAATACCAAAGTAGTAAGTATATGCAATAAAGATGTAACAGGTGTCCTGTCCAACAGGGACAGAATACTTCCACGGTATGAAGGTGGTAATTAAAAAGCATTACACAGACAATCTTAAGATCTAAGACTTCCCTTACTCCCTGGATAGGATCCCTTTTGGGTTAATAACATCAAAAATTAGTTTCTTAAATGCACATTCTTACTGATTAAATAACAGAATACAGAGGCAAATGAGCAGGTCACTTTCGTGGTTCTATTTACAAGGAATAACCTTTACAGGTGGCACAGTGCTGTGTGACAACGCATATACAACAGAACTGCAGGATGTTATTCCTGTCAGCTCCTCCTTGCACAGACAATACCTCAGAAGAAAACCTGGGAAAAAGTGTAAAGCACAGTGCCTCTATGCCCTGGCTAATACTGTCTTCTTGCCGCTCCTGATAAAGCAAGCCCAAAGAGAGGTCACGGGCAGCCGCACGTGGCTCTAACTTCTAATCATATGACAGCCCACGTCAAAGACGCTTTCACTTCCCCCCAGTCCTAAGTGGACTCTGCAAAACAGAATTTCTAACTTCTCTTATGTCAAAAAAGGCCAGACCTGCTATTGGCTAATAATGAAATATCACTGATAAAGTAGTCTGAGCTTCCACCAATATTTCTGGAAGGGTACCCTGAAAGTATCTGTTGATGAGAAGACCAATTTTTCACAAAAATTTACTATAATACAAACTAAACAAACAACAATGACAACAAGTAGTGCAAGAGTGCAGCTTGACAACGAAGTGTTACAATTTAAAAGTGTTGTATTCATTGAACATGTGGTGAAGAACAATGAAAATAATCCCACAAAATATGTCCAATTTTATCTAGTTGATTACTGAAAAGGCTTCATCAAGGCATTCAACCCAGCTGGAAAAATAGGGTAGATGGACTGCAAAGAAAGACAGATGCTGCATCTGAGCTGAGCATTCCTAAGTAAATAAACAACAAAAACAAAACAAAACAAAAAAAAGGCAATTCTGACACAGTTCCAAACTTTATGAAACAATAACTTAACAAAAGACCATTTATTCTGTCACTCTCCTTTTGTTCTTTTGTTTTGTGATTTGAGATAGAAGTAGATGCTAATTTTTTTTTTGCTTACTAGTAATCTGTACAATAACTGCCTGTGAATTAACCCATGTAATTTTGGACTATTTGTCAATTCTTTTACCAGTTGTTATTAAGAAATTCAGGAAACAATTGTTCAAATAGAAGAACACCACAAAGGGCTTAGCAAATGAGGAACTACAGCAGTAGACTGCTGTTTATTTATATTTCACTAGTAACCATGTCCTGGCTTATCTCTAACTTTCTCAAAAATTCCTCCTGTTTATTTGTAAACCTCATACCTCATTCTCTTTCAGATTTAAGGCCTTTTATCAATTCATTTGGAAACGCGTGGCACCTTTAGGACTTCTCACATCCTTGATGTCTTTAATTTTTTATGTGCCACATCGTACGCAAAAGCCTCTGTATTCTCAGACTAAGATGAACTCTTTCAACTGATGACTGTTTAACAGAGACAGATAATATTTTTGCAGTTCTTAACTCACCTGATGACTGTCAAGCTTGTCTTTTGTGGGCTGATCAAGAGCTGCAGCTCACAGCAAAGGCTTAATGAGATTCTCTTCCCCTTGAAAATACTGTTTCTTTCAAGAAGAATCTGTAGCTAATCACTGCAAGTCTCAAGTTGAGAGGATGATTATTTGGGGGGAGACAGAAGCTGTGAGTTCTGCACAATTCAACTAAAGAAGCTTCATTTATATAGTGAGCAGGTTTTGCAAAAATCAGTTGGCTGGGAAGCCTTAAGCTTGCAGTTCCTGTACAAGACCTTATCACAGTCCATGGGTTACCACGTACCAGGAAGGGCCACGCCAGTTCACTACAGCAGCTGCTGAGCAAGCACTGGACTCAGCCGAAACTTTTCATGTGCCACCTCATATCTCCCCTGCTTTTCCCAAGATTATCACAGAGTATAATGTGTCACAAGTATCATGCAAAACCCTTACTGTACACAAACCAAGAGTCTGCTGGGTGTGCAAGTTGTATCACAGAAAGCAGACTGCAATTTCATGTAGTAATTGTGTCACTTCTCTTAAGTCCAGGAAATTACACACTTGTATGACTGCAGTAAGATAAAACCAAGTCACTGAGACTGTTTAAAACACGGGACAAAAATGTGCAACACGTGCCAGGGTTTTGCCAAGATAGCTGAACGAGTGCCAAAGGAGCTAGCTGGGGAACTGGAAGCAAGACTAGCACAGTGTTTGGCAAATGCTAATAAGTTCTTGTCCTTTACAGAAGCAATGAACATATTTTCAGGCTGCCTCATCGCTTAAAGAGAAGGCCACAATCTGGAGGCCTGGATCAATCTTTATCAGCTTTGTAATATGTTATGGCTGCAAGACAGTAATGATCAAATGGTATTTCACCAAGTGACTACACTGAAGAGTTCTGACACTGCTGCAAACATGAACCAGTAGGCACCCAGAATACAGCACTAAACTGACACCTATGGCAAAAAGGTGTTTTATACCAGGCCCAATGTGAGATGTTTGCTTGGCAGTATATTTACATGTTCTACAGACTTACTAGGCTACCTGTCACCTGTGCACATACACACAGGCACTGAAAAACAAAACAGTAAAAAAGGCCTGAAGCAGATAAAGCACCTTCACAGGCATAGGATCAATGCCACTCTATATACCAAGTTAAGGCAAAGAAAATGCAGGTGTGGCTTTCGCACACAAAACCCATGCAAACGCTGTGAGAACACTAACCTGAAGAACAGTTAAGATTGAGACAATATTTAAGGTTTGCAAACTACATTATTTTGCTGAGTACAATATTCACAACCTTAATTAAAACTGCAGTCACAATTATGCTTGTTGCTAAAGCAACAATTCTACGTATTTACAGAACAGGGCAAAGAAAGTGAGAAATTGTGCATTTCCATGATAGATTAAAACTACATAAATGTTCTCAGGTTATTCTCTAAACAAAATTTAAATTGACTGTTGATTTTTTCTAGAAATGACAGCATTTTAAGGTTTAAAGTAAGCTTTCCCCTGTTCAATAATGAAATAAGTCTAACACACTCAGAGGACGTTTTTCCTGTCACTGAGATTCAAAAGAAGGAAAAAAATAAAAAAGAAGTTGTCATGAAAGACCCAAAGGGATCTGAATCCAGAAATGTAAGTTGTCTTCTTCAGTAAAAGACCATGTGCCTGCCCATGCATGATAGGATGGGTTTTATTTAAGCAGAACTTGATAGCAAATCTTGTCAGA
Source organism: Emberiza elegans (assembly GCA_024865655.1). Classification (NCBI taxonomy): domain Eukaryota; kingdom Metazoa; phylum Chordata; class Aves; order Passeriformes; family Fringillidae; genus Emberiza; species Emberiza elegans. The sequence continues at coordinate 39,744,090 of JALJVW010000206.1, forward strand.
GTGACAGCCGCGGTCCCTGTCGGGCTTCATTGATACAACACAACAAAAAGGCATCCCTCTGGCACTGGAAAGCTCCCAGAATACAGAAAACTCATGCAAGGCCATGTCTTCTCTTCCTGCTCAACATGTCAAATGCTATCTGTCCGCCTCCATTTCTACAGTCACTCATGACCCTTCAATTCTTTTAGTTTGTGCTCAGCTACTTTTCTCCTTTGATATTCTTTCCCTATTTCATCTGCTCTATTTTCTCCTGATGCCCACTCCTTTCTGAAGACCTTTTCTCCTCTTTCCACCATGCATGAGTGCTCATATCATGGAGCAGGGCATAGCAAGTGTCAGCCTAACACCTCCCTCTTAGGCTTCCAGACACAGTGAGGTGCTGCTGTGAAATCCCTTCCCTGTCCAAACACAGGAGAAGAGAGCAATGGCATTACACACAATGTCTGGGGGTCTCCGTGTCCATGACCCACAACTGGTCCAGGCCAGGGTGGCTCTACCTCTTTGGAAGACATAGGTGGCAGAGGCCTCAGGACAGTGCCCTTTCCTACTGCACTCATGAAAAGCCAACAGGTCCCATACCCTCTTAGGGGAACACCAGCACCAACGTGGTCCTGCTCCTGGAACTCTTCTCAGCTCTCTGTGTGATCTGCTGCAGCGATAGCCAGAGCATGGAGGCCTCATTTTGTACCAGGGGAGGTGCTATTCAGTGGAAGAATGTTGGAAGATTTGCTTTTATTCCCCATTTCAACAATTCAATGCTATTATAATGGAAGGATGTTGGAAGATTTGCTTTTATTCCCCCCATTCCAACATGCAGCCCACAGACAGGGTGTATACCTCTCACATTCTCTCCATGACTGGAGGTGCAATGCTAGGCACCAAAGCTGAGTTAAATTTTTTTCCAGTTAATTCTCTGGTCATGCTGGTCCCTGGGGGAATGTTTCTGGTGTAGGCCATATCAGCACCCCATCATACTTTTTCCTTGTCTTTGTCCCTGCTCCTGGAGTTCCAGATCCCCCTTTCCCTCCATGTTTTTCTTACCACTTTGCTTGTAACTTTGGGCCACGTTCATCTTGACTGACAATAAAGTTAGCCGATATATTACTTGAACCCTTTCTCTGCCCCACTGCTGTTTAGCTGCAGCTGTGCCTTCCACTCCACTTCTTCATTGGAGAAGCCAAAGTGTCTGTGTTGTCTGGGGCACAGCAGCAGGAATGCTATGGCACAGAGCCTGGGCTAGGGATCTTACAGCTCATCACAAGGCTGACAGATATCTTGATTGCCGGGTTTTGGGTTTTTTTTGGTGGGTTTTTTTTTTGGGTTTTTGGGTTGTTTTTTTTTTGGGAAAGACTGTGGAGGCAGTTTCTAGGATTGAAGGATTCTGGCTGTGAAGACCCTTTGGAGCTTCATACGAGCTGACATGTCAGCTGAGTGTTGACAGCCTATCAAGCAGCTGACAGGGCACGGTCCTCTGAACGGGATGCTTCAGCCAAGAGCCTAGGAAGAGGACTGGCAGGCCATTTCCTCTGTAAGCTGAGAGAAAAGCAGGGAAGGAACAGATGCTTCCCAGGGAGAAATACATGTTTGCCTGTTGAGAATAGGGGGGAAATGATCTCCATACTGCAGGACTTGATCAGAATGTACTACCTCCCCTTCCCTCTCCTTTATCTCCTCTCTACAAGCTAGGGGAGCAGAAGGACAGACTTTATCACCGTTCCTTTTGTCAGTTCTCCCTCCTTTATCACTTCTCATAAGAGAAGGGCACAAGTTTCACTCTTACCCCTCCCTTTGCCCACATGGTGTGCTGCTGCTGCTACTTTTCAGCCATGTTTTTGATTAGCAAAAAACTCAATCCCAAGTCGGTAATGATTCCTGAGGGCCACTGAATCAGCAGCCAAAGGCACCTGCCAACAGGGAGAAAAAGTCAAAACAGGCTTTGAAAGTCAGGCAAGAGACAAAGTAACTATGCCCATATAAAGGGGATAATCAGCTAAATGCCACCAGGAAAAGACTGAAATCTCCTCACTTCTAGACACTGAGCTCTGCTGAGCCTCTCTCCAAGAGCAGTGTTTGGAACAGTGTTTGCAGGACAGCACTGCAAAGCTGTCCTCCCTCCACAAACTGCCCAACCACTGACAAACAGGTACTGCAATCATGGGACAGCACAGGGCAACAGCCACACCTGTGAACACAGGTTTGGATTCCCAAAATTTCATCCAACCATGGCAAAGCCACAGCAATAGCTTGTGCAACAGCAAATTCTGACCTACCACACCATTCTCAGTGCAGAGAGGCAAGCACTAGCCCTACCAGTCCAACTTTGTGTCCCACACCCATGGTACCTTCCCCAGTGGGTGTAGGGCAGAGCACACATAAGAGCAAAAACTTGTAAAGGTTAAAACACAGTCCATGCCTTCATCCTCAGACAACACTAGGGAGGAAGCAGGAGGCAGTCAGTCCATCTGGAGTGTGATCACAGAGTGGCTGCCACAGCTGCCAATGGCAAAAAGAAGTCTAGAGAAGTCATCAAGCAGTAGCTGCACTGGTAGCATGTATGAAAATGCATGAACAGAAAACAAACCCAGAACAGACAGAACAGAAATCAGACATGCTTCTGAATGTGAAATCTCTTTACAAGTGTCACTTGGGCAGAGCAATGACAAGTACAGTCATAAGCGTGAGATAGATGCTGGGACAAACCATGTCCTGGAGTAGCCCCCAGAAGGGCTCAAAGCCAGACAGGAGCATTTTGCAGATATCTTTCCTGCCGGCTGCTCTGAAACACATGCACTGGGATGTCCAGTGTACAGCAGAACACATGACTTGTCCAAAGTAAAACCCTCAAACACATTTAATGGTGAGTGTAAATGCCCCAGAAGCAACTGCCCCAACCTGGCTGTCTGCTCCTCTTGCCCTGCACTACTTCGGACAATGCACAGCCTGACACCAGCCTGTCCTCTGCTGTGTGGACCCTTGGACATGACCCACCAAGACACTGTTAGAGGCTGTGTGAAACAGCTGAATGTCGACACCATTTCCATCAGAACAGAGACTTTTTGTTCTTCACATTGGAACTTGAGGAATATAAATGCAAACATTTTTTAAAATCCTGCACAATCAATGTACATCTGTCTGGTGCTTTCACTATCTCAAGGTCAAGAGCAGTTGACACCAGAAGTTCCTTTTTTCTCAAAGGGGCTATACTCCACTCAGGATGAACCAATTCTAAACTTTAGTTTGCAGGAGATCTTAGCCAAACAATAATTTATTTTGTAAATATGTTAAGAAGTCCATTACAAGACTGCATAGATTTTGTATATTATCTTTTATCTGGATAATGCCAGGAATTTGTAGCAACAAGTTCTAAAAAGACTCAGCAGATTATCACAGCAATGACTCCTAATCACTTCTCTCTCATAATAAAACCATGAGACTTTTACTATTTGAAGTTACTGTGTGATCTCCTGCTCCAGTTAAACACAGGGCAAGTTTTGCTTCTGAGAAAACAGGAAAAAAAACCCTGTGACTTTAATAATTTCACCATTCCATGAGAAATGCCTGTCTGCCAGCCTTGTAGACTCCCAAATGTGGCTGCTTGGCTCTTGAACAGCATCAGGAGGATGAAAACCACATGAAGATTGGAAAAATGTGCAAAGCCAGAGGCCAAAGAAAAGACACGGCCACTCAGAAAGATCACGTGCAGTTCCTGAGTTGCTGAGAGAAAGAAAAGGTTTCTTAGAAGTTGAGAACTCTTTTTAGACAGTATCTGTACTTTTCCATGATGTGAGTGAATTATAGCATTCATGTAAACGTGATGATGGAATGTATCTCTTGGAAGAGCTCACTAACTACATTAAGAAGAACCCTGAGCTCACAGAGTAGATAAAATGAATGACTACATGATAAGAATGGAGTATTATAGGAACCCAATCTTCATTCTAAGAATGGGTGCAGACTAGAAAGTTAGTACCCACATGACTATTTTTTGACAAAGTGAAACATGTATAAAGAGAACATCCTGCAGATATTCCTTTCCTCCCTAGTCCATTTCTGGTTTGCACACACCCATTGTCTAAATACACAAGCAGAGTCCACAGAGAAAGCATGGCTATAACATCACTAAGTGTACTAGGGATTCCATAAAAGCATCTAAACCAAAACTGTTTCCAAGCACAAGTTGAAAACAGAGCTCCAAAACACATCATACTCACATTCTTTAATTCTTTTACATATTTGAGATGTTCTAACATACATACCATATTGTATCTAAGGTTTCATCTAGTCTATAATGTATTAATCCAACACAAAATAGCGATGTAACAGTACAGCTGATCTTGAGGGGACAAGAAATGCCAGCAAACTTTATTCTTTTTCTTATTTGAAATTATGTCAATGGTACAGCTTTTCTGCAGGTATGTAGCTGTTAACATTTGGGCTAGAATTGTTAATTCATACTATTGACCAGCTTCTTGCTTTGAAGACCATGATCTAGCCACCAGCACAATGGACTACCCAGGACTTATTCCCAGTTCTGTCAGAGTCATGACAGGACTTCAGCTAAAGCTCTTTGCACTTTCTGTTGTGGTATAATTAAGTGCGGAAATAAAGCAAAACTTAAGTGATTGAAAGCTCATATCCCCAGGAATTTCTCCTCTCAATGATATATATGTGTCTGTGTATTGCACACCTCACTGATGTACAGATACAGAACATATATATATACATACATATGTTAGAAGAAAAAGTGAGTGCAGTCTATCACAACAAGGATCTAGATACAACCAATAATTATGGAAAGCAGAGCTTCCACTTAGAAACTAAAATACATCTCACAGTTGTGTATCCTTATTTAAAAAACAGTAAAGTTCAAATCTAATGACTCTTTCCAGCAATTACATTTATGATGTAATTTATGGCATTTATTAAACTCCCAACATATGGAATGCTCCTTTTATGTCAAATTGCAAATTTCCCGAGACACACAAGTGAGTTTTATAAACTGCTACAGCAGGAACATTTCATTTTGCTGTGACTTAAAAGTGGCAAGTCCTGAAGGGTTACTGGAAATTATCTCAGCTGGCTGGAGCAAGCCAAAGCTGTGGATTTGATCCCTGCATGGGCCATTTATTTAAAGAGTTGGACTCAATGATCCTTGGGGGTCCCCTCCAACTAAGAATATTCTGTGATTGTATTGCCATAGACTGGAATTCTCTTGAAACCCATGCCAAAAAAATTCATTTCTTCATAATTGCATTTACAGAAAGGACAGAAGCTCAGATCCAGCAAAACCCTTATGCTGGTTCTTTAGATCACACACATATAATCACACTAAGTTGAATGAGATATGCACATGGACAAAGCTTTAAGAAAGGGGAAGCATTAGCAGAATCTGGGCTACAAAGCAGTAATCCATTGGCCTCTCCTGCTCATCATCTTTCTGCTCTGAACCTTCTAGACATTAATCTGCTCTGAAGGATTGTTTTAGTCAGTTATAGGCGATCTATACACAGTCTGGTTCAAGTTATCACATCTCATAAATAACCTAACAATATTTTGCTGTGCTAATTTTATTTCATCACTCCTGAGGACTAAATGGTGGTAACAGACCCGGTCAACTTGAAATACAAAACTCAAATGCTAATTTAATTTATGTTCTTCTGCTTACAGAAATGAAAACAAAATTAAATAACTTTGCCAATGGGGAAATATTTGCTTTTACTAGTCTTAAATCAAATCACACCTGCAAATGCAGAGTTGCAGGTTTTGTTCTTTTTTCAGTCACACAGCCACTTGCTTGGAGTTTTTCATTTTTTATGTTAGGTTTTTTTTTTTCCCAGGTGAATGGTGAAGTGAAACAGAAAGCAGAAGTCAGGCACAAATAACTGCTTAATGTAAAAATTACTGATAGGAAGAGAAGGTAACCATTGAAATCAACAAGTACTATTTCTACAGCAAAAAGAATTTCCTGACCAAAAATGCATACACTTTTTACAGGATAAACACTTCTCTCTCCTCTACTTGCACAATTTCCAGTGCATGACACTTCTAATTCTGAATCAGACTTCTTTCCTTCTCCAAGGAGAAAACTGAGGGGGCTGCTATTAATTTAAGCCAAAACTGAAATTTAATCTCAAATAAAAATTTCAGTATGGATATACTCTTAACTATTGATTCTAATATAATAATGCCCTCTATAAAGGTCCATCAGCACATCATTTGTGTCTTGTTTTAGGAAAAAAATCAATAAAAATCAAAAGCCCAGCCACAGCAGTTTTAATAATACTACAGTACGTGGTTTTTAAAGCAGTATAACTGTCACCAAATCATGATGGTAAAGTATCCATATGCTTGTCAGAACTTGAAAGATATATACACTTTCAAATTTTATATATACACACACACACCCCAAAATGCATAAAATAAGAAGGTTTCATGTATGTAGTAAATTTATTGAACTAGGAGTACTGTCCTGGTAAAATACATGTCCTTAGACTACAACACTTAGAACATTCAAGCAAAAAATATGGTGGGAATGTTAGATTGTAATTAATAACCTTACTTTTAAATAATTTTCTTCATGTTGTTCTCTGGGTCTTGTTTTGGTTCTTTTTTTTGTTTGTTTGGGTTTTTTTGTTTTGTTTTGGGTTTTTTTTTTACTAAAGAGACAAATTCTTGACAATCAGGATAAAAACCATATGTTCATGTATTCACATCATAACTTAAAAACTTCTTTGGGACATGCGAAGTATTGCTATTTTTCATTCCATCAAAACATCTGGATTTTAGTGGTTTTACACCACAAATAGCTTGTTCAGAGTATAGCCTTTCCCCATTTAAAAAAAATTTATACCCCATTCCATTCTCATCACATGGCTGGCATATGCTTCATGCCAACTTTATTCAAGGCCAAAACCTATCGTAACTCATCAGGCCAATGAAATACTACAGGAATGTAAAGCAAACCAGAAAAAAAATCCAATCAAGTCAGTCAAAAAAATTCCCCTAAACACCAAAAAATTCCACACTATTCTGAGAAGTGAAGAGTGAAATTACTATCAGATTCCTGGTTTTTTCTCAGAAGGTCATCATAACCAAAGAGGTGAAAGAAAAGAAACAGAGGCTGAATAAGTCAGCTTAGTTTCTGTATGAACTGTCAAAGCAAGTACAGTTTTCCGAAATAAGCAGATCAGATAAGAGCAATGCAGGAAGGAATGCAGATTATTGAAATATTTCTCTTTCCAACAAAATACCAAAACAAAACAAACCAGATTACCCCATAGAGGCATTGTTGAAAACATGGTTGCTTAAGACTATTCCATCTGCCAGCACATATCCTCCTGAGATTTGCTCACCATTTGCCTCTTATTTCCAGTAAAACTTGGAGATAGCAGAGATATAAGATGATCATTCTTCATCCCATTTTTTATAAGGCAAAGGATGGAAAATAGAAAGAATTTTTGACTTTTGGGCAGGTGACACAATCTTTTGTTGTTTCAGGATTTTTATAGTAAAGGCCTGAACTACTATAGAGTAGACCCTAATTTACCTCTTTCAGCTTTGTGGCAAAAGGTTTGCTGCAACTCTTTTATTTTCCTTGGGTTTTTTATCGTTATAAAATTCAGTCATTGCAACTTAACATTAGTATTGTCTCTAAGGCAGTGAGAAGACAACTTTCTCTGCACTTCTGACATTTTGCTGAACCAGCAATGAGCCACCCAATTCACAAATACAGTAATGTCTTCTTCACAAGTAAAAATGTGCGATGATTTTATCAATTTAATTTAGGTGAAAACGGATATGGTTTCACTTGAGGGAGAAAAGCAGCCCATAAGCTTTGGACAGTACAGAAGACTAAAGAATAGAACACAGAATGACATTGTCAAGGGACAACATGGAAGACAGACAAGGATTTCTTGGAAGAAGCCACCTTAACAGAAACAAGATCAGGCTCATAAGCAGATTTATAAAGCAAACAGCTTAAAACAAGCATGCCCACCTCAAGCCTGAAATGTCTTAGCAAAGTGCCTCTTACTCTTCAAGTTCCAGTCTACACTAGACAACCCTTTGCTGATAGCAATTTACATGCTTTTTCAAAAAGTAAAGGACAGTGGCAAATTCAACAACTTTAATTCTGGAGAACCATGCAGATTATCAGTGTTGTGGCACACAATGGAAACTGATGGGCTCTTCATAGCCTGCTTTCTTTGAAAGCTTGGATAGTCTTTCCATAGACACTTCACTTTCAAGTAAATCAGTTTCTAACACTGGGCAACATAAAAATGAAGCTTACACCTGCAGCCTTAAATCTGTCTTTTGCATCTATGCATTATTTACACAGCACTCAAGTACATGATCAAACGTTGTTTTCCACTGGACATACATCTGCTTCAGTGCCAAGCAAGTTAAAAGTTCAGAAAATAATAAATAAATTGAATAAAGGAGCATATTTTCTTACATTCTTTTAGCTGTGCATGTCAGAAGATAAACAGTAACCAAAGACAGCCAGCAAGCAAAGTTAAGTTTCTAGCTAACGTTCCAGAAAAATGATTGTCAGGACAGTTTTATGCCTGTTTTCAAGAGAGTGATGCTAAGGGAATGAGCATTGCCAGAAGGTCGAGGGAGGTGATGCTGCCCCTCTGCTCAGCCCTAGGGAGGCCACATCTGGAGTGCTGTATCCAGTTCTGGGCTCCTCAGTACAAGACAGACATGGAGCCTCTGGAGCAGGTCCAGCACACAGCTAAAAAGTTGGTCAAGGGTCTGGGGAATCTTTCTGACAACAAAAGGCTGAGGGAGCTGGGCCTGCTCAGCCTCAAGAAGAGGCAACTGAGAGGGGAGCTCATTAAGGTGTATAAAATATCTAAAGGGTGGGTGTGAAGAGGATGGAGCCAGGCTCTTCTTTGTGATGACAACAACTAGGACAAGAGGCAGTGGGCAAAAATGGCACAGGAAATTCCACCTGAATATGAGGAAGAACTTCTTGACTGTGCAAGTGACCACACACTGGAATACATTGCTCAGAGAGGTTGTGGAGTCTCCCTCACTGCAGATATTCAAAAACCATCTGGACTCAATTGTGTGCCATGTGCTCTGGGATGACCCTGCTTGAGCAGGGAGGTTGGGCCAGATGACCCATTGTTGTCCCTTCCAACCTCACTCAGTGATTCTGTGAGTTCCTAAGAGTGTGACCTGATTTAAAGAATGTTCTATTTCTCTTTCTGACAATATGCTCCCTTCACTTCAACCAAATCCAGCATTCTTCAGACCCTTCCACAAGACACTGATACGGCAGAGGATAACCAAACAAAAAAACTGCATAACCTGCTAGATACACAAGTTAAACCAATTCATAGAGCTGATGGGAGGCAAGAGAGAGGGGAGCAGGATTTCCCCATACACAGCTGCAAAAACTTACAAAAAAAAAATCAGGCAGCCAAAGTGGACTTTAAACATATACCACATTCTGGAACTGATCTCTCATTATCCAGGTACCAAATTTGCAAATACATGCAGTTCTAAACTGCAAATATGACCAATATCCACCTTTATGTCTCAAGTCAACAAGAGCTGTTTTTGGAACACAGGAAGAAATGCTAAGAACATGGAAAACTTCTGGCAGTAACCTGTGAATTAGCTCCCACCTGCAACATGCAGATAATCACATCCTTCTCACCATTAAGATTAAAGACTTGTGAGAGATATAGTTATCAGAGCAATCATTGCTATAGAAAAGCTACAGAGAAAAATGAGTACTGTCTGCACTACCTGGCTCACTAGCTTTGTAAATAAGGCCTAGCATAAGAATACAATAAAATACTCTGTAGCCACTCATAATTTAACATGGCTTACTCTAAAAACCAATGAAGGAGAAAACCTGTGGAAAAAATGACGTCATGATATACATACACACTGGAAGGGCTAAAGTAGATTCACAGAAGACAGACTTCACAACCCAAATTTTTTTTTACATCTCCAGGAGCATTTCATTCTTAGAAGCCTCCAAATCCACACAGATATAGGTGAAACACTCATTGTTAACTCTGTTTATCTGCAGAGGTTATTTCTCAGCAAAAACATAAATGAACCAGTCATGATGCAAAAAGCCTGGAATGTCATAACACTAAATAGTGAAACACACAAGGCTTCACACAGCCAACAACTAGAACAGGGAGAGAGGGAACTGCCAATCCTGAGAGCACATAATCATAAATGGTAACTGGGGAAAAACAGCAGGAACACTCTATCCCCCCCACATCTGCCTATCTGCTGACATCTTCAGAGACCAGAGTGATGGGGATACAACATGTCAAAGCAGAACTCAGCGGAGCTGGAGAGCTTATGCTATTTGGCAAGCCCAAGAATCTGATAGAAGTGCTTCTACTAACAGTCTCCTTAAAGCCATCCCTCCTAAAATCATATTATAACAATCTATGATGAGTAAGAAAAACATATACAAGTATGCTTTACAATGAACCTATGCATTTAATCAGACTTAGAAAGCCTAGGTTTAACTTTTTCTCTTTTTACCAGACATCCTCTGTGCCTGAGGCAAGCCACATTGCTACCACAAGTACTGATTCTTCCTCCAGGGTCAAAGATGAGACTTCATGAGAGAACAGGATAATGCACATGCTAAAGCTTGAGAGACACTCAGACAGAACAGTGATGAACATTCCAGAAAAGCCCAGAGAAGTGTGTCCTCAATATTAATTCATTTTTGCTAATGACACAACTTGCAACACATCTCAGTAAAAGCTGTCAAACTATCAAAGGACATAAACAGTTCACTTTGAAATAAAAACACATAAATGTTGAAACAACTGCAATACATAAACATGAAAAAAAAATCCTCTACCATTTGCTAGGTGCTCTCAATAACAGCAGTGCATCCCAATTAGTGTATCAAAAAACATAAGAGAACACAAATACAGAAGACAGGCACTCAAAAGTCTCAAAGACAAAATTTCTCAACTCTCACAACTGCCTGCAAGAGCACAGTCCTTTCCAATCACCTGTGCTAAACCTCCACCTTTTTCAAACTCAAGTTTGCTTGCAGCAGGTTTTAAGACCCAGCCAATTCCCACTGCTCTGGGCTGACACGCTGAGCTGCACGAGGTGTCTCATCAAGCGACACAGCAGCAGCTCTTTGTCTCACACCATGAGAGACTCAAGGCTCCAGCTTCTCCTTTGACCTGACTTGCAAAACAAGAGAAGTTGCAGCACACTGCGGGGCACAGAGGCTCTACCTGGCATCTTGCCAGCCAGCTCTAGCAGGTTTTGGTACTGTGGTGTTTTATATATAGCAAGAAGCAGGTCCCAGCCTTCTGCTCAAGCTTCAGATTTCCAAATGGTGTGAGGAGTAATTGCTTGTAGAACAGGCTAATTCTGAAGTGAAAGAGGGCACAAGCAATGGTGTGAGCAATACTGGCAGAGATGCCTGACGTCAATCAGCAAGGAGAAAACCAGAACATCTATGGATTGTCACAAGAATTAAAACAAGACTACTTCAGACTGAAGGGAAAAAAAAACAAGGTAAAAATTGCATGAGATTGAATCTTCACCCCTTTGATATTTTAGGTCTTCAGTGTCTCCCACTATCCTGTTTCCACCTACATGGGTGCACCTGTAAGTATCCATAACCGCATAAGAGTTATTTATGGCAAGCTATCAAAACTGAAGATGCTAACTTCAGCCTCTCAAAATAACTCTCACAGAGCCCAGAGAGCACAAGGGGAGCAAGGAAAATGAGCAATAAAGTATATAACCTTGCAGAGTTGCTTTACCATATGAAAATTGGATAAAACGCAAATTAAGGAAAAAAATTACTACATCAGAGTAAAAACACAAACCAACAAAAAAAATCAAAGAAAACAAACCAAATAATGGGGGAAGGGTAAAAGAACCTAAAATCTGAAAACCTGTAACTAGCTATAAGGCTAAAAATTCACACAGAATTCTCACTAAGATCTCTGCATGGAAGCATTATGACTGAAGAAAAGAAATTTACTTAAAGAAATTGAAGACACTCTAAGAACTTAACGACTATTCAAAAAACATTATGGACCAATTAACACACCTACTTTAATAGAAAAAAAAATCTAAAGAAAAATATTATGTACTTACTATCATTTAGTGTAGTGAAGTCCAAGAATCGATATTCATAGCAAACATCTATTTTGGTTTCTACCTGGGGTCTCTTCAAAGTTGAATAGATATTACCAGGTCGTTTTTCATCATGCTTCTCTAATTTGTTCAATCCACAACCCATTTCAGCAGCTCCTGATACAAAGAGGTAGGGAAAAGGGAAAATGCATAAGCATGATTAACTTTGAGGTTTTTCCTTCTGGTTTCATGCCCCACAGTAGTACATTAGGGTGATTTTTAATTTTTAAATGCAAGCTGCCTACAAACTACATAAAATTGTGTAATCAAATAAATGCCCAGACAGCAACTGAAGAATATACTACTCATATCTACCCTCAGGCATACTGTTATTTTATTGGAAAATTGACAGTTTAATGTATGTATTTTGCAACTTTCAAATGTGTTCAATGGTACACTCTGGAAGACACACATTCCATTATAAAAATAGCTGAAAATGCAAAATAACTTGCTAATATTAAGGTCGTCAACCTAGTAACAATTTCTATATATGCAGTTACTGAGAGAGCATCTAATGTTAACTTTTACACAGATCTCTGTAATATTGCAATTAATATCTAGCCTTGTAATTTAATGGAAAAAGCAAATTCTCTCTGCAGAGAACTACCTGCATTTACAGAACAACCTCACTTCCTCCCACCTAAATTTTTTAGGAGACAATGGCACTTTACAAATCTGTCTTCAAAACAGAAGAGGCACCTGGCCACAGAACTGCATTAGATAGATCTAGTTCTCTTTAATAAGCTGCCAGCCCACAACATTTTAAAGGATTATTCCTGACAACCACTCCTGCTACACATTAAATGTTTCTCAATATCCTGCATATGACAGCTCATCTGGGTATGAAAGAATGGAAGAATTACTTGCTAAAAACATTCAGGTGATACAAACCCTCTAATTCCTCTCAACAACACTCATGGGGCTCAGGCAAATTATTTCAACCGGCATCAAGTACAAAAACCAAAAGTGTGAAAACACACCAGGTAGGCACCTGAGGTTTTTCATCACAACCCACCTAACATCCTGCCACCGCCTACACAGATAAAGTCATGCTCTGAAAACAGGGAGGGAAATGCAGAATAAACACCCAGTAACAAAGAGCAGCTCCCACAGCCCCCCCGCAGATGCTCCAAGGCACGGAGGCCATTCAGTGTGAACACACTTCATGGAGCACCAGGAAGGTCAGTGTCACAGCCTCCCTGCAAGCTCTGACACACAGCAGTGAGCACCTGAGAAAGTTCAGTCACAGATCAGAGCTGCCTTTACCTTGACAGTTTATAAACCTAAAGTGGAGAATGAAAACCTTGCTCAGGTTCACCATCTCCAAAGAGCTGCTCATAAGCTTATGCCACAGCTCCATCCCCCAAGAGCTTACAAAGTTAGGCAAATATACAGCCCCAAAGTATTTGGAAACCACTTGCAGAAAATTACCTACTTTTTTATTTATACAGTGGTTTAACTTTTATAAATTTTGTTCCTTCCTCATACTTCCTTACAAAATTATTCTTATTAATAGTTCCCAAATCTCTTGCTGTCTTTTGCTATGATAAATGCATTCAAGCCCTTTTCTGCCATTTCCTAGACAGGATCTGTGGTCCCTTCATCACCCCACTCACTCTCATTTGCATCACTGTTCTCATTTCTCTACATGAACACAGGTGGCCATATGCTCAAAATGAGATCTTAACAAGGCTTATGAAAATAACATTCATGCTTCCCTGTCTCTAGTGCAAATAATACACCTACTGCACCTAAAATCATCATTCACAGCTGAATCATCACATTCACAGTTTACTGTCAACTTCCTAGCAGACAAAGAACCTATTTCTTCTTATTTTTATCCAACACAACTAACTGAGAAGTTTCCAACTCATCTCTCATAACTTTTCTCTATTCCTCTGTGCTTCTACTGCTCAGTAATAGCCTCACCCCATTCTTCAGCACCCCTGGAGGAAAGAGCTGAAAGTTTTTTGGGCTCAGCAATACCACCCACCTTCTTATCATGTGCAAAGCCCATAAATGCACACCTGTATCTTCCTGCAAAGTCTCTAATAAATATATCAAAATAGGACTGAACAACACATCGAACTTGAAAAAAGTAACACAGTAAATATTTGATCACACAGAAACAGGAAGTAGAAAAAACATTTGCTACCAAGACCTCTAGCATTGAGAAAATAAGATTATGTGATATTTGTATTCCTGAAGTTTCAATATTTGGTGGATTCATCCAGCAGAAAACAACTTTCCCTGATTATTTTGAAGGAAAGGTAAAACTACTTTAACAATTTCTAATGAAATCAATGTTTGCAGATTCAATTTTTTTTTAATTTGGAATTGAAGGTTAAAAATCCTCATGATCTTTTTATGTTCCCAAAGTGATACTTTCCACCTTTTTTTTTTGCAATGACAACTATTACCATTAAAGGATTATTCTTTCATTTATACAGCAGTTTCTTCTTTTGCCTGTGCAGTAGTATTTGCTTCAGTCTAAAATGTTATTTATTTTAATACATAAACATGTGTTGCATATTAATGAGCCTAACACGACACCAGGTATTTTTCCATGAGCTATAATGGAACCCATCTAGCAGCATACTTGTGCTAAGGATGAATTAATATAGCAGTAAGTGTTAGCAAGTGTACCAAATTTCTTGTTCCAGCGATTGCCCATAAGTACACAGAGTTTTGTAAGGAAAAAATTCAATTTCAGAGGTCATTCGGCTGCAGTGCCTGAAACCTTTAGTTGTACAAATAGTCTGAAATCCACAGGACTCTTAGACAGTGATGGCTGCAGAAGGAGGCCCTGGGGACTCTGCATTTCACATCGCAGAGTGTTTTGCATTCTTTCCCAAACTGGGGTGAAAGTACTAAAAAACAAAAGCCTGCACTTCCAGCAGCAGCCACAGACACTCTCCTGTGCTTCTCCACAAACATTTTCTCAGCCCTTTGGAGCAAAACTCCTCCAGCCTCACTACCCATGTAAGCAATGACCTCTGTGAACAGAGGCAACCCACAAGTCATTCAGCATGAGCTACCTGCCCACTTGGGACTGGACTGAAAACACACTTTTTTTGGTTATTAATTCCCTGAGTGACTGCTTCCTAGAAGACTGATTTTCACCTTTGTGCTGTTTAGCTAAAACTTCAAACAGTATCCTTGAGGATAAAGGCTTCCTCACATTTCGCTAAGTATAGGCAGCTGTGTTACTTAAAGCAGGCAAATGGAAAAGGATGATGAAAAAAGATGCTTTCACCTGAAAAAAAAAGAGGGATCAGGGGACAAAAATTAGGTTTCACAACATCACAATCTTTTCCACAGTAATTAGAATACAAGTGCTACAGCAGTAGAAAACAAATCTTAAAAAATCAAGTTCCTATTTTAACAGAGGACTCTAAGCATGAAAATAATTCCAGAGGGTGGGAATTCTGAAAAGTTTTCTCAAATATACTGATGATGTGTGTATGACAAGTCATCACTCAATCACCAAATTCTGCTCAAAGTTATGCCACAAATGTCCTTCTGGGACAGCTTGCTTTATAACCTGTCAAAGGCTTTTAACATCAGTTACTACCTTCTTCCTTTCATTCACAGCAAAGTTAGTGCTGTTTAGTCTTCCCACCATCATCTGAAAGTATCTCCTTGCTTTTCACTTACAAAAGTGAAAACCACTACTACTTGTCAACAGTACATTATTCACCTTCTTAATTTTCTACATTGCAGTTATCAAAGAGTGCTGTAGGAAACGTTCATCCCTGACGCATTCAAAGTAATCTAAATTCACTTCCATGCACATTTTCAGGTGTATTAGTTTGCTATAAGACATGCTTAAGGTTACTGTACTATGTACATTTATCCTGGCTTTCAATACCTGCATGTGAATTCCACTTTTATTCATATTAAACCAAAATATTATCACTAATATTCACTTTTTAGCAAATTGAAAAACAATCCTTCAAAGACACTGCCAAATTTTCAAATTCTTTTTGCTCTGCAGTAGGTTCTAAGATAAACATTTTCTTTTTCATTAATGCAGAAATTAATTATCAACTCATAAGTTCTATACTTAGAAAAAAAAACTTGGAAAAGTAACATTTAATGAAGAACATTAACCCCTAAAATTATGATTTAGCTATGGGCTTTTACAATTACATATGCCAGAAAAACTAATTCTGTCCACAAACTCACTTAGATTACAAATTAATCTTACATGTGCTCTATGATCTTGTTGATCTCAAACTGTTCATGTGTTCAGCCACATGATGATAAAACCAGAACTGAAACCCAAATCTCACAACAGATTGGGGTTTTTTAGACTGCATCTTCACTTTAACTCTGCAAAGTATCAAGAATAGAAGGTATGCTGAGTTGCAGAACAACAGCAAAGCCTAGTCAGTTAATTCCTTAGTTTCTCTTGTGAAGGCCAGAAAAGGCCTTCACTGGTTAGGAAAGGAGCAGCTTGCTTCTGCAAACAATGCAAAATTTTACCCAAGATTTGTACATCCCAAATAAACTCCCAACTCACAAGCTGCAGAATAAAGCCCTTGCTGCCACCTCCTCCTCCCCAGTACTGTCCTGCATTGTGTATTTTAGGAGCAGAGGAGCTCTGGGGAGCATCTGGAGGTACAGGTGCTGTACCTGTACCTGGTGAAACCCATCCCAGCATGTCAAATGACTTGCCCCTGAATGCTCCTCAATAAAAGTTTTATTGAAACCAGTACCATCCTCTGCCATGAAAAAAACCCCAAAAATTACAACAAATTGTAGTCAGCAAGGGAAAAAAAAAAAGCCAGCAGTATTTCCACTTTTAATCACCTCTGTGATCCATGACAATGAATGTATCTTGAATGTATCATAGGAATTTCTACAGCTCTTTTAGAGATGTGTCAAGTTCACAGCTGATGATCTCTGAACCTCAGCTTTGTTATAATACCCTCTTGCTACTCGAATTTGCTTTCTTGGGTTGCTAGTGTGTGTTCAAAATAGACAAAATACAACAAGTTCAGAATTAGCAAAGAAAAAGGATGAAATAATACCATGTAGCTAACAACTTATTTTCTTGTTAACAGTGATTCCGGCCCCAGGATTCCTTTTCAGAAGGAAAAGAGCACAAAGAAAAGAAGGGAAAACAAAAAAACCCTTGCCTTCTATCTGATTTTCATTTGGGGGGTATACTGGGGAATAAATGAGGCTAATCTTCTGATTTATTGATCCATCCTTTCATGAAAATCCTTAACAATTTATCTCCAAGGAATAATAATGAAAATTGCACTGAAATGTAACAGAACCACATGGCTAATGGAAGCTTGAATAGATTACCAGAATAAGTAATTTAAGGGATGCTTATCAACTAAGTACATATTGGCTAAATAGTTTATTTCAAATAATCAATGCATAATGTCAATGACTACTTAGAGGGATGATTCGAAAATAATTCCAAAACAATCATTTTAAATACTTATCATCTTAGAGTCAACTGCTAAGTATACAGCATTAGACTGAGTATTCTAGCAAAGGTGCAAGTGAAATACACTACCAGCTGAAATAGGAACAAGGTAATTTTAGTACTTACAATGGCATCCAAGGAAAACATGCAGTATGGAAAATTAATGCTTGTCAGCTTGTTTTTAAGCAAAATTAGTGAGAGCAAGCTTGCTTGCATTAACATATTTAAAGCATTTATGGACCAGGACTAGTGAACATATTTTACAAGCTTTATCATGAATTAATTTATTTTTTTAAAATACATATCCTAGGTTACTGCTAACATTCTTTGCACAAAATATAGAATATAGTATTCTTACTGATGAATGCAGCAGCTGGAAAACAAGATAACTGCAATGTATTAACAGGTTTTCTCTCCTGATTTTGGTTAAGACCTTTCATCTTCGTTCTTCTTTCCATGGGTAATACTTAGGTACCTCACAGGGATGCTGGAAGGCATTTACAAATAATTGCAGGACTTCACATTTGTTGTGCAGTAATGAGACATGCTTATTTTCTTAAACCCTCACTCCTGCAATCCTGACCTTTCCATTTTCAAAATAATAAGCACTTCATGCTCAGTTCACTTGGTGGCATGTGGTCACTTAATTCATTGCATCCTTCTCAGTCTACGAAACACCAGAGTGTTTATCCCCCACTCGGCTCCAAACAAACCCTGAGAGTGCTTGCAAATTATAGCCGAGTCCCTTTCCTAGCATAGTTAAAGCAATGAAGCAGAGGAAGAACAACAAGGCAAAAAAAACAGCATAACCAAAGCAGAGAATTAAAAACACCAGACCTGGCAAACTGGGTGTACAGGTAAACAAAGAAAGCAGAATAGGATGTCAGGATGATCCTTTGTCAATCCCCAGAAAAGAGCCATGCTTCTGACTTTTCCTCATTTTTCCCACCCTGCACAGGTTTCCTTACCACTGCACATGTTTTTTTGTAAGATTACACCACCTAAGAGGGAAATTCCTCACTAAGAGATACCCACTTGGTCTTTTTTTTTCAATAGTATTACCATGCAGGAAGATATGTAAGCATATATTCAATAAATAATGCAATAACTTTTATTTGTGTGGCGGGATCTGTGCTTAAGTAACTGATGTCTACCAAACAATTTGAAACATTCTGAAAAACTCATCAATACAAGGAACAATTACCATAAATCAGTCACATCTATTGTCAGGTAATTGTTACAGCTGACCAATTTTTTTTTTCACCACATATCTGTGAATTTGACCAGTGCTGTCAGGATTTTAGACTTGAGGCCGACAACTAAATCTCAGCTTCTAGGAAGGTTGGTGAAAGAATAATCCCAGATTTATCCTTTATGATTGATTTGATTTAAATTAAACTGCAGAGCAACCCAAGTAAATCTGCAGTTAAGGTTTTCAATTTCAAAAAGCAAATCTCAAAAACTAAGGAATTCATTAGTAAGATGAACAGGAATGAGCAACTGGAGGATGTACAGGGGAGGTCTGGAACATGTTTAAACTACAATATGAGTATCTGCAGGACCAAGGAGTGACAAGAGAATTCATAAGAAGGTTTCCAGACACAGTGAGATGAATTACCTAATAAAGATGGAAATGTAGAATAAGCAGAGAGCTTAAGAGACAGGAACAAAGTTCAGCAGAGGAACAGTCTCGGATCAAGAAACACCAGCATAAAATGAAATGTGCCAGAAGCCAAGGCAAGCTGTGGAAGCCAAAGATACCACAACTCAACAGAAGCAGAACACAAATCAGGACTAATCTGGATTCATACCAAGAACTCTGGAAGACCTGTCATGATGAATTGCAGCCCCAATTGCTAGAATTAAAAACCAAACTATTTCATCAGATTTGGTACTGTCTCCCAGGGAGACAAGAAATGTACTGACTACACAAAAAAAACCCAGAGAAAAACATAATTTGGCCAATTAAGACAATTGCTAGTCTAGTTTCCAGAGTTTCTAAGCTTCAGGAAAAAAGCAAAGTAATATATGGATAACTATTATATGGATTCAGCAAAGTTAGAACAGACTACCCTGACAGGTCTTGTAAACATAAGTTACAAAGAAAGCCCAGCACTAGCACGCAGCATGTCAAATAACACGCCAGCATGATAACATGATTTCAACAAACTCTTATTAGGTGCGATTGTTCTCATTGCAGAGTTCACATCACCACCTTGGGCTCGACTCTGCTGCCCTGCATCAGACGCTTCCTTTGCCCTGTGCTGTCCCTGGGCCTGCAAGTCACCAGTCCATGGGCTCCCTGCCACCAGCCACACTTGAACTCCTCTAGGGAAACAGAGCTGGGGTGTGTGGGTGTGCGTGGGCACGTGAGCAACAGGGTGGGAGGAAGAGGAGCAAGCAGGATCAGAGAGAAGTGGTGGAGGGATAAGGCAAGCGTTGTGCTAGCAGTGGGGAGCAATGTGAGGAACAGCAGGTTGGTGGGAGACCCCTGCTTCCCACGCCTCCCACATCACCCTGCAACATTCATCCAAAATAGTCAACACTTGGTGATACCACAACGCCATCTTTCAGTAAAGCAAAAGATTCAGATAATACCACATCTTCCTACAAAATACTTTTAGGCAGTGTATTTCTGGTCAAGATAACAAAGTGTTAATGTCACTGAACAACGCACAAGTAAAATTTATGCCAAAATACCATGTGCAAATTGCACAAGCAAGTTGCCTCCATGCGACAACAGGAGACTACCAGGATGCTAAGAAAGAGTACTGCTATCAAGAACATAAAGAGAAATCACAGCAGATTAAAAAATAAAGACTAAATTAACCTGACAAAAGCATCCACAGGAATTAGATATGAAGCCAACTTTCTTTTAAAGTTAACGCCACAGCACTCAGAGAACAGGCATGAGAAACAGATGCATATTACAATGTATGCACAGCTGCTTAATGACAGGGAGTAAAACCATGGTAAAACACAAAACTACAGACCTGACAGTCCTATGTTTACTGCCTTTTGCTAGTTTGCCTTGGAGTACAACCCCAGCCACCTGATGAAGGCAAGAAGTAAAGTAGATCACTAGTGCAAGGTGTGAAGCTCTGGGATCTCACATGAAGTTAGGGATGTAATAGTATTTATGTGAATATTTTTAATTTACTACAAATAGAGACTTCATCAACTTTGATTTTAATTCTTCACAAGTCTGTGACCCCAGCTTTTCCACCACAGAGGCTGATGCCAGTTCATTATACCCAATATGGTATTTGTGTTTCCCAGTACCACAGCTTCAGAACTCCCTCAGGGTATTTAATCACAGCTGTATATACTCATTTCATGCTTCATTCTCAGACCGGGGAATGCCAACATTCAAGAGGTGGAAAGCCCCTTGTCTAATGTAACTTACTTGAGGTTAAGCTAGATTCCTAAAATAACCCTTCATTCTGAGACTTTTTTTTTACCCTAGAAAAACAGAAATTAAATACACATATGTGACCACTACCATTGTGAAAAAGAGGGTTATTGCCACTAACTCGTTATTCAATACCAGGACCTGAAATGGGTTGGATTTATTAAAAACAAAACATAAAAGCAGATGTATAAAAAGATCTCCCCTTGTAAGGTAGAGGCCACCTACAACTTGATAAGGTTATTCTCCTACAAAATAAATAAATAAATATGTTTTTTAAAAGGAAATTAAAATTGAAGCAGTATACAATCAGACCACAGCTTCCAAACTTTGGCTGAAAACATTCTTTCAGGTATAGTTATATTTTTATTGTTTTAAATACAGCATTCTCTTTATCACTACAACCACCCCTACCAAGACTCCAGCACCGCTCCCTGTCCTGCCCCACAGCAGCCTCTGGCTCAGCTCGTTCTCTGCTCCGAGCCGGGAGCGCTCCGGAGGGAAGCACGCTCAGGCGTAATGGAGAACAAATGTCTCCCATTAATTATTTGACTAAGCCGAAAGTATCAAAGAAGAACTGTAAAGTCCATTCAACTAAATTCCCCTTTTCCAGAAATACACAGGCTGTAAGAAGAGGCTGTTTTGACAAGAATTTAGACAAACCAGAGAGAAGAGAGATATGTTTC
Source organism: Emberiza elegans (assembly GCA_024865655.1). Lineage (NCBI taxonomy): Eukaryota > Metazoa > Chordata > Aves > Passeriformes > Fringillidae > Emberiza > Emberiza elegans. The sequence continues at coordinate 39,765,790 of JALJVW010000206.1, forward strand.
ACGCTCAGATATAAAAATGCTGAACCACTGCCTCTTTACATTGTAAGAAAACCGTGCTGAAACAACATCAAGAACTTGAAAAGGCAATAAAATTGGAAAACAGCGACTGTAAAATCCCAGACCCCAGACAGCCACACGATGGCACGGCACCGCCGCCTCCAGGTGCCCGGCATGTGAGGAGCGGCGCCGGGCTGGGCGGGCAGGCAGGCGCTCACCCGGCTCCTCTCAGAGCTCCCTCCTCTCCCGGCTCTGCCTCACCGCGCCGGGGGCTGGACGCAAACAACCATCACACAGGCTGGAAGGGATTGCCGGCGATGCCGCCTCCGGTCCGCCCCGGCCGCGGGCAGCCCGGCGGAGCCCAGCAGTCTGCGCACCCATGGGCTGACAGGACGGCACCGCCCGCCAGCCCCGCCGCCCTGTTTTAAATACAGGCTCCTCTTTATCACTACAACCACCCCTACCAAGACTCCAGCACCGGACCCTGTCCTGAACAGCAGCCTCTGGCTCGCGGAACCCTGCTCCGAGCCGGGAGCGGGAGGCAAGCCCGCTCAGGGCTCCAGAACAAATGTCTCCCATTAATTATTTGACTAAGCCGAAAGTATCAAAGAAGAACTGTAAAGTCCATTCAACTAAATTCCCACACAGGCTGTAAGAAGAGGCTGTTTTGACAAGAATTTAGACAAACCAGAGCCCCAGAGATGGCTTTCGCTCAGATATAAAAATGCTGAACCACTGCCCTTTACATTGTAAGAAAACCGTGCTGAAACAACATCAAGAACTTTGCCCAATAAACCGGTGGGGTGCGACTGCAAAATCCTGGACCCCAGCAGGCACACGGGCACGGCACCGCCGCCTCCAGGTGCCCGGCTGAGGAGGATGCCCGGCTGGGCGGGCAGGCAGGCCCACCCGGCTGACAGAGCTCCCCTCCTCTCCCGGCTCTGCCCGTGCCCGCCCGCCGGGGGCTGGACGCAAACAACCATCACACAGGCTGGAAGGGATTGCCGGCGATGCCGCCTCCGGTCCGCCCCGGCCGCGGGCAGCCCGGCGGAGCCCGGCAGTCTGCGCACCCATGGGCTGACAGGACGGCACCGCCCGCCAGCCCCGCCGCCCTCCCGGCGGGCTCCGCTCCGGCCCCCGGGCAGGACCACAGCGAGCGGACCCTCCGGAACAGCGGCACAGCGCGGAACCCGGCCGGGGAGTGGGCGGGAGGCAGTGCCCCCCCCCGCGCCGGGCTCCAGCAGCCCCTCCGAGCTCGGGCACGCCGGCCAGCCCGCGCCCCGCTCCCAACTTCGGGAGCCAGAGGACCACGACGAGTCGGAGCCCCAGAGTGGCTTTCGCCGCTCCGGCGCGCAGACCCTGCCCAGCAGCAACCCCCTCCTGCCCCCTCACCAAGTTTGCCCGCAGAACCGGTGGGGTGCGCGGCAGTACCTGGAGCAGGCAGCGGGCGAAGCGCAGCCCGGTGGTGCTGAAGGATGCCCGGCGGGCGGAGACGGCCCGCCCCGCTGACAGCGCTTCCTCCTCCTACTCCGGCTGTCGCCCGTGCCCGCCCGCCGCGCTCCGGGGCCGCTCCCCCCTCGGCTCCGCGACGGGGAGGTGCCGGGGCAGCGCCGCGCCGCCACACGGCCCCGCCGCCCGGCACAAAGTTTGCGCGGCGCAGCCCGGGGCGGCGGCTCCGCTCCCGCTCGGCCCGGCCGGGGGCCGCGGCCACTTCCTCTTCCTCCGAGCGGCGGCGAGAGCCCCGCGCCCAGCCCGAGGCGCGCAGGGACCGGGCAGTCGCGCTTCCCGCCCGCTCCAGCGGCGCAGCCCAAAGGCGGATTGCTCCGCCCGCCGGCCGGGGCTGGAAGTCCCTCACGCGCTGCCCGCCTCAGCCCCCACCCCGGCCCGACCCAGCCCCCCTGTACTCCCCCGTCATCGCTCGTGATACAAACTGGGAGCAGTGGCTGATACGTCGGAGCATTGTGCGGCCTTTCAGAGGGACGTCGATAGTTTGGGGAGTTGGGCAGAGAAGAACCATCTCAAATTCAACCAGTGGCAAATGCAGGGTCCTGCATATTGGGAGGAATAAACCCATGCACCAGCAGGGGCTAGGAGGCGACCTACGGGAAAGCAACCCTGCAGAGGAGGACCTGGGGGTCCTGGGGGACAGCAAGCTGTCGATGAGCCAGCAGGGTGCCTGTGGAGCAAAGAGGGCCAAGGGAATCCTGGGGTGCATCAGGAAAAGCATTGCCAGAAGGTCATGGGAGGTGACGCTGCCCCTCTGCTCAGCCCTAGGGAGGCCACATCTGGAGTGCTGTATCCAGTTCTGGGCTCCTCAGTACAAGACAGACATGGAGTTTCTGGAGCAGGTCCATCAGACAGATTACCTTTCAGGAAAGGAAACGAAATCTTGCAATTTCAATGGGGATCAATTTTGGCAAGCTTTGGTCCATGCCGCTGCACTTCATGGCATCCCATGCCTTTTGATGGCTTTCGCTTTGGCAAAGATTTTTTTTTTCAGTATCCATGCTTTGTCAGTATTCCCTGCTTTTGCAACATCTGTGAGATTAATTTTGGAATGTTTTGGTCCTTAGCACTGCACCTCATGTAATCCCAGTCCATTTTCTTGTAGTGACTAAACGTCCCAATTTTCTGGGTTTTTTGGTTTTTTTTCAATTGCATTTCATTTGATCGTATCTCCATTCCAGAGTGTTTGCAAGTCTTTTGTTTCTGTTTCCACGATCTCAATGGCGATCACTTGGACAAGCTTCAGTCCATGTCCCTGCACTTCATGGCATCCCATGCCTTTTGATGGCTTTCACTTCAGAAAAGATTTTTTTTCCAATATCCATGCCATGTCCCTTATATCTTCCCCTCAAAGTTCTGTCTTCCTCCTTGATTGTTTCCCCTGCTCTTGCAGCATCTGTGTGGTTAGTTTTGGCCTGTTTTGGTCCTTTGCACTGCACCTCATATAATCCCAGTCCATTACATGGTAGTCACTAAATTTCCCAATTTTCTGGGTTTTGGGATTTTTTTTCCAATTACTTTTTATTTGATCATATCTCCTTTCCCGAGTGTTTGTCTTTCTTTTCTGTTTCACAATATTTCCTTTTTGAATGTTGGTCAAGGGTCTGGGGAATCTTTCTTACAACAAAAGGCTGAGGGAGCTGGGCCTGCTCAGCCTCAAGAAGGGGCAACTGAGAGGGGAGATCATTAATGTGTATAAAATATCTAAAGGGTGGGTGTGAAGAGGATGGAGCCAGGCTCTTCTTCGTGATGACAACAACTAGGACGAGAGGCAATTGACAGAAGCTGTCGCACAGGAAGTTCCACCTGAATATGAGGAAGGACTTCTTGACTGTGCAAGTGACCACACACTGGAATACATTGCTCAGAGAGGTTGTGGAGTCTCCCTCACTGCAGATATTCAAAAACCATCTGGACTCAATCTGGGATGACCCTGCTTGAGCAGGGAGGTTGGGCCAGATGACCCATTGTTGTCCCTTCCAAGCAGCTCCAGGTCAAGTGAGTTCAGCTGCCCCAGCCTCTCCTTGTAGGACACATACTCTATCCCTGGCCTTGTTCGCTGGGCACTGAGTTTGTCCCAGCTTGTCAACAACTTTTCTTGGCACTGGATTCTGAGAGGGGAATGACATACCTGGACACAGTATGTGGTCTACAAGAGCCCTAGTGAGTGCCAAATAGCTGTGGATTGTCACTTTTTCCAAGCTACTGGCATGCTGTTATCTTTGTTGGCTGTAGTCATGCTGCCTACTAGCGTGCCTGCAGCCTTTGCAACAGAGCTGCTACCCAGACAGACAGTCCCAAGTCTGAATCTCTGCAAGCTACCCTCCCTTCCCAGAGGCTGAATGTTTGTCCTTGTTAAATTTCAAAAGTTCATGCTGGCTTGTTCTTGAACCTGCCCAGTTCCTTTTGGACAGCAGCCCAGCCCTGAAGCTGCTTGATCACACCTCAGTATGCAGCCATGTGCAAACATGGCAACAGTGGATCCTGTCATCTCCTCTGGGTCCTTGAAAGACATGTTAAAATACAAGAGGATCCCACTTGCTTCTATCCTCCAGGCAAAGTGCAACCCATTTAACTACAACTTTCTGACCCCAGCTATGTAAGGAGCTTTTTACCCACCCAGACTACAGAGTCCTAAGCACATACAAAAACAGCACAGGAGCCAGTGCCTAGCACCTTACTAAAGTTGTCATGGCATCAACTACCATCTCCGTGCCTGAAAATGCCTACATTTTATCAAAGATGGCAAACATTTGGTAAGGCTTGATGGCACAGAGAGCAGCTGCTCTCAAGGCATCCACCAGATCTTCTCAGCACCCTTAGACACAGCCCAGAACCCCAGCCCAGCCAGATTTGTCCAGGTGAAGTTCTCAGAAGAATCCCTCTCTTGATGCTCATCCACTGCTGGTAGCTCTTCGCTTGCTCCAATCTTGCCTCCAAGTGCACAGTTCAGGTCATTGAGGCAAAGGCAGCTCTGAGTACATCAGCCTTACCTGTGCTCACATTCAACAGCTCTTTGTGGTCCTTGTCCAGCCCTTTACTGTTAACAGAAGTTTTTGAGAGCAACACCCGATTCCACAAGTCCTTGTGTATGTCTACACCCTTCCCTACATGCTTTGATATTTCTTTAACTATTTCACTATAACCTGTTCATGATTCCACCATGATATTTTTGCCATGAAGTTCAGTCAGGTGCTCCCCACTTAGCATAGCTGGTATCCCAATTCATCAACATCATTTCCTCCTACTTGGATGTGTCACTCTTGCATCAGGAAAAGGCTCCATTAAAATCTGCCTGCCTTCCTAGGCTCCCTTCACTTTTCAAAACTGCCTCCCATTTACTGGTTCTGCAAATAAGCCAAAGTTTGCTCTCTGAAGTCCAGAGACTTGATACCCTCACTCCCTTCAGGATCTTGAGCTCCGTTGTATGACCATGACACAGCCAGAGTTGCTATTCTCACATTCCTAGACAATTTTTCATTGTTACTGGACATCCATTAGTGCAACACCCAGGATATCTACCAAGAAAGCTTCCTGAAGTTTGCTGGATTGTTTCCATCACACCATGTTACTCATCCAACTGGCAGGAAGCTTCACTCCTCCCCAGGAATCATAGATGTCCATAGACCCATAGATGTCACAGAGCTGCTATTTTAATCAACTTTCATCAAGAGTAGCTGGCCTGTAATCCACCACTGTCGCCCTCTGATCTTCAGCATTCTCAGCCAGTCTGACTGTCAGTCCAAGAGCTCCATACACTCCAGCTGCTCATTTTACAGAGGGTGCAACCCTCCACCCTCATCTTCCCTGTCTCTCATGTATGCATCCTAAATGTAATGCTTATAAACCAAGTCTGGGACTTCGTGCACCACCTTCATTGTCCTTCTCTTATTAGGCCAGAAACCTGTTCAGCATCTCCTAAAACACCCTTGACTAGTATGGAAACTACTTGAAGTCCTTGTGCACAGCAGGCACAAATACATTTGCTACACCTGGTCCACTTGAGAATCTCTCCCTACTGTGTAGGTGCATAAACGAAATTAAATTATGTAAAAATATATAAAGAAACCACTACATCGGCACATTAATTCCTTCCTAAGTGCAGAATATTTATCTATTAAATGCTGGTTTTGTGATGGATGACATCTATTTGAAAGTACTCCCCCCACTTTTCCCTTAAGTGCCATCAGGGAACAAAAAAATTTCTTCAGTGGCCTGAAGTCCTCTTAAAGCACAACCATCACCATTAGCAAGCAGTCAGTAGCCTCAGTAGCCAAAAATGTAACATCAACACATTGGAAATGAAGAAATCAAGTTAGTTTACCAGCACTAAACTATGAAACAAACATCAGCAATGCATTTTGTCTGGAAACTTTACTCATCTCCTTTTTCTATTTCCTTCTGTGTGTTTTGGTTTTATCCTCTCTATTTCTTTTAATTATACACACAGGTTTTCCTCTTTCCTTGCCCTCTATCATTTTCCCTCCACTCATTTGTTTCTCTGGCTTTCCAACCACGTGAGAAAGCAGCATGCAGTCACATCAGGGTGCCATGTAATTGAGTTGTTTTTCTAATACCACTGTTAAAGCATATGGGGAAGGATTGCTAAGTGTGGAGGGAGAAGTGAAAGTGCAGCTTTCCCTGTATTGTAAACACATCAGGTCAGAGATGGCTCCAGAAGGAACATCTTAGGCAACAGACCATGCCAACACCGTAGAAAATGCAGATCTACACCTTGGGGACTGAGTTGAAAGAATGTCCAACAACACTGAAGACTTTTGCTGGTGCAGAATCCTCTTGGATACATAAAGGAAACCAGAAAACCAACATTCCTGGATGTCTGTAAGTTGTTATGAAGTAACAGTCCTGTACAGATGAAAAGTGTTTCAAATTAGTGTTTATAACAGGTCACAAAGCACAAACCTAGGCATTACTAACCATTTTTTCCACTGCCCACTTCATGGTCATGTATCAGACATGACTGTACTTATAGCCATCACATATGAGGTGTTTTGATGCACGATGGAATTCCTCTACTCCAGCATCATTTACACGACCCATTAGGGCAGTCCTGTGCTTTTCAGTAGAAAAAAAATGGAATTGAAAGTTGGTTCCATAGGAGTTTTGATGCTAACATGTTTTCCTCTGACTATAAAAGCATATTAGAGAAGCAGCAGATTGATTACCTGAATAGGATATCTCTATTATCACCTACTTAGGTCTCCCAGTATTGAAATTATATAATTCATGCAAGCTGAAACATAGCATAAAATCTAAAAAGATGATGTACATCTAAACTATTCTTTTTAGATTACCACTGTGAGAATTTCAGAAATCAATTCTGGCTTGGTAGTGTTCAATTATTTTTTTAAAGTATGCACTTTTAAGATATTTTGGGGTTATTTGCCTCTTTAAGAGCCATTTTGATAAGGACTTGTTAAGATACAATGTAGAATTTAATCTGTAATAGGTATTTCATGTGGTACTCCAAAAATAGCCAACAGTCTTTCCATGAGAAATCTGATCAGCTTGAAAAAATCCTAAACAAGGATTCCAGACAGATTTCAGAGTTGTGGTGAAAATATATATATCTATATGTACACACATACACACATCTCCCTACAGAGCAATAAACTACTGCAAAACAGTAGCCATTTACTTACTTAATTAAGAATAAAATACTACTCTAACAACCATTTAACTATAAACAACTGAAGGACATGATTGCTTTAATCAACAGTAAGACGTTGCCCCTAGACACTGCATTAGGGAATATTAGTTTGCCCTGGGAGTTAAGAAGAGCTTTAAAATGCTTTATTTCTGTGTCTAGTCAGTGTAATCTCTCTGGTAAATCCACACATTTAGCAGTGCAGAGCTCTACAGCCTCCTGTACCACAAGCAGGAGTGATCATGTTTTCTATTTGCACTTTGTAGTCCTAGGTGCAGCTGAGTAAAGCAAGTTCAGCATAGGTGTAAATTGCTACTGGTGGGCTATTTAAGAATTCTGCTTGGCCAAATGTCTGTGTTTATTTTGGCCTAGGCAGAGAAGATTACATATAGTGAAAAGCAGCATGAAAACACATGCACAGCATTTCTGTCTTGTGCAAGGTGTTTCTAGTTATGCCACTAAGAAGGCCCTTACTTCACTACTCCAAGCACTATTTGAACAACTAATTAGGAAAGATCCACACTGGTCTAAGTAATTTTTTTTTTGCATGACACTCAATGCAATGCCAGTTGCTGTTATTTTTACTACAAACTTAAGCTCCAGCATTCAAAGTAATTGCATCCCATTTTTCTAGTTTTCACACTCATGTGAAAAAGACTTAAAGTTCATTTATAATAAAATTTGTTTCCTCTGTTAAAAAGCAACAGACACCTGCATCATCCCATTGAACAGGATTCGGCAAAACTTAACTCACTTCTGACTGACTTTTGTTAATCAGAAAGATATACCAAAATATCAGTAAAGAAAATTAGTTTTATTTGTCTAGCACTCTGCAAAATCAAGTTTAAGATCTACTGAATTTTTTATTAACAAGACCAAATATGAAAGAAAATGCAAAATCAGAAAAACTAGGCTCCATTTGAGGTAGACAAGACATTTAACATATTTTCCTCATTTATTGTTACTGTTAGTTTCAGATCACCAGTGCAAACTGCTGTGAAACATCTTAATTACTCAATGATCAGACTTTTTCCCTTATTTGCTGAAAAAACACATTTTTGATTTCTAGTTTGTATTTGGGTCCTGTAGTAGAAAGTACTTCTGTCTTACCAATGTTAAATATACCATTCCCTTGTTGCCTTCATTTGCATTTCCTCCTCAATTGGTACGAATTGGTGTGATTGGTAGGGAAAAGCATTCCTTCAGTGTTGCACAATTCCTTAGTGCCAAGCAAGCTGCCACCTGGTAGCTCCAGGAAAGGCTCTGTAACTGTCTGGCCTGTGTCTGGTTCCAGTTTGTTTTTCCAAAATTCTTGCACTTGCAAGATCTTGAATGTCTTGGAGCTTTCAACCTTTGAGTCTTCCACAGACTGAAGCACTCCAGACACAGAGGTGATGATAAGCTTGAGTGGAAATGTAAAATTTCAGTTTTTGATGAACTCTTTTCTTATGGCAAAGAAGTAATGCCATTGGGTGTTATTCAGAACTAAGGCATAACTTCTCAGAAATACCAGGAAAACTGCTTCCCAGTCTGAAGAAGTGCAACAGATTGGAAAACTCGGAGAAGTCAGATCTATACTGCTGGTGAAGAGAGAATCAGACCAGCCCCCAGCTGCTAATGGTGATGGTGGTGTAACCCTTTCTGTCCCAGCAGCAGACAATCTGACCCTTGCTCAGAAGCAGCAGCTATTTTTGACTTTTCAGGGTTTCAGAGCAGGGAAGCAGTCTACAACTCAGACTGGCTCACAATTTTAGCCCAATTATTGAAAATAGCTCACATTTTGTTTCCCAAGAAGACAACCTTGAACATGAGTTCTACCACTACAGCATTATAAGGGCACAGGGCAATTAAAAAAAAAAATTATTATTATTAAAGTGCTTCTATAGTTCATTTGAAAGCAACTACTAGGGAGCTGCAGAAGCTAGATTTAATTAATAATCAGTTTTCTGCTTGGAAGCTCTTTCTGAAAGCTGCTTTCTGTAGTCTTGAAGCCTAAAATGCATTTATAGACATAAATTTCTGAAGACTACACATAGTTATGTAACATTGTGTGGATGTAATTTTTCACATGATCATTACTGATAAGATATGCCTCTGTAGGAGCAAGAGGAAAATTGTGGCTACATTTAAGAATTTCTGACAATTTATTTAATTCATCTCTATTTATTTGGCCTTTCTTGAATGTTTTAATACACATCTGACAGATAACACAGATTTCACATTCTCATCTAATTAATAATTTTGGTTAAATCCAGGCTGTAGAAGAACCTTCAGAAATAGGAGACATATGCCCCCAAATGGGCATATAGAAGACCATTGTCCAGAGAGAGAGAGAGAGAGATTTACTGCTCTATCCTAAAGCTGCCCCTGCTCAATGTGATGAAAACAGTGGCCAAATTTTCCTTGTCAGAAGGGCTACTCTAACAAGCATGTGAAAAACTATGACCTGTTCAGATTACAGAACACAAGCTGGTTCTCTTGCATAGGGACTCAAAAAACCTGCAAGTGAAAGCCCTCTATAAAAGGACAGCTAGTTACAAGCCAGTGCAGAAGACTAAGACTTGTGCTAACAAGAGGCACTAAACTACTGAAGGAGCTGGAGTATGTGCCTTTTCCTTTCTATGGATATCCAGATTAAGCACTACTTAGTACCATCAATAAGGAGTTAGATACATACTCACACATATTTCTGTTTCTGAACATTCCAGTAGTTTAACAGAGCACTATGAACAAATCACTGCACTTTCCCCTTCTTCCATTCCATTAAGCTAAATCACATATGAAGGAAAGTAATTCTTATAATTTCCCAAGTTGTAAATTTCCACCTACCCGATACCTGGTGCCCAACTGTATTAATGAGGTCAGCTGAGATTCTCATTTGAGAGATTTCACTGATATGAAAAAGGCCTGGACAACCAGGCACTTTAAATAATGCAAAAATTCATGCAATTTTTAATAAGTGTTAAATAGTCCATTACCTTTCTAGTAAATGGATAGGTAAAATATGCCCCAGAAAAGTAGTATTCCATTAATTTCATAGAATCATACAATATCCTGAGTTGGAAGGAACCCACTAGGGTCAAAGTCCAACTCCTGGCCCTGCACAGGACAGGCCCAACAATGACACCACATGCCCGAGGGTGTTGTCCAAACTTCCTGAACTCAGACAAGGCTTGGTGCTGGGGGACTTCTCTGGGAAGCCTGTTTCAGTGCCTAATCACCCTTGGAGTTAAGAACCTTTTCCAACCTAAACCTCCCCTGACTCAGCCTCATGCCATTCCCTCAGGTCCTGTCACTGTCATCAGAGAAAAGAGATCAGTGCCTGCATCTCCAATTCCCTTCCTGAGGAAGTTGTAGATGGGTATTTGCAGCAGCCCAGTTGTTCCAGTGGCACCAACAGTGACTAAACAAGGCAAAAAACAAGAGTGGGTCACGATCTTATAGTTCTGAGCACTTGATTCTAGCCTGATTGGTAATAAGTAACTCTTGTGGGAAGAGTCTGCTTCATTACCATCTGAATAAACTCTACATAGATGCAGTCCTAGGGAAATTCAATACTTAATGAAACAATCTGAAAAATGAATGAAAAAGTTATAATGAATTAATCCCTTCTGCAAGCTCAGGATCTCACAGAAGTTTCACATGAACTGTGTATTCTGAGTGCATTGTTTTATACACCAGAAGTATCACTGTGGCCTCAACCACCCTACCTCTACGTTCTCGTTAAACTTCTCAGACCAAAAGTTATTTGAACAGCACTTCACCCTCTACAGTAAAATCTTTTCAGATCTCTATGTAACTGGATCAATTATAGCTAATAAGATAAGGTTTGCCAAGAAAAAATAGGAACTAGGACCACAATCTAACCCAGACTCCTAAGAAGCAGTGAAAATAATAAGTACCAAAGAGCATTTTCTATTCTAGATCCAACGAGAAGTAACAGTGCAGGACAGAAAAGCCTGCTCCAAAGAGACTCAATTATCAAGAGAAAACCATAAGCAAGGTACCTATGAATTAGTTTCAGATTTTGAAAATTGTAAAATCATATCATTCTAGGCAGTTCCATTAAGAAAGTGACTTCAGCATGCAGAACTTTCTGACACCAATGACAGAAAGCCAATAGTGATGAAAAGAAGCTGCTTGAGCTTATGATGAATTAACAAAGTGAGTAGCATTCAAACAAGACAAATGTGGACTCTGTATTCATTAGCATTTGCATACAGACAGAAAACAAACCCATGCACTTGTACTAATAAACAAATATTTTAGCTGACTAACTTTCCATAACTGCAAAGGTTGGTATTCCCTGCACTATTTTAGTTTTCTGGAATGGTAAGGTAAAAAAATGTGCTGCAAGTCTTCAGAAACCTTACTTCACCTTGCAGTGCACTTGGGGAACAGCGAAAAACAAAACCATTACGTGTCATCCTTGACCTTACAGTTATAAGTATATATTGTAAAAGTATATCCTTGTTGTGACAGGTAAAAAAACAGTAAGAAAACAGTAGTGGCATTTGTGACTAGTCACAGCGATGCATTTTCCCCACCTGCTCCACCTTCTCTTTGCCACTAGGTATGAAGTGCAGCACAAAGGTTGAAAGAGTAGTTAATAAGATTTCTTAAATGTAATATCAAAAAATCAAGTTAAGAAACTTCCATTTCCTAACAGGTCAAAGAAATGGAAGTTTAATTCTCCATGTTACTTAATTTCAGACAAAAGTAAAAAAAATCTTGCTGTTGTGTGAGGAAAGACAGATTCTGTCTTTTTCTCCACACAGCTTTGCCAGGGGCACGTAACTGACCAATTCCCTTAACTGCCCTTGTCCTTAACCTAAGATAGAATTCTGTTTCCAATTAAGTATGAGACATCTGCTTTGCAATTGAAAAGCATTCTTTCCAGAATAGCTAACAGTACTATAACACTGTTATAATTCTGTTTCATCCTTAGCTTATACATATGTGAGGGAACAAACACAGAAACATAAATTTCATAGTTTCTGAAGGTGCACATTAAAAGCCAAGTGGGCTGGTTTGAGGTAATACCTCACCACCTACCAAAACACAGACCCCTGCCACTTGGATTGAGAACACTCTGGTAGCTTGTAACAGGATCTGTCACCAAAACTCAAAGCTTCAGGACCCAATCAAAGTCATCATTAGCTACAAATGTCCCCTACATTTGTTACGAAAACCTTATTCAGGCAATACTTCACCAGATATACTAGAACCTTCCTGACTTAACTTGTCCTGTGGCCTAAGGAGCTGCTTCTAATTCTGCATAGAGGATATTTTTGGGTGCTTAGGCAGCATGCACACAGAACTTGAAATTACCATAGTCACAACAAACCAAGAGTACTTCTGGAGACCTGCAGGTATAAATACTTATTATTACTAATGACTGCCTTTTATTTGGCCAGTTCTATCACAAGATTGGGGTTTTTTTTGTACAGAATTCAAGCCCTTTTCAGAACACTGAGTATGGCAAAAAAATCTCTTAAAGAATCCTAATGGTCTGTGAAAGAAGTTGGCTTCATCTTTTGATTTTTTTTTAAGTAACAGGCTTGTTACAATTTAAGGGATTGTTATTTAGGTTAAAACATTACTAAGTCTTAAAGGCAAGGATGAAAACACATTGCACTCATGCAGCAAATATTATTCTTTTTATTTATAACTGCATTTTATAGCATTGTGGCAAAATACTTTAGTACAGCCTGCTTTGCTACTCTCTTCAATATATACCAAAAGGAAGAATAAAAGGCAAGATGAAAACCTCAGACACAAGCTACTAGAAGCTGAGCCATGTTCTCAGGGATCTATTTTTTTTCCTTTTTACCCTTCCATTTACAGACAGGTTTCCAATAATGAAAATTACATACAATACTGAACTAGAAAAACATTGATCTGGACACACACAGTAGTTCTTAAGTAAGACTCTTTAAATAGTCTCTTTAAAATGTAGGAACTCAGCAAAACAATATTTTATTATTTTTTCAGTTCTTTAGTGGTGTTTCTGTAATAAGGTAAGCAAATATGTGAGTGAACCCTAACTCTTTTTTTCTTGCTCTGTTCACCATTGGCTTCATAATACCCTATCATAAAGTGTCATTTATATTGGAAAATGTCATCCAAGAAAGCAAACATTTCATAGAGTGCATAGTTCCCTAGGGGAAGCAGACATAGCAACTGAAAATTAAGTTATCCACAGTTTCTGCCAGATAACTGCTTCCCTTTTTCCAACCAACCTAGAGGGCTCTGGTCCTAGGAAACACTGAAAACAGCAGGTAATGCCAAGCACTGGTAGGAAGGGTAAACCACGTATCTGAGTTCCCACCCACTGGCAATTACTGTATTCCATTTACAAGAACAGAGAGATTAAGAATGAGTATCCAATTTAAAGAAGTGGTCCATGTTCTTACTCATTTCAACACCACCTCTGTAAAAAAGGAAACAATGAAGGTGGATAAATAAGTAGATTCAAAATATACTGAGTTTGGGTAGCTCTATAGGCTTTTCTTTTTGTTGTTTCATATTTGTCAAATTCTTGGGATTGTAGAACAAACTAGACTTACCTGAAGGCAGAAAGGAAAACCAAACCCCTTTTGGACTTATAATCCTTTGAAATACTGTTGTGCTCATCTAAGGATTTGATTTGTAAGCACTGTACAATAAAGAGAAGTGAAAAGAGTTACAAATAAGCTGATGGATTTTTTCAGCTAGGGAACACATCAGTGTTTCAAACTTTCCTATGGAATGCCCAGCTCTGTCCTGATGACATACTTGGAACTAGTGGCAAAGCTGCTCACAAACCCCACCTTTCTTCCAAATCCACTACAACCCATAACACAGTTTTTGGCAATCTACAAAGCCTTCTCATGGCATTTCTTACGGCTATATTTTTAACAAAAAAATGAATTAGCCCACAATAAGAATCGTAACATTTTGCAATGGACAGCTTTTATTGTCAAAAGGACAAACTGCAGTTTCCCCAAGAGAAAGGTTTTATAAATGACAGTATTTGGCAGGCTTCTGTTAGCTTAATGCCCCACCTGCTGGCTGACGACTACATGACATTGGTGACACTTCCCAAAGAAGTCACACGGCTATTATTCTGCCACCAGTAGGTAGCTATGTGCTGTCATGGCAACTGCTACCATTCTGCGTACGAGATGGACTGCCCAGCTGGGTCCACCACAGTGTGAAGATTAGCAGGCAGAAATAGAACCGAGATGGTTATAAACCAGACATAAGCCAGACAGATCACACTGAAGTATTACAAAGCAGAATGTGAACAAGAAATAATACAAAACCAGTGAACTCCTCATGTATCTTTAGCTTCTAAGAATTCCTACACCTTCATCTGTACCCAGCTCAGTCACCATACTGATCTATGTTATATTCAGGCATAGTTTCTCAAAAATGGATCAAATAGTCTAGGACCAAAGGCTGAAGTCAAGGCTTAAAATGTAAAAAATATTTCAATCTCATTTCTCTGAGAATGTTCTTTGAAAGAGCAGTTTTAAAGCTTATTTTAAAGAATGAGTACAGTCTACTGCTCACTTTTTTAACCAAACCTCACTTGCCTGGAGGAACTCTTGCTTGCAGTTAGTGCCAGCCTGACTTTAAGGCCTGCTAATGAGTTTGAAAAAGCATGAATAATAGCCCTTTCAGAACTTGATGTGCTTAAATTCCGCACCAAGCTAAGGGAAACTGAAATAAACATGAAATGCTTCTGCAGTGGCCCTGAATTTACACAGGAACATACAAGATATTCTTTCCCTGGACACAGAAGGACTTGCTAAAGTGTCAGTTCCAGGATTATTTTTTATTTCAATGTACTGACTCACCAGGAGCTCAAGGCTCCTGAACTCTTACAGGTATATCTTCATGGAATCAACTGCCTAAAAGGCTGTTTTTAAAAGCTGAAGAGATACAGTCAAGTTACATATAGCATGGGAAGTAAAAAAAAATCCTTTTCCAGGTTTCCTTCAGCCCAGCAGCCACATTTAGTACTGTCTCAGGGCAAAAAGCAGGCTTTGGTGTGAGCTGTCACACAGCACAGAAGCTGCCCATCTTCTAGAGCCTGGCATTCTGAGGTTTGCTGGACACCTTTCTGAGTTCAGGACACCACAGCAGAACAAAGCTCATCAGCCCTACATTCACAATCTACTAATGGGCAACAACAGCACTAAAATACAGTTTTGGAAACTTCACCACTATTTATCATTTTAATCTTACTTTTTAAAACATACATTTAAACCCTGTTACCACAATTGCACTTTTAATTAATGAAACTATCACAGATCCTCTAAGAAAATAAGTAATTTCAGTGTCTTTCTCCTAAGTCAGGGAATAACCAATGCAACACTCAGATAATCACAACTGGCAATTTAGGTTTTATGAATACCGTAACAAAGACCACACACTTACTCCACTGTCAAAAACACATGGAATCCAGCATTTACAGGAAGCGCCTTACCAATAAAGATCTGTGTGCAGTTAGTTTTCTTCACAATGGCTACCATGAAGATGTTTTGGTTTTGTGCTGAACAGTGTGCTGGTAATACAGAGATGTTATTGCTGAGCAGTGTTACACTGAGCCAAGGCCTTTCTGCTTCTTGTACTGCCATGCTAGCAAAGAGATTGAGTGCGCATGGGAAACTGGAAGAAGACACAGTGGGAACATGTGATCCCAACTGACCAAAGGGATGTTACAGACCACAGGACTTCATGCTGAATCTATCAAGTGGGGTGAAGGAGAAGTGGGGGACATTTAGACGGTGGCATTTGTCTTCTCTAGTCACTGATACACTGATGGGCCCCTGTTAGCCTGGAAATAGCTGAACACCTGCCTGCTCATGGGAAGAAGTGAGTTAATTCCTTGTTCTGCTTTGCCTGTGTGTGAAGCTTTTACTTTTTCTATTACAAAGGCCTTTACCTCAACCCACAGGTTTTCTAGCTACTATTCTAATAATTACCTCCCTGATCCCACTGGAGAGCAAGCAGCAGTGTGGTACTTGGTTGCTAGCTGGGGTTACGCCACAACGCATCATTGCAACACTTTTCTCTAGAAAAGATTCAGTAAGTAGGTTGCTTAATTATGTATAAAGATCTCTACTCTAGTGAAAGTAAGGAGTACCAAGTTTTTTTCTCTAGTAAAATCAGGAGTAGCAAGCAAGCAACCTCAGTTAAAGTTCCTAACATTTAGTGCTGTATTGGTAATTTTTACCTGCACAACTGAAACATTTCACAGAAAGGAAAATACCTACTTTGGGAGGTGCCCTTTCACACCCCTCCTTCTCCCCCAATAACCTTAGGCATATCAATTCTGCACAATTGCTCAAAATAAATTTAATAAACAACATTAAGGGAAATCTTATTCACACTGTAGGCTTTTCGTCTACATGCAGTGAGCACATACCTTGATCAGTGATGTTTTTAGGGCAATTGCTCTTGGCTTTTCATAGCTACAACCAGTCTGTTATGTAGACCTGGATGTGAGAGCCCTCTGATGGCTGTAATGAAAACCTCACTCGCAGCAGACTTGAAACCTACCGGAAAATCACATGCAAGCGGCTTAGTTGCATGAGGCACTGTAAAACAGGCTGGTTTTCCCCCAGTAAGTTAAGAAGCTACCTTCAGATTTTCACCAGTTGTTCTTGGGGTACTCAGCACCCTGACTTCAGTAAATTTTAGCAGATATTTTCATAGTTCTCCCCTGCCTTCTCCCAGGCAAACCAGCTGCTCATGGCTTGGAGAAGAGGATGCTTTGCTAGGTAAAAATCTTCAAGATTACCAGGCCCAGAGAATACTAGCAAAAGGAAGCTGCATCGAGATGGTCACTAATGGGGCTCCCAAGGGCTCAGTATTCAGACCAATTCTGTTTAGTGTCTTTGTCAATGATTTGGACAAGATGAAATTTCTGTATTGGTAATTTTACCTGCACAACTGAAACATGAAAATACCTACTTTGGGAGGTGCCCTTCACACCCCTCCTTCTCCCCCAATAACCTTAGGCATATCAATTCTGCACAATTGCTCAAAATAAATTTAATAAACAACATTAAGGGAAATCTTATTCACACTGTAGGCTTTTCGTCTACATGCAGTGAGCACATACCTTGATCAGTGATGTTTTTAGGGCAATTGCTCTTGGCTTTTCATAGCTACAACCAGTCTGTTATGTAGACCTGGATGTGAGAGCCCTCTGATGGCTGTAATGAAAACCTCACTCGCAGCAGACTTGAAACCTACCGGAAAATCACATGCAAGCGGCTTAGTTGCATGAGGCACTGTAAAACAGGCTGGTTTTCCCCCAGTAAGTTAAGAAGCTACCTTCAGATTTTCACCAGTTGTTCTTGGGGTACTCAGCACCCTGACTTCAGTAAATTTTAGCAGATATTTTCATAGTTCTCCCCTGCCTTCTCCCAGGCAAACCAGCTGCTCATGGCTTGGAGAAGAGGATGCTTTGCTAGGTAAAAATCTTCAAGATTACCAGGCCCAGAGAATACTAGCAAAAGGAAGCTGCATCGAGATGGTCACTAATGGGGCTCCCAAGGGCTCAGTATTCAGACCAATTCTGTTTAGTGTCTTTGTCAATGATTTGGACAAGATGAAATGTACACTCCCCAGCTTGTGGAACACACAAAATTGAGCAGGAGTGTTAATCTGCAGGCAGGAAGGAGGTCTGCAGAGGGACCTGGACAGGCTGGACTGATGAGCCAATTTTATAAGACTCAACCAGACCAAGTGCCAGGTCCTGCACTTGAATCACAACAACTGCATGAAACCGTACAGGCTCGGTGAAGAGTGTCTGGAAAACTGTGCTGGCAGAAAAGGATCACCGGGGCAACCCTGGTGCTGCTCACCTCTACCCCAAGATGCCCCTGAGGTTCAGAGCCACAGAGCCTACAGCTGGACACCACACTGAGCAAGACACACCAATGGGCCAGTTGGGTTACCCATAAGGGCATCAGGTGGGACCATAGAGAACTGCAACCTCTGCAGCTGAGCCCCATTAGCAACCACAGTCTCTTAAGAGAATCCTATGTCACTCCCACCATCTACTGCATTTCACTGAATTTCTTCACTTTGACATTCAGGGCACTGGGATGAAATCACACTGCATCAACACCCACCACAGACCTTGATAATGCTTTGTTTTAATTAAACAGTCAGATTCCCGTTGTCCACAGCAGTCCCAAAACAGCTGCTAGGCCCTGAGTGAGACAGGACTGCCTGAACATGAGCCTGCAGTGTTTCCCAGCTGGCCAACTGCATCCTGGCTTGTATCACAAAATATGATAGCCAGATCCAGGAAGCAATTGTCTCCCTGTACCTGACTCTGGTAAGGCCACATCTTGAATACTGTGTTCGTTTGGACCCCTCACTTGAGGAAAAATGAAGCACCACAGCATGTCCAGAGAAGGGCAACAAAGCTGGTGAGGAGTCTGAAGCACCAGTCTGATGAGGAACAGCTGAGGAAGATGGGGCTGTTTAGCCTTGAGAAAAGAAAGCTTGGAGCAGGCCTTGTAACTCAACACAGGAGGTTGGGAGTCCACCTCTTCTCCCAAGTAACAAGTTACAGGACAAGAAATGGGCCTCAGATTCTGCCACAGGAGGTTCACCTTTAATGTTCAGTAGAAATTTCTTCACAAAAAAGAGCTGTCAAGTGTTGGAGCAGGCTGCCCAAAAAAGTGGTAGTCACTATTCCTAGAGGTATTGAGAAGGTATGGCACTTGGGGGAGACTTGTTCAGCTCAGCAGTGTTAGGCTAAGACTGAACTCAATGCTCTCAAACACTCTCTCCAAGCTAAATTATTCTGATTTTGCATATGGCCTCTGACCAATTCACATTCTATTCCCTGCCTCACTGTCCTCCTAAAAGCTAGAAATTGAAGTGTGTGTGTGCTCTGAACACATTTCCACATGGTTACTTTACCACATGTATGTAGGATTCTCTTTATATGTCTTATAGAAGACATCACTTATCTTTTTGTGATATACAGGAGCCACTAATCCCATTTTAATAATTTAACTGCTTCCTTACAACTCAGGAAAAATAAATCAGCTTATGCTAAGAATTGAATGGCTGCACAACTCATCAGCATGACCCTATTAACTGCTACAGGCCAAAACACTGGGTTGTTTGTCCCCTTTCCCCCCAGGGGAAGTAATTCTGCCACTCTGGTGAAACTCCACCTGGAGTACTGCGCACAGGAAAGACATGGACCTGTTGGAACAGGTCCAGAGAAGGGCCATAAATATGATCAGAGGGCTGGAGCAGCTCTCCTATGAAGACAGGCAGAGCATGCTCCAGGGAGACATTACTGGAGCCTTCCAACACTAAAGGGAACCTGTAAGAAAGACTGAGACATTTTAGTAGGGCAAGTTGTGATAGAAAGAGTAATGGTTTTAAACTAGGATGGCTGATTTATATCAGACAGAATGAAGACTTTTTCTTCCACGAGGTCTATGAGACACCAGAACAAGTTGCCCAGGAGCGGTGATGTCCCATCCCTGGGCACATTTATGGTGAAAGTGGAGAGCGGTCTGAATTACCTGACCTAGTTGGATATATCCCTGCTCATTGCAGGAGGGTTCACTAGATGACCTTTAGAGGTCCCATCCAACTCAAGCCATCCCATGAAATGATCCACACATTAATTTACAGTTCTAAGCACAAATTCTTTCCCAGGAAGACAACCTCTATTTAAATTGGTGAGTTTAATCCTAAATTGTTCTAGAAAGACCTTACAAGAAGCTTAAAAGTTCACTGAAGAGTCTTTCATAGAAGAGCAAAAATAATGGGGGAAAAGGGTTTGTTCTAGACAAAAAAGGACATCACACAGCAAAACATTATTCTTTTAAACTTAAGACAGCCTACAAAGATTAAATCCAGAGCGATCCTGGATGGGGTAGGAGAAAGCAGACCCCTTGACAGAATCATAGAGCAGTTTAGGTTGGAAAGGATCTTTTAAGGTCGTCTAGTATAAACACCAGGTAGTTTAAACAACACCCTGAAATTTGGACACCTACTTACAGTAAAAGGCAAACAGAAGCCTTAAGGGCATGATACACACATCCCAAGAAGAGAAGTACTGCTGACACATCAGTACTGTCTTATAAGCAGTACTTCTAATATCCCACTCCATCCGCAATGTATTAACTACAGCATGCACCTTTTATTTGACTACATATATAGAAATTTTGAGATAATTAAAAGCAGAGAAACTATCCATACAGTAATTGCTTTTGGCTAGCAACATCAATATTCTACAGCAACATGTTTTAAAATATAAATCCTGCCCTTATTTCTATACTTTCTACAGTCTCACAACCTAAGGATGAATGAGTAGGAAACCCCATTCCATGCTTGTCTTGAGCACCCACTACAAAAGTCCACACTACTCAGAAAAAAGAAATCCCCAAATACCCAAAACAAAACTGAAACTCCCACATAATACAAAATCCCCACAAACAAACAAGCCCTTAAGTCAAACCTCAAACAGTCAATGGGACAATACAAAGGCCTTTTTAAACTCAGCTGGGGCCTTTTTCTTTAAAAGAACTTGCAGTATGAGTTTGTCTCCCAAGCTTCAGCCCAAATTTTAGAGCAGAAACAAATCAGGAAGCAAGAATCTATCTGGGTTGTAAAGCTACTTAAGTGATTTTTGAGATGCATACTCTACCTGAAGAAACCTCAATTTTTTAAATAGCCTGGAATCACTTTTTTAAAAACTTTCGCAGCAATATTAAAAGTGGCAGACATTAAAGCTCTTAAATTTTTTATCTCTTCTAAAATACTGATCTAGAAACTAATTCCTGGAAGGAATATAGAGTGTAGATCTGTTAGAGGACTTTAAAAAATCTCTTTCAGTAAGGCACACAAAAGAAAACCCAATTAAATACAACAAGGAAAACACTTTTGTTTCTTTACAGCAATAAAGGATCACATCACCTTCAGATTAAGATAGTTTAGCACACAAATACCTAGAAGGAAAAAATATTCACATTTTGACAGGGAATTAGCATCTGTGTCAGACAATCATTCTAATGGAGATGCAAGAACACCATCTGTCTGACTGTCTCATTCCAAGAATAATTCTGTCAGGTGGCAAAGTGTGTAAAAAGATATGAAAACGCCATCAAACAGCAAACTGGGGTACTTCAGGCAGGAAGTAAAACAAACCAAGTGTCATAGCTCTAGAATACCAATTAAATGCAAGCATTGTATTGTTCTATGTTGTCTAAGCAATTGTTTCTTTTGACAAAGAGCTGTCTTAATATTTAAAGTACACCCAAGGCTTTCAAGTCTCTCACAGAATGTACATACTGTGTGCAAGCAAGTGCAGATGCACAAGGACTGACTACTGCCTGCCAGCTCACAGTTAACATGGACCACTTGATTTGAGAATACAAGGGATACCATGCAGTGATTTTGGAAATGCCTTCAATCACAGCAATATTAAACAGATGTTTCAATTTTCTGAATGCAACAGGAAAGAGGTGTACTTATTGGTTGTGTGTTATGCTTTGTTACATGCTATAGGGTACTTCAAAAGAACAAAAATGCATGTGTTGCTCTACAGGTAAGCAGCTAGCAGAACCAGCACAACATGAACTAATGGAAGAAAAAATAAATTTTATTCATAAGGCCTTGGCTATTCCCCTGTGATAGAACCTCTCAGCATGCCTTTAACAATCTAGTACCATTTCAAGTGTACTGTACAATCAACTTGCTCACCAGATAGTCCTGTGCATAACAGTCAAATAAACAGAAAACACGCACTCTATGTAGGCATCTTCTGGTGGTGGGACTCTTCAATGAGACAGCTATGCACAAGGCCCTTTGCATTTTCTAAGGACTACAGCAGAAAGCCCCAGGAAAGTCTGGGGCAACCAAGCCAACATAAATCAAGCCAAAAAGAAATCTGCATTTGCAAAGAAACAACTACCTTTTATCAATAAACTGACATCACAGCTTTGAAACCACATGCGGGCTGTTTAGATACTGAAAGTTGGAAAGGACAAGATCCTGATTCAATACTAGAAATACCTTTGCAAAAAAGCTGCTAACACAAGTTAAGCAGAATCAAGCCACTATCTTTAAAAGAGCAGTCTGAAAAAAACACAGCAAATCAGTATCATGGGAACACTTAATACTATCTTCAGTAACATGAAACAGTTAGTAGAGAAACTGTTATGGGCTTTGCTTTTTCCAGGTATATTTATGCTATCAGAACATCAGTACAAAGCTGCATAAAGTGGCTCAAAAAAATTTTATCATCCTTCTCTCCCACCCTCCTTTAATAAAGTTTTATCCACAACACTCCTGAGAAGCAGTCCTTGGACATTTGCTCTAGCCATATTCCCTTACACATCCAGTTCCCCTTTAAATTATTTCACTAACATGTATGTCTGGCTAAGTCTTCACCTAGCCATTTCTATCTCTAAACCTTCTGGAAATTTGAAGCTGAACAGGCTGTCCTAAACAGCCTCATATATACATCTTTTACAAGAGAGGCATATCTTTCTTTTATTGTCTAGAGAGATTGAGGTGTTTGAGTAGGAGAAAAAAAGCAAGCTAGGACCTGACATATAAAAAGACTGTTCTCTTTTCCCAGTTTCAGCTAGTATCTACACAACATAGATTTATATTAATTGGAAATTTCACATAGAGCAGTAAGTTTTTAACAGCTTTAACAAGTTATTTAGATTTGTCACACCAGAAATTTAGGAAACCAAGGCAAAGTAAAAATTTATTTCACTGTTTCACAATACACACCTAAAATCTACATGATTATTAAAACAGTCACACACATATTCTTTGATTAACAGTTTGCATCACATAACAAAGGTTTATACAAATGCAGTATTTTCTCAGAAGTTTAAAATACAGGTATTGCTAAGATTTTTTCAAGTAAAAAACCTTGTATTGGCTGACTGAGTGTCCAATACAGATAACATTCTTGCATTTTAAGTTACATACAGGAATTTTAGGATTCTCTTCATTACTTACCCAAAAATAGTGATGCTCAAGACTGTAGGTACATAAGACTGTCATCAATGAACATAATCACATTGATTATGTTGTCTAAAGGCAAGCAGGACTTACAGGGCTTCAGCTCAGTTATGACTTCTTATCTTCCTTTGCACTGATTTAAAAGCTCAGTCTTAAAATACATTCTCTTGGGCAAATAACTACTTCCATTTTAAAACTGCAGGAGTTAACTGGTCAGTATGAGTCAAGTGGTAGTTAACAAAAAACCATGTGTTAATGAAAAACAACGTGTAATATGCAAACTGTACCTTAAAGCTCAGAGAAAAATCCACATAAAGGAAACAAACTCTCTAACATTCCAGTCAGTTATCAGGGGAAGGACACAAACAGTAACACTGAAGTTTGTCAACTCTTACAACTTCGAACTTCAAACTACTCAAGCAACAACAGTAGTATCAAAACACGTAGAACAGGAGTACAAACATGACTTGTACTTGGAGAAATATTACATTCTGTATAGCTAAATTGATCTGTAGTACCATCTAGTTAATTAATTTAGATACTTCGAAGTCTTTGTTGATCAAATGGCTTTGTGTACTGTCTTTCCTTTTCTGAAGTGGTATGTCTTACCCTCCTAGGATGGGATAGAAGAGAGGACAAGAAAAAAATTAAATTAATCAGAATAAAGGAACCAAAGTCCAGACACCCTGTACTCTATTCACCCCTCTCCAAAACTGACAAAACACAGCTTCTGCATTCCCGTTTCAGAGTACGCCTGTCTAGTTCACCTATCTGTTGTTTTACAAAAAGGAAGCAAGGTATTAGAAATTAGTAACCTGAAATTACACATGACTTGGAACGTAATCAGAGATTGCACAGCTACAAAGACAGAACACAAACAGCAAAATAAGAACAACCAGCTTACTAACATGGACTATGATTTATTGGTTAAAGCAAAGACAGAGCATAACTAGCCACCATCCACAGCAGCTATTTCACTGTACAGACTACCCAGGTTTAAAGTCAACATCCTCTGTCCAAACTAGGGAGTAATCTACTGCTTTCAGCCATGTCACTGAGAAATGACTAGCCAGACTTATGCTCTAATTGTTCATTAGTTGACTGTTCCGCAATTTTTTATGCTGTCCCGATTAAACCCACTGAATCCAATTTCAGCACTTCTTTCCATCATTAAGCAACTGAGAGCCAAACCCGCACATCTCAGAGCGTATACAAGGAAGAAAAAAAAAAATCAAGTGGCATCCACAGATATGAATTGCCTCATCTTTATGGTATCCTGTAGGCGAGCACACTGAAGGTCACCTATATTTCAGGGATACCATTTTACTTTCACTACATACCTTTACATTGCTGTCTTGTGATACAATGTCATTTGTCAGTTGGTTGTCAGGATTAGACAGACAGGACAGTACTGTTTGCATGCCCCTGTCCACGGACTTCTGAAATACAGTTGTAGGTGCATATGTAGTTATAGGTTATTTTCTTTGTTAGGGCATTACTAGCTAGCAATGCCAGTATGTCACAGGGTTTACCTGGAAATCAGGATTCCTCAACTGCCTTGTGTTCCCTGAGATACTTGTAATTTTTTTGTCTCCCCCAATCTTCTAAAATTACTAACAGATTATCCCCCTTCTGTGTTACAGCATAATAATTCTAATCAGTGACATGCCAGCTCTCTTGATGCTGACAGCAGAGAAATGAATTTTTCCCTTAGAAAACAGAATTCAGAGCAAACTGGTCGCTAAAGTGGGGCCACGTTCCACAAAACAGTAAGAAAAGTAGAGTTATTTTAAGCTTCAAATATCTGAGTTGGTAACTTTCACCCTAAGACAGCAGGGAGTGCTATTGAATCTGCTTTTTTAGTACCTGTAATTTTCCCTGGAATTTCTACAGATTAGGCAAAGGCTTGTCAGCAGACTCAATCAGGTAGTACATTCACTTTATCCAGCCCTCAGCACTGCAAACCACCACTAACAGCTTCAAGGAAACATGAGACTTCTAAAGTTGTACACAGAAATCAGATACATTTAACATTAATTAACACTTTCAGCCCCTTAAGAAGAGGCTGAAAGCAGCAACTATAACCCTGATTTCTAGGATATCTGTCCAAGGCCCTTGACAAAGCTACATAACCCTCATGTGCAAATTTCTGGGAATGGCATTTATGATAAAGAATATTAAGGTTTTGAGAAAGCACTTACCTTTTGTGGGCTGCTGGGCAACTGCGTGGGCTCTGGAACAGCACATTCCATCTGTACAAACCCTGGATCCTCAGAGCCATGATAGTTCACTGAAGTATACACCTATAGAGGTTTTAAGTAATACAATATTTCAGTAACACTGGAAAAACACTGCACAGTTATGGTGTCACTGATCCTCATCTATCTGTGAACTGTGCCAAGCTTATCTTCACAGTTTTGGTTAAGTTTCATGAGTAGGGGAAATAGTGTGTCATGACCCGTTTTACTAAGACAGTTAAGAATGATACTAATAAGTTGCTTAACTGAGGTAGTTCTAGAACAGCTGTCTGCTCCTACAATCAAGCTTGTAACATTTAACAATGAAACCCCATGCACACCTACTCTAAAAACATTCTGGCTTGCTATCACTGAATTGTAGTGACACATTATGGCTGTTAAAACAACTATTTCAAGCCAATAGTGTAATCAATATTTCAAGGACTTCTGACAGCTTTCAGGAAGAGAATACCATTCACAAGAAAAAATTATTTACTACAGCTTTTAAACACAATCAAAACTATAGTGAATAAATACACCTAAATATACAAAAATACCCAGAGAGCAAGTTTAAATTCTGACATTGTAAACAAACACAGTATTTTTCCCCCTTTCTCACAGGCATTACTCGCATTAAGACACCAAACACACAAGGAATTTTTTCAGAGGCCAGCAGCACCATCTACAGTTCGTAGCAGCCTGAGAATTTTTAGAACTATTGGAAGGAGCCAAAAAATTCATCAGCATTTGCAAAGAACATGGAGACTCTTTAAACTTAAAAAAAATTGTATATCAAGTCAACTTACTTTTCCTTCAACTTTTCCTGAAAAAACAGCTCCATTTTATTTAGAATTCCAGAGTTCTGTAACTAGAACATGTAGTTCTAGTGCCAAAACCAGGCAGATCTCTTCCACCAGTAACTCAAAAAGCACTACATCAGTAGAAATTCTGAATGACTACATACAATCTTATCAGCAATTACAGATTTGTCGACCAGATTACACAGATCCAGACAGCCGTTTTTAGGTATCAAGCTGTAAAAACAACATGCTAATTAAGAAGACAGTTTCAGAAGTCTAACTTTGTAGACTTACCGGAGTTGGAGGTATGACATAGTTTCTTGGCTCCCCAGCAAGCCACTGTGGTTGAGCCTTTAACAAAAATTAGACAAGTACCACCTTTTACTCATTCGTTTCCAACACAAACAAGTAACTGCTCTGTAGGAGCCACTGTTTCTAGCATTTTATATCTGGATTTCTCACAAAACAATTAATACAGTCTTATATCCAGCAAGATACTTTATTTTAGTCAATTATCACCTTCTAACTCCAAGGTAAAGAAAAATTTAAAAATATTTCTAAATATTAAGAAAATAAGGGAAACCAAATACCTACATTGAAAACAAATCTCAAGCCTCTAGCTGCTTCCAGTTACCTCTAGTTTAGCATCAGTAACAGGACTTAGCCACCCACTTCACTTGTGACTTCAAACCCCCTATCAGCTAAGCACCTTCTCTGACATTTTTCTAGTGCAAGAGCACATCCCCCCCCTCTATATACAAACACTATTATCTGATAAGATTCCAATTCCAAGTACCTAACATCCCACACTACAGCATGTACAAATGCAAAGCTCCCTCCCACAAGTACTACTAATTCACATACTTTTTTCTAATTTCAAAGTTGTTTTATCACAGTATATTTAAGAAAATAGTTATGAAACTATAAAAAGAAAAGAGTATGCTAATTTACTCAACAGTTTTCATCACCATTTTGTTTTTGCTTTAGTAGCTGTGAAGAACTGAAGGAAGATAGATTCCCAAGAATGAGAAGCAAAAAGATCAGACTCCAGTTAACACTTCATTCCAGCTTAGTCAGGTATCCCACAACCTTTCTGCTTCTAGTAAAACTTCACATACCTGATAGTTGTAAGCAGGTTGATAGCCTATGGGAACTTGCTGCTTTAGCAGTACAGCTGGTGATGAACTGTATGGATAGGGCTGCAAAGAAAGCTTTTTTTACAAAAAAACCCCTGCAAGTTTGAAGCAAGATACAAGTATGATATTTCCAGAGGTATTAGCCAGGAGCACACTTTTAGAAGTTACACTGTTATTTCAATTCCTGTGCAGACTAAACTCACTATTTAAAAGCAGCCCTTAGATTTCCCACAGGGCTTGCTTCAGTACTTCAAGCACTAATAACATCTATAAAGTGAGATTCCAACTCTTATATATCTAAAAATCCCCTTTCTGCTTGTAACTGATCTTTTAAGTAATTTCAGAAGTGCAAGTCATGCCATAAACTTTGAGAAGTAAATCTGAAGCAGACTGACATCTATGAAGTAATGGACTACAATCTGAAGGATCAGTTTGTAGGAGGAAAAGGAAGCTAAATACTCAAATTAAGACAATTTCCTAGTATTTACTTCCTGAAAGTATTCTGACACTGTGACCATGGAACTTTCTCAAATTCTTCAGGGAATAGTTAAAGGCAGATTCCAACCTTTAAGAGAATTAATGCTCTTAAATTAATAAACTAAAGAGAATCAGCAAGAATACTATCATCAAGCTCTCTGCCTTGCAAGAAAATATTTCTGCACATTTGTTCTTCCTCTTTCCTTAAGATATACAAAACAGGATCAGACTGTAGTCAGTACTGCCCCATCGTACAGTAATGCAGTAAGAGAGCCTGATTTGGTTCACTTACACAGCACAGGACTCATATCCAGGCCAGAAGCACTGTACCCACACCTCAGAAGGGATGCTCATCTGAAGTACCAGTACAATGTCCTGCAATACTATGCTGGGCACAGCTATTAACAGCAGATGCTGGAACACAGTGCTCTTATAACTCAACAGCAGTTTAAAACCAAGATATGTTTGGCTAGGAGAAAAGTAACTGAGATAACTTCTTATCCCACTCTTATTAAAAATACATTTTAATTTTCATAGTTTATTCTAAAGCAGGACAGCAACACATTGAATATCTGGATACATTTCATTTGTGAACTGCATCTGTAACCAGCAGTAATAACTCAAACGTCCCTCCACTTTCAACAGCTCTAATTCTAAGGATACCTCCTTTTTGTTTTACAATGAGGTAACATCACTGAATCAATTTTTCAAGGTTGCTGGCATTCCTTTGAAGTGGTTTGAAGTTGGATGCTTCTTACTGGGGAAAGCAGTATGAAAACAGGCAGGTAAGATCAGATTGGAATCTCAGTACATACCCCAAAAGTCGTACGTGCTTGCACCTTCAAAAATATTTCATTATGATTCAAAACCAGTGTCAGGAGCAGTCTTACCTGAACATAGGGTGTTACTGGGTTCATGACAGCTGGAGGCTGCACGTATGTCTCCATATTCTGATTACCCCACACGCTCTGGAACTCTGGAACCACACGTGGCGGAGGAGGACCAAGAACTATTTGTCTGGGATGCACGCAGGAATCTTGTTTTGAAACAGATGAAAAATAGTACTGAGATATTACTACATATATTTCATTAGGAATCTGAACTCAAGCTGGAAAAAACCTTAAGGGTTTTGAGTCACAAATTTCACTCGGTATTAACTATATTGTATTGTGCTACCAACCTCACTCTTATTAAAACAACACCATACAAGTGAGGTCACAGAAGACAGAACACAGGTTTAACTGAAATATACATACTGCATACAGATAAAAAGTACATATAGTAGTACTACACATGTAGTATATACAGATAAAAAGTATTTGCAAGGATAATGATGTATAATTAAGAAAAAACCCTGTTATAATACCTGCAATATGAACAAATTTACTTAAATATACTTACTTAAGTTTTGTTGTTTTCTGATTGCTGGCCCCAGTTTCAGCTTTTTACCGTGGAAGTTGATTTGTGACTGAAAGACAGGTTATTCTCTGTAAGCTGGGAATCAGCAAGGTGAGAGGTTTGTCGGATTTTAAAGAGACTGGACTGTGCTTCTACATCACAGTACATCAACTCTCATAAAGGCCCAACAGCCTCAAGTCTCCTCTCAACACCACACGCCTTTTACCTCGAAGGTCCTGCAGTGCCCTCAGCTCAGCCGCCTACTCACCAACCCTCCAAAATTATGTATCACTGGCCCTAATAGCAACATGCACTACTCGAATTTGCAACTATGTATCAGTGACTGTCAGCCCGGCTGCTTTACACACACAGGCCTTAACTTTTCCTGTCTCGGTGAGTACCATTGGAAAGTGACCAGTCTTCAGTTCTAGTAAAAGATTTTCAGTTTAGCCCTATTAGCACAATTTTAGTACCAAGCAATAAAGTCAGTATTGGATGCAGATAGTCTGTCTACATTCTCTATCACATGGAACTCTACAGAAGTGCCTGCTTCTGAAGAAAATACATGGTTTTGCAATTTTCTCCTATTTCTGCTAAAGGAAGTGCTTTGAACAGGCAACAGCAACTGTATTATTGCCTGTAAAATTAGAAGAAATATAACGATTACAAAAAACCTGCTTGTTCTAATTTCTATTAGTATGAGAAGATGATACAACAGATATATGGGGGTGAAAAAAGGTGCAATAACCTGACTAGCTTGATAGGGGGACTTTTTGTGGGTTTTTTTTTTTTTCCCCAGGAGAAAGCATCTTGGTTGATTTGGGGCCTTTTAAAATTAATTCTGGAATCCTGTTGTGCCCAGAATCATGCAACTACCTTTTCCACCTCAACAATGAGCGCTCCTAGGAAACAGGCCTCCCCTCTAAATGAAAGGCTTTATAATCTGAACTGCAAAAAGATTCATGCTGGACCAGAGTGCAGTTACAGACCTGAAGCACAAGAAAAACACTGTCAGGCTGAACAAGGCTACAAGGCCTTGTTGAACAGACAGGTGAACACAGGCACCAAGAGTAATTTCAGTTAGAGCAGCTCAATCATGCTTATTTACAGAAAACACTGACCACTCAGTGCAGATAAAGCCTCAAGTGATTTAGTGCAGTAACCTTTGGTTACAATTTGAGCTCTACAACACCCATGTAGATTTCTTCCTCTCTTCAATCCCCTCCAAAAGACAACATGCTATCTGAACATGCTTCTTCCTGAGATGGCAGGTATTTGTACTGCCTGCAGACCTGAAATGCGCACTGAAAAGAAAAGTCCACAATACACCTCTGGGTCTTCCAAGACCTCTGGTATACAAACTCAGATCAGTAAGTACTACATCAACAGAGGTACACTGCAGGCTCCAGTTCTGAAGAAGCACACACAGAAAAGCAGTACTCTGTGTGGCTCAAATGCCAACGCTACTGAAGAGGTCTCCACAGAAATTGTTACCTCAGAGCAAGCATGCCACAGTGATGCAGCATAATAAATGTAATACATAGTAAAAAGAAAAAGGTGTTGTCAGATGAAGTCTATTGCTCAGTACAGCAGCCACTGTATATTTTTGTCATCATACCACATCAAGTAACATCAAGCTTTTAAAATCTTTTGGTGAGAATCAAGGATCTCCTGCTGGGGTTTCATTACTCTCTACTTTATTCAAACATGTTCTCTTCCCACTTACAGAGCTGGATGGCCAGTAAACACATCTACACATCACAGAACACTACATTTGTGCCTGGCACATCTATCTGGATTTGTCTTTCTGATCTACTTCCCTATCTAAGAGCTTCAGAAGCAAATGAGAGACTGTTCATCCTCCAGAGGCACAGGAGTTTTCTGAGGCAAAGACTTCAAAGAGGCAAGTATTTCAATACATGTTATTTTCACAGTTACTGTATTCAGGCTGGGGAGAAAGAGGGAAAATAAAAAGCTTTGTCAGTAGTTTGTGACCTGCCCAAGTCTATCAAAACCAAGTACCTGATCTGGTTTTAAGTGCTGAGATTTAAAATTTCTCTGATAGCAAACTCCCAAGAACAGGTCTGTATCAGTTCTACCCCTTTATCTCCTGTGTTTGCTGCAGGAAAACTACATGGTGCAGTGTCATGGTTCAACATAGTTCGGTTTTCAGTTAAGCAAAAAGTCCACCAGCTACCTAAGCGATTCCCTATAAGGACCTTGGCAGCTTTCTCTGGACCTGATAAAACCAATCAGCTGGCTAGTTTTCTATACTGACACCCTGTTAAACCACTTAAAAACAGCTGAACATACCTCTGTGAAACCACACTTAAAAATGAACAAAGCCCGGGAAAAACACTCTTGCTTCCGGCCTTGCTGGCTGGGCCAGGCCCCGCTCCACCTCAGCTGGTGGAGATTCTGTGGTTGGAGCTGCAGCCACAGCCTGGCCCCAACTCTGGCTGTGAGCTGCAGAGCCATCCTGCTGGCACCAGCTATGAACCAAGGCAGCCCTGCAGCTGGAATTGGCTGCAGCAGGGGTTGGAAAGCAGCCGTGCAGCCAGAGCAGCCACTGCCCAGTGGAGATCACATGACCACCTGCAGGCCTAGTCTCCTTCACATGGCAGGAGAGGCTCCTCTCCCTAAATGAGCTGAAGAAAATATTACTTTAGAAGTGGTAAACTGACTGAAAATACCAAATTTGTCTCTTTATGTTGTCAGTAGGAAAAGACAGAACACTTGGGGGTAGGAAAACTGTTATGAAGGCTTATTCTGATTTATTATTTTTCTTTCAGTCCTGTTAGTTTTCGTTACACCCTTTAAAGTTTTGACCCTGCTTTGCTCTCCTCCTAATCCTTATATCACAGCAGAAAACGAGTAAATAATTCTAGGGGATGCATTGGTGTTTGGCCAGCACTTAGACCCACTACACACAGAACAACCACAGCACAACCTAAGAGGCTTCAAAAATACTTGCACTCCAGGTAGCATCCAAATGCACAAATACTGCTAGAGAAACATATTTCAACTACTGAGACATAAATAAAAAAATTAATACTGTCTTCCATGATACTGTTACTCCTATGCCCTAGGTAACCCAAAATGTTATTGTATTTCATTTATCTGTGCCCAAAATTGTTACTGTCTCCTAAGACCTTGGAGCTAGAAAACACAGCTATGGGGCAGAGTGGGGCAAGTGCCCCAGCCTTTCAAAAGTTCAAGCAGAGACAGCATTCTCTCTTGCCTCATGGTCTTTGCTCAAGGCAGAGGCTCTGCTCTGGGGTTCCCCCCTTTTGTTTCTCTCTTGCATTTTGGACTGGCTCAAGGTGAATCCCATGACTGCCTGTCTGCAGCCAGCATGGAGCAGCCCTGCAGAAGTGAAGGCACAGCCACCCCAGCCCAGCTGCCTGGCCTTGCCTGCTGCCAAGGAAGGCAAATCCCTCCGTGAGTTCTAGCCCTTGACCAAGTACCAGCTGCTGAAGAGTGCCAGCTGCATTCATCAATGAAGAGGTAAGAAGGGAGAGGGCTGTCACCATTTTCCCCTTGTCTTTGGAACTACAAGGTTGGTCAGCTGCAGAGGCCACTATTTTGGGGAGGTGTCACCCCACTATTTCAAGTTCCTCTTTGTTCCCTGGGAGTCCAGGAGATTTCAGCAACTTTGTAACTAGTGACTATTAATGTTATTTTTTTGCCCGTTGCTACTTCCTTCTTTATTAGTAAACTGTTATTTTTTCACTTATATCTATCCATATTTGTTTCTCTTTATTGGTGGAAAGGGATTGGTTAATCTAAAGGAGAGATGACTCATTTTAGAGCATCCCACTTTAATTATCTTAAACCAAGACATCCCAATAACTAAATGCCTACATTTCTGCCATAAGCAAAAGGGTTCTATGACAATCATCCACTACCAAAAGGAAGCAGCTAAACACCTCAAGGCTTTGAAGCACATAAATGAAAGAGCAATCAGAAACAAAATTACATGAGATGTTCAACCACACCAGGCTAAAAACTAATCTGCTGAAAACTAATCTTACTTCTTGTTTAAGCAAATCCACAAAGATTTTACCACCAGTACACATTTTAGAAAGTTTACCTTTTGGGCAGCCCTAGACTTTTTGTGTCCTAGCTTACTCTACAGGGTCTGTAACTCGGCTTCCACAAACTTGTCTCTAACCTTCATACCTCAACTTCTTAGAGTCACTTGGACAAAGCTGAGCTTACCTCAACTATCTTTTGAACATCCACATTGTCCAGGAAAGAGACAAATCCATACCTAAAAAGGAAGAACAGACCACTCAATAATCAGTATCATTTGATTATAATCCAAATTGTTTGAAACAAGACCAGTTAACAACGTGCCAGGTACATTATATTGCACATCAAAATTATCAACTAGGACATTAAATTGAATCATTAAATGATTCAGGCCAGATGCAAGAAACTAAATGCCAGATTTTAGAATAACATGAAATTAGGCCTATTTTTCCATTTTAACTACTCAAAATGAGTACTGCTATTAATATTAGCAACTCAGAAAGTTAAAAATTTAAATAAGATCTGACTTATCTTTAAATTTTGTATTTACTACAGAGGTCTGGATGAAAGCAGGTATTATAGGAGCAGTAACACCAGTGAGAGGGAAGCAATTCTTGAAGAGGTTTTTCAGTTTATTTCACTGCATCCCTAGTTTATCTGGTCTACACAATTAAGATAATTTCAGAGCATTACAGTAACAATTGTGTCCCATTAATGGAATAAGTAAAATGATTATCAATACTTGTAGCATACACTAAGTGCACAGCAGGGTTCAATTCACAGACTAGGAAGGGATATGAGAAAATGAATTTTATTTCCAGCTCTTCCATTGCTATATATGCTGAAGAAAAAGATGTGACACTGTAGGAACTAAGCATAGAATCTAAGAAAAATTCTCACTGGAAGGAACTTAAAGAGAGTCCTGTCTTCTTATCATCAGGAGGGATAACCTCAAAACTGGGATGGCCTCCCCAGAACTCAACAGCATTAAGGTCCTTCATCTTCTTATTTAAGGGTTTTACCATGGTAATCCAGAACTCCTCAATATATTCAAAGGGAATTTCCTTGTTTCAACTTTGTTTGGGTGAAGACTAAGTATATGAACAAGTCTGGGCTGTTTTACTCTAGAACTTATTCACAAGTGTCAGGAGAGTCACTGCCCTGAATAAGCCATCTTAATTCTCTTAATCATCCTGAACTGTCCTCTGATTTTTAACTACTCTAGCCAGCAGAAGAGTCCTACAAAAGAATTGGCTGTGTAAGCATCACACGAGTCAGGCTTTGTTTCCAATGACTGAGTGACAGTGAGCTTCTTTTCCCTGAACACAGAGGTTGAAGTCAAAAAATTAATGCTATTTTTTGTAAGATTATACAGATTTACTTTGGGGCAGTATAGACTTACTGGTTTCACAGTCTTAACATAACAGAAGACTGCAGCTAGTATTAAGGCTTAAGCATGTCAAGTGGGTTGCTAAGCATCTACTCTTACCACCTATTACAGAATGCTGTCCACACAAGCAGCAGCTTAGAACAACTACTCATATTCTACCCACCCCTTCGAAACACCAGTTCTGTCGGTGATGACCTTCACCTCCTTCACAGTACCATATTGTTCAAAGACGCTCCGAATTTCTGCTTCATTCATCTAAAAGAAAACAAGGTCTTAAACATCTTCAAAAACATTAAACTGCTTAGAACTGATTTAAAGCAGGCAGTACCATTTTTTAAACCCATTTTTCACTACCATAAGAACTAAAAGTTAGTTTTGGAAGACATGTTCCAGAATTCCCCCATGACATTTCATTATCTTCTAGATTGGCAAATGCACACACAAAGAAAAATGAAAGAATCCCACCACCACAAAAAAGTAAAAAAATCCACACTAAAACAGGAGCAAAATTTCCACTTATTCTTCACTGATGCACCCTATACCCCATTTTCAACTATTGAAAGTGTATACATACCCTTATGTCAATTCCACCAACAAAGACTGTGTTGGGCATGATTCTTCCTTCTGGTAAAACATAGCCCTGACTGACAGTTGCTGAATAGGCACTGCCCTCCGTGGTGCTTGAACGTTGGGTCTCCACATGTGCTGCCTAAAAAATTTTAACAGAAATATTTATTTTAGTCAATTATATTACATTTTAAGACACCAGAATGCCTGCACCTTCCTATAGATACAGCAGGCAACAAAGAATTTCAATAGCACAAATAGACCATTCATTGGTTCTAACATTTCTCAGTTCAAATGAAATTGGCACTATAAAATCTGGGAGGAAGTTTAACATGAAGTGAGCAGTTTATCACCCACCTGGTATTCTGCTTTTGTTTGGCTGCATACCCAGCTAAAGGGCATTTGAACTGAAATCTGAGATGGCAACTCCTCAAGCTGACCTAACTGCTGCTTCTACTTCTTTCTTTCTGGATGTGTCAGTGAACCAAGCTAGAAGTGGCAGTCACTTTGCTGTGCAAGTTCTCTGGCAGCCCTATAACAGGAAACGGCTCTCAGGAGAGGAGCCCAGCAAGCGCCAGAACCAGCTGAAGGTAGTTCTGGTAACCTGATACTGCTGGTGACCACAGATGCTGCTGGTACACCTGTCACACACGGCCTTGGCCACCATGGAAGTGCAGTGCTCGTGTCTCACACTAATGATGCAGAATTTCAAAGAAAATAACTTATTTAACACTCTCACACATTATGTACCTGAAAGAAAGAAAGAATAAACAGACTACTTAGGCATTCTAGCAAGCTGGGCAACATGAAAAATAAGAATTAATACATGCATTTCCTAGAACTTGAAAAGGAGATCAAAAATGCACAGCAGTAAAATTGTACTAGAACAGAAAGAAGGAAAATCTCCCTCCGAAGCCACTTTTCAAGTCCTCAGTACTATGATGGAAAATGCTTGCCAATTCAAAAAATTTACTGTCTTATCTAAACCCAAATAATTTTGTCAACATAGCACTACACAAATGACTGCTCTACATATACGATGCACAAAGACCTCACACTGCTGCTGAATCAGTGTCCAAAGCCTAAACCACCTCAAGTTCTGAAGCGGGAAATTCTGCCTATGAGACTGGAACTACAGCATCAGCTGAAGTGACTCACCCCTTTAAAATTACTCTAAAAGAAGTCTAATTTGTCTATCTCATGAAGTAGCTCTGAAGTCAAAATTTCCAGATACCACGAACATTGGGGTTTATTCAGTTTTTCAGCATATCAGAATTAACAGGTGTTTTTTTGCGTCTCTCATCAAAATATAAAATTAATCGCTTTGCTCTCTATTATAGACGTTTAAATTCATGAGGGGAACTATGAAGTTTAAGTTGATGAGGGCAAACTGGTATAACAGCAGTCGGGAGACTAGTTAAGAATTTTGGCAAACGAAATGGTGGAAAAGGACGATTGTTGGGCTACGTGGAGGAAATACCTACCTACCCACCTATGCGTGTTACAAACATCATTCAGTTTTATGCTCATTCAGGAGAGAAAAATGTTCACTTTTTTTTCGCCACACAAGCTCCCTAATTTTTCAGGCTTCTCCCTGGCCTCAGCACATTTTCTGTTTAAAGTAAGCATTAGTCCTTTTTATTTTTTTTTTATTGAAACATTTGAACCCACGTCCCGCTGCGCGGACACTGAGCGCAGTCTCCATGACAGGGCGGGTGCCTGAGGGAAGAACGCGGCCGCCGCCGCAGCCATCACGTTTCTCACATAGAAAGAACAAACAGCAAGCAGCATGCCGGTGCGGGCCGAGGAGCCCGCGGCACCCCGGGCGACGCTGGGCCTTTACTCCAGCAGGGGGGGACGTAGGACCTCGGGCAGGCGAGGCGCCGCTCGTGGTGCCGCCGCCATTTTACCTCACACCTCGGCTGCCCAGCGCCGACGGGGCGTGGGCAGGAAGGTTTGGCGCCTCGGGACAATGAAAGCTATTCGCAAGCCCCAGACACAGGGTCCTGCCGGAGCCTACGCGCAGCGGGTACACGGCCACGGGCAGGCGGCGGGGCGCCCGCCCAGCCGTGCGGGACGGCGCTATTTTAGCGCCGTCACAAAATGGCCGCTTGAGGGTGTGAAGCGTGTCCAGACGCCAAGACACCCCCCCCTCCCCCACCGTATCACCGACAGGTACGAGCCAGAGGTTCCGCTGCAGAAGCCCCCGGCCTTTTAATTGCGGTACTCCCTCCTTCACCTTAACCGCTCACCTCGTAAGGTGTTAAAACCTTCAAGATAGTTATAATGCTAGTAGCCCTCAGGGGTTCAGCCCTGTCACCGCGTTACGAGGGGACACTACTCTAGCTGAGGGCATTCCCATTTCTCACCCCAAGAACAACCCGAGGAAGTTACTACTCCACTCTCCGCTCCGCTGCCCGCTGGGGTGCCCTCTCAAGGTACTACATCACCCAGCAGAAGCCCGCCCGGCGGCTCAGCGTTCAAACGCTCCCTATCCCACCGCCCCAGCGTGCCTCCCCTTCGGAGTTTACTCACCATCACTCACTGGAGCCGCTCACACACTTAAAAAATAAGGATTTTCAAGCAAAATCTGTATGAACTTTTTTGAGAAAACTAAGCGCAGGCCGTCGGTTTTTCTTGTTCGAGAGGGCGAATGCCCGACGTCGATAAAAGCCGGTCGAACGTAATCCCGTTCTTCTTAAATAGCCCCATTGGGGGATGGAACAGAAGAGGCCACACCCTCCCTCCGCTCTTCGCACTCGTCGTGCCCGCCCACCCCCCTGCCACATGGCGCCAGTGCCTTGCCGTCTGAGTTTTAGAAGACAAAGGATGGGGAATGCCGTGGTTCTTCTGGGGTTTTTTTCGGGGGGGGAGCGGATTAGGTTGCGACTATCACTTGTGGCATTGTTGCACGGGAAGTTGCTGTTGAGTGCATGGCAGAGCAGCAGCAGCTCCTGCCGGTTTGACAAGAGCTTTTGCTTCGCTTGTGGAGGTTTTGAGAATGGTGTGTTATTGAAGAGGCTTTCACACACCTTGAGGTGGAAGCTTTGTCTCCATCCTGTGACCACCTGTGCTGAATGCCAGCTTTCTTTTGATCACCAGTGGCCCAAGGCCTTTCTAGAAGGAAGCATCTCTGAAAGCCCTCCTGACTCTACAGGAATAAAGTGGGATTTGGAAATCAGTTTTAAATAGCTGTTTGCCACTAGTATCAAATGTTTAGAACAGATACTGATTTTAGAAAGTTCCAGGGAGAGTAGAATCTTATGGACATTGCACCAAAATTAACTCAACCTCTGACTGGGCTAAGTTAATAAGATGTTTAATTTCTGGTTTGGTTTTTTGTTTGTTTGGGGTTTTTTTGGTTTTTTTTAATTTGTTTTGGTTACTCTTATAGCAAAAACATACAAGTGATCCTTGTTAAGGATGAAAAATTGAAGTAGAAAGTAAAACTGATGGAGTGTATTTAATATGTAAGATGGTTTTTCCAATCAAAGGTTATGTCTTCTAATGATTAGATTTTTTAATCAGTTTACAGGGTTTACCTTTTCCAGTAGACTGCTGCACTGAGTTTACGGGAGACCAGAGCTGGTTTAAACCAGAGCTGGTTTAGGTAATAGCAATAACAAACCCCTGATCACATAGATGTGTTTATGTTACCTATAGAAGAGATTATGTTAAATCTGGTGGGGTTGTAATATTATCTAAAGGTAAGCATATGACTGGGCTTTCATGCAGCTAATGCCCACTTACTTAAGTGAAAGGCATGCTGTACAATACTTTATAAGATCTTATTTGAAATGGCTGAGACTTTGAAAATGGGCTCCAACAATGAGGGGAAAATAATACATAGTATTTACTTTGGTGTAATGGGTTCATATTTGACCTTAAGGGTGGCAGCAAGCGAGGCTGTTCCAAGCTTTTTGTACTGGGTTTGGGTCAGGCTTGTGTCCTGTTTTCCTTATCTAGGTGTTAGCCGCTAAAATTGGAGAAGATGTGTTGCTTAAAACAAAGGAGAAAGTAATTTATTTTCTGCTGCCAATACACAAACTTCAAAAGGAGTGGAGGAAGTGGAGTAGAAAATTATCATCTTAGCTTGTTTTATCAATACAGCTATTAGAATGGTTGTTGCTCAATAGATTTATTTGTTAAATACACTAAGTAGCAGATGAAGAAACAAATTTTATATTCTGCTGCACCATGTAGTACTTACCTCTTTAATACATTTTTTTTTTTCATTTTTTCTTTTTAATTAGGACATTGATAAATAATTAATTTTGTCAATCAGAGTAATTCAGGGACAGCCTTTTGGCTTGAGATCTGATAGGCTGCAGTGGGTGAGAATTCCCCAAAAAATGTCCTGAAAAATTACTGGTCTGATTACAGATAGTAGAGGTTGCATCTTGAAATTTAATACTCCTAAGTACAGGACTACATGCTTTAAAAGTCAGGTTAGATTTAGTCTTCCTAGAAGTAGACCTAAAAGTGGATAGCAAGGGTATCATATAGCATTTGAATTTTTGTAGCATTTCTTGTAACTCTTCTGCAATTTTGGGATCTTTTCTTGTGAATAATATTGACTCTTTCTGTAAAGTTAAAGCAGCTTATTACTCTCAGGAGATTCATAAATATGAAAAGGAGAAAATGAAAGAGATATTCAAGCTATTAAATTAAGAACAAGAGAAGAAGGTCCCAATTTTTAGACAGCAATCTTGCCTAAGAAAAAGATGCTGGGTAACCAAAGAGGATTTGAATATCTGTTTTCTGTGTTTCCTACTTCATACTGAAAAGAGTGCCACATACATTTCACAGCAGGCTTTAAATCCCTGAAAGGGTCATTCTATATCTGGTTAAACTTTGGATGTTTCCTTTGCTGCTCTTTGCATCAGGGTACCTGTTTAAGAGGATGCATCATAATGTTCTGATGAACATTTGCTTTTTAAAAAAAAAAAATCTACAGTGTTATAATTTTGCACTGAAACCGCTAGAGTATCCATAATCAAAACACAATCTATATTTTCACTCATATGGTAAAATCCTTCAACATGTAGTGAATAATTTGCTGAATGGTTTTCCTTGTATCCCCCCCCCCTGACTCTAACAAGTAATGCAACACAAGTAGCTTCTATTAAAAAAACCCACAATTTCTGCATGTATAATATGCCAATAAAATTACTTCCCTCCCTCTTGATTTGGATGAAAACTGGAATATTATTTTCAACATTAATTTATTTAATTTTCACTAGTGGAATTTGGGAGCTTATTTTTTCTAGAAGCTACAGTATTTTAGAACACTTTAATTAATCTGATAATAAATTTAGCTCATACAGTCAATATCTAAGTGAAAACTTAAGAGCTAAACCATACATAGCTTATCTGTTGCCTAAGTCAGGGCATTGTTGAAATTATTGTATGAGGTTGTCAAGGCTATGTTTAGCACTATCAATAATTGTGATTAGCCTGTAGGCATTTAAATTCAGACAAGTTTTTTAAATTTAACCTGAATAACTTTAACCACTGTAGCAAAGCTAGTCTGCACTTCAGTTTGTATTATAGCATAACTGAAAAATTTCAGTGTATTGTGTGTATGTAATATTCTTCATCCAAACATTCCACAAGAATGACTCCTACAAATACATAGGGATATGTAAAGAGAACTGTGCGTCATTGAGATCAAAAATACTTCTAGCTCAGTGTCTTTGTTCAGAGTAGCCAGGAGTGCTTAGAGGAAGGATGTGGAGACAGGGCAGGTGTAGAGTGATTTTTCTTACTTTTACTGTGCTTGCCAGCCTCCTAAGCATGTCCTGAGCCCCTTTCATGACTGTATTTGATGATACTCAGTGATTTTTCCTGTAAAGTTCTCTGCTCTCTTTTTGAACTTGGGGTTAACACACACCCCAAGAGCATTTAACACTGAGGGCCACAGGGCAAAATTGCATGGAAAAAGTACTTGGATGCTTAAGCAACCTTTCTCATAATAATTAGAGCCATGTCATTCGTGGAGTACCGGATTTCTTATAACTACCCTTTTAACCCCTTTTACAGTATAATAACCAAACTAACAGTGCATGCTTAACAATTATCAACTATTTTACAAGAGTTTTGTGAGATTTCTAACCTATTTTTGACAATTACCCTTCCAC
Organism: Emberiza elegans; assembly: GCA_024865655.1. Taxonomy (NCBI): domain Eukaryota; kingdom Metazoa; phylum Chordata; class Aves; order Passeriformes; family Fringillidae; genus Emberiza; species Emberiza elegans. The sequence goes on from JALJVW010000206.1 coordinate 39,807,161, forward strand.
TTGCTATAGAAAACAAAGGAGGAAAAACAGGACCCTTTATTACTTTTCTGTATACTCTAGAGTGAGCTGCCAGCTTTTACAGAAACAGAGAAATAGAGAAACCTCTCAGCTCTCTGCTTTGGCCCTGATTTAGCCCATCTTTCACTCAGTTGTTTCCTTCTGAAAAAGCAACTTTTCACAGTCTCCATTTTATACTTGATTATATAAACCCCAACTATCTGTTTTTTCTCATTTTCCATTTTTATAAAAATTATTCTCTGAAAAGGATGGAAATGAGAGACAAAATCCTAAATCAAAATTGTATTTACAGTATATGTTTGAAACGGTCTGATCTTTTTAAGATTATTCCTGACCACAGATAAAAAAGTCACATAGGCATTTAACATTTTTGAAATAATGACCTGCAATCCTATATCCAGACTCCTAACACTACTGTATACAATGGGGAAACCCTAAAAAGAAAACATATAGTCTGCTTGTCTTTTGATGTCTGCTTGTTTTTTGAATCTTGGGCAAATCCTTGTCATATTAGGACTGTTTTCATATATGGCTAAAAGTCACAGGCTTCTTCTCTACCTTGCTATTGCTTGATCCATACTCTGTGCTGACACCATGAAGAAAGAAAAGCAGCAGGGATATTTGCCGTCTGAGGGGAACTACTGCTCACTACTGCTCGATCCTACTCCCTAGCCGTCAGCGCCTCAGATCCGTGCTAACTGCTGCATTTACATGTCACTGCAGCACGAGTGTCCCCCGTCCTGGTGGAGTCCAGCCTTCTCAATCTTCCCTCTACCAGGTGAAAATAATAAATTTAAATAATGTAAGAAACACACAGGGTATTGACTCCATAAAGATTATAATTGTGAGGTATTTCTCACAAAGCTAACGGGTAAGGGGTTATAAAAATAAAAGTGCAATTCCTTCTTTTTTTATCCTCCACAGAATTACAGTATCATTTGGTGGTCCCTCATTTGAAAAGGCAGCCCAAAAAACTTCTCAAGTATTCAAAAGTGTTTTAATCAAAGGAAACAAAGAGGAGGAAGGTTAAACATCTGTCTCCTTTTCTTTGATGGGTCTTTGCCATGCAACTGTGGACTGTGAAACAGTTCTGGCCCTCATGGAAAATCAAATCCCCTATGAAATGAGAGGAGGGATACATTTACAAGGTCTGAAACCTAAAAGCCATTCTTCAGAAACTTAAGGCTTGTGTGTTTTTACACAAGTATTTTCTTTTTTTTCCCCTGTATCTATTTTTAAAAGTAAAAATATTAATATTTTTGATAAGATTCTTAATTTAAGATGAGGTTAAAAGGAGATCCCTACAGATAGACCTCTACATTTAGAAATTAAAGCCTACTAATTGGGGGTATTTTCATCCTCTTTGGTCACAAGTAATTAAAACAGTGCAGGAATGATTCTGATTTATGGCATTTAGGAGTGACTCATTCCTGAACAAACCAGTTTGTTTTAACCAAAATGGAATGAGGCATTTCTGTATTAAGAATGGCCCATATGGAATTAATCAGGAACAGTTCTATGTGTATAAAAGCATTAATTAACTTTTGAGTGAGTTTCATTTGCAGTGTCTCTGCTGGAATGTATATTTGGATCTAGATGTATATATAGGATACTAAACTACTTGTAAATCAGGTCATGTTTCATTCAGAGTCTTTGCCAGAAGCCCTAATGATGATTTTTTTTCTTTCAAAAATCTTATTATATATTGGTGGGAAAACAAAATTAGAACAAGATTTTTAAAAAAAAATTGAGTCGGTATGTTGTGCTTTCTGATTTTACATCACATAAGTAGCCCTTCCCTGTTTCTAAGTTTAGGTTCTTGAATTTTATTTTAAAAATAAATAGCAGTTTAAACTTCTTAAGTGCTTTAATTAACAAAGTTACTGTAGGTAACATTGAATGTTCTGAAGTAAATTTTCTCACTGTCAACTTTAATTGCTACAATGAAATTTCTTTAGTAAGGTAATTTTATAGATTAGTATGTTAATAGATGTTTATAGATACATTGTTGGAGTTGTATGACTGTCAGAGAACAAAGGAGGTTTCCAATACTTCTGAGTGCCTTTGTATATAAAATGTCCCCACAATTTAATTATGTTTCTCTAAAGAATGTCTCTATTTTATTGCCTGCTTTTGATATTTTCTTTCCTTCCTGAATAGGACTGATGTCAAGGATATTTATATCAGGCCCTGTGACTGGTGTCCCCTGTTGGTGTGGCAGTGGACTTAGCAAATGTTAAGAAATGCTTTTTGTCAGGGGAGGAAAGAAACAAAGCTCTTATAACCTTGTTTCCAAAATGAATTTTTTATTTCTTTATTTGGGGAGCATCAGTTAGCAGCTCAGAAAACTCTTGTTTGTCTAAAACTTTTGAATCATCTGAATTAAAGTTTACACTGTTTCTTTTGTGTCCTCCACTGCACAGGCAATCCTTGACTTCGTAATTGGAATTGTGTTAACGATCTGCTTGAAATCAGGAACTTTTTGTAAGAATCTGAGTGTTCTTAGTTTTGTGATGCTTACAGTTTTTCAAAGGATGGATCCCCTCATGGCTGCCACAGTAGACTGAACAGAACGATACAGATAGTGGAGATTAGCACAGCCGCAGGGGCTGAGGAATAAAAACGCCTTTGTCAATGGCTTGGCTAATGAGTACCAGGCTGAGCTAACTCAAGTGTTTAGGCCTGATAGCAACCATTCAGTGTAATTAAACAGGCTGTACTGCACTTGACACCTTTTTTTAAATAGCTCCTTGTAACATTAGAGCTGAGCATAAAATGAGGACTGAGCTGCAAAAAGCATACCCTGAAAACTGTCCCGGCTGGTGAAAATAACATACTTCAACCCAAGAAGTGGTCAAAAGCCACTGAATTGTGGATTTGACATTAAATCAAGTAAGAATGTCAGAATTTTACTTAGGACTAGCTACAAAAGGTCATGAAACATGAGAAAGTCTTAGACACTTCTGATTTGTTCAAGGAAATGCTGTATATTCAAAGTTACTATGAAAATGTTTTAAGAAGGGGGGATGGGAGAGGGATTTAAAGAACTTGATACCTGTCGTGTATTCCTTCCTTAGCTTTGAAAGAAGAAAAATAATGAAAAGCAATTAAATTTTAACAGGCATTTAACTTGCCATTTTTTGCTGTAGAGCTGATAGACAGAAAGAAGTATGTGAATGTGAACAATATAATCATCTCATCACACTTTGGAAAACTCCAGTTCTTTGCGTATCTGAACGGTTGAGTTTCAGAATTGACTTAGTAGTAGCTGAAAAATGTTGTTTATCATGATAAATGTTGTTTATCAATAGGTATTTGCTGAGCTGAATGTAATTACTCCAGATTCACACCTCAGCAGAATGACAAAATTATCTATTCTGAGAGAAAATATGTTCTGTATTGTGTTATTGTTAACATCACTGGAATCTTCCCTTGTTTGCTCACTGTCTTAATTTAAGACAATTTATGGGGTGGAAACTCCAAGATAAACTACCTCCCCGGAGTTTTAACCGCTCCCCTCTACCAGTGAAAGAATAACAGTTTACTAAGAGAAAACAGCAATAACCAAGAAGTACAAAGGCAAACGGTTCAACCCCCACCCACGATTCCGGAGGAGATCCTGCTAATTGTCCCGGGCAACACGGACGCAGTGTGGGACCGTCCTCTCTCTGGCCGTGCGGCTGAGAGGGAGAACAAGCGAAACAGCACGGCAGCAACTCCCTTCCCCGAGAACAAACAGTGGGGAGCAGCAGAAAAGCAAAACTTGGGAAGAACTGGTTTTGTCCCAGAGGACTCGGTGCTGCCGGGGCGCTGGTGCAGCTCAGCGGGCTTTCTCTCCACAGCGCGCCCGTGAAACAGCAGCGCCCTGCGCCCTCCCCGCAATGGCAGGGGCGGCAGTGGAGGGATTGGCCTGCCCTGCCATGAGCTGGGGTAAAACGCAGACGTTCTGATCCTCACTCCGGGCCTTAAAGAGACACTAAACTAACTTGCGTGGGTTGATGTAGAGAAGATATGGAATACATGATTTTGCGTCCCCCCTAAAGCTAAACTCCACCTCTTACCTCTGTAACAAGGACACCCACACATGCTGTGGACCATCATCACAAATCTTCTGTTTATTTCTTTGAAAACAGGGCTGACATGCCTAAATTTTCTTATTAATGAGGTAATTTTTCAGTCTTGGTTAAAGGAAGATGGGAAAGGAAGTAATAGTAAATTAAGTGGAAGCAAGATTTTGGGAGGTTTGCTTTTTCTTTCCCCTTTTCATTCACTTACATTAGACTCTCTTCTGTCAATTTTAATTACTTTTCTATGTATTTTATGGAAACCTGTAACATTTCTAAAGACCATATCTAAAGACCCCCGTTGAATGATCCTTGAATCATGGATCCAGTTTGGTTTCATTCTGCACCTCTGCATAACACAGCTGTATAGAGATGGCTGAGTTAGTTCAAGTCACATTATTTGCAGGAGAAATGATCTAACTGAGTGGATGCAGAGTTTTAAATCATTACTGCTGCACTTGGGAGAGAGAAATGGTGAAGTTAAGGACTATGATTTAAGTTCAAAGCAGACTGTTCAAAAGAGGCCAAACTCTATAAAATTCAAGGGTAAAGTGATTTGGCAATGCTCACAGCTCTCTGGTATTTCCCACTGCTTGCCAAGGTTATACATGAGCCTGTAGAACTGGGGACTCTGCCATTCCATCAGTCATGGCTCTGACAGCCCCAGTAAACTTTTCTGTATGCATATGGTTTCCATACATCTAAATAGTTATTTCTTGCTGAAGCTAAATTGTCTCTAGTTCCAAACCAAGCTGCTTACAGTTAGCTTGGTAACTTCTGCCCTACTATGAGATCTGCAGTAAGTATCCCGAGAGATGTCACATGCATTTACTACTGCATACGGGCTTCTTGTCATACAGAGAGTTCTGTCACTTTGATTCTTGCCCGTGACCTGGTGTTAGAAGCAATTCCTGACATCTTAGTAGTGATCCTGTGTCACATTTTTATATGCTTTTATCTCAAGCATTCCCAAATCATAGTTTAGGTCAAAAAAATCACTGTATGGCTTAACAATTGGACACTTGAGAAAGATACACATTTCTAGTTGGTGCAGTCTGCTTTCTTGTCTTCCAGTGCTTTGAATCTGCATTTTTAAGCTTTTTTTAGCAACCAAACATTCAAAAAGTTTTCTGTGAAAACCAAGTATTCTAAATTAGCATCCAAAAATAATTGATTTTAGAAGTATGGCATTTAATAAAAATACTTTGGCATAGATTTCTGAGTGGGTGTCAAGCTTTTACTGTGCATGTACTTTATATTTTGGGGACCTAAATGGCTAATAATCAAAGTGGAAAGTTAAAACAAGAAATTTAGGTTCACATGGCTCAACTTGAATAACAATAAATGTACCATTTGTGATAAAACCTGCATCTGTTACTTACTTGACTGCATTGCCTTTGTGCATCTACTTAATATCTAGATTATGCACTCTACAGTAGAGCAAGAGGATCTGCAAATATCCATATAAAAACCTAGTGAGATGAAATTAGCTTTAGAAAAATAATGTTTACACAATGAATTATGTCCTTTTTGTATGTAAAAATACTATTTCTGTGGCAGAATTTAGTATCTATCGACATGTAGTTTCTATACTTACTATGATGATGAATATTCTAGAGCTGTCTGGAGTTTAACAGTTACACTTGATTTTAATGCCAAATGGAAAGCAAAGGAATAGCTGGCAGATGCTCAGCATTAAGTATTGTTGACCCTTGCATGGTATGTAGTCCATGGAAAAATTAAGCTTCTTTGGCTTTATTAAAGTAGAACTACAAGAATTTAACCTACCCTTAGTTCTTTAGTCAAGGACTTCCCTCTATTTGTGATTTACTGAAACACAATAAATTTTTATTTCTGTTATCATTCAGACATATTGAGCTTATTTTAAACTGCTAGATCTTTTACCACTGTTTTAAATGATTAAGCTGAAGCACCTCATTTTTATAACAGGTGTCTACTCTAGAGATTTCTGTCATAACATCTGTTCTTTTCATTAAAAAAAAAGCTCTTATTGTTACATTCCTTCATTCCTTTTGGGAATGATAGTTTTTATTGGAGTGCTACAAACCCAGTGTGTCTATGCTGGGAGTGCTTTGATTTCACTGACTGATACTCTAATACTGATTAACTGTAAATAGGATAGTAATTCCACTTTAAATTAATTTTCTGTCTAGAGTAGTTCATATTTAAACCATTAGGCTGAGTAAATTTCTTCATCTTCATTAAATTAAAAGTATGTTTTAACCTGCATCATCTAAATAGAGGAAGAATGATTTTTCAGAGCTCCAGTCTAATTGGCTAACAAGTTGAAAACTGGCAGGGAATCTAATTTCTACTTTGCTCACTTTATGAGCAAAGTAACTTATTTTTCATTTCAAATTTTTCATATTTCACTTTGTGAAAAAAGTGAAATTTATATATTCAGTAGAACTTGAGCCCATCTTAATTATGATGCCAATTCTAGATTACTAAAACTTGCTGTCTCAATGTTTTGACAACCCCTAAATATGGTAGTCTGTCAGTGTTGTTTATGCAGGTGGTGTCCAGAAAGAAAGTGTTAGTGTCCTGCGTTGTCATAAGGAGTGCAGCTATGCCAAATTACTGGAGTGATATTACAGGATAGCTCTTAGCCAAGTTAATTTAAGACTGTGAGGAAAATACAAATGCCATGTTGTATTTGGAACAACTCTTGCAGTTGCAATGAAACCCATACTATTTCCGTTTATTTGATTCTGAAATATGCAAATCAGCAACACAGATGATTTATCTATTTCAACACCTATTAAAACATTAGAAAAATGGTGCTAATTACAAAATTTTCTTTAACTAGCACTTATAGGTTTTTTTCTTGTAATGGAGGCTTGCTAAAATATATGCACTACTAGAAGTTCTGATGAGGATATGGGCATAAACAGAAACAGAAGTAGTTCCACCTCAACATGAGGAAAAATGTCTTTGCTTTGAGGATGGCACAGCACTGGAACACGCTGCCCAGAGAGGTTATGGAGTCTCCTTCTCTGGAGATATCCAAAACCCATCTGGATGCTTTCCTGTAAAACCTGCTCTCTGTGACTCTGCCTTGACTAAGGTCTGATGATCTCCAAAATTCCCTTCCAACATAACAATGCTGTGATTCTGTGATATTACCTGAATAATCACAGCTTTCCTCAAATAAGAGGAAGTAGATTTTTGTCTCAATTTTATGTTCAACTTTGTTGAGTATTTTCTCTGGTGGGTTCTGTGAAACTGAAACTTTACATGTAAATCTGAGTCAGACTACAACAAATCTCTCTTGCATACATGCCATGCCTCGTTTTTGTTCTTCATAATTAAGGAAGATTAAAAAACCATGACAGTGGTTTTCTCTTTGTGTCTTCAGACATGGTTTATTTGTTAGATGTAGTTTTTGTCAGCTTTTCCAAATGTATTGAAGCTGTCTTTCCACACATTTCCAACTGACTTAAATTCACTCCTGTAACACTGTATTTGAGCTACTTTTCTAGCTGTAAATCAAATCTGTTACAAATGAGCATTCTCAAATCAGATGCTATTTTTAGAAAGTATTCAAGAAGAAAATTGATGGTGAAGGTCTAATTTTAAAGTAGCTCCATTTAGCATATGGAAGACAAGCTCAGGGATGGTTTACAATGTAGTGCCTGCTAAGAACACAGGAATAGACTGTGTGTGAGTGAAAATAATGTTAAAATCTGATTATTACAATTACTAGAGAGATGCCTCTTTTGGAGTAAAGGCACAAATGAGACAATATGCTGAAGTCAATAGTATAGGTTTTTATTTAATAGTAAATGTGAGGTAGAGAGAGGGGAGAAAAGAGAGAGGGAGGGAAGAGAAAGAGAATGACAGACAGATTAAGAAGAAAAAACATCACCACTACAGAGATTTCAATGACATCTCATTGGTTCTCTTTTTTCTAGCCTTCTCAGTGGTTGGAGTCTTGTAAAAGTGGTGGTTGCTGATGGTATCCCTTGAGTAGTGGGGGAAAGAATCCAGGAAACACCTGGTCCATGGGATTTGTGTTATGCTGAGCTAGGTGGAAACACCTCCTGTACCTCCCCTGGCTAATGAAATGTGGATCGTGGGATGTTTGATGAGTCTTTGACACCTTTTAGGTGTTGCAGCTGTCTCTTACATTAGTGTAAGAGACCAATTATGGCCCATCCTGGTATTAAAGCATTACATACAAACATCCTTCACATAAGGTTATTTCGTAGCACAAAATATGAACTTCAACCTTTTCTCTGGCATCATGACTATGGGCCTGGTTTTCTGCGCTTTAGCTGGGCTATTCTTTCCCTTGGTTGAACGGGAGAATTACCTGAGTTAGAAGTTAGGCAACTGGGTTCTGGAGTTACTCCTGTCAGTAGTTCAACATTTAAACCATTATAATTTCACCAACTTCAGTGAAAGTACATTGCTTTGACCAGTAATAGGTAGCTGAAAAAGGGATCTGTGTCTGTCTGTGTTTTACTATGTGATACTACAGGAATCAAAACAAAAGAACATTGAATAAAAAAATCCCCTTTTTGTGCTTCATCAATTTTTTAACAAAATGCATGAACATGAAGAGTTGGGGAGAGAAGAGTTGGGAATAATAGAAACATTTATATTTTTCTAGCTCATGTGTACCTCATGGGAGAGATGAAGACTCCTAATCTGTTGTACCACTTACTTAATATTTGTGCTCTTTCAATTGTTAGAGTGTTAAGTGGTATTTTCATTTGCAATCAAAGTGTGCTGCAGCTAATTTGTCTTCTTTGGTCTGTCTCATAAAATTCAAATGACTAGAAGTCACTGGATAGTTTTATGTGGGACTTGGTCTATATAGGAGAGTTTTATTCATATTGTTGTCAATGTCTTTACATTGCAATGACCTTATAAACTTGGGAATTATGAAAATATTTTAAAAGTTCTGGTGATGAAATATTTCAATAATAATATTTTTAGGCTTTTGCTAGACATCAAAGGAGTTCTGAACCAAGTAATTATGCTGTGATCTCAGCCAGTGCCTCGTGGCAGGTCAATAGTAATGGTATGAAATGCTTTTACAAGAAAAAGGAATCATCTAATTGTGACGCTAATTTCTTGTTAATTGAGAAGCTGCCCATATCTTTGTCATAAGCTGTCACTTCTGGTAAGCTGATGATTTGGAGATCAGTAAGGCTTTTGATACAAGAACTTGCTATGCTGAACTCCTCAGGAAAAAAAGACTATCTGGATTCCAAAGGCTTAATAAATCATGGACTTCAAATAAGCACTCAGCCGTACAATCTTGCCTTCAATTGACTTCCTAGTACTGAAAATCCTCAACCTATTAACCTTTCAGGAGACTCCACAGTTGGTAATGTTTTTTTTAATTGCATTTGACTTAATTGTGATTAATCAATTTGCATACTTACACCTACAGTTGAGTTGCTTTTGTCAGGCTCAACTTGACATGATTATGTTGCATGGATGTGAGTCAATTATTCTTTTGAATATGATTCCTGCATGACAAAAATAAGGACTGTTAGAGACTCAGTTTTGAACTTCTCACAATATCAACAAATTAATAGTTTACTTCACTGACTCCAACTCTTGTGGCAGTCAGTCTGATTCCACTTCCTGCTGTGTCACTGTGACATTTGACATACCTGATTTTTAAAAGTTCCCATAGAAAGCTCTTTACAAAATGCCTTGCAAATCAAGAGCTAAGCAGTATGCAAAGTAAATGTCAAAGTGTCTTCACAGAAAATATTAAAACATTAATCAAATACAAACCAAATTTTCCAGTTACAAAGTAGCATTTTTTCAATGCTACAATATTTAAGGTGGTATCTTTGCAAACCTGTGAAAGTGTATAGAATAGACACAAATTTGTAATCCTGAACATATTGACAAATCATTGCAAGATTTAATTTTATTTTCCTGTATTTCACTTCCCCTCAGCTCTGTAAGAGATTAAAATGTAATGTTATGTGCATAAATTCTTTAAAGTCTCTCTCAGACTGTTGTAATAGTTCAAGTCAGTGATGCTTTATCTTTATTTTCAAAAGAAATAGCTATCACATTTCAGTTATTCAGACTCTCAGGTGTCAGAAACTTCAAGCAAGTTTCTGTACTTCTCTCAGCTTCCTTGTAAAGAACCTTCCCAGCCCTTGTTCCTAGAGATCAGCATTTTCCAGTGTAGAACTATTTGTATATTTTCTGAGTAAACAAAATCAAGTATATTGTGTGCTGTATTTTTTCTATGCCAACCTGCTTAAAATTCTCACTTTAAGACCTGGGAACCTGGAGCATAACCAGGGTGTTTTATCCCAGGTTCGTGGAGGAATTTGGCCCAGGGTCCCGGTAAGAGACAGGCAACAGAAACATGGAGTTCTTATTTCTCACTGCGCTGCCAAGAGAGTTGCCTGGGGCGAGGGCAAAGAGAGGCAGATGCCTTTTCTTTTTCTCCATGAGAAGCTGCCTGGCACAGATCTCCAAGAAACTGCATTCCACAATCCTAAACTGTTTTGGAGCAAATTTGGCAACAACTTTTTGGCCACTGTTGCAGGGGGCAACCCCCATCTCTGGATCCAGAGCTGTCAGGGCCAGGCCTGTGAGTTTCAGCGCCCAGCAAATCCATTTTCCTTTCTACTGCAATACAGCAGGAACCCAGAACTGCAGCACCAGCACCAACTGGGTCCAGCTCGCCCAAAAAAAGCAAAGGGACTGACTGCAGGTTCAGAGTTACACCAGATGGAGCTGGCACCCCTGCTACCAGAACTGCTTTGTAACCTCCTAACTTCCTGGGTTTTGTTCCAGGGCAAAGGTTCAGCCACGTGGAGCTTCTCTGCCAAATTGTCTCTATCTTCTGATCCATGGAGGCCACCATACTGAAGAGGGGCTTCTCCACCTTCTTATTCTAATTTCTTCCTGGCAGTCCATGGGATTCAGCAGCATTGTATTTAGTGCTTATTGATGTTAGGTTAATTGTTGCTGGTTGGTTTTTAGTAAACTGATATTTTTTCGCCTATATCTTCTGGCATTCTCCTTATTGGTGAAAAGGGGAGCTAAGTAATTTTGGACTGTCCATCCCATAGAATTGTCTTAAACCAAGACAGTATATTTGCAAATGCTGCTACTGTCCACAAAATTAATGACTTTATGTTTTAGTGACTTTGTGAAATACTGTAATCATCTTGTTGCAACACCCCTTGCAAAAGATGCAAATGCAGTTCTCCCTTATATCTCTAAAAGCTCTAACAAATTACTACCATGATGCACAGTAGTTGACTGAACTGCTTGTGGGCTTCCAAAGTTAGACAAGTATCTAAGAAATTAAGCAAGCAGTAGGCATAGAACTTAATGTAGTGAGCCATCAATCTGTTTTGACTATTGAAAGCTCTTGTAGAAATCAATTTCTTATCTCTGTGATTGTGCCAATAATGTCATGGTTATTAATGCCAAAATTTAGTGTTGTTTGCCCATAACAAAGTACTTTAAGGCAATCCACCCACTCAAACTCCACTGATACAGAATGTTTCTGAGCATCCCTATCGTTTAAATGCTGGCAGCAAAAGATCTAAAAATCACAATCTTTAACAAAGCTGAAGTAACATGAATGAAAACTGGCAGTCTGTGTGAATGACTATGCCTGAAGTAGCAAATAAGCTTTGATTATATTATGGTGGGGATTGGGAAAAAATAAAGAAGTTTTTCTAAAGTCTACTCTCTGATTCAGTTTTCTGGTGGGGCAGAGAGTTTGTCATTCAAGTAGTGGATACAACTGTATGGTTGTCATGAACACATGGAAGGGGGCAAAAATAGTAATAAAAATATAAGCAATGCTTTGTGATTTCATAATGGTGTAATAAACTATTGCCATTATTGAATAATTTTAAATCTGGGTTAAGGATTAGGAATAAGCAATTTTAGGTATTAGCATAGAAAGACAAAGTGGTACTGATGAAAGATATTTAGAGAAAGAATTTAAGATTAAACATGAAACATATATCATGCCAGTGAGATGCTGTAATAATTAATTTTATTTCCTGCTTGGTTTTTTTCCCCACATTTATTATAGTTGATATCTGTATATATTATTTAGTTGCATTAGTTAATAAAATAAATAAGAAAGATCAAATTATGAAAACCAACAGGATGCCCACAGAGGTATTTGAAACCAAGAGATTGTGCTCAGGAGATGAATACTGGTCCACATCTGGAATTGCATCTTTCAAATTAGCAAAGCTGAATGATGTTATAATGGTTAACGTGTGTCCAATCACTTTCAACAGGAAAGGTCACAGAATTAAGGACATGTGTCCAGAAAGCAAAAAGGTCACGTGGAGAAGTGGAGCAAACAGGAGTGAGATCTTTATCTTGTCTATTTTAACAGTCAACAACAGGCTATGTCTGCTATGAAAGAATATTAAAATAGTTTTCTTTTCTAAAAAGTATCATAAAATTGATCATTTTCAAAAGCAATGTGTATCTGGCATTGTCCTGGATCCTGTCCTCTGTTGTTAAAATTTGTGTCAACATTCATTCTGAACAGAGACTGTTCTCACTCTGCAGCATCTGTTACTGCAATTGTCAGTTTGGGGATAACATGAACCATTGGCTGGACACAGAAAGGCATTTCTTGACCTCCTAATTACTAAATCCAGCAGAATGATGGGGGATCCTTTCCTGGGCTTAACAACAAGGGTGAGTGAAGAGAACAGTAACACAAGATGGGTCAACTTCTGTCCTGGACATCTAATTTACACCACTTTAGACAGAAGATGAGATCAGACCTTCACTGCCTCTACAGAACTGCTCATTTGAGTTTGAATGAAGTTAAAGGCATCTGATATCTGCCAAAAGAAGGGAAAATATTATGACCATATATTGGAACAACTTTAGTGTTTTTACTCAGCACTATAGAGGCAAACAAAGTGAACATCTGTTATATTTAAACATTTGTTTTAAAAAAGAAAAATTTACACAAATTCATACCATATACATGCATATAAGTGTAAACTTCAAGTCTTATAACTGAAGGGAATTCACAAGGGATTATAACCCATATAGAAAATTTATACCAACAGCTTTGGTGGATTTTGGGTTTTGAATATGTCCTTCTGTACATCAAAAGGAAAAGATGGGTGAAACACATGTTCTTTGTCTCCTATCCTGGAGAAGTCCTTTGGAGCCTAGGAATTACACAACATCCCTTTTTTTCATAGGGACCAGGAGTATGCAGAATGCTTTATACTTGGCCCTGAGTAAAACAATGTCTAAGAAATCCCTGAAGGAAAATGTTATAGACTTCTTTCTGTTCTTTTGTATTATTCTTAAGAAGGCAAGTGTTGTTTTAAAAGTAAACATTCAATTCCCCCAAAATAGGTGTTTTATAATTTTGTAGTGTGTGTGCCTTTAGGGATTTTTTTAAAAAGAAATTCTACTATTGTGTTGGTTGCAGATCACCTCTAATGCAGTAATTCAGACATCAAAATCTTTGTTTAAAAAGTATTGTTCGTGTCAATGGGCACAAATTATTTTTAACACTCAGCTCTAAGAGCGCTAGGTGATGTCAGCGTTTATATAGCAGTTGTTATGCAGATCTCACCCCTTTTAGCTCTGCTACTTCATGAAACCTCACAGCTTCTTATCAGCTCCAATCCTGGAAAAAACCCTTTTTTTCCCTTGGAATGCCTTTAAATATCAAACTTTTGGAAATGCCCAAATGCCCCAAATCCACCATATAATTTAGCAGCAAGGAAGAAAAGGAGAAGGAAAGTAAAACCAGGACTTTCAATATCTTGACAAACATGTAGTGTTCAAACCCGGATGCTGTAGGCTATTTCTTTTTCTCATCTCTGCTACTTGTTCCTTACTTTGTGTTCATCTGAAAGGAAGAAAAATAGATAACAGGCATAATTGACTCATTTGATTATTCTTGCTATTGAGATTGACATTAAACTATCAACATTTCCTGCAATACATTATTGCATTTTAGGGACTAAACAATGTCATTTTGATATGAACATATGGATTTTTAAAACAAATTTTAAAAGCTGCTCTAGCTGTTTGCTTTTTTTTTTTCTCTATTTTAAAACTTATCCCAAAGGGAGGCAGAGCAGATTAAAGGAAATTTAGAGTGAGAGATGTTCAAAATTGGAGAATATAATCCAATTTTCCTAGACTGGTTCCCAGCCATTTTAGGCAGGTTTTGTTTGCAATGTCCCCCATCTGCAATGCCTTCTCTCTTCTCTGGACATCTTCCATGCTGCAGATCTGGCTGATGGGACAGGGAAGAGTCAGAAGTGTAGGGTTATAGAGCAGGGTTTCTCCTCCAAGCTCTCTAGGCACACTTTGCTACTGTCTGGAGCAGAAAAGCAGTGCTGAGCACCTTAGTGATGGGTAAGAAGAGTCAGAGACCCAGCAGGGCCTTCCTGTTCTCAGCCTCTGAACCCCCAGGATACTTTCATTAGGAGAAGAGACTAAAAGAGGCATCAAGAGCTGCACTGTAAAGAAATAATTGGCTTAATGGCCAAAGGGGTTGTTGGCAATCTTGCTGTTAGAAATGGGTTTGACATTGTTCTATACTGCAAGCAAACAGTGGAGTAGAGTGTAGAGACAGAGCAAAAAATGGCTCTTAAAATTGAGTAACCAGTGTTTTGCTTCAAACTGAGAGGGAATTTTAAGTTAGGTTCCAGCAGAGTCTGTCCTAAGGTAATTTCTATTTCATATTATAATTAAACACTTGGATAGTGGAGAGAAGAATATGCTTACAAAATTTATGAGTAAGAGCAATCTGAGAGAGAGGGCAAGTACTGTGAAGGACAGGACTATCTTAACAAATTGGAATAATGGTCCACAATCAGCAGGATAAATTCACATAATAGATCTGGAAAATCAAGGCTTAAGAAATCGGAGCTCAGATACACAGAAACAAAACAAGGAATGACCATATGACAGTTATACAGCAGAAAGAACCCAGAGCTTGTGCTGGATAGTGAAGTAAATATAAGACAGTGATACAGTAGTGGTACAAAAGAGCAAAATAATGTTGTTTTGGGAAATACTTGCAGGGACGTCATGAATGAGATAATGAAACAAATTATTCTGGTATGCTCAAAACTGGTGAGACCTCAGCTGGAATGCTATTTTTGCATTTTGCATGACTCTAAAACATGTAGACAAATATAAGAGGTACAGAACAAATGGACAGGTTCAGTCTGGGTAGTTTCCCAAGGCCTCATCTACTTCTACATTCCTGTGAAATAATAGCTAAAAGTTTTATCTTCTGTTTGCTAAATGGACTTTGCATATTGTACTTCTATAACGTTACCATTTTCACCAAGATTACATGATTTAAGAGCCCATTTGCCCATTGAAGGTGCATGAAATCAGAAGTCCTGATTTAGTAGAAGTCTGTGTTAAGTTTTAATAATGAATTCACTAGACCAGGATTTAGCCTGAAATGTTTGTCAAAATATAGCATCTACTTTTCAGTTTTGTTTTATCTTGTATTTTTATTATTACATTTATGGTAAATATTAGCTGTGCATAAATGTTATTGTTATTATCAGCATGAAGGAGTAACTGGGTCTTGGTAAATAAATGTAGGGCTGAAATTTAGCTGATTCTTTCTTTATAGTTTCAGTATGATTGCCTTTTTGCCCTAGCCGTGTTCTCTGAGCTCTAAATTTCATCTATTTGAGAAACAATGATTCATGGTTACTTTTTGAGGATTAATTCTGCTTTGTATGGGTTCTAAGAAGAATTATGCTAAGCATTTTTTATGATTGTGTCATTTGTTGCATTTTTTATAACCAACCATTCTTTATTTTTTTCAAATGCTTTAGAAGGTGCAGTCAGCTTGTGAGATTAGCTGTGCACTCAGCTGTTCAACAGCATCTGGTAGATTTCAGCTATCAAGGAATTCTAATGTGGTGATTTATATGACTGAAGAAATGGGCTGATGGAAGCCTCATGAAGTTCAGTGAGGGGTACTGCAATGTTCTGCATCTGGAGAGCAACTACTCCAGGCACCACCATGGGGGATTGATGCTGGCTGGATGTCAGGCACCCACCTAAGCCTCTCTATCACTCCCCTCCACAACTGGACATGGAACCGAAAATATAATAAAAGTTCATGAGTTATGGATGGGGGGAGATCACTCAGTAAGTACCATCACTGGCAAAACAGATTCAACTTAGGGATGTTAATTTATCTTATTACTAACAAAATCAGAGCAGGAGAATAAGGAGTAAAATAAATCTTAAAAACACCTTGCCCCCCTCTCCCTCCTTCCCAGCTTTACATCTTCCCCCATCAGCAGTACAGGGAGACAGAGAATGGGGGTTATGGTCAGTTTATTACCTGTTATTCCTGCTTCTGCTTGGGGAGAAAAGTAATTTCTTTCTGAATATCAGGAAACACTTTTTCCTGTGTGGGTGACTGAGTGCTGGCACAAGTTGCCCTGAGAAATTGTAGAGTCTTCATTCTTGGAGATACATATTCAAAAGCCATCTGGATATGGCCCAGGGTGACTTCTTCTAGGTGGCCCTCTTTGAGTATGGAGGACTGACCAGATGATCTCAAGCCATCCTTTCCAACCTCAGCCATTCTGTGAGTCTGTGTTTATGTGAATACACTGGAAATAGAAGTAAACTTCATCTAAACACTGGTTGAAAGAATATGACACTGCAGAGCCAAAGAGTGTAAAATAGCAAGACCCATGTAACTAAAAGAAAAACAATTTTTTGTACTTCTGTGAACAGAAGTGGGTTTTGTACTTCTAGTTTTTGTACTTCTGTGAACAAAGAATCCTGAGTGAAATTATTACCTCATAAGAATATTCATCTTATCAGTAATTTTGCTGGGACATATCTAGGAATGTTTTCATCTCCTGGATGACATTACTGGCCTTGCTTCTTTTACATAATATCCAGTTGAATCACTTGTCTTTTTTTTCCTGAGCTTTACTCTGAAATTTTTACTGTTCCTTTCCAAATATAATACTTTTCTTTTGTATTTAAATTTAAAGAAAGGAACTAATTGTGTCCTTTTCATAATGAGTCTTCATGCTGTACTATATTTGGAAAGATTAAATACTTAGTTATTTCTCTCTATTTTCTTTGCCAAACCTCTTTAAAGAAGGTTTTTATTTAATTTGATAACAGGTCTCCTAAAAATAAGAGTGTATGTCCACCTTTGTAGCTGGTGTATCATGGAATAAGGTTTGTTATAGATTTTTTTGTCATATGTAGTGTTGACTATAAGGCATGCTATTCATTCCATTAGAATACCTGCCCTCTTTTAACATGTGCCTAAGATTTTTTAAAATTATTGTTAATTGTAAACAGTTTAACCTATATAAATTTTTGATTAACTACTTCATCCTCCTACTATTGGAGGCGTTTCTATGTCTTTGTAAGGTTTTCTACTTAGAAATTCAAAGGTAGACAATTCTTCAAGGCTTAAAACTGTTTTACTGTGTGTTCTTCTGAATAGAAGTCCCAGTCCATAAATACAGTTGTCCTGGAGATTTTATTTTCCCTCTTCCACCACTTGAAGTTAACATTGTACATCAGGCTACATAGTGAGTTTGTATTTTCAGCTCAGAGTAAATTTATCCTTTCTGCTTCTTTACAGACTCTTCTTTTCAAAGTTATCCTTGAGGGATCACTTAGTAGAGCTTTGATGTTACAAGCTTTGCTCCAAGCAGAATTTACACACCTGAAAAGCAAACTGTAAATGTAAAAGTTCTGTTAAGTCTGATGGGTAACATCAGAGGCTAGAATAAGTGGAGCATTTAGAACACGAACTAAAAACTAGCCTTTTATCATTCTCACTCATGCCACTCAGAAGTTCTTCTTGGTCTTCTCAGGTCTTCTCCTCTAAGAGAGATCCCTTAGAGACCCTTGTTTTTTTTTCTGGAGGCATATCTGGAGATAATAGAAACTTGTGAGTGTAGCAGATGTCAGCATCCTAGATTAGTTGCCCATTGCTCTCCAGTACAGAGCTGTATTTTGGATTTAGGATAATAGTAATGATGATAACAACTGATGTTGTAAAGTTGTTGTTAAACAGTGCTTAGTTCAAGACAAAGAACTTTCCAATGTCTCGTGCTCTGCCAGTGTGGAGGTACACAAGAATCTGAGAGGCAGCACAGTGAGAGCAGCTGATCCAAGCTGGCCAAAGGGATATTCCACACCACAGAACATCATGGCCAGTATAGAAGCTGGGGGAGTTGGCTGTGGGAGGCTGATCACTACTCAGGGACAGGCTGGGCACCAGTCAACAGGTGGTGAGCAATTGAATTGTGCATCGCTTGTCTGTCTTGGGTTTTGTTCCTCTCTTTTTTTCATTTCCCTTTTAATCAGTATCATCAGCATCCTCATCACATCATCATCCTCATCCTCATCCTCTTTTATATTTAATTTCAGTTATTAAACTGTTCTTATCTCAACCCACAATTTTTGTCTTTTTCTTCTGATTCTCCTCTCTGTCACACCAGGGGAGGGAAGCAAGAAGTGAGAAACCAACTGCAAGGTACTTAGGGACAGGATGGGGTTAAACCAGGGCAGTAGATGTCTTCTGCTCCATGAGGGAGAAGTCTGTGCTGCTGCAACTGCACTGCTAGGGGTAATTCAAAGCCCAGGATACTGGTAAACATGATAGTCACATTCCTTAGCTGCTGTGCAGACCTGTCTTTTGTGCATATGTAGTTAACCACACTGTAAATCAAATCTCTCCACCTAAAAAAGAGGTGCTTAAAATAATTATGTATTTGGAATATGTGGCTATTTGGTATTTTCCATTTACTAAATAGCCGCCCACAGCTGGGCATGTCCATGATCTGAAGGATTTGTCTGTTAACTGAGATATCATAAAATGAGGAAGCAGTAGAATGAAGTTACTTTATATATGATATAAAAATAGCATTCAAGTATGCATTTTAATGTGTAGCATGATAAATGTTATTTTTCTACAGCTGATGGAGATATATTAGTGAAATACATAGAATTTTAATGTTGAATTGGCAGTTCACTTCTTCAGATAAATGTAAAATCTTCATATGGTGATGCTTCTTTGCTTATCCTTTATGTGTGCAATTTGCTGCATTTTGAAGCTCATATTTATCAGAGAACTGAATGCATACTAAAATAGACCAGAATGTATCTGCATTCATTCATCACTGCAATATTTTCTTGTGCAGCTCCACATATCCCTTTCTACATCCAATGCAATAAGACCTTGCTTTACTATTTGTTCACCCTTAGTATCTCATCTTTGTTTCATAAATCATTTTGACAATGAGCTAAATCCAAAATATATTCTGTATTAAAATGGAATTATGTTTTGCCTCTTGAATGCTATTAAAAAGTACGTAAGAAAATGCAGACTTTAATTTTGTCATTTTAATTGCTTTCATTCCTGTGACTTTTCTCATGATGGCTCTTACTTATTTTCCTAAATGGCTTATTATTATACCATTTGATTCCCAGTTTTGTTTCTCTTGACTTGATCCAGCCAACTCCTCTTAGCTTTCCACATCTGTGCTAATTTTCCTTTGCTCCTTGGTTCTTTCAGCCCTTCCAATATCTTTCCTGGCTATTCATACTGACACTCATGTTTTGACTTCCTTAAATTTATGGATGTTAGCAAGTCACTTAATTTGAAAGAATTAGATGTATTTCTTAATTGGCTCATATATTCAAAACCAAAATTCTTCTCTTCACTCTTGACACCAACTCACATGTAGTTTGCTTAAAAATTTGTTTCAAAGCAAAAAAAAAAAAGCTTCACAAACCAAAGTTTTAAGCATTGTGTATGTATAATTATAATCTGAAAAACTGTTAATACAATATTTTTCAAACAGTGAGTCCCCTTTCAAGCAATTTCTTTGACATAAATTAAAACTGAAGTTTAATTTACATTACAGTAATGATTTACTGCAAGGATTAAAACTAAGATTAAAAATGATTCTAATGTTCTGAATCAATATAGATAATGTGCTCCTACATAGAGCAGAATGTTCATATATATATATATATATATATATATATATCCATGCTTGCATTTTGCATATTTTTTGCAGCAAGCAGCTGAGATTCTGATGTAGAATTTGTTTGATT
The DNA here is from genome assembly GCA_024865655.1 of Emberiza elegans. Taxonomy (NCBI): domain Eukaryota; kingdom Metazoa; phylum Chordata; class Aves; order Passeriformes; family Fringillidae; genus Emberiza; species Emberiza elegans. The sequence goes on from JALJVW010000206.1 coordinate 39,827,359, forward strand.
GCTGGGGCAAATTGCTTGCTCTTTCTCTCTTCACTTGTAAAATATAGATATAATTTCTAATTCCAATACTGTAAGTATTTATGCTAGTAAACCAAGGATAAATGTTCATCTATTGGCCTGATAATAATCTAATTTATACCAATAGAATTCCATTGAAAATTACTAGTCCCAATACTTGATAATTTTTTAATTCCTTGAAAAAAAACTATTTCTATAATCCTTAGAAAATTCAACAGATTCAATTCATTAAGTTTTAGTAAGTGATTAAGATTAATAGAGATTTAGTGTATTTTCCCTTTTCTGGTGGTATCTGTTAGTTTACTTATATTGCTGTAGTATCAGGAAAGCACCACTGTTTCATCATACAAATATATAGCAAAACTATGGTCTTTTGCAAAAAAGAGATCAAAATCTCAGCATCAGTTCAGAGTTCCAGCTATGGCTGTCAAAGCATAAAAATTTTAAAATACAGTGTGAGAATAATCTGTAGCATCTGGGTTAAAGATGGCAATATAGCCAAACTGCAGCACACCTGAAAATGTAAATAATTCTTACCAATCTCCTATAGTACTGAAAATTCCCAGTGTTAGTCATCCCACAAATAGATAGTTGTTCACTATATCCCAACTGACTTGTTGCTCTCTTTTGCTTGGGCAATCAAAGTTTGATCTCTGCTTTGTTCAAGGAAATGTAATTTGTATAACTATAGCACTTGCCATAACTGGATAACCTAAAACTCTAAAATCTAATTCTTATCCTATTGGGCATGTCCTGAAAGAGATTGAATTCTGTTGCTGTGTACTTCAGCCTAATGTTATAACACCATTTTGTGATTCTTTAATACCTTTCCTTGTCTTAAGCTTGTAAAGCTTGCAAATACTGTTGAAAGAACATTAAAAGTATTGCAAAGTTGAGCACAAAAAAATTACACGAAGTTTGCTTATGTTGTGACAGAGCAGTTGCCTTTAGCTATCTTATGTGTGTGCACCATGATATAATTTTTAATATTTTGGTTGTTAATTTTACTGAGTGTACATCAATCAATCTGTCAGTCAGTTTGCTTTTGAGGATCAGTTTGTAACCTAACTATGAATACAATCTTACACCTTTCAGAAACCTCAGTTGGGTCACCTCAGGTTTGCAAGTGGAAGCCTTCCACATGCCAAATGTCAAAGAACAACCAGCCATGATGTTGACTGATACACAAATTAACAGTGAAAAGGATACACACAACAAGTGGAAATAAGGCATCACAGACAGTCCTTATCCTGGCATTTTAAAAATTATACAAGACCTTTTTTCTTTGTATTGAAGACATTTTACTTTTCCTAAATGTTCCATTGTCTGCGGTTTTATCCATTCATATTGAATAAAAAGAAATGTCATTGCTGACATCTACAGAGGCCATCAGCAACTCAGTAATTTCTATGCTAATTGTAGAATCTTCTGCCAAGTCCAGCTGACAATCCTGAACTCAATCTCCTTGTCGGCACTGCTGGTCATCCACTAGAATGGCCATTTCTAGCCTTGTTTCAAAGAGAGTTGATAACCACAGGGCAACAGAGACCTCAGCACTTTTGTCTTGCCTTAAAATCCCATGGATTTTCCTTTTGTTTTCTTCCTCAGCCCCAGTCCTCACTGCCTGTCTTCCTGCAGGGATGGTGCAGGGTGGATAACTTCCATTCTGTTCTTCAACTGTTGTGCTAAGTCAGCATCCCAGCTGCTTAGCTGAAATCTAATGAATCATTTTCAGCATCACCATCTACTCCCTTTTCTTCTTCCAAATCTACAGATATATTTGTGCTGCACACCGCAGTGCAGTGGTTTCATAAATCACCTACTTATACGTAGGTGTCTATGCACAGGTATTGCAAATGTCTCAGTGGCAGCAGCATGGAGCTCAGACAGCTTAATTTTTCTTACCAAGCTGGTCTGCGCCTGCTGCCTGGTTACACATTTGGCTGCACCTGTTTAAAGTATCCTGAAAGAATATGTGCATCCAGTACTGTGATGACAACCACCCTCAATGATTTTGTAGCTCACAGAGACTCTTTGATCTAGAAAACAGTATATTTGTAGTTGGCAGCCAATACATTCTTTAAAACCAAATGCTTGTTTAATGAAGGGAAACACACTGTGTGTGTCTTTTGATATTCTGTATCTGAAGTCATCTCTGCTTACAGTACATGGCAGGTTTTGAAAAACAAAGCTGTTATGGCTTTCCTTTCTGTGCTATTGCCTACTGGGACTGCAGATATTATAAAGTTGTCCTTGGAGCAATTAGAGCAGTGGCACTAAAGGAAAAACCTTTGAATCTCTGCTTTATAATTCTTCACAAATATACTCCATAATTTTACACAGAAGAGACTATATGGCTCCACTAAACCACACTGATAGTGGCAATTATGAAAAGCTTTGAGGAATTATTCTGAAAATTTCTGAAGTAAAAAAAAAATCTGGAGGTAAAATAAGATCACAGAGAAACACTGCCCTTTCACAAGAATACTTAAAACTGAAGATGGCATGTCTAGAAACTAAGTAAATAAAAATTTTAAAAATGCAAGACAGGAGGAGTGTTAAGAAAATAGGAATTTTGATAGCTTGGAGGTAACTCAGTCTTTCAGTTTGTAAGTAAATACATCACTGTGACATAAGACTGACTTGCCCAGAGATTTCGACTAGAATTATTAGCAGTATGATAATTAATACATTGTGGTGATATCTGGATTTCCAAAATGTGTTTCAGAGTTTTTACAGCACTCTTGTACCCAGTCACAGCTACTGGTTTTCTGAGGATGCTGATACTGATAGGCAAGATGGGTGCTAATGTCTTTACAAACAATTTAATGAGTAAAGGGCTTTAGGAGAAATGGATGTTAATGTCTTTGAAATGGGTGTTAGTTGTCTCTACCAACCTCAAGCCACACAAGCTGGTTACAGAGCCCAGCCAGTTTGACTCCTGAACTTTAGGGTAATAGTCAAATGGGTCAGCACAAAGTCTATTGCAGGTCTCACATAGTCTGAATTTCCAAATTTCGGAGGAAAATGTCATCTTCAAGGGGGCAATATGTGGCAGGAGGTTCGGGAAAGTTGTACCTTTCTAGTACCTCAGCCAATAGGGAAAGGAAAGGGCAACATGTGCGCAGGAGCTCAGGATAAAATGAGGCTGGTGGATCCTCCAAAACCTGGAGAAAGAATCCCCATGGGGGTATGCCCCAGTGGACACTCTCCCTTTATTCGAATAAATTTGTAGGACTCCCATCTCCTTTGCAGACACTGACTTTTCATAGAGTGATTTTCCACACAATATATACATAGACCTGACATTAGTCTATGCCTAATGCAGGTCACACTACATATATTATCCTGTGATTTGCAGATTTATTATTATTATCTTGAATCTATTGAGATTTTTGTTGCCATTCCTCCCAATGAAAAGCTGTTAAGAGCCTCCAAAGATTAAAAGTATTTTTCTGATTGTTAGGTTAAATGTGCTCATAATCCATTTATACCATCTTACATTTCACATAGAAACCACTGTCCTTTAGGTTGGGTCTCTTTCTCCAAAATGTCGTTTACCAGCTGATTTTTGTATGGTCATTTTCCCTTATTTTTGCAGACTAAGGTAAACAGCACTCTTTCTGTTATGAACAAAAAAACTGCCAATTTTTTTTTTGAAGAAAAAGTTACGAAAACTGAGTCAGACCAGTGTTGGTGCTGAAGTGCTACCTGTTTGTTATGATAATTACGAGTCGTTGTCGTTAATAGTTCTTTTTGTAGCGGTGAAGGCCCTGGCCTGGGCTGAGTTAACAGCCCTTCTCCTCGGACAGTCAAAGGAGGGGACATGGCGGGGGACATCAGAGGGCATGAAAAATAACTTCGGAACCAGCATGCCATGGGAAGCCACCCCACCAAACTTACGGAAAAGAACCCCAAAACAACGAGCCAAGATAAAGTTGAGAAATGGAGTGATGTCCGAGCGTGAGGAGCAGAGCGCTGAGCCTGCAGAGACGCTGAAAACCTTCGCAGCCCCTCGCCCTGCCTGCGAGGAGTCATCCCGAGGCCGGTTCCCCGGGGTCCCGGCGGCAGCTGGATAACATTCGCTGGATCTACCGCGCCCAAATCAGCTCCCGCGAGGGGAGAGACGCGACGGAAGCTGCAGACCCGTCAAGCTGTCCAATCCTGAGCTCATCACTTTTAATAAAGGCATTAAAAGGAGTAAAAGTCCCCTGCCCTGTTTATTTCACTTGCGGTTACATTTCAGAGAAACGCTCTGCACTCTCTTGGTCATCCAAGTAGTTGTGGTCCAATGTGAATTAATCTCTCCTGAGGAGTGCACAGAGGATACAGCATTTTAAGTAAGAGTTAATCATTTTTCAAATGGCAGTATTCAGGTATTTACCAGAAACACTTCTCTTTTACATTCTTTGTGATATTTGCCTTTTTCACAGCTATGCACATTTTGCCTCATAGTTTGAGTGGCTATCAGTTTCCTGTGACTGTCTTTTTTTAATTTTTATTTTGTATTTCCAGCTCATTGTGAAGATTTTTCTTGCTGCTTCCCAGCAGCATGACAGAGCATTTGCACTGCAACATTTAATTCCATTTTATTATTCTGTTCATGAACGGCATCCAAATTTTCCTAGTCTGTCCCCTGGTGTGTTTCTGGGTTCAGTACTCCGTGTATGCAGAAGCACAAAGAGAGGAGCATTCACCTTGTTCAGCGCCCCTCAGGTGCTAAATGCACAGTTTAGTGCATCATTTAAGTTCATCCAAGGCTAGTAGGTGTGTATAAGCTCTGGCAGCGAGGAGACTTTATCTTTGCTACTTCATTAGCTGTAATACACATTTTCACAAATTCCTGACTTTAAATTTAGAAAGAACATTTCTGCATTGTATAAATTTTCTTTATTAACCATAAAGGTAGAATTAACTGATTCTGAAATTATTTTAAAATATTTATTTTTAACGACCAGTCTGAAGAAAAACTATTTTAAACTACTACTCTGAAGAAAACAATTCCTGTAATTGTGGAAGACATAGGGAACTTTTCTTTATTGTCCCAAGATATCTGAATTTAACCATATGATTAGGTGCCTGTAATGAAATTAAAAACTGCAGGATCAAAAGAGATATAGCCTGTTTCATACCCCATCAAAGAAGTATGATATTTTAGATCTGATCTAAAATAACAAAGCATGTAGCAATGAAGTATGATAAAAATTCAGTCAGGTCAGTGCTTGGTTAAGCATTTCCATGTCAGTGCATCTCTTTTTAATATAGGCAGTTTGTTTCTAATTATCTAGAAATACGTCATGTAATCTTGAAATTATTAAGTCTGTAAAATTCTTTTTCTTAACCATGCCTGCCTTGGTGCACTATATGTAACATGAAGTTAAAGTCACCTTGTTTTCCAAGAAAAAAATTAAAACTGGCATGACCTGATCAGTGAAAAATATTTAACTAATGCTCTCTAGGATTATTCTCTCCTAAAAGCTGAAAAATACCAAAGTTGATAAAAACCAAATATTTTTTTATCCTAGCAGGTGTTATACAGCACTCAAGCAATTCCTAAAACCCCTATGTTTGGAAGAGCCATCTCTTAATTCACTAAGCATTACCAAACACATCATTTTAGCTTTATTTCCCCCCTTCACATTGTCAAAGATCTGTATGCCCTGGTAGTTATTGCCATGTTTATTGATAAAAAAATCTCTAAATAACATCTAAACATGATATAAACAACACATAGGGGAAGAAATTACAGTAATTGACACAACAGATGGACGGACAGCATTTTGATCTTCTAGTTACCTGCTGCCAAAGTCAATCCAAACAACATTACTCTAAACCACTATGAGGCATAAGGGAGTGAGAAAATAAGTTCATCTGTTAGCTGACCTAATGGAATCTCCTTTCCTGGTGATTGGTATTTCACATCCGTTTGGTCATGCACCTCCTCCTCGTCCACATCTCCTCTCACATCCCCCCTCCATTCTCTCTCCTCTTCCTTTGCAGTCCCTGGGGGTGAGGGATGATACATGGCTTGGCTGATTGTGACCTAACCAGACTCTGGACTCATGCTGAGTGGGGGCACTAATTAAGGTGCCCCTTTTTATTAGACTCTTCTATCCGGCTGCTGGTTATCAGAAAATTTGTCAGAATTTACTATGTCTGAGATCTCTCTCCATCTGCCAAATTGGTCTGAAATGGACCAATGGTTTCCATCATTATCAGGAGTCAATGGAGATACAGGGTGGCCACAGAAGCCTTGTTTCCCTAGGCCACTTAAAAATCACCTGAAAATGAAGTAACTTAAATTAAACATTTTGTTTGTTTCAATTAAATAAATAGATACCTGTGGGAATGGGTGTGAACTGGGACAGACAATTCCTCTCTAAAATTTTGACAAAACTAAGCAAAATAACCTGGTTTGGAAGTAGACATGGCAATTCCTAGTCCTGGACTTCTCTATTGAAAGCTTGGAGTTTGAAACACACCCCTCTCCCCGCTCCCCCCCAAACCCAGTAAACTTCTTGCGCTTAGTCCACAAGGACAGCTCATCACAGAATTCAAATAACATCCATTGTAGAGCCCTTATAATTCAGTTGTCTGTTTTTCCACTGGAAAAATTAGTTCTATCCAGCAATCCTACCCTTTGTGAATTTTCCTGCTTTTCCTGTAATATTTTCATTTTCCTTTACACCTGTTGTCTTCATTAACATATGGAGAGCAGTCTTCCATCCATAATGGAGCAGGATGGGTCATGGCATTTACTAATCTTACAGAGAAACCTCAGTACTGCAATTTTCCTTCGTGGAATCAAGAAACGTCTGGGGAAATGATAGTGCTGCTGCAGTTTGGGTGCTGGACAGAAGAGGGTGCCCTTCAGATAGGCTGAGACAGACAAGAAAGACCTTGGCTGGCTGCGGGCACTGGAAACACCGGAGGGCGGCAAGCTCCCAATGCGCGAGAAGTTTCCAGCGCAGCGGGGCTGTGGAAGCCCAGGCAGCCTGCACTGTTCGCCGGGAGCAGCCCTCCCTCGCACCCTCCTACAGCTGTTTGGACACTTTAATTAAGGCTGCATGAAGAGCAGAAGTGGGAAGTTGCTTGTCCCTGGACTGAGTACAGCGTGCTATGAACGAGTGATGCCGGTTTTACTTCTGCTGCATTCAGAAAGTGGCTGTGAGTTTATAGATTCGATGTTGGAGGTGTGTGCCGGAGTCTGCATTCTGTTCAAATCAATCCTTTTGGAGGTTGTCACTTTATCGAGACGGAATCTCATAAACCACCTGAGGAAACAAATCCTGTGCTTGGCTGCCTGTATGCAAATGTGATTTTTGACTCATACTGCTGGCATCCCTGACCTGTATACTCCTACAGGGAGTAAGTTTGTTGCCTACATTGAACAAGCAGAAATGCTTCCACATTGTAAAACACTCCCATAACAGTGATTCAGGTTTAGTCAATTACGTGAGGTAGTTCAGAGAGTCATTACAGCTATGTGAGGCATTATTCAGAGTTAGAGTTTGGCTTCATGTGATAATCAGGCAATAAACTCTCAGTCAACTGTCAATTTCTGTAAGAATGAGGCATTGTCTGCACTTAAAGATCTGTTCTGAACGTTTCTATCAAATGAATAATATCTTCTTAGTGGATATTTTCACAATTTTTTACAAGGAATAAAGAAAATGTTGTCCTTAGATCTAGAGAGGCTAAATAAAGTTCTGATGATTGCAAGACAACCATGTCTACACAGGCTTAATGCAAGTGTTCAAGGTGCAAAGTTGTTTTAAAATATTGATTTGCATTGTGTTTTTCAAATTAACAAAGCCCTCACAGCCCTGAAATGATGCTCATTGGATCATTTTGGTGTTTAAAATATATGCCATATATTTAAATATTTTAAAATGAAGTAATGATTAGTGGTTTTAGTAAGCAGCCTGAAATCCAGTGTTAGCTGATGGGTCATGAAACAAGGAGAACAAGAATTGACAGGACATTGCAATATATCAGCTTAGTAGAATTGAAATTTCACTTTTGCAAATGCCACTTCAGATAAAATTGTCCTTTCAGGGGAGCATACTTTCTCCACTAGAACTGGACCAGGTTCAGTATAGACTGCTATAATTATGCAAGCCCCATCACTAAGCTTGTTACAAGTATTTCAGTCTTCCTTAATTCTTCTATCATAATACAAAAACTTCATTCCAAACTAGGTTCCATCAGTAAAACTGTTGAAAGCATGAAATCTAAAATGTCCCGAACAAACATAGTGCAGATTCATTTTGCACTGGTGAAAATCACAGTTATTAGTGACCAGAGTTTAAAATGATGTTCTACTTTACCTTTCCTGAATAAGGTAGAAATAGCTGGAGATAGTAGTCACATTTACCCAAATACTTGAGGTCAGTCATTATGGGTTCTTCAAGAAGAGTTATAGAAGCCAAGGAAAAAGTGGTTCATCCATGAGAGGAAATACTGACTTGTCACTAAAAGTGACACCCCATCTTTTGGCCATGAATTCAGATCCATTGGATCATGTTCATTTGCCTGTTATTGTACAGTTAACACTGAAGAGACTTAGTGAAATGTGAAGTAGTATTATTTTCTTTATGTATGTCATAGAAGACAAATCAAGAGATTAAAGATGTGATGTTTGACTTCTTGTTTTGCTGATTTTTATCTTCCCTGAATACTCTGAACACACAGGAGTACTGTCTTCTACTATGGAAACATTTGAACAAGTTGGCTAAGTCTTTGCTGTTGTTTCAGAAGAGTAATATAAAGGTGCTTGTTTAGTCTGTGTTTTTGGGCAGAAATTACATGGCATGCTGACAGCAAAACAGACAATAATCATAACAAATTAAATTTATCTCTGCTATGCTTTGAGCTGGACTGAAGTTTCCTGCAAGACAAACAAATAACTCATAAATGTATCATTCTGGAGGAATTAGAAACAAAATCAATACATTTTGCTCATGATGCACATCAGTGAGTTGTCATAACTGATTGTAAATTCTCCATCAGTAGTGAGAACTGTTCCAATTGGTCCCATAGTTTTTCTTGCTTGACAAAACAAGCATGAGTTGGTATCAGCTGATGCCATCTAGGTTTGTACTTGAGAAGCTGACAGTCTACACTATAGACTTCGTTGCTCATTTACCATTGACAAGTTATGTTCTTCTAATAATGGATTTCTTCAGTAAATGTCCAGAGTTTAAATGGCCTCTATCACAGGTCCATCTGCTTTTGTCATGACTTTCCATTTACTCATTTCAGCAGAGAAAGAAGTTCAGAAAACTGCACACCATCAGAGATATGGAGACATGGTGGAGATGGGGAAGTAATGTGTGCTGGGAGCTCAGACTTCTACTACAAGTGATTTCTTGTAGACACAGCAAGGGCAGCTCTGCTGCTTTCTGAGTGAAGGATGGACTGGGTGGAGAAGAGTAATTGTAGCATATGAGGATCCATAACAGACCAGGATTCACTGATTCCACTGCTTGTTGAATGACAAAGTACCAAATTACACAGAGGCAGTCGTAATGGAGAGACAGGTCTGAGGCCAAGCCGCAAATTCAAATCAGAAAGCAATCACAGGATTAGCAAAGAAAATAGCCAGGCACAGCCATATTCATAATGCAACACAGGAAAGGGCTGACAGCAGGGGCCTGAGCTCAAATGCAGCCTCTGAGCCAAGGGCAGAGGCCCCAGATAACATATCTTACAGCTCTTTCTCACACTATACTTTTAGAAGTAGTCTGATTCCAAGTTACACAGCTCCACTGTGTGGAAGCTGACATCGAAGAGTGGTAGCCAAACTCCTGGGTAGGGGATGAATAGGAAAGAGACTGTAGTGTGGATGTGCACTTGGGGCCCGACATTACACGGTGGAGTAGCTTTAAAGACACAGAGCTCTTGGTTTGGGATTTTTTTTAAACATTGGACTCGCACTCCTAAATGTGATATTTTTGGAGATTCAGGTTTAATCAATTACATGGTTAAACTACATGATTTCTCTTATCAAGCAACAAGCGACCGTCTGTGGTTTCACACATGCAGATAAAGCTGGCTCATATCCTAGTAAGACTTCCAGGATGTTTAGCAATCACTGCCATACCTAGCTTAGAGCCCGTACCTCCCGGAATTGATGGCCCGCTGTTTGCAAGACAAAGACCATCTGGTTATCAGCCAATCTAGCTAAAGCCACACCAGGAAAACCTGAATGGGTTGCTTTCACCAAAAGCAAGCTAATGGGGGGAGATTTTTGGAGTAAATGTGGTACCAAGTGCAGATGCTTTGACAGAAGCAGGGGTGTATGAATGCCCTTGATGTGCAACAGTTCATCATTGAAGGTTCCTGGAGAGAAGGGTCATTATGTAGAAAATTAAGTTGCAACACACTTTAATTAGAAAGCGAAGTAGTTTACTACCGAAATATTTTTCTCCTGAGCTGTATGCATGCAATGCTGTAGGGAAGCAATATCTTGGCAATAGGGGACATCTTGTTGCATTCCATCCTTGATAAGAGGCTATTACTGCTCAAGTGAAGACTAGAAGACACACAAGGAGATGTCTTCTGAACAATTCTTTGAATTGTTTTGGTAAAGGATTAGATATTTGAAAGATATTACAAAATGTTTGTCTTTTCTGACCTCTGCTAATCCAACCTAATTGAAAATTTGTTTGAAGGTTGGAAAAAAGCATTATTTTTACAAAAAAACCCATTATCTGCAAAGTTGCATCAGCTCAACAACCATAAACTGTAACACACATTTTTATTTATTACTCTGAGTATATTCAAGCTGCTGGAAGAAATTAAGAAAGTGCTGGATATTTATATTAAAGTCAATAAGAATCTTCAGTTTCATTGTCATTGTGATTTAAACTGTCAGTAAAATGGAGCAGTTATATTGAATGTGAAGCGAGGTTTATGAGAATGCATGTCTGTGCCTTGTTTTATACTCCCTGGTTCGTGTTTCTCTCACTGTATTAGGTTACTCCACCCTCTCACCTCTCTGTATCAGCAATAATATGATTAGCATATCAGCAGAGGGAATTTTCAGAGAAAAACAGCATGTCCTTGTTTTGAATAGTGATAGATTAGAAGTTTTCTCAGACTGTAGTGGCATTCTTAGCTTATTTAGTGTCATACATAGCTAATAATATTTTATGGAAGACAGATGCAAACCTACATTGTTAGGTATTTGTATTCCAGGACTGCTTCAGTGGTGGGTGTTCATCTTCATTCTGTCACAAACTGTTATCCTGTGCCCATCACTTCACATTACCCTTAGAAGGAGCTCAATAATGTCAAACCAGATACAGTTACAATGAATATATAATTATGCATGAGTAATTAATTCTGCCTTTACTGCGTTTATCTTGCTTTGGTTTGAGTTCTTCCAGCTACATTTTCCATTAGTTTACTGTCTACTCCTGCTAGATGACAGATGGGATAGGATGATACCAAGCTTGTCCCTGCACTGTGGATTTGTGGGGGGCTACAGTAGGGTGTATCTGCTGTAGTTTTCTGCTTCATTCCTGAGTCTGTGTCAGTTGTGCACAGTGCTCACACGTTGCTTCATACCCAGCTTCTCTTTTGGATCAAAGCAGTTGTTGGTTCCCTGTGGAGGAAAACTTGGGTGTACCTGGAGGCTCCACCTCAGTTACTGTCCTAGGTGGCAGTAGAGACTTCACTAAATTTGGCTCTTTGCCCTCTCCTCAGTCCTCCATCGCTGTCCCATCTCAACCCCTAGGTGCCCTCATGGTGTGCAGCACATGCCCTCAGCATCACGTTACAATAACACTGTCTTCAACTTTTTTTTTTGGTCACTTGGAATGGAAAAAGACAGGGGTTAAAAAAATGTTTTAGGATGGCAAGGACAACAAGGGACGCCTGAAATGGGATCTGTGTGCATGAGCACAGCCACCTCTGTTTCTTGGAGCCTGGATGTGGGTGGCTGGGAGGCTGCCCAGGCACCACACACTTGGAGGAGTGCATGTTGCCTTTGAGACAAATTCCCTTCGGTGACAACCAAACATTTCTACTGACGTGAATGGTCTGCTTCAAATGCATTTGGAGATTGATGTGGCCACAATGTAGTCAGAGGAGGAAAGGAATTTTTGCAGTTATGCTGTCACAGTGAGCTGGGACATGCACAGGGCAATGAGGGCTGTGCAGGTGAAGACAGATCTTACCCTGACCTTCTCTCTGGCTGCCTTTTTATAATGCTGTTTGGATCAGCAAAAATGAAGTTCTACACTCTATCTTTCACTTAGTTGTGGTTAACAGTGAACAAAGAGTTCTTTTAAAAAAGATAATTGTGTTTTCCTGTCTATAATTCCTTCTCACTGGTGAGTGAACAGAAATGTGACAGGGACATACCTTGAGTGACAAACATTGATCTCTGGAGGCAGGATGGGCAGTTCTCTGTTTCTAATTAATGACATTCTTCTTCTTGCACGCTTTGAAAAGCAAGTCTTTGGCAAAATTATTTCTTTCAATAACGTTTAAATTTGTGAATAATGTCTCCCCTATTGAAAAACTATGGCCATGCTCATAATCTGTAAGGTGGTTTAAGCAGAAAAGCATGCTACATCAGGTGGAGATGAATGCCATTATTACTTTTATAAGATAATAGAGCCCTGAGTTTTTCTAGCTCCGTGCATTAGCCTGAAATGATCTTTCTTGCTCAGTGGTTTCATTTGTATCATCATTTTCAGTCACTAAACCATAAAAAATACACACTCCAATTCCCCAATCAGTTTTGAGCACTTCCTGAATTAAAAAAGACTTCATGTTTAATTTCTCAACTATTATCTGCCTTAATTTAAACTACTGGCTTATTTTATGTATTAGCTATTAAGACTTTAGTCAGTTTTGATGCTTTTTGATAAATTTTCAGTCTTTTCTCCCATGAGGGTTTTTTCCTTTCTGTGATACCCACAGGGACACTCTCAGCCCTGGCAAATTGCTGCCCCTGTTAAGGCTTGATCAACATGTAGTTATATCAACATGAGAAGAAAGTGAGGTGGTTGGGTTGCAATTTTTTTTCCAGTGGAGCTACGTTATCAGTCCCTCACATGCACCCTTTATAGACAGACTGACTGCTGCAGCTTGTCCTGTGCTTATTCCTGTGAGGGAATAAACTCTGAGAAGGTGAGGACCAGAGATGGCTCAAGCTACTCATACTTTCCTGACTTCTGCTGAGTAATATTGTGTAGTTTTGGTGTGTAAACACACTGCCCTAAGCCAAAAGCTTAAAACCTGATCCTGTCTCATTGTGTTTCCCACTGCTTTCCTTCACCCCTCTCTCGGGCCACGTGTACAAAGTGCGCAGATCGCAGCATGCCGCGTGTCGGGTGTCTCTGACAGCTGGCAACACACTTGCAATGCATGCATAGCACCAATATTTTCAAATGAGAGAGCCCAAAGACTTCAAAGGTTTCATTAGGTTTGCTCATAAATTCTGTTTTACTCCAGGTGGTGTTTCCGTGTGCTTAAAAGTCTGTTTTCAAAGTGAATAGATGATCAACGCTGAAAAACAGATGCTGCACTGACCACACACCACTGCTTTTTGAAGTACTGAAGAGCATTCTGGGGGCTACTGCTTTTTTTTTTTTTTTTTTGCCCCAAAACATAAACCATAGCTTCTGTTTTAATTTTATATACAATTTGTTGTGCTATTTATGAAGGTTTTTTAAATTGGAAAATCTCTGTGAGAAGAGTTAACTGGAATGAAACCAACTAAACCTGACATGGTAAATTCTGGAAACTATATACTTCCCATTCCTCTTTTCATTAAAAACAATGCCTGTTCTTTCTTGTATTTCTCTATTGTATAGTAATTGGATTTTTCATATTACAACTTATTTTTCAGTATTTTCAACCATTGTTTTATGTATCTTTAAAAAATAACATTGTTTCAGTTATTTATATGATGATTTCTCTGATGGCAGTAAGTGGAAATCCCAGCTGAGTTTCTGTCTTCGATATGCTAATTACTAGACAAGGTAAAATCAGATGGTTTTATCTTGCAGTGTACTATCTAGTTTAACTATTTCATATACTCCTTCTAAAAGCTTTTACAACTTACTGAACAAATTATACCTTAATTTGGGGGAGTTGTGGCAACATACAAATAACATATTCTTTTCCCTAAGTATTCAATACTTAATATTTCCTATGATTTCAAAGTCTCTTGTTTTAACTGTAGCCATCTGAAGTTCAAACTGTTGAAAAATAAAATTTAGATTAAGTGAGATAGAAGGTTTTGGATAATAATCAGGTGTTTAGTTTTGTTATTCAATCAGGGCATGACAGGTATATGCATTTATTGATGTAATACTGCTGACTAGAGGAGTCAATGCATACAGAAAGACCACTTGGAAGCAGCAGTTGCACTGTCAACAGATTAAAATAAAGGAACAATTTTTTGTATGTTTCTATTAATTGACTAATAATTTTGCTTAGAACTATTTTAATTACACTTAGTGTCCTTATTATGCACTCACACAGACTAAATGTTCATGATTTGGCAGTAAAATATGGTCAGAGACAAAAGAAAATGGGAGAATAGCAGAAAAGGCATTCAAAAGGAGTGGTAAGTAACCTAGAGTAAAGACATGATGCTTGTGTAATTCTCACAGTAAAATTTTGAATGTGGTGTACGACTAACTAGATTTTCATGACAGAATTTCTGGGATGTTCGTTGAGGTTTTTTGTACAAAATAATATCAGCCAATATATATACTCAGAGGTTATCTTGATTTTAGTCAAGTATGCTACACCCAAGAGATCAAGCTAAAGTTGCGTGTCCAAAATCAGTTCTATTGCTCTATAGAACACCTTCTGCTTCGGGCAAGAAAATATTTGACTACACCTAGGTTACACAGTCGATTATCAGGCTGCCAAGCCTTGCATCCTGGTGCTTGTCTTTTACTGAAAGCAGTAGTATTTCTGCAATCATATTCCTTGAAAGAGTTGTTTTAATAATTTGTTTCAGAAAAAAAAAGGGCAAAAATCAATTAAAAAACCACACACTGAGTGAAATATATTTCTATTTATTCCATGGTTTTTATTGAACTCTGAGACAGAAGAAAACAACACATATTAAGAAATGATACTAATGAGTGGATATAAATCAGTATGAGAGAGAACAATTCTTGTGTCTGATCTAAGGCAGAAGACCCATTTTGCAGCTAGGGATGAGGGACAGAGATCCTATTTAAAAAGCCCAGATTGTGACTGGGACACCACAGGGAGAGACATTTCCATCAGACAAGAAAATGAATCTTGTAGGCAGTTCCAAACCATGCACAGTCTGGTTGATACAGCAGAGAATAACCCTTCCCAGAACTCTTGGAGAGCAGGGCAGCATAACCCGAGCACACTGTCATTCTCCAAGCAAATAGAAAGTGCTTTGTTAATTTTAAGTAGGAGTTGAGTGCACCAGTCTGCTGCAGCTGCAACAGCTGCCTTATCTTGGAAAGAAAAGTCAGGATCAGCAGAGGGTAAATGGGAGGAATTTGAGCCTTATTTTTGAAGGTGAGACTATGCAAAGGTGAAGAGGGCATGTGTTTGCCTTATCTCCCAGAAGTGTGAAATCTGGAGTGCAGCGCTTGCGAATCGTAGTGGATACTAAAAAGTGAAAGCCTGTAGGCACAGCAGGGTCACAGGCTCTGGCAGACATCTGTAGGCAGGAAAAGGCCTTTGGCTTTTCTGTATGAGATGTTAGCATTGGGCAGAGCTGGTCATAAGCTGCTTGTGTCAAAAAGCTATTGCCAAAAACCTCCCTAAGGACACAGGGGGTATTTTCATCCACAAGTAAACATTTACAAGCAGACTGCACCTCCAGAATGAATTTCAGTGGTGGCAAACATGCTGTCTTCAGCATTGCATAGCAGATCAATGTAATAAACTTCTTTATACATATATTCACCTGCAAAGAAAAACCAATCAAGTAAACCTGGCTGGACATAGATGAAATGTGGAATTTGATTAAATTATTTGAGAAGTCCTAAAGATATTATCATAGAATGACCAGAAGACTGTTACCCAGCTCCAACTTGACAATGAAAGAGTCAGGCTGCAATTTAATCTGCATTTTGAAAGTAAAAGGACAGAGATTCATGAGGTGGTACATTAAAATACAGGAAAGTAAATACATGAAGCAGAGACAAGAAAATGAGTCCTAGCTGGTAGCAGGGAAATTGCTGGGCTCCTAAAGCAAAACAGGTATGGATTTGTTAAGACAGGCTGCAAAAATAATCCAACTCCATTTGTTGCATACCAGCAGCAGACTGCTGCTGTTCAGCAGTCTGTCTAGAAAATTAAAGGGAGATTTTCAGTCCACCCACCAGCTGGTTTTTAAAAGGAAGACATCAAGGGAATCTCTTGTGAAGTTTGATATAGATACTCCTCCATAAGGACAAATAGCAGTTCCACCTTGCTGCACCACTTGAAAGAAAAACAGGGATGGAGTGACCTACTGTGTCACCTGAGTTGCAAACTGATTGTCAGCAGCTCAAGGGTACATCAAATTAACCTCTGCCTACTACGGATTAGAAAACTGTGGGTGAGATTTGATCAGCCCCTATTCTTCTTATGCATGTGGATTCTTCTGTTCTTTGCATCCTGTCAGCACTGTCTGGATTATATTAGGGCCAGGACCTTCTTTTCCATTTTCTCTTCTCCATTTCAAACCTGTCAGTCACTCTTCACACC
The DNA here is from genome assembly GCA_024865655.1 of Emberiza elegans. Classification (NCBI taxonomy): domain Eukaryota; kingdom Metazoa; phylum Chordata; class Aves; order Passeriformes; family Fringillidae; genus Emberiza; species Emberiza elegans. The sequence goes on from JALJVW010000206.1 coordinate 39,844,090, forward strand.
TGTTGGGGAAGGCTGCTCCTTGGGGATTGAAGCCCCAGGAGTGAGGCCCTGGTCTCCTTGTGGAGCCAGCAGTACAGGCAGGGGGGCAGCTACAGTCAGCCTGCAGTCCCCATCACCAGCCACATCTTTGCTGGGACACAGGGACAGCCTCAACCCACAGGATCAGGATAGTGGCCCAGATAAATGGGCCATGGCCAGGCAATAAACACATCCAGACCAAGGCAATAAACACTTTTTTGGCTACAAGGTCAGCTTTTCCCTAGTCCTCTGCTTGCCAATTTATGTGGGCAGGTGGTTCTTTGAGTTTCCAGTACTACATGAATAACAACGCTTTCTGCTGGAATTATAATGTGTATTTACAGCTTAGATTGCTGATAACTCTTTGAGGAAATTCTGGCTGCAAATTAGGCACATTCTGGTTTGCAACAGGCTACACTTTGTTGGACATGAATTTAAGTAGTTTGCAGAGGTGTACAATTGAGCTGTACAAATGTTGAATACTCTGACTGTCAATCTTACAGATTACTGGGATTGTCAAAATAAGAAGCAAACTATTAATAATTTGTAAACTTAAACTCTGAATCATATTTAGGGTTGCCAAGTTAAAGAAAAGAACACGTGAAACCAGCATTTTCTGTATAATTAATTCAACCTTTGGATTCATAAGCCAAATATGATCATATTGTTTGAAGCTGATGTCAGAAATGCAGGTGAATCACAGAAAGATGAAGCAAATCACTAAAGTGATTACATGGGTAGATGGAGCAAACCACTAGATTTAGCTCTTGGAGCATCCCATTTCCTTGTGAAAATGATACTGTCCATAACTACTGTAGAAAATTATGTTTGAAAAAGCTGTACTACCACAAGAATTAGTCAATTAGTCATGGTTATTTTTTCTTTTTACATCAGAAGGATGCAGATTGTGCAGGAATAGTGCTTTATTTGAATACGAGGAAGGAGGGAGATAAGGGCTTTGATTCAAGTATTTTGAATGAGAAAATCTCAGGCATCAAGCACAGAATGGAGCAGCCTTAACAGCGAGATAACTACTCTTGAATGCAGCAGCGGTGGAATTATTGCCACCTGACAAAGCTGGTGTTGATGCTTCAAGGCAGCATCTGTAGGCTCAGGCAGCATTTCAAAGCAACTCAAATACCATCAGCTAATATATCCACCAGGATGTGAAATTCTGAATTATGTTAATGTTGCCAGCTAGCATGGCTTTGTTAGGGAAAGGAAGTTATAAGTAATTGCCTCCCAAAGGGGTTTTCCTATAAACCCCTGGGGTTTGCTATAAACCCCTTTTCTGTGAGCCCCTTGGGAGCACATTTTATTCTGAATTTCACATGGAGGACTGGAACTTAAACTATGAAAGAACAGATTTCTTTCATTTGCTCTTTCTTTAAAGCATCGTAACTGATCCTGTATGAAGAAAAGTCTAGGCAAAATGGGATTAAGAGTCTTATACACCCCATGTAATTTAAATGATTTTGAAAACCCTGCTTATTTTAAAATTTATTTATTAATGGGTATCAGAAAGCTTCATAAAATTAACAGACTTTAAAATAACAGCTTTGGGGAATATCTCAGTAACTTGTGTTTTGCACAGCAGGAGGTATCTGTTGAGTCAGAGAGAACAACTTTGCTGCAGTGACAGCCTGCACAGCAGTGGAAGGTCACATTCTTGCATCCACTCTCTTCCACTATAGATATACATGAAACTTGGTAGAAGATTGGCCCCTGTCTGCAGGCTGAGAATAGGCACCAATATCCAACTTGCAGTGGTTTTTAAAACAGGCTTTCCTACAGATAACTAGGCTACTATACTTATTATGCCATGAAAGAATTTTTACCAGTACAGTTTATGAATGCAGTTGGAAATACTGGATTACTTGGAATTTCAGTGCTGTGCATGATGAGAGATTAGAGGTAGAGGTGGTAGATGATGCAGTTCTTTATTGCATTAAAGATGACTTCCATGCAATGTCTTTTGCACTATAAAAATACTAATGGGTGCAGGTAAAAACATGATTAGCAATTACAAATAACATTTTCAAAATCAAATAAACCCCTCATCTATTAAATCAATAAGCAGTGACTTGAATTATCTGATTCTGAGGATTAATTCTGTAAGCCAGCTTACTGTTCTGATCTGTAGAGAAAAAGGAAACTCAAATACTGTATTAAGATATGTTCTTCTCTGAGCAATAAACTTGAGTGTGTCAGAAAATCAAGTTTGACCTGAGGTTTTTAAAGCTTTTAATCTGTTAGGTTACAGTGATGGCAAAAAACCTATTTAATTTAGGAAGCAAATTCTACGTGTTCCAATCATTCTTTAATTGAAATATAAGTGAGCACAAAATGTGAATTTATTTCAGTAGCAGGAAAATAACCAAAAAACCTTCTTGGCATATGAATAAGAACAACTTTTTTCAGTAAAGATATTTCCTTTAAATTACGGGTTAACATTTGCAATTATTATAAGAGTTTGGCCAGATGTTCGTTTTAAAAAGGGCTATTTGTTCTTAAACTGGGATGTGAGACCAGCTCTGTGTTAGAAAATATCCTCTGAGTGAATGAGGTGAGCTGTTGCAGCAGACAGATAGCAGGTGCACTGCGGATGAAATCACTGCCCTGCAGAAAAACTAAGGAATGTTACGTGATATGTAACACATTGTCCTGGGACTTGTACAGTGTGAGGGGGCTCTTGCACTACTTGTAACTTCTGAGGGTTTGTCCACTCTGGATGTAGACACTGATGAATAGTTCCCTACTAGAAAGATTTAGATGCAAAAAAGTTGAGGTGACTGAATAACTTTGGACAAGCATTTATGTTACTGAAAGCAAACATGTAGATATGCATTTATGTATTCCAAAGTAAATTTGCATATTGTTTTGGTTATGTTTAAAGGAAAAATAAAATGCAAATATAATGCAAATTCTATATTTTTTTTTCAAATGCCTAGAGAGTCCTTAGCGGTGAAGTATTGTATTCTAGATGTGACCTCTGCTCAGTAAAATCTGTTTCCTGTTGTCTTTCTGCCACTGTGATGGCTCTTCTACATGTTGCCAAGGCTTTGTGTTCAATCAAGATATCAGAGTATTGAAAACTCTCTTGATATTTTCTGTTCAAAAAGTAACTGCAGGAAAGTCAATAATAGGTTGATTAGCCTTCTCTGGAGATGTACCTTTTTAGTGTCTATTGATTTCTTCTTCTTCTAGCTGCAGCACAAAAAATTAAAATGACAGAAACAATATGCCTAATTTGTTGATTCTCACTTAAGCAGCATATAAAAATGGGAATTAATATGCCTCTGGTTCAAGAGGGATGATTAAATTTTAGAATTACCCCTTTTACCTGTCCTGAAGCCTTTCAATTTCATTTTGCTCTGTATTCATTTTATCTCTGGGCAATATGGGGGGGAATATCATTCCACTTAAAAACTTTTTTCATACAGTCCCATTATTTCAGCTTTATCTTGCTCATCAGGTCTGCACTTGGTTGGTTGTTGTGTAAAGACTCTCTATGTTTCTCCCATGATATTGTCATCACATTAAAAGTGAAGAAAACCAAACCCCAAAAGGGAAACTCAAACAAAAAGAGGTGCCTTGCATTTCTTTGAGGTCTTTGCCTAGTCCACCAAGTAACTTCTTTCCCTGTAGCATCTGAAAGATATTTTTGTGGCTTGTGTGGTTCTCTGCACAACCCTAAGAAACAGCAACCTAGTCCAGAGAAGAGCTTTTCCTGCAGTCAGTCACTCACACTGACAATCCCAGTTCCTGGCTGTAGGGGACCCCTATAAGAAATTGTGTTTTTCCTGTCCTCTCCTGGGAAGGTCCTTGTGGACAAGAGCTGCTGACTGAGCACTAGCTGCCAGGGAAGAGGGGATGTGAGGCCCTTGCTTGGCTTACCCTCCCGTGTGCCCTTCCAGCATCTTTCAGGTGTCTCCAGCAGCAGGCAGACCTGTGGGAAGCCTTGCTGGGGAGCACCACGTAGGGAGTGTGGGGAGGAAAATGGGAAGACTCTAACCCTGCCGAGCTGTCTTTAGTGGCCCACCATCATAATTTCTGTTGTATGTTGTTGTACTAATATATTTGTTTTCTCCTTTTCGTCCCAGTCTGAAGCACTGTCAATATGCTGCTTTTCCACCAAATTAATTGTTTTCCAAAGATTTTGCTTATATGAAGTCCCTCCTGGGCTCATCCAGGTTCACTTCAGAGAAAGGGCATTGGTATGCTATAAATGCTGTCAAACACTTCCTGAACAAGTGGCAACATCTTATTTCTCAACCCTGTGTTGTTTTTAAACTTCTCTTTTTCTCTGTTTATGAAGAAAAATACATTTGTGGCTTTTCCTAAACTGGTTTAGGACTTTTGGCTGAAGTCAACCCTCTCCAGATTTATTCCAGCATAAGCAACATCAAAGTCAGACCTCACTGCTCATTTGCTGTGTGATTGTTATACTTCTGTTCATTATTTTCTCTTCCTCACCTTTTAAAAAAATATTATTATCTATAACCAACAGTAGATTCAAGTTCTTTGAAGCAAAAAGCATTTCCTTAGATGAATTTGTACAATCCCTAGCATAAATTTAGGCTGTCTTGTGACCTCTGTTAATGCCTATAGTACTATGTAATATGATGCAAAGACAATTAAAATACAATAAAAAAATAGGCTACAACTGGTAGTGAATACAATTGACTGCCCTAGACAAGGAAAGTTTTCATTAAATTTCTGAACCAGGTTTTGGGGAGCTGTGTTTTGATCTTCCTACTCTCACCTTGGTAAGGATATATATTCATCTTTAAAACATGGTCAGCAGACCTTGTTCATAGGCAGCCAGGGAAGCTCAGTTTTACCTGTCACACCTACCTCATCTCATCCCTTCTGGCACTGTTTCAGTGTCATCCACCCTCTATCTTTGCTCAGTGTGTGTGTGTGTGTGTGTGTGTGTGCGCACCCAGAAAACATTCCTTAACTATTGTTTGCCCTCTTCTCTTGGAGCATTTAATGTAAAAGCTTGCCCAAATTACCTAATAAAAAAACAAACAGTAGGAAGGTGGAGAAAAATAAATCATAGACTCAGTTATCTTGCTTATTTATACCGACTGAAATGAGTTGAGGGAAATTCTGCAGTAGATCAAGTTGGGATTTGATAGCAGGGGTTGTAACTTCTCTTACACTGCTCAGAGGTTTACTTGGGGCTGTGGGTTTTGATTTGTCCCATGAAGAGTTTCAAAACTTTTCAAAAATTTTTATTCTCTTCTGCCTTCCTCAGCCTGAGTTTAGCTTAGTTCTTTTGCAGCATTATTCCTCCTTACAGTTTGTTGTTGTTGTTTGGGTTATTTTGTTCTTTTTAAAGCAAACAGAAAGCTGGGTATATACTTTTCATAAAGTAAGTGAAACTGATGTGGTTTTTTTTTTCTCCCAGAGAGTTTCTACCTATGCTAAAGCAGATTTTCATCAAAACCAGAATATTAACCTGTTTATGTTTTTTCAAAGACTTTTCATTTCTAGGGATAAAATATCATGTCGCACCTGGCATGTCAAAACAAGCCATGTCCTTCTGTTTCAAAAGGATTATATCTTTTCTTCTTTTGTCTGTGCCTCTGGCTTTTAGTGAGCATGACAGTCTGTGCATAGATCCACTCTGTAAACAGCGACCTTCAAGATGCATCGTCCATATGCACTTTCATCATTTCACCCTCCTTCCTCTCTTCCAGGGTCTCTTTAATCTCTTGGGGTTGTGTAAGAGAGCAGGCATAATGCCATATACCTATGCTCAGTGTGGGAGGAGGCAGGATATGTGTACATCCATCCTAAAGCCGTTGCTAACTGAGAAGTGTTTGATCTTGAATATCTATGGCAATGTGCTCAAGGATGGCACGTCTGGAAAAATTCCAGCTACCTTTTTTCTCTTGAATCACACCACACAAATTTTACTCCTCAAAGTTTGCACCAGCCATATATTTTGAATTTCAGCTATATTTTGAATTTCAGCTATATTTTATCTTTTTTAGCAGACGCACAGATGCAACACAATAGAACGAGAAGGATTTCAGGCATGGCAAACAACCACAAAACCATAATCTTCCCGCTTATGCAGACATTTCTCAGGCATTGAGAATAATTATAGATGAAATTAGTTCAAGTATTAACCAAGAGCCATTTAACCCTGGAATGTGCTTCATCTTCAGCTGCTGGAAGAACCAGTGGTATTCCGTCCCTTGTAGTTTCAGATTACCATATTCCTAAAATTAGAACTATAAAAATCAAACTGTAACCAGAGAACCATGCAAGCTAGTAAAAACAGTTTTTAATTGAAAGGGCACTTTGAAATCCCTGTGCTGAAAAGAACTGAAATCATTTACGTGTGTCTTGGAGGACAGGGAAGGAAGAACTATTTCCAAGAAGAGCAGACTGTTCTTCCAATAATAAAATATAATCCAAACTACTGTTTCACATGTAGAATTTACAAGCTGGCAGCAGCCTGCTATGAGCCATATAGACAGTAATGAAAATAATTGGTCATGCTCTTTAATGCTGTACAGACACTTTCTGCTATAAAACAGAGGCCCCCCCCGACCAAGTAAATGGCAAATCAATGGGGAGGATTGCTTCATTTTGTGTGCTGTAGAGACCATCTAACAACATTCTTACTCCCCTCTCCTGGTGGTTGGTATATCAAAGCTAAAGAAAACGGCTGAAGGACAGGAATTCTCTGACAAGGTTTATTTAAAGAGTTTTCCAGCTTCTGGAATATTGCAGCTTCTGTAACCTACAAGAAACTTCTTGTTAAAGGGGGCAAGACTGAGCAACCAGCAGCTGTGGCAGTCATAAGTACAGATGATGGGCAAGTTTCATCTTCAGGGTCTATCCTAGCACTGAATTAGAAGACTGAAAAATAGCAGAGTGTTCCTCCCTGGTTACTCTTACAGACATATTCCTAAGAAGCTGAGCTTAATATCTCTCCAAAATGAAGGCAGTTTGAATAAGACTCCTTCAGCAACTGTTAGGAAAAAAATGCAGAATTTACTTTGACTGAGAATTAACAACTTGAACCTTAATATGATATGACTGGACTCTATAATCACTGTTTTTCTTTTTGATTTTTTTTTCAAAGTTGGTTTTAGCCTGCTTGCTGACCATGAATCATAACTTTGTTCCAAGAGGAAGAGAAGATCCCACACTTTTTTGCTTTTCAGAGACTTTTTCAGTGACTTTCAGACTAAGAGCCCTCAGGACTTACTGAATCTCATAAATACAGTCTCACTTTGAAGTCTAGACTAGAGGAGTTAACTGTAAGCCCAAGTGAAATGCTCACTTTTTTTTCCTCGAATATGAAACTTTATTCTATATCTAGGGATCCTGCTACTTTATTGGAGAATTGAAGCAAGCGCTGCTGTAATGAATTCTTTCAAAGAAGCAGCAGAGAGCTAGGCCATATATGACTTCTGTCATCTCAGAAAAATCTAGCAGAGAATTAAGCCTCTAAGCCAAAGGTTAAATATGTCACCTGTAAAGTGGGCATTCTTAGGAGGAAAAAAGAGAAGCTTTACCTTGGGGTTTAGAGACCTGGGACACTGGAAATAAATTATGATCAAAATTATGTACAAATTTCTAAGCAGAACTAACCAAAAGAGCACTCATCACCTAAAAGATCTTTGATATTTACAGAAACAAGAATTGACAGATGAATGAGGAAATGGGGAAAAACCAAGATATTCAGAGAAAATAACACTAATTAAAATCTCTATTGTGACTTAAATTCAAAACACTGTAGAACATGAAACTGTACTGATTAGGAATTTCAAGTGTACCTTTGAGAGGTAGTGATTTCTAGGCAGGAGGAAATGTCATTCCTTATTCTACAATGAAAGTGGACCTGTAAATATTTTCTGTAGAAAGAACTGTCTATCAGTAACTGTGTACTCCTGGAGGAGTTTGGGATAGGTTGGTTATCTATATTTGACATTGGATTAGTTACAAATAAACAAGGCAGAGACACATTGAGGATAAACAATGCTCTGATACTTCTAAATGGCAGAAAGCAAGATAGAAATTTAAGATCTGCTAGGACTGGGGAGAAAGAGGGATTGAATATAAAGGACAGAGGCATTTGATGGTGAAACAGTATCTAGGAAGTGAGATAGGAAATGGAGATTGTTTCCTTGCCCAGAAATATGAGAACTAAACCATTTTCTGGCAGCAAAAAGAGCCAGAGTACAGAGCAGAAACTGGATGGGCTTCAAGAGCTTGAATGAATAGCGGGAGGGATAATAGCAGAAGATTGCAGGGTATGCAGCATGTGCAGAAAGCATTCCGAGGCACAGGGGACAGGGAGAGGCTCTGAGAAGGGAGCAGAGATGCAGGCAGACATTTATGGTATTTCAGATACTGTATGCAGGCAAGGAATAATGAACAGTACAGAAGGAATTAGTTCATAGATTCTGGATGGGCTGTCCAAAGAAAGAATGAAGAAAACAAAAATACTGCAAAAAAGTGGAAAAGATGGAAGTGGGAGGGAGGGGGAGCATGAGGGCCAGGAAATGTGGGAGGTATTTAAAAATAAGTGGAAGGAGTGGTAGAGGCAAATAAGGACAGTAAGAAGAGGGGACAGGAGAAATTTTACTATAATCTGTAAGTATGAATCCACTGAAAAAAAAGATTTATCTAAAATTTATCTAAAATAAACCCAAAACAAATACAGCATCAATATACAATACTATATACAGTTCTTTACATCTTTTATCAGATAGTCCCCAAGCTCTTTGCAAAGCTATAATAAATAGGATTTGAATTCTCTGCATAATTTGTCTTAGAAAAGGTGGTCAATAAATTCACTATTTAAGTGATATTCCCAATCTATTCAGTTAAATCCCAGTTTATGGATTTTGTGAGGTACAGTATATTGTCGCAATATCTGTGCGGATAGACTCCACTCTGATAAAATGAACTACATCTCTTTGTGGCCTGTGGTAAATTTCAAAGTTATGCTACAATTTATTACTATATTTTAAAATTATGTAATGAAGAAAAAGAAATCAAACACAGTCTCTCAGCTGATGGACCCCACAGGCGAGGAAATGCGTCACACGGCTCCTGTGTCTCCAGTGGTATGAATTATTTCAGCCTGCTGGAGAAGAAGAAAAGAGTAGGGAAAGAGCCGTAAAACTAAAGAGTGAAACCCAGGCATCTTTGTTGGCCACAACCCAAGCAGACTCTATGGGCCTGGTGCATAGATGGTTGTGTTGTGCTCTCTGGCCTGTCGTGCATGTGGTCAGACCAGACAGTCTCTACCACCATATTCAGTAGAAGATAACATGGAAGATAAAAAACTGTCAATGAGAATGGGGATACAAGAAAGAGAGTAACAAAGATGAAAACTGATGTTAGTACTTATCTGTTAAAAAACTGATTTTCATTAGTAGATTTAAAGTAACTTTTCCAGGAAACCAGTGAAAAGTTTCATTATTCCCTTTACAAATGGGAAAACTATGCTTAATATTTCAATATGTTATAAATTACTGGCTAATACCATATCCAATGATATCAGGGACATTCTTCAGCAAGTTACAGAAGCCCAAGGTGTCAGTTGATTACCATCAGGGTAGCTTTTGATAGCTTGATTTTTTCCAGTCTTTAATGATGACATCTCCAGCCATAAGTTTGTTGGCCTGTTTATGTATGGATACATCCATTGAGGATTAAAGAATTATTAACATATTTTCTTGAACAGATTATATTTGTTCTTGGCATCTGTTTGAATACTGGCTGGGATGGTTTCCTGGTTGGCTTTGGAACACAAACTGCTTGGGCAGATAGGGGGTAGATTTCTCATGACTGTTTTGTCCTCAGAATGCCTCACAAAGCAAGAATTTCCAAACCATCGGACATAAATCTCTCTCTCTTCCTTTACCAGCAATGTTAATACATTTTGAAATAATAGAGGTTCAAAAGTTCACTAGGAAAAAACTGGTTTCATTACTCATTGAAAAATCTTTTATTCGTATGTAGCTGTAATTTAACATCATGTTAACGTCAGCAGACATGACACAGTAAATGTTCACGTGTCTTTACTAAAACTCAGCTAATTCTAATCTAATTAGTAAAACATGTTGATGATTTCTACAGCCTTCTGCATCACATTATTGCTGGTTTGCTCAGGCTTCTCCAAGCCATTTTTGTTTGAATTGGGATGCTGGTAGTTTTTCTTGGAATACAGATGTCCTGAGTGACTGCATTAGCTGACTATGACAGCAAAGATTCTCAGGTTCTTGGCAGCACAATTTCAGAAAATGCACCTGGAAATTTTCATGGTCTTATAATCAAATAAAGAAGAATTTAAATAGGTTATTTTTAAAAAGGTTTGGGACTCACTGCTGGAGTTTAGGTTTCTGATTTTAAAACTGAGAGGGAGAATAATAACCTGCTAGAGTAAGAGAAAGATCTGGCATATATGTTTGTAAAAATCCTATTAGATTTCCCAACTAAAATGAAAATTTTGAGCAGGCTTCCTTCCCAAAGGGACTCTGTCCCTTGCAAGAGCCTTCTGCTAAGCTGTGATTTTGCTCTCTGACTGGAAATAATCCTTCCCTTGTTTTTATACTCAAGCCTGGATTCTTTCTGTGTCTGCTGTGCTGTTCCACTCTCTGCTTCTTTTCTTGTCACAAGGAGGCCAGCAGTTGTGACATTTAGGGGAAAACAGCTCTTGTATAGAGTATATTGCTCCATTTCTCTACCTCCGGTCCTGCTGCTCGCTACAGTGTGGCGGTGCATGGTGCCAGGCTCCCTAACAGATGTCACACATCCCCTTTAAACCTCTTGCTGCAGCTGCAGGCAACAGAAACATCTCCTAAGACAGCAGGATAGGCTTTGTTATCCTTGGAGTGGTCTGGCTGTGGCTGGGACAGCCTTGACCGTGGCTGTGCCTGAAATGCACAGCCAGAGCTCCAGGCGTGCTGGGGGGCTCCTGGGGGGCTCCTGGGAGTGTGCTCACCATGAGGAGGGAGGGTTTGAGAGGGTGGCAGGGGTCTAAAATCCTAAAAAGGGGATGGGGCGAACAGAGGAAGGACACTGTACTTAGCTAGAAGGAGGTTGTGTATTTTCCTTGCCTTCACCTCATCATTTCCTTTCTCGCAGTGCAATGCTCGGCAGCCCTCCTGCTGCTGCAGCCCTCCCGAGCCCTCTCTCTGTCTCCCTGCTGTTTTGCCTCCGGTGCTGCGGCTTCCCTGCTCGGCACCAGCGTCCCGTAGCTGGGGAGAAGCCTTTGGGGAGAGCAGCGGGGCCTCCAGGGCGTTTGCTGGCAGCAATCATCCCCGCGGGCTGTGCCAGCCTCCAGCTGGCAGCTGTGTGCTCCCGGGAGCGTTTGGTGAAACTGCCAAAATACAGATGCTGCAGAGCCATCGGGCTGGAAATTTCCCACAGGAGCTGACCACACTGCTGCTCTTTTACCCGACTAGGCAAGCCTGCCCAGGATGTCTAAATTAGTCCCTTTTGGAAACTTTGCATTTTCCCCAATATAGCAGAAATCTAGATTATAGCCAGCAGCCAAAAAATTACCAATCTTTGTATGAGTACAGTGCTCAAACCAACTTCTGTATGAATCCACTAGGAAAAGACATTAATCTATAACAAGAGCTCTCAATGTTTTTAAGCTTTCTCTATGCCCCTAAAATGCTAAAATACCCTGTTTGTCCTTCCGCCTTGTGTTCAGGGCTGTGGACAGGGGTGAATGATGTCTGAAGTTTTCTCACAGAGCCTGAAAAAGCAGTGGAGAACTCAGGTAAGTGCAGAAGGAGCAGTGATGGGCAGTGGACAAGACAGGATGATGAAGCTGATAGGCTACAGGTACTAAAGATGGGAGAGACCAGTATGAACTGCAAGACTGGTATGTATGGTTGGAGCTATCACCCTAAGAGACAGTTTGAGTTCAAGATAAAGTGTGTCAGTGTGAATTGTGAGGCACTGTAATTAATGTCAGGCTGAAAGGGTCAGAATAATTTATGAGACTGAGAAGATACAGGGTTGAGAAGCATACAATTAATTAATGTTGAGATGGTAGGCATGCAGGATTGAGGATAAGGCATCCAGATTTAGCCACTTGGAACTGAGGGGAAAAAAATGAGTCTTTTGTGTGACCAAACAGGTCTGTGCAAGTGTATGTAATTTGTGTGAGTTATAGGCTATTTGTCACATTGCAAAACATTGCCTATTTTGAAATGCTAATGACATCTTGCATCACTGGGCCAAATTCTGCTTCAGATACACTGGTGTACTGACAAATTCACCAGGACTGCTCAGACAAGACAGTAAAATGGAAGCAATTGACTTTTTAATTTTTGGAGTCTTATTGCATAGCAATCGGCAATTGACAGCATGGTAAAAACATCTACATTGCAGTTACTGAATCAGATTTTTTCTAAGCGACAGAAAACTCGTGAAAAATCCTAATATCTGCCTGAAATCACTTACATCCATTTCTCACTGACGAAGAACTACAGACACCCATAAAATTACTGCAGAATGATATTGATAAAGGGGAACTTTTTCTCGATAACTATATAGTGCAAAATCAAATCCGAAGGAGATTTAGGCTCTATTTAGTAGAGGTAAATCAGAAGGATGTTTGAATCCCTTCTACATGAATGCACATGGAAAGGGCCACTGTACAAGGCTGAAAAGAGGTGCATGCATACTTTCCCCAGCAGTGCCTGCTGTCTCTAGGACCCATCTTGCAAAGGCTGTTGCAGAAAGAGGAAATGCAGTGGTGCTGCATGGATTGGGCAATGGCTACTGGCTGCTGCTCCCAAAGCCATCAGCAAAGATCTGTCTAGGACCTGTCTTCTAGGACAGCATATGGTTTGCTAAACGGTTTTGCAACTGGGGGATGGCACACATCCAGGTGGCTTTCAGTCCCTGCCAGAATTTTAAAGAGATGTTAACAATGTTTACACTTTTCAGTTTTGACAGTCTCTAAAAATTACCTATTTAAACCTTCTCTCCTTCCCTGACTACACAAAATCCAGCTCCTCTTTCAGATGCAAAGTGCCCCAGTGCTTCCTGAGTTGTCACTGCAGGACTCAGGAGAAAAATCCGGTCGGCAGTGCCACCACTGCCCCTCTGCCCCACCACTGGAGCCTTAGTCAGTGCTGCAGCTCTCAGTGCCCTGTGCCCATGCCACCCACAACCAAGAGGTGGGAACATTTCAACAAATTCAGTGCCTCAAAGCTGTTTGGGGGAGAAGCAGTGGGATTCTAGCAGCTGTTTTTGTCTATTGCTCAGCCTTTCATTAGGGGAAAAAAAAAAAGAGTGATTGTTTTTAGGAGATCTATTAATAAAACAGGTGCAAATGAGAATTTTGCTTGCTTGTCCAATGTGTTAGTCTTGATAGTCAGCTATCTCCAAAGATAAGGAATTCCCCTCATTACTAGATCAGGCATTTTCCTCTCACCCTTTTCCAAATATACATAACTCTACTGTCAGAATGATGGAGACTGATTTGTACAATGTTACCACCAGAGTAATAAAAGCCATGGAAATCAACTCTCTCACTAAGTTTGGGAAAGGAAGATAATGAGGCAGCTGGGAGATGCTGTTGGTGGAATACTGCAGCACACCAGGAGATGTTAAAATTAAATGTAAGGACCAGCCCTTTTTGCAAGGTTAAGGACAGACACCATAGCCAGAATGTTTCGTTTATAAATGGACATCTGGCAAATATTGATCTGCAATAGTATTTAGTGTGTAATGGAAAGTACAGGTTGTTACATGAGCAATCAATAGTTTTTTAGATTATTGATCCTTATAGTGGCTATTGACTGGTTTTTAGGAGATAGCAGTCTAGTTTTTCATTTAGCTTAGCTTAAAATAATTGGATTGCAAGTTGTGTGCCTTTATATGTGGAAATGGACTCAATATGCAAATATTGTCTCTCATCATTGACAACATATAAAAAAGAAATACTCACTTTTAACTGTTTTTTCTTCCTTGTTGTATAGCAGGACTATTCAAATGTAATTTTAATAAGATGAAAAATTAAGTTGGCTTCAGAAGAGTGCAGAGGCCACCATCTCCCTTTTGCTCTCTGACTGGAACATTTTTATCAAAAAATTCTATTAATAAAGTCAGCTGTTAGAATGAACACATAAGGGATCTAACTGATTTCTCTAGACATGTCATGTTATTGCTCACTTCTCATCCCAGCTGATATAAATGTTTGCTTTCTTCTGCAGAGAAAACATGCTGTTGCCTACTGCTTGGGGACTTTATAGAAGTCTCACCAAGTACTCTTGAGTGTACAGGATTTTATGAACTGTAAAATAAGCTGATAATATTTTTTGCTCAGTTAAAACAAGCTCTGTGTGGGGAAGGATTGGCATACAAGAAATGTCAGTAAACTATGAGCCAGGTCATGCCTTGAGGTGTTAGTTCTTGTGATTGCTATTTATACCTCAGCGCAGACTGGAGTCTTTCTTTTGACCAAGGCATAATATTGCCACTACAGGCAATTGCCAGCTAATGCTCCAGCCATCCTGTAAATAAGTTAATCCTATGTTTGCATTTGGTTCCTCCTGCAGGAGCTAGAAACAGAACTGAGGTGTTTATAGTACAGACTCGATGCTCATCTCTGCTGACTTTCAGAGTAAATAAAGAGTCAAATGTATGCATAGAGCAACGCTATTTATGTTATCTAGACAAGCTGAGAATGCATCATTTTGCTGTACTGCGTTTTCCCAGATCCAAGAAAGCAAACCACAAATCTTTCTGCTGTTATCTAGCAAGTAACTCTATACCACTACTAAATCAACAACAGCAGGGAATGGAACTATTTTTCAGGTGTCATATATATCCCAGTGCTCTGTCTCTCCTGAAGGTCATGTGTCAAATCATTCTGGGAACAGATTTTTATCTAGTCTAAAAACATTAATCACTTACAATTTAACTTCTAAGCCAAGCAAACAAAACCCAGTCTAACAGAAGTGTAACAAAAATGAAAGTTTTCCATATAAATTTAAATAAAAACTGTCCTAGAAAATGATGTAATTTTACCATTGCAGAATCAAAGAAATAGGCCAATGAGTACTCCGAGATTTCAGTCTTGACATTGTTGCAAAATATATTTGTGTAGAACACAAATATATTTTGTGTATTACACAATTATATTTTGGGGCTATTCTCTGGTTCCAGTGGGTACCTTCGTATTTAAGAATTAGAGATTAACATTTCATGTTCTGGTAGGATTACATGGGATATTTGTTTATAATTAAAGATTTCCCCCTTGTTTTGGAGTGAAAAGACTGCAGAAGCCTTCAGTTTCTTATCTTAGTGTTACATAAAGGTGAATTTGACCTACAATGTGAAATCTGAAACTGAATCAAAATGACATAAAACAATCTAAAGTTACTTTGGCCAGGATCTAGAGTCAGACCTTTCTTAAATGCATTTTGATTGGAGAGGAAGGGCTGCAAACCATCCCTCTCTCTCAGTGATTATTTAGGTTAAGAGAAAGTGCGGGGTTTGATTTGATCTGGGCCCATCTTTAATAACTGCTGTTAAAACCAAAGATTTTTTGGAAAAATTGCTAAACTTTCTTGAGTTTTATTGACATCAAACCATCAAACAAAACAGGAAAAAAGAGCTTTGTCATACAGGCAGCATTTTAGCGTTTAGGACACTGAAAGTACTTTAACTTGATGTCTCTTGCTGCTTCATTAGTCTTGCCTTGATTGTAAGATAAAGGTTTATGCAAGTGGCTGTAGAATCTAAAAGGCTGTTAATTGTTTGAAATGTCAACTGAAGCAGCTTTCTTTTAGAGTGTAGTCTATTTTAGCATTATAAATTCATTTTGGATGGGAGCTCCCCTATTAGAGAAGTGGTTTGGTTTTTTTCAATCTGTGCCTTCTATGAAGAAAAACCCCAGCATTTTAAGCATTTAAATGACTTCTGGGCAGTAGCTATTTATCTCACAAGACAGTATTTCAGGACATCTTTATTTTCTTTGAGAAACTCTGCAAAAATACAGTATAATGTCATTTATTGCTGGTTGTGCATGCAGAGCAATATTGTTCTGTTGCCTGGTAACCAGCGAGAGAGGAGGCACTTTGGAAACACTGATAGAAAAGAGAAGAGAAAGCTCAACTGCACACACTTGAGTAGAAGACTTATAAAACTGGTATTTGTTCCAGGTAGATTTGAAGAGGAGTTTGGGTCAAAGGTTCTCATGGGTTTTGTAAATTTTTTTGACATCAAAAAGCCCAGCAGGACATTTTCTTCTTGCGCTGGAGTTTAATGGCCAGGCTTATTTTTTTCAAGCCATGTTTACAATTTGTGTACTTCAGAAAGAGCAGTGTTCCTTTTTCCTTCACATGCATTCTTGAATACTTTTTGAAGGTGTGTTCTCCTTAGAATAGCACAGTGATAGTGTTGTAACAAAACAAACATGCCGAACTGTTTTGAACTGATATTCTTATGAACTGTGAATGATCATGGACATACTTTCAAAACCAGAGTGCTCTGGCAGTTTCTGAATTTGGGAACTCCTAGGTATCATAATACAAACAACTAACAGACAGTAGATTTGCTCAGTCAAACAAATAATCACAAAACACACCCAGAAAATATCTTCACTGGAGCTCAGTCTGGCCATGGCTTCCTGTTTGACAAGCAATGGAAAGCCAGCATAAAATCAAGGCAGAAGAGATGAGCTCACAGGAGCCAGTTTAACCTTTGGTCAAGCTCAGACAAAGTGCGGGTGAGGGTTTCAAGAGTCTGGGTTATGGTGTTGTTCTGTGATGCCTCCCTGGCTTCCTGCTCCTGACCAGTGTCAGGGCAGACGGCCTTTGCGGCCTTTGCGTGGCCCTTCCTCACCGCAGGGCGAGCAGGAAGTGCTGCAGGGCCCTCCATTGCTGCAAGATTTACAACAGAGCTTTGAGAAGTGAAAAGGGCTGTGTAGCCCAAGTGTGATTGGAGATAGTCTTCAAATTTCAAGGTGTTCAATTGAATAGAACTGAATGTAATTTTTTTTTTTTCCTGGCAGCTAGTTAAACTCAGAAGCATTGTAAACCTTGTTGGCTTTACCTGTGGAGTAGTGCTTTGCTTCATGTGAACATCAGAATTCTGAGAAAGAGGAGGTGCACACTCTGGATGTTGATCACTTCACTGATTACTAGCTACTGGAAAAATTAAGGTCAGAGATTAACTCCTTCGTTATAACCTTCTGTGGCATTCTGCTGGAGGCAGAGAGCTCATGGACAGTATGATGAAAGCATGAAGCAGAAGATACCCTTCATATTGGTGTGTTAGTTTTTCACATTTCCTCTTCTAGAACAATTTGAAGATCATAAAAATACAAGTAGACAAGCAGTAGAAAATTCTAATTAGGATCTCACCAATTATTATTTCCTATTTACTTATATAGGTATTGCATACATATCAGGACCAAGAACAAATTTAGCTCTAATAGAAACTTTTGGAACTTTTTCTAAAATTAATCTAAGTTATTTGACAGATGTCTGGAGGAAGCTATGAGATAAACCCTGTTGCTGTGACTGTGATCATGCCCCTTTTAAAAAAATTATTTTCTCCTAGCAGAGTGGTTCACTGAGACCTCAAAGCCTTGCTCTCAGTATGTCCCAGCAGAAACCATTTACAGACCCCTCCCGATTTTGGAGAGGTCTGTAAGTGCCACACAGAGCTGAACTTTCCTATGAAACATCATAAAAGGTGTATTCTCTTTCTTTTCCTTGCTTTGTACCTCCAAAAAGAACCTGTAAGTGATGACAAAATCTCATATTTTGTGAATTTCTGTTACTGACACTACTTAAGAAATGTAATGAGGGCAGACAGCAAGTAACTCTATACCACTACTAAATCAACAACAGCAGGGAATGGAACTATTTTTCAGGTGTCATATATATCCCAGTGCTCTGTCTGTCCTGAAGGTCATGTGTCAAATCATTCTGGGAACAGATTTTTATCTAGTCTAAAAACATTAATCACTTACAATTTAACTTCTAAGCCAAGCAAACAAAACCCAGTCTAACAGAAGTGTAACAAAAAGGAAACTTTTCCATATAGATTTAAATAAAAACTGTCCTAGAAAATGATGTAATTTTACCACTGCAGAATCAAAGAAATAGGCCAATGAGTACTCCGAGATTTCAGTCTTGACATTGTTGTAAAATATATTTGTGTAGAACACAAATATATTTTGTGTGTTACACAATTATATTTTGGGGCTATTCTCTGGTTCCAGTGTGTACCTTTGTATTTAAGAATTAGGGATTAACATTTCATGTTCTGGTAGGATTACATGGGATATTTGTTTATAATTAAAGATTTCCCCCTTGTTTTGGAGTGAAAAGACTGCAGAAGCCTTCAGTTTCTTATCTTAGTGTTACATAAAGGTGAATTTGACCTACGATGTGAAATCTGAAACTGAATCAAAACGACATAAAACAATCTAAAGTTACTTTGGTCAGGATCTAGAGTCAGACCTTTCTTAAATGCATTTTGATTGGAGAGGAAGGGCTGCAAACCATCCCTCTCTCTCAGTGATTATTTAGGTTAAGAGAAAGTGTGGGGTTTGATTTGATCTGGGCCCATCTTTAATAACTGCTGTTAAAACCAAAGATTTTTTGGAAAAATTGCTAAACTTTCTTGAGTTTTATTGACATCAAACCATCAAACAGAACAGGAAAAAAGAGCTTTGTCATACAGGCAGCATTTTATTGTTTAGGACACTGAAAGTACTTTAACTTGATGTCTCTTGCTGCTTCATTAGACTTGCCTTGATTGTAAGATAAAGGTTTATGCAAGTGGCTGTAGAACCTAAAAGGCTGTTAATTGTTTGAAATGTCAACTGAAGCAGCTTTCTTTTAGAGTGTGGTCTATTTTAGCATTATAAATTCATTTTGGATGGGAGCTCCCCTATTAGAGAAGTGGTTTGGTTTTTTTCAATCTGTGCCTTCTATGAAGAAAAACCCCAGCATTTTAAGCATTTAAATGACTTCTGGGCAGTAGCTATTTATCTCACAAGACAGTATTTCAGGACATCTTTATTTTCTTTGAGAAACTCTGCAAAAATACAGTATAATGTCATTTATTGCTGGTTGTGCATGCAGAGCAATATTGTTCTGTTGCCTGGTAACCAGCGAGAGGGAGGCACTTTGGAAACACTGATAGAAAAAGAGAAAGAGAAAGCTCAACTGCACACACTTGAGTAGAAGACTTATAAAACTGGTATTTGTTCCAGGTAGATTTGAAGAGGAGTTTGGGTCAAGGTTCTCATGGGGTTTTGTAAATTTTTTTGACATCAAAAAGCCCAGCAGGACATTTTCTTGCGCTGGAGTTTAATGGCCAGGCTTATTTTTTCAAGCCATGTTTACAATTTGTGTACTTCAGAAAGAGAAGTGTTCCTTTTTCCTTCACATGCATTCTTGAATACTTTTTGAAGGTGTGTTCTCCTTAGAATAGCACAGTGATAGTGTTGTAACAAAACAAACATGCAGAACTGTTTTGAACTGATATTCTTATGAACTGTGAATGATCATGGACATATTTTCAAAACCAGAGTGCTCTGGCAGTTTCTGAATTTGGGAACTCCTAGGTATCATAATACAAACAACTAACAAACAGTAGATTTGCTCAGTCAAACAAATAATCACAAAACACACCCAGAAAATATCTTCACTGGAGCTCAGTCTGGCCATTGCTTCCTGTTTAACAAGCAATGGAAAGTCAGCATAAAATCAAGGCAGAAGAGATGAGCTCACAGGAGCCAGTTTAACCTTTGGTCAAGCTCAGACAAAGTGCTGGTGAGGGTTTCAAGAGTCTGGGTTATGGTGTTGTTCTGTGATGCCTCCCTGGCTTCCTGCTCCTGACCAGTGTCAGGGCAGACGGCCTTTGCGGCCTTTGCGTGGCCCTTCCTCACCGCAGGGCGAGCAGGAAGTGCTGCAGGGCCCTCCATTGCTGCAAGATTTACAACAGAGCTTTGAGAAGTGAAAAGGGCTGTGTAGCCCAAGTATGATTGCAAATAGTCTTCAAATTTCAAGGTGTTCATTGGAATAGAACTGAATGTAATGATTTTTTTTTTTTTTCTGGCAGCTAGTTAAACTCAGAAGCATTGTAAACCTCGTTGGCTTTACCTGTGGAGTAGTGCTTTGCTTCATGTGAACATCAGAATTCTGAGAAAGAGGAGGTGCACACTCTGGATGTTGATCACTTCACTGATTACTAGCTACTGGAAAAATTAAGGTCAGAGATTAACTCCTTCATTATGACCTTCTGTGGCATTCTGCTGGAGGCAGAGAGCTCATGGACAGTATGATGAAAGCATGAAGCAGAAGATACCCTTCATATTGGTGTGTTAGTTTTTCACATTTCCTCTTCTAGAACAATTTGAAGATCATAAAAATACAAGTAGACAAGCAGTAGAAAATTCTATTTAGGATCTCACCAATTATTATTTCCTATTTACTTATATAGGTATTGCATACATATCAGGACCAAGAACAAATTTAGCTCTAATAGAAACTTTTGGAACTTTTTCTAAAATTAATCTAAGTTATTTGACAGATGTCTGGAGGAAGCTATGAGATAAACCCTGTTGCTGTGACTGTGATCATGCCCCTTTAAAAAAAAATTTTTCTCCTAGCAGAGTGGTTCACTGAGACCTCAAAGCCTTGCTCTCAGTATGTCCCAGCAGAAACCATTTACAGACCCCTCCCGATTTTGGAGAGGTCTGTAAGTGCCACACAGAGCTGAACTTTCCTATGAAACATCATAAAAGGTGTATTCTCTTTCTTTTCCTTGCTTTGTACCTCCAAAAAGAAACTGTAAGTGATGACAAAATCTCATATTTTGTGAATTTCTGTTACTGACACTACTTAAGAAATGTAATGAGGGCAGACAGCCATTCAGTATCTACAGAGGAAGAATAAAAACAAAGTTTTGTTATGTCTTACATCATTAAAAAATGGACCTGCTGGATTACAGGGCAAAAAGCCTCATTCAGCTTCCATGCTGCAAAACTACTTTATGACTGGAGAGGCAACATAGTGCCAAGGTATCTTGATGTCATTTTTCCTTCAAAAGTTCTAGCAAGTTTGTGGTCTGGTCATTTGCCCTGTTTTACAAATCACACTGCTGCAGGTGTTTGCCAGAGAGCAAATGAGAGGTGACAGAGACTTAGCCATGCTCTGTGGGGCAGGTTTGGGGTCACACTCAGACCCCAGTATGACCTATCCTTGCAATCTCAACAGATGAAAACACTGCATAAAAACACAACATCAATTAGAAAACAAATCAAATTAGAAACACCTTATATTTACTGGAAGTAATTGTGTACCTTTTACATGAGGTTGCATTGAAATTTGAGACATTAATTATTCACTGAATATAAAATTGCATATTTCAAATAATCTGGAAGGCAATTATTATCACATAAAATATTTGTATAATAATAGTAATTGCATATGATCTCGCAAAGGGTTCAATCATTCAAAGTGTTGAATAGTGCGTGTCCATCGAACAAAATATTTCAGGACAGGTTTAGCTTTACACAAGTAAGCAGTCCAATTGACCTCACTAAGGCCACTCATCTACTTAAATGTCAATATGTATCTAAGTGCTTTCCTGGATTAGGGCCAGAACGTTTTGTCTTTTGTAAGACAAGGTCCTGAGAAGACCTGTTGCAAATGGCTGTAGTCTGCAGAGTCCTGGAAAGGCGAAGCAAAATAAAAAAGGGCAGTATCACATGATAACTTAGCTGTTCATTTATTTAAGGAATGTAGCTTATCATTAATGATTGGCATTATTGCAGACAGGATTATTGCTGTTTAAAGGCAGTAACAGTAGGAAATATGATCAGGTATTTGAAACATGGAATAGGCCTGAAAAGCAAAGGGACTGTGACGGAGATAGCGACTATCTTATCAGCGACTCAGAGTTACGGGGCTCTCTGGAAAAAATTTTGCATCATTATTTCTATCAATAGTTGGGGACTAATTTGTGCATTATTGATTCTGCAGTTCCAGCAATGGAGCTTCAAAACCAGCTTGCCTGGGATCCTTATCTCTGGAGAGTCCAAAGTTCATGAGCTGCTGTCCACGTAGGTCCATTGTAGAGGATTGCTCTTAACCCCATTAAAAAATTAAAAAATCTAAATATCAGTGATTGTCTCTTCCTTGATGAAAGTGAATATAAGGTAAGCCCAAGCCTGTCACTGTGAATGAAATAGAATTCTCTTCAGGGTAGCTAATGTAGCTGTGGTTTTGCAGGTCATACTCTCAGTTGGCATGGCCAACCTAACTTCATGCTCACATAAATAATTGAGAGTGTGGCAAATTTCTCAACTACTGCCTTTGTACAAGAAAAAAAAAAAAAGTCCAGTATGTAATTCTTCTTATTTTCAAAACAAAATACAGATATTCAGATTATCTTGGTAGTTTTAATTAAATCACTGCTTACAAGATGTAAAATATGTAATGTCAAGCTGCTGCCCAGCACTTTTTGCCTCTCTGGGGATAACTGTCTTGTTTGTGTTATAATAGCTTTTTGCCAGTGTGAGAACCAAGAAATGAGTACACCAGCTATGACTGACTATATGTACTTCCACACACAGCTAGCAAGACTCTTTATACTCAGGAGAGCTGAGGGGAGCCTTTAGCTAATTAGAGTCTGCATTTGAAAGGAAAGCAGCTCTGTATGTAGAGTGGAATGTTTTAATGCTTGGTGGATTTGTAATGGTCAAACTGTTGTTTCAAAATGTACAACCAAGATGGACGCTATGCTTTGCCTGCCAGGTATTTCAAGGAAATTTGTGCTAGGGAACTGAAAGGTCAGTCTTCAGCTACAAGGAAAAGGAAGAATTACTATGGAGTATATCTGTATAGCTTACATTAGCCCTATCTAAATTTAAAAATATACTAGACAATTTCAGGAAAACTAGTTCACAATTAGTGAAACAATTGTAATGCCTTAGGGTAAAGATTTTTCTTCCACTGAAAAAATTTCACACTCCCACTTGATTTATAAGTCATTCACATATCAAAAATCTTAAGTTTATTTCAAAACTCAGAAATTCAAATAAAGTACCTATTTAAAGTACCTACTGTTTTTCTGGCCAATTTTTCTCTTTTCCTTGGATAACTCATGTTTACATTTACAACCAGTATTTGTGAGGTGTTTTCCATACTTGGTACTGGGGAACAGTGCAGTACATTGCTCTTTAGCTTCATCTGCTCCTTTCACATAGTTTGTCTTGCTGGAAACATCTATTTCATCTGTGTCATGTAACTTCACCTATTTTTTTTTCCCAAGAGCATAGCTTTGTATTTTATTGGGAAAACCAAGAATATTCAGAATGTGAAAAGAAAGAAAATAGTTGTGAATGCGTGTGTGTCTGCGTGCGCATAGTCATAATCCAGAAATCCTGCTGATAAACAACGTGAAACAAAGCATTATTAATAATTCAAGAAGCTAGGCAGCGGGAAAAAAAAAGTCAAAGAAATTGTTTTTTTCTCCCAGACGAACAATATTTAAGGAATTTAGGTGGTGCCTCTTCAGTCAGAAGAAATTACTGAAATCAGCAGAATTGAGAGTTCTGAGATAATTGGTGAGAAAAAGAGCTGAACAGAGTTTTGAGGAGTTGGGTTAAACACACAAGCACTTCTAAATGCCCAGGGAACCTTTGTGAGGCTTTAAAAGATAGGAAGTAACTTATTACTAAAGTAATTCAGTGTCTGAATTTCATTGCCTGTCTTATGTTAAAATGCTGTACTTAACAAAGATTAATCAAGATAATTTTCCTTTCTTTGACACCATCACCATTTTCACCCTTATTATAGTGCCTTTTAGTTGAGACTTCAAATAAGATTTAAGTGCATGAGGTGCCTTAAAATAATTTAAACAAATAAAAAATAAAGATGCAGACAGGTAGAAATCAGTGGGTATACACTGGCTGGTGAATCCTTTTGGCATACACAGTGCCTCAGTTCTTCACTGCTCTTTATCCTAAATTCCTTCTAGCTACACACATATGATGCAGAAAACGTTTTTCTAGAGAAAGATGACCAAGTGCTCAGGAAGATGACCAGAAATTTTGGGGGTCCTGATTTCTAAATTCCCCAGAGAATGTCTGTGTGGTCTTTTGGGAGGAGATGCAAGACCACACTGTTTGTGTTCCAAACTGGATGGCTACGTGCCAGCTCTGAACTGGATCCATACATTTATATGGTGTCAACAGCAGCAAGCAGCAAGCCCATGTTGACTGGGGCTTTTAGGCTTCTCTGTAGCACAGTACAAATATAATTAATTTAAAAAATATTAAAATCAGTAATTTGATCTTATTCTTCATCGACAGTTGAATTAATGTCTTGTTTCTTGCTTAGGAAGAACTTAGAAACTTAAGGGGAATAAAGAAAGAATTTTAAATAGAGCAAAAATACAGCATCTCTTTCCACAGAAAGTGAGTTTATTAAGTACTGAAATGAGCAATGTCAAATAGTCAAGCATGCATTTAGGCCTCAGCTGCTTCTGGTGGACAAAACACATATGGAACATATCAGTGTTGGCAATGTAATCTGCAAGAGAAAATCCCTTCTTCAGCTTGTGTCTGTTGCTTCCTCGTTGCATCTGAATGTGAGGAGCTCTTGCATTCATAATCATTCCATATGATCAGTCTAGTTTCCTTCTTCCCATGTACAGTCATAACCCTTGGCAGCTAAGTTAAGTTATCTGAATTTTATTTTAATATTATATTTTAAGACTTTCTTTGCAATAATATATTTTTTCTTCCATGTTATCAATCTTATTTAATTTCCTTCTGTCTTCCTCTGTCTTCAAATTTGTTTTTCAATTCTAATGACTAACAGTTATTCTCTTTCTGCTACCATGGTTCCTTGGCTTTATCTCCTTCTCTAATTTTGACTTTCTCTTTCACTCAGTGCTCACTCTTCTTTTTTCCTGTGTCTATATTAGTGCTATGGAATATGATAACAGTAATCCTGAAACTTATTATAAGTAAAGGTTAATGTTTTTACCATTATGTCCTATTGTCCTTCTCTGCTCTCCCTTTTCATAAATTATCTTCATTCATGCTCTTCCCCTACTATTTTCCTAACTTTTCTGGAGTTTCTCCTGTCCTTGAGCAATAACTGAGGAATGCTCAGAGAATTGAACTTCATTGCAACTTCTTATCTTAGATGGAGGAGGAAAAAGCGATTTGTACAAGAAATGCAAGAAAAAAAAGTATAGATCCCTACAGAAAGGGGAAGTCAGATGAGAAAAGGAAGAATGGAAGGGCTTTTTCTGTACAAAAATGAGTTAGAGGAGTGCCAGCTGCAGCAACTTTGTTTTCACAGCCTCCTGATACATGAAGTCAAAATGTGAGAGAACCAGAAAATCTTCAAATACTGCTTAGTTTTACTGTTATCCCAACAGAGATTCTCACTCCTGGTGACTCTTCTTCCAGGAGTAGGTTGCCATAGCAAAGAACAGAACAGGAGCTGGGAATTTCCTTCTGGGTTTTGGCAGAAGAAAAGTGGTACTTTCCCTTTACTTCAGCTGCTGTTTACTCAGAAAGTGAGTATATTTAACTGTATTAAGGCTGTACATTAACAGAGAGATCTAGCACATAAATACATTTTTCTGAAAATTCAGAGAGTATAGGAAAAGTTACATTAGTGACCAGGACCCTGAATTTCATGTCTGGTTTATGCAAAATATAAATGTTTCAAAGAAATTAGGAAGTCTATTACCTGTCTACTGACTCTTGTCAGTTTGTGAGAGTTGCACAATAGATATTTTGTTAAGGTCTTCTGACCTAAGTTTCAACCATAAACCTATTTCTAGTAAAAAAGGTTTGAATATGCGTGTGAAACCATCTATAAATACTGTAATTTTTTTAGCATTTTTAGAACTAAAAATAAAGAAAACAAATATGACTGTTGACTTATGTTCAGAAGTTGGAATACTGGACTAAAAGTTAAATGGTGGAATTGACTTCTGTTAAGAACTCGACGGGTTAGTGCAACATACCCAAACCTACCATCTTTAAAGGACAGGAACGGATGTTAATTGCTAACGTGAGAAATACAAAAAATAACGGGATTAAGGAACTCCATTACAAGCTTTAGGACAGGATATAATCTCACTGGCTGCTGTCTTGCAGTCTACCAGTATCCATGCCAAACAGCATGAAAAACTGTGTTTCCCATGTGTTACCAGAACTTTTTAAAACCTGCTTCAAATAATTTGCATTGTGTGATTTTTCTCACATGACTGAAAAGAAATGCATTTATGTCTTGGAGTAGAACAAGTTTAATGAACTCCTCTCTCAACCCCTGTTCTGGGCTAAGAATAAAATGTGATTTCTTGTAATTCAGAAAAGTTGCTAGGCTAAAGTAAATTATGTGGATTTTGACTGCCATTCAATAAAAGCACTTAATTCCTCTTTTATACATATATATTCCTCTTTCCGTGGTATTGTGTTGCAATATTTCTAACAAGACAAGCTGACACCAGCACACAGTTAATTGTTTATCAGCAGAAGTGTGTATGTGTTAACTCTCCCATTAAACCCTCAAAGGTGAAGACATAACACACCGCAACTCCTACTTAGCACATGTAGATGCAGTGTTTACCCTCATGGACATGATAAAACGAAGACAATTATAGAAGGAACTCAGGCTGTCAAAAAAATCCTACTGATTTTATTTACCTACTCACCTATGATGGAAAAGATGCAGTTTTTCTCAAAGGAGTGAAAGTGTTTAATATTCTGCTGTGATGAGAATTCACAAAGCATATAATGCTGAAATTACAAATTAAAAGTTTTTTGACTCTTTCTTTGTGCCAATTTAATGAAAGCTTTAGATCACTATTAATATTTTTGTTACTTTAAAAAATTTTGGGTTTGAAGAAGTTATAAAAGCTCATTTTGGGCTATTTTATTGGCATGCTCCTGTAAAAATAGAGTCAGATGCTTCAAATGACAAAAATAGATGACTTATGAAATGTCTTATGTCTCACAAGTCAAATGCTTCTGTATATCCCTAGGATTTACTAACAAACTTGAGGAGGGAAAAAATGAAATCCAATCCTTTGCAGAATCCTGGCTCTCATCTGGTTTTTGTAACTGTAACTTCTCCCTAGAGAGCAGAGTACAATGCCAGGAGATGGGAAACAATGTGTGCATGTTCTTTTTATTGATGCACCAGAAACACTTCAAGAACAGGTTTGTTGTCCTGGTCTCTGACAAAATGCATGTGCCTCAGCTGAAATGGGCACTATGCAAGTCTTTTCCAGGGTGCCTGCCTTTCCTAGTAGAAGAAAATGCAAATTTTGCTCCACTGAAACTTTATCCAAAAATACCTCAAATAGTATTGCTACAAAATAAGTTTTCCAAATGGTGATATTAAAGACAAACAAAGATTTAATTTTCAGCCTTTTCAAGAATGGCAAACTAACAACATGATATTAGAATAAGATAAGCTGTAATTTCCTGTTACGATAACTCCATAATTCCCAAAAGAGTTACTCAGATTTAGTGCCTAGGTCAAGACTTTTTAAAAATACTCAATTTCTAGTTTGCAAACTGAGGCCTTAAGGGAGGCCTCTGATATCCAGAAAGTCCTTCCTGTCTGCTCTTTGACATTCCCTTAAAGACTTCTCTTTTAATGGTCAGGAAGGGAATACTCTCTTTCAGTTTTTAAAAACCTTGACCTTTTTTAAAACACATATACAAAGAGTCTCATTTTCATGGCAATGTGATTTAAAGCTATGCTGCAACCAGCTAACCACTGCAGCATGATAGTCTTAGACAGTTTAGAGAAGAACTGTTGAATTATCTTGATTTAGAAAAGCACTTCTCCTGGATTCAAGAGTCTGCAGGGGAATAGTAGATTTACTGTTAAGCTCTTCTTAATTCTGAACCATCACATTGAGTAGGCTGGTAGCCAAACTAAAAGGCATTATAGGTAGAATAGAGAGCAAACATTCCTTAAGCTGTATTTAATAGGCTAAAGTGGTTGAGCTGCTTGATTAAAAAAAAAAATCCACATACTTAGAGTTATAGAATCACAGCCTATCCTAAGTTGGAAAAGGCCAACAAGGATCATCAAAGCCCAAATCCCAGCTGACTCCTATAGTCACTGTTAGTATAATTAACTTTCTAAAATTGCAAAAAAAAATTTATTTTCATGTACACAATATTAATAAATGCTCTGCAGTAGACAAATATGTCAATTTATATTTTTCTACCTCTTTTTGCCACCTTTAGTGCACATTGTACTGTCTGCACATTTTGTGTGCATATAACGCACCTGCACTTTACAGATGTTTTATACAATAATACATTATTTATAGATAAACTTTGCTTTGGATTAATTATGAATCAGATTCTGGCTGTAATGGGACTGCTTAAACATGTATACTTAATTATAAACAAGTATAACAAACAAGTATGTGCTAGACTGTGACCTGAACAATCAAGTCAAGCAATTTAAATTATCACCGGAATTGCAGAGGTACTTGCAATAATGAAAAAACATATTTCAAGAAGAGGTGTCAAAAAAGCAACAGTTAAACAAGATAATTGCTAATTAAAGTTTTTAATGTTTGGAATAAAAGTATTTAGTGTATTAGCAATAATCTGGTGTTTGGCTTCTTTAAACACTAGTGATTTAGTCACTGGTTAGGGGTTTAAACATATCCTGTTTCTTGGCATGTTTCTACTGCCACACTATTTGAGTTAGAAAAGTTCAATGGGTAATGTTAGCTTAGCTGTGGAACTCTGATATTTAATAGGATTTTATGAAAATACTAATATGTGCACATGGCAGCAAGTTCTCAGAGTTAAATATTGTCATAGAAGGGTCTTTTGATTCCATTATAATCCTTATTTCATTTAACAATTAAACAAATAGAGCCTGCTGAGGCCACTATTGAAAAATGAAAATGAAAAAGTTTCTTCACCCCTAGATCTTCAAAAAGTTCTGGCAAAGAAAGTATATAGCTCACATTAGTGTCACATGAACTACTTTGGAAACCTGAGCTCACAGGGATAAACAAGGTCTCTATGAGTAGCTCAATCTTGGTGACCATTTCTGGGACTTGGTTTATCAGAAATGCCTCCTTTTGTATATGGAAATATTTTTCAACTTTAAGAATTCAAAATGCATCTGAATAAACACTGGACTAATTTAAAGAAGTTCTGTAAAACAGAATGGCAAAATAAGAAAAATCAGTGAATGGTTGTCAGAAGAAATCTCAAATTTGGAGAATTTTCTACCTCCATCTTGCTAAACAACCTTTCTAGTTTAGTGTCTGATACAATGTTTTTATCAGTAATTAAATGTCAATATTTAGAATAAGCATAATACAGATACTATTGTATTGATTTGTGTGCATGTATCCTTAAGACTAGATTCAGAAGTTTTACTCTTTCCTTTGTATTGAATCATCACCTTCACAGTCAAAAGTCTGGCAATGTCTGCAGGTCTTGATATCATTCATTACAGAACTGCCAAGGCTAAAGTTAAATGATTTCTTTTTCAGCATTGTTATCTTGTTTCTATACAGGTTGGATAGATAAGCAGAGTTGAAAAGGGTTTTTTTAATCCTTTTTTCTCTGAGATAGGACTGATCAAATTTTGCTAAAGGCCTTAAAACTGGTATTCTGCTATGTGCATCTTAAGCAGCAAGATGACAGAAAGCACACATCTTCCTCACCAGTTTACTGGCAACGCTCTGTGACAAATGGTTCTAATAACATTTTGTACCTGTTGCGTATAAATTTCATCCTTCAGAAGAAACAGTGACAAAGTGTCTCCCATAGGGATGGTTTGCGATGTCCACATCTGTAGATACATTACTGGATAATATTTAATATTCAAGGCTGACTTTTCCTAGTTAAATGGTGAGACAAGATGTTCAAGCAAGAGATGTTCACATAAGGGCAAGTGGTAAAATCGCTGCATTACCAGCTAAAGAAAACCACAAACTTTGGCTATTTCAGATCTTAAGTTCAATATTAATGTCCCTAGTGTTTACAGTCTAAATCCTGCAAATGTGCACGTTTTCATTTAACCTTAAGCTTTGTTAATAGTTTGATTAAATTTGGACCATATATGAGTCACGTAGCAGTGTCAGGTTCTGAACTTCCTTGACCCACTAGAAATGATACTGAGTAAGTAATATTCTCCAAAGAGCTTCATACTTTCCTCCAATCTGCATCACACCTTATGGTTCCTTTTCTGCGGCAGTGACAAGCAGCATTGTCCAGATTGCAGACAGAATATTGAAGTAAATGCTCTCACCAGCACCAGCCTGTAAGTCGGTGGCTGTTTAATGACCGTGGGGACACAGATGTCAATCTCTTCAGGAAGAGGAGATTGAAATAAGGGCTCTCATGCTCCAAGTGATCTAAACAGTAAAAACAGACAGAAGACATCATCCCTGTGGCTCTGTGTTTTGGAGGAGTGAGCTGTCCCTTGGTATTCTGAAGGAAAAGATGGAAGTGCCTTCGTTTTGGAGACTGCTCAGAGCACTGGGCCACAAAGGTATGGTGGCTCTGCTCTGCATTCCATGGCAAAGCCCTGGAGCTGGGGAACAGGACTGAAAATGTACCCTTCAATCCAGTGTTTTCAGCACCAGTATGCTGAAGGGGGATATTTATGCTGCCTTATTCAAGCTATTTAGGATAGGTATCTGATCTCTGTGCCAATGGTTCCAGGCACAGTCAGTGATCTCCTGAGGGCAACTGAGGGAACCTAAATTAAAAGTGTAGTGCTTTCATTCGACTATAATCTGAGTCAAGCTCCTGCATTAAGCACTTCAGCCCAGTACTGAAGGTCAGATGGTGTGGGCCGTCTTAGGTGTCTCTTTGCTCAGTGTGACTCTTTGCGCTCGTATTTCTGTGATTTCCAATTTTGCTCATGTTCTCAATGTATTGTCTCCTGAACTGACTCAATTTCTAAATTTCAAGCAAAGGGCCAAGCGCCTCAACTATGGCATTTCATTTCCCTTTATTCAACTTAATCGTGAAATATCAAGCTCTTGCAACATGCAGCTGTGTTACGAGGTAAAAATAAATATGCGGCTCTCTGAATTACTGCTCTTCCACCAAGTGCCTCCTGTTTGTCTCATAGCAAACCTAAACGAGTGTGTATGGGGTATGTGAGGGCACTCCGGCCGAGCATGCTGTGCTGCGTACACGCTTGAAGGCAACCATCAAGTTGCAGTTTCCGTTAAGATTTTAATATTCCAGCACTCCATCACATTCGTTCGCTTAATAATTAACGGCTCTAATTGGACTAATTGGGCTGTCAGCGCCCGGTAGGGCCGTTCCACCGCCGCCCCCCGCCCTTCCTGAGCTCCCGGGCGGCCGCAGCCCCTCGGGCGGGCAGGGCGGGTGAAGGGCCCGGCGCCCCGACGGGAGGAGCCGCCGTCCGGGGCGGAGGGGAGCGGAGGGGAGCAGAGGATGCGGCCGGGAGCGGGGGCCCGGGCACGGGCTCTTTTGTGCCGGCCCGGAGCCCGGCCGAGAGGCGCGGGGCGGGAGCGTGCGGAGGAATCCGCCGGTGAGCGCGGGGCGCGGGAAGGGGCGGGCGGGTCCTGCCCTCGGGCGGAGCGCCCCCGAGCTGCCGGAGGGGGTGCTGGCGGCGGGGCCGCCAATCCGCGCGGGGCCAGCCCTGTGACTGGCGGCGGCGGCGGCAGGGGGAGCCCGGATCGCTCGCTCAGCCTTTCCCGGAGAGTTTC
The DNA here is from genome assembly GCA_024865655.1 of Emberiza elegans. Classification (NCBI taxonomy): domain Eukaryota; kingdom Metazoa; phylum Chordata; class Aves; order Passeriformes; family Fringillidae; genus Emberiza; species Emberiza elegans. The sequence goes on from JALJVW010000206.1 coordinate 39,875,851, forward strand.
CTCGCGGGGGCGGCCGGGGCTGCCTCTCCCCTCGGCGCTGCCGGCGTTTCCCCCCACGGGGCTGCTGCCGAGCATTGGGCCGGGGACGGCGGCGGCAGCAGCAGCAGCAGCGGAGAGCGAGGGAAGCAGCCACATGAATCGGTTTCTCTCTGTATCCGGCTCCGGGCAGAGGCGGCGACCATAGCGGGGAGGAGGGGAGAGGGGAAAAGCGGCTCCTGCAGCAGCGGCAGCCCGGGGCTCCGCTCGCCGCCGAGGTGGGTAGCGGGGCCGCAGCGTGCGGGCGGGGGGCGGCTGCGGGCGAGGCGGCCGCGGGGGCCGGGGGTGCCGCCGCTGCCCCGGCCGGGCTGTCTCCGCTGGCTGTCGGCAGGCAGCGGGAAGGGAGAAAAGTTGCCGAGGGCGCCCGGGGGCTGCCCCGCGGGGCGGCGGCGGCGAGCCTGCTCGTGTTCCGCCGCTTCTGGCCGCCGCTCGTGGCCGGAGAGGGGCTGCGGCGGATGGTCCCCGCCGTGCGTGGGACGGGCTTTCCCCCGGGCCGGGGCCGGAGGCTTTGGGGCGTGTTGTTCTGCAAGTTCTCTTTTCGCTCCCGCTTCGTTGCTTCAACGATTGTGGGTGTCGCTGTCTCAGGGTGAGAAAATACCGCCATCAACGCCTCTCGTTTTTCCCGGCTGAGCAGCCCCAAAAGCTCCGTTCCTTCGGTCCCCTCCAGCCTCCCCTGCCCCGCGGCGGCCGGGGCGGGCCGGTGCCTGTCGCTGTCCCCGCGGCGGGGCTGCGCTCGGCGCCCCGCTCGGTGCCCCCGGCGGGTCGCGGGTGTGCGGGCGGGGACCCCGGGCAGCCCCTCTCCTCCCACGCGTGCCCGTGTGTGCGCGCAGGGCAGCGCGCCACGGTGCGACGCTCCCCCGCCTCGTGTGAGGAGCGGTTGTCACGTTTCGTCTCCTTTTCCCTCCCCAGGTGCTGCGGGACTGGTGCTCGCCGAGCCGCCGCCGACACGTTTCGTCCGTCCCCCCTCCCCTCTTGGAGCTACGCGGCCTCGGCTGCCAAATGCGCGGGGGGGAGAGACTTAGGCTCAAAACCCCCCGATCGTAAATAGAGAGAAAGCGGAAGGAGAGGCACCGCCGAGCGGCCGCGGGAGGAGGGGAGGGGGGCAGCGGCGGTGCTTCTGCCGTAGCCAGGGAGGCTGATGGCGGAGTTTGGCAGCGGTGGCGGCACCGGCGGCGGGGGGCTGCCCTCCTCCCCGGGGCCGGTCCAAGGCAAGGTGGCGTTCAAGGCAGGAGATGGGGAAGGAGGAGGAGGAGGAGGCGGCGGCGGGAGATCCCGCTTTGACAGTGCGGGCAGCCGGGTCTCCAACGGGGACTGTGCCCAGCCGGGAGCCGGTGAGGAGCCGGGATCAGCTCCTCCTGCAAGCCCGGAGAGCACCAGCAAAGAAAGAGGATTTTCCGCCAGTCAACAACGAGAAGGCAAACCCGGCATCCCCCGGAGGAGCAGCATAATTAAGGTAAGAGCTCCTGCTCCTCCCCATCGGGGTCTTTTTCTCTGTGACAGAGGCAGGGAGATGCGGGCGATACACTGGGTTCACAGAGCCTTGGCTCTAGATGAAAGGACAGGCAGCTTTTTCCTTTCTCTTTTTTTCCTCCCCCCTGTGGCGAGGGGACTTGATTTTTCCTTTGTCAGAAGTGGACAACAGTGAGAGGATGGCTTTGTATGCATCCACGCTTGGGGGGGTAGCAGGGCATCATGTTTTGAGGTTTATTAAAGTAGAAGGGTCTAACTCCTGTTAGGGAAGGTGAGAGGAACTAGCTGGCTTGTGGCAAGACAACATGGGCACCAGCCTGGCAGGGAAAGACGTGAATTGCACAGTATGCTTGTTATTTGGGATGCACCTGTGCAGAGCAATTTAGTGGCTCCATTGGCTTGTGTGTGTGACAGGCACACAGCAGGTGATGAGAGATTCAGGCTCTCATTGGGCTGGGGGTGGGAGAAGGTATATAATAGGGAACATTCTTCTTGTTAAAAATGACAGCTCGTTTAGCAGTAGGCTGAGTTGTACTTCACCTATAGAAACATCTTTATATGTAGCTCTGCATATTCGGAATGCTTATGTTTCAGCTTGAAAAGTAGGGGGAGCATCAGTGGTAGAATGTAGCTTGGGCAAAAAGGAATGGGATATTTTTTTTTTAAATACAATTATTTCTACGAAGATGCTTGTTTTGGTTTCTTAAATCCACAGTTCCTGAGATATATGTTGGATTAGCTTTCCCAACTCCAATGAAAATGTTGAGAGAACACAGAGAAATTGCTCCAATGCTATAACAGCTGTGAAATGAGGCACAACTTCAAGTACTTAAGACCTGAGTTTAATCAAGATCAGCTAGATCTAAATTAAGCTAGATGTGTTATCTTCTTAGATATTTATATGCTTCCAAAATCAGCTGTGGTAGGCTGACCTTGGCTGAATTCCAGGCACCCACCAAAGCCACTCTATCACTCCCCTCCTCAGCTGGACAGGGAAGAGGAGGTAGAATGAAAGGCTGAAAGGTTCATGGGTTGAGATAAGGACAGGGAGAGATCCCTCAGAAATTACTGTCAAGGACAAAATGTGATATTAATTTGTTAATTACAGTTTATTTGGGGAAATTAATTTATTACTAATCAAATTAGTATAGGATAACAAGAAATAAAACCAAATCTTCAAAGCACCTTCCCTTCATTCTGTCCCTCTCCTGTGGTGCAGCGGGATGTGGAATGAGGGTTGTGGTCAGTTCATCACATATTTCTGCAGTTCCTTCCTCCTCAGGGGAGGACTCCTCACACTTTTACCCTGCTCCAGCATTGTGTCTCCTCCCATGGGAGGGACCATGAACTTCGATAGCCTGAGTCTTACCCACGGAGTGTAGCTCTTCATGAACTGCTCCAGTGTGGCTCCCACATGGGGTCACAAATCCTTCCAGGAGCCCTCTCCAGGTTGGGTTTCCCAAAGGGCTGCAGCCCTCTTCAGGCATCCACCTCCATGGGCTGCTAGGGGACAGCCTGTCTCACTAGGGTCTTCTCTGGGGGCTGCAGGAAATCTCAGCTCTGGCACCTGGAGCGCCTCCTCCCACCCCTTCACCGACCTTGGTGTCTGCAGTGTTGTTTCACTTGTCTGTTGTCCCCCCCTTCCTCTGGCTGCAGTCACTTCTGAGCAGTGTTTTTCCCTCCCCTGTTAAGTCTGTTATCCCAGGGGCACTGCCACAGGCGCTGGTGGGGCCGGCTTGGCCATCTGGGAGCTGGCTGGCGTTGGTTGTGTCGCTCATAGGTGAAGCCACTGGCAGCTTCTCACAGAAGCCACCCTTGTAGACCCCCTGCTACCAAAATCTTGTCATGCAAACCCAAGAGACGTTCCAGCCCTTTATCATTAAAATCCACATCCATCATACGATCTTCACAAATGTCAGTCGCATCAGCAGAAAAGAACTCCCCACGCCAAAATCAAAACCAACACCAAACAAAACACACACAATTCACCACAGTTAGAACATAAATTTCACACAATCAGTCCATGTTTTACCTGTTATCTGTTGCTCTGTTGCTTGGATAGAAAAATGTGTAGAATATCAAGAATATCAATGCACAATAGTGTATTGAAAGTTGTGTTACCGTCTCCTGGGCCTTGCTGTAAAAACCAAGGGGAGAGCAAGGGCAGTGAGCAGTGGAGCACATTTGACAGGCTGTACCCACCCTTCCTGTTTGAGCAGTGATGCTGGGTGTGTGTGTGTGTGTGCTAAAGAAATCATAACAATGGACAGGGGGCAGCTGAGCTCGGTATTGGAATAATTTCACATTTTCTGGATTTTTCAGTGACTTTTTTACATGTCTGATACTTCTTAACAGTTTCTTGTTTCTTCTGTGGTAGCCCAAGAAAGACAGTAGTGTTGTTTGCAGTGTGTACCGTGCTGTTCTACTACTTTGTAGTGAATGATTTAATTATGCTGCAACCTTCTGCCTCTCTGGGGACCAAGCAAGGTCACAGTACCTAGGGATTTGTGATATATTAAGATCTAGAAGCATGAGATAAGGAAATAGGTTTTGAATTACATTTCATGGATACCCGAGTCAAGGTTCTTAGTTTCTACAGCAATGATAGCACTTTGGAATACAAAATTATTCAACTTTCTGCTGTTATTGCTGCTGAATACCGTTTTGCAGATGTGAGCAGTAATCTGTGCAGCAGCCAAGAACTGATTACTGAAACTTTCTGTTATTATTTGAATAATTATCTCAGGTGGAAAAATGTGACAACACTGCATTTAAAGTTATGTGGTCCATATTTATTTTAGATATGACTGTTTTAATACTTCTGGGAAAAAATCACTTGTTTAAATATATTCTGATCATGATTTTGCCTGCTTAGTTCAGTGGTTCAGATGGTTTGAGTCCAGGTGTGTTGGTGCCTGGTTTTCACTATGAAACCTTATGGAATATCTGACATGGGTAGTAAACCTGAAGATGCTACTTGCCTGTTCTTGTGGAGAAGAAGTCTGTAAAGAATGGGAAAAGTAAGATGTAATATGCTTTTGGAAAGTGTTCCTGGAGTTTTAATAGCTTATAACTGCTCTTAAAGAAGATACAAAGTAACTTTAAGGGTCTGTTCCATGCAGATGTAGATTTCATACACTCACGCAAAACATGAAAAAATTGATTGCCTTTGTTGAACCAAATTTGAGGGCCAGGGACTACATTCATGCAAAACATGACTTTGTAGCTGATCTGTAAAATGCACCTTTATGGAATATCTAATACTTAAATGTTGTGTCTGCCAATTACTGTGTAGGTGCTTGGGTCACAAACGGAAAATTGACATTTGAATAATAGTTCTAGTTCAGATTAAATTCTTTAGAGCCACACGTTTGTGCATGAAAATCAGGAGCGCAGATCCGTGTTTTATTTTGGTTTCAGTCTGTGCTTCCATTGGCTGTCTATTTTCATAACTCTGAGAAGAGCAGTTGCTGCCTTTTTCCCTTTCCTTTCTTACTTGCAGTATCTGTTCCCTTTTTCCAGTAGCTCCATATTTTTTCCGTCTTATTTCTTTTGTGCACCTGTTAATTTTGACGTTTTCTTTCTCGTTTGGTATAAGATGATTTACTCTTCGAGGCTGAGGTGTCACCTAGGATGATGACAGGTGCTGCAGCTGCTATTACTGGAAAAAGTAACGCAGTCTTTATACATAGTAGTTTACTTGGCCTTTCACTCTCATGTATCAGCCGTGTTTAGGCTGAAAGGATTAAATTGAATTTGTAGCAATTTGTATTGAATTTGTAGCAATTTTTATGGTATCACCTATTTTATTGATTGCCGTTGTTGAACCAAATTTGAGAGCAAGGGACTATATACATGTGTTTATAGAGAATTTTTCACTATCTATTTCTTATTCTCTGTATTTATGAGATTCTGATTTTTCAAGAGGCAATAGTGATGATACATTGTGCATCCATGGGATTAAGGCTTGTCGATACCTGACTTGTGAACTAATTTATATACCACTTGTTTGTATGTAGTGGGTTTTGGGGTGACTGTTTTGTTTTTCCATAGTATTTTCCTTGGTGCAGCTAGCTGTGGTTTCCTATTATGTGATTTCCTACAACATTTCCTATAATATTCTGTGAAATTAATTTACATCTTGTAGTTCAAAGTGGGTTTAAGCATCCTGTGAACTTTTCTTAGCTTCTCTGACAGTTGGCAGTGAGCTTGCTTTATTTTTGTGTGAGGTTCCTCCACGCCTTTCTTTAAGAGACTTTGAGGTGGTAGGCGTTTGAGAATCTTTCAGGCAGCAAATGACTTGTGGTGTATGGGTATGTTTCCTCAGAGCTGCCTGCTTCCAGGGGTGTCCAATAAATGCCTACAGAACCTCATGGTTTCCCAGAGCTATAGACCTAGACAGGAAGAGATCCATGGGGAGAAATATGTCTTTATTAGGAGACGGGTTGCAGTAATAAAATGAGAAGAGATACACTTAGGAGAGACTGCAGTTATTTAGGAAGGCAGCAGTGAAAAACGTGGAGAAAGGTGGTTTTTGCATTCTGTGAGCAGGAGTGTTTTTATCAACATGTGTGTGGAAGCAAAGTTCAGGGTGGTTTTTGCATATACCAATACTGATCTCAGTGTCAGTAAATTTCTTGGCTGATAACTTAAATTCGCATCTTTCTTTTTTGCTTATGTGTCTAAACTCAAGCTTTCATTCTGTAGAGTCATGTACTTGCTGAGCATTGTAAACTTCTATCTTTCAAAGCCTGTAAGAAGAGAGGAACCAAATTTAGCAGGTAGATACTCTAGGGTATAATTTTCAGCAGAGCTTTGCTTTGAAACTAAACATATCCATGTCTTTCTGTGACAGGGGATTTGGACAGCATGTACATCAAGATCTTCTTTCTTGTTAGAGTGCCAGAATATGTTGCTAACTTGTTCAGTCTTCTGTGATCTCTAGTTCATACTTTAAACCCATTTGTACCAGGTGTAAAAAATATAAAATATGGAAAATGTTGTTCAGTGTTTTTTACAACTATGATTGTTTTAAAGGCTTTAATATAAACTCTTTTGCATTCATGGTAAGCTCCAAAGTAGCATTTTCAGTGGACTCAGGTTCTCTGCAGTCCGAAATTATCTTAGCCACAATGTTTGCAAGTCTTCATGGAGGCCCAGGAATAGGTCATACACATTTGGCTTCCATCTGAAAGAATATCAAGGAATTAGGTTGCTGGGCACAGTTTAAAGTATATGAAATTACCTGATTTTCAATAATTTTTCATATTGCAAAGAAACCTGTGTAATGATGCAAGTGAATTTGATTTGGCCCAAAGATGCTAAGGTTCCTTAAGTTCAAAGAAAAGAGCCATGGAGAGGACAGAAGGAAACAACATATTTGGTTTACTCGTGCCCTTCCCCTTGGAAACAAAATGTGACAGTATCAGCTGAATTCCTTCTGGTTACAGAAGATCTTTGAAAGAAGGACATGGATGTCCCAGCAGTAGAAGATATTTTGCCTAGAGCACGTGTGCTAATTGACACCAAAACTGACAGCACAAAAAAAGGCATATATTTAGGAAAGAAGGCTGTGATGGTTGAGCTCCCCCTACATCTTACCCTGGACAGCCATTCAACTATGCAGCCAAAGTGTCAGCTTTTCTGAGAGGCAGTTTCTGGATTTGTTTTTGTTTGTTTCTTAGCTGCTTCTTTTTGTTTTAATGCAGATCTGTCTTATCTCTGGTTTGTCAGTATGAGAGACCTGAATAGCTGCTTGCAGCTCCGTGAGTCCTGCAGCTGTCTTTTAGAAGGTGCTGTCTCTGTTATTTGTTGGACTCTCAGCTAGATTAGAGAAGGTTACCAGCATCTATCCATATTTGTATTCCTTCTCCATCCTCTACTACTGATTTTGTACTGGCTTCCTGTTTTTTAAAAAATTGAATATTTTTGAAAGAATATTTAACACCGTAAAGAGCATATCCTCTGTGATACAAAAGCTGTATACCTTAAGTATTTGCAGATGCACATTAGACCTATGTATCAGGCAGTCTCCTACTTGTTAACTGTGACACTGTGTGCCACAGCCACTGAGTGGGTATGTTGTGCAATGTATTTCATTTGCATGAGTAGTTTCTGTAGACCACAGTAATCAAAATTTTATTTGGAGATATGCAACGCAAAAAAGTTGTCTGTAGAAATGTATACTTGAGGATACTGCCTTTATGTGATTTAGTTAGCTTATATACTATAGTCCATGAAGAGAAGTACTTTTTCCAAAGGCTGACTTGAAGCAGGCTCTTAATTTGGATGAATTTAGCTTCTCTGACTTTTCTTCTGGAAGAGTTTATCTGTCTATTTCTCTTGACTGAGTAAAGAGCTTGGCTAGTGTGAATAATAACAACTCCTTCACCCACTCTGCCCACAAAACTTTAGACTATCCACAAAACGTGTTCAGTCTGTTCAGTGGTGAAAAATTAATTAATGGAATTAAAAATCATTATGAATACCTGATGAGATTTTTACTTATGCCTATTATCAGGCTTGATCAGTGACACAACTAGTTTAGCCTATTTTTAAACTAGGAATTGGAGCAGTGGTGTCCTGCCCATGGCTCACAAATAATACTGTGCTCCCATGATTTGACTACACTCATGTAAGATTGAAAGAATTTAAACAGAGACTGACAGGACAAATTAATAGTGTAGTTTCCCAGCCTTTGCTGGTCCATGGATGGTATTGCCATCAATCCTTGTATTATTTGCACTGACTCTGTTAGGAAAAACCCTTATATAAAATTCACCAATTATCAATCTCTAAGGGCCAAATTAATTTGGAACATATTATAATATTAGTACATGGGTTCTAAATTAATCCTTTCACACAAACGTGGGATTATGTTCAAAATTTATATGTGTAAATATAAACAGACTAGCAGGTCAATTTTGGGGGAGGAAAGGTATATAATGATTTATGTGTAATATTCACGGAGAAGAGGAAATTACAAAAATGTGATAAAAATTAGCAATGTATATGTATTGAAGAAGGTTTAAAAATTGGGCTGGAAGAGACCTCAAGAGGTCAGTCTACTCTGCTCCACTGCTCTGCTACAGGATCAACTGTTAATAAATTTTAGTATGATGCTTTTGTCTTTTAATCACCTTTTCATTATGATCCTTCTATGCAGGCTACTGCCTGATTGTTCCTCTTTGTAATGGGCAAAAGCAATCATCTGCAAAAAGCTTGTACTTGTCCTACTAACTGCATTCTAATTATTTCAGATTATACCTTCAGTTTGCCAGGCTCTTTCTAGTTTTAACTTACCTTCTAACATACATGCAGCTCTTCCACCTTCAGGTAAACATCCTGTTCTAATGATGCTCTCATTTTATCATACGTGGTATGTGATTTTTTTTTTTTTTTGCTGTTGTCGTTAAGTGATTGTAGACTTTGGTACAAGATCAAATTATATATTCCACGGTTAAAATAAAAATTGGTTATATGTATTCTCTACCACCTTTAAGTACAGCAATATGATGTTGCAGAATCTAGTTCAAAAATACAATTTATGACAAAATATTGTTCCTTCTAAATATATTTAAATAATTGTTAGTAAGTACAAATTGATATTATTATTACTGGATTGCAGCATTGGCACAAAAAGAGCCTTTTGGAAGGGGCTGGTTTGTTTGTCTTTAAGGAGAGTAAGTAGCAAGTGGCCTCTTTCCCTGTTTTGCAGCTGTGTTTATGAAGAGTATTGTTACTGCTTTACAGTGGATCTTCACATCTGGCGTGCCTTTGAAACAAGGGGCAGTGCCGTGCTGCACTTGCTTTTCCCTGTTGTAGAAGACTGTGCACGAAGCAGTCCTTTGAAAGGATTGTTGCTTGTCCTCTTGACTGCAATACATCTCTTAATATCTACTTAAATGGCTTCTTTTGCAGAGCTGTTTGCACAGACTCACCTGTCCCTTGTTTCTGAAGAGGAACATCCCTGATTCACTCACCTGTTCCTTCCTAGACCACAAAACATGAATGGTCAAAACACTGAAGGGGGTGCATTATAGTGAGTGACTGGAGATGGGCAATACTGAGGCTCACAGTGTTACCTGGTGCAGCCTTGGGAAAGTAAAATAGCTGTGATTCATTTCTGCCTCTCTTGACATTTCTTTTAATGTCATTTGGCCTTTTGGAGTAAGTAATAAAATATCCCTGAGTACTTCAGATTGTATACCATGCTCAGGGATCTTTTCAGATACCAAATATTCACATTCTGAAAATAAGTGGAGGCAGACAGGAAGTATCTTTAAACAAACAAACCAACTCCTTTTCAGAATAGCAGCTGACAGTTTTATCAAATGAACAATAAAAAATAGCAAGATATTAAGCAGGATTTCAAAATTAAGTCTAAAAATCTTTAACAAAAGAAACTTGTTTAGGTGTTTCATTTTGGTATAAGAAATTGGTATCTTACAAGTACATAGCAGATAATTGATATTATGCCTGTCAGTGTAATGACTATCCTAATGCCTTTGCTAGAATTGATTTAAATTGATATTTCCTTTATGAGATAATCAGTATTGTAGAATACTGCTGGTTTTTTTTTTTTTTTTTTTTTTTTTTGGTAGGAAACAGAATCCACAGAATTTTCAAGATCCTTTTATGGCTGAGTTTCTGTGATTATAACTTTCCCCCCTTATTTTCTTATTTTTTTTTTTTCTTCTTACCAGCATTATTATTTTGCTTACACTAAAAAACCCAGACCATTATACAGCTCGGTGTGCTTTTATGTTTTAGCATCTGTGAACGTATCCCCATCCTTTACTGCCCTTTTTACTGTAGGAGAGGAGAGGAAGAGTGATTGTGAAATTCTGCAGCAGCAGAATGGTCTGCATGGGTTTTGTTTTGTCAAGTACCTCTTATGATGGAAAACCCAAGATGCTTTATATATTTAATTACCTAGTTCCTTGTGATAAAAGAGTTTCTCGTGTCCAGCTGTTTGCTTTAGCTGCATTCCATAAAATTAAATGTAAATGGCTGCTTATTTTGAAAAATATAATTTCATTGCTTTGTATTACCAAAGCATAGTTTGGACTAAAAGGACAGGAATGCAGTTTGTGTTGAAGCTTTTGTTAAGAATGTTTTCTTTCCTATTGTTGGGGGTTTTAGGATAGGCAGCTATTTACTGATTTTAAGTAACTCTTGTGAATAGTACAGGAACACACACAAAAAAAAGGCAAGACAGTGACTTAGTATACTCTACCATGCTTCTTTGTTTAGTGAATTTAAAGCAGAATGAATCTCTTTTATGTACCTATTGTAGCAAATGTTAGTTTCTGAGTTGCTGAAATAATACTTACATTATTGCAATATTTGATGTTTATAATGTAAATACATACATTTTTGCTACATAAGGCAGGAAAAACTCAGTAACAGCTGGAAATAAATCACTTCAGGAAATGGCTTGAATCAACTGAAATGTATTTTGTTGTTTACAGAGAATGGTCCCTAAATAATGGTTTTTTTGAGATATGTTGATGGCAGTTTGTTGCAAAAAGCCAGGGTTAATTTTAGAGTTCAAGGCTAATATTTATATGAAATGAGAATGTATTTAGGCATGGCACATTACTACCACATAGTGGAGAAAGCTAGATCAGACATGAATAGTTTGAGTCCCTGTAGTAATAAGATTCCTTGGTTTTGAAGACCCCCCCCAAGAACTTTATGTGGCTTATTGGATGTACTATTTGTTAAAAACAAGTGTCCTTTAACTTCTCATTATTCTTCCCAGTCGTAGTAGTTGCAGAGACGTGTTTCACAAGCATTGTTTGAGGTTAGCACTTTTCAGCTTAAATAATGTGTTCCATGTGCCTCATGCTTGGTCCTTCTTCAGGGAGCAGCCAGCCTGGTCTGGAATCTGCTCTGAGAGTGGTGGTGTGGTGTGAAGGCACCAAATGCTTTCTGTTCTTATGAGAATTATCTTGTGGTATTTTGTAGGTTTAGAAGGATACTGTGGAATTGATACCATTGGTCTTTGGCACCAAATGCCTTCTGTTGTTACAAGAATAACTTGTGGTATTTTGTAGATTTAGAAAGATGCTGTGGAATTGATAGTGTTGGTCTTTCACTGGCCTGCTTGGCCTGGATCCGGTTCGTGTCTGTCGCCTCATCTGTTGTGTCACCCTGCCTGCTCGTCCCTCCTCTTCTTGGCTCTCTCTGCATCCTTCATACAGCTTGGCCTTCCTGCTTCAGCAGTAACAGCCTGGCCACACTCTGCTTTTTGTCTGGAACAGCTGGTGGAGAACCTTTTATTGCCAGCTAAGGGCTGGAGCAGAGCAGAACTCGGTGTGCTCTGTGCAGTCCTTGGTGTCTGCCTGTGAGTCCCAGCAAAGGAGTGATGAAAGGGGAGTGCAGAGCCCAGGGCAGGGTGCTCAACCTTCACACTGGGTTGGAGTCCCACGGGCTTTGGGGCTTGAACCTGTGTGTGATGAAAGCTGGCTGCACAGCTTGGGCTAAATGCATCTGTTTCCCCCAGCCTTCAAAAGCTCTCCCAGCCCTTGTGGATTTTAAGGACGGCCGCTGGGGTCAGGCTGAAAAGTCCATTTGGCTCATGATGTTGCCTCCAACAGGAAGAATGGGAAAAGCTTCCTTTCCTGACGTCTGCTTCCAGCCTTGAGTGATCTGGAGCTAAGGCACATTTAATCCTTACAGGTGTTTTTTCCCCCATTAATTGTCAAAGGCTAGTTTGATTTTTGACAGCTTTTAACATCCTATGGCAGTTTCTAAACTAAATGTTGTGTGAAGAAGTCCTTTTCCCCCCCTCTTTGTTTTTTCTTTGCATGGTTTTACTAGGCAGCTATTTACTTGTTCACCTGGTATCCCCTAGTTCTTTTGTTAGAACCACACTTTCTCTTTTCCACAAATGACCTGAGAGGTGTTCCTCACATTTGCTTCATGTAATTTGTTTTTCTGGACTAAAAAATCTTGATGTTTTAGTTGTTTCACCTATTGAAGCTTTTCTATGCTTTTTTTATTCTGGTGCTCTTTTATATATATTTTCCTTTCATTTTATTAATTTTTGCAGTGCAGGACTAAAATGGAATTCCAAATGTGTGCCAGTCAAATGTGTAGTTCCACTATAACATAATGATGGTTTAGCAATATTGTGATACCAAATTGGACTTTAATTTATTTATTTTTAGTGTTGTCATCATCAAATATTTAAATGGTATCACTGCTGCTAATTGGCAGTGGGAGAGTGCTGCTAAAACCTTTTGCTAAATATTTAAAACCTTCTTTTTAAAGAACTGTGTAAGAAGGGCAATGCTGCTGCTGGTATATCTGTTGGAAGTGGCTGCCATTAACATCTTTGCAGGAGACAGTTGTTCTGTTAGAAGTCTTTTAAAGTGTTACAAAGCCTTTTCATGGTGCTGGTGACAGCATTGCTGATTAGCACATTGAGCTTCTAGCTGTGGTTGACTTTCAAGGTTCTTGTCCAGCACTCAAGTTAATGGATTTTTTTATTCAAGCTTTTTTTTCTTTTGCTTTATAATGTCTGAGACTCTTCAGAATGCCTGTGTCAGAGTCCAGAAGAGTCAAGATGCATTTTTATTCTTTAGAAAACTCACACAAAGTATAGCAATGAGATCTGATATCTTCCTGAAAATAGAGCATCTAAAGTTTCGCTTCAGAGAATTATTCAACTGAGGATTAAAAAGATTATTAAATACAGTAAGCAACGAAAGACAAAGATAACTAGAAGTTTGTGTCCCACAAGATTGGTACAACCACATTATCTTGGAAGGAAATCCCAACACTGTTGCTTGTCTTTTTCCTTTGAGGAGGGAAACTGGTTTTTCTTTCCTTCTTCTTTACTCTCTCACTACTGAGAAGGAAAGTAATCCCTATTAGCCTGCTCCTTCTCAGTTGGGCTGCTCTGCTGACACATCCCTTGGTTACTCCTGAATTCCTGCAGATTTTTGAATCCTCCTGCTTTTCTGTGACCATTTTGTGACAAGAGTCCAATGTCTGACTCATAATTTCTGAGCATCCCTGTCTGCAGCATTATCTTGATGCAATTAAGTCTCAAAGCTTCAGGTAATTCTCCTGCTTGTTCTAAAATGTCTAATTATGTGCGATTTTTCTTCTGTAAGTGACATGCACTCAGAGTTGCAAGAATAGAATGTGACATTTCATTATTTTACATGGTGAAATTGATATTTCTTTCCATAAATATTGAACTTTACCTCCAAAATAGTAGTTTAGGAGTTCTTGCCTTGCTGGGAGAAGTTTCACCATTTTTTGTCCTGAGAATTGCTGATGAATTTTTATATTAGTTGGAAATCATAGCTCAAGTATTTACTTTCAGTGGGTTTAGCTGCAGAAAATATATTTTTTTCTTCTACATCTAATGCCAAATTCAACTCAGTCCTTAGTGGATATATAAAGTTCACTATAATCATTTGAGTGCCTTGTGACTAAAGCTTTGGCCAATAAAAATGATTTACAAGATTAATCCACTTGCCATATACCTAAGAATCTTGAATTAATTTTGTTTAAAAAAAAGATTATAATGTTTAGATTTATAATATGGTCTGCAAACTGTTTCTTCATGTATTGGAAGTATTCTGAAGTGAATTTATTGAATTACTGAGTTAATTTCAGGTCTTTCTCACTTTTTCTGATGAATCTAGTAAAATTACATTAAGAGATGCCATCAACTAAATGCATCTTTTTCTGGGAGAAACCTGTCACCTGGTGATTTAACCTTGTGCCTGATTATCCACCATCACAGAGGCTTTATGTAGATCTGCTCAGTGTACTTCATCAAATGGTACCTTTGGCTGAGGTGATGGAGAAAGAAGATTTTTCTGATGCGTTCTTTTAAAATACAGCATAGCTGATAAATGTTTTTGTGTGAAATAAATAAAAATAAAACTTTTTTACTATAAAAGACAAATTAAGAGCACTATTATGGTTTTTCCTGTTTGATTCAGAGCCTTACTCCTAGCTGCCATGTCACTGCATTTTGAAAGAATCAAAATGAATCATGGTAAAAGCTACTCCCTACTTTTTTTTTTCCTTACTATTTAAAATATTTAATATACACTTCTGTATTCTAGAAATGTACACCTTATAACCTTTTCTTATTGTAAATGTCTCATCTCCTCTACTTACAATAGTTAGTGGGAATAAGTCATGGGCTTCTGCTGAAAACTTCTGATGGCTGCTTTTATCCTAAGCCAGGTGGGCTTTTGTGTTTGCTTCTCTATTCCAGGATTTTTCAAAAATATGATACAGACTGAACTCTAGGTCCAAGAAATTTTATGTAATTGTTAACAGTGTAGTTACATAAACCTTCCTCTTTTTACTTGCTTAGGAGACTTTGGTAACAAACTCCTGGGAATCCCTGCAGCACAATGTAAATTGCATTGGTCCTGCACTGATCAGGTGCTTCTACAGTTAAAGATTCTTAAAATGCTGTCCTTGACAGACAAAACTTCAGAAAAAAGAGCAAGGCCTCAATTCAAAGCTCTCAATTTGTTATACTAGAAAGGATGAAAAAAAGCTCTGTATTATTTCAGGCCAACAACTTGGCAGGAATTTAAATCTGAGTCCAAGGTTCCTGAAACCAGGCATGAGAATGCAAGCAGGTTGCAGGGGAAGGAAATCCAGTGATTTCACAGACAGCTGAGGTATCAATCATAGTCACAATGTTTAAAGGAGTTACTTGGAAAATGTAATATTCCATATGATAACAAACAGAAAGAGGTACATTAGGTGTAGAATATGTTCCTTGTTGCTAAGTAGGGCAGTTTCTGAAAGCTGGTGAAAAAAAGAATGGATTTTTGGTAATAGGTCAGGATGGGTTTTATGCAAAGAATAACATGACTGAAGAAGGCAAAATATTTTCGAGTCTTTTTCCTACAACTTTGGTAGCTCATATTTTTCACAGATTTCAGCATTGTACAGCTTACATTTACTAGTATTTTGCCGTGGTGTTTTTTTTTTTTCTTTTTCTTTGTGGAAGATCAGTTAATTTCTTGCTGGAAAGTGTCTTGGGAGATCTTATTGTGAAAGGTACTGTTAAGCAGCAGCAAAATCCCTCTGTGGCTTGTCAAATCATCTTGCAGCCCTACAGTGTATGAAATGAATGTGACATTTCTTAACCCTCTTTCTGGAAATATGGTTCTTTTAATGCCAGTTCTTAGTTTATAAGATTTCTTTTTTAATATAGACAGAATAAAATTTGTGTCTAATATTTTTGTTTTGTTATGACCCTGTTTTTAATAAAAGTTATGGTCATCTCAGGGAGCAGGTTTCTTCCAGTGGGAAAACAAAGCGACTGCCATTCTTGCACCTGCTATGTTGAGGAAAAGGAGAGAGGAAACACTTTAGAGAAAATAAAAAATGTTTGAACTTGTGTCTTGCATTATACTACTGCTAAGAAATGTTCTCATCCAGCTGTGTTGAGATCATACAGAACTCTTCACTATGTCTGTGGTCATTCTGTGCCTTACATTAACTACAGTTCTGTGAGGCACAAATTGTGCTGCTTAAAACTTCATTTCCATCTCTGTTGTCTTTGTAGCTTGCCAAACTCATTACTTGTTTTAAATAAGCAATGAAAAGCCATTTCTTCTTGCCTCCAGGAAATCTTTGTTTTAATGTAATTTGTTACTGTATAAAACACAATAAGAAATGTACTAAAAGTCTAGGAGACTTTGAACCAAACTGTTACTGAAAATCGTACATATTTCACATTATGCCTTTTCTTTCAGTATTCACAATGGATGACTGGGAGAAGGTGACACCTGCTAGAATTCTATAAAACTGTTTTGCTTACATGTAAAAATTTAGAACCACCCCCTCCCTCTTCCCCAAAACAGAAACCCCACATTTTAGGCTGTAACTTGAAAAATTTCAGATTTTACAGGCACCTGTTCCTTGCCCAAATTATTTTGGAATTCTTTGCTGAAGGTAATTGTTGTACTTAGCTGTCATAACCTGTTTTACTTCAGTTATTGCAAAGCTTCTCAGGTCTGAGACATTTGTTTTTCACTTGTATATGATAGAGAAACAAGATCTCAGAAATCTATGTAAGGGGCAGAAGCGTCATTGAGAAAATTTTTCCTTAAAAATGCTTTGGAAAGAAATGTGGCAGTGTTCCAAACAGAGGAAACAAGCAAATGATGCAGAAAGCTGACTTTTAAGGTGGCATAATGTAAATCCTTCACTTTTAATTCTGTCCATGTTACCCTTTTGTTTTTTTGTGATTTTGGGGTTTTATGTTTTTGGGTTTTTTTTGTGTGTGTGAAACTGGAAGGTCTCTTGTCTGGCCTGAGTGTATGTAAATTCTAGTAGTTGACCTGTCTTGGTAGTGAAGAACAACAACAACAACAAATTATTCTATCTCTACTACAGCATTATTTTATTATATGTGGTTCTTGATTTTGTAGCATGTATATTCACTGTGTATCAATGTTTTTGAAACATTTTTCTTTAAAGGTAGTTGCATAAGGTGGTGTTATTTTCTTGGGTCAAATTTGTAAGCTTATTCTATTTAGTGTGATGTGCAGGATTAATTGAATAGATTAGTTTTAGTTTGGTGGATATATATTTATATACATGTAAAGGGGAAGATGAATTTACCAGGAAGACAAAATACTCAGTTTAATATGAATGAATCAGAATTGTAGTTTTCATTATATTTTTTCCTGATTCATAGGAGTGTTCTTGCTTCATAGGGTTCATTGGAAGAGACAGATGTGGGAATAGAACAGAATTCCCTTGCATTTAAAATTGTTAGTATAAGCTTAAAAGCAGAGATATTTAAACTATTCCTTATTTTATTTGAGACTAATTAAAATAGTTACTTTTGGGGTTTATTTCATGGCTTGGGGCTTAAGTACACAGGAAGAGAATATTGTATGCTGTGGTGTTCCTAATGGGCCAAGCAGCATCTGGTCCTTTGTGATACCAGTTTGCTGTTCCAATGAGTTTGTATTGTTAAAAAACCATGCAACAAAGCAGGTCACAGCCTTAAGGGAGAGTGCTTGAAGCAGAGAGAAAGTTACAGAATACTGAAATTTCACATCTTTTGTGCTCAAGTTCTTTAACATTTCATTTTCCTTTACACTTTCAAACAGCCAAGGATAAAGGAAATGGAAAGTATCTCAAAACTACTATTGAGCTACAAGGGGGAGTGGTTTTAAGCTAAAAAGAGAAGAGATGTTGATAAGATGCTAGAAAGAAATTCTTTATTCCGAAGGTGGTGAGGCATTGGAATGGGTTGCCCAGAGAAGTTGTGGATGCCCCATTCCCAGAAGTGTTCAAGGCCAGTCTGGAGGGGTCTTTGAGCTACCTGGTCTGATGGGTGGCATCCCTGCCCATAATGGGGAAAGGGAGGATTGGAACTAGGTGGTCTTTAGGGTCCCTTCCATTGTCAGCCATTCTGTGATTATATATTCCTCCTGTGGGGCCATCCACAAAGGTGGCACTAGGATTGTTGCCATGATTTGCTGCAAAGGCTGTCTATGCAAATTCCTCAGTAGAACACTTCCATCCAGCTTGTGTTACTCTTGGAAAACAAAAGGTGGGTGTTGGAAGGTCCGAAACTGGTAGTCATGAGCTGCTCTGTTCATTGGTGTGCTGTAAAGCAGGCATGGGGGTGCAACAATCTCCATAGCCTGAAATGGATCAGAGACTAAATTAAAAACTGGAAAATAAATTAAAGTCAAACACATAAATAAACAAATTCCTAAATACACATATTTTCATAAGCTGTGGGAAATCTTCTGTTAAGAATGGCCTTTTCACATCTAGCCTATCATCCTATCTCCAGTGGGCCTGCAGAGAAGTGCTTGAATGTGGGCTCTGAAGCATGCAATGAGGGCAAAGCTGAAGGTTGTCTAGGCAAAGGATAAGCAAGAAGACAGAATCAACTCATGTGTGTGCCCACTAAATAGATACTAGATGGGGAAACTCTGCTCAGAAGAGTATAGGGAAGGCAGATGCATGGTTTGATGAAGGCCAAACTCTGAATACTGAGAAAGGTAACTCAGTGTTGAATGTCCAGGCTTCAGTGTCCCTGATCCACAGGCACTGGATGGATTCTAGCACTGGGAAGGACAAGGTAACAAAATATCACATTGGAGCCCTTCTGGCAACCCAGGTGCTTCCCAGCAGGGTCACCTGGAGGATATGGTGACACTGGGGCCAGTGTAGCCCTCCCTCAGTGCTGCCTTTGCCTCCTGGGCTGTTTGGTCCTGGAGCTGTTGACTGCAGGGGCTGTGTTGGCAGCACAGGGATGCTGGGTGAGAGCTGCACCAGGCAGCCAAGCATCCCCCAACACCTGTGTGGGGGCGAGAGGCCTCAGGGAGGTGCCCAGGTGCTGGGACAGCCCATCAAGCTCAGCCCTGTGTGGAATCAAGGACAGCAGCCCCTGTTGTCTCAGAAGCCTCAGAGTGCACAAAGCAGGAGACAGGCAGTGAAGTGCTTTGACTTTTCATTATTAAAGTTCATTGCTTCCCCCTGCCCTGCTTTTTGCAGGGAGAAGTGCAAGGATGAGCTAACCTGTATTATTATCCCTCAATATTGACCTAGTAGTTTTCAGTGACCTATTGCTCAAGGGTTCTTGGAGTGAGCAATGGTATTCTCATATTTAGTATCTAATTTAAAGGATAGGTTTTGCTCCCATTTTTCTCCCCAGTTTCTTTTTCAACCCTGTACACTTTGGCCTCTGTAGCACAACCTGTGGCTCAGAGTTTTGTATCTTGGATGTCCTGGTGAGGAATAGGTACCCACTCTTCTTTATTTTGAATCTAGCACCTGCTAATTTCATTTGATGTGTCTTTATTCTCTTTATAGGGAGAGATGGTGAGAAATCATCCCTTATTGTTCTTTGTTTTGCTTTGCATTCTGATGTTATGTTTGCTCTCCTATAAAGTAGTCAGGTATGATATATAGATTAAAAGATTTCTTAGGACTTTGGCATCTTATTTGAAACATAACAGCTGTCCCATCTACTTGGAAAGAATTGAAATCTTTTATTAATAATGTGCTGTGTCCCTCAGCCTCTTTTTCCTCAGTATCTGAAATTAGATTGGTCGCACCTGAAATCTCAATGCATACAGATCTTGTGATATGTTTTGATAGAGTTAGTTTATCTGATTCAACTGTAAGGCACCTCTCATGGATAGCAGAACCCTCTACACTAGCAACTTATTTTGACTTGATGAACTTTTGTGCTGGCAATAATTTCCCAGTGATAGTCTTCATTAGCTGGAGTTTCTGAAACATCTGTCACATCAACATCCTCATTTAAGGTTTGGCATTCCTGTTTCTCCATCTTGTTTGTCTGCATTATTTAAATGTCTCTGTTCTGTTTTATCTTCTGTCTCTATTGAAGTCTAGTCACTTTCTATCCTCTCTCTTATTTGAGTATATAGTGTTCGTGTGGTTGTTCCACAAAGGATTCATAAACTGTGAGATATTGAATCCTTCACAGCTTTTCTCAGGTATTAAAATTGTAAAGGTCACAGGAAAGTATTGAATTAAATCACTGACACTGTTCTTTTTTGGTTTAGAGGAAGCCTTCTTCTAGCATGTGCTCACTCTTTTTTTTCCAATTTGTGCAAATCTATTTGGAATTATTCTTCCCAGAACTGGCCTCTTTCATAGATAGTATATTACTTATTCTCCTCCCCTTCCATTCACCTCTTTCACCCATATAAGAAAAAAGCCCTTAGCTCTGAAAATGATTGGAACAATTTGATGACTTGTGCGTGTGGGAGAGAGGAAAGTTATTTTCTTCATTCTTGATGCCTTTTTCTCTTTCTGAGGAGTTCAGGCTGGTCTTTTGTTAACAGAAATTGCTTGCTGCTTGAATCCATTAGCAAAGTTCTTACACTGAACTTAAGATACCTGTGGCAGTCTCATGGTGGTACTGAAATTATTCCCTCACACTCAGCACAAGTGGGAATTGTGGTGGTATGAGAGGGGAAAATGAGCAGAAAATCTTTGGTGGTTGTGCATAGTGTTTAGCAATAACTGATGGGAATTGATAAAATCCATTTGATCTGAAGGGTCCTTAGCAGGTCAATCTGAATTATTTGGAACTGAAGAATATTCTCCAGAGGTTACAGTCCTCAGTGTTTATCCCTAAAAACGGAGGCTGGAAGAGAAGTTTTCTTCCACAACTCCTGATAAGGATTCAGGCTTTGTTGCTGCCATGTATTTATTATTGATTAAACAAAAGAAGAGATAAGAACTATTTATAGTATTTTTGTGCTTTTTTAAAACCAGTATTTTTTATTTTTAATTGTAAATTTAATTTAAAACACAGAATTAAACACAACCCCCAGAATTGTAACTAAGATGACCTTGTAAATCTGGTTGCTTATAATGAGAGTTTCTGCCTGGAGAATTCTTGGGAGTTAGTTTTGTTTTTAATTGAGAATGTTTTTGTTACTTTTGATTCTAGTTGTATGCTTTGAACTCCAGTCTATGTCAAGAACTTTGGGGGAGCCCTCCTTTACTCCCAAGGGAAATACAGAGAATGGATAGTTCCTCTGAAGATTGTCGGACATGTTTTCTGTCTAGACTACTAGAAACCAGAGATAAATTGGAAGTAGGATCTAGAAAAAGCAATCTGGACTGTGACTGGTTAGATTAAACAAATGGTAATTTCTGCGGTACTGAGAAAAAAAATGGAAATGCTTTGGCAACACAGCTGTTAAGTGATGTGGTAAAATGACTACTAACTTAAGGATCTAAAATTATTTCTCTGACTTATAGAAATGTATAAATGTTTATTATCAAATTAATGGGAAGAAATTAAAGAAATTGAGTTGGTAAGTTTTCTTAGTCAGATACGCATTTTGTTATTTTTCTGCAGCATTTTTCTTGTCTGTTTTTCTCCTCTATATATTGGTATTTTAAATACAAGAGGAGAGTGTTATTAATCCCAGGAAGATGCCAGTGATGATCCTTTTAGCAGAAGACAGGGTTGGAAAGGATCTTAAACTTGCCACGTGTAGTGGGTTGGTTGACCTTGGAGGGCAGCCAAGCACCCACACAGTTGCTCACTTGCCTGCCTGTCCCATGGCTACAAAAGCAAAAAACCTGCTGGTTTAAGATAAAGACAGTGTAACAAGTGAAAAAAAGAGGAAGGAAAAACAAGTGATGCAAAGGAAATTACTTTTTACCTTCCACAAGCATCTTGGTGGCTCTCAGCAGTCAGACCTTTCCTTTCTGCTGCCTGAGTTTTGTGGCTGAGCATGAGGTTATACAGTATGTTATACCCCTTTGACCAGCTCGGGTCATTTCTTCTGGCTCTTTTCCCTCCCAGTTTCTTGTCCAGCCCTAGCCCTATTTGCTGGAATGGGGCCAGAGTGAGGGAGTGGACAGCAGCAGCCAACACTGTCAGCCAGACCATGGATTTCCCATGTGCCGGGATGGAATAATCAGAGTAAAGCAAGTCTGTAAAATAAATACATGATTGTATGGTCTGGAGCTTTTCTCTGCATATTTCAATCTCTTCTGGTGGTTTGATGTTGATGAGTGCAAGGAGTATGATTGATTGATTTGTGATCAGAAACCTTTGTATGGCTTGGAAAAGTGATTGCATGTAAATGCTCAACAGCTCCTCAGAGTACTTAATTTCTTAAGTATTACATACATTAATTAAAAATTTTGACTCAATCTGTCAATAGAGATTGAATCATTGCAAAGCTGGCGCAGTGTGCAGGCCATCAAGCCTGGCTTTATAACTGCTCTGTCTTCAAACTTCCATAGCTGGTGCTAACACCATTTTCTGTCTCTTCTGCAGTCATAGGTGCATCTCCCTGTCATTTTGCCAGTTCAGGATAGTGACATTCATAAAAAAATCTTGAGTCTGTCGTGTATTTTCAGCCTTACCAAGAAAAAAGACAAATGTTGGTCATTTGGAAAGGGGTAATTTCACTCCTCTCAGTGCCAGAGACCTAAAATCTTCATGGATATTCAAAGTACTAATTTTAATAATAGTAACAAGGGAAGACTTTGATCAGTTCTACATTTCATTTCACAATCTATCCAGTTCATCAAACTTCCTTATAACTTCAGAAATCATATATCAGTTTCTAGAATGTAGGTCAAAAAGTCTGATAAGATAATATTTTAGTAACATTGTAAAACAATTGCTTCTGAACTATAAAAATTTGTCTTGAATTCAAAGAGGAAGTGCTATGCCTTGTAATCAATAGTACTTATATTTGGGAAAAGTAAGCTTATCTTTTACATAAAGACTGTTACACAGAAACTATAGAGAAATGATTATAGTTATTGTTCCATTTTTCAGGCTGATTTATATCCTCTATTATTGTTATACAGCTTAGCAGGAGTTAGAGAAATGGGTCCTGGATTTTGTATCTGCTATTCTTCTTTTTCTGTGTGTAGATATTTACAACAGAACCTTAAGTTGACTGGTACTG
Source organism: Emberiza elegans (assembly GCA_024865655.1). Classification (NCBI taxonomy): domain Eukaryota; kingdom Metazoa; phylum Chordata; class Aves; order Passeriformes; family Fringillidae; genus Emberiza; species Emberiza elegans. The sequence continues at coordinate 39,898,806 of JALJVW010000206.1, forward strand.
AATGCCTTTGTGTATTTTAGTTTGCATAAAAGTTTGGTTTAGGTGGTTGACTTGATATAACCTATAGTTAAAATTGAAAGTTGTTATCTTTGTGTAAAAACAGCTAATGATTTCTGATTCTCTTAGTTATTCTTCAGCCTATATAGGTTTTTATAAAAGTATGATATTCTTAGAGAAAATGCAAAGCTTGACTTGAAGTCTTTTCCTGTAACTTAACTACACTGGCACAAATCGGTGCAATTTTATACATGAATTGTTTTGAATTAAATGAGAGATACACCAAATGCTAAATTAGCATTAATTGAATTGGCATACATCTATTACTACTTTCTGTAGCCATCAGAATATTGCCAGCTAAAGTGCTGTTTGGTTGACATGTGAATGCATATTGTACACTCTCTGCTTAATGTTTCTTTGAATAGCAGAGCTAATTTTACCTCTGTTTTGTTACAGAGCTCAGTGTGTGAGTGCCCTTAGCATCTCAGGCTCTTCTTGTTTTTTGTGCAGCACAAATGGAGGAATAGGAACACCCTTTTGCCTGATCTTGCCCTTTGGTTTGCTGTGCAGTGCCCTGGCTTTGCTGAATGGGTGATGAGCTGAAACAGCTCACTGGGAGGCTCAAGAAGGCAGCCGGACATTGAGCTGCTACTGACAGAAAAGTGCATTCCTGAGCCTGGCACAGCCAAAAATATCTCTGAATGCTCCGTCTGAAACATTAGGCAGGAAAGGTTAAAAAGAAGCACAGTAATAATACTGGAAGCAGGAGAAAGCAGTGCCAAGACAGTGTTGGCTTTATCCTCTGTCCAGTTTTCTTTCTTGCTGCAGTCGTGGCAGGAGGACAGGGTGTGAGATGTAGACTGGGTTTCATTCACACCACACAGAAGCTGCAGGGAGAGGAGTGCTGAGCTATCAAACAAGTTTTGATCAGCTGTCTCTAAAATCATAGATAGTTGGGTTTTTTGTTTGTGCCTTGTTAGGAAAAGTTCTTTACTCCTACTAAGGCATGTTGGTTCTATTAAACTTGGTGTCTTCAAACTGGAAAAGAAATACTGCTCTTGTGTTCAGATTTGGGAACAGAGCAGTATTGTTAATGCTGGAACCAAGGACGTTACACTGTTAAAAACAATGCTGTGAAGTTGGTATTTTTATCATGTATTTCCTTGGCGTTTTTTCACTCACTCCTTAGTTGTTGTAATTTAACATATAAAACGTGCCAAAGTTAAAGGCTGTGGGAAGAGCATGGTTCTTAATTAGCATCCATTTAGAAGTTAGGGAACAGCGGGGTGGGGGGAATTCACTTTGCACAATCTAATATTTCTTCTGGATTCTTATATGTGTTACTATGTTCTTAGTCTTTGAAGTATAAAATCGTGTTGGGTTTTTTAAAAATGCTTGGAAGCTTAAAAATAGAAAAAGATTACATTTAATAGATGAAGGTAGAAAGGGTTTGTGAGACGTTGTTGCATGTTACACAGCCAGCTGTGGGTTTTTTTGGTGGAGTGCTGTAATGAAGACAAGCCTTACTTATATTGCACTTTGCACTCACTAAAGCAAAAGTAAGCAGCTGTTATATGGCTCAGTGTTAAACATATTAGTGCAAGGGTCATACCAGTAAAAGCAAAAAATTAACTTCTGGTGTGATGAATGAGAATTTTTGCTTGTGCTGTTCTGAAAATGAGATCTGACCTGAAAGGTAGTGTTTGCTAATTTTTAAGAGTAAGATAATCATCACACTTTTCTGTATTGCCTCCAAAGGTGTGACTGTGAGTAGCTGGCTCCCCCCTACTTCATTAAGCTTACCCACAGAAGGAACCTTTTCTCTAGATTCTGAGGTCAGCTGAACAGCACTGCTTTTTTGACTTGTAGTCAGAAACAATAAAAAAATTGCAGATAAGCTTCAGTACTTTGTTTAAAAAAAAATTGCATGACCAAAACCATTTCTCTGAGTTGCAGGAGTATATAGTTTGAAGATGCCTGAAGTTAAAAATATAACTTTTCCATTTCTTTTCAACTTCTGGCAGACTGCTTGTAGTATTTAGACAAGGAGGAGTATGTTAAAACACAGTAAAATAATAGCAAAATCATGTAAGCTTGAAAATAGATAGTTGATTCTTAGGTTGCTTGGATATAAGTAATAAAGACAAGATTGCAGAAATACACAAATGGAATGACCACTTTCAGAATCTTTTTGTATAGATTTGTACTCCTGCAGAGACAGTAGCAGGCCACAGCAGCCTAATTTGGTCTGCCTATTATCTGATCTTGGTCACAGTATAAATATACCTTTTGAAAGGAGTAAGAAAGGAATCTTTAGTTGGAGACATGCTCAGTTTAGATGCAGATGTTTAAAACTACTGATTATTAATGATAATGTTTTTTAATGCTATTAATAATAGTTCATATCCTTATTCCAAGGAGTAAGAATGAAAATAGTTCTGTATTGTTGTGTCTAAATGTGCCTGTGCACCATTCTGAGGCTAGTGCATTTTCTTTGCAAGGGACTTGTGTGCTGGGGAAGGAGTATTATCTCTGTCCTGAGGACATAGTTTCTTGGGATTGAGTTTCTTTCCACTGCTGCAGTGTTTTTCAGTGGAAAGTGGCCCAAAGGTGATAGGTTAGTCACCATGTGAAACGTTGCTCACAAGTCACCACTTCCTTTCCTCTTTACCCTCTTTCCCTTTGGAGGCTTCTTCAGGCTGCCTTTGCCTTTTCCTTGAGTTTCATGATCTCATGGATCAAGCAGAACTTTCCAATCTTTATCAACTGGCACAAAATCCAGTCTTAATTTCTTAAAATCAAAGACCATACAGAAGTAATGTGGCTTTTGCCACCTTCTTCACCAGTGCTGATTGTTCTCCTCTGGTTGCCCTCATTATGCTACTTTCTATAGTGATGTAATACCCTATTGTTTCCCTCACTTCTCTGTGCATCATTTTCCTTTTATTTGTGCTTTCCTTAGGTCCTAACTGGTGTTATCCTAGTTCCCTAGTTTTATCCCTGTGGGACACCCTCAAGGACTCTTACCCTGTTCATTGCAAATGCTCTTTTATTCCCTGTGTGCTGTTCATTCTGAGTGCCCTGTCCACAGTGAAAGGCAGTGTATCTGTACATGATTTAATACTGAAGGAGCTGGTAACTCAGTGTAAGAAAAAATTCCTGATCTTTTAATGACACATTCAGCCCCGTTGTTTAGCAGTTTATGGACTGCAGAGCAAAACCTATGGTCTCTTGGTTTATTTCTGTAAACTCTGAAACTGGCGGTGTCTAATAACTCTATTCAGGTGCCTTTCCTAACTGTGCCTCTGGGCATTATCACAACACACTGTGGTAATTGTTTAACTGACATAGTTTTGCATCCACTTCTGTTCAAACTTTGGAGGTCAGTGTAGAGGTTATGTCTCTTCCTACTGCTGGCCTTCAGGAATTAGTGAAATGTGTGCAAACATGTGTAATCTCTCACCCAAGAGCAGAATAAATTTCCTGGGATAAGTCTGTAGTTAGTATGCTTGCAGTAGCTGTGGGTGTTTGCTTAGATTTTATGGTATGGCAGCTGGGAGTGTGAGTATGCAACTAACAGAAATTAGTTAATTACAAAGCAGCAGCCTCTACCAGTTGTAAATAATGATAGGTGTAGAGTGCAGCGCTGACATTAGCAGCCTGTTTTTGTGACACGTATACATAAATACACTATCCAGATTTTAGAATTTAGTAAAGCTTAAAAATATTTATATTGGCCCTACTGACATCACAGTTTCCTGGTATTTTTTTCACTATATGTATATGTAGTTTACACAGAAGTTCAAGTGAGATAATGGATAAGACAGTGTTTTGAAAGCTACTCCTGCTGTTCATATAGAATGTCCCCTTTCACTGAGGACTTTGTGGGTAGAGAATGGTAGCATTATAGATCACAAGGTAATAGCAATAAGAGCTTGAATTTGGCAAGGTTATATACAGTGTGATGACAGAAAAATGGGTACGATATTGACTTTCAAGTTTCCAGGTATAATGAACAAAGGTAAATCAATGTTGCCCATTGTTACTAAGGTCTGTGATAGTAAACTTCCAAATCAACACAGGTGTTTAAATAGCTCCATTAGAAATCAGAACTTGAAAATTATTTTGTGACTGCTGTTGACATTTTAAGGTATACTGGGGTACACCTAACCATTTATATCATGTTGTGACATATACTTAGTAAATGCACAGTTGAGGCACATTCCTCACTGCTCTGTTGAGAAGCAGGAGGATGTTTTTCTGTGTGTTTGATTGTCAGCAGTCACAGGAAGTAACCTCCCAGCCAAAGCAATTCCACATTTGGTGTTGAAAGTTGCCCAAATTGCCCCAATATCTGAAAGACTTGTTTGATACAGAATCATTTTTTGTTTATCAGATCATTATGATCTATATCATTAGAAAAAACATAATTGTTTTCACACATTGATTGTGTCTGCAACCCTCGTGTCACTGTAAATAGGAGATGTAGTACTGAAAGTGAAGTGTGTGAAGTGCTGATTGCTTAATAAACATTATTACTTCAATTACTTGTATTTATTTGGGTACTTGACTGTACTGCTGATGCAATCAGAACTTTCATAATAGCTAAATCTGTTGACATTCTGTGTAGACAAATATGTGTTGGGAGAAGAGATCTTTGAGAAACGTTATATAAATTATTTGCTAATGTAGATGTTTTAAAATTGCTATAAAATCTGTGGAAGTTAAGGGTGTCGTATTTGTGTTCACTGGGTTCTAAAGTCTTTCAGAGATATTCTGAAATATTTCACATGATTGTCTGGTAGGGATTACATTCTGCTGCAACATTCAAATCTCAATGGACTGGGTTGCCTGAGGAATTTTGTTTTTAGAAATGTAAACGTACACCAGAAGATGAGTCTGCATTTTCTTTACATTCAAGTAATGGGGTTCCTGCTAACCAGCTATCTTGATGCTGATGTGGTTCTTAATTGGTGAACTTTTGTAACCTCATGTAAGAGTAGACGGAAATGAAGTTTCGTTTTGACCATACAGCCAAGGAGAACCCAGACCTTGCAACTTCTTGCAAGAAGAAGTAACAACAACTGTTGACTTTGCCACATTCGGGAAGTAATTGAAAATAACTGTTTTGCTACATTTTGAGAACATGATGTTCTCATTGGCAAATAATATTTAAAGGAAAGAAATAAATATTACTTTTGGATTTTTGGAAAGTAAAGTTGAAAGAGCATTTCAAAGTGGTGTGATGTGTGGTTTAGGTTCTATTTTTTAGAAGCACTGGATATGTATAAGATTTCTATATATTTATATGTGCATGGGAAGAGATAGAAATGAGTAGAAAACGTGTAAAAGCTATAGTCAGTGTAATGACTGCTTTTATGTTTGGAGTCAGCTTATACCTGTCCCCTACTCCTTATTCCCCTGACTGAGATTAAAGTCAGGATTCTTTAAGGGACTCATGCTGAATTGTTCTTGAAGATGCCTTGGTTTTAATATATCTCATTACCTACCAACAGTGATCAAACCTCAGATGTACCATTTTCTGCTTTGAATAAGTAGCACTAGCTTTTAAAAGTATAGAGCTAATTTATTCTAAAAACCAAATTAGGTCATCAGTTTTCATTATTTTTATTCTTAGCTGACTGCAATTCTGTAAAACTCAAAATATGCCCATAATAGCAGTAGTAAGACAAAAGATGCTTTAAAAACTGCATTAGTAAATTGAAAAATTCTAGTTTAAAATTGCAACTGCATAAGCTACAAATTAATCAGACATTTTTCTAAACTACATTAACTTTGTCATAAAAATACTTCACCCCCCCAAAAATGAGATATAACCTTTGGCAGCATTCTGTAATCCAAAGAAACTTCTAATGTTCCATGATCAGTTGTACAGCCCAGGGCAAAGGGGTTTGCCTTATTTATAGGATGATATACCATGAGGATATTCTGGGGCTGATGAGAGATTTCTGATTACCATCTGCTGCAACTACTCAAGTTTCAGAGTGGATTAACTGTGTGTGCCAAGACCTTAAGATCTTAAATCCAGCTGTAGGCTGTTTATCAGTAGTGGTAGACTATGTAAAATCTCCTTGAGTAGAGTGTCTGAGCCCTTGTCTACAGCAAAAGAAGCTTGGCTGTTGGAAGTCAGTGTTTTTCAGTCAAAACTCAGATTTTTATTTCTTGAATGCCACTTTTCCATTTTGGGGAAGATGAAACTGGAAATGTAATCACTTGGGTCTAAAGATGAGGCAGTGGCCAAAATGACATTGTAGGAGTTTGCCAAATCAGCAGCTACAGTTTTGCTGTCTAAAGAAGTTGAAAATAAGTGCAGGATATGCCTTTGTTTGAAATTCTAAGTCATCTGATTCAGTGCAGTGCTTGGGATTCTTGAACACTTGTGCATCTTACTGTTTGGGAACACAGCTAGTTGAAGAAATTAGGCTTTACAAAAATAATTGTAAAGTTTGGTAGATATCTTCAGGAAATGAAGAACTTTATGAACACGATGGTGAAGTTCTTGTGTCAAGCTCCATTCTTGAAGAGGCAGCTTTATAGGTAGGTATAGATTGGCCAGTTGGGTGATGGCTTTTCATAGGCATCTTAATTTTGCCCACTTTTTCTCCCTCTTTCTGGCACCAGCTTTTAGGAAAACCACTGCAATAAAATAATGTTGGTATATCTGTTTCCATTTTCAGATTTCTTTAACATAGGCTAATACATTTAAAAGCTCTAGGTAGGGGACTACAAAAGGAGGAGACAGACAGCTAGGTGAACATTTAAAGTATTTACTGATGATCTGTGTGTTCTTAGAGAAAGTTAGTTTAAAATATAGACTTACTGTGTCTGAAGGAAGACAATTGCATCAATAAGGATAAAACCCCTTTGTTTGGAAGAATGCCAAGACCTTATGTGACTTCTCTTGTGCTTCAGTTGTCAGTCTGTCATAAACTTCCTGCCTGACATTCTTCTGTAGGAATTGGCTTTCTTTTTAGGAGAGCTTTTTGCTATCGATATGTGATTGTAATATAACACTGGTACTTCTCATGCTGTATAATTTTTTCATGTATTGTAGTTTGTAACTGTAGCCTGGCTGAAGAAGCTTCCTAGTTGAATACATTTTGCATTTCTTCAATCTGCTGCTTCCTCTCTAACTCCTGATGCCAGGTTACTCTGTCATTTGAACCCTACAGCCTGAAAGGGGGGCAGGGGAGGTTTTTAATTATTCCTATAACAGCTGCAGCAGGAAAGGGAATAAAACCTAAACTCTTTTTGGCCCAGTGCTTTACCAAGCTAATTTTAGTAAACATGTTTTGTAAAACCTATAAAATTAAAATACGTGTTTCAAGAGCTTTTTTCCTTTTTTTTTTTTTTTGTGTGTGTGGGTTGATTTTTCTTTATTTTTTTTATTGCAGTGGTTGATTAATTAATGTTTGTGGTACAGTCAGTGGCCTTATGAGTGGTAGTTAGAGGATCTTGTGGTTGGGGACTTGGCAAATAATTCTAAATGAAAAACACTTGCTAGGTTTTTGCAAAATGGGTGGTAATCTTTCTGGCAATCTAAAGTAGCATTATCAGATGAAAAAACACTTTTTTTTTGCTGTTAACTAAAGAATTTGCTTTCTAACTTTGTGTTATCACTGGATTAATACAAAATTGGTTTCACCTTTCTTGTCTTTTTGGCTGCCTAGGAACAATTGGTTTGCAATACTGGAAAGTACAGAATTGTGGCATTTCACAAAACAAACAGTATCAGGTTTAGGAAATGATGAGTAATTTTGACTTTTTCTATCATGATTATTGTTGTTGGAATGCATGCTATGAACATTTTTGTAGTGTCTGCAGGGGAAAAAACCCACACATGAACTAAAACTTGTGCATACTAGAATAAATTTCCTACAAAGTTATATAAGGAAGCCAATGGAGTTTGTGAACAATGGGATCACCAGCTATGTTCTAAAAATGTCCTGAACAAGCTAGTTCTAGTGTAATTTAAAGGCTATTGAGTCAAATTCTGCTTAGTTGCACTGCACTGCAAAACTAGAATACTTGATTTTAACATTTAGTTTAAAAGCAGGACAATAAAGGGAAATCTGTTTGCTATTCTGCAAGTAGTAGTTAGAGAGTGCCTGAGCTGAGAAAGTTTCTGTTGGGAAAATTAGAGACAGGGTCATCAATTTTGGAACAGAAAATTCTTATTTAAATATCATTACAATTTGTTTCTCTTGTTTTCTAATTTCTCTTTAATTTTTTCAGTTTTTGCCTGAATTTTTTAAATAATATTGTTTCCTGTGCTTTTCAGCAACTCCTGGAAGGCCTCAGACATGTTTTCATTTTGCAAATTGCTAGGATTTACTGAAGAAAAATTCAGTTGAAGGCAAATAATACATGTAGTAAGAAGAGGGGAAAAGACCATTGTTTGATTCATATGAAAATATGATAGTATATTTGATTAGAAGTGGAACCTTTATTTTTTGCCTTATAAGAGGTAAATTTTTTCACATACAGTCATTTGTATAATATGAATATTTCTTACTCCACCCTATTTTCTGCTATTTTGTGGATGTTGACTTTACAGGTTTAGAGTCAGTTGCAAGGATGGGTTGCAGAGCAGACATGATCTTCATTCACTGGCATTGTCTGCTTTGTCTGAACTGGATAAACTTATTTTTAGTAATATCTAAGTTTTCAGTTTGCCTGTTTTTACACACAGAGTTCATTCAGGTTGAACCTATGGAGTCATGTGTTACCCAAGCAGACATAAAGAATTTAAAAATTATCTGTATCACAGCAGTTCCAGATCAGTCCCTTATGTATGTGTTTGTGTATATGGTATGGCTTTCTAAATGCAGATGTTTCTAGAGGAGGTTAGAAAACAATTGTGATTCAGAAGTACATGGATCAAGAGAGTCTCCCCTCTTTTCAGTCAGAATATGTAGCTAATACCCTTCAGAAGGTTTGTTCTGAAAGCACAGGACATTCCTTTGGGACTAATTCGCTACTTGCTTGATAGTAATTGAAAATGTCTTAAAACATTTGCATTGAAATGTGAAGGGCTAGCACTCTCTGGGGGGAATTTCAAGACTTAGAGAATGTTGAGAATGTCACTTTTTGCAACAGCAAAGGAGCTTCTGCTTCCTTCTGCTACAGGTATGATCACTTGGCTGTGTATTTAGAAGTAAGGAAATGCCTGGAAAAGTTTTCTGACTCTTATTCCTGAGAACAATATTGCATATTTTTGTTGTTACAAAATGCAGAGAATGTACTGTACAGATGTAAAGACATAGAGAGTATGTTTGGGTCAATAGTTGGAGACCAATCTAAATAAACATTTATAATTCTGTTTTCATTTTCATTCCTTTTTGGTACATTTCACTGAGCTTTCAGAATGAATACCAGCTATTGTTTTCTTTTTCCCACTTATATAGTGCGTGCAATATTTTATGCATCATTTGGGCCTCAGATGTTGTGGGTGACCCTTCTAATTCAAATAACATTTTTCACTGGAAGGAAAGCGCATTTTTTCTAGAAACTCTTGTAAATAGTTTTTTCCAGTGCCTATCTATAGAATTTATTGAATGCGCTCCCCCATAATTTTTGGATCTGGATAATTCTTACTAATTGTAAAGCACTGAAAAATCAGATTGAAGTGTGTTTGATTAAGTTTTGAAAGCTTGTTGCTCTGAAATTGGGGCACTTCTGCCTATGACAAATGGTATAGAAACATTCTGATTCAATCAAAGCACATAGGACAGAATATGTGTAATACAGGTAGCAAAATTAGATGGAATGCAGGGTCTTGTGCTTCTTTTCAAAGTAGTAACTATATGAGACTGGAAGATGGTTATTTCCCCATTCTATTTGACTTTTTGTGTTTACATGTATTTATATGTACACATCCAGGATCCCCTAAATTTGTCTCCCTTCCCAGGTAGAATCATTGCTGTTTCATTACACTTGTACATTCATTTATTAGACCATGTGATGTGCAGTGCTTGGGAATCATGTCTTGGCTCCACTGAAAAGAGGTCATTTTTCAGAAATCTGAACTTTACTATGAAGTGTTTTTAACTCTAGAAAATTAGATGTATATAAGACATTATTTTAATATTGAAAATAAAATGTATAAGAAAGCCAAAATAGTTTGTCCTCTTATTTTTTTGACTTATGAAAAGCATATTGCTTTTTCTTTTTGGAACAGATGAAAAAATTCTGAGAATCTTCAAAATTTTTGTATTGGCTTTTAATTCTTAATATATTGTGGAATTTGGTTGTTATGGGGTTTTTTGGTTTGTTTCTTTGTTTTTTTATTTTAGTATCAGGTTTGGAGTGTGTGCTGATCAGTTTTTCCTCTGTTACCAGTGTGCTGAAGAGGAATAGGGACAGCTGTTTTGAAAGTGGCTCAGAGCTGTGCTTCATTGTGTCTGGAGTCCTGAGCTTGGAGGATGATGCCAAAACTCTTACTGATCATGTGAATGCATTTTGTTGAACGAATCTATAGATAATAGAAGTCCGCTGGCTTTTTTACTGACTGATGGCCTCTTCTACAAATGAGCTTTTTTTTTATACTACAGGCTGGCTCGTCTAGTTTCCTTCCAAAACCAGAACATAATAAAGAGAAGATACTCTTCTATATTGCTGATTAAAAATTGTAGCAAAAGGTTTATGAACTAAATTAAATAGAAAGCTGTGGTTCTTCAGAAAATAGTGAAAATTTGTTTAAAATGTAAGAGTGGGTATAGTAAAGTAAACAGATTAGAAAGTTCTGTGTGGCAGCATGACTTACTTTATGTGAATGGAAACATTTTTGATAAATGAGAAAACACCCAGGTTTTGCTGTATTTTCTCCAAGTCTGTAGTCTTTTCTCTTCTATAAAAGATATCTGGTTTTTGTAAAGCCAGCAGAAGACAGATTTTTTGTATGTGCTTCCTGTCTGAAGTGCTCAGACAATATGTTTGCCATATAATGTGTTTTCCCTTGAATGATCCAGAGATTCAGACAGATCTCCTTACTTAGCTGGGGGAAAGAAAAAGCCAAAAGAGGCAGTAATTCTCTTTCATGGCAGTAACTTGGGGAAAGTGCAGTGACTGTTCTGTTGGCATTGACTTTTTGAGCAGGTGCCAGGTGTGCATTGCCAGGCCTTCCAGCCCAGGTGTTGTTCCACGTGAGCTGCAACACATGCTGTCTCTAGGCTGTCCTGCAAGCCATGCCAACAAAGGACAGCATCAGGATTTGCATGAGGAGCATTGCTGGAGTTGGGAGGGGACCATACAAGATGGGAAGGGGTTAGTGGAGAGGAGAGAGCATGCTTGGGAAAATCAGGAATGTGATCAAACACGAGGCTTACTGTGGCATCAGACCATTGTGGAGTCTGGTGATGTGAGAAGACATGGCTCAGGCAGTGCTCAGGTGTGTTGAGGCTGAGAATTACTGTTTTCCTCCCCATGTTCCCCTCTGTCACTTTGCTGACAGGAATTCTCCCTGAAGCACCCTTTTGTCTGTCTTGTAGGGCAGCAGCAGCTGCATGGGTTCGATGCGGCACAGTGGGTTGCAGTCATGCGTGGTACTGGCAATTTTAACATAAATTGGAGTCTCTTGAAACTTCTGTAATATACAGTAGCTCGTGTGACCTCAGAGGTTGCCCTGGTAACTGGTGTCCCAGGAGCCTCTGGAAATACACTTGAAAAATGTCTCGAAGTCTACATGCCAATGTAATGTCTAAAAATATTGAGTAATTATGTTTATATTTAAAACTAGTTATCAAGGTGTCTTTGGTAGCAGACTTCCCCAAATATAAAAGAAGGAAGATTGCATGCACTTTGAAATTATATGGCTTAAAAATTCCTTAAAAAGCATCATGAGCACTCTCCCAAATGATGAAGCATTATTTGATGATGCCTTCTACTTTAATAACATAACTAAAAAATTGAATTCATGTAGTATTCATTAGAAGAATGAATTCTGCCTTCATATGACATAAAAGGGAGACATGTGGATTAAAGTATTTTAATACTGTTGGTCTCTAAAAGAAGGAAGCCAAGAGGATTCAATTTTTTAACTGGAAGACAAAAATAATGCTGCCATAAGCGCTTCTTTTATAAAAGCTTCAGTAGAAAACAGTTATGCAATGGTGGAATGTTCAAACTCTTTTCATCTTAAAGAATGAATCTCATAATTTTAAGCATTTCTTCCTGTTCTTTACCTCCCACTCTCTTAGTTGAGGACCTGGAGCATAAACTGACTTAGCAGTGTTGGCACCTTGTGTTTGTTTATGCACTTCAGAGGAAGACTGAGCTGTGTCAGTACCAGCTTTTAGTTGGAAGGTGCACAGTATTGCCTAAGTCATAGAATGCCTGCTCTCTCATAGTCACCTTGGCTTCTAAAATGCTTTTTCCGTTTTTTCTTTTTTTTTTTTGGGGTTTTTCATGATGAGCTATAAATAAAAATGGTAGAAAGAAGTCTAGTTTGTTCCATGTAAGAAAAAGTGGGACTTCTGAATCCTTACTTAAATCTTGACATGTGGTGAGGATTTAAATTTAGTCACTGTACAGCTTGGTTTCAAAACATACCTCAATGGAATTTCCTTAGTGAAACAAGAATTTAGACTAGTTCTACTGTAATCTCAATAAAATAAGAAAACCAGAAAAGTATGCACCACTGACAATTATTGGATGGTGAATAAAAGAATTGAAAAACAATGTTAAAATATCAAAGGGTGCAAAAGTGTGTATGCAACTGATATGTTTTTGCATCTTGTAGTAAATGAAGGAAGTGCTGATTTATTTTTCAAAGGGAATCAATGTGATATTCTTTAAACCAATTTGTGGTTACAGAAGTAATTTATACTAAATACTGTCTTTAAATAAATAAAAAAAGCTTATCACGTGAATGTTATGACTATATCCAACAAGTTTCACAATGTTACTGATTCTATAAATACCAGCCTGCTGGGACAACATGGAAATAAACCAAAGAAAAACATATACAAAAGTACTATTTATCTCTGTTGCTATATATCAGGGAGATGACTGTGAGGTAAAAAATATTTGATCAAAGCCTTTGTCTTTCATGTTCCTGAATCTTTGTCTTATCTCTATATTTTTCATCTTCTTTGTCATTCTTCATCTGATGACAACAAGTGACCCTGTCCGTTTCCCTCAGACTTTGGCTACATTTTTAACATCTAAAATTAGTCAAAACAAGTGAATCTTACACAGCGAGGCAGAGTTGCAGTCTGAATTTGGAACATTTTCCTGAATATGGTTAAAATCTTAGGATGAGAAGCATCCAAAAGATTTGCTGTTGTTTAGCCTTCGTGTTCAGCTGTTCAGTTTGTTTCTGGAACCAGCCAGCGGATGTGTGTGCAGTCTCACCAGCAGCACTTGCTGCCTTCCAGTCACACATTTTTATGAGTTTTCCACACACTGCTGGATCCAGAGCTGTGACAAGTCTGCCAGTTTTTCTTGAGGAGTCTTGCATTGCTAATGTGTGTGTTGTTCAGTTATGTCCATGACAAAATGATACGTATGGCAGACTTGTTATTCATAAAGTTATGTTTATACCTGGAGTGTGGTTTGGATACAGTAATTTACTTCTAATCTCAGGCAGAATTGCAGTCCTATTACCATACAACATAGAATTTTAGGAAGGTTGCCTATGTAAACATTTCTTGTTAGCCACCAGTGTCTTATAAATCAGTGAATAATATACTTGCATGCATCCATAAAATGTATCTATTTTCTCTGCATAACATTTGTTCAATCTGGCATATGGGAACAAAACTAGAATTATAATTCTGTAGCTGTGATACATTCACACAAAGTGCAGTGAACAGCTAAATGGAGGAGAAAATTTTTGGATATGTTTTCATGCATCTTGAAACATAATATTGTTGGTCTGATGTTACTTCACCAACTATTATCCAGTTAGGAACTGGAAAAGGATTACAGCCCTGTAACATTTGCTTGAAGTTGAACATGCATTAATGAGGAACTGATGATGATGCTGGACTGTTCCCTTTGGGGTTCCTTAAAAGAGTGGCTGATTATTGCTAGGGGTCAGGAAAATGGATCATTTAAAAAGTTTTGCTGGAAGAGCTGAAAGTTGAACTCCAAAAATAAATAGCTGTTCCAGAAAGCTTGGGTCTATGTAATAACAATAATATTTTGGAACTTTCTCATGGGTTTTAAAGTGTATTTTAGTCTTGTCTAGTTTATAGACATCCAGAGTTACCTAGTAGTGTTATACTAGGGCAAGTTTCTAATATCGTGCTTGCTTTGTGTTTTCTGTATTGCTTAGAAACTAACCAGAAACTCTGGGAAAAACATAGACTGTAAGTCATAAGTCTTGAAGAGCATAGAAGATACTCTCTTGAAATTTTCAGAATGTTTATAATCATCATTAACATGCTAATCAGTAAACTGTGGTATGTATAATATGGCTTTTAAAGATTCTTCAACACGGTGGCTTTTGGTGTTTTCTAATTAACCAGTGGGTAGGCTGTGTGCTCAAATGGTATCTTTTCTCTCTAATATACAGAATATAGACAAATATGTTAGTTAACTGATCATTGGACAGGTCTGAAGGGTGGTGATGAAAGGAATTATATCCATCTGGTGGCTGGTCTCTAGTGGCATTGCTCAGGGCTGAGTATTGGGCCAGCCCTATTCAATATCTTTATCAATGACCTGCATGGGGGATGGAGTGCACCCTCAATAAGTTTGCAGGTGAGGCCAAGCTGGGTAGGAATGTTGATCTTCTGGAAGGTGGGAATGCTCTGCAGAGGGATCTGGACTGGCTGGATCAATGGGCTGAGGCCAATCATGAGAGGTTCAACAAGGCTAAGTGGCAGGTCCTGCACTTGGATCACATCATCCCCAGGCAGTGCTGCAGGCTGGGGCAGAGTGACTGGAAAGCTGCCCAGCAGAAAAGTATTGTCCCTTTTGGAAGCAGGGTTTTGAGGATGAAGAGGAGACGAGAATCGTAACTCCATAATTAGAAGGCTTGATTTATTATATTATATATATATTACATTAAGACTATATCACAAAGAGATAGAAGGAAGGAATTCTCAGAAGGCTAGCTAAGAATAGAATAGAAAGAATGAAAACAAAGGAGCTGGCTCCGACAGAGAGCGAGAGCCAGCTCTGCCATGACTGGTCAAGAAATCCAAACATCCATAGAAGGCCAATCACAGATGCACCTGTTGCATTCCACAGCAGCAGATAACAATTGTTTACATTTGTGGCTGAAACTGCAGCTCTCGGAAGAAAGAAATCCTAAGAAAGGATTTTTCACAAAAGATGTCTGCAACAGAAAAGGGCCTGGAGGTGCTGGTCAACAGCAGCTCAACATGAGCCAGGAGCACTCCCAGGCAGCCAAAAAGGCCACAGACATCCTGGCCTGTATCAGCAGTTGTGTGGCCAGCAAGACCAGGGCAGTGATTGTCCCCCTGCACTCAGCACTGGTGAGGCTGATCATGATTACGGAAACAAGTTATTAAATAATAAGCAAAGGGGTTCCTAACAATGGATAAGGAAACTGTGGCCAGCATTGGCACTTTGTTGAGAACACAAGCAACTGCTAAATTATACTGAAATTATAATAGGTTGCAGCCAATATGAACCCTCTGCTTAGTGGATTTTCATTCAGTTTATGTCACTGAGCACATTATCTTTAGGACCAAACCTCCTAATATGGACTGTGTGTAAAGCAAACAAATTACAAAGAAATGATTCTAAATTGTGATAAAAATCATCAGTAGCACATGTATCATTAGCATATTAACTTTTCTTTTTCTATTGACAGTCCTTTAGCCATTTTTAAGACCTATTTATGAAAATTGTTCATATTTTCCTGAGGAGGACCTTAGGGCTCTGCTAGATGAGAATCTGACCCTTGGTCAATAATTCATCCTTGCAGCAAAAAGGGCCAACAGTATCCTGTATGTGTTGGGTAAAGTGCCGTCAGCAGGTCGAGGGAGATGTCAGCTTAATTTATCAATTACTAAGTGTTCTTGGTATATTTGAGGCAAAAATTACGGAGGATTATCTATCCACGTGTAAAGAGCTCTTCAGTTACTGTTATCCTTTGAACAGATGTGCACTGAATTGTCTCAACAATCAGTTATCAGTAAATGTAATTCTGAGTATCCTGAGGTTACTGACCCGTGTGTGGGAAGCTCAAAGCCCACTGCCCCTGAGGAGCAATGTCTGCAGAAGGCTGCTCCTGTCACCCTTGTATGAAGCTCTGATCTCCCCGAAGAAAATAAATCATTTGAGATTATGGTAATTTGAGGAGGAGTAATTTCTGAAATTTTATAGTTTAATTCAGGTGTTCCAACACAGATGAAAATGTGTTAATACGAGGAAGTTTCATGACTTTGTGTATCTGTCACCTGTCAATATCTGCTAAGGGCACTGGGATGGCTGGTTTTGGTCAGATGCAGTTTGCAACTCTCTTGGTAGAAAAAGAAATTGAAGAGTACAACGCTGCTTTTAAGCACTTCAGGCAATACATGAATTTTGTACATTGAAAAAACCACTGTTTACTTCAGTGGGGGTTTTGACACAGGTTAAGATGTCTTCTGAAACCTTTCCTGTTTTCTTTCAAAATTGCTGGGAACTTCTGTGGGAAGACAGCAGGTCATGCTCTGATGAGATAAGCCTCTATGTGTCTTGCCTAGAAGAGATAAGGAATCTTAGTCTGTGTAGTAGTCTGAGAATGTTGTCTTTAAAGAGGCAGGTACTCTACACCTTGCCCTTCTTGGAGCAGGGTTTGATTGATAACATTAAACAACAAGCTTTTGTTTTTCTTATCCAGCCCTCCGGAGTTCTCTGTGCCATAATGTCTGCTGAGGAAATCTCAGGAGAGGCAGTAAGGAATTCAGATGTTTAGATCTCAGCATTATACATCTGTTCCATTTAAGTGAAGCCAGAATGAAAAAAAATGAAAGGAAAAAGTTGTTCTTTGGGCTAAAATTTTACATTGTGGAAAGTATCAGATGACACACTAGGTCCAGTGGGATTGTGTCTTGTGGGTTGACTTGGGGATAGAAGGAGGTGAGAACTTTTGATCTGTGCTTTTTTATATAATCTGAATTTTGCTGATTCTTTTTTTATTCCCAACTGCCTGGTTTTGGCAAGTCTATCGACTTTAGATCATCTTTAGATCTCCTCTTTTATCAGATTTATTTAAAATAAAGAAATTAATTTTTAAAGTTAGGAGAATGTGTGTCTCTTATGCATTCTTAGATGATGTGATCCTAGGATTATTTTCCTAGGAAACCATCTAAAACATAATATATGGTTCATTGGTAGCCCTGGAAACAGCCTGCTTCTGTCTCAATCACTTTTATCATCACGAAGCTTACTCTGCCATGATTTCCTTCCTTCTCATAAATCTTTTAAGAAATAGTTTTTATTGTAACTAAATGCCATTGTGAGAAGTGTGCAAATACTGTGCTAGGGAAAAGATTCTGTATAAACTGGGACATTTCTGCTGTATTTGAGAACAGATCATTTCACAGAGGTATCTGAAGGTTCAGTTCCTTAACCTTCTGGAATGCTGGATGAGCACTGGCAGGAGATGATGGGTATTTAAAAGAAGGGTATTTATAATAAATTACTGAGGCCAAAATTTATTCTTTATTATGTAATGTGTGCAACCAGAACTGTTCTTAAAAATGTTAAAATAAACAATCCTGTGTAACAGGCTGGGACCAAATTGTTGTTTTTTCCAAATTTGTAAAATTTGTGTCCTATTTCTACAGGTTTAAATAACTAATTACACTTGGTTGGAAGATTGAGATAGGGTTGCAGCATAAGACAAGGTGCTGAAATAAGCATTCAACATATATCAAATGAGAAGTTATCAAATGTCAGTGTGAAATAGTTATACCACTTATTGTTTGTTCTTTTCTACTGCACTAGACTGACAGTTAAAATCCCATGATAAGGAAAAATTGGCCAACAACAAGTTGCTGCAAACATGAATCGACAGTACTGTTAATATTGCCAGAATATTTTTGCTGTGTTCAGTTAACTTCTGTGTCTCAGAGAATTGGTTGATTTATAGGATTTTCAATGGTAATGTGTCTATTTTTAGTTCAGGATTCAAAGTGGAAAACAGATACTGAATTCTATATTTATGTGTGTATATGTATACAAAATGTAGTATTCAAAGAATTAATATTTTGGTTAACTTTTCAATTAGCTTTTGCATCAAGTTACTCCAGCAAATGATTTTCCTTTGGATGCATTCTTTCTGTTCTTAGTACAAAAATCGAAATCTTCCAAAGCAGCATTCCTTTAATGGCACATCTGCTTCCTCTCACTTCTCATACTTCCCTTTAGCCCCTTTGTCATTTTAAACTTCAGTTCTGTGGAGTCCAATGGGGCAAGTCATGTTGCAGTATGAATTTACAGAAACATGTGGAAATTTGTTGAAGACACGCTTTTAAAATGTTTTATATACAATTTATTTCTAAAGAAAAAATTAAACCCCAAAAGTTTTGAATGTTAGTGTCAGTGCTTTTCATTGGTTTTTTTGTTGTTGTTGTTTTTTTTTCTTTTTTTTTTCTTCTTTTCATCTAATAATCTCTCTGGTTTTGTAAGAAGTTAAGGATTTACTATTTTAGTTTTTGTATCCATTAAACTGTTCTGGGAGTTCTTAGATGTATAAAATGTTGTTCCTCCAGGTTTCATTATGGCATTTGAATGCTTACCTTTATTTTCAGAGTTCAGTATAAATGTAAGTATTAATATGAAGGCTTGTCTGCTTCTGAGTAGATTTATTGGTGTAGGTGACATGAGGGCCAGCTCCATTTTTAGGGACCACACAAATTCTAACAGCAGGCTTTTTTCCTGCCATAATTCAGCTACTGGGAGGAGTGAGGCAGGTAACCAAAAGACACATTTGCAGATATAACTGTGTCCATTCTAGTACTTTTCCTGGTACACTGGTGTCATTTACAGCTGGGATTTTCTTTTCATTACTGTCCACTGTACAGGCAAACTTTCATGTACAATCTAAATATACTCTCCACCACATCTTGATTAAACTATCAGCATGCTTTTGGTACACAAGTGGCTCCTGTAAATACATTTTCAGTTCTTACTAACATTTTTTTCACAAAGGTTTCCACATTGAAAATGACTCTTCAAATCATTTTAAAACAAGAAAATCTGAAATATTAAAATAATATGTTTGGAAAGTGTTGTTTAACCAGTAGTTACAACAAAAGAGAAGTTGGAAGTAGGAAGCTGGGAGAATGAGGGTGTTGACTGTAAAGGAACAGTTGTAGTTTCTCTCTCTCTTGCATCGAGCGAGAATAGAACTTCTCCCCATGAAATCATTTAATCACTGTGAGTTTTCATGGTGGGTGGCTATAATGTTGAGATAAGGAAAATTAATGTAGTTTCTAAGGATTATCTAAACTTTCCTTCTTCAGCCTTCTCTTGCCCACCCCAGCCATGCACATTTTTTCCTGTTGGTTTAGGCAGGGGAGCCTTCATGGTGGGACCCTGAGCTGATTTCGTGGGACAGGGATAGCTGTCAGCAGAATCAGTGGAGGCCTTTGGTTTCAGAGCAAGCAGAAAGTAATTCAGTTTGAAGAAAACAGATGAGAACATTATTTTGCTTCTGTGATTGGTTTTAGTTTTGGATATCATGAGAGTTAATTTTTTGTACTCTATACTGTGACTTTTTGAGTATTTGTGGTGCATAAGAGATTTAGAAAGCTGCATACAGGGTACTGAGATATTGTATATGAACATACCATAGTATGTGAAAGATTAATGAAAGTAATCTTTAGTATTGAATGAATGAAATGTAATGAAAGATTAATGATACTTCCCTTGTATGACTTAGTGGTTTAAAAAAGGAGTCTTGTTTTCCTAATAATTTTATTATCTTCCACAGAAGACAGTAATAGTATTAACATATTTTCATTATTGCCTGTACCAACTATTAAGTACAGTGAGTTCTGAAAATTAAAAGTTGGAATTTTTTTGCCTGCCATATTATACTGAAGTGTGAGTGCACACTGTATCCTTAGCCTTCCTGCACAACTAGAAGGGTTATAAATGATATTTGACAATATTTTTAAGTTCTTTCATACTTTTTTACCATCCCGAGTACTGTAATTCTAATTTATATTGAGAATTTCTCAGCATCTACCTGCTAAGTTGCTGCCATTGTAGATGAGTATTTAAAAATTGTCTTCAGTGTATTTGCTCTTGACTCTTGCATCCTTTAACATCTTGGAACTGTAATGTGCTCTAGTGATACATCTTCAGCATTCCTCCTCACAAGGAGACTTGTGGCAAGCCATCAAAATAGATCCCTTTTAAATACTAAAAGTCTGAAGAAACTGGTATACCTGCCAATTTTTATTTGTTTAGTTGTAATTATTTGGGAAAGCATGCTGATGACTTATTAGGTTTAGTTTGTCAAAGCTATGAACATTTATATAAATATAAAGATCGGCTGCCTTGCTTTTTATTTTGCTTAGGATAAACAAATGATTTATTTGATTTTTGTAGTCTCTCTCATGTCTTTCTGTTACAGGCATCTTGTATTAAATATTTATAGTTCACTGTTCTTTCCTAAGTGCCTGTAACTGCTATGAATAATTAAAGAAGTGAGTTAAGGGGGGGAGAAGGGCATTGATGTAGCATTCAGCATGAGAATTTCCTGTAAGTTTTTGACAACTCTAAATTACATACACCTGAAAATCAACAAGGAAAACAAGTTAGAAACAGCCTTATGTGGTTAGCAAAGGTACTTGGGTACTCATGTCTTGTCTGTGAGAACCTAGTACGTATTTTGTATATATATCATAAGAATTGTCCTTAAAAATCAACAGCTAGTTATCACTGTTTAATTACCACTGCCACCTAAGTAATAAGGCTGAAGTAGCAACTCAAGAATTTGCAAGATATTTGTTTAGCAAGCTTTAAGTTTCTAAAAGTTCCAAATTTGTAATTAATTTAATACTGAATTGTTTTCATGAACTCTTTGTAGCGTTGAAGAGTTAATATTGCTAATAGTCACTCTCCTAATTGACAAAAAGGAACTTATCTCAAACCACACAAGGAGAACAACTCAGTCTGTGAAGTTCTGTTTCTTTCTTTAAAGTTATCTTGTGAAATTTGCTAAACCAATTATAATTAGTCCAGAAGCAAATCTTTAGACACCATTCATCAATCACTAGGGTGAAGAAAATCAGTTGATGAATTGAAAGCTGCAGGGCAGTGGTAATGATAGTTTTTAGAATGAAAAAAAAATCACACTTGATTACTCTGTAGCCTGAATGTCTGACTTGGAATAAATAGCATATATGTGATAGTTTTAATTCTGTGTTGTTCCCTGGAAAACACTGAGCGACAGGAAAGGACACAAAACCACCAGGAGCTTTCCAAGAGAGCAGATGACATTTGGAAAGAAATTTGGACAAAATACACAAATTGACAGCACAGGTGGAAGTGAACGTTTTGCCACATCAGGGAAAGTAAAAATGCAAATGCATGATTTAGTCATAACATTGACCTGTAAGGATGTGTGAAAAAGCCATTCCTGTAAATGAGATAACACATTTGTGGTCAATCTGCTGTATATTTTTTGTGAGCAAGAGATGCTGACAGTTAAGGGAATATCACGTAGACTTCCTCTTACAGTAAAGGAGAGAGATGAGGCACTTTTCTGCTTTCTGACTAAATTTGTCAATCATAACAAACACAATTATTTTCATTTGTTGGCTGGGTATGCAACATTGAAAATAAGAATCTTGTCTGCATGGAGAAGGCATTGTTTTCCATATTAGTGTTTTTTTTTAATATTTAAATTTATGTAATTTCATGGAGTACATACCTGTAGTGGCATCCTAAGATGCACACTCTACAAGCTTGTTTTTGTCAGGTGGTTTGTCCTGGTTTGTTTTGTGTCAGGTAGGAGAGAGTCTTGGCCTGCTATGCAGGAAAGTTGGTAAAAAAAACCAAGTAAACCAAAGCCAACACATGTCTGTGGGAAGATCTGGAAAAGCTGCTGAGAAGGCTTTCCCAAGAGTGGAAAAGTGTTGGGAGTCTTGAGCCAGTGCTCAGTCTCACCTCTTGCTGATGATGCTGTTGGCTTCTCTTCCTCTATAACACTGAAGGGCAGCAGCAGAGGGAGAGGTGAAGCAGAGCCTGCATCTGAAGTTACAGAAATCTTAAATGTAGTTACTCTGTTATATTTCAGTCACTCACATGCTGTGCTTTTGTTTTAAAGGCTGACAGCTGTGCTACGTATTTTGCCAATTCGATCAAACTGCTGTTTGTGACTGAAACAAGAAATGGAGAAAAGCCATGCTTTCTACCAGTGGAACTAACATGCAGCTATGAATTCTTGAAGGGAATCTGATATTCAACTTCAGACTGCTGCATATTAAATCTTGTAGATGTGTCTTGATTAGAATGTCCCTGAGAGTGTATCTTAGCTGTAATACTTGGGTACTTAAAATGTCATTGAAGATCTGAAAATGAAAATGCTCAGCGTTTAAATAGGTGTGCATGTGTGCAGAAAGAGCATCTTGCTGGTTTTAGGGATAACTGTGAAAACTCAGAGCCTTCTTCCCTCCTGAGCTGTGCTGAAACCTGTTGAATCTTTTTGTTGAGCCAGTTTTAAATCCTCCAGTACCTTTACGTGCAGCATCAGCTTTGACATCTTCAGTTATTCAAGCTAAAAGCATCTGCACCTTCTATTACTTTTTCTGATAATTGATGGCAGAAAAAAAGTGGTTATAATAAAACTAAGTTTCTCTGCAATTGTTAAAATTACCTGTTTTTCATAGTTTAGGTATGATTTCTTAGTATGTGAGAAATTAGAAATCTAAAAAACTCTCCACTTACTTACCTAGGGTTAAAACTCTTCATGCTGTCAAGCATTTTTAACAGCTTTTTGTCAGCACAGTTTCCTCAGTTTAAGACTCAGGACTTAGTAACTGCTGTTTTTCATAAATAATTATTGCAGTGTATATGGATTTGGTTAAGATGTTGGTTGTTTGGATCTGAGGTATGCATGCTTTGCTTTTATCAAGTTTGTGAAAATGGGATACCTCTTTTGCTCTGTTGGAAATGCTCCCCAGAAGGCTGAACTGTAACTGGCTCCGTAACACTGAGAGCTGAGACACTCATGCCAAGCATAACTCAGCCTTTGGCTCTCTCAGAGCTCACAGCAGTCTGGCGAGTTTCCTTAAATGCTTCTTATTTATTTTCTTTTCAGATCAGACTTTTTTTCCCCTTTCCCCTACTAATCTGTATTGGAAATTAACCCCTGAAACCAAATGACCCTTCATTTTAATTTCATAAACATGCAGATGAACTCATACAAAAAAGAATGCCTCAGTGGTGTTTGAATTTTTGTTTTGCTACTGTGTTTTAATGTTCAGATAGAATATTATTTGTATAATATATCAAAGTATTATAGAATTATAATGTCATACATAGTACAATATAATTAAATTATAAAATTATGTTATGACAGAATCCTAGAATGGTGTATCCTAATAATTGCTGCTGGAATGCAAACATAAATAGCATCATGGAACTGCAGAATGGGGAAGTCTTAGCTGCCACAGACTTTTTAAAGTTTAGGTCAAAGTCAAACATAGTAAAAGTAGCTCCAAGTCCTTTATTTTCAGCAGAGTAGGCAATATCAGATTGTTTTGTTTCTCTTCAAAAGAATATGGAGTGGATTTATGTTAGAGCTGAGCGAGAAGGGAGCAACAGCATCATGTCTGTGGATGTCTTTGGAATATTTGTGGAAGAAGTGTCTGCCTTGGATTTGATGATCCTTGTGGGTCCCTTCCAACTCAGAATATTCTGTGAATCTGTATCTGTGCCATGGAGCACAGGGAAAACTCCCCTGTGACGTCCTGTGAGAGCACTTGAATGATGAAAAACCTGAGGATACTTGAGACAGCAACATAAAAAACGTATTAAAAGATGGTTTCTTTACTCTTGGTAGGCTGATCAAATGACTAAATAAGCTCTTCTGTAGGAAGTTTTGCAGAGAAAGCCTTTAGTCTAGACTCTATTTGCAAAACCATATCCTGTTATTTCCTGGCTTGTCACAGTCTTTTGAGTTAAATTGCTGCTATAACAGCAACAAGGCCAACACAGGCTACTGTTTTTCTGTGCTCTTTCTAATAGATAGTGTGAAAGTGATCTCTCTCATGTCATTGAATCATAAATTTTCTGGTGTCCCATTTTCTTGAAATGAGGCAGAACAAAATGAGCCCAAGAACCTGAGAACCTCAATTCTGTTATTTTATGATGTTGGCAGTTCTTTCTTATAGCTTGCCTTTATGTTTTATGTATTTGTGAAATTGTGGCTGTACTCTGTGAGGTGGACCAAGATGAGAGATTTTGTTTTCCCTAATAGAATTATGTTGGAAAAGGGCTTTAAAGTTATTGAGTCCACCACAGAACCTAATGACATAAAACTCTACTGTCAGTTCACGTAGGATCAGATTTCAATGGAAGAGTTTCAACCACACTGATTTTAATTGAATTAATTTCATGATAAAAGTGAGTGATTCTGTTCCTTCCTCCCATTTTTAATCGGTTCCTTGCTTCTAGTGGTTAATTTGAACCAGCTCTGATACTTAGCTGGTCACATGGACAATTGTTTCAGCTGACTAAAATTGCAGAAAACTAATTTGGAAGAAAATAGATTTTTTGTTTCCTGGGGTAGTGAGGTAAATTAACTTACTGTGTGTTAGACAGCTGCTAATGAGGGCCTGAGGAGCTGCACTGGGGAGAAGGGAGAATGCAACTGGGGCGGGAGGAGGAAGAGACAGGACAGAAAATTAATGTTTGGAATAGGGGCTGAAGAGAGAATTGGTTTAACTCTATCATGAACCATGCAGTCTGCTCATGCGAAATAATATAGGTCATTTTTGTTTGAATATTGAGCACCTGTGTCCATATTCCTTTAATCACAGAATTCATTTACTAAAAAACTACAAATCCAAAACCAAACCAAACCCAACCCCCCACTCCCCCCAAAAAACAAATAAAAATACCTCCCAACCAAACAAAACAACAACAACAAAATCAACCCAGTTACTTATTCAACTAATCATAGTTTTGTTCCTCATTGTTATTTATAACTGGTGTAACTGGGTTGGCTGGGGTCAACCCACCACACATAAGATAAATATGTTCTTCTTCAAAGATTTCTGCACACAACAGATCTGTCATGAGTACTGGGTTTTTGGGGAAATATTTAAATGCTGAGCACAAACACAGTGATTCACAACAAGTGGGAGGACTTGTGTTTTCCCAATAGCTGATGTTTTTGTCTCTCCTCAGATAGCTGTTGTTTCATTTGAGGACTCTGCTTTGTTTTACATACAACTGCTGGGAGCTGTGTGCAGTTGAACAGCGGCTGCTGAGCCGGTGGGACACAGGCTGATTTAACAGGTGCCATTTCTGAAGCGTTTGGGATCCTGTCAGCTGAGCTGCTGATTGCTTGGAGAGTTTTGTCTTGTTCTGCTTTCCACATGCTCTGGAAGCTTTGGCAGCTGTGGAACAGCATTAAAAAGGACGTGCCTTTTGCTGAATCCGGGTCACTGGGTTAGTGAGAATCTCCTGGTAATGGCAGATGGAAAGGAAGAGAGGATGCTAGGCTGGAAGAGAGGGGCTGAGTGGTGGCTGTCAGCAGGTTCTTCTGCTCAGTTGTTGATTCCAGGAGAATTGGGCTGAGAGAGGGGGCATCAAGGACAGGGATGATGAAGTGCCTTTTCTGCACCACCACCTCTCTCCTTTCTCCTCCCAGCTCTTTTCTCTCTTTTTTCCCTGCACTCTTCCAAAGAAGATTCCCACTCTGCCTTTAACAGCATGTAACTTTTGAAATCAGTGCTAAATTCAGTTACCTGATATTTTCCTTCCTTTTTTCCTACTGCCTCTTTTACACAAAAACTTGTTTAGCTTCTTTTGTAATGCTGCATTCTATGTTGTAGAATGAGTTGGCAGCTGTGCATAGTTAAACTATACATAATATGATTTATTTTTTTGTACGTGTTGCCAAAAACAAGTGGTCCTGTTCATCATTGCTGTTTCAGTAACAGGTGGTTTTTTTTCAAAGAAAAATCTAAAAAATTTTGTGCTAAAAATATTTTTAAAGATGATATGATATTGACATTGCTTTTGTAGCTCATTTGCTCATGTACACTAGCATTTATAGCTCTAAAACCACAGGTGGAACCTTGGAAAAGAACAAGATAAAGAACAAGTTACTGATATTATAATGCTTTTATCAAAATGCATTAAAAATAATATTTTAAAGAACTAACTTAAAGATGTGCTTTTTTCCTTTGAGTAGCCTTAATTATGTATAGACATGCTTCCTTAAGTATGAAGAAAATCTATAAATTTCAAGGTTTTTGTTTTGAAGAAAAATGTTTAAGAATCCTAATTAAATAACAAAGCATCAATTGTGGTTTTTTAAACCTACCACTTCCTGAAATAGGCTTGTTATACATTATGTCTTCAAGCTCAGTGATTTTGCAATTACTGCTGAATTGCATTTGATGAAAACAGGCAGGTCTTGTACTCAAATTGGCTATATAAGTATCACATCTACTACAAAAAAAAAGTCATCAATGAGTTGCATAGTGTCAGAAGAGTAGTGCACTCTGTGTTCATTATGTAGATCATCAGGCTGCCTGTTCTCATCATAAAGTATTGAATTTTACTGAAACTATTGGCTACAGATGTACATTAAATTGCATCTAAAATAGCTTTCACGCTGTATTATATGAAATAATGGTGTAATTTGATAAAAATTACCAAACTTAGGTCTGGCCTTTGTTCTCACCTACTCACCTGTAATTGCTCAGAGTATTGGTGCACCACTGGCCTTCAGGTTCACAAGCATGCCACTCAATTCAGAACTTGTATGCAAAAAAAATAAATAAATTGAAAGCTCTTAAGATGCTGTATGTGATTGCAGTCTTATTACTACACCTCTGTGCAGATTTTTCTAGGCTGAATGGTTCACATTGATCTTGCTTCTAAGCCCGCTTGGGATGAGCTAAGTAGGCGTTCTTGGGGCTGTAGCTCCTACAGACTGTGCCATCATTGTCTCAAGGTGTGTGAGTTTTCTCAGAGGTTGTCAAAGCTCAGCCCTTGGCAATCCAAAATGCTGCAGTGAGGTGCTGCACTTCAGGGGGTGTGTTTTGTGCTCTCGATTTGTGTTCTTGCTTCTTATGTAATTGCTTGGCTGGCAGAGCACTCAGCTGCTTGTGGAGGGGCTGGGCTCTGTCCCCTCTGCCTGGGCATCTTGGGGTCCTCACCCACATGCTCTCAAGACGAGCATGGAGCTGCCTTCCATGCTTTGGTGAACCTCTGGTATATAAAAATGAATGGAAATTCTTTATGGTTAGAGCATAACCAAGTAGCAGCAGGACCTGTCACCTGGGGAGGTGTGTATTGAGAGGAAGAAATCAGTGTTCAGGTCCTTGCTATCTGGACTGAATTTTGCATTCAGGGTCACCAAGTGAAATGTTTTATGTTTTGTGACATCAGGGACTTTCACTTCCCAGACGAGTGCTCTGAAAATCTGTCATTGTGTCACTTCCTCTTGTTATTGTTGTCTTTTCTGTTTGAAGCGCTCTGTTCTGAAAAGAGCAGGTGTCTTTAGTCGTGGAGAGAGGCAGGATCACAGGCTCCCATCTCCAAAGTTTGCATGGGCCAGTGTGAGGATTGTTCAGTCTAGGCAGGTGGAAGGAGTGTCCTGCACTCTGCTCCAGCTGCTGCCCCACACTTGCCACTTTGAGGGGGTTGGCAAGCCCCTGCCCTGGGCTGTGCTCTTAATTCCACTCAACTAAGTGGTACCTAAACATCTTGGCAACTTGGTGTTTAAATAAATATTTTTAAAGTGCTGCTTCTGGGGCATGATTCATTTGGGCATTTACAGGTCATAAAGTTCTCTCTCTGCTTCCTTTCCTCTGGGAGATATTTACAAACCATACACTACTCATCATTTCCTCTATCATCCCGATCTGTTGCATTATCAAATCTCTGTTTGAACTCTGCCCCTATCAGTACCAGTGGTTATTGGAGCTGCCTTTTAAGTAATTTTATCATAAAGTTGCATAAATTAAAAGCACTGCAGTTCAGGAAAGAAGTGCATCTCTCTCAATGTCTGATTCAAGATTCTCTGTTGTCTCCAGAATTCTATTTTGTAGATAGTGCTGTCTTAGTCACACAGCTATTTCTTTGTTGGTACCTTGAGAGGAATAAAAAAAGTTATCATGGATATATTCTTCCCTCCTTGTGCTTTTAATCCATTTTCTCCAGCTTTCTCTGTCTCTTAAGTGCCACAGGTGACAGCTGGGATTATTTCTGTTTTTTAAACTGCTAGATACTTTGCTTTCTGTTGCTAGGAACTTCTGGATAAACTAAACTCTATGTGTAGTTGCTTGTAGTGGTTATGAGCAGTGTTTCAAAACAGTTTTATCTGTGGTCTTCTCTATTCATCAAAAGATCTTGCAGGTAACCTTGGCTGGGACATGAATAGTATTAGGAGATGTGTTGTGAGGTGGTTGGTTCTGGTTTTAGTGATTAAGTCATATGAAGCACAGACAGTCTTTAGGGGAAATCCTGTAATGATGACAGGACATGCTATAAACTGTAGATGGACATGGTTCTTCATTGTGTGAGAGATCCTAGAAAGACTGAAAGTTGTTTCCGCACAAAAGTTGTAGCTGGTGCCTTGGACTGAATTATGCATCTGCACTGTAGAGTCAGTGTCACTTCCAGCATGTTGAACAGCAAGAACCCTGTAAGTCTTATGAATGCCAAGAAATCACTCCTGTGTTTGTTCAGATGCAGTTTTCTGATGTGCCATTCTTTTTGATTCAAGGCAGACCTAAGGCCGTGAGAGACCTGACCCACTTCATGAATGCCACTTCACTTTTGGGGTGAAATCCTCCACATCTTAGAGCAGAATAAATCTGTCTCCTCCATGCCAGACTATATTGCCAAGGCTCACAGATGAGTTTCCCACAGTTTGTGCATGCTCTATGCAATTGCATTCTCAGCTTGTGAAGTGGGAGTTTATTTTCTGTGTCTTTTCAGACAGGTGGGTAATTCAGACAGGTGAATTCTTCTCAACAGTGTCTTTGATAAAATATCCTTGAAGTTACTCTGATCATGCAGAGATTGATCATGACTTCCATGTCTGTCAGGATGGGGACTTGCACAGGTAATCTGGTAGTTCAGGATTATTGATCTCTGGGGAAACAAAAACTTAGGAAGGGTGTTCTGGAGCTCAGAATGTTTTCACAGCAATTCACACTGTGGTCCTGGCTTCATATAAATAATCTGAGTGGCTAGACCGCTTTACCTTACAAAAACAAAGAGGACTGCTGAACTGGCTGCGAATTCATCTGGGCAGGCAAGCAAAATAATTTTGCAGTGATATATTGAATTGCTCCTCTGATCCACATGCATGAACTCCAATTCAAGCTTTGAGTAAACAGCACTGGCAATTGAACTGCCTGGAGGTGGGCTTGTTTACATCAGATGGCATCAAGAAATAGAAAATTTTTTCCTTTGTGGTTCAGTGACTTGGATCAGATACAGTCCTGATCCTAGAGAAAGGTGTAGACCTTTCTTCTGATCATGGTCAGGTAAGGTAATACTTGCCAGGCCTTGATAGTTCTGGTGTCAGCTGTCTCTCAATCAACAGTATTCCTCTCCCAGCTCTGTGACTGAGAAATCTGGAGCATTGAGGAGTTTCAAAATGCTTAATTCCAAGCCGTGAGTATCAGGCAGGAATGTCATTGCTCACTTATGTGGGACTGTCCTTTGCCACTTTTTCAGGTTAGGAGATATAAATAGGTAGACAAACAAGCTAGACATAAAATAGAACAAAAATCTCTGTAAACAAAAATCACATTTGATTTCTTTTTTTTTCTTTTTTTTTTTTTTAAGTTAAGGAAAATTTGCATTTGTTTGGGAACAATCCTTATGCTTAAACTACATGTAATGAGATTCTGAGAGTCAACCCTGTGCAGTATCCATTGCAGGTGTTTGATCTGCAGTTGAAAATAAAACAGTTTTCTGCAGGGTTATTCACTTTTACTGGTCTCTTGAGAACTTGAACAAAGCAAATTCTGCTGTCATTAAAGGTGCGAGAATAGTATGGTTGATTAATTTTCTCAAACAGAGAACATCAAATATTAACGCTGCTCACTTTACTAATCATTTTTTCAGTGAAAGACTTTTCAGATGCTTACAAATTAAATTACAAAACCAGGACTCTGCATTTTTAATTTAATGAAATTCAACATACAGCACATGTGTCCGGAGCTGGAAATGCATTTTGTAATGGATGGTTTTTATTTGAACATCTGTTCAGCATAGCAATCGTTAAAAGTTTTCTTTCACTTTCCTTTCTGCCATTTAAGCAATGCTGATTTGCACTGGAACATACTTCAAATGGAAAACTGTTTCAGGGAACATAAATTTATTTTTTTTTTAGTAAAGCTGGAAAAGTAATATTTTGCACTGTGCTAGTTTATAAGAAGAACACTTCTAATTAAGGTATGTAATATAAATATATTTTAGTGCAAGTGTTATTTCAGACTAAAAGTTAGCTCCTCAAGACACATTGCTTTCAAAAGAAAAATCCTAGCATTTTTCAGTCTCAGAAAATGCAGATAATGAAAGCACACAAGTTTCTAAAATTCAGTTCTTATGAAATTGATTGTACTTAACTCATGTGTTGCTGACTTATTTGCACTTGTTGTAATTAATACAAATAGGTACAATAAAGGTAGCTAAATTACCTTTCCCCCCTTTTTTTATCCTTATATATCCTCATATGCCCAAGCTTTCTCTAGTAAAGTAAGATCTCTGGGTTATCTAATTGCTTTAAGAGCAATGGTGAATCACTTTTGCTTCCCTTCCTGACCAGGTCATCTATTCAAGTTCTTTCTAATGACATGAAGGTTCTTTGGAAACAGTTAAACAAACCATCTCAGAAATTTCCTTCTGAGTCACTGCTGTATTTTCTGAAGCTCAGAAATTGCAGAGCTGCATCTGCTCCAGTCCAGTTCCTTGTGTTTCAGTGTGGCTTCTTCTTCAGACTGTTGTGGGTATTTTCCTGCTAAGGGGAGGAGTGTGTGAGTGCTGGGGGCAGCCTGTGGGAAGAACATGGATGGGTGCTCTGGTGAAGGGAGCTTTGCATGAAGAAATGCTTCCTAAGTCTTGTTTGCTAAGATTAGGGCCATGTCCTATGGATGTTATGTAATTAATTGTGTATTAATGTTTCTGTGGTCCAAGGACCCTGTCAGCATGATACTAAAGCATTACATTCTGTGCTACAAGTTTGGCAAGTATCTATTAGACTGTATAAGGACTCAGAGAAAAGCTTGCTTGCTACCTTCCTTGCCTTGACTTTAGAACCTGTTGTCTCTCTAAGTAGGGTACAACTCATAAAATAAAATGCACTGTCTGAGTTTGAAACGACAGGAGTATGGTAAGGAAGGCAGGAGCCTCCCTGAATGGAGAATGTAAACCCTCCCCACCCCTCTGAATTGCTATAAATTTTAAATTAAGGCGCTCTCAGGCAAAAAATATGGGAGCAGGAAATAACAGTTCTTTAATAGGGAAGAAAATAAAAGGATAAAATAAACAATGCAGTACACTAGAGCAACACTGACAGAGTCAAAACTCAACCTGACACCCTGTTGGTCAGGGTGCTGGCAGCAGTCCCCCTAAAGTGTCAGGTGTGGTTCTGCTGGAGCAGGGATCCTGCAGAAAAGGATCTTCCTCAGAAGATCCAGCAGAAGAAGAGGCAGCTGGTGTTCCTCTGGGAAATCCAGTGGAGAAGCCGTGCAGTTATTCCAGAACCTCCAGATTATATCTGGGTAGCAATGCTTGGCTCCTCTCTCTGGGCAGAGCATCTCACAATGGGATGTTATAGTTCTTATCAGTCATGCACTGACATTCAGTAGCCTGTTATCAGCAATGTCCCCTCCCGATGGAGGAGTGATTGTGATCATTCAGAGAGAGAGAGAAGGCAAACTGCCCACTTGACAGAAGACAACTGCCATACAGATGGTAATAGAATACATCTTGCCTTGCAATCTGGAGCATGGATGTACATGTATGCAATAATACAGCATTATTATTTTTGTTCATGTTCAAAACTCAATTTTTAAATTTTGTGTCCATGAAAAGTACTAAAAATAAACTTTGGAAGATTACTTATAGAAGCAAGAGCAAATATTAAGGCGTTATTAGTATTTTGTGATGGTGCCAGTAAGAATTTCTATCTTACTGGTCATCACACGGACTTTATTGAACTGCTTGATGAACTTTCAGCTTTAAGTTGAAGCCTATTTCAATGTTGAGCAAAATTACACTGACACATTATTTTTTCTCCCCCCCACCCCCTTGTTTACCAGGATGGTACGAAGCAGAAGCGAGAAAGGAAGAAGACTGTGTCGTTCAGCAGCATGCCCACGGAGAAGAAGATCAGCAGTGCCAGTGACTGCATCAATGCCATGGTGGAAGGCTCCGAGCTCAAGAAGGTCCGATCCAACTCCAGGGTGTACCACCGCTACTTCCTCCTGGATGCTGATATGCAGTCTCTGCGCTGGGAGCCTTCCAAAAAGGATTCTGAGAAAGCAAAGATTGATATCAAGTCAATCAAAGAAGTAAGAACAGGAAAAAATACGGATATCTTTCGCAGCAATGGAATATACGACCAGATATCGGAAGATTGTGCATTTTCAATTATATATGGAGAAAATTATGAGTCACTAGATCTGGTTGCTAACTCAGCGGACGTTGCAAATATTTGGGTTACTGGCTTAAGATACCTGATTTCTTATGGAAAACATACTCTAGATATGTTAGGAACTACTCAAGATAATATGCGGACTTCGTGGCTTTCACAAATGTTCAGTGAATCAGATGTAGATAATTTGGGACATATACCCCTATGTAATGCTGTACAATTTATAAAAGACTTAAACCCTGGTTTAAAAACTAATAAAATTGAATTAAAATTCAAGGAATTACATAGATCCAGGGAAAAAGCTGGTACTGAAGTAACAAAAGAAGAATTTATTGAAGTTTTTCATGAGCTTTGTACCAGACCTGAAATCTATTTCCTGTTAGTTCAGTTTTCAAGCAATAAAGAATTTCTAGATACCAAGGACCTCATGATGTTTTTGGAAGCAGAGCAGGGTATGGCACAGGTCACAGAAGAAATAAGCCTTGAAATTATTCAGAAATATGAGCCAGCCAAAGAGGGCCAGGAAAAGGGTTGTCTTTCTATAGATGGGTTTACGAATTACCTTACTTCACCAGACTGCCACATATTTGATCCAGAGCATAAAAAAGTTTGTCAAGATATGAAACAACCTTTATCTCATTACTTTATAAATTCATCTCATAATACATACTTGATAGAGGATCAGTTTCGAGGGCCTTCTGACATCACAGGTTACATTCGCGCTCTGAAAATGGGTTGTCGAAGTGTTGAGCTGGACGTATGGGATGGTCCAGATAACGAGCCCGTGATTTACACAGGGCATACAATGACATCACAAATTGTCTTCCGTAGTGTCATTGACATTATTAACAAGTATGCCTTTTTTGCTTCAGAGTACCCTCTTATTTTGTGTTTAGAAAATCATTGTTCTATTAAGCAGCAGAAAGTGATGGTACAGCACATGAAGAAAATTTTGGGGGACAAACTGCATACGCAGTCTCCAAACATTGAAGAGTCTTATCTGCCATCACCAGAATCACTTAAAGGGAAAATACTAATTAAAGCAAAGAAGCTTTCTGCTAATTGTTCTGGACTAGAGGGAGATGTTACAGATGAAGATGAAGGAGCAGAAATGTCACAGAGAGTGGCAAAAGAGGGGGTAGAACAACAAAACTCAATGACAGGGAAACGATTCCAGCTCTGCAAAGATCTCTCTGAGCTGGTAAGCATATGTAAATCAGTTCAGTTCAAAGAGTTTCAAGTTTCATTTCAGCTCCAGAAGTACTGGGAAGTGTGCTCTTTTAATGAAGTGCTTGCTAGCAAATATGCCAATGAAAACCCAGGAGACTTTGTAAATTATAACAAACGTTTTCTCGCGAGGGTTTTCCCCAGTCCTATGAGGATTGACTCTAGTAATATGAATCCCCAGGACTTTTGGAAATGTGGTTGTCAGATAGTAGCCATGAACTTTCAAACCCCTGGCTTAATGATGGACCTGAACATTGGTTGGTTTCGACAAAATGGAAACTGCGGCTACGTCCTTCGTCCTGCTATCATGAGAGAAGAAGTTTCCTTCTTTAGCGCGAATACAAAAGACACCGTGCCTGGAGTTTCACCTCAGCTGCTTCATATTAAAATCATTAGTGGGCAAAACTTCCCTAAACCCAAAGGATCAGGTGCCAAAGGTGATGTTGTGGATCCTTATGTCTATGTCGAAATACATGGAATCCCTGCTGACTGTGCTGAGCAAAGGACGAAAACTATGCACCAGAACGGGGATAATCCAATTTTTGATGAAAGCTTTGAATTTCAAATAAATTTACCAGAGCTAGCTATGGTGCGTTTTGTAGTGCTGGATGATGATTACATTGGGGACGAGTTTATTGGGCAGTACACTATTCCCTTTGAGTGTCTCCAGACTGGTTATCGGCACGTTCCTCTGCAGTCATTGACTGGTGAAAGTTTAGCTCATGCTTCCTTGTTTGTGCATGTGGCCATTACTAATCGAAGGGGTGGTGGGAAACCTCATAAGAGGGGCCTCTCTGTGAGGAAGGGCAAGAAATCAAGGGAATATGCTTCTATGAGAACATTATGGATTAAAACAATAGACGAAGTATTCAAAAATGCCCTCCAACCTATTCGGGATGCTACGGATTTGAGAGAAAATATGCAGGTACAGTTTTATAATAATTTATTGGTTCATGTGTGTACTTTTGTATTATGATGCATGTGGAATACCTGCTTTTTAAAGAGTCTTGTATGTTGAACTATTTCATTCTAATTCTGAACAGTTCTAAGAATGGATCATGTCAGAGGAGCATTTTAGGTGAACTCTCTACTGATGCAACTTTAAATGCACATTTGTATTTTTGTGAATGTGAAGTGGAAATATGACTCCAGAACTCAACCCTCATCCTATACTGTTGAAGGAATATTAGAAATACACTAAAAGAGAGTATGGCAATATTTTAGTTTAAAAAAATTAAATAGAAATGTGGAAAGAATATACAACAGATAGAAAAGGAGAGTTTAATGTTTATCAGAAACCTTATTTGTATGTCTAAGAATGTTTGGCATAGTTTCACCAAGATTATGTTTTTCCTTTAGTCCCAAATAGAAGGCAGTACTTTCAAGAAAGATCCATTTGCTTTCCATGATTCTTCCTAGTTATGTTAGAAATGCATGGCATTAGCACTGAGGTGTTAGAAGGCATCTTCTAGAAGAAGTTGTCCTACTTTAGATGCCATATTAGTAAACACATTGAATTTAGGGAAAAAGTGCAGTCTGAGGTGCTTTGTTTTGTGGAAGCCAAGAGATGTCACTTAAAAATATACTTGGAGATTCCAGGTACCTAACTCCTTTTAGAAATGTATTAAAATTGAGTTTTAAAGTTACATTTCATTTAACAAAACTTTATTTATTAACTTCTGATGGAATACTAGTATTGATCAACAAAATTAAGAATCATAATTTCAAATGGACTGACCTAAGAAATCCTCTTGGTGTTATACAGTGTTAAAGGAAAAGAGATTAAAGGAAACATCTGAGACCTGATTCTGTATTTTAAAGGCACATCAGTGTATATAAATTTCCTTAATGAATAACCTTATATTAAAAATATTCTAATAGTAATACAATTTTAAAGCTAATTTTATATGAAATAAGAAATTAGTACATCTTTATGCAGCTCTCCCATTCCACTTGGTATATAAATTTGCTCTTTTAAAAGATAATTTAAAAAATACTGGGATGATACTTTGACTCATAAATGTTTCAAATTACAGGCTGCATGTAAAATGAACTTTACCTGTAGTTAACCTACTGAAGGCTAGAATTCTGTAGAATGAAGGGTACTGTATTTTAAGATACTTTTCAAGGAAGATCTGGGTTGAGGAAGCAGTGATAACATAGAATTTTGTGTAGCTACATTAAACTCTTGAATGTGCATGCTGCAGTATGCACAGTATAATGATATAATTGAAAACAGACTCTATGGTGGGGTTTCTTTGAACATGAGATATTAAAAGGTATTTTATGTATTTTATTCTGTCAGTTTGAAAGATGTGCTATCAACTAAATTTATCATTATCTCAAAATGCTATCAAGAAGATATTTTAAGCACGAGGGAAGATTAATTTTTCTTAACTTTGCGAACAGATTATATAATGTGCACCATTTAAACTCTGTGTAACTAAGTTTTTACAGCTAATAAAAGCAAATAAACCACTCAATTAAAATAAGTATCAATTTATGCCAGGGAATGTGAGATTTATTTAATTTTTGTATTACTGAAATTTTATGTTATAAATTGTAATGGTTTTTATGACCAATATATCCTCAGAAGCCGGATTATGAGGGGCAAAGTTGGTTAGTTTGATTTTTTAATATAAGATGGAGTAAGAGGAAAAAAAGAAAATGTACAGCAGCGAGTTTAATAGTTTCTCTAAATCTGTGTAAGAATAGCTTTTTTGTTCCTTTTTGTTCCTATATTACCGTGACAAAAGCTGAGGTCATAACTTCTTACATATTAATCACTGATAAAATTATAACATGGATGATTGGACTGGATGTGATGTTA
The DNA here is from genome assembly GCA_024865655.1 of Emberiza elegans. Taxonomy (NCBI): domain Eukaryota; kingdom Metazoa; phylum Chordata; class Aves; order Passeriformes; family Fringillidae; genus Emberiza; species Emberiza elegans. Next base: position 39,935,657 of record JALJVW010000206.1, read on the forward strand.
CATGTTTAAGTTACTTAACAGTATGAGGAATAGTCTCTGGATATAGAACTGGAAGTCCAAAGGCAGGAGTTACTGTAGTAGTACATATTAGTCCTGTCCTCCTGTCATTAATGAGTTTATACAATCCCTGGGTCCTCGTTAACCTCTCTGTAAATTGGTTGTTCGTAATGGCTTATCTCAAGCCAAAAAGCCATGTACTTATCTTGAGCAAAATCTGTTTGCATGGATTTCCCAGTGTCTGTCTCTTGAACTGTGTAATTATTGTGTCATTGAAGTGTACATCAGTTGATAAAAGATATTTCTGTTTCCTGGACATTTACTAAAAGTACACTCTAAGTGACTGGGTAGGTGCAATTTCATGTTCACAGAGATTTTGCATGAATATGCTGTGCATACATATTTAGAAGTCTGCTTTGGTATTTTGTCTGATAAAGGGAGTGCAAAATATTTCACATTTGATTCCTGTTTGAGGTAAGGTTGGCATTATGTCTTTCTAAGAGACATGTCCACAAAAGAGTCTTACCATGCCAGCAAGATGGAAAGTGGTTTGGATTAAAGTGAAAATTTGTACCAGATATTCCACCTGGGTGCAACATGAGAGAAAGGAGCACTGAGCACATTTGTAACTTAAATATACAATATTTTTGTTTTTATTTCCTACAGGAACACAAACTCCAGACCTGCCATAGATCACCAGTTCCCAATTGGTTCAAAAATCCTAAATTCTGTACAGTGCTGACAATATTCCCATCATGGAATGTCAGTGGCTACTTGGAGTCACACTGTATTTCCAATGCTGTAAACTTCCTTCAAGTTTAACCTTATGGCTTTGTATTCTACCATACTGCATATAAAATATGACTTTTAAAAGTCTTAGGGAAAGGTACAGAATCAGTATTTAAGTTAAGGTACCTTAAAAAAATTCACTGAAGTGTGGCTCTATGATAGGAGTACTTTAGTTGTGGAGTGCTGGGTTTGTGAATCACACCAAATGGGAGCCCTCAGATCCGCAGCACGTCTGGACTGTAGTTCAGGTGTGTTTAAAGTTACAAATGTGCTGAATTCCTCCTTCTGCTTCACTTTGCTTAATTGGGACATTCAGCATCTAATTTTTTTTTCACTTGGTGGCATTTAAAAAATGTCTTGAAAATTTTCAAAATATATGACCACTATGTTTTAGAATCTGTTTATTTCAATAGTTAATGTTAGCCATGATAGAGAGGAGATATACTTGTTCTAAATAGATGTTTTTTTCTGTGGTGTGTACTGCATTCCTTGAATTTTAAACATTTTTGTAAAATGTATGTGTAATATTGGTTGGTTTCGAAAATGCCAGTTCTTCAGGGAAAAGCTGTGGTAATTGTAGCACAACCACTGTAGCTCAAGTATAACAGTGAAGTATTTTATCCTGAAATAACAAGACTTTAAATTTCATATTTAACTGTAAAAGAAACTCTTTCTTTCCTTTTTGCAGAATGCAGTAGTTTCATTCAAAGAATTATGTGGCCTCTCTCCTGTAGCAAATCTTATGCAGTGCATTTTGGCCGTGTCTATGCACTTGGTTGGGCCTGATAATACACCCTTGGTAGTAGTGAATCTCAATGACCAGTATCCAACCATGGAGCTCCAAGGGATTGTTCCAGAGGTCTTGAAAAAGATTGTAACAGCATATGAAATGGTGAGTAGTTTTTTGTTGTTGTCTTATATTGTCTGTTTGAAAGACTTTTTAAATGTATATTTAATATACTGTACCATGCTTGTTTTAAAACCTGTGACTTCCTCTTTTAACCTGTGACTTCCTATTTCGTGCTTCATTACTTGTGCTTGAGTTATTCCCACAAATGTACAGCAATGGTAGTGTTTTCATACAGAGTAAAACATAGACATTATTGATATACTGCATGCAAACATGTGCTTGTACCCTTCAGAAGGTAAAGCGATTATTGTCAAGAGGAACACGAACAAGGAGAATACATTGATTTATCTGTTTTTCAGTAGTTTCAAACTTACTTTGTATCTATAAACCTCTTACTACTTTACATTTTCCACTTGGGGGACCTTGGTTTATTTTGACTTTGGCTCAACATTGAATACAAAAATGTCAGGCACTGCTTTTAGGCATTGTGGTTTTATAAGCACCTTGGTGTGTAAAATTCTACACATGCTCTTTTATTTTCCTTTTCTCTATCTTTCTTTCAGATGTCATTTGATTAGCCATTTTTACACATGTAAGCAGCTGTAACATTAACTTCAGACATTATGTTTCAGTAAATACATACATTGTGTCTTTAAAGACTGGAAATTAAACATGTTGCACAAAAAAAGTGAAGGAAGAACTAACACACCAATAAATACTGATTTACATCTGCTTTGCATTAATTTGAAATGTGGAAAAAAGATCCAGAAGATTGTGGTTTGATATGTCCTTCTTACTTCCACTGAAGTAATCTGGCAGAATGTAACTGGTTTTTTATTCATTTATTTAATGTTTTCTTTCACGTGATGATAATTTTGCAATAATTTTGTGTGCTAAAATGAGAAACCTCACCTGGCAGCATCAGGTCACTTGCCAGAAAAAAAAAAGGACAAAAATGAATCAGTATCCCAGTTTCATATATAGCTTGTAAACTACTGCTTTCTAAAGAAAAGGTAGCTTTAGAATTATGCTATACCAACATGAAAAAAACACTCACTGATAATTAGCCATGTAGGCAGAGTTTGTGTAGTTCAGTGGTGCCATAGATGACACGAAATCTGGTTGCAGTGATAGCAGAGCTACAAGAAGATAGCGCATATCCTCTTAGTGCTGGCTTACAGGATATCGCTGTAATTAGGATGTAAACAAGCTTGACTGTTGGGATTACACCTGCAACAAGTCAAGAAGTTCTGTTTTCTTGCTGGAGATGGCTCTACCTGCAGTTTGTTCTGATGTGGTGATGCTGATTGTTAGTGACTAAGTTATTCTAGGTGCTTAAAATCTTAGTTCTAAATCTGGAATTCATTTTTTTTAATATCACTTAGAAGAAGGTGACTTGTGACTCCAGAAATCTTTACAATCTAAGTTTGCTTAGATTTTGCTCTTTGGCTCTCACATATGTTTTTTCCCCGCACATATTATACTCTATACATGATTTGAATATTTCTGTACTTGAGAAATCTCCACTTATATATGTAAAAGTAATAGAACATTTATTTACTGGCAAAAAAAGCATTTTTCCATCTTCTTATCCCTGAAATGTAAATACTCAATTTCAAAGAAAGAGTACAATAGTGCTTCTAGCTCTAAATGGTATTGAAGATAAGTAAATTTAAGGTTATTTTAGTCAAATATAAGTTATAAGTTAAAATAATGAGATGCATTTAAATTTGTGACATTTGGCTTTTGCCAATACTCTGTTCAGTTTGACAAAAGATTTTAGGCAATTAAAATCTGTAGGGTATGCTGGGAAATGAAGTCAGCCATGGGAGACATATTCCTGTGCTCTTATTTCTGAAAGCACATTGTGAAATAGTGGGAGACATCTGTATCATCCTTTCCTCAAAGAAAGAACAAGAAATGTGAATGTTTAGTTCATAGATGGGTATTTGCTGTAGTGGCAGATGTTTAGAGTCTGACAGTTCTATGGATTTGGGGGTTGGGGGGGGAAGTTTGTATGATTTTGGTGTGTGTTTATATAATGAGCCCTCTAAAGGACAAATCTTACCTCATTAGTTTAGACTTGGGATATTTTTGTCACGATTCATTAATATGTGGGTGTAAAATTCCACTTTAATAATGAGAGTTCTTCATGCCGAATTGAGAAAGGGCAGGTGTACTGACAAAGCAATGATTACCTACTTGTCTTTCTGCTGGCTTAGGCCTCAGTACAGGTCAGAATGATGTAACTCTGTACTTCCAGGGTGTCAGGTACTGTGTGAAATCATGGGGATAACAAAGATAGAGCTCAATGTTTATGAAACAAACCTGGATTGGTATGTCATAAATGCATGCATAGGCTGTCACTACCTTGTGTGCCCCCTCACTGTGGCACGTGTAATGGCATTTTCAAAGTGTGATTGTTTCAGGTTTATGATTTTTTTAGCTAATGAAAGGATTCTTATGTGTCAGAAATACTCTCTTTTCTATAAAATGATAATAAACATAGAAGGTAATATTTAAGATTTTAATTATTCAGAATTTGTTTACGTTGGGAGTGCATGAAGAACTCATTGTTGCTCTGTCAAGTGGAAAAGGATGCAAGACCTTAACAGCAGGACAGTCAGTCCACCTTGAAATAATTGCAAATAAGTGCAATACTGTAGGGGCTGATGGAAAGGAAAGGGTATCTTCAGTGTAATGTAGGATTTTTTAAAAGAAATTATGAGGTAAATGATAATAAAATAGTGTGTCAGCAGATACTGGGGGTTTTTATCTTTAAGCAAATAGCACATAGTTAAACAAATAGCTTTCTTAAATTTTCTGCATTCACTTAATGGAGGAGCTGTTAAGTGATCAAGGCTAGTACTAGTCATGGGTTGAAAAACCCATGTTATAGGAACTGAAGTATCATTTCTGGATAATAAAAACCAAATATATCTAGGAATTTTTGAGAAAGGCAAAAATTGCAGGTGTATTTTTCTTTAACTTCTCCATGCTCCTGAGTATTTTTCACCCTACCATCTTTTCACTGTTTAACAATGTTTTATTTTTCCCTCTTGTTCATGAACTTCAGCTTCCTTTATGTGATACTTCAGCATGCACTCTGTTGGTGTCATCACACCCATCACTGATCAGTGCTGCAGACTGAAGCTTGGAGTTAAGGCAAGTGCCTCTTCCACACCATTGCATGTTTTTAAAAATGTCTTATAACCTTTGAGATAAACAGTAAGTAAACCTTAAAAGTTATACTATGGCAAGAGAAAAAGAAATGATCCCACCCTCAGTCTGCAGCATTATTCAGTGATGAGTATAAGAGCACCTAAGAGATATGCTCGGGTACCATACAAATAAAGCCAGGTACTGTTGAGAGCTTGACTGTCTCTGTTTGCCCTTAGTGGAGGATGAGGTGTCCCATTTGCTGGGGATAGGGTTTTCTGAACTTTGCAAGCAGGCATTTACTTCTAAGAGAAAAACTAACACAGAACAGGCACATAACTGTACCTGTGTGAAAAATCAGTAGTGCTGCTACAGTAATTAGGATTAGATGTTATTAAATCCTAATTAGATAATGCTGCTAGTTCAATTTTTTCAGTTTTTGGGGTGGTTTTTAATTTTTTTTTTTTTGAGGTGATTTTGTAATTCAGAATGTCTACAGAATGTGGTATAAGTCTGTATTTTATTTAAATCAAACAAGGTGAATAGATTTTGTATATATACCCGAGGGAAGGATGTGAAAGCAAGTTGTTTGTTGGTGGTGGGGGTTGAGAGATAGTGAAAATGAGAGGTATTAAAAGAGAGTGACACTATTAAATTGGAAAACACCATATCATTGGGGATGAGCAGTGCTGTAGTAAGCTTAAATCCGGTTACCTTATTTTTGGCTGTTTCCAGCTACTGACTCAATACAGCAGATTGCATGTGCAGTCATGCAGAAGTTAACTTCATGTTGCAGAGCTGGAAATTTCAGCAATGACATAAACTAAATAAGATAGGCTATATTTTGAACTTGAACTGGAAAGCAGATAATTTGACACTATACCTGGTAGAGTTACAGACTGGACTGATACTAATAGGGCTATTAAAAGCCTATCTGAAAAGAACTGATTGTCAAGGTTTGATAAAATATTAGTAATCCTCTCAAACTTCAGCTACTGCTCAAAATTTTAAATCTTTTTCACTTTTAAAACTCATTTTGATATTAATAGAGATTAATTGAGCAGAGCTTTATTGGGCATGTTGGATTAACTCCATAATTCTGAAGGAAGCCAAGGGTATATCCATTGCCTCTTTCACAGGGCCTAAGAAAGAGTGATTAGCAGATCTGTTTTGATTTAGATTTAGTTCATAAAATCTGTATTAGTTTCCTGGTTTTGATGTAGGTCCTTGGTTATGGTTACTGTGCAAATACAGTAAGGAGGATTACAGTTATGATGTGATTATAGATTTGTATCTTGAGAAACAAATAGAGCAAGACTTCTATTTCAACTCAGCCTGCTAATGTGTCAGAGTTATTCGGCTGAGAAGCCTTTGTTCCCCAAAATACCCTTGTAGGTTGCAAACTTCTGGGGCAACCATAAAATGCTGAATGCAGTGCTGGTAATTCTCTTCTAAAACTGAGTGAATGTGTTGCTTCAACTCGTGCGCAGGCCTAAGTATTCAGTTTGTGGTTGTGTCGGAGGAGGTTGAGTTCAGTGTCACCAATCTCCTGTAGTAGAACCCAATCTTTGGAAAGCACATGATTTTAAATCATGATAACATCTGCTCATCTCTTGCATTGTGCACTTGAAAAAAATTCAGATTTATCCATATAGTATTTTTCCTGAGGAATATGTGAGTGGCATAGACCATGATAACTGTGTTCTGAGCCCTGTTGGTTCAGAATGTTGTCCTTGAGCCCATGACTTTGAATTCGAGCTCCATGAGTTTTCCACGTTACAATTTAGCTTTTAGCATTATCTGGCTTATGAAGAAGACAATTTAATGCTTTGCACAGAAGGCTGAAAAACTATTATTCCTTGCTTTTATACTTGAGAGTGTAACTACATAAAACAAAACAAAAAGATAAAAGAAGTAGTCAAAAGAGCAGACATCACAGACACTAAAGATTCCGCCTGGGGAGTTTGCAGTAAATATGTACGACTTATCAAAAAATACTTGGGGAGAACAACATGGAGGAGGTTCTCATGAAAATAAGGCATCTTCCAAATAGCTGAAGTCGTGTGCAAATGGGGAAGACAGGATCCATATTTAACCCTGCCATAAGAAATAAAAGAGAACTGACAGTGAAGAATTCCAAAAATGATCTGCACAGACTTAAAAATAACAGTAACCTCTTTTCTGAAAAAGCAGTAACAGAAGTCAGTCAAAGATTATGTAAGTTCACTAGCTGATCAATGTTTAAAAGAAAGGCCCAGCTAAAGAGGCAAAGCCACAACACTTAATTAGTTTTTGCATCCATATACCTGTAGAGATCAAGGTTTCACATGAAATGCTTCTTTATGAAGGACTAGTTGCAGAATTCATCTGTAAGTGAAATACTGACAGAAGATATTACATAGGAAAGGCAGAAGACTGGGAAAATAATACACCAGGAAGAAGAGATACTCATTTAAGAGTTCTGAAAGATCTCAAGAGTTGATGTATAAAAACTGCTAATTGTTGTGTGTATTCTCTCACTTGAAACTGACTATCAAAGTTGTTAGTGTGGTAGCAGTGTTTTAAGAGATTTCCGGGGAAGATGATGAAATTACAGATCAGACAGGCTGACATCTGTACTGTGAAAATGGGTAGAAACTGTTTTGAAGAAGAAAATTAGAGGAAACATGGAGAAATGTGTCATGTTGGGGAAGAGTCAATACAGCTTTTATAAAATGAAGGGCTCATTAATCCCTTGGAGTTCTTTGATGTCAAAAAAGCATGTAGACACAGCAGATCAGTCTGGTTAGATTTTCCAAAGCATTTGACAAAGTTTCCTTTCAAATGCTCATATTAAAATAAAGTTACCATTAAATTTTTAGACTTTTAAAGTTGTTAGATCTTTTCTGATAGCTAAAGTGAATGTTGGACTCAACCTGGGGCTCCAGCAGGAAAAGAACTGTAAAAGACACTTGCTTGTGTTGATTTTGCATTAAGGGTGTGTTTTTCCAGTAAGTGGATTAGAGATAGTAGGTATAGCTCCTGCAACTTTGATCTAGCTCAAGCAGCTAAGCACATGGAAGCTGTATGAATTAATGCTGCCCCCAGATTTGCAAAGATCATCGAGGTGTGAGGTGTGTAGCTGCTTAGACTTTCAGCAACTTTCTCAATCTTAGTGGCAGATTGTTCTAACGTGTGTTAAAACAGTAAATTTCAGAGTTGGCAACACAAATGCAGTATTTAAATTGTGATAACACACAGTGTCTCACTGTTTCCATTATTGCCTCTGGCTTTCTACAGTATTGCTTACTTTCATTATCAGTCTCTGCAGAATAGAACTGTCTTTATTCAAGTAATGGATATAGTTTGGTGGTGAAGAGATCTAAGGGAAAACATCCATCATTCATTGCAATTTAATATTGCAAATAGCCCAGGTAATGGTTTTTGCCATGTTTAATAAATTATAGTAATTGTAGATCCTGGTTTTTTGAGATTAATTGAAATAGTTAGTGATTGTGTAGCTGTTAGCCTGTCATAAAAACTGAAAACAAAGCATTCATGGAAAATATAGTGAATAGCTTGGACACTTTCTTCAGAAAGAGTTGTGCTGCTTATTATCAGTTTTTATTTTCCTGTTTTATAACAACATGAAGGTTGTAATTATGCTTCCAAAAACAGAGCTGCAGATGATAACCTTAGCTTATGCTGGGCTTTTTCAGTCCACAAAGCAAATGTCTAATTTTGGGTACTCAAGGCTCCAGTGCCAAATGTTGTAAAGTATGAGCTGCTTTGCATTGATTGAAAAGCTCTGATAATGACAATTTAATGCTTCTGTGAAGTCAAGATTTCTGCATTTCTTGTTGAGAGCATGGATGGTGAAGCTTTTTGTATCCTCTCACTAATCCCATTATGTCTAATGGCTGAGTCACAGTATTCATAAGAGCATAAAATAATACGGCTACTCAGGAAGAGGAGTGCGAGTAGCTTTCTGGCCTGTTTTAATGTAGTCCAATGAAATGTTTATGGAAGAGCATAAAAATAGGTCAGATGCATAGCAACTTCTCATATGTATGACATATTTGCAACAGGAGTTCTCTTTCTCAATAAATTTTAAATTTGGTGTTTGTCTTTTTGATTCCATCTGTGTGAAAACAAAATTGTGGCTATTAGAGCTATTATATTAGAGCTGCTACTGATGGATCTCATTTCAGAAATAACCTATTAACTACCTATTAATTTTTTCACACAGATGATAGATTTTTGCTTCTTATACAGATAGAGGATATTTTCATTTCATATACATGTCCTTACTTATTGTCCACTTTTCACATGTTTTTTCATTCTATCAGCTTTAGTTTTAAAATTATGAAAATAATGTTGCTACAAAACCCAGATTATCAGGAAAGTGAAAAGCGGTTGACTATTTGATTTAAAAAGGGTTTATTGTCCTTGGGTACATAGTTTGGAAGAGAGCTGCTGATTGTTATATTTACTCTGTCTTCAACCTAGTCTTTCTCATATATTTGACTCATGAGGAATTAAGAACAAATAGTTCTCTTCAATGGAGGACTTGTGGACTGTTTGTTCCTTTGGTAGATTTTCTTAAACTGGGGGAAATTAATTTTTTTTGGGATGCTGCAGAATTAAGAACAGATTATGTCCTATTTTTTCTCAGGCCTACAAGAATTAGTTTTGGTAAGTGGATTTCATATCTTTTGATCCTGCTAAGTATTATGGCATAATCTTGTCTTGCTTCTTTCTGAAGACAAAAATATATTTTCCATGTATGTGCTTTCTAGAATATAAAACAATTCAAAAAGAGCTGAGAGAGGAAAGGTAGGCTGAAAAAGTTAAACCATGAGTCTGTTCCTATTTTTTCCCCACTTAAATGGATAAACTGCCACTGTCAGGTACAGCATTACATTTTTATCATAATATGCCAGTGAATTCAGTAAGCATAATGGAAATTTCATCTGCCTTTTTTTTTTGGAAGAGGGCAGTGGTTTAAAGACTAAAGAGAAACATAATACTTGATTATATGATAACATAAGTTATGCTTGAGGGGAGGTGACCCTTCCCCTCTATTCAGTGCTGCTGTGGCCACACCTGCAGTGCTGTGTCCTGTCCTGGGTTCCCCAGTGCCAGGGAGGCATGGATGTGCTGAAGAGTCAAACAGAGGGCCACTAAGGTGATGGGGCATCTCCTACACAGAAAGGCTGGGAGAGCTGGGATTGTTTAGTCTGGAGAAAAGAAGGCTGAGGGGGTCTTATCAATGTGTATGAATGCCTGAGGAGAGGGTGCAAAGAGGCCAGAGAGAGGCTACTTCCATTGGTGCCCAGTAACAGGAGAAAAGACATGAAATGAAAACCAGGAGGCTCTGTCAGAACATCAGGTAACACTTTTTGACTGTAAGGGTGACTGAACACTGGAACAGGTTGCCCAGAGAGATTGTGGAGTCTTCAGCTTTGGAGATACTCAAAAGCCACCTGGACATGGCCCTGGGCAGCCAGCCATGGTAAGTGGCCCTGCATGAGCAAGGGGCTTTGGATCAGATGACCTCCTGAGGTCTCTTCTAACTTCAGTAACTCTGTGCTTCTTTCCTAAATTTATTTTCTTGTACAATTGAAGAAATATTTTCTAACTTAGACAATACATTTGCTAAAAACCTTACTGCTTTGAAGGAAATTTGGTTTGATGTGATGGATCCTCTGTGTGTAGGGAAGTAGCAGTTAGCAGCTTGATTTTCTTACCTTGGTACTTTGGCCTGTATTTGGATAGGAGAAAGATCACCTTTTGTTTATAGAGCTTTGAACTTTCTGTGCAAAACCACTCCTGATTTTTGTCTATAAAGACATTATTATTGATTGTTGTCTTGAGCCAGAAAGTTCAGTTCTTTTGACTGGAGATGTCAACTTTACTATAATTCTTTTTTACATAGAGTTGTTTAGGTTGGAAGGCACCTCTGGAGATCATCTACCCCCAAGCCCTTGCTCAAAGCAGGATCAGACAGAGCAGGATGTCCTGGACTGTGTCTAGTTGGCTGTTGAATATGACCAAGGGTGGACACTCCACAGTAAATCTGGGAAACCTCTCCCAGTGTTTGACCACCCACGATTCCCCCTGAGCCTTCTCTGCTCCAGGCTGACCAGTCCCAGCCCTCTCAGCCTCTCCTCATATAAAAGATGCTCCAGTTCCTTTAATCTCTGTGGCTTTGTACCGGACAGTACTCCATATATTTCTTGTACTGAAAAACCCTCACAAGAAAGAGATGGGAAAAACTCAGCATGGGTTTACAAAAGGGAAATTAGGCTTAGCCAATGTGTGTGGCCTTCTACAACATGGTGACAATCTTGCCAGAGCAGAGGAAAGCTGTGGATGTTTTTTTCTTGGTAGAAGTCAGCTTCTGTTGTTTATGGTGGTCCTGTTAGAAGTTGGATGTTTCAGAGTTCTTTCAGTGTAGTGTCCACGCTGTAGGAACAGTTAGAACAATTCATTTGAGTTGTGAGGTTTGCAATCTGATTTTGCAGCCATTTCCTTTCTTATTTGCTGTAACACCATTCTTCCCCAGCAGAAAGTAAAAGGCAGCACATACAGTTTAAAGCAATTCCTTATGCAGCTGCAGAGCAAGCTGACCCTGGCAGTTGTCACTGAAGGGACTAAGAACTGTTCATCTGCTTGTTCCAGTGCCTCAACAAAGATGCCTTCTGGTGCATTGACATTGAATGCTGGACTGCTTGGGTACAATTTTTACAGACATCCTCTTTGAGCTGACCATGTTTTGTTTGAGGTCCTGGTACCTATAATGGTTCTTGAGGGCAAAGAGTTTATAACTACCAGGGTTCCTTTCCTTCTGTTACTGCTTGGGGCAATGGTAGCAGCTTTGGATCCTCACCGTATAACACATCTTTTGAAGTGGCGCAGATGCTATTAGCAGTTTGGGATGCCTTGTGTTTGGTTTCCTATTTTTGTGAAGTGCTGTTTGATCATGGTGCTATTTGTACCATCTTGGGCTTAATAAAATGTCTGGAAAATGCAAATTACATGTTTATTACTGCTGTTAAGAGTTCCAGTTTGGCTTCTGAATACTAAAGATACATAAATTTATTAGAAATGGTGTAGTTTGTGATTTCACAAATGTCTCTAATATGCAGAGGTTTGGATGAAAGTAGAATGTGAGTGCCATTTTAATGAAGATTTGATTTATACCTACTGTAAGTATGGTTTCAGGTTTGCTGTTGGAATGTAGGTCTAGCAGTATTGGCAACACATTTACAGATGTCGAAATTTGAATGTGTGGTGTGCTTTTCTTGCTAAAAATAACGTTCATCCTTGGTGTTGCAATTGTGTCAGTGAAGGTGTTTTCTCTCACTGAGTTTCATCAGCCACACACAGTTTATAATTGGTTGATTTTTCCATTTTAAAATACAGCTGATGTCTTCTTGTGTGCTACCAACCATTTCCTTCCATTGGAGGATTGGATAAATCCTGGGGGTTTAGAAAGATTTCTTTCCCAAGGCGTCTGTTAAATGTGATACTTAAAATACTTATTTATGGTTGAGTTCAGTTACATATTTTACACAAGTTGAGGGCATGAACAGAATGTTTTATCTTCTACCAGAAGACCTGTTTGTGTGAGCCTAGTAGAAATGGATCTTGTTTAAATTCAGCTGAAATTAAAGAAATGGTTTCAAATACATTCATGTGTACATACATGTGAGCACTTGCATTGATCTACATGGTGCTGGTTCATAGCTCTAAACTCTTTCATAAAACAACAGATCAGACAACAAACTTTGAAACATAAAAAAAACTATCCTAAAGGGTAGTCTAGACATTTATATATATATAATTTTAAGTAACCATCTTAATGGGAGAGTTCTGTTTTGCTGAGAAGGAGGATAGATTTTTTTTTAGTATATGAGTTTTTCATTTGGTTTGTGAGGACAGCATCACATAAGGGATGAACTGTTAACAATGCAGTTCCATCTGTTTGAAGCAACAGTTGTGATTTCTAACCATGATCATTGGCTTTTTAAGGTAGGAACAATGTATATAATCCAATCCTCATTGAGAATTCTGGACTAATCATATAGTGCTTATTTCTGAATAACAACAACGATAACAACAACAATAACAATAATAATAACTACGTAATTTTTAAAACATCTTTCTTGACATTCATCCATTTGTTAGAATAATTAGGTAAAATGCTTGCATGATTTAACCAGTAGAGTTCGAAGAATACAACAAATAGATCAAGCTATTAACCTAGCCTCTGCAGGAATGTGATTACTTCAAGGCACATAAAGCATACCATTCTGCATTTCCCATTTTCCACTGACCAACAACAAAACTAGGATAGTCCAGCCTGTAATGAGTGACTGAGAAGTTCTCTGGTCATGCTGAGGTTGGGGTGTGGTAGTGGAGTGGGAATTGAAAGGAGAGTTGAATTTCAGCACTATATCTTGTAAGTTCTATATTTAAAATACATTTTTGGATATTTTGAATCTTTGCTTCCAGAAAAAAAGCAACATAGGTTAGAAATGTGAATCAGTATTGTAAGAGGCTTGCTAGAAAATATAGCTTACTAAACTTCATGTAGCATGTGTTCTTTCTTGAATATGCATGGGCAATTTGCAATACATTTTTAATAATCAGGTGGCAACTGGTTGTTCCCTATTACATTTGTTTCCATTTCTCTTTCTAGATTTGTCACTGATAATATTCTAGAAGTTAGATGTGGTTAGAAAATACCTGTTTATTGATTGCCTTGTTCAATTTAGACTAGTTCAGTGTAGAGCAGATTCTACCTGGTCTTTCTTCTCAATTTCCACAACTAATTTGCCTTGAGATTTCCATGTCTTATTCTGCTGCAGACATAGTGGTTTTCACACTGAAGCTCCTCCTTACTCATCATTTTCTATTTCATTTTTATATCGATCACACATATACATACTACTATCATTTGGATTAGGCTAATTTTCTGTTTAAATATAGACATTTATACATAGTTGTTCCATATGCTGTGTCTGCCAAAAGTCTTTCAGTCTCTGTGAATGTCTATATGAGTGTTTTCATGAGGTTAAAACTTTGGCTTGAACACTAGAAAGAATTCATATGTTCAAACACTCCATAAGAGTAATTTAACAAATCACTGAATCCATACTAAAATATTACTGTGTGGTGAAGAGCAATGTAAGAATAAAATTATAATGAACTAATAGTATTAGTTTATTAACCAAGCACAACTAGAAGGTGACACCTACTCATGCACACAGCATACTGCTCCATTATTTTCTTAGGGAAGGACATTTGAAAATCGGGGTGTTCCATAATTGTGATTGAATGGTAGTGGCAGTCAACCCCGAATTATTGTTAGCTCAACCAGTTTTGCTCTGCAGTGCTGTTAATCTTAAATACAGCTTTGTATGTATTTTAGAGACCAAAGATAATGAAAGTAACTGTTACTGGTCTTGATAATCTAAAAGTGGATATTAGAATAATTTCTGCCACATGAAATGCATTGCCATTTTTCTTCAGAAGTTGCAAAGAGGGTATTCCTTTTGATCTGAGGATATTTAGCAGCTTTCCATACTGGAACTGTGAAATATGAAATTGGCATGTTATTATAAATTCTTCAGTGTTAGCCTGACCATGATGAAAGAGCACTAATACAGTGATTAGTTTCTTTTCCTTTCATCTGCAGAATCAGTCAAACCTTCTTCTTTTGTCAATACAGAAAGTAAACAAAAAAGCAGTAATGTAAGCATTTTTATTCATCTTAGAATTCTCTTATTTCTGAAAATCAGTGCAGCATCTGGGAGTAAGTTTTCTAATCAGCTGAGACTTGTTCTCCACTGCTTCTAAATTATCTGATGTTCATGTAGGGTGTACAAAGGAAGCAGAGCAGGTAGATATGTTCTGTGTCTGGAATAGGACCTAACTGAGATGACTTAGAAATTATGTTATTAAACACATGGGGTCAGGAAAACAGAGTAGGACAGTTGTAATATTTCTTACACTTCCTTCAAAACAAATACCTTGAACAGGCAGCACAGTTGTTCTCTTTTTTTTATGAACTCCAATCAAAAGAGTGCTCAGGTGAAAAGACTCAAAGGGAATCCCTCTCTAGTCCTTAGTATTGTGTATTAGCATCCCAGAAAAGCCCAAGAGTCATACGTGCTCAGCATTTCAATTTTCAAGGTGATTTTCAATTCAAAAAAACCTGCTTTACAGCTTTCTTTCAGCTAGTTAGCAAAATAACATCAGCTGTTGGAAGCATACAGCTGACATCAGCTGTGTTTTGCTTCTCTCCATTTAAATTCATTGCAGAAACAGGTGTATGTGACATACATATTGAAACAGGTAAATCCTTGCCTGTCAAGCAAATTTACAGTGCTCTTATTTCAATTTGTGAATTCTGTTTTAGAGACTGAATAGTAATGAAACATAGTGAAATGGGGCTTTCTCCTTGACTGATTAGGAATAGTCAGTTTGCAGTGCTCCCTATGTGGGTGAAATATAGTATTCTCTTACTTAAATTGTCTTCAATTTGTTATACTTAAATAGTAATCAGCATAATTCTATTTATAGGTAGTTTTTGCTTGAGTGAAAATTGATATTTATATTCACAGAACAATCCAGTTTAAACTGTGGTAAGCTAAAGTTTTTCATTTGCAGCTTAGCAACCTGATCAATTTATTTTTACTTCATATATTATAATTTACATTTATTTAAAGCAACCCCGACAATGGACATAAATCAGACTAAGTAGACACTTTAAATAGAGATTAATTGGGATGTGAGGATTAAATTAAATTATCCAGTATGATGACCTCCACATACTCTAAAGTTGCTTTTTCACATGCTGTTTATGTGTAGCAAGGAAAAATTCAGGGTTTGCATAATTTTCTTTATTGGTTCAAACCAAAATAATAGAAATAGAACTAGAATTATTTTTAAATGCTTTGGTCATTTGTTTAAACCAGATTTTTGTGCAGCTGACAGTTACAGAAGCCTGTAGAGTAGTTTGTCTGTGCAGGTGTTTTTCCTCCTCACTTGCTTGCACACTTGTCACAGTCAGAAATCTGAGACTTGCTTGCCTGCTTCTCAAAATTGATTTATGCCTTACTTGGAGCAAAGTTCAGAAAAACAGCCTCAATGTCATTCAGCTGGAGAAGGCTCCTTCTAATATGTGTGAGGGAGTCATGCCTCTTACAGTAATTTTTCTCTGAGGAACAGTATTAGAGAGGTTTGGGCTTTTTTTCCCTGTAACATTCCTTTTTCCCTGTAACATGCTTTTATGAGGAGGAATGTTCCTCCTCATAAAAGCAAATTGTGGTCTCCTAAGAAAAAGCAAGTTCCACATGAACACCCACATAAGTAAGATGTCAAAAATGTAGTCATTGTTTTAGCGGAGAGAAAATTGTCTGCTTGAGTGGAAAGCAGAGACGTCAGTGGGGAAGGTGAGAAGCAAAGTTGTTACTTCTCAGTACATACCCTAGGCTGAAAATTCTGCAAGGTTCCATCTTTGTGCATTCAGCTGGGATTCCCTGAAAGGCTTTTTGTTTAGAAAGATCAGCTAAAGGAATTACTTATTTTTCCTATCCTCCGCTATCAGCCTCAAGTGATTTGTTTCCTTCCATAAAGCATTGTCTCATACTAAGTGTGGGTCTAGCCACAAAAGGGAAAATGTGGAGGAAAAAAAATCTGGAAAAGCAGTGGAATGATGCTTAGGAAAAAGGATGCACTGGGTCATGAGTGTTCATCATCCTGAATGTTGGAGTGAATGAGGAAGAGGAAAATTGTATCCAGGTTATCTCACCCAAGCCACCAAAAGTGAATTTCCTGGTTGTATCATTTCCAGTTGCTTTGATAGGCAGTGAACTATGGAGTAGACATTTTGCTTCAGTATTCACAGATCCCAGCCCAAAATCATTGTATTTTTTATGCCTTTATGCTACATCTAGGGCACTTTGCTGCCCCATTATGACCAGGGAAAGGAGTGTATTCAATATCTTAATGATAAATATGAGTTTATTGATTTGAGTTTAATTTTAAGCATCATTCACAGATTAAAAATTTTAAATAAAAATTAATTTTACTGATATTCTGTATATTTTAATTTATTTTTTCTACAGATGATTCACACCATCAGGACTCTGGTTGAAAATACAGATAGCTTATATGAGAAGATAGTACAGTGTCAGAAAGCAGGTAAGTACAAGCTGCTTTTAAAAATATTTTACAGAACTTGCTGAAATTTTTTTATTTTCCAAAACTTATAATCAATATTCAACTATAGCAAAAAACCTCCCCCAACAAGCAAAACCCAACAACCAAACAACAAAAAAACAAAAATACAAAAAAAGATTACTGGAATTTAGGCACATCCAGTAAGAGTGAAAAGACATTTCAAATCACAGAAAGCAAAGATTCATAGAATTACATCTTGAATTGGAAATTACAAGTATTTTATACATGGACAGTATCTTGTCATTATAGTCATTTCCACAAATGAAAACACCAAGGTTACAGGAAGCAAAGAGAAAATGATCTTCCTTCACACTGAAATTTTTTAACCATTTGCTCCTCTTTCTCTATGTGAGAACTTTTCTTATTTTGATGTGGTAGCCCAATGTCTTCAAGAACCTTGGTGAAACTTGAATTGTCAGGAGAACGTTGCCTTCTGATAGTTGTGTAACAGTAATTCAGACGTTTGGTTCCTGTATTTCTTTAGGTCTGTTGGGTGGATGCCCTCTGGTTCTGTGTTGCTCCCACAAGTTCTCTGAAAATTTTCCTGGGTCTGATATATATTTGAAATAGATGGTGCAAGTACTTCTTGACCCTTTCACAAATGGACCCCTTTTTAATGTGATATTTTGTAACAGTTTTGTCATTTGGGCACAACTGAGTTTTGAAGGTTTCCTGCTTGTTTTGATAGCATGTCTGACCTTGCTGTTTAAACATGCTTGTTTTCTTTTGAACTTTCAACTGTTTTATAAATAATGTTACAAATTTGCTCAAAGTGATGCATCACATTTTGCATCAGAAACAGGAATGCTGCCAAAGACTCTGCCAAAGCATTTACAGACATGTTTTGCATGACTCAATTGGAACAAAAGCTTTTTATATACATGCTCATTTTTATCTGCCTGATATTTAGCATCCTGTAGCTCCCGTTATCTTCCATGATTTTGTCCCATTCTTTGATTTGCTTCTCTGCTCTCCTACAAATTCCAGTCCCTTTGTTTTGTTCCTTTTTCCCAAAAAGAAAAAAAAATAATGCTCTTACACCCTCAGCCTTCCTTTACAAGCTCTCTCCTGTTAACAGTGGCTTTCAGATCAGCAGCAAGGAAGGCTTACCCACTTGGAATTTCCAGATCTCTCCTTGATTCACAGCATGTTCTCCTCAGACACTGTGAACTTCAGTTAAACCAAAGGACTGTCAAAATACCTGAAAATTTTAAGTTGCCCTATTTACTTGAAGTTGTCAAACATAAATACCAAACATAAACACCATGAGTGACAAAATATTACTTCACATATCCTATTGATAGATACAGAGATTTATCTAAAATACTGTGGCGATTTTGGCTGGGATAGTTATTTTTCTTCCTAGTAGCAGGTATGGGACTGTGTTACAGAGTGCTTTAAAATGGGGCTGATGATGCAGAGATTTTTTTTGTTGCTGCTGAGCCACGCTTACACAGGATGATGTTTTGCCTTCCTGGTGTGCATGGCTTTTGCTTTACCCATTAAAGTGTCTTTATCTCAACCCACAAGTTTTCTCACTTTTACTCTTCTGATTCTCTCCCCCATCCACCCAGCTGGAGTAAGCAAATGTGCAGCACTTGGTTGCTGGCTGGGGTTAAACCACAGCAGTACCAAACACAAAATGTATTGTGCTGTTGTAAGGATGTTGTTGCCTGGTAGACATGTGTGCTTGCTTCTTAAATCATCTCCCAATTATGTGGTGATAGTGTGCTTAAATTTTTTTAGTGTCTTAAGCAGTTTAGATACTTGGTTAGAGGTAAGGCAAAAGCCAGTTGCCCATTTTTTTTAATTTTAGAATTGTTGCTCTTCAGAAAAGATTGCTTTCTACTAGCTTAAATGCATTCCTGTAAACTTCCATATATCTGACTTTCTTGAGTCTTACTGCCTTATTTTACATGAGGGACAGTTGAGTCCAGGAATCCTTTGCTTAAGATGCTAAAGACTTAAAGCCTGTGCTAAATAGTGGAGATTTTGATCTCCTTCAAAGGAGAACCCTCCAGTGTGGTGACATAAGCCTAAATATGGATTTTGTAATAGATCCTGCTATTTAGGGCAGGTTTAGCCCTGCAGGGTCAAGGCATTTTTTTAAGATGAATGAGCTGAACTGAATTACCTTTTAGTATCAATGGGTTTGGAAGATTATCTAATTGATCTCATGTTCTCAGTAGATGCTATTTGAATTAAGAGTAAAAGATTATGCATTTTTCTATGTAGTTTCTGAATAAGGAGAAAACAAAATCATGCCTTTGGCATTTTTTCTTCTAGGGCTCAAATAGTGGAAAAGCTGCTAAAATAAGAAGTAGACAAGCTGCCAATAAGCAGTAAATTTTTGTTGTCATAACCAGGCTTATAAGAGAATTTTGTTAAATAGGCACAATAGATTCACTCTGTTGAACTGTTTTCTATCTTAAGTTTAATAATAGGACTTTTGGCCTCCTATAGAATTCAGACCTAATTTGGAAATAAATGCAGTATTATTTCCTTGGTTGATAGCCTTTTGGATAAGTAAAGATACAATTATTGAGATGGCTATTTTCAGAATTCAGGTTTTTTGCTATTAATATTCTCTGAGCACATTTAACTATAAACATCTCTCCTCATTTTGGTTCTTTAAAATTAAATAATATTAAAAACCTCTCTGTTTCAGCATATTAACCATTTCAGCATATTAATTTCAGCTCAACACATTGTTATTAGTTAAGTAGTTATTGAAAGTATTTTAGATGCATGAATAATGGAAAGATATGGGAACATGATATTGCTTTGCTTCCCAGTGTACTTTTATTCTTTTCAGAATTACAAAAAAATCCACATAACTTCAAGATGACTGCAGTGCCATTTATTTTGTTGCTATTAAGCCAGTTAAAGATTAAAGATGCTACAGGAAAATAGAATCTAGGTGCTAACGGGAATTTGAAGATAATCTGATCCATTCTCTGAATCTCTTAGAGTCCTAAAATGCTCCTGTATTTTTGCTAGAGTAAACAATTTGAATGTCCAGGTCACCCTACCCCATTTATAAACTCCTTTGTACTCAAATCACGTAATTCCTGAACTCTTCTTTTGAATCTTCTGTTGTGTTTTTTGCTTTATAATTCAAATACTGTCTGAGCTCATCCCTGGTTAAATGAGAGAACCATGACTTAGGAATTCATTTTGGTGTTCAGCAGTGGAAGCTCAGAAGAATATTTCAAATATTCATTAAATTATGGGGAGCAATAATTAACTAAACACAGCTTGCTGGTTACAAAGAACTACTGAACAAAGGTAGATATGACTGGAGTATTTTTGAATAACCTGGTGTGATGGAAGGTGTTTCTTCATCTGGCAGAGGGTTTGGATGTAGATGATCTTTAAGGTCCCTTCGAACTTCAAACCATTCTATGATTCTGTAATCTTGGGAAATATAAAATCAGTAAATTTACAAGTGTTGTGGAAAATATTGCCTTGACAATACCTGCAAGGAATGGTCTCTGAGGTTTCTGTTCTAATTCAGAAAATGAAGTTATTGTATAGAGTTCTAGCAGTGTCAGTTTAGTGTTAATGAGATGCATAAATGTATTTCAGCACTGTTTGCTCAAACTAAGGATGAATTAATATTTAAGAATTCAGATTCATAAAAACCATACATATTTCCTTCCATATTTTTTTTTATAGGCATAGCCTTCCCTAGGCATCTGTGCAGCCAGAATTCTTTTTCAGATTCTTATTTTCTGGGCTCTCAGCTACACCATTCTTTCTCTCCATTTGACCATTCTAGTTTTGCCTTATGCACATCATTTTCCTGGCTGTCGTTTTGATGATGTCTGTCCCTGGATGGATTTTTATCTTTTTTTCCTCATTGTGCATCAGGACTGAGCTGCTTTCACTTTTCTTGTGTTTGCTCATTTGGTAGCAAGAGTTTCCAGTGCCTGCTGGATTTTCAGTCTTTGTCATGTTGTCCCACAGGCTCTTTGTAAACATCTTCCAGGTTAATTCCTTTGAATTTGTTTTTAAAATTATCCCACAAATACAGCTAGATTGACACACGTCCTCCTACCACCTTAACCAAAATAGTTTTCATTGTACTCCCCACTCTTCCTGTATCCATCTGTTCTCTTTCTTCCTCATACTTTGAATCTGAGTTGTTGGAGCAGAGTCTGTCTTATTTATCCCATCCGTACAATGACTGACTTTATTTAATAATGCAAGTAATGAATGGCATAGAAGGAGTATATTTTCTAACATGTACTTCAAAGCAGCCCTTCAACAGCATCAGTAACAGGCTATGGTTTCAGGAAAGGGAGTATTCAGCCATTAAGGATAAACCCTGTACACAATATCTGTTGGAAAATGGTTAATCTGAGCTGCATGCAGAAAAATACTAGGATGATGGCCATACAAACACTTCAAATGCTTGTGGTGGTTGAAAATTAAAGGAATAAAATCAATTTTGTTTGAATAGTTGGAACTCTTACTTCCCCACTGTTACTACTTAAGCTTTTCAGCAAAATGACACTTCTGAGCTGTTGAGCTTTTTTTCCCTGTTTGTTCGGGTTATTTCTACTCTAAGTTGGTTTTTGACTCAGGTTCACCAAAGTAAAACATGTAAGGAAAAGTAATATTCTGGCAGATTAGATAATCCACTAACAGAGCAAAATGAATTTATATATGTAACTATTGAGGAGCACTTTTGACTTGGTATATAGGTAGGCAATTGAGTTTTTATTTAAAGTGTGAAAGGCAATGGCTAGGTTCCCAATATTTCTGCAATTATCTCTGACTTGAAAGAGAATTTATGGTTTTTATGGTTTGGGTACTGTGGAGTTCAGCAGAACATGTTAATCCATGTCTTCTGAAATACTGCCTCTCATCAGCAGGTCTTGGCTCTTGGTTAGAAGCCATTGGATTTAAACTACTTTTTTGTAACTAGGGAGTGAAAGAATGCTGCTCTATCTGTTATTGGACTTTGCACCTGAAAATATTTCATTTTTTTGACTGCCATCAGTAGGACATGCTGATCTTCAAGTTACATCTTAGAATTGGATCCATTACTGTATTTTTCATGAGGTTCACTGTCAAAAGAAAGCTATCCATAATATTTATCACCATCACATAAATTCCAGTGTCACCTGCTATAGCTGAAACAGTACTTGGAGACCCCTCTCAGCCAGTCTGCATGCTTTTGAAATACCTGCTCTTCCTTGTTTTCTCTATGTTCTCATTTTTAAATAAGCCAGTTATCAAATTGTTTTAACTCCTTTCTGTACACTTGTCACAACATAATTTTCAATGTTTATTAGCACAATAGGCTTTTGCTGATAGTTAAAGAAAAAAAGGGTGTATTCAAGTTATTCCCTTTATTTATGTTTCTAAATTTTCAGTCTTGTCTATAATTTTTACCTGTTTTTTCTTTGTTTGCTCTTCATCCTGTCTGCTTCTTTTTTTATGCATGTTTTTTCTTCCTGTTTGTCCTTCCTCCTCAAATAACTCCACTAAGCCTCTCTCTCTGGGTACAGCTCACAGCAGCTCAGATTGTACTGTCATTGCCTGTACTCCCTGTAAGCCTGTTCTTCTCCTGTGCCTTGAATATTCTTGAAACCACATTCTACTGGGGAGGAGGGGAAGTGAAGAATTGCACTTAGATCAACTTAAATAGTATAAGTGAATAGGTGATGAGTCATTTTTCTTTATGCTCACATGTTTGTCACCATAGTTATTCACACCAGTCATAGACCACATTTTTCCTGTATTACTTCTCATACATAGCTCCCTGTAATACCTTGGATGGTATTGGGGTTTTTTTGTGAATCTGATATATTTTCCAAATGGGTGCATGATTCCTAGGAGACATCTCACACACTTCTTAATGACCTCACTCATTGGTACTAGGGCAAATACTTGACCAGCACAGACTTCTGCATTACTCTCTTGAGTTTGCCACTTCACATGAAGCTTTTCCCCCCCCCCTCCTGTTAATGTAATGCCAGGAAAGAAAGAAGTTAGATTTCTGTGGAAGTGTAAGAGATTGATGACTATTGCCAGTGAACCAATGTGGGCTCAGCCAGGTCTGAACATTGGGAAAAATTACAGTGTGCCATAAATCAGTATCTTTATTAAGTCTTCATTCTAACATTCAATAAAATCAGAAACTTTTCAATAGAATCTCATTGGTCTCTCTTGAGTATCAAGACTGATAAAAAAGAGATGGAAATAGCAGTTTGTGAAAAAAAAAATCCTCTCCTTGGTACCTCTCTTGTGTTTATGCCCTTTATTGACAGTCTTAATTCATTCTCATACATGTAGTGGCTGAACTTGACCCCCATTCAGAAATCTTTTCTGTCTTCACAGAGGAGTGTATTTGTGGAATAAAGTTTTCTGTACATTGGGGGTGGAATACCATGAGTCAGTTTTCCAGAACAACTGTTTTATTATGTCAAGGTCTGTTTCTCTGTGAATTTTGTAGAAGCGTTGTTTTGGAGGAACAGAAAATGTGTTGGTGTGGGTTTTACGAGTTTTGTCAGTTGATATTCTTTTTGTTGACTTTGGTATCTAGAAGGGTAATTTTACATAGGATTGTTCTTGAAAGTGTTTGGAAGGGTGGAGCTGGTTACTTAACCCTTGGAAGTAATGAAGTCGTGGCATAGATGTTACGCATTTCCTCTTTTCAGCTTCATAACAGCATAAGCATAGTACTGCAACTTCTCTAGATCTCTTCTGATGGTGTTTCTTAAGGAATTTAGTGAGCATTTTAAGTCCTCCCCAGCATTAAAGAAAGTCTCTTATATGGAGAACTGGATGACTGTGATTGCACATGGGACTGTGTGAGTGTGGACTGGAAGACTAAATACTAATTTAAAGGAAAGAGTGGTGCTCGGCAGGCTGTGATGCCACTGTTGTTTGGGATGTTGGTATAAGAAAGTTCTCTTAAGTATGCAATTTGTCTTTACTGTTTTTCAAGAATAATAGGGCACTGCGCACCAAAACAGTTTTAGCCACCTAAGTAGAGGCAGTACCTACGTGTCTGTCTGTGTCTGAGGAACATTTCCACTTACTACAGAGATAGTGCCAAAGAGGTCAAAGTAATTAAAAAATGCTGAACAACTAATTAAGGTATTGTATTCTTTTGTCAAGTAATTATCTGAATATATTGAACGCAAATAATTAATGCCTTGAGCATCTTAAATCTGCAGCAAAATGTTCTTCGAATCTGCCAAGAAATTCTGATTCTCTAGTTATGGCGTAACATTTTCTTCAGTGTCTTCAGTGGAAACAAAATGTTTGGAAGTACTTCAGCATCTAATCTTTGTTCCTGCTAAGACTCCATTTTTGCAGTTAGCAATGACTTTTAAAAAATAAGAGGAATGCAAAGCATTAGTTTAAGAAGGTTCATTTTAAATCTTTGTGTGAAGAGTGTTTTGTAAGCGAAATATATGAGAATTTTCAAGTGTGGTGACTTCTACTGCTTCTCTAACATGATGGATTTGATTTATTGTTGATATGGTCTGGTAGCCAGACTCTCTTCCCAATCTCTTTTTCTGATAAAATTAATTTTGAGAGGAAATTGTTTGTGAGGCTGAAATAGCTGACTGTTTAAGGAATGTAATCTAAAATAAAAATATTAAGAAACATATTTAATGCTGTAAAAAATTAAAGCTGTTGCTTTCGAAGATATGGCCAAGAGTAGCAGCTGTATAAGCAAATTAAATATTTATATGTGGAAATGAATACTTACAGCCTAAATACTTTCCTAGAATTTTTCATTTCCTTTATTACCATTTAACCTACACAGTGGAGGAAGAAATATTGGAATATATAAACTGATTTCTTGGAGTTTTATTCTTGTAAAGAATAAATCTGTGTATGCAAATTATTCACAACGTCTTTGTAAGTGTTTGAGTTGAATCTGCATAGTGGTAGACCTGAAAGGTGTGGTAACCTAATCAAAAGTTGTGACGTATTTTCTTTACATGTAAAAATTTTTCTTGTTTATTTAATTTTATTTTGTATTTATAACTCTTTTGAAAAGTATTTAATTTGATTTTAAATCAAAGATCTCTACCAGAAATGAAATGAACTACATTTGGCCTGACTGAATTTAAGCGCTTCATACCTGGAGTATTACCAGTGTTTATTTCATGTAGACACGGTCAAATTTTGTTTGTGACTCATTTCACGTTAGGTGTACTCAGTATATGCATTTATTGCCAGAGTTTCATCACTGTGGTTTTTCACTGATAAAGTTCTTTGTTAAGAGAAAAAACAAAGCAGGAGGAGCCCACCTGCTGTGTAGTCATGTCTCAGCTAGGTTGTAAATCATCTCTTGGCAAGAAAGCTTTCATCAAAGAAAACAAATGAGCATGTCAGGGGAAAATCTGGCTTTAGAAATACAGCTAAGCAAGTGTTGTGCTGGCTGTTTTGCTAAAGATTCCTTGAAAAATTAGTGTCTTGGTTCTCAGTTAAAGTGTGAATTTTTTTCCTATAAACTGAGATTGTATGCCAGGGCTTTGTGATAGGAGCCCTTACAAAAGCAAACAAATCTCAGAGTTCCAAATGTTCCTGTACTTGTACCATACAGGTATGTGACCCCAGTTTTCCATTTTTCAGTTTCTTTACACTTCTTCATTTTAATACATGTGTAATTATCATCAGACAGTTCAAACAAATATGCATATATTGTATGCAAAACCATAATTGCATGCAGCTCAGTGACCTAAGGCCACTTTCCTTTCTAACATATGCTTCTTAACTAGTTTAAAAATAGCAGAATCACTTACGCTGCTTTATATAGCACATTTTAATTAATATGTTAAATATGGTACTTTGGAACTATAGTGAGAGTCCAGTAGTGGGAGGAATTGCTAACCAGCTTCCAACAAGTGTCATTTCTAGTTAGTAATTAAAGACAATAAATTTTATATGAAATAGCTTCATTTTAAAGACAGGAAGAAACAAATTTTTCAAGCAAAATACATTTGAAGATGAGTGTCTTTTATTGGTATCAAAAATGTTGCTTTTGAGGTATATCACCAAATAATATTTTTTGATGAAAATACCATGTTGGGATTGCAACAATATGCAGGGCATCTTTTTTTCTACCATTTCAAGCATCAGGAGAACAATAACACATATTTTAACCTCATATGAATGTTGTAAGTTCTGAATGGTTTTCTATCTACTGAACATACTTGTGAAAAATTAAACACTAAGAATCCAGGACATAAAGCAAAGCTGAAGTCCAGTCTGGAAGCTATTCTGACAGGGGATGACTCAAAATTATCATTCTGTCAAAACAATTATATTGCCTTGTATGCTTTATTTGGGAAAATTTCTTGTTATTAAAGTATGTCATAGCAATAAGACACATTGCTCTCTCTACTGTCATTTAGTCCTTGTTGAGATTATAAACATGAATGTTCCATCAGAATATGGCAAGCATAATTTAATGCAGGTTTGACATCCTATGCATGTAACACTGTAGGTCATCCTGCAGCTGTTTGAGGAAACACAGGACTGCAGGGTCCTTAAGTCTGTTTCCCAGTACACCTCTTGAAAATGGATCGTGTCAAGCTGTATTTTAAAATGAATATGAATTTTTGATCTGAGTAATTTTCTTATTTTAAAACTGATCACAGACCCACATCTACAATGGTAATAAATTTTACTTAAGTTCTGATTTTGCTGGTGGACATCCATCCTAATTTTGTCTTTAAGCTGCAGTGATCCTTTGAGGTCCGAGGTCTTACCTGACTGGTCTAGAGTATCTAGAGAGCAATTGCTCCTCTTTTGGTTTTCTTTTTGCAAGACTTACCAAGCAAGTTTTTGTTAATCTCCTCAATGATAAATGGTTCCTACTGCATTGAGTAGCCTTAGAGTGTTTCTCTTTTCTTCATGCCATTTAAGTTATTGAAAATGGAAGGGGATTGTGCGTAAAATTTCAGAGTAGCATCTTGAATGTAAGGTATTCCTGGAGGAATGAAGAAGTGTTAAAGCCATCCAATGCATTCCAGGGCTGTGGGAACAGGTCTGAGAGAGAGGGAAAAGCTGAGACAATCATGAAATTCAAACTAACCAGCATTCACTGGGGAACCAGAAAGAGATTCAGCACTTATGGGGAAATATTATTTGGAAATACTGAAGGATTCCTTATGAGAATGCTTTAGAATAAGCAAGTGTACTGCAGAGGAGAAGAATATGCTGTGAAATCTCTGGTTATGATTAGGAAAATTTGTCAGCAGTATTTTGTTCACTGTACAAACCTGCTGTTGACTCATGCTATTGCTGTTTTGTTGCATATATTACAGTGTATTTACATGCCTTGCAATAGTTGGGGTGAATGTTTTACTGGAAAGCTGAAAGCTGCTCTTTTTAATGTGAAATACTTGAATCCATTTTCATTTTCCAAATGCTTAGGAAACTGTATGGCTTCTGTCAGCTCACCCTTACTTATGCAGCGATGGCCAGCCTTCTTAATGCAGGTTATGCAAACTAAGAGCCCTTAGTACCCCCATGCAGAAACTCAGAAGGGGACCAAATGATGTTTGAAACCTCATCACACTGTTACAAGCGGTAGGCAAACAAGTTAAAGAAAGCTAGAAAGTAGGACTAAGCCAGTGAGCCTCACTTCAATCCCACAAAAGGGGGGATATCCTTGGTGATGCTGAACAGCCGCCTCAGCACAGTCCTGGGCCACCTGTTCTCTCTGATCCTGGTTTAGAGCAATGGGGTTGGTCCAGAGCTGCCTTTCAACCTCAGTGATTCTATGCAACTAAGGGTTTTACTAAAGAGTTTCCAGTCAAAAGAGCTTTTTAGATTTGAGCTTTCTGGCTCAAGGCAACAATCAGTAATAATTTCATTGTAGATAAATATGTTTGTGCAGTGGAAAAAAATTAAAACACAGAAAATACCATCCAAACAGAAGAGCACACATCCTACATGTTCTTTGTGGTCACTCAGAAAGTTGTGAATTATATCTTCTTTAACATCTGCCACAATAAATGGAAAATATGACTAACTTGTGCTTTCTTTGATTGAGGTGGTATATGCAAAAATATAATGGGTGATACATCAGGTTAATGGTATGTCTGTTATCATTCAAGAGCTCTCAGGCAGTTCAAAATTACTAATTGACTAATAAATTTAGAAGTAATTAAGCCTCATAAAAGTGACTTGTTTATTATAATATCTTAATGAGAGTGAGAGCTGAATTTTTATTTGCAGAGAGACAGAAAATTGTTTATATAAAAAGTAATTTAACCTTGAGTTTTCTTTGTAAGCATATCCTAAAGGCATGTTTACATGGGTTTATATGGACATCTAAATTATTTTATTAATTTAACTGTAAGTGAGAATGTGTTACCACTTTTCCCCTTTTTCTGTTACCTTGTAATAAGTTTAGTTTTGGAATTTAACACTTGCATTATTCCTTTGTCATAGTTAAAGCATGAAATAATACCAAGGCAAATGCAAGAAAACCAAGTGAGAACATGCAAGATGAATGCCAAGAGAAATAAAGTCAGCAGTTAAATGTTGTGCTGCATTCATGCTCTAAAATTTAATTGTCCATAAATTGTGTAGTAAATACAATTCATTCCTTTCAGCAGATGGAAAAACTGAGACAAAGAGATGAAATAATTAGTTTCAATTAATCAGGCAAGAGCTAGTAATGGAAGCAGAAATAAAATTCAAATCTGCTTGTTCCTGCTTGTGTGTTTAGGTTTAGTGTAGCATGATGATGAGGAGTTGGCCAGTCTGTGAGAGATGTTGAGGACGACCCTATCAGTATCAATATTAGTGGTGTTTAAGCAGGAGGCACCTGTCAGCTGGGGGTTTACATCTGTGTGCCCTGGTAGAATGATCTGACTGCTTCGTTTTCTGAAGAAGGGGTGGTGAGATATTCCTGCCAACTTCCAAGTGCACTTAGCTGGGGTGGAATGGCTTTGGCAAGACAGAAATGTATCATAGCATGAGTGTAGACTGGGAAGAGCATCACCACAGAAGGTTGTTGGTGAACATAAAGGAGTTTTTCTGGCTGTCAGAATACACAGTCACCATTGTGTCCACATCTGTGATATCGGGAACTTTGTATACATCAAAATAATCTGAAATCTACAAAGCATGAATTCTACTTTTAACATGCAGGCACTCAGCATTATTCTTAATACCTTTCTTCTTTAGTTCAAGTTATTATCAATTCCTGCTGTCCAACCGACTTAGAAAGCAATAATTTTTAAGATGGAAATGAGGTGCAGAACTTCAAAAGTTTGCCAGTATGTCTCAGAATTCATTGTACAGATCAGAAAATCTGTACTGTTGTGATGGCTCTAGAAGTGTAATATTGTAAATAGGGATCTGTATATAATCTTTCCATAATCATATTAGGAGTTTATTATTTTGGTTGATATGAATGGGAAATGGATACTTAGAACAATGATGGGTTTATGAACTTTAATTTCTCACCTGTTTAGAAATTTGTTTTGGGGAAATATAAGATGAACATTAAATTTGAGATGGCAGAGGGAGAGCTGTAGAGAAGTGATTGAAATAAAAATTATACACTATGTTAATTCAGGGAAAATATTTGCCATTTATTTTTCTTGTAGCAAAATTTAAAATAGTAAGAAAGGGTAGAAAGAACAATTTTGCCTTTCAAATGAATCTACGAATACTTTTTAAAATATGTGTGTGTGTATGTGGGAGTTGGGTAAGGGAGTGTACGATGGAAACGTTCAGTCATCTCTCTTTCTTTTAATGAGACATGAGTGTAGGATAAAGAGATTATGAAGAAGAGATAATGTCCTTAAAAGTCAGTCTTCTCTCAGATTGCCAGCCAACCCAAGTTTATGTGCTTATTCATGGTAATAAAGTACATGTAAATTTTGAAGTACATACACTCACTGGGCAAATAGATCGCAACCAACGCAGTTAAAAGCATAATTTGTACTTTATTATTATGTTCATAGGTGTATGTCACAACCACTTGCCAACTTTTGACCTCAAAATACCCTGTACATTATTAGATGGAGATCCTGAGAGCACAACTGAGCTATGACCTCCATAGGAGAGTAGCTGTAATCCATGTTAGTTGCTCTCTCTACCCATGGAAGGATATTTGATTTCTTTTTTTATTTATTTTTATATGACTTGTAACAGCAGCATGGAAAACAAATTATGTTTCTGCTATCTTGCAGTGTTAAAACAACTTTGTTTGGTTGTCTCAGAGCTTAGATCAAGCTAATCTAAATTTTACCAAAAAATTTTGATTTGGAGTTTGTCAGATACAGGTTTTGTGGACACGGCAGTTTACATGGTGTGGTAAAATGTCCTTGGCATTCCTTGGCAAGTTCACTTGCCATTCCTCCTTCACAGTTACTCCTTTATTCTCAGGGATAAGGTAAAGTGTTTATTTTCTGGGCAGACTCCACCATATAAGCTGTAAGGGGGACAACTGTGATGTAAATGCATAAAAGAGCAAGGCACAAAATAAATTTATTGGGCTAGAGTAGTTAATGAAATTACTGTTTACATCCTATAGCAACTACAAAAATGGTACAACACATTCAGTTGTGCTTAAAGATCATATTTCTATGGGAAATAATTGCTGGGCTCCGTCTTTGTATAGCAATGACCTAACAGGTGCTTCCATGGATTTTGACTTAGAGAGATTTGTATATATTGGCATGTTTTATAACATTGCATCTTACGACATCAGATAGATTTGTGCTTGAATAATAAAATTTCTGAAGCTTTTTCACACTTTTTGCCTTATTAATTTCAAGTTGCTACCTCTATGATCACAAAAATGCACTAAAATAGATACTATAATTTTCCCTCTTTTATTCTCTACAGCAATGGAGTTTCATGAAAACCTGCACAATATAGGAGCAAGAGAAGGCCTAAAAGAAAGAAAACTGCAAAAATCAGTAGAAAGTTTTACGTGGAACATTACAATTTTAAAGGTAATGAGTCTTCCTTTGGTTAGTTACTGTATTTTTCTGTTCAAAACTGTCATTCTGATATTGTTACTGGTCATTACTCTCTGTCACAGTTCAACTGGCTTTATTCACTTCTATAATCATAGTTTGGTTTATATAACCTGAAACACAGCAGAGTCTCAGTGTGACTTTTTATTCTCATGTAGTGTTATAGAAGCTTATTTCATTTAGCTTGTCTGACATTTTCTTCTTGTAATCTTTTAACGTTGGCAGG
Source organism: Emberiza elegans (assembly GCA_024865655.1). NCBI lineage: Eukaryota > Metazoa > Chordata > Aves > Passeriformes > Fringillidae > Emberiza > Emberiza elegans. The sequence continues at coordinate 39,966,894 of JALJVW010000206.1, forward strand.
ATCCTTTGATACCTGGCTGAAACAATGACTCTTGGCTTCTGCAAAGTGGCTCAGGCTGGAAGGCAGCTATGCCATTGTTTAAACCCTGTTTTGTGATTTGACGGGGAATAAGTGTTAAGGTTAATGCAGTTACTGAAAAACAAAAGGGAAGCTGTTACTGCTGCAGTCAATGATTAATGGTAGAAGCAAATTGTGTTCATAATCCAGGCTGGGATAAATTGAGTGTATGAGCTGGAGACTCTCTTTGCATTTTGTTGAGCGCATTTGCTTACGTTCTGACAAAAGACTAAATGGTGAAGTATAATAAAAGCTTTCAGCCAGAGACCCTCAGGAAACTAGAACGTGGAACAGTTCAGGTTTCCTATCAGTGATCTTTCATCTCAGCAGAGTACATCAAAATTTGTAGAGATAGCAAAACTGCCTCCCTTAATTTATTCCCTTGACTCTAACTCAAATTATTCAAGTTTGGTGTTTACATCCACTAATGAGTTCTTCTCTCCCACTCAATCAAATACTTCTTCACTACATTAAACTATAAAGTCTGTTTTAATTATAAAGAAAATTATTTTCTCCCACCTACTTTTTATTTTTAGTTCTTCTTGAAAATATGGTTTCATACCGCCTCTTCTTACAGTGAACTATGACAGAGAAGCAGTAATGCATATGTATTTCTCCAGCTTTCCATGCTGGTTTGAACTGTTAAGCTTTTCATGAGGTCACTTGGTGCTTCAATCCCTCTTGTGTTATACTGCACAAATCCAGCGTGGAGGAGAATCAAAAACTGGTGAAATTTGCTGCAGCATGTACAGTTAATACATTCTAAAAATATGCATGCAGGTTCTGCTTATAGGTAAAGGACCAGAATATCATATTTCCCGTATCAGAACAGAGTTTCCTGAAGGCAGTGTATGGGATGTGTAATGTATCAGTCCTGTGCTTCCGAGAGGATAGAGAAGAGTTAGTTCAGTGGCTTTGGGTGAATGTCAAAGAAATAAATTCCTGTCCCTTTTTTTCTGTCAAAGGTGTCGGATACCAGCTTGGATAGGCAAATCTATTTTAATGCTTCCCGAAACAGCAGTACCTTTGCTTCATCTCTGCTTTACATTCTGAACATAAGGGCTGGTGGGGGGGAGGTTTGCAGTTGGTGAGTGACTGAAATGTGAAGTCGTGATTCCTGCGTTCGCCAGGAATTGGAGGAGCCACATGGCAGGTCTGGCTCCGAGGAGCCCTGAAGGGCTTGTGTACATGTCCTTAGGATTATAACATAGTTATGAAGTTAGAAGGCCTTGCTTTTGAAGAGATTATTGAGAAAATCTCTTCAACATTGCTTGGGAGGTATTTTTTCAGTCAGAGATTAAGATCCTTTCTTTTGGAAGGTGCAATTTGTCCCATAATTAATACTTCAGTAAAAATAAAAAGGTGAGATTTTAATCAGCCTGTTGTTGAAACTTTGGCAGGAGGTGTTACAGAACATCTTTAAAGTTATTTTACAGGTGCTGCAGTTCAGACAGGCATCTGCTAAGTGCTGTTGCTCACATTTAGATGTACAGAAAGTTAAAGGTGAGATTTATTTGAAGTGACACACTGAGGTTTTCCACTCCAAACACTTGAACTGTGGGCTATAACCATACTTTTGTATTATGTAATTAAACAGAAGTTAAACAGTTTCTAAGACACATTTCCTGTCTAGAGAATAAGATGTGCAATCAAAATTTCAATCTCACTGTCTTTCCATTGCCATGCTCCCAATTCTCAAAAAACTATGAGAGAACAGGGATGAAAAATGAACATCCACATTTGAGTAGAAATTGAACAGAAAAACAACAATCTGAACACTTTGAGAATTGCTTTTATGTGTTGAATTCCCTGCCTTCTTCAAATTAACTTCCTTCTCAAATAGTACAAAAAAAAGAACATGGAAATACACAATGAATATGTGGACTCTTAACTATGATATAGGAATTATTGTGGGGCTCTGAACAGCCTTACTAAATCATCCTATTGAGTGAGTGCCATCCTCAGCTCCTGCACAGAGGACTCATGGCATGCTCACATGGTGTGGCTAATGTATTTTCCAAACTGATCAAGCTGCATTTTGCCCTCGAGATACATATTGATTGTTCTCTTTCAGTTGCGACATTTTGACTGCAGTTGATGCAATGGAAAGTTTGATAAAATAGCAAAATTGACAGCTTAATTCTAGGGAAACTTTGTTTAGAACATTTGATGCAGTTATTAAGTATCTCTATGTATTTTACATGCACATGCATTACAGTTACTGGTTTAAACGATTTAATTGTTCTTAATTTGAAGCTATGTGGCCGAATTCATTAGTAGTATGGTATGTTTGAATTCAGCTGAAATACTTCCATCCAATTTGTGTATGTGTATATGCACACATGCCCATTCTTATTCACCCCATATATGTACAAAGGGATATTTAACTTCACAACATCACTTGGAGTAAATTTGGTCTGTTGCCTGATTCAGAGATTGTAAACTGCTAGAATATTCATCTCTTTCAAATAGACAGTTATTTGCTAGTAATTTATTTATTGTTACTACTCAGGCTGATAGAATTCCTATTTTCTAAACATAGATAATCGCATTTTCTGTCAAAAGTACACTGTTGAAGAAGGAAAAACACTCTTACGTGCTGTTGCAGCAGACTCCTACAACCTATTGTAAAAATTTATGGACTTGTCTGGCATAGAAAAACTTTGAGAAAAACCCTCTATAAGGCTCAGAATTTGAGATGCCCCTAGGAGGAACATAACAGCAACTGTAAATTAGTCTTGGCAATGAAGAGCTGTTCTAAAGACAAAAGGAGAGGTCAATGGAAATATTTGGAATGAAGGTGGGACTCCTAACTCTTCAGCATTTGTTAGATATTTCTTGTTGGCTATGAGCTTTTAGGCATGTCACATTATATGATATCAATTATTTTCTCTTGCAAGGCATGAAGTCCATGGCATCTGTTATTTCTGTAATAGCATTAGTTCTGCACGTACAGTATTTTAAAAAAATGTATCTATAAATGGAACATTCAAGGCACTTACAGGACTGCAGCTTCTTACTACTTTTAAAATAATCTGAACTTTTCCAACCAAATCTCCAAGTGAATTCCGGCAGCCACGGAGCATTCGTAAAGCCTCTGATAGTTGCTGCCTGGTCTTGTAGGTCCTCAGAAGATATCCCAGTTCAATTTAAATATCTGAAGCTACTAGTCTCTTGATATTGCTGGACTGATGGGATTTTGTCTTCTAATTAATCCCTTATTTAGAAGTTAGGAAGTTAAGGCCTTTTGCCCTGATTCCAAAATTTCACTCAGAGCATGTCAGCTGGGCATGGAACATTGTAATGTTCCATGAATAATAGAAAGGCTGGGGTAGAAAAGAGCCTTAAAGATCACCAATTTCATCCCTGCTGCCATTGGCAGGGACACCTCCCTCCAGGTTGCCCAAAGCAATGTTCTGTTGTACTCTGAGGAGCACTTTGAGAAAGGGATAGTGGCTTCTTGCATTTCCTGATAGGAGCTTCGGTTTCCAGATCCTGAGCTAAAGACCAGTCATTAATGATAGAGTTTCTTGGGATTTTTTAGGGAAAGGGTGCTCATGCAGTTATTTTAAATGTCATCTGTACAATTTTACTTTCAGGTTCAAGAACTAGTTAATCGAGTATCATGAGTGAATACATAAAAGCTTATGAAAGTAGCTGTGCTGAGACATTCTAGTTGATTCTATATCTGACTGACTCTGAAATGGTACCTCATTTTGGATGTACAAGAACTGATAGGAACCATTTTGGGTTTGTTTTCAGTTACTGTTATGGAGTTCAGTTACTGTTTATGATATAAAGACACTGCCTCTTAGCCAAAAGTTTAAAAACAAACAGAATGTTTTTAGCATTGATTAAAAAAAAAAATAAACCAGACTAGATGACACGGGCATATTGGGCCAGAGGGGTTTAAAGGGTACTGAATTGGGCTTCCAAATTAATCCATATTCTTTATTGCTGCTGTTTACTAAAAGCTTTTGAATGAGTATCAGTTTTGTTCTTTGACTTCTTTAAGGTCTTTTTTCATGTCTGCCTAGAAAACAACTTTTTCTGAAGCCTGTAAACATGAAATATTCAAGTTACACAGTGCTGAGTTCTGTAAGTGAATTTTAACCATGGTGAAGGAAAGGGAGCAGTGGTTGCTGTGTGCTGCTGTGAGGAGAGCGCTCTCCCAGTGCTCTGCAAGGCCCAGATCCATCCTGCTCCCAGCTGGGAATTACCACGAGCTGCCTGTTAACCACAGTGCTGAAAGTCAATTCAAGTTTTTTGGTGTGCTTTCCAGACAACACTAAAGACTAAATTAATTTACATTTTGACTTAATCTGAGAAGAAAGCCTGGTGAAGACAGCCCTTCCACATAGCAAGAAACACACTGGTTTGCTTCTACGACTGCTTCATATCCCAGCATCGAGTTCTCTGTGCAAAGCAGCTTATTTCTTGGAATGTGGGTTTTTTGGGACTTCCTTAAGATAAATCTGCTTGCCTAAAGTTTGAGTTCTTTATAGGTCTCTTGTATTGACTTTACAATAAGCATTTTGTCAGAGCAAGTTGCTATAGCCATTTGGGTCTGCTAAGAATGTGAAAGACCCCTGAGTAGTCCACAGATCTGAGAGATTCCCATGTTCCAGCTTACAGTCAACTGACTTTGCTATTAAGTCAACAGCACCTACTGTGAAAATCAGGATGCATAAAATAAAAAAAATTGAAACTGGACCTTGAGAGCCCTTGGAGAAGAAACATTTGATACCTGACTAGAAAGAAAGTCTTTGCGACTGTTTAATTGAGAGTGTGATGGCAGTTTTTTTCCAGATCTGGATGACTTCTAAAATTTTCTGCCTTTCTGATGCATTGTATTACTTTTCAATGGTGTTCACTGTGACTACAGCTTGAGTCTTTGAGGCACATGCTGTTGCATTTCCCCAGCATACATCTTCACGATGGTATATCAACAGAAATAGGCACTTCACACAAATTGTGCAGAGCTCTCTCACCTGATCTCATGGCATTTTTGGTAGTAGTGGTTGGCTCTTGTTTTATCTTGAGGTCAAGACATACCAGCAGATAATGACAACACAGTTGGTTTCACAAATATTTTTCTGAGTTCAATGGCATTCAGAAATAAATTCTGAGCATTGGAGAAGAGAGTAATGAGCACTGGTGCATTTTTCTATTTCACCCTGGTCTGAACGTGATACCACTTAATCAAATGTGTTTAGTCTGAACACGGTGTCTGCAATAATCCAGGCTTTCTCCTATATCCTCTTTTGTCTTCAAAGTTCATCTTCTCTTGTTGGAATTGTCCAGACACTCACAGTTCCCTGCTGCAAACCAGCCATTCCAGCTAACCCCTGATTTCTTCTTCCCTTCTTTCCTACATCCACTATTCTGTTCCCCCTTGGTGCCTAATATTTTGTTCTTCCTCTGTGCCACCTCTAGAGATTTTTCCCAATGAGTGTTAATTTTCATTTTCTCATCACCTTACCCAATTTATTGCATTCAGCAGCCTTGTCCCTGCTCAGTGTTTTTCTTTCTCACCAGCTTTTATTCTCATTACCAATCTCTCACTCTTTTTGAGTTGTTAGTTCTTCTACTTGTATATAATTTTCAGGCTACTTTCAATGTGGTGGATTTTGTCATTCTGTTTTCTTTCTGTATTCCAATCCCAAATGTTACCTCAATCTTTCCCTTTCTCTGCTCACCTGTCAGATCCAAAGTTATTGTTGTTGCACTGTGTGTGTGTTTCACCATCTCCTCTTGCAGTAAGATCTAGCATCCACCTTGTATAATGCAGTCTGGCTTCCCTTTCAACAGCCCTAGGCTTCTTGCCAGGTCAGTCCCAGAGATTGCTCTTGCACCCTCCTTTTCCCCATCTACCTCTTCTCCAGAGTCTGTCTCAGGCTCTTCCTCCCTCCCCTCTAGTCTGGCTTTCGGCCTGCTTGTCTTGGCAACCCAATGTTGGTGGCTTGGAGAAGCCATCCAGGAAAAAAACCCAACTTTTTTCCTAATGCACATTCATTATTCTGTGGGAATGGAATACACATTCTCTTACCACATTGCTGGAGCTGTCAAGAGATGAAGGATGATCAAGAGTGGAATCCTCAGTGATTGTACTACCCACATTCAAAATCTGATTTTTGTTTATTAAAAGCTCATAACTTGGATCTACTGCCCTGTAGTCATTCCAATTACAAGTCCCTACCCCAAGTGAGAGTAAGGAAGGAAGTATAGATGATTGTTAACAAACTTCTGATGGCGTTTCCCCATCTTTATTATCAGAACTGAATTAACCATATGGATGACGTTAAAGAATAATATTAAACAGAAATAATAATAAAATCTGCCAATGGCAAGAGTCCTGCTCAGAAAGTGTCAGCTTAATTAGTTAAAGTTTGGCAAGCATATAAGTAACTGAAAGCAGGGGTGTTTTTTCAACTGAGAAGTTTTGGGCAACCTTATTAATAGACTGCTTGCTAGCAGCTCTGCCTATAATAAACAACTTGATTAAAATTCCAGAACTATATTCTACTAATCCATGTAAAACAGAACTTGGGCTAGAAACAGATGCACTCCAGATATGACTCATTTAGTGTGCTGGAGTGTTTTAAATTAGCTTTTAGTTGTTTGTTAGTTTGGAAAAAAGTATGTGATTTTCATAAAAAGTAGCCCTTTAGAAGAAAATATTACTGAAGCTTGTGCTATGGTTGATGACGTTCTAGATTTTTTTCCTCTCTGGTGATCAGAAAAACGTCTTTGGCTATTATCATCTTGGATGAGGGGAGGGGGAACATTATTTCTTTGAAGAAAGTAAAATTTGTTTTCAATTTGCGGGTCTCAAAGACATAAGTCTGCTCACTTCATTGGATAGTATTTATGTTCTGAGTTGCTGAAGAAGCATCAGAAGTATCACACCATGAGTGCACACGTTTTTGTCTGACTGCTATTCTATCTCTACTCCTGTATTTTTAAAATCAAGAGGTAAAGATGCATTTCAACCCTATTTGGCAGAGGAGAGGCAACGTATTATCTTTGGAAGAGGTACTGGCATGTCTTCAAGAGAAATGTCTGTCAGGAGGCAGAATTTACCCAGGATGGACATGCCAGGAGAAGGTGCAGTCAGTGTTCATACCTCATTGGACACTGGTACTGGCAGTCTCAAGAAATGACAGTACCTGGATTGTGTGTGTGTGTGTGTGTGTGTGTGTTTTCCCCCTTCAGGTATGAATTTGTGTCCTTCAGGTATTTTCCTGTGAGCTGTGGAGCAGTTCTCCCTCAGGAACACGAGCGCAGCATAATCACTTTAGCCCTTGCAGTCTTGCTGCTCTTGTTTTTGAACTTCTCTGTGCCCACCAGTAAGACAGACATGCTCACCATGTGCTGCATGCAGCCTTGCTCATTTGCTGCAAGTGGGTAGGGTAGGCAGATACCAGCTGCAGGGAAGGCAGATACCAGCGGCAGGGAAGGCTGTCCACAGCCTCCCCGTGGGAGCTGTTGCTGTTAGAGGGCTTTAATCAATACAGAGAGATGGAGGACTGTAGAACAAGAGCCAAATTACCTAAGCCTGGGACAATTTCTCTTACAGCTTTGCTTATAACTTAATTGCTGTGAAGAGGAAGATTGATGTGGCTCTTAAGGACATGGTTTAGTGGTGGACTTGGCAGTGTTAGGTTAATGGTTGGACCTGGTGGTCTTAAAGGGCTTTTTCAACCTAAACAATTCTGTAATTCTGCAGAGGGATAGCAATAGTGCTGAACTGCAGACAGCCCTGTGAAGTCTTTGTCATCACTGTCCTTTTTATGTGCTGCTCACCAGTCTGTGTTTTCATATTTCTTGCATTGACAAGCATTGGTCCTTTACCATCCTGCTATTGAGTGAATCACATTGCTAAGGAAAAAAAAATCTCTAGGAACCAAAAAACCAGGAAAGCTTTAAATGGTTCCCTGAGGTATTAAAAACAATTGTCACAGTTTTCGTTATGCAGAAACATTTATAGTCCCCATGGATTAAAAATACAGCACAGATTGCTTGCTTGAAAACTGTTAGGCAGAAATTACCCCTCCCCTTTGCTGATGCCACTGTTTTGCTTCAGAGAAAGCAAAGAGCTTGATTCTTTTTAACACTAAATAATCTGTATTTGATTTTGTTTTGGTTTTTGAGGAGTTTTTTGTTTGTTTCATTAGTTGGTTTGGATTTTGGCCTTTCTTTTGTTTTCTTTTTTTTTTTTTTTTTTTTTTAAGCAGGATGACTATACTTTTAATCCAAAACAAGCAGAAGGGTAAAAGAAAAGAGAATGCTGTTATCAAATGTGTATTCTAACTGCATTTTTTTCCTTACAGGGACAAGCTGATCTTCTCAAATATGCTAAAAATGAAGCACTGGAGAATCTGAAGCAAATCCATTATGCCACTCTTTCATGTGGACTTAATAAGCCAGGCACTGAAAATGCAGAAATCTCAAAGCCTCGTCGAAGTCTGGAGGTCATACCTGAAAAAGCAGGTGATGAAAACGGAGAATGAGAGAAGGCTCTTCTCGTAATTTTGGAGTTTATAACTCTGTGACCAATTGTAGCTGCATAGGACATTTGCTTTGCACTTACTGTTGGAAAATATTCGGAATTTTTAAAGCACAACTGGAGAAGCTAATTACAATCTATTGAAACTGTGAATGTATGTAGCAACTCTGCTTGTGAAGGCAATGATTTTGTGTAACATGGAAATTACATTATTGGCCTAAATATAGCATATATATGTAAAAGATACTGTAATTCAGTAATTGCGTGCTGAAAAGTTCATTGTAGTGCCATCAGGAAATGAACATTTTTTAAATGAGATGTAACTAGCAGGAAATCAGTTGACAGAATTTGGCAAGATGCCTTGATTTTCAAACCAATTCGATGCAAAGGTTGTTTCTTTCTTTGCACAGTTTGTTAATTGTGCTAGTGAGATATATCATTCTTTTGAAAATCAGGTCTAAAAAAGTGGAATCCACATGTTTCACACTATATGTAATTCAGCCGCTTGGATATTTGGGTTTGAAGTGGTATTGATTTTATTGTTGAGCCATAAATTAAAATGAGAATGTAATTAGACAGTGATCACTGACTTCAGTGCACTATAGGAGAGCCATTATGTAAAAGGAAAATGTGCAATCAATCTGATAGCCTATGTCAGAAGAAGATACATACCTATTTTGCCTAAGATCTTCTGCAAATGTGTGTAGATAATGTGACCAAACTGCAAGCAAAACGGTGTAAATAGTTTTTCATTTTGTGAAGTGAAGTGCTCATATTAAAAAGAGTTTTATGAGATTGCTCCCAAACAAGTAAAGCTTTTAACTAAATTTTAACTTTTTTATTTTTTGAGTATTTTCTTCCTTACAGAATAGGTGATATCTCAATAAGCAGGTTTGTCAAAAAATAAATCAATTGCTGTTCTGATCTTTTTTGGTTTTCTGACAACATTAGATAAAGGTATTGTAGCTGATATGCTCATTGTAAAATGACTATACCAACCTAGAGTGTTCTCTTACTGTTTCTGATTTAACAATAAAATGGACTGTATAATTACAGAAGCTAATAAATTTGAAGAAAAACAAGTTAAATCCTCCAGAGATCAAAATGTGCTTTTTTGTTCAGTTGCGGGGAAAAAGAGAAGATGGGGATGGTTGTTGAAAAGCATTTTTTAAAGTAGAAGTCTTCAAGACACGCATTCTACATGGATTTTTGTTTTAACCAATTCAAGATGCTCTTTCTGCACTGAGGGTAATGAAATCTACCTATGTATAACATCCTGTAAAAGTCAATAGGGCTCTGAACAAGAATGCCATTACACTTGCACTTCATTGAATTATTAGGGACTTAATTTATTTTCTAGGCATTATAAAATTAAAGTGGGGATGGGGTGGGATGAAAATAGTTTGCATAGTAAATGTCACATCTTGAGCTTGCACTTTTAAATGTCAAACTGTATGGGTTAGGAGCAGTTTTAGAAGGTGCTAAGCTCTTTCAGGGTCTAGTTACAGACTGTGTGCCCTAATGTTAGGATCTTGCTAGGAGTGAGTTCTATTCTGTGTAGTACAAAATGAAGCATTTAACCAGTGGTAAACACCTGTGAGTGTTGCTTTTTAGGCAGTCCTTTTCTGTGTTGGCAGCTGAAAGTCTTCTGATGGAAGCTGATGGGAAACAACTTGAAATTCATGTTGTTAACTGTATCCTAAGCCACTGTGAAATTATTCTTCCAGGGCCAAATCTATCACATCTAAATCTGATTTAGAGTTAGATTTAAATTTATCTACAGCAAAACAACTGTGTTAGATCAAGATCCATCTGCACCATAAATATGCAAGGTCAGTTTCACTTTATCAGAAATCCCAAAGCCTAGGCTGCTGGAATTTTATTTCTGACTTGTAGTCTTAATTGAAAGATATAGGCTGTGGGAAAATGTCATCACTGTTCACATTATGCTTCAGAGAGACCTAAAAACCAGTAAGGCTCCTTTTGCAGTCCTGCCCCAGCACTGTTTGTATGGCGTTTACAGAACAGCATAATTTGTATCACAAATGAAGCGTTTCTGTAGAGTCTTTTCCTCCAACCAGGTTATCAGAACTGATGTCTTGGGCATTCCTAGCATTTATGTATTTCTGTTTAGCACATTACAACCTGAACAGAGGTGAGGGAACATTGAAAATGTTCCACACAATTTAATGGTTTTTCCTTTGTTTTAAGGCAAAAAATAGTAAGTGAAAATTGATCATCACATAGACAAAACCTGAGAGATTTTGCATGTTCCACTCTTACAATATATGGAATTGTTGATTACAGAACTGATCCTGTTCTACTTTGTTAAAAAGGAAGATAATATTTTTTGAGTAATATCGATACATAATATATATTTTTAAAAAGTTAAAATACATGCATTTAGCTAACTGATGCTTTAAATATGTTAGCATTTGATTTTAGTGCTGATTCCTTAAAATGGAAGTCACTTTTGTGCATTATTCATGCTTGGTCCAAAACTATATGTACCATAAAGTCTTAAAATGAGCTGAGTCATCATCTTTCACTCTGACAGATGATGTGTAGCTAAAAGTGCTTCAGGAAGCTTACATGTTGCATGTTTAAAGAGTTGAAGATAACCACTTGCAAGCAAAGTATCTGGCTCTATTGTTAGCCCAGTGATGATGATTTCAACACCAAATGCACTAGTCTATTTTTTCAGTTGTGTTTTCCTAAAGCATTCTTTGCCTCCATATTATTAGTCCATTTTTTTTACAATGTTTATTTTAGGTTCTATAGAAAGATGCAACCAAGACCCAGCAAAATATTAAAAATAAAATTACTCACAGGTTGACTTTGAGCTTTTTTGGGGCCATTATTTTCTTAAATGTGCTGTAATGCAGCTGAACTGTTTATGTAGTCTTTAACTGTGGAAGACTGATCTAAAATATGAGTGACTATTTATCTGACTGCCTTTTTAGCTTTTGTTTGGCTCCAATAATCATTGAGTGAGTACAGGTATATGGCAATATATTGCTCAATTTAAAATTAAAGGGTAATTGGGAAAGGAAAAGTTCACATACAGATTAACCATATAGACACAAACAGTTAAATTTTTTTTTTGAAGAAATGAAAAAGTTTAAACAGTGCCTGTTTGTAAAAGGAGCACCTCTAAACCTCATCTGCATTCTTCCTCCCTTCCTCTTTGGTTTTGCTTGGTGTGCTACATAGCAGCCATTGGATATTTAACCAGAGAGCCAAGACCATGCCTTCCATCCTCTGGATGCAGCAGCCAGCTCTAGCAGACAGCTCTGTTCTCCAGGAATTCCCCCAGCAGCAGTTTCCAAGGGGCACTCCTGAGCCTAGTGAGCCACCAAAACAGCAAAAGCCTTCAAAGCAGAGGTGAGGGCCAGGCTGTGCTGTTGAAGCTGTGGCCTTTCTGATGTCAATGGTAGTTTTCTACTCAAGTCAGTAGGACTGGGATTTAAGTGCAGTGTTGCAAAATTTCCCCTTTTTCTCTGGTCCTTTCTTTTTATACCTTCATGTTGTTCTGTTGCTGCAGCAAAGAATCCTAGAATAGTGCCCTGCACAATTTCACAAGCTGGCCCTTGCAGGCATGGTGAAGATGCTGTATGAGCCAACCATTTTTTCAGCTACTTTGTACAGCACAAGAATAATTTAATAAGACTCCATGGCCAGTTACTATATTCACTTTTTCCTGTTTTGAAGTTGAAACAGCAGAGAGAGATGATTCAGAGTTGCCAGCATGAAAAATGGAAGTGAGTTTCAAAATTTTAACACTGGTCTACTAATCAAATAAACTAATCTGAGTATCCCTTCCATTTGTATGATTTCCTGATATAGTTTTCTCTGGCATGGATTTTAAAAGTAATGCTGATTTCTTCTTGCTATGTTCATTTGCTGCACAGATCAAGGAAGCTCCTGAGTGTCCTGTGTGCAGTGCTATAATCTTCAAATAAGCTTTAACCTACCTAGGGTTGCATTTGTGTTAATTGAAGGTTAAAAACTAATACAAAGAGTGATATTTGTAAGAAGGGTAATCATACAGCCATAATCATGGCACAGTGTGCCTTTGCAAAGGCATGTTCTTCACTGTGAAATCATTTTATGCTTATATAGCTAAGAGTTGGAGTGTTGCTGCTGAAGGGTGATGAGCCCATGGGGTTTTGATACCATGAGCAGAATTCTGAAACTGGTGATGTCCCCAGCTAGCTTCTTTTGACTGTAATGGGTGTAGGACTTTACCACATTTTTTTCTCTATTCGCACCTACTCATTCTGACCAATTAAACTTTCTAAATGGAGTATCTAACAGCTTGGTTTAAAGATTAATAGATCTGCATGTATCCTATAAGGACCTTCAGTCTTTTGAGCTCCTGTAAATACTTCAATCAGACCCTCCACCATTCTGAACATTCCCTGATTCCTGTTGCTCTCAGTGTTATGAAAGCAGCTTATGTGGGACAGATCAGTCTGATAATTTTCAAAACTAACCTGTGTGATGTTCTTTAGTCATTACAACTTGTTTGTTCTCAATAAGAAAAAGGCAGTAAACTGCCTAAGTAAATCTCCTGAGGTTTTCTTGTTATTTCTGTTTTAGGACCCTGTTAAACTTCCCTTTCTGACTCATCACCTCTTCTGTGGGTGGCTGAGGAAGCACAGGGTAGCAAAAAAAGGAGCACAGCAGAAAGATTAGAAATAGGACTTAGTATACAAGAAAACAACAAGTTCTCACAGGTTTGGGGAGCATCCATTGTAGCCAACCAAGCTGAACAGCACTTAAGAATTGAAAAGCAGTGCTGAGGAAGAGAAAGACAAGCAGAATTGGATGTTAAAAAAAAAAAATTAGCCCAGAAGTGTGGGTAGCCAGAAGATGGTGTGGTCCCAATGCCATCCTGACGGATCCCTAATGTTTCCCATTGGTTACTGGTACTTTGAGACAATAATAGTGTTTCTTCCTTCTACAAAACATCTAGTGTGGTAAAGAGAGCAGTGATGCTGGGAGAGTGGTCAGGTACAAACCCCAAAGTGTTTTTTGAGCCTAGATGCATGCACTGCTTTGAGGTTCATACTTTTGCCACTTGAGCTCATAGGACTTCTCACTGGGTGCCACTGTGGCCCAGCAGAGTTGAGGGGAGGGAGGATGTGTGTGATCAGGAGAAGAGTGTTCAAGAGGCGGCGTGGGAGGGTGGTATGAAAGGAGGCAGCTTGAGCAAGCAGTGATTCAGCTGTCATGAACCTCTCCTGTTCGTCAAGAGCAATCCGGCCTCGTTAAGCTATCTGCAGTCTGCAAGAGCTTTCTGAGTAAGCTTGGGTGTTTAATTAGTTACCTCTTTTCCATGGAGATGAATGTGGGGGAGCAGAGGCCCTTCTTGGCTGGCTGCAGCCTTGGCCTGTGCATTGGGGACTGTTTGGGAGAGGGCAGCAGCACGGCCAGGAAACAGTGCGGAACTCCAAGCCCTGCGCTTTGTTCTCCGGCCCTCAGCTTCCTCCATCGGTAAATTGGAGGAAATGACACCTACCACTTTTTAAAGTAGCAGGAGAAACATACTGTGTAACAGCAGAAAAAAACACCCAACTGTACAAAGCTCTCTACACCCAACCCCCTCAGGAGGTGACTGGGAGTGAAATAAACTGAGGTACAAAGGAGAGCTTTGCGGGAAGGCAGCACTCTGTGTTTGGAGTGCTGTGCACATCAGGTTTGCTGGATCCTGGTTTACAGAGTGCACTGATGCCTACATAGCTGTTCCGTGGCATGTACTTAGCAGGCATTCTTCAACGTGCTACTGATTGGTGAAGAGGGTTTTGAAATACAAATCCTATCAGCTGATTACAAGCTAAGCATGTCTGTGTGGGGTCTCAGGTCCTGGAGAGTTCCAATATTTTTCCTGTCTAATAAGAGTGTAAAAAAGAATTTGTTATACTCTTATAATACAGACTTTATGCTGTGGCTTACGGCATGAGCACTTTTTTTATTCTCTGATGTGTTATTCTCCGGATAAAAAAACCCAAAACCTCACAAAAATCTTACAAAAAGCCTTAGGATTCAGCTGTCTCTGTTCTGAATTTGAAAACTGCTGATAACTGCTGTGATTTGGGTATGTTCTCAGCCAAATAATTATTAAATTTTAACTATTAATATTTAACAAAATACTCAAACATTTTTTTATATTACTGATGATGTCACTTGTGCCAGGATTACTGAAAAAAAGCAATTTTGTTTGATGGAGAAATAAAGATCCCATCTTAGACCAGGAATCTGTAATTGTGGAGGTGAGTAGTGAATTTCCCAGGAGAGTGATGGCTGCTGCTGCAGTTCAGAGCCCCTGGCTCTATCAGGGAGCAGTCAGCAAGCAGGACTGAAAACAGCATTTCACAAACATCATTCTCTAGAATACAATATTTTGTGCTTACGTTTATTGGCACACAGTTGTACAGAAGCATACACCTCACTCTTTTTTTTTTTTTTTTGAGACCAGTATTTAAAGTTTATTTGCTTGGAGAATGTTGGATTGATTTGCTAACTACATGTTTTTGCACCACTATTCCCAACGTGATTTTAACAGCTAATAGCTTACAAATAGTAAGAGCCAGACTGCACAAAGAGCACTGGTGATGTCAACACTGTGACAAAACATAATTCTGGACTCAAAATCTGGTCACTATAATGTGAGCACATTCTAATGCTCAGGGAGGCTGCACTGGAGATAATATTAACTGAGGAGACCTGTTAGCCCATGAAGGGGAGGTGGCAGCTGTTACGAGATTAAGGAGAGGACTGGGTATGAGAGATAGGATGTGTTCAGTCCTGGAAGAGGAATCAGCTACTAAATTCAGCTCCTTCCACTACCCCCTGTCACAGCCAAGACTTCTCAGACACGACAGTTCAAGATAAAAACTCAATTTTGTATTGGAGATAATTCTCTGTAAGTGATGATCTGTCACATGTGATGGAGAACTCTGACAGCATCTCCCCAGAAGAATTCTAGCAAAAGAAAAATGGCATTTTCTACCTGCATAAAAGATCTGCCACAGCTCAAAGCCCAGAGGAAAACTACAAGAACAATGATTAAATATGAACAGAGTGTTTCAAGCTAATCAGTGATGTACTTTGCCTACCATAGCTACACTACCAAAAGTAGAATGATCCAAGAGTAGGATCCTGAAAAGACAACTCAACCTATAATGGTGGAGATGCACGTGATGGGTGGGAGCACTGTATACTCTAAAATCTATCACCTCCACAGTTTCCAGCAGTGCTATATTTGTCAGGTACTTACTTCCTTGTACAGACACAAATTAGAAAATAGTTAATAAATAACACTGTAATAAGAAAGCTGGAATTGCAGCTTTTGTAAATTGCCTAAGTGTATAACACGCAAATGACGTTGGTGCAATTCCCCCAAGTGCTGAATCTCTGAAAATTAGACCCTCACATTTAAGATTCTGTTCACAAAATATTCATTAGGGGAGCCAGATTAAAATTATCTTATGATCTGTGCTGCAAGTAATAGTATCTATAATGCTGTAAGAATTGCTGTATTTGATATTCAATATTGCTGTTTCATAGGTTTTACTGAGCTGTTTCAGATACAGATAAAGTAAGTAAATGGTGAAGCACATTAATGAAATAAAAGGCTGCAAAATACTGAAATCCATAAAGGATTTCTCCATAGTAGCTAGTAGTTACAAGCCACAGGATTTCATTGAGGCTTAGCAAGCTTAACAAGGATACCACACAATTTATACAGAATAACAGTTATAGTGTGTTGTGCTAAATAAAGAATTATTAGATGTCATACACCAGGGCCTTAAATAATCTCTACTTCCTCATATTTGAGAGAACTTTAGGCTACCTACTGAATCAACTGGTACAAGTCAAGGGCCAATGCCAGCCAGATCTCCTGCTGCAGGAGATCTTTTGTTTTGTGTACAGGTGTTTGTGTGTCATGTTTAGTGCACATAACTTGCAATTAGAGTTATTGTACCATAAACATGTTGAAAACAAGGCTCCCTCCTCCAGCATAGTGACAGTAGGTGGGACTTCCCACAGATTTCAGATGTTTTCAGAAGCACATGATCACACTCAGTCCCACGAGCCCTGCCTGTACACTGGAATTGGGAAACCAGGTTGTGCATCTAAATGAGTTTCCCAGTAGCAAAGCATCCATGAAGCACCTGACACCAACAGATGCTTTTAGCTTAGTAGGGCTGCTGATGGCTGCTGTGTGCTTTACAGACTTTTCTCAGGGAGCTCAGAAACTCAATTTGGTCATATTCCTTTTTCCCCCACTCCCAGCATCTTCCAAAACTGCTGTTTCCATTGTGGTTGCTGTGCTTTCCTCCAACAACTACCACTGACCTGGCAGGGCTCAAAGCACCCTGCAGAGCAGTTTTGAGGCAGGGTAGAGCAGTTTTTGAGTTGCAGAGATGAACTATGGTTTTCATGAGCTGCTGCTGAACTGCAGAGTCCAGCAACTGCAGCTTTGTCCCAAGGCCCTGGAGGCAAGAGAGAAAATCTGGAGCAAGGAAGACTTTTCCTTGGTTGGGAAGGATTGGGTTAGAGATCTTTTACGTAAACTTGATCTCAACAAATCCATGGGGCCCTGATGGGATGCACACATGAGTGCTAAGAAAACTAGATATTGTTAAAACACTGTTCATCACCTTTGAGGGGTCATGGAGGACTGGAGAAATGCCTGAGGGCTGGAGGAAAAGCAGTGTCAGCCCAGTATTCAAGAACAGTAAGAAGGACCCAGAAAACTACAGGCCAGTCACTTCACCTCAGTCCCTGGAAAGGTGATGGAGCTGCTCATCCTGGATGTCATCTCTTTGCAGAGGTTCCTGTGATAGGACAAGGCACAATGGGCACAAACTGGAACACAGGAAGTTCCACCTGAACATAAGGAAGGATTTCTTTCCTGTGAAGGTGACAGTGCACTGGGACAGACTGCCCATAGAGGCTGTGGAATCTCCTTCTCTGGAGATATTCAAAAGCCATCTCAACATGATCCTGTCCAAGCTGCTCTAGGTGAACCTGCTTTAGCAGGGGTGTTGGACTAGAGGTCCCATTCAACCCCAAAGATTCTGATCAGCTGCAGGATGGACTGTTCTGCTAGATCTGAGAAAGAAAGGGTCTGGGGATTGACAGTGAAAGCACTTCTGAGACAGAAGGGCAGTATTAGAGAGCAGAGAGTCAGAGAGAAAGACATGTGAAATCCAGTGCCCTTTAGATGCCCTTCTGAACCTTTGTTCTCAGTGTCAGTCTACAGTATGTATTGAGTGGCTTGTAATATCTTTGTTTAGTCTGGAGGGAAAAGTAATAATTTTTGAATAATCAGTACAGAAGAAAAACAAGTGATGTTTGGCAATGCAAAGAACAAGAAAAAAGTGCTTTTATATATAATCATATTTATAATTATGGTGTTCCTATAAGGATATAATAAAAGAAAGAGACGAGAGTGATCCTGATCATACATTTGCAGTATGATGTGGCACATTTGTAGCTTGGACTTAACTATGGTTTGAGGAGAGGCAGACCATAAACAGAACTTTATCATGTTCTGTTTTTCCAGGCAAAATCAATAGCTAGAAACAGATAAGCATGTTTTGTCAAAATCAGGCAACAACTTTGGCCTGGGTAATTTCCAGCTGTTTTAGACTGAGCATGGAGAAAATAACGAATCCTTTTGCAGTAATTGGTTCTGCTACTGTACTTATCCCCAATTTTCTGAATTGTCAAGCCTCATTTCTTCTGTTATGTGGATTGACAGTCCTCTATATAGTAATTCTCATTATGATTTGAAGGACACCATGGCCTACTTTTCTGGGGTAAGCACTGACCAAGGGAAATGTAGCCTGCCATTACATTGTCCATGGTGCTCTGTAATGCTGGTAGTGATGTTTGGTTCCTTCTCATATGCTGGCAATTTGCTAAACAGGATGATTCACAGAGCTGTAATTCATCAGCCAAAAGCTTGGGTGTAATAGACTGTGGCAAGGTGACAAGTGTCCAGTGCAGACAATTTGAGCCGAAAAAAACAGGGAGATTTCAAAGGTGCAGCTGCTGTTTTAATGTATTTTGATGCAGCCATTTTGAGTAATAATTCACTCAGGATTACAAAGGGAGAGGATGGCCTGCTGAAGAGAGAGGAGGAACTTCCACTAAACCATGTGGTGGAAAACAGGGTTTTCTCTGTGCTTGGTCAGTCTCCCCTGAAATAATATCCTTCATAGAGTTCTATGAATTCATTACCAATTCGATATGAAAAAGGTTGTTTCCAGCAAACCTTTTATTCTTTAATTAGATTTTTCTGTTATTGATGGCCTCATAATAAAGGTTATATTTGAATGGAATTTATACACTTACATGACATTTGAAACTTCATAGAAACAATGTGTGAAGTCATTGCATGCAAAAGTGCTATTAACTGCATGTCAGCATCCAATAAACTCTTTTTAATCCTTTTTAAGATCTTGAAGTTTATCTGATGTAGTGACATTTTATGGCATTTAAAGGTCTCATCAGTAGCACTTTGCTTTTCTCCTCATGCACACAGCTCTTCTAGGACTCAAAGAGCAAAACACATTGTGGACAAAGCAGGGAAGATGACAAAATAGGATGGATTGCCAACTGTTTCTCATGTAAATTGTTGTAGTCAGCTGAACTGCAAACATAAGCTGAAAGCTCAGGCTTCTCCAGAGGTTCGAAGCATGCTGAGGTGATCTGGAGTTGGAAGGATGCTTATGCTGAAAACTAAGTTAAATTTACATTCAGCTGGAAGGCCTAAAGGGCAGAAATACAAAACACTAGTGGTGGTACCATAAAGCCATATTACCACGTACTATATGATCCATTGTGAAACTGTTCTTAAAAGCTTCAAACTGCCAACTGGTTTCAGACACAACATGAGGGGTTTGTGAAATGAAACCTGACACATATGAAAATAGTTTGAACGACTGAGAAACATAGTGAACTGACTTTATTAACTGCTTTCCCTGCAGTACTTCAAACTCTAATGTCACAGCAGTGGGCAGGTGAGCAAAGAGCCCAAACCCCAGCCCCAGCACAACAGCTGCCTCTGCATCCAACACACACACAGAGTGAGTGGAGAGCAGGACAGGAGAGTGGTCAGGTCTTTCCCTCAGTTAGGGGAAAAGGATTGGGCACATTGCAAGTCACTGTTCTCTCACTGGCTCCACATATTAGGTGTGAACACACTCCCGACCAACACCACAGCTTTTGGCTCAGTGCTGTCAGCAGCTCTGTGTGGTCTGTTTTCCACCAGGCCTCGTAGGCTCTTAGGCAGGGAGGACTGTGACCAACCACCTCATCCATCCTGTGCTGCACCTTGACCTTGCAGCCATAGAGAGAGGACTCAGTAAAGGAGAAACAGTTAATTGAAAGTGCAATGAATTCAAAAGGATCACAGCAATGGCTGTCTTTGTTATTTGGGTGCTTTCCTTGGGTTTGCTCTGCCAAGCTGGATGCTGACATGCAGCACTGATGAAGGAGACGATGTTGAGTCTTGCTGGAGCATTAGGGAGGCCTGCCCCTAATTAAAGAAGCTTCTAATATATAAATATGTGCAAATACATAAGAACATGAGATGGGTAATGCCTGCTCTCAGATTCTTTTTCTTGCATCTGTCAAGGTCACGACTGAAGGCACTTGAGATGGTTATTTTGTGTTCAGGCTTAGACATTTATTATTTCTTATCTATATTACAAGTCATGAGTTCTACAGCATTCTACTAACAAGCTACAAAATGGCTAACTATCTTTTTCTTCAAGGCCTTTTAAGGCTAAATTATCCAATTAAGAAATTACACCCAAATTTTTTTCCCTTTTAACCTGAAGTCCTTTTAATCCCTTGAAGTCCACAGTGCAGACTCTTCTGTCCAATTACAAAATACCACCCAAACCCATGAAAAAGAAGGTGAAGAAGAATAACCAGCCACCACTCTAAAACTTCCATCTTGCCCCATATGTATTGCTATATTCTAAAATCTTAAACTCTATGTTTTCTACCCTGTGATATTACACACTCCTAATCAAATTATACACCCATAATCCCAGTGCTATCCATTATACACCCATAATCCCAGTGCAAACCATACACCCAATCCCATTGCTTCCAATCAATTTTGGAAGCCTTTTCCACAGCCTCAGGTCAAATGCAGTGCTCTCCTGGGAGTCTGTCAGCACAGAAAGTCTAAAATTCTCAGCACCCAGAACTCCAAGGTGTGAGCAGACCTTGTGCATGGGTCTTGCAGATATCACGTGCATCAGAGACATTTTGAGGTGAAATCCACTACGGGCTCTTCCTAGTTTCTGTGTCTGCCAGCTCATTGCAGAGCTGTCTGTCTCCAGAGACCTTCAAATGCTTGCACTGGTTTATTGCTTGTCCTGTTACTGAGCCAGGAAAACTCTGAAATCAAATGGCTTTGTCTCATAAAGAGTGGCCAACACCCTTCTAAGAAACAGAATTTCATCTTTTTCTAAGTAACGTAAATTTTGTGCTTGCCGAGCTCAGCCTGCAAATTGCTTCCCTGAGGAAGCCAGTTGCATGTAGAGAAAGAGTTGTTTAGTGCCTGTAATTGAGAGGAGGAATGAGATCTCAGGGGTGTTTGGAGACTGAGCTGAGGCTGGTCTGGCCTGGAATATTTTGAGAAAGAAATATATTTTTGTAGACCTCAAACCATACCGTGTTGTTGAGCCCAGCTGAACACATGACTGAGTGTCTGTGGACTGAATATAGGTGTGCTGGCATCCTGGGATGTGGCAGGAAGGCTCTGTATGATTTATGTGTAACATGTTACTTGGGGTACGCCACAATGTATTCATGGCTACCCTGTGGCAGAGCTGTGGATTGTCTCCCTGAGAACACTTAACAAAACGAAACAACTTCCTCATGTGCTATTTAGAAGGAACTCAGCTCTAGGTGAGCAAGAGCTGTGCCAGATGGATGTCATCACCGCTGTTGGGAATGGCTATACATAGACCAAAAATTATCAAAATGGAGAAGCACCACTAAAAATCACAGTTTGTGGGGCTACACTTCTGGGACCCCATCTTTGAAATTGTCAAGTCATGATGCAAATAGCCATCAGACGTCTTCCCTGGGGTGCTTCACTCATGTAAAACATCCTGACTTTAGCCACTGACAGCTATTTATGTTCCAATTTTACCACACATTTTGTGTAAATATTAGTCTGTAGTCCAGGCTGAGGTTGTTTCTAACTTTATCTCAGTTGGTTTGCCTGCCCCTATTTATAACACTCTTGCCTCCTTTCCTGAAAGTTGCAACAGAGCTAAATTTATGCTCTGACTAGCCACTGTTTACTCTGCACCTCTGCAGAAAAGGGAAGAAAACATCACAGCTCCATCTCCTCGGCATGAGGGATGCCACTGTGCAGGCTGAAGTTGGACTTATATCCACTTTACTGAAAAATTTTGGCAAATATCCTTTCAATACATGAGAAAAAGAGGTATTCAGAAATTAAGGTAGAAACACTTCAGGTAATTGAGTCTGCCTAATGCCACATATAAATGCCAGTTCACCTAGTTCTCCTGCTGAGATTCTTCACCTGCAGCAGTTTTTAAAATCTACATCCCTTCCTTGCTCAAAGCTCTGAAGTGATGAAAATTAAAAACTAAAGAATTTTTGCAGGTTATGTTTTTCAAAGGCCAGTTTTTCTCACAGTAGAACTTGCACTTTGAGATTGAGTTTTTCTGTCTTGAGCTTTCACTCATCCACCAAGATCACACATGTCCCTATAATCCAAAATCTTTCCTGTGGTCTAACCATGATGGAACACGTATTGTGTATCAGATTGAAGTATCTCATTGAAGTTCATTGTCAATGCCTCAAGTCACTGTTTTGCTTTCATTATTTATCCTTTTTGATCTCTCAGCATAAATGTTGGCGTTGACACTATGAAAATGTTTTCAGGAATGACAGAGAAATGATCCTGGCTAGTGATATCTCACATGAGCTTCCATTACTGGTCACAAGGTTTTTATTTTTGTAGATGTGTTTAGTGATGTCATGTAGTCAAGTGATGCAAACCCATCTGTACAAATGATTTCACCTCACTTTCATTTACACTTATTTACACAGTTATATATGTTTTCTGTAAATTGGATATTTAATTTTATTGTTTTTCAGATCAGTATAAAGAAACTGAAACCATCAGGCACCGCATGGCACTCATCCACAAACACTCCTGGGTGGTGTCTAGCCATTTGAAGTTAACTACATATCATTAAACTAATTTCAGATAGTTTGAATTATTTTAAACAAGGCATGGCATGGAGCATAGTACAAAATTGCCAAGTAAAAATTTTATCAAAGAAGAAGGCAAGCTTACTTGACATTTTGCTTGGTAAAATAACTTCAATTGAAATTGAGTAAGTTGTTGCTCTTTGATTGTCCTTCGCTCCCCTACCCACCTGTCCAATGTAAATAACACATTATGTTTTTTCCATGATGGCCCAGATAATGAAAATTTCTATGTTTACTCCTTTGGAGTACTACAGGTATTCTGGCTTTTCTCTCCTGGGAACTTTCTCAGCTTACCACACTTAGTCAGAAATTAAGTCAAATGTTCAGAAAGTTTCTGAACAATTCTTTTAATATTTCTGCATGAAGAAAGAGATCCAAACCCATCCTTCTTACTTAAAGGGTACCACTCCTTTAGTAATAAACATTTGGTTGAAGTAATGTTGTACGACTCGGAAACATCAATTGACACAGTAAGAGCAGATGGCATCTTCAGTGTGAAACAGGAGTTTATGCTCAATAAACAAAGCACAGACCAGGGCTTGGGTTTTGCTGCAGAACATCATGTGAGTGTTGATGCTCCCCAGCAGGAAATATGAAACATAACATTGACTCACTTTGGTGTGTACTGCAAACCCACAAAACATTATTCTTTGAGTCTCACACGTCTCAGGCTTGGCAAAGACCATAAATTTCTGCACTTCTTTCATTTTTTGAAGTACGCTTTTTCTAAAGAAATTGCTAAAGCTTCTGCTGGCACAGGGCTATAATGCTGAGAAACCTGTGAGAGCCACCTCCTTGTCTCATGTTACCTCCCTTTACAGCACCTCTCTGCTTGTTCAAGGATGGAGTCATTGCTCTGAAACACTATCCTTTGGAAGGACAGCAACAAGCAATCCTCAGTTGCATTCACTGCAAGTATCCATCAAAAAAGGAGAAATTTTTAAACCTAATTTTTCTGATTTCAGCCTAGACATGAAAACAAATTTTCAATGATCAAACCACAGCAGTTACCATCTAGTATTTAATGAGTGACAGGTTTCATTCAGACTAATGTACACACTTTTTTGGGGCCTTTTTTCCCCCTCCTTCTTTTCTGGCACTGAAATACATAGCCAGACTCTTTATGATAACTCTATTTTGCTAATTAATCTAATTAAGTGCTGTATGTAATTTTGCAGAGTAGAGCAAGCTATTCAAGATTGTCATCATTAGGTTAAAGAGCTGACAATTGATGGAGATAATTTTTTCTTAACAGGCTGTAACCTTTCTGCAGGCAACCCCCTCCCCCAGGGGAGTTCTTCAATTAAATCAATAATGCTTCTGGGGAGAAAGAAGAACTTTGCTTTTTAAGAATCATGTAAACAGATTTTCAGCAGCTTCTCATTACTTTCCTTGAGAAGAAAAGCAGCAGCTGTTTATTAATACCTGCTGTGCTTTGACAAGTTTGCCTTTAAGAATAGCAGCTACTCTCTAGGTATGGTGCAAGTTGAGAAGAAAAGGTTTTGAATGTGGTGTGTGGGGTCTGGAGAAACCTTGGCAAAATAAAACAGTTTCTGGATCGGGTAAATGTCAGGACTTGGAGTGGTTCCTAGGCAGGCTGGGGAAATGAGCTTTAAACTGCTGGCATATTTGTTATTGTTTGGATACAAGAAGGCCTGACAAGAAGATAAATGTCACTGGAGGAAGAGGTGGGGAAATCTCATCGTGATGACTTTTGTCAGCCTTAAGGCTTTAATAAGCAGGATGTGGTTGAGGCGTTTTTGGTTTTTTTAGAACACAATTCCCAGATGGCATTGTTTTGCCTGCAGAATACCCTGTGAGCTCAGAAGTCCTGGAGGATCGAGCGTTCCTCTGTCCCTACAGGAAGGAGCCCCTCAGTCCTCAGTGGTGAGGAAATGCTGATGTCCCTGGTCTAAGCAAGCTCTAGGCAAGTTCAGTGGCAACTTCATGCAGCCAGGACAGAGCTGTGCCCGTGGAGTTACCAAACCTACGTGTCCTTCTGATGTCCTCTCTAAATGGAGGCATCTGTAGCAGTCAGAAGGAGATTTTCTTGTGCTTAGTCTAGTTGAGATGCCTGGTTATCTTCTCTGAGAAAAGGGTGTGTAACAGCTTGGTGTGGCTGGGTTTCACCTCTTTGGCTCAGCTCCTTTCTTCTACTGGCTCAGGGTGTCCTGAGGATGTGGCCACAGAGATGCCTCTGTCTCCCTCTCTGCACAGCCTGACCTCACTGGTAGAAAGCTTATCTTTGTTGGCTCCTGCTTTTGTAGGAAATATCCTCTTGATTGTAGCAAGGATGGCTGCTTTCTCAGTTTTACTTCCCAGCCTGATCCTCTAACCACGGCAATTCTCAGGCTGTCAGGCACTGGAGCAGTGTCTGCTGCAGAGCTCTTTCTCCTTGGTGGACAAGTGCCAGCTCTGCACAAGCATTTCACCACTTTGGAGAAGTACACAGGAAAAAAACTCACAGGAGGTGATAGGTATCAACAAAACTTGGGCTACAACAAGAAGCAAGTCTGAAATATCACAGTAGCTTTGGGTTTTGGTGAATTTTGTACCATGTTACAGATCACCCTTAGCTTGTTTGAGGCAGGTATCTGTCATCTCCACTTGATACTGTTCATTAAAAACTCCACCATTATGACGTGGGGTACACCATGCTCTATAAAAGATCTCTGAGCATGGCTGCCAATACTGAAAAAGGAAAGCTGAATGAAAGTTCAGGTCAGTGCTAAACTGGTGTTCAGGGATCCCATTGGGCGGCGAATATTTGGATGAAATTAATTTGGAGAATTTTCAGTATGAATTCAGAGATTGTTTTCATTTGGATCCTTGTATCTGGATCTATTGAACTAATTTCTAGTAGGTGCCTTGACTCAAAAGATTGGGTTTTATTTTTTTTTGCTATGTCTGCTAGCCTGAACACTACAATAGGTAATATACCAAAGCATATCACCGTTTCTTGTTCTTTTGTTAAATGGGAATTTGACACTGTTAAGGACGTTTAAAGTATTCCATTCCCTGTATCATACAATTAAAGTGGTTCTTATTTAATTTGGTTTCTGTCCTTGGCTGTTAGAGCTAGAAAGTTACTTCATGTAATAAGGAAAGAGAATTACAGCTTTTATTAAAATGAGAAACCAGCTTTATAGGGGTTTTGAAGGTTTTATTCAAGTCCTTACTTTCATCACCTTCACAGTATTCAGCTAAATTTCTCTTACAGATGCACACAGCAGATTGCTCACACAGGTGGTGTCCCAGCAAAGCCGACTGCCACCAAGAGAGGCAATGGCACAATGTCACTTCTATGTGACTTCTATGCTATGGCCCCAATGAAAAGCTTCCTCTTTGCACCAAAAAGAAAGTCTGCTCATAAAAATTAGGGGAAAAACCCCTACCCACTTTCTTTTCTGTTGCTGTTTGTGTGTTCAGTGTGGTTTTAGGGACACAAGAACTATTGACAAGACTCACAAGAGGTTCTTCATGTAGGAAATATGGTGCCATTAGCCAAAAGAATGATACTAAAGCTTAAAGTTTTTGGGACTGAAAAATGGGACTGCAAGTTGTGCACTGGACACTATTTCTCCTGTGGGACATTTCCACTAACTACAACTGTAACTATGCTCAGCATTGCTTTCTTCTGAGGGATTGAATCATGTGCTTGTCAGAGCACAAGTGCTGCTGCAAGGCTATTTATGTAGCTCCTTGTCTGTGACAGATGCACCAAAGGAAAGGGGCTGCTTTGATCTCAGGCAGCGAGAGCAGAGTTGTGCACACACGAGACCTGAGCTCCCTTCCTGGCTCTGCCATTCAGCGCGTCAAATTGTGCCAGGCAAATCAGCTTCCTCAGCTCCTGCCTCAAAAGTGAAACAGATGGGCTCTATCAGCTTGCTTCATCCCCTGTTACACGAGGATGAAGCACATACTGACGAAAACTCCCCCTGGGCAGACAACTTTGAGAGCTACAGGCTCCAAGGAGCACAAAAGGGTTAACTTTATACAAGGGTGAATTTTTTTTCTGTGTTGTGGTTTTAGTGAGAAGGGACATTTATTTTTAATAATTTCCCATTTAGATTTTGTCTTCTATTAGTTTTTGAGGGTGGATCTACATCAATAGAATGTTCATCATGCTAACTGCAGATGGCCACACAGACAATTTTGCCTTTAGGAGGAGGCAGCACATAAATGGCAGCACACACTGGACATTTCTTCTGTTGTACTGGTGTTATAAAAGTGAAAACAACCCATGCCTCTGCAGATGCTGTATGTGATTTAAGGGAAACTAGATGGACACCAGTTTTTAAAGTCCAGTTCTTTGTAAAACATAATTTTAGTAAAGAAAATAACATCCAATACAGTTGGAAACCAATTCAAGTCAAAATTAATCTAGAGATCCTAGATCTATACTACACAGTGATCTTCAAATGGACAAAGCAGCACTGTAGATTTATACATTCATGTATCTTGCTTAACACTCTTTACTTCCTCTAATGACTTCAGTTTACTCAATCAATTTTCCTCCAGCATGGCTTATGGCTGGAGGGTATTTTGGACTTATTCAAGCATCTCAGAATATTTTACAAATAAAACAGAGGCAACTGACCATAAAACACATGATATTACCAGTGGTGTTATTAACATTTTCTCAACAGAAGTGATGGAAGAGAGAAAAGCCCAATCCTTCTTTGGGGAATGAGAGCTGCATCTCGGGTTGGGGGGATCTAAGAAGGAAACTGGACTTGTCAATACTTGCCCTGCCTGTTCATTACATTGACATTGCTTCTCAGGCCAGGACTGTCTTTTGGTAAAGTTACTGCAAGACCAGCGTGATCCTTCTCTGCATTCCCCAGAAATCATGCAGGGATGAGATGTGTATGCTGTTTGTGATCACCTTGCCCACAGAGTGTTGTTCTAAGGGTGACCCAAAGAAGCTGCTTGCAGTGGAAACAGGATGGATTTCCTGTGCAGATAAATCTAGGACAGGGGATGGCTCTATTCAGTGTTGAACTGGCAAGGCAAAATAAGGAAAACAAAAAAAGGCAAACGCATTACATGAACGAAAGAGGGAACTTATTCAAAGCAAGAACTAAGATTGCTGGAATCTTGTCTGTTTTTAAAAATAAAATCTCTGTCAGAGTAAGGGGAAAGAGTATATTTAGAGCCTGAGAAACAACTTGGTTTTCCTGGCTCTATTTATGCACAGTTTTGCCAGGCTCCAGCTAAAACCACCCAGTTTTTCCTCTCAGAAACAAACAACCCTGTTTGCTCCCAAAACTCAAACAAAACTTAATTCGCTTTAAGCTGCTAAAAAACCTTCCTGCATCTTGGGTTAGCATTGTGTGCCAGGCTTCAGCATGCTGAGAAATGAAAAAGTGCTTTGTAATGGAAAAGCTAGCTCACTCCTCACTATGTGGTGCCACAGCAATAAAAAAAGGTTGCAAACCTTTTGCTGGTAAAGAGGTCAGAAGGAACAGGGGATTAACTTAAAAAGCTCAGACTCAAGATCACTGTGATCAAAACTATAGTTTCTGTCCATTCCCTGCCTCAGAGAATGCTTGGATATTTGGTAATTTTCTTGGATATTTGGTAATTCAATGAATTGCATGATAGAAAAAGAAAGCTGCACCGTTATAGAGTGGGAGGTTAATGAAGTTCATTTAACAGACCAGTGGTGCAAACCTGTTATCAAATGGCTTGTGCAGATCCCAGATGGCTTAAGTAAAGCTGAGAGCTTGAAACAGGTACTTCACATTTTGTCTTTGGATTACCAAAGCATCAAGATACAGCTCTTCTGCAGCAAGGTTAATGACTTTCCATAATTATGTGTTTTCACCAAGAAGGAACACATTTCAGCACCTCTAAGTAATATTTTTTGTCAGATAATTGAATTATTTTTCTCATGGCAGAATGGTACTGGAAAACCTCAGACCTTGTCCTCAATTGCTATTTTGTGCACAAAGCAGGCATCATGCTGAGCATGAGCTACTCTTCTTCCTTCCCTGCCAGCTGAGGAGCCACATCTGGCTGCTGGAAGGAGAAACCAAGAAGTACCACAGCATCCCTGGCTGCGGTAACTGCAGAGCTGGACAGGACAAGATGCTCCACCCCAGCCAGGCAGTATGAAAGATGTAGAACTAGCTCAGTTTCCAGAAGTCTTTTTGTGTCTGTGACTAAATTCCTCAGACTGTCATGTACCACTAATGCCCTGCCAGTTCAGTCTCTGCAGCACCTAATGCTTGTAACACCAGCCTTCATACCTGAATATATGTCATGTATTTTTATTATTGTTTGTTTGTAAAGCAAACTGTATTGATTAATTCTGCTGTTGCTCAGTTGGCCACACCATTCAGGTAAACCAGCAACTCTTGGCAATCTTGGATCACCCCATCACAGCAGATATGCAGTGAACTATCATCACTGGTTCTAATTGCATACAGCTTTCCCCATTCTCTTCTCCAGATCTGTAGGCAATGTTTTGATAATGCAGTTCTTCTATGAGCTGAAAGGAAGGAAATCAAATGTTTTGTTGCCTATCTAGAAAAAAAAAATCAAGGCAAGGTCTTGTAAGAGCAAGGTGTGGTTCTAGGTTCAGGCACGTGGTTGCTGTGAGACTATGAAAAGTTTGGTGGGGTGTAGACTGTGTGTGTGTATGTACACACATGAATATATATCATCTCCATGGACATCCTCTTCATCCCCAGGGCTGTGTTCACTATAAACAGCTACAAAACCCTGTTGGCTCCCCATTTGCCACCCAGTACCTGAATGCCCTGCTGTTTCAGGGCTGAGCACCTTGAACCACTATATCTGCACATGTGCTGCTTGATGAGATGCATGTTTGTGGAGGGCTGTGGGGAGGTGCCCCAGGAGCCACCTTCAGGTGGGACACCCACCTCCAGCTCCTTTGACCGCCCAGCAAGAGCTCTCCTGCATAGACCCATGTCCTGCACTTACCTGGACACACTCCCTGGAACTGTGGCCAGCACTGCTGCAGAGGAGATCAGGTTGGGAAGGCAAGAGCCCTGTGACAACAGTGCTTTCCCCGCATCTCTTTGCAGGTTTTCTTGGCAGCCATTGGAGCA
Organism: Emberiza elegans; assembly: GCA_024865655.1. NCBI lineage: Eukaryota > Metazoa > Chordata > Aves > Passeriformes > Fringillidae > Emberiza > Emberiza elegans. The sequence continues at coordinate 39,996,828 of JALJVW010000206.1, forward strand.
CAGAATGGCAGGCATCTGCCCCATGTGCAGTTTAAATGTTTGCAGATGTCTCTCTGCCTCCACACTCACCCCAGCAGGCTATGGTCACATTTTTCCTCTGGCCAGAATAAGGCTCTGTGCCTGCCCCTCCCTGGGGATCTTAGGTTCAGCACACCCCTGAGGACAGAGATGCAGGCACTGGAGCAAGAACAGGAAGGTTGCTGGTGCTCAGGTCCTTCTTCAGGGCATCAAACAGCAAGACTTGTTTTCTGGAGACATCAAGAAACATTCCCTCTGAGCCCACCCCAAGAGCAAAGCACACATGGGGTCTCAGCAGCACCCTTTCCTGGCAGCTTCTGGGTGTGAGAGCAGCCCCTGGCACAGCCAGGGAGACAGGGAGGATAATAAAATCACACAACATATCACATAATAAATATAGGTAACCATAGCATTAACTTTAATAATCTATTGCTTGCACGGGCCAAAACACAGCATTTTAGTTAAGACATTGCATTTCACTTGCATCTGGTGTTTACACAAGCCAGTGATTCAATGCCAGACAAATCGTGCATAATCTGTTTGGTAAAGAGCTGTTGAAATAGCTGCCCGCAGCATTTCTTCTCTGTCATCTCACTAGAGGTAGTGCCTGGTTCTTTGGGCAAGAAAAAGCCAGTGACAGTTCCAGCTTAATCAGTTCATTCACCCTTTCAGGAGAAATGCCCAAAAACCAGCAACCATTTTATGTGTCTTCAAAATTGGATGACTCTGTAAAGGCAGGTCTTCAAGGTGGCTCTCTAATCATCTCTCTTTTATGCATATCAGGGATGATAACATATGGCATCTATGAAAGAGGAGATTTAAAGCTATGAAAGGTATCTTTAATCTTCTAGAAGAGTATAAAAGGATGCCTCAGCAAAGCTTTGTGGAGGTCACTCAAAGGACTCCTACCAATGTTGCTCAAATAAGAGTAAACTCAGTTATTCATTCATTTTTAGTCCCTGTTTGCTTCAAGTTCTCTGTCAAAGATACCTTGATCTTTCTTCTTTTCTCTGTGCCTCATGGCTGAGCAAAATTAGTAATTTGGGGTTTGGGGATGTGGTGGGATAAGCCGTGTTATGAAAGCAGCTTCAGACTGCATTTCTATGGATCCCTTTTTTTCCTTTTTGAAGAAGTGTATTCCATAAAGAGCGAGGTTGACTAGGTGCATCCCTGCTCTTCTGAAAATAAAAATGTGAATATCAAAATAAAGGGAAGAAACAAAGACTCAAAATGAATTCCCAGTACACTCACTCACTAATCCTCCTGGAAGTAAAATCCTGCTTGGAGATAAAAATACTCTTTTTCTGTGCTAGTTTGTAAATGTAACTCAGCATCCTTTGCTGAGACACCCGAACTTTGCTATTCAAGTGGAGCAAACACATATGTTGATGAGGACAAGATTGGTGAATTAGGGTTAATATGGCCAAACATGTAAGAAAATTACTTAATGCAAAACATCATATGTATCCAAAGACAATCCATGAGTAGAATGCAAGTGTTCAACAGAGGCACTCTCGAGGATAAGCTGCCACTTTACTGCGTTCCTGCGCAGGACCCACAATGTACTGAGGGTCCTGAACAGCACAGCCAAGAACTTGGTTTAAATTGCTCCTTGTTACTGCACATCTGCCCGGAGTGTGCTGCTTCCTGGTGCTCAGATGGCAGTCTCAGGGATGTTTTTGGGAGAGAAGAGAAGCTAGCCCTGGTAATCATGTCCTGCTTCCCGCCATGGACACGACCTGTTTGGTGCAAGACTGGAAGGTCTCTGTTCTGCACTGTGCTGTCCAGATGCACCCTCACCTCACAGCTTGAGTGGAAGCTCAAGAAATAAAACTATCTTTTATGGACAATCAACTCAGGCAGGGCAAAAGCTAAAGCAACCACTGAGAGCTTAGGATGAGCAATCCTGCCCAGTTTCATGTGGAAAGGCTTCTGTGCAGAAAACAAAAGGCATTTAAAAAGTGATCTAGCTGGTAATGACAGCAATTGTTGTAGGTGAATGAAGGAGAAAGATACAATGTCCTTGCTTTCCCCACAGATGCCACAAAGGGCTGGGAACACGGGGCAGCACCTACCTCTTCTGCCTAGCAGGGCATCTGAACTGTGCTTTTCCTTCTTAGGGCAAAGATCAGGACCAGCCCTTTGCCAGTGGACTCCGCAGGGTATCCTTTGGTGGAGACAGGGGATGTCTCTTGTCCTCTCTCTGCTGAAATGGGAAGCGCCAGCCATGCTGGCAGCTCCTTGCTTCTCTGTTCCAGCCATAACTATTTGGAAAGCAGCTCCTACATTCTCAGTGGGATTCATCCCAGACTCTCTAGACGTGCAGATGATGTGAACCAAGATGCTGTAATTCCTGTTAGTAATACCTTTGTAGATTGGCATACATGAGATCAAAATTAAATACCCTGAAGAGGCACATCTTGCAGAGCTTTCTCAGCAAGCAGCACTGTTCAGAAGCATCAATATCCAGCAGATAAAAACCCTTTAAAGGATCACGGTGAAACAACGTAGTAGAATAAAAGAACAGGGGGAGAAAAAGTCTCTCTCCAGCTTTACATTAACCTACCCCCAAATTGCCTTCATCATGTTAATGTTGTATTTTACACGTGTTAGATCGACAGGGAGCACAGATGGCTGCACTCACGTGTGAGACTGCAGCCACCCACGGGTGGTTCTTACATGTTGGGCCGTATTAACCAGCAGCACCTCTGTCACTTCCCTGTAATGTGGGGAGGGGGGCTCCTGCCAGCAAAGCAACAGGAGCAGGTCACTGAAGGTTAACAAGAGCAGTCAGCATGTAATTATCACTCCCCTGTTAGCCTCAGCCTCTCAGGAATAAATTAGAGGGACAAAGCAAGGAGGAACAGTGAGAGCATCAGAGTGGGCTGCACTTCATGCTGCAGAAGGGAGGGCCACCATCCTGGATGTCCCTGCTTCAGTTCACAGGGGTATTTTAGAGGCAGCTCCATCCATCTGAGGGGATCTACTTGCATTCAAATATTTTAGGTAGCTATATTAATTTTTTTTCAACATTTAATAGCTCTAAGTATATATCCAGAGAAAGCAAGTTTTCCTTCCTCTTTAATCCGGTGGCCATAGACACATCTGTCACATGCCTTGTTTTCACATATCTCTCCCCCAGTTCCTTAATCAATCCACATTACTCTGGGCTTGCAGTAAAAAGGACACTTTAAGATGATTAATAGTGCTCTTGAGACTACAGCTCCAGCATGCTGGTCTCATTTGCAACAAAGATGACAACAGCTCAATTAGCCATCTCTTTGCACTCTTGTAAGCAATGAAGATGAGACTTTCTCTGTATCAAGTTAAAGAAGCAGATGAATTCCCAAGGTAGAGTGCTTGCAAGGCAGAGCTGCAAGAGTCACGTTTGCAATTAACTTACTGCTAGTTGTTTCATCTCTATGCTGTCAAACAATGCATGAAATAGCCTGGGCTAATGCACAGTCAGGAAACACTGGTCACAGCCCTAAAAGGTCACAAGTCACTATTCTGACTGACAACAGAGCAAAACAAAGGGAGAATAAAAAGTTCACTTTTTAGGTGGAAGGCAGAATGAGGTGACAAAAATAAAGCATAAACCAGAGGTATTCTGCTTATTGTGGGAGCCTTGAAAGTCAGAAAAATGTCTCTGCTGCCGTCACTTCTGCACTTTCATTATTAAACACTGTTCTCCTTGTAGTTGTTTTCCCTTACACTGGTAACACATAAAAACTCCTGAACAGCATCAGCATCAGAAACACTGAGGTGTTGCTGAGCCTTTTGTATGTATGTCTATCCTGCTGTGGCACAGCTAACACCTGATGTCTGGGAAACCTGACCTCCTTAGAGCACAGCAGAGCTGGCAAAGCTCTTCTAGGGCTGCAGCTTCTCAGACTTCTCAAGGTAATGGGCATCTGGCCACAGGGACTGTCCAAGTATGTCCTGGGTTTATTAGGCCCCTCCTCCTTTTCTCAAAAATAGATTTGTCTTGATGCCAGATACTAGTTCAAATTGTCACTATCCTTGGATGTTTACAGCTATTTTCCACTGGAACAAAGCTATAGACTGAAAGTCAGAAAATGTTTATTGAATAAATAATTGAATTAGGATCATGCTTTGCCTTTGCGGCTGAACAATTTTGCCAACTCTCCCTGCAACATTGTAGGGGCAGGAAAAGAAGTCAAAGGATGACTTTGAGTCATTTGTTCAGTGTTAAGAAGATACTGTGGCTGCAGAATGCCCTAAACCCCAAAAGACTGAATGTGATGCCAGCCTGCATTATAGTTTGCCAGTTCAGTTCCTTACACTGGAATTTACTTATATTTATCTATTTGGGGGATGCTCACTCCCAAATGCCATTATCTAGGTTAAATATACAATGAAGGCATCTCTTTGAAGAAAACTTCTGTGGGGTTCATAACCCCACCATCTGCACGCACCAGACTTCAAGGCTCCTGCTGCCCAGCTTCTGCCAGACCTGCTGCCTTTCCTGCATTGCATACAGAGGACAGTTTCCTCATGAAAATTCCATGAGCTTTCCATAGATGTAATATGTACACTGTACAGTAATATATCAGCGATCTTATGTACCTCCCATGTAGGCATCCATGTAGTAAGACACTCAAAAGGTTTCTAAAGTCTACTCAAAACACCCCAAAGATCCAAAAATCTCAGTTAGTGAAATCATACCAGACAGTAACCTCTTCAGCAGGTAGATATCAAACCGCATCTACAGATATGGGATCGCTCCTCTCTAATATTCAATATTCTACAAGTCATCGGGGCCATTTCCTCAAGCCTCACGAGTTACCTGTAGTTTGTCTGTGTTTCTCCCCAACATTCTTGGCTTTCTCTCCTCAGGGAATTTTCAGGCAATAAAAAATTAGTAATTTCTGCTAAACAAACCAAGGCTTTAAAAATTTTATGTTTGTGTTGTCTTGCTAACAACAAAAAGGAAATGACAGACACAAAGTTAAACAAAGAAGGGAATGGTTTGAAGAGATCCCTCCGTGGCTGTGGATTCCCAGACCCTGATCCATAGACTCAACAAAAAGGGCACCTTTATAACATCAGTGGAACAAAACCATTTCTGCCTTTGCACATCACCCTTTAAAATCACTTCTGAATCTCAGAATGACACAGCAACAAACATAATCTATAAAGTCATTGCCAGAAACTTCACAGGTCTCTCATTGTGGTGAATACAAATTCTGTGTCATGTGTTCTCAACACTGAATACAAGATGTTCAAAAGTTGTTCATTCAGGACTGCCTGCAAAAGCTGTTCTCTTATATAAGAAGCAATCACTTATCTGCAGGAATGTGCTTCTGCATGAGTCTGCCAATCATTTCTGTTAGAGACAATTCTGCCCAAAGAGATTTTTCTTTTCCCTTGAGAAAGCACTAAGAGAACATATTCTTCTGCACAGAACAATGAAAAAACCCCACAAACCCATGTACAGAGTATTCCTGCCTCTTTTCCTTGCTGCTTTTCCACATTTTCTGTAGTGAGCTGGTGCGTGGCTTTGCAAAGCTGAGCACCGTTGACTCACCCCAATTTTGCCACCTGAACAATGACTGACTTTGGCAATGTAGCTGTTGTACAAAGAGACTCAGCTGAGCCCTTACACTGCCTGGCATCTGGCCTTTGCTGTGCTGCATGTTTGCAAGAAAAGTCATTATAACACCACTATGAGAACAAAAACTCTACAGCATCCCCCTGTAACACAGCTTTGTGGAGTGGTGGGATAATCGTGGCTTGTATTACGTGGCCAATTGACAAGATTTTGTTTGGGAAAGACACAAGAAACAATTAACTCCTCAAGGACTACAGGGAAGTCTACACTAGAAATTAACTCACAGAGAAACAGCAGCTTCATGGTGTTAAATTTGTTTCACCCATGGATTAACTAAGGAACTGAGATTTCAGGAGACTTAGGTGAACACTTTTAACCACTGCAAAAGCATCCATCCCTCCCCTTCCTCTCTATTAAACAACCTAGAAATATCTCAGCAAGCACAGTTGTACACCAATGTGACATTTTTACTGGCAGCTCCTTTCCTCTGATTACTCTTCCCTGTAGCTGCCCTATTTCAGAATAACTTCCCATGGCTTGTGCTCTGTGATGAGGGCCTGGTTTGCTTGAAAGGCTCTATGAAGTAAGGCAGGATCAGTCTGGCACAGAGCTGCCTCCAGCCACTCCTGTTACCCTATTTTCATCGAGATGTACAGGGCTGCAGTGAAACACACCCCTTTTCAACTTGTGCAGCTGCCTGCTGTGAAGATGCAGTGATGTCAGTGCTGAATAACTAAGTGATAATATAATAACTGTGAGTTTGAGCTCCATTAAGTGAGCTCCTGCTGGCTGCTTAATGAGCAAACAAACACCCAAACCCCATTAATATTATTTCTGTTACATTAAATGTAAGAAAGAAGACTCAGGTCCTTAACAGTAATCAGCTGGGAGGCTTCTGAAAACACAGATCAAGATGGAGATCATGAATCACGTTGCCAATTTTTTGAAAGAAACAGAAGTTCTTTTTCTTTCTGAAGGGTGAAGAATTAGGTAACAAAACTGACAGAATTGCTGCTTCCTCTGCATGGCATCTAAATCCTTTGTGGCAATAAGAGCTTTGATGGGTCTCCTCTTTCTGTGACAATGCTCGCAGAGGCTGGGAAATGCAATTTGAGGAGAGTCTAGATGAAATATCCCTACCTGTCAATAAAACACACAAGATCAACAAAGATCTAAAAAAAACCCCAGTGGTATAGACCTTGCTGCAATGTTTAGGAAGGAGAAAATCTAGAGTCAGTTTTCCAACTTTTTTCTCCTCCCAAGGCAGTGAGTTAGTATAACACCTTTTAGGGAGGAGTTGGATGAGATAGGGCCACTGAAAGGAGACCTAGAGACCAGAGCAGCCTCAGGCAGCCAGAACCTCAAGTCACATAAAGCTTTTAATTTGAGCATGCTGCTTTGAAAAGAAAGCCATCAGGGTTCAGAGATTAATCCGAGGTTTAGGCTTCACATGAATGGTGACAGTCTCAACACAACAGAGCAAGCGATAGCCTTTTTGCTTGTGTATGATCTGTGGAAAGACAGTAAAGCTTAGATTCCATTATTTTCCCCAGATGGTATTAAGGAAAAAACAGGATGTGAAGTTTACAGCTCAGTGCCCTAATTTCTGGAGGTCTGCTAGCTGAAATGGAGCTTCTAACAAAATATTTATATGCTCTTAGAAGTTTTCTCATAAAAAGCAAGAAGCATTATTTGCATTTTCACTGGTTTTATTTGAGGATCCTGGTTAACATAAATTATTCAATGTACAGAATTTATAATCAAAGCCTAGAGAAACAGGCATTCTTCCCACGTACCGCAGAAGTGTGTAAGCCTAGTTTCAAGATTTGCTGTGCTATTAAGGAACTGAAACTTTGTACACAAATAACGTGAGCTACCTGCTATTTCAACCCATAACAACCTGCAGCACTCATCTGGGTGTACCCTTGTTTACTCCGACCAACATGCTGAGACTTACAGGAAATACAGGAAGATAATGTGCAAGAACATCTCCCCACTTCCTGAAGGACACTGTGAGCAGGTGGCATTTTCTCCACTAAAAGTACCCTGGTCTATGTAATTTATCATATGATCTGCAAGGCAAGGGCTTCATACCCTTAGTAATCACACTGGGTATTTTGTAAGAGACACTAATAACAATAAAAACAATGAAAAAGTAGAAGAAAAGAACTGGGGAAAACATCATGTTAATTTTAATTCCATTTTTATAGTTCGGAGCTTCAAAACACATATCTAAGGGTGAGATAAACTCCAGCCCTGATCCTCAAGGCATGTTTTCCAGTGATGATCTTGGACACAGCTCTCTTCTCTAAGAACTACAGCAATGCCAGGAAAATTCCTCTCCATCATAAAAGGTGTCTTCCCATTCCTTCCACTCCTCAAAAGAAGTGTAAATCAGTGCCAACAGAGTAATATTTGTGCCCAGTGCTGAGTTCTGTCTTTTACTGTAAGAAGACAGGTAAGAGGAGACTGGTAGGTCCATTAGGGATCTCACTCCCTAAGATGTTCAGATATGGAGGAAGATCACTGTAAAAGACCAGTTTGGAAATGTCAGCATTTTACAGTAAGTTCTTTGCTTCCTAAAACATACTTTGCCAAAGGCACACTAAGGGATTTGCTTTTTAAAGCAAAACTTAAGGAACAGTTCCTGTCTATGACCATGGTGACTTTCAAATACCATGATAGGAGTATCTTATTTAAGGCCAGATAAACATTGCAAACTAGTTATTTATTGTTTTAATGATGGTTTTTGTTACATATAAAAGGAATAAGTTAAAATTCAGCAACTGCCAAAATGTTTCAAGCCAATGTTTGGTTTTTGATCTTGGACAGGTCATCCTTGTCCGAAACTCCTTCATCCTTCCATAAAGGCCTGCTTATGCTCCCCAAAGATACTAGGTCCTCTGTTAATGTTAGAGCTTCCCAGATGAAGAAAGACTATTTAAAGTCATCCCATGTATGAGAGTTCATTGGTATTCTTTCCCACACTTTCTAAAAGGAGAAGTCTTGGTTTCCAGATTCAAACATGAAGCATACCATATTTGTTCTGCACAGACTTCTACAACTAATTTTTTTTCCAGGAACCTTCCTCTCCCACAAATTAAATGAACTGGTAAATTCAAATAAAGTTCAGCACTTTTATGTAAAAATGATAAACATCCTGAAATAATAAACCACAGAAACACAGATTTACTTCTTCCTTTTTTTCAGAATGGGTTGAATAGCAAAGATCTGGAAATGTACTTTGTGAAAGACTCTGAGTAAAAGGACCTGCTCTAAATTCTTTCATTTCTCATGCTGCAGAGAGATTGCACTAGATGATATTGGCTAAATTGGCACGTAACAGTGCAGAGGCTGACGTATCCAACACCCTTTTTTGTCTGTGCTGGATTTATTCCTTAATGAAAGCATAAAGCTCATCCAGCCTTCATTGTTGAAAACCACAAAGGTAACCTAGAGCATTAATTATTTTTCCAGTCATTGGCAAAGAATAGGCAGTGTCTGTATTTTCTACATTAGTACACATAGGCAAGTGATAATTCAGGAGAAGTCATGCATCTATCAGTCAATATTTCCATGCCCTGAGAGTTATTGAAGTCACAGAATGATTTTTTGGGGCGGCAACTTTCTTTCAGTGTAGCAAACACAGTCTCATCTGATTACTTCTTTGCATGTACCTATTTGATCCAAGCTATTCTTCAAACGTGGCCCTTATCTTGAATTCCATAGAAAATCAAACCAGAGCAGATTCATGACGCTCTCAGCATCCAGGCCATTGCAGTGTTTTCTTTGCATTAATACAAACAAGTATGTGACATTAGTGATAGATCTATAGTACCTTTAGACTTAACCTCTGCAGCCAACTACTCTTCTTTCTTTTCTGAGTTTATAGTTCTCAGAAATGCTGTAATCAATAGATCTACTCCAATTATCAATGTGAAGTAAAGCAGGGTTTTCCCATTACCTCAGCAGCAGAGGACACCATTTTTCATGTATTCGTTACGCAATATTAGGGAAGAGCTATATTTATACCCTCCAGAGCTTGGAAAAGGGCATACAGAACAGCTCAGACAAGACTTTAAAGCTGCTGGCAGTATTTTCAGAACCAGCAAAGCACTTCAGCTATTAAATCCAAATATCCACTTCAGTGGTATTGAGGCAGCTAATTCATTCAAATGCTAACTCTGGTCCCACCTCAGCATCCTGCTGAGTGCAGAGCCTGCTCTACCCTTGCAGATTACATGGGGTCATAATGACACCAAAACCAAAGACAAACCAGCTTCTGCTCCTGCTTGGTGTGGCTCTGCCACTGTCTGTGAATTCAGACACCTGGTTTGCTGATGACCTGTCACACTGGTCTTCTCCAACAGCCAAGGAGAAGCATTTGACTCCTCAATTCTCTGAATGACCCTAGGGTAGCTGGAGGAACTTGATGCAGCTGCGGTGGGAGCACAGCAAGTTCCCTGTTTCTGTAATGACCACAGAGATTATGGCAGAGGTGGCAGCATCACAATCTCAGACTCCCTGGCCACAGGTCATCTGCAGCAGGAAAATAGCATGGGCAAGTGTCCAAGGTGGGGCAGAAAAGGCAGTGCTTTGCCTTGCACTAAGGCAATTGCATCACCATTGGCAGCCTCCTTTTGTTATGAACAGAATCTTTCTTCAACTCCCCATTCCTTGCCCTGTTCCTACCAAGAGTTCTGTGAAAATCAGAGCTCGGTGTAGGTTCTACTCTTGACTTTAATGGTGTCTGTGAACTTACAACACATAAAGTTCAATCTGATAAAGCACAGATGCTCCCAGAGAATTTCTGACTTTCTCCAATTGATTGTTAATCCTGAAACAATGTTGGGTATCCTATCCTTGTCTCCCTTCCTAATAGACCTAAACACTGGAAAAATTTAATCCAGAACATGTTATCAGACCCATCTTAGTGAATTACTTCTGAAGGACAGTGCTACAAGGCTGCTTTTCATAAACACTTCATTAAGCCCTAATGTGACTAATGCACTTGTTATTCATGTGTACTTAAATTTATTCTTTGAGCTGTTTGTAAATCTGTTTCGAGGCAACTAGAAGTCAACAGCCTTCACAGTGCTCTCACAGCCTCTCCTCATTATTATCATGGTACAGTTAGTTTCTTTTACTCTCCAACACCTTTAGTTTGAAAAAATAATCTTTAATTTTTAGCTGAGAAGGTAGGTCACAAAATCACAAGACACTATGTAACACCTTTTAGAAAAAGAAGTCCTTTTAATGAAATGTTCTAGTTACCAAGCCTTCCTAAAATTATCCTCCTAATCAATATTGCACAAGCATTTTCAGCTCAATCTCTTAGCCACTTTCATTAAGCTATATGAGATGTAAAATAAGGGAATTCAGGAAAACTCTGAATGCAACAGTAATTATGGTGCTAAAACATGGACTCCATAACAAAAGTCTAACCAGATGTTAGCTGCTTCTTTACTGTTTAAAAAAACCTATTCAAATGCAAAAGTCAGCAGCAGCAATGAGCTCATGCTTCGCCTTTCCGCTCTCCCCAGCCTGTATCTCGGGATCTATTTTTAATGCTGTTTCAGGTCAGTGCAGATTCATTGTGCTGTGGGGCACTGGCAGCCCACAGGGCACTGCCTGGCCCACGCATGGCATGGCACAGGACCCTTGGTGATGGGGTTCTTCATGCTCTGCTTATTGAACAGCCTGGTTCACAGGGAAACTTGGAGGCTGTGCTGCACAGCTCCCTGCTGTGGCAAAGCCTGGGTTTCCAGGAGTGCATGGGATGGGCGAGGGCCATGGCTGTACCTGCTCAGATGCAGACTTCTCCCATCATCCCTGCTGGTACCCCTTGCGCTCTCTGGAACATGCTCAGCAGCCTGTTGGAGCCCTGTGACCATCACCCGTGGCACAGAGCAGCACTGGAGAGGCAGTGTGTTCATCCCCAGGAGGAAAGCCTATGTACATTTAAAAGAAGGAAAATAACCCCCCACATTTCCCTGACACTGGAAAAGTGAAGAGCACCAACACCTTCCCTTCACCCCCCTGAAGGGTTCAAGTCCCATGAAAGAGCTCTGTGAAGATTTTCAGCAGGAAGCCAATTACAACCAAAAGGGGAACCTTTCTCCCCAGATGTAGCCAAACTGGAGGATGCATGGATATACGAAAATTAGACTTCATCAGCCTGTATGAGGCTCAGTGCCCACTCACACCAAAAGCCTTTGCAAACTTGCCACTACCTCCACAGCAGCCCCAGAACAGCGAGACGTGATGCTGAGGGGCCGGGGAGCAGAGCATGGGGAGGATGTGTGGCACAGAGTGCGCTGCAGGACGGGTGACAAGCGCCCCACACAGCCCCCAAAATCAACACAGCCTCGGAGGGAGTGGGCAAGGGCCAGGCACTGCTGTCCATACGCTGCTAGAGCTCAGTGCAGGGCTGCTGGCAAGTGTCCCATCCCCACCCCAGTGCAGAGGCACTGGCTGGCCTGTGATTCCTCTTTGAGACTTCCCCTGAAGTGAGGCGAGGACTTCCAAGAAGTGTGAGCTGCTGCCGCCCTCGCTGGGGTTTGCTACGTGATTCAGCAGCGGCTGCGGCTGACGAGGCTCTGTGGTGGCTGCTCCCAGCAGAGTGCAGGACGCCTTCAGCACGGATGTTCAGCCTTGGTGCGCAGCCAACCAGACCCACAAGCCCAAGTGTGATCAGTGTCTGGGATCTCTGAAGACCAAGGGGTACTTAGGGGCTGTGTCTGCAGTGAGCATTTCCAGTGACCTTGGACAGGACAAGGACCTGTCATTTCTTATGGGTGTTTTAGAAGGGCACACACCATCAGCAGAGATGAACAAGTGCTAGCACAGAACTGTGGAGCAGGAAGGGGAGAAGAGGCTTTCCCCAGTGCCTAGGTTACCCAAGTTACCAGTGCAGCAATGTAGCTGATAAAAAAAATGCTCTCAATAATCTTAGTCCTCTGTTAGTCTCTCTAAGACTCTCAAATTTTAACAGATCCTCTTATGAAAAATAAATCAAAACTTCCCTGTGGTGCCTTTGCTTCTGGAGACCATTTGCATTCCCCTGACTTGCTGGCTTGCAGTGCCACCCCAAGCCCTGTGGTGAACCATTGATGCACATGGTTATCTAGGCCAGCAGACGCTGGATTAAAAGAAGCATACCTTGATGTGAATAAGCTGCTGTGGCTGTGGGCATCAGTCAAAGTGTGCTGATTCACACTCAGGATGATCTGATCCAAGCAGGATGGGTCTGCACTACAGGCTCTAGAAATGTGGATTTATCTCTCCCCATGGTGGCCCTGCAAGTGTGGTAATGTTAGAGGAAAGATTGCCCAGCACACTGCTAAAACCTTGGGTTACCCTACTGGTCTTTCATCCAAAATATGGTGAATGCCAATCATATAGCTAATGGTTTTGATATTGTACAGGATGTACAGAGGGACAGACATCTCCATCTGCCTCAGTGTATGAGCTGTCTCTGACAGTGCTGCTTACCAGCCCTCCTAGAGGAGTGAATTTTTCAGGTCAGCATCTACCTCCAGCAGCCAGCCCCACAAAATGCCAGCCCTGCCTTTGAGTGTAAGCAGCAAAGCCCCAGTTTCTGTTTTAAGTATCTCTCAGCTTTAAACTTGCCTGGCTCTGTTCCCAAGGATCATCCTGCAACACAGGCCCACCTGCCTCATACAGATTTTATTTCTTATCAAAGATAAACTCCCCTCCATATAAAAACCAGTGAATTGATGAAGGAATTTTAAAACATTGTGAATTGAAATACGTTAATTTTAAAAGTTTTGTATTTCTTTCACCTTTTGCACTTTCTGTAAAGGATTATATAAAGTTTCTAACTGAAATAATTTTGAACCAGAAGGTGCCTTTCTCTTAGAGAGTATCAAAGTAGTATACTTGCAACTTGTACAGTTTCTTTCTGAAGGAAGAACTTGCCTTGCTTCTACCTGATGGCTCTATTTGGTCTCATCAGCATTTTGCAGCAGAAACTGGACTTCATATTTTTATCACCAGCCCCCAGCACGTGCCTTTACCTTCATCATGGCAGCATCCACAGCGTGCATTGACAGGCTTATGAAATGTGAGAATTTTGGGCTGCTTCTCTGTGCTTGAGGTCTTTGCTGTGCATTTTATAAACTTGGTGAAGGTTAGACTCATGTTTTCTGATTTTGAAGGTAAAGGATACCAGTTATTCTCAAATAATGCTACACTGCTCTATCATGCAGGTTGCTTCCTACAAATGCTTCCCCTTCACAAGAGGCCAGGCTCAACAGCCTGAGACCTTAGGGTGTGCTTGTGTCTTTGCAAGATCAGAGAACCAGTGAATGTTTGCTGACACAAGTGTGACTTGCTCCTTTGGGTCAGGCTGCAATTTGTATTGTACTCTCACATCTCTTTGTGCAGTTTTCCCCAGATGATTTGCAACTGGATCTCTCCTAAATCCCAACCTGGGGAAGGGAAGGCAGAGGTGGGGAGGTGAGATGGATCTGCAGATTGTGTACAGGCCAGGGTGCAGACAAAAGAGGATGGTGAGGAAGAAAAATAAACTCTTGGTGTATCTTAGAGAAGCACAAAAAAAAGGTATTTTCAGAGAATGAAGATTTTAGAAAACAATAAGAAATCTTATGTGGAAAAGCAAGTACTAATTTTCTTTCTCCAAAAACCCCAAATCTGCAGAAGGCATATTCATCATATAACTTCCTCCAGTCAGGCCAGATGCAACTTAACAAGCACTGGCAAAACACACAGTGCTCATGTAGATGAAAAATTGTAGACACTTTTTCTCTCTCCAGCATGTTTTAATAGACATTGGTTTTCTATTCAGTGCAAGCTACCAAGCATACTAATACCATCACATAAAAACTCAGCATTTAGATTACAAGAATTTTAAAGGTGCTCTGTCTCTCTCTCTTTCCTTTGGCTTTCTTCAGAATGTCTGATACATGGAGGAGAGAGAAGGAGGGAAGTTGCTGCAATCTCTATACATCAATAAAAACATCTCTTTAAAAATCCATAACATTCACATACAGCAAAAATGTCAGAATATGAAAAAAGAGATTTTTATTTGCTCTTTATAAGCCCCTCTACAATGCAAAATTTGCATCCCACAGAAAGAAAACACTGAGGGAAGCACATTTCAGTGACTGCAATGCCAGCACAGTTAATGATGCTTGCAATTGCTTTCCCGTTTTTATTTCCTCTGAAGCTTAAAGATCCATGGAAGGTAAAACACACTAATTTTCATCTTCTGATCCTCCATCTGTCCAGCAACACTGCAGCCTGTGTTCCCTGCACAAGGATGGGTCTTTCCATGCATGGGAACACATGCCAGCGTGGCATGGCCTTGGGTGCCCCACATTTTCTCCAAGCACAACCATGGGTCATCTTCCCCTCTGCCCAGGAACACCCTGCCCCAAATACGGTTCTCCCTCTCCATGGTTTCACCAGGAGGGATAGGGAATTAAATTTTTTTTAAAAAAGAAAATGGCATACTTTGGTAGAGTGCATTATTTGCCCTCCAGTGTGTTTACTAAAAGATGATGTTTTCTAGAAATTGAAAACAGACACTATTGCCATTCACATTTTTTTAAAGTTTTTGCTTAACTCAAGCCCCACTTATTATGAGAAAAAGTTTGGAGAAACCAGTGTTTTGTTTCAGCATTTTTAAAGAGAACATATATCAGAACTTTACCTCACAAGCAGTATAAATACACATAGGCTGTTTTACAAGAAACAGAACCAAAAATTCCCAGCAGAGAGACTTTACCAGTAGAGGCAGAAAAGAAAAAGCCAAGTATTTTTGAACGAAGCCAAGATTTTCTTCTATTTTTTTCTTCATTGTAAGAATTACAACGGAAGTATGGCTAGAGAAAATATTAGGCAATAAAACTTACAATAAAGTTTACCACAGGGAAGTCATGAGGACTGAATATGGATACCACCTGCGGTAGAAGTATTGTGAGATTTTCATAAGATTTCAGATTTTACATGAGAACAAGAAGCACACTGGTTGGGCTGGTGGCCAGGCTGCAGGCATAGGGTATTAGAGTCCTGAGATGATTAACAGCTAACTTTGATCACAGTGACTGAGAATTCAGTTATTCAAGAAGATGAAACAGCTGAAGTATTTATGGGTACCACAAAATTGTCAGATGGGCTTGACTGTGGGAAATGAAAACAAAAGAAGTTTGGAAAGAGGGTCTGCTGAGGAATTCCCCCATCACAACTTCTTTGCAACTTAGTAAACATGTGTAATTCATTGCTTACATACTGGAATTCATGTTCTCCAGAATTTGAAAGTTACAAGTCTGAAGCACAAGAAGTTCATTGCAGTCCCAAACTCCTATAGGTGCTTCTGTCAGTCACCCTGTGCTATCACCTGGAGGTTGTAGTTCCATCAAACTTCTCTAAACTAAATGAAATTTTTTGAGACCTGATAATCTTTGCAGTATTCTAATCCTTGAAGCTTTAAAAATGTTTTTATGAACAGGCTCATGTTCACTTACATTTTCTGCCATGTGTTCCAGAATGTTGCAAGCCCCTCCATTTGTGGACAGAAATGATGCATGTTTCTGACTATTGCAGAGAGATATATATTATCCAGAAAGCTATGTGACACCACTGACTATCTAATATCTGTTTGCTTGGTATACTCTTATTTGAAAGGGCAGTTTAATGATACTCTGGAAATGCTGCTATATTCCCCATCCGCTGAATTCAATTAACACAGCAGGTGTGCAGTCAAGATATTTTGACAACTATTCTTCCATCCCAAAACTCTGTAGCATTTATATTTCAAAAGGTATCATATACTGACATGATAATTTGTAATATCTTCAAATGCATCTTTGTATGAGTCAAAAATTCAGACAAACCTGGTTTTGCTACAGTCTCCAAAGCTCACACTCAAAGGCAAAGCTGTGAAAACTTTCTCAGCTCAAAGCTCTGCTACTGCATGTGATGACTTAAGCAGTGGAGCTCCCATCAGGTCTCTGGAAATGATTACAGGGTTTTTCATGTTGTTACCACGGAAGACAGTGAAAGTGTTAAATCAGCAGGATTTGAAGGATCAAATTCTTACCATTCACAGAAAATGGAGCCACAATGTCTTCCCCTCTGCAGCTGATATATTTTAGTACTTCCCACATCCTGGCATCAGCTAGGCTTTTACAAGTTAAAAATAAAGATAGGTTTGCACAAACCTACCTGGCGTAGTCAAACAAGTTACAGAAGTGCTAAGCACAGTTTGGAAAATACCTCTTATAATTTGTATATATCTGGAAAGAAATACAGTATTTTTTTGTATTTGACAATATTATAGTCCTGTTTGTGGTGTGAGGTTTCTTTGGTTTTAATTTATTTATTTAAACAACTGTTCCTCATCTGCACTTATTTCAGCAGTGTGGGACCAGATTCTGCTGCTCCCACACTACTGCTATGAGCTGAGTTACTGGATTAAATCTAGCTTGCAGTTTGAAGGAGCAAAATGTGGTGAAATAATTATTATTATTGTTATCCTAATTTTGACAGTGTTTGTGTTGTACAACATCAGAGAAAAAGATGGTTCCTGCCCTAAAGAACCCATAGTTTCAGTCTCCAGCTGCATCCCTTCCAGCTCATGGTCTGTTTCTAGGGTTGTGCACTTTGCCTCTTGCAGGATCCTCCCACATACCTAAAACCTCCCTTACCACTTCAGTGGTTAAGTAAGTTGTGAGAAGCAGGAAAGCAAGCTGCCTGTGTGCATGCTTCAAGTTGCTGTTACTCTAATGACCTTTCTTCATGCTCTTTCATCTCTAAATTTAGCTACTAAAGCCAGAGTCTAGCAGACTGGGGGACACGGCAAACACTAATGCACAGACTGTATATAATCACTCTCAAAAGAACAGCACACATTACAAGACAGTGTAATTACTATTCTGTAGCCAAATGAAGTTTATTTTATGAAATTGCACCTTTTCAAGTCTAATAAATCATTAGAATCATTCATTCTAGACCAACACATGCAGCACAAAATGAAAAGTGTTATTTAAGGGCTCACACCAAGAATTTGAAAATCTGTTCATGTTAGGATGTATTTGAACAGATGACGTAACCTCCAGGCACAAGTACACCTTGAATCTGAAATGTAATCTTTAAAATAGTTACCTCTATGCCATTTAATGAGAATATACTGGAGAATCATGAGTTAAGAATGTGAATTCAAGTATAGAGATTCAAAAATGTACTGTACAGATACTGGCACTGTCATTGAGACACAATGATGACACCATACTGAGCTCCATGAAATTACAGAAAAGTTATGTCATGGTAAATACTGATTCATTTTCAGATACAAGAAATTTCATAAAACAGGAAATATTCTACATTCTTTAGTTGAGATAAATGACAAGCAGTTTTATTCCCTGGATCACATACATAAAATCTCATTAAAGTAATAATTAGTTTTTGTGCTTATATAGATAGTTTTAAAGTTTTAATCATCCTAGTTCTCAGAAATCATACTTCCAGTATTCTAGCCAAAAAGCTTTCCCTCTTTTTTGAGAAAACAGCACAAGCACAACCCAGAAAGTTTGTTAATTCTTTCTTTAATAAAGCGGGCTAAATGTTCTTCCAGAGTAAAGATACAAAGCTCCACAACTAAATCAATACCCAGTCAAAATATGATGCTGCCTTTCTGCAGTACATACAATTGACATGACATGCAAGAGACTTTAAAGTAATAAATATTTATTACTTTATAAAGTAAATACAGTAAAACAGTCTCAGATAGCAATCTTAATGCTGCATCAGTGTTTGTCAGCAATTTGCAATGCTAACAATTTTTCTATCTGATTACTGTTATCCATGAACATTATGAGCAGGTCATTTCCAGAGAAAATGAATAATATTGTATTTTAAATTACAATTTCTCTTTCAGTATATTCTTAACATAACACAAAACAGGGTGATGATTTGATGTTTTTTCTAACTTACAAGTTTCTAACTTAATGAATATGCTAAAATACTTTTCATTATCTCTGCACTATGATCAAATATCAGAGACAACATATTTGAGATGTGAAAGGACATGGAACAACCAAACCAGATTCATTCACTGGAGTTACTCTGATCTTATTTGTATAATCGTCTCTCTGCTTTTGGAGATTTTTATCATATCCCATGGCATGATACACATCAGTTTATTGGTATTCACTGATTCTTCTTAGAAACTCCCCAAATCTTTATGAACTGCTGTTTTAAAATATGCAACATTAAAGATTAAACTAATTTACAAAAATAAAAAACCTGTACAAATCACACTCTTCCATTGGCAATGAGACTGTTCAAGAAAATAGCAATGTGATCCCTGAAACAACCCACTAGAATAGAAATCAAAAGACTGATGCTTAAAAAAATAAAAAAGAAGTAAAACCATTTTCTCCTGCCAAGCTACTGGAATCTTTGAAGGTTTACGTATCACAGAATATAAAACTTTTTCTGTCCCCAGAATATTTCTTTCCTCTTTCCACAGGTACTTCTTCAACAGCCACCCTTTGCTGATGGTGCCACAAGCCTTGCTGTATAGGTTAAAGCTAGAAAAGCTTGAAAGGCCTAAATAAATCAACCAGCCACCCCATCCCCTAGCATTCATGCAAACTCAGGGTAATAAAATAAACTGGAGACAGGCATGCATACTGAATTCCAAAGTGATCTTTTATGAAACTTAAAATAAACACCTCTCCAAAATGTTACATATTTAAGATCTTTCATCTAAACCGTCACCTGACTGTTTGCATCACTCTGTTGCAGGGAGGTGTGATGCTATGCCTGCTCATAACATTCTAGTATTTTAACATTTTACAAGGCACAAATAATCTCTGAAGAACTACATGGTGGCTTTTGAACATGTAAGGATGGCAGCTACCATGTAATTACATGACAATTAACTCTTCAGTTCAGTCGCCGACAGAACTTGTAAAATCTAAGACCAGCAAATTACATGTCACCTCATCTTTGGGATACAGTACTTCATTTACAATTACAGACTAAGCAGCAAATAACTACAGTTTCATAACTTTGAACAAACACAAGCTTTGCCATGCAAATAGGAAGTTGTTGCATGGTATAATGTATATGCGTCTTAAAAGCAAATGATGCTTTTTTTTTTTGCTGCTGTGACAGTGACAAGCTAACATTCCTTCCTCAAGCTAACTCTGTGTAGGTCCTGCAAGAGGAACGGTCTACTCACCACCAGTTGTTTTCCGAATTCCAACAGAGGTTAAAGGGATCAGAGAGTACAGAAAGCCCCCCTTATCTACTTGAAGAAAGCTGTTATTAGATGTACTATGGACTTGATGGAAAAAAATACACTTTTCATAGAAGAACAAGTAACAAAGTTAATTAGAAACTTTCTGTTGGTTAACGCTGCTGCACCATTATGTTTCTTGTGATTAGAAATATGGAAATCATATAGCAATATATGTAAACAGAGTCTATAGAAGATAATAGCAATGAGACATAAAGTGCTTTTAATTATGAACATTTCATTTCACTTTGCAACCTTCCCTGGTAAGTTATCACACTCGGGCTAGCTTTAGTTCAACCAGCTCAGGTCTACATTATGAAATACTGTTATTTCCCTTGCACCTACTTCTTGACTGCAGTAGTCTGAGCAAAATTAAAAAAATCATGCCAGGGGAAGTAAAAGTAGACAAAGATAAAGAAGGAAAGAGATGAACTGGGAACTCTCAAGGGGAAAAAGTAGAGAAAGGCAAATAAGGCTCAGCTGTGTAGCTCTTCATTCTCAAGGAGCTTGTCACAGAGTCTCCTGTAAGCACTGAGGAACAACTACACAAACCTCTGCCCTCAACACACCTCAGGCTATTGCAGGATGAAAATGAAGAAACTAGGATTCCTCAAGGGAGAACAAACTTCCTACCAGGATGATGCTTTTAATCTTTTTGATACTCATTCCCTACTTCTCTAATCACAGTCTCTGAAGAAACAGTACCCTTCCCCACACAGAAAACCCAGTCAAGCATATTTTGTAAAAGGACACTATTAAATCTAGCCTGTCTTTCCTGCTTCAGGTCTGATGCTAGGTATCCACACATTTCCATTATGGTACCTAGCATACACTACTCTATGTTTTGGGAAAGCATCACTTCTATAGTAACAAAGCTCCTACGTAGGGTAACAGCATAATTAATAATAACTGTATATTAGAACCGGGTTTTACTGGGTCTTTATTTAAGGCAGTTATTAAAATGTATATATTATTTTTTTAAAGTAGCAAATTTATGTCTTTGTTTGTTTGTTTGTCTTTTAATTTTAATTTAGGCTTTTGGCAGCTGAAATGGGCTACCTTTATCTATTTTCTGTCCTTGTAATCCAAAGCACTATCCAACCCGTGAAATCACAGAACTTAGAGCTGAGTTGTAATGACAGATTTCCCAAACTCTCCCAACCTGTTTCCTTAGATGTCCAGTGGGCTGACAATAGCAAAGTCAGAATCTTTGCTGTTATTACTACTGTCATCATCAGGGCTGGAGCTGAGGTTGCTGGAGGAGGCTGAAATGGAACCCATCAGAGGGTCAGAAAATATCAAAGAAGAACGAGACGGAGCTTCTGCCTTCACTGCTGCCTCCTTGTGTGCCTGAAGGGGTTGCACCGGCTCTGGAACAGCACTTTTACTTCTCTCCTCTTCTTTGGAAACCATAATATAGTCATCAGCACTCTTGCTCTCACTAGTGCTCGGATCAGTTGTAGTCTGTGAAACAACGGCACAGAAAGAACTTGAAGTGAGCACCAGCATCATCACATAATGAGGCTTATGAAGCATGTCAGACATATGGGAATGGGACAAAGGAATAATTATTATCCAAAAGTGGCAATGACTAAATAAAGTGAAAAATAAAGTGGATATTAACTTTGGATGACATCATTTGTTATTTCACAGAATCACAGAATATTCTGAGCTGGAAAGGACTCACAAGGATCATGGAGCCCAGCTCTTAAGTGAATAGCCCCCACAGAGATCAACCCATAACCTTGGCATATTAGCACCATGCTCGGACCAACTCAGCTAATTTAAAAAAGCATAAAATGTAACACTCTAAAAATACTTTTTTTGGTGTAACAGTCTTACATGTCTCATCATCACAGTGCATCCACGTGGTGATCACAGCAGCCAAGCATCAAACAAATACATTACAGCTGTGGAGATGTTCAGTAATTACAGTGGATTCCTGTAGTATTTAGTGAAGTAGTTTTGAGAAATTTTTGGCTGGTTTGCATGTACAATAGCATTTTGGAGCTTGTCAGGAGAATGGTTTGATATAAAATTTCCTAGTAAAACCCTGACTTGTGAAATCTGAACTACCCATAGACCTGGTTTAGTATGCACCAGTTTGGGTTCAAAAAATCAGGGCTGCCAGAGCTTCCAGGGTTAGTGTTGTTGACTGTTTCCTAACTCTTTCAGAAAATGAGGGTCTGGGAATCCCAATTCTGTCTGTTTAGACCTTGGAAAATGTGTGTTCCTGAGCACTTAGGTAGATCAAGACCATGTATCACTGCATCAAAAAACTATGAAGTCTCAATCTTATATTCCATTATACTAGCCACATTCAGAATCCCAGCTTTTCCAGTCAGTGCTATATGTAATTAGAAAGGGAGACTGCCATACTCAGCAGAGTGGGATTTCTCACTTGTTGACAACTGACAGCCTTTTAGCTTGCTTGCAACCCAAATGGACAACACTTTGTTTCCTGCTGCAAGAGCTGCATTCAGCTCCTGTCTAGTGCCGTGTTCCTCTGGCAAGAAGGACATAGCACTGCTTTCTTGGTTGCTTCCACACAGGTTTTCTTCAGAGTAATAATGCAACCTGCCAAACAGCCTGTAGGTGCAAGCATCCTGAAGAGGTGCTGAAACCAATATATTTGATTACATGAATGCATGACCGAGAAAAAGGAAAAGTAGAGGGAAATGTGTATGGCCACATTTGTGGCAATAAAAGCCCTTCACCTGTAACCCTCCCACAAAAAAAAAAAAAAAAAAAAAAAAAAAAAAAGAAAATAAAACCCCCCCCAAAAAAGCAGTTACAGAAAAGAAAAATCAGGAATAATCTGTATGAGACAAAGGCAAACCTACAGCATGGTATATAAAATTGGAGTACCACAAGCATCAGCAAGCCACAACTGCAGTTACAGAATCCACAACCACCAGCAAAATTTGTTTTGCAAAATTTATCATTACAGGTGAAAACGATTTTCTTGTTTTGACTACTGATTATAGATCAGAATGTTCTTGTAGCTCAGGAAGCAAAACCCACCTGTGATTATGAATGACTGTAAGATGAAATGAGAGAGCTGGAAGTCTTGGTTGTCATTTACATGCTCATTACAAATTGTTAAAAGTCACAATGAAGATAAATATCAGCTGAATGGGAAAATATATTCAAATATAGAATTGTGCCCAAATTTATATTAATAAGGATTCAAATATCTCCCTTTCTAGTAAATTCTGAAATACCCTGTTCTCATAATTTTTGTATGTTATCTACAAGTATGCAGGTATAATAATATTATGGTATTAATATTACTATAGGTTTAATAACATATAATATTCTGTTTTGTAATGAACTAATTTTACTACTTTATAATTCAAATGGAAGTATCTTGAGTCCAAAATTTTACCTGTCCCAATG
The DNA here is from genome assembly GCA_024865655.1 of Emberiza elegans. NCBI lineage: Eukaryota > Metazoa > Chordata > Aves > Passeriformes > Fringillidae > Emberiza > Emberiza elegans. Next base: position 40,020,110 of record JALJVW010000206.1, read on the forward strand.
TAAGACAGTCATCACACTGACAGAAATTGACATCTATTGTTTTTGGTAGTAACTTCCTTTTCACAGAAGACTTAACAAAATTCATACAAAACCCAACAGATTGGTTTTAGAAAGATCAACAACTAGCCTTTTCTGAGTGTTCTCAAAATTGAGCTCCAACCCTCCTGATACATGCAGAACCAGAGTAGTTCAAATGTTAAAAACTTCAAGCAGTTTCCATGAAGTTAAAACCACAGAGTTTCTATCCTACAAGGAGAGACACTTCACTGTTTAAACACTTCTGAGCTGAGGCATCATTTGTTAGTAATTAGCCTTTTGCTTTCATCTTGTCTGTTTGAAATGCTGTCTTCATGAGCTGTCAGTGAGTCAGCTGCCATCACCAGGGGCTGAGGACACAGGCAGCACACAACCGTGGCTCTGCTCCAGCAACACAGAATCACAGAATAGTTTGGGCTGGAAAGACCTTTAAAGGTCACATAGTCCAACTCCCACGGCGAGGCATGGGGACATCTTCAACTAGACCAGGTTGCTGAGAGCCCTGTCCAACTGGACCATCAATGTTTCCAGGGATAGGGCACCCACCACCTCTCTGGGAAACCTGTTCCAGAGTATCACACCCTCCTCATCATAAAAAAAAGTTCTTCCTTAGATCTAATCCAAAACCAACCTTCTTTTAGTTAAAAATTGCCCCTTGTCCTATTGCAACAGGGCCTGCTAAGAAATTTGTCTCCATCTCTGTTTTAAGCCCCCCTTTCAGTACTGAACAGCCACAATTACGTCTCCCTGGAGACTTCTCTTCTCCGGGCTGAAAATCACCAACTCTCTCAGCCTGTCCTCATAGGATAGGGGTTCCAGCCCTCTAATGATCTTTGTCACACTGCTCCGGACTTGCTCCAACAGGCCCATGTCCTTTCTGTGCTGGGGACCCCAGAGCTGGATGCAATGCTCCCCTCAGCAGAGGGGAGCAGAGGGGACAGAATCACCACCACCCTTGATCTGCTGGCTGCATTGCTTAGGATACAGCCCAGGGTACAGCTGGATTTCTGGGCTTGAGTGCCCATTTGGGAAATGTCCAGCCTCTCATCCACTAGTATTCCCCAGTCCTTCTCAAGAAGGGCTGTTCTCAATCCCTAATCCTCCAGCCTGTATTGGTACTTTTTTGGGAGCTCCAAATGCCATAGTCAAAATTTCAGAACTTTGTTCCCATCCCCCTGCCCTGTACAACAGAAATATACATTCCTCTAAACAACCACTGCCACATAATTCACCTGGCCACTTTCCACACTATTTAAAAGCTCTCAAGGAACGCAGTACTGCCTCATTTTTCAAAATTATACACTTTATTATTCCAAGCTATCAAGAATCCTTTATTTCAGTCCTCACAGCCCTCACACCTCCACCTTGCGTAGGGTGACACAGATCTTACTTAGTGAAACACTCGCCCAGCAAGATCAGTATTTTTGTTTCTGGCACTCCCCAGTTTCCTAAATTCTTCTTTCAAGAGTGTGTTCTAGTGCAGTTGAAAAAGCATCCTGCTCTTTAATAAAGGAAAGAAAACCACTCATCCCAATTTCTTCTTGTTACTGTTGAGCTTCCCAAAACTACTCTTCACGCCACCCACACTTTTTGGTTTGGCTAAGGAGACCTATAGCTCACTGAAGTAACAGAGAAGCAGCAAAGCAGAGATATTGACCCCAAAATCCTATAAAAGAGCTGCCTGTAAATGTTTGCCTATCCCTAGCATACACTGGTATTTTGGAACTGATATTTCCAGAGGTAAAATACCTCCTTCCTTCTTCTTTCGCCTGTTTCTGTTTCAGGAAACTCATGCTGACGTGAAGCATGTTTTCTCCCATCTGCTGCCACTACTGAATAAATGAAAAATGACAGAATTATACTTCCAGTAGCTTTGAAAGTTAACAACCTTACGCCCGTTGCCATATGGCTTCTCCAAACAATTTTTCCTGATGAATATCAGCTACTAGGACCAGGCTTATTTCATTTGCCTTCACACTGTGAATGAGTTAAAACTAACTGCAAGGATACAAATCAAGAAAGCTTAGAAGAACAGCAGCTCATTTTGCCTCCTTCTTTGAACAGACATAAAGGCAAGATAATGTGTTAATTATCATTCATTATTTAGCAACAGAAGCCTTCTGTTTGTCAACTGCATGCTGCTACCAAAGCCAAACATTCCAAAAAATGCTTGATTCCTTTTAGCCTTTATCTTAAATTTTTTTGCATTTTTAATTTCGTATCTTTCCTTTCTAAAGAAGGGCTATATCCTTATCCTCATTTTGCAGAAAGGAATTTTGATACAAAAAAGAGGAAGAACACTTTAAAAAAAAAGCTAAGACAGTAAATAATTTATGCTTATATAACAACCAGGCTCAAAAGACCAGATTTTAATCTCATTTATAGAATAGCTACACCTGTAACTGTTTCAGCTGTCCTAGAAAATAACCCTATAACTCCAGCAAAGAATAATCTCTACAGTACAAATCACAGCAAACAGAATTACAGGCATTACCAAAGTCACAGAAAATGCAAATAGAGTAGAAATTTATTTAGCAAGAAATGCATTAAAATAGCTAGAAGTGGTTGTTTTTTAATCCCCCTTCAGCTCTCTGTGAGTACTCCCAGCATGACCCAGGGCATCAGTGCAGCCTGCCTTTCTTCAGCAGAGCTAAAAACCTGGGCTGTGGCCTGGTTTGGGCCAACAACTGAGCCCACCAATTAACAGTCTAATATCACAGTCCACTAGTCCACATTTTTATTGTCCTGTATTTTATTAAAAGGGGTCCAAAGCTCTTCTCTTTTTGTTTTATTTTATGCATGGTGATTAAAAACAAAGGGCTTGGAAACAGCATAGGCTAACTAGGGGCTAGTTAGACAGACAGACAAACTATTCCTAATCAACTAACTAAGGATACCACCAGTCCTCCTGGAGTACCATTTCTGTCACTGATCTTTTTCTTTCCATCAGAGGTGCTGTTGATCATTATCATAATTGGAAGTTCCCAAAGATAAGAGGAGAGGAGGCTAATCCATATGGATGTGCTGCACCTCCAAACATAAACCATGCAGTGCTAATGCCTCATTAATGCTCTGCAGCAGCTCAGCTTGTACAACCTCTACTCACGTTGCTCATAGTTGACTTATGAGCAGCCTTGAAATTATGGGATCCATGGATGCCACTCAGTTCCTGGGGCTGGATGTATATACCCTGATTACACACTGGGATAAGCCCAGACTTCATTGTACATCGCCCTGAAAATCTGCACTGGAGAGAAATCTGTGCAGAGCAGGCTTCTCCTGCTCCACTCTCAATACCCAAAGAGCCCCAGCACGTCCATGATACATGGTTTAGACCAGCCTCTGAGTAAGGGCTTCTCCAGCATCAGTAGGGTTTGCTGTCACAACCACACACCCACACCACTCACAGCTTGCTGCCATGTTATGTGGCATTCTGTCTTCTAGTTTCTAGAAGTAAAAAGTCATCAAAAAACATTATTTACCATTTGGGAAAGAAAACAAAAGGTACTTCATAGAAAAAGCTAGGAGATCAAGGGCAAAAATAGAAGGCCATTATACGAACAGTCCAATATGCTGTATCAGTTTAACCTGTGCCTTTATTATGGCAGAAAGTAGTAATTGTAATGACAACAGCTGAGCAAGAAATGAAAACTCTCTAGCAAAACTTTGCTCTTCACCATTACTGAGTTTTAAAAAATAAATCTTGGTATTGCCTCTAATACCAAAATACAATTAAAAAATATATTTTTAACACAGAGTGTTCTAACTCAGGGGCATCGTGTGCAATAAATCAAAATGACCCTGTGTCATTACTTGAAAATGAATAAATATTTCCTGTAGTTCCTAAGTAAACTTGTCAAAACTGAACTGACTGCAGACTCAGTTAGACTTTGAGGAGATAATGCTGCCACTGACTTATGAGTGTGAGTATCAGCATCAGGGTGGCAGATTTCATAGAACTCCAACATAGAAATGAACAAGCACAAAAGTACTTATTTTTAAGATCATGTTTGGGTTGGACTGAGTCTTAGACAGAGAGGGCCCTTTGTCTATGAACCCTTCCTATGACTGTATGCTTTGTATGCGAAAACATTGTTTACAGATTCAAGGAGAAAGTCAATACAATGAAGTAGAAGGTAAAAGCAACCTCCTTGCTATTTCCTTTTTGGCACAGGCCATGAATACACTGCAATGCAGTTAATCAGCTCTTACATAATGGGATTCTGGAGGACAAGGACAATGAGAATAATCATGTGGGAACATTTGGTATGGGAACATTTACCTGCAATTTTTACTTTTTTGTAGGAAATTAATCTGTGATTCTGTGATTCAACAGTTTAAAGAACTCCCCCCAAATGCCTAACACTTAGACTTAAATATCTGTGTGTGGAGCATAAGGCTACAATAAAAATAATTAATCAGAGCAGGGCAGTAGCTAGAGATACACTTTTAACCCACTCTCCATATGGACCAGGAATGCTGGTGTATCCCACTTAATGTCTGGACATGCTAGAGGAGATCTCCAAAAAACTGAGATGTTGTTATTTTACCTGTTGTCCTGAGATGAACTGTTGCTTTGTCATGACAGGTCCCTTTAGGACATCACCTGCCCCCTTGTTCTGATTATTGGAACAGTAATGATCATCAGCAATAGTGATTTGCTCATTTTCTTCAGCTTCCAGCTGGCTCTGGTTGAAACGCAATGAACCTTTCAGGATATCCTTGATCTGTTGTTGAATAGGAAAGGAAAGGATATAAGTTAAAAACTGGGAGGAACTCTACATTTTCTAAAGCTCTGTGCAGACTGCTTTCATACACCATTTCCCCAAAATATTTGCTTTGAAAAGATAGAAGCAAGTCAATATTCATACCTATATTGGCTAAAGATAGAAATAACAGTGAAATGTGGTTTCTGTTAAGAGTCTGGAGAACAACTATCCAGGAAATCTAAAGAGAATGAAACTGTTAAGATTACTCCCTGCCTCATTATAGGTTTAACATATGCACATTGCTCTTCATAAAATGTATTTTGAAGGAGCAGAGGGCAGTATAATCAGAGCTACAGATGCTCAGCAGCATTCTCATTTTATGTAAGTAGTATTTTTTCCTTTAATTCAACGATATTCAAGTGTTGTCACAATGAAGTAATGGGGACACAGGCGTAGTTGTTGTCTAGCAAGTACATTTGGCATTAAGAAAAATGATAGCATGGTTTAAGTCCAGCACTTGGTGTTGCACTTCTTTAGTTTTGATCTGAGGCCTCCAAAACTTCCACGGGAGCAAATACTGTGCAAAATGTTTGAACTCTTTACAGCTGAGTTTTATTGTTGCAAATAAAAATACACCACAAGGTTTGATGCACCAGTAAAACAGCTACAAGAAGACAAAACAGCAGTGTACAAAAAGAATAAACAGGAGAAAAAAAGCAGAAAGGATTAATAGCTCTGAAAGCACAAGAAGGTTAAGCTATGCAATAATAATACCTGCTTCAGACCAGCCAAGGAAACCAGAATTTCATCTTCTTTTTCCAAGCGTTCTTGCAAAATGACTTCCTGAATATTTCCTGTAACATCAAAAGAAAGACAGAGAAAACATCCTAAATAAACTCAAATGTGCTGTTACTTACTGCTGACTGATGCTTTCAAAACAAACTTCTGTGACCTGCAAACACAATTCTGTACCCAAACCTAGAGACTGACAACCTTATTATCTGCAGGGGTGAGGCCAGCCTGAGCCTGGCACTGCTGCCAGGAAGCCTCCGGCAATGCTCTGCTCCTGCAGGACTTCTGTTGCCCCTGTGTACCAAGGAACTCAGGCTACTACTGTCCCCTAGAAGACAACACCAGCCTCTGTGTTGCATACAGTTTTTAACTTAAAAATACTTTGGCAAACATTCAAAACCAGAGAAATCTGCTGTGTGTCATGGAAAGGTTTAGGTAGAAGCACAGCAATCTTTATCTTGATTCTGTGGCCCCTGCAGATGCTAGAATACTCTTCTTTATAAAAGGACTACAGAAAGTTTAATTCCCCTCCTATTCTCTTCTTTTAGGTAAAAGACCCAGGGCTGAGCAAAACTTATTTGACAGAAGGTGCAGTGCAGTACCAACGCTTCAGGAGACTCTCGCCTTCCATACCCACAGCACGGTTTTTCAAGGACGCATTTTACTACCCTGGTATGGAGTGTTTGCAGGAAGACAACCCCAGGCAATTCCACACTCCAACACAGCCCAGAGAAACTACAACTCCAATAACTCTGCAGACTCAGTTCATTCTCTGGCCTCCCAGCTCCTGCTTTCCTACTCTTTAAGAAAACAGCAAAGATTCCTAGAGACAGATTGGCAGAATGAGATTGTATCTGTCAACTGAAAATGACAGGACACTCCTTTGTGCCACTCCTGTCTCACATACACAGACTGAGCCCAAAGCCCTCAGTGACACTCATTTGGGAAGAACGCTTTGCTGCTCATGAGTATGTGTATCCCAGGCACTTAACAATTAGAGCTTTGTACAATTAATCCACACCTGCATTGCATTTGTTTGTCTTTAACAACATCCTGCATGTTCAGGACCCAAATCAGTGAAAAGCCACAACTGGTGTTAACAGATGATCCTGACAAGAACAAATATGATGACACTGCCAACTCTGACACAATATGAAGTTTCAAATAAAAGCACTGAGTAATTTGGTATGAGTTTTGTGTTTACAGAATAAATAGAAATATAATGAGATGTAGGAGACAGAACAAGAAGAAAGATTAGAAGTGGAGAGGTAGATTTAAAACTCGTGTCTAAACACAAGTTTGAAATTGAGTCAGGGCCAGAAATCAGTAATGGGTATAAAGGAGGAACAGAAAGGGTGAAGAGGAGAAAGGAACCACACCAAAGTACTGAATGAACTGCTAAAAAGCAATCTGAGGCACAGAAGGAATGAAAGAGAGTCTAGAACCATGAAAGGCAACAGCTGACAAAAGTCAAGGTGATGTGATCAAGGTCAAGATTATCAGTGAAGGTACCATAACTCAGCTTTGCAAGTAGCCTGCCTGAACAAGGAGATCTATGCTCACATTATTTAGCACGCTTTATTTACTATACTACAGTGGCAATGGCCCGCAGCAATGTTGTACAATTGTCAAATTGTTGTACAATTGAACAATTTTACATGAGAAAGACACTGCATTATCAAGGCCAGCAATAATAAAAAAATAGATCTTTCTGCAAATATGTAGCAACTTGAATGGAGAAAGTCCATAATTATTGCAACATTTTACTTGCTTTTTTATTTTATATCTAAATTATCTATTTCATCAATTTGATAAGTAAAATATATTAATATTTATTTATAAAAGAATAACTTACATTCTGTTTTCCACTGTTTCAGAGAATGCATGATTTCTTTCTTCTAAAAGGTCCATAATTTGAAACATCAGAAGTCCAAAGCCTTCATAGGCAGGACAGCCATGCCTGACCAGAGCCTGAATCACTGAATTCAACTGTCTTTTCCATTTCTCAGCATTAGAAAGGAAAGTATTCCACAGTGTGTGATCCCCACATAAATTAAACAATTCATTAAAAGCTAGGGCATGCACACAAACTAAGCAGATGGACCAAGAAAATAATTCAAAGCAAACCTCCAACCTGCTGAAGACTAAATGAAGGAAATACAAAAAACTGAGAGGACAAGAGCAAGAAAACAAAAGCTGAAAGGTATTCCACATGATGTGGAAATAATCTACTATTATTACTGACCTTTAGAGATGTTTTGTGAATCAGTTATTTAAAAAAATAAGGAAAATAATTTATCATCACTGTAAAACCCAGCTGAAACCATGTTTGATGAGCCAGTACATTGAGAAATTAAAAAAAAAGAATGGAATATGATAGTTACCAGCAGTAAAAATGAATAGAAATGTTTGTATCATCACATATTTACTTTAGCAAGATTAATGCCAGATTTTAATATTAGAGTTAGAGGAAAAAAGATTAGGAGCAAAAAGATAGGAAATACAGCCAATAAGTAGCAACTGAGGCATATAGGCATAAATTGGGATGTCCTTCTCTCATGCAATGAAACAGAAAGGAAGGTAGAATTCCTTGTGGAATCGGCAATGAATCCTTTTCTTAAATACATCCTTGAACTGCATATGGCTTCTAATCTGGTGCCTTCATCTCTTTTGAATGCAAAGTTCTTTAACTTTCAAATAAGTGGAACCAGAATTTACCAATGCTCATTCTTCTTCCCTGGCTAGTGAGTAGGGAGGAATTAAGAAAAATAATCCTTAGGTAAGTGAAGCATACAGGCAATGTGATTTTGCATGAGTGCCTCTTTGGTCACATCCTTCTGCTGGGACCCCCCTTTGAAATCCATGTGGACTGGAAAGAGAGGCAGGAAGAAGAGGAGGGATGGGAAGAATGTTGGTTTGTGCTCTGCAGCTGCTCTCCTGTGAAAGGATGCACCAGGGCACAGCATCCTCACTGGGGGACTCATCCAAGGTTTTCCCACTGCTGGGAGGACCTCATAGGGCAGTCAGTTGCTGAGATCAAGAGGGAAAACAAGCTCTCAAGTGCAGAAAAAAGCTTGTTTTACCTTTCTGTATCTCAAAAGGTACCCTTGCAACTGGAAATACTTTAAAAGATACTATTTCAAGAGTGCTATATTGATATATATATTTGATATAATACTACTCAGCTGAAGGACTTTTACTTTAAGCTGAGATGTATAATTTAATTATTCCTTCACAGAAGATGTTATTGCATTTTGAGAGAAGTGCTTCATGTATATGAATGAATTTGCCACGTATAGATTTTTTTTCCCTATCTGTTGCTATATATCAGTACCTCACAGCTGTTTTTTTTTAAATAAAAAGTAACTATCTTTAAAAAACCCTGCAGATGTCAATTTGGAAGTGAAAACACCTTCCTACCTTTTAAAAAAAACCCATTGATACAATGAATCAAACAGATTATGTGATTTCTATATTATTCAAAACTGAGTCCAGTTTGATTCTGTGCTATAAATATCCATCTGTTGGGATAGCTGTTGTTATTCAAAAGTTATCAAAATTCTATTGTACAGAGTAAATGAAGGTTAAGGTCAAATATTCCTGACTGCTTTGCTTGTTATTTTTTTCTTTCTTTCAAGATTTCATTTAGCTGAGGCCAAATGTTTTCTGCAGAAAAACACAGTATTTCTTTATTCAATGAAGTTCTTAGTAGAGGAAAACAAGAAGTGAATTTTGCAGCTTCTCACCTGGTGGTCAGAGCACTGCTGTGAGATGTACGAGATACCAGACTGCCATTACAAGACTCTGGATTTGTTTCAAAATAGTGCTAACAAACATCTGACTATCACAAAATGAACTGTCATACCCTGACTGTGAGCCTGACTAAGCCTCAGAAATACCAGAGCTGTTAAACCAGTTGTTCTCTTCAGAAGTCAGCCACATTATCCACTTTGATGGATGCCCTCAAACCAGATTCACATCTCAAAGGATGCCTTTTATATAATGGATTAGAATTAATTTTGGGTACTTATTCTTAAATGAGCAGACCTGTTTAAGTTTGATAGATACCAGACCAGTAAATCAATAATTACTTCCTGAGTGAGACTGTAGCTGCCTGGATATGCTTTAAATCCAGCTACAACTACAGAGCAGGAAGATGCAAATGATTGCATTCATGGTCCTTTTTAAAAAATGTGGGAAAAATTGTGGCAGGTAGTGAATTCATCAGCAACAGTTGAAACAGCTAAAAATTAAGATGAAATATATTTTTTATTTCTTGCTCTTACAGTTATGGCAAATTGTGAATCACTTCACATGCACACTCAGTGTAGAAGCACTTTAAAAAAATCATGATTTCTATTCCCTTCTCCTAAATTAATTGCTAAATTTTAAACTGAAGACATGCTATCTATAGCAATGAAAGAGGAAAAACATCCACAGCAGCTTCTAGCAGGAAAATTAGATAAAGCCCATGCTCTTTGACGATTGAAATGCTCTATATTCCATGATGGTGTGAGCAGTCACTGCTGAGTTCCCAGGCTAGGGAGAGGGGCTATTCAAAACATTCCTCTCTGAATGTGGAAAAGCTGTTAGGCTTGGCATAATTATTTTAGAGGCTTATTAAATACAGTAACTTTCACTGAAAATTTTGCTTGCATTCAATACAGATTTTGCAAGAAACCCAACCACCCAACCAGAGCTGCACTAAATGAATGGGAAAACTTGTCTGCTGTAGACAAGGTCCCCTCAGGCATCTCTTCATGCCCATCCATCCAGAAGGCAAATCTGCACTTCTTCCCTTCCACCGAGGAGGTGGGAGACAAACACCCTGCCAGATGAAGGCACAAAGCACACTTGACATAAAATCAGACGGATGCGGAGAAAACCAAACTTCTCTGAGGTTTTGTTTTTTCTCACTGCTGCTTTTGCAGTGCATCTCCCTCCTAATGATTTCTATTTTAAGCTGGTCTCCGTGGGGCCTTTCCAGGAAGATGACTCCTGCTGAGAGGAGCTAACTTGAAATAGCTGCATGCTGTATTATGAACGCTGCATTTCTACTAGTAGCTCCTGATCAATGACTTGTGAACAAGCAACAGGGCCAGAGTCATGTCAAATCGACTTTTTTCACCCTTTTTTTCACTACTGAGAAGAGAGGTCTAACTCAGAATGCAGAAGTACCTTCTCACTTCCATCGTAGGCAGGAGCAAGGAGAGAACTGAGGCTATTACTACACCTCTTTATTTTTCTAAAACAGAAAAGCCAAAAGTGTTCCTATATATGTCAAGGCACAGCCAACTCTCCAGACTCATATTCCAGTACTGTTGTATGATGTCTTGTATGTATGTATGTCTTGTTGTATGTATGTCTTTATGAAATCAGGGTTTACAGAAAATGTTTCTAGCACTCCCTGCACAATACACTAGTGACAGCAAGACTGCCTTTTCAAGAACATTAAGGGGCTAGGAGGATAGAATAGGAGTTCAACTTCTGATAATCAATCCTTCTTTCTTTTCACAATAAATACTGCTTTCCTACCTGAACTTGGTCTGATGAGCACAAAAATGAACTCTAGACCTTAACACTGGTTTGTGGCCTTTCTAGAAAGACTATGCTGTATGGCATAGTGATAATTGCTGTTTAATAATGCAACTCAGGATGTTTCTGACTACTGCATTTTCCTTCCAGCATTAAAAATACAAATGAGAGGAGTTAAATTCGCTTCTAAAACAATAGTGTTTGTGATCTAAGTGTTGATGAAAGCACACTGCTAAGTAGCCTTTCATTTACCTCACTGTGAATGCCAACACTTCTAGTAACAATCACACATTATATTAAAAACACCACTTAGCAAAATTTGAATCATAAAGAACTTAAAGATCCTAAAAATCTGAAATTATCTGTGAAACACTGCATTCTCAAAGATATTTATTTGAATATAAATGATTTATACAGTGTTGAAAATTAGTGATGTATTTATACTTCTGATTCATGTGTTGTGCAGAACATCAACACTTCATCAATATTTGAAGTGTGGTAATGCTTGTGACATCAGAGAAACAGTAGTAAAAAGTTACCGATCATCAACTCATAGCAAGGCACAGAATTGCAGATGTACAAAGAAGGTGATTGGGGGGTAATGAATCAATTCTTAGCTGTCAACTCTAATTTACACACAGTATGCAGATTATGCTTAACATATATCTTACATCTGTATATTTATGGAAATAATGTGGAAACTAACAATTTCATCCTACAACAATTTTGCTTCTGCTAAAGTTTTACTTTCTTAAAGCTGGAACTGGAAGAGAAACCAATGAGGGAGAAGGAGAGGAGGGGAGGGGAGGGGAGGGGAGGGGAGGGGAGGGAGAGGGAGGGAGGGGAGGGAGGGAAGGAGAGGAGGAGGGGGGAGAGGAGGGAAGGGGAGGGGAGGGGAGGGAGGGAGGGGAGGGGAGGGGAGGGAGAGGAGAGGAGGAGGAAAGGAAAGGAAAGGAAAGGAAAGGAAAGGAAAGGAAAGGAAAGGAGAGGAAGGAAAGGACAGGAAAGGAAAGGAGAGGAAAGGAAAGGAAAGGAAAGGAAAGGAAAGGAAAGGAAAGGAAAGGAAAGGAAAGGAAAGGAAAGGAAAGGAAAGGAAAGGAAAGGAAAGGAAAGGAAAGGAAAGGAAAGGAAAGGAAAGGAAAGGAAAGGAAAGGAAAGGAAAGGAAAGGAAAGGAAAGGAAAGGAAAGGAAAGGAAAGGAAAGGATGGATTGTCAGTGTACTTCCATATAAGAGAGACGCTCACTGAGCAGCAGGGAGGAAGCAACAGGAATTCACTGAAAGTTGCAAGGAAAGCTGTTAATCAGGTAATGAGGGGCTGTGTAAGTGTCATTATTTTAATCTCCTTTTCAGTCAGACTACTGGGATGAAAGCATCTGTAGGTGCCTACCACAGCTGGACTTTCAGGACTGGCACCGATATTATAGAAAGAAAGGAGGCTTCCTCTGAGTTGAATCAGTTGTTTCTGGCCTTTAAAGCTACCCTTAAGTGACAGAAAGGTGGTTAAAATTCATGGAACATGAAGAATTACACTTTTATTCTTCATATATATATATACATATATATATAAAATATATGTATCTGTAAAATGACTAGAAGTGACAGTCTGAAAGTAAGTCTGTACAACAAATATTTGTTGTATACTATGCTACACAACAAATACTTGTTTCCCAGTAAACATTCCTACATTTAATAAATTTGCTAATGTTCTTTCTTTATATGCTATTTTAATAGGTTATCTTACACCATTATTCCGAGCCAAATACAGCAATCCCTTAGACTCATGGGCCTGTGTTTGATGTGGCCTTTTATACTGATAGCATTTCTAATCACTGGATTTAGAAACCATGGATTATTTTATTTATGTCCCAAGCATAAGAGAACTCGTTTAATGCATTTACTTCCTCAACAAATGCTGAAGTATTTCATTTCAGCACAGGGCAGCAAAATAATTTCCATTTTATTTTATCCTTACAAAAATGTCATAACCTTTCATCTCATCACATGACACATAAAACAAGAATTCAGTACTATCTTGCATACATTTAACAAGCACTGTGTCCAGATTTGTATTGGGCAGTATGTCAATCCCTAAATACTGAGCATTAAATCAACTTCCTCCTCTCCTTTCCCCATTGTAAATGATCCTTAAAATAAAATGCATCCTTATAACAATTGCAATGACTGATAAAAGAGGAAGGAATTAAATCAGTCTAATTAAACCTATAAAAGTGCTATTTCACACAACAATTAAAATTATACTAGCAACTATGTCCTGTAAGTTTTTATTTCTTTATTTTAGTATTTTTTCTTCCTTGCTCATGGTGCTTACAATAATCTCAGTGAAAAGGTGGCTTTGAACTGTTTTTAATAAGTCTTCCAGATAATATTTGTCTGGGAGATGTCAGGAAGTGCTAGTGAATATACAAGTGCCAGCACTGCTTGATGTTTGTGGCAGGGATGTCCTGTGATCCTGTCCAAAGAACTCTCAAAACACTGGTTTTCATTTTTCTTGCTACCATGATGCCGTAATTTCTGGGCATTTTGTAAACACATGCAGTTTTTCACAGGCTGCTTATGAAAGCTGACAGCTGGCATGCCATCTCAAAGGCAGGATGCTGGTGGTGTTTAGAAGGATGTGAGATGAAAACTTCATGTTTCCACATCCCTTCCATAATCTGCAATGGAGGGGCAGAGATGTACTGGAATACTGGTGAAGGACATAGCAACATATTACAGATAGCAGGAGTGAAATTGGAAAATGCACCACAAGCAAAAGCCAACAGCCCTGGATGGGAAGCTCAGAGAAGGATTTATTTCCTTTGGCTTAGTAAGGCCATGATGCTTTACTGGATGTAGGTCAGACCTAAGAGGTTTTTGTGATGTTGCCTCCAAGACAAGAAGTGATTTAAAGACCTGGATATTGAGCAACATATTTCTGAGACCCACCTGAATCTCCCTCTGGCAGCTGGTTCAAGTTAAGCAGTAACAGTATGAAGGTGAAATTAATAAAACCAGGCAGACTTATGTTTCCTCTGTATAATTGGGTACCTTTGCACATATTTCTAGGGTGTTGTGCAGAGCCCTGCAAGCTAACTCTGCAGAACTGGTATGAATCCTCAGGGCTTATTAGCTGAGGCTCTGTGCAGCAAGAAAGCAGCTAAATTGCTACTGAATTTCAGCTAGCTGGGGGGAAGCAACCTTTTGCATTTACATAGTGCTGCCCTTAAGCAAAAGCAAGGAGGGAATGACCTTAATTTCTCTACTTTTATAACCTGATAAATTGCCCATCAAAAAAAATAGTTTCTATATACAGATCTCCATATCCAAGTTAATACTGAACCAATGTTCCTTTAAATTGCTTCTCATGAGAAAGACTTCCTGTGCTACTTGTGTAATTACTTGGTAAACTTTCCCACACTTGGAGGTCCAAAACCATGTTGGAAACAAATGGCAGGTTCTTCTGTCTGAGATAGTGGTTGGATTGGTTCCTGTCCCATAGAAAGAGACAACACTTTGAAATTCAGCACTTTTCTTTCTGGAACAAAACTGGCAAGTTAATATAGAACCTCTGCAATCTCTCATATTGGTACTTGCCTATGGAGGGGGAGGGCTGATACCTCTCCAGGGCTTTAATTCACTTGTTTGTTAAGAAGCTGCACTTTAATTGTGGGCCAGTGTGGACATGGTCCAAACCCTAAAGATATTAGAATAGCAGATGGTGTCAGATGACAGTGTCATTAGCTGGTGTCACCTGAACTGCCATTTAACAGGCTTGAGCCTGGGATGTAACTAAGCTTTGCTCTTTGTGACACTCTAGACACGTTGAAAAAACACCTCAAACTCATTCCCATGTCCAGTGTGAAGGACAAGGGAGGAATCTTCCAGCAAATACTATAATTCCTGCTGAGTGCTGTTTGTGTGCATGTCTCTTAGACATGTTTTTCATTATCTACTCTAAGACATCATATAGATGTCACATTTACCAGTTACCAGGAAAAAAATCTTTTTCTGAATGTGTTTGCTAGCTTGATGCTTTTATTTTCACATAGTGCAAGAAAGGAGGAAACAATCAAAATTCTTCAAAAAAGAAGTAACATTATGACAGGTAATAATATTGTAATACTTAAATGGTGTATTACAGCTTTCTGAATCTTTGAGTCTTGAGGAATTTACGTGCACTAACAGTAGAGTATCTCCCAGAAAGAAAAATACTTAAGAATATTACCATATTTCTGAAATCACCAGTGACAACATTATTTCCTGAATAAGGCTAGTGCTTGTGAAAAAGTAACATGAAGAAAATGTATCTGTGATGATGCTGGAGCAGTGATAACTATGGCAACTATACTTTTTCACTATGAGCTGAGTAATATTCTGCATTTGTTTTGTGAACAAAGCCACATGACAGGTTTACAAATTTGGATATATCTTCATTTCACTAATGGAAAAATTGAACACAGGATTTTTTTTTTGAAAGCTATGACAAGCTTGTGAAAACAGGTGGGAGAAACAGCAAAATCTACTTCCCTGTATTGCCATTTTACATACCTAAATTTTGACCTTTGTCCTTGGACGTGTTAAAAGGAATTTCCCCTGAGCAGTACTCCAGTGGTTAAGAGAGACAGGGAAGAAAAGTAAAGCTCTTTCTAATGCACAGCCCAAAGATGGAGAACAAGATCACAAAATGATTTTCCTCCATTTTAATAATGAACCCCCTATTTCTAATTTCTACCCATAGCACTAAGTAGCAATATTTCAGAACCATCATTCATTGCCATGGTAACATGCCCCGATATTACAAGCAGTTAATTATGTCGTTGCCATGTTGTAGACTGTGGAGTTTATTTACAGAAGGAGATAAACATTTAATGAAAGCATCTCTGAACATATGAACAAAACAAAAACTGCCATTTTGCCCCTCATATTCAAAACAGCATAGATAATTTCATGGTTATTTTGATAAGTTCTCAGCTACAATACATCATCTCTGTAATGAAGTAACTGCATCCGACTGTCATCTGGATTCTCCTAGTAAGGGAAAGAACCTGAGAAAAGACAGCCAAAAAATCCTCAACTGTCTCATTATAAACCATGAGAAGAATATTCTGTAATTGTTTGATATTGTGATAATTTTGTAGCAAATGATCACTGGATATGCAATTTTATAAGCCTGAATTAACACTGTTTTGTTACAATGTGACCTGCAAATGCAATGCATCCTACAAGAAAAAGACTATTGATTGAGTAATAATGTCTGAAAAGGCAGGTTTACATCATCAATCTAAAAAAGGAGGTTTTTAAGAATAAGCACTTGAATTTTATCAAATTTAAAAGGCAGGCCCAACTGCTTGACTGACGTATTCATAATTCACAGAAATGTTGTCTAACTCTTTGCTGAAAGAGTTAGTTCTGTAAGACTCCCCAGCTTTTATATATTTGCACGTTTTTATCAACAATTTAGAAAACCAATAAATATATGATGGTTATATCTGCAGTTAGAGGGCAGAAGAAAACTGAGTACATCACAAAGTTACCTGAATTATTCAGCTAAAATGCCAAATGGCAAGAAGTGAATTTTAATATTGTCAAATACAAGGAACACAGGTGGAAATAAACATTTCCTGATTTTAACCACAGGATAAATGCCTCTGTTTAGAAAGCTGTGATTCACCAAGTTTTAAAGGTCATAACATATTATCACCTCAAACTATCACTGTATCAAAGAGCACTAATGTGATGCTGCATTACAAATGTTTAAAAAGAGCAATGCCACAGGAGAGTAGAGAGATGACCTTCCCTAAGTAACCACTTTCCTGGGCCCAGTGCTGGTACAGCATGTCCTGATACAATTAACCCACTGGAAAAGACATATGAAAATCCTGAAGAATTCAAAGGAAGACCACAAAAATGATCTGGTCTAAAAAGTAACTCACATAAAATAAAATGTAGTGTTCTACTAAGTGAAGACAGTGCTGAGAGATTACTTTATCACTGGATATAGGTAAGTTAAATGAGGATTTTCAACTTTGTTATTAAAAATGCTTCATGAGCCAATAGCTGGGTGATGAAGTCAGAAAAATTCAGCCCCAGAGGAAGAAGTAATATCCCTGAAGTTAAGTGTTTGACAGTTTACAAGAGGAGTGATATAACTTATCTGCTCTGCAGTTTCTGAAACAAAGCCATTTTCATGGGTAAATGGATACCTGGGGCACAATCAGATGTAGGAGCCCCTGCTAACTTTTCCCTTTAGAAATAACCAGATAGCTCTTGGGTTTTATTTCGCTGCCCTTCTCTGAAGCCCTGAGCAGTGTATGGCCTCTGGAGACATTCTTCAGGGGGTGTTCTATGATGCACCAGAGAACCCATTTTCTAGCACAGCCTGCTGGGATGGATTTTCCACATCAGCAAGAATTGTGGTGGTTTTTTTTTCCTGCCTTCACGTGGATCATCTGCTGGCTGATTTGGGCATACCCAAACTCATCAATTTGCTACAAGTGTAGAGGCTGTGAAGGTTGGTGCTGTCTCTGTCTCTCTTGTGCTGTTTATCACTTGTAACTGTTAATCTCTATAGGATATAAACACACCAGTGTAAGACAAGTTTACAAAGTTAATAGTCCATGATGTTGACAAGACATGCAGGAATATTGTGAAGAAGTACAGGGAGTAGACATGGAAGAGACTAGGCTGGCAGGCTCTGAGAGTGCTGCAGGGGTGTCACAATACACCCAGGACACCCCACAGCCAAAGCACTATGTGGGATCGCTTTCCTTGTCCTGTGAGGGTAACAAACCACTCCACAGTGCTTCTGGGAGACCACTGGCCCTAAATGATTTTGTTTCCAATATGTTTGGGAAAAAGAATTTAACCCCTGGATACGACCACAGATCATATGCTTTCAGTTCATGAATCCAGTACTGAAAGGCAGACTGCTTCCAGGAGCTTTGTCTGGGTTTATTCTGACTCCTGGTGCAGCTATAGTTGGTGAAATGTTTATGCTTGGAACTGATACCCTTGCTAAACACTCCTTGTCTTCTTTCCCAGAGGAAAGAAACTTCAGTTTTTCTTTTTGACACAGCAATCTTTTCCCCATCATTTCAGTAGCTAATAATTCATCCCTTTGCTTGCTTCTAATCTCATCATTAGTCATGTGCCTTCACAAAAGCAATACAATACATCAGAATAAAGCTGTCAGGGTTAGAGGTTTAGACTTGGCTTTTCAAGGCTGTAATTCCCAACTTTCAAGCAATACAATATTTATAACTTTTCCTAGGTTTGTAACAGTGGCTAGTAAAACACACACATGAAAGAAAATACAATTACAATATGGTTTTCACATCTGAACCTTCTGGCCTGACGAACTTAGATATCACATGCTTAGTTCTACCTACTGAAATCTTTAACTTTAATTTATTTTGCTCAGATATTGCAGGCCATAAATAAATCTTAAAAGTATTGCAGTTTTGCCATGATTTCTCAACAATGGTGCTTTTTCATATAACTAAATATACTAACATTTAGAGTTCAGCTCAACATAGTTTAAAACCATCACTTTTATCAAAACCTGGTTAAAAATATTTATGCTTAATCTGAGTGAAGTTTTTTGTTTACCTTTTCTTGTAAGATTTGTCTTGGCAATATGTAGGCAGGATTTTAGACCGGAATATTTACTAATTCTGTTCCCAATGTATTGACTTTTATCTTACTATATTTCTTATGTTCTGAGAAAAATATCAAAATATCCAGCCTACAGTAACATTTTAACATATCACAGGTAATCATAGATTATAAAAATGTTACATTTAATGAAAGTATATGAATATTGTACAACTATCACTGCACACATCAAGTATCACTGTGGGACTGTCTAACTGTAAGTGGACTTCAAGTCTGTAAGTTCACATGGTTTACGCTCCAACAAGTCTCTTATAATACAAGAAATCAAAGACATCTGTGCTAAAATGCCTCTACTTCTTATTAGTATCATCAGTGGCTATCCTACTCCCAAGTTTAAAAGTGTGACAGAATAAAGTTACAGAGGCTGGCAGCATCTGATAGAACAACTGAGTACATCAATTCAATCTTTATCATGGCTTATAAAATAATATGCACTGTACTACATAAATATTGTTTTAGTTCTAATACAAACACTGAAAGAGCCTTTGCAAAGATTTACAGGTTAATTCAAGGTACTGCACTTACCAAGATGCGTGTTCATCATCTTTGCACAATATTTACACATGGCTTCCAAATCATTTAGCTGTCCTTGTAGGAATGAAATCTGGGCCTCTAATTCCTCCTCCTACAATGAAGAGATTATTAGCATTAAAACCCCCAAAATTTCTATAATGCAGAGTAAAAATAGTAGGTTAATGCTTGACATGCTCAGACCTCTTTTAACTTTTTCTATTCCTTTGTTCTTGGAAAATGTTATCACTTCATGGAAATAGGGTTTGGTTTTCATCTCTCAGTGTTTAATAATACTACTCTTTTTCCTTCTAAGGAATAAATAAAAATCTATCTACATTGACCTCAGAAAGGTTAATGATTTAGGATTCTTTTATAGACCAGATACCTGGTTTCACTTGTGCAAACACAGTACCACAGCACTGGCTGAAGAAACTCACTAAATGAGAAAACTTTTGATTTCTTCTACAGTAATTTCCTCAGCTATTCCTATGAAACCTTTTTTTTTTGAATTTCAAGAGACATATTTCATAAGATCTAGTATTGCATCTCAAGGATGCATTACTGCCATATATTTTGGCACACTTATTTTTGTAATCATCCAGCATCCTCTATCTGTATTTAATCCCTACACTTCTGTTCACAGCCAGCTTCACTTTCAGACACCATCATACACAATATTTAGGTGAAAACTATTTTTAACATCATAGTATAAAGCAGTTACTCTAAATTATCAAGTTAAGGTTAAAACAGTATGCATCAAGTATATTTAAAATAGGAACTAAAAAAAATTGATTTTAAAGCCCAAGAGAAGCATTAGTACCCAGCCATGGATACATGCCCTGTCTATGCAATGGGAACTACCTCAGCTAAGAATTCCTCTTTGAATGTCTTTGTTTGCTGGTTTACAAATCCATCCAGTCTTGACTTTGAAGACCATACTAACAGAGGAAGGTCACCACTTCTTTGGAAAAATTCCTTCAAAGCTACGTCACAAACAGTATTAAGAAGGCTTTTGCTTAAGTATGCAATTGAATTAAAGATATTCAGAGAAAGTCAAAGTAACTTTTTAGCCTCCTGTTTTTCTTTGGAGCTTTGCAGTCTTGTTTGATGGAGATCACTGAGCATTAGAGAGTGAATTACTTTTCAAATGAAAAAAAACCAAACCAAAACTGATCAGCATGTATAAATAAAACGAGTCAGTCTTGATTTAAAGGTATAAGTGATCTTAATCTCCATCAGAAACCAAGCCAGAACCAAGTAAAGGAAACTTTGCACTAATAGGTCATAAATCCAAAAGCAACTGATGAATAAAAAGCAATGTAACTGTAGCATTATCCCTTTTTGCCTGTATGCTTTTTCCTTGCACCTAATAAATATGAAATATTTTTCCTTGCTATTTCTTTATATTATATACTCTCACCTTTTTCTTCTAATCCTCATACTTTGACCACTTAGACCTCAAAGGGATTTTTGCCAATTTAGAATTACTGAGTGACCTCATTCAAAGCCTGCAGTTCTGCCACAGCCTGTACAAGCATATCTGCATTGACATTTCTAATCAAGTGATGTTCCTGCAGAAGACCTTTTTCTAGTACAAACAACTATTGACTGCAAGAAATAATCTACCATAAATTTTAAACTCCCATTGACACTGCAAGTGCAGCTGTAATAGGGAAAAGTGAAAATATTTGAGTATTCTCCTATACAATAACACAATCAAATTCTAAAATCATTAGCCAGTAATTGAACCCCAGTTTATCTCCTACAGGTGAATAAGAAAATTTAACTTCTTGTAATAAGTATTCCCATGTCTCCTAGACTATTTTTTTTTTAATTTGTAGGTGAGAACTGCAGTAAATTGATCTTGAAATGCTTTTGGACAGCTGAATCCATCCAAACAGAGTCGGAAACGGACCTTTTCAGTTATACAACAGGACCTCTTCTCTTGGCAAGTGAGAGCAGTGTTCAGCAGACTCAGCAGGCACAAAGCAGGGAGCTGTGGCCAGGGAGTCACAGACAGCGCAAGAGGTCTCCTTTCCAAGTGGGAAATCTTGCACAAGGCTAAATGAACTTCTACCTCCTGACTTATTTGGCAACTGTGGGAAGGGCACCAAGGAGTGCTGGCAGTGGGATGGGCAAACAGGCAAGACAGTGAACTTGGCACTTGACACACAAGAGACCCAGGGCTGTTTGCACAATTAGACAACACCCGAATGATGATGACTTGCTACAAGATGTAACCTCCACCTCTGCTGTCACCAGCGGTGCTGTAACAACCTCTGTGCAGACTCTGAGAGTGAGCTCCATGATGAATGAGGGCTTTGCTCTGTTGTGGTTGGTTCCACATCAGCAGGTGAGTTCTAAGAAGAGGCAGGTGTGTTTATTGCATTGGGGTGACTGACAGGTGATTGACAAGATCTTTGCAGGTGTTAAACTTTATGCAACAGACAGGAAAGGTGGAACTGAGGCAAGATACAGTGGGAAGAAGGCATACACTGATACGAGGGACGGAACTGTGAACTTGTGACTTCTGGCAGCAGAAGGGTAAGAACAAGCTCCCTCAGAGGAAGAATTCAGGTTGGACACTATCAGAGCACCACCAAGGGAAAGTGATGAGTGACAGTGTGTGGCTGGTGACTCTTCAAACCTGACTTGTCACCTAGGGAGGTTTCTTGCTTGTTTGGAGCCTTTGTTTGCAGTGTTACAAAAGACTGTTTGGGGTCATCTAATGTTCTGACCTTTTTCCTGCTTATTCATGCATTCACCAAAGACAGGGTGATGTGAAATCATTTTAGTTCAAAAGTGACTGTAGGGCTCCTGAGCAAGGGTGAAGGGGACAGGAACCCCTCTGGTGTTTCTCTTCAGTCCTATGGCAAAAGGGAAAAGCCTGGAGAGCAGCAGGTGTACAAGGGAGCCCACATATGGTTACATACTAGCTGGCATTAGCTGGGCTTCAACTATTTTGCTTGTTGCTCCCAGTTTGATGAGGACAGACAACTTAGAGAACAGGTCTACCTGGCAAAGATGGGGAAGAAATCTTTGTGAACAGACTTGCTAATCTAGAGAGAGCGGAGGACTTTGCCACAGAACAGGGACCTAACCCAGATATACATGAGGAGTCAGCACATACAGACAAGGTAGGCAGAAGGTCCACTTGGCTGAGTAATGAGCTTC
Source organism: Emberiza elegans (assembly GCA_024865655.1). Lineage (NCBI taxonomy): Eukaryota > Metazoa > Chordata > Aves > Passeriformes > Fringillidae > Emberiza > Emberiza elegans. Next base: position 40,042,544 of record JALJVW010000206.1, read on the forward strand.
TTAATGAACTGAAATGGGAAAAGCACATATGGGGGTGGAAACGGTGGAAATGGAGAGCACATGTGTGGAAACAATGGCAGGAAAAAAAGGACAGGCACACAATCATTGTTTGGGCACATGAACAAAACTAGGAAGGACAAAACCCCATCTGGAGCAAAAATTAATGGGGGACATTAAGGGGTAACAAGAAGTAATTTGAAGTATGCAGAGCAGCAAAAGGAGATTCAAGGAAAATGGTCTATTGCTAACTAAAGAAGATAAGACAATGACATATGGTACAGAAAAGGCTGCAGCACTTGAATCCATTTTTGCAAGTCACTTCTTAGGCCAACTCACTTCCCAGACCCCCACATGTACTGTTTGGGAAGGAGAGGAATAGCTATGGAAGGGGGAAGGGCATAAGCTGGTGAATACATGAAGAAGGAGTGTGTGTTCAAACATGAGGGACCACATGGGATATACTTATGGGTGCTGCAAAAACTGACAGGGTGATTGCAACGCCACTGGCTACCATCTGTGAAAAATCACTGCTATTAGAGAACACCCTTGATGACTGCAGAAAGGCTAATTTTACACACATACTGAACAAGAGTCAGGTGGGGTATCTAAGGAACTATACAATGGTTGGCCTCACCTTTGTCCTTGGAAAAATCGCGGAGCATGTCCTCTTGGAATCAATATCCAACATGTAAAGGACAAGACAATAATCAAGAAAAGTCAACAAGGATTTCCCAACAGCAAATCATGCTTGAGCAACCTGGTTGCCCACTATGACAAAATGACAGGGCATGCAGATGAAGGGAGGGAAGTGAATGCAATGGAGTTTTACTGTAATTAGGCTTTTGACATATTTCCAAAAGCATCGTCACTTATAATATGATGAAGTATGGGCTTATTGAAAAGCCTGTAGGTAGGCTGGATTGTTCAGAATCCCAAGCTTAAAGAACAGAGTCAACAGCTTGATGTCCAGTTGATGTTTGGAAATGAGCACAATAACAAATGGACTGGTATGAAGACACTGTTCTGTATCTTCATCAATAGCCCAGGTAAGGAGACAGAATGTACATTCAGTAGATTTTCAGATGATCCAAAATTGGGAGGTGTGGCTGCTGTTCTGACTGGTGGAACTTCAACTCACAAACACCATGAGACACAGGAAGCCTAGGCAAGAGAAGTCTTTTTGAGGTTTCTGTTTAAGAAATTTCTGTAAGCACAAAATTCAGCATCTGAGAGAAAAATCCCAATGCACCATTGCAGACAGGGAAGGAACTTTTTGCTTCAGATCTGCTGAAAAGGATATGGAAGCTACAGTGGCTGTTGAGCCACTAAGAGGTAAGTTCTCTTATCATGAATAATGTAAACAGTTGCACTGAGCTACATTATGAGCAATGTGGTCAGCAGATCCAGGAAAGTCATTACACCCCTTTCTACTCAGTGCTTGTGAGCCCTTGCCTTTAATAACACTTTGGGCTTGCAGTTCAAAGACACTGAGAAACTGGAGAGGACCCAGTGCAGGGCTGCTGGGAAGGCTACAGGTCTGGAGGAGAGGCTGAAGGAGCAGTGCTTGTTTAGCTTGGTGAAGAGGAGCTCAAGGGGGATCTACTGGGAGCCTCTAACTACATGAAGTGACAAAGATGATGGAATCAAACTCCTCACAGATGATACAGAAGGCACTATGTCCCAAAACTGCCCCTTGGAAGGTTCAAATTGGTCATTAGGAAAACATTCTTCATTAGAGGAGCAGTGCAGCACTGGAAGAGCTTCTATTCAAAGTCACTGACCTGACCCAATGCTAGTGATTGTCTTATTCCAAGCAGCAGCTTAAGCAGAAGTCTCTTCTATACAACATTTCTAAGACTAATCTTTTCACAGTGCCTTTCAAAGATTGCTCTGTACAGGTAAGCAGCTAAATCATAAATCCCCTCAGGAAAAATGACCTTTTTCAGTATTCTAATGTCAAATTCTTTAGCAGTACTAGATGAAACAACTGATTTATGCCCAGCATAGTGCAGATGCTCTCATATACACCGCACTTTCCTTTAAGTGCAACTTTTCATTGTGCTAGCAAAATGAGTAGCCTTGATACCATTTTTATTTTGTGTACATATAGCAGTGCTGATTTGACCTCTCTTATGCATGAACAGAGACTTATAAATTCTTCAAACAGGCCAAACCTAAGTCAGGAGAAGTCCAGTATGGTCTGGACCAACCTGAAACTGCCCCTTCAGCTGGTCTGACACACACAGCACCAGAAACACGTGAATGATTCCAACTCATTCAACCAAAATACAAAATCAATGTCAATTTACCAAAGAATATGTTCTATAAAGCTCAATATTTTCTAATATTGGGAGCTGCATTATGAGGAAGAGAAGCAAATCAAGCAGTAAATCAAACTAAGGAAACACTGCATCAGACACGAGAGACCAAGATCTGCAAATTGATGTATGCAATTTGCAGAAAAACAACTTAATACTTTCTGAAAATTCAGCTCCAGGGTTCTCAAAAAACTATGACACATCTTCAGCCCTGCAGATGATGTAGAGCCTTACAGATAACCATTAACATCTGGAGTTTAACAGGAGAATGAAAAGGAAGTAATTTATTTGTGATACTACATATATTTACATTTCACTAACAATATTAAGCAGGCTAGAATTTATGTATCCAGTAAAATCAAGATTCTATTAGAGTGCCTTCATATACACATCTCTGATTATTTTCCTAGTTTTGGCAAAAATGAATCTGCAAAAAACTTGACTTACATTTATGTTTCTCATATTTGTCTTTCTTCTTATCCACATATAGAACTTTGCTTATATTGTTATATTTCCTTTTTTTTCTTCTACCATGAGAACTAATTCCTTTATGAATAATTTTTTGACATTTCTTTGCTATTTCCCCTCCAGTCTATACAGTTCTGGTACTTTTCATTTGTCCAAAGCTTGTTCTTCTGTATTTTTTTACCCTTCCTTTCATCTATCTTCTCACGTCTACAAAGAGAGCTATGGAAATAAAATTTTATAGCCTTCCTTTTCTCCTGAGCTCATAATGAGACCAGCGATGCTTCCCCATGCCCCATTTTCCATCAAATTTTACTGCGTCAGGAAAAAGGAAAGTGGTCCGTATATTCAAGAACAGAAACTTTTACACTTTTGGCATTTTAATCCTATCCTTTTACAGCTCATGGCTTTACATGCTGCAATATGGTTTGCAGACCTGGGTAAGGGCACTGGAATTTGGTATCCTTTACAAGGTCTGATGACCTACAGTTTTGGAAGGAAGCCACTCTTTCCTAAAATTGCTTTTATCAGTTTAAACAAATTTTCTCCCGAATATATGACATGTAGTTTAACACAGAATTATGGAAAACAGGGAAAACAAACAGGGAAATCAGGACTGTAATGCCTTTCTTTCACAATACCATTTAGTTTTCAGTCTTGCTATTCAGGAGATGAAAGAAAAATTGTACCTTTGTCTGTTTAACCCAAGTAGAAAAGTCAAGGAAAAGCAAACTCTGTTGTCAAAACTTAAAACAATGTATGTCCAAGCATTTCATTCATGAATGCTCAGAATGGCAGAATTCCATTCATCTTAAATTTGAATCCTGAATAAGAATTAACTTGGCAGCACCATCAAGTGCTAAGTGCTATGGAAAAGAAACTATCTTCAAAGAAAAGAGTATTTAAAGGTATTTAAGGTATTTAAGCACTAACGCTGAAATTTAAAACATAAAAAGCCCCCAACCAGTGACAGAACTGAGCTGGCAGAAGAGCTCAGTCTTCCTGGGGTCTGTTCTGATGCTTGTCAATGATGGGTTGGGTGAAATGTGGAGAGAACAGAATGTCATGACATAAACCTGGAACAGTACTGCCCAGAATACTCTTCCAGACTATACAGATTTGCACAGCAATGATGTTCTGAGCTCGAGGTGGTGTGGGGTTTTTTTGTTTGCTTGTTTGTTTTTTCCTGTAGTAGTTAATAGCTACTTTTCTTATATTAAATTGCCCAGTCACATTTTCAGTTTTTTCAGTATTCATAGTAAGAGCACTCAGGAAGCACCCCATAGCTCTTGGCAAATTGGCAGGGCAAATTACAAAATAATGTTGATGAGGTTTCAAAACATTTAGAGGAAAATAATGAGACAACCAAGATTGATATATGGAAATCCTGAAGTCAGGAGCTCACTAAGAGTCTTACCAGTACTTAAATTCTTATTCATAAATTATACACAGAGTATACTTTTTAGATGTCAGTAGCAGTTTACAAGTCAAACAAGACTCAGATGCAAGGCATAAATTGCTTTCTCATTTAATTTTAAGCAAATTCCCCTGAAGTCAATAGCAGTGGTTACTCCTTCCATTTTGTGGAAGGAGTTTCATTTATCTAATTTTCTAATCCAAGAATTAAATACAAGATTTAACCTTATAATCTTGAATCTCTGACAGTTGAATATTGGTTGACACCCCATAATTTTTTTATATTCTGTGCCAGCCACAGAATAGTGTACAGCATATGGTGACATTTAAACCAGAAACCCCTGTTTCTGAGCCTGGAATTACATACAGTGGAGCTTCACCCAAGCTTTTAATTTATTTTATTTATGAATTTAACTTGTTATTTAACTGTATCACTCACATCCCAAGGCCTTGCTCTGCTGGGTGCTTTACAAACATAAAGACAAATCCCGCTTCTCTGAAGGACTTCACGGTGTAAGCCAAGAGACAACAGATGGCTGGAGACACACATATGGGGAGGACATGGAAACAATATGGCTATATTAGTCAGTCTTCTAGACATGGCTTCAGATGGAGCCAAACTCTTGTTGATGAAAAGGTGGAATTTTTGAGAGAGTTTTCATAAAGCATTTATTTTGCAGATGTTTAGAGAAAGTTTCTTCTGTGTGGAAGGGGCTGTGAAATTATTAGATCAAAGTGCACCAAGCACGTTAAGAGTCAGGGGTGAAATGTATATTGTTATTTTTACATCGAAAATTTTGGTACCTGTGAAATCTTTGCACTAAATGAAATTTTGTGAATACTAATATATTAGCCAGTGAGGACATAAAGAAGTTCATATATTAATTCCTGCAGAAGTAGAGGCTACATATTGATTTCCTGTGCTGAACCATTATCTGAGAGTGTTTATCTATATGCTAATTGAAATAACCCCATACTTAATATATTTCCAAATAACTCATGTTTTGTGTTTACATCTTCACAACTGCCTAGTTTTTTATTATTTTGAATATACTTTCATAAATGTTAAACATTTTAAGCACAGTACTTTCAGCTAAGTCCTACAAGCTTGTGTTTTGTTCCTTTAGACTGCAAGCACAGCAAACAGGAACCCTGTTTTTATTTTATACCTTTAACTCCTGCTTAAGCTTTTTTTTTACACCATTTTAACTCAGATAGCTATTCTAGTGTGGTACGAGATAGCTTAAGTAGGAATGTCTTTCTTCCCTTTTTTCTTATATATTCTTCAAAATTTCTCTTAATTTCACTAGTGTTGTGTAGAGCTAGTAAGCATAGTTGTTTAGACTTTATACTATCTGATAGTTAAATACCTAATTCAGTGCTTTTCTAGATCTAAAAGCACAAACAGGTTCTCTGTCAGATTAGAGAAACCTTTTATTTTTAATCTCTTTTCTCCTCTGACCTATTATTTTGACCTGTTGCTTTCCAATTTTGCTTTCTGGTAGCATTGCATATCTCAAAATATATCAGAGTACACTGAGTAAGCACAAATGAATTAGGCAAACAGTAATCCTAGAAGTCCAGGTTCCAAACTTAGTGCTATCAAAGTTAAAACATTTCAGGGTACAATGCAACCTCTTCTGCTCAAAGGAGTAAATTCAGAAGAGTAATTATCTGTTTTAGAAACGGAAACAGAACTGCCACTGCCAAATCTTTTGTGAACATATATTTATGACAACCCTCTGAAATGGGGGGGAGGACACAACTGAGAAAAATTAATAAAATAAAACAAAAAAATGAAGGAAAGGTCAACAAAATATCCAGTGTACCTCCAAGGAGCCAAGCTAAATCAGGTTATGTACCAACACAACAATAACAAAAAATTATTTGGTTCAGAGGGACCAGATTGAAAACATGTATCAAAGACAAGAAAGGAATTTTATAATACAGATAAAAATGTTCAAGTAGATTGAGACCAAGACAAATCTGGCAATAAATTAAAATGCTAGGAGGCATTCACCTGCAAAGGCACATACTTCTGGGCATTAGTACAATCCTTACTTCCTGTGTGTGCTCTTTATAACAACACAGTAAGGGATGGCATCTCATGATGCTTCTACCAGCTATGCACACATAAACAGAACCAAAAAATTATAATAAAGGAATAAAAGAATAAGAATTTCTGTACTTAACATTCCCCCTCAAAATAGAGATCAAGCCCCAACAAAACTGAAAGGGGCTGCAACTTGGATTCTGTATAACCAATAACCCAGGAAGTCTCTTCCAACATCCAAATTTCTAGCATTCTAGAGTTGGCATTTGTTGAGGAGACCCACACTTTCAAAATGCAAGAAAAATTATTATTTTACTGCATTATGTATCTGTAGCTTTCTTGAAATATAAGAAACAAGAATTTGTGGTCAATTATTTATCTTCTTCCAAAGTGGAATAACGATCCTCTTCCTTGTCCCCTACTTTTAGGAGTTTGCATGTTCATTCATTATTCTTTACATATAAACAGTATTTATTTACCATCCATATTTATTTATAAAGTCTACTAAGATTGGTGAACTTGATGCAAAATAGCTATTTTATTGTACTGATGTATGATTATCAATTTATTTGATTTACTGTCTCTTAAAAAAAAAAGCTAAAAATATATAGAAATTTGGAAGAAAATTAAAGGGGATGCCTCAGAGAATCTCCCTACAACCTGACAGATATATTTAATTTCAACTGAAGTAAGTCCTGAAAATAGCTGAAACTCTGGCTAACAGCTTCTAATCACCAGGTCCTGCTGTTGAATTTCCATCTTAAACAGTTCAAAGTTGATTTGCCAGCTTAGTTTCCACATCCCACCTTGCCTGGAGATGTTAGTGGCAGAGGACCATGGGCTTGGGAATTTTCCAAAGCAGCTCCCACTGTTGAACCTATTATTGGAACAGGTTCCAGGTGCACCAGCCTCACTGTTCAGAGCTAGGAACCAGCAACTGTACTGCTGGAGCATGAGAAGAATTGTTTTCATCTAACCTGGGTACATTTTCATCTTAAAAATATTCTGCTTCTGCAGTCAGACAATTTTTCCTTAGCAGGAAGATGGGGAAGGATAAATACAACTAATGGGGAAAGCTCCTGCCCGGAGACAAAAAAAGCAGGGATGGAAAGAAATCTCTTCTGCAAGCAGACACAAGACATGGCAGACTTATCTACTTGCTGCTTGCACAAGTCCACCTGCTGGCACTGCACCCTGGGACCGCTAAGAGACAGTTTAAAAATGAAACCCATTAAAATTGGCAAGATCCATGGAAATGCAAAAAGCTGAGCATAACTGGTTGTGGATGGGTAGGCACTGAACAGCTGAGTATGTATGGATAGGTGGTATTCCACTTGGTAAGGGAACAGATAAGAAGAGAGAGATGCAGGGTACTAGAAATTATCCATTTGAACAGAAATGCCGATAAAAGGCTTCTCTCAGTTCTGCTGTTGAGATTGTTGACTTAAGAATATTGGAAAATTTCTTCATAAATAATAAAAGGGATACATTAATTTAGATGGTATGTCTGTAAGCATTTCAGAAATAGTTATAAATAAACACATAGGCCAATGAGAATCCTGTAACTTCCATTAGGTTTCACTATGACATGTGAGGGACTTTCTGCACATATGTTACACACATTGCTGGCCTTTAAAACTGCATAAGTCCACTGTGGCAAATACAAGAGAAATGAGAGAGGGAAACACTAACATATTTACTAGAACCTTACTGAAAGAGTTGATAAGGTGTTATGTACTTACATAATTATGCCTCTTGATTTTGCTGCCTGAATAAGGTTTGTAATACACACAGTTCAACATACATACACAGTCCTTTATGAAGGCCTCCCAAAGCACGCCCTTTGTTAAACTCATACTAATTTAAATTCTTTTAAAGCATGAATTGCAAAAATAGTTTCACTAAATCTTCCTCTGGTTAGGCTGGATGTATTTGATCTTTGCTATGATTCCTAACATGACTGAGGATGTAGACCAGAGGAGGATTATTTATTTAAGGGTTTTAGAATCTCTAATTTTTCAGAGTTTAAGGAAGGTAAAACTTAAGTATAGTGATTATGTAGGGGCTATAAATATACACCATTTATACCGCATTGTTAAAATAACAGAAGTACAAGTCTTGTTGTTTTCATAGGGAATTGTTTGACTTAATAAAACAGAGACAAAAATAAGAATCAAGCTATTAAATGCATAGCCACAACCTATTCCAGTGGGGAAAAAAATCTTCCAAACACAGAAACCTTTTCCACCCAAAAAACTCCCAAATAAAACAACAGCCTGGTTTAGAGGCATGTGTCTCATCCACATCCATGTTTTTCTTGAGAGTTCAGTGCAGGTCTCAGCTCTGCACAGAAATGGACAGTAATTTCAGGTTGTTATCTTAAAAGAGCAGGATGAAGAGATGGAATTCCCACTGAAAAGGAAAATGAGGTAGCTCAAGCTACCAACACAGACCCTCTGATATGTTTTTCTTTTCCACTGGGATGCCGAAACATTAACTTCATGATTAATGTATGGAATGAGGATGGAGACAGCAAGTCCTGTACCTCTGCTGGTAGCATTATTGCTGTGAAGTGTCAGACTTCTTGTGTCCTTAGTCACTTTGATCCTTTTGTAAACATTGATGATGGTCTCATCCATTCATGATTTTTGTAGTTTTTAAATTCTTTCTGACAGTTTCAAAGTGCTGCCCAATAATTTTTAATGTTCTTACTGCCTTTTTTCAAGTGGTTTCATTCTGCTTCTGTGAAGAAGTTACTGGAAAATATTATTTACCTACATGTATCTGAATCTTTTGTACCAGAGAAAGATAAGTTTACACTGACATTTAAAAAATATTCCAAATGGCCCCACAGGTCTGTACGAGCAATGTGTTTATTGCTCCTAATATGACAGAAAAAGCACTGCAGAGCCTCTTGTTTTTTTTTATTCATTTTTTTCCCTAAGCAATTAACTTCCTGTTTTTGATCACAGTACAGTTTCTTTTCCCTGAAATGAATCACTCCAAAAAAGATAAGGAGCTCTAGGATTCAAAGCTGCCACTCATGCATACAGCTGTTGCTTTACTAAATTATAAGAAACTTGCAAGTATTTCTAATAGAAACTATAAAAGGCAATTTATTTTTTCTTTTACTGTTTTCAGCTCTTTTGTTTGAGATACAGGATGTCATGTAAGCCAGAGGAAGGCAGCCAAGAAAAGAACCATAGTTCCAAAATATCTCAGAGGTTTTTCTATGAACTCTGTTCATGTGACCTGTCAGCATCTGAAATTTAATATTCTTTTCATCTAACCCTAAAATTAGGCACTGGAATACGAAACAAATTGCCTTTTTTTTTTTGTGTGTGTCAGAATTGACCTGCCACATCAGAATAAGGAAGACATATGTCCTCCAGTATAAACTACAGTTAAACATGAAGGCAATGAAATATTTTAAACTTAATGGCATTGAGAATAATCAACATGCCTTTAACTTCAAGCCTAACAAGTCCAATATACTGATCAAGAATTGGCTGATGTACAAACTACAAACAAACTAACTTATTCTGGGCACATTTTATGATGCTTGACAAAAAAAGGACATTTCATCATAGCATTTGTACTTCCAAATAAATGTTTGGCATTGGTAAGTCTGAACTGACAAGTATTTTGCTTAAAATATTCTAAAGAAATTTAAAAAGTAACAGTCAGGGAAAAGATATATGGTAATAAAAACATCACCAAGATGTGTAGCATGCACAAAAGACGTGCTCTTCTTCAAAGGAATTTTTGCAAAAATGGTTTTCTTTGTGTGGTTTTCTAGTATTTATCTTATTATCTTGTTGGTTTTCATATACCACCTCTACTTGAGCAGAACTGTCAAGTTTGTGTGCTTAAACTGAGGCTCTTAAATCACTTCAGCAGATGCCTATTTAATTGAAAATAATGGCATACATTAATTTTCTAACCTGTAGGGGTACTCGTAACTAACTTCAAATCAGTCAGTCTAGTTGCATAAATCACAGACAGTAACAGTTGTTTATACATGCTTGTGGGACAATAGCATATGTTGTCAAATTTGATTTAATTAAAAAGTCTGTGCAACCAGAACCAGCATAATGCATGACACTCCTGTTCAGGATATTTTTGTGAAGAAATGAGGATTCTGACTGACCATGTTTGTAAATTATTTTAGTAAAGAAAATAAACTGCTCCAGATTTTCCTTAGAAATGTTTCCTTCTTAGGAACTTTTTAACTAATGTATTTTCCAAATGGGTAATTTGATTTTTCTTAAGTTGAAATCTTTTATGTAGAAATTTACTTATTAAAACACAAAGTTTTTCCAAATCAAAACTTTATTTTCAGTCAAATCCACATTTTCCTAATTTTTTTTTCTTTTTAAAGAAAGTTTTAAAAATGTTTATATTGTTTGACTCAGAAGTTTCCTCTCTGGCACATCTCTATGTCTGAAAGCAATTTAAAGAATATTCTGCCAGAAACTGGGATCAGCCAACCATATTTGCCAGAATCAATGTCTAAGCAGCTTTGCTATTTGCTAAAAAGAGGGGTAGACTTTCTTTAATGATTTATGAGTCATAAATGAAACATAATGGGAAATAAATGGACCACAAATTCACCCTTTTTCACAACTACACTGAAAAGTAGAGGGCAGTAGGCAGGCTGGGAGAGGGAATTTTGTAGGATTTTATTCCGGCAAGACTGAGCCATTCAGAAGATAGCGGGCACTAGAGTGCATTACACTTCAAAAATTTCTGTATTTGTTTACAGGAAGACAGCTCCAGAAACTGCTGCTTAAGTTATTCCTGTCAGAAAGCCACAAAGGATACAAAGGAACAGGGAACCTGTCAATGCTGGGCACAAAACAGGCTTCCAAGCCCTTTTGGTGGACCTCGCATTAACATACAGCTTTGTGCCACTCAACAGTAATGTCAAAAACATCAGCATGCCATGGGCTGCCAAAACATGAACTGATATTGTGCATTCAGCCCTGAGGCTGTAGATTCATTTCATTTCAAACAGGGGACATCTGTTTCTGGTAACAGAAATAAGTCACTCCACTGATCTTGGCATCTGAGGGGAAACAAATACATAGAAGAATAAATACAACCCAAATGTTACTAACCTTTAGAAGGCCTTAGTGTGAGAAATGGACACATTTTAGTCCTGGAGGCAATGAAACAAGTTAAGTATCAATTTTGATTGCAACTCGCACAGATAAACCTCGACTTGCTGGACTGGCTTTAGGAAAGTAATAATTTAGACATGTCACATTCCTCTGTGAGTGTTTATGCTCTCACAGAATCCCAGAATGGCTGAGGTTGAAAGGGATCTCAGAAGCTCATCTTGCCTAAGCCCACGCTCAAGAAGGGCCACCAAGCATAGCTGGCTGCCTAGGATTAGTGTCCAGATGGCTTCTGAATATCTCTAAGCATGGAGAATTCCACAATCTGCCTGGGCAACTATGCCAGTGCTCAGCTGCTCTCAAGAGCAAAAAAATGTTTCCTTGATGATCAGACAGAGCCTCTTGTGTTGCAGCTGGTGCCCATTGCCTCTGGTCCTGTCACTGGGCACCACTGAAAAGAGCCTGGCTCTGTTCTCTTCATACCCTCCCTCCAGACACTGATACACACTGGAGAGATCCCCTCTGAGCCTTCTCTTTTCTAGGCTGATCAGTCCCAGCTCTCTCAGCCTTTTCTCACAGGAAAGATGCTCCAGCCCCTTCATCACCTTTGTGGCCCTTTGCTGGACTTTCTCCAGTATCCACATCTCTCTTGCACTGGGGAGCCCAGCGCTGGACACAGCACTCCAGGTGCAATCTGTGACTATGACATTCCTGTCCATCCCATGACACCATTACAATAATGCCCTCTGGTCTGCCAAAATCACTTATTTTAACTGCATGTTAAAGTACACATTTTTATGTATGCATTCAATTTCCACTTTGCTTGGAAAAAGCTTGTATTACAGATACAAGGATGAAAACAAAATGGATTATTTTTCATCTGCCACACCAAGAATAAGTGTTTTAAAAACCATCTTTTTATAAAGAGATTGATGCATGGCAATGCTCCAAGAAAGGTAATTTCCCTAATACTTAACAACATAATCTGTATAATAATAAGATTAAAAATGTAAACCTGTTCAGTTTGATAAATAAAACAATGTGGATCCATTATATTTTCAAGCCTTCTGCTTCCAGAAAACAGCTGTAAATGAAGCAATTGTTCAACTCAAGACCTCTGATACAACTACTTTGGGACCTCAGGAAAAACTCTTTGGGGTCTTCTACTCTATGTGGAAAATGAAGTACCATGAAATTTACAGGAAAACAAAAACCAACATTCTCTTGTGCAACAGAAAATAGATTTAAACAAACCTTTTCCTTGTGGATCTGCCAAATTCTGTTTGCCTATATTAAGGGTCAGTCAAAAACTGAACCCAAGGAAATGGATTTTGATAACCTAAAACCTTTTCTAGCTGTTTAATCATAAAATGCTACAATATAAATGACATATCACAGTTTTGGAAATTTATGCTCCGATTTATGATTATTAACAATCCACTAAGAATTATCATAATGACAACAAATCTGTTATAATGCATAATTCTTCATCCAAAATTCTTCATGAAAGCATTAATGTAATACCCCAAATTTGGGATATTATTTACCTAAAAAAAACATGTTACTAATAAATAGATTTTAATCAAGTATGAATATATAATGGTAAATTCTCCTGTCTCCTATTAGAGGACTAAGGAGGAATTATTCTTCAACTCTACTGGTGCAAAACCCCCAAGTTCTGGTCTGGATAAAAGTTGCAAATGACAGCTGTATTTAGATCTTGTTAAGCCACATAAAAAGAAAAGTTCAATACTGCTGTATTTATTTTTCTTCAACTCATGAGGACAGGCAGAAATAAATTAAATTGTTGTTTTAGCTTTAAATTAAATTCAACATGTTTTAAATGGTCAGAAACCAAAATTATAGCTTCTTGTTGACTAACCACAAAACACAGCTTTTCTTTAGACAACAGTAAAACATTTGGAACAAGAATTAAACACTCTCACTCAGTGAACAAAAGCTGAACAAAGTTGCACAAAGTTGTGCATTTCATTAGAACATTTTGAATATCAAACTGAAAACATGATGTGACTATTAATAAAGATTCTGCTGTTTAGAGTAAAAGGCACTGAGAAGTTCAGATGAAATTTCTGTGCAATATTAGCTCTGAACACCTGAAGAATGCTGTAACAGAAATTTGGCTATTACAATTCCTACATATTGGAATCAATAGGCAGTTATATGAGCCTACATTTCCGAAAAAAAGAGGAGAAAACCACTGTGCCTTCACCTACATTTCCGAAAAAAGAATGGAGAAAACCACTGTGCCTTCACCTTCACAAAATATACAACTTATTACATCTACTATGTAACTGTTTTCTAGTCAACAGAGTGAAAAAGGGAAACGTGTATAGAGAATAAACAAAAATCCTCATGTTCCATGGCATACCTAGTTTATCCAAGTAGTGCTCCTAAAGTATCTTGGATGGGATGAGAATTTCTTTGGAACATACCCATGATAAGAGCTGATTTTCTCGGATGAGAACAATCTGTTTAAATACCAGCTTCTTGTGACCAAATGGAAGGTCAGAGCTGCACAAGAAATAGAACTGTGACTGCAGACTACAGATGCTACTGACACTGGGAAACCTCTGATATAGTAAGGAATTTCAGGGACAACAGATGGACAGGTTTAGATCTGCTGAGCATTCAAGCTTCCCACTGAACTGTTTATTAACTTCAGGACTAGAGCAAAAGTCTAAGAAAGCAAAAAATGTTACAGGACTTCTCTCGTCTTTCTCAGAGGCAACGTGCACAGTTTCATTTCAGGCAGGATAATGGGATGGAAGCCATTATGGGATGGAAGCCATAATGGAGACATCACTCAACACAAAAAGTTGAAATAGCTTATTTCTGCTTTGGCCATTAATGCGTGCTTAGGGAAACATTTCCAAGTGCAAGTGCTCAATGTATGGAAGAAATGAGTGCTCTAACGAGTAAGTTAATTCAGCGTGATATTAAAATAGTTCATAAGTTAAAAGAACCCACCGACTCTTTTCTGCTCATAGTTTTGCTTTGGGAACGCGAGCGGGAGATGGTGCTGAAAAAGGAATCCTTTTTTGATGCAGACAAAGGTGGAGATCCTGTGAATTCACGTCCTCCAGACAAGCTCTCTATGCTTGGAGATGAACTGATGTTTTTTGAACTTTGGCCTGTAAAGCAAGTATAAAAAAAACAAAACAGTTAATCAATGGGCAATTCCTTTTTCCCACAAATACTTCCTTGTCTCAACTGACATTGACTGAGATTCACAGACAGCCCAACACAGAATGAAATGTTGAAGTGTGTCAGCATGCACTGAGAGATTGACAGACTATTCTCACATGGAACTTCATTTCTGTATGAGAGAAGAACACAAAATTTTTGTGTATATATATATATATATATATACACACAAACATACACTATCTAGTACACACCTGTATCTATATATATGCTAAATGATGTGTGTGTATACACACACACACATATATATAAATAAATATCACCTCATTATATGCACTAATATATCCACAGACTGAGGAACTTCATGCCCTGTGGGGCAAAATGATCAAAGTACCATCTCATAAAAATAATAATAAAAAAAATCTGATATCATCAATACTACAATGGAAATAGTTTTTTCCAACTATATGGAAAACTTGGCAAAGAACGCTAACAAGAACGATTCCAAAAGTGGGTTGGACACTGAAGACCTAGATCACAATATTTAGACTTAAAGCAGGATAAAAAGCAAGTTAAGTTTGGAAATAAACATAAGCTCTCATGCTTCAAATTTTAAGGCCATCTCCACCTAACAGACACTTTGATTAAGTCTACTTAATAGTTACCTCTTGTCATTTCACGGAGCTTTTGAAATGAATCCAGCATTGTCCACTATCACAGTGAAGACAGCTGGGGAGAAGCCTGGGCTGGTTCACCATGGCAGGGTATGCATTAGGCAGCCTCTGATAAGGCTAGTTTTCTTCTAGTTGAGGCTTACAAAGTGTTTTCAAATATTAAATCAAAATTTTGTTTTCATTTGTTCCAGGAGGGAAAAAAACTCCAATATGTCAGTTTTCATCAACTTTCATTACAAAGATGCTGCCTTAGGGGCAGATAG
Source organism: Emberiza elegans (assembly GCA_024865655.1). Lineage (NCBI taxonomy): Eukaryota > Metazoa > Chordata > Aves > Passeriformes > Fringillidae > Emberiza > Emberiza elegans. The sequence goes on from JALJVW010000206.1 coordinate 40,058,018, forward strand.
TAGTTTAAAAAATCTTGTTATCATGTGTATGATGAAGTCAAGCTAGAATGAATGCATGAAATTGCAGAGTTTTCCATTCTGGAAAAAAGTTAAATAGCACACAAAGCTAATGCTCAAGAATTCTCCCTGTCTCTTGTTTGATGGCTATTCTGGTGAGAGAGTTTATGTTTCCCTTTTACCTTTTTCCTGCTTTTGGTGTGCTTTCATGTTACCATCTATAGCATTAAGTATGATCCTCTGCAATTAAATCATTCACATTTTCTTAAGGGAATAAATACAGATTTATTTGAAATATACTTTTTGTAAGGACACTGCTAAATGCAAAGAGACTGAACTACCAAAGAACAAAACATTACATGTGAATGAACAGACAAAACCCAAGAAAGTATCTGGGTTTAATATGCTGAATATTTTCTAGAAGAAAACTCAAATAAATTGCTTCCCATCTTGTCCTTCATTCTCTGTTGCTTTTTCTGCTCACCTCCCCCATAACCCTCCTACATTTTATGCCCTGTTTCTGTGGACCTTCCTGTCTGCCTCCATCTCTTCTTCAGATCCCTCCACACTGCCTCTTCTGCAAATTCTTATTCTAACTTCTTTCTTTACATATTTTTTACTTCCCACCAACTTCATTCAACTGGATTTTTCTGTTTCTTCACAGTCCTCCTTCCCACACTTACTACCTACCATCTAGTCTGAGGAGCTTCCTTAAAAGTGCATGAGACTGAGGCTCTTGTAGCTCTCACTTAACTTTTGCCTTCCCATTTTACAGAAAAAATGGGATATGCATTAATCATGTGCACTGTAAATAATTCTGGAGATGAAAAAGGAAAAAATACTGCATGGCAAACAGCAGAAATAATTCAGTTGCAAGGAAATTTTTAGAAAATCTCTAATTTTAGGATAAAATCATGTCACTTGGCAACATTGTTATCCTTATAGTTGCCTTTATGCAAGAAAAAAGACTTTTTATGCATTTCATCGTTGCAAATGGAAGTGTGCTTTTAAAGTAGGTAAACTTAAAAATAGTTTTGGAACAGATGGAATCACGTATTTTAGCAAATAAAGCATTTATAAAAGCAATTCACATAGCTAAGCAAGAGAAGCCAATATAAATGCTAAATGTAAAAAAAAAAGTATTTGGTGGCCAGAATAAAGTGCAACAGAAAAATATTTATTAAGTATATATCAGATTAAATAGTCCCTCTTTACCATCCTAGTAATAAGAATATATTCCCTATAGGGTGAAGATAAAAAAAAAACAAACAAAAAAAAGTTAAACCATGAGCAATATATATTTTTCACATATGCTTCACTGTGTGGCCTGGACTTAACACAATTTACCTGCAAATAAGCAGATTATGTGATAAAAACTCACAGATAATACTGAGAGAAGAACACTTTAAATGTATTTGAGGAACCCACACACATGAAATAATACAGCTTGGTAAAACAATGGAAAAATGATGCATGAAGATCTTTTTTTCTATATTCTGTCTTTCAGCTCTAAGGAAAAAAAAGTCAAAAATATAGTAAGAAAATGAAAAGACAGAGAAGTGTCCTCACGGCCACTGCAAACAGCTACACTTCAAAATATGGATCACAGTTCAGAGGAACAGAATATGCAACTACTTGCATAACCAAACAAGATTTTGTGGACAGAATAATACAAGTGTCCTTAAAAGGAATTTGCTCAAGTAACACCAAGAGGTTTGAACAGTTTGGTTCTTATGGCCTTAAATTATATAATGAAAATAAAAAATAAGAGCAATACAAGATCTAGTTAAACTAAGACAGAGATACAGTAAACTAGAAGTGATAAAAATATTGTATCTGTATGTTTGATACCCAAGTAAGAAGAAAGGTTAGGATGCCCCAGATCCTTCTGCATGAATAAGCAAATCTGGGGAAATTATTATTAGGAAACACGATTTTTAAAATTCTGCATCCAACCCTGTGAACAGTGCTGTGACATGGATTATTTAGGGATATAATTGAGAATTAAGACAGAAAGAACAGCACTTATGAATCATTACAGTGTGCTACAACTCATAAAGCAGGATCCTTGGATTTTGATAGTCTTTTCTAATTTCCAGAGGAGTCATTGTTTTTGCAACTATAGATATGAAAGCTGAAAGACAGGTCACACCAATCATATGTTTTTTCCCTAATGTCAAAAAAAAAAAAGAAAAAGAAAAAAGAAAGAGAAAAGAGAAAAGACATCTATGATTTTTTCCCAACATGGAAATGCAATGAATCACAGAATATTGTGACTTGGAAGGGACCCACAAAGATCACAGAGTCCAACTCTTAAGGAAGCTGCTGCAACAACATTTAACTGAGTCACCACATTGCTTCTGAAGTCCTTCAGATGTATCATGTATGCACTGTACACTAAGGCATTAACAACCCTCACATAACTTTGGAAACAACACTGTAGTACCAACACACAGATTTTGGGACCTTGAGACAATGACAAAAATGCCATTTGTACCTTCACTGTTCTGTGTCTTACTGATTTTACATCTTTCTTAATGTGCAGTGTGGTACATTCTGCTCTGTCAATAGCTTGACAAGAAGGTAATGGGACAGAGTTTCTAATTTTGTATTATTCCTCAAAAAAAGAAAAAAAAGAGGAAAAAGAAAAAAGAAGTCTTACCCTTCATGTAGAATCAAAATGCATAAAGATTGTAATAAAGTACAGTTAATAACTAATGTCCTTTTTCTTTAGCAGCTTAATCAGCAACCTGAGAACACCACTGAATCAAAACTCTCATTTTCATCTGCTCATTCTGTCAATATCAGTTAAATACATTATGGCTCCTTAAAAAACATTGGAGAAATCTAATCTCTGACCATCTAAGCATATACCAGAAAGTCCTAAAGCCTATATAAAACAGGCTAAAGAAACCCCTAAACATGGAAATCAAATACATGCTTATGAAGCACACAGAATAAATATGTAAGGATCCCTGACGTATGCAGAAGTCAAAATACATTACTGTGTAGGATGTCTCAAATGTATATATATATATATATATATATATAAGTATGCCTTCTGAAATGCATAAATAGTTCCCAGTAATGATGCACAGGATTTCACACACTAAAAATGCATCCATTTCTGAGGCAAAAAGGAGCAACATTATCTCCATGGGCTGGCTTCTAAGTGGCTCACTACTTGCCTGTTGCTAATGATACTGGGACTGACCCCAGGGTGAGATGCTCTGCCTCAAAACCATTTGGAAAACGCACAGATGGGGCAGTGGAAAAAGGGACCAACCTGTTGGTATTGTGGAGACCTGTGATGTCTTGCAGAGAATGATAATTTAAATTTAATGTGATCAATAATTAGGCCATACAATAAAGTAAAAGGTGATGGCAAGGAGGAGAAGACTTACAATGAAAAGAAAGTGAGCTTCAGGTCTTACTAAGTTTGAGTTAAGTTACAGGGGATATAACCAGGAACACTGATGGTCCCTGCTAAAACACATGAAAAATCAGAGGAACAGGGCAAAAAAGACATACAAAACTGATGGCTCATTCTGTTTGGTTCCTACAGAGGAAAAGAATAGATTTCATAGTTATAAGAACAAGGAAAAAGATACAAGAAGATCAGAAGTATGGCACTATATATAATTCAAAACCATTCAGATCTGCTCATCTGTCTGTATTTGCCATAGTGAGGATGTAGAGTATTAAAATTTGCAAAAAGAATGAGATGAGTTTTATAAAACTTTTCAGATAAATTAGTTTCCCTTTTTCTCCTGCAGTGAAGTTGGAACAAAGGCTTCCAGCACTTTCAAAATTCATTCAAACCACCTCATCACATAAATCCATATACTTTTTATTTCAGCCAAGGCAGGTAAGCTCCCTGTTAGTCAAGTGCACCACAGCAGATGTTCAGCCCAAAATACCTGCCCCAAATATAACAGGAGGGAAGTAATGCAGCTAAAAGGGACAATGATGGTGGAACTGACCCTCATGACAGAGTGGGAAATGGGCTACAAAGTGCAAGAGCACAGAGGTTTGTAGCACAGACAGATGCTGACACATGGCGGATGCCTGTGAAGAGACACAGAGACACAGACACACACACAAACATACAGACAGACACACAGACACACACGGACACACAGAGACACACACAAACCCACAGATGCATGCACAAGACACACACAGACACAAACAGCCACACACACAGACACACATACACACATGCAGACTCACAGGCAGACAGACACACACACAGACACACAGAGACACAGACAGACACACACACACACAGGTGCAGAGACACACAGTGACACAGACACACACACACACACACAGGCATATATACACACAGCCACACAGATGCACACACACAGACACACAGAGACACACACAGACACACAGACGGACACGCACACAGACACACACACACACACACAGAGGCACAGATAGACACACACACAAACAGGTGCAGAGACACACAGTGACACAGACAGACACAGAGACACACACACAGACACAGACATATATATATACACACAGCCACACAGACGCACACAGACACACACAGACACACAGACGCACACACACAGACACACAGAGACACACACAGACACACACACACAGACAACAGACACACAGACAGACACACACAGACACACACACACAGACACAGACAGACACACAGAGACCCACACACACACAGACAGATACAGACACACACACACAGAGACAGACACACACACAGGACGCGCAGAGCCACACACACACAGAGACACAGACACACACAGCACACAGACTCACACACACACACACACACACACACAGACACACACGGCACACACACACACAGACGCTGGCGGGACAGCGGCGGGCACAACCGGCAGGCAGCGGAAGGACACACATACAGACGGGCGCCACACACAGCACACAGGCCTACAGCTGCGCTGGCCGGGCTGTGCTGCTGGGCCTGGGCCGGCCCCGGCGGCGCCGCCTCGCCTGGCAAACAAACAACAGCGTTAGCGCGGCCCCGCCGCCCTGCAGCTCGCCCGAGGGAAGAGCCGCGGCTTTGGGGGTTCACCCGGAGCACCCTGCTTTGAACAGAAAGGACATTGTGAGAGAGCGCTGTAGGGACAGGCAAAAGGAAACAGGAAGGTTGGATAATCAGTTGTCACAGGCTGCAGAACCCCAGTGCTTTTAAGTGATGATTTAGATCAAAATATAAACTTAACTGAAGAGTGAAAGCCGTTTTTTGCTGGCAGTTTACAGAGACAGTGCCATTCTGCTGTTTGAGAGCTTCACAGAATGGCTGAGGTTGGAAGACCACTGGCCCAAGCCCCTTGCTCAGGCAGGGTCCCCTGGGCACACTACTCAGGATTGTGTCCTGATGGCTTTTGAGTATCTCCAGCAAGGGGACTCCACAGCTCCTCTGGGCAGTCTATTCCAGCATGGTCACTCGCACAGTAAGGAAGTTCTTCCTCATATTCAGACAAAATTTCCTGTGCATCATTTTCTGCCCATTGCCTTTTGTTCTACTGCTTGGCGGCACCACCAAAAAGAGACCTGGGGGCTGCACCCTCTTCACACCTCCCTTTACACACTATCCCTATTTTATCTTCTCAAGGCCAAACAGTTCCAGCTCCCTCACTTTTCTCATGAGGTGCTCCAGTCCCCATATCTTCTTTGGAGCCCTCCATAGGACTCACTCCATGTCTCTCTTATACTGTGGAGCTCAGAAGTTGTATCCTTGCTGTCAAAAATATTCATAATTGCCTAATAATATGTATATTTACATGTTTTTAAAAAAGGGGAAAAAAAACCATTTGTCAATCTGTGTTTTACTCCTTTAATTTTTACTCATTTCTGCTATTAATAAGGACAATTTCTTTATCCACATGAAAAGCATACTCATTTTCTAGAGATAAATAATTCTAAATAATTATTTACCTTCATAAATAATTCTAAATTGGGGGATCATTTCTTTAGGGCATACGTGTTGACTATGGTAATTCTGTTTGTGTTACAACAAATACCATAGTAGTATCAACTCATAGAAACAAAAAGTAGCCTGGAAACTCTTTAAAATACAGTTTTGGCAGAACTTTGTCTTTTAACCGGTCCTCTAATGTGTCCTTGTGATAAAGCTGCATTTAAATCAAAGCCATTTGGGTTTCACCCTGAAATGACCTAGAAGGAAAACTGTATCTGGCACTATCAGGGAAGAAGAGAAAGAGAAATGCTTTTTTTTCTTGGCAGTACACTGCCATTTGGTAATCAAAGAATATCCAGTTTCTGAATGATGAAGGACCCACTGGAACACACAGGGCAATTATTGAGCTTTTTTCCCATATTTTTTCATTATCAATTTTTTTATCTTTTGAAATAACCACCTCAACTGAAAATCCAATAAACTCAGTATCTGAATTCAACTTTTTTGCCAATGAATTACTTCACTGTGCAGAATCAAGAGAATGTTTTAATCCCTCTTCTGTTAGCAGGCTACCTTGCATAAGTAATCAGTAATGATACCCGATCTTCTTCTGTGCTGAGGACAGGCTGAATGGGACTAATATATTATTAGGAGGAACTGAATTTCCAATTAGATGTCTGGATACTTCGTTCAGCTGTGATTTGTAATGCTGAAGATTCATCTGGAATTACAGGCTTGCAATTATGCTTGGGTTTTTTTTTTTCCCCAGTCTGTTCTTTTTCCATTTACATTATCTAAATTTTATGCTTTTTCTTTTTTCTTACAGAAATTTAGCAAGTACCAAAACTTTGGAGTGAGAAGTAATTACAACTGATTATGTAACCCAATCATCTCTCATCTAGAGTATGTCAGCATGAATGGTAGCTGGTTTGTGAGTGGTAAGTCTGTTGAAACAGAGCTGTTAAAACTGGGAGAGGATTAGTTTGACAGTCCTGTGAGGTATTTTGTTACCAAGGACTTCTTCACAAAGTAGATCAGCCAGTTAATTTAATATCTTTAAACTTATACATCTTTACATATTAATTTAAATTATCAGCACTACTTGAGTATTCAAAAACCCGAAAAGACCAGTAAGAGAAAAATGGATGACTTATTTTATGGCTTGATGCCTGTTAGATTTACAGCACTTTGGCCTGTTATACTGTCCAACTGAACATCTGTGAGTATTACATCAGCTGGAAGTGCAAATGTCTTTCAATTTAAATCCTAAATCCATGTCTCTGTCTACCTTAGCTAAATTACCAGGCTCCAGGAGGCTGAAGAGAGCTGAACACACTGGGAAGAATAAGAACAGGAGACAGTTAGTGACAACTAGTTAGTAATTTGGGAGCCTTGCCAAATAGCTTTTAGATACTCAAAAAACTATAGCAGACTCCAGAGCTAGAAAAAAAGCCAGTGTAGAAGCAAAAAAGTTCAGCACAAACATGAGTGGAATGACAGCTTCTGAGAGTACAGATGTATTTTAAATCCTGAATCTCAATGCCTGGGACAGAAGTACTGGCAGCTTCTCATAGCTGTGGAGAGTGCCCTCATTCACTGGATTAGCTGTACAGGTCTATCTTGAGGTGGTACTGTCTTCCACAGAACAGAAAAGACTTACTCTTGCTTTTAAGGTGTGATGGAGCTTGTGCTGTTTACAAAGGTCACTGCAGCAAGTTTTGAAAGACTTTTTAGGAAAATAGGGATTTTTTTTTGCTGAACATTTAAACTTACTTCAGAGAGAATTCACTGGGGAGCCTGTAAAATACATTCTATTTCCTTTTGTTATTTTTTGTGTCTCTTTAAAAATCCAAAGTATGGCACCTGCAAACATGAGTGCACTTGCAAACATGAGAGCTGCCACCATTTGAAATTTCTATACAATTACAAGCAAAATACTTGTATGGGTCTGTAGTAACAAGCATGGCACTAATATGTAAAACAAAACTCTGTCATCTGAACCTATTGAAAATAGTATATTTACATTTTATGCCCTAAAATTTCCTATTTGTTCATTTGTAAAGGCTGTATTAAATATGGATAGACAGAATACACTAAGAGGAAGCTGCAGTATGTTTTTTCCACTTACAGGAAAATGCTTTGTGCCCTACATCATACATTCTTCATAACTTTACCAAATCTCCATATTCCTGTTGATAAAGCAGTATGTGCACAGCTTGTATATAACAATGACCAAACATAACTACAATTTTGTATTCTGATTCTTGTATGGAAAGTATCAAGTGCATTTCCTGATGATATATGTTAAATGGCCCACACAACAGGCTTTCTTTAGCAGCCACATTAAGCTATAATCAACCCCATCTATAGAAGTTTTTTCAAATTGTGTGCTTTTACTATATTAAGAGGTGAAAGAAAAGAGCCACCCAAGGACCACTTTTAAACTCAGAAGGGGAAAAGAGAATAATGTGATAAGAGAACTATGAAAAACTCTTAAAAAAGCAAAGAAAAAGTCTCTCTGAAACAGTGTAAATAATTTTGTCTACACCTAATTTTACTTCCATTGTTGTGAACAGGATTCGCATCAAAGTTTCATTGCATTTCAGTTTCACCTCTGTACTGTAAAACCCTTGCTGGAGCAAGTTTTGAGATTCTCCTATAACTGAGAGAAGCTGCATTGGATTTTGCCAAGCAGCTGCAGTGGCCCTTTTGTATGTGCCTGCTCCAAAAGAACAGCTGTACCTTTTGGTTTGGCTCCCTCAGTGTCTGCTAGGGATGCCACACATCATGAAAGGGCCTTGACCATATGGGTGCCACAGCAAAGAGAGAGAACAGCAACTTCAGCTATGAAGTGTTACCTTCTTTTACACTTTCAAATCTGGTGGAAAAAAAAAAAAAAAAGATGCAATCCTGTGCCAAGGTTCAGGGCAACTAGCATCAACCCTCAAGCTCATAACCATGACACTGGATGAGTTGCTAAAAGCAGCAGGTACTGTTTTGCTCTACATACTCCTAGAAAAGCACACTGCCATGGGCTGGCTGAAGGTGAAAAGCAGTAACCTACCTTGAAAAATAGCAAACAAAAAAGCTCTTGTGAAACAGTCTCTCTGAAACAGTGTAAATAATTTTGTCTACACCTAATTTTACTTCCATTGTTGTGAACAGGATTCGCATCAAAGTTTCATTGCATTTCAGTTTCACCTCTGTACTGTAAAACCCTTGCTGGAGCAAGTTTTGAGATTCTCCTATAACTGAGAGAAGCTGCATATCTGGATTTTGCCAAGCAGCTGCAGTGGCCCTTACAGAAGTGCCTGTATGTGCCTGCTCCAAAAGAACAGCTGTACCTTTTGGTTTGGCTCCCTCAGTGTCTGCTAGGGATGCCACACATCATGAAAGGGCCTTTGGACCATATGGGTGCCACAGCAAAGAGAGAGAACAGCAACTTCAGCTATGAAGTGTTATTTCCCTTCTTTTACACTTTCAAATCTGGTGGAAAAAAAAAAGATGCAATCCTGTGCCAAGATTCAGGGCAACTAGCATCAGCCCTCAAGCTCATAACCATAACACTGGATGAGTTGATAAAAGCAGCAGGTACTGTTTTGCTCTACATACTCCTAGAAAAGCACATACTGCCATGGGCTGGCTGAAGGTGAAAAGCAGTAACCTACCTTGAGTATGGCAGAGTATAGCAAACAACTACCAAAGCTGAGCTTGTGAGTTTGTTGTTTGAATAAGGTGTCCTCAAGAAATATAAACAGAAAGGCTTAAGAAAAAAGACACAGTGTTTACTAAATAAAGTGCAGAGGGTCATCACAAATTATTAAAAGACAAATGCATATTATTGTTCAAATAACTTCTTAAATAAGCTCCACACACTCTAAAAGGAATAAGAATTTCTTTATTAAGAATTCCTCTCTAACTTCCTTCACTTATTATTATGTATTTAGTTAATTCTGTTATGCATGTGGTTTTTTGCCAATAACCTGAAAAACACGTATGAAATTAGTCTTCCAGTTAAAAAAAGGTTGCATGTAAAAATCTGAAAAATTAATTTGCTCATGTTTCATATGGTAATGATTAGTTGGTTGGCCTGTCTGATGCAGTTTCTGGTTCATATAATTTTAGAAATTCAAAACTTCTTACAGTATTTGTACGTTCTTGAGATAACATCTAATTCTGTATTGCACTGCAAATGTGCTGTTGTACTTGGCATAAGCATCCTGACTAACAAAATACTTTTTTTGCTGTTTCCTCAAAATATGTACACACTGATATAAAAATCAACAGAAGAAAGAACTTCAGCCCTGAAAATGTATGGCAAAGCTTCCCTCAGTCAAGGTGCTGCCACACATTTCCCCTTTACCTTTGCCCAGCTGAACTGGCATGCTTTCAGACTTCATCATCCTCTGCTGCTGTGACTGGTGGTGGTGGTGGTGCTGCTGCTGCTGGTGGTGCTGGTTCTGGTGCTGAGGGCCTTCCACTGTGCTCCTGCTTGGCATTGAAGAGGGAGGGAAGCTGCTCCCGCCAGCAGGAGTGCCCACTGCCCCACCCGAAGCCATGGCTGGAGCAATGAGCTTTCGGCCAAAATTCAGTAAGCTGTTGGAGACTTTGTTGATGTTCAGAGGGGCAGCTTTAGCACTGGCACTGAGAAAGGGAGAGGAGAAATCATTGCATCATTGCCAATGGTTTGGACAGGCACAGCCACACATGCATCGTTCTTCAAAACATGGAGATAAAAATCCAAGATCTGAACGTTACAGAGAACATGTTTTACAACAGTTGCACTGGAATACACACAGACACCACAGGGACTGGGTGTGGTATGAATTTTTCCCAACCAGAAGTGGGCAATTTTTTTGATCCTTCTCCCTGAAAAATGCAGACTAACCCCAAACAAAGTGAGTTTGTACCAATTTTCTTAATTTTTAAAAATTTGCCTTCCTAAATTAAAAAAAAAAAAAGAAGAAGAAGAATGATAAATAGCAATCCAGGCTCTACAGAATCAAAAACTTTATAAAATTGAATTTTTGCACTTATTTGAGAACTTATTTAATATTGATTTCTGTTAGATTAAATTCTCTCCAATGTTTAAAATGAGTGAACCCCAAATATTTATTTCAGCAACCAAAGCTAACATTACACTGTCCTTTTAGATTGGCAGAGCTAGATGTCTCTTGCTCTGAGTTCACCTTCTGCCCAGCCCAATCATTTTAAGCCAAGTACTTTTTAACAGGAATCTTGATTTCCAAAGTGATTTTGCTGAAGATCTGCTTCAGGGTATAAGACATATACTGAATCACAATCCTTATAATTGTTACTTTTTATTTTTAACTACAGTGGCTATTTAATTCACTTCAGTTATATGCAACATTAAGAATGAGGATATTGTCAAACCATTTAATTTGTCTAAAATAAAGAGGCAAAGAACCTTTTAATTCCCAGTGGAAATGTTCACATAACCCACAGATTAGCAAAGCCATTCCTATTTGTTCATGCAATAATTTCCTGCCTTATATAATTAATGGTTGAAATACCCTTCACAGAAATATATCACAACCACAAAGACCTTTTTACTCCTGAGGTTTTACTTTACTGATCTGTACTTCCATGATATAAATAACTGTCCTTTAAAAACATGAAGAAATGTAATTAAAACCAACACAATCATTGTACTGGGGAAAAATAGCTTTACAATGTTCTGGGGAAGTTGAACTAAAAATAAACTACAAATGAATTAATATGGGTAATTTATAACTTCTGCAGACACCTGGAAGAGTAATTTTGATTTTGCTCTTCCTCTAATTTCTCTATTTGTCTCCAGAGATGGTTTTTTTTTAGAATACACAATACTAACATGCACACACATATAGAGCACATCTAGAAAATAACAACTGGGTTGTTTAGAATCAGAATAGATACTCAGAATAGACAGAAAAGAAGAGCTATCAGAAGGCAGTATGAGAGTCTCACACTCACAGGGTACAGCCCCAGGCTGTATGGGGCGCTTCTGCCATATATACTGGTGATGCAGAAAGATGGCCTCTGGAATGCTTTAGAAGGAACAGCAGTATGGAGACTGGGACCGAGTGTTGATTCCCAGTTTATGGAAGCTGGGAAAGAATGACTGCTGGATAATACCTACAGGATGTTTCTGTGCCTCCTGATTTTATTGATTGCTGCTGGTGTTACAATAAGTCCTTCCACAACCATCTGAGAGTGAATGACAAAGTCACTACGAGGAAAGCATGTGCAGAACTGTATAAAATACTGTTGCAGGAGGTCCAAATGGTTTCAAAAGCAAACTGAGTAGCTGTGAGACTGAAGTGTTAATGGTTAGTGACTCAAACAATCACTGATGTGCAAAAGCTTCAGGTGCTTTGCTGAGGCCAGGTTTGCGCCCCCCAACTGAAGGGCAGGAGGAGAGTTTTTGGATGTTTGGTGGCTCCTGACCCTGACACTGTTGAACCTGACTCTAAAAGAAGTCCAGAGACAGTAGTGCACTCACTCTATGCAGTGCCTGCACCAAGTGATTCAAGGATTACTGGTGTATCACAGTGCTGGATCTTTGCTGCAGCACAAAATGGAATTTCTGAAGTTGCAGCTCGTTTGGTTCCACTAACAGCTGCAACACCCACCACTGCAAACTCAATAGCCACAAAGCAAGCACCCATGTGATTGAACATTGACGGGTTGGTTTCAAAGTCCCCTTCTAGCTGTCCTGCCTGGGTGGTGAAGGAGCCAACGGAGTTGTGGTTTCCAGTTTACTTCAGGCAATTGAATGCCAATACTGTGCCTTTAACCACTGCACAGCTGGCACTGCTTGGAAGGGAGGGCAATACACCTTAAACAGCCTCCTGCAAGGGTATGGACATTCACCCACCATTGCTCAGTCTCACTCCCTCTGGAAATGAGAATAAATGGAGGAAACTGTCCTGAAAAGGTGGGGGAAGCAACAACAGCAGTGTGAAAAGTACTTCATGAGACTAAAGCTGAGATTCCACCTGAGAAATATATCTTAAGTCCAAGCTGTTAAACAACTTCAGCCACTAAGGGGTAATCCGTCCAGACCAACCCCTTGAGACTTGTATTGGCTTCTTTTGCCAGGAACAATGCCAGAACACTCCCACTGAAGATCAAAGGACACGAGTCACTCCCCTGAGGAGTCCAACACTTTGGTCCCCTCAGACCCTCCAGAGCCTGGATTTACCAGATTAACCAGTTCTGAGTGAGGGATGGCGACTGGATGGAGTGGATTTATATGTGAAGGCTCACAGAAAACAGACAGGGACATTTGATAATCACTTTTCCCTTGGGCCTTTTAAAACATTTGCTTATTTTTGTGGTAGACACAAGAGCACAAATGTCAGTATTTCAAACTGAAGTTGCTGCTCTAGTGAATTATGCCAGACAAGAAAAGGAGTTGGGTACACGAATCAAGGAGTTGGTATAGTGTGCTGAGTTTTCTATTTTTTTTTTAGGAACCTGCTAAAAGATGAGATCAAGCTGAAGGGGATCTCAGTCAGTTATCAACAGTTGGCAATAAATCTCATTACATTGCCAATTTTGGGGGTCATACCAGTAATATGGCTGAGATTCAGAACCCAAACTTTAGTATGCTTTTTCCCTCCCTTTCCCTCCCTTTTTGATCCCTGAAAATGATCACTAAGGTTGGAGTTTGGGGTGATAAATATCACTTACTCACCTGAAACATTAACTTAGAAGGAAGCTAATGGCTTGCACATTGAGTCTTAGGTTTACATTGCCTCTAAATCTAGAACCTTGGCAAGCACAAATAAAACCCCTTGACTTTGCACAAAAAGTTTGCTGAAAGTAAGTGATTTACACTGACAGGCCACCTGAGCAACAAAGCCACTGGACACTTTGAGCTTCATGTATCATGGGAATTGTGATAGTACACAGATGCAGGAAACAAAGCTTATACAGAAGTTTGTGTATATGTGCCCAGCAGCTTGTTTCTTGCTTGTTTCTTTATTTTTCAGCTATATTTTGCTTAATAAAAATGTGCCAGTTTTTTTTCTACACTGTTTCATTTGCTGCTTTGACATATATATACACTAGCACAAATTAGTTTATTTGCATTTTTCAGATGGTTGTAAGGAAACTTTTTGAGAAAAACTTAATTTTACAGGAACAATAAACAATTGCCAAGCCTTTATGTCCGAAACATTATTTTTAGAAATGCTTTCAACAGTAAAATGCAAGAATGTTTTAGAACTACATGGCAACTGGAAAGGATAGTCATTATAGCTCCTAGTAACCTGTGGTGTGGTTTGGCTGTGCTATGAATTGACACTGCTAATGATCAGCTCAGAACATGTATACATTAATGAAAAATAAATAATGATGCTATGTAAATATCTTTTCAAGATGTGTTTTTAAAAAAAACGTACTGTGAAGTAAAATCTGTGCAATTTCTCTGAATGATAGCTTCCGAAAATGAACAATAGTGAGATGCTACATCTCTGGAGGACTTACATTAAAAGTGAGCTGAAGTTCAGTAAAATAAGAACAATGTGTCTATTTCTTACCATTTAAATGTCTGATATATTAATGCAAAGGATGATTACAGCTATCAAACATGGATCAATCTACATTTTAGCCATCTAAATGTACCAGACATGCACAACAATTACAAGAAAAATACTGATTGATTTACATTTTAGAGTTATCAGCAGATGCATTTAAAAGTAAGGCATCAGTTAAAAAATATGAGTATCAAGGAGACATGAATTCTATCCACGAAGCAAACAATTTTGTTTCATCACAATAAGTATCATTGACCTTGACTGTGAATGGTGTATTTTTAAACTAGCAGTAGGAAGATGATTCAATCTCTGCAGTTTTCTGCTAAGATGGAAATGTTTTGTTTTGCAGGCCTTATTCAAAGGCATTTCTCTTTTCAGTAAGTAATCATTACAAGAGATGAGAGACAAATAGATGAATATGACCAATTAAAAAGTTTTATATGTGATAAAATAAGCAATATATAGTACAGATTTGGCAAAATATTTTAAACATATCACTGAACCTGTGGAATTAAAGATGAAATAAACCTGGTACTTGATTTAATCCATCTCTGCTCACTGCAGAAACATTTCCTAATGTTACATCTTCCAGTTCTCTCCCTAGTGCAATCTTAAATAGCTTTACCACATTTGACCTACTCTAAGCATTCCTGTCTTGAGATGAATTTATCCCAGATTTTCTTCTATCCGAATTATTCTAAACAACTTCCTATCTCATTTGGTGTGTAGTCTATGTGTGCAATTAATTTATATTCCTACACAGATATAATAAATTTTTTCTTCTTGGCATTTAGGCTTCTGGCAGGTGTCATTCTTGTTTGGGCTTTATGATTTACTTTTTTTTCAAAATCCTTGAAATCTTTCTTTTTGAAACTTCAAATAACTTATTTTTCCAGTTTAGGCAACACTGCAGATAATTTTTCAAAAGAATAAGTAAAAACATTAAGAAAATGCAATAGAATGTAGCAATTATTGACACCTGTTCTCAACTTTAAAGCCTGAATTATAAAGAAAAAGACGGTTTTGTAGTCACTCTACTTAGCTTTAATTTCTACTTCTTTGTCCCTTTTTAAAAGCTTCTCAAGCAACACCATTTTAATTTGAGTTGACTTTTAATGTAGCTGATTTCAACAGAATGTGACAGCGATGCAAAAGTCCAAAAGTCAGCAAGTTCCCATGAATCAGCAGGCAGAGTAAACGGCTGGGGCCACATGCAGCCCAAGAAACTGCCTGTGACTGTGTCAATTGAAGCATTATCTCTTGTGCTGGACTGATCTGCAGCCACCAGCAGTCACCTGCCACTGGCACCCACCTTCTGGCCACCAGATAATATGGCCTTGATGAGGAATTTTGGCATTCTTGATACAAACCACTTCTAAAAGATGAAAGGTAAAGTTTTGTAAAAATTACTTCAAACTGGATTTACATTAATTCAACTTTACTTAGCTTTTGGTACATGGATACTCCAGATTATAATTGGGTGCATTATCAGAATTAGTTCAGCTACAGAACTCACACTGGCAATGTTTTACCCCATTTTTAGGATACATGTCATTGTGTAATAGTGTCCTCAGCCTCCCTTAAAATGATGCCAGCGAGTGACAGCGACACTACAAGTAAAAGCTTCAATTTTTTCATGCAATAATAGTCAAGGGACAGATTTAACATAAACACTTCTAATACTGCTTATGTAATTCCTGTTTAGTATAAACGTGACTTCTGAAACATTTTTTTAATGTAAGTTTGGTGAACATACATTTAGAAATAGCTTACCGGGTTTTGTTCATCAAGTCTGCTCCACGTGCTTTGTAATAATCTAAATTTTGTTGGAACTGGTGAGTCACTGGTCTTGGATTTCGCTAAAAAATAAAAAAAAGTACTTAATTGTACATTTCTGGGAGATTTTAAGCAGAGACATGAAATACATTCATTAAAGAGGATTAGAAACTTACAAAACAATTTCTTTTCCTGGGATCTTGGTTTTTCAAGGCAGTAATGCCATTTACATTGAAGTGAAGACTCAAAATACTTAACAACAAACCAAATTCTACCTGTAAGTCCATTCCATGCTCACAGAAATCAGTACTCTTCCACATGGAAGAGTCTGTTTGCTGTATTGGTAACATTACTAATTAAATCAGTAATTCTTGCACAAGAACAGATATGGATATGATTTCTTCCTGCAGGTCAGGTATAGAATTTGACCACCTCAAAGCTAAAGTGCTAAGCTTTTAAAGAAAATGGTAATAGTATGGAGAAACTATAGCAATTATTTTGAACTGAATACATTACTAGCAGTATCTCTGTTAAGTGTGAGACAGCCTGAACAATCCCACTAGATGGCACACAGAGCCTATTTTTCCTCTCCAAATTTCACCCTACTGAAAACTGAGGCCATGAATAAAGAACTGTTGTCCTATAATAAAGTGTATATAATTAATATTGAAACCAAAATCCACTTGTTACTGTCCACTTCTGACACAATGAAACTCTTTCATGGAATATGCTGCCTTCAGTAGTCCTGAAATCATCCTTTTGGGATCTGAGACTCCATTGAACTATTAAGCATAGACTGCATTATATGCATAAAGTATCATGACTGATTGCATGCATTCCTGAAGGACACTATTTGGAGGGAAAAGCAAATATTTTTAAGTAAAAAAAATTGCATGCAAATGGAAATGAAATAAGAGAGCGGTACAGAGAGACCCTTTAAAAATATATGTATATATATAAATGAGAAGTGGCTTAAATAATTTCTAGAGCAAGAGAAAATAGCAAAGTGGTAAAAATTTCTGCATAGTGATCAGATTTGTATAAAAGAGATTTAAATACTTTCTAAGTACTTGCTACAAAGGTTCAAGCATTTATTGGCTGTTGCCTTATACTCTGGTCTGCCTTCCTAAGTCCTGCTACTAGTAAATACAGTTTTAGTGGACCATGCATTGACCTTTCCAAAATCATTGTTCACAGGTGAGAGTACATTATATTTTTGACAAGTCGGTCTTCAGGTGTTTCAGTTTCACATGGTATATTTACTCTTCAGATTTCAATACAGACTGGAGTATCTACAGACTTACCCTCTCATTTTCCACGTACCTACAGATAGCCCTCCTTCCTTAAAAATCTTATTTCCTTATTTCTGGAGGAGGATACAGGACTTGAATTTTAAAGACCAAAACATTGCAAGAGCATAAAAGGAGGGAAGAAAATTTATAGAATTGGTAGATACCAAAGGCCAGGATGATTTCTGGAAGCATATTTAAGGGTGGGAATTTCCAGATTGTTTCCTGCAGTTAGACTTAATCTTGTATGAAATGTCTCATTTTCTTTCTTTGGAAACACAATAAACATTTTAAACATATATGTTTGTAATGTTCATTAAAAAATGAAGCAACTAAAAGCTATTAGACAACCATTAAAAAAATTCTCATCTATCCTACCACCCACACTGTAATGGCTGTTCTACATTTTTCATCTCCTGTTATAAAAACAATGTTTAAATAACTCTACCAATTCATAGAGCTTGAAAGTCAGTCCTCATCAACTGACAGCAATAACAATGAATCAGCTTTAGTTACTATTGCTCTAGTTTGGTAATTCAATACATTTCTATGATAATCAAATCCAAACTGACGTGATGAGGATAACTGATGGTTCTGAGACTTCTGTCTGAGTAATCAAACAGTGTAACTTTTCTCCTATGAATTAAGTAACTTCTTTCTTTACATATTTTGAAGGGTCAGGTTGAAGAGTAAGAGATGGCTAAAATAACAGCCACTTCTAAGCCATAAGACAGCTTTTTGTAAAGTACAAGTTACCAGGTGTTAGCCAGATTTGCAATTTGCTTCCAATAACTTGGTATATATTGATAGTTAGCAAAAACATTGAAATTTCTTTTTCACCACCCAATAAATAATAAAAAAGATTAATACACATTGCTTCTGAATTAAATAAAAACCCAAAATCAAAACAAGAGGAAAAGATCATATGGAACAGTACCTTGAAATAACAAAATAGATTATTACACACTGCTTCTGAATTAAAAAGATTATTACACATTGCTTCTGAATGAAATAAAACTCTAAACCAAAACAAGAGGAAAAGATAATTTGGAACAGTATCTTGAAATATATTTATGCAGAAATGGCAAGCAATTGAAGACATGAAAAGCTGATCTACTATCTAAGCACTTAAAGCCATTAATAGGAATAACATCTAACTCAAACATATGAATGAGGCTCAAGCATTACTTTCACAAGAGCCTATTTAAATTCCTGTGAGGTTTAAAGGTATCAAAGGAAGAAGCAGTTTATAGTACTATTACATGCAGTGAGAAAAAACCTCTCTGAAAAAACATTAGAAATGCAATACAGTAAATGCCAAGGGTTACTACTGCAACTTCTTTTGTAGCATCACTGAGATAGCCTCTGAAAAAATGTCAGTATTTTTTATATTGAATAATAAAATATTTTATATTTTAAATATATTTAAAAATTTTCAATATTGGATATTCAAGCTGATACATATGTTAGCAGACAAGTATCTGTGAAGTATCGCCACAGAAAATTTAAATAGTTCTGAAAACTGAAATTCAGACAGTAAAAAATACACTATTTTGAAGATTATGATCTTTATGTCACTGTGATTGTCCTTTAAGTTTTGTATTCTTTTCAACTATTTTGGTAAGTTAAATGTAAAATGCAGAACAGAAAAACTACACAATTATGATGCTTGTTCCTTAAGAATTTTAAAGTAATCCACTTCTCTAAGCATTCAATTTAAGCCCTTAGTGACAACCTATGTATCAGAACTAAGGACTAAATTTATTTACAAAAAAACATACCTCTGTTGTTTAAACTATTCACAGCAACCAGTTTTTTTCCTACACAGTGCAATTTAGAAAGATCAAATTTGTATTTTTCATTACTTAAATAAGTGAAGTTATTCCTTTTCTTTTTCAATTTGTGCACATTATTTTGCTACTAACTTGGATAAAATATTTTTTTTCTTAAAAGAATAATGTTAAAATAACAGTGAAATTAATTCTTCAAATGTATAGTTTGTTGAATCCCTCCAAGAAATTGTATGAGGGCTGAGGGCACTGTACAGATTGACACATATATGGTTTTCTCCTAGTAAAGAAAGAGAGAGCAGAAATACAATACTAGAACAACTCCCCTCCCCCCTTTTCCCACATCCATTTTGTAGGAGTAGTCTGCTGGATTTATAAGATTTATAATTATTCTAATTTTAATGTCTATTTAGAGTGAACATAGTTTCAACTGCTAGAAAATGCTCAATTTATGCTTTTAAAAGGACACTGTATGAAATTCACATATAGAAACACATAGAAATAGATGTGATTTTGGATTTTGTCTCTTCAAAATGTATTAGCCACAGTCCAAAGGGGAAAAGAGTCTGAAAATGTTTCAGGTATCTGTGAAGCACTCCTCCTTCTGAGCCTTTCCTTGCCTAAAAGATTCCCCTGTCCCAGCTTATTTGCCTGCTGAAGTGCCCTCCCTGTCCTCCTGTCTATCCCCAGCCACCCCCAGACAAACTCACTCCAATTCCCACAGCTGCCAGGAGGTTCCTGGGGACTTTCTATTTGCCTTTATCCTCTTCCAGGGCCATGGGGCTCAGCTAAGTTATACCCACAGCTGCAACCTTCCTAGGCCAGGGGTCAGAATCACACTGAATGCAGCCGATTCCCTAAACCTGCACAAACTGCTGAAAAGCAGCCCCTGCCCAGCTAAGGATCCTGCTCCACATGCTCAAATTCTCAAGTAAGCCCCTTTTCTTCCCTGGCCTTTTCCTCCCTGGCCTCTGGAGACAAATTGCATCACATTACCCACGGAACAGACAGGATATAGCAAAGCAAGTTCGTGTGTGACACAAGTCACAGGCTGTTCTACAATGCACCTGGTATCTCACCCCCTGAATACACAGCAGGTTTAAAAGTGTTTACCTGCAGGTGCAAGTGGAGGAATCTTGATAACACTTTTCTTTGTTGAGGTATTTCCTTTTCTCCCTTTTTAGTTTTATTAATGAGGGCAAAAAAACCCAACAAAACAACAAAAAATCAAACACCATTTTACACAAAATCTGAAGGTTTAGAATAAGAGACAAGAATGGAAAAAGATTTTCAATATATCTAAGGAAAAATTAGATGTATTTTAGCAAACATGCTATTGCCTCAATGCCAAGGGAAAAACACTTGTCATCAGAGAAATGAATTGCTCAGCTGTTTATAATCAAAAAGCTCTGGGGGAATTTCTCAAGGCCCAAACCACAGAGCATTGCAGGGTTACACAAACATATGTTGCAGGTGTTTTAGGGTAGACAGGTGGGAAAACCTCAGCTACTAAAAAAATACTCCACTTAATATATTGTATCTGAAACTAGATAACCTCAATGCAACAGAAAAAACACAAACAAAATAGCAGCAGTGAATTCTACATCCAGGCACAATAGGCTGACCAAAATAATCGTCTCACTAATGTCAAATGGAATGTTTTAAAACTAAGTTTTTTCCAATATATTTTCCAAATGCTGCCAAACATTTATTGTTTTTCCCTCTAAACTACTAATATTTTAAGCCCAAATCAAAACCCAGACTGAACTAAACATGCGTAAAAAGAAGAGAAGGATCATGATGGAACGTTGTTCTACTTATTTAAACAATTACTTTTAGGGAGCCAATTTTCTCCTTTTTCCCTTTGTCAGCTGACATGGCAATACTGGATTTCTTCATAATTCTTGCACTGCCTAAGAAATTTCTGTATTAAAATTCTATTTTTTCCCTTTTATTTGTTTCTAAAGTTGGAGGATCATGTGACCTTAAATTCAAATAGGACTGAGATGTCAGGAAAGGTTGACCTTTTCCTGCTAGATCATCTATGCTACTTTTTTCATTAAAGATGACATAAACTTGACAAAAATTTTGACTGGGAACAGAGCTGAAATATAGCAGCTGAGATGGATAAAGGATACAGTTTGTTCAGTTCAGCAGCAGTTTTTCCATCAGGCACTAATAATTAATGTGAAATATTTACTAATTATTATCTAGTAACTTGAGACAGGATTCCACCTTTCCTCTTTTTATTTTGTGAGATGTTTAGGCAGCTGTCTCCTCCCCACATGAACACACTCACACAGTATAAGCAAAGGCTTAACATTACAGAAACACATCACAGTATTTTGTTTACTAAACAACCAAACCACCTCAAACTACAAAGCACCCAAAGCAAAAAAAACCCAAAACTATTCCACAAACAAACAAACAAACAAACATTTCTTTTCACCGGCTAATTCTCCTCTTCCCTTATTATACCTTCTGCAGCAAACAACCTGCTGGGGCACAAAAGGTATTTTATCCTCCTATGAACTGAGTTATTAGAATGAAAACACCCAGCGAGACATTAGATAATAAGGTACTATATAATTAGATATAAGGTACTATTGCAGATTCAAAAGTGGTTCAAGGCCAAGAGCGAAATACTATTGAAAACATAGATTGATAGTCTATCAACCCTGTGTATCAAAGCAGCACAACATGAAGGGTACACTGCACAGAACTAATAAAGAACTTCCTTTAATCACAGGAGTCAGGAGATCCATGCACTAATATTGGTGTTGGCAAAGGAATGCCATAATCCTCAAACTGGGAATAATGCTTCCTGTTTACATTTTTCACAAGATGCTAAGGGTCTCAATCATGGACCTTGTTATTTAAAATGCAATAAGAGCATGAAGAATTATCATATTTAATTGTTTCTAAAGAAAATTAAGGAAGGGTTTTTGTCCCCCTAAGCAACAAAATTTCCCAGAAAAAAACAGAAAAGGAAAGAAAATTCACTTAACTGGGTCAAGAACGGAAGACCCCTGAACTCAGATTAGGCTGAAAAAAATTATCTCCAGTTTTGTTACGTGACAACCCTCCATTCCCCTGGCAACTAGAAATTTCAGACACCAGGAAGATATTTTAAATACTGTGCGTTATGGTCTGTTTTTAACTTCATACACACATGCTTTCTCTCACATGGGCATTCTATGACAAGAGATGAAGAACTGAAAAAAAAATGACAAGTGAGATTTAAAAATGCTTCAGTGACTTGACTGAAAGAAATTTCTAGTTGTGTATTTTGGCTTCTTGTCTTAACTGCTTGGGAAGCCTTTTTTAATTTTCATTTATAGTATTACAGCATATTGCATTTTAACAGGTAGATCAAATCCTACCAAATCAGCTTTTATGGATATTCCAGACAAAAAGACTCCGACCTGCCAACATTCAAGTTCATAACCTGCGTAAAATCCCCATCTTGCATCAACAGAATCGCTTAAGTACCTTTTAAATCTGCCTCTTAATTTAGTTGCCTATTTTTCAGCTGAACCCTTGATTTTAAGAAGTAAATTAACTAAATAGTAAGGTATAAATCTGACAGTGTTCAGCTCTACCCTGTGACAGATTTATGCTCTGGCATCTTGCAGCCTCGCACAGTTAGGAACAGGAGTTTTACAACATTGTGGAGGAAAGCTCCAGGCTTTTGAAAGGAACACACAGCAAGCCTTGCTTTAAACCCTGGAATGCTCCAAATTATGAGATTTAAAATATGACATCTTTATGTACAGAAAAGCTACCACATTATGGTTTTATTGGCACTCGTTTTGGACAACCTGCATAACTCACTGATGGCTCTGTGAGTAACGCAGTTATCCGAAGCTTATACTTATACACCCCTTGTAAGCACACTTACAGCATAACATCTTCTCCAGATACATGCTTCTACACAAATCTCACATATCAGGGAAAAACAAGAACATTTTAAAGTGCTATTTGGTTATTTTCACGACAAGGAGAAGAAACAGAATAATTCACGTTCTGCGTGTAATCTGCTACAGAAACCACTTGAAAAAGGTCCCCAGGGGAGTGAAAAAAGCTCATTCACAGAGCCCCATGCACACACCACACCAGAAGGAATATGACATCCAAGTCTTTTCTTGTGAAACATAGAGAGAAGCTAAGGGCCTGGTGCTGCAGGACAAGCAACTCCTTTCATTTAGGATTCCAATAATGAGGAATTTTCCTAGAGAGCCATTTTCAACACTACTGCTCCTTAAAAAGATAAAGGACAAAAGACATAAGATCTCCAAACCTAATTTTCCATAAAAAGTTATAGCAAAGGATAAAAAATACCATTCCCAGTTCTCAGTTCTATCTTGACAGTATTTTGCTCTTTCAGAGAATCTCTTCCCAATACAAATGTACTTGAATAGCCTTCATTACAATTGATACACTAATATCTACTATAAAATATGTAGGTACACAAGCAATATATCTACATTTCTACCAGAAGAGTCTGAACTCAAATTCCATCATAATAGATTGGATATGATTCAGTAGTTAATATTTTATATATTATTGAAAAGTTATGAATCAACTTTTATATAACTCACAGTTTGTGTTTTGCAAATTTTAGTAAATAAATTATGACATGAAGAACTTTTGATTAGGTAGCATCAAAGTGCTTTAAGTGTTTTAAATGCTTCTTTTTGATAAACTCCCTTGCAAACTAGAAATGATTGATTGAATTGTCAGGTTCACATAAGAAGAACCATAATCACCTCAGTCTAACACTGTTAAATACATTTTATAGGTGTAATTTTATAAATAATATTATAACTTTTTTAGGAGAGGGTCAGTAGCTTTAAATGACATTTTAAATAGAAGTAAGCCTATCAACTGAAAGAAACAGCCCCAAGAAATTCACAAGCAATAAGTTTTATTGGTAGATAAAGTAATTAAGAGCTTAAAATGCTTCAGCTTCTTGTTTTAGCAGCAAGTACAATCAGAATTGTCTTTACTTTGCTACTGAGGATGTCAACCTGATCACATAGAAGGAACAGCTTAAAAATTCTGTCGTCCCAAAGAGAACTTTCTGGTCCACTTTGTCTTGGAGACTTGCTGTCAAATGTTAGTCAAAAGTAGAAACTCACCTTTAGCCATTTCCTCTGAAACACTCTGCACCTCCTGACCCTCCCAGAAATCAGCAGCCACACCACCCACTCCTTCCTGCTGGGCCACACAAGATGGGCACTGAGGACAATGCAGTCACCTGGCTGGGCTCTACTCTTGCTGCCAGCAGGGGACTGCAGCCCCATCTTGCTTGGCCTCCCACAGAACTGGGACAAGTCCTTTGCTTCTGCACTATCTTACCTGTGGCATGGCTTTAACTATGGCAGGTGCCACTGTTCTGGAAGCTTTGCTTTATTCCATATTATTCCCCACCGCATTCCTATTAATTTAAATGCAGTGGTTGTTCAGCTTAGATGGATACAGTGTTTGTGAGTTCTTACCCACACAACTGGCCTGTGTGTGCAACACTAAGGAGAGAGCAACACTTGGGAACTGCGTTGCCATTGGCAATCCAAGAGATCAGCTCTCTCCTTTGAGTGATGACTACTGTCTTGCATATGGTGCTGCAGAAGGAGAAGGACATCGAAAGGTTTCTCCTTTGAAAAGTCTTGACTAGATGACTTATCAACCACTTTCCAAGTTTTTTTGTTTCCCTGAAAATACTGCTTGTGACACACAGGGTATGTTGAGGATGACTATTTTATGGTGGGTTGATTAAATGGTTAATGTACCAGTGAAGAGACTGCAATGAACTTTGAGAGAGATAACAAAGCTATTGTACCACAAGTATTGACCACATAGCCTTTTTGTATTCTAAAATGCATAGGTGCACTGGGAAAGAAGGTGTTGAAACAAATGCACAAAAATGAAGCGGATTTTTAATTCATGGTACACTTACTATTTTTATGTGGTACTATGGCAACATGGTTATTCCAAGTAATTCATCATTAAACTCTTAGCCGCCTGTCATACCTTATTCTATTAATGAAACACAATAACTGAATATTTAAATCAATAATTCTTAAAACAAAGCATAGACTATTTCATTGAAAAATATAAGTTTCTCATTTTAAGCACATGAACATAAACAAAGAGTAAGTAAATATCATGGCCACCATTAAAAAGCTTAGCATGCAGTTACAGAAAAAACATTGATTTATTTAAAGTGAGGTGTTTAGATTACATCTAACGTCACTGTATTTGCAAATGGGAACGTCAGAACATCAAAATGCTTGAGTACAGTACAAGGAATTGAATATGGTTATAAAAGCAGAGGTCAAGTTGAGAATGGTGCCACTTTTTTTTCCCATAAAAATCTATCTTGAACTGCATATCCAATATCTT
Organism: Emberiza elegans; assembly: GCA_024865655.1. Taxonomy (NCBI): domain Eukaryota; kingdom Metazoa; phylum Chordata; class Aves; order Passeriformes; family Fringillidae; genus Emberiza; species Emberiza elegans. The sequence continues at coordinate 40,083,747 of JALJVW010000206.1, forward strand.
AAACTTAAACTGAAATTAAGGGAAATAGAAGTTCTCTGTGAATCACTAAAAGGAAATGCATTTATTTTTTGTTTTTCCTAAGTCCTTTTCTTCCAGATGAAGAGATGTGTAGTTAGCTTCTCTGGAAAACCTAATTTCCTTTGTCAATAATATATCAAAATGTAAAGGTGACTCTCCTTTAAAGTACAGGTGACCTCAGTCAGGGAACTCTTCTTACTTAAAGTACAGGCAGCTCATACTGCACTGGGATATCCATTATCCCAGCTTCCTGATAACTTATGTTTCATGCACCTAACCCCCCCCTCAATGTATTATTGCTCCTGAAATATCAGTCACATTCTTCATGATCAAAACTAAAAAGCAAAAATGTTTGTTGAGAGCCTCCTTCCCCCTTGCTGGTACCCCTGTAATGCAGTGGACCCGCGCCCCAGCAGTACCTCTGCGTGGAGGTACAAATTAATGAGCTGCTAATGCCGGAGCAGCGCCAGATCCCAACTTCTGATTGGCTGCAATCTGGTCATTAAAGAGAGGTAATTAATGCCAGATTGCACACACAATGCTAACAAACAAACAAAACCCCAAACCTGCTTTTCTCCTGCCACAAACGGCAAAACAACAATACTGACATAACGGCAGCGTTCAAAGGACAGTTGCAGCTCTGCAGCGGCACCTCAGTTAATGAGTGTATAGAAAAGAATTTATCTGAAGAAGAAGAAAGTGAAACTCAACAGCCTTTCAGGCACATGAAACCAGCTTGGAGAAAACTATGAGACAGTGGCAGCTACTTAAGAAGAAAATTCAGCTGAAAATAAATGTACAAAGAGTATGGTTCAAAATTTCAGCAATGTGTTTTCCCCTTGTTACTTATTGCTTAGACAGAGAATAGTGTTAAAAGCTAGAATGCAGATTTTGCCAACTATTCCTTATATGAGTGATCATGACCATATTTTATTGTTTAAGTTTTCTGGCAGTACCTGTAATTTCAGTCACAACGAACTAATATGACTTCTTTGAAATGTCATGTATTCTCCTCCATGGATTTAGCTAGAATTTAATATTAATATATAGCTACTTTCAGTGTCAGTAAATAGCTGAAATACAATGTTGAGAAAATATCAGCAGCAGTAGCTCTAATATTATATTATCAGCATAAGTAACAAATTCATTTCCATCAACAAAGCACATTATTTTTTTGGTTTTTTTTTTTGTTTTTTAATTGGTAGCTTATGATAAAAAGATCTCTCCACTGAATTAAGCTCCTAACTAGCTTGTTCAATGAATGGGACAACTCACCATGCTAAAATATCTGAAAGCAAACTTGCTTTACATAAAAATTAAGAACAAATGCAGTAAGCTTTCAGACAAAAGACAGTTGTCAGGTCTCTGGTATGTGGTGCAAAATTGTAATATTCTACGTAGTGATTTAGTTTTCTGATAAGTCACTATGATAAGGTTAACACTTCAACATTGAACAACATATAAATAAGAACACCCAAAGATGAAAATTACTTTGCTTATGTTGCTGTATTAGAATTTTATTTGCTAAAGGGTGAAAACAGATTTTCAAAATTCACAGTTAACTTAAAACAATAGTTTTAAACCTTTTATTCCTAGCCCTGGCTGCCTTCAGGAAGGAAAGAACATCTGGTTATTTAAGGAACACAATATGTTCACATTTTCTATGACTTTTGTTTCTAATTGGGTTTTTAAATTTTTTTTTTTATTTGAACAACTTTAGTTAGAACTATGTTTTTTAATCACTTTATATTTTTCCAATGCCCTATCTCCATATCTCTACTTCTTAATTTTGCTGCCTTTGCTGTGAAAATTAACAGTGCTCAATGGTTTTGATAAGGGAAAAAACTGAAGAAAATGAGCCACTTGTGGTGTATTAAATATGCAGACACATACCTTCAGTAAATGTTTTTGGATATACATAAAAGAACCTTCCCTTATTTTTTCATTTCACATATACACAATTTTAATAGCCCATTCTTCCATAAGAAGCTCTACTTTTATATTCAGAAAGATTGTAAATGCATAGAAGTTACTTTAATATAAATAATTGAGGCAATTATCTGTTCAAAGATTAGAAATGTGAAACAAATACTCTGCTAAGCAGGTTAACTTTATCACCCTATGCACAGACAACAACACTGATTTGAGCTTTTCATTCCACGTTTTCCTAAGAAGTGGAGCTAGCCAAATGCAGAAAAGGCTGAAATTCAATTATTCTGCATTGATCCATACTCATGCCTGTAAAAATTAGTATCTCTCAGCCCTCCCCCCCTCAGAGACAGGTGCATTAACTTGTTTTCAGCTATTACATATACGTGTGTTTCTCTTCTGTGGCACTGAAAAATATCAGCGATGTGGTATCTAAAATGTTCTCTCATCTCAGCTGCCAACTGGGGTTCCCAAAGTGAACAGGAGAGCTGCTGCAAGCATTAGGTTAATGGCAAGTACTAATTACTTTTCATGTTATTGTTAATACTGGATAATGCATGCTAAGGCTTCTGGTAAGGCTTGATTTCACAAAAGGTCAGGAAACTGCACTTGTCCATCTATAAGAAAAAAATGCCCCCCATCTTTTAAGTACAGCTTGCTTCTGACATTTACGTTGCTCTCCTGGTGATGACTGCAGTGAAAAGAGGCAAACAAAACACGACAGGTTCATCAAGCCTAAGTTTATCTCTCCTGATAGAGACTACATGACAAAAAGTAAGAAGGAAATACCTGTTATGTCAGAACAAGGAAAGAGAAAAAATTATAGATGTCTTTAGATACACAAACCCAGGTTATCTCCAGAATTGGAAGTTACAGATGGAAAAGCTGTATCAGGTTTAACATCTGATTACAACTTCACCACTTATGACAAGATTGTTCCTTAAGAACCTTTCAGTTTTATCCACCTACCTCCAACCTTTCTTAGTCCAAATACCCCACAACCTCCCCTCTGTAAGATGACTTGGTATTTTCCTAGCTGTAAAAATAATATGGAAGACAACAGATATATTAGCAAACCTGCAAGTGGTAGATTCCTGTTTGCCATGACTTCTAAACTGCATTTCTTGTCCAGCTGAGATTTAAAGCTTCAAGAAGGAGAGAGCAAGCCTCTCTCAGGTATTTGGAACAACACAAAACATTCTTGGTATGTTCAACAAATAATGAAATAAGTCACTGGACCATGCAACAGTCTCCCACAGAAGAGTTCCCTGATTTCACATATTAAAACCCAAGCAAAATCTTGGAAGAATTGCCACGCAGAAAAACTCAGCCCTGGATAAGGAGAGATAAAATTGCACTGAACCAAACGTAATTTCCTACTCAAAACCAGAAGCTTGTGATGGAGAAATGCACAGGAAAACATCAAAGAAGGAAGAAAAATAATTAAGCACTGAATTTGTTAATCACCACTTACAAGTTGCACTACAGACTAAAATCTCTTTGTCATTTCTTCCAACCTGCTTTTATCTGCACAGGGAATAAGGGCAAACTGAATTATATCCATGCAACTAGCAAAAAAACCAAAAAACAAACCTATCATAATTTTCCCACTTATTTTCGTATATAATCTGTGCACTGACTTTAGACTCCTACAGCACCCATGATGCCTTGTTGAGTCTTCCCTTTCATTTATTTTCATGAAAAATGTTGACAGACTTGGAAATATTTGTGCATAGGTCTTAAAGAACAGCGAGACTTCCATTTCAGATATATGGAAAAAAGAGACTGAACAAACATATGCTTCAGACACCTAAGTGAAACGGAAAGCCACACCTAGGAAAAGGTAAGAAACAGGTATTCAAGAAATAGCCTCGAAAATACATTTCTTTCTCAGACCAGAAGCTATTTTTTAGTTTCAGAAGGATCCTTTAGAACGGTTTTATTTCCCTACTGTAAGAAGTCTTGATCTTTTTATGCAGCCTCAACACAAAGACCCAGTGTAAAATTAGAGGTGGCTGCAAGTCCCTTTAGGCTCTTCATTTTCTGGAAATCAGACCTTCTCAACATTCAGAGTATTTCCCAAGCAAAAAAGTACAGCTCAGAAATGAGAAACAACTGCATTTTATCATATCTAAATCGACAAAGCCACTACCACTCTTAGTGTCAAAGAGTTTCAAGTACTGATTCACCAGGGCAAAGAACTACAAAACTACATCCAGTATTTATCTGAAAGATGTTCAAGGCCCACCTGAAAATGTTAATTAATAGGACATCAAGGCCTTATGAGCCTGACAGCTTCATTCTGTTGGAGACAAGAGCATAAGGAGTGGAATAGTGATTAAGGCTCTTTGTGGGAAGTTGGTGGTTAATTTTTGTCCCCTTCAGCTGATAGGATATCTTGTATGCTGCCTAGCATGTTTCAGAGGACAGCTGAATCATTAGTAATCACTTTATTGTTTAACATATCTCTTCAATAAATGACAGATTACATATTGAATTCAGATGGATAAATGAGCAAAATTTTCCTCCCTTTGTATCTTTCTTCTAAAAAATATTTCTATCTTGTTTTGCTATGAAAGTACATAAATAAATGCTGGGCAGTTTGATTTCACAGGCTGCTGCCAAAATCTTAAGAAAGATTCCTGAGATCTAACGTTAGAAACTTTCTTGCACACTGAAAAGATGATACACTTTACTTCTCATCATGAAAGAAATCTTTGTGCTTGAGAGGAATGAAAAAAACAGCTATAAGGATGCAGATTTCTGCAAAAAACTGATACAGAAAAACAAAGAGACAATTTTTTTTCTTAATCCATAAAAGTGTAAACACTGGTACTGAATGAAATTTTGCAGAAGGCAGTCAGAGTGCAGAAACGATGAATTTTTTGCTTTCAAAGATGTTGTGCATCAAGAAGATGAGGGAAATCAGACTTTACACTGGCAACCTACTAATGGGACATGTACAAAGACAGTTCAAAACCAGCAGCACAATTCTGCTATCTGCCAGAGATCTGAGTAAGCACAGATTACGGTGTTCAGCTGAATCTCAAGCACTTTATCCACTATACAATGAGTGTCTCCTGTGTATTATACACACACATATACACATGCCATTCTAAAACAGGAAGAGGTTTTCTTTCTTTTTTCAATTGATGAGTACATCAGAAACTGCATACTAATAATATGTGACATGAATTTATGAATTTATACATTTTATACATGCCAATCTTTACAGGCTGTAACATCAAACTCGTTTTTAATCAAAAACCATCTCATAACCATTATATATTGTGCTTTAAGGATTAACATTGATAAATCTCAGAAATCCCATGAAAATGGTCTTTCAGATGAAATTGCATGATGCTTTCTATACAGCTTACTAGGTTTTAAATAGTAACATTACTGTTTCCCTGAAAAGTATACTTTATCCCAAAAGATGTCTGTGCTGAATACCAAGCAAAGTTATTCTAAAGAGCACATCTGCAGTTACCAGAGCTCCTGGATAACTTTAGCAAAAGTGTCCTTTAAAGTATCCTTTAAAGAGTAAAGGAATTTGTTTCTACTGTTTCCAGCTCTTTCCTTCAGCTCTTTTCTTAGGTGAGAAGAAACTTGAAACTACCATTTAGTTTCCAAAATGTAGGTTGTTATTAACTTCATAGCATTTAGACCATTTAATTACAGTGATTTATTATTTCCTGTATTAGCAGGTATCTCACCTTTGGATCTCGGAGAAAAAGTGCTCTTAGGATAAGGGAGTGAACATCTCCAATAGGTGGATAATGCATCAGAAGTCCCAAACAGGTCTGATAATTACTTGAAATCACTAGAATTAAAATGAAAATAAAAGAGAGAGAGAAAAAAAATATTACTCTCTTACTTTGATATTCCAAAACAGTACTTTTTCCAGTAAATTCATCGCAGTTCAGATTTGGCTGTCTTTTCCCACATGGCGTCTCAGAACTCAAACAGCGCTCAGAGTAAAGGAAATAGATATAATGAAGCCTTGTGACTACACTTGGTTTAGTGCAATTAAGAAGAGTTCTAAAACTACAATGTTATGTTGCTGACACTTGTGTTAGCTCCAGATTCAGATGCCTCAATTCAGACCTCTGTAGCTGTGCCCCCAAAGCCTGCCCCTGTCAGTGCAGCTCAGGGCAACACCATCAGCAGACCTTGAAGAACTAGTGCTGCAAAATGGACACGGACTTTCCAGATGCTCCTCCACAGACATCTAAATTTAAATATGATAATTTGCATTTATGGCTTTATGATAAGTTTGCCCCACTCTGATTAGTTTTTGCTGAAATATCTTTTATGTTGTTCTTAAATACATATTTACAAAAATATACATACTCAGATACCTATGCATACATTAAATTATTCAACAACTCCTTGTTTTCTTTTAAATCAGAAACTTCAAAAATATTCAGGAAAAAGGGAGAAGACTAGATTTTAATTTCATAAATACTAAAAAGTATAGTACACTATTAACTTGCTTAGATTTTTTTTACTTATTCATAAAATTTTCAGCATGCTTTGCTAAACTTTATAATTTTGTCCTAAGCTGTTTGATTCTATCTGAATCTATGTAAGCATACTCTATGGCTTTTTGCTTGTTGTCATCTTCTGTTTTTTTTTCTTTCCTTCCCAAATCAATCTAATTATGAGTGCAATTATTAAAGACATCTTTTCAAGCAGGTCTATGTAAACTACTTCATTTCTTTTGCACCATCTAAATCCAGGCAATCCATCTGCCACAGCTGTCAAAGCAATGCCTGTTAATGATGCCTCCACTCTGCAACATAAAGACAGCCTCCAACAATAGCAATTGTAAATAAATTTCTAACAAACTTTACTATGCTGAGAACTTTATCTGTAGTAAGAAGTACCTTTAATTAATTGGGATATTGTAAATCCAAGATTATTTTGAATCAATAAAGAGCAAAATAAAGGGCAGTTTTGCGGACAGAGAAATTTAAATGGTTTACTTTTTTTTCTTTCATGTGAATAAGCCTCATATCCTCCTGCACCTTACCTCCCTCAACAAGAGGATTATGGGGAAAAGATGCAGGACTGGGCAAAATGAATAATTATAATCTGTGTAAGGAACCACTTTATCATCTTCATTTCCGTTGCTGATCCGACAGCTTGTAATTTCATACATCTGCTTTCATTTGTAAAGCACTCACTTATCCTACTCATTCTTTATCTGTTCTGCCTGTTCTTTTCCCTACCCTTTGTTTTTCTTGCTCATATTCAGGTACCTGCTTTTTCTTCCTGAAATCACAAAGCTGGCATAATGAACACAATACAATGGTCTCTGCCAGAGTTCTTTCAGAGTATAACACGAGCACCACACAGAACATACCCAATCAAACTCTCCTTCGTAAATCAAATTTCAGATACTGAACTGCAGTTGTGATCATGATGCCTTTTTACCAAAGCAAATAAAAACAGTGAATATTGATATTAAATGCTAAATAGTTTTATAAATGATAGACAGTAACACCAATGTGTTTCTCCTTTAAAGAAATAAGTATGTGTTCTATTCTGCAATGTAAAATGGATTCAAAATATATTTTCTTAATTTTTCCTGGAAGAGTTCTTTGCTGTGTTACAGATACAGAGAAAACTAAATATTACAAAAACTAATTTATTTTAATGGTGCAGACTTGACCCCTGACAAAAAAACCTTTATCATCCATAAAGTTAAAACAATTCCAGCACTTTCAAGGGAAGACCTGGTAATTTTTATATATGTGGTTTTTTTTTTAACCTTCAGGGTTTTCCCCACATATTTAAACTGAAAGAGGGTAGATTTAGATTGGACATAAGGAAGAAATTCTTTACTGTGAGGGTGGTGAATCACTGGCCCAGGTTGCCCATAGATGTTGTGGACGCCTCTGGAAGTGTTCCAGGTCAGGCTGGATGGGGCTTTGAGCAATCTGGCCTAATGGAATATGTCTCTGCCCATGCTAGGGGATTGGTCTAGATGATCCTTGAAGATCCCTTCCAAACCCAAACCATTCTATGATTCTTGTCTCTTCAGGACAAAATGTGTAATATTATACAACAGAGGGGCAGTTTTCTTAAAAATTATAGATAAACAACAGTAAACCAGAACTGAATAGTCCTGTTGGTGTTAAATGGATTTCTAAGAATCATCTATAGGATGAAGCTTCTGCAAGGAGATTCTGTGAAATACAAATATCCAGTCTCAGCAGTAGCTGCTGTGTTCAGCTGCCTTGTAAAAAGCTTGGTGGTTCCTCAGCTGTGCTTTTCCTTCTCTCATTGGCTTAGTAAGAGTCACATCAGGATCCAGATTCTTCTGTGAACCACAAGTTCTCACTTCCCCACAAAAAAATGCTACTGGCATTTCTAGGGAAAGGAGGAGTGAAACTCCTCTCCACAGAGAATACAATCTTACTGGTTCTTTTATTAATATTGTAATTCAGTGCTCAGAGGAACATCAAATTGCCTTCTCCCTTCTGCTGTAGAAGAGACTGAACTTTCTCTGTTGGCGTACTAACCACCCCTGCGTACAAGCCACACTAATGTGATGGAAAACCTGAAAATTTAGAGTACTGTCCTCAACGAAGTCCATATTTTCTGCTACATTTAATTTCTTAGAAGTGTATTATTTGATGTCACTGATGCTGTATCCAGATTATTTCATAACCCTGGAAAGGTGATATTATTCCCCCCTTCTGCTTTACACATGGCCAGGTTCTCCTTAATAGCCCCTAAACTGAGTTAAACATAGACAAATGAACATCTTGCACTGTAATAAAAATAACTAATCAGTTCCTCTAAGAAGAAGCTATGGCTCCTTTATTTTTCTCAAAATATTCACAGTGCTTTTGAAAGATGAAAAAATAAGTTCTAACAATGGGCATACCTACTCCTCAAGTGGAAGCAAGATAAAAATACACTTATTCTAATACTGATCAATCAAAATTTGCTCCTGGTTCAGTAATGGCATTAATTTACTATGCAAAATATAGTCAGGTCTTCCAGGTTTGTTCATTCTTGTCTTCCTTGAAAGGAAGTAGATAAAATACATCTATTTTTGCATCACATCCTTCCCTCCATTCTGATTTCATCAACAACTGCATGTATATTCACACTGGTGCAACAGAAGCAAATATTCATGCTTCTGATTTGACAGATAAAAAACAAAAAACAACAAAAAAATTTGCAAGAATTCAAGAATTTTTCCAAAGAAACACAGGAAATAATTTATTAAAACTGGTATGCAACCCTAAGCTTGGCATGTGAGGATTATCACTCCACAGACAAAGATCTGCTTGGATACAGATGTAAAACTGAACAGAGCAGTTTACAGAATGGCTGTGTAAATGATTATTTATCTGTAATCTCTAAAATATATAAGCAATAATCTGATAATCTAAAGGTTCCCTTCTGCTCGCATAATATAGTGTTTGAGCAACAGGGGATTTAAAAACTAAAATAAAGATGAGAAATATAGCAGAAATAAGTTTCTTAAAATCATGTCCTTAAGAACATCATAACAGAGCACAGAAAAAAAATTCATCAATTCTCAAACCAGCAAATTTCACCCATCCCCAAATGTGCTGTTTTGAAAGAATCGGCACAATTTCTAAACTTTCAAATGCTTTGAGTACTGTATTATTATAATTGCTTATATTTGACATTTTCATAACATAATATCGCAGGAGCTTTATTATTGTTCTTATTGTTTCAAAGTTTCTAAACTAAAAATTTCCCGATGGTTTATTTAAATTAAAGATGCTTATCACCATTGGATGCTTTGAGCTTATGTTTCCTTTCACCAAATAAAGAGAAGCTTTTATAAACTTACTTTATTTGAAAATGTTTTTAAAATTACTACAACTTTGAACTCTGTTCAAAGCTCAAATATTACCAGCAATAAAAAACATGAGGAAAACCAGAAAACTTTCTGTTACAGATACATAACAAAAGGGTTTTTTATACAATCAAGAACTGTGGAAATTGTTATGGCTTGAGCTTAACTTTGGAAAAATAGATTCAACTTTACATTATTTATGACTTATTTTGCTTCCCTGTCCTATTGTGCTTAGAGTAACTAACTAGATCCAGCTGTGGAACAAGAAATTACTTATTACAGAAACAGGCAAAATATGAAGTATTAGCTGTCCTGATGAGAGGACTTTCCCTCTCATTTGGGTAAATGTACCACACTGCAAAGCTATATACTACTCTATTTACTAAGCCTGGGAAGTTCAGGGAAAAGAAGGAGACAGATTTCATACAAAAGCTTGGAACACATTTTTTAGCTCACATTTGAGTTAACTCATACTGATACTTATACCCCAGCAACACAAATCAAAAGAAAACAAAGCCAGAACAACTTTCCCTCACCAAGAAGAGAGAGGTTTCTCAGAAGCACAGTTCTGGTGTGCTGGTTTTTTTAAAGGTAAGCAATGACACAAAATAAAATATTTATGTTAAGAAACTTTCTTACATGCCACTTCAGAACATATCTCTACAAAAAATTTTAAATTACTTCAGTTTACTGAATATAAACAAGCAAGATTTAGACTGTGAAATATAATAACCTGGAATCAGATCATCCTGACATATCAGCATTAATTTTGGAACCTCTGACCAGAATTAAATGTCCAGTTTTTTGAAAGGAATGAAAGGTAGCTCTATATTCTGCATGTTTATTAAAAAGTAATTAAAAAACACATGAAGGCAGGCAGTGGAACAACATGTACGTGTTAAGTACCACATTATATTTTCAAGACTGGGCCCTAAAATAGGAACCACAGATGTTGAAAACTTCCTATGTCCTAGAATGCAAAATTGTGTCAAATATGTGACCTTGTTATAACCTAAAGCTTACAGATGGTATATACTTAACTCTGAATAACTTGCTATAGAATTCATATACTTAATGACAACCATACATCTTGCTGTGAAGCACATACTTTGTTGCATCAGTTGCATACAGAATTTTTTGCAAAATCTGATAGGACAAAAACATATACTTCAATTATCATTATATAGCTTTCTCCTCCCATTTACAATTATATAAGCTAACAAAATTTTCTTGGTTGCTTGTTTGTCCCAACTTAATATTACTGGTCATCACTAAATTATAAGAATTCACCTGTCCACAAATTTCAGGTGTACTGAACGAAAATAAAATAAATTATAATATTTTTAAGATGCCCCTCTTGCACGGAATAAACACTCTCAGTAATTGCTACTCATCTTTCTTTTTTATTCAGGATTATCTCTTCAAAAATTGTGAGCCATTGTCTTGTGCATTTTCTCCTTTCTCACAGGGGAGCAACATAAAAATATTTCAAGTGTCAGAGGGAAGCTTTACTCAATTCATGAGCTTCGTCGGAAGGTGGAGCTCTATACTTGCCTGTATCACTTAGAGCACATAAAATCTGCAACTCCATGTAAAAACACAGAGCTACTCACAAAACAAACCTGCATTTAACTCCAAGATACAATTTGTTTCATAAATACAGCAGGCCATGTCTCATAATAAATAGCTCCTCTCCTAGTATTTGGGATGTTAAAAAAGTGACAATGAAATTTAGCCTTTTTATGGTCTCATTTTCTTTCAAAGAATAGGTTTGCATTCTTTAAAAAACGGTAGGATAGCTGATACTTACAGGCATCTCTGATATACAACAACATGGCTACAAAAATGTAGTCAACTAAATTCAGGGTGATACTGTCAGCAAATAGAGCATCCCAGACAACCAGAAGATCCTGAAGAGGGAATTCACGTCCAAACAGGAGCCTTACCCATCGCCTGAAAAAAAAGGGGAAAAGTTATGATTTGTATTTCTCCATTTTACCAAGTATGGTAAAGTCAGGACATATATCCCAGGATTAGCTACAGTCCTAGAAATTTACCAGAAAATTCTGTAAAGTATCAAGATCTGTGATAAAGACTTAACTAATTGTATTTGTGGAAATGTTACTGCATCTACATCAAAGAAATTATACTTTAGAGGCTGTAGAAGCTTCCTGACTAATATTATTATGTGGGTGACCCTCAAAGGACAAAATACCTCAATCCCATATACAACATTTTTGAGCATTTAATGTGATAGTGACCTAAGATGAACAGGATAAAATGTTATGCAAAAATGGCCTGGAACAGCAAAAACAGGAGGGTGAAGCCAGTGTTTTATGAGAAGCCCTGAAAAGCCCAGTTAAGTGAAAGCCAGTTCAGAAGCAGATGCCAAACAGCAATTAAAATGGACCAGGTCACAGTTACTGTGAAATGGCTTTCTCCCTGTTATGGATGACAGTATTTGCAACTCCAGATAAAATATGCTATGGATGCTATTTTCATTAAATCTCATTTAAATCTTTACCAGATTTAGTGATAATCTTAATGTAGACTATACTGTTAATTCCTATTCATCTCTGTGCTGTTTTCATACCTAGCAAAATGTGGAAATTTGTTATATTAAATGCAATATTTGCTTGAGGCTGGAAGCTTGAGATGCAGAAGAAGGAAACTGTTTCTCTAAGATTTCTCATTTCTAGTTCTGACTCTTACACTGACTTACTTGCTGACCTCAGGAAAAGCACTTCTCTTCCCTATTCCAGAACAGAGCCATTAGCTTTGTATCTTTTTAGGTAGGATTATCTAAGGTCACATTTGAATGAGCTAAAGAATAGTTAGTAACATTAATCCTGAAATAGTTATTACGAAATGGACTTAAAAATAATGAATTACATTTTTAGCTGGGATATGCAAATAGCTACGCATGTGGAATCTGTTTATTCAGTGGCAAGAAAAGATTGATTGCAAATTTCTGCTAAGCAAATTAAGTCATTCTTTAAAACTCACAAAAATTTCTAAAAAGGCAACTAGAAATTTCTTGTTCAGGATTAGTTTCACTCGTAAGAATTCATGTTTAACCACTTTTGTTCCAGAACTCATTGTTGCTTTAAGGCATCCAGGGTTTTGTTATTGGCTTTTTTTTTTCTGATTCCAGTATAAAGAAAATACTGGACAAATTAATTCCAGCATGCCAGTCTAGCACAAGCTTTGAAGATAGTAACGATCTGCACAAAAAGACAGTCTCTTATAAAAGAAATTCAAAGGGACTGTTGTGAGTGAAGGGTGTGTTCACAAAACTTTTATTCCCCATGCCACTGGAACCATATGTACGACACACAAAAATATCCACGTACAGATTTAGAGATCACTACATAGAATCTTATCCTTGCAAGATATGTTCCCTTTTAAAAGTGAAAATACATGATTTCAAAAGACAGCATCATTGCACTCTCATATCAAACATTTATGTTCTATGGTCTCATAACTTTTTATGTTAGTACAGTAATTACAGAAGTCCCAATATCAGCTGCAACAAAACAAATCTCTGTATTTCCCTCTCTGATCAAACCCCTTTCCTATGAGGACTTATTCTGAGACCTCAGAAAAAGAAATCACAACTGTTCTACAAAAGCAAGGCTTAGCTGGAGCATTTAGTACCACATCTATTCTAACTAAGGGGTATTGCCATAGGGCACATTACCCTGCAGTGCCCAGCCTACAGGAGACTATTTCCCTATGGTGACACAAACATTACTCAGACCCTGCATGAAGCCCATTACCTGCAGTAGCAACTCCTCCCACCTGTAAAACCACAACTTTCCAGTTATACAAACTGTTAGGTGAGAGAACTCAGCAAAGCTTGAAGCATTTGAGCTGACTTTGCTTGCAACTACCCAAGTCTCATTCCAAAGCCCTGGTAAGAGTCTAATACACTTCAAGAGAAAAAATACACCATGGTGTAATGGGATTTGTTATTAGTCCTTTATTAGAAATCTCTTTTGCTTCTTTACTACTTCATTATGCAGTGTTAATCGTTTGTAGATGCAGGTTTATTCTGCTCGAGCAGAAGTCATTCCTTTTTTTTCTCCTGCTTTTATATTTTCTCCTGGGAAAATTAAATCTCATTCCCCAGAGGTATCACGTTTCACAGATGTAGACTGCTGAAGAACAACTGGACTTCCTTTTGCAACCATAATATTGCTGTTAATTATTTGAACCTTCCTGTCTTAAAAAGAGTAAGCAATTCATACTGTTGTAAATGCATTTATACTAAATTCTCTCTTATTTTTTTCAGCAATGTTTAGCTCACAGCATCTATAAACTGAGGGCCCTATTGCCTATGAACCATGCTGCCATATGGCAGGACTTCACTCAGCTTTTATATTCATAAAAAAAACCCTTAATTCCTTAACTAAGTGTCCACACTGAAAAGCTGTCTTTCAAACTAACACATTTTTATTGCTTTTACAAGTATTTGCAGAGAATTTAAGACACCCTTAATAATTGCACTGCACATGATAAACCTTTTCTTTTTGTTTCTTCCCCCCCCTTTTTTTTTTGTTGAGATGGCTGTCTGTGTTTTAATTATTGTTCTGTCCTGTTAATCTTGCCTTACATCTGTTACACCTGCAGACTGTGAAACTCACAATAGTATACCTTTTACCACATGTGGTAATACAATAATTCATATTTTACCAGGCACACTTAGCAATTAAAATCTACAAAAAACCCCCAGATTCTTTAAAGCCATAATACACCAAGGTACTACTACCTACATTGTAGAATATGTAACTGTATCTTCCACTTATGATTCCTATATAATTAAACCAATATTCTCAAGAGATCAGTAATTACTAGCAATAGATAATGATTCATTAATGACCTCAAAATATAGGGAAAGCAAGAGAAAACTCTGTGCTAGCAAAGCCATAAAAGAAGGCAACGATCCAGCTTTACCAGTTTTAACTAACACTAAAACCATTTTGACAAGAGATTTAAGGACAATTCCCCAACCATCAAAATTTAAATTTATATTACATGTTCCATATATTTAGTTGCTTATCTTCTCAGTCTTCTTGTGAGGCAGAGAATTCTTTTTAAGAAAATTAAATAAGCCCAAGAAATAGTTACAAATGAGGCAAAACAAACAGTTTAGGAATGTTTATGAGGCCAAAACAACACAATGAAATCAGAAAGAGTAAGAAAAATTGTAACAACAGGAAACGGGAAAGCATCACCCTGCAGCTAAATGCCTTGACCTAGGACTTACAAGTTGACAACAAGGTGCCTAAAAAAGTCTATTGTTAGGAGCATGTTTTCAGTCATTTATACATTTGCTAAACTCAATGTTCAGTATAATTTCCACTCCAAGCATCTGCTCAAGGCTTGATTTTTTTTTTTCATTCATTGATACTATTCATTAGAATAAGTCTAAAAAAATTCTGCTTGTGCTTAACTTAGTTTTTTCCGCAAGCATTTCACTAAGGTCTAGATGGAAACAACAAGGTCTCTGGTATCTTCCTTTTTACTGTGCATATAAAAAAAAAGAGAAGCCCAAATTTGGTAATTCCTTGTTTGACCTAAACACAACAGAGTGAAGATTTCCACAGAGCATGTTCTGTTTCTTCCTAACTCTTGCCACCAGCCCAAGAACGCATCTGCCACCCTGTGCTTCATCCCAGCTACACATTCTACATTCCCTGCATGGCAAATGTATCATCCCCTGCAATGGCTACAGCCACTTGGGGGATGTGGTGGTGGCAGAGGATGCTGCTGCTCTGGTTTCCAATGCTTGCAAGACTAGTCAAGGTCTTTCAGAGAAAGGAAGGTCAGTAGGATTTTGCAGGATGTAATTTCATTTTCAGTGCAAGTTTTGCTGCCTTTTTTTTAAATAAGAAAATTATTTAAATGGACTTTAAGTATTGAAAAGAATACCATCTTATCAAAACTAAGCACTTGGAAGCTGAGAAATGCCAAAATTAACATCAGTTGTTTACTAACTGAGAAAATGATATGTAAGCTCTGTCTCTTTAAACTCTGTCATGAATTATGTTCAAGCAAACATTTGTAGCCAGTGCAATTTACTATGTAAAGTCATGGTCAATAATTTAGGAGAAAGGGTAGACAGACTTGAGCTGTGATCTGCCTGTTCAAAAATAAGATGTGGAAAAAGGATGAGGAGCGACATTTGTATAACACTTGCAAAAGGACTTCAAATTATAGAGAAGATGAAGACTTCAGTAGTTCAGTGCCACCAGGAAGCACTACTCTGGGCAGACTTGGTGCCTGCACAAGGATTTCAGGCTGCATTTGTAACCCATGGACACGAGTGGGCTGCAGATGAGGTAGGCTGGGTACCTCCTGGAGAGGCACCCAGGGGTAACATTGGGGGGTACTGCTCCTACAGCAGCACTCATCAACACTTGCATGGAGGAGAAGGAAATACACAGCAAAAGCACCCTCAAAAAAAGACAACAGAAAATCTCACAGATTTGATAGTTGCAAGAGGCGGGGGGGAGACAGGTAAGTTCAATCAGAGGATGTTTATGGTAGTTCACTTTCTTTTAGTGTCATGAAGGAGACCAATCAAGACAAACCTTAGCAGCATTCCAGCTTAGACCTGTTACACAGCCAATTTCTCCAGTGCTCCAATCTCCTTCCTTAATAATTTGCATTTTTATTAAAACCACCATGGCTATATTTGGTTCAGGATTTTGTTCTGAGCGTCCTAAAAAGATTAATAAAACCTTCAAATCATACAAGACAGAGAAGGAAACATGCCTGAAGTATAATCACAACTTGTTCTTTCAGCTACTCTTCTACAAGGCTTTTGTGGAAGGGCAGTACTGCTTATGGTGCATGAGGAACTTTTAATGATCACAGATGAGAAGAAAGGCAAAACAGCTAAGTGTCACAATTAACAAAATGGCATTTCTAAGATAAACAAAACCTTATTAAAATCCAATATTTTGTCAGAACAGAAAGAAGCCTGCGAAATCCCTACAAAGCCAAAAAACTGGTATATGAAGTTATGTGGGAAGCTCAGCAGACTTTCAGGGATTTACAAGACTTCTAATGTGTTCGATTTAAACACTGAGAATTTTGCACACGGCATACCCTCATATGCACACTACCCATAAATGATGTACAGTGTGATATTGTTACAGCATATGCTCCATTTTTTGCCTTAATCTACTTAACTTGTGAAGGGAATGAAAACAGACATCTTGCTAGAAGATGCGTTTACTTCAACCATAAATTCAAATGTTAATTCTGGATTTATTAGATAAAATTATGTGGCCTTTGTCATTTGAGAAGGCAGACAAGATGATCAGATTTTCCTTAGGCTGTAAAACATTTAAATATTATAGATTTCCACCACATTGTCTCTAGCAGTGTATGCTGATTGTAAAAACGTGCGTGTGATAAGGAGGGAGAAAGTATGTGCCAGCATCTAGCACATCATTCAGCTTCTCCTTAGACTTAGAGATAATAGTGAGTATATAAAAAGATCCTTCTTATGTGTGTCTGCCTTATCTGTTTAAGTAATTTAAGACTTGTATATGGAGTACTATTCTGCTACAGAATGACATACATGCTTTAATATGCCCATGATCTGGGTGGGCTTGTCCTGCTCTGGACTCCCATCAAGGTTGTCCACTTCACCCAGCTTCTCCTGTACTAGCTGCATGAAGATTTGGTGGATCATTGCACCAAATACAGAAATCATGGCCCTACTATTGGGTGGATACACAGTCAGTTATTTGGTTTCCCTTTTCTGTTGCAAATTCTGTTTGGTTTGTCGTCACATCCGTCCAGTTTTAAGTTTTACACAGCTATATTAAAAACTCCTCAACTTGAAAAAGTATGATATCCACAAGCTTTCTGTTCCACAGTTTAGAAACAAGGGTCTTAATGCAAAGATAAAAATTAAAGTGTTTGATAACAATTCAAATATAAAGAAACTAGACATTTACATTACAGATTATATGTGTTTCAGATCTACCATAAGTTTTCCTGTTAGAAAAGAAGCATTTAAAATTAAAGAATAATGATAATAACACTCGTTTATTAATATAAATCTACTCAAATTCAGACTGAGTGATGAACAATAATATTGTACATAGTTTACTTTGTTGCCTTCCTTCCACTTGGGAAAAAGGTTTTGATATGCTCTGTTGACATTTCCTACTACTGTACATATCCTGAACTTTTTAATATTAATTACCTTATCAAACATAGACTAGCACATCTCTTTAAAAGAATGCCTTGATTTTTTTTTTTTACTGAAAAGTGACACAAGCATCTAGTTCTTATGTGGATTATTTCCTTTCCCATTTGATTTCTTTCAGATTGCTAGCAAAGATTATTTGCATTAAAAAAAAAATTCTTTCTGTTTAGGGAAAACTCTATGCATTTCCATATTATGAAGGTTTCTCTTTCCAAAAAATGAATTCCTAATAATTACCTTTCCTTTTTACTGCAATTTACCTTTCTCTGAAAAAGCACTTACTGCAGTTTTAAGCCAGACCAATTCTATACTACTGTACATATCCCGAACTTTTAATAATTAATTACCTTATCAAACATGAAAGCACATCTCTTTAAAAGAATGCCTTGATTTTTTTTTTACTGAAAAGTGACAAGCATCTAGTTCTTATGTGATTATTTCCTTCCCATTTGATTTCTTTCAGATTGCTATAAAGATTATTTGCATTAAAAAAAATTTTTCTGTTTAGGAAAAAACTCTGCATTTCCGTGTTATGAAGGTTTCTCTTCCAAAAATGAATTCTAATAATTACCTTTCCTTTACTGCAATTTACCTTTCTGAAAAAGCACTTACTGCAGTTTTAAAGCCAGACCAATTCTAACATACTCAGAAATGCAAAAAGGAAAAAACCAAACAAATGTTACTCCTATCTGCAAAAGGTTAAAAAGACCCATGAACTACAGGCCTCCAGCTCACCTTGATCTCTGAAAGATGATGAAGAGCAAATCTGGAAACCATTTCAGACACGAAACAAAAATATCATAAGAGTTGTTCTGAGCGTCCTAAAAAGATTAATAAAACCTTCAAATCATACAAGACAGAGAAGGAAACATGCCTGAAGTATAATCACAACTTGTTCTTTCAGCTACTCTTCCACAAGGCTTTTGTGGAAGGGCAGTACTGCTTATGGTGCATGAGGAACTTTTAATGATCACAGATGAGAAGAAAGGCAAAACAGCTAAGTGTCACAATTAACAAAATGGCATTTCTAAGATAAACAAAACCTTATTAAAATCCAATATTTTGTCAGAACAGAAAGAAGCCTGTGAAATCCCTACAAAGCCAAAAAACTGGTATATGAAGTTATGTGGGAAGCTCAGCAGACTTTCAGGGATTTACAAGACTTCTAATGTGTTCGATTTAAACACTGAGAATTTTGCACACGGCATACCCTCATATGCACACTACCCATAAATGATGTACAGTGTGATATTGTTACAGCATATGCTCCATTTTTGCCTTAATCTACTTAACTTGTGAAGGAATGAAAACAGACATCTTGCTAGAAGATGCGTTTACTTCAACCATAAATTCAAATGTTAATTCTGGATTTATTAGATAAAATTATGTGGCCTTTGTCATTTGAGAAGGCAGACAAGATGATCAGATTTTCCTTAGGCTGTAAAACATTTAAATATTATAGATTTCCACCACATTGTCTCTAGCAGTGTATGCTGATTGTAAAAAACGTGCGTGTGATAAGGAGGGAGAAAGTATGTGCCAGCATCTAGCACATCATTCAGCTTCTCCTTAGACTTAGAGATAATAGTGAGTATATAAAAAGATCCTTCTTATGTGTGTCTGCCTTATCTGTTTAAGTAATTTAAGACTTGTATATGGAGTACTATTCTGCTACAGAATGACATACATGCTTTAATATGCCCATGATCTGGGTGGGCTTGTCCTGCTCTGGACTCCCATCAAGGTTGTTCACTTCACCCAGCTTCTCCTGTACTAGCTGCATGAAGATTTGGTGGATCATTGCACCAAATACAGAAATCATGGCCCCACTGTTGGGTGGATACACAGTCAGTTATTTGGTTTCCCTTTTCTGTTGCAAATTCTGTTTGGTTTGTCGTCACATCCGTCCAGTTTTAAGTTTTACACAGCTATATTAAAAACTCCTCAACTTGAAAAAGTATGATATCCACAAGCTTTCTGTTCCACAGTTTAGAAACAAGGGTCTTAATGCAAAGATAAAAATTAAAGTGTTTGATAACAATTCAAATATAAAGAAACTAGACATTTACATTACAGATTATATGTGTTTCAGATCTACCATAAGTTTTCCTGTTAGAAAAGAAGCATTTAAAATTAAAGAATAATGATAATAACACTCATTTATTAATATAAATCTACTCAAATTCAGACTGAGTGATGAACAATAATATTGTACATAGTTTACTTTGTTGCCTTCCTTCCACTTGGGAAAAAGGTTTTGATATGCTCTGTTGACATTTCCTACTACTGTACATATCCTGAACTTTTTAATATTAATTACCTTATCAAACATAGACTAGCACATCTCTTTAAAAGAATGCCTTGATTTTTTTTTTACTGAAAAGTGACACAAGCATCTAGTTCTTATGTGGATTATTTCCTTTCCCATTTGATTTCTTTCAGATTGCTAGCAAAGATTATTTGCATTAAAAAAAAAATTCTTTCTGTTTAGGGAAAACTCTATGCATTTCCATATTATGAAGGTTTCTCTTTCCAAAAAATGAATTCCTAATAATTACCTTTCCTTTTTACTGCAATTTACCTTTCTCTGAAAAAGCACTTACTGCAGTTTTAAGCCAGACCAATTCTAATATACTCAGAAATGCACTTAAAGGAAAAAACCAAACAAATGTTACTCCTATCTGCAAAAAGGTTAAGAAAGACCCAAGGAACTACAGGCCTGCCAGCCTCACCTTGATCTCTGGAAAGATGATGAAGCAGCTAATTCTGGAAACCATTTCCAGACACGTGAAACAAAAATATCATAAGGAGTGGTCAGTAACTGGCTTTTCTTTAACACTAAATTTCAAAAACAGAGCTAGGAACTTGAATCTATTTAGAAAAGAAAACAGAAAGAAATTTCCTAAGTTTTCAGCATGGCAGATGGGAGAAACTGGACCTTTAGATGCAAACTTATACTGTGGATGTAACTCTGAGTGATCAGAGACTTGCACTGAATGTAGCATTCAATTTAAGAAATTCTCTGCAGTGGCAGAAAAGAACACTGTTCAGTTTCTTTTTCATTCCTCCTAACCATTACAAGTTAAAACACTTCAATTTTAGTATTTCAGATAAATAACACATTATAAAGGCTTAGTAATTAACAGCTATTCAAGCACTGCATTGACACTGCCAGCCTGTGTTTGCAGCAAATACAAGAGTTACTGGACTAAAACAATTTATTGACCATTCCTTAGTGTGAAGGGTGGGTAACAACGTTGTACTCCAGAAATTACCTACAGGAAGAATGATCACAATTAAATAGATGACATACTTTCAGCCATTGCTGATTTTTTAAAGAACAGAAATTCTAGGCATGTTATTATTTTTTAAAAAGGTGGGTCAAGTTGACAAGAAATATCACAGATCAAAACCAAGGCATATGTTTTTTCACTTTGGCCAAAATGCAGATGTTACAAGATGAAGAATTTAGCTGTTACATCATTACTTATTTAGCAGTTATCTGGGCTAAATTGTGCCTTCATTCAAAGGAAAAAGACTGAAGAATATTGCTGTGCTCCTTCGAAACAACTAAATTGAGACAGCTCAGGCAATGTTCAGATTTAAAGAGCAAGGATCAGCCTGAGAAAATTATGGTGACAAACCAGAATGACGAGAGGGGAACGATACATTATACTGGAAAAAACTCCTTTAAAGTCAATGATAAATACCCCTTAAGTGCAGAGAGTATGAGACTTCATCTCGTCTTCATCTTCACACTCTGTAAACCCCAAATGTAATGACCAATATCTGCAATAGTTAGAGAAAGATACAGGAACCTGAAGGTGTGCCTACTGAATCCTTAATGTTCTTTGCCTCTGTGCAATTAAAACCTACAGTCCTAAATACTGATGATGCATGTGCATTTTGTTTTGAAAATTGCTGCAGAGTAGCAAAAACATTTTCTTTTTTTTGACAAAAATAATTACAGGTGAATGATTTTAAACACTGCAATAAACCTATTGAAACAAAAGAGGCACTTCTAAATTAGTGAAGTTCCTACTGATATCAGCTATTAGCAATTAGGAACTCCACCCCCCCAACTTTTCCATCTTTAAACAGCAATGATTAAATTTGGTTTTAAAGTGGAGAAATTATATTAGAAAAACAACACTCAGTGTTGCAATTAAAGCACAGTTCTTAAGATGATAAAATAAATTTGCTAATAGCTTTATCCATTGATTCAAGATGCATGCAGTAGATTTAAAAGATATGATCCTTTTGTAGAATTTCTCTTTAAAAGAGGAGTCTATAATATTTCGTTGTTCCATATTGTCAAATATTCTACAGTGTTAGTACATTTTTCTCTAGAAGACCTAATCAAAATTATGTGCATTTTAAAATAAAAGGAAGATAGATAATTTTGTTAATAGCTCCAAAGTAAACAAATAAGCACTGATAAAATATTATAAAGTTTATAATCTATCTTTGAGACCTCTCTATTATAATTGAATAAAATGTCTTTTCTGTCCATAAAATATTGAAATCTACAATTGAACCATCTTTCTGTTACCCTGTAGTGAAATGTGAAATGAGCTATTTTTTTCTGGTGTGCCAAGAAGGTATCTGTCTGTGTCCAGGAATGGAGCTGCTACACTTTGTATTCAAACCATCAAGAGAACATGTCTGTTGTGAGTATACAACCTGTTAGGTATTTTCCCTCTCTAATCCTGCTTCTCCATCACAGGTTTTTTTTTGGTGTAATAGAAAATTCAGCTGATAAAAAAGACATTTTTAGGTTTTCCTGCATGCCCTCTTTTTAATAATTGGTCTGTAGTAAGTCAAACTGACTATTTTTTTTTTAGGAACTGCTATCAGATGAGACCAAGCTGCATAGGACCAATGGAGCTTTTAAATGCCCCCATAACTGCTTGTATTATCAGTTTATTAATTTTTGGAGGGGGTTTTTTTGTGTGTTTTTATTACAAGCAACTTATTGGGAGACCAAATATTAGTAGAATTATATAAGATAGACCCCTTTATGTATTGTTAGTTTTATTGTTAGTTTGATTTTTATAAGTTTATTTTGTCATTTTACTGCAAAATAAAGGTGTGGGAAAAGCTTCTAATATTCTTCTTATGGATGTAGAATTTTGTCTTAATCAAATGGGAATCAGTGAATTCAACCAAATTTAGCCTGGGAGCTAGTACACAGATTTATGAGTGAATCATACAAATTAAGGAACATATATTAACCTTCTCACTTCTGCCTCAGAAGACTTTAGATTTATGATAATCTGGCTACCTTTTTCAGAGATATTAACCAGTCAACTAAATAATCTTAATGAAAGAAAATTTCACATGGGGAACTGAGTTCCCCATCCTAGACCAGAAGGAAGGACAGCCATGGACTGTAAACAAGACATGGACAGAATACCAGCTCCCATGTAACTCTAACCACTTATGGAACCTAAATATTACATTGTGAATTACCACTTTTATTCCACAGAGTATGGGCTTGGTGGAAGGATGTGTTGGCATGAGATTTTGCATGAGACCTTTTTACTCATAGATAGCCTACTTGAAGGTACAAATATTCACTCCTATTTTTTGTGTTCATAATAGCATTAATATTAAGACAGATGATTTTAGCACCCTGTTGTGGTAATCACATATCCTCTGAACAGAGAGAGACATAGCCCCCCCAGGATTTTCCTGGGAAGTTCAGAGGAAGAATTAAAACTATTATTATCTCAATCTCTGCACCTGGCAGGCAATCTCTGTTTGTCAAAGATGTTTACAAGAAGGAGTTGTCCCTTCTTGATCAATAGGTGAGAGAAGATTCCTAAAGGCCAAACAGGTCTTAGGTCCACCATTGTTTCTATAAGAACTGTGGATTTCTAATAATAAGGTGCCTTTTAATGTCTTCTGATGATGGAGTCTCTGTATCATGTTTGTCTGTCCCCAAAACCCCTTCAGTGATACCCTAATCATAACCTATGATATTCTCCTGACGCCTACTGCTGTATTTTCATTTTCATAATCACACTGTATTTGGCAATGATATGTACTATCCCTCTTCTTTATCTTCTTTTTTTTTTTCCCTTCTGTCTGCCATGTGAAAATCACCACCATAGGAGAAGATTTGGAGTGAGCAGCAGCAAGAGAGAAATAACAAAATGTTTGAGCCATGGGGTGATGTCAGAGACCGAAACATTGATGGTTAATGGCTCAAGCAATTTCCTGTTTGGAAAAGCTACAGGGGCTTTGCTGAGGCCAGGTTTGCACCCCTGGACCAAAGGAGGAGAGGTTTGGGTGGGTGATGGGAATCCTCTGATCTGCATAAGAGCAGCCCAGGTGCAGGGAAGGTGAGCACCACCACCAGAGGATGACCACAACAAACTGACCTTGGTTTAGCAACAAGCTGGGTTTGAGCCAGATGAGGGAAAGGGCCAGTGAGAAGCAGGTGCTGCTGAGGTGGGATAATGCTGTTTATCCTGCCAGAGCCCTCCCTTGCACAGCTGGGCCAGCTGTAAATCTCCCCTCCCAGGGAAGGGATCAGGACACTCGTGTGCCCAGCTGGGCCTGAGGGTGTTCATCCCTTCCTGGGGGGCAGACCTGGCTCAGTTACACTGGCATGAGAGGCAGCTGGCATGGCTTAGAGGGTGTCATGACCCATCAAAGACCCCAAAGCGCCCCCAGAGTAATTTCTGGGGCCTTCCACCAGACCACTGCACATGATCCCCAGTGTTGGAACAGACAGTGTGGAACTCCCCCATGGAGGTACCTGGGTGTTCCCACCTGAACCAGAATGTAATAAACCCATTGAACTCTGTGTTTCATGGGATTTTCCCAGCCTTGATGGATCAAGGCTGCAACCATCACCTGGACAAACAAGATGCTGGATCCATGGATGGTGATGTATTTTCTCTCCATTATCTACTATTATCCTTTTCCATCTTTTCCTCATATATTTTCTTAAGTGATATCTTGATACTTTTACACAGATGAGAAGTATAAGATAATTTCTATAGATAATAACCAAAACTTCTACATATCTCTTTTCCACTGCAACATACTTGTTCTAAAATAAACCTGCATTATATATATATATATATATATATAAAAATCACCAGTCATTCAGTACCATTTCACTCTAATCTACCCCAAGGGATCAATTACCAGGAAACTCAGTTACCCTTGCCTTCAGGGGTGGGTTATAAAATGTGGTAAAATTAAGGATGGCATTATATCCAAGAATATGAATTATAAAGTAAACTGGTAACTTTAAGATAATTAAATTATATATCAGATTGCCTCCTTTATCTCATAAAAATGCATGAATATATGTCAAATGTATCTGAAGTAAAAGGACATGGCCTTTACAAAGTGATAATCTTTCAGTTGGGTTTACAACAGAAGAAATTGAAATTGTGATACTTTGATATGAAGAAAATAAAAATCTTGTTATTTGGCAGTCATAGTAAGAACTGAACAGGCATCAGTAATGAAGATTAATAACTTCAACAAAATCTTACTAAACATTCCTTTTGCAGAAGCCTTATTTTAGAATTCGGAAAATTCCTCCTAATTACACTGAATATGAACATAGGTAAAACTAGACTGAAAGATAAATAAAACCCTTAACAACAAACTAGTAAGAAAAATGTGTAGAGATACCAGGATACCAAAACAGATGCAAAACCTCACTTGATACTTTCCCCTTGAGAGTCAAAATTAAACAGCAATAAACCCAAACTGGACAGAATTCTTACCTACCACCTGAACTGGGGCCTAATTTCTGCAAAACTCTTTATAAGTAAGCATATAGTATTGCAAAATCTCTTTGTGGATCTCTGCTCCAAAGAAGAAATTTATTTACTTTTTAAAATGAGGAGAGAAGATTTATATCATTGCTGAATTCAATATTACATCTACTGCATGCTCTAAAACTAAATTAAGACGCTGTTCAGAGGCCATACATGAAGCAGTCCATTTCAATCTATTAGTCTGGCTAAATGCCTTCATACATCCAGTGAAAAGAGTCATCATCATCAATCTGCCAGTTTTAGTGACCAGTCAACTACATGTTGATGCATGCACCGAGGAAACACAAGTGTTTCCTCCCTGCTGTTGTACTCCTGGAAGAATTGAGGGAGGCTGTTCTAATAGGTAGCACACAAGGATGATTTAGATGCTTAGTGTAAATAACAGTGCTAGAATCACACTTTACTTACAACCTTAGTTCCAAGGCAGAATATATGTCTGGAGCCCAATTTCATTACTAAGCAGGGTAAGGCAAATAAGAGTTAACTTCTTTTGCTTGGTAAGTTAATTGCACCACTGTTATCCAGAGTCTTGTTTTCATTTAAACTGTTTAGCAAAAAAATGCACACTCTCAGTTTGTTTTATCCTTTCTCCAAGTGCAAGGATATAAGCTTCAACTTTTGTGAAACAAAAGTACCTTTGACTGGCGAAGTTTTGTGTTGTGTAGCTGCAGCCTTATGGGAATTTTGCATCTTTTCAGAGATGCACAAGGGCTTAGTGGTCTCATTTAGTTACCTATGTGCCCCTGAAGAAGCCCTGCTAGCAATAAAACACTCTGGTGGCAAACAGCTAATTCATTAATTAACCACAGTATTTGCCGGAAAGGAAAGCACTAAACAACGCTGCAGAGAAAGTGCAATTGTGGTTGTTCCAGGTCCCTGTCTGCAGTCTGTGCGGCAGAAGCAAGCAATGCCTAGGCTGTTTCTAATTATTCCAATTATCATGGCACACTATGAAAACTTGATTAATAACACTGAAGATATTGTTGTGGCAATTAGCCATATGGTTGTGGGACTTTATTCTGTCACGATTTAGCCATTAGCATCTACTTATGTTTGTCAGAACAGAGCATCCGTGACAAGTTGGAGTTCCGCTCACCTTGCCGAGTCCCTGGTGAGCAACACCAGAGAAATGTTTATTCCTGGGAGCCCCGTGCCTGAGTAAATTTTTCATGTGGCATCCGGTCTGACTGGGGACAAATGTCAAGTAGCTTATGCCACGACCCATCAAGCCAGGCTCCTTCTGCAAAAGGCGCCTCGTGAGCGGCTTGTCAGGGCAGACATCTTTCAGGGGAGTATTTGACCAGTAAAATTAGTGTCAAATGTCTTGTGTTCAATGTTTTCAGTGGTTAACAGTTCAGACAGCATGCACCTACCCTTATATAGATGTGATGAAATGCTCTATTATGACTTTATACACCTATGAGTTACATATTACCATGTGCTTGAAATGTATCTCTCCAAGCAGAGGGACCACAGGGCAGCACTCCTGTCAGGCTGGTCAGCTGAACTGACAGCCAAGTAAGCTGACAATTGTTATGAGCCCCCTTTCTAAAACACAAAACAATGCTTATTCTAAGTATCCTTTCCTTTATTTTGTGGTGAGAATAACTGCTCATCTCTGTAAGACCGTCTCTAAGACAAATGGAAGCTTGAAAAAATTCATTAATAACGGAGGCCCGCCTTGTTTTCCTCCTGGAAGCACAGCAGCAGTCTCACCGCTCTTCCAACATTTCTTGCAGATCAGCTACCGCAAATGTGTTTCTGTCAGCCCGTCAGTCAAAATCAAATTGTTTGCAATCAAAGACAACTCCAAACTTGTCTAGTTGTCCACAGTTAGGTATCAACAAGTTAGTCCCTATTAAAAGGAGTAGGAAGCACTCAAGATTTACCATCTTCCTGCACAAGGATGCCATACAGACACCTGATGAAAGTATGCTTACATATTTCAGACTTGAGAAGAGGAAGCAATAACCACAGTTCCTGGAAATAACAATAAAATGACACTATGAAAGAAGTTTTTAAAGTAGCACAGAACTTTAAGAAAAACCACAGTATTGTAGAAATTCACCAGCTACTGTTAAAAAGAACAATAAGAATTGCTATTTTTCCTCTATTTTTCCAATACCTCTACCCTATCAGTAGCTTTCCTTTTATAGTCAGCATCTTCCATCTGTATAGATCTTTTACAAACTGTGAGGAGACAGAGACATCGTTTAAAACCATAAAAGTAATTGCAAAGAAATAAAAATAGACAGAGGACTCTGAGCAGGTGTAATATTTTAAACTAAATTTAACTCATTATTTAATGACAAGAATTTAATTTACAAGACATCTGGGCATAAAGCTTGCTGACAAATGTCCACGTAAGAACGATGTGCACACCTCACTACTAATAAGGCTATATCAGCAAAATAAAATTATTGGCATAAGGGAGAGACTGGATCAGCTTCTCATCAGACGTACCAACTTTAACAGAGCTAGTTTTCAAACTGAAAAAAAAACCAACCCCAGAATATTTTTTCCATTTCTGCCCCTTTGATTGAGATGATTGATTTTGTTTTAAAATAACAGTGTTTGTGGAAAATTATATACTGACTGTCCTAGAAATCCCATCTGTGCACATAGACATTCATATGTGGAGGGGGTTTGGGTATAAAGGAGGTAAATAAAATAGGAAAACAAGGAGAGACATAAATACCATGAAGGAAAGAAAGAAGAGATGAAGGATACACAAAAGGTAATAGAATATTTAGCTGGTAACAAAGTACCAATGGAGTTTTTTCATAGAAGCTGTGGAGACCAAGTGATATAACTAACCTAAGGGGTAGTTTGGACACTGGGCTCTGCCCCATGCCAGTTCCAAGGATTTAGCTACCTCCTTATCCACAGGGGAAGCTGGTAGGAGGTGAAAGCAGCAGCCTGTGCCCTTGCTCAGAGCTGAACTGACTGCTCTCCCCACAGGTGTCTCTAGAGCTCCACTCTTAGCCACCACATGGATTCTGGGGTAGAGAGAGAAGACCCTGCAGTTGGATATGTAGCCTTACAGAAGGAACAGAACTGCAGATCTCGTGGGATATGTTCTTGTCTTTGCCAAGATGGAAATCCGCTTTCTACTTCACAGGCCATTACAAAAAGTACAATTGTGATTACACTGAGACTGCAGACTACAGAGTCTGATGATTAAGATGATGTATCTGTTTTCTATTTGTTAACCAACCACAAATTTTGGACACAGTTTAGTTGACTGTGCTACATTTTCAGCTAGTACTGTTACTCAATATTTAGAGCAAACTAGAAAGATAAAAGAGTTAAAAATGGTGCTATCCAAAAGCAACGTCAGCTCAGACCTATGCCTGAAATTCTGACAGATCAGACGAGGCCATAATCATTCCTCCTTGGCCAAAGTCATTGTCTGCTAAAGCACTATGCTAGGAAGAAGCTCTGTCCTAGGAAAAGATTTTGGCATGTGCAGCAAAACAACGTGGGATAGAGAAAGTGAGAGTTTGGGCTGTCCTGAGAGCTGGACAAACATTCATTGCCACACATGTTTGTGACTGGCCATATGAGAACCCTAAGTACGGGTGTCACAGCTCCACACACTTTAAACAACTCTTGTGTCCCAGCTATAGCCAATAGTGCAGAGAGATAGTGGAGGATGTTTCTTTTCCATTTCTATCTTATTTAGGCAGCATTAAGTATTTTCAGAAACTTCCTACTAAGTATATGTGGATTTGTGATTATTTCTGGCACTGTAAATTTGGCTGGAATTCCTAGACCCTTTTTTTTTTTTTTGTTAATTCACTGTTTTATTGTTAAAATAGTTATACACTTAACTATAAGTTAAAATTATTATACACTTATTGTTATATTTAGACCAAAACCCATGACAATGAAAAATAAAGCAGGTTTTACAGCTCTCTTACTTAAACAGGTGCTTAATTTCAGAAATGAAAAAGTAACTTTTTATTATTTGCTTTTTGCCAAACAGAAGTATTCCTCCAGCAAAGAATTCAAGTTTTGGTATGCTTCTCAGAAATTTCAGGGTAAAAAGGTGGAACTGAAAATCCCTCTCTGACTCTGGCAGAAAATCTGTTGTACACTTCTACATTTGAAATAATATGTATCATAAAATGACACTAATTTGAATTCCATTGACTTCTATATATTTTGATCTGTTTCCTTAAAACTGTATTTTAACTTCCTTGTGAGGAGAAGAATCTTTTTCTGAACCCCTGACCTTCCAAAGCTAATGTGAGTGGGACACAATGGACATTACAGGATTGTTTTCAGGCAACTGCAAAAGGACCTGAAACCCAATTCTCTGGCATTTCCTATGACTAGAAAATGTAGATGGGGAGAGCATCAGTCTGATGGGCTAGAAGTGAAATAAGCATTTCCAGGAATACAGATAGGCTCTTCTGCAGGCTGTTGCTTGGGTTTTGGAGAAAGTGAGATGTGGGCAAAGATGTGATCCAGACAGAGGATAAATGATCCCTAAGGGGAGGCATGAAAAGGGAGGGCTGCAGCCTAGCTGTCTCTAAAGGCTGATTTATCTGACCATCCTTGTCCATGATGCAGCATAACAAAGCCACAGTGTACCTCGAGGGTAAGAAGCCAGAAACAGATCTGGTGTTGCATCTGGATTAGTGAAGCCAAATAATTTGCCTGTTAAACCATGGCAGCATGGCACCTAGCACTGAAAACCTCTTGCCAGAGGGACTGGAATATTCAGCTCACGGGAACAGAGGAGCCCTCTAAAACAGATCACTCTGGTTTGTGATAACCTCAACAACTTCTTGAGGCACATCCTGACTCAGTCATTGCTTATGGTTGTTTGGGATGTAGGAGGTATTTTATTTGAGGTAACTATGCTATTGAGCATTTAGTTGGCTGTGACAGGTAGAATGCATACTTTGAGGAGGTGGCATCTATCTCTGCCAGTTGAACCATGCTGTGAAAAGACTTGCCAATGATTATGATAAACTTTCCTACTGTCTTGGCTGGTATTCCACAATCTTAGATATGTCATTCCTTGCCTGCTTTTGAAAGGTCACTGTTCAGGATACCAATAATTTATGGCATTTACTTTCATACAGAACTGGCATGGTCTCCAAAGGATCTGTTCACAGAGAGTTTTGCAAGCTTTTGATGCCCAAACCAGGCTGATTGAGCAACAGCTCTGATTTGGATCAGAGACTGAAAATGGTGAAAATGGAGGCTATCCTTTTTTTTTTTTTTTTGTGTGTTAGAAGCTCCAAGTCTCAGGTTTATGCACACAGGTTCAAAGAGGTTTATACCCTAAGACCTCACTTGTAATTGAGGGAAGTAACTTGTACCACAGAAATGATTGGAGCAATCAGATCCAAATTCCCTGTTAAATTGCCTGCAGAAAATTATCTTCAGAAAATACATATAATCTCAGACTTGAGCTTGGTTTTGTGAGAATTTGTGGAGTCTTGGGAGTTTGTTTTGATTCTGTCCAATCATTAGTAATAAATGACTTTAAATCCAGCATGAACTTTAGAAAAGCACTTGGTGAGGACAGTAAGAACTACAGTATGGAGAATAAAAAAACTTAAAGCACTTCCATCCTATGAAAGTAAATGTAACCCACAGGATAAAGCACCAATTTAGGAACTGGAAAGCACAGCCATAGGCAAATTGTCCCATATAATTATTCTCTCTTTATGGAAGATAAGCATAATAACTTTCATCAAGTGCTATGCATTAAAACCTTATCAGAGAAATTCTTATATTAAAAAGCAGTATTTTACTATTGTGATAAAACAATTGTGAATAATCTTATCATGACTACCATAACATATAAAATGATGGAGTTTTCAGACATCAAACCCAAAGGCTGAGATTCACTAATATAAAGGATATTCTTTTCTTAGCAGAGTCTAAATTTGTGAGGGTAATAGCTATTTATCAGCTATCCTATCAGTATTAGAAAACAAAAAAAATGGCCCAATTTTGACTTAAATGTGTCTGTCAGAGATACAGATTTTACACACACATGTCAAGAAAGGAACAAGCTGAATATCTGAGGTAAGAATAGTGCACAGTATTACCCTCAATTCTGCTGGCTTTGAAGGCTGACTGGCCTTCAAATTTAGAGATTTCATTTTAGAGAAATTAAGTTTGGATATAAGAAATAAGTTTTTAAAAAAAGACACCAATTTTATTCCCACTGTACTTTCTCTAAGCCTTATACTTCAAAATCTGTAAAGTGCTCCTCTCCTATGCCTAGTTAAAACCAGCTCACCACTTGACTTCTCTAGCCACAAACCCCTATTCCACAGGGATCAGATACTTCTCACTCACTGGCTGATTACTGAACTTTCACTGAAACTACTGATTTATCATCACTGCCTTGAAAGTAGACATACCTGCTACACAAAGGGACAAACCAAACTTTGAAATGATTTGACAAACTTCTTTTAAAGCAGCTGGAATTTACAGAAAGCAAAACAGTGCATACAATTTTTGAGATTTTGGAGGTTATGCCCCTAGTATAATCTTTGACTCCAAATTCTCTTCAATTTAATGTTGATAAATGTAAGTATTAAAACTCAAAGGCATTGAACTGATTGTTGTCAGTTGAGCCATTGCACAGATATATGCAC
The DNA here is from genome assembly GCA_024865655.1 of Emberiza elegans. Classification (NCBI taxonomy): domain Eukaryota; kingdom Metazoa; phylum Chordata; class Aves; order Passeriformes; family Fringillidae; genus Emberiza; species Emberiza elegans. Next base: position 40,116,210 of record JALJVW010000206.1, read on the forward strand.
AATTTTTAACTATGTCAAATGCAGATTTACGGAGACAGTAAGTAAACTACTAATGGCAAGGATATGGGTGACTTGGGTGCTAATAAATTTGTGTGTCATGGATGATTAAAACTTGGAGTGGAAGGAGGGTGACCATGTTGGAACAACATGCTCCACAGCCATTAGGAATTTTGTAATTTGTACTTATTGATGATGATGCAGTTGTGACTGGTGCAGCTGCAATCATGATGTGTTTCTGTGAACTGAGGCCTGAGCAAGCGTTTTAACCAAGGAGGCAGCAGGCAAATAGCCTCAACCTGCGCTACAAATTGGGCTGAGTACAGGTTCAATGAACTTGCTAGCTGATACAATGAACCTCTAGCTGATACATAGATACTAAATTTGCGGAGCTTAATGACTTCTTTACTGTCTAGTTATAACATGGAGTTTCACTGCCATGCCAAACTGCTCCAGTGCAATTCATTCAAGGAAAAGAAGAATGATGTTTCAAAGAGAAAATCTGAAGTTACACAGTTAAAACTCAGGAAATGCACACACCTAATTCCTGTCACACTGTGAAATCGTAGTTCTGCATGTACATCTCCTTTAGCTCTGATTTCTATCAAAAAGATGCATAATTTTAACGCTAATTTCTATTAAAATATGCAACACAAAACATAGCAGATGCATGCAGACAATTAACATATTGTATTAACTTCTGCATTTTGTATTCTTTATTGAATCCTCTGTATTGCATTAACTTTATTTTGCATGTTCTTTGTTTTCCTTTCACTACCATAAAACTGATTTGGTTTTACTAATGTTATTCTAAATGCTTTCAATTGGATCAATTCACTTATCATTGGGGTGAAGAACTGACGAGGGGTCATCATGAACCTTAGCTGCTGAAGTCAATTTTCTGCTAGACTGAATCAAAACAGCAACACTGCATCTGTTTGTATTGTTCTGTATCGGTAAATGAAACTTTCCTTTTTTTCTTTTTTTTTTTTTTTTTTTTTGCCACAAAAGCTTGGTATTTGCAAAAGCTGTAAGACTGTGGAGACCATAATCTGAAATCATGAGAGCCACAATTTTTATGACTACAATCTTCTTTTCCTGGTGTTCAGGCAGTGGTTTTGGGGTGAATTGCGCTGCATGCGTTCTGATGAGACATTTACAATCTCCTTTATGCAAATTACCCCAGCAGCTGTTTAAGAGCTGTGGTTGTCAGACCAGCAAGGAGAATGTGATTTGGTATGTCACAAATGGGGCAGGACTTTATTAGGCTCTGCTACAAAGTTTTAGCAGATGCCTTAGCACAGATTCAGTGTGACCTTGTAACCCCATTATAACTTTATTGCTTATGGAAAAGAAAACACAAAAAGATACCAAATACTGTGGGGATTCTCAGAAATAAGCACTTCACACTGCCTATTTCTGAATTAAGTGCAAATAATAAATGTAATCTTATCATTTAGAGTGGAAAAACTGCAATTTTCCCCAAAGGAATCATATGCAGCTGAAGGAGTTTTCCAGGGACAAAAACCAGCAATAACACCTTTAAGAGACAGTTTTATAGATAACCAATGAAGACCATTTTTTGTCTTTAAAAATGACTCACCAATAAGCAAATGCATAAACACATACAAACATTAGGAGCCTTTGATAAAACTACCTATTGAAAATCCTATATCTGGATTAACACTGGACACTGCATGGTTAGGAATTATTACAGATTATAAATCCACAGAAGATTCTTTTAGGCCTGAAAGACAGACATATCTCCTTTACTTGACTTCCCTGTGATTAGAGTTAATGTATGACAAGTTTGCTTTTATTAAGATTCACCTTGAACTGATGTGTCTTGTTCTTATGCTTGTCATCACACAGCTCCAGAATGTTGCTTCTACCACAGGTAGCAAGAACTATATGCCCCTTGAAACTTCCTGATATTCAATACACAAATTTGAGGCCATTTTGGATCATTTTGCTTTTGACAACATTGCTCAACTTTAGCTCACTCCCTTTCTTATCCTGTGTTTATTCCCTGACACACTTCTGTTGACCAGATGTTGACCATCTCAACTTCTGTTTGACAAATGATGATCTGAATTTCTTTTTAATATTGTTTACCAAAACTATATATGGCATTTCAGGAGTGGTCTTATTGTTACCTGTACAATAGCACTGATACTTTCTTATCTCTTCTTGAAACACAGATAACCAGACAGCATTTGTCTTTTACATAGCTCATCAATTTGGTGGCTCCAAGATTTTTTTTGCTTTCACCCTTTCATCAAACTTTTTTGTCAAGTAAAACACACAGTGCCCTTTTCTTCTGCTCTGTCAACCTGTGTTTTAACAGTTATGCCTCACCTGGATGGATGTACAGACATCACTAATATTGCCACCAAGAGATGATTTATAACATAAAACTGTATTTGGAGGGGTAACAGTTTTTGAGGATTTTAGCCCCTTGAAGAAATTCTCAGAATACCCCAGTCTTTATTTTTAAATGCCAATAAGCTGCAAATTTTAAGTCTTTAAAAGAGTAATGAGAGTAGTCCTCTAATCGAGGACTACTCGCAGAATTTGCTTGTTATAAAAATACAAAAAGAAAATACTTCTTGAACCTACATGTATTTAACCATATAGTGTCTGTAATTATGGGTACACTTGCCTGCTATTCTTCTAATGAATAGCAGCTTTCCTTTAAAGTCTGAGTTAAGAACAAAAGAGTTCAAAAGAGATGACTTGGAGTGAAGGAACAGTAAAAAGAGTTGTTTGTAACAGATCTTGAATTTGATCCTTAAGTACATTATTTACTATGGCAAATATTATAAAATGTATGGCAAGCATAATAAAAAAATCTTTCCAATTGCCACCTGCAAAGGCTACAGTGGTAATCTATATACTGTGAGGGAATTAGGGAAGGGATAAAATTTTGTAACAACAATTTTAAAGAAAACCACAGTGCAGTAAATGTGTTACCCTCAACGTATCTGTGTTGCTTAGGAGAGCATATTACAGTCTTTCAAGATTGAAGGTCCATGCTCTGAGAAGAAAACCCTTAAAAGTCAACTGAAATGTAAAGCAAAAAGCTTGAATCCACTTTGTGTGTGTGCAAACACCTAGTGCAGTCCTCACGATACCGAAATGCCAAGCAAACACATTCGATCACAGAGCGGTGGTACCACTCAGAAGAATTACTAACTCAACAAGCACTGCGATTAAATAATTTTTTTCTGAGTGTAGTTGTTTCATGAGGAAACTCGAAGTAACTGAAATCCTTTCATGAGGACTACAAGTCCCAAAGGACTTTGAAATAGTATGATTAAACCCAGCAAAATGCAACAAGACAGTTTCACTTTTTCATCTGAAAGTATGATCAGAATTAGTTCCAAACTATGTCAGGATACCAAAGATCTACTAAAATCTCCCCTATAAATTACAACTTAAACATTTTATTTTCCTCAAAGACAACTTTCTCCCACTCCTCTTCTACATTAACCTCTTAAATTATTTCATTGATCCCCTAAAAAAGCTGTCTTCCCACTTACACTCAAATTCTTGAATGGTTTGTGCCAGCTTTACACCAAGGGTTTCTGTTACTAATTTAGGATCTGTCTGAATTGAAACTGCTCACAATTTCCTAAGAATACATTCATCATGATTCTTTTTGCTCAACATTTGTCTGAACTTGGCTTGTAATGGACAACCATAAAGAACTACCATCTTGAAATGACCATTATAACAAAATGCTGCAGCAAGCTTTGAAACATACTGTATGGAATTCCCAAATCAGTTTTTTGGCTTTCCAAACAGAGTTGCTTTCTTCTATGCAACATCTCTCCCTTTAGAAGCAATGGAACCGGCAGGGCACTCTTCTAAGCAGGTATTTCAGTCTGGCAAAAAAATCTCAGGCTTTCTTCAAGGCTAGTTCAGTAAAGGGAGCCCTTTCCTCATTCACACTGATACCTTCTACTCACTCTCTCCTCCAAATGCACCTACCAGCAGCTCTGCCATCCCTCTACCCTTGCTTCTTTAGTAAGAGTTGTCTCTTTTGTGTCTTCTGTCATTTCAAATATTCTCTTCTACTCTGAGACCTAGCAACTTGGCTCTGTCCACACATCATGCTCCGTCCTGTCTTCTTTTTGTCTTTTTTTAAAAATACCAAGTTACTGTCAGCTTGAAAACCAGCCTGGCAAGACAGATGGCCAGATATACATCACAAAAGTGAACCAGAGTCATATTCAAACTTTTGTTAAAATGAAGAGTGAGGAAGAAGTCAGGTGGTCTGAAATATTTTCATCAGCTTACATTACAAAGAGTCTGCTTGAATGGGGAAGGAAAGCAGAACAGCCTTGCTCTGCACAGTTAAAGGTTCTGCAGAAAGCCTTCCTCGGATCCCTCAGACTAGACATCCCACTCCCTCCCTGCCTGCCTCTGGTGAGGTCTGGCACTGCCTGGAGCTTGAGTAGATCTGGTGGCTACCACTGGCCACGAGTGGCTGGATGAGGAGCTGCTGGCAGACCAGCTGCCTTGGCTCCACCTCCGCCAAGCCCAACAGCGCCTGAACAGCAATTGCTGCCGCGCTGGTTTTTTGTGGAAAGGTGGTTGTGACACTAACAAGGCCAGAAGGGTCAGGGAGGGAACAGCAGCGGGGACAGGTTCCCAGCTGGAAATGTGCATGCTGTCCTCCCCAGCAGTGGCAGGGACTTCAGCTGCACACTGCCAATCTCTGGAATTTCTCAGGTTCTTCTCTGAAGGTTCATTTTGGCTTTATGAGTTTAATCATGTCAGGAAAAGTCATTTCAACTCATATGCCTTCAGGAGTAATTATATATTTAAATGATTAAACAAATCAGGAAGAAAACATATCTAGTGCAGAATTAAAGCAGTTAGCATTGAAATTCTTTTTTGTATTTTTATATTAGTATTACAAGTTGTTTGTAAATAACTTGCTCATTTTATATATGTAAGGAGTTCTGCCATGCTCTGCAAAAATAAATTAGATTTTATTGGTGCCCGGGTATTTAATAACTTCTATTTATTTGCTGCAAGAGTGGAGAATTAAGATAGAGTAGTTTATTTCACCAAAAGACTGACAAATGGCTCATTAGACACTTATGGAACTGAAGCTAATTGTACGATTTTTTGTTGTATTAATTGTCACTGCCTGCTTAGCTGGCTAACATTGGTCATCAATACAGAGCTTTTTCCTCTCAATCTCCAGAAGAGGTGTAGGAAAAAAAAGAAGGAATTTTAAGATAAACAGAACAGTATTTATTTCCTAATATAAACAAAAATACTATTTGGATTGGAGGAGCATGAGGGAGGAGTAAGAAAGGATTAATGTGCTGGCTGTTCCCCACTGGGGCCACCAATAACAATCAATTCCAAACAGCAGTCACCTCACATCATCTAACAGCTTGAATTGTCGATATTCAAAGATTCTCTCCCCGCTTTTTTTTTTTTGTTCAGATTAAATATCATTTAAATTGCATCCTTTTTTTTTATTTCGTCAGAGACATAAGGTCAGAATTGATTGAATATGTACTACCTGCATATAATGATTTCCAGTTTTTTACAATCATGTGCTAATGCTGCACAGTAATGGCCTATGGATGAAGAGACAGATGTACTACCAGTCATTCGCTACACATTTGCATTAACAAATCATCATTTAATTGAAGCCCATCCAACAAGTTTATGCTACTTAAATAAAGTTCCTTTCCATAAAAGATGCTGCAATGACACATGGTTGTTAACTGCAAGGTAAATAAAAAGTAGTATTTATTTTCTTGTCACTGGTTTAGGTAAGTATTAAAATGTACACTTATTAATTTGTATTTTGCTCAGAAATAAACCACCTGACATCTAACATAGCAATCCAGGCTAGTACTACTATGAGACGAGATAATTCACTTTTAGAAATAATCGTTTTGTAACACCACAATTTCATGCTTTACAGATTTTTATTTTCCCCCAAAATATATAATAGAACATAGTTTATATGAAGGCTATACATGAGTTGTGTGTTAATACTTTTAGGCAAGCTCTAATAACACAAACCTCAAACCCTGCTGCTATCAACATGGGCTACAATTTTTTTTATGTCTCATTGTTGACTACAAACATTGGCACCACACTTAGAAACCTAGTTGCCTCCCTTCACAATTTAGATATTACTGCTTTCTTTTTAATACTGTCTAGGGAACAATTCAGGTAGGTTGTGATGCCCCTACATGTTTCAGATATAGAAAACCACTATCTATTCATTTCTCCTTTCAGAACATGTTGCAAAATATTAAAATCTGAGAAGAAAGCATGTCATAAAATGAGGAACCTATAAAACCAATTTTCTTTCCTTCTAGAGATGGTTTAACAGTACTTTCAGCATATTCAGTTCATGGTGCATTTTTGCATCTGCAAAGCAGAATAAAGATATTTTGATACTGTCTGTTGAACTGACAAACAATACTTCGAAGCTAACATGTTAGGACAAGGAGATATATTTTTAATTGTGTTTTTGGCTTAAATCTACATTTTCCAGCAACCACAATCTTTTAGGATGAAAGCACTATATAAATGAAAGATGGTATTAGTAATAATAGTTGACATCCTTTACTATGCTGGTATTGGCTTACATCTAAACACATCATTGAATTTTTTTTAACCTAAATACAAAAATAATCATCTATTTTCCTTTTACTGATGATACACTGAAAATAAAATATTTATTTTTTAAAAAGGAAAAAAATGAATATCTTAGGAAAACTAGAAATTCATCCTGAGAGTGGGAAAAGGCAATCTTTTTCTAAGTAGAAAAAACAGAATTTAAACATAAACAGATGCATTTTCCTTCCCTTCAGGAATGTGCGGGGATGGGAAGAGACAGGGAAGTCTCCAGGTTGACCTTTTGTTGTTGTTGTTGTTGTTGTTGTTACTGATGATGGAAAACACTAAAAATTTCACCATACCAAGATTGAAACTACAATGTAGAACTCCAAAATATATCTAAAAGCACACTGCAGCATACAAGAAGAGATAAAACCTAAGATTTATTTCCTCAGACAAAGAACAGTGTATAAAAGCTACAAAATGCAATCCCATACAAAATAAACAGACATACAAAAAAACCCTACTGTGATTTGCCTGCATGTTCTCCAAGCTTTTTTTATATGCTAACTCAGAACAGTAATTACAGATCTTGCAAGTTGACTTCTGTTTTCCAGAACTATGAGTTGTACGTAAAACATGCCTTTTCATTGAAACAATTACAATTAATCAAAACAGTGAAAGCTAATACTACTCAAGTCCAACCTACTGCTGTGCCCAGCAATATATCAAACTGTCTGTTGTCAAACATACTAAACAAACTTCAACAGAATGTTTTCACTACAAATAAGAGAAAACATGCTTGCTAAGTATTTTTTAGTCAAACTGCAACCTCAGTAATCCATTCTGTCACTGGATTTTAATTTGCAGTAGTCAATCACAGTCTCAGACAGATCCATATTTGACTACAGAGAGGAAACTCACTGGGATTAACAAATGAGTACCTGCAAATGACTACTATAGCCCCAAATTTGTTTAGGGATTTTATCTATGTACTCAGGTTTCTTCCTTTACACTATCAACTTTTTTCAACAGGAGATTTTGAAATTAAAGAAAGAAGGAAAATGAAGCCCATTTACTGTTTTCACTGCTACTGTCCTAGAAACACACCAGCTTAATAGTACTGTGTTTTCTTCAGTGTTCATATTCATTTAAACTATTCATTTAAGCATTTATGGAAATCTTCATTACAGAGAAGCTTCTACCTCAGAACTTGTTCATAAATTAACAAAAGCCTTTTTCCAGAAACTCAAATTTATATTAAACACAGATCATATCCATGATAGAACTAATCCATGACATATTATAAATAGTCAACAAAAATAGATATACTTACACTTCTCATGGCACCTCCCCTGCCCTACCTAGGAGTCATAACTATTTTCTTAATAAAGAAATATGGCATTTGGTATCTGACAGAAAAAAACCTGTTTACCAGTGAAGTCAGTCTTTTTTGCAATTGGTAATCAATGCAGAAACTGAAGTTTTATATAAAAGAAGCGATACAGAGGACAGGAATATTGGAGTTTAACAAACAGATCAGGCCTTTATTACCAGCAAGCTCCATTATGGATTTGTGAGCTTTGTAAGCCAAGCTCCCCCAAGTGTAATTAAATTTTTATTTATAATGTGTTTGTGACTGTTAACTTTGTGTTGCCTCTGCTTGTTCCCCCCCCAAATCCAATGTGAAATAGTATTCCACATTTACTGCAGCAGAGAGTGGTGCTTTATTCAGTTGCTGATTTCATCTCTAGCCTTATAAGAGATGAGAAGTACAAATAAACATATTGTATATTATTTATACACAAACACCCGTGTCTTTAAGCATAGATATATACATATACACTCCTGCATGCAGACGCTCTAAGCCAAAACTGAGGACAAAAGAAGTACATGCCAGTTAAAATTGAACACATGTGAGCAAGCATCACTTTTTTTCCTACCAAGAGCACTATTTATCACATATTTATATCGTGGAGAGACATGAAAGCTCCAGTAAGATAGGGCGATGCAGCACTGCAGAGTACATTTTATGCCGCAAGCCATGTCTGAGATTAGTGTAAATGTACCAGGAAAAGGTTCTAAACTCCAACAAAGCTGGCATCCATGCTTTATTTTTTTGTTCATTTATGAGGAGGACTTCATGAAAAAGCCCTCTGACTCCAAGAATGTATTTTTTATTTTTTGCATTAACTCCGTTCCTGCTTTCATTCAGGTATTACCCTCCGGTACCAATACTTATTTAAAAAAAAAAAGAAGCTTAATATAAGTAACCACAGGAGGATCTCTTCTCCCCTTGAAAAACTGCAAATAAAGATGTCAGCTATTGAGTATATTTGTGGCGTCTCCAGCAGCTGCTGTTAAATACCAGCTGGTCTAGCTGATTAAAATTACCTCCGAGTTGGTATTATAAAGATGCCTGGGCAGCGTTGCTGTATTAATGGATTATTGAGTGAGCGATGAAAACCTTGGCCAGCTGATGCGTTTTATTACAGATAGGCTTTATGATGTGTAATCACTGTAATTTTTATAACTAGAGGAAATGGGAAAAAAAGAAGAACCTTCTTTCTCCCTTTACTCATAGTGAAATCAGTTGAACCAGATATTTTTTTTGCCAGTCTGTTACTTAGGAGTTAGCTAAATAATTTGGGTTTTAACAGTTTCTGCATATGTAAGACTTTATCCACACCTACACATACAGAAAGAATGAGAAACTGTGTTCAAGGCTACCCTGCGTTTACCTGTTTTACATATGCTTAGGTTTACACATTGGATATTTATTTCATCCTTTGACTACCAGGCGAGTGCTGCAACTGGCCATATGAGATAAACCCTTGTGCATTATTTAATGACTGAGCTACACTGCAAACACACCTCATATTCTCCAGGTTCAGCAATTCAGCTGGTGGGGTCTCATGTCTGGTCTCTCCATCTCTTCCCTCCCACATTCTCCTCCCCTACCAGCAAAACCTTCACACAGTATGTCATTTAACTGTCTCTCAAACTTTCTTCCCCCTTACTAACCACATATTTACCATGTTGTCTTGTCTTCTGATGGTAGTTTAGTTTGCTACCAAACTAAATGTGCTAATTATGAAAATCCTGTAACTGATACCAGTTTGAGGTTTAATAAAAAATAAATGACTGGGTACTTGGAAGATTCAGATATACTGGTGAAAAATTTTATTATAGATGACTTCTGTTGTGAGGTGCTTCAGCATTCAAGCCAATTCAAGCCAAATGCTATTTACTGAAAGCATCTCAAGAGAAAATACTGCAATTTTTTCTGCAATGGACATACACCAAAAGCCAGCTAATGACACCTGAAATTTTTCAGTGGAACTACTGAAATATAAAAAGAGAGTAAAAATAAGAAAAGGTCTTAAGCTCTTAAAACTTTTCTCATGGAAAAGTAGCATTGTTTGTCTTTTTCCACAGGAGATAATTAATATGAACTCTTCCACAAAGTTAAGAAAACAAGTCTCTATAATGTTCACAAACTGATACAAGTTACAAAATTTTATAGGAAGGACCCTATGAAATATAGCTGGGTATTATTCCAGACCATAAAGTATAGAGACAAATTTTTGGGAGTTGCTACCACATCCCACACATTCACCTGCAACCTCTACTGAGGATTTTTTACGTATGCTGGTGTTCATGAGAAGTCCTGCAGACAGATTATTTAAACCATTTCCTAGAAGAAAAAGCTGCTCTAATTCCAACATTTAGTAGAACAAAACATAAATAAGATCAAAGATGGATCAAAATATAAGTTAAAGCCAATTTAATGAATAAGTTTGTAAAAGTCAAGGATTTTAAAATGGACAATTTTTTTTTTTTTTTAAAGGTGAGTCTTAGAAATAAATTTTGATCCATCCAAGACTAAAATAATCTAGGTGCTCTCCTTTTTTCATTTTATGAGTAGAATCTAAGCTGTACTATGGTGCAAATGTGCATTTCCAAGTCCAAGACCTGAAAATCTGAATATGTGATATACATCTCTGATGATTCATCTGGCTGTTTTGAAACACTTTTGCACTGCCACGAATAGCTGTTGAAATAATGATGCTAGTTGTCTGCAAATGGAGGGAGAAAAGCATGTTCCACCAAATAGATGTACTGTAGATAAAAAAGGGCCTTTCCACTCATTCTAATTTAATCTTTTTTTATGGAATTGCATTATCATTGAGATTGGAAAAGATCTCTGAGATCACCAAATCCAACCTAGCACTGCTGAGTCCCTGACAAAACCATGTCCCTAAGGGCCACACCTACACCCCTCTTCCATCACCTCCAGGGATGGCAATCCCATTACTTCCCTGGGCAGCCTGTTCCAATGTTTGACAACCCTTCCCATGAAGAAATGTTTTGCAACACAGAATGTTGTTTCTGCAGAACACCTGAGCAGGGGTAAGGTAGATGGGCAAAGCCATCACGACAGGGCAAGGAGGGCTGTGTAAGGTGAAACTACATCAAGCTGTGAAGCTGCACAGCTCCCTGCAGCACGTAATGACAGCTGTGCCAGGCTGCAGCACCTCAGCCTCAGGCTGTGCCAAGCGCAGCCGGCAGAGCCGCAGTCGCAGCTCACGGGGGCATCGCCATCCAGCACCTGCCGTGCCTCCATTTCACAGCTGCAGCCCGAGCAGATCCTGCAGTCAGAAACCTCTTTCAGAAGGGAGGTGCACTTTTACATTTGTGCCAATAAAGAAAATAAAAGAAAATAGTAAAATAGTGATGGTTTTGGTTTGGCAAATCCCCCCACCATTCCTATTTTCTCAAACCCTGTGACCTTCATTCTTCTGCCGGGAAGCAACAATGGGTCTGTGGCTTGCACCCATGAGTGAAAAACACAGCAGAGAAGAGCTGTCTGTCCCAGCTACTTTCTGGCTTTTCCTGTGTTGCATTCCATACACTACTCTAAAAGCATTTACCCCTTGGGCACAGCTTAGGCAGGGTTCGCTGGGGCACTGGCCAGGCTGGGGCTGCTGTTTCCTAAGGAAACTGCTGGTGCTCCATACCTTGCCCCAGCACCAAGATGGGGGAATTTAGCTTCTCTGAGTTCTTTCCACTGCTTTTCATGCATTTAGTGAATTTCCAACGTGAGCAAGCCTCCCAGAAATAAATGACAAACCCACCCCAAATCTGCAAGGCTCTGTGGGTATTTCTGGCCTGAGAGTGTCTCATGGAGAGGTGTCTCTCAGCTCTAACCACGGATGGGAAAAACCACCTTAGTGCAGAGGAAGACATAGTTATGGTTATGGTTGAGACATAGTGCTAACTTGAAATACTCCAAATTTCCCACAGAAGGACTACTTGAAATAAAATTTATACCACTGTCACCCATGGGGATCCACACCAAGACACCCAACTGAAAGCACTGAAAAAATAAATTACTGTGTTCGAGAAGGAAAAATTAAAGGAAGGCAACCCTCTAAAAGCTAAAAAGATTACAATATGTTAAAGAAGTATCTTTGCATTTGTGGTAAATACATATACATTGATAAGCTCTGAATTAATGGTCAATTTAACACGCATGCTAAATTCTACGCAAAACAAGATTCTTAATTCACTTGGGTTAATAAACATAAAATTCTGATAATTACAGATACAATAATGTCGTATGAGCACTTTAAACATATGCTGTGGGAATTAAATCCTGGCTATTCCTGCCCACTAAGGACCAGTTTTTAATCTTCGATGCATGATATGTAGTAATGGATTTTACGAGTTGACTTTTTTAAATTTGATGATCAGGTTAATGAAATTTATAATGATATTTTTCACACCAAGTTCAAAATAGTAGTTAACTCCTTGGCAGAGGAATTCAGATTGGACATGTAATGGATGTACCAGCAACTGCTGATGTGAAAGGATTAATCATCATTTTAGACTTTTATTAAATTAGATAAAATGGGATAGGCATGAATCAGAATATATAGCAATTAATCACTGGACTTTATTGAGTCTTTTAAAAATCTTATTTGCCCCTGAGTTGACAACTAATCTAGGCCATTCTGTACCAGTTTGACAAACTCTCCAGATAATGACTGTGACTAGAACATTAATAATATCGTCATTAAGCAGAAAATATTTTTTCTCTATGTAAACTATTTTTTAAAACATTTGTCAGTGTTGAAGGTAATATTAGTCACACCACAACATTGCAACTCAGCTCATCTTTTCCTATTGAAATCTTTTGCTTTTATAAATTTGCTTGGTTTTTTTTGAAATTTAGGTAATGGATAAAACCAGTATGTACAGATGACCAAAGTTTTTGGTATATCCAACTAGCACTTAATGTAAACTGTTACAGCTATACACACTGGAATTGCTAGAAAATAAAAATTACTAAACTTTTGAAGTTTATTTATTGATCACTGAGAACCACCCCAGTTAAATTACCATAAACCTCAACATCACAACAACTACTAATCCAGCTAATAGGAATTAAGGGAGATGGAACATACATAATAAGCATCTGGGGGATATGGAATTTATCCCATGAGTGTAGTAAAGAGCTCATAATTTAAAAGTGCCAAAACCCAAGTGCATCATGAAGGCCTTTCCTCACAAGTGACATTAATTGCATATCCCACAGATGCTTATTACATATTCTATTTATACCTCTGAGAAGAAAAATATTCGTTTAAAGTTTAAAGGTTTAGTACTGCTTAAACACAATGTAACACAGCTGTCTCATGATGTCACAGGGAATATCAAAGGCTGCAGCACAGAGTCATAATGTAAGAAATAGTTTAGACAGAAGATAAATCAGGGAATGTGTTTCAGCATGAGAGCCCCAGAGCTCAGATGTACATTAAAGCAGGATGTATAACTACGTACTTCAGCTGGATTTGGGATTACACCATTAAAAAGGTTTTTCTGATTACAATTATTGAAGTAAGAAAAAGCAGAATTAAATCTATTTCAATTATTTTAAACAGCTTTTCAATAAGTAGCATGTCAAACCATTAATACTAATATATGAATGCTAAAGTCAAAGATGCCATTATCTTTTCTACCACTCAGTCTATACAAATATAACCATCATCATTAATGTTTCTAGATATTAAGCATGCTATTATGCTGTAAGTTTTCTGCAAGGACTGTTTTCTTCTGTTGACATTACTCTTTTGTGATTTCTCTCATAGATAACTAAGACAATGAGAATTCTTTAATTCAAAATGTCCCATATACGGTCTAGCCAGCTGTACTTCCATTAGTAAAAAACTCCCTGAACCTGATATTACTGATTTTGCATATTATTCCTAAATGTGCTTGCTAGAAATAGAATAAACTGCAAGGCCTAAGCTTAGACTCTAACAGCTCACACAACATTCACTGTGTGTGCTGTACACAACTAAAGACTTCATTTAGATGTGTGGAATTTTGAGTTAAACACTGTAAAGATATTTTATAACATACAACATGTTACACAGTTCTGCTGCTACACTGCTCATGTGGGTATGTGTATAGATTTATCCAAAGTATGAACATATTTTTTGCTAACATCTTCACTTCTGTGAATAAAAGCCTGGTAGCATTACTGGTAGGAGTAACAAGCAGTCAGAAGCTGCAGGAGTTTCATTATCTCATATTTTCTGCATTATATTATATTGTGAACTTAAAAACCAGAAAAAAAAAAAAGAAATTTCTTTTCTCTCTCCCTTTTCTCAATACCATGAGCAAAAGATATTTCTTCTGTGGCATTCAAAGATCATTGTATTGGACACTTTTTCAGACAAAAAAGTGTATAAAAGGTAATCAAAGGAAGTATGCTAACCACTGTCCTAATTTCCTAATTTCAAATAAGGTGATAAGAAGTAAAGAAAAGCTGATCATTAAAAGTGACAAAAGACAGTATAAAGGTCTATGAAAGGCGGTGCTCTCTCATGGACTTCTCAAGCAGATGTTATATTGGGTGATCTCCTTTTGCTTCTATGAAATTTGGGAAGAATTGCTGTTCTGCTATCAATACATTCTATATTGAACAACAAAGTCTAGGTGCGTCCATGGCCTTTTTTCCTTAGAAACAGTGCTATCTGGAAGTTCAAGGGAGTCATCACTGGCAGTCAATACCAAGCTGCAAATGCTGTGCTGAGTGTTTTCAGGGAAAGAATATAGAAGGGTAGCACCCTTGGCTTTCTGTAAAGATTCAAGTATGACTCATTCATTGATTTCAAAATTTGTATTGGAAAAAAGCTCCTACTCTTGTCTGCTTTTGTTCTTTTTCACTAGACAATTCCATTTTGCAATGCTGTGCACAGATTTTTCTCTTCTTGCCAAAATCTGTGGAGTCTTCCTGCTAAGTTATGTACCTTAACCCTTTAGGGCCTTTGCTATTATATTCAGTATGAGGTGTGATGAAGTATTGTCCCCATTTTTACAGCTTTACTTCAGTGAAATAATTCTGTTCTTAGAAATGTTTCTCAAACATAATTTTTCATGCTTTACCTAGACTAAAATATTGTGAATTCATACAATATGTAAAAGTTACACAAAATTGTGCACCCTAATTAACAGCACTACTCTTGAGCAACCTATTCCTGTGACCTGCGTTAATGGATTTTATTCTTCGGATATGGATGGCTTGCTTTAATATTTCATAGGGTACTTTTAAAAATTCTTGCTCAAAACCACATCAGAATCAGAAAAGATACTCAAGGCGTGCACCTATTTGGAACAAGATTTTTTTTTATTGATGAGGCTTCTACGACTCTAACAAGATGTTGGAAAGAGGTTCACAAGGTCATGGAGAACTACTATCCAGCTCACCCATTTTAAAAATTAGGACAGACTGTCGCATTATTTTCAGGGCAGGATCTTTCACTCTTGCATGGACTTCCAACTCTGTTATGAATCTTTCTAACTCAAGAACTCCCACTAAAACAACTGCCAGAGGTTGTCTGTAGGATTCCCCATCTTTTCCCCCTCCCTCGCCCAAACCCCTCACCTCAATTTGTAACATCTCGTTAGGCTGAAGGGCAGGGAGAGCACTGTCTCTAAGGGTAGAAATGGCTATCCAAGAACTAATCTTGGTATCTGAAGTGGAAGCAGTGACTTGACTACCTGGTGAATTATTACTTTGGTGTGGAGAAAACCCAAAAAGGAAGAATTCTTCCTGATGCTGACACTATATACTGCAATATAGTCCCAATTAACTGCATTCTACTGGGCAATCAGATGCTTTTAGAGAAAATGCAGACTGGCCATATTCCTACAGAATTACTATTTCACTAATTTTCAACAACATTTTCATTAGTGATGAATTGTGGTTTCAGGATATAATTTTCTGCTAAAATGAAGAACTCAGATGAAAATGACCCTGAAGAGACAGATGATTAACATGTCCTAGGCTAAGGGAAACTCAGACTGAAAACTGTGCTATCCCTAAAGTTGACATCCCACACCTTAAGGCAGTTCATGACCAATTGTTTTTTTCTCAAATGCAATTCCTTGTCGTCCTTCTCCTCACCTAGAAAAATCCAAAATGGCCTAGTTTGTTCTAACACGGAATAATGACTAAGTATTAAAATCTGAGGGTTTTTTAAATGAGATTACCTCTGCTTCCAACAGGCCAACATTATGCATTTAAGTATTTAATGGTGATCTGTTTAAAGATATCAAACAAAATTTTCTTAGCTGCATTACCCACTAGATCCTAGTTTGGTATAACTTCTAAATTTTACAATTTACTCATTAAATTGTGCTTACTATCCCTTACCATTGGTCTTGGATTGTAGCAGAGGGTCTGCTTTGTGTGGCTCTTTTTTAAGTGCATCAAGATGACACAAAATATTTTGAGATGCTTGTATTAGCCTTCAGACAATATTGACTTTTATCCAAAGGACTGATGACTGGATGATCTTTCCCTGCTGGATGGTGCACATGGTTCTTCTCAATACTTCATTATAATTTCTGAAGGTCTGTCTTCACAGGAAAATTAAGGGGTTGCTAGTCACATGTGATTGCATGCCCATACCAACTTGATTCATACAGACTCAGTAAGAATAAGTAGTGGTTAACCAAAACACAAATTATCCACAGGACTGGATTCTACAGGAGATGTCTTGGTTACTAGCAAATGCTTAAGTCCAGAGTGCTGTATTTTGCCTCCTAACATCATGTCAGCATGGGCATGTTAGCACAGTTTTGTTTTTAGGCATATGCTGAGATAATTACTTTCTGCAACAGTTACTTGACCTACTTATTGCCTTTTTTGTACCAATTTCCAAGATGAGTTTTCTAGACTAAGTTCCATGTCATTGAAAGAAAAAAAACGGTACACTAAATTAAACAGTACCTGGTTAATCTGAACAGCTGATGTGATTTAAGTATAAAGAAAATGAAAGAGAGGTAAATACTTGATATATGGAACCTTAAATTCCTTTGTGGAGTAGAACTTCTCTAGACATTGTTCTGCTTTTAGTCAACAACTACTGTCTACATAAGTAAGAAAAAACAAAACAAAACAAACAACAAACCCCCCCCCCCAAAAACCAAACAAAACCAAAAAAAGGACAAAGATAGCCTTCCAAACACCTGTCTAGATTCCTACTAAATTCATCACAGATTTAAGAAGATACTAATTCTATTCATATTAGTGATCTCTAAGCCAATTTATGTTTAATGCTACGAGGTTTTTTCTTTTCAGGGTATGCAACAAAAGTCAAAATGGAAGCTTTCTTGCTTGTTTCCTTCCCAGATAAAGATAACTCCCTGTACTTCATATGGTAAGCACATCACCTGCATCAAGGAGCATCAAAACGACAAATCTGCATTCCATCCTCACAGACATCCAGTACTGCTCATTATCATCTCAGCACATAATTATGCAGCAGGAGAGTAAAACTCTGACAAACACTTTTGACACCTCAACCAATCCTTCATTCTGTTTATAGAGTGGTCTTGTACAGTATTTACATATTAAAATCTTAAAGCCAGAGGTAAAACTAAAATACTATTTTTGACAGTTGGGAAAAAGACAAAATCACAAGTTCATCATATTGTAATTTTTAACTTAATACACGACAAGAATCAGCACAAAATGAAATACACATTTTTTTCAATCAATGAACTAGAAAGCTTTTTGAAGAACTCAGCAATGAGAAACAGATATCTATAATTTAAGAGCACAAAAGTATGAATAGCCTTACTTCAAAACAGAAGAAAAGCACCTTTTAGAGTTAAGCAGGATTTGCTTGCTGGCTGAGGTACAATACCTACCCTGATCTTCAAGAATTGTCCTTGTTTATTTGCAAAGGGGAAGTAATTTGAATTAGAAAACCATTGCAGTACAATTGGTATGGCAGCAGTAGCTGAGGCAATCCCTGTCTCCATCAAAATACATGGTAGCTTCCTAAAGTAGCTTCAGATGTTTCCTTCTGTCAGCTAAGGTTTAGAAAGGTTTCCTCTTACAGTACTTTTTTCATTATGCAAGACAGAATTCATAGTAATGTCGTCAGATGCCTGAGTCAGTTCCCAAAAGCTCTATTTAAAAATCCAGTAGAATGTATCTTGTAATTTGTGGGACCAACAGTGGATATCAACATTTCTTAGAAAGGCCTGGTCATCAGGCACTAAATCCTCAACAAGTCGTCTACTGAGAGACAAGCAGGGATTTATAGTCCATTAAAATCTGTTTTATATATAATCCTTTGTTAAATTCAAACAGAAAAGAAGTACTGGAAATCAACAGCAGTTCCAGATACTAAGTTCATGATTAATTTGGTCCTGAACATTCAAATGAGAATTACTGCTTTGTTCAGAAAGAGTTTGTATTTACTCAGTCTTACCCATTTCTAGATACTCACTGCCAGATACTTGCTTTTTAATAGCAAGGCCAGATTTTGGTGGTTCCTCTATTATGTGCACAATACCTCCAAGTTGCTTTCATTGTAATTGCTGTCCAATTGATTGATGACACTGGATTAAAAGCTACAGAGGAAATGCAATGGTTTTGGACCATGTCATATATTATCTCATTTTCTTTTGGTGTGAGAATCCAAAATAAACTCAGGCATCCTGCATGATCTGAGAAGTTCTCCTCAGCAATACTGATCTTTGACCTACTTTTTCTGTAGATCGTAAAGATTTCTTATTCTAAGATAACTAGTAGGATTATTATTTTTTTTTCCGGATACAATGAATATGATTTATGTTCCTTTACTATACAAGGAACATCCTTTAAATTCTCCCTCCAGAGACCAATCTGATTACGCAAAAGAATACTGCCTGGTACCATAATGGCATGGGTGAGAAACTAAAACAGGTGGATGCCCCACAGCAGTGCTCACAGCAAAGCAAGCAAGAATAGTAATAGTGGAGCAGCACATCTGCTGTTGCCTTCACCGTAACGTAACCTTTCCAACACTACCTTCAGATCTACACTCGTGCCTGGCTCCTTGCAACTTAGTTTGCGCCCTTCTCTTTTGTTTTGTATTTCTTCATTAGCTTCCTGAGGAGAGCTTTCCTGCTGACGTGCTGGGGCAGTGGCAGCCCAAGTGCCTCTCGAGGGGCAGGGGGCAGTGTCTCTGAGACCGATGGCTGCAGAGCAGAGCGGCAGCACGAGGCAGAGGCATCACTGCCCAGGGCTGAGCTAAGGCCAATATGAAATATTTACACTCACTTCTGCATGTGCTTTACTGTCTGATGGATATGTGCTTAGGAAGAGTTTCCTTTACCAGTATAATATGGCCATCAGTGTTATGATGCAGAAGCTGGTGAGTATATGCCAACATTTAATTTTTGTTCTTAAATAAAGCCTTTTATCCTTATACCTTGTCATTGTCTTTCTGTGTATTATTTCTATACAACTGCATCATATTTATATTTACATGATCTGGCTGTACTTATTGCATGCAGTTCCATGAGAAATTCATTTGGTGCAATATAATTCTCCCTCAGTACATAAAATAAAATAAAATAAAATAAAGTGGTAATAATATTATGTGGGACATTTCCAAATGATTCATCTTTTCAGTGAAATGTAAAAGAAGTTGCCTACTCCAAATTCCTTTAAATGGAAGATAATGTCCTAAACTACAGGTATATAAAGACTTTTGTCAAGCCCTGTCCTTTCTGAGAGCCTAACCTGCTTAATTTGTCCCTGCAAACACTGGCCACTGTGGAAAATGCAGTATCATTTTGCAATATTTTGTACTTTAACTTGAATTAGATGTAAGGGTCAAAGAAATTAACATCAGAGTACCAGTTAATCTAGGACATTAATCATTGTTAACTCCTCTAATTTTAAAATTAAACTGAATATTCAATCTGTCACCTCTTTGGAATATCCAATCTTTATGTTCAATCCTAGCAATTTTTTCTTTTTGTTTAGAGAAAGGTTTATTATCAGGAAGCATGTCACTGAACTATTAATGTAATCAATTCCATTTTATTTTCAAGCGATTCTTGTACTTGACTTTACAAAGTACAAAATTAGGTATGATTAGATAATTATTATAGTTTGGTTAGACTATTCACAGTACTACCAGGAGAGTGAAACAATGTTATTCTACAAAACATTATCTTGGGGTCCAGGCTGGAGACAAGGCAATGAAAGAAGACTGAGGAATGATAAGGCAAAACCCCTTTATCTCTGTATTGCTGGTTCCATTTCAGCTGATATTAATAGCAGCTGAATAATTATCAGAGGGACAAGCAGTGCTGACTGCAAGTGAATGAAAGTGCAGTCTCAAAATTTCCAAATACAGAAATTCCTGTGCTAAGGCTGCTGCTGTCTGTGACATCAACTTGAACTTCCAGAGCATGGAAGCATGGCACAGCCAGGACCCAGTATACCTTGCTGTACCTAAATGGGCTCCCTCCCCCATCAGCAATGGAATGAGACAGCCAGGGAATGTGAAGTCTGTTCACTGCTGCACTCTGGAAGAGAAGGCAATCTACTGCTTTGAGCTAAAATTTCAAAACAGGGCAGCAACCAAAATTAATGAGTTGTACCACACATACTGAAATGCCTTGGTCTTGTAAGTGGGTAAGCATGATTTCAGAAAGTGTATAATCACATTTTATTGTAAAGGACAGTTTCTGAACATGGAAATGTACAACCAGCTGGGGTACCTGACCTCCCAGCAGAACAAGCCTTGCTAGTGTTTGAAAAATAAAACAAAGCATTTGAAAACACCAAAGGATGGAATCAACTGCATAAAAATGCAAAGAATTGTTTTTGTGTTGCCCCAGAAGGTTATAGAAGGATGCAAAGTATAAAATGCTAAATTTTAAATAAGTAAACTTTATAACTTGTGCAAATTAGGGTAGACTGCTACTAAATACAGGCCCTTCATGTTGATCTAGGAATGCCATAATATCTTTTGAGCAAAGTTCCCAGTCTTCCTTCTACCATTTGTATATTTTATGAGTGGTATCAAGGCTGACAGATGAATATTTATTGTTGTTACATCTTCAGCAAAACAATAAACCTTAACAAAAAACTCAGATGAATTCTGCAGTTTGGTTAGGTTAAGCAATTATTGATAAACAATGTTGTTTAAGAAATGCTGTTTCTAGTTCAAGAAATGTTAAATACAGGAAAAGATGCAGTGTCTCAGACTGTCAGTGGGCTCACTACTGGAAATGACTACTCTGAAGAGTTCAGACATCATTAAAGGTGAGAATAATACAACACAGTCATGCCCCTTTCCCCTTCTTTTTCTCCTGTCTATATCAAATCAGGAATCAGAGAAGGATGTGTCCTCACAGGTAACCTACTTTCCTCTTCTACCAATGCAGACTCTGTCTTTATGGTATCACCCATTTCTGAGAGCTTTTCAAAGCCTGTTTTTAAAACATTCTGATGGCTTTTCCTTTGTTAATTTTAATATATTATTTTACAGTCTAACAGCTCCCTGTTAGTAAGGTTTTCCTGATAGTCAGCCTGAAGCTCTCTCTCATAATTAATTCTCTTAACTGTAAATTTCTTTATTCAGATTCAGTTCTATTTATGCCACATCAGACTGAATCATTCTTCTGTTATTATAATATTATGTTTAGAGCTAAAATATATTTTTTCTTCCAATTATTTCTCTTACTGAAAGGCAAAATCTTAAACTGACGTGAATACCTACATTTCAAATTATTTTTGCCCCAAAATATCTGTTTGCAAATTTCTGAAGTTTAACTTATTTTATTCTCTCTTTGTTTTCATAAGTCTTCATAAATGAAACAATGTATTTTTGTTTTCCTTGATATTTATACAGCCTACTTATTCATTACTACCCCTGAAGTTTATTAGGGATGTTTGCTTTCTCTTCCAGACTAGTGAAGATATTAAGAAAATACACTATGCGAAAAATAGTGTAATAGGACAATCTGTCCTCTTTGTACTTGAGTTTACTTGGCTTGTTTTTTCCCCCATAGGTAACTCATACCTATAAAGTGTATTGAAGTAAGATTTGCAGAATTACATTTGTCTTCCCAATGTAAGTTATTAATAAGTAGCTCAACTCTTCTCTTGAGAGTATATTATGTTGCAGCACTTTTTCATTTTACAGTAACATCAAATTAGACTTTAGTGTTAAGTATTGCAGTTATGGCCTGACATTTACACAGTCACCTTTTCCTTCCATTTCTCTATTTTCTATTGAGTTGTTACAATTCACAACTGCATTTGGAAAGTCACACCTATAACTTTTTTTTTCATTTAAGGCAAAATCAATCTTACTTTAAATCACTGCAAAAAAAAATTAAAAAGTGTAATTTTCTCTGTCCCTGCAAAGGCATATATGGCTTGCCAACTCCTTAAGGAATGATCAAAATTAATCCAATTTCTAGAATCCCAGACAATGAAGGCAAGATTCTTCTTCAAAACCATGGTTATTTCACCATTTCTCATGGTTCACACAAATTGCCCACTCTGTGTTGAGCAAGACTGACTACAGCAGCTATAAACATTTTGGATTCAGTGCTGCACAAACACATTGATAAGGCCACATCCAAAGCCACACCTGGCCCAACAACCCCCCCCTGGAATGGGGGTATTCAATACACAATCAGCTGACTAGATATGAAGCAGCTTCATGGAAAAGGGAATACTTGGGCTGACTCTGTACACACGCAATTTATTATACCCATGCCTTTACTCTTAACATGCCACTCGCCCTGTATTACCAGCATCCAAAACCCCGTACACAATAGGGAAAAGTTCACTGATGTTAAACTGGTGATAAAATTAAGTAAACAAACCACTCATGCTAATAGTTTTTTATGTCCTATTATCCCATGTATTCTTACAGGAGAACTCCAAGCAGACTCTGTACTTGATTCAGAAAGTACAAGAGCCTTCTTCATCAGGGTTTCTAATATGCAGCTGAATGGACTTTATCTGCACTGGAAATGCCAGTGTCACAGCTGCAGCAGTAGGGTGGCATTTACTGTAATGCTGCAAAACAAATAAGTCCTAAGAGATAAGTACTTCTTTTTTGTCCCATTCCTCTAATCCAAAATTTAAGGCAAAAAATTTCCTAATATAGTGAAGCAAAACCCCCAAGGAATTAAATTAAATAATGATTTGCAAACACTTACAGTCCATAAATCTGTGGAGCAATTTCCAGTCGGTTCAGATGCATGTACAGCTCAATATCATGTTTCTTCAGCAGATGATCCTGAATTTGATTTACTTTTGCTACAATAGCAATAGATGGCCCCAAGTCCTGCGGCCTTGCAAAGGGCATAGGTGTTACCATCACATCTTTCTCCTGCAGACACAGATAACAGGGTGAAAAAAAGAACAAACCATGAAGCCTTACTATCTAAAGGGATTGTGCGCAGGAGATTTTATTTGTTGCAAACACTGGCTTCCAAATAAACATAGTAATAACTCATTTCTTTTACAGCAGAAGAGGAATCTCAAGCATCCACTTCCGTGGAAGGTAATGTGGGATTCCCCCTCCCAGGAGTGCCAAGGAGTGCCCGTCATTCTGCACATCAATTTTTACGTGCCTGCTTTACTTTTCATGCTCTGACAAAGTGTTGACAGCTTTATTTTAGCTTTAATATCAGCAGTCTGAGTCAGTCCAGAATAAAGCAGATGAATGGTAACTCAGTAGAGAATATATGCCCTCAGAGGACAATAAATTGCATATCCAATAGGAAGTAACTTATTTTTAAACAGTCCTTTCTAAACAGGCTTCCCTAGCACAGAAAATCTGGTAGCTTTACCTTAAAACCTGCACAGCTTTGATAAAGCATCAGAAACTTTTAAAGGAAAAGAGAAATAGAACAATGAGACAGCTGTTGGCTGGACCTGAGGGCTGTGCAAACTATGCCATGATCTACACCACAACACACCTCAAGTGAAAACCAGTGGAGTATTAGTATCCTTGAACACAAACTGCTTTAAATTCATTCTTCTTGCAAAAGAGTGAAGTATTATTGAAAAAGAGACAGAATGCTAGAAAGAAATGCAGCAAGTAATGAACTGCACTGAATAGGAAACATGTAAAAAGAAGAACCAAAAATAAAAAAGGACAAGTCAAACCTCTCAAGAGAAAGACAGGGGAGCATGGAAATAGAGAAATTTACTGTTAGGAACAATGTTAGGGTCATAAAACAGGGAAAATTGGAACAGTAAGAAGAGAAGAATTTTGCAATGACTTTGTTACAATCTGTCATCTTGACCTCTGACTCAAAAGCTTCAGTTTGAAAAAACAGTTGCTGTTTTTCTACACTTTTGCTCACTGTATTAACAGAGAATCATTATCCAGCTCAAAGGGTTAATAATTTCAGGAGGCTTCATTTCACTCTACATTGTTTAGATACAAATTCACTTGTTTCAATATTATGAAAAGAGCATTATTTTTAACATTCAATTACAAAGTAAGTTTGTTTTTGTTGTGTAAGCTATTCCCAGTGTCATTTCCTATGGTTATTTCAAAATCACTTACAACATGGTTTAACATAAAAATGGGCAGTGAACACTTAAATATGTCTACTAAAAAGTCTATTTTTGTGTTGATCTTCTTTGCTTTTCTTAATTATTCAATTTCTGTACTGCAGAAAATATGGTAGGATGTTGAGCAGTGATTTCAGGTAATATGTTTCTATTTAAGGACCTGATTGATTATAAATTGTATCTTAAAATCTGCTTAATTGTTGCTTTGCTATGGCAATTGCAGCGAAGGGACTGATCTGTCTATTATAGTGTGGTAGTTTAACCATGCTATTGTGGTACCAAGACATACTCATTTAAGATACTCCAGCAAATCACTTGACAAAAGCTCCCTCAGACTGTCAAATGAAGCTCACTGACATAGCTTGCATTTATTCAAAATCTTTGCCATTCTAACAAACAGGAATTTAAAATAAAACATCTAGTGTCTTAGAGGCCAATAGGCAATGCTGTAGCTTAGTTAAATACCAAAGTTCTTCACTGCTGCAGGTACATTAAGAAAGGATATTTCTCCTACCTTATTTTTAAAATTATTCTAGTAAATTCTTTCTTACCAAGCTGGGCAGCATTCTTTGTACTCCTAATTTTATTTCTGCATTGTATGGCTATTTCCTATAATTTCAGATCCATTTCACTATTTTCTTGATCATATGCAAGAATGCAAAATATTGAAAATATTTTAGGTATCCACTAATATTCTTCTATATCTTTGAAACCAATCATAAAAGTCAGTAACTCTGTGTATTCGTAGACTGTGCATATTCTGTCATTTGGCACATATCTGGGGTATAAACTTTATTGTGGTTTATTCAAACTGACTTTAACTTCAGCTTCACCACTTCATGCATTCAGAACTCCGATGACTCTGAAGACCTGTGTTTTTAAGCTTTTCTTTATTATAGGTATAAAACCTTATGTGGAAAGCTCAACATCAGAATCCCTCTGCTTATGTGAACTTGTAATATGAAAAGACTAGCTATTACTCAGTTTAGTCTTTACACCATTAGTTGTCTGTGGGTTTCAAGCCATCTTTACAAAATTACAAGACAGATTATTAAACCCTGGCTCAAGTGACGAAAGATTGTGAATATCAAAAACTAATGCAAGCTTCCACTGTGCCAAAATTGGAGTTATTTGTCACTTGCAGCATTTGTGCACCTTGGCATAATGCAGCACTGACACATTGCTGACTGTCAGACTGACTGACTATCAAACATGGCTAAGTGTATCCAATAGTATAAGCTGGCTTGCCTTTTCTAAAAGCAGGAGATAAGTAAATGGTATCCATCAAAATGCAGTTTATCAGCATCTCAGAAATTAACCCTATTAACAGAAATCTTCAAGGCATGACAGGATCTGTGAGGCAGCAGCTGCAGCCAATAACTCAGCTTTGCCTGTCCATGCCTCCTGATTCCGTGTACTCCACCAAGAAGCTCGGCGGAAGACTAGAGTGCAACAAAGTCATGTCTGTTTTCTCCTCTCATGCAATTTGGTTGAGAAAATGACAATACCTCTAGTCAGTTGAAACTGCTCCAAAAATCACATAGCTGGTGTGAAACAAACAGCCCAAACAGAAAGATGCTCAGATAAACTAATAAAACCAAGCCGCCAAAATGTTTAACTAGAAATGACTCACAGTGCTTGTGCCTAAGCCAAGTGGACATCACAATACTGTGCTCCTGCTCATACTCATTACATTATTCGTCATGTGAGAGAAAACATACATTTTCTTTTTGTGAGTCTTGCAGAAAGATTTGAGTGCATGTGTTTAGTCATCTATTACTAACATCTATGAAATGATCAATACTAAAAGAATGTGGTTCACAATAGAAGGAAAAACTGAGGGACGGCTCAGAATGTGCTGTATTGTTTATAGGAGAGCACCAGATTCACCCCTAAGAACAGCTTAAATACGAATACCAGTGAAATGAAGCTGAAAACTTCAGCAAAGTATTAGGAACAGAGTGACCAAGTGCTGTCACAAAACATTACCTACCACAACACGAACTGGAATGGCTGGCAGTCGATACTAATACAATTTATATATTCATGTATTTAGGAAACAAATGCTACAGCAGTAAAGAGAGGCTAGGACATAGTACAAGTATAAACTGAGGACAGATTTCTCTCATTAACCACTAGGGAATGGAGTAGCTAGAGAAGCTCCTCTAATGGCAATTGGGAGTAATGGAAACAACTGTTAGAGGCTGTAAAATGTAACATGTCTCTCAGAGCACATGCTTTCATTGCTTCCTTTGTGAAGATTCACACTTTACTATGTAGCTAACCCTCAAAGTCATGACTGTAAAAGGCATATGTACAAGAAAAGGATTATTAAAGATTATACATGTTTGCAAAGAACAAAAACAAACAACTAGATATTAATCCATTCACTTCACTCTGTTAATTTTTTATGCCATGAAAGGACTGCAAAGGGCAATGTAAACTTTCACCTTCTACCTAAGCACTGCAAATCTGTTAGCAGACCTATTCATTTCCTGGAATAAAATTCAACCTCAGACTTTACTACCTCTGTTACAGAAACTGGAACAAATACATTTGAATGCACTGAATTTTGAAAAGCTACACTCAGAGAAACATATCTCACAGCCTTGTTATTGAAATAAAAGTGCTTATGTAGTAACTTAATAAAATTTGTATCTCATAGGCTTTATGCCTAGCTACTGAAATGATATAAAAATCCAAATAATTTATTAACTGTAGATAGTTTAGGTTAAGACACCAATGCTCCATATCAGATAAAATATATAATATTTTAAATATTTAAAGGAAATAGATGGTTTTAAATGAGTCTTTGGTGAACAACTTTTACTTCATTAGACTGACAAAACCACCATTCAAACCAGTATTCCCTAATTACAGTTTGCAACTATAGGTTTAGGTGCACACATATGGATATCCATAACCAACTGAATTCTCATGAAGTTTTTGTTAACTCTAGATATTATCCCCATGTTCCATGTGAAAAATAGTGAAGTGAAGCAAACTGAAACTAAGCTGGGACACCAACTCTTTTAGGATATAATACACAGAAAGTCTCGGCAATACCCATAACACTGTTAATAATATTTTGCTAGAGCCTCCACACATACGCTCCATCACACATAAATAATTTTTCCTGAATTAAAAATAAAAGAGAAACATGAAGATGGAAAGAGACAAGAAAAGAAGTCACCAAAGGAAATCTTGAGCAACTGACTGAGGGAATTGTCCATTCTGCCATGAATGAAAAAAATTCAGGCAAGGACTAGATGGTCTCTAGAAGGTCCCTGCAAATGAGGGTTCTGTAGAACTAAACTTAGAACACTGCAAAAGCTTTTTTATGAAAGCAGCAACATACTAAAGTCAGTAGTGTCCATACAGATACACCAGAGATCTGAAGGCACAGACATTTCCTCTGTTTGAATATCCTAAGGTTAAGAAAAAAAAAAAAGAAGGAAATGGAGTGATTATGTCAAGGAAAGATACACCCTGACATTTGACAGACAGTCTATGAGTAAAGTTTTGGTTTCAAAGCAAATTGATTGTAAACAGCTGAAAATAATTCACGTCTTAATACTTTACCTACAGACATTTATTGAAAGTAACATTTGCACGGGTTTTTGGCACACAGAAGTGCCTATGACAGGCACTCTTTCAAATGCTATGCAAGGACATCACTTATGTACAGAAAAATCTATCTGTACACTTGGCTTTTGATTACCACGTGATCTTTCAACAGATAGAAACTCTCACCTGAAGACATTCCACAAGTGCTTATGACCAAAATCTGAAGAACCTTTAAAGACAGTAAACTTGTTTGAGACTGCTTTAACCAAGCTAAGAGATGTCTAGCTAGCTTTAAAGAACATCAATCATATTAAAATCACATTTGCTTAAAAGCACAGTAAGTAAATTTTAAAGCAATATTTACCTTCTGACTGTCATGTTCAAAAGTTGAAAACCAATGTTCAGCTGTTTTCATAAGACGTGTGAACATTGCACTGAAAGGGAACAACCCAGAAACTTGGTGTTAAATAATGGTGTCAATTACAAATAAGAGCAAATTAAATGTAAAGAAACTTGTTAAAACTTACTAGGCATCATGTTCCAGATATTCAGGATTCAAAAGAACTTTCATTTCCTCACTGCAAAAGGCAACAGTGAACAATCCAAATGTGAATGTTTATTTTTGGTCAGCGTTCTCCATGTAGTATCATGTATTTATACGCCAACTTTCATATAAAGTGCAAATGAGAAAACTAGCCTTTTTAATTAAAAAGAGCAACTCCATTGAACAAATGAAGTCTTTCCTTTTTATAAAGATCAAAAACAAATTAGCTGCCTTGTCTGCACTACAATGAAGTAACCATCTAATTATTCCAAATAACAAATTACTGAATGTCACAATGTATTATTTGAATATGCTTGATCTAGAATAATTGATTGCTGCACAATCTATCACTGTTTATCCTAAACAAAAAAAATTGGTACTGGTCAAATATGCAGTATCAAAACATTAATTTATTTTGTTTTAATAGCCTGTATTTTTATTGTACTTTAACAGCAATTAATCAGTGACAGCACCTCTTTTCCATCTACTTTGCTGCTTAGCTCTACTTTTTCAGTGGGGATGGAACAGAATGCTGTACATAACACATGGTTATTTTAAGTTGTTTAGCACTGAAAAGCATCTTCTAGGTAATTTTAGGATATCTAAGGACAGACATTGAATAAAAACACACACTTGTAAATAATGATCTTAATGCTTAAGACTCCCTTTGGGCAGTCACATTGCGGGGTACCTACAGAAGTCATATTATATTCTGCACATAATTTAATTAGTTTTTATTCACTGTTGGACTCCAGTGTGCAAAAAACCAAATGAAATGTCCTATATATCACAAGAATGAAACTGGTTTCTTTTTTCTTTTTCAATAAAAACAAAAGCCTTACATATTGGGCAAGAATAAAAGCAGACAACCATGTGATGCAATATTTTATATGTATGAGTATGACTGCATGCATACACACACACTTTTGAATGAAATGGAGGATCAATAGGTAAACATAATATTACTACCTAAAGAATAGTTGGATATCATAACTACAACACTGCAAGTGATGAAAGAAATATCAATCCCAACAATTTGTCTTCAATGATTATTTCCCCTTTTAAGATATAAGGAAAGAGAGTTGGTGGTAAGATGTCTACTCTTTGAGTGGAGCTCACTGATCTGTCTACTCTCTGCAGTGACAAAAACAAAACCACTTCTGGCAATAAGGATGAGGTAGAACCACAGGTAAGTATGCAAGCTTTGAGATTAAGGTTTTCCTTAGATTTCTCGTATCTCTATTTTTTCACCGGCCAATGTCTGTGAAGAGGCCAATGTCTAAATCTCAGAAGCTGCAGTAGGAAAGATGAAATAAGGACATTCCCATCAAAGTACAAAGATGCAATGATTTCCGATATTAATTTATGAATTATAAACAAAGAATTATGGAGCACATATTTATAAGCTATAGTTCAGCCAACCTATTTTTTAAAGAAAGATGCTTTTTATACAAATAAAACACAATGCTTGCCTTGGTTGTGCAGCTTCACTGGCATGTGAAAAAGCCTGGTGGTCACAATGTAGGATAAAGACAATGGGAGCTAGAAGTTCATGCATGCCCTAAACATAAAAGGAAAAGTAAAAGTATATTTAGATTTTCCAGTCATATAATAGTTCCTAATGCACAGCATAAGGCAGACAGCAATATTAGGTGCAGACTAACTAAAAAAACATGAACATTCATTCACACTGTTAACAGAACGGTTTCATAATCAATGGCTTTTATCTTAAATTCTGATTAAATCCAAGTGTTTATTCTTCTATGATATACAGAAACAAGTCAGTCTCCCTTCTTCTAACACAACACACAACAAATTGGCAATGGTAGGCAACTCTGCACCTGGCAGTTTACTTCAAGATCTGTGTTCATAAATATGAATTTTATTTATGATAATTATAATAATGATCTACAGAGTACAGAGATCTGCAATAGAGAAAAATTACAAAATGTAAAATTATTTTGTATTTTATAATGTTCCAAAACCATAGATAAAAGTGTAACAGTAGGCTCCAAAGGAGACAAGGGTAGCTATTTGGGAAAGAAGACAAAAATTTAATTTCTAAAGACATGAGAATTAAAATGAGGTTTTGGGGTTTTTCAGTTCTCTTTCAGTTTCTCATAAGTTGTTATGTCAATATTCAAAATAAACTAATTAAACACGATGCATAGAAGACCCGGTACTGTTCCACAGCAGAGTACTGTTTATATATGTAATCTAAATTAAGATACAGAAAAAACATAGAAATAGGCAGGAATCAGAACAAAAAACATGGGTGGGCAGTTGAGGGCTTGGGCTGGCACCAGAAGCACGGCTGGGCCACTCAGGAGAGCTGGGATCTCAGTGTTGGGACTAGGACAGCAGGTAGGAGCTACGAAGGCCCTAGGCTGGGGGAGGCATCAGCCAAAAGAAGGGAGGGAGTCCTTTGGTGATGGAAGGGATGTGGGATGAAGGATCGAGATCTGTCTGTCTGCCTCTGGACACACAGATCACTCTAAGGGGAGGGAATTCCTGACCTCTGCCCAAAACTACCAGTTACAGCAGGGGCCTGATGCCAAGTACCCAGGCTACCCATGCTGGGCCTGGCTCTGGATGGAGTCCTTGCCCAGCTGTAGGAAGAAGAACCTGCTGCCAGGAGTGCTCCAGTTCAAGGGAGTGCTTCATTTCATCAAGTGGAGCCTCAGCCCCAACTCAGGGGAGTGCTCTGTGCAGACAGGGGTTCCAGGTAGACTATTTAATCTATCCTGCTGCACAAGGAGCACTGGCGCTGGTCCACAAGCACATCAACATTTCAGGCTGGTGTCAGGAGTCATGACAGCTGATGGGTGACCTGAGCTGTTCTACTTTTAATGGGTGCAGCTCTAAGGTAGGAAGCCTCTGCATTTGCTTTTCCAGTCCCCTCAGTGATGGACAGACACAAACACTGGAAGTGCTACATGCTTGTGAGCTCCCCTGCTGCTTTGCTGGTACATCAGCTGATATTCCATACAGCACCTGAGAAGTGTTCAACACCAGTAAGCTATCAGCTTCATATGTACTGAAAGATCCATCAACTACCAAAACCCTTGAACTTGTATTGGAAGTAATGGGGATTTTCCTTAAGTAGTCCCAACTGACCTGACAGGTAGATGAGGAAACCTTCTCTACGTCACTATATTGAGTACACTGGGATGCACAGTTTTTGACAATAGTTTTGATGATCTCTCTGTATGCCATCAACAGAAATCCTAGGAAATTTAATTTTAATTTTTTCAGGACTGAGATGACTGTTAGAGCCTCAATGGCAGAGGCTGAAGTTCAGATGTTTTCCTTCCCTTCCTATTTCTGAACCTTTAGGGACTACTTTAAAAGATGAAGCCTAATGAGAAATTCAGTTAGGAAAAACAAAATAAACCAAATACAGCCATTTGATTTCAGAAGCTGATGTAAAACACCACAAATGGGTTAGATTACAAATTGTCAAGTTTAGATTTCTTAAAATATTATGGTCATATCAAAGGAGAAAAGTCCAGGATTAGACAATATATAAGTGGCAAAAATATGGAAATAACCAGGGTTGTACTTTCACATACACAGCCCTTGCTTAATTAACAGTTCCACATCTAATCTTTTATTTGCCCTGATATACTAAACATGAAATAGGAGAAATGGAAATGCCAGAAAACTTGACTATCTAAAAAAACTAAGCTGTAAACATATAAGCAGAAGAAAAAGAAAGAGGACATAAAATAAGAATTAGTTATGAAAGATAAAAGCACATCACAGATTCTTCCAACATAATAATATATCAACTCCATAATAAAATAGAATCATAATGTGGCTGCCCACATATAACAAAACCAAAACAAACAGATGATGAAATATCAGGATTTCAAAAAGATACCTCTGATCTTTCAGTTACAAGAGTGCTTCAAATGTTTAGAGATTTTTAGCTTGGCAAGAAAAGCTACCAGTGTAATACGCATACACACATTTTTTCAATGCTACAGTTTACTAAAACTCTTTAGTGTTAATAAATAAGTTGACAGAGCTCAGATAATTTTATGACACTTCCCAGCTACAACAAAATATTGATTTCATAATACAGTCTATGGTTTAGAAAGAAAACCAGAATTATAGAATTCTTACAATGACAAGTGAATCAATGTATTTCAAAATTATATTGACTTCTCTAAGGGCAATCAAATCATGAACAAACAATAGTTAGCCTAGCGATTTAGCTTAATTTTCACTATTTTCTTTCAGTGTAACTAGGACCAGAATTTTGTCACCAGTCTTACAGAAGAGCTCTAAGGGTAGCTTTTACATTTTCTTAAGTACAATACACTATTCTCTTTAGATTTTACATTTACAGCTGCTATTTAAAAATTCAGTGATCCTAGGGAAGATTCTGCCTTTAAAAACTGTAATACAGCTCCACAACATTCTACTCCATTAGACTAGGGACACAAATATATTTTTCCTCATCAAATAAAATGTTCCTCCACACTGGCCAAAAACCCCAGAAATCCTACAACAAAGACAACTTGCATGCATATATGCATATTAAAGAAACATTATTGATTGCTTCTTGTAATGCTGATGCTATGTAATATTTTCAATAGAATGTTCTAAGTATGCAAATTGTCAAGGAACTACAACTTCTTCCAAATATTTTGGAAGATACCATTGGGTAGGGACAGATGCTGACAGACAAAAATACCAGACTTCATTCATTGGCCAAGTTTTATCATTCTAATGGCAATTGTATCTTTTGTATGTGGTCATACAAATAAGACAGAGGAATTCTCATGGATGACAACAGGACCAGTCCCCATGATGGACACTGCATATGAAGACAAGCTCCTCAGTCTGGGCTCTGTATTCAGGTCACTGCAGAGACAACAACTTGGAGATTATCTGCTACTGATAAATTAATGGTAATCATTATTTTCTCAAAAATACGCTAGGCTTCGCTGTAGTGAAAATTATTATTATGGGAAGTAGGGCATGAGTCTGGTAAAAATACTGCATCAGGGAGACTGACTACTAGATAGGTATTTGATAAAAGAAGGAAAAAACATATCCTGTTGACTATAAACCATTTCTTTTCAGCTAATTCAGAGAAGGGTAATGATGGTCATGAAAAAAAATTTCTCTAGCAAGAGAGGAGCATGGGGACTAAAAAGGAGGATCTTACTAACAAGCTAAAAGGAGCATTATTTTTAAAGAAATCCAACCAAACAAACCCACCTTTAAAATGAGGTAAGAAAAAAACATAGCTCCTAATAAAAGTAACACACATCCACAATAAGAGAGGAAAACCACTATAATTTACTATTTTGTGGACATGGCACAACACTGCAAGACTTGTGTGATATACTGAACACACTTCAAGAGGTTAAATCAACAGTTTTTCATGACCCAAATTAATTTAATTTTCTGCACTTCCTCTCCTCTTAATCCTGTAGCAATCCCTTCCTGGAACTACCATACTACTGATGCACACTAGTTGAAAACAGAGGTAAAGAAGTTTTCTTTGTCAACAGCCTGTAGGCTCACAAAATTGAACCTGTTCTTTTATCTGCCTATGTTCATTTAGCCCACCAAGCAGTCTTTATTAAAGCTGAGGCATCAGGCAGTCAAAGTTCATTAATACCATTTATATAATCTCTGCAGTTTCAATTAACTCAGCAAGACATTCTACTACATGATAACAGTCTCATTAATTCAATAAAATCCCATAACTATTAACAATATGGTCTATGTTAAACGGGGTGTCACCTAGTAGAAAATAATAGCTTTAACAGCTTGTGATGAAACGCAGTGCTTCTTTTTTTTTTAAATTTGATCTGCTAAATATTCCATCCCTATATAGAAAGGTATTATTTCTTTCTAAGGAATCAAGAGGATTTTAAATATGAGCAGAGGGTAATTAAGTCCTTTTAAGTCATATCAAAGAGTAAAATAATATTCTTGTTCAATATACGATAGACTAAATTAGCTGGAATGTGTTCTTCCATTTCCCCATCATCAGTACTCTGGCCTATATTCACTAGAAAGAGGAGGCTGAATACTGCTAAGTATTTTTTCAGCAGTGCCCTTCAAAACACAGCTCCTAGATCTCATTTTTATTGTTCTTATGCAAGCCTATTCCTTGCTCACTGTCTGTCAAACATGAGAAATAACATGTTTCATATATTTGATAGCTATATAGTCCATTTTTTAAAGAATCTCTAAGAAATTCTCCAGAAGTAAGTGTTCTTTCAACTCATATGCCCTTTGTTTCCATAAAACAACCCTATTCCCTGGCTGGAGGACAGGGTGGTCACCGACCATGCCTGAAAGCACAGACTGTTTTATAAAAATCTTCATTTACTGAATCTCTGTATTTTTGCCATGACAAATTTCCTATCTACCTAAACGTTGGCTCCTCTACAGTTTATCCTTCGTCCAAGCACACAGAGTATCCCTCGGTTTGTCAGTCTCTACTCAGCCTACAGATAACTGTTGAAGAAACAAATACAAACATGCTTCAGTTGATACTCTGCATATTGGTCTTTCTATATGAATACAATATCATGTTTATAGTTACATCAAAACCTTCCGAACAAATGCTGAATTAATTAACTCACTAACTCTGTGGATGCAGACTTAGTGCAACTTAGGCTTTCTTTACCATTTTATCAAAAATGTCTTGAGCAGACTCTGCTTCAAGTAACTCTGTAAAAGTTAGTTATCCTTCATTTAAGAGGATTTTGTCAGCTGCATTGCTCTTGGATGCTACAAGGTGAGATAAAGATCTTTTTGCTAACATACTGCATGGCTTTAGCACTTTGAGGAAGAACTTAAAATATTACATAAAACTTAAAATAGTAAACTTGGTCTAAATTTCAGAAATCACTATGCTTTTTGTTTATTTAGTACCTTTTTAAATCCTGCTATGTACTTTCTTTACCTAAGCAGAGAAAGGCTTTCTTTGTTCTTTTTCTTTCTTAACCAATGACAAAGAAAAAGATGTTTATAAAGAAATTCAAAGTTAGAAAACTTAGCAACCTTAAAGAAAACAACTTAAGGTACTGTGTTATGAGGAGAAAGCATATGTTATTCAATGAGCTTACTTACCAACCAAGCTGACAAGCAGCTCTTTGATTACTTCAGCATTATGATACAACTTCAGATACAACAGAGCTACATTATTGTCAAACCATAGAGAAAATGTTGAGTCAATGAATGCCACCTGTACAGTATTTTCATTACCTGTTTATAAAGCAACTGCTCATTTTCTCTGGCGTAGCAGAACAGAACATCTGTAAGAATTTTCCTTACATTCTCCTGCTGGAAATACTGCATTTCAGGAAAGCTGAAAATGAAGCAATACAGCAAAAGTAAACAATAGAGTGCACAGAATGTCAGTTGCTGGTCTTCTAAAAGAGGTTTTTGGTAAGAGCATCTCCCTTATCTGCTTTCCCACTGCTTTGTGCTGCTACAGTTACACACTTCTAACAATTTGTTACATTTGTTTTGCAACCGAAATGATGAACACTGTTCTTTAATATACACCAGTCTGCTACACAGGTATGATGATATCACAGTTTTATTTCAATAACTAATCCCTTTTAATCTCATTAAAGCTTGACATCTGCAAGAATGAAATACAATGGAAGAATGGATTAGAGCATGTCAGATGACACGCATACACAAAGGTTCAGAATTTCTTTAATATTTGAAAAAATATTATCATTTAATGATTATTTAAATATCTCATAATTGACATGAAAAACAGTATCCTAAAATTGAGTATCTCCTACTGGTATCTGTTGCAATACAACATAATTAGACATCTCACTGTCTTTAACAGCTATTACAAATAAACTTTACAGTTATGAAATAATCTGTCTGGGCAAATATCCTAAGTGAACCAGAATGAAGTGGAATATGTGTGAGAATAAGGAAAAAAGGCTTCTGGAAAAATCCTGTTACGTGCATACTGGAAAATATAAATATTAATAAATATTACCAGTCTATAACTACTCTGAAGCAACTCTCACTTGTGCATCCTGCTCCTTGACTGTTGGAGGTAGGAAATAGAATAGTCATGCAGGATCTAGTTAAAATTAGACTAAGTGCACAAGCAAAGGTGTTTTCATTACTACTTGAGAAGTAACTAGATGGCAAAAAATGTTTCATAAAGCAAACGCCCCAAACCACATTGCTCCACAGCCATACAGAGCAATATAAAATACACAGCAAAAAAAAAAAATCTGAAAAGGTAGAATACTAAAAAGAAAAGAAATGGTAAAGTCAGACAAAGAAAAGCAAAAGAATACTTTAAAAAGACAACAATGGTAGGCCTCAAGCTAGAGTGCTGAAATAAGGTTGTATTACAGTCAGTTTTAGAATTAAATCAGATGGTTTGAAATAAGATTTCTTCAAACAAGTTTCCAAAGTTTGTGCTACAATGTTATATTTTACACCAGATGTAGTTAAGTCTATTGTAAAGCCTGTCACAGAGAAACAATATAGGAAATTAGAACAAATTACTTCAGATAAGACTATTAACATTGCTAATCACTGTGGTCATCTCACAGAGGTGATGACAGGCAAGCACAGAAACAGAACTAATTAAGGCTAGGAGGGTGCTTTGAAGTCCTTGGATGAAGGAGCTGAATAAAGAGCCAAGGCACAGAAGACACTGTGGCTTAAATACAGTGATGATGAAGTCCTGAGAGAGGCACTGGGATGAGAGGTGTAACGTTTTCCTGGCACCTGCTGGAGGTAATGGTAAGACCAACATTTGGAAACTTGTATGCACTTGTACTAATCACATTACTGTAAAGGAAGGACACAGCTGAGACCAAAAGTGCATTACAGCAGATGGCAATCGACATAATTTAGGGGTTTGAAGAGATTATTTCTGAAGGACTGTAATTCAGGCCTGCCCTATGAAGTTTAGGAACAGGAGACTAATAAAGAAAACTCAAAAATACACAGAGATATCTGTGAGGATCTAGTAATACCAGAGATTGTAACAGAAAGGATAATAACGAACTCAGGAATGAGCTGACTGAAGTATTAATTATAGTAAATGTAAATAGAAGAGATCATGAAGGAACTATCAGTTCAGGGTGGATTTTTATGGAAAATGTCATTTTATGATTAAAGCTCTGTTTTAAGAAATACAGTATCCTCAAATCAGTAAGGTAAGAATACTTTTCATGAACATGAGACTATTACATTTAATTACATCTCTGAGAAACCTGCATTAAGGACATGGGAATTTTCCTAAACTGTTTTACCACAACTCTTCAATGAAACAATGGTGCATTCAGATCCCTGCTTTCTAAAAGTGAAGACCAGCATGAGTCAGATATAGTTTTTTAAAATACTCCTTTAGCTGATTTAGGGGTGCCTGCACCACAGGCAGCCAGCATTTGACACAGAAATTTGAAGAACCAGGCTGGTAAACAAATAAATGGAAGCAGAAAACAAATTTGGTGGCAGACAGAAATAGGGATCATAATCAATGGATTGCTGTTCCTTACCATCTCTTCCGCATATTAGGAAAGATGTAGCTTTCCAGTGCTTTTTCCACTGCTATTTTGATGTTGGCAATTTTTAAAATATTTTTTTTCTTATTTGGGGGATGGAGAGTTTGGCACCCCAGCAACCACCACT
This sequence comes from Emberiza elegans, assembly GCA_024865655.1. Taxonomy (NCBI): domain Eukaryota; kingdom Metazoa; phylum Chordata; class Aves; order Passeriformes; family Fringillidae; genus Emberiza; species Emberiza elegans. Next base: position 40,154,492 of record JALJVW010000206.1, read on the forward strand.
ACTCATCTTCACACACCTTCCATCATCCTAAACTGTGACTGTTACTCCTGAAGCAGAAACTAAGTAGACTGATATATAAAAGTACTACTACAAAAGAGAAAATATTGACCTGATCTGTCTACAGAGAATGCTCCCTAGGCATTTTAGTTTCTTAAAATACTGGAGGGAGAAAGAGGGTAATGAAATCTAGCCATTTGCAACCCTAGATGTACACTGTGATGCCAACAAGTAACCTGGTATTTTAATTTGTGTTAAATGCTTTTCCATCTGCCAATCTGCTGATTTCTATTCCTGCAGAATATTAAAAAAAATTTTAAAAATATTGATCATTAATGAGTTGGGAATAACTTAACAATATCCTTTCCTCCTTGTAAATATTGGAAGCTGTTATTTTTATGTAGACATTATGGACTGGATTTCTATCACCTGACATTAGGAAACTGAAGTTTTGTTAGGTACTGGTGAGCTAGGAGCCTTTTATAATTACTGAAGAAAACTCCACCTCTCCAGTGTTATTCATCAGACAAAAACTGTATTTATGCTTTAGGAAGAGATAAAGTCCTAGAGTTCTACAAGTACACAGACTGTACAGCATGATTAACCCAGCTGAGAGTATTCAGGCTTCACAGACCCAATAATTAGGTGAGATAAGGATTCTCAAAATGCATAGGAACAAACACCCAAACACACACGAACAAACTTCATTACAGCTGCCTTTAGACAGCAAAATCCTGAAGTTTAAAAGAGTTTAAAACAATACCAGTTTTAGGAACCTAATTCTAGCTGCTTTTCTTGTTTATTGCTACTACACTTCAGGGAATTCTAACAAAGGCATTATAGAGTAATTTTTTTACTGCTTTGATAGCTGGAACTCTGGTTTGTTACTCTGTGTGCAGTTAGCATCACCCTCTATAGCATTATATACTTGATGCTGTGGGATGATGGAGGACTGAACTAGATGACAAAGAATATAAAAACATTCATTAAATAAGAAACAGCAGCTAGAAAGTAGTGATTATGGAAATTGAATATAATAATTATTTTAACCTTTAATAAAAAGCATTGTAAGCTAATGATGAATTTTAAACTTTTAAAATTCTAACTCCAGGGATTTATTTAAAGAGTGTAAATAAAAAGAGAGAGTTTTTACATTCTAAAGCCACAGAATGAAGAACTTACTGCTTCTTAAAATAATTATAGTTTACAAATAGATACATAAGGATATCTAAAAATGCACACTATGTTTTATGATTAGACAAAAAAGTGTACATATAAAATGCATGTAGCTTATCAAATACATTCATGTCACTGATAAATTTTGCATTTTCATTGCTTGACTTATTTTGTTATTGAAGACACAATATATACTACTGTTGTTTCAGGTTGATGTCATTTTGTATAAATGAATTAATGAAAACTTCTTTAGTCACTATTACTGATATTAGCGAATACTACTTTGCCATTTGCCACAGTGGGAGCCTGGAATTTGTGTGTATATACATATATATTTAAATAATAATCTTTCATCCACCATAACCTCCATAAAACTTTTCATTCTCCAATTATAGTTTAGATACATATATATTTTAATCTTAGAACATCCTGAACTGTTTCCTTTAACAAACAAAAAATACCATCTGTTGTGAGAATGCACATGAAAGTATAGTCAGATTTTAATTATACATCTCATGGCAAAATACATTCAAGAATGGGTCTAGGGACGGACATGTAAAATATTCGAAAACCAGACTGCAATGATTTCTTCTGCATGACTTGGTTCCTGTAAATGAAAATGTGTAAGCTTGGGATTTGCAGAATCTACGACTATCATCACTTTTTTCAAGTTATAAAGAAAAATATTTGCAATACAGTAAAATATCACATGGTAGCAAACCAGTAATTGAATTTAATTATATTTACACATTACTCAATGCTTGCACTCTGAAAAGAAATATTTTCAGGAACTGAGTGTTCTAACTCAAACAAGTTTCTAAACAGGAATGACCTAAGGGCTGAGAAGATGAAAACATAATCATAGTAATATCAGGACAAATTTTAAAAGGCATATATGACAAATAAAGCCAGAATAGTGATAAATAAAAATAGAACCTCTCAACTTCTATACATGAGTGACATTTCCCTTACTAATTACAAACTGCTTTTTTATTATTGATTGTATTAAGTGTTGAGAATTAGGAAAGTAATCTGTTCAATCTTTCATTATGATCATAATTTAGTTAAAAGACCTTTCAGCTTCTCTTATGTTCTCTTTGCTTCATACAGAAAACTACATTAAATTTCACAAGTAGTACACCTCATAATATCTTAATTTAGAAGAGCTTTTCTTCAATGATACCAACAAATCTCTGGGATTTAATGTTCAGCTAAATTGTCTCATTTTTTACTCCATGTAAGTTGTATTTTTATACATTTAATGTATGTTTCCACACATTCATGTTCAACAAACCTGACATTTACACTAGCTAAAGTCAAGAAAACACAATATAATATATACCACATAAAAATGCAGAATATAAATTTATATATAGAAATTTCTCTTAAAGATCTACATACGTTCTTGTCACATCTTGTTCAATCATTGCTCTAAGCTCTTTATCCTGGAAAAACTTATTCCAAAGACTCTGAAATAAGAAAAAATAATTGTATGAAACCAAGACTTCTACTAATACTTAAGGCTTATAAACTACAAAGTATTGCAAAGTACTGTACAAATATTGACAAATTAATCCTCAACATTCCTGGTAGACAAGTATATCAGTATTTTATGGGAGATAAAGAATGTTGGTGACCAGCACAACATATCTGAGAAAGTCAGTTTGGATCAGAAATAAAAGCATTCCAATTCCTGGATCCTCATGACATTTGCTCACTGGATGGCTGCAGGTTTGTGAGTTACTCATTTGGGTTCCAGGAAGAATATTTAGAATGGCAGAGTAAAGCCAAACTTATCAGAACAAGCAATTCAAATGAAAAAAATCCAGTTGTTCACCTGAGGAAAAACGTCTTTATCACTGGACTGTACCATACCTCTTCTATGGATGTATGGATTTTAATTGGAAGTTGCAGCAATATTCATAATAAGAAATTGTTTGTGAGTAAGTTAGTTTGCTTTAGTGGAGACAAAATTATATAAGGAGTGTATGATAATCAAATACCTATTATGAAAACATCATCATTCTAATCCACTCTGAAGACCAAGAATGGCCATTCTAAAAAAAATTATGATAGGAAAAGCCAGAGCATTTAAAGCTCACTCACTATCAAAAAAACCAAAAAACAACCAACACCTAAATAAAAGAATCTGAAGTAGGTTTAGCTTCTTCTGTAGCTATGCTTATGACCATTTTCATGATCTGTCTTTTATTTCCATGCCTTGCTTACAAATATGTTGCAAAAGCTAACCAGAAAGAAGTCAGAAAGTGCTGTTAATTGTATGCTCCAGAAAAAGTATTGGAAACTATATTATTTACTGTAAAGGGATGGTAGCTTGATATAAATACAGACAGAGCAAAATTTATAGCAGTCTTCATGCAGGTTAGGTAAGTTTTCAGATAGCAGCGGCAACAGTGAATGAAATACAGTACAGAGTCTGTACAATACTTCTACAATTTCTGGCCTCCTGGTAAGCAATTCTTTGCCTGATGCTCCACAGAAAGAAAAGAGAAAGTAAATTATGCTATCTATGGGAAGGGAAGTAAAATAACAAAAACCCATGTTAATTAGTTGCTATAGTTGTGTTACAACTCAGAAAAACCCCTAAACTTCAAAAATATTTATATCTTTGCTATTTTCTTACATATAGTGAGTACTTACTGTATGTTTTTAATTAACAACTTTTTTCATGCAGCTAGACCACATTTTGGAACTCCCCTGTCCCTGCTCCCACCCTGGCCCATCAGAACAGAGGATACAAACAGAAGCTGCATTGCAAAAGGAAGGAAAAATCAGGACACAAAATGGGTGTAACATTAAGTCACAGCAGAGGCTCAAAGGCACTTTGTTCTTCAGTCCTATGCCTGATTTGGTCAGGGGCTTTGTTTTAGAGATTAATCCCCTGCCACATATTCTGACATGTTAACCTTTGTTTTCTGTATCTGAAAGACACCACAGGCAGAAGGCAGGTTGAGCCACTGTGTATAATCACAAGCTACAGCAGAAATGCTTTAAATCTTTTACATTTGACACAACTTTCTGTCCAGATGGATGCAAGAATAGTTTGATGATGTGCACAGTCATAACAGCTGCAGAGCTCTCTCCTTCTAAATTACATAAGGAGCACAGAACCACTCCAGAGATGAAGTATGGGCTTCATCTCTAAAACAAAACAGGAGTAGTATCACCAGAGATATCTGAGACAGTCTTTTCAGGTGTAAATCTATTAAGTGCAGCAAAACAACTTATTTTCATGGCATTAAGTTATTTTAAAAATTGAAAAAAAAAATTGATGGTAACAATGGTAACAAAATTAATAGAAAAGCTTAAAGATATGTGCTATAAAATTCTTAAAAGCTTTTCAGGTATAACAAAATGCAGTAAAAAAACCTGTCCAAGGCTGAACAATCTTCCAGAGGAGCATATTTCATCGTTCTGTTAACAGCATTCACCTCATATTGACTGTTTGAACACTCCTTAAACTAGAGCCATTTGATGTATAAAACGAAAACATACAGTGATAAAAAAGCCTATCAGTTAAATTCAGTCCAGCACTGATATTTTTTTTACCGCAGCCTTCCCTGAATTAAGCCCTAAAAATCAGAATATGAACCTGGAAATGAGCATTTCCTGTTGTCCAGCAGAACCTGTGGAACAACTGTTAACACAAGTCAGTTTGCACATTTAGGAGGGAGATTTTAACATCTGCCTTTTGCCTACTTCAGCAAGAACTCACTTATGTCAGTATGAATAAGATGAGAACTTCAGTAGCATGTGTAGAGTTAACTTACCCCCTCATCCTGAGAGAGTGGATTGTTGATTATCAGATCTTGCTGTCCTGCTTTCCGAGGGTTTGTAATGTGCTAGGTAAAAACAGGAAAAAAAAATCAAATCCTCTCCTGTTATGATATAAATGTTAATATCTATGCCAAAGTATGAGAACCTGTTTTGTACCAACTTACAATTTCTTTGATCTTACTGTAAGAAGTTCTTAAGTCTGAAGTGGTTTTAATCCATTGACTTCTATCTTGTGGTAGAACATCCAGAAATAACTATAAGCAAAACAAAATAAATTCATTAAGTTTCATTGGTTTTACATAGCTTCCATATAAATCCTATCAGACAGCATAAACCACCCCAGAAAGAAAGAGAAAGAAAAGAGCTATAAATATTTCTGGTTTTAGTGCTTTCTAGTCCATAAATAAATAGGTAGGAACAGCAGCAGTTCTATAGGGCAAAATTCAGCATTAAAGTCAACTGAAGCCATGAACTCAAGCTTTGTAAAATGTTACAGCTACAGTAAAGTTGATGGTGACTTCCAAGGCAGAAACAATATGGAAAGATGTGAAAAGAAATATACAAAACTTGAAGCTATTTATGTAACACTGATGACCTAATGCAACAAGCTTAAAACAGAACACAAAAGCAGAGCAGGAGCTAAGCACCAAGGGATATACCCAATGTAAGGAATGCAACATGCTCTGGAATTCTGCAAGACAGCTAAGAGAGGCAGTTTTCCAGAAAGTCCTTGAAAATGCCTACCCTCCATTTTTTCATGTCTCTTTGAAAAGGTTTAGAAAGAAACATGCAGTGTAAAATACTATTTATTTGCATTTGAAGCAAGGAAAAACCCCAGTATTTTTTTGCTTTTTCAATGTTTTTATTTGCACATTGTAAAGTGTTAAGAAACAGTAATACTGACAAACAGAAGTACTGACAAATCATTCCTAAATTACTGAAAAAAAAAGAAAATTTCAGAATTTAACAACAGAACCCTAATGCATATTGGGACAAGCAAATAAACCTTGCCTTATTTCTAAAAGAAAACCACTCCTTGATTTAATTGGTAGACAGGGAAGGACTTGTATTTTGTGTTAGTTCAGAGCTTTGAGTTATGGCGTCCTAATTTAGAGACTTAAAAAGAAGCAAACTGGTAAAACAATGCAGGTGGCATATATTCACTGGACTTGCTGAATAAAATATTTTCATTAACTTTAAACTAGTTCAATGCTACATATATTTCAATTTTCTAACTTTCATTCATATATAAGAAGTATTTTAAATTTGATGGTTCAGAAATTCCAAATGAGGTAATTTAAATGATCAGCACTAACACACAGTAAGTCTACTAGAAAAATTTTTCTCTACTATCAGAGTTAGTGCACAACAGAAGACTTGATGTCATTGTAAAAAATTTGTTTGGACTTCAGAGAGCTACCCCGTATTACCTTGCTTTCTTTCTCTCTTCCTTCCCCTGCTACTTTAAAAAAAAAACACAAATAACTCCCAAGGAGCTGCTGTGCTTTTGGAAGACCTTGCTTCCCTCTTCATCCAGTCCTTACAAGAGGGATTGGTCTTCACTTTCTCATTTCACTGGGAAAACCAGATAGCAGAAGCATCAGACTGATTTTAAAGCAGTCCCAAATTCCACAAAACCATAATTTTTTAGACTAACTTCCTATCTATTTCCAGTGCATGACTTTCCTGCACAGATACTGAGAGGAGAGAAGGCTGTGTGGCACTCAATTCTAAACATATCACCAGCACAAAGATACACTATCCTAGGATTCTTTTGCTATTACCTGCAATTCAGCTTTAAAGCAATTTGATGTGGTTAGCAAATGTCCAATGAATTATAAAAACGAGTAGGAAAACATTGGGATGAAGTCTCTTGGAAAATTCATGATTCTTTGCATCAATAATCTTCCAGCGCATCAGGTAATGTGTTGATATATTGCAACCACAAACTGTAAATAAATATTTTCTCTTCTTACCTTCCAGCAAACACTACGGAACCTGCTGCTTCTCAGCTGCCCATTAATCCCCTTCAGCCGTATAGTTGCCAAGTAATTGTTGTTTACAAATAGTTCTTCCCATTCTTTACTGCAAAAGCAAAAGGAATGAACATTTAAACAAAAAAAAAAGCCTTTGCTGATTTAAGGACTACATGACACTATACAATTTTGGATAAGCAGAGGAAAGCAACTTTTTAAAATGTATATATTTAGTTGTGTACCACTTCTAAACGCATGGCTGTTTTTTTGGACACATTTCTTCTTTGGATTTAATGAATATGTAGATCGCTATAATTATGCCAGCTACTGAAATTCATAATGTCTATGGAGGCTATTCCATTTCCTCTAAAATGTTGGTACTGCAGTTCAGTGAATAAACAAGAAAAATGAATATTAATATAAGCACATTCATGTTTCAGCTGTAGACAAAGAAGTACCTATTCCAAAAATATGCAACAGAAAAGTACACTGTTGACTGTATTAGCTCTTCACATGACGTATTTGCTTAAATGAACCTTCTTTTCTTCTTAATGTCAAGCTGGGCAGTTAAGCATCATAGAAGATGACTTTCTTTAACATTTAGTGCTATTTACTATTGAAATCACTCCTACTTCTTTCTACATGATCAGTTTTAAAATTTTAACAGGTGCTGGGAAATTTAAAAAAACATCAAAAAATTAAAAAGCCTCACTGTATAAACTGTTAAAGGCAAGCTTGAGTACCTTGCAGTACCTATGGCTGACTAGATAAACAACCTAAATATGCCTCCCAGGCATGCAGGCACCAGGGGCCTAACACCTGTGCCTCATTAATATACAAGTAAATCTGCTCTACTGGGAAACAATTGGAAATTAATTGTCCCAAACCATCTACTGAGTTTGAATAAAAGAATTAAACCTATATTTCCTGCAACTTCTACTGAAATGAATCTCAAGAACAGCTGAAGCATCTGATAGTCTTAGTAGCCAACGACTTGTTCGCAGACTTTCTGCAGCCACTTTAAAATACAAAGGGCAATTTCAAAGTAAGGAGCTGGGTTATGTGCAAGGAAATGTGTTTCAGATTTCTTTTCAATGCATGTCCTTAAGGTGAACATCTTCTCCTCCCCCTGTCACATGGGAGACTATTACTTCTCCCTGGGAGACCAAATGAAACCAGGAAGAGAGAAACTACTATTATGACTCCAGGCTAAGATCTCACCACATTTACTCTGCTAAGGAGGGTCATAGAGTGGGTTATACTAAATACCAGCAAACTCTGGTTTTGCAAATTGCCCTAAATATATGCAAGATGAAGTTAGATGGTTTTCAGCCTTTTAAGCTGAGTTGAGAGAGTGAGTTTTTTAAAAACAGAATTGTAAGATATAGCTGCCGAAAGCTGTAGAGGAATGGACTCATCAAGCCAGGAAATTATGATCGTCTTCTTCTGTGACAGGAGCAAGCTCATGATTCATGCTGAGACCAGAAGTCCTGTGTTTGTGAATGCACCACCTTTCAGCTAGGACCATATTCTTAAAAAAAGAGTGTTTACTTCTGGGTCTTGATTATTAATTATTTTGAAAACCAAAGGTATTCTAGATAAGAGCAAAGATGCCTACAGCAGTGTTAGACTGCAGGGTTTAGGGATGCCTTTAGCTTCTCCCAAGTGCCAGTACCCCTAGGTGACCAAAAGAACAGCAAGTCATTCCAATGGTGTGGAGCAGCTTCCTCCATTCCTCTCACATCCCCCAGTCTCCAAGTCAGAAAGACTATCTGGTCATTTTTGTCTCCTTGTCTCCCACACATCCTCACCTTCTGCAGGGAGCTGCCTACGATTGTTTATCATGATTCTGCCTCCTTTAAATACAACGTATGGTATACAGCAGACACAGCTTGAGGAAAATCTGGGCCTTTCTTTCACAGCCACTTATATTTCAGTAACTACAGTATATTATGGCTATCTAAATAACCCTCCTGTTTCTATCACATATAATATTCTTCATTTGCCATTGTAAATTCTGCAGCATCATTGGCCATTATAACTCCTGCCAAGCCACCTCCCTAAGGTAGCTATACTTCAAGAGGGCCACATTCCCCTGCGCACACAACAGGTCAGACTCTGAAGCTATTCACATTGTTCTGCAAGTGGATGACATTCCCACAATGTCTTTGAAAATGCCAGTGTGTCAGCTGAGTTAGCAAAAGGTTTCAACCAGTGCAACTGTGAAAAGAAAGAACAGAGAGGAAAGAAACTCTTTAGGTTATTTTTCTCACCAGCTGCTGGAAGTGATTGCTACACAGTAAGAAAGTAATTTCAACACTTCTGAAATTGTATTAGTGCAGATATTATGCCTTAAAAAAAAAAAAAAAAAGTAATGCAATTCCAAACATGTTTTGAACCAAATTACTTTTAAAACCGCCAAAAGAAATTTGGCAAGATCGTATCTCCTCTGCATTCCCCCTTGGCTGCTAGGATCACAAAAAAAGTTATAAGCAACTGAAAAAGAAATTACTTGGAAGCTGGGATCTGCCTCAGTTTTAGTAGAGCTGAATGATATTTAAAATCCTTTCTGAAGAGCATTCCCTAATTCATGTCTCAAGTATTTTGAATGAAGACTAATAATTCAAGCTTTGCAATTCCAGAGACTTTTAACAGTGGTAACACTGTTTAATATGAACAAGCAATCAATTCTGAAAAGGTAACTTTTAAAATTATATAGCCCTACTATGTAAAATAATATCTAAGAGCCTTGTTAACCCAGGATTGCAGAAAACCCACCGGTGAACATGAAATGAGCAATGAAGATTGGACTCAAGTCTACCATATTCCATTTGCTTCATTGCAGTGAAAGACTCCAAGAGCTTATAGGAACCACCCTAACTATGAATAAGCACATGCATTTGCTTTTAATCAAACTAGAAAACTAAATGCATGATCTTGTGTTATACCACCTGTAGACTGTACAATTAAAGGCAAATGTCAATGTTAATGTTTTCTGATTATTTTGTAAATATTTTTCATTTTAGATTCTTATTTGAGTATCCTGTCTAATGTACTATTGGGCATGTTGTAAAGCCTTAATAATAATAATAAATACATTTAATGTAAGATGTTGTTGTGGTTTGACACTGACCCAATGCCAGGCACCCACAAAACTGCTCCCTCAACCTCCCATGCGACAGCTGGGCAGAAGAGAGAAAAAAATTGAGTTGAGTTGAGTTGAGATAAGGACCAGGAGAAAACACTTCAAGAGCAAAACAGCCTCAAAGTTGCAAAGTGAATTTACTACTAACAGAGTCAGAGGAGGATAATGAGAAGTAAAAGAAGCCCTTAAAACATCTCTTTTTCCCCCAACCCCTCACTCCTTCACACCAATAGCACAGGGAGACAGGGCATGGGGGTTTGTTCAGTTTGTCATCCAAGGTTTTCTTCTTTTGCTCAGGGAGAGAAGTCCTTCCCCCGTGGGGCCATGAGGTCCCTCCCATGGGAAACAATTCCCTGTGAACTTCTCTGACGTGGGTCCATGCTCACAAGCAGCAGCTAAACTGCAACTGCTGCAAACATGAGTCCCTCCCATGGGCACACAGTCCTACCAAAACTGCTGCAACATGGGTCACTCTTTCCACAGGGTACAGTCCTCCAAGGACAGGCTGCTTTAGCTTGGAAGCAGGGACTCCCTCCCTCCACCTGGTCTCCCACTGGATCACAGCTTCTTCCAGGAATCCACCTGCTCTGGTGTGGGCACCTCCCCCCATGAGCTGTGGGTGGATCTCTGCATCCCCTGTGGATACCCACGGGCTGCAGGGGCACAGATGCTTCACTATGGTCTGCACCACAGCCTGCAGAGGAATCTCAGCTCTGGTGCCTGGAGCACCTCCTGCCCTTCCTTTTCCACTGACCTTGGTGTCTCAATGTTGTTTTCTCTTACATGTTCTCACCTCCTTCACTTCTCTGACTATAAGAAAAACTGTGCATGCCTCACTTTGATTTTCTTCTTAAATATGTCAACACAGAGTCACTACCAACATCTCTAACTGGTCCAGTCTTGGCCAGCAGCATGCCCATCTTCAGAGCCACCAGGGATTGGCTCTGCTGGCATGGTGGAAGCTTCCAGCAGTTTCTCACAGAAGCCACTTTTGTGGCTCCCCTGCTACCAATAACCAGGCCATGCCAAACCAATGCAGACCTGAATGAGAAAGAAATTATTGGAGTAACAGTTCTTTAAGAAACTTAATTTCATGTGCATTATCTCTGCTGTCCAATGTAAAATATCTACTGCCATAAGTTAGGGAGAGTTGCATTACTTCAAAGCAGGAAAAGTGCGCAATATGTATGAAAGAAAAACCAGGCAAATCAATGAAGGGATTAATTCTGCAGGAATTGTTCATAGTTCTCATCTGTTCCTTTCCATCTTTTGAAACATGCACTTATGTCATAACCACAAGAGTTTAAATCTCTCTGCCAAAGAATTGTATACTGGGGTCTGCTCTAAGACACACTCCTTCTTATAAGAAAAGACACACACTCTCTTTCTTATAAGAAATGAGGTTGACCTCTGAGCAAATCATATATAGAAGTCTATTTTTCTTTCTTTTCAAGAGGATATGATTTGTTGATATGATTCTTGTTAAGGCAATTACAAGCATCAGATTTTCAGATACAGAAGCCTGAAGTTTGGAACAGAAGTGATCCTCTCAGTTGACTGTTAGTAAAGATCACAACAAGCAGGACTTTACTCCAGAAAGTCTAAGTAAAATTCTACATGCACATAAATAGCATTCTTGAAAAGGTATGTGAATCTCTAAGGTCTAACATCTTAGTAAAAGTCACTGGAATCCCACTATTGCTCAGCTATTGAGGAACAAGCAACTATAAACTCTTTCAGAATGCACGGCATCAGTAATCTAACAATATGCCTAGGAAATAACTCTGAAATAGTTCCAAGAGCTTTACTGAAGCAACACTGAGCTTGTGCATGTTGGGGAGAGGTAACAAAGACTTTCCTCCACTGACAGGCAGAAGCAGAACACCTGCCTCTGCTCTGCTGCTAAATTTCAATCTCCAGCATAATGGTAAAACCAATAAATCAAGCACAGATATGCAGAAGAATGCAATGGTAGCCCATTAAGGCTCCTTACAAAATACATACTCTGTTCAGAAGAGGAAGAAATACAACTGAGGGAGACTAGTATAGCACAGACAGCAATAACTGCTGCTTCTGCATTTACTGATTTTAGAGGATAAAGCTGGGGAAATATATGAATGCAGATCCCGCCAAAGTCTAAAACTAGTGTTAGAAGTATTTTCGTACCATCATGTTCAGACAACACCAAAACTCTGTGGAAGACACTAAACCCCAGAGAAATGTAAAAATATGAAGAACCACATGGAACTACAATCTATGTCACTGAAAAAGGGCAAAAGTTTCAGTTCTGGGACTGCAGGGGCTCCGATCTACCAGGTAAATATTACTGTCCATAATTCATGTTCAAGTGAAACTACAGTTAACAAAGAAACCAGTACCTACTGGGTCATCAGATAGTGTGCATCATTTTTTTGTCTCATGCCTTTTTAAAATATTTCATGCCAAGTTTTGAAATAACTTTTTTTTTGAGTCCTTGCAGAAACAAGACCAATTTGTTATTTACAGCAACATTTAGATAACAAAGAATATTCTCAGTCTGTGGAAGAATACTGCTATACTACTGAAACATTTGCATACATATTTAGGATTTCAATCTAAATCTCGAGCTTATTTCATCCTCTAGACCAATATTAAAGGACAAAATGGATAGCCTCAAAGAGATACAAAGAAAATTCTTGAGCAGTACTGCTAGTATTGACAAAATCATCTTAAAACAATGGCATGTGTGCTTCTAGAAAAGCCAATTTCACATTTTTATACTGGTTTTCATCTTCAAAAGCTGCTTTTTAAAATGTTGAGACCCAAACTCAGCTCCTCAGGGGCATTCAATGAAGCAACAGGCTACTGAACAGGCTATCAGAAAGAGAACCAATTCTCAAATAATTTTGTCGTATGTTTTGCAATATGAGATCTTTATTGAGAGGAACATCAAGTATCTATATTTAAATATTTAAATAGAGGCAACAATTCCTTTCAAACATACTGCATAAATCCAAGAAACATGCATAGTTTGTATTATTCATTATGTCGTAAAATCAAAAGTTAAGAAAAAAGTGAGGCAACTTTCAGGAATGTAATAAAGAGAGAGTTAATTCTATAAAAACAGAGAAAAAAAACCGCAATTGAAAGGTAGTATCAAGTAATAAGAAGTAGAGCTTCTAAAAAAAAATTTCTGAAACACACAGATTTCTATTTGCTACCCTGAAAATCCATTTGACAGCTTTAATGTGAAGGCTTATCAGTCTGCTTGGAAAATACATGTATTTTCCTCTGTTTCTCAAAGTCCTGCCTCAGGATACGTGGCAGAGCTAACAGCCATGTAAGTGTGAATATGCATGGCTGTGTTGCTGGGAGGCTGAACATTCAAAGGGCAGATTTTTCTAAACAGTTCAGGTTTCATCTACTTTTGGCTGACATACAGTTAAAAAGGTTTGCATGAAGAAAGGTAAAATCACTTTCTTAAGGCAAACATTCCGGCAAATAAAGTTATTAGTTAGCTATGCTCTTTAAGCTACCAGCGTGTGTGCAGCACAGTTTAGGGAACTGAAATAAGGCTGCACTGGCAGCAGGATGCTCTGCCAGCACCCTTCCTCACAGCACTAGGTCTGATGCAGAACCCAAAGATATCTTTCTCCATATTCCAAATTGTCCACTTTGCCTTGGTGGTTCTCAGACAAAGAGCCAAGTTTGATGTTTGGAAAGCACATAATTTCCAACCCTTTACCAGTTCAGCTTTTATAGAAGAATTCTTGTTACAGCCATTTTGAAGTCTAAATTTCACCAGCACGTTTTCCTCTACTCATTACTTGCTGCATACCTTTACAGAATGGTGAGACAAAATATTGATATTATGTTCAACTATTTTTATTTTTGTGTTGTAACTGAGTTTGCCAGTTGCAGAGTCAAAGCTTTCTAGTTTAAATCCCCCAATATCTTTGAAATCCTTTGCATGTACATGAAGAACATTTACTTCCTACTTCTGAATACAGAGTGTGGTTAACTGATCCATTTCCCTACATCCTCCTTCTTAGCCTTCTTGAAAATATCCCCAGTCACATCTCCCAATTGCCATTAAAGTCTGAAGGTTATTGAGAGTAAAAAAGTAAAATAAATTCATAATGAAAGCCACTTTAAGCATTAGTAAGTGAAAATATGGCATCAGTTGATTGTGGCGTCAGTGGCATATCTGCTGATTTTCAAGTACAACAGAATAAATCAGGGGTGAACTAAAATTTTCACTTGCTTTGCATGGACTTTAGAAATTACCATTCTCTCTTCCATGGTCTCTCTTCACAATCTAAGTCTTTCTTTCTTGCAGCCAATCCATAAAAAAAGCATTTTACCAACAAAAGATGTTGGTAACTCAATTCTTCCTTTCTGATTCTCTGTCAAAACCACCTCAAGCTTTAAGCAAATGTCTTAAATTTGCTTTCCCTTATTACATTGCATTAAACCAGACAGCAAGTCCATATTTCTATTTCTGTGTCTTTAGAAAGTAATATATTTTCACTAGAAAAGTTAGAAAAATTCAAAATATATGTGTTGAAATGTTTGTATCTTAGAAAAAGTATATTGAATATAGGTTTTCAGTTCCTTAATCACAATTTATTCTTCCTTGTCTTATGATATCATTCACCAATTCCTTAGAACACCAGGCAAGGAATACAGCAAGGGTCAGCTATGGAAGGAAGAAGTAAATAACACAAATTTGAAAAGAAAGAGATGGAAATAATGTAAGTAAGTCTCCTTAAAAGGAAAAAAAATGCAATTTTTAAGAATTCTGAGAAAATCAGAAATCTTCTAAGCTTTTCATAGGTGTAAAAGTGATCTTCCAGGTTTTGGAGTAAAAAGAACCTGTTGGAGGAAACCTGCGATCAGTGCAAACAGTCACTTTCTCTTGCTGGAAAAAGGAGATTTGCAAAATGGAATTCCTAACAGAATCACAAACACTGACAAATGAGAGTACTGGCACAGACTACCACATCCAGAGAAAGATTCTTAGCACATTATGAACATGATCTTTCAGAAGAATCAAGGAGAGAGTTTACAAGCTCCCAGACAAAATTAACTCACACTGAAAAGGCCTCTTTAACACAAATGGAATCAACTAGAACACCATCTAGCAAATGGTTTAGGATAAAACAAAATAACATGGATGCCAGTTTTACTGCTTCCTTGTGGAAAGAGAAAATGGATGCAAGTGCTGTGAATTCTCCTTGCATTGTGGAGTGGAATGGCAGTGACAATTTCATTGCATTGCCTTCTGCATCCAATTTTTCCTATTTCAAAATAATAGAAAAACCCATAGAAAAAAGCTTGTTCTTTACATCTCTTGATTATGTGTGGACATACAGCGAACAAAATCAGGAAAAATAAAACCATAATTGCACAGGAGTGGCTTAGAATTAAAACAATAAAGTACCATTGTCTGTGTATGAACAAGACTAGATAGGCTTGTGTAGATGGAAAAGGGCTGCTTCCTAATAGAGTAAGATACAGTTTTCCTTAAGGTGAAGGTATGTAAGTCGCACACATCTTCACAGTATGTTTAAAATGCAAGGACAGAGGCTATGTAGCCACTTCTGGCTCAACTGCCAACAAAAGCCAAAGGGCAACCCAAGTGGTTTCAGCACCACTTTTGGAAGCGGGAACAGCTTGCACCCCTTGCTGTCTTTGTTCTGTACGCTCAGTGCCCGCAGCTGGCTGGCACACAAGAAACGCCTCAGCCAGCAGGACCACATTGCCTTTCTGCATCAAGGAAGGAAACATCTGGTAAGCAGAATCTGTAAGAAGTCAGGGAGAGGAAATGGAATACAAAAGTGTTTCTTACAGTAGATCCTCTGCCTGTTTGAAATATGAGCAGAAGAAGGAATACACCTTGTCTACACAATCCACAGCTTTGAGCAATCATCATTTGTCATGGAATTTAAGCCACAGAGGAAAGAACTTTATCTTGATACACGGGGTAAGAATTAAACTTGTGCAGATCTGTATTAAGAAATTAATACAACATAGCAGTCATGGGTCTCTGAATCATAAAGTAAGTTCATACACAAGTATGAAAAGTGAGCTTTTTTAGGCTATATATTTATTAGAAGCAGTATTAATGTATGAATCCACCTTGAAAGAAAATAAGTGTCCTTGAGATGTTAGATTCTATCAGCCAAATTGAATGTCTGCATCAATGGCTCTCCCTAAAAGTCATAATTAGGTCATTAAAATATATTTAGAAAAATAGCCTGTAAAATAAAGTTAAAAAATACTCACCTTCATTTTATTTCATAGGTCACTGTTATACCATCTAATAAGATAATTAAAAACATGCAAGCAGCTGGTACTGAGGCTAAACAGATTAATGTAATAGTCTGTAGTCATATGTGCTGGCAAGGGGTTCACCTCTTTGGCGAGGAGAAGGTCAGCTGCCCTTGGGAAGGGAGGAGAAAGACAGTATTTCTACTTTCCAGTGGCACTGCATTGCAGATACTGAAACTAAAGATCCACATCTATTTTCTTTTTCCTTTTGGTGAAGTCCAGCCCATTTGGACATCCAGAAAAGGCTTTAACCACAGCAGTAAAACAACACGGTACAGCAGAGCTGAAGTGTTTTCCTTGAGTTTACATTTAAAAGCTGAAAGATATTATGTCTAAATCCTTGTTCAAATGTTTCTAATAGCGAACTTCTAATTTTGATGACATGCTTCTAGGAAAAAAAAAAAAGTAATTTCTTATTAGTAAAGCTCCTTCCTAAGTACACAAAGAGTACTTCCATCAGAGCATGAAGACCAGCTAGAAAATTCTCCATGACCTGACAGGATGCATTCACAAACTCAAACAATATTTAGAAGTACATGCCAGTCACATGTGCTTTTCACTAACATAACTTACAAACTTTATGACCTAAAGGGAAATGCGCACTATGTGAACACATGCAGCACTACATTTGTGCTGTGCTGTGCTTGTGATCAACACAAGCAAGAATCACAAACTCTAAGGTGACATCTTCATATTAAAAATAAAACCATACAAATAGTTCTGGAGCATCACAAATATACCAAAGAATAATGATATGTCATCCTTTATTAACAAATATACTTGGAGTCTTGTACTGGATAGTGTCAAATTGTCCTTTAAAACAGAGAATGTGGAAATTAAGCAACTTCTCCTGGGGTTTATTTTTCATTGTGGTAAAAACAATGTTTTTAAGGGCACTTTAATAACAAAACTTATTAATATTCAAATATTTTTGGAGTCATCTCTTCTAAGTAAATTGTAAAAGCCTATTACTGACAAAATATTAAGTAACATTTGTTTCAGCAAAAATTTTCAATACAATTTTTCATGTATTAACCTTCTGCATATGTATGACATCTACCATGATTCAAAGATGCCTTTGCCTCTTTTAGGGCAAAAATTCATTAGCTGGTCTTTTTAAAATATGATAGACTGAAACGCATTGGGTAAGCAAGACTGTCATTAATTTTACCAAATTACTAACTTACTAAAACAATAATCCTTGACAGTATGCTAAAATAGGTCAAAATTTCTAAGGAGTCTTTAAAGAAATAACAACCATTTGCCATCATTACCTTTCAAGATAGTTTAGGATTCACTTTTCACCTTTCATAAGGTGTTAGATGTTCAATTTTACTTAACATGCAGTCCAGAACTATAACTATCAAAACAATATCCAACCCAACCATCAAATTTACAGCCAGTCTCACTAGATCATAGGAATTACTTGCCACTGAGAAACAAATACACATTTTACATCTCAAGCACTACTACTAAATAATGGTGATAGCTTGCCAACTATGAAAAGTCAGAAGTTACTTTTATATATACATACACACCTCCTCAATACACATACACACATATGTATCTTTTTTACTATTTTGCCTTTAATTACATCAATAATACTTTGGCAATGAGATATGGGACCCTTAAAAGACTAATTAACTTCAGTTTTCTAAGTTGGGCTCTTTGACAGAATATAAGAATTTGAGTTTGGGCTCTTTGACAGAATATGAGTATTATTCAGTGGAACTTGTAGCCAACGTCGTATTTATTATATGCACTTTGGACTAAGGAATACATAGGTACAAAGACCAGCTTTAACCTCCACCTAATCTGTGGAGAATTGAAGAGTCACTAAGTTTTAGGCTGATTTAGGTAAAAGGCACCATGCTCTATCCTCCCAATGGCTGTCCATGCTAGCTACATTCCCTGCGTTGGCACTGATACCATGGGAAGCTCTGGCAGGAGGAAATCATCAGAAAGCTCTCCCAAGTAAGAATGAACAGGTTGGGCTGGGTTAGCTCCCTGGACTAGCTCCCTGAGAGATGAGTGCTACTGCCTGAGTGGAGCAGGGGTGACAAGAAGGGCTCAGACCCCAGCTCCACAGCTCACACTCTCGTGGAACCAAAGTCTAGCTAAAGCTGGCTGCTTCTTCTTCAAGTGTTGCCACTTGGCAGGTACAACAGCTGGTGCTCTTGAGTTGATGACTTTCAGGAATAAGTTTCCTGCCTTTAATGGCAGAGAGAGCTCTCAACTTTCTTTTGCTGATATGGTTAAATTCTATCTTGCCTACTTTTGAGAGACCGATTTGTGGTCTCTCTGTCTACACATGATTCACACCTAAAAACCATGAAGATTATCCTGGGTGGTATTTTTCAGCCCTTCTTTTAACTTAGACAGTATGGTACATGCAGAAAACATGAATATGACAAGAAACAGTCATGTAGAACCCTAAAATGGATCTTCTAATGTATTTTATCAAAGTGAATATGCTAACTACCCTAGAAGAGTTTTACATCATCACAAGTAGGTCTCATTAGACTTATTAGGATAAAAAAATTGTAAGGATACCTAAATCAACCCACCCCAGTCCCAGTTTGTCCCTGCAGGCACACCCTTTGTTCCAACCTTGCTCTTAGTCCAGAAACTTCCTCTGGGTGTTTGAATCGCAGCAAACTCTTTGCTGTTCCCTCTAGGTCCTTACAAAAAGTCTTTCTTTTCAACATCCTCAAGACCAGGCTGTTTGCTCCTTGCTCTCTTTGGCAATGGCTGTGTCTCCAGCCTGCAACAGGTTCTCCAGCACCGTGTCCCTCCCTGCCACCCCACGCCCGAGGCTCCCTGTGAGCTCCCAGCACAGCTCACTGCCTGCCCCACGCTGCAACATTCCCCACCCAGCCGGCTGCAACCAGGACAAGGTGAACAGGCAGGTTCCTCCTGCCTGACTGCACCTCTTTGAAGTAGAGATTCCAGCAGAGCACAAACCAAAACCAAAAAAAATGCCAACCAACACAGTCCACTAAATGATTCGAAAACAATCATGTGGTAAGTATGTTTTGTTTTACCATACTTAAGCATGGAAATCAGATGCAATCCTTCTGGTTAGCACAAATCATGCTATTAATTTACTAGTCACAAGGAAGAAGATTTTTTTGTAGCAGAGTCAGTATTTTGCAGGGTGAAAGATGAAAGTATACACCTGCTGATTAGCTTTCTGTGCTTTCAAGCACAAGACACCCTTTGGTATGTACCCAAGCAAGATTCAAGCTCAATGACATGGCTTTAAAAAAGTTTCTTTGCCTGGTGTTTACTGCCAACAAAATTGAAATATTATTTTCCTGTCAAATAATCTCAAATTTAACTAATCTTGGCTTTGGTTTTTGAGATGAAATAATGAGGAAATAGAATTTCATGTGGTCCATAAATCCAGTTACTTTGGAGAAGATCAGAAAGGTGATCACTGGTGAATTGAATATTTCAACACTTACCTTAGTTGCTGTGAGTTTACTTTATTGAATACTTTGGAGGAAAAAAACCCCTACAAAATACAACCTTAAAATGTTTAGGTTTTCAAATATCTTGTACTTTCATTGGTTAAGTGTTTTGAACAACTTTTGAAAAAAACTAATAATCCAGAAAATAAATTTTCACATCATTCCTTAATTAAATATTTCACGTTCTTTTGCTTACTGTATCAGTTTAGATTCCACAATCCTCCTAAAGTATAGGACCTGTTCTTTCGCATTAAATAGATTATGCTTATTATAATCAACCTTCTTAAAATTAGAAAATAAATATAAAAAATTACCAACCTGTAAGAAATAAAAGTTCCATCTGAATGTGAGGTGGAGGGTGTGCTTCCATTTTCATTTGATCCTCCTAATAAAAAAATAAGACAAAACACCTTTGTTGTAAGACAAACTCTGATATGAACACAATATGGATGACAACTGATACTGATTTCACCATATATGGTAACTTCAGTCACCACAAAACTCACCTAAAACTTACATAGACAAATTGCAACTTTACCTCTTTAAATTCTTACAGCCATTTTAACTAGCCTCCAAGTTCAAACTGGAGTCTGAAAGTTCTGAAAATCTGATACTTAATTTCACCTAAAGTTTTGATTGAGGTCCTTCTCAAATTATTTAACACAATTTAACTAGTATAGGTTTACAGAAGTACACCATATAAAGTAGATGAGCTTGATTTTACCAACATTATTGCTAGTGCAATACTGTAGTTCACACAGTGTCATGCTGTTTGCAGTCCTCTTTTACTTCAGAAAGGACCAGTCCTGCCTGAATACTCTATTTGCACTGGCACCAGATATTACCTTCCAATAACTTTACTTAATAAAAGTCTATCAGCTCTCATTCTGTGGCAAGACAATAAATGAAAATTTTGGATAACACTGGTTCAACCTCAAGCTTCACTAAAAAGAATTATTTCATTAAAATTTGCATTTCCTTGTACATCCTAGAATTACTATACTTCACTAATCCCCATCCCTTCGATTTCACAGCATCTCCTGTGGCACTGCATCAGATGGTTTACTGAGATCCAGACAGACTTAATGTATTTCCTGAACGTATATTTTGAAAAGAAAGCAGGTTAGCTGGCCACAATGTCCCATTTAACAAAAAAACCTGCAATAAAAGTTAAGCCATTTGCTTTGCTTTTCTCTCTTATTTCTTTCTTAAAACTTTTTAAAGCCCTGAACAGATAATGGTCAGCCCATGCAGGTGCTTTGCTATCACTTTCCTTTTCCCTGTTAATCTGTGTACAGGCACGATATTTCCATTCATCTGCCATGAACTAAAGTACTAAAAATTGTTCCATGCAGCAGCATTTGTCAATATTTTTGAAGTCTGCAAGTCAGATTTTTAGCTCTGCTAATTTACAGTATCTACCCAGTTCCATCTATTTTATTGATTTATTTTCAGGCCTTTGCCTGAAATTCTATTTTAATTGAAAATTAAATGTTTTCCTTTTCAGACCAGAGCTGGATTACATTTAGTATAATTTGTCCATTCACACTGCAGAATGGTTCTAGTTTTCTTTCTTAGCAAGCTTCTTTACATAGTCAAGTAATATTTTTTTGTGTATTTAAATTCTCATCTTATGATCTGATTCAACTTAATTTTTGCTGATTGTCACTGTAACACTTTCTGATATCCAGGATGTGGCCTTCTTTGCAGATCAAGCTGCTTTTCTGTTTCTTTGGGGATCTTTGCTTATTCCAGACATTCCTTAAAAAATACTTAATCATTCACTTTGGCATAAAACTTCCAAGTGTTTTTTTCTCATCTAATTTGGAATGCAGGGTTTTTTATTAACTTTTGCACCTTTGTCTAAAACAAATCCCAAACCTCTACTACATCTTAGTTTAAAATCACTCAGTCCGGTTGATTTCACTAATTAGCTCTCTCCATTTATTTTGAAAATGGAAATTCTACTTAATCAATCTGCTTTTTGTTTACTAAATTTAACTAAATTAACAACACCAGATATTTCATCCAGAAGCCGACCCTCCCGTTATTAATAACCATCTGTTCATTTTTCCCCCTCATATCTTGTAAAATAGTCTCCCATATTGGGACAATTTTCAGTAATACACTTTTTCATATATTACCCATCTCCACATCTGATCCTGAGCATTCAGAGAAATGACTGAACTATGCTCAGTCTCTGATAAAGCCATATGGCCAGGTACAGTGATACTGGCCAAGTGCTACAGGGACAGAGCACATCAAAATGGGTCCTGAAGGCACCACTGCACTTCATTTATACTTAAATTAAGCATTTCACCTACCAGACTAGTCAGATCAAAAAAAAACCCACCTTATTCACAATGCTAAGCTGAAATACTGAAAAAGTATGTCTTTTCAAGAATAGCAACATAATCTTCCTCCTTTCTGCAGAATGAACTTTAAGACTATCTCAAAAAATGCATGGACTTTATAACCTTTCCACGAAACCATTTGTCCTGCTTGAAGAGTGAACAGGACTTTGCAAAGAAAATAAGGATAATAGTTGTTCTTTCACCAGGACCCTGCAAATGGTAGGATCCTGGGTCTGCTACATCCACTGAGCTGTTCTTCACAAACTGCTCTAAGTCTAGCTTGCTTTATTCTGAAGAAAATAATCTCCTGTATTTAAATGATAGCCAAAATACTTTTGCATTTTTAATTGTATACCCATTGTTAATAAATCTCATAATCATACAAGTTACAGTTTGGATACTTCTTTGTGAGCTGCCTCATCATATCATTAGCAGCAGCTACCAAAAATGGATAGGGCTAGGTGTATTCAGCTCTCAAACCCAGGATTTAATGGAACAGACCCTTTCTCCCTTGCTCTATCCCCTTTAAGATGGGTAAGTCTGTTATGACACCTTGAAAGATGATTAAGATGTCATTCATTGAAAGTGATAAAAATCATAAAGCAAAGAGTGAAGTATTCATTTTCTTAACAGAAGACTCCCTAAATTTTACCTAGTTTTATCCAAAAGGCTTTTTTGCAAATCCTATTAGGTTTCCATAGTTAGTGATAAAGAGGACAAATAAGACTGCTGCTTCACTGACTAATGACATTAAACTGTGGGAATCCATGTCCTGGATCACCTCTCCTCAGGAAAGTTCCATTTACTCCTCCTGAAAAATATGGCGAACTCTCAGTAGAACAGATATACTACTTCTATATTCTTCACTGATATTGACCCAAATTTCTGGTAAAATTGGGATGTATACTAAACAGTTATGAATATAAGATTCATGATGCTAGTAACAAAACTTGCGGTCCCCTTTAAAAAATTGATTCAGTATTATACTGATTTTCAATTTCCTTCTGAAACTCAGTTATGGGAAGAAGGGTATTGCTAAAGAAACAGACGATGCTCTAGTAACCCTGCCACAGACCTTGTGAGAAGCTTTTCCAACTTCAAACGCACAGGCTAGGGGAAAAAAGGTAGAATAAATCCTGTCACACTTGCAGAGGAAAGAGAAGGGAAACGAGCAACACTGTAACAAGCACCTGTATCAAAGTAAGTATGGCTTTCAGCACTAGAGCAGTTACTGGCTTTATTACAATAATAAAATAAGGCTGTATCCTTCCAAAGGGCTTGAAAATTACATGGATTGCTCCTTCTTTAACTGTAGTAACTCCCTCTCCTAGGAATGAAAAATTTCTCCTGAAATTGCCTCACTTGAGTGAAGTGTGTTCTCACACACAGAGACCAAGGGCTAAAGGGAGCTGGGACCTGGGCAGCTGGAACCTGACACTGTCGGACACAGCTGAAGGCTGTTTCAAGAGAAGTTGTGTAACTCAAAATTGACACTTTCAATAACTAATTAAAAAAGAACATTTCAAATGCTAGCTTCTTTAGACTTCTGGGATGCGTGGGGTATGATTTGCAAACTGTACACTTGCTAGGGTACTAGATTCACCCAGAACACATGGGCTTGTCAATTGCAGTAACTGTTCTCAAGGAATGTACTTGAGATTATAGGCATAGCATAAAACGGGCGAACCCAGAATAAGGAAGATGTCTTCAGTTCCTGAAGATTATCTGAAAACTATGTGAAGAAATTTTAGCAAGAAGTCTGATTGAAACTTTCACACTATTTCTTTGTATTTTTATTTTTTAACAGCCTATTACACTGATAGAATCACAGAACTATTTAGGTTGTAAAAGATTTGTAAGATCATCGAGGCCTAACACTAACCCAGCACTGCCAAGTTCAGCATTAAACCACATCCCCAGGTGCCACATCTTTAAAAAAACAGATGTATTTTAAATATCTCCAGGCATGGTGACTCAACTGATAGGACACTTTCTCACAGAAGAGCTTTTTCAAGGTGCAGCACAGAGTTTCCACTTCAGGTAATAAGAAGAAACTGGACAGCATTTCAAAGCCCCAATTCACAGGTGGGAAGACACTCCAGGTATGCTCCAGGCACAATGAACACTGAGCTGAAGCATGTGCTCAGCAAGAGTAAAAAAGCATGTGGAGAAAGATGTAGGGATCAGACATTTCTCTCTCACATCGCTCATTACGTCTTGAAAACAGCAATTTCCTGTGAGATGTAAAAATTCAGCACTGGACTTTTTAAGGAGAAGGGGTGGGATACCGTCCTAACCAGCAGCAAGTCCATGAAGACAAAAATCTAGAGTGACATGGGACCTTGCTTGATGGCTGCACACCTAATTAAAAAAAAATCAAACTAATTTTTTTTCTTTTGAAAATATACTTTGATACCAAGGAAATGTCTTTAAATATATCCATATTTCTGCATGCATGAATACAGGCACACATGCAGGTCTGAATGTATTTATACAGTGCAAACCAATTTACCAATCCTGAGTCACATATGAAAGAGTTTTATGGCTAACAGTTTAGGATTTTGTGATAAAAGTGATCCTACCTAGGTAACCAAAGTGTGCATTTCCCTGCTTACAAGTGTCATATTGGAGGCAGATCCTTCTGCTGACCTGTTTGCACTGTGCTTAATGTTTTTCTTTGTATTCTAATCAAAGGTTAAAATGTTGTTAAAACACAAAATTTATTTAACATTGTGAAAATTTAAGTTGATATAAACACTCGATCATTAATGCAGTGTTTTATGATTAGAGACAAGTTAAATTTTAACACAAATCTATGCTTGCAGTCTAAGGTTGTCAATTCTTATAACACGACTTCAAAATTCCATGCTATATTAATTTTCAGCATATTTAAAGCTGAATAATTTAATGATTTATCCAATTTTAATTTATACTTTCAAAACCACTTTGAACAATCTGAGGTGCCACTGGAGATCACAACAGTGGTCCTGGTTAAGTCAAATAATAATTATAGCGCTTTCACTTTAAAGATGAGATTATTTTTAATTATTGAGTGAAGTACTTGAGGTACCATACTTATATAATTACGCTACTCATTAAATGGTTATTGAAAGCTGAAATGTAATTTTAATGACAGCTACCTATTTTTCTTTGCACACTTTATAGATGACAGATCAGTCAGGAATTCTAGTTTGCTCAAAAAATCCTTGCAGCTGCACTGGTTCTTTCAGGTGTAAAACAATTAAGCTGTTCTTTTTTTAAAACTTTAAACATTTTTTTTTCTCAAATGATATCGATATAATATACAGAAACTAGTAAAAACCAGAACAATAAAACATGGATATTTTTTCCTCTTCACAAAAATATCAAAATGCTGGCCCTAAACTATTCTAAATTCCAAACAACACCCCCCCAAAAATAGTGACAATACAAATATGGAAGAATAATTTTAGTCAAAATGTGTTCGTCATATAATACAAACAAGAAAAAAAATTGCTTAACAGATTGCAGTCCTTTATTGTGAGTATAAAGGGGTAATCAACATACAATAAGCATTTTACTATGCATTAAAACTATATATAATACCATGAGATTCCTTTGCTTTTTCTAACAGCTAGGTTCACAACTCTTCAAACATAAAATTCCTTTGTACTATTTACTCCACAGATAGATATTCATCGGACTGATGTCAATGAAATTTATTCTAACACGTAGGCATCTCTCACAATTGACACTACAGAGGTATGGTCTCGGAAATGAGCACCTTAACACTTATGCTCTGCATCTTAAGCCTTTATAGGTGATGTCTGAAATTCAGGGTATTTCTCCATTGTTTCAAAGACCCGTATCTTGTCCAAATTAAGCTTTCCTTTTTCACAATGAAAACCAAACAGAGGAGTAAATTTGTTTCATTAACAATATTAAAGCAAAGATTTCTGAGTTTGCTGTATGGGGAAAAGGCAATAAAGTTTTGAAGAGGGAAAAACTGCTTTGTTCCTTCAATCCCCTAGTTGAAATTAATTATAGCAAATGTTTATGAAAACATCTGTTCCATACAGTTATAAATTCTTAATTTTAGCATGGACGATTCCAAGCTCCTCTATTATTTTGAAAGAGAACAGTCTGACAACTGAAAGGTTTACAGAAGAGCAGGCAATTTGTATTTCTGCAGCACCAAATATGCAGTTTGGAAAGTCTTCAGGATCTCTGCAGCACAGGAAAAATAAAACAAAATACAAAAAGCCTAAGAAGACTGAATCTTTTCTGATTTGGGTCCGCCGATAGACCAAAATGGCAGCGGGAGGAGGGAAAAAAAAAAAAATAGAAGGAGAACTAGTCCTGAAAACCATACGTAAAATCGAGATTTTACTACACAATTGACACTACAGAGGTATGGTCTCGGAAATGAGCACCTTAACACTTATGCTCTGCATCTTAAGCCTTTATAGGTGATGTCTGAAATTCAGGGTATTTCTCCATTGTTTCAAAGACCCGTATCTTGTCCAAATTAAGCTTTCCTTTTTCACAATGAAAACCAAACAGAGGAGTAAATTTGTTTCATTAACAATATTAAAGCAAAGATTTCTGAGTTTGCTGTATGGGGAAAAGGCAATAAAGTTTTGAAGAGGGAAAAACTGCTTTGTTCCTTCAATCCCCTAGTTGAAATTAATTATAGCAAATGTTTATGAAAACATCTGTTCCATACAGTTATAAATTCTTAATTTTAGCATGGACGATTCCAAGCTCCTCTATTATTTTGAAAGAGAACAGTCTGACAACTGAAAGGTTTACAGAAGAGCAGGCAATTTGTATTTCTGCAGCACCAAATATGCAGTTTGGAAAGTCTTCAGGATCTCTGCAGCACAGGAAAAATAAAACAAAATACAAAAAGCCTAAGAAGACTGAATCTTTCTGATTTGGGTCCGCCGATAGACCAAAATGGCAGCGGGAGGAGGGAAAAAAAAAAGAAAATAGAAGGAGAACTAGTCCCGAAACCATACGTAAAATCGAGATTTTACTACACAAAGTAGATGTTTAAGAAGTGAAACGTCGCGGAGCTGCGGTACTCCGCGCGAGGGATGCGGGCGGCGAGCCGGGCGCTGCCGCAAGCCGCCAACAGAGGGCGCTGCAGAGTTTGGGAAGCGGCGGCCGCGGCTGTCGCCGGTTCCGGGCGGGCTCGGCCGCCCCCGCCGCGGGCTCGGCCCGCCCGGCCCCGCACAGCCCCCGCCACAGGCTCGGCCCGCCCGGCCCCGCACAGCCCCCGCCGCAGGCTCAGCCCGCCCGGCCCTGCACAGCCCCCGCCACAGGCTCCCCCGCCACAGCCCTGCCACAGGCCCCGCACAGCCCCACACAGCCCCCGCCACAGGCTCGGCCCGCCCGGCCCCACACAGCCCCCGCCACAGCCCCCCCCGGCCACAGGCCCACACAGCCCCCCGCCCGGCCCCCCGGCCCCGCACAGCCCCCGCCACAGGCTCGGCCCGCCCGGCCCCGCACAGCCCCAGCTCGACTCCGCGCAGCCCCCGCCCGGTCCCACACAGCACAGCCCCCGCCCGGCCCGCGCAGCGCAGCCCCCGCGCAGCCAAGGCTTTCAAGTCATCCTTTCAAGTGATTAAATGGAGCGCGCTCGGAGCAGCGTAGAGCAACTGTAAATTGTGCCTTCAGCTAAAGAATTAAGTGCACTGCACTTCTGATATTTATTAAATAATTATTAGGCCGGAAAGTTGGAGAAGGTTTCGCTCTGAGCAAGTTCGGTTTTCTGAAATAAATACGATGCAACTTTTGGGTGAGCAATCTTTTACGTAGAAACCTGGCTCTCTATCTCTCACTTCAAGTTCATTTAGCATTAGAATCACACTTTGAATGCATTCAGCACAGATTTCTGATAGCATTTTTGTTTTATCAGTTCTGCCGAAAATACTGTATTTTGCTGCAAATGAAATAAAAACTTATACACTATGATAATTACTGATACATGAAGATAATGAATTGTGAAATGAACTAATGAACTTGCCATTTGAAGTATAAAAGTCTTAGGCTGAAATATTTTGTTTCATCTTCAATATTGACTTTAAAATATATTTAGCATTAACAGTCTTTTTTTCCCTTTAAGCTTATTTGAATTATTAAAGAAACATAATTGTAAAGCACAATATAGAACCCACAGAGATGCCAACCTTGTTATAGTGAAAGCTGGTCACATTTGGAAGTAGGTAAGGAACACTGGCACCAAGGTGCAAAATCAAAGCCTGTTTTAGCCCTGCTGAAAGCTGTTTCAACAGTATGATAGGCAGACACACTGGTTTCGATTCAGGAAAAAAAACTTCTGGAGATAATATCTTGTACTGCATGTTGCTCAAACCCCGTCTTTTGGATTGCTGACTTATGACAATCAAGTGGCACCCACCTTCCACGATCTTTGCTTATAAAATCACAGTTGCGTATGTGTATATGCATATATGAGTAAACTCAGTGTATTCTCCAGGCAACATCTCCTTTTGAAACAATTTTGTCTATGCACTTCTTTTTAAATCAAGACACATGAAAGTAAGAGGGTTTCCATTTTAAGTGAAACTGTTTCTGATTGTTCACAAATCTAAACACCAACCCTGTCATTAGGTTAGTCTGTAAATTAACATGCCACCGTTCTCCATGTAAAATGTATGTGTGAAAAAGTGTGGATGGGAAAAGATATACAAGGGTCTAGATGACTGATTCTGAAATTAGAATGAAGCATCAGTGTTTAAGAAACGTAGTCCCATGCAGCTCAATTTAAAATAAATTCAACAATAAGTACATTCAAGGGACTTATTTATAATATTTCTTTTCCTGTTGAAGCTTCTGCATTTACAAAAATAGACTGAGCCATACACTGTACTCTAAACCAAAACCAATATAATACACAGAGTAAGAAATTTTACTCAGAGGGCGCTGAACTAATTCATATGAACGCTTCTGAAGAATTCCCAGGTGATTGCAAGTTACCAAAATCCCAAATACTTTATATCCAGATGTGTTTTAATAAAATCTCTCTAGGCATGATAGGAAGGAAAGAAGTTTAACTGTGATGCAAACAGTGATTTAAACACTTCAGAAAATGCATGTACATGGAAAAATAGTTTGACTTCCCATTTAGTGGGAAGCACACAATACTAGCTTATATAAGCAAATGTGACTCCACTGAAGTCGATACACATTTAGCCCAACTGAATTTGCTACCAGCAGCAATACGACTGGTAGAACAAAAAAATCTACAGGGTAAGGTAAAAGGTGATTCTTCTAAGTGTTTTTCAGTTATTTCTCCCAGTGCACCTGTCTTTGGTCCATAGCATACTATGTTGACTTCTGTTCATACGCTCAGTACTAGAGCCTGTATCAGCTACACAGCCTGGCTGATCATTTATCATGTGTAAACTACACAAATTCCTATGTCATCCCACCAAGTCTGACTCAAAAGACTCCAGGATAAGACACAGACATTTTGGTGTAGTCTGACTGAAGTAGAAACTGTATACTTAATAAATAATTTCATCTCTAACTTTAGTAAATTTTTTAAGAGCACATACAATTTTCAAAATCACAAATTGGCAAAATTAGTAAAATAGGATAGAGTAATCCAGTTTAAGTAGGGACATGCAGCATAACTAGACCTTGCACAGAAAGGAAAAAAAAATCTTAGAAGCTGCCTGGCATCATTGCTAGGAATTTACAGCCTAATGATATACAAATGCTGAGTGACTTATACTTGCATCCAGAAGAATTTAGCTAATTTTAACTTATAAACAGCCTAAAAGGCCTTTGAGCTATAAATCGCAATAAACTAAAGATGGCAAAAGGCAATAAACATGAGTTAATGACTCAGCATCCTCCTGAGATAGCACTGGTCATGCAGCTTTGCTTAATCTTAGACATGCACAATCACTATAAAAAGGTGGTCTCCAGAGACCATTTACACTGACAATAAGAAAAACATACCATCTCTTTACATCTTTGAAGGCCACCATCGTCCTTTAACTTACTTCAATTACATCCTATTTTTAACCACATTTCTATCTTATAGATTGTTGCAATCCTTCTGTTTGGGATAATAAATCATATGGATGTATAGTCTAATTTTCATATTCAAAAGCAGTAATGCATATTCCATATTCCATGGAGCTTAGAAAAAAAAAACCAAACAAAAAAAATTAATCAGGAGTTTTCTAGCATTCTGTTGTTTTTCCAAGATTAAAAGATAGTAGAAGACAAGAAAGAATTAAATGCTCTTTTTTTGAAATATAACTGCCCTTTCAACAAAGAGCTAGCTGATTTTGAACTGAGAATAACAGGTTTATCAGGAAAAAAGCTAGCCTGGCCAGGGAGCCATGTGGCAGTGATATGCAGCCTCACCTCCTAAAGTTGGGGAGATGGTCTCATGATAACCAGGACCAGGAGTTAAAAAGAGCTTTGCTTCTTTGCTGTTTCTTATCAAAGGACACTGCTGCAGCAGGCTGATGACTTACAGCATTGCTGATGGATGTGAAAGGCTCCTGAAAGCAAAATAAAAGCTCTCTTGGACCTTCTTTCTGGAGTGCAAATGTGTTTATGAGCACCATGAAAATCATAGCACTTTCCTTCACCCAGCACATGCATGCAAAGAGGGACAGCCTGAAATCAAAGCATCCATGTGGCTACTGTGGTGACGTGTGTGTAATTGGTTACCTTGCTTGTCTGGGGTGGTAAAACAGGCAGCATTTATGGTTAGGAGGCAACCAGAAAGAATAAAAAGAATTTTGGGGTAATTAATGAATAAAAGAATAAATGGAAACACAGACATTTGGGCACATGAGAAGCTAAAAGGCAGAGGAGCTCCTCGGCATCCAGTGGAAGGGCTGGCACTACCCCCGAGAGGCAGCAGCAGAACTAAGGGATTTGGCTCCAAGGAAGAAAAAACAGACAAGAAGCTTCAAGGAAGGAAGTTGTCACTGAGATGCAAGACTGGGCAGTGCCTGGGCTTTCTTTAAATGCTACAGTTTTACAAGCACGCAGTAAGAGGTGAAGAAAGTCCCACATGAAGGAATGTGGGAAGCTGACAGTCTCTAAAATGTCCAGGGTCAGGGAGAGGCTCTTGGGCTTCCACAACATCCCTGTCATCCCAGCTCAGCTCTGCCAAATCCTTCCAGCTGCAGCCTCCTCCTTCCATACCACAACTTCTCCCAGCACTGCTGGAAGCAGACAGATCTGTTGGTCCAAAAGGCTACTTTAGATTTATACTAACATAAATTGCAGAATAATAGATTAAATCAGTTAGAAATAGGATCCTGCTCACATCTATTTAGTGAACACATTTTTAATAATGTAACTAAGTAACACATTTAAAGTTATCCAGGCAAAACTTAAGACCTGCTCCAATAGCTGCAGAGTCTAGAGGTAGCACAATTCAGAAACACAAGGTTAAAAAAATTAAAAAAAATATCATGTTACCTTCACCTTACAGCAGTACTAGTACCTGACAACCTAGCAAGGCATCTGAGAAAAAACCCCAAAACCTGAAGACAACCAACACTGTCACAAAGACTCAAATATTCAACCCTTGAAGGGTGTTACTGCTGCTGATGGAACAGCCCTTATCCTAATCAAATTAACCATACAGGAGTAACATGCACCAGGAAGGGACAACTGAGCTTACAGCTGCCTAGCTTGGTTTTACAAGATGAAGCCAGAAAGCCCTGGACTACCACTGAGGCTGTCTAATTAAGGCTGTTAATTCTTGGAATACATTGTGCATCTGGAAGACCCATAACTGAGAGAACCTAAAATGGAGCAGCACCCTACATTTTCTATAAATTTCTCCAAAGAAAAAACATGTCACCAAACAGTATAAAAGAAGTACTGAGCTAGAGCTTTTAAACTGCCAAACTGAAATATGCCAAAGCATAATGAAAACACTAGATTTTTAATCAAAATTCTTGTAAATCAACCTTTAGGCAATTTGGAGAGTACCAACTGTGCACTTTGCGGGTGCAAAAGCAGATGCATGGTGTGAATGACAGATCCAGAAAAATTTGAAGAGCAAAGGTATATATACACTAGCAGTAAACTTGACATGTCTAAGAGATGAAAGTCCACAGCTACATCAGAATATAAAAATATATCAAATTGACAGCAAGAATGACAAAACACTTCTATTTACTACAGTGCAAGGTGCTTTGTCAAACAACTATCACTTTGTTGTAGATATTGAGGGAAAAAAAACTCTCCACAAAACATTTTTGCTAAAAAGTATGTAATCCATCATGGGACAGATTTCTGTTCCCCACCCTTGCCCTCCTGTGCGGAGGATGAGTAGTGTCAATCCCTAGTGGCACTTCAGAATGGTACTAAGGATGAAAGTACAAAGCACTTGAAGACATAAGAAATGAGACTTCTAAAATGCAAATAAGACAAGTATGACTAGATTTTTTGTGCCTAACAATTATAGTGAAGTTTTCCAAAAGTTTGATGATTTAATTTACACAATAATACGAAAAATTATTTAGTAGTAGTCATTTTCCCCAAGAGTTACCTCAATTCTCTAAAACAAAAAATCTTTTAGCCAAAAAGAAAACAGTCTGTGTGCAAGACAAAAATTTCACCCAGCATTGGAGAGATTCATCTTTTTGATTTTGCATTTTTTGACTAAACACCACCTAAGAAAAATTTAAGAAGGCATTCCACATATGTAATTCATATTAAAACTCAAAAATAACAATCTGGAGATCAACAGAACACTCAAGGGTCTACAAAGTTGAAAATATTTCTCCTTTTTCCTTCCATTTCACCTCAATTTATGGCTGTGATTTGCTTTATGACAAGCATGGTACCTCTCTGTCAAGCTGGAGAGGAGAAAAAGGTTTGAACCAGAAACTTTGGCTCTTCCATACCAGAGCTCTGCATTCTCAGCAGGCTTCACACCATGCCCCCCAACACTGCATCCAGACAGCACAGAGCTCAAGTGGCGTGAAAGGAATGCTCTGCACCAGGTCATTCGGCACATCCATAGCCTGGTGCCTGAGACCTGGAGGAGGTGCTGAATTTTCATGCACACCATGGGAGTGGAATTCCATACAATAGCTGTCTTACTCAGGTACAGGCCTTATGGAAAAAGCACTCTATGCTGTGACTGTAGGTTGCAAGACAGAGCAAGAAAGAATATCTACGTCTGAACAAGGCTTCCATTTCCTGCCATTGGAATGACAGTGAATAAAGATGGTGAAAATTGCAGCATGTGAATACTGGTGTAATTACTGAATGGTTCCCCACATAATTATGCAAAACAAATCTATCCATAAGTTAATGTAGCTATTTTCTTTTTGAAACAGAATTTTCATGCCATCCACCAGTCACCCAAAACCCACAAACCTTAGATGACTTAGGTACATAGAATTTACTCATTTGGTCTGTAATATAAGCAGTGCATGTGAGAAGAAATAAAGGTTTAATGAAACAAAATAACATACTCCACTAGGGAAAACATATTTTGCCCAAAGAAAAAACTCATGTAAATAAGTGGAGGCTTGACTATTTGATAAATATAGCCCCAAAGGTTATATGTTTACTGAAAGAATATAAATATTGTAGGTGATGTAGATTTTTTTTATTTGACTAGAAACATTAATTGCTTTCTAAATACAATAATATTTTTTCGAACTGTGGGGTCTCATTTCTTTTACTGCAACAAGTAACCAATTACCTAACAAAAATGTTTACATTAATCACAATCACTCTATATTTTAGTTTTTATACCACCGATTTTATTTTGCTTAGAACTGAACTCCCTCAGGCATTCTTTTGTGCCAACCGTTAATTTCTATCAGTGATAAAGTTCCCTTAAGCTTCTTTTAACATCTACTGGACATGACCTCATAAAATTTAATGCCACTCATTAACCCCAAGCACTTAACTTTACACAGTAATGTCAGGCATCTGACTTTTCAGTGCATGAGAAATCCAAGTGGGAACTCTTTGAGAGATACAAATTACAAATCATTTGAGTAGTAGAAAGAGCTGCAGTGAACAATATTAAAGGGTAAATCAAGACTTGAGCAAAAGTAGGGGTTTTGTGATGCCTTCTATCTAAAATTATAAAACATTTATACAAACGGGGGAGGCTGCAACGTGATTGTTTTGGCTTGTGAGAGGACTGAAATTCAGAGACTGAATGCCAGGTTTTCAGCACTGTCTGAAGCAAATATGATGTGCAGTCATGTTTTCTCGGCTGTCCAGTAGCCTTCAGGCATTTGGGAGGAGCACAGGTTTTAGGGTCATCTCACATTCTGCAAAGGCCACACAGCAGTGAGACTGGGGTAAGCCAGAAGAAGCAGTTCCTTCAAAGTGCTCATCCCTTTTTTCCTGCAACAGCCTTGCCTAGGTTTAGCTTCAGAGTGTGGTTGTTCTTCCGATTTTGGTTATGTACCAAGAAAGCTCTCGGAGGGACAGCACTGTTTTTATTTTCCCCGAGATGCACAGATGGGTGATGTCTGCTTAACTCATTTAACCATATTTCCCAGTGGCTTCACACATGTTGGAGAAAATGTGGAAAATTCTAGAGGTGAATGAAAAAAAATACTTAACAACAATTTTCTGGCTTCTCTTGAACCATTCAAGGACATTTCTTGTGGGGAGCTGCAACTGAGTGACAGCCTGTCATGGCCTTGAGTGTAAAAAAAGGCACATTGTTAGGATAAAAAAAAAAGTGGTTTATTTTGTATTTCTGTTGGCTCAAGAGATATCTAGGCATCCTCTGTGAAAAAGGACATTGCTATGCAGCTAGAAACACGGCCCATCGGAGTTTCTGATAGCAATCTGCTTATTCAGCTCTGTTATGAAAAGTCCCCTCCCCCAAGACTGTACACAGGGTTTGCTTTTTCTTGGTGTCACAGGCTGTTACATTCTGGGTTAAGCAGTTGATGCTGTTGGAGCAGGGATCAGCTTAACATTTCTATACAAATTATACAAGGTAGCTATAAATTGCTTCATGAGAAGCCACGTGAGATTTGATGTGATGTCTCTAAGTGCTACAAGTTTATTTATTTTTCAGCAGCAAAAAGAGTTGGCTCTCAGAACTAAGCGGTAGCTCCTGAATTTACTGATCTTAACTGGGAAATATATTCTCTGCCACAACATAAATCTAAACAGAAGGAAGCTGTTTTGCTGAAGCTTTATCTGCACAGAAAGGTATCTCTAAGCTGAAGGTAGGTATGACAGAATTGAGGTTTTCACATATGAACTACTGTGATCTCTGATACGAGCCCCAGCTCCAACTTCTCTGAATGACTATTTAAGCTATAAACCACTCAGAACCAAAATCTACAGTCAATACACACACCACACTATTGAAAATGGTTTTGCATCTTGCCTGCCACTGGTCTAAGATCACTTTAGCATAATTATAGCTTGATGCAACATCAGTAAGTGTGCATCAGTTGGAAAAGTTTTTATTGCCTAATAGCAGGGAATAGTAATAAAGCAGATGTACACCAGGCCACATGACAATGGCAACCAATTGGTCTGTATTTGGCAAAGCAAAGTATTAATGTTTTATAAACACAATGTATGTTATACTTTTCTAACAACAGGGGTGTAAATCTCTGCACAGCATAAACACTTGTGTGGATCAACACAGAGATACTGCTGTGATAGGTACTTTGAAGATGTAGATAAGAGCTCAAGCTGCAAGATGCCAAAAAATTGGAAGTTTGTAAAGAATCACTGCCAGACTCTTAAATGTAGTAGCACTTGTGGGACTTTCTGAAATACAAATAGTAATTACCTTTAATGCAGAATGTATTTGCAAAAATAAATGTACTGGTGCATATACCAAAACTCACAACTCAGTTTTCTATTTGAGAATCATACTTTAAAATCTGAAAATTGTGAGTAAAACAACCTCCAAAATACTCTTTTGCTCAACACCCCCTACCCCACAGTGCCCAAATCCACGTACACATGGGCACGCACATACACAACCGCTCCAATATCCACACGCAAACACAACAGCCTTAGTGTGAGGGCATCTACCCTGTAGACAATTCAATCAATCTCTCAAGTGACACTCACACGTGCCTGCACACACAAAAGCAGATGTGGCATTAAGATTTACAAAGTTATTGAAACTTTTAACAAGTAAAACGCATCTTTACTTAGCTACACCAGAATGAGGAATAAAGGGGTTTACATATGTTCCAATTCTAAACCTATCAATCAAACCCATGTTATTCCTTTGGGAGCTTATTTACATGCATATTTATCAGCCTCACATGCTAATTCCCTGCTGTTTTATGCCTGCGAGGCATGTTTATGAGTCATAATTGTTGATCTCATTTGATGTATTTCACTGAAGTAAGACATTATTCAGTTATGTGGCCTAATGTCAATGAATTACGATGACCTGATCTTCGAAATGCAACTTGCTCTTTAATTTTTATTAGAGCATTACTTATTCAGAAGAAGAAATACAGTAAAATGGAAGATCACATGTTTTTATAGCCATTTTACTTTAACATCTGATTTTTGAAACACTCCTCCCTACCTCTAGGCAAAGTTTTAAAAGTGTAATTCACAAAAACCAAATGAAAAGAATTTTTCCCTGAAATTAGTACACATTACTCAGAGTGGGACCTTTTATAGATATTCTTATTTTGCTTTAACCAGCCACAAGACAGGCCTTTGGAGCACTGGCATATGGTTTGCAAAAGAAAAACAACCAGACTCAATTCAAAGCCCTGAAATTGTTCTTTGCCTTAACTTCATCAAAACTGAAACCAGACAGAGACTTCACAGCAACTCAGAAATGATTGCTAAACTAAGTTAAAGGTCCCCAAACTGACTCATCATCTTTAATGCTAAGTGGTGCCAATTTATAAACAGTAAATGACTTGATGGTCAAAGTAAAGACCTAAAGAGGGAATAATTATGATGTGTACAAACTTCACTGCAGTAGCCTGTATTGTGCCATAATGGCTATTTCTAGGTGGCAAGCCAGAAGCGATAGTAAGCATGCATGCTGTAGGAGTCAATGTAAGTTGCTCCTTATCCTAGGCTAATAGAAAATTACCATTGTACACATAATTTACTACATGATTTTCACGTCCCCACTTCCTATCTTAATATTCAGTATTGTTTTTATGCAATTACTATCAATTATGTGTTCAAAAGTTTCCAAATTGCTGCTCTGAGCTACAGCTTTAGCATGGAACAGAGTAATATGCAGGAAAATAAAACTATCTTTAGCTAAGCAATGCAAATTCGAAGTGCAGGCTCATTTTCCCATAAGAATCTCAAACTGAATATGACAGATATGAGTAAGTATCTTGGAAATCACAGAAAATCTGCATGTATCTTCCTGAATTTGTAATATCCAGAGGACTGGATATACATTATATACAAATATAACATTAATTCCATGACAAAAAATCCTCGGGATATTTTTCATGTCCACAATTAAATCAGGCTTTATATGTTCTTTTTTAAAAGTGAAAAGGAGCATTTAGTCCTGTGTTTACATGGTATTTTTCCAAATCAGAAGTTTGCTTCTGACAGGCATACATTACAAACCAGTTTCTCTAAAAAACCTAAAAATCTACACTTGAACAAGTAGTTATTCTAATGTCACAGTTACAAGGGTATAACTTTAGTTCATACAAATGCCACAACAAAAACTGTTATATGTTCATAATAAATAAAAATTTATAAAATATATTAAATTTAATTCTGCAAAAAAAAAGTCAATCCCATAACTTTTCAAACAGAATTTTTCACTTATTATTCAGTATGTTATTGTCTCAAGAACCCAGAACAGAGCTAGAGCTCTCCACAGTGTAAGCTCTAATTTACAGTCCTTCTTTCTTTCAAATCCAAATAAGCAAAAGACACAAGCTCATCTGCCTGGGGTACTTTTATTTTATTTTAATTTTGTTTCCTTTTTTTTTTTTAGAATAGCAACAATTAATGCTACACTTTTTCTGGCAATAAAGTCTTCATCTTAGTAAGGCAATAATGTTGTGGTGACCTAGCTGTAATAATTCAGAATGGAACTTTGTAGACTTTTGCAGAGAAGTATTTTCTTTCATACTTCAATAAACAATGAAACAATATTGGGTCACAGAAGTTTGGAGGTGGCCCTGTGGCTCCATATGCTTCTCTCCTCCATTAAGATAACATCTGTTCTGGCCACCAGTCAGCAAATCAAATTTGATGAGAATTCATCTGTGTGCAAAGTAGAAATGCCCAATAATGGACAGATTTATTTCATTGCTCCACCCTTTAAATATTTCAAATTGTATGTAACAAAACAGACATTGGCATCTTCCAAAATTACAACTAACATATTAAAAAAATGTACCCCTTTATAATGAAATTCAAAATATTATCAGATCATTGCAAACATATTTTCACATGCATTACATGATCTATCCCTGTAATTGTACTTAGTACTGAAACACTATACTGTTCATTTTTCCTAAGGTTAAATCATTGATTCCATTACAAATCCAATTTCTCAGAAGAAAAGAATTATCACCACCATAAAAGCTTTATCTGGATGAAGTTTGTGCCTTTTAACTTTTAGGAAGATCAAGAATAATAATTTGTAATGGGATATCAAAATTTTAGTGGAGAAATTTAACATACACGCTACTTGCTAATATTTTGATTATAGGGTCCCAGTTGCACTAAACTGGATGGGATTTGTTCAAAAGTTTGAGCAAATCCTATCTTCCTATCCCAGAGTTCATGCATTATTGTGCATCACTTTAGTATCCAAGCAAAAGATTTAAGTGCCAGCTGTTTGTACAGAAATAAGGTATGTAGAATTTATCACTAAAGTTGTAAAACACCTTTATTGATCACGCAGCCCAAATTTGACTGAAAACCACCACGTCAAGTAAACCATAGCATTGTTGTGCTTGCTTTGAAAAACTCTTGTGAGAAGTGTTTTCCCTCTTAAGGGAAACTTAAGACAGGACGTGGCAATACTAAGATACAAAACTATGAAATAAATAAGCATGAATAAATCAACTTTGACAATCAGTTAATTAAGGTGGAGTAGTATTCCTTAGATTTTCAGCCAAATCATGTTTTAATAGTAATACCCATACATATCTGTGCTGAGACACCATTTATCAAAGGTTCAGGAATAGTTAAATGTATTCAAAACATTTGAATTTTATTTCATTACTCAAAATACTGAAAAGGTGACAAGGATCTACATCTTTTGAAATACTTTTCACTTCCATTGCCAAAAATACTTTTGAAATTTCTGCTGAAATTTCTGAGATGATA
Source organism: Emberiza elegans (assembly GCA_024865655.1). Taxonomy (NCBI): domain Eukaryota; kingdom Metazoa; phylum Chordata; class Aves; order Passeriformes; family Fringillidae; genus Emberiza; species Emberiza elegans. The sequence continues at coordinate 40,194,018 of JALJVW010000206.1, forward strand.
CACACTTTTTAAAGTTTGTATATAAAACATTAAGAAGTTGTGTGTGTGTATTTTCATTTCTGAAGTTACACCTTCTTAGTTGATTAGCTACCTGCCTCATAAAAACTGCATGAAATAAAGAGCTGAAAGATGGCATCATCACTGATGCAGTGTCCTGCACCTTGAATGATGTTCCTGGCCCTGCTACAGACCTCTCGTATGAACGAGCCCTATCATTTCACCAGCTTCAAATTCCTTCTTTTATGAGAACATATAATCTGGCCGCTCTCTCTATGGCAGTTGCGAGAATTAATTGCAATGCTTCTTTTGTATATGACACCTTCTAAAAGGTAAGCACACAGATGCAAAACAAACATCCCAAGTCCCACTTCCCTGTTAAAGCAGATCATGCCACGGAGCACAAATTGCATCAAATCTTGTGTGGTTGTCACAAATAGTGAAAGTAAGTCTAATTATCTATATCCTTTTGTGTCATTTGTGCTGTGGTTGAAATGCTATAGTCACATGACTATTGATGTAATGAACTAAACACGTAACATGATGAAAAAACTGAACAAAGATACTTATGAATACTTAAAAGATATTCTAGATCTGACAGAAGTGTTCAATCTTGTCACAGAGTGTGTCTACGTACATCCATATAAATCTGAAGCTTAATATAGTCAGAAACAAAACCCACTGATAGTTCACTTAAACAAAATAAGATTTAAACACAAGCTGGCACACATGCCTGCGAAACGTGATGGTCCTTATCCAGTATTGCTTAGATTTGAGCTAGTTTGCTATTTTGTTGACTGAAAAAATACAGGCAAAAGCAGAAAGGCTATCCACATTTCTCTCTGTTCCCCCATTTTAGCACTCATGTTTAGTGAGAAAGGTGTTCTCTTATTATCCTGTATATTTAGCCTTTTAAAAATTATTGTGTATTTTATGAGCAAAATGAAGATTGGGACTGACTTCAAGAGTCAATTATGTGTTCTGCCTTTGCATGGCCAAATCTTGATACCAAATGCTTAAAATCTGAACACTCCTAGAACAGGAACCCCAACTAACCACTATGCAGTACCTTGGGCTAAACAACTGCTTCCTTTAAAGGGCACTCAGGCTTGTTACCTTTGCAGTCAATTGGAACCTAGCCATTAATTTTAATAGGGTCAGGATCAGGCCCCTGACTTTTTCGACATCAAAGAAACATCTTTCACAGTCATGTTGTTATAAATAATTAAAGCTGATTAGTAATAATAAGGTACCTTAACCAAAAAGGTAAACAGTGGAGACATTTATTATCAAAGTAAGAAAAGAAAATTAAAATAACCTCCAACACTTTTGTATGTGCAATTCATCAGGAAACGTTGTAGAAGAACAAAAACAAATGTTGGCTCACTCCAGAGGTTCTTTGTCATCATTAATGTATTCAGGTTTTCACAGCTGAATTGCTGTACTTTGAAAAGATTTTCATGAAAGGAAACTCAAATTCAACGTTTAAACAAAGCTGTCAGGTTACTAAGATTCGTATTTGCTTGTATGTCCAGAAAATGTTTTATCCTTTTAAAAAACCCGTTAGGTTAGAAGTATTATTATTTCTTTGCTCTCAATTTGTAAACAACAGAAAATAAGCTTTTGTTAAGCAGCACACATTTATTTATTTATTTGCTACTGCGAAGCTGAAACCAGCAGTTAGAAATATCTGTTCCAAAGCGGAGGTGAAACTACCTGGTACAGATATTTTACTTCATTACTAGTTCTGTTCCTCAAATTGATACAAATGGCCTCCTTCTGTTTCTGTCTGTCTGCTTGCCTGATCAGCGGAGCTAATTGTCAGAGCTGGGGGGATCTCCTATACCTAAACAGAAGATATGCAGTTTGTAACCTGCTTAATTTGCCTTATGTCCTGGATGGCCCTCAGTATGTTGTTCATTAAAGTATCAGCTGTTTCGGCTGTTGCAGTGGCAACCTAAGCATAGGCCTATTTTTCTTTGTTAAAAGGCCAGATTGTCAATAAATAATACACATCTTACCAGATAATTTATTATCACTTAAATATGATAGTACTTTATTTCTCTCCCCTTTCGTGTGTCTTAGTTTTGCATGTCCAAGGAGGATGAGGGCAGGGAGCACCCTGGGTACCATGGAGGCTAAAGAATAAGGCTAATTAGCCAATCAAAAGCCTAAAACTGAAGCTTTGCAGTATCAATTGAGTGAAAGTAGGTTGAAACCTTCTCTTTTTAAAATAAGGAATTCCAGGTCTTTATAAATGTCCACATACATGAAAGACAGGAAACATCCCATCTGTACTGACATATTTCTGTTATATAGAACAATCAATTTCTAATTCAATCAAATTTGTGACAGTTAAGCTCTTTAAAAATGTTTTAACATACATTTAATCTCAGATACAGAGGTCTGTAACATCAGCTAGCTGCTCACAATTCATACACTGCTTTGTAAATTACAATCTTTAGTACGTCAGGACAGAAGTGAACCCAGACATTCAATTATTATCCTGTACCAATCATGCTGGCCTCAGCTAGAATTCTGATTTACTAGTCTTTCATTATACATACACAAGTACAATCAAATGTGTGCAGTTCATTTTTTTTAAATTAGGAGAATCTGCCTTTTCCATATGTAGGAGATATAGCCATTTAACATAATTTGAACATTTCCTGGAAACACTTAATATGTAAGGTATTTATGGCCAGTAACCTTCATATTATATTTCTGTGTAAAGTCTGAGTAAAATATTCAAAAGAATGATTTATTCTCATTCTTAGCTTATGTATAACTTTTTATAATGTACTAGTTTTAAACCACTTTTAATTACATTTACAGAGGTTGTATTAAAAAAGATTATTCTGTTTTATTTTGCTGTTCAGTAGGTTACTATAGTGTAAATGGAAATATCTTCTTGGTATTTTAAGGTTCTCTAAGCATGTAATATTTATTAAAAAAATTAAATTTCTTTTTCATTTAACTTGCTTTTTTTCCTTTTCTACTACAAGTATTATTACACTACACATATACTAGGAAGCAAGATGAGAGCCAACTAGTTGATCTTTAACTTGGATTTGGGAAGAGCTAGGAAAAGAAACAGAAATCCTCAAATCAGCCTCTCCCAAAGTAGGGTCACAAGGAGTTGTTAGGAGAATGACATGACGCTGACAAGTGATTTATGCCATTATTCAGGCAGAGTTGTATCTGGAAAGACCTGGAACCTCCCAGCTCAGAACTGAGGTAGTGTGCCAGTGTTGTTAGTGAGAATGGTCTTGTTTTCATATAATGATTTAGAGTGAAATGAGCATTTCCAAATTGAGCATTTAAAAATTTCACTTGGATCAAGAGAAGTCATGGGTGCCCAGAGAAGCTGTGGATGACCATCCCTGGAAGTGTTCAAGGTTGGGCTGGAGGAGATCCTGAGCAACATGATTTAGTGGGAGGTCTCCAGCTCATGGTGGGAGGGTTGGAACTGGATGGTCTTTCATTGGTCTTCTAACCCAAACCATTCCATGAACAGACATCACTGTCCGAAAGGTCATCCCTAGTATCTGCCATATCAACCACTGAAAGCCATTTCCCTACATGATGTTTGTGCCAGTTTCCCATGTCACAGAATTACCTCCAAACTGGTGTTAATGCAATGTGCAACTGTTGTGAAGCCACCAAAACCACCTGTATCTACCAATTCTAGAGAGGAGAATCCATCTCTTAAAGCTGATATTTCAGAAGTCCACGGCAGCCCTACTCACATTTGCTCCCAGAACTGAAGTAATTAAAAAAACTCCTGCAATTCCTAAATACAAATTAGCAGTAAGGCACTGAAACCAAAGGGCACACAAGAATCAAATTTCTAAGAGCGTATCAACACTTGTACAAATACATTATTTCAAGTTAAAATTGTACTGTGTGACAGCTAAGATAGCTAGATTTTCAACTAACTATATTAAATATATGCATTTTTAAACATGCATAGCTTCTCTGTTAACTGATCTTTTAATAAAAATGTCTAATACAGAAAAGAAGAAAATGGAAGAGTTCTAGGGAAGCAGCTAGTGACAGCCTGAGTTAGCTCAAGATACACTGTGTTGCTCCAAAAGCCTCTGTCACTACAATCCTGTTGCAGCTCAATTCAAGGAAGCTAAACAGCAGTTATTATTAATAAATGAATATTAAAATGCTTGTTATGTTAGCATATAGTGTTTGAAGATGTAAAAACCATTCTTGTTTTTCTTCATCCAATATGAAGTGAAACATACTGAGGATGGCCCCCTCTCCTCCATCACACCTGTGCCTTTAATGAGGAAGCCAAGCCCTGCAGAAGCACAAAGGTTTTGAACAGGACCACTAGCAAGAACTGTGCTGGTGGGGCACACTGAAGATTTCTGGCTGAAGGGTAAAACTCCCCAGGGAAGGACACAGGGCTTTTTCAGGGCCTGGTCTAAACCACAGCATGGAACCCCAAAGACATTAAGAAACAATCACAACCCTCAGCTCTTCTGTTCCAGTATAATGCAAAGAGGTTCTCTGTTCCAATCTTGTCTTTTTAATGAAAACACACAGTAGCATGCATATTTAAAAGGACTCTTAAAAACACAATGCTATACTTCATGTACATGTCACTCCCTGGAAAGAAGATGGAATAACACACATTATATGGCACACATGACGTCATAAAATATGCTATCAAACATATTTGATAAGAAAATAGTAAGTCTTCCAACAAGTCACTGTATTTGCCTTCTGAATTGCTTTTACCTAGGAACATACTTCTCACACAGAGAGGTGCAGACCTCTGTGTTTTTTTCCTTTAAATTAGCTGATCTCTAAAATTGAGGTAAATAAATGCTGTACAGGGCAATTCACATTAGCACCATATATCTGGGTGAAGGGGGCTGTAAAGGGAGAAAACCCTTAACTTATAACACTGAGTAGCTAAGGACCAGTTAGAAGATAATGTCATTTTCTGACAGCAAAAATTCACTTAACCCTGTAAGGAATGTCTAGGGCCAGAACAGTCCATGTCAATTACACTAAAGATCTGGGGAAATTATTTGATAACACATGCTTTGTCCAGAAAAGATGACATTTACTTTATTACTTCATTCCCCTCTGTTTCCTACTTGTTTTCTGTATGACACTAATATAAACCAGGAATCTCAAATTTCACATAAGGTATAGTTCTCCATGGAAATACTTTCTAGTGATCAGGGCTATGAGGTTAACACCAAAATAGCATAATTGTCCAGAGACAAGCAATGGAAACACCCACTCAGTATATGGCCAAAATGGAAATATGAATGCTCTCTTACAATTTCTCATATTTTTTCATGGCAGGTTTGAGAATCAGAAGGGATGCAATAGTAAGTATGAGGTCAGGAACTTATCTGGCTCAACTGGATTAATTTCAGTCACACACTCCAGTAGTTATCTTTGTCCTTCCAGCAACATCAGCCTTCTCTGTCCTCACCACTAACTGTAGCCCTTACACACGAAATATATCCTGCCAAACTCCAAAACACTCTGACCCATTAAAGGTTTCCCCTTTTCTTCTACTGAGAACAAAAAACACATTACATTTTTCTATGTGAAGTATGCTATTAAATAATAGCTTGTACACTAATTAAAGCAAATGTAATTGTGAGAACACACTGACATTGTTAAAGTAAATTACCCAATTTGTTAATAGTTTCATTTCAAGTGACCTTAATTGTATTAATTGTGATATTGAGCAAATTAAATTGAAGAGTATTAAATGCATTGTTCCAGTCTGTCCTTAGAGGATCAACTTTCTCATTATATCAATGAAATGGGAATACTACCTACCACGCTCTTCAAAACTTGTGTCTGAATGTGGTGGACGCTATCACTTGGAGTGAAAATTCATGGCAGAAAGTTAACCTAGTTATTCCATTTCAATGTAACAGAAACCTTGAGCATTTGAAAGTCAGAAAACCAGTTTGTCAGATGCAATATGCAGGGAGGAGGTAGAACAATAATGTTTCTGAAACTTCATTCAGGTCTCACAAAGAGTATGCTGGAGACAGAGCTATGATTCACCAATTTCTCTTTGAAAGATCTCTGTTTCAGAGGGGATCACACAAAAACCTTGTTAAAATAAAGTGAATAAAAGCATGATGATTCTTAGAAAAGAGAATGGAGAGAGATGTCATCAAGTCAAAAGACTACCATAGTCAAAAGAAAACATAATAATGCACACATACCTAGAATGCATGTAAATTAAAATACAACCAGACCCACAAGAAACAACAAAAAATTAAAATTTCTTAAAAGAACTAGGATCCTCCATTTGAAATATTAGATTGCAGAAGTGAGAATTCCTGCTATAAATTTCTAATCAACTATTTAAAAATGCTATTTTAAAATGCATAAATGAGTGCATATATGGCATGTACCTTTTTTATATCTTGAAAGAAAAATCAGACATAAGGAAAATAACACAGACCAAATTAATCAACAGAAATGGACAAAAAATACTATTTTAATGGATTTTAGAAAATGTTTTAAAGGGACAGAAAAAAGATCTTTCAGTTAAAGGCTTATTCTGAAGTTTTTAAACTTGCAAAGAAACACATTCTTATGGCTTATCATAACTCAAGATTCAAAGTTTATCAGTTACATAAAATCTGGAGAGCTACCAACACCCAGACCTTTCTCCAAATGACACTTACCTCATCTGTAATGATCTACTTTCATTTGTTCAGCTAGGTAACTGTCTCATGCCTAGCATCTGCAACATTAATCCTTGCAGCTGTTCCTAGTGAACCATGTCTTAATCTTCTCAGGCCACTTCTCCAAAATCTCAAGAATACTTTGAATTTTACATCTACTCTCCATTGTGTCAACAGTCCTGTCCCAAATAAACCACGTTTTCTCTCTATTCCTTCACTGAATTTTTGGTAAAAGCACTGAGTACTACTAGACTTAACATATTTCTGGAATCCTATCCAACATACCCTTTCAAGCTGACAGCAAATGAACAAAAAGTAGTCAACGCATGCAGTTTTCCAAGCAGCTATACTTAAGAGCAATCCGTGTATTTTTGAGATTTCTTTAATTTTATGAAAACTGTGAGAGAATTTCGTAACTCCAGCTGGACATGACATCTTCTGGTTCTTCATCAAGTTCTGGTATCAACTGCACATGCTAAAAATACAGCACTTCATGCAGATTTACAAATCTGACTAGATCAGTAACTAAATATTTCTTTTCGGCACCCTTATTAGGGCTGTGCTTTTTTCCCATCACCTCATCTCAATGAAGGCTTTATCACTTTGCTTCTAAGGTAAGCACTCAGCCATGTTTAAAAACCACAATGTAGTTATACTGATATTCCACAATATTGCACAGAACATCTCCAGTGGACCACCACTCCACTGTATTTCTGTGATTCATGATACAAAAAAATTAAGATAGAGATTTTCACCAAGTTGATTCTGTATCACCCCTGAAACTTGAGGCTGCATTGAAAAACCTTGTCTTGAAATACTTTTGTGAAGACAATAATGGACAGACTGCATGGACAGGAACAACTGTATACTTTGATGCCTAAAGAGCTAACACCAACTATACACATGCTTTATTTAAAATGAAACATTAAAACTTCAAAGACCTATTCTGGATATATAAAGTTTCAAATTAAAATGCACTATGTGTTTCACAGCAAAAAAGGCTATGAAGATGAAATGGATGCTTTATATAAAATATTTACATAGATAGAACATAAAAAATGTACCATAGTTGGTAACCTTTATGACTTGGGGAACCATGTATTTACATATCTTTATCCTCGCATGTGCGTATGTGTGTGTTGTGTATATATTTTTAACAGTTGACAGCTGTTTTAGAGCATACAGAGATGCCAAGCTGAATGAGGGTCTTGATTACTTCAAGATTAGCTATCTAAAGTTTCTATTCATTTTAAGTGTTGTTAGTGCGAAGAGTCATTAGTCACTTCCTTGTCTCATAGAACATCAGCATACATTTACATTGTTAATGAACATTTGGGGTAAATGAATTAATGGCACTTTTAAACATCAATTCAATCCTAATAACTTTGTATGTCATAGAAATGTTAAGGTTGGGATAAAAATGAGAAACCTTTTCAGTCAAGGTAACTAATCGCTTCTGGGCACAATAAAGGGTAAAATTAACTTACAGTGTTTTTTTAACAGGGTGAAAATTTTGCTTTTTCTTGAAACAGAGTTGAAAGAATTATCAAATTTTTTTTAAAAGCAAATAGAAATTGGAAGAAATGTTCATCTTTTTCTTGACTGGGGTAAACTAGAAGCAAGCTGTTTGTCCTCTTGAAAACAGTTATTATTTTAGGTTATTGAAAAAAAGATTATTTCAAGTTTCTAAAATATGTACAAAAATGCATTTGGTTTATCAGGCCAAAATGGCTTCATATCGTTAAGATGTCAAATATGATAGAAAAGAAACACTGCCTAGAAGAGCTATTCCATTTAATCATCAGGTTTTAAAATACTTTCTCCATGACATACGTTGTCATTTTTAAACATTGAAGAAGCTTTGTAAACCAATAAAGAAAGAGTGAAAAAATTAACTCAAAGGGACAATGAAGTTTTACCAATATATTTGGAAGCAAAACATCAGCTTCTTCTAAACTGAAGTAATAAACCTGACTGAGCAGAACTTGACAGAGCTTTTTAATAAGCACTAGTAAACAGAGGATTTATAAACAGATACACCCACATAGACTAGTTGATCTGGGTGAGGGACTTAGAAAATGTGACAAAGTTGTTTCAACTCTGTAATTTAAAATAAATTTTTTATTTTGCCCTCCTGGTACATGTGTTCAATGACTGGAAAATTACAGGTAGTTAAGGTGCCACTGTGTATAACTGAGTACTTGAGGAATGTTTTCATGACAAGGACGAGCTTTCTCATTAAGCTTATCACTTTCTTCTAACCAACTACCCTGTCACTACTAGCAAATAAGTAGAAAAGATGAGCAAAACAGACAGCCATTGCATTATCCAAGCAGTGTGTTCTCATTGTTCATTAGGGTCGTCCAAATACCACATTTAACTAATTTGCTTCAGGTTATGTAGTAATTTCTATCTTTAGAGCCTATTCATTCTATCTCAGCTTCGAGATATTTTTTCAAATAAGAACATAGGGGCTGAGTCAAACAAAAATCAGACTTTCTATTTGCATAATTTTGTCCAAACTAATATACTGAACTTTACTGCAGAACCAAATAAGAACGAAAAAAAAAGGATAAAAAAAGGAAAACAAACAAAAAAGATCCCTAAACCAAAGCAGTATAAGAGTCTATGCTTGAGAAAGTAACATAAAGTCATGCTCCAATTCAATATTCTTAAGCTGAAGTCAGTGTTTGGTTTATGATTAAAAAAGGATGACAGCACATTAAACATTTGGCTAATGCTTCTGTCTGTAATTGAAAGTTGACTTTTCGTGGTTTTCATTAGTGTCAGAGTGTTCCTCACATACTCTGTGAAATGTTCTTCAAGTTGCCCTGTTCAACTTCATTGAGTGAATTAAACAAATTATGACAGGTACAGTTATTATGACACACTTATATAAGATATAAACTCAAAAAAAAGTACAGAAATACCAACTCACCTTCCCCTGGCTTGTTCAAAAAACTCTGCAAGGGATCAATGCCTATCTCTTGTTCCTCTGATTGCAAAGGGTGACTGGTTTCAGACACAGAATGATACATACTGGCAGTAGTAAATTACAACTGATGAGTATTTATCTGGAAGAAAATAAACAGAGAAACAAACACTTCAGTATTCCTTTAACTATTTTTCAATCACACGAGTCAAGAACAAAAGTACTTAAAAACCTCCCCTTATTTTCCAGGCACATCATCACCATTCGTTGTCTAATTAGCAGAACAATAATGTTTCCATTTGAATGTTGTAAATGTTGTATTATTTGGAGTCCAAAAGAATTGTTATAGTTCCTACAAATATCACACTGCAAGTAAAAGTCCAAGCGTGGTTTTGAAGACTGTAAAACAGGGCAAGAGCCTCTTTCCATCCTTCTTCTAGTTTTCCCTACTCATCTTTTAGTCTGATTCCAAGGAGAACTGATGCTAGTTCTTGGGAATTATGAAGATTATAGAGCAAAACTGAGGAAAGACCATCATCATCACTCTTCTGGACCTAAGACTGTTCATCCCAGAAATCTTCCTTTTAACCACTTCTTTTTCAGAAAATCATAGGTCAAGTATAACATAACAGCAACAGACACACAAAAAGAGAATGGATTCATACTGACTAGCATGATAGGTGAATTTGGTTTTATCAAGATTTATATTAACTTTTGTCTTGGTTCTGGCAAGAACAGGGTTTGGCAGTAGCCAGGAGGTGGCATGGCCAGGGCCCAGAGGTTTTTCTATACCATGTCATGTCCCTGCCAGGGCAGGGAGAAGGGAGTCTTTTCTGGGAAGAAGGGTTTTTTTGTTGGTCAAGTAGGAGTGGCAGAGGTTGGGTAATGCCACTCTCATCTGGAGGGTTGGTTATTATCTGTTGTTAGGGTTTCCACAATGAGCAAGAATGCTTATTTTCTTGTCTTGTCAACAGTTTCTTTCTTTTCTTGTCATTAGTATCATTGTATCATTATTAGTATCATTGCTGTTACTGTTCTTTTTTCTTACCTCATTACTGTTTACAGTAAATTGTTCTTATCTCAACCTGTGATCTTTACCTTTTGTGCCTCCCCTTTCGTCTTCTCCATCCCACTGCATGGAGGAGGGATGGAAGGGGGGGGATCAGCAAATGAGCTGTGTGTGCCATGCAATGGTTTCAGTGGGAAAACTTAACTGGAGAATACCATTCCTAAACCAGGACAGCCTTCTAGAAAGATGGTATTAAGGAAGCATTTTAAGAAACATAATGAACTAGCTGGTGAACATTTACAAAGATATCTTCCAAAAATGAAAGCCAAAAGGGAAGTAATGATAGAACTGAAACTTTAGGAAGTAGGTGATGCAGATTCATCATGACAGGCTCCTGAATGGCACTCACATCACCATCAAGCAACTGAACAAGAACTATGTTAGAAGTTCATTTGAGGAGTGCTGGAAGCTAATACTGGCTGTAACAAATTAGAGGATGCCAATAAAAGGGTGAAAAGCAGACGATGTTATGATCAGTGCATAAGAAAGAGAGACGACCTTTCCAGTGCATTAACAGTGCAAGAGTACATTTGTCAAGACTGCATTTTAGTCACTGTACAGCAATTTATTAACTCACAACACAAAAAAAACCTAAGCCAGCTAAATAGGTCTGATTTGCCCAAGCACACTAAGTAGCTACCTACAACTGCCAGATGAGTTTTAAATATCACTTACTTTAACTGCTTTGTTTACAAGTATCATAACTTTCTAACAGCAACAAAATTATATTTAGAAAAAAAATGTAAAAAGAGATACAAGAAGCATGCATCCACACTTTCAGGACTGGCATATTAACAAATTTGAAATCACTTCAATTATGCTTTTCCTTTGGTTCTAAGAAGGTATTGCACTGACCATGCAGGCTTTATACCTTCAGTTTACTGTCAATAAATGAAGGGGAACAGGGATCCTTAAGACCTTTTTATGGTCTATAACTTCTTAATTTTCCTATTAAGTCATGAGGAAACCCCCCCCCCCCAACCCCAAAATCCCTAGATAATTAACTAGTTGGGCCACTATTAGGCAATTCCTTGAAACCAGTGCACCCAGGCTGTTTTGAAAAGCATGCTCTCTCAGCTGTATTCCCTGAAGGGGTTTATCCTCTATTTGCCCTGGCACCTGTGGTGAAAATGATCACACCATCTTTCTGGTCATAACCTTCTAACAGTTATATTTAGAAAAAAAAATGTAAAAAGAGATACAAGAAGCATGCATCCAAAGGGCTGGTATTTAACAAATTTGAAATCATTTCAATTATGCTTTTCCTTTGGTTCTAAGAAGGTATTGCACTGACCATGCTATACCTTCAGTTTACTGTCAATAAATGAAGGGAACAGGGATCCTTAAGACCTTTTATGGTCTATAACTTTTAATTTTCCTATTAAGTCATGAGGAAACCCCCCCCCCAACCCAAAAATCCCTAGATAATTAACTAGTTGGGCCACTATTAGGCAATTCCTTGAAACCAGTGCACCCAGGCTGTTTTGAAAAGCATGCTCTCTCAGCTGTATTCCCTGAAGGGGTTTATCCTCTATTTGCCCTGGCACCTGTGGTGATGAAATGATCACACCATCTCGCACTTCTGTTCAGCTAGTAGGGAACACCCAAAGGTCTTGGGAACAAGGAGCCAGTAACAGAGGGAAGGTAGGACTTACACTTGAGCAGCGGTACACCTTTATGTCAAATTATTACAATCATAAAGTCATGTGACAAAACCACCACTAAACCACAGAACTGCCTTGAACAATTCTGTACGAGGATCAGCAAAATGTGCTATGACTATATGCATACCTCACGTGTTTCCTATGTAATTTTAGAACTGTAACAATGAAAACTGCATGAATGGTATCTTGAAGAAAAATATTTACAGACTTTTTAGCCCCTTAAATAACATTTACCTGTAGTCTTATGACTGCAAAAATATGATGTTTATAAATACCTGATATTTTAAATAAATTAAAAGAAAAAATAATTTATTTAAAGAAAGAAAACAAAACCCCCACCAACTCAGCAGAAGTAATTTTTTCCTGCTGGAATTTTAGCTGCTGCTCTTGTTCCTTTTGCTATACAGTTGTAAATATCTTTTTCCTGATCAGTAGATTTTATCTTCACTAAAATTACAAGCTTTTTCAGACTGTGTTGCTTAAGTTTAACTTTTTATTTTTATGTTCCTTCAGAGATTGCTACACAATCTGACCAAAGCAGAACCCTGAGTGTCTTTCAAACTGAGAACCAGGCACAAAATTACTGACCAGCCATTACAGTTTTACCAGCCACCACTTAATTAAGACACAGTATGTTTCAGACTAACACTGTCTTATATACATAACATGGTATCAATTTAGCCCTAGTAAGTTTGCTCTTTTATGTCCTCTTCTGTATCCACCTTCTTTTTTTTTTAAATACTCCCCAAATGCCATACCTTTACAATCTATATGCACCATAATTTACTTTACAGACTGTTAGAGCAGCTTTAAACAGCTGAATAGATTTACTTTTGATATCTGCATAGTGATTTAATCAGTTATTTGTGTTGGTTTATGGATACATATGGTTAGAGTTAAAAAAAGTATCACTACCTATTAGTCTTCGCTCCTTAGTCCAAGCAATTTTCTTCACAGTTTTATACTGAAGTTCTTTTCTGCTCTTCTAACAAAGAGCAAAGGGAACTATTAAACAATTACAATTACACTTGGGATCTTACTCTGAGACAGATTAATTCTTCACAGGTTTGTGGTTGATTTGTAATGGCCTATAACATATTGTTCATATTAAATAAGATACAGTTTAAAACCATTCTCAGTGTGAAACAATAAAAATGTTATAAACCCCTGAAATTCAATTACTGGATTACAAGACTTGATTCTGGCTGGCCCTAACATCTTAGTGAAAGCACCTATTTGTACTTTTTTTTTTAACCTCCAAAGTTGAAAGGCTAAGGAACTCACAACACCAGTCATGCTTCCCACTACTGGGAGTTCAAGTATTCTGTAATATACATGAGAAAATAATTAAGACCATGTATGAAACATTTATCTAGTCAAGGAAATCAGCAGAAACATGAATCCACTCAGCCCAAGGAAAAGGCAGGCATAGACTCTGTGGCTACTGGCCTGAAGTAACAGGAGGAGCCCTCATGTGCCACCAAGGACAGTGCCACAGGATTGCTCCCCACTGACCACCACACGTGGGGTGAATCCAGTCTGCCTTTCAGTGAAGGCAGTTTGTCAGCACATCTGTTCTCAACAGAGACCAAAAATCCCTCCAGAGACAGGCTTACAGGCTCCAACACAGAACTCCACCAGATATTAAAAGGGTTCTGTGGAGGTATCTGCTTACAGCATATCATCTCCTTTCCCACCACCTCCTCTGTATTCCATAGGTGATGGAATACCAACTTGTTCTCATTAGGAAAAACTTAACTGATGTTTACTGACATTTACCTAACTAACAACCTCTTTCTACACAGCAGAGATAAACACTTGATGCATTAGATACTCTGATTGAACATACCCATTCTAAATCCTTTTTCTCACTGGGTATTTACTCTTACTGAGTACTTAGTACTTACTTGGAAGTTTCTTTCTTTTTTTAGATGTCAGAAGGTTTATTCACCCAAGACTTTACAAATATTTTGCCTTCCCTATTAGCTACTCTAATACATTATGTAATTTCTATCACCTTTAGCCATAAAGCAGTCTTATATAATCGTGCCTTCATTAGCATTGCCATTCAGCCTGTATACAAACCTGTGAGTTTGGAATGCTTAAACAAAATTACATTTAAAACATTCAAAACCAAAAACCACTTCTTCTACAGACTGTCAGTGGCAACAGCCTCAATTCAGCCCCACTTCATCTTCCATTAATAAGTCATATCTAGCTAGACAGAAATACAAGACAGATAAAAGTCTAATTGAGATCTGTTTCTATCATTAGCTGTACTGCCAGTGAAGCACCCATCACTTTTGGACTGGACCTGGGTGAAACACTGCAAAAACATGCACACAGAACTGTACAAGGCAGAAGACTCAGCTGTAATAAGATTATAATAAATGTTAATATAATGATTATAATTGATGTTCATTAAGAAGATGGAAAATTCAAAATGAAAATAAAATTTGTTGCATTCTTTTAGCAGTGAGACTATCATTACTACAAGTGGTAAGATTGCCCTAATCTCAAAAATGTGGATAAATCAGTATTTCATAAACAAAACATAGCACAGTTCACCATGAATACTGTACCTTATTTCATGTCATAAGACATTCACTAATGTCTTCACTTGCCACAGATACTGAATAAACGTTTTCAGTATTCAAATAAGCAGTGCATGGATGAAAAACATTGTTTCAGAAATGGTGACTAAATTAGTTCAATCTAAAAAACCTAAATGCACAAAAAATGTTTCCCTTAATCATCACTGTTTATATGGACCTTGAAAAATTATTTACTCAAAGCACAAAACACACCAAAACATATAAAAATTAGCATTTAAGAAGTGATGAGTATTCATACTGTTTGGGCAAAATTAGTAAATAAAATCAGTTTCAGCAAGAGTATTTTGAAGGTGTAACTGAGTAGATGAAACAGAATTAGGCAAAGCTTGTACGTAACCCATTTTCCCTCTCTTCCCTTTCCCGCCATGGTAAAATGTAAGGAGAGGAACTGCAGGCTTGGGGAGGTACTCAGGATGAGGGCTGAAGAACTGCCCAATTTGCAGCATTTGCTCCACTCTTGCTCTCTGACATCCTCTTACTTCTACACAATCAAGCAACAGAGCAAAGCATTATATGCTTGAAGAAAGGAAAATGAGAACCCACTAAACTCTGAGGACAAAGCTGAACAACGCTGCTGAATCTTGGATATGCTAAAAATAAAAATCAGTTTCCATCAGTACCAGCAAAGCTACCTGAATATCACATTTCTGAAAACTACTGAAGCGAACCAAGGTATTTAAATAATACTTTGCATTCATTCTATTAGACTGCTTCAACCACCTTCTCCAAATTATCTCTGGGCCTTTATTTCATGCCATATCCAAAGTTTACCATTTTAATTACTTAAATTGATGACAAGCAGAGGAAATACTTGTTTAGCTAAGTGATAAATTAGCTGCCCTGTGAAGTCAAATTGATTAAAACAACCTCACTTAAAGCAAGTGTCTGATGTGGTAATGGTCTTATGCCTGTTTTGTTAAGTTTGACAGCATCATGTTATGAGGGTTCACAACTCTGCCCCTCATTTGTGGCTTATGAAGTAATCAAGCATGGTAGAACACTGAAGTGAGGATTTTCCAGAATGTGAAAACATTTTAAAGTAGGTAAGAAATTAAATATTAGGAGAATAAACATGCATTGTGTTTATTTAAAGCAAAGAAGCAAGATGTCTTCCAAATAATCTAGAAGCAGTCCCATATAATGGATTTTCTTGCACTGGCCAAATTAAATTATTCATCCTGAACCAAGAATTAAAAAAAAAGAAAGAAAAAGCATGCTAACTAGAGGGCTGTGTAGAAGACAGTCCTAGATATGAACTTTGGAAAATGAAGACATGAGGACCATTTGATCTGTTTCAAGCTGGATATTTTGCCAGGACACTCTTTAATAGGTATTTTTGAAAAATCTGTTCTTACCTATAATATTCACTGCTTTCTTCTTTGCTCTAGGAGTGATTTTTACTTAGGCCACAGAGACCATCTATCTCACAGCACTGTGATCTGCTCTCCATCACTTGAGCTCTTTACTACCACCATCTCTATTTAAATACAGAAGATACTAGTCCCAGTGCCTCCAAGAGAAAAGCCGCCAAAAAACTCCACCAACCCAAACAACCCTCCCACACACACAGAGCAGCTCAAAACCAGCTAAGATTCCTACTCAGCCACTTCCACAGGTTGCCACCACCCACTGAAAATACATGCCTAGGGAAGAAGACTTACTAAGTCTGAAGAAAAGTGCACAATTTAACTAACTTTGGATAGGATAAAGCAAGTCTTTCTTCTTTTATAAAATGTATCAGATTATGTATCATTAAAATAGAATGATGCAAACATAAAAAATGGTCTGGCATGGTGGAGCAGATGAACATTAACATCAGCTGGGATCCAGAACAAAACAAACAAGATCATGCCGCTGATGGACAGGTTAACAGCCAGTGAGTCTGATGGTCATGAAATGCAATTAATTTTGTCCCATTTAATAACATTTCCTGCATTTTAACTTCTGCCTGTCTGATCTCTAATACAAAAACAGAGTTACATTGGACTTTAAATAAGTTAATTAAGTATTAAAATCAATCATGTGAAAGTCTTAATATTTAATATTGTTAGATTGTATATCAAAGTGGTTTTATTATTTATTTACTCCAAACCTTTCCAGAATACTTCATGTGGCAACAGGGAGTCTGTATCTCACAAGATAAATGCATTTACAATGCCAAATAAATTATATATAAAAGCATTTGTCTTAATACATGTCATTCAATATTAAATATCACCCATTGGTACCACCCTGAAACCCTAATCCATTTTTACCAACCGCACATTTGTATTATTCAAATGTTGTCTATTAAACAGTTGTCTCGAGAGCCACAGTAAAGGAATACATACCTAAGAACAATTATCATAGGAGATTTGAAGCACTGTCTACAGTTTTAACCCTACAACTTTCATGTCTTACCAGTACTTAAACATGCAAAGTATAAATTCAGTAGTGAATTAAAATGTCAGGGATAAGAAACAACACAAATAGCCTGGGACCATGACAATGTATTCTCTTGGTATTTCATATGATAGTTAAAAAAAAACAGACAAAAAACTTTTTCTTAAATAAAAACTTAAACTTTGATTAATTTCAAAGATAGCTACGCACTTGTTATAAGCAGGGAACAAGTTCACGCATTTGCTGTTTTTCAGTTTTCTTGAGGTTATGTGATTCTGCAAGAAACACTAGTTTGACTAAGGAAGAAAAGCTGGAATAATGCAGAGAGGATCAAAATCCTTATGTCATGTTTGCCACTAAGTTTTATAGCAACAGTCCCCTCTCATCCTGGCCAACAATTTTCTCAGGATGTAATGCTCTGAACCTGACATTTATGGCTAAACAACTTCTGTCCTCTGTACTGAAAATGGTGACAATGAAAGTATAAAGGCCATCAACCATCTTAGATACCTGATACTATAGTTTTATGTTCAGTAGAGTCTCACAAAAAAAACCAACCAAAAAAAAAAAAAAGCCAAACAAACAAACAAAAAAACCCAAACAAAAAACCACAAAACCAACAAAAAGACAAAACAGCCAGCCAAATCAAGCTTCCATTTTGCAGTTTGAATTTCCAAAAAAAGCAAAAAAAAATCACAAATCCCACAGCCTTAACACAGAACTACAGCTATTCTTAATGACAAACTATGTGACAGATCTGCAGTAAGGCTGTTAAGAGAGCACAACTTTGATCTAACATTGACTGAAAGAAATACCAGCAAACCAAAAGAAGCTCCAAAGTCAACCGCTAAATGTAGCCTGTGCCCTGAACATTCCTCCACCCACAAAACCTACGTTTAGCACCAGATGTGAAAACGTTATGTTGATGCATTTTGTCATTTCTTCCTTTCAACTGAAGTCTCCAATAAAGGCTCCTTGTAGTCAGAACAGTTTATAAAAATGAGATGTGTAAATCCCTTCCCATTGTCTGACATGGCTAAGGCCTGAGCTGAAATACTGTATCCATCTTTAGTCAGCTAGCACAGGACAAGGACCAGTTGCTGCAGTCCAGAGAGAAGCAAGTAGACCTATTAAGAGCACAGAAAATATAACCTATGACATAAAAGTGAAAGAAAAAATGTTTTGCCTTAGTGAAAGTGAAAGAGAAGAAGGATTAATGCTGTAAGAGTTCAAATCAACTCATCATTCAATTAAAAATCTACTCCCTTTTCTTAGAGTCATCTAGAGGTGGTAAAAACCCCATTCATATTAAAAAGATTCAAACAGACTCATTAAATGAAAGAAATACTTTGTTTTATTTTAGAAAATAATTTATCTACCTGGTTACAAAACAGCTCAACATAATTTAAATTAAAGCTTTGTTCTTCCAAATATGGTTAGGTTTACTGCTGTTTACGGTACGCTTTTAAGTATTTAAGAGTTTTACTTTCAGAAACACACAGGCACCATGCTATGCTACACACTTTATGTTTTAGTAATACAAATGTAACTCAAAGGGCCAAAGAACGTCAAGACTGAAAGAAATCATCAAAACAGTGAACTGGAAAAAATGGCAGCTTAGCCTGCAGCCTTACCCAAAATGATAGTAACTAACTTAGACACTAAAAGTGTATTCAATGAAGTAAGTTTCTAGAATATCACAGCTTTAAAGCAGTAAGCAATTAATCTTGGATTCAGCCTTTATTCTTTCACTATTTTTAGAAAACAGTTTCCTACAGGGGTTGACAGAATTTTTATAGAAACACCAGCATGGTTATGCACGCACAGAAGCATTTACATCATATCTTTCTCTTCTAGTTTTCTAGATATGCAGATGCTAAAGCAGCATGGTATCATGCTGAGGTACAAAGAAAGTTGGTGGAAACCTCATTTGCTAAAGAATATGAGAATCTCTTAGGCACTTCAAAGGAACAGAGAGAGGCAGAATTTGTTTTGTATCATACAAAAAAAATGAAGTTTCTATGCAACATGAAGACCCACAACCCATGTTTGCCTATGTGATCCAATCCTGATGAGTGAATTCAAATCACACAGGAAAACCAGAAACCTGATTCTGCTGCAGTGCAATGACTGCAGACTGCAAGGATTTTCCACTACTTCTGCTGATAGGAGTAGTAGTTACTTATGTTTAAAAGTCATACTCAAAAGAAAAAAGGCTCAAAGTAGGGCTACCCTTGGTAAAAATAATGCTGAATCTTCTTCCCTTGGTTGCTCCATCTCACACCCAAAAGCTCAGTCTGTGTAAGGCACAGTAGTATTTTACAGTCACAGTATTTACACAGTCATGTACTGCCTGCTTCTCTTCAGTCTTGCCACACCAGCAGTAACAAAAGCAGGATGCACTGGAGCCCCTCTAGAGGCTCAATATTTTTGTACAATGCTTATTATACATACCTGGGATGTAGTGAGTTTCAAACAGCAGTATCTAAATGAAAGGATATAAAATAAAATACCTCAAGCAAAGGAAACCTCTTAGACTTGTAAACATAAGCTATGGATGAAACCTGCTAACTTTGCATGAAGATATTATATCAAGATATCACCATTGCTATGAGTAACATTTTACTCAGGTTTTTGTGGCAGAAACATATCACTGTATTCCATGCTACTAAAAAAGATGACAGGACAGGTTCCTCCTCTCACAGAAAGTTCACTCTGCTGCTCAATAAATCCTGATGCACCACTTTTGTTTCTGGTAGTCAGGAACTCTTAGTACTAATTCCTGCCAAGGTTTGTAATATTATAAATGGGAGAAAATTATAGTGCAATAATGCTCCTTCTTTAATAATTTTATCTCTTAATACAGTGCTATCTGTTACAACTTTTTTTCCTATGTCTTCCTACTCTCATATTTTTCATTACAATTTTGGAGCAGCTGGATGAAATGTTCTCTGCTTTCCCGTACATGCTCATCAAACTCCCATGGGAGTAAGTGGTCTTGCTGAAGTCTTCAGACACAGAGAAGCCAGGCTGATAAAACCCCAGTAGCATAATGATTTCTATAATACACTGCAACTTAGATGCATTTATTCCTCCTAAAAATTTTTCTAGGCAGTCCCTGCTGCTTGCCAGACCATGTAAAACACAGGAACAGAAGTCTCCAGCACAAGCAGCATGGTACATCAAGCACACTGTCTGTGCCACCTCAAAACCTGAAACAGATGAAGCTCTTAAACAGCAAGCAGGGAAGCAGTATTTTGCAAGGTTATATAGGAGCAGAAATCTGGCTATTAAAAAGGTATTTAATTTTGCAGAACTTTACCTTCAATTTATAGTAATAACAAGAATTCATAAAATAAATAAATTCAGAAATGCAGGTAAAATACACTGTTAAAAGGGGGAAAATATGTGAGTTGCAATTAAAAGGGTTTCTTGGTTTGGCAGTAAATTTGTCACCAACTACTTTCTATTTTCTTTACATTAAGTCCTGGGTTGATTTTGGTTTAGCAGTGGGTCAGCACAGCAAGAAACAAGCCTGGTTTTGCAGGACATCGGTGGACAACACATAAGTAGCAGAACAAGACCTTAGGTCTTGGTGACTAAGAAATCCATTGCCCTGAAATTTATATATACTCCTCTGCTCTGGGGAATGAGAGCAGAACAGCAGGCAGATTCTCTAAAGCTTTTTGATTTTTATTAGATAATACAATAGATTGATGGCTCCTAAATAAGTTAAGCTTTGTTGAGTGCTCTCTCTAATTCAGCAACCACTATGACATTACTGAATCTCCCAGTGTTCTCTGAATACCAAGTTTTGTTGTATGTAATCAGGAAAAAGAACTGGAATTCCCTCAAAACAGTAAATAGATTTGAAGAATTGTATTGGAACAACAGCTGTCATTATACCTCACAGAAAACTGACAACAGCTTTGAGGCTAAGCTTTTAAGCCCATTTTATTAAAAAATATATAACTGATGTAAACAAGCTATGGTTAGAAGCCTCCTTGATTAATTTTTTCTTGTCTTTAGAAAGCCTTTTCAGATAGCTTCCTTGTCTGTGCTAGAGAGACCAGTATGACGTTTTTAGAATATTTAAGGTAAATATCCATATATCTGAATCACAAAAGCATTCTGAATCCTCCTGGACAAAATAGCTCTTTTCGAATTCTTCTTTCCAAATATTTTTATTTTCTTTTCCTGTTCTTTAGACCAAATTTATTAGTTTCTCTCTCACCCAACACACAGAAGACCATTCAGCAAAAAGGCAGCTTTCAGATTTCTTTTTCCTGATACAGACTGTATGATTTCAACCTGGCCACAGGCAAAAGCCTAGAAAAAATGTTCTTTTTGCTATGTTGTTGCATTTCTGCTAGTAGTTGAGACAGAGAAGTGTCCTAGTTGAGGCAGAGAAGTGACCTAACAGTGGCCAGGCTCTGGAATACTCAGCACATTAAGAAGAATGGAATCAGAATTTTGAACTGCATCCAGAAGTAAATGGAAAGAAACCAAGCATATAGAATATAGGTGTGATCTGTTCTCACTTTTCTTTCTTACTTAATAGTAAGGCTGTGCATCTTGGGGCACCTAAAATTAGTAGCTGCTTTTGAAATTCTGGTCATGTATTATTCATCTTTTTCTCCTAAAAGGAAGACAGAAGATGGCAGTAGCAGGTGTTCTTAGCTTCCTGATGGAAAAGGAGGAAGAAGTTGACCAAGGGGATAGATCTTTCTTCAAAACAGGGTAGCAGACAAAGATTGCCTAGCTGAGATGAGTATTCTGTCAAACACATATCACAATTCCACCTGTTGCCAAGAAGGCTTGAAGGCAGCAGATCCTCTGCCTACTCATCCAAACTCTTGTGTTTTGGAAGTTCCTGTTCTTTACTGGGGAAGAAAAAGGGAAATCCTGTTCTGTTTTAGCAGCGACACTTATGAGCAAACTACTGAATACAACAAATCCAGATAACTAATATTAATTATTCATCAGTTTTGGTTTAGAGGTTTTGACAGCATCTGATCAGAAATGAAAGCCAAAACACAAAGATAATTGAAATAAAATTATTTAGAAAGGCAGGAAATCACTCCTTTACCATGCCACTCCAAGTCAGCTTGCTTTCTCTCAAAGAACCCCACATGAGACTCCCTTCACCCATTCAAAAAACTGAACACAAGTATTTTTAACATTAACATTTATTTCTAACAAATGCATCTCGTATATCTGTGTGAAGTTAGTCTGTTTGAAAGATTATATCCCTGCCTCCTTTAAATGCAAGATTGACTCTGTATTCAGTGTAGCTCTCTCACTGCACTGATGTCAGAAACGCTAATGAAGAAAGAGGAGTCCCTTCCAAAGATATATACACAGCATGCCCTATAAAAGGTAACACAGGTTACAAAAGAATATTTTAACTAAAACCGTTTGCATTCTCAAAGCCAGTAGGAATGACCATAAGAGATCTGCAGGAAAGAACAAGATTTTCACTTTGTTGGGTTGTTTTTTTCATGACTGAAGCCTCATTTGACCACTGAGCTCCCCAGTTCACAGCTAAAATGCTTTAAATCTTATCCACACCCTAACTCTACATGTTAAACTTTTAAACCTGTTATTTCCAAGAAATTGCTACTTTCATGGATATATGCCATGCTGTCAAACCACTTCTTCTGATTCATAGTATTCATGATCTTTAAGAGAGCATCTGAAACATCTACACTGATTTTCCTTCCCACTTGTTTTGGTGCGACAGATGTGTGAATACTTCTTAAACTTTAATACAGCAATTATTTAATTTCATATCAGTTTCCTGAATAAAAGGCACACACCATCTGCAATAACCATCTCAGGACTTACTCCTGCATGTCACTCCTGTATGACTTAAAATCAATTTACTCATTTTTATTCTAGTTTATATTTAGATAGTCCATCATGAAAGACCCCAGAACTTTTAGTCTAACCCAGGTCCTCTTTATGCCATATGTGTATGCAATCTACTACATCAATCAAAACGACTCACAGTTCAGATGATGTGTACACAAATAAATGTACTTTACCTAGAGGTCAAAATGATTTCTGTAAGAGCACAGAATATTCTCTTGTTTTTAGCTACCTCCCACAACCATGAAGTATAAAAATTTAACAAGCTGCAAAATAACAAACTGAGCACCATACATCGAGTTTCTTTAGTGTCACGCTAGGAATGCTATAATTATAATCAAGAATACACTTCACTTTTAACTCTGTTTTTACTGTATCTTTCTACCTTGTGGCCTGTGGTGGCCTATGCCAGTTTTATAAAAAAATATGGTTGGGGGGAGGAAAGGGTAAAAAAACCAAAAACCAACCCAACTTTAAAAAAATCAATTCTGCTACTCAGAGATCATATGTGCAGGAACTGAAGAGTGGATCTTGGCTTTTTAAGATAGTGCTTATATATTTTGCCCTTACTCCTGTCTCAGCTTTTGCAACCACATAATACTGTCTGGGGTGATCACCATGACAGTAGATAAATTAGGATTTCACTACCATTAAGTATGAATTGTTTCTTAACAAGGCTACGAGTCAGCGTAGCTCTTAGCTGATGGAATTGAAAATCTTTCAAACCTGCAGTACAATAGGTAGGATTTTAAAAAAGTGTTTTAGAAATGCTAAAAAATAAGACAGGCTGAAATGTATACATATCAATTCACTGGTTACATGAAGAGAAAGCTGCCACACAAATCCACTGAAAAAGGCAGAAATATTTGTCTAAACATGGTAGGAAAAACACATTGCTGAAATGTCGATGATCTACTTTTATGGTTATTTTTATCTGGACAGCAAACTTCTTTCTTTCATAGACATTGAACAATATCACATCCAATGAGCACAGAAGATTTCTAAAAAAGCCACAATTTACTCTTTGTTCAATTTGACTAAGAAAAAAAACCTATGCAGCAGAAATAAAAAAGGAATGGACATGTTATACACCTGACGATTCAATTAAATTACTGTCTCATATAAGCATGTGGAAAATAGTTTCTGAACTTGTCATGAGAAAGTGGAGAGGTTGAAGCCTGGCTACTCTAAAACTCCCATTCATTTGATCAACTTGGACGGCCAGCCTCAGTGCTCTGATGTCCATGTGCAAGGGCCACTGCCCTAGGCTCATGAGGAGCCCTTACCCTGAGACATTTTAATTTTGTTTGCTCATTTAAGTCCACTGTGTAATTATTTCAGGAACCTTTTTGTATTTCAGCACTATGCATATTTCTGGTAGAGATTTGGGAATGTAATTTAAATATACTGTATGTTATTGTGACTCGTAGGTATTCAATTAGCAAAGGAGATGGCTGCACTTGTCCACCTCACATTAACCTCTGGAAAATAATTAATATATACCAGTTGCTGTGTAATGACTTACTGAAATAAGCAAATAAAATATTCAAAGGGCCTTCACTGATTTTATGACAATGAAATCCATAGCTGTGATATTCCGAACAACCTAGTTTTTATTTTCTTAAGTGTATTCATGTACAGTGAAACAGAAAAGTATAATCTTACTTTCTTTACAAGAAAACAGGATCTGAGTTGGAAGCCTAAATGTCAGTCCTGAACATTATAAAATTATACAGAATAAGGAGGAAACAGGGCTGATAGTGCATATAAATATGACAGTGTATTAGGCTGCATTTAATTACCAGTTCAAACAACAACCTGATCTAACCTTTGACAAGTAAAATAAATGTTCTGAATAATTTAACCAAAGCAAACATTTGCTGTTAAATGCTGGCTAATTATAGTAAGAGTTGTACTGAGAGGGGGAAAAAACCCAAAAGAGATGGTAATTTATACACTTCTCCTGCAATTGCTACTGCAAAAGCTATTCCTTGAAACCCTTGAAATTTTTTTCCATGCGGGATAGCTATTAAGTATCTACTTCTGCAAAAAGAAAAATCTGTCTGTATTTAAAGGAAGAAGCAGCACAGGAAAACAAGAAATACTCCAAATACAGAAAGTAAAGTAACATTAGTTTCAAGAATATCCATCTTTTCTGTGGATGGTTTTGTGATATGAAAGGTCTGTGTTTGAAATGTCCTGTAGTACAATGAAAGATAAGAAAGGGTAGAATAATGATTAAGTCTTTTTCAAAGTGTCAGTGAAAAATCACACAAGAGCCCCATTACAGGATATGGGAGCACAGTTCAGTCATGACCACTGCCCACTGCACTTCTGAGAAGAGTAATAAAGAAATCTAAATTCTTTTTTATACATAAATATGAGATCAGAAGTTAAATGACATAAATAAAACACAGAGATTCTTTAAAAACAACTCCACCCAAAACATGTAATGATGAAATAATTCCACCACTGTGACTTTTACAGATTTATTATTATAGCCAGATATATTATCCCTGTGAAATACTGAGCTTGTTTCATAAAGAACCTAAATATCTCAGAAAAACAAGCATTTAAGTCAGCATGTTTTGAATATCAGAGCATCAAAACCCAAGAAACAGAAACCAATATAAAAAGAAAAGCATACATGCTTTCCAGTTGTAGGCTATTTATAAAGAAATTAATGGGTTTTGCTATCTTTGGGCCAGGAGTTTCACTTATTTATGTGATCTAAAGTTATCAGGAGCATCAGCTGTCTATCTTCATGCACAATAACTATGATTCAGAAGAATCAGAAGACCATGAAAATTTCACAGACAAGCAATGTATAGTAAACGAAAGAAGCCTATAAATCCCTAATCTTGAATATATATTAATATTTGAAGGCTTTATATAATCTGCAAAGTAAAAAGTGAAAACCATTAAAAATATTAAAACTGACTCTAAGTATGCTCTCCTCTTTTCCCAAAAGTAATTTGTGTGCAGATAAGTTCTGGCCACCAGTTTCTAAGAGAAACATATTATTTTTAAGTTACCTTTTATATTTTCATAAATATTTAAAATCTCCCTTAAATTTTAAATATGTTTATAGAGACACAGATGCTAACATTCTTAGCCTCTTACATTGAAAAAATATGAATTAAACTGTTTCTTGCACCCTGTATAGAAGCAATTTTTAAAAGAAACAAATAATAAATTCAGCAAAAAAAATTAGCAAAAATTGTTCACTTGATAATGAGTCAGGTGGAGTCATGAAATTGAAGTGGATTTTCTAGCTTACAGTATAAAATGAATATTAGATAATCGAGTTTGAAGGTCATTACTATTCTTGCTCTATAGTTCAGGCCAAAGTCCTTAAGCAAAACAAGGTAGTAAAGAGCTTGACAAGATCCATGCCTGACACTGGAGAAATCCAGGTACTGAAATAATGTTACACTGTGTCCACTGCTTCATGTCAAATGGACAGTGATATGCACTGTTTTTTCTTATGCTGAGGCATCCATAAAAACATACTCAGCTGTATTTGGACAGGACAAAAGGAAATCTGAGGCAGTCATTGGTAAATGCAATGAATCAACTCTTCACTGTTATTGTATTGCACATAAAACTTTGGCATTTAAGCACAAAACTGGAACAGACCTTCTCTAGAGTTGTTATATTTGTGCTCTGCACTTGAAATGCTACAAGGTCAGTAAGGTAAATTTGACTAATAGGAGATACCTTTGCCTTTTTGTGAATTAAAATGTAGCAAGAAGTAAAAGTAGCCACTCAATACTAAAATTTTATCTTCTCAAAAATACTTATATTTTAGATAAAAAATGAAATCAACAAAACCATCCAGGTCATAGGTTGTGAGGGCTGATGGGAAGATAAAAGCACAGTAATTTATATTTAAATAATTAAATCTGATAAAAACACTGGTAGAGATGCTATTGTTCTAAAATGCTGATAGTTTAAAAAACCCAAGAAAACTCTCTCTGACACAGCTGCAAGGAATATACACTGTTATATCATTTTAGGTTTGGCCTGACATAGCAGGTGGTGCATCTGGAAGGGTGATTATAACAGAATTATTTGGTTACAGATGTGCATACAGGTACTTCAGTGTAAACTTTGTAATACTTTCCCAGTATGGCAAACCTTGGAGGACAATTCATCCAAGTCCAAAAAAAACCATCTCCAACTAGACCACAAAAGGAGAAGAGAATTTCTTGATACTGAAACTATTCAAGCCTCTCCCCTGACTTTATGCACCTAATTTTAACACTGAAAACTACAAGAAGCAAAGACCGAGTTAGTCCTTCAGATCCATACTTTTGGGCAATAGGTTACAGAGAAATCAGAAATAGCAATAAAATAAAAAGTGCAATGGATTTCTGACCAACAGAAGTCATAGCAGAGCTATTACTGTGGAGTTCTTTTTGAACTACTCCAACATTTCACCCTGGTAGTCTGTTATTATAAGTAACAATTACTTTAGTCTGTACTGGAATTTTCCTGCATACTTCAGTTTGCATGTACTTGTAAGGTCTTCCTAAAGAGAATTCACTTTTGTGTAGAATGGCTTTATGATGTGGATTAGCTTCCACAGGGGATCTAAATTGACAATAATGAATTCATTTTATATAGTAAGCTAGACTTAAATGAGAAGTGAAAGGCCAGTGCCAACAGAGTTCACTGATCAGCCACTGTTGTTCTCTCTATAATTCACTGGTTGCCTTTAATAATTACAGCATTTTGCCTTGATAATCTGTAGCTGAAGCACACTGGAAGGAAAGGAAGAGAGGATGCTTCTTGTGTTAATAGGAGAATTGATTTTTTTTAAAATCTAAATGCAGACCCACATAAACTGCAAACAGAGTATTTATAACAAACATCTAAGAACACTGACACTGGTTTAAACTAAAATTAATTTATAGCACTCAAATCCGGAAAAACATAATTTCAAGCCTTGATCTTATTAGGATACTTAATGTAATCTTATTAGGATGTGAGCTTCTATATATCAAAGTGTTTTATACATTGCAAATATATTTTAAAGAGCTCCAATGAACAATAGTGAACAATTCACTACTGATCTCCAAACCTAGTTTCACAGGGGCAGATTATTGGATCCACAGCTATAATACAGCAGTGGAGGAGGCAATGCCTTCACACAGACGATATTGCTGCTCTACAGAGCCGGCTGTCACATGAGTGCTAAGTAAGTTTCCAGGACTTTCTCATCTCCTAACTGCCTGAGATTTAGCACTGAGCAGCATGCTTTCCAAAAGGACAGAGTACCTACAGCTTCAGCGGAAGCAAATGAGGATCATAGATGCTTAAAATTTCAGAAAATCAGGCCTGGTGCCATATACAAGGAAAACGCTGCCAGAAATGTCACTCACAGAATCCATGCCTGCCACTCCACAGGGATTCATATATGCTTAATGATGGCTAGCAAGTACAGAGAGCAGACCTAGCTAAGGAAAAACAACAGAAAACCAGGCAGCAGGCAAGCGATGAGCACTCTGTCTGCACTTGTATCCCCACTGGCAAAGTAAAAGTAAAATGGTTAAGAAACTGGTAAGACTGATGCCAAAATCTAAAATGTTTCTAAGGACTGCAGCAGACCTCAAAAGACAGTTTTTAATTTCATTTGAAACAGTTTCAATACTTCAACATTAATGTATGCACATATATATTAATGAAGCAGACATGTTAATCCCCCCGATGTCGATGTCTGTGAAGCATCTTAGCTCTTACTTCCTTCAGCAGCAGCCGTGTGTAAGTAACATACTGTGGCAACATATGAATAGTTCATAGCTCCAGCAACAAATGAATGAATGAACGGTGACCTAAACACAAGCAGCCATTAAGGTTTCTGTTTCTTTACCCATCAGCTATTGCATATACTCCCGGCAAACAAGTGTGTTTTTCTGACATGCACACTTGTCTGTTAATAAGTTAAAGAACTATTTCAGTCAAGAATCTTTATGTTTTTCCCCTACACGCTTCGTTTCTTGCTACATGCATTGGAGTTTTACTCTGTTAGAGAAGCTCATGACAAGCGAAAGAAATGGAGGTAATGCTGCCAGGGACTAAGGTAAAGGATGATACAGTGCTCTGCAGGAGCAGAAAGGGTCTGCCACTGCTTCCCTGCACTTGGAAAGCTTACAGACAAGCTTTGTGAAAAGCACCACAAGAGCTTCCAGTTAGCAGCACTCCTGTTTGATTTTAGTGTGCACTTATGCATCCCATGCAAGACTTGAATGTACTAAACAAACTATGAGACAAGATAAAAAGAAAGAAAAAAACTCCAACATTTTAAATGGTATCAAGAATGAAACAATTCCAAGGTGGTGGGGGTTTTTCCCTTTTTTTTTCTTTTTTTTCCCTTTTTTTTAGGGGCGTGTGTTGTTATTTAGTTTGATTAGGCTTTTTCATTTTGGTTCTTGTTTTTTTTCTTGTTTGACTTGGATTTTTAATGCTTAATATAAGAAGAAAAGAAGACCAAAAACACCACATGAAGAGCCATACCTGTCTTTTTCAAAGGTTCAGCTCAAAATAACTCCAGTAATAACCTAGTGCATATTATCAATACAGTGGGCTGAGAGCTAAATTACACTGTATTTAACACCAGTGAAACTAAATTCCAGTTGCAGAAGCTCCAGCAGGCATCATCCAGAAGGACAAATACTGGTCTTTAAGGGACCAGCAGATAAAATTATAAGTGAAAGTAGTTCACAAAAATACTTTTCCAATTTTAAATGGAATGACTGACACAAACTTACCCGTCAATGAAAACTCTGCAGAAATCCATTTTCCAAATCTTTTATCTCAGTTAAAAAATGGAATCCATTTTTCCTGTTATCTACAATATATGGTTCAAAATTCTCAGTCCCTGCAAGTCTTGCAAAAAATAATCTCTGCAAAAATAAGCTTGATCCATTCAGACAACCCAGGCCAAAGAAAAGAAACAGATCCTGTGAGCTGTTAGTCCATTAAATGAGCACTACTCTGATCAATTTGTCTTTGTAGAAAGTAGAGAAACACAGAAGGAACACTATCTGCTTGTGATACACAGATTTTTTTCTTTTCTATATTAAGCTTTTTATATGCAACAGTGGAGTTTTATTTTGTTCCTTTTCAATCAAATAATTAATTTGAATAGTTGGTCAAAGGAACTAAAAGTCTCCTAGAGTGCAAAGTGGATGACTGGCTCCTTTATTCTTGAAGGTTCCATCTGGCGGCCTTCTAATTTTTAACACTAAAATTTGTAGGGTTCAATAACTAAATTCAATAACTAAAACTTTTAAAAAACTTTTCAGTAACTTTTAAAACTTTAATAAACTCTTTACATTCCTTGTGAACAGTGTGTGTGTGTGTGGGTGCTACAGAAATGACCAGTCCTTATTATTCAATACTGAGATTAGCTCTTCCCCTTCCACCATCAACCCTGAACCATGTATCAAGTATCTAATTTTTTTTTTAAAAAGCTCTTTCTTTTACATGATCCCAGTTTTCTCCAGTTCTCTCACTATGTTCTTAGACTATCAAAGTATGACTTTTCAAACTTCTTCTTCCTCCCATTCTTTAAGTAGTCAGAAATTTGCATGTATATGGGTATGAGGTGTGTTAATGCAACATATATATTACTACATAGGTAAAATATGACCTTTGCTGGAAAAATGATGCTATGCTACTCCTTTTACTACAAGATAATTTCAATGTAAGTGACCACAAGAAAAGAAGAGGTTGCAAGATATTATCGGTCAGAACATAATGTCTTTCACAAATGAGGAAAATAATTACCAGAAACCACCTGTTATGAACAATAATTTCATTTGCCTGAACTGAAACCCTACAGCATTCAGCTGACCAAAAAGTAAAATGGCTGGCAAAAAAAGCAACACGGGTGAAAACAGAATTTGTTCTCACTGTCAGAGGCAAACGTATACAGAATGGCAAAATGAAAACTTTATTTTGAAATGTAGGTGACACAGATCTCTCTGAGATGAAAGGTATGACTGGGCAAAGAAAACATAGTGATCAGATTGACACAACCAGAAAGATCTGGAAACTGCAGATTCCACAGGTCCCTACTGCTGCCTCACCCAAAGCACGTGGAGGGATTATATTTATGTAGGAAGAAATTTGGAGAAGTCCTGGACACAGAGTGAGTTAGTCTAAAGCCATAATGGAAGGTGGACTTCTCCACTGTGTCTAATTCAAGAGTTGCTCTGCAGCATCATTTTCTAGATGCTTGGAACCAAACTACCAGTTTTGCTGCAGATTTACAAGGCATTAAGTCAGCCTTAGACTCTCTCTCTCCTCTCTTTTCCTTGTCCTCCCTAAATACTAATTTCACCTTTATTCCTGAAAATTATTTACACTACAAATTAAAAATAATGTGACCGAGATTATAGGAAAGCCACCAATTCAAATTTTAACTGTCACGAATAATGATCTATTTTGGATTCTTCTCATTTTAGGACTACCTTGTGTATATTCATATATTTCTTTTCAACCAGAGTTGAAAAGAAATATATGAATATACACAAGGTAGTCCTAAAGTATGAATATACACAAGGTAGTCCTAAAGTAAAAGGTTGCATGGACACTGACAGACTACTGAAGGAGAAGAGGTTCTTTCATCATAAGCCAACATAGCCCTAGGCCAATTTTGAGCATTATTTGGCAAGCATTAATGTATTAGGAAAGCAATTTTTCAAGGTTCAAATGCACAAAGTGCAGTGTGTATTATATAGCTATTAAAAAGTAGCATTAACATTAGACTGAATACATCTTGTCCATGTAATTACCTACTCAATTCAATATATCCACAGAACATTTACACACCACTAAAAATATATAAATATCTAAACTCCACTAAGAAAAATCTCTACTGTACCACTGTCTTGGGTAGGTTATGCTCCCCATTCTTTCTTGGAACCACATCCAGTAATATTATTCAAAAACACAACTAACCAATCTTGGGACTCCTACATTCATATCTACAAAAATTAGGAAAAAACAATCACAAATTTCATGGACAGTATACATACCTATTAATATGATCTGTTTTATTAGATCCCAGTGAAAACACCTTATTAGTTCAACAATTAAATGATTCAGAAACCATCCACACTATTTTTGCCTTTTAGCAGTTCCAATCAGTAGCAGATCTAGGTGTAATCAACAGCAGCAGGGGGCTTTAGGAAGCAAAACAAAACAAAAACAGTAGGGATCTTTACTAGTTTACAGTAATTTGTACAAGGAGATGTTAAATGTTACTGCAAGCTAGCCCAAGATATGGGGAAGCTACAGGAAAATTCCCTATTATGTACAACTACTATTTCAACACAGCAATATCAAGATAATAAGCTTTTTTAAAAAATTGAGTATTTAAAGTTTACTGAATTTCCTTTCAGATCTAGAACTTCTTTATCTCTTTTTTGCCCCTTCCATTTTACATTTTCTGCAACAAGATCAATATTTGGGTTACCATGTATTCAGAATCCATGGATGTCACCCCTTAAATTTGTGAGTGGGCTGCACGAGTGATATAAAGTCCCTTTTCTGTAGGAGTTGAGCACATGGTCTAAACAGCACTTTTAGCCCCTGCTATGCATGGTAGCGAAACTATATTTCCCATATGTTAGTGCTGACAGGCTGACTGAT